>JAFFSR010000272.1:0-2906270 GCA_017163975.1 Anastatus disparis | reverse complement strand
TACATAATAATGTTTTTAAGGAAATACGTATAAATGTATAAATGCAATATCTTTCTAATGTGAAACTCTTTATATGTATATTTTTTGTAAACAATGTAGAATATTATTGAACAATGTACTTACTCAGCCCAAATAAACCGAATAGGTTTGAAATGGCTCTAAACAATGAAACAAAAAAAAAGAAGATTTAAGGAATATAACATATTACCGATATATCTTCATATTATTAATCACAAAATTCAATTTCTTCGAAATATTTTGAAAGTCGCCACAATCGCGCTAGGCGCAGATATACCTTTTTCGTAGATAAGACGGAGCATTTGCTGGGAGATTGAAATTGCTTATTTTCGAATCTCGCGGGTTTATTGTGAAATACCTCAATGATAAGAAAGAGCAACTTTATAATGTATTTTTTAACTTTGCATTCATCGTAGGAATTTCTCAAAATTACGTAATTAGTACTCATACCAATCATGTTTTATAATACAAATAAGATCATTATTATAACCACAAAGATAATTCACCAACATTTATAGTAGAAGACTTAAAGGGATATAACATATTACCGATATATCTTCATACTATTAATCATAATTTTGAATTTCTCTGAAATATTTTAAAAGTCGCCAAAACCGTGTTAGGCGCAGATATACCATTACCTAGATAAGAGCGAGCACTTGCTGGGAGATTAGAATGCTTATTCTCGAATCTTGAGGGTTTATCGTAAAATATCACAATGATAAGAAAGAGCAACTCTGAAATGTTTCTTTTAACTTTACATTCATTATGGAAATTTCTCAAAATGTCGTAATCAGTACTGCCGTCCAAAGTATAAAAGTGGTTAACTACATTGGAATCCCATTGGAGTTAAGGTTTTCTTACTTTGGACGGCAGAGTACTCATACCGATTATGTTTTAAAATACAAATAAAATTATTATTATTATTATTATTAATATGACCACAAAAAATAATTCACTGAATTTTATAATAGGAGACTTTAAAGGATAGAACATATTAGCAATATATCTTCATACTATTAATCACAATACTTAATTTCTTCGAAATATTTTGAAAGTCGTCACAAACGTGCTAGGCGCAGATGTATCTTTTCGTAGATAAGAGCGGGCATTTGCTGGGAGATTAAAAGTACTTATTTCCGAATCTCGAGGGTTTATCGTAAAATATCACAATGATAAGAAAGAGCAACTTTATAAGGTTTTTTTAACTTTACATTCATCTTGGATATTTCTCAAAATTACGTAATTAGCACTAATACCGATTATGTTTTAAAATACAAATAATATTATTATTATTAGTAAGAATCGACGAACAGTTTAGTAATAATTAATATCCAAATAAAGCTACGAATGATAATGTTTAATTTAATTATATTAAAAGCAACGTTTCAACTCCTGATGGAGAAGTCCTCTTTAAGCTCTAAAAATATATAAATATGAGTACATGTACCAAACAAAAAAATCTTCTTAACAAAAATAGAAATTAATGTTAACAAACCTTTCAGCTAAAATTTTTAGTTAAAATTTAGCTTGTTGGTATGGATTGACAAAGATACATAAACCAGGAAACCCTATGAGACTTATTATTTCTGCTGTGGGATCCCCTACATATTTTTTATCAAAATGGATTTCTAATTTTTTAAAAAGTAATTTACCGAAATATGATAATAATTTAAAAAATAGTTTACAATTTGTTGAATTATTAAAATAATTTGTTATACCAAAGGGGTAATGTTTAATTGGATTGGATGCTGTTTCATTGTTAAATAATATTCATTTTGATGTAGTAAAAAGAGCAATAGAACGTAGATGGCATCATCTTAAAGATAAATTTGTCTTTGGATGATTTTTTAGAAATGGTTTCCTTTATAGTGCATAAAATCTTTTTTGTTTTTGTTAATAAACATTACAATCAGAAGTTTGGTTCAGCGATGGGTAGCCTTGTAACCCGGTACTTGCTGATATTGTTATACAAGATATTATCGATACTTCGCTTATGACTTGCCCACATCCAATCTTGTTTATCAAAATTTATGTTGATGATATTATCGCTTGTGTGCCCACTGACAAAGTTAATAAAATACTTAACCACTTAAATCAAATTGATGATTACGTTCAGTTTACAATGGAATATCCCGTTGATAATAGTATTAATTTTTTGAATGTTTCACTATTGTGGAATGGAAATGGAAATATAAAAACTAATTGGTATAAAAAACCGACACATGCTGGTTTATATCTGAATTATTTTTCCCATTCCCCAAGATCTCAAAAATTGCTGTTATATATTCTTTAGTTGAAAATGCTATCAAGTTGTCAAATGTTCAGTTTCATCAAAGTAATTTGAAATATGTCCGTTTTGCAAGCCAATAATTATCCAATCACTTTTATAAATAAACATATTGAAACTCGATTGAAAACAATACAAGGTACTAATATTATTAATATTACTAAAAACTTTGACTCTGATTGTCAATTCGTAACTTTACCTTATTTGAAAAATATTGATGTCCTTGTAAAAAAGATTTTTAAAAAAGTAAATTTTAAAGTCATATTTAAGTCTACCAACAAGTTAAGTTTTTTAAATAATAATGGAAAAGATCCGATTGAAAAAATGCGCACTTTAAATTGTGTTTATAAAATTAATTGTATGGGTTGTTCAAAATGTTATGTCGGACAATGGAGTACAATTCTAAATAAACGCATTTTGGAACATAATAATGATTGTATAAGTAAATCAGACATATCAGCATTGTTTTCACATATTTTGGA
The DNA here is from genome assembly GCA_017163975.1 of Anastatus disparis. Classification (NCBI taxonomy): domain Eukaryota; kingdom Metazoa; phylum Arthropoda; class Insecta; order Hymenoptera; family Eupelmidae; genus Anastatus; species Anastatus disparis. The sequence goes on along the minus strand of JAFFSR010000272.1, from coordinate 2,903,480 downwards.
GACGAGACATAATTTTAATTTTAATATTGACTCTGTTGAAATTTTAGATAATGAAAGTTCAGACAGTAAACGTCTGGTTACTGAAATGGTATATATAACCAAATTTAAAAATAAGTTAATCGAAAATTTGATACGAAAAAGTCAAGTCTTATATTTAAACCTTACATCTCTAAGTTTTTGAAATGATATACTGTGACAGAACCTTTAATACATTCTAAAATATTTTTGTGTAACTATCGTTATGTACATACTAAATAAGTTCACTTTAGTTTACGTTTCACACTATGTATTAACGTTTGACTCATAAACGGTTGTATATATATATGTCTAGACGTTTTAAAATTTTGTTTGTTACATAGGTTTGTTGACATTAATTTTAATTTTTGTTAAAAAGATTTTTTTGTTTGGTACATGTATTCATCTTTATATATTTTTAGAGCTTGAAGAGGACTTCCACATGAGGAGTCAAAACGTTGCTTTTAATAAAATTAAATTGAACAGTATCACCCGTAGCTTTATTTGGATTTTAATATTATTATTATTATTATTATTATTATTATGATCACAAAAAGAATTCACTGAATTTTTAAATAGGAGACTTTAAAGGATAGAACATATAAGCAATATATCTTCATACAATTAATCACAATACTCAATTTCTTCGAAATATTTTGAATGTCGCCACAAACGCGCTAGGCGCAGATAAACCTTTTCGTAGATAAGACAGAGCATTTGCTGGGAGATTAAAATTGCTTATTTTCGAATCTCGAAGGGTTTCTCGTAAAATATCATAATGATAAGAAAGAGCAACTTTATATTGTTTTTTTAACTTTACATTCATCGTGGGAATTTCTCAAAATTACGTAATTAGCACTCATACCAATCATATTTTATAATACAAATAAGATCATTAATATAACCACAAAAAAAATTCACTAACTTGTAAAGTAAAATATTTACGGGATATAACATATAACCGATATATCTTCATACTATTAATCATAATTTTGAATTTCTCAGGAATATTTTAAAAGTCGCCAGAACCGTATTATGCGCTGATATACCGTTACGTAGATGAGAGCGAACACTTGTTAGGAGATTAAAATGGCTAATTTCCGAAACTTAAGGGTTTATCGTTAAATATCACAATGATAAGAAAAAGAAATTTTAAATTGTTTTTTTTAATTTTACATTCATCTTCGAAATTTTCAAAATGACGTAATTAGTACTCATACTGTTTCTGTTTTAAAATACAAATAAAATAATTATTATTACAACCACAAAAATAATTCACTGAATTTTGAAATAGGAGACTTTAAAGGTTAGAACAGATTACCGATATAGCTTCATACTAGTAATCACAATACTCTATTTCTTCGAAATATTTTGAACGTCGCTACAAACGCGCTAGGCGCAGATATACCATTTCGTAGATAAGACAGAGCATTTGCTAGGAGATTAAAATTGCTTATTTTCGAATCTCGAGGGTTTATCGTAAAATATCACAATGATAAGAAAGAGCAACTATAGAATGTTTTTTTTTGTTTTAAATTCATCGTGGAATTCATCAAAATGACGTAATTAGCACTCATACCAATCATGTTTTAAAATACAAATGAGATCATTATTATAACCACAAAAATAATTGACTAATTTTTAAAGTAGAATATTTACGGGATATAACAGATTACAGATATATCTTCATACAATTAATCATAATTTTGAATTTTCCCAGAAATATTTTAAAAGTTGCCAAAACCGTGTTATGCGCAGATCTACCATTAGGTAGATAAGAGCGAGCACTTGCTGGGAGATTAAAATTGCTTATTTTCGAATCTCGAAGGTTTATCGTAAAATATCACAATGACAAGAAAGAGCAACTTTATACTGTATTTTTTAACTTTGCATTCATCATGGTAATTTCACAAAATAACGTAATTAGCACTCATACCAATCATATTTTATAATACAAATAAGATCATTATTATAACCACAAAAATAATTTGCTAATTTTTAAAGTAAAATTTTTAAGTGGTATAACATATTACCGATATATCTCCATACTATTATTCATAATTTTGTATTACTTCGAAATATTTTAAAAGTCGCCAAACCGTGTTAGACGCAGATATACCATTACGTAGATAAGAGCGAGCACTTGATGGGAGATTATAATTGCTTATTTCTGAATCTTGAGGGTTTATCGTAAAATATCACAATGATAAGAAAGAGCAACTTAAAAATGTTATTTTTAACTTTATATTCATCGTGGGAATTTTTCAAAATGACGTAATTAGCACTCATACCAATCATATTTTATAACACAAATAAGATCATTATGATAACCACTAAAATAATTCATTAATTTCAAAGGAGAAGATTTCTGGGATATAACATATTACCGATATATCTTAATACTATCAATTATAATTTTGAATTTCTCCGAAATCTTTTAAAAGTCGCCAAAACCGTGTTATGCGCAGATATACCATTACCAAGATAAGAGAAACCACTTGCTGGGAGATTAAACTTGCTTATTTTCGAATCTCGAGGATTTATCGTAAAATATCATAATGATAAGAAAGAGCAACTTTATAATGTTTTTTTAACTTTACATTCATCGTGGGAATTTCTCAAAATTACGTAATTAGCACTCATACCAATCATGTCTTATAATACTGTAGTCTCCAACACCTCGTAGATGCTACGATGTTGCTAGAAGGAAAGGTAGTTGGATAGGTCCTCGAACAGAGAGAAACAACTCCTTTAATATTATAAAATATCATTTATTATTACCTGGAGATGCCAAGGCTACTTAACTTATAGGTGATCCAAAACGCTCTGACTCTCTTCGCATATATCATGAAACACATAGGTTACGTTTCATCGTTGCTTACTTGCGCGCCGCCAGTTGCGCACAGCGTTTCTTCGCACATTCACTTATACATACATATCACGTACGTCTGTGTACTCACAGTACTCCCCCCTAAATAATCATCCAGGGTTATATACAACAAAAGGAAACATATTTTTTTTTACGTAAGCAGTGGGTGTTTTATTTTACATGTGATCTTTTACATTCTTGTATATAATTACTTACGCAATTACTTTTATATTTATCTTTACATGTGAACCCTTCTACATTCTTGCACATAACCACTTACGGAATTACTTTTACATTTATTTTTACATGTGAACTCTTCTACATTCTTGCACATAATTACTTACACAATTACTTTTACATTTATTTTTACCTGTGAACTCTTTTACATTCTTGTACATAATTACTTACGCAATTACTTTCGCTCACACGTACTTTTCACTTCTCTACATCATTACATACTTAATTGAAGCTAATTTACACTTTATTACATGCATTTACATTTTATGCCTGCAAAGGCTTCTAAATACGATTCTAAAGAGTCCATTCTCGTTGTACATTCTTGCACCCTGTCTTGCGATTGCTCACGATAGTGCAAAATTCAGACTGATTTTACAGTTAAGAATGTCCAACCTGAATCGAGGTACATTTCTTAATATCGTTAACACAAAATTAACGTTGAAACATCTGTTATTTTCATTATTCTTTCCATAATAATTGTTCATCTTGATCTATTCTATGCTGGTGTTGTTAAAAGAATTCAAGGACTTTTGGATGCCCAAGTGGTATGACATCTCGACTGATCGTAACGATCGTTGTCTAGAGAAATTAAACCCTGAATCATTGGGTTCCAACCTCATTATATTTAACTGCTGCAAGGACTCCGATTTATTAATAATCTCCTGGACACTCTGCATCAAATACTTGTTATTTTCCAGGTTTATCTCTACTAAGGTGTGATTAACATGAACTATTGGATCATGAATGAATTCCAACTCTTTGCTTTCACTCTTCAAATACTTAAAATGGAAGACTTTGATCCTAGTACCCTGGTTGTATACAGCTTCCAGGATCCTCCAGTACTGCATACCTTGGTCAGTACTGTTTACATCCATTAAGTATAGCCCCTCCAGAGTTTCATTTTCCCTAAGGAATTCATAGAGGTCTTCTATGCACAACTCCCTGCAGCTGTCTAGGTTTATGACCCTTAAACTTAAAAATAACTTATTATCTAAGAATCTTAACCTAGTATATGCACTATTTACAAATGTGGCTTCTCTAAGCCCTTCCATGCGCATTTCCGCATCAAAAACGGTCATCATCTTGGATAATTTGAGGCTTCTGACTTTGCAGGTTTCGGATACCTCAGCTATTACCTCCTTCGTCATAACGCCGCCGGTTAAATCCATGTTATCGATGGATAACTTGTCCTTCCTTCCTTCTTTCTGGTAGCGTATAACCTTTCTAATGGTCGAAGCCTCTACCTCCCATCTGCATCTGCCGGTCCATATATTGGCAAATTCGAATTGCCTTGCGTCGTGCAATGTCTGCGCAGCATTCCGAAATCCGAACGTCATCACTAGGAACTCATAAAGTCCGAACGGAGTCGTCACCGCTGTTTTTGGCACATCTTCTGGAAAGATAGAAATTTGCAAAAATGCCTTTTCCAAATCAAGTGCGGAAAAAATAGTTTTCTCTTCTAAATTGTACGCGAAATCCTGGAGATTGGGAATTGGGTACTTATCTGGCACCGTGACTGTGTTCAACTTTCTATAGTCACCACAGATCCTCCACTCGCCATTTTTCTTGGGAACCATATGGATAGGTGTAACCCAAGGGCTCTTTGAAGGTTGGCAAATGCCTTTCTCACACCATCTCTTAAATTCCTGTTTCGCTGCCTGCAGCTTATTAGGTGCTAGTCTGCGCGGTTTCTGCGCTACCAGCGGTCCCACTGTGGTGATATGGTGGTACACATATATCTTCCTTTTAATTTTTGGCTTTTCGAGCCCAAGTACAGATGGAAACTCTTTTATTATATGCACGTACCTATTCCTCGGGTCTATTAACGACACCTGCACATACGTTACTTTTTTTGCAGTGCCTGCGACTGACTCACCCTTTTTCGCATCCACCAGCTCCCGTCGGGTCAGATCTGGGAGCAAATGGTAGCACTTGATGACGTCGCCACTTAGTATCGCGTATGGTACGTCTGCTACAATAAACGTCCATTTGATCTTATTCTTAAACACAAAGTCTACTTCCCTATATATTACGCCATATGTGTTTATTTGCGTATTATTAGCTGCGTATAATTTAGCGGTCGTTGCTTTTTTTTACTATTTTTTCTTTTTGGAACTAACGATACTTCCGCACCCGTGTCCACCAAAAAGGTTTCGTCTATTGATTTATCTATGACGTGGAGGCGTATTCCTTCCGTGTCCGACGAGGTTGCCCCCTCTACCCGCCGGCTGGAGAGTTTAAACGTGCCCTACCTTTACTATTACTTCGCGTTCGGTTCCCTTCCTTCCTAACGCTATTACTTCTTGCTACTCTACGGTTGGGTGATTTAGATCCTTGATTTTCTCCATCGACCGTAGGTGCAATGTTCTCTTGCTTCTTCTCGTAATTAATCCAATCACACGGCTTTGAACATCTAATTGGAAGTCCAGGTTAAGTAAGAATATAAATAAAAATTCTCAAGATGTTCTGAAGAGAAAAATTTTATTATTTATTATTAATGTAACGTTTCGTAGTTCATTGACTACCTCTTCAGACTGAAAATAAATCAGATATACATTTGTAAGGTGGACTACATTGTTATGGATGTGGTATATATAATAAACTATATCAAACCTCTTAACAATAAGAATTTACAACAGCTTATGATAATACTAATAAGGTTAATAGTTTTAAATATTTACAATTGTTGGTAAATTTACAACAATATGTCATGATTTTTTATACAATAAGTATGATGTCAAAATTGATATGTACTATTAACAATAAATGACTTAATATAAGATATACATATGTCTAAAACAAACAGAAGAGAAATTAAGGTATAGGTCGCAGCAACAGTGTCACAACACCACGACAATATATTAAAATTAAGGGTATACTCTACATAGAGTCCGTGTGTGAAACTTGGTACTTACGTACAGGTCTCAATTAATTTCGGAATGGAGTGAACGAATTTTTATTAAACAATGAGAAAATGACAAAAAGGAAGGAATAAGCTAAATTTCATTGAAAAAACAAGTTAATGCAAGAGGGGATATATACCATTATAAGTGTAAATAAGTTGATGTGTATTTAGTTGTATATTAATAGAATTCGGGTTACTGTTAATATGTATTGCTTCCAAAATTCTGCGTTTTTCATAATTTTGTTCGATATCTAAGATTTTTATATTGTTCCAATCAAAAATATGTCCATTATTATTATGCATTTGAAGCGAGACTACAGAATTAGAGTTTTTATTTTTAATAAGTTCATTTAGTCTGTATTTAAACTGTCTTTTAGTTTCTCCGGTGTATGAGTCATTGTAAGATGTGCAACTGAAAATGTACACAGCATGAGTAGAGTCTAATTTTTTGAGGGTCTTTCCTAATGTTATTATATTGTTAAGATTATTATTGATTTTAAGAATAATAGAAATGTTGAATTTTTAAAAAGATGTTTACATTTGTAAAAAATTTTGAATTAATGAATGGTATAGACAATGTAGTGATGGAAGTGGGGATATTATTTTTTTGTAAATCGAGAGCTATATTTTGGTACTTAAGAAATTTTAATCTATTTTTTATATGTAAGTCGTAAAAGGAAAAAGGATAGTTATTAATATGAAGTAGGTCTCTCACGATCTGCAAATTTTCTCGATGAAATTGTGGACTAGATAGTTTAACGGCACGATCTACAAGATTATAGGCCATGTTAATTTTTAAATTTTTTGGATGATTAGAATGGAAATTTAAGAAACGGCCGGAGTTAAAAGGTTTTTGGTACCAATTTTAGATAAGGGAATGATTGCAGATTTTGAAATTAATGTCTAAAAAGGAAAGGCCTTGGTTTTTTTCTATTTCATGTGTGAAATTAAGTCAGTCATAATAGCTGTTAAAAATCTCTAATAATGTTTGAAAAGAGGAATTATGTGTGCACAAAAAAGTGTCATCAACATATCTAAAGTAGAAAACACAGTCAATATTATGTTGAATTTTTAATATATTCAAACAAGATTCTTCCAGGTCAGCCATAACAATATCTGCGAACAAGGGTAAAATTGGTGAGCCCATAGGAGTACCAAATACTTGTTTGTAGTATTTTTCATTAAAAGAGAAGAAAGTATTGTTAAACAAAAGTTTAGTGATGTCTACAACATATTCAAAAAGAATTTTACAACGCGTTCTTATAATCTGGATTCTCTTTTCTAGGCTTTTTATTACTAAATTACACGAAACATTGGTGTATAAAGATGTAACATCTAACGAGCATAATTTATACTCTTCAGGAACATCAATATTTTTAATTTTTTCTATTAATTCCAAACTATTTTTCATAGTAGATTTTGGAGGGTCAATCGCTTTTTTGAGTTCATTGTATAAAAGTTTAGAAATAAAATGTATTGGAGAATTAACAGTGGAAATTATGGAACGCATTCGAATATCAGGTTTGTGAATTTTTGGCAGACAATAGCATCTTGGAAGGTTATACTCAGTACATGTTAATTCATTTTTGTGGAAGACTCTATGTAGAAATTCATTTTTATTGAGATCTTTCAGTATATTAGAAACCACTTTTTGCATTTTATTTAATGGGTATTTGTTAACTTTAATGTATGTACTTTCATCAGGCAATATTGTTTCAACTTTTTCAATTTAAACGTTTTTATACATACAAACCGTTGTGTTACTTTTATCTGAATTCAAAAAAATGACATCCGAGTTTGCTTTACAATATTCTACAGTTTTTTGGAATTATAAGTAAAAATTCTTTCCTGATATGAGCGATGGGTGTTCATATGTAAGGAACTTTTTAGCAAATCTACTACTGAGTGTCCGATTCTATCTTTAGTAATATTTAAAATTTTTGTATGATCAAGATTATATTCAACATTTTTAATAATATTAATTATATCTTTCTTATCAATTTTTGATTTAAATTTATTAAATTTTTTTCTGAGTTTAACAATATCAATTATATTTTGAGGGATTACTTTCTCTGTAAGATTAACAAAATTTGTACCAAAATTATTGTTATCAACAATATTGATCTCTCTATCAGTTATATTTGACGGATTATTATTATTAAGTTGATAAGGAACCTGATCTGTGTTATTTAAATTGAAAGTATAATTAGACTTGTTTGAAATATTGTTAAACTTATTAATAAACTTTTTGTTAGTCTTTGCTACTAAACATGTTTTATAACATTCTACAAGATCACAAAAATGTTTTAACTGTTCATGAATTCAATATGTTTGTTTGTAGACTTATTAATTGTTTTTTTATATCAGTTTGTAGGAAATATATGTATGCATGTATGTCTTTGATTTCGAATGTAAAAAGTTTATATTTTAACTTACAAATATAAGATCTAAATTAAGAATAATAACTATTGCTATATATATGTAAATTGTTAAGATTCTTGCATCTACAACTAATATGTTTAGGAAAAACATCATGAAACTTGCATCTCATAAGAAATCTTCTCCTGCCAATGCTCAAACATAATTCGCAGCGACAGTGTCACAACAGTACGACAATAAATAAAAATTAAGGGTATACTCTACATTATAAATTACAAGTAATATTACAAATTAATTGAGACTTGTACGTAAGTACCAAGTTTCACACACAGACTCTATGTAGAGTATACCCTTAATTTTCATATATTATCGTACTGTTGTGACACTGCCTCTGCGACTTATACCTTAATTTCACATCTGAGTTTGCTCTTCTGCTTGTTTTAGGCATATGTATATCTTATATTAAGTCATTTATTGTCAATAGTACATATCAATTTTGACATCATAACTATTGTATAAAAAATAATGACATATTGTTGTAAATTTACCAACAATTGTAAATATTTAAAACTATTAACCTTATTAGTATTATCATAAACTGTTGTGAATTCTTATTGCTAAGAGGCTTGATGTAGTTTATTATATAAAAAACATCCATAATAATGTAGTCCACCTTACAAATGTATATTTGATTTATTTTCAGTCTGAAGAGGTAGTCAATGAACTACGAAACGTTACATTACTAATAAATAATAAAATTTTTCTTTACAAAATATCTTGAGAATTTTTATTTATATTCTTACTTAACCTGGACTTCCAATTACAATATTTACATGCAAATTCAAAATTATGTTTAATAGTATGAAGATATATCGGTAATATGTTATATCCCGTAAATATTCTACTTAAAAAATTAGTGAATAATTTTTGTGGTTATAATAATGATCTTATTTGTATTATAAAACATGATTGGTATGAGTGCTAATTACGTCATTTTGGGAAATTCCCACGATGAATGTAAAACTAAAAAAAACATTTTAAAGTTGCTCTTTTTTATCATTGTGATATTTTACGATAAACCCTGAAGATTCGGAAATAAGCAATTTTAATCTCCCAGCAAGTGCTCGCTCTTATCTACGTAATGGTATACCTGCGCCAAACACGGTTATGGCGAATTTTAAAATATTTTGGAGGGATTCAAAATTATGATTAATAGTATGAAGATATATCGGTAATATGTTATATCCCGTAAATATTCTACTTAAAAAATTAGTGAATAATTTTTGTAGTTATAATAATGATCTTATTTGTATTATAAAACATGATTGGTATGAGTGCTAATTACGTCATTTTAAGAAATTCCCACGATGAATGTAAAACTAAAAAAAACATTTTAAAGTTGCTCTTTCTTATCATTGTGATATTTTATGATAAACCCTGAAGATTCAGAAATAAGCAATTTTAATCTCCCAGCAAGTGTTAGCTCTTATCTACGTAATGGTATATCTACTCATAACACGGTTTAGGCGACTTTCAAAATATTTCAGAGAAATTCAAAATTATGATTGATATTATGAAGATGTATCGGTAATATGTTCTATCCCTTAGAGTCTCCTATTATAAAATTCAGTAAATTATTTTTGTGGTCATAATAATAATAATAATTTTATTTGTATTTTAAAACATAATCGGTATGAGTACTAATTACATTATTTTGAGAAATTTCCAAGATGAATGTAAAGTTAAAAAACATTTTCAAGTTGTTCTTTCTTATTATTGTAATATTTTACGATAAACCCTCAAGATTCGGAAATATGCGATTTTAATCTCGCAGCAAGTGTTCGCTCTTATCTACGTAATTGTATATCTGCGCATAACACGGTTTTGGCGACTTTTATAATATAACGGAGAAATTCAAAATTATGATTAATCGTATGAAAATATATCAGTAATATGTTATATCCCGTAAATATTCTACTTTAAAAATTAGTGAATTATTTTTGAGGTTATAATAATAATCTTATTTGTATTATAGAACATGATTGGTATGAGTGCGAATTACGTCATTTTGAGAAATTCCGACGACGAATGTAAAGAAAAAAAAAAACATTTTAAAGTTGCTCTTTTTTACCATTGTGATATTTTATAAATAATTTAGTGAATTATTTTTGTAGTCATAATAATAATAATAATAATAATAATTTTAGTTGTTGAGTTTAACGTCGACTCTCGTTGAGTAGAGACGTGTTTGCTTACCGCTTTGCTACGGGTCGCGTGTGAACATTAAATATTTGATTATAAAGTTTGCGATCAAGCATAGATAGTTATACTTTAGTGGTTCTTGAAAGTGCTGGTGGGTGCTGGTAGCAGCTGGAAATTGCTCTTCCTGGAGGAGACCATTCTGCAGGCCAAGCGTCCGGTCAAAATGTATCCAGTCAAAAAAAAAGTTATTCTACAGTATCAGTCATGGATAATTTTTCAAAAGATGAACAAGCAGTTGTTCTTGAATCATTGGAAAATTGTTCCTTAGATGACTACATTTTGCAAATTTTAAAACTTGTCAAACCAGAAGACATATTCGCTATTTCAAGAATTTCAAATAATAGGCTCTGTGTTTACTTTAATACGAAGAAAATATCTAATGATCTGGTCGATGAACGTAAAAGAATACTTATCGACAACAAAGTGCTATATTTTGGACCATTGATTGCGCGTTTCAAGCGCATCATACTATCTAATGTAAGGCCTTCGATTCCTCACGAAATCATCGAAAAAGCCCTGACTGACCTTCATATTAAAATTGAATCTAAAGTTACTTCTATGAGAGCTGGAGTCTCAGTTCCAGGATGCGCGCATATCATTAGTTTCGGCCGGCAAGTTTTGATTTACCCTGACTGTGCATCATTACTGCCTGACTCTATAGTGGTTAATTATGAAGGCTCTTTATTCAGAATATTTATTTCTACAGATACGATGAAGTGCTTTGTATGTAAGGAGACAGGGCATGTAGCAAAGCAATGTTCAATAAATATAGCTAGTCAACCAGGAGAAAATATTACAGCTAAGAATGACGACTCGTATACACAGAATTTTCCCGAATTACCACGAGTAAATAATGAAGCTCAATCTAAGGAATGTGCGATTAATTCAGTACAAGAAAATATACCTGAGCCTACTACAAATGATGATGGCAAGCACACCAATACTGACTCTATCTTGGAAATAAACAAACAACAATCTATAAATATAATAAATTCTAATCAAGAAAATATAATCGATATTACCGCTGAATCTCACTTTAAACGGCCTCTCTCTACATCGTCGTCTGGCATTTCCACAATTTCTGCAGTTAACACATCTGAGCCTAATGGAAAAGGTAATTCGGAATTGAAAAAGAAAAAAGCAGAAACAGGAAAAAGCGGAGGCTGGATGTCACAGATGATGAAGTGGCTGAACAGGTCTCCCCTGCTAAAGAATATATAGATAATAACCATGAAAAACTCCCACTTAATTACAACAAATTTATCAAATTCATGCGAAATTCTTATGATCAAACTGACATTCCGGGTCTTGCAGCACAGTATACTAATGACATCGCGGCATTGATGAATATGCTTAACGACGTTGTTGTATACATTGTAGACCGGAATTTAAAGAGTCGTATACTTAGAATTATTAAGCGCTTGCAAACTAAAGAAGCTACCGACTCATAATTTGATGATACTAGTTCACAAGAGGACGAGGCTAAGATAATTCATAATCATGCATAATTATGTGTGAACAAAATAAAGATTTAAAAATAATGTTTTGGAATGCACGCAGTGTCATTCCCAAACTCAATGAACTTCCAGAGATTTTATCGTATTTGGATATATTTGCATGTGTCGAAACCTGGCTTACGTCCAAGCAGAACATAAACATACCTGGCTTCGTCACCTACAGAAAAGACAGGGATAATGGAAAAGGAGGGGGTCTACTGCTGCTCATACGAAGAAATCTTGCGTTCACCAACTTAGAAACTGTCAAGTCTAGTCATGAGAGCATTAAAGTATGCGGTATTACTCTCACTAATATCAACCCGACATTAGACTTAATTATTTGCTATAGAGCGCTTGGACATGATCTCTCGCAGAGCTCATGGAATTAATTATTACTAAATATGGTTAACAGCAAATCCTGTATTATGATTGGTGATTTTAATGCCCATAACATTATGTGGAATTGCGTACACACAGACACTAATGGTGATAGACTTGAAACATCTATACATGATTATAATATATTCTTACACAATTGCGATACGTTAAAAATAACACAGCAACATACCGAGAGCAACTTACAACATACAGAAATACACAACACTCTTAGTAAGCCAAGCCCTCCGTAGGTGGAAACTGATCCTAATCAGGTGCCTAACTGTAAGAATAACCAATTTTTAGGCAAGTTGTTCTCTTTTCATTCTCAGAATTTCAATCTCAGAAAAAAGAGATAATTCTGCATGTGGCATGGATGGTGTTGACTTCGAGGTCATCAAAAAAATGCCCATAAAATTTAGATTATTACTTCTTGACATCTACAACCTCATGTATACCTACAATGACTTCCCACATGATTAGAAAAACTCTTTTATTCATTTTGTTTCTGAACCTGAGGGGAAAGGACTGAGACCAATTGCATTAACATCGTGTTACTGCAGGCTGTTTGAAACATTAGTTAAAAATAAATTGCAATGGTGGGCTGAAACAAATGGTATACTCCTGAACAGCCAAAATGGTTTCCGGAAGGATAGATCATGTACTGATAATGTTAGTAATCTGTCTTTAACCGTTGATGGAGCCTTCATTGAAAAAAACACGTTTTTTTTCGAAGTCAATACATATTTCTCAATTTGCAGATGATATTGCTTTATATATTAAATGCAAATCAATCAAAAGGGGAAGACGAATTCTCAATAACGCGATTAGCAAAATTCATAACAATCTTTTTCTTCTTGGACTGCTTATTGCCCCGCATAAAACCAAGTTTCTGCACTTTAACAAAAAGAATATTATTCCTGGCTCTACTACACTGAAAAATAAGTGGGAAAGAAGCACTACCATCGGTAACGAAACTATACTCTTTTCGTTTCGTGCGCACAGAGTGCCACTGCGAGAAAACAGTGGTGCCACTGTGGGACGAGAGGAGTACTTCGCATGACGCCAAACGAAATCCCACGTGAGTGGGAATACACATGCACAACAAAAAGAGCTGTTAGCTTCGACAGTGGGGCGTCACGTTCCCCACGAGAGAAAGCATTAGCATTCTTACGGTTTCGTGGAGCAGAAGTACTTCGAGGGACTCGTGGACTACCACTTATTTTTCAGTGTAGTATTAGCATTGGTGACTGTCAAATACCTTCTAGCAGAACGGTCCGCTTTCTGGGTATTATCTTTGACTACCACCTTTCGTTTGCTGCACATCTTAATCAAGTCTTTCTTAAATGCTCTAGAGCAATAGACATTATAAAATTTCTATGTGGCACTTGGTGGGAGTCTGACCCTAACACTTTGTTTACATTGTACAAGAGCTACATTAGATCTATTATTGACTACTGTGGTTTCATTACCGATCCCAACGGTTCAACACTTCAAAACAAGACTGAAAAAATTCAATATGCTGCCATTAGGATTGCTTTGGGGCTAAAAAGAAGTACGCCTAATGTCTTACTAGGTGAATCCAAGCTCTTAATGCTTAAGGAAAGAATATCACAATTGGGCAAAAACTATTTCTCAAAAATCTACACTAATTTAAATTCTATCAGTTGTAAAGCAACTCTCAAATACTTGAATGTTTGTAATAATAATCGTAGGGATAAGCGCACTCTTTTACATAGTGTTGCTAAAGACGTTAAAAGTGTCAATTCAGTTACTGACAAGCAAAGTCAATTTATTTTATATTGTCATAATTATGATACAATAATTACAAGTATACCTATTGATCTAACAATAGGACAGATATGGAAAACTGCTCATAACCCTAACGAATCTTTTTCTAACTTATTAAAGCAACACAACGCTATACCTATATACACTGATGGATCAAAGATGGCTGATGCTAACTCTGTTGCTGCCTCTTGTGTATGTCCTTATCTAGGCATTAGGAAAACTGTATCAATTAACAAAGCCGCTTCTATTTTTACCGCAGAATGTGTAGCTCTTGATATGGCTATGGATCTGATCAATTCACGTAAAAATCTCAGCTTTCTCGTTTTTTCTGATTCTTTAAGTGCGTTACAGGCTCTTACTACAAGTAAATTTTGCATAACAATCAATCCCTATATCTTTAAAATTAAAGAAAAATATAATAAGTTCCATCATGATAACTCTAATCAATCTCTAATTAATTTCTTCTGGTCACCAGCTCACATCGGAATTGCTGGGAATGAGGAGGCTGACATATTAGCCAAAACAGCCACCATACCATTCCTTATACTGATCTTTTTGCAAATTTTAATAAAACTGCTGCTAAAAAACACTATAACTGAAATCACTAACCAAGGTCTAGTCAAGGGCGTCAAATTTTTCGATGCATTTTATAATTCTAGTGTCAAGCCATGGTTCAAGAATATTACTCTTTCACGAGAACATATTGTTATTATTAGTCGTATGCGTTCTAACCATTATGCCCTTGCGGCTTCTTTATTTAGAGTAGGTCTGGTTGATTCTGCCCTATGCAAATGCAATCTGTTCGATGAGGATTTAAACCATGTAGTGTGGCAATGTAAACTATTTGATAACGAGAGAAAAAAATTAATTCAGAACTTAATATCTTTAAAAGTATATCTTCCTCTGAACATAACGACTATTATAAGTGAACCGCAAAGCAAAGCATGTTATTACATAATAATGTTTTTTTGAGGAAATACGTATGAATGTATAAATGCGATATCTTTCTAATGTAAAACTCTTTTAAATATGTATATATTTTTCTAAACAATGTAAAAATTATCGAACAATGTACTTAATCAGCCCAAATAAACCAAATAGGTTTGAGATGGCTTTAAACAATCAAAAAAAAAAAAAAAAAATTTTTATTTGTATTTTAAAACATGATTAGTATGATGCTAATAAAGTCATTTGAAGAAATACCCACGATGAATCTAAAGCTAAAAAAAAACATTTTAAAGTTGCTCTTTCTTATCACCGTGATATTTTACGATAAACCCTCAAGATTCGGAAATAAGCAATTTTAATCTCACAGCAAGTGCTCACTCTTATCTACCTAATGATATATCTGCGCATAATACGGTTTTGGCGACATTTAAAATATTTCAAAGAAATTAAAAATTCTTATTAAGAGGACGTTGGATCTCTCTATCCTTTTCTAATTAATAAAATGTAGGTTTTCGGAAAAACTAGTGATTATTAATAGAAATTAAGAGTTGTCCGCAACTTTTTTATTAAAAAGCAATATTTTTTCTGATAAGGACAAATTAATTTTGATGTTTTGTTTTCAAGAAAAGTTTGATATACATAAGTTAGGATAGAAAATATGATGTTTAAGTATGTCAAACTTTTCTTGAAAACAAAGCATCAAAATTAATTTGTCCTCATCGGAAAAAATATTGTTTTTTACTGTAAAAGTTGCGGACAGCTCTTAATTTCTATCAATAATCACTAGTTTTTCTAAAAACCTACATTTTTTACGTAAAAAAAGATAGAGAGATCCAGCGTCCTCTTAATAGTATGATGATATATCGGTAATATGTTATATTCCTCAAATCTTCTATTATAAAAATTAGTTAATTATTTTTGTGGTTATAATAATGATCTAACTTGTATTATAAAACATGATTGGTATGAGTGCTAATTATGTCATTTTGAGAAATATCCACGACGAATGCGAAGTTAAAAAAAAATACATTAAAATAACACGGTTTTCGCGACTTTTAAAATATTTTGGAGAAATTAAAAATTATGATTAATAGTATGAATATGTATCGGTAATATGTTATATCCCGTAAATATTCTACTTTGAAAATTAGTGAATTATTTTTATGGTTATAATAATAATCTTATTTGTATTATAAAATATGATTGGTATGAGTGCTATTTACGTCATTTAGAGATATTCCCAAGATGAATGTAAAGTAAAAAAAAAAAACAATTTAAAGTTGCTCTTTCTTATCATTGCGATATTTTACGATAAACCCTTAAGCTTCGGAAATAAGCAATTTTAATCTCCTAGCAAGTAGTCGCTCTTATCTACGTAATTGTATATCTGCGGATAACACGGTTTCGGCGACTTTTAAAATATTTCGGAAAAAATCGAAATTATGATTAATTGTATGTAGATATATCGGTAATATGTTATATCCCGTAAATATTCTACTTTAAAAATTAGTGAATTATTTTTGAGGTTATAATAATGATCTTATTCGTATTATAAAACATCATTGTTATGAGTGCTAATTACGTCATTTTGAGAAACTTCAGTCTATGAATGCAAAGGTAAAAATACATTATAAAGTTGCGCTTTCTTATCATTGTGATATTTTACGATAAAGGCTCGAGATTCGAAAATAAGCAATTTTAATCTCTTAGCAAATGCTCCGTCTTATCTCCGAAAAGGTATATCTGCGCCTAGCGCGTTTGTGGCGACTTTTAAAATATTTCGAAAAAATAGAGTATTGTGATTAATAATATGAAGAGATGTCGATAATATGTTCTATCCCTTAAAGTCTCTTATTATAAAATTCAGTGAATTGTTTTTGTGGTAATAATAATAATAATAATAATAATAATTTCATTTGTATTTTAAAACATAATCGGTATGAGTACTAATTACGTCATTTTGCGAAATTTCCAAGATGAATGTAAAGTTAAAAAAAAAACATTTTAAAGTTGCTCTTTCTTATCATTGTGATATTTTACGATAAACCCTTAAGATTCGGAAATAAGCAATTTTAATCTCCCAGCAAGTGTTCGCTCTCATCTACGTAATGGTATATCTGCGCATAACACGGTTTTGACGACTTTTAAAATATTTCGGAGAAATTCAAAATTATGATTATTAGTATGAAGATATATCGGTAATATGTTATATTCCGTAAATATTCTACTTTGAAAATTAGTGAATTATTTTTATGGTTATAATAATAATCTTATTTGTATTATAAAATATGATTGGTATGAGTGCTATTTACGTCATTTAGAGATATTCCCAAGATGAATGTAAAGTAAAAAAAAAAAACAATTTAAAGTTGCTCTTTCTTATCATTGCGATATTTTACGATAAACCCTTAAGCTTCGGAAATAAGCAATTTTAATCTCCTAGCAAGTAGTCGCTCTTATCTACGTAATTGTATATCTGCGGATAACACGGTTTCGGCGACTTTTAAAATATTTCGGAAAAAATCGAAATTATGATTAATTGTATGTAGATATATCGGTAATATGTTATATCCCGTAAATATTCTACTTTAAAAATTAGTGAATTATTTTTGAGGTTATAATAATGATCTTATTCGTATTATAAAACATCATTGTTATGAGTGCTAATTACGTCATTTTGAGAAACTTCAGTCTATGAATGCAAAGGTAAAAAATACATTATAAAGTTGCGCTTTCTTATCATTGTGATATTTTACGATAAAGGCTCGAGATTCGAAAATAAGCAATTTTAATCTCTTAGCAAATGCTCCGTCTTATCTCCGAAAAGGTATATCTGCGCCTAGCGCGTTTGTGGCGACTTTTAAAATATTTCGAAAAAATAGAGTATTGTGATTAATAATATGAAGAGATGTCGATAATATGTTCTATCCCTTAAAGTCTCTTATTATAAAATTCAGTGAATTGTTTTTGTGGTAATAATAATAATAATAATAATAATAATTTCATTTGTATTTTAAAACATAATCGGTATGAGTACTAATTACGTCATTTTGCGAAATTTCCAAGATGAATGTAAAGTTAAAAAAAAAACATTTTAAAGTTGCTCTTTCTTATCATTGTGATATTTTACGATAAACCCTTAAGATTCGGAAATAAGCAATTTTAATCTCCCAGCAAGTGTTCGCTCTCATCTACGTAATGGTATATCTGCGCATAACACGGTTTTGACGACTTTTAAAATATTTCGGAGAAATTCAAAATTATGATTATTAGTATGAAGATATATCGGTAATATGTTATATTCCGTAAATATTCTACTTTAAAAATTAATGAATTATTTTTGTGGTTATAATAATGATTTTATTTTTATTATAAAATATGATTGGTATGAGTGCTATTTACGTCATTTTGAGATATTCCCAAGATGAATGTAAAGTAAAAAAAAAAAACACTTCAAAGTTGCTCTTTCTTATCATTGTGATATTTTACGATAAACCCTTAAGATTCGGAAATAAGCAATTTTAATCTCCCAGCAAGTGTTCGCTCTCATCTACGTAATGGTATATCTGCGCATAACACGGTTTTGGCGACTTTTAAAATATTTCAGAGAAATTTAAAATTATGATTAATAGTATGAAGATATATCGGTAATATGTTATATCCCGTAAATATTCTACTTTAAAAATTAGTGAATTATTTTTGAGGTTATAATAATGATCTTATTCGTATTATAAAACATCATTGTTATGAGTGCTAATTACGTCATTTTGAGAAATTCCCAGGATAAATGTAAAGTAAAAATAAACATTATTAAGTTGCTCTTTTTTATTATTTTGATATTTTACGATTGCCCTTAAGATTCGGAAATAAGCAATTTCTCTCTCAGCAAGTGTTCGCTCTTATCTACGTAATGGTATATCTGTGCATAACACGGTTTTGGCGACTTTTAAAATATCTCGGAGAAATTCAAAATTATGAATTAATGTGATATTTTACGATAAAACTTAGAGATTCTGGAATAAGCCATTTTAATTTCTCAGAAAATGCTCGTTTTTACCTGGGCAAAGGTGTATGTGGGCCTATCGCGTTTCTGGCAACTTTCAAAATATTTCGAAAAAAATTTTTTTTTCTTAATAGTTTTATCAATCATCATTTGCTGTATGTATATGATTCATTTTTTACAATGATTGGTTTGTATTTTGGAAGTGCTTTTTAGAAAGCCATGGTTTATTTTGATATATGTTATAGTTTACCGGTTGCGAGGAAGCTATAAGTTATATGTACCTGCTTTTCAGGTGCTATAAAATCTTTGTCGCCAGAACCGGCCTACTATCGAAAGGCAAAATTTTTTTCTAGGAATACGAAACTATTATAGTTCAAATGAAAATAAGAAACTATAACGATTTTTAGACAGAATAGAGGTAACTATATAAAGTCGTCAGAACCTGGCTATCACACACAGAGATATATATATATATATATATATATATATATATATATATATATATATATGTATGTATATATTTTCGAAACCATTTTGAATTGTTTTATATTACCTAAGGATCTTATTCCATCGTTTTTGTTTTAAAAAGCACGATTAAGACAATATTAAGACACAAATATGACATTTTAGGACTATTATTGGTTTAAATATTTAGGCACATCCTGTAATCCATTCAAACACAAAAACTATAATATACGCACGCACACTTGCAAGTGCACAGACGCAGGTAAACATATTGTCCTCTGCAATTTATCCAGACTTGGGATTGGCATGATAACGCGGCTGTATTACACTCATTCCACCATACACATTTTTTATACATTCTACACATTTATCTATTGCTAAAAAAGAGGAGGGAAATTTTTTTAAAATATTAATTCAGTTTTTATTAGAAGATCAAATTTTTAAGATACTAGTGTAATATTCCGTTGAACTAGGTAATTTAAATTAATTGTAATAAATTATAAAAAATTATAAATATTTTGTATTATAAACTTTTTTATAAAAATTTAAGTATTTCATGAAATGTCCCGAATTCAAACATCCAAAATTTTATCATTCACATTGAGAAAATTAATAACTTTCATTAGTAAAGGAGCGAAATAGATAGAGAACAAAAAAATGTATTAGTAATCTGATTAATGAACCCGATATTTCAAAACATCCTAGTTAGTTCTGAAAATTTCGTCTCTGCGTCAACTATATCGAATTTTTAAAATTCTCGATTATTTACACGGAGACTATAAAGTTCTTGAGCTGCTCCACTTATTGCCTTTATTCTAATTGAGACTGCAACTAGAAATTCGATTGCGAGGACTACTGTAAATCAGTGCATAATTTACAAATGATATTGTAATTAAAAGAAAAAGAAAAAAAAATTATTTACAGTTGAGAATAAAATAAAATGCGAATAAATTAATTTATTCTAAATATGTACTTATACAACACACAGTTATTTATGTTCAGATAATTGTAAAATGTTACAAATATCTCTAAAACACAATTAGTGGTGTGATAATAAAACAAGTAAACTACTATTTAAATGACTATCAATAATATCATTCATTAATGAAGCTGACGTAGAGACTAAATTATTAGAACGGACAAAAAGTAAAGGTTAAAAAAAAATCACAAGCGTCAGAAAATTCGCTTCTTTTCCTCTTTCTTGCAATATCAAGTTAATTTATAAATTGTATTATTAAATTAATTATATTAAATAAAAGAAAATAAACATAAATATCAATCAAATATATAATAAGTGATAAGGTAAGTCTCGGAACTGGACTAGACTAGTTTAACACAAAAATAAATAATTTTTGTTGAACCTCAACTACCGAGGTAAATTCGACCGTAACAATAGTTCTGCTCCACTCTCTTTTGCAAGCATTCAATAATTTTATATTGAAAAATAAAATTATAAAATAAAAATGAAAATAAGTGCATAATAAATAAATATAATAAGAATAATAATCAGTCAAATTATTCTTTTCTATAATCGTTTCCCTAGAATCTGAAAAAATTAAAAAACGAATAACAACCCCTGAAATCTGAAACCTACAAAATTTAAATAATCATTAATTTAATTAAAAGGTAATCAGACTGCTCCAACACTAAAAGACAAATTGCACTCTAAAAAAATCTTCAAAGTATAACGTTGCGAGTATGAAATTGTTCATATATAAACATACATATTTTATATTCCCAACACCAATTGTTACTGACTATAAGCTTTAATGCGTGCGCATAATCATCAGCCGATGATTAAGATGACATACACCCGATAAACTAGATGTTACCAAGCACATGGTCAACATACAATGAGAAAAAATATAAATTCTAATATTCAGACTTATGGCACGAAATGATACATACTTATCTGACCCCGCTAAATTTTTACTGCTTCTTCATAAAGAAAGCTGTAACGAGGAATATATTCAAATAAATAAATTTAAATATATTTGTGGGTTTCACATGTACTCACTTTAAGTACACGTGCACTTACCGTTAAATAACTGACTTTCGGTTTATAGTCTATCAGCTCAACTCAATACAGCTGATCTGCTTCGTCTATCTATTTCTGACGAGAAAAATCAATTAAACAATATTTAATACTACTGCAGAACTTAGCTTAGAAGTTCTGCTTCCAGGACGTCTGGTACGACGAAACCCACGGCGTGTACCCGAGAACTCTATTAAATACCGTTAATCAAGAAAGAGTGTATTACGTTCAACATATACATATAAAGACAATACACGATCTTAATTAGCAAAAGAATAATATTAGGCAATCTTCAAGAATTACATTAATTTTACTTTACTTTATTTAAATCACTATATAAATTCAATACAATGAAATAAAAGCATAATAATATTAATTCGGAAGTAAAATTTGATAAATTTAATAAAGAGAAACAATTTTTAATCTAAGCTAACCTATACTACATAACACGGGCGCACACGACGGTCTTTATCGCCTCGCATGTAACGCAAATACATATTAAACATGATCGCACTAGTCTGCAGACTTACATTTTTTGCTAGCCGGTGTGTGTAGAGCCTTTCTGCAGTTGCCTTCACGCGATTAACAACCCAGAGTATGGATTAAAGCAGCACCGTAGATATGCGGTGCAGCCTGTTGTCCTTATCGCTCTTACTGAAAGCTAAACAACCTCTCGTTTGACGCTGCAGTGGACACACTTGGCTCTCCAGAAAATGATAACAATAAAGAACCGGTACTTCTCACGAGTGATTACACTGTACTTGAAAGGCAATTAACACGATTCACAAGTGAATTAATTTCCTTGACAAGTATCAACAGAGGAAAAATAGCTGACGCTCGAGCACAAATGATCTGTTAAGATGGCCGCTTAACTCCCTTAAACCGACCCGTTCGTTTTCCTCTCTTGCTTAAGTCTACCCGTCATGCCTTGCGCGCGCTTCTTTCTACACTCATCCATCCAAGCCGCTGGCACAGACTCTCTCTCTGTCTCACTCTTATACTTACACATCAAGCATCGAAACATACGTTGTTCTGTGCCACTTACAACGAGGACAGATATATGCGCATACTATCACACAGTATACGCGTAATTCGCTATCCTCATTACAAAGCATTGTGTCCATAAAAAATTTTTTTTCTATTTTTTCATTAATTTGTACATATTTGGACTCAGGGAGTCGAAAAAAGTGGTTGCCGGAAAATGTGTGTGTGTGTGTGTGTGAGTGTGCGTGTGCGTGTGCGCACGCGTGTGTGTGTGTGTGTTGAATTAAGAATTGTTTTTTGTAACGTAATTTTAATTTTATAGCCACTTAGTAATTTTAAAAAAATTTCGTTTTTTCATTTTTTTTATATTTTACGTAAATTACTCGCGTAAAGTTTACTTACGTGAAGAATTCGCTTTGAAATTTGTATACAACTTATTTTCGACTGACAAAAGTAAAAAAACTTTTGAAAACTGATTTTCTTAGCGCACTTTTAATTTTAGATCATTTGAAAAATTTTTTTTTACATTTTTATTTTCAATTTTTTTTCTATTTTACGAAAACCAATCAATAGATTTGCTCCAAAATTTGTATGCAAGTGTTTCGCTACTGTCTGAAGGAAACAAGCTTTGAAAAACTTATTTTTTCAGTAAAGTTTTAATTTTAGAGCATTTTGAAAATTTTCAAAAAAATTTTTATTTTTCATTTATTTTCTATTTTGCATAAACCGTACAATAAATTATCTCCAAAATTTTTATACAATCAATTCGCTATTGTCTGAAGGAAATAAAGTTTCAAAAACTAATTTTCTTAGCGCGGTTACAATTTTAGAGAATTTTAAAGATTTTTAAAAAAATTTCGATTCTTGTTTACTCGATAGATTTGTTCTAAATTTTGCAGGAAAATTATTTGCGACCGCCAAAAGAAGGAAAATTTTCCAAAATTTATTTTCATAGCGTAGGTTTAATTTTACAGCATTTTTAAAATTTTGAAAAAGTAATTTTGAAAAGAAAATGTTATTTATTCAGCCAATTAGATCTCGAAAATTACTAGATAGATTTGCTTCAAATTTTGCATACTATCGATGTTTTTGTATAAGTAGACGGGAAGCTATTGAAAATTTGTATTCATAATGTAGTTTTTTTCATAGAGCCATTTTAAGTATTTTGAAAAAATTTTCGATTTTTCTTTTTTAGGCACGACCGCTATACGGAAGTGCCTTATATTTTCGACATCGCAAAAAATGTAACCCTTTAAAATATGTTTTTTTATGATAAAAAACTTATTTTTATAGCAAAATAAGACTATTACACTGAAAAAAATAGAATCTAGAACCAATGAGAATCCGCTTGGTGGTAGAAGATTTTCGTTTTGTTTTAAGCCATAGTAGAATTCCACTTGACTCTAGAGGAAAATCTGCTTCAATGATATCGACTTCCTTCTAATAGATATTCTGCTACCACCTAGCAGAAATATTTTTGAAGCAACTAAACTTTAATATGATGAATATTCATCTTGATTATAGTTATTGGGTACAACTAGATTTCTATTTGATTCAAGAATTAAGAATCGAATAGATTTGTCCTCTTACTCCTAGATTCTATTTTTTTCAGTGTACGAGGCTTCCTTAAAATGTATGTATGGATGTATGTGTGTGAGAAATCAAGTTTATGAATTTTCTCGACGAGTTTTTATCCGATCTGAATAATTCAAACGGGGAATTGTTTCAAATAATAACACAAGTAAACGTTCCTATTTTGAAAAAAAATCGTTGGAAGCGTTTTTAAACAGGCGCCTTTTAAATGGTAAAAAAAATGGATTTTTGGTAATAACTTGAAAAATACGATTTTTTTTTCAAAAAGTATATAGAATAAAAGTTATAGAATATAAAAAAATAAATTTTTTTTATATTACACATTTTTCTCTGAAGTTAATATTTTTCAAATTGTTCATGAAAAATGTTGAAATTAAAGGCTTTTTAATGATAATTTGATAAATATTATTTTTAAAAAAATTTATATAGTATTAAAAAGATGTATCTTATTTTTTTCTATAAATTTTAATTAATATACTTTTTTTCAATATTCGTTTTTTTCAAGTTATCACCAAAAAATCATTTTTTTAACCTCTAAAGGGATAACAATTTTAAAACCGCTCAAACGATTTTTTTTTAAACTGCCAATATTTATTTGTATTATTGTTTTAAATCATCCCTCGTCGGAATGATTCAGATCAAATAAAAACTTTATGCAAAACTTTACTTTTAAGCTACTGAATTATTTTTTTTCTTATAACTTTTGATAGATTATCCTATCCAAAACTTTAAAAAGTATACATTAATGAAAATATGTCTTTTTCACATAACATAAATTTTTTTGAAATCAATCAACTTAATTCACAAGAAAAATTTAAATAATTATAAATTTGTTTTTTCAAATAAATACAATAAATTCAAACCTCCTGTTGAAAGATGCGGTAAAAAATACAATGAAAAAAAGAAATAAGATTAACTTTTAAGGCTTTTGCGTTTGTAAATGATTTGTTTTAATATTCTTTAATTATCAAATAGCGAGCGCGAAGCGCGAGCGTTTTCGGTTGTGCCTTATATGCAAGAAGCGGAGCTTTTTGCATGCCTTGCATGGCTTCGCGATGCAAGGCCCGAGGGCATTTCAGAGCTGAGCGAAGCGAAGCTCTGAAAAAACCGAGGTGCGAGCCACAGCGGCCCTTTGGGGGCCTAGTTTTTATTTTATTTTAATTAAATTACTTGATGAATTTGCTTTGAGATTTGCAAGGTAATTATTTGCAACTGCCAAAAGAAGGATAACTCTTGAAAACCGATTTCCTTAGCATAGTTTTAATTTTAGGAAATTTTTCCATTTTACGAAGTACTCGATAGATTTGCTCTAAAATTTGTATACAAGTTACTTGCTACTGTCTTTATAAAACAAGCTTTTAAAAAAAAATGTTTTTAGCATAGCTCTTTGATAACTTCTTTTGATTTCTGATTTAACGCTCCCACTAACTCTTTTCTTACCTCTTTCCTTCCATCTCAGATTGATCCTCATTTTTACCCTATTTTCATTCATCATGGCCTTTCTCTCCCTATTTCCTAATCACTCTCTCACATTCACTAATTTTTCTTGAATAGGAATTGTAGTTTACATTGAAATCACATTTTGAAAATTAAAATCAAATTACTCTAACTCAATGAGCTCTATGAGAAAGCATTGCACCAAAGCACTTGGCAGCGTTTTTTTAAGTTATGATATATGATCTTGAAAAATGATATCATTTTATTTTTTCTAGGATTAATTGCAGAACAGCAATTCTATTCAGTACAAGATCATGATATTTTTCGCCACGTTTTACTTGAAAGATTTTTTCAGATTGGAGCAGTCTGAGTACCTTTTAAGGTTGTATGGGCTATACAGTCTGTATCAAAAGTTAATTTTTCAGAAAATCGTTTATATTTTTTGGTAGAAAGTAATTATCCAATTTATAGCTTAGTAACTTATTAGATAATATTAAAACAATCATTTTAAACTTTGTTTCATTTAAATATTTTGAATTATTAAAGAGTTGTAGCACTTTTAAGGTTATAATTTTTACACAAATCTAATGCAATCATAAAAAATAATGCCAAAGTTTCAAAAATGATTTTATTTGACTGCGTCAAAGTTTATTTTGTTTCAGAAGTATTAAAAATTTTAAGTATTAATTTGTTTAAGAATAATTAAAAATTTTAGTAGCACAAGGAGAGTATTTCTTACATTTACTAAGTAAGCAAAAAATCCTTATCCTTTCTACCTAACCTAAAGAAAAAAAATTTCATAAATTTGCGTTTTCATCAGTGACATCGGGGTCATAGCTATAACGAAATTTAAAAGTCCGACGTGCGATCAAAGTAATGATTATATCTCATTTAATTCATTGGTGGATTGGTAATAAATGAGATAGTAAAGCCGTTGGAATAAAGTTTAATTTTGATTTTTTTCATCTTCGGGTGCCAAATGAGTTAATATAAATATAAAAAAGTGTCGCATGAAAACTGTTTTAAGGTGTTTAACGTGTTTAAAGTGTTTAATTCGTTCCATTTAGAATATTAAAGTCATTAGTTTATAAAAAGCGCGTTAAGAGTCTAATTTTTGAAAGTGTAATAAAAATTTAAAATTTGATTTTTTAGTTAATCTTAACATTGCGAGTTATTCAATTTGAATGAAAGGAATAAAATGGCAGAATACACCACGATAATAGATGGCTTGTTAGCGTCGCATGATAGAAAAGCCTTAAAGTGTAATGTATTGCATCTTAGTATAGTTGAGTTAGACGTCGAGTTACAGACGCGCGGGTGTAGTTGCGAAGGAGATGTGACTGTTTTACGCGATAGATTATTACGTACTTTGATTATTGAAGTATAGCTGGAGAGTACATTAGTACCATGATACGAGTGGGACTTAGCTGATGATTATAGTGGCGAGAACGGGGTAACCTCAATGGCTACAATTACAACCATTTCTACTGTACAAGCTAATAGTACCGTGTCGCATGCTGTGTCCTCATCGTTTATTAATGCAGCTGTTTTTACCGTCGTGAAAGAGTTACATATGAACACTGGCACTGCCGCTTTAAATCAAGCACAGTTGACGCCCGAACAATCTGAGTACTACTATGCTGAATTATTTCGTAGTAGGCGTTGAGATACGCAACCAGAGATAGCACCTTTAACACCAGAATCACAACCATAACCTAAAAAAGCATTGTAAGGCCCTACATTAAATCACAGTAGCGACCGCGAGCTTTGGTATACACCGGCGAAGGATTTAAATGAAAATTAAGATAGAAGGGGCGGCAGAAATGCTCCAACAGTCTACCAACTCGGCATTCTCTAAGAGCTGTCGTCTCAAGAAAGCAAGGACAAAGTATGAGTCTCCATGGTGGAATCACAAACTGGAAACTCTTAAGGAGGCAGTCAAAAGATTGTTCAAAAAGGCCAAGAAATCCAAAAAGGTGTTACCTTGGCAGAAGTGGAGAGATAAGCAGAAAGAATACAAAAGGGAGGTCAGAAGTGCCTACACGGAAGAATGGAGGAAGTTCTGTTCGGAAGTGGAACAAGGTCCGGAGACATCTCGTCTGGACAAACTGTTTGCACGGAATCAGGAGGCATGGTTGGGTGCCATTAGACTTCCAAAGGGTGGTTACTCAGTGACGGACAGGGAGTTATTAACTTGAAGGGTGAGGAGAGTGATCAACCTGATAACCCTTCAAGGGTGAATTGGGGTCCTGGTTGCGGTGGACACGCTGATAAGTCAGCTAGGGTAAAGCTTGCGGCCGGGATTGTCTCCCCAAACCGTGTCAGGTAGTCCTGGTTCTCCTTTGGGCCGTATAAGTCTCCCGGGGTGGACGGGGTGTATCCGGTCCTGCTTCATCAGGGCACGGAGGTTATTCTTGGCCCTTTCGTGAGACTGGCGAGAGCCTGTTTGTTGCTGGGCTATACACCCGAAAACTGGAGGAATTCAAGAGTAGTTTTCATTCCTAAACCAGGAAGAAGCAGCTACTCCACGGCAAAGGACTTCAGACCGATTTGTCTGATGTCCTTTTTGTTCAAGTCGATAGAGAGGCTCATCGACAGATACATCAAGTAGACGGTTCTCACGCAGAATCTGCTATTACCAGAACAATACGCCTACACAGAAGGCAAATCTACCGAAACGGCACTGCACAAAGCAGTGTCATTAATCGAGGAAGAAATAGAAACAGAAGGATTCGCCATAGGAGCCTTCCTGGATGTAGAGGGGGCTTTCAACAATACCCCAACAGAGGCTATTTGCAAAGTAGCCGAGAACAAAGGAGTGCCGGACATGATCACGGACTGGATCCGTGACTTGCTGAGTCATCGAACCAGGGGTGACACCACGGTCAGGGTTACAGTCACAAATAGCTGTCCTCAGGGTGGTGTGATCTCCCCCTTAGAATGGAACTTGGTGGCAGAAGGTGCCTTAACCTGTGTTAAAGAAACCGGATGCCATGTCATTGGATATGCCGATGATATAATGATAGTGGTGAAGGGGCGTTTACTTGAACCGCTAGCAGATGTATTACAGGCAGCACTGGATAGACTTTGGAACTGGTGCAAAACCAACAAACTGTCTATCAACCCTAGCAAAACAGTGGTGGTGGTCTTCATGAGGAGCTACAAGTGGAAACTTCATAAAACCTTCAAGCTAGGAGGCCAAGTATTAACACCAAAACCCGAGACCAAATACTTGGGGGTGATACTGGACAGCAAGCTACACTGGAAACCCCAGGTAGAAGAGTGCTGCAGGAAGCTCACCAATATGTTTTGACTTAGCAGGAGAACTATTGGAAGGAATTGGGGACTTAAACCCTCAACCATCCTGTGGATGTTTAGGACAATTCTCATTCCTAGACTTACCTACGCAGCAGTGGTATGGTGGAAACGCACCAGCCAAACAACAACTGCGAAGCTCCTAGATAGGCTAAGGGGACTTGTTCTGAGAGTTATGACAGGAGCAATGAGGACTACTCCCATAGAAGCCCTGGGATTCTTGATGGGAGTGGCAGCCTTACAACTGTATGTACAAGAAGCTGCTACAAGGTCTGCATGCAGACTGATTGCTCTCAATATATGGACAGGGAGAGGTGAACATACTAACCCTCCTTGCCTTAAACAAGATGTTTTATTAAAGATGAGGTTAGATCTGATGGTGACGAAATATCTCTTCGAAAATGAATTCGAGATGATTTTCCCAACCAAAGAAGACAGGCTGTTAGAAAAAGGTAACGATAGAATACCGAACTCAGGTGACATCTGGTACACGGATGGATCAAAATCCGCAACGGGTACTGAAGCAGGCATCTATCGAAGGAGGCTTGGGAAGGGGACTATGGTCCCGCTAGGCAAGCTGGCTTCAATTTTTCAGGCAGAACTGGTGGCTATACTGATCTCTGCTCAGATGGCACTAGGTGCGAACAACCAAGACATAGTGAATATCTGTTCGGATAGCAAAGGGGCACTTATGGCCTTAAAAAGCTACAAAACTAGGTCTAGTCTGGTAGAGGAATGCATCAACTCACTAAATATTTTAGGAGAAAGATGCAGGAAACTCAAACTTTACTGGGTTCCCAGTCACGTGCGAATCAAAGGCAACAGGGTAGCAGATGACCTAGCAAAATTGTCTGCAAAAATACCACTAATTGGCCCTGAGCCTGCTTTGGGAATTCAGATAAGCCAAATTAAGGAAAGAATGTGTCAATGGTGAGAGACACAACATAGGACAACCTGGAGGAATACATCAGGTTACAAGCAAGCTAAAGCTCTGCTTGGTGACGATCCTAATCATGCGTGGTTGGCACGGGGTCTGAACCTAAGCAGAGAAGATATAAACATAGTCGCACAAATAGCGACAGGGCATGGTAAATTAAATTACCACATGTACAACATGAAAGTAGCTGGTTCTCTTCCCATAGAACTGCGTACCCGATATCCTTAATAATAATAATAAGACAAAATAGCCTTGATGGATATACAGACGATGAAAGACAGCAGTTCCGTCAGGGAATCAGTAGCGTATGCATCACTCTCGGTGTGCTCGTCCTATACCTTTACGATTTGCGCCCTAAGATTAATAAAATCTATCGAATTTCATCTGAAAGTGTATTCATGCCAATCATTGTGTACTTCAGCGTCATGTTTCCGTTAAATTATAAGCATTCTGTGTATTAACAGAAACATTAGTGAGTGAAAAGAGGTTGCGAAAGCTAGACATCGAAAAATGGCGTCAGAAAGCCAAGAATTTATTCCCGTAACCTCAAAGTGAAGGCAGCCAACGCAAAACATCATGGCGGAACGGGTCGAGCTACCCTCAGCCAAATTATTTGAAAAAATCGACTCTCTGATCAAATTTCGTAGATAAACATATTAAAAAAGCTACTAAAGAATTTGGATTGGAAAGACAAAGTACAGTTAAGCCCAATTTACTAGTAAAAAGATCATGTCACTTATCAGGTATGAATCTTGAATATCAAAAAGACAAAGACAGAGAACCCAACAATAGTACAACATCTCTCGCCGCTAACTCGGGCTCATTATTCGGAGACATAAATAATAGTCCCGCAGACTGCACGGATATACGCAAAGAAAAAAATGAATGGATTTTTCCAATAAAATTTGTTAAAACGGCTACCACAACTAAAGGTACACAGCAACAAGCACAATTCGATGCGATGAAATCTAACATGTTTATTGTACTAGACAAGGATAGTACCCCTGTTGAAAATAATGACGTTTTTCCAGTACGTCTTTGAAAGATGTCTTTAAAGACGTCTTTGGTCGTGTCTTAGATTGGAACCAAGAAAGACGTCATTTTTCCAATGTTTAGAAAAGTTATTTAATAAATGACGTCTTTTTATTATTTCAAAGACGTATTTTTTTTAATAAAAATGACGCCTTTTCTTACGAATTTTTATTTAAAAAATACGTCTTTGAAATTATAAAAAGACGTATTTTTATAAAAAAAAATACGTCTTTGAAAATACAAAAAAAACGTTATTTGTTAAATAGCTTTTCTAAACATTAGAAAAATGACGTCTTTTTTGTTCCAAATTAAGACACAACCAAAGACGTCATTTTCTCTAAATTTAGGAAAAAACGTCATTTTTCATGAATTATTTCATTAAAAAATGACTTTACATGATAATCATTTTCCATTTCAAGGAAAAAACAAAAACGAGGTAAACCTCGTAGTTTCAACTCTTCGAAAAACGAAGAGCATTTGCGATTAAGCTGAGATCATTCTAGCCTTATATATCTGCATCTTCGAAATTTGCATTAAGGATCAGAAAACTTGAAAATCGCCACCTAGTGACTAACAGTCGAATTGATGGTTGATTGTGTCAATTTAATTTTAACTCACCAGGTGGCGATTTTCAAGTTTTCCGATCCCTTATACAAACTTCAAAGACGCAGATATATAAGGCCAGATCGCTCTCTGTTCAATCGCAAATGTTCTTCGTTTTTCGAAGAGTTGAAACTACGAGGTTGACCTCGTTTTTGTTTTTTTCTTTAAATGGAAAATGATTATCATGTAAAGTCATTTTTTAATGAAATAATTCATGAAAAATGACGTTATTTTTCCCTCAATTTGGAGAAAATGACGTCTTTGAAGACGTCTTTGGTTGTGTCTTAAATTGGAACAAAAAAGACGTCATTTTTTCAATGTTTAGAAAAGCTATTTAACAAATAACATCTTTTTATAATTTCAAAGACGTATTTTCTAAATGAAAATTCGTACGAAAAGGCGTAATTTTTATTAAAAAAAATACGTCTTTGAAATAATAAAAAGACGTCATTTGTTAAATAACTTTTCTAAACATTGGAAAAATGACGTCTTTTTTGGTTTCAATCTAAGATACGGCCAAAGACGTCTTAGAAAGACGTCATTATTTTCAACTGGGAAGACGTCATTCATTTTATAAAAAAGAATTTTTTTGAAAATTGACGTCTTTTACTATGCGTATTTATTGGAGAAATACGTCTTTAAAATTATTTTACTTATAAAAAAGACGTAATTTGGTTACTCTATTTCCGGAAAATTAAAAAAATGACGTCTTATTTTGTTCCAATCCAAGACACGACCAAAGACGTCTTCAAAGACGTTTTCAAAGACATCTTTCAAAGACGTACTGGAAAGACGTCATTATTTTCAACAGGGACTCAGTCAGGAGTAGATAATCAAACAACCAGTTCTCATTATAATAAATCTAATAATAGAAAGATATATATTGCAAACATAGTTCAGCTAAATCACTGATCAATGCCATTGCACAAGTAATCGATAAAAAAAGTTTGACTTGAAGGACTTTGTAGAGGAGAGTCTTACAAATCTGACAATCATAACAGCTGATATGGAAACCTACACTAAACTCAAAGAGCATCTAAAAAAAATAGATGTACAATTTTTTACATACACAGCACAAAACGGAAAGAGCAAGCTTCTTGTCTTGAAAGAAATAAACGATATATATATACGCCTTAAGAAGTAAAATCAGAACTTACTAATATGAACATTTCTAATGTAGGAATAAAAAAAATTGAAAAACTTAGAGTTAGTGCGAATTGTACACAAAAAACCCATCTATTAGTTCAGCTCAACTTTAATAGCATTCCAAAAAATTTCACCGCAATCAAAAACATCCTCAACTTTAAAGTACGATGGGAGATCTTTAAGAAAAAAAATGTCTATTAACCTTTAGAGGACGGGATGGCCCCTGTACGGGCCATGCCCGTGATCGACCCTTTACATGTGTTAGTTTTGAGATGTGAGACATCACAAAAACTCGATTTCTATAGAAAAGTGAGAGAAAACAGTAAACCGAAATCCCCGTCCTCTAAAGGTTAATGCCATAGATGTCAGCGTGTAGGACATGCAAGCATAAACTGTAATCTAAGGTATCGCTATGTCAAATGCAAGGAAGATCATAAGCCTGGCCAGTGCAGAAGAGCAAACAAAGAAAAATCATCTCCACTATACTGTGTAAACTGCTGTCAAGAAGCTCACACAGCCAATTATCGTGGCTGCGCTTACATGAAATTTGCTAAATCAATAGTACAAGATATAAAAGAAAATTGCACCAAAAACAGTTCGGTAAAGAATCATAGAACCACCACTCCAACTATTTCATATGCTAACGTCACAGCAAGTAACAACACACACACCAGCTCGCAGAAGCCGCAACATAAAACCGAATCTCACAACTCTACTAAAGATGTCGCTACAACACAGACATATGTAATCAAGAGCATCGAAAGCCTTTTCAACAACTTTAAAAGAGAACTTTTAAATACGATGAACACACATAACGCTAACCTACAAAATCAAATCACGGAACGAAACCGTAAGTTAAAAATTGTATTCGACAAACTAAATTTACATTGGAAGTAAACCTAAATAAATTAATAGTAATGTCAATTAATTCAAACATGCATAAACAGAGTTTAGCTGTAACAATTACAGATTATCTTTTTTAATCATAACATACTGTAAAATACTAGTTTAGTAAACTAACGTCGAATAACATATTATATTAAGTATAAATCCTGTGTAAATATCTTAATAGGTATAGAGCCTGTGTAAATATTGTAAATAGCGGCGGGAAGTGCTTCGGCGCTATCCCTATTTATTTATTTTTTTTTTTTTTTAAGTCACAGATGATTTGATTTTTCAATTATTATAATTTTCCAAACACACCTGTATATAAATCAACGTTATACTAGTCTAATTACAGACAAGGCGTACTATTAAGAAACTATGAAAATAATAACAAGAGTCATTGTTAATCTACGAGTCCTAGCTGCCTAAGCAATACGATTAATATACACTATATTGTAACTCAATTTTGTATCTTTTTTTGGTTGTTTGTTATAAGAAAAATATGTATCTGCGCATACAACTCAATGTATCTTAATATTTTGTAAATAAACAATTTAAATTAAAAAAAAAAAAACGAGAGACAGAGCCGGATAAGCTTGTTGTCATTTTTAATTACGCACCGTCGGTTCGAGGCGTATTTAGAGGCGTTTTTTACAACGTAGAAAAGAAAATTTAAAAATGCATGAACGAAGAGAACGACGGAAACAACAACAAGCGAGATTAGCAAGCGAATTAAATTTTCATGTGACTGTGCAAGTTAGTAATGAGCATTCTTACTTCAGAAAAGAGCCAGAAACTACGTGTTTTACCAGACAAAATAAGTCAACTGAAAGGGTTAATGATCAAGTTTCGCAGTACAAAAGGACAACGCCGAATAAAAGAGAGCTGTATGAGAAAACATGTGTGCCGGCTAGAAGTGAAAATAACTGGGATTTTTACAGCGATGTTAGTAGATTAAAGAGCCAAAAGATAGAAGGAGTTCGATTGAATCAAGTAGACGTCCTGAGCCCGGTAGGCAAACTTCAAAAGTGCTTAAATATTTAAAAAATTGTGTCATTAAATTTTCGGGCGAGGACCCAAAAGAGGATCCAGAAGAGTTTTTAGATGATCTTATTGACTGTCGTGATAGCGTAGACGTAAGAGATACCGACTTACTACAACAAGCAATCTCCAGTATTTTGTCTAAAAGAGCCCGCCAGTGGTACAGAACAGAGAAAATAGAGATATGTTCCTGAGATAAGTTTGTTAAAGCTTTCAGACGTCAATATATCCAGGTGTATGATAAAGAAGATTCATTACCAATTTCAAGTACATAGTGTCAAGATGTAAGAAGCCAATATCTGAGAGAAGCCAAGTAGAAACTGCCTATCGAAATTTACTGCTTGATTATAGAAAAGCAATGTCAGACAAATTAATTAATAGCTTGAAGGATTTGGAGACTTATGGTCAACGATGGGAGCATCAAAAGAATCTTGACAGCCACTACACATCACCACCACCTGCAGAGAAAATGCGTATACGAGGAGCTGCTTTTGTTAACGCATACAGTAAGCAAAAAGTAGCTGCTTTGAAGAACGAAGAAGTCACGGCTGTGAGTATGGTGAGTCAATCTAAGAAGAAAAACAAGGAAGGAAATAAAAAGAAAGTAGAGAAAAGTTCAAACTAGAGAGCCATAGGGATGAGTGAGACAAAGAAAAAAAGTGAAGAAGAAAAGGAGGAAGAACCGCCAGTATTGTCAAGTGTTGCTGCGATGCAAGGACTACCCGCCCCAGAAAAGCCGAGTTATTTTAAGCCAAATCTCTTCCTTCATAGCCAAAATTATAGAAGGAATTTCGGAAATAATTGACGATCAAATAATAATTGGCTAGGCAGAAATAGTCAATGGATTAATAGTCAGCAGCCTGCGACAAATGTAAATCGCTACGATAACACTCGCGCATTAAGTAGACATTTTTCAACTGCAAGAGAGACAACTGCTGTGAACAATAATGCGAAAAATGATTACTTCGTTGTTTGCTATACGTGTCAGTCCTTCGAATATAGATCCTTTGAGTGTCCAGAGGTTATATGTTATAGATACAATAGAAAAGGACATTCTCGTCGTATTTGTACAGACCCACCGACGAAGCCGAGGGAGAGATGCCAGAATTGCGACAGGCCAGGTTTCACATATAAAACATGCCCTGATTGCGCCATTTTCCTCTCAAGAATGGGAAACTTGCAGCGTGGGAAACAGGAGTAAATTCTCTTGTTCTCTGAGATAATCATATTCGCAGTGCTGATAAATAAGATGAAAAAGAGAAGGAAAAAGAAGATATTAAAAATTTGAGTGTTACCGTAGCTAGTAGTATGAAGAGAGAATCAAAGAGTTAAAGAGAGCATAATCCAGAGAATAAAAGAAAAATTAGTGAAGAGCAAATACATGAGAGTTAATTATCAAGTAATGAGAACAGTAAAGAGGAATTTAATGTCAAAAGTTTATTGAAGAGTGATAAGATGAATGAAACAAGTGATAACCTAAAGCGCGAAATAAAGAAAAATTTTAGATATTTGAGAGTGATAAGAGAGAGAATTTAGAACAAGAGCAGAGAAATAGCGAAATAAACACACGCGAGAGTTGCATCATTAATGAAGGGTGAGGCGCTATTAGAAGGAGAAAGAAAACAAGAGATTGCAGTGAGAATATAATCGAAAAGGAGGGTAACGAAAATGAAAAAAGAGTATAAAACAGAGAAAAGACAGCGAGTTAAGAAAATAGTACATTATGCAACTAGAGAGTAAAGTCGCATATTTCTCCCGAGGGGAAGTTTGCGAACCAAACGTAGCCAAGCGAAGCGATAGGAGTAAATTTCTGAGGGAGAAATAGACTTTAATCTCGTGTTGTACATTTTACTTTATTCTTGCAACAACCGTGGCCACTTTATTAACTGAAAAAAGTGGGCTCAATTGGAGTATATTTATTTTCATAAATAAAATATTAGAAACCTTAAGTTTAAAGTAACTGTGATGAATTTAAATTTTTATTTTTAAAGTTTTATATATTTTCTTATATATTTTAATAAATATTGTCAATAATTCAATAATGAAATATTTTAATTGTTGAATTAAAATGTCAAATAAATATGTTTTAAGAAAAAATTTCTTTTTTATGTATATTATTGTTAAAATGTAATAATAAAATTATTTCAAAATATTAATTTTATTAGAAATTTTGTATTTTTTAAATATTTTTTTAGTTTGTTTTATAACTTTTTCAAAAATTTTAAGGAAAATTATTCGAATTCATAAACTTCTTATTTAGCGCGAATAAAGTGCTTTACCCCCGCTTTTGCAGGAGTAAAGTACTTTACTCCCACTAATATTTCAGAAGCTAGCTATACCTTACTTTCGGCCCGCTTTTAGAGTAAATAAAGTGGCCATTACTGTTCGTCCGGTTAGCGGAATAAAAAGACACATT
This sequence comes from Anastatus disparis, assembly GCA_017163975.1. Classification (NCBI taxonomy): domain Eukaryota; kingdom Metazoa; phylum Arthropoda; class Insecta; order Hymenoptera; family Eupelmidae; genus Anastatus; species Anastatus disparis. Next base: position 2,866,311 of record JAFFSR010000272.1, on the reverse strand, counting down.
GTTTTTAATTTTATAAAAGGGACACGTCATTTTGAGGTTGAAAAAAATGATACATCAGTTTTTTTATTTAAAAACCTCTTTTTTTATTTAAAGTTAGAAAAAGAGACACGTCGTTTTAAGTTTCGAAAATGTGACATGTCGTAGATGCTTTATTTAAGAAAATGTAAAATTCCAAAATTAGTTTAAAAAATTCTTGATTTTCAATTTAAAAGTCTCAAAAATGTCTCTACATTATGCATTTTCACTTAAACATATCAAATTAATGAAATTAGGATATTTCAATGAATTTTTGAATTCAGATAAAAAATGTGAGTGACTGCAATGTTAATGAAACATTTACTCTAATACATCACCTTAATTAATGTATGATCTCAAATTTTCATTTGTCCATTCGCTTTATTTTTAACTAAAAAATTTTTTATTTCTAAAAATTAAGATGCATATATATTATATCGCGCAAAAAATTTGCAGACAAGGATTGTTATAACGGTGAGTTGTGAAAATGTTTTATATGTAGAAATAAATCAACTTGATTTCTTAATTATAAAATGTACAATGAATTGTATCCTAAAAAGAATTCTTGTAACGTTTATTGAAAATTTTTTTTTGTAATAGAACTGATTAACAAAATGTATGTATAAATATATATTACAAAAGTAAGTGATTGCGACGCTACTTAAGAGTTACGTTTTTTTAGAATAATTAATGAAACTATGTCCTGTTAAAATAGTCAGAAATAAAATATGTATACATAAATAAATATTCTTATTACAGAATATGAATTTGATATGCTCGAAATGCCAAATTTAAAAATTCTATAATTTAATTTTCAACATTGTTTATTAAAAATTTATAAAATGTAGTTATATTCCTTTTGCACATAATTTATATAATTTATTTGATTAATTATTGAAAATATTATAAAATTAGAATTTTAGATAAAAATTTCTAAGACGTGTCTCTTTTTTGAAACTTGAAACGACGGGTCCCTTTTTTCAACTCAAAAAGCGAGTTGTCCCGTTTTTTAATATAAATCGATGTGTCACTTTTTTCAAGTTAAAAACGACGTGTCAGGTTTTATACCTCCAAAAATGATGTGTCTTTCTGTTCCACTAATCGGACGTGTTGAGATGGAAATAAAAGAATATAATTACCAGACAAGGGGAAACATGTATGTTTTTTGATAATGGTAGTGAGAAGAACATATGTGCTTTTGGATGCGTTTAGAAGAAATTTTAATACGCATAGATTAACAAAAGCGCATATTTCTGAATTAATAAGATATATACCCCCAAGAAAGGTAGACAATATACAGTAGTGCTCAATAGACTAATTGATTTTTGTTTCAGCTAGCATAAAAGAGAGAAAGGAGAGAGAGAAAACACGAGTAGCGTCAAAAAACAAAACAAAAATAGAATTAGAAAAATTATGAGTAGCGTCAAACGAGTAAAACAGAAGAAAATTTTTCTTAGGCTATGATAAAACTACAGAAGAGATGAGGAGAACTAAAAGAAGTAATATATTCTAGTATTGCTGAAAATTAATGAGAACATCAGGAAGAAAAGAAGAGAGGAAACAAAGAGAAAAAAAACCCCAATAAGTAGTAACAGTTGATAAAATTGGATCAACAAAATTGAGTCAGCTGTCAGTAAATCTGAAATAAGCGCCACACTTCAACAGCTCATAGGGACCAACGTAAGTAGCCAATTTATTATTATTCTTTTATTTTTACTTGTGTGGGTAGTATCTGTGGATAGATAAATTATTTTGTGAAAAATAATTTGATTTTGGGGAGGGGATTTGCGATGCCGTCCATCATTGCTATTTTATTAAGAAAATAAAATATAGATACAACTATAGAGCTTACGTTTATCTATAAATAAATCTTTTTTTCTAGCTACTGCCTAACAAGGTGTAAAATTTGTGTAATTTTCTGTTATTACAATATTTTAGAAATTTTATTTTCATGGGACGGAGTCGTAGTTTATAGAGTTTGAATCGGGCGATTTTTCCGCTCAATTTCGTCAGCCTAGATATCTTAAAAAAAGAACGAAGATGATAACGAGAAAATTTGTTTGCCCCCAAAAAAAAGAAAGAAAACAAAAAGAAGAATGAAGCAAAGTACAAAAACTTTTTTGTAATTTATAAATTATAAATAGTAGCGAAAGATTTTCAATTGTGTATATGCGCTGAATAAGTGTAAAATTACGTATTGATATTCAAGTGACAGTGAGCGAGAGGACAAATTTATGCATGCGAGCGAGAAAACGAGAGAGCGAAAGAGAGACTAAACGTCCCCGCCTCTCTTGAAAGAAATAGTATTTTGTGCATCATAGTTTATTAAATTAGTTAAAATTTATTGAGCATAATTAATATGAGTGTGTAAGATGAGACAACTAATTAAATTATTCATTAAAAAAAGTAATTATAAAAGAGCACGGAGCGGAAATAATAATTAACCAATGAGATTGTTACGCGCCGATTGTTAATTAATATATGTCGCAAACAAAGCGCTGTGATTAGCCCGCTGTCAACAAACTTGTAGTTGCTTAACGAACGAAGGGGGCTTTATAGTCAATCATTGTCGAGTCTGGCATCCTAGCGGTCGTGTTAAGATAGAGAAGCCGAAAGATTTATGTGTCTTTGTTGAAAAAGAGTTTTCTTTTGTCGAGTTTCTTTTTGAGTTTTATTTCTATAAAAGAGTTTTTGTATGACATAAATATTAGGAAATTGTTTAGAGTCGGCGTGTGGTAGGGGGCCTGTAAATTTTCATATGTAGTTTCGTAGCGTCAACGTAGGAAGTTTTGCTTTTTGTGCGTTGCCTGCCAGAGGTTTCGACATTGCGTGTAAATTCTCGGGCGTTAAACTAAGGCCACGAGATTTTTCTAAAAGAAAGGAAATAGAGAAAAAAAAGATCGTTTGTTCGTTTAAAATAACGTGGGTGTTTGTGTCAGTCTAGTAGCCCCTTCTGTGTGTGTGTGTGTGTGTTCATATAGAGAAAGAAATCTAATTACATAGAGAGAAAATACGATATTTGCCCCGAGAAAACTCATAGTAGCTTTACCAGCTGGTGTATCGAGAGAGTGAGAGAGTGAACGAGAGAGAGCCGATCAGATAAGCGATCGCCAGCAAGGAGAAAACGAAAAAGAGCTCTCTTTATACAAGGTTCAGTGTAAAACTTCTTAGAGCGTACACTTGCATCGAGTGCTCGTAAGCCGGTAAAGAAAGAGAAAATACTTTTTTTTATTATTTATGATTTTCATTCTATACTCAGAATAATTGTTCTTTGTTCAGCGCGGTTTTCTATGTGCATAAATTTGTAAGTGTGAGTTTATATATATATATATATATATATATATATATATATATATATATATATATTTATATATATGGGACATTCCACACCAACTGGAAGAGCAAAAAAATAAAAATCGCCGAAACTCTGAGAATAGATTCTGTTTAATATCCAAAATATGTAAAAAAAATTTTCAAGGATCTAGATTGAAAGTATCAAGAGCTATAGATCCTTAAAATTTAAAAATTTTTCAAATAAGAATACTTCTTGTTGTAAATAAAGAGGAGAGAGTTAGCATGATTGTTTACAGACCTGAATTTTAAAGTTTTCTATTGGTTCTTATATGTATTACATGGTAAGTGAAGTAACTCATTGTTTACCACTTCAGAAATTGCTTTTCACGGGCTTATTTTTTTCTATTTTACATGAACTGTAAAATAAATTTTTAATCATATAAGTCAGAGCCATCAATAAGGAGTTATGATAGTTTAAAATATATATTTAATATGAAAAATAAATCATGCATGAAAATATATATTTTAAACTGTCATAACTCCTTATTGATGGCTCTGACTTACATGATCAAAAATTCATTTTACAGTTCATATAAAATAGAAAAAAATAAGCCTGCAAAAATTAATTTCTGAAGTGGCAAACAATGAATAATTTCAATTACCATGTAATACATATAAGAACCAGTAGAAAACTTCAAAATTCAGGTCTGTAAAAATAATGCTTACTCTCCTCTTTATTTACGACAAGAAGTATCTTCATGAATTTCTCTTTCAAACATCAGAATTTTCAAAAAAAAAAAAATTTTAATTGGGACTTTTCCAAAAATTTTGAAAAAGTCGCAATTTTATTATTGCTTTCTGCAATCTAGATTGCAATCTAGATTGAAAGTATCAAGAACTATAGATCCTTGAAAATTTTTTCACATATTTTGGGTATTAAACAGAATATATTCTTAGAGTTTCAGCGATTTTTATTTTTTTGTTTTTCCAGTTGGTGTGAAATGTCCTATATATATATATATATATATATATATATATATATATATATATATATATATATATATATATACATGTATATATGTATATCTTAACGCCAAGCGCATTTGAAACGTGTAGTATTTTTCTCCTTTTTATGAGAAAAGCTTAAAATCGTGCGTTGTGTGTGTGATATGAAATAGTAGTGTAAGAGTAGAAAAAATATAATGAGAGATCTTGAGAACTATAAGGAGCGTTTTCATTTAATTTTCTTTTACGCGTATATTAGATATTGTGTAGAAAGAGTGTAACAATTCGAAAATCGCCGTGCGTGAAAACCGTTGGTAAAAGTTATTCCAAAGAATTAAAATTTCAGTTAGTAGTCGCGAGAATCGCGCCAAGTTTGTGAAAGTCAAGGTAAAACTCGAAAACAAAAAGGAGGTAAAGTAGAAGAGCCTCAAAGCAAGCAGAGCCCGCGATGCCCTGGAGAGGTGGTGGTGCGAACGTCTATGTCAGAGCCAACTATCCGCGTGGTAAAGGAGAATGAGAGAGAGTGAGTGAGTTGAGTATAGTGTCGGCATGTAGAAAGATTTTCTGTTACTTAGCCCGTGTTATATCTATGCACCTGATTTCATTTAATACTTTTTTTTGTCATGAATTTGAAAAAAGAAGTGTAAAAATCAGTGATAGAAAGAAAATTAAAATATGACATGTTTCTTTAAAGTTAACTCGTTGTGTATTCTTTTATTTTTACTAAGTGAACCTAGAGTATGAGAGAAAGTACATAATTAAAATAAAGAAAGAACATATAGAGAATAAAAGAGTGTGCGTTTAGATATACAGAAAGAAAAAGGATAGAGATATATATAGATATATAACACATACGACTCACGAATGCGTAAATCTCGGCGAATTTCCTCTGTGATACTCTCATTAGTAATCACATTCTTATTGAATTTTGAGATTTTTTGGCTGTTTGGGATACTGGAACGACGCAACGTAGTTGCAAATGCATCGTCACAAACTACAGCTAAAATGCTATCTTGCAGTATAAATATTCTCTTGCTAAAAGAACCTACTTAGAAGATGGTTTGAATTGTTGAATTCTTCGTTATGAGAGCAAAATGTAAAATTAGACTATAATTTTTAATTTTTAACAGGAAGTATAGTTGAATTCTTTTTTTGTGAGATGTGCTTATACTTTTGTACAAAAAAAGCTGTCACCATGAATTTTTTGGTATTAGTACGGATGATCAAACTTGAAAGTTTTTGGATTTTCAGTTATAAATTCGACATATATCAGTTTCAGTAAACTTCTATGGTTTAAAAAAATATTTTTTTTAATAACTGAGAAAATTTTCTTAAAAGAATATGTAAGAAACTACAAAAATGTTTCGTTATGGAACTATAATTCAATAAAAATGGTCAAAAATTGCAAAAATCAGGGAAAACTTAGATTCCTGCTCAGTATATGAACAATGTATGTAAATAATTTATTAGTAGAATTTAATTTTCCATACACAATGCACGTGAAATTATATAAAAATATGAATATACCTCTCTCAAAGCACGAACTCCACATTCATAATCAGGAAATACAATGCTACCATACTTGATAACTGTCGGCAATGGTCTAACTTTGAATACAACTTCGGTTATAACTCCTAGCGTGCCTTCACTGCCTAAAATAATGTGATCAAAATCAGGACCACAAGAGGCTCGTGGGACTTGAGCGCCATGCTCTAAAGTCATTTCTGGTTCTTCATTACGTCCTGTGACCATTCGTACACGTATGACCAAATCTTCTATATTTCCATAAACGTTTTTCTTCATACCACTAGCTCGCGTCGCAACCCATCCACCTAAGCTGCAAATCAAATGAAAATTTTTTAAATACAATTATATACTTTAAATATCTTGTAATTTCTTTAAAGTAATTTTGCTTGAAAAACGCTAAAATAGCTATGGAGTCTAAGAAACATGATTCTTTAAAGAAATTTGCTAGACATAGTAAACAAATTTTTCTGCATACTGACAAAGGAATACTGAGGTCTATAGATTACGAATTCAAATAAAACTTTAATCCTCTGTCTATATTATGGATCTTTTAAGACACAAGTCAAATTCTGAAATCATTTACATCATTAGTTATAATGAAATTAAATAATGTAAAATGATTATTAATTTTTTAGTTAATAGTAACTAAGTGTATTTCAATAATAGATTATTTCAATATTATTCCAAAAAAAGTTATATTCTTATAAAATGTTCTATATGATATTATAATTTCTTAAATATTTTATATTATCCCTCTATGAAATAACTAAAGAAAATTTTTTTAGAGTGAGTAACTTTTATTTAATATAAATTAAATTAAGAAATATTAAAAACGGTGGAACTAATAGTATTTTAACTGCTACCTCATTTACCTCTAATCAAGCACCAGTTAAAATACTACTAGTCCGATAGTCTTTAATATTTTATACTGAAAATTTTTTATAGATTCTTTGTATAATTTTAAACACCAGTCATGGATTAAGTTGTATGTTATTGGTAAAAAATTAAAAATAAAAAACGTCATTTTTTATTGAAAAACAAAATTTTACATGTACCCTCCCTTAAACGGGATTTATCTTTAACACAGTCCACCAAATAAATCTAACTACAGTAGTGTTTTACGCCACATTTTTAGAAAGTCTCTCAAGGAGAGTGTTTCACCTTCGGGTCACGAATTTTGCTCAAATTTTGGGAATGTTTTCTGGATGCAGAAACATAAAACAGCCGAAATTTTAGAGGCCAACGCTCAATATTTCTCTAATTACAGGCCATTAAAGAAAATCACTAAAAAAGTCACTAGATTTTTAAACGCTTATAGTATCTCATCATTGTTAGCTAGAAGCTTTAAGGGCACAAAACACCTTTTCCCCCTGCTAGTAAAAAAAGATATGTATTAATAAAATTTAATTAAATTCTTTGTAAATGGAAATCATATTTAAAAGAAGATTAAAATACCTTTATTTTAAGCTTTTATAAGCTCATTTTGCTTTAGCTGTAGTCCCATAATCATTCGATGAATTCTTGTTCTTATAATGGCTCCACCGTAAGATTTGAGCTGAACCGCTGGATGGATCTGACTTTTCCAAACTGATTTAACTTCAGTATTAGCATTATTCTCACGTGAATGAGGAAATTTCTGAAACGCAAAAAATTTTTTACTTTTCAACAAAAAATATTAATTTAGTAAATAAATTTTTATTTTTTTACCTTATTTTTGGATTTTTTAACAACTTTTTGTAATTCGATTTCAAAACCCTCCATTCACGCGAGAACGACGCTAATACTGAAGTTAAATCAGTTTGGAAAAGTCAAATCCATCCAGCAGTTCAGCTCAAATCTTACGGGGCAGCACCTAAAATTTTAAAAATTCAATATTTGAGAAAAACAGCTTTAAAGTTTTTAATTATTATATCTTAAAATTATCAATGCTATACTTATCTTTCATAAAATAATTCTTTTCTGGTATTTCTTATTTATATTAGCTAACAATATAAAAAAGAGATACCAGACAAGAGAACCTTGTTATCGGCTGGATAAAGCTGAAATGCAAAAAGATATGTTATTAAAATAATCAATAAAAATAATCTTTCTTATTATAAGATATTTTGTCAGTACTCACTCTTATTCACCAATGAAACTATGTATTTGTTGTAAGAATCAACAAATACATAGTTACTTGTTACTCTGATGGTTGTTAGAATCACTCGTACTAACCTTGAATCAGTTGGAAACTAAGAAATAATATTTAATATGGAGTAATCATTTTATATTTTATAATTCAAATTCAAAATTAAGAAATAAAATCTAGATTTAAAATTTATATTTTGATTAATATTAATATTTATAAATAGAATTTATATCTAAATATGTAATAATAATTAGAATTATTCACTTACATGAATTTAATATGCACCCGGTGTATAGAAATCCATCACACCTATTCGTACTTTTCTTTTCAGAGTATGTGCTTCTTTCGAATGAGACTAACTTGATCACTCTACATTGAATTATCTTCTATCATTCAAAGTCCTGACCCACTCGACAGATACATTGTCAAGTTCGATGTTCAAATTCTCCAACATCTTGAGAAAGTTATATCAAGATCAGCACTATTTGGGGGAGTCGATTCAAGTTATTTTTTAACAGCTTTAAATATAGAACCTTTTGCCACTTGTTCGTATACTTTTGTTATTTAACAACTTATAGCACTGAACTCTGACTGGGCAACTGGCTTTGATAAATCTATTAAACTACAAAAACTAGACAAACCTGCAAGTCCATGGCCAAGTACACGAACAGCAGGAACATTATATCTGTTAACTTTATACGTATTGTCCATAGCACTTTCTCTCTTGTTAGAGTTTAGAGTTGCTTATTCATCACAAAAATCACAAATCATATTAATTTTGAATCCTTATCCTCCAAAAGAGGTTTCAATAAATTTCATCTTATGATGGCACACACTGCAACACAATTTTTCCAACATAGAAGATAGAACGTTGGTATCAACATTTCTATCATTTGCCCTGGAACTTGAAAATTCTATTCTTTTCAGTTTAGAAAAGAAGTAAACGGTCTACTTCTCTTAGCTTCCGAAGAATTTTTTTTCACTTTTACTAAGAAATTTCCTTGGCCTCTTTTTAGATCTTCCTGTAGATCGTTTTCTATCTTGATGTGGGTTATGAAATCTGCCTCTGGTATCTCTTTCATTATTTTACATGTTTGAAGTTCGTATTCTTAATGTTAATTTAAGCTTTTTACACTTTAAATACACTTTCTATTTAGATAAAAGTAGAATTTCAGGCGCACATAAAAAAATATGAAATAACTCGTGAACGTGTAATTTATTAAAAATTAATAATTTTACGTAAATTAAACCACAAAACCTACTAATAATTTTTTAAATGCACTTTAAGTAAACAAACTCACTGCAAACTGACCAAAAAATTAGCTGAGACTGACTGTCATGTAGCGAAATGATACGAGCAGAAAGCGCGAACTTGCGAAATTCAAATTGATGAAAAATTACACGAATAACTATGTGCTACTCGTTTCCTTACAAAATCAAAACGGAATAGAATATGGATGTAAAACTTTTCAGAACTTAAATCAAGATAAATATTTCATTAGAATTAAAAAAATAAACTCTTTTTTTCAATTGAACCTAAACAAAATCAATAAAAATTAAATAAATTCAATTTAAAATAATTCTTAACATTTTTTTAATTTGTAAAAATTATATCATTATAGACTTAATAAATAAAAACAAAATTAAATCTCTTAAAAAAAACTTTTTGGAGATTAATTAATGATTTATGAATTATTGAATCAAATAATAAAAAAATAAGTTCTCATAGTGTTCTAATAAGATTAGCTAAAAATTTGAGAAAAATCTCAAAATAGCAAAATTGACAAAAAAATCAATTAAAAGTTTATTTTAGTAATTTCTTCATAAAAACGAAACTAAATGAGGTAGAGTAAAAAAACTTGTTGGAGCTTATTCCATAGTAAATTTCCTATAAAAAAAAGCAATAAACCCAAATTCGATGGTGCGACCGAAAAAAAGGTGTTTTGTGCCCTTAACCTTTTTTTAAATGAAAGCTGAGCTTAAATCCTTTTGAAATAGCACCTAAAGCATCACAAAATATTTTTTTTTCCTAAAGTTAGAGCGTAATAAAGATTGGACATGGATTTTTTGTTTAAAACATTAACTAATAATAAAAGCTAAAATTGGGTTCAATCTTTATTACGTTATAACTTTGGGAAAAAATAATATTTTGACATGCTATAACTACTATTTCGAAAGGATTTTAGCTTAAGTTTCAATTAAAATAAGGTTAAAGATTCTAGCTACTGATGCTGAGGAACTATAAGCGTTTGAAAATCTAGAAACTTTTCTAGTGATTTTCTCCCATGGCCTATAACTAGGGAAGTATTAAGCGTTGGCCTCTAAAATTTTGGCTATCTTCATATTTTTGCATCCAGAAAACATTCCCTAAATTTGAGCAAAAACGGTGACCCGAAGGTGAAACACTCTCCTTGTCAGTTTAGTCACGTCCATAGCAATTTCGTGCTTGATGTCTGTGATCTAAGCTTCTTTACGAGAGAGATATATGTTGCTACTGGGTCGTTCGACAACTGATTCAACCGAACCCCACTCTGTTTTTTGTAAGTAGGAACTTCGCCTTGTTCTTGACTTATCGGTTTTCCACAAAAGTCTACTACTTGCTTAAATGTCTTTATTTGTTATTTATATTCTTTTTATTTATACAACTTTATTAGGAGGTCACCTGATCTAGTTTTTCTAGTATACTTGACATCAGCGATAGGGTATTATTAAGAGAATATTTGTTGAGACATCTACATAGTTGGTGTTATGTAGAAGTCAGATCAGGGTCGAATGAAAGATTATTTTCCTTTTCCCTTCTGTGCCTTTGTACCTTTATGAGCGAGTATGTTAAATCTTCCTAAACTTTAAGGCAACTTCCACACAAGATCATATCGTTTCTGTTATTTTTTTTGTTAAGGGTTACACGGCATCGAAGGCTGTTGCCTTATTCGCTGTTATAAATGCGACTACTGTATGTTTTGATGTTTCTACTATCAACGAATATAGACACTTATAGAAGCGTACTTCTGGGTTAATTTTTTGCTCCGAAAACCTAGGGAACAGACCATTACTCATGTTATTTAGCTATAAAGCAACGTTAGTAGTATAGGTACCACTATGGAGCGTCACAACAAACCCCCACTCCCCACCCTACCTGGAGGTGAATGACCTCTGATTGGTATCAGGAGTTGAGTGAGTCATTATGACGTCACGTGGATATATATGCATATAATTTAATCTAGAGATGACAAACTTTTTCAATAATATTTATAAAAAATTTATTAATAAAATTTTATTAAACTATTCAAATTAATCAAGAAAAAATTAGAATTAATTTAATTGAACAATAAAATATTTTGCAAATTTAAAAAAAAACGACTTTATTAGGATGAGGTGCAATATTGGTCAAGAAAGAAGAAGATGGTGAGTATACTTTATATTTTTTCGTTTATTGTTTTATAAAATATATAGTGGATACAATTATAGTATATGTATAGTGAACAAAACTTATTTTATAAGTATAGTGTAAAATATTATTTTATAAATATAGTGAATATACGCTTATAATTATTTTACAACTACAAGATAATTTAACGCAGCTACAATTGAATCAACATGAAGCGCTGTGATTTCGTGAAATACACGAATAATTTCGGTTTTAAAAATACAATTTTCAGGTTCTTTTATTTTATTTTTCACACTTGTAATTAACGACGCAATTATATCATCATCACACTCGAGTGCAGCTCGTTTCACAAAGCCCGCACAATATTCATCTATTTGAGATCCATATCGAACACCGCACAATTTTTCTACAAGATCAACAATCTCTCCTGCACACACACTAACACCTTTAACAAGCGTGGTTAAATATTTAATCCTATCATCTACGCAGGATGCAACGCCTTGTAAATACTCGAAAGTCACCTTTTTCATAACAATGCTTTGTCGATACCTTTTGACCAGACCAGAAGTAGGGGTGAAATTTTCTTCAATCTCAATGGCTCTATCAGTATGGCTTCTAGTATACCTCAGAATCCAACCAGTTCCGTACACTTTTTGCTCCATCAAATCATCAGCATTACCATCAAAATATTTTTCAGTATCACCAAACGTAAGCTTAAACTCGTTCCACGTAGCTGTAGTGAAAGCTATTCCTTGAAAATCGTGTGAGAGTAAACGTACTATTGGATAAAATTCGCCATCTCGTAGTTTATTATATTCAAGACCAACTAAAATTTTTTTCGTAAATGACTTGTTCAAACCGTAGAAAGAATTAAAGATGGGCTGTGTAAAGTTCTTCTTCTGATGCGCCATTTTTTTCCTTTTTTCCTAATAGCTTTCTACGATACGAACGTCGACTGAATGACTGTCATCTTGATGAATATAATCTCGTTATATAAAGGCTTAACACAAGAAACAGTGGAGGGGATAAGGTGATGACTAAGAAAATACACTCTCGCTACTTCTTTGTAACGAACGTGCTTTTACGGCAAGAAAGTAACAATGATCCCCAGAAAAGCTATCGTCAGCATTATTAATGAACACGTGTCTTGCAGCTGCAGTATTATTTTCTACTGAATCAGCAAAAAAAATTGTTATTGAATTCCTCGAACTCTGACCTCATTATTTCTTTGGTGAGCGTTACTTTACGAGAAGAAAGTAACAATCATTCCTAGAAAAGTTATCATCAACATGTCTGATCGACACGTGGCTTGCAGCTGCAGTATTGTTTTCTAAGAAACCAACAATAGAATTATTAAATTCCACGAACACTGATTTTACTATATTCTTGGTAACGAACATGACTTTGTGACAAGAAAGTATCAGGTTACAATAACGACAGCTTACCACAACACTTTTGAAAATATCTTATCATACAACAACCATTTCCAGAAAAGTTGTCGTCAGCATGTTTGAACGGTACATAATTTCTGGCTACAGCATCGTTTTTTACTAAATCAGTAGAAAAATTTTTAAGAAATTTCTCGAAACCCAATCCAGATGTCATGTAATCTAAGAACATAATACAAAATTGGCCGTACACATCAGATGTTTCACTCTGTAATTGCACCGTATTCCAACGGAACCTATTACAATTACGACGTAGACGGTTAATATAATCTGGTATCAAAGGTGGCATTCCATAACTATCAAAATACCAAGCTGTACCACTACGGTTAACATACATACACACCCAATGCGTTCCGGGTTTTGTATGGCCATCAGTGTTCACTACAATTGCTGTCGGCTTCGTCCACACCTTCGGAATTTGATCTGCTGGGTACACTCCTACAGAGTGGGACGGTATAACCTTCAAAATTTCCATTATCTCCAAGCTGTTCATCGCAAAGAAGTGTCGGCGGTTGAAACACAAATTCAGAATCAAGCTCCAAATCTCGTAAAGATAACCATTTTTTTAAACGGTACGCATTGTTTAAAGCGCACGTATATTTTAGATGAGGTGTCTTTACAGCGTGATTGAGACAATACTTATTTAACCAGGGTAGCTGATTCAATGACGGGCAATCTTTATTTGATTCTAAATTTATAATTTCTCGCGCTGTAATACCGTATAAAATTGACCACTTTTGTTTACCTCTCACGTAAATTTTTCTAACTTTCCGAGTAAGATCGCGCAACGTTTGGTAGAGAGCTTTCTCCGTGACATCACCGTCAAAATAGTCAAGACAATGATGATGTTCTGCAAGCCAATTATTTTCTCTTCTTATGCCTCTGCTAAAAGCGTTTATACGATTTTTCGATGCGATAATCCAATGACCGCTAGAATCATCGTTCAAAGCTACGATGGCGACTTCTTTTGGAACAACTCTGTTATTGCTATCTTTTAAGCACTGAATATCCACGACTACATCCATGATTTAACTTTTTGTCTGACCAATGCAACGATTAAAGCTATACTGAGGAGTAACGGTAATGTCTTTTCATCCGATAAAATTTGTAAGCGCCATCTATTGATAGCTTTACCCATTAAAATTTACAATTGTTTGTCGTGATGCGTCAATCTCTAAAATGTTATCGTATTCTGCATAAATTATACAATTGACGGTGTCTGTCAGAGGTTCGCTAAATCTGACATCGAGTCTAACACTTCCATGTTTTATTAAATTCCAATGAGTACATTCATTTGCCGATAAATCGGGTGATATATCAAACGCAAACAGACAGAAACCGTTTGGATACGACTCACGAGTAATTTTATTTCCCTCATTGAGAAAATGGACACCTGTACCGCTGAATAAAGTATGATATGCATCAACGTATAACTTTTTTACTTTGAAATCGGGTTGTAATGGTTTTGAAGGTATTTGAACACCATCAACAAACAAACATAGAAAATTGATGTTAAAATGATCAAAATTGAACGGATTGAGCATTCGGTCTCTGTTAAACGCCTTGTTTTGAACAAACCCTATGATTATTCTTTTAGGTAACTGTCCTAAAATAATATTATCCAGAGTTTCACCATGTATGCCGCTATGCATTGTTACAGCTTTGACTTCAACTCTTGTGAGAGGGTATTTAGCTGTAGCTTTAGAAAGTGCTTTTGCGTTTGCTAATAGCACACCTGGGTTAATTTTTACCCGTCTAACTAAAAGATTAGCTTCTTCTATATGTACGGCAAAGTATCCTGAAGGATCCATGAGGCAAAAACCATCTCGAGAGCGCACTAAACAAACTCTTACTTCAACGGCGTTTAGTAATAACTTTTCTTGATTAAACACATCGGCATGTAAATGCCCGACAAGATCTACAGTTTTTTTTGCGCCCAAATATTCACGCCGCTTAACAAGTCCTTGGTTGTCACTACCCACATCGTCCGTTTTCCCAGCTGTATCGTCACACCACAAAACGGTTGATAAATGAGAATTTTTAGCAGCAGGGCCATAGTTGAGCAGTGTCTCGATGTATGCTCTGTACGCGTAAGCATTATTTGGAGCTGTCACAGGTTTCTGGTTAAATAGTACATCTAATTGGCTGAATAGTGAGTGCATAAAATTATTCACCGGTGCCACTTTATTGAGTAGTTCTGCAGTCACATTTCCAGGATACTCATCGACAGTGGTGTATAAGCTAACGCGCAAGCTAAGCATAGTATATGCTAAATCTAAATAATCTTTACCATTTCCAGATATTACAAATTCTATAGGTGTGTCATCAGTCAACGAGGAGATAGGCTTATACTGGACCCAATGAGAGCTCTCGATAGTAGTCTGTGTCGGAGGAATGTCGAATAGGAGCAATTCCGATTTCATGCACTCACAGGACTGTGTGTGTAAAAACGCCATTTTTAATCGAAAATATCTCTTGTCGTTCGTACTTTTTTACTTTTTCGAGAATTTTTCTTTTTTTTCTGGTTCTATTTATTTTTTTCTTTACTACTTTATTCCTTTTATTTTTTGTGCTGCGCCGTTTAATCTTTCTTCAAGTGCTCTTAACACTGACACGGCCGTCATCCAACTGCAAAGCAAACAGATAACGCTGTTTCTTATATCCAGATCCTTCCATCAATTTATCCAGTTTCTCTTTAGCCTTTCTTTTAAGATTTGTGCCAGACTCTTTCATACGATTTCGTAGAGATTCTTTGATTGGAGTATTCTGTGTTGCAACGTCAGATAGAACGTTCACAAAATTTTGTTTAACTCAAAAAAATGTAAAAAATAGAAAAAAAATTATTTTGTTATAGTAACTTTATTTTTTAGAATTATTTATTAATTATCAAATTTTGAAAACTATTTATTTTAATACTTTTTTTTTATACATTTTTGAATTTCCCTCTCTGACTCTGCCACTTTCGGCATCGCTGACCGGTACGCAATGCCTCTTTTCCCACAGCTTTAGCACCACGGGTGAGTAGCAGTAGTACACGACGAAACAACCCAGCTAGAAAACTTCCTACACCACCATGTTCTCTTTGATAGGGGGCTCCAACGTAAATACGTCCGATACCCCTACCATTTTTACCACCACCACCGATCTTCATGTCAAAGTATGCCTCGTAATAATTCATCTTTTTTCTTATTAATCAATACGATGAAAGTGCAACGTCACTGTCAAGGTGCCAAAATCAAATGGTATTGACTGACCTTGTTGATCTCTTATATCTATTTCAATAGTTTGAAAAGAGTTAAACAATAGCGGTATGTACATAGATGGTGAAAAGTTTTTTATTTTTACACCACCATATTTGCAATTCTCAGTATTTAAGGAAACCGCTCTTAATAATTTACCTTGCACATCTCCGATTACATAAGGTTCACAGATGTCACTGTACACCATTAGAGTTGTTGGTAACCCATTAGAAAGATTAGCAGGGTAATTAGCTAAAGTGGGTTCTTCTT
The DNA here is from genome assembly GCA_017163975.1 of Anastatus disparis. NCBI lineage: Eukaryota > Metazoa > Arthropoda > Insecta > Hymenoptera > Eupelmidae > Anastatus > Anastatus disparis. Next base: position 2,849,997 of record JAFFSR010000272.1, on the reverse strand, counting down.
TATCGACCTTGATAGCTTCATTTTTTCCAGTTTCAAACCCGAGAATTTTTCTCAAATTCCTTGAGAATTCTAAAACGTGATCAATTGGCGTACATTCCTCTGTTAAACAAACGCGTCTGATTGATACGTATCCACCACGCTCTATCTGGAAACGTAGATGAGCTTTTACACAGCTCAGATTGTTCACCTCCTCCACGAGACTTTCTAAATGTTTGTAAACACCTGGACGTATAAAACTAATGGATGAAACGACCGGTGCAATTTTATTGGTCCCCAGCGACGATGGTGGTATATTTTTTACACAGACAAATCTTTCGTCCTCGTTTGGTGGAACATGTTGAAATGTCATAGAAATTTTGATCCCCGAAAGTGCAACACTCCAATATCCTTGCAGTCGTATTTGTTGTGGTAGATGAGTGACGAACCGTGTTGTAGTATTGTCAGGAAAATAATGCATACTACTATTACTAGGTAGTATAATGTAAAATTGATCCTTCATGATGTTTTTTCGATTTGGCTGGCTGCAACCCAGGAATTAAATTTATCGGGGTAACCTTTCCATTTAACAAAATATTTTTTATTCCGGCCACTTCCAGTACTTTTTAAAATTTTTTCAACTTCGAAACTCGCGTTATTTAAATCCTTTTTTACTCTACTCAACTCGTGCTCGTAGAAACACCCTTCAATATCCTCATCAGCTAAATCTTTTAGAAAGTATACCGGTGGCGGGCGCACTACTGAAATACGTGTAATTTTAAACAGTTCCAATGTCCATCCACCCTCGTATCATTTAGCAAACACGTTTCTTGCTCGACTGACCCGTACTAGGTTACCGATGGTGTATTTAGGTTTTCGGTACTTGGAGCAACCATATCGAGATTCTAAATTTTTTCGAGCTTTGTGGGCGTTGTAAATCGTAACAGATGCTGGCTCCATCTTGATGGATAAGTGTTTGCTATGATTGTAAGACTCTAATATTTTTTCTAGAATATGAACGTATCGACGAGTGTTTTTATGCGTAAAATATCGCCACATCCGTTCCTTTATAGTTCTTATAAACCTATCGGCTACAGCTGCTTTAATATCAGGACTTCGCACTATTCTAAATGAAATTTCATTTTTCTTCAACACTTCTTGCAGTTCCTTTCCTAGAAATTCTTTCCCCTTGTCCGTTTGAAAAATCACAGGTTTTCGATTAGCACTGTTTTTCAAAATGTTTTCAAATGCTTTGGCAACACTTTTTGAAGTTTTATCCATGAGTGGTAAAGCCCATGCGTATTTACTCAAAACGTCGATGACAACGAGGATATAAGTGTAATTATCGTTATAAGTTTTGACCGCTCTCATATCCATCAAATCTGCCTCCCAGACGTCATCACGATTTCGAACATTGTAATGGCGTCTAGGAAACTTGTGTCGTAAACATCCTGACTCTCGAGCCAGTCGATTACTTTTCGAGCTGGGTATTTCTTTCGTACAGAGGTTATAATTTTATTAGCCCCCGCATATGCTTCTGGTCTTGGTGGACCAAAATAAAGCTTACTTAATTGTTTCTGCATTATTCTTGTTTTTTTCCTTTTGCTTGCTTCTTCGTCGGAATCATACACGTTTTTGTCTTCTTTATTTTCTTATCCCTGCATTTTATAGCCTTCTTAATACGCGAAAAAAATTTTTCAAAAGTAATTTCACTAACCATACAACAAGCAGTCATCATTGCAACTGTACGTTCATCGGGTGGGGTTTCACTACCAAGCATCCGAGAAAAAGCTTTCGCTGCTAGTATTTGGTCAGATCGACGACGATCTGTCGACTTCTTATTGGCATAGGCTATGTCATGTTCACGACACGCTTCATCAAGCGGGTTAATTCCAACATCACCACGTTTAAGACGATCAGCCAGTTTTGTTCCGGGTCCGCAAAATTTGTATCCTGCTACGTGCATCTCAAAAGGCATTAAATCAATTATAGAATCTAGAACAGACTTTTCCCCTTTATCGTCTTTCTCTAATTTCAGAATTTCGTGCCCAGACGACTCCATGTTTCCCTTGATTTCGGTGATCTGGCGACTTTCTTTCTTCTCTTTCTCTTTCTACACCCTTGTTCTTGCTCGCTGAGTTTGTTACTACCACCGGATTTTGATTTGCTACTACCAGACTCTGGAGAAGCGAAAGGAGAAGCCTTATCGATTATCTGTAACACACGATTGTTCCTAATAAAAAGCCGAGGCGTCACGACACGTCGAAGTGCCAGAGCAAACTGACAAGCACCTGCCGGATTCACGTGTTGTCTTTTCCTCATAGCGTCGTTAACCGAGTCGATAATATTTACGCCACGGATAGGAATGCCATCTATACATGTTGCACCATTACCATCCCAAGTGACGACACCTGTGCCACGTAAATGTTGTAAAAGACCCGCTGCATTGGACCGGTATTTTAAAGGTACACTTTCCACAATTCGTGCATCTACACGATCTTCTAATTCTTTGACGACTCGTTTTGACTCTGCCTCAGCATCATCATTATTATCATCGTTGATAATATCAGCATCTTGCATATCATCGTTTTTCTTTGTAGTTTCTGTCTTCTTGTTACTAATATCTTTAAAATGTAGATAACGTTGTAATGCTTGAGAATATCGTTGCCATTTATCCCGCTCGCTCATATCGTCCGTAGAATTCAAGATATCGCTCATCTTCGCATCCAGCCTGCTAACAGCAGTTCCTGGTATTTGCACCGACTTTAACCCAGCGTTGGTGAAAAGTTTTTGTTGTAAGCGTTCCACACTCTCTTGTGGTAACAAAATCATTTTTTTGGTGTCTTCCATTTTTTTTTATTTTTTTTATTTTGATATAAGACTTGACAATACTGTACCAATGAGCGGTGCCAACAATATTGGCAAGAATCCGCCGTGCTGTACGATAATTTTCTTTTTCGTAGCTAGATTCTTTTGAGGACTTGCCAATCGTCTAAGAATGCCTGCGTGTTTACGTAATCGAGTTTTGTGCGTTCTGTTGAGAGAAACGTTACCGCGCAACACGTTGAGAGCACACTCACAAATGTATCTGACCAATTTGGGATCGGCCTTACGGAGCACGGCAGCGCGTTGTTCCCTGTTAAAATGGTAAAGCGCTCTTAAAATATCTGTATGCTTTTGCCCGATAGGACCTCTAGTTTTCCGCTCCATCACAAAGATACGACTGGACGGTGATTACTCGAATCAACGCCTTTAAACTGCTTTCGAGGTACGTAAACGTACTGATATTCGTCATCGGGGAAGATGCAAGCACGAAAACGACAATTATCTGGAGTATTTTGTTTTAAATCTAGAAAAAGGTATCCAAATGGCCGTGAGGTGGCGTCCCAGTACGCCTCTTGTAAGAATCGTGGATCTTCAGGACAGAGCTGGCGCGAAAGATGTTGTATTTGTGTACGATCGCGTAAATTTCTAAACACGATCATGTATTGCGCGTTGAGCGAAATGTCTCGTTGGCCTTTTCCTTGATGAAATATATTCTGTGTAATAAATATGACGCTTAGGTTATTGTGATAACTCCCCTTTGTGAATAAGTTGACAATGGCGTTACTTGAGGATGATTCACGCATCAGATCATCCAATATTAATAACTTTGGGCGTGAGTCACCAGCGTAGTCCGTACTTTGAGGAAGCCCCTCGCGAAATTCTATATGTTTCCCAAGCTCTTTGTAACCTGCCTGCCATTCAGCATAGTAAACGATCAGGCGATCAAAACGTGTGTCACTCATACGATCGATGTATTTTAGAAATTTTTTTACAAACACTGTTTTGTTACAACCGGTAGGTCCGCAAAGCATTGATGTCCACGGGTGTTTCCATCTCATATCCATGACTTGCTGCTATAACAACTACTATTCTTCTCTGAAACTGTTAGTACACTAAACGTTCCAACAAAAAACACTGATAGTTATAGTTTATGACTTTGTAAAATCCATGTACTTTTTCACCAACACAGCTTCAATAATTTTCCCAATTCTCTCGATCCTCCATCTAAACTGTACCCGATCTCGTGCCGCTTGTTCCCTCTCGCCACGTCGTGCAGCACGACTGGCGTAATTCCACACGTGTAATATACGAATACTTGGTGAGTTGGGATCAAATCTCACACTTTTTTTCTCCATATTACCAGAGCTGTCTGCTGACAAAGCTAAAGTTTTTCTGGAGTCTACGACAATCTTGTGATCGCGGTGGGACCCCCGCGCGGTCGCTCGCGTATCCGCGAGAGCGTTGAAGAAGAGCTCGTCACCCCACTGTCGTAATATTAACGCACGCCGCTTGCGAGCGCTACAGAATAGCTAGCTTTTTAGTGCATGCGCAATTGGCTCCCACAACCGTGAGCGCGTTAGAGACGAGCTTGTCCCCCCCACCACTGCAATATTACCTCTCTCCCCCTACCACTCACGGTCTCACGAGCGTTTAGGATTGGAAATTGTTTTGCGCATGCGTTCTTATCATTGTATACCTGCTCAGACGATGTAGAGTTCAGTCGTTAACTGTGTCTGTATCCGTACGGGTAGCTTTTTTTCAACCCAACAAATCTTCTTTTACCATATACTGTTTTACAAGTTTTCGTCTCTGTAAGTGATAATACTTCGTGAAAATCTGTCCTTCTTATTGCCGATGAAGATATAATAATTTCGTCCGTGTTACCCGATATTAACTCGCGTATACTTTCATAATTAATTTTTTGACTATTTGAATGATTTAGTCTTATACCTTTAATTTTACATACTGTTTTTTCAGAACCATCTGGAAGTTTGCACTTGTACGCGTAAAATTTCGGCCCACCAGAGGCAAAAGATGATATGTATGTACCAACACCTTTCTCCGCTAATTCATCAGTAAGTTCACCAAGCAGTGTACCGATCGGCAAATCGTGTTCGTCGTTCTTACTGACATAGAAAACGGAGTCTGTGTCGTAGTACAGTGCACGCGATCCTAGTTTGTTCAAATAATCAAAAAGTTTAAGCCGGGCTTGTGCTGTTGTGAAAGCTGCAATTACAACACTTGTCGTGCGTGACTGCAAGAGAGCTTCATCCTGATACTGCCAGTTCACGTACAATACCTGATCGTTGACTGGGATGATACTGTTTACAACCACTTCAGCATTGGTAAGTAGTTCTGTCAATCTTGCTGGCTCTGTAACAACCTCTGTTTTAGCCATATTCTCTCGTTGCGCGAGCTTCCCCCATAACAAGTTTAAACATAGTTTAGAACCCGATCTCAAACCCGCATTAAAATTTATATCAGTTTTACTTAGACGAATACCCTCTTCACGTTCAAAGTTCTCTATATATCGGTCCTTATGATCTTCGGTAATACACTCTGACGGGTAACCATCAACGTATTTAATTTTTTCATCACCCTCACACTCGTATAATTTTATCGTGTTACCAGTTCTACCACCGAAAAATGTATCACGGGGGTCCAGCGGTTTACGATAAGCAATATCGATATTCGCATCTATATATTCTCTCAATTCCTGGTTACGTGAAATTTTCCGCTCAAATTCGCAACCCCATATTTCAATGAGTGTATGATTGCCTGTTTTAATTTTTAAGGATATAGCACATGTTCTTTCATATCTGTCGTCAAGCGATTCACCTGATGATAATGTTTTATTTCTATTTATTCTGTGACATTGTGGACATCCATGCCAGTAGCACCCGTAAAATTGAAGAACTGTACCATTATGATCCTCATCTGTCCGTGGTAGAGCGTATTCATCAACAAGAATACCTTCAATAAGTCTTCTCTCGCGTCCATGCCCTGCATGCTCGATTCGACACTGTAGAACCTTTTGTTCCATCCAATAAAGCCATTGTATAGCTTTAATGGATTGATTATCAGCCATTCTGTACCCTCTCACAGGCATAACACCTATTTGATTTTTTTTTTTAAACTTTTTCCTGTAAACACGCATACACGATGAAGCTATGGTTGTGCACTCTTCGAATGGGTCTACATTAAACTTCATGAAATTTTTTCGAAATTCTAAACAGGCCTCTCTCAGTATTTTAACATCTTGTTTAGAATATTTTACGATTTCTTCTTGGAAATTAAATATGTATCCTGTATCTGTCTGTCGAGTATACCATTCTATAAATTTTTCTCTTTCTTTACTGTTCATACCATCGACACCGTACATATCTAGGCTCGGTAAAGGACCGATATTTAATTGGTTTTCTTCTGTGTTAAATAAATGTGAAAAAGTTCCTTTTTCTATATCTGACAACCCGTAAGCTTTCGGTAAATCACATAGTGGCATATGAAAATAATTTAGACTATCGATAAATTTAACGCTTGAAATTTGCATCAGAATTATTTTGGAACCGTTTAAAATCACCGTTGGTTTCTCCCGTGAACGATGGTTTTCTACGATATACTTGAATACAAATTGACAATCAAACCCTTGCGAATTGTGTGCTATACAAATAACTTTTTTAAACTTTTCACGTCGTCATAGAGCTAATCCGACAAATTGTTTTACTGGATCTTTTTGAAATACAAATTCACGAATACCAAACTCTTCACACATATTTGATATATTAGTATCCTCTAGACAAAAACTACAAACTTGTTGTACAACACACAGGTTAGGTACATGTATTTTTTTATTTTCATCACCTAACACAGAAAGAGTTTGTTGTGTTTCAAAATCATAAAATAAATATAATATTTTAGATCTTTCCTTACCTTGCTCTATAGGCTGAATATAGCAAAAGTGGTTGGTCGGTAGCCGTTTGTTACAAATGTCACAAAATACAACTCCGCATTCATGTTTTTCACCGCGGTTTTTTACACGGATAGTTTTACAACAAATTTGACAAATTTTCACCGCTTTACAAACACTTACGTTTCTTTTAAACGATCCTGATTTGAAATGGTTCTCGAAACATGTATTACCAAAAAACTCTCTAAAGCAATTTAAGCACTTTTTTATATCCGCACTGTTGTGACAAACTGGTGATTGCATGCACTTAAAACATCTATTAGAACATCTATGATCCATAGCGAACTTGTAACTTTTATTACATGGTATGCAATATCCTCTACTACCGGCTGCACCAGTCAAGTTTAGAATAGGTTGATAATGTCCTTGATTTTCATAATACATTAGTGACATAATACATACAGTAGTGTATAAGATACGTTTTGGTATGCATCAATTACAACTTTTGTACCATCATAAAGAGGTATATCCCCACGCCCAAAATTCCGGAGAGAGTAAACCACAATAGCTGTGCTTTTTGTGGCAAGAAAAATTTGAAACTGATGAATTTCTTGTAAACCACACCCTGTTGATGGTATAGTAACCTGTGCTTGATCAATGAGATCAAGAGCTGCTCTTTTTTGCTCCCTACTATTGTGCTGTCTAATACTATTCCAGTAATCGTGTAGTGTACCAGAGCGAATTTGTCCTCTTACAGCATAGGCGAGTGCCGTAACTAATGATCTCGGAAAGCAAAGATTATCGTCGTTGCGTATAGTTAAAATTGATTTTTTGTACACGTGATCATCACTTAATCGAACACGTCCGTTTCCTCTCATGTCCGGCACTATAACACACTTGATCACAAAGTTTTCATCTAAGTCGAAGTCTTGAGAACTCTGTGCGACACTAAATATCATTTCCCACAAATCTTGAGTAGTGAAATTTCTAATAGGTCTGAAAGGTAGCCATAATGGTCCATGAACAAAATGATCAGATAGTATCGTTACACCTATAAAATCGGAAGGACTACGCCCATTCACTAATTGATTACGCAGATCATCTAAAGATCCATTTAACCACTCAAAAATGTTTGCTCCTGCTGGTGGTGATAATATTCTTCCCGAAATCTCTACACCTTCTGCATTAAACCTTTGGTAAAATCGGGAAGTTTGGTTTTCAATTAAGAATATTGGTCTTTCTTGTGGTTCCTCCACTTCTCGCTCCATGCCTTCACCGCTCTGTAACAGATCAACTATATTTTTCTTTTAATCTTAATATATATCTATATGTATTACTAAAAACATAGAAGTAATAATATATATCGATTATACTTACGCTCCATTTCAAAATCATTGGAAGACGATAAAGAGTTATCAGTAGATGATGATGACGATGAAGATGAAGATGAAGATGATGACGATGATGATGATAACCCTCTGGATGACACTCTTCTTGATGATGATGATGGAATGACGGGGTTATCATCATCTTCTTCTTCCACAACACTTGCACTTGTAGGTTCTAGAAATATGAGAAAAATAAATTATAAAAAGTTAAAAAATATTCTTCTGTAAAAAACTTCTAGCTTTTAAAAATCTCTCTCACTCACCAAACACGTATTCACAACCAGCGATAACCTCGTCACCTTCAATATCGTCTGCCATCCGCCGTAGTGCTAAAATGATTAATATATTAATTATGTGTAGATATAGATTAAAGCATTTAAATTAATTAATTACCATTTTGTCGCAGCACCTTGTTCGAATCTGGATCTGAAAGATTTCTTTGTCGTATGGCACTGTCCACCGTATCAAGTATAAATCTATTGGAAAATAATCCTCGTCGTTGTAAATAATTTATTGTTCGTACGGTGCAATGTAATAGAATAAAACGTAATCTACTTAATAACGCTTCTGTCGGTAAATTTCTTGAATTACCACGCTGTATATTTTGACAAATTGTGCGTATCATCGGTTCGTGTGCAATAGCGAAACGTAGCACACAATTGAGCACACTAAAAGCGTGAAATCTAGATACGTTTTCCATGATTATCTATCAAGCCTTCAAGTACAACTATGGAGCAAGCACTGTTTCGAGCGCATTTTATAGCTGTCAGAATAAAAGAAATGAGGAGCAGCTGTGGCGCAAATAAAGAGACAATACAATTTTATATACCAAGAAACAATGAGATACCAATAGTGAGCATTCTAAAAATTGCAAGCACACGTGTGATGATGATATGTGATGAACACGTGTCACAACAAGAAAAAATAAAATAGCAATAGTAAGTATTCTGAAAATTGCAAGCACACGTGTGATGATGATATGCGGCGAACACGAGTTATACTAAGAAACTATAAAATACCAATAGTAAGCATTCTAAAAAATATAGGCACACGTGTGATGATGAACGCGTGTTATACTAAGAAACAAAAAATAGCAATAGTAAGCATTCTGAAAATTGCAAGCACACGTGCGATGATGATATGTGATGAACACGTGTTATACTAAGAAACAATGAAAGAGTAATAGTAAGCATTCTGAGAATTGCAAGCACACGTGTTATACCAAGAAACTATAAAATATCAATAGTAAGAATTCTGAAAATTGCAAGCTACACATGGTACTTTCTTTCAAATCATTTTCTAATTAAGCAGTATTAAAATAAAAAATAAAATCTTTAAGAGTAAATGATGCGGGTAATATAACAAACCTGTAATTACAATTTTAATGATGCAATTGCATTTCTTATATTAAAATTAGTATAAATTCTAAAAATCAGCTTTCTAGGATCAATAGATCAAGAATCGATACATGATCAATTATTTATCGATCTAATAAAGATATCAAGGTGATTTTTGGTACATATGTTATTTGAATAGCAAAAAATCGAATGGCATCATAAAATTTTTTAATTTTCCAAAATTCGTGAATTTTAAAATTTGTAATTTCTGTATGAATCATCAGATAAGATAAGGATGTTCGTATGCTTTTAGTACAGTGTATGATGATTAATACCGTAATTACAATTTTTAAAATCGATCAATTTTTAATATAAATGATTTCTTATGATGCCATTTGATTTATTATGTTCAGATTAGTATATGTTCAAAAAATCAGCTTTCTAGGATCAATAGATCAAGAATCGATACAAGATCGATTATCTATTGATCTAATAAAGATATCAAGATGATTTTTGGTACATATGTTATTTGAATAGCAAAAAATCGAATGGCGTCATAAAATTTTTTATTTTTCCAAAATTCTTGAATTTTAAAATTTGTAATTTGTGTATGAATCATCAGATAAGATAAGGATGTTCGTATGTTTTTAGTACAGTGTATGATGACTAATACCGTAATTACAATTTTTAAAATCGATCAATTTTTAATATAAATGGTTTCTTATGATGCCATTTGATTTATTATGTTCAGATTAGTATATGTTCAAAAAATCAGCTTTCTAGGATCAATAGATCAAGCATCGATACATGATCGATTATCTATTGATCTAATGAAGATATCAAGATGATTTTTGGTACATATGTTATTTGAACAGCAAAAAATCGAATGACATCATAAAATTTTTTAATTTTCCAAAATTCGTGAATTTTAAAATTTGCAATTTGTGTATGAATCATCAGATAAGATAAGGATGTTCGTGTGCTTTTAGTACAGTGTATGATGACTAATACCGTAATTACAATTTTTAAAATCGATCAATTTTTAACATAATTGATTTCTTATGATGCTATTTGATTTCTTATGTTCAGATTATTATATGTTCAATAAAATCGGCTTTCTAGGATCAATAGATCAAGAATCGATACATGATCGATTATCTATTGATCTAATAAAAATATCAAGGTGATTTTTGATACATATTCCTATCCTTGAAGATGATACCAAAATGCAGACTCATCTTTTATCCACATGCGGATTTTAACTCTGCAATTTTTACGAGAATTTTAAATGTATTTTTTTTTAATTTCCCATAGACTAACCACAGCTGAATTGTAACAATATTGGTTTAAAAGTGCTGATGCAGGACCCTAATCCTCTCCCCGCGCTAGAGCCGGCAACTGTACCGCCGGAACCGATCGGATACGTGCATCTTGTGATGATCTGACGGATGCGGATGTACCCACAATTCCGCAATTTTGACTTCTCCGGTTTCGGCGATAATACGCTGGTGGTCCTCCTATTATGGGAGGACCACTGGCGTTTTTATTCCTATGAACACCCGGTGGTGTTGGACGATTTTTGTCGGCGGCGAAGCCGTGAGCTAAGCTTACTGGAGTGGCGTCCACGACCATTTATTAACGTCGCGCTGAACACCGCCGTTACCTCAGACCCGGTGTATCAAGAAATATTCTTGACAGCAACACACTGGGTGAGGATGTTTTGTTGTCGGTATGAAGTGGCCGTGCGACTTCGCCGTCGACGGTTTGAATATTAAATTTGTGTGTATTTGTGTAAAGTGAAAAACTGTGAAACTCAAAAAAAACAGTGGTTAAAAAATAAAAAAGTGTTTTAAAAAAGTGAAAAACTGTGAAAGTGTGTTTTAAAAAACTACTATAATGCAAAAACTCATGGAAGTGCAAGGCGTCCAAAAAAAACTGTTGATGCTGATAAAAAAATGGTAAGTACCTTTTTTTTTTAATTTATAAATTTTTAAAATATTTGTGTGTGTGTGTGTGTGTGTGTATGTGCGTGTGTGTTTTAAAATCAGGGTACCACTATGGAGTGTCATAACAAACTCCTCCGACCCTTCCGCACATGACATCATAATAATATATATTATATATATATATATATATGTATATTACGGTGTCATAGTGGGTCATCCCGCTCCTGATGTCGCTCGGAGGTCATTCACCTCTGCGGAGGGTCAGGAGTGGGGGTTTGTTGTGACGCTCCATAGTGGTACCTATACTACTAACGTTATTGTCCCTGATATAAATAGATATACAATATGTATATCGTGAGTAACACATTGGGTAACATAAAAAAAATCTATTTTTTAAATTATTTTAAATAAAAATAAAAATAAATGTTCATTAAAATTATTAGATTTATTATAATTATATTTTGAAGATTTGATATGTATTATAAAAAAAAATATATGCTGTAAAGGGGAACATATTTAAATAAAATAACAAAATATATTTGTGAATCTCATGTGAAACTACTCTGAGTTCACGTACACTTACCGTTGAACAAAAAAATAATAATTACCTTTAGACCGATTAGGCGAGCCTGCAACAGCTGATCTGCCTTAGATATATCTCTTTTCGAAGGGCACAAACTAATCAAATATGTTAATAGGCTAGTCAAATTACGATATTTTAGCCCCATTTTCAAAGAAATTCTAACCCAGGGTGCCCGAACGAATTTTGGTAGGGTTGATCACCAGGAACATTAATCCGTTGAATGAGCCAAAATCCTATAGTAGAAAATTATTTCTATTAACAAATTAATAAATAAAAAAGCACTTGATTGATTGTAGAGAAAAAACTATCAATTGTAATAAAAATTTTTTAAGTTAACTTTGTAGATATTTAAAAGACCAACCACACTTATGATGGTACAATTTGATTATCTTCATTTGTTTATTCGCAAATCGCCAAAAATCGCCAAAAATGGCGATTTTATCGATTGTTTATTGCTCCGTTAAAAAAATAACTAGGGGCTTGATGATTGGTGAAAGTCAAGCTCTGATGATACTAAATTCACAGTAAAAATTTCAATAAAAATATTCAATAGCTTTAACATAATTCAAATTGTTTATTAGAAATAGGCCATATTGGTGTGATTATTCCCAGGCCGCTATGCATCGTACGAGGATGCATCAAAGTGATTTTGAAAGTTCAACATCTCTACTTTACTGTATAATTGGTAGCTAATCGATTTTTTAAATTTAATTGTTTAAAATCGCGATAAAAAAAAATCTTTTTTTTGCTAATTAACTTTTAATTTGCAATTAAACTATTTGTTGTGAATAAATGAGAGTGAGTTCGTTGAATAGGTGATATTTTTCCTCAAATTTTGAGAGGTTTAACCACTCTATAAGTGCTCTAAGAGCCGAGATAATTTTTTTTTTTCAAAAAATCGCCATGACTTTATTTATGCAAATTAAGAAACGCAACAACGAAAAAACGCGTTAATAGCTGTTATATTAAAAAAAAATATTGCGGCACGTTGATTGTTCAGTTATATTGTTTAAGTAAATTTCGAAATTACTATGAAGATGGAAGTTAAAATCGGGAAAAGTAGAAAGCCATGTGACAACAAAATTGAGTCTAAAGGTTCAAATTAATCTATGGGGAAAAATTTTAAGTATTTCGCAAACTAATCAACATAAAGTCTTCATTTTTTTTTTAAATTTGGGATAGCTTCCGAAAATATTAACATTTACCATAATCATTGCCCCCAAAAAATTTATTTAACAAGAATAAATAAATAAAAAAATTTTTTTACAACTTTTAATCAATTTTTAATAATAATTTTTCCCTGCCACATATCACTTCAGAAATGATTTTAGGGGCATTTTTGTTAATTATTTGAAAAATTTTAGTGATAAAAAATTTTATTTTTGGAATTTTTCAATTTTCATTTACTTAACTCCCATGAACTGTAAAATAACTTTGAATCTCACCATGATTTCGGAAACTATCCACTTAAATCTGATGCGCGTATTTATTTTTTACATTCCTCATTAGCTTTCCTATAATTTTCAATAATAGAAATTTATGTACCTGTTATTGAAGGGATAGTGTGCAGGAAATAGTGAGCCCGTTTCTTTTCATTAATATTTAATTAATTATCAAATTATAAAAACGTGCTTTACTTAGTGTTGTTTTTTTATTAATTAATGAGGTATAATATATTAAATTAATCGGAAAACAGTTAGTAGTATTTGAATAATCTTATTCTTTGAGAAAAAAGATACGTCGTCAACAAAAAGAAGTAATAAATAATAAATAGACATTCTTGACTTATAACTTATTTATTCAAAATTAATATTATTTACTAATATAATGGAAAACAAATTTGTATTAATAATAATTATTACAGTTACTTCTGGTGATCAACCCTACCAAAATTCGTTCGGAAACCCTGGGTTAGAATTTTTTTTATTGAAAATCTAATTTGACTGGCCTATAAAGTATTCTACTGTTGATGTCCGGCATGACGAGACCCACGGCGTTTACCAGTAGACTCTCAAATATGAAATAATTCAATTTGTCAAGTAATATATTCAAATAAAACATATGAGTAACAAACTTTGTTAAGCTAATTTCGAACAAATAAAATTCGTATAGTTAGCTTCAATTTGATTTAATCATCCGCGTTTATCAACTCTATATATAAAAAAAATACAAAATTATAAAAATATTACATTAATGAACAAATGATTCGAGTTAACAAAAAGAAGAAATTCAAGTATTAAAATAATTTTGAAATGCACATGCCTAAGCTAACCTAAAAACGCGTCGACGGCAATCTAGGACACACGCATATATCTTTAAATTTATACGTTATATACGACGAGATTAAACTTTGGATATGACACGTGTAAAAATTACATATATTACTGCATGTAGCTTATGGACACCGATACACAAGCCAGCTTCACGACAATTCGTTGCGCATAAAAAGCAATCAAAATCTTAACTCACTTATATCGTCAATCTGCTTCTAATACTAATAAAAAAATTAACGTATGTTTCAACACTTAAAGCGGCAACGATCTTCCTCGTTGCAGCTCCCAAATAAGAAAATCTCGCAGTCTAAGTAGAAAATGGTGCACAGTAAACTCGACAGGTTGACCGTAGTGCTCCTAAGCCACAGATAATCTGTCAGTTTATACACGTATCGGGCAGAATCAGAAAATCCAATATCAAGTACATACATAGATGTCCATAGATACTCCTAGTCGCTATCTTCATATAGTATAAACATACTATACTTTAGTTTTTTAAGCAGAAGACCGCAATTACTATTGAATAGTTATTCTTATTTATATTAAGAACAGCGGATTTATATCAATAAATGTAATTGCTATCTCCATAGAGTCTAGACAGACTATACTTGAGCAATCACTGTTTAAGAATTATTTGTAGTGAAAATAGCAGATTTGGATTATTAATATTAAAGGCAACAATTATAGGTTTGTTACATTTATTTTTTACATGGTTAAATTTTATTTAATAATAATATTATAAAAATTATTCTTATAATTTTTAAATAACGACAATAGCTTGCAACATTTAACAAATTTTAAGTTCAATATATAAATTTATTCTTAAATTGAAGTAACATACTACAAGTTATATTATGAAAATATTTTTTTGGTTAATAATAATCATATTTCCATTTCATAAATTAATAATTCTGATATTTTTATCAAACACTAATAATATCGTTTATACATTTAGTCAAATTTAAGTTTGTAGTTTATTTTTTATAATACTTTTACTGTATTGCAATGATTTAAGATGGTTGCGAGTCAAATAATTATTGAAATCATTGCAATACAGTAAAAGAATAATAAAAAATAAAGTACAAACTTTAATTTGACTATATGTATAAATGATATTATTAGTATTCAATAAAAATACCAGAATTATCAATTTATGAAATGGAAATATGATTACTATTAACCAAAATAATAAAAAAAATATTTTCATAATATAACTTGTAGTAAGTTACTTTAATTTAAGAATGAATTTATATATTGAATTTGAAATTTGTTAAATGTTGCAAACTATTATCGTCATTTAAAAATTATAAGAATAATTTTTATGATATTGTTATGAAACAAAATTTAATCATGTAACAAATAAATGTAACTAACCCACAATTGTAACCTCTGAACTTTTGATGTCCCTCTGTATAATAATAATAATAATCTGTAATATTCTTGTGTAAGTGAAGAGGTTAAGCAAGAATAAACATAATTTTTAAAAACAGTTGTAATTATAATTGCTAGGATTAGACAGCGTATTAAACTGGGGCCCCAGTTTACAGGTATATTGTACGTTTAACTGAGTCACAACTTGTTGAATTTATTCATACAAGTAAGGAAAAATATATGGAAGCAGAAATTGAACAAGGCACTGCAGTTGGAGCTTTAGCTACACAAAGTATTGGAGAACCTGGTACTTGAATAACCTTGAAAACTTTCCATTTTGCTCGTGTAGCATCTATGAACATTACTCAAGGTGTACCACATATTAATGAAATCACTAATAATAATCTAAAAATCAGTACTCCAATTGTAACAGCTCATTTAGAAGATGATACAGATCCTGAATTTAGATGTAATGAAAGCCACTATCATTTCCTTTAACAGTGTGTGTTCCAAAATTATATCGTCATTTTCCATTTAACATATACTTTTTATAGAAAGTTAAGCCTAGTAAAATAGTGAATATTTAATTGTTCTTTTTTATTAATGAAAAAACTCTTTAAAATGAGTGAATTTTTATTAAAAAATAATTATTTGAGCTTGCAATAACTCAAAGTCTTATTTGCCTTTCGAAAGTATAGAGCGACCAGCTATACACCTCTTACAGTCATATTTCAGGTTACTGTCGTAATCACGGGGCACGCGCTTCATACATTTTACATGGCAGCGCTGTTGACATGTAAAACACTAAATTCATTTTTTTGACCCTCGTATATTATCATCGGGAAAACCGCAGATGGCGCAGCAGTCTTTGATATTATTCTGTGGCATGGTTGAAAATGTCAAGAGAAGTGAGAGGACCATGCACGAAGCAGAATTAGTGATATAATAAAAAGGAATAAAAGATAGTAGCAAAAGCAGCGCAAGAAAAATAAAAGAAATAATAACAGTAGAAATAAAAATAAAGATAAAAATAGGCCAGCTGCAATCTGTGCAACTCATCGCCCAAGTACACTCAGCAAAAACAAAATGCGCCACTTTATTTGGTCTAAAAATGACGATTTTCAAATGGTCATATCTCCGCCAAAAATAGACTAGTCAAAGTGATCCAAAATGGAAAATAGGGTTTGGCTTCCTTTTTCAAACTCTGTTGAAAATATTTGATGTCTTTTTGCGCATGCGCTAAGTCAAGAAAAGTGGGTTGTTATTTTTCAATTTAGAAAGTACCATTTTTGCGCAATGCTACCAACTTTGGATAGATCAAACGAATGATTCTGATTACAAGATCTGAAAATTTAGGTTTTCTTAAGCAATTTTTTTTGGAGCACATCGTTTTGAGCATTAGGAGCAAAACTACAAGCAAATGAAAATAGCACGTTTTTTTAAAATTTTTTGGCAAGATTCCTAGACTATGATTTGAAAAGAAACCATCATAAAGTCAAATAAACAATCAACCTTGAAAAAATTTCAAATAAGTTAAACACATACATTGTAACGTTTTTATTTCCCGCGGGTGGGAAATATTACGTCTTTACCTCCTGTTGCCAGACGCTTCAGTGAGTGACCAGGGTTCGAGGCAGGAAGTCGGTTAGGACGGACGGTGGAAAGATAAAGGATAGTAAAACGGGTTGACACGTTTGTTTATGCTAGGGAGTACCAGGGCTTTATTGTACTCTGAAACTCATATACTACAACTACGTATAACAATAATAATGAAAAGTAATAAACTAACCTAAATTATATAAACCAAAAATAACCAACCTAATATGTGTACGCAAGATACAAAGAAATAAAGATTGAATTTAATATATGCCACTTGACGGCTTTATGCGCCTCTTGTTGGCGACGGAAATAAATGGAATCAAAAATAATTGAAATTAACTTTATATTTAATAATAGTCGAATTAGACTAACGGCGGCTAACGGCCTGGATAATTCTAATAAACAAACAAAGTTATAATGATTATAATATTAATAAACTATTCTATATAACGGTGGGTGGACTACACCCTTAATGCGGTGACACGGAATATGGCTGAAGGCCTGCGATTCTCTAATACGCGACAACCACACGTGGTTAGAGGAATCTTAGCTTGCCTCTTTCCGGCGGCGGCAATAGGTGGGAAGCACCCTTAATACTAACTTAATGCTACGGTTATAATAGGTGGAAAAACACCTTAAAGCTATTATGAACTAATTTTAGACAGGATGTCTTATATACGGATCGGCGCGGCGGCTCGGCGGTATACAACGGTTCGGTGTAAATCAACCTTAATCTTAAATGTTAATTAATAAAGAATTAAATAAAGTGGCTATTTACAAAACGGCCGGTACGGCGGCTCGGCAGTACAAACTAACATTAAGTTAAACTAATCTAATATATACAGGACGGGCGGTACGGCGGTACAGCGGTACGGCGGTGCGGAAGTGCATTGGCGGTTCTCTCGGTCGCATTCTATCTAAGCCAGCGAGCACACTCGGCAAAGATTAATTGCGTCTCGACTCGCTTCTAATGGTTTGACACATTAGAGCGAGCGAGAGAGAGTGGCTTTTCTTATAAGGCGTAGGAGCCCCATATAAGAAAGCCAGTACTGTATACTGCTTTCTCTCTCTAGGCCAGCGAGCGCACTCGGCTAAGAGAGAGGGAGAGCACAGTACCCAATGCCTCGACTCTTCGTTGAGGCTTAGCTCTTATATCTACCCGAGCTCGCTGTTCCTCTTGCGGGAGCAGCAAAAACTGACGGCACCTGGCGGTTGAGCCTGTTACTATCGTGCCTCGCGGGAGATTTGAATATCCTGTCTGCACGATTATGAATAATCGTTGCAACATAAACGATCTTTTTCAGGGCATATATGATGTGCAAAGCCCGATCGAACAACCTTTCTGTGGTGCACATTGCGTAACACCAATTTCGACCACAAAATCGTTAATGGATTGCAGAAAGCAAAATCAAAACCATATGAACATTGCTGTGTAACACATTGTTACTTTTCGAAAACTATGGATATAATGCTTGTGCCAAGCAACATGTAAATCACATCCAGAAATAAAATCTGAAAAACCCTTTTCATAAATATCCGAAAACTTCATAGCAACTCAAAAAACATAATAATTAATTTTTCCCCATTTTTTGGAGGTCATATTTGCATTTGACCTTTAAAGTCCAAGAGTCAGCCGTGATGAGGTCAAACAAATCCTGAATTGAGATTAAGCAATTTTAAAAATGTAAGCATTAAGATATTTCAATTTCCTGAAGGTTGATTTTTATTTACCTTATACTGATATTTTTATATCATAAGTCTAGAAATCTCGTCAAAAGAAAAAAAAACGCGCTGACTTCATATGCTCGTAGTTCTGCACCTGATGCTCGAAAAGATATGCTCCAAGAAAAGAAATCAGTTAAAAAAACGTAAGTTTTCAGATCCCGTAACCAGAATTATTCGTTTGATCTATCCAATGTTGGTAGCATCGCTCAAAGGTGGCACTTTTTAGATTGAAAAATAACTCCCCACTCTTCTTGACTTAGCGCATCCGCAAAAAGACATAATTGAATGTTTCTAACTAGATTTGAAAGAGGAATCCAAATCCTTTATTTTCAATTTTGGATCACTTTGATTAGCCTATTTTTGGCGGAGATATGATCATTTGAAAATCATCATTCTTTAGACCAAAAAAAGTGGCGCGTTTTTTTTTGCCGAGTGTATATTACATTAAGAAATGAATAAAAGAGAAATAAGGGATATAGTAGAAAAGCAGTATAATAAAACGTTTAAAATTCGCGCGTCAGATACATTAAATCGAAAGTCTAGTCGAAAAGCGCCTTTAGTATGATAATTACTTATCACTTATCCATTGAGTAGATAATACAGTTGACAAGGTAACCCATAGATGGAGCCACTAGTGAGTAACTTGAAGGGTTCACCTAAGAAATAGTCAATTTAGCGCCAAAAAAATTGTAGGTTATGTAACATAACAGCTGTATAAAACAATTGAGATGTAACTGCACCACTCACACAGCACCATCACACAACACTCCACAGCCAACACAGCAACCAGCAATGCTCCAGCCATTCTCCAACCATCAGCAACAGTAGCATAAACAAAAAATGACAATGCTGAAGAGAACGATGTACGAAAACAGAAAAACATCCAGGGCCCGGAAGATGCAGATGCACAAGTGCAAGCAAGTCAAGCGAAGCCTTGAGGATCCCCAGCTCTGTAAAAACATCCACTCGGCAGAGTGGAATAAAAAAATATTAGAGTAAAAAAGACAGAGCCGACGCAGCATGTCAGTGAATGCTTACGGGTGGAGAAGGGAGAGGAGGGAATATATGGGTAAATATACAAAAGATAAAAATCAACCGAATTCTTGCATGTACATTACTCTTATATTTTTTTATATATTACTTTATGTATATGCGTGTTTATTAAGAAACGGCAATCTCGATTTTAATATCTATTTTATAATACTATTACTTACTCTATTACAATTTATTATTTACTATAAGAAGATTCTCAACTATTATCCTCTACTTTCGACGGGATACGTAAAAAAGAAAATTTAACCTTTTGGATGAATTTCACGCGAAATGACTGCCGCTGTTTTCGTCTTCGTGCTGGCCCTACCAGCTTTTGCTCCTAACGGCCATCAGAATCATCAAATGTAGCCTCCGCGACTAGAAAAATAAGGAAGATCAAGTAAAAGAATCCAACTATGTAATTACCATCTCGTTTATTACTCTGTTGAAGTTACAAAAACAGCCTGAAAACACAGGATACCAGAGAATAAGAACTTATTTTTAAGTTGGTCGAGAACCTGCACTTGTATTTTTTTTCGTGCTTTTTTAGTTGTCAGATAGATAGATATTGATTTATTTTGTAAAAAGAGTACAAAAAGGCGTGTAATACATCAAACAATAAATAATGATTCTGTATAAAGTATAAAGTATTGCACATAATAAGATATCACAGTCAAATATTAAATTAATATAAAATACTGTATCAGTAAGTCATCATATAAAAGCGATATCACAGACTATTCTAAATACACGCAAAAAAACAAGAAAACTTAAATTATATTAAAAAATAGTCTTAAATATCTATCAGTCATAGAATTAAAATCAAATAAAATAATATAAAAGATGAATCACTGTCATGACATCAAATAAAAATAAAGTTGGACAATACTCTAAAAATAAAATTGGACAATACAACAACAAAGTAATAATAAATAATTAAAAAAATAAAATAATAAAATTCAAAGAATTAAAACTTGATACTGAAGATGTCATGACTTTTAATAAAAAACAGAACTACTCATTCTTTCTGCATTCATTCATCTATCATTCACGCTAATAAATACATTTACACCTTAAATCTATATATAAGACAAAACAAAATAAATTAACATAGAAATTAAAATTCTTAAAATTAATTTCATTCGAGGTCGAGTCAGTACCTCCTCAAAGCCGACTTGAATCTGCCGAGCGATGAAAGATTTTTAATATCAGCAGGCGGGGAGTTCCAAAAATGCGCACCTTGAACTTGAAAGGAATTTTTTCGAGTCTCAGTACGCATAAGGGGCACTGTTGTTAATGCATGAGAGGGAATTAAAAATTTTTCCATGTTATTACATCCAAAATCATTTCCCAATATTTGAGAAAAATCTGCGTTCTAATACCCTTACACTCTCTTCGTTAAGACAGCTTTAAAAATAATACGAATCAGAATAATAGAATTTAGTTTCTCATCGAAAAATTGAGCTAATTATTTCAATTATTTTTACACTGAAAAATTCTATATATTATCCTTTTTAAAAAATAGATGCTTCTAAAAGTGTCCTCGATTTATAATAGCTTTGATTGGCTCATTTTAATCAAGTGATGAATGATGTTGAATTTAAGGCATAAGTGTCTCTAGCAAAAGGAAGAGAAATTCAGAGGGCAAGTTTAATACATAAACATTAAACCCTTTATTCTTTTTTTAGGCTTCTTAACAACAGAAAACATATCAGCATTATCAACGTAGAATTTTCTATTATTTAATTTCATAAATTTATAAATAAATGTGAATTCGGTTTAAAAAATTTTTTTCATGACACTGTATCTTATTTTTAACCGACTTCAAAAAGGAGGAGGTTCTCAATTCGACTAAATGATTTTTTTTTTGTCTGTTACCTCATAACTCCATCATTTCTTAACCGATTCAAAAAAACTTTTTCTTATCTGATAGAGAATGTCTGCAGGAAGGTCCCATACGTGTCCTATAATTATTGGGCCAATATTCGGTTTGTATGACCCAATTATCAAATTAAGGAAAAAACCGGGTGTTTTGTTTTCTCATTTACCTCCCTTATACTCTCTCTCTCTCTCTCTCTCTCTCTCTCTCTCTCTCTCTCTCTCTCTCCCTCCCTCCCTCCCTCCCTCCCTTCCTCCCTCCCTCCCTCCCTCTCTCTCTCTCTCTCTCTCTCTCTCTCTCTCTCTCTCTCTCTCTCTCTCTCTCTCTCTCTCTCTCTCTCTCTCTCTCTCTCTCTCTCTCTCTCTCTCTCTCTCTCTCTCCTCTCTCCTCTCCCTCTCTCTCTCTCTCTCTCTCTCTCTCTCTCTCTCTCTCTCTCTCTCTCTCTCTCTCTCTCTCTCTCTAAGTAATTCTCTCTCTCTCTCTCTCTCTCTCTCTCTCTCTCTCTCTCTCTCTCTCTAAGTAATTCTCTCTCTCTCTCTCTCTCTCTCTCGCTCTCTGTCTCTCTCTAAGTAAGTAGATACACATCGTTCTAAAGTGCTCCTACTAAATTGTCTCTGTGTTGCTGCATAATTTGCCCACGGGCGTCTTGTTTCAGGTAATCTGCAAGCGCAAACTGCAGAGCATCAATTGATATATTAAAGGACAAATTTATCAGCTCTGCAACCATTAAACAATTAGATCTTCTTCATCGCTGCCAGTTTTTGAGGTTAAGCTGAAACGTGTCTTTGAGGTTATGTTGGCTGAGTTTGGCGCTCAAACTTTCTCAATCAATCAATTAGTTGACTACTGCCGATAAAGCTGAGATCAACTTTAACAACTGGGGCTATTGGCCAATTACTTCGCATTTGTTTCAACAGCTGTCGTCTTTACAGTAGTGTAAAAGAGTGTACTTGTTGAGGTGAGTGATTCTATGTGTAATGCTTAACAGTGTGCTCATCTTCTATTATGGTAATCTGTTCTCAGTGCAATCTGCCGGTTTTACGCACTGATACAACTATTTTATGCAAAAATTGTACGTCTATCTACCACATTTCATGCTGTAACAAATCGTGGTTCCTTAGCAAAAGCGTTATAGTGTGCTGTGTAAAGCAAAAACTACACAAACGTAAGCCGGCTGACGAGAACTCTCGTGCAACAGCTACTGAGGATATAGTCTTGGCCTCTTCGCAGCCATTAGACTTACCACAAACGAACCAGCGCTCTCAAAAAAGAGGCCCCGTCTCTCCGCTCCACCCTCTTGAGCCATTGTCAAGGAGACGCTGCTGCTCCGAGTCAAGCTCCTCCTCCTCCTCTCCTAACAGTATTGTTTTGGGCGCAGACCGGCAACGGGTGCCTGCCTCCAGTCCTATTCGGCTGGTTTCTTCTATTAAATCGTCCCAGCCTATTAATACTGTAAAAATGTCCGAGCCTGAATACTTTACTGCCTTTGCGGCCGATTGTGCTGCTAAATTTGACAAACAAATGGAAATTTCTAATCAGCTTTTAGCTGTCACTAACAAATTACTTGCAACTAGTAATAAAATAGGTGACGATGTCAGTGCCATAAAGACGGAGTTGGGAGAGGTAAAAAGTTCAATCACGGAGCTTCAGAGAAACTATGATGTTCTTTCAGAGCGCCTAGATGATCACATTGCATCATGTTCATCACCTCCAGTATCACTATTACGTGATACTTGCGAGATCCTTTTTTCCGGTATACCATCCAGTGTTCAATTAGGCAACAATGATTTAGTTAAGCTCATTTTTGATGCTATGGGCCTTAACTTTGGCACGGATTTCTTGCTGGAGACACGTGAGTGGACGCCGCCTGTACCACTAGAGCCTGTTCAAATGGAAACTGAGTCCAGTGAGTCCTCCCAGACTCAATCTTTTCGCTCATTTGTAGGTTGTTTTTCCTCTGAAGTAGTTCGAAATAAAATCATCGAAGCTTCACCTAAACTGCGTAATACTACTACGGACAAAGTTTTTGGCGTTGGTGGGAAGGGAAAGATTTTTGTTCGACCGATTTGGCCCAAACCAGTTTATTTGCTGCTCAAAAAAGCTCTTGCTGTCTATAAACAGCTAAACTATCAGCGCCCAATTGTGCGTAACCTTACGGTATGTATGCGTCCTTATTTGAAAGGCGACCTTATACCTATTACTGATGAAGCTCAGTTGGCTAAACTTAAGCCTGTCGAACTTAAAAAATGAGGACTGTATGGCTCTCTTGTGGCAAATTCGCCTTTTAATACATCTCTTTTAAGTAAATATTCTTATCACGATTCTTATAATGCTAGCTCTTGTTCTTTTAACACTATAAATTCATCAAATAATCTAAATTCTTTCCCAAAACAAAGTAACCAATCAAATTTAGTTTTTAACAATAACATAGTGATTTCTCATGCTAACGTAAACAGAATCAAAACCCACTTCTCAGCTATTGAACATCATATCACGTCATCTAAAAATGACATTTTTGCAGTAACTGAAACTTTTTTAACAGAACTAGATGATAGCTCTGTAATCTCTATTGATCACTATAATTTCTTTAGACTCGATAGAGTGGGAAAAACAGGTGGAGGAGTCGGGTTTTATGCTCGCGATCTCTATAAGGTCAATATTCTGTCACAATCTGACCCTGTTTTTGACAATACAGCAGAGTATATCATATCTGAAATTACAATTGGTTCTGAAAAGCTTCTTTTTTCAGTAGTTTACTTACGTCCGAAGGCTATTTTCCCTGTGGAATTTTTCAATAAAATCTCTAATTATTTATCTACATTTAAAAATTTAGTCATAACTGGGGACTTTAATATAAACTTACTTTCTAAAAATTATTCATCTGAAAATCTTCGTTCAACTATTGATTCTCTGGCTCTCTATGTGGTTCCATCCGAACCGACCCATCATACAATTACAACTGATTATTCTACTCATACGTGGATTGATCTTTTTATCATTAATGATGATAGTTCATTGCTATCTTATGATAAATCATCAGCTCCTTTCATTGCAGGCCATGATCTTATCACGATCACGTTGAGGATATACAAGCCACTGAATCAAGCTAAAAGGATATTTTTCAGAAATTTTTCAAACATAAATCGTGATAGTTTAAACCAGACTATATCACGTGATCTACATGTAAAATCTCAAGAGAGCCATCAAATCTTTCAATCAAATATTCAGCATTTAAATAGCTTAGTTTCTAACTTGTCCTCTGTCCTTGTCTCGTCAATTGATAAATTTTCACCGTTAAAAACTCGTAACATTACGTTGAAGAAAAAGCCCTGGGTTACTCCTGACATTCGTGCAAAAATGAAAGAGCGTGATAGAGCGTATCGCTCAGCTGCACGTTCTGGCTCCATGTTATCTATAGCTAACTATCGGAGACTTCGGGAGAAGTCTCAAATGCGCTAGATACTGCTAAAAACAAATTTATTTCAAATCGATTGGCTGAGTCATCGAATTCATCAAATCGTTGGCCGACATTACATAAAATTGGACTTTCCAATAAAATTTTACCTTCACCATTGCAGTACTTTTCATCCAAAGTCCTGTTGACTCATTACACCTCCGTCTCATCATCATCTTCTGCACTAACAGATAATGAGATCAATCAGGTACTTGCTATTCCATTAAGCAGTGATCTTCCCATTTTCGAATTCTCACAGGTTGAAAGTTCTACTATTGAGTCATTCTTGAATGTGGCTTCCTCAAAAGCTGTTGGACCTGATGAACTGTCAACAAACATGCTTAAAATCACACGTGATTCTCTAGTACCTTATTTAACCTCCATTGTTAATATTTCTTTAGCTTCTGGAATATTTCCAGACCCTTGGAAGAGAGCCTTTCTTCTTCCGTTGGCCAAATCAAATAAGCTTGACTCTCCTTCACAAACACGACCTATAGCCAAGCTCTGTGAGATCTCAAAGGTACTGGAACGGGTTGTTCACTCACAACTAAATTCACATATTGAAACCAATGCATTACTTGATTGTTTGCAAACAGGCTTTCGTAGAGCAAATAGTACTCAGACAGCCTTGTTGAAGCTTCTTGAAGATTCTCGGTTAGCTATAGACAAGCGAATGGTAACCCTATTACTCTTATTTGATTTCTCAAAGGCGTTTGATACAGTGCCACATTCTAGATTACTTCATAAACTTCGTTCTCTAAACTGTTCTGATACGGTCATACGATGGTTTGCATCATACTTAAGAAATAGATTCTATGCCGTTCCTGATCAGGAAAATCAAGTAGGTGCATGGGTCTCTTGTACGGCAGGTGTGCCACAGGGTAGTGTCCTTGGTCCCTTGCTTTTCTCTGTTTTTATAAATGATCTTCCTTCAACCTTGGTCAGAGCCCAACACATTCTTTTTGCAGATGATCTTCAACTGTATCATTCCTTTTTTCCTTCAAAAATTGAAGAAGGAATAAACTTAATGAACTTTGAGGTGGCTAATGTTGTGAAGTGGGCCAAGGATAATGAACTTGCACTTAATCCTAGTAAGATGCAGGCCATTTTCCTAGGGAGTGAACAATATATATCGAGAATCGATTTATCTACTTGCCCGCCTGTATTGGTAAACAATGTTCCAATCACTTACACTGATCTTGTTAAGAATTTAGGAGTCTGGATTAGTAGCACTTTAAATTGGAGTAGGCAGGTTAATGCAGTGGTAGGTAGAGTATTTGGAACCCTACAGTCTCTTAAATTTCATAGACATGCATTGTCTAGAAGGGTTAAAAAGGAATTGGTCGAAACATTGATATTTCCAACACTTGACTACTGTTGCGTAGTATATGATGATCTTCCTCAAACACTTAATCTTAAGCTTCACCGTGCTTTTAATGCCTGTGTCAGATTCGTTATAGGTAACATTGGGTGGCAGGCAAGAGTTACGCCCTTTCGCCTTGATCTGGGATGGATTTCAGTCAAAAACAGGCGGCTTTATTTCAAATCGATACTTGCTCATTCTATTATATCACACCAAAACCCATCATATCTGGCAACGAAATTCTGCCGAGCAAACTTGGATGCAACTGTGAGGTCATCTAATAGGTTACCTCCAAGGCTTTTGGTTTGTCCTACTGTTCGCACATCAGCAATGCTCAACTCTTTTGTTTCTTCATCCTCCTCGTTTATAAACAGCAATGTTGATGTTTTTATGGTTTCGAGAGGGGAATGACACAGGCATTGAAGCAGCGTCTATATGATAAGTTTCTGGTAGATGAGCGCACTGAGTGGCAAAGCACATGAATTACTTGTCGAGTTTACTTATATTAAGAAACTTTACCATCCAGTCTGAATGATGGACCTCATTTGGTTCCTTTATTGCACTGATGTAATAGTGTTTATTAGTACTATTACTAATAAATTCTTTTATATATATAAAACCGTATAAAAACAATTTTCTTGATAGTTTGTGTGTCTACAATTTAAATTAGTTTATAAATATTACTTAATTATAAATTGTTAAATCTTCGGTTAAAAAATTTTTGTATTACTCTTGTATATTTCTATAGGATCATACGGGGTTGAACCCCATGATCTCAAATAAATGATTCAAATCAAAATCAAATCTCTCTCTCTCTCTCTTACCTGAGCTTTAATATGTATACATGCACACATAACGACACTATGCTGTTGAGCCTTCTTTCTTTCCTGCTATATATTGCTTGGTGGTGTACTAATGCATGCGTTATGAATTAATAATGAAAGTTTAATGTAATTAGTGGGTCTACCTATATTTGCGTTTTTAGTAAGGGGATTCACTAGAAGATAGAAAATAAAAATTTTTTAACAAAAACAAGCAATTAAAAAAATTTTTAATAAATATAAACCGACTTTAAAAGTATCGAATAAAAACAAAATTTTTTACAAAAAATAAGATTTTAAAAATATTGCACTAAAAAATGACAAATGAAAAATTTTTAACAAAAAAAAAACCGACTTCAAAAAATGCACTGAAAAGTAACAAATAATTTATTATCTTCAGAAATCATACAAATAATTGGTAAAATACAATTTTAGAAGTCGGCGTCTAATTCTAAATCTGTGGTGCGTAAACAGAACGACTTAGTCCATTTTTTCAAAAATAACGTTCACATTCATTGTTCAAAAATAAAGTTTACATTTATTGTTAAAAAATAACGTTTACATTCATTGAGGAATTAGACGCCGACTTCTAAAATTGTATTTTACCAATTTGTATTTGTATGATTTCTAAAGATAATAAATTATTTGTTACTTTTCAGTGCATTTTTTAAAGTCGGTTTTTTTTTGTTAAAAATTTTTTTGTATTGAATGTTTAAATGAAAGGAGTAAAAATAAAAATGGACCTCCATATTCAGAACGCTCTATCTCCGTGATTTCTAAAGATAATAAATTATTTGTTACTTTTCAGTGCATTTTTTAAAGTCGGTTTTTTTTTGTTAAAAATTTTTTTGTATTGAATGTTTAAATGAAAGGAGTAAAAATGAAAATGGACCTCCATATTCAGAACGCTCTATCTCCGTGAATTTTGACTTGTCAAGACGAATTTTTTTTTAAATGTGAGGAATGAAAGCCTACTTTTATATCGTGTTATTATTTTGTAGATTAAGATTAATGCCATCAAATTATTAATGAAAAACAAAAAAAATCAAAAATTTTAACGTAATTTTTTTAATAACTATATTTTTTCTTCAAATTTTAAGATGTTATTATATATAAAAAAACTAACTTTTAAGGTGGGTCCAAACATGCTTTACTTGTTATTTTTTCTTGATGAATTTTTTTAACTTCGTTTACTGTTTAATTTAGAAATACATAGTTAGTATTTGCAAAAAACTTTAAAATGAGCCATCAGTCAACTTTTTTGGTCAATTAGAACAATAGTTATAGCAACTTTAAGTTTAAAAATAAATTAAAAAAGAGAAAACATGTGATCATTTATTCAGTTTGGATTTATTAATTCATATTTTCTTATTTATGTTTCGCGTAAGATAGCGCTTAACTTTTTTAGTTTTGATATTAGTTTCTTTTACAGATGTTGTGTCATTTTTATATGCACCTTGACGAGAGCAATTAGAATCATCGTTCAAATTATACTCTTAGACTTTTAACATAACTTTACTGTCCTAAGAATGGCAACTATAATTTTCGTATAGACATCTACATTTTCTTATAGACATCTTTACTATTCGACACTGAGCGTGCTTGATCAATTATGTATGTTTTTACGCCTGGCAGAGCTAATAAACAATAAATATTCTTTGAAAAATCATTTGGTGTAAGGGTTGATAGTCGCACTATTTTGGAAAAACTTAAACAATTTTTAAGGCAATCTTAATATTTTCGAGCCGTTTATTAGATATCTGACATTCGATGATTTCACTTAATTAAGGCAAATCTGTTACCCGTTATCATAAAGATTTATTAATGTACTAGCCACTTGAGAGTCGAATGCATCATTTATTTGTTTTTTTTTTCGAATAGCATATAATTTTCATATTTCTACATGGACAGTTTCAGGCACCTTGATAGGTGAAATCTTCAGATTCAAATTATTTGCGGTTTCGTCAAGCTCATACTCCACAATCTCACTGTCATTTATTTCTTCTGAAGATTGTTGACTGCTTGAATTAGATGAAGAGGGTGGCAAAAAAAATAAAAGTAGGCTAAATTCCTCATATTTAAAAAAAAACTCGTTGTAAAAAAAATGTTTTGAGCCAAATTTCGGGATCTCCATATCTTCTCTTGAGTATTCATACATATTCACATGTTTTTTAGTCAAAAGGACATTCGATTTGTGACGACCTGCATGAATCTGAATGGAATTAGCCATTAAGTTAAATTAAAGATATTTACCTATTCAAAAATTGATTTCGTTCAATGGAGTTAAAATTTAAAAAAATATATTACAAAAATTTTACTACAGACAAATATAGATTCAAAAGAAATTTGAAACAAGTGTTTTTCTTCGATCACGGAGATTGTGCCAAAAAAAGAATGTACAGGATGTGGCTCGAGGCCGATTCGCATTATTAAGCAATAAGTGGTTACTACACCGATATACAGTTTAACCTTTTAAGGACGGGATTGGTCGATATTTCGACCACTCAAATATCATAATATTTTTGAGTGATTTTGAGGATAATATTATGTTAAGAAACTCAAAAATATCATGATACTTGAGTGGTCGAAATATCGACCAGTCCTGTCCTTAAAAGGTTGAAAAAATTTCTTTTCTTAGTCAATAGTTCATGGCTTATTTGGTTTATGGGTTTCTAAGTTTATGGATTTACGGATTATAAGTTTGAAGGTTTAAAGTTCATGTGTTTGTGGTTTATGGTTTGAGAGTTTATGGATCGAGGGTTTATGCGTTCAGAATTTATGGGTTGATGGTTTATAGATTTAAAGTTTATAGGTTTATCGGTTAATAAAGTAATTGTTATTAAAAAATGCTGTGTATTAATACTCTATAAGAACACTGCATGTACTTGTGGTATTTCAGTGACAACGAAAGTATAATTTCCATGTGAAAGATTGTATTGAAAAAAATCGAGACCTAGGTTTTTACAGCCATCAGGCTATGAAAGCTGTCCATTTTGATTTTTCTGCAACATGGGCTAATATAAAATATCGTAAAATGATTCTAGGTATCCCTTTTCGGCCCAAGTTGCCCTAAATTTTACTTTCTCTTTGCCGCGTTTGAAAACATAGAAAACGTCGGTGAAAAATGTTTAAAAGTACCTTATCTGACGTAAAATTGTCTGATCTTTCCGAATCTGCAATCAGTTTTTGATAATTTTGCATATTTATCGAGTTATCGTTATTTGAACACAAAAAAACGCGGTTTTTGAAAAAATTCCATCTCTGAAATCTTGGATAAAATATTGAAATTGTAAACGGGTTTTCATGAAACTTTGGATCAGATGGCATACAAGCCTCTATTTTTAAATGTCATTGGTCCCGTATCAAAATTCAATATGGCGGACTCCAAATGGTGGCTTTAATTCAGAAATTTTCCTATTTTTTCGTTTATTTCTCGAATATTGATGTTTATTTTGATTATAACTGTCATTCTTAGTTGATGTATATGAATTATCATGAACAATGATAAATTATTTGAGAATAGAGCAGAAACGACTATCCTAAACTTCAAAAATTCTAGATATATGTGCAATCTACCAAATTTTCACTATGTAAATGTTTTCAAATCGGCTTATTTCGTAATTTCACACTATAAAAAGCTATAATTATTTCATAGATTATTTTATCAGATAATAATAAACAAAAGATTACTATATTCAATGAAATATTTGTTACAAACGGTACAGAATATTTAATTTACTTAATTGCTTGTATTTAAATCTTATTTTGACGAATTCTTTCGTAATTATATCCAATTTTCGATTGTTTCCTAATCATAAAAAATATTTATGTTCCTAACTCGAGGAGGGCAACAATTCAGAGAGTCTTGTTTTCTTTATTTTTTTGTATTTTTTTATTTTATTTTATGATTTTTTTTTTTTTTTTTTATATATTTGCTTATTTTTTCTTATTATTATTTTAATTATCAGAAGTCTCATTTTTTATGCACTTTTGAAAAGCAGCTTACGCAATAATATTTTTTGCATTGGATGCATAACTTTGTTGTTTTTAAAATACACTTTTCCTGGGAACATTTTGCTCCCGATTCTGTGGTGGATTTATGAGCAGATATATCACCTTTCTTCGTACGGTAGTGTTTACTTACGCCAGGCAAAATTCTTTTGACGTTACTTCTATGCCTTTATCACAACATAGATTATATAATGTAGTACCATTTACTACTGCTGTTTGTAACATTCTTATAAAAACTATCCAAATCCATTTTTTATTCCTAATGTTGGGTGACACCTTATTACATCTCACATCATGTGTATCTAAATCACCCATATATTGATTGTACAAAGTTATTGCGTGAGGAAAAGTGCATTCAGTTCTTTGGTGTTCAATGTCACTATATCGTTGCAATAAAGACAATGGACTAACACTAGTTGCAGTAGAAAGTAGTGAAATTTGTTTAGAATCCATGACAGTAATATAGTTCATCCCACTGTGCACTTCATGACGAACTTCATGCGCTCCCCTTTTAACCTTTTTATCAAGATTTTGATTTTCTTTTATTTTATCTTTACAAACTACTTCGGGTGATCGTAGATCATGTTTTTGTAAATGTATTATGAGATCGGGGCTTGTGAAATAATTATCGAAATACATATGATACAGAGATAATTTTGTTTTCAGAAAGAGAGAGTTTACCATTTGCAGAACAACTTGATCCCAGTGCTATGTTTGATAAGTTTTCATTGAAAGCAGTACAATTTTTTTTACAATAAATATCAAAATCGAGTAAATACCCAAATGAAGTACAAATCGCCCAAAATTTTATGCCAAACCTTGTAGGTTTAGTAGATATAGCTGTTTTAGCACAGTTCTTCCAAAAAATTTTATCATTATCTCGTCTATCGATAAGGCTGTGGCAAAAAATCCGAACTCTTGACAATTCTTTCTCATCATGCTAGTCATCGGTCGTACTCTCCAAGATCTATCAGAATGATTCTTTTCTGATGCTTTAGCATACTTTATTTTTGACTTTATTTGGAGAAATTTATTACGGGATATGGCTTTTATAACACTTAAACATTAAAGATCTTCATCTTTCGACCAGTAATCTCTTTGATCAGTTCTAGTATTGAATGCGCTCAACAACCAAATTCCAATAAAAACATCTAAATCAGTCATACTCATTTCATGATGATTTTCACACGTAGCTTCAATAATGTATTGTTTTAATTTTTTTATCGAAAAAGTATTTAAACAATTGTATAAGTGAACTATTTTTTATTTCATTTTCTACCGTGTAAGATAAAAGAATATGATCATTGATATCTTCAGTACACTTTCTCTCACCTTTTTGACATAAATATTCATGTTCGGGTTCTAATTTTTTCTGGGTAGAAGTATAATTTTGCATAGCTTTTAGATAAGCATAATTATTTATTTTATCTTCATTCTGGCTAAAACTTTGTTCAGCTGCTTCATCACCATCTTCATCAGACCCTCCTGAATCATCGGGATTAGGTAAAACAACAATTTCATCATATTCTTCAAAATTCTCCTCCTCATACTCATATTCTCTATTTTATTATCTTTTATCACGAGAATTGTTTGTATCATTGGATTTAAGCTTCGACATTATGTCGATCGTATATATAACTTTATTTCTGAAATTTGGAGTTTAAAAAGAATAATTTGCAAAATACTTGGAATGGATATAAAATTTGCTGGCAAATAAAAGATTTAGATATAAATCTAAAAGAACTATTATCTTTATTTTACATAATAGTTTGGTGAGTTAGAATAACACTCTCAAGATATAACTATTTGTAAGAGATTAGCTATTCGCGCTAGATGGTATGTTCTTGTAATACATCAAAAGTAATATTTTTTGTGGATAGAATATTTTAGAACACGACATATGTCAGTGATTAGAATAACTAATTATTATATATTTTAGAGCACAACAACTTTGCGCATGCAAACTCTTGGCAGTCATCCACTAATTTATAAATACATAAAATATAATGATATGTATAAAATCATAATTATACATAGAAAATAATAACTTCATGAGTAAAAATAAAGAAATATGCCAATCTGAAAACCCTTTCATAATGCAAATTTGGTAGATTGCACATAAATCTAGAATATTTGAAGGTTAGGATAGTCGTTTCTGCTATTCTTAAATAATTTATCATTATTTATGATAATTTATATACATAAACTGAGAATGACAGTCATAATCAAAATAATCATCAATATTCGAGAAAAGAACGAAAAAATAGGAAAATTTCTGAATTGAAGCCGCCATTTGGAGTCCGCCATATTGAATATCGATACGGGACCGATGACATTTAAAAATAAAAACGTAGTAATAGAGACTTGTATGCCATCCAATCTAAAGTTTCATGGAAATCCGTTTACAATTTCAATATTTTATCCAAGATTTAAGAGATGGAAATTTTTCAAAAACCGCTTTTTTTGTGTTTAAATAACGATAACTCGATAAATATGCGAAATTATCAAAAACTGATTGCAGATTCGGAAAGATCAGACAATTTTACATCAGATAAGGTAGGGTAGATGTGCCAGTTACCGTGGGTTTAACGTAACCTCTAACAGATTTTATCAAATTAAACAAATTTTTCTATTAATGCTCGATAACTATTGATATCAGTTATAAACGTTGAAGCATCTTTTATTTAATAAGCATAATTGATTAATTATGTATAGAAAAATATTTGAAATATTATTAAAAATATAAGAATTGATGCATGCGTCAAATACCGTGTTGCTCGATTTTCAGATTTCTATATACCGTGTGCCAGTTTCCGCGCCCCCAACTAAATGCGTTTTGTCAGTAAGCAAGCCCTCGACCAAATATCAAGCGTCGAATACCGTGCATTTTTCGTCGATTTATCTTTTTTTGAGGCTATGTTTTCTTCGATGCTCACATGTTAGAGGGCACGATAACTAAGATTATACCAAAAAATTAGTTTAGTTATTGTGCACGATAATTGAATCATATGCTTAAATCTGTTCCAATTACTATATTTTATAAATAAATAATGAAAAATAATTTAAAAACGCAAATAGTAAGTTTTTTTGAAATTTGTAAGTATTTTATTATAGTAAAATGCATTTACATATTATTAATATACATTTTTCAATACTTTAAATGATTTAATTAAGCATACAATCCTTAAGCTTTTTGATAACGCGCGCACTAGAAACGTATAAATCACGTTACAAAAATTTCAAACATTATTTATATAATATAAAACGTCGATAAATTAAATTTTTATTTTTCTAGTAGTTAAATTATACTTCAAAAATATTAAAAAATTTTTTTTTTATTATTGATTAAGGCTTAAACCTATCTTAATGTATTAAAATATCAAAGAAGCACTGTAGTCAGGGGGGCAACGATAACTGACACATTTACCCTACTTTTCAACATTTTTCATCGACGTTTTCCATGTTTTTAAATGCGACAAAGAAAAAGTAAAATTTAGGGCATCTTGGGCCAAAAAGGGTTAACTTGACCTTTATATACACTTGGCCCATGAGGCGGTATACTGACTCCGCGAGCGGAGTAGCTGCTACTCCGCTCGTTTAGTTGAGATAACTCCGACTTCACTTACTCCTTTTATACCGTCATTTCAACTCCAGCGGCAAGTTCGTACGACTCCACTTTTCTCTCAGTATTTAGGGTAAAGAGAGTATTTTTGAATGTGATTTTTAAATTTTTTATGTTCTTTTATGTATGTATATTAATAATTTTTTGAACTTCTGTTAATAATTTACAAAGAATTATTGCTATACATAAACAAGAGTACACGAAAAATTAGAAATTTATATTTGAAAAAATGCTTGCTTCACATCACATCTAACCGTTTTACCCCGTTTTACGGTACCAATATACTATTTGTAGCGATAATCAACGTATACAAATTTGTATTTCACTGCCGGAACTATTGAAAAAACGTGAGCACAAACTTACTGCGAGCGCTAGAGGACTTTGGTGGGGGAACACTAATTCTAAGAAATTTCCGATCCTTATGCGCAAGTTGCGGAACTAGCGAGAGAGCGGACTTTGTATAAAAAATTGCCATTATAAAATTCAAAATTTTTTTAATAAAAATAAGATATTGACTAAACGTGTGAGAAACAAAGTTGATCTTAACGATGAAAACTGTCTTATTTTCGATTCTTTTGTAGAAATCAAGGATCAAATGGCCACCTTTATGGTTCAATTTGACGTATTCGAAAAGGAGATATCTCAAAGGAGTCATAATCTAGAAATTGAACTAAATTGAGGCTGGTCGCAAGGTGGTGCAGAAAACTAAAACGAAAATATACAACAAGTTTAAGAACTTAAAAATTCAGATTGACATATCTGATAATGAATTCTTATGAAATACTTTCATAAATAAGAATAGTATTAAAAATCTGATAATGAGATTACCGAGTTCGAGTTATTATAAGTTATAGTAATTCAATGAAGATTGATTCTGTACGAATTAAAAAATTGAAAACATCTCTGATTGTGCTTGCGGAATAGAAGACTTTAACAAGAGTAACTTAAAGTATGATTCTTCTAATGTTATAGAACAATTAAAGGAGTTTTTGAAAACAAAATTGATCAATATATCTATTTATCGTGATTTCAAATTAATCAAATTAATGACAATGGATTATTTCATGGATCGTCTTATATCAATAAATGAGCTTATCGGCTCAAACGATGATTTAAACAAGAGTATTGTAACGCCTAGGGTGTCGATGTGTGTATGTAATGCAGAAGGAGATGGGATCTGGAAAGAATAAGTCAGAACTATATAAGTTTAGCTATGACTTTATTATATAGCCAAAGCGACTAAGCAGTGGCTGGCGGAGTAAGACTGAAGTACAAGCAAGCAGTCTCGAAGCTGCTTCTTTCTCGTCTGATGTGAGCCTGCGCAGAGGCGTTCTCATGTACACGCTGACATGTATATTGGTGCGCTTACAGCGATATAAGCATACATACAAGTGTGAGTGTCCCCACATCACTCCTCCCCAACAATTAAATTTTTGTTAAGGGTAACTTTCTTTATTTACAAAAGCGCAAAAAATGCTTGTTTTATATCACAGGTAGGTTAACAATTAGAGTCAGTCTTTTTTTATATGAAATTAACAATAAAAATTGAAATAACAATGCAAGTTATAAATCGTATAACAATGAGTTTAAAAATCGCATTAAAATTCGCATAAATATTCGTATTGACATTAAGAGTCTCATAAAAAATAAGTATAAAAGATCGCAGTAATATTACAAATATCGCAGTTATTATCACAGCCTAAGATTTACAGTACATATGTAATTATTTAACAATTATTGAAGATTTACAAAGATTTTTTATTACAGTGAGAACTGTTAATACTTATTGTCTTTTTAATTAGAAATCCTTTGGGATTTACATATAGTTTTGCAAAGAGAAAATGCTTATTTACAGTGAATACTGTTAATATTTATTAGCTATTTATCGCTATTAATGATTAATTCGCTTAAGAGGCGGCCGTATAGTTCTGTCCTTGTCTAATCTAAATTTTCTTTATTATTAATAAATTAAATATTTTCATAGAAAAGTAAGACAACCGCCCAATAGAGCAAAAGACAAGCAAACGATTTTTCATAAAAAAGAATCGTTTGCTTGTCTTTTGCTCTATTGGGCGGTTGTCTTACTTTTCTATGAAAATATTTAATTTATTAATAATAAAGAAAATTTCCATTAAACAAGGACAGAATGATACGGCCTCCTCTTAAAAGTGCAGTGAAAAAAAAACTTTTTTTTTTTATAAAATTGCGCTACACACAAAAATGGTACGCACGGAACAAGTTCAGTGCTTGTTACAGATTGCATTAAGGTACTTGAGTATATTTACATATTATGCACTTATGGTGCTTTACTTTCAAGTATGAGCGTTATTATGTACTACATTAAGTTTGCTGTGAAATATTACAAAAGATTTACATAATCGCAGAATTTTTGCGCATTAGTTATTGCAGTCAAATGCACTATAAAGTTGCAGATTATGCTTGTATGTGTGTACAACTTACTTAATTATAATTTGTTGACAAGAGTGGTTGATGCATTGCAATTTTTTCAGTTTGTCGAGATAATTATTACTTATTAGATTAAGTAGCATCAATTTATTATAATACAAATTGCTTGTTTGGCGTATGCTAAGTTGCATGAATCAAAAATAAGAAGTTAAGTGTACAAAATGCAGAGTGCATATTATGATTAAGTAATTAAAATTTTAAGTAGTGCACTTGACTGTTTAGAAAAAGAAATTGTTATAAACGTGAATTTACTTTACTTTAAAGATGATGCGTTAACTGGAACGCAATTTATTGCAAGAATGTGACTCTG
This sequence comes from Anastatus disparis, assembly GCA_017163975.1. Lineage (NCBI taxonomy): Eukaryota > Metazoa > Arthropoda > Insecta > Hymenoptera > Eupelmidae > Anastatus > Anastatus disparis. The sequence continues at coordinate 2,812,108 of JAFFSR010000272.1, read as the reverse complement.
TATATATAAAAAAAATAAACAGAGTATAACATACTATAAAAAGTGAAGTGAAATGAAAAAAAAAAATGAACGTGAGTGCAAGTGTTAAGATCTTTATAGACGAAAGGTTTGGCGGAAGTTTCATGTACTACCGGAACTAGCTTCATTTGCGCGATATAATCTCGAAATTCCGATTAAAAGATGTTATCATTAGAGCTGCGGGTGTCGCGAAACTGCAAGATATCACCCGGAATGGTTAGTTTTGTGCCATACACAAACTCTGCTGGACTAGTATCTGTATCTAGGCATATTCTAGTACGGAATTCTAATAAAAGACTAGAAAGATCTTTGGTCCATTTATGAGTCTGTGCAAGGCACATTCATGCAGCTTTTAATTGCCTATGTCATCTTTCAATCATGCCGTTTGCCTGCGGATGGTAAGCAATCGTACGCGTCCGATTACAACCTATCAGTTTTAAGAGTGAGATGAAAAGCTGAGATTCAAATAGCCGCCCCTGATCCGTAGTTATTGTTACGGGTGCACCAAATTGCGCTACCCAAGTACCAAAAAATGCGCGCGCAACCACCGGTGCTGTAATATCGTGTAGAGGTACCGCCTCTGGCTAGCGCGAGAATCTATCGATCATCGTGAGCAGATACTTGTAGCCTTCATTTGAGGGCAAGGGACCTACAATATCGATGTGCACATGCGCAAATCTAGCGTCTGGTTCAACGAAGTGCAATGGCAAAAACTTATTCTAACGAGAAACTTTAGCGCGTTGACAATCTAAACAGTTTTTGCATTGTTCTTTCACTTCTTTAGCCATATTAAGCCACACATAATGCTGTCTAACTAGCCTATCGGTTACACGGCCCGAAGAGTGTGCGTTGTTAACATGAAAAATTTTAGATACTAGAGTCTTGGGCATAAATGGTCTAAGGGTTTGCGCGTCAAAATTGCAATAGATGGCTGTTCGATTGGGTCCCCAGCGCAGTTTAGTTAATTTTAGAGGGTGATTCAAATCCGCAATTATCTCTTTTAATTCGTCATCGCGTTCCTGCTCTTGTGAAATTTCTTCGAGAGTAAAAAATTTTGGAAAGTTAAATGTCGTGATACTTGCAAGGGTCTTTTTCACAAAGGGTTCTCCAGTTGATGCCTCATTGTTCCAGTCAAAAGAGGCTGGCGCAATGGAGAGATCAATACGCGAAAGCGAGTCTGCGACCACATTGTCTTCGCCCCGCAAGTAACGAATTTCCGTATTGAACTGCGATATATACGACAATTTACGTGCGCGCAATGGTGTACACGTGTCTCAGTTTTGCGCGAGCACGTAGATTAGCGGTTTATGATCAATAAAAACTTTTAAGTTACGACCTTCTAAAAAATAGCTAAAATACTTTAAGGCTTTATATATTGCCATTAATTCGCGGTCGTAAGCGCTATATTTTGATTGCGCGGGAGTGAACTTCCTGGAGAAAAATGCTAGTGGCTGCCAACTGCCGTTTACATATTGCTATAAGGAAGCACCCATGGCGAAATTTGAGGCATCCGTGGTTACGTGTATTTCTGCGTCTACGCACGGATAAGCTAAACTGGTCATATTAGTTATATCTATCTTTGTCTTTTCGAAAGCCTTTAATGCGTCTGGGGTCCAAACTATCAGTGTCTTATTTTTCTTTTTGTTACTTTTTATTAGCGCGTGCAGGTGGCGCTGCGTTTCTGCCGCTTGAGGGGTTGCCTTTCTATAAAAGTTAACTAAACCGAGGAACCTGTGTAATTCATCTACATTTCGCGGTTGTGAAAAATTTTCAATTGATTCGACCAGCTTTGGATCAGGCTTAAGGCCTTCTTTATCGATCGTATGCCCAAGAAAAACTCAACTTTCGGCTCCGAAGATGCATTTTTTTAAATTTAGATACAAATGGAAGCTCTGCAATCTTTTGAGCATTATATTTAAGTGCTTCTCATGTTCCTTGGGTGAGGCGGACGCCACAAGGATGGCGTCGATGTAGGCAAAGACGAAATCTAAATCTCCCAGCGCTAGGTTAACATACCTTTGAAACGTTTGCGACGCATTTCTAAAACCGAAGGTCATAACAAGAAATTCGTATAGACCAAACGGTGTAATGACTGCCGTTTTTAGGATGTCATCTGGAAAGATGGGTATCTACAAGAACGCGCTTCCTAGGTCTAAAGCGGAGAAAATATTTTTACCGTGTAGGTTACTTGAAAAATCATGTAAATTCGGTATGGGGTATCTATCCAATACCGTTACCTCATTTAATATTCGATAGTCTCCGCAGACTCGCCATTCCCCGTTTTTTTTAGGCACTATGTGTATGGGTGTAGCCCAAGGACTTTTCGAGGGTCTACACACACCTAGCCTACACCACTCTTCAAACGCTGCTTTAGCTACTTCAAGTTTTTCTGGGTGTAAGCGTCGCGGTTTCTGCGCACAAGGAGGACCTGTGGTCTTAATGTAATGATATATGCCTCTCTTTTTTAGAGATTTTGGCCTATCAACGCCTATTACCGTGGGAAATTTGTTTAAAATGTGTGCGTACTTGATTTTGGGGTCAATCAATGAAATTCGTAAGTCAGGAACGGCTTTGTTAAATCCATTTGTTGTTTTATTCGTACTTGCATTAATTAGTAATTTTTTCTTAAGATCTGGTAAAAGATGAAAATGATTCAAAACATCCCCTCTCAATATAGGATAAGGGACATCTGCGATAATAAAAAGCTATAGCAGTTCCTGAGTGAACCCAAAATCAAGTTTCTTGTGTAATGTGCCATATGTGTTTATTTTAGTGTCGTTAGCTGCATATAAGTTTAAATTTGTCTTTTTTCCCGCAAAATTTTTTGGTCTAGGGTTTCCGGAAACCTCCACGCCCGAGTTAATTAAGATCACCTCATTGGTGGTTTCATCTTTTACGTGGAGACGCACTGTATTAGTCCTGGCCACGTTGGTCTCCATGACGCGCCGAGTTTCTAGTTTAACGAATCTTTAGCGTTTCCTTTATTACCATCCTGAGTTTGCTCTATCTTTATTTCTCGCATTTTGTTGATCCGGCTTAATGGAGTTATTCACCCAGTCGTACGGCTTTGTACATTCAAACGCGTTTTTACCGTATTTACTATGATGGTCACAATAATGTCTATGGTCTCTACTTTTGCTACGTCCGTGCCCTCCTGCTTTGTTACCTTCATGCCAAGTTTTATCTTGCGAGCGTCTTTTAACTATATTACGTTGGCTTATGAGCGTGTCGACTTTAGTCATCATTTCCGTCAAAATATGCGTTTCATTTTGTTTAATTTCGTGAATCGCGTTATGATTTGCATATAAGTCGGCATGTATTTGATCACCAAGCTCGACCGATGCCATTTCGTTTTCAGGTGTTACGTCTTCTCTTATAAACGGACAGATGTTGCATGGTAGATTAGCTCTCCATGTTTTAAGAATCGACACGCGTGGCATTTGTTCTGCCGCAAGATTAATCAGCACGTATAAATATTCCGATGGCTTTCTCGTTCCGATTTGACAACCGCAAAATAATGTTTGTAGTTTAGAATCTTGCGATTGTATATATTTTTTTATTAAAATGTCTTTAATTCCAGTATAACGATGATTAGGTCTTAATAATTTCGTGCTATTAGATATTTCATCAGCGATACTATTACTAAGGTTAGGCATGACGTTTACGAATTTAATGTTATCGTCGGTTATGTTTTGTATCGATAGTTGATACTCGAACATTTTAAACCATGTTACCGGATCGTGTTGCCAGAAGGGCATTTTTATTGGTTTAAATTTTATATTAGCCGCGACCGACGGTTGAGTGTTATGATTCTGTGTGTTTATGTTGGGCGTGTTTGTAGTGTACACGGTAGAGGTTACAGGATAGTTAGAATTCGAGAAAGTTTGGTTATTTGTTATTGTAGGTTGTGTTTCTTGTGTGTTTAGAATGTTTGATGTTGAATTAAAGGTCGAGCTTTGTTCTGTAGGAAAAAGGTTTGATATTTGTTTATATGTTGCTGTAGAGGCCGATGGAAGGTTATAATGACTTTGAGTGTTTCTTGTATTTTCGAAAAATCTAGAATTTAAATTTTGCTAAGTCTCTAACGAATTTTCATTTCTCGCTTGATTTAATACAAGTGCTTTTAAAGACTCTATTTGCTCTATTAAATTAATCATTTGTTCGCTATGCGAATTTTGCATTAGTTTGATTTTATTACTTGAAGTTTTTTCCATCCTTTCATAAGCCTCTCGTGGAACTGTTTTTCGTTTGATGTGTTGTGAGAAGGTGGTCTAATAGATAAAAGCCTATTCTGATCGAAACTATGCGCGGTTCTTTGTTAATTCGTTAATAAGGATTTTTCAAACGTTTTTTGATTTCTATTAATGTTTGAGTTTGTTAAATTTAAGTGAAACCCGGTGGACGAACTGTCGGAAACGATTGGTCCTATAGCATTTTCTAGAGTTCCCAGGACGTCCCCGTCACCCGAGTGCATGCTCTCTGAAGGAGAGCTGTTCTGTTGCATGCGTAACGTGTTTTCCGTACGTTGTGTGTTGCCGGGCTCGCTGTTTTTAGGAGGTGTATGGGTTACTTTAGGAGGTATTTTTGCGGATGAGCGGTCGCAAAAGAGGGAATAACGCTTTTTTAGTCTGTGTAGTGAGCAGTTCGAGAAAATCCTCTCCGAATTTTATAATATAATATTATACTTAAAAAGAAAAAAGAGGCGTCTCGCGTAATCGGATTTACCTCTACGTGCTCAGCGTAAGAGACCTCATGTAATCGACGACTGATGCACACAAGGGCTCTCCGATGCATAAGCGCAAATAGTTTGTAATACGCGCACTCGCTGTGCGAGTGAAAAATCAGAGAGAATCTCTCACTTGACCGACTACCGGATAAGAGCAATTGTAGGCTTCTCGTCTATTACCACGTTAAAATAATGTAGAAAAGACTCTTGGCACTCGCGCTTCTCTTGATAGTCCCCGTTAGAGATCTGGAGGGATTGACGAAGGAGCTTTTTTGAGCAATGCCAGCGCCTCGAGTTAAAGTGAGATTTTCTCACAATAATATTAACGGAAAATACGTATATTTTGAAGTGTCTTAAAATTTTAGGACGAGAAATCCTCAATTGTGTGCAATTGAAATTTTATATGTATATAGATTAAAAAATATATGTATACATATATGTATAAAAAATAAAAAAAATGTGTATATGGATAAAAATACAAACAAAAATATAATAAATAAGTAAAAAATTCAATACGACACTAACACATACGACTAGTTTTATATTGCACTTCATCAGAATTTTATAGAAAATTTTATACCAATTTAAGCTATACTAATTCATCTAGAGTCGACTTTTTCGTTATTTTTTTTACAATTAAATAACTCAGAATTTAAATAAGTAAAATAAAATTAATGCTAGCTTGTTAACACGAAAAATCAACTCCTCGCACTCCACACTCGCTTAAAATTAAAAGATGTTCCACGTTGACCTTGAGGTAGTTGCTTCGATATTAAATTTCGACCGTTTAACTTATTAAAAGCACGCGTTTTTTCTGGACTTAAAACTGGCCGTTTCTTCGTCTTTAAAAGCAATTTCGCGTAGCTACCGATCGAAAAAAATTTATATGTCAGACAAAATGCGCACATAACCTATGCCGCGTGTCTTGGGGCATAAAATTTCTCACAAAAGAATAATTTTTTATACTTTAAGCAAAGTGATACACTCGAGAAAAGAATTTTTCCAAGGCCAGACATAATGCGTGCATAACCTACACGCGTATCAACGGCGTGCTTTTTCACAAACGTGACAAACGAATTCCACTCGCGATTCACTTTAATATAACGGCCACAACACGCGCTGCCGTGAAAAAAGAGATTTTCACTTGTTAGGCGTGTAAAAGAAATTAAAAGGCGCCACGTGGCCAGAACTCTCTAAGAAAAAAGACTTTTTTGACACTCCGTGCGAGAAGCTCGATTTCACGCACGCTGTACAAAGTGAAACGTGCGAAAATGGAGCTTCTCACACGTCGTGTCAAAAAATAGTGTTCGATACTCGTGCGAGAAAGTGATTTCTTACTCGTGTAACCTTTTCACCCTCGCTTCGCTGGGGCGCAAACCGCCACACGAGTAAAAAATCACTTTATCGCACTAGTACCAAAATATACTATTTCTCTGGTTTTTCGCACGTCAATAATTTAATGATGCGACCGCGCTTTTTCCTAAGGCATAGAGAGAAAAAATTATGTGAAAGAGAGTGCACTTTCAGCAACTCTTACTACCTTTAAAGAAGAATCTGCGTTGCTCTGGACGAAGACACTGAGGCAGAAGCCGTAAAGGAAAGTTTCTGCTACTTGGAGCACACAGAGGTCGTACGATGATGCAGGCGTGATACTCCGCTTCTCAAGTCCCAGAAAATTCCCGGTGCGTGAAACTCAGCGACAACAGCAGCGTTAAACAAATGCTTGACCAGCACACAGAGAATCCAAAATGGCAGACTTTCAAGGTGTCCCTCTAGCTCCGCTACTTGGTTGAAGAAAATGGCCGCTTGGTCGCCGCTGAAGACTTAGTCAAGGTCACCAGTTGTAACGCCTGGGGTGGCAATGTATACATGTAATGTAGAAGGAGATGGGATCTGGAAAGAATAAGTCAGAATTATATAAGTTTAGCTATGACTTTATTATATAGCCAAAGCGACTAAGCGCAGTGGCTGGCGGAGTAAGACTGAAGTACAAGCAAGCAGTCTTGAAGCTGCTTCTTTCTCGTCTGATGTGAGCCTGTGCAGAGGCGTTCTCATGTATATGCTGACATGTGTATTGGTGCGCTTACAGCGCCATACGCATTCATACAAGTGTGAGTGTCCCCACAGTGTCGTAGAAAATCATACAGTTCGAGTATGAGATATTACTATAAACTACATTGACACTAACTACCATAAGGAAGTGATTGATATTAAAGGTCTATTGACATTGTAAAATAACTTGGAAAAATAGAATCAAGAGAAAGAAATGCTTCTGCAGCGATTATAAAGAAATAATTGCATAGTTCGCAATATAATCCGAGAAAAGAATAAACGAATATATTTTAGATTGGTTTAACGAGTCAATGAAAAACCACAATAACGTTAGAATGCAAAATCGTTATTTGATAAGAATATTAAAATTACCTAAAACTAATTATAATACATGACAAGTGAGGAAACAATAGCTAAGACTGTAATTAAAGGAGTTTGATTCTGCTGCTGCTTTTAGCTGATATTAATGTGTATAAAGTACTTTTTTAACAATTTGCAGCTGTGTTACGAGAGCAACCAGATGACCGACTACATAAAAGAGGATTGTCCAAAACGTGATAGACGAGAGAAATAATAAGAAATATATAATTTAACATAATGTTCAAAATGAATTATTGCGCATTTAAACAAGTTACGAAATTTAAATAAAATTAATTAAATTTGACAACGAGCGTAAAAACTTCATGATATTCAGCAATACAAGAAATGTTAAGAAAAATATTAACAAGTTTCAAATGGAAGTCAAGTAAAAAAAAAGACAAGGAAAACGATAAAAAGTTAGAATCCAATGGAAGAAAATGAGTTTTAGCTATTGACATTAAAATCGATTTCAAAGCAACGTAAGTAGAATCAATGACTGTTTTGAGTTTATTCAAATTCTCGTTGACTCTAGTTTGAGGTATGAATTAACGAGTTTAGAATTATTTTTAAATTTCTAACGAGAATATTTACAAGATTAAATGTGCTAACAAAAATAATTACAGGAAATTAAGACCGGAGGAAGTGAGTACGAGTTTAGGTCCTGCTGATCAATATAAAAATTATTTTATTATTTAAGAAGGGGCCGAACTATCTGTCTTTGTCTAATAGCGTTTTTCATCATTTATGTAAACACTATCCGGTATAACAAAAAAAGAATAGCAGCCCCCGCTAGATATTAGTATAATAAGTAAATTTTGTAATAACAACCAAATTTCTTCACTGCGTAGTTTTTGAATAATTAGAGACCTACCAAAAAAAGATAGGTTATATTCTAGATTGCTAGTAGGTCTCCAATTAGTCAAAAACTATGCGGTAAAAAATTTGGTTGTTGTTACAAAATTTACTAATTATACTAATATCTAGCGGGGGCTGCTATTTTATTCTTTTTATACCGGATAGTGTTTATATAAATGATGAAAAACGCTATTAGACAAAGACAGATAGTTCGGCCCCTTCTTAATACCTACATATATGTTCCAACAGACAATTTATTACATCTGCCAAAGTTTACAGATCAGTGTTTAAATATATATCTAACAAAGAGAGTACCCGACATTCGGGAAATGGATTTGGCTGAAACTGTAGGGTATGATTTTTTGATGAAAAAAAATTAACCCATATTTTTTCTTTTCTTTGAATAGGCTCCATAGATGGAGATATCGATATTTTTAGAAAATATAATAAAAAGAAGAATTTCAATAACCAAACAACTAAGACTTACAAAAAAATGTATGAAAAATAAAATAAAGTACAGATTAAATGCTTTAATTTCAGATTTGTTGCACTAAAAAAGCTGTGACAACCTTAGAGATCAGGAGGTTGCACTAAGTTTTAAAGTAGATAAGATGCAAATAATTAATTAACAGAAAAAGAGAAGCTTTATTTCAGTAATTTTTACATTAGTTGCACGCGCGCTTAAAATGGACGCCAGTCGCGTACAGCGTACGCAACGCCGCTTGCACTAATTAAGTAATTATCGGCACGACTAAAAGCAGATAGTAAGAAAAGCATACACTTAAAGGGCACGAGCACACACAACAAAGAAGAATCAGAATAACATAGGGAAAGTACGCAGTAGAACGCGCACGCGATCGCCCGGCACACACGTCGCAAAAGAAAGAAAGAAATTATATTCTTTCACTTAGCAATCGTGCACTTGCAACAACACGAGGCTTTTTTAAACACACTAAAATAAATTACAGAACAGTAAATCTATCTATTCCCATTTACTCGAGCTTCGATAATTGCAACACACAACAAAAAGTACTACGCAATATCGCAAGTTGTAACGCTCTTTACTACACGCTAGCAACAGAAGGAATGACGCAATGGCGTTTCCTTCTTGTCTCTGCTCAGCTTTATCTCTCGCGCTATACGATGCGCGCGCCGCAAGAGAGAGACAAATGATCCTTAACGGACCCAAGCTCAGCTACTCGAGTCAAGCTGCTTGCTATCGATTTGAGTGCACAGTACACGTGCTTTAGATATTCGTGCGTGTGTGCCAACGATCTTGGGTTATAGTTTTAAGTATTTGACTCACGTGGTCTTCTTTCCGTCTTGCCAGTAGTTGGATGCTCCCTTCTGTCGACTATGTGCGCTACAAATATACACACAAGTAATATGGGCAATCTGCCATGTTGCAAAGCTTCCGTGGTTTAAAAGTACTTCATGTGTTGCAAAAAGGTGCGTATCTCAGTAAAACTTGTTTTTACATCTTATAAATGAATAACTCTGATGAACTTTATTGGTGTAAAGCTTTATAAAGCATAAAAGTAATGTATTTATTAACTTTATTTAAAAAAATAAAAAATAATTACAAATTTTACCGTTCTATAACTACAGAAATACTTTCGAAAATCACAAATTTAACCATTTGAAACATTGTTTCACAGTTTTAAACATGGAATTTTGTTTATTTTAACAAATCGATTGAACTTAAATTACATTTTAATTCTTTGTATGTCCATCATTTGCTTGAATAAGTTCAAAAATGCGACTTTTCATACTAGTGTGTCACGTTATAAAAACGTACCCTTTTGTTGGCACTTTTTTAATCTTAAAGAAAAACAAAGATATATACAGTTCCTGATTAATTTTAAGATTTTGATCATAATGTTGTAAATGTTTTCGATTGCCTATCCTTCCGATATGCAATCTCCTGAGCACCGAGGTGTTACGTCATGAACGTATCTTTTTTATTAATATTGGTAAATCAAAATTCTTCAGTTATTGAACAGTCGTATTATTTCATTATTAAGCGAAATCAAGTAGATCATAAGAAAAAATCCTAAAAACCATTACGAAACATATTATTAAAATTTAAGAAAATTTATAAATAAAAATTGATGTAAAAGATAATAAATCTTATAAACAAAGATAAGTATAAAACCAAATTGAAACCATCGAAAAACGGACATTACCCCGGGTTTCTTATTGGTAATACGTTTACACTGCCCGTCAAGTTCTATATTTCAAAGCAATTGCTATTACTAAATATACATATATCGATTATTAAAATATATACGCGCATAAAAATCAATTGTATTAAAAGTGTTAAAAGATATCAATAAACCTCGAGGATCTATTTACATATCGTGCCTATTCATTTGTCTGCCCATACCCAGCACCAATCTACTTAAGGGGTACTACAAGGTAAGAATATATGATTATTTATTAAAATCATTATTTCAAAGTTTTGAATTTATCTTTTAATAATATTCAATTGTGAGAGCGATTTCGTTCAATTAAATATTGGTGGAGTTTTTCCACCATTAGATTCATACATCTTTATCTTTATGACATACATGTTATAAATAAATTCAATATTTCAAACGAACATAATTTATATATAATTATATAATATTCTATGCAATTAGTAAATATAATTAAATAACATATTCACTTTTATTTGGTCCTGGTGCAAGCCAGGACTTAACAAGCGACTAAATTTAAATAGTATCTGGTTTAATTTCACGCCATGCTTGCAAAACTATATTTTGCAAATTTTCAACAAAGTTATATTGTTTGTTGTTGACATAAATTTTGCGAACAAGAATACCCCAAAGATTTTCAATAGGGTTAATTAATGTCTGGGGAACACGCAGGCCAAATCAAAACTTTAATATCATTTTCAATAAACCAATTTTTTGTTTCTCGACTAGAATGTCTCGATGCATTGTCTTGTTGGAAAACAAGCTCTAAGTTTTCATCATTATCCATAAACGTTAATAAATTATTTTTTAATATACTGTAAGCTGCTGCTATCGCTAGCTTAATTTTATTTGACAAATTCACGCGTTTTTAAAACGTTTACTCAATATATAAGAATTTAAGTAAATCCTTACTAAAAGTCATAATCAAAATGTTACAGGTAATATTTGTTGATTTTACTCTACCTCAATTATTTGTAATAACTACTTGATACTTGGTTTTTATTAAGGAAAACCCAAGTATTCACTTGTTATATTTACTGTGAGAGTAGAAACGCCGTTTCTCTATTGATTAAGAGAACGATACGTTGTGCCTCTTTTAATTTAATAAATAAAATTTAATTAAAAAATGTGATATAATTAATTTCACTAGTATTATTCAAACGTGAATTTGTCAAGATTCCTACAAGATCAAACCGTGCGGTGAAGTCGTCATGGGGAAAACAATCTACTTATATATCTTTATACTACGCGGTCATAACCACGTGCATAATCTGTGAATTTAATGTGTCGTATTACGTGTAAATTGTAATGTTCAGAAGTGTAGGATGAGAGCTTATCCGTTTGCAGCCAGGACGCCATGCCTGACTGCTTCGGAATCGTATGCTCGATGAAGGATCAAGGTAAAAGGAATAAAGGTTTTGATAAAATTATGCCTCTTGCTGCCTTTCCATTCAAGTCTAATTAAATTCTAACATAACGTATGATGAGTGATTTAAGTTTAAAGCAAACTATAATCAAACCGATAAGTAAATTCTTATAAAACTTACTAAAAACAATAAACTTTAAAGTAATGAGAAAGTTTATTTAAAACGCGGCAACAACGGCAATAAATGCTAATAGCAAATAAACGGGTTTGTTATCTAACGTTCGATAGCTTCGCCGTCTCACTATTTGCTATTTGCAATGAAACACATTTTAACACGCGATTTAATTTTAATAAACTTTATTGTTGAAGGAAAGCAGAAGAGTGATTCTTTTACAAATTCGGCCTTTACAGATCAGCTCTCATTCGAGCCACCGACGCTCTCTTTCCCGCTTCTCTTTTCCCACTTCTTATAGTTAAAACCCTTATCAATGCTGTGGAAAGAGAGAGATACATAAATTATTGCTTACATGTGTAATATAAATCGCACGTCGCGTGTATGTACAAGTGCTGGTAACGGTAAGGAGCATGGGCGTAGCTGCGCGCATGAGAACGCGCATTCAGTTCTCTTCTATATCCCTCCCCAGCAATTGCACGTTTTATCTAAAGCGGTGTATGCTCTCAAAATACGAATATACTCTGCAGAATTTATTCTGCAAGATGGAAAAGACAGAGCCAAAGTTTCACGGGAATCAAAAACTCCTCATACTTAAATACTTGCCTCTGGGCATTTTGTATTCGTTTATTATAATAAATAAACTATCGTCTTAAAAAATTCAATTAGTGGGGAACTAATCAGTCATTCGAATAAGCTTTCGTTACAGTTTGCTACTCTAGGGCGCTCCATCGGACTCTATCGCAAGCTGCAGATCAGTAACTAGTATAAATTGGGCATAGAGGGCGAGAAATTTAAAGTATTAACACTCATGAAAATTTTAAATTTAATGAAAATATTTTATTGGTTAACAATTTCTTACATAAAAATATTGCATGCTAAAATATATACTGATCTTTTTCAAATATAACTATAAAAAAAAATTTGAGATTATTTAAGCAAAATAACCTAAATGCATAATTAACGATAAATTATTAAATTCATTGAAGTATATAAATTTTTGTGTTCTGAACTACTGAAATAATTTTCTAAACAGTAGAATTTGTATTATTTTATATAAAAGTAATGTAAAGTACCGGTAAAAAAATTACCACCGGAAATAATTGAGATTTTCGAAAATGTTTCTATAGTTATGGGACGGCAAAATTTGTAATTATTTTCTATTTTTTAAAATAAAGTTAATAAATACATTATTTTTATGCTTTATAAAGCTTTATACTAATGAAATTCATCAGGATTGTTCATTTATAAGATATAAAAACAATTTTTACCGAAATATACACCTTTTTGCAACACATAAAGTACTTATGACATATGACGATTGGGTGTTTCTATAGTTATGAGACGCACTATATGTTAATATTTTCAGCCTGTAACATATCATCAATTTTTTACGCTATTCTATTAGCACATTTTAATCGCCTGTAACTTTTGAATCACATAAGCTTTTTTAATGCAACAAAGCTTAAATTAAAGCATTTGATCTGTTCTTTATTTTATTACATATACATTTTTTTGTAAAAATCTTAGTTGATTGGTAATTCAGGATCTTATGAATGCTTCTTTTTATTATATTATCTAAAAGATGTCTATATATTCGTCTATGGGGCCTATTTGAAGAAAAAAAATACGGTTTCATTTTTTTTCATCAGAAAATCATATTCTGCAGTTTCAGCTTAACCCTTTAAGTCACAGGAGCCACTATAGTGGCATCCTTTCTCATTTTCTTTTTTTTATTGTTTAATTCGCACTTTAAGTTTAATCTTTATTCTTTTTGCATTTTCATGTAAATGAGTGTTCATTTTATAAGTATCATATGATATATTTTGAATATATGATTGTAAATAAATCTAAAAAATTAATGTATGATAGAAAATACGTGTTTTTGCGAAAATAATTCTTGACTGAAAGGGTTAATCCGTTTCCTAAAGGTGGGGTACTCTCCTTGTAAGTAACGAGAGGATTGATATTTGCAGCCCTGTATCAAATAAAATATTTATTACTGGAGTTTATATACATATAAAATTCTATTGATTAATAGAACTCGAAATCTGTGAAAAGTGTAACGTCTACCTAATTTTTATAAAATTTTTTTTGCATTTTTCTTTTTTTTTATTTTTATTATTATTTTTAGGTTGGCCATCATATCTTATTAATAAGAGAAAAGATAGTATATAAAAATCTTAACGTTTTTCTTTAAATTAGATAAATTAGTGTTTGAGTTGAGTAGATATATAAGCGTTACGTTCGTTTTTTTATCTTTAAGGATCACCGATAGAAAACAGACCATCACATCATGTTACACACGTGTGGGAAAAAGATTGTTACTATATCGCCGTATTTTTTTAATTTTTTTATTTTTCTTAATGGGAATCCGTCACATGAAATAGAAAACAAACCGTCAACATATGTTATACGCATGCGGAAAGAAAAAAAATATATAAAGTGAAAGCTTTGAGACAAAAAACAAACCGAAAGGTCCAAGCGATAAATATAAAATATCCTTAGATTACGGGTTTTCCCAAAATCATATGTACGTTTTTTCTTTTTCAAAGCCTTTTTTTATTACAGCTCATATAAAAACAAATTCCAGAAACCTTCTCTTTACATACAAAAATTTCTATGAATGTCTTTTTCCATAGGCTATCCACGTGCGTAAAAGCATTTAGTTCGAAACCGTTACAGCTTAAAGGTTTTTCCCCAGGGGGCTTATTCAGTAATACCGTAACGTCTAACGTCAAGCTTAACGCCGACGCGCGCATGCGTAGTAATCATTTTTCAGCAAATACTATCGAATATCGCGAACGTTATCAGAGATTATGTTCACGCAACGACGAAAATCTTCTAAACTGAAGCGCTAAGTCGATTTTATCGACAAATTTTACAACCAACTTGAAGCTTGGTTGTAAATCGTACGTTAAACTGTTAAACGTTATATTATGCATGACATACGTATATACATTGACAGAAAAGATTTCTCGAATCAAAAGAATTTCTTCGATTTGATGTGATCATTCAAATGGAAAAATAATTTCTTAGATAACTAGACGTTTTAATTAATTTCTTGCTTCACAGATTTTAAGTTATATCCAAGAGGATCGAGATATCTTTTTTATCAGCGTATGTATATACCTATATATATATATAAATAAAGCGAACATTATTTTATTATTTTTTACATTAGTGATTACATGATAAATTGTGTATAATTTTAAATTCAATTGGAGTTGCAGGTTTTAAAGTGACTTGTATGTACTTCAATAAAAACGAACAGAAAAAAATAATATGAATATTGTTTTAAATAAACTTATCTTATCACCAATAAAAAAACGTTTTATAATAAAATTATATATTAATCTAAATTTGCATTTTATATTCTATATCAGCAACTACAGTTTTTCAATTGAATTGTTAATTTTGCTGTAGAACTTAAAAATATTGATTTTCAAAATTTCATCTTTCAAAATGAAATTGTTGGCTTGGATAATGTTGAGTTAAAAGAATATATAATAGAAACATAAATACAGATTTATTTCTAATATGAATGTTAGATGTTGTGTGTTTTAAGACGAATACTGTTAAGATTCATTTTTTCTCTGTATTGGAATTTAAAATGAATGGATCATGACATATTTTGTAATTATTATTTTGGATATCTAATTATTAACTTATAAAATTAAACAAGTTATAAAATATTACTTAAGTTTTCATAATGTCCTAATCAACTGTCCATTTTAAATCCTGATACTGAATGTGTGGAGAGCACAAGATCTAATATAAATCTACAAAAAGACTAGTAATATTGTAATTTATTTGCGTATAAATATGTCAAAAATTAAAAAAATATTTTTTTTTGTAATGATGTTAATTTTGATGTAATAATTATTTAGAATTATTTTAATTTGGAATATTTATGTTGTAAATGTTTGTTTTAAAAAATTAACGGAAACATTTTTTCATATGTGCTTATCGATTACTTAAAAGAGTAGAGTACTTAACGCTTTTCGACGTCGAAACGTTAAGTCAATCATTATCGTTAAAAAGTTAGTGAATAACCCCCCAGTAATTACCAATATGTTATACGTTGTCCTTGTTTAAAATTTTTATTACGCATAATATAAGAACGGTTTGAAATTCTCTTTGCGCATTAAATTTTGTACGAAGAGTATACCACATCGATTTAAAAGATTATCCGATAATTACCAAGTAGGCGGAGTACTATCCCAAATTTATTTTTAGTTATATAATTATATTTTAAGTGAAAATTTAGAACCTTATAATAAAAGTATTTTCCAAAATAACAAACAAAGAAAATAAATATATGCGACTTTCCCACGCTACAAAATTCATGTCAAATAAAAATGTCTCGATGAATTGTTAAAATAATAATAGATTCATTTAAATAAATACTTACCATACACACCTAATAAATTACATTTACGTTCTTTTTACCCATCTTATTTAAACCAAAAATTTTTATACTCACATATATTTCTTTTTGCGCTCAGAATATGTATAAGGATATAGTTAGAATTTTCAGGGAGTAATTATAAGTAAAAATACATAAACGTTATTGTAAGACATAATTAAATATCTTTTTAAAATTAATTATAATTAAATATTTCATGAATAAGTTATATTTTATATTCATTTAGAAAAAAATAGACAATATTAGTTGATATTAAATAAAAACAGAGGTAGCAAATAGTGTTAAGATATTTAGAGTTAAGAAGCACGAACATGAATAAATAGCATTAAAAATAAACGAACAATCCCACATATGCAAACATCATTCTATTAAATAAATCAGAAATAAAACAAGCATGATATTAAACAAATAGCAATAAATAGGAATAAGCATAAATTATCTGAATTAAAATTAAGAAATAAACACTGACCAATATCCTTTTAATTTTATATTTTTAATTATATTTAAAACTTAAAAGCAAAAATTATCTTGTGTGTAAAATTGCTTTAAGGAAAACATAAATAATTAATTATAGTTTAGTTAAGAACAAATAAATATTGTAAGAATCTAATAAATAAACAACTGTAAAACTATAATATTTCATTAAGTTTTCATCGAAAATATGCCATTCTTGGTATCATTTTTTATGATTTTTCATAACGGAATTTAATAATTAAAAATAAAAATTTTCTCATCGCAAAAATAAACAACATTAGAGAAAAATTAAAGTTAAAAGAAAAATATGTGCACAAACGACCATTTGTAAGAGAGAGAAAGAGAGGGAACGATTCAAGAGAGAAAGGGAAGCACATGGTTACCACCTCCATCGACAATACATGCGCAGATATACACTGAGCATTGCAGACACAAGGTAGGGAGAACTGAAGCAGTAGGCTCCGCCCAACCATATGACGACAAACAAGCAGGGTATAAAATAGCCAAGCAGAGCCCAGCTCGGCCTTTTCCATTTTCATCTCTCAAGCAGTTAAAAGCCTCAAGTAAAACTATTTCAAGTTCATCTCCCAAGCAGTTGAGAGCCTCAAATAATACTACTTCATTTTCATTTCTCAAGCAGTTGAGAGCCTCAAGTTTAAGACAACTCCATTTTCATCTCTCAAGAAGCCGAGAGCCCAGTTACTCCAAGTTCATCTCTCAAGCAGTTGAGAGCCTCAAATAATATTACTTCAATTTCATCTCTTCAGAAGCCGAGAGCGAGTTACTCCAAGTTCATCTCTCAAGCAGTTGAGAGCCTTAAATAATACTATAAATTTCATCTCTCCAGAAGCCGAGAGCCTTGTTTACTTCAATTTCATCTCTTCAGCAATCGAGAGCCAAAATTCATTGATCAAGACTCAGTTGAATAAAGGCCAAAGAGTTTTTCGAATCGTAGATCTCAGCAGATTCATCCAAGGGACACACTTAGATCGCCTCTTTTTCTCTCTCATCAGTTCGGCTACAGAAGAAGTTAATAAAAGTAAGGGAAAAATTCTATATCCATTCTCTAATTATTATAAAAATTCCAAAGGCAACAATTTACCTATCCGAGTTCTTAAATAAACGCTTGGGTATCGAGCAGTTTGTATAAACTCAATCCTTCTCTAAAATTTTTGTTAAAACTTTTAAAATTACAAATTTAAATAACTAAAAAAAATATATATATATATAATTATCAAATCAAATCGTAGTTTCGATTTTATAAATAAGTTATAAGAACTGCCATAGTAAAGGCAAGGTTCAGAAAAGTTATTAATTAACATTTTTTTTTATAAATCATTTTTCAGAACCGCCAAATAATGACAAGGTTCAATATTTTCCTTTTAGTTATTATTCATTATTTTTAAAATCTAAATAATCAATTTTAAGAACAGCCGAATAACGGCAAGGTTCAGTATTCTAAAAATAATTATATAGAAGCACTTATTATTTTAATATAAAAACAATCATCTATTTTTAGAATCGCCGAATAACGGCAAAGTTCAATATTTTCATTTTTATTTTTTATTCATTATCTTTAAAAATCTAATAATCCATTTTTAAGAACCACCGAATAACGGCGAGGTTCAATATTTTTATTATAGTAATTATTCATTATTAAAAAAAAATCTAAAAATACAATTTTAAGAACCGTCGAATAGCGGCAAGGTTCAGTATTCTAAAAATAATTATATAGTAGTACTCATTATTTTAATATAAAAACAATCATCATTTTAAGAACCGCCGAATAACGGCAAGGTTCAATATTTTCATTTTAATTATTATTCATTATTTTTAAAATCTAAATAATCAATTTTAAGAACCGCCGAATAACAGCAAGGTTCAGTATTCTAAAATATTTATACAGTAGTACTCGTTATTTTAATATAGAAACAATCAACTATTTTTTAGAACCGCCGAATAACGGCAAGGTTAAATATTTTTATTTTAGCTATTATTCATTATCTAAAGAAAATCTAAAAATCATCTTTTGAGAACCGCTGAATAACGGCAGAGTTCAATGTTTTCATTTTAGTTATTATTCATTATCTTAAGAAATCTAAAAATCATTTTTAAGAACCGTCGAATAACGGCAAGGTTCAATATTTTTATTTTAGTTATTATTCATTTATTTTAAAAATCTAATAATACATTTTAAGAACTGCCGAATAACGGCAAGGTTCCGTGGTTTTAAAGTTTTTGCAGTCCATTAAATTTAGCGCCCTAGATTATTATTAATCCCCGTCTTTACACTAAGGATTAAAGACCGCTCTTGTAGCAAGGGTCTATAAGTTATAAAATTACCAAGGTTAATATTTTTTTTTATATAGATTCAATAATAAGGATTGAAGACCGCTCTTGTAGCAAGGGTCTACCAATAATAATTTCATAAAAGTTTCCTCGCGTAATAAAATAAATTGAAAATTATATAAAATTTCGCGTCTCTACATGAGTAAAATTTTCCCATCAAAAAGCGTTAACAATAAGATCCCCAGGAAGGGTGTTAACTCACCTAATTCCTAAAAATATCGAGTGCATGCGCCTACACTCATTCAAAAAGGATTAACTCGTTTATTAATTTAAACAGCTCAATCAAACCCATAACCCACGTGATAAAGTCATCTCTTTTTCTTACGCGGTTATATGGACGTTTCAAAAGAGAGATAACGGGTGTCCAATCTCAACAGACTAATAACATGTGTGATTACAAGAAGTTTAATAAATAAACAAGGAACGAGTTAAAATAAAATTATAGAAAACGAGGATGGATTCGTAAGCACTGAATTGTAATCAAATTCAATAACACTTTATTTAATATAATAAATGTTACAAAGAAGATATTAGAAACTGAAAGGATAGATTTTGAAATCATATCAACTGAGAATGTTAAGATAACTTCTCTTAACAGTAGAACGATATTTGACGTGGATAAAACATTTTTCATAAATAATTGAAGGATTTACAGAGATAATATAAATATTTAAGGATTATAATTTTGAAACGTCGGAAAGCATGAGTAATATGGGTCTGGAATCTGCTGTGTTAGCAAATAACAGATTGCCACGTATCTCCAAGGATATAGTGTCATGTCTAGAAAAACCTAATCCTGATTACGAGTTTAATATAACGTTTTAAATGTTTAAATTGCCTGAAAATACTAAGAAATATTAGTCTAAATTCGGAAGTGCACGAGAAAAAGTGATATTAGTAAGTCCCAAGGAACTAGAACAAGTTCTTTTAAAATCAGAAAAAGGAAAGTTTTACGAGAATCAAGATACGAATTCAACGAAGAACATGGGTTTGTTAACAAATATAATATGAAGATAATCCAGAAGTATAAGCTATGGAGTGTGAGAAAGAGATATACATCGAGATATCGAAAAGGAGGGAGCGTTCAAGAAAGGAAGAAGTATGAAGAGGCCACTGCTGACAAAACAGAGGAAATAACTTTATGCATTGAGGACTGAGACGGATGGTGATAATGTTTTATGTCAAACAGTAATTAGATCTGATGACAAACAACGATGAAGAGAAGCTTAATAGCTTCGTTAATATGACGAGTTATTCTTTATATTATATAAAACTAATGTATAAAGGACGGTGGATATAATGATGACATGGTAGGAATAGGAGTCAAACTTGATTACTACGAGATGGGTTCTGAAGAAAAAGACAAAACTAAATGTTGATGTCAAGTATAAACTTGGACTTACATAAGGAGTTTTAAAAACGAATATATATGAGTTACACATACATGTGCCACGATAACTGTTAATCAAAGATGAGCTGACAATAGCTAACTAATTAAATGTAAAGGTCTTTTAAGTGGATGTAAAAATAGTACTGTTGAACGACCTACTTAGTAGTGAAGTATTTACCGAGATTCCTGAAGAAGTAAACTGTTCTGATAAAACGAAGTAAAATATGTAAACTGGAGTAAGTCTTGAATGAACTAAAATGTTATAAAGAGTATAGCCGAATAAGCATGTAAAAATGGCCTTAACTCAGATTCCCCTGAAACTTTGCTTATTTTATTGTCTTGTCAAAAAACTAAAATCCTAAAAGTTTCAGATCTCTATGGTCAAAATTGGCTTCATAACCTCAAAAAACGTGTTTTTCGGTTTTTTTTGCTATAATTAGGTGAATTCTTAATCGATCTTCAAAATTCGAAATCGAGGTAAAAAAAAACGATAAAACGCATATATTTAATGATTATATAAAACCTTACGAGTCTCAAACGTAACCTAAAAATAAATTTAAAAATTTGAAAATGGCCTGTACATTAGCGGTATGAATGCATATTTATTTTTGACTTTTAGAAACTTTACTTTTCATAAAATCTATCATTCATATTTATTGCAGATTTTTGTAGGAATAGTAGAAAGTACCTAAAATATCAAAAAACTGAAAATTTTATAGATTTATAGCATTTTAGAGGCTCTATTGCATTCTGATCATGAAAATAACACCAAATACACGTTCAGCGACCAGAAAAATCTCCTAGATATCAATATTTAGTCGAATTCATATCATATGTATCCATAAAATACGAGAATAAGCTTCAAAAAATCGTTTTTCGACCAAAAAGACTCCTGTAATCTTTTTATAACCATCTTAAACTATAATTTCACCACGTCATCTTCAAAGTAACCTTAAAAATTCATTCACCGACCAATAACTTCCTTAGTACTGATTTTTAATCTTATTCAGTACAATTTTTGGCCGAAAGATATGAAATTAACCTCAAAAAATGCATATAGTGACTAAAAATGACCTGAACTATCATTTTTCTGAAGTATTCGAAACAATTCTTCGTATGATTTCTTTGAAATAACCTCAAAAACATATTGATGGATTCTTAGAGCTTCTCACTGCGATTGTTTATATTGTTCTGTGCGATATTTTGTCAAGTACCACGAAAATATTGCCAAATAATGCGCTAGCCAGCAAAAATATTTCATGTTGTGCTACAGCATAATTTAAAAGTAATTAAAATCAAAATAGTAATGTAATATTACTAAAATATTTTACTATTTTAAAGATACATTAGCGAGACAAGCTTGTGTTGGAGTACAAGCAAGCAGGTGAGCCCCACACAGTATAAAACGTTTGAAATATTTTCGAAATATTTCAAAACATTTCATGCTGTGCGGGACAGCTCTGTAGTTTATATTTGTTAGTGTTACCGTAGAAGATGTAGTTTCTAATTATATAAAAGAAATCATGTCCTGATAAGAATCCCGTTCTTTACGGTATTAACTGTTCGAATTAAGAAATGAAGACAATGATTACATAACACAAGAACGTAACAATAATTTACAAAAATATGCACATTTAGGCAATCTGAAACTGAAAATAAATTAGTCTGCTATTTTAGTTAATAACGAAAAAAATATTATCTTTATTTAATTTGAAATATGATTCAAGAGGCCGCCGTATCTCTCTGTCCTATTCTGATTTCAAAATTAATTTTTTTCCAAAAACTAGCAGATAAAGGCAGAAATGAAGAGATAGTTTCGATTTGTATAATGAAAATTGATACTTTCTTTTATAAAGATAGGTTAATTTTATCGCTTCATTTTCGAGAATTTATGAAATTAGAGATTAGAGACAGAAAATACGATTTTCAAGTTATTCCAACTTTTCTAGAAAACTAAGCGATAAAATTAATTTATTTTCATCAGAGAAAATATTGTTATTTATTATACGCATCGAAACCATCTTTTCATTTCTGCCTCCAGTAACTAGCTTTTATAGAAAATAAATTTTAAATAGAGTCGGTAAAACAGGTATCTGTGTCGGTATACAGCAGTCTCTGAATTATTAAAAAAATTGTTAATTTTTAAATCACTAATTTTTTATTTGCTTACTATTTGTTATTCATTATTTTTCTTTATAATTCAGTTAAATTCAGGTTTTAATTTTAAAAATAATTATTTAATAATGATTTGCCCTTAATTAAAGAACGTGATATATAAAAATATGAGGTGATCAAAATCATTCAAGTTCAACTTTAAATGTGATTGAACTTTTGGAGGGTTTGATAAGCATGTATTATTTTTTATTTTGATCGTGGGTTCAAACCTTGGTACACACAATTTTTTTCTTCAAAATTAAAAAAAAATATTTTATCACTAAATTATTATTAAATAATTATTTTTAAAATTAAAAACTGAATTCAACTGAATTATGAATAAAAATAATGAATAACAAATAGTAAGAGAAAAAAAAATTAGTAATTTATTTGGCGCATTATTTTGCGATATTTTCGTGGTACTTGACAACATATCGCACAGAACAATATAAACAATCGCAGTGAGAAGTTCTTAGAATCCTTCAATATATTTTACTGTTAAATATGTTGTTTTGAATACGACAGAAAAATGATAGTTGAGGTCATTTTTAGTCACTAAGTGAATATTTTGAGGTTAATTTCATATCTTTCGGCCAAAAATTGTACTGAATAAGATTAGCAATTAGTATCAAGGAGGTTATTGGTCAGTGAATAAATTTTTAAGGTAACTTTGAAAAAGAAATGGTGAAATTATAGTTTAGAATGATAATAAAAAGACTACAGGAGTCTTTTTGGTCGAAAAATGATTTTTTAAACTTATTCTCGTATTTTATGGATGAATATTATATAAATCTGACTAAATATTAATATTTAGAAGTTTTTTGGGTCGCTGAACGTGTTTTTGGTGTTATTTTTATGATCAGAATGCAATAAAGCCTATAAAACGCCGTAAATCTTTAAAATTTTCAGTTTTTTTGATATTTTAGGTACTTTCCACCATTCCTACAGTTCAACAAAAATTATGAATGATAGATTTTATAAAAAAAAAAGTTTTTAGAAGCCACAAATGAAAATGCATTCATACAATTAATGTACAGGCCATTTTGAAATTTTCAAAAGTATTTTTAGGTTATGGTTGAGGCTCGTAAGGTTCTGTATAGTCACTAAATATATGCGTTTTACCGTCCTCTTTTACCTCGATTTGGAGTTTTGGAGAACCATTGGGAATTCACCTAATTATAACGAAAAAACAAAAAAACACGTTTTTTGTGGTTATGAAGCCAATTTTGAGCCTAGGTATCTGAAACTTTCAGGACCTTAGTTTTTTGACAAGATAAAAGAACAAGCAAAGTTTCAGAAAAATCCGAGTTAGTGCTATTTTCACATACTTATACGACTACACGCTTTCTGAAAGATTTTAAATATTTCATGGATTGTTTATAATTATTTATAAATCTTAAATGAAATATTTCTAAAACGTATCTTTAAACATTTGATAAAAGATTTAATAGATATTTAAAAAATTTTTAATGAAAGATTTATAATAATTAATAAATCTTTCGCAAAATTTCTTTTTGGTCGAAAAACGATTTTTTTAAAGCTTATTCTCGTATTTTATGGATGCATATGATATAAATCCGACTAAATATTGATATTTAGGAGATTTTTTTGGTCGCTGAACGTGTGTTTGGTGTTATTTTCATGATCAGAATTTAATGGAGCCTTTAAAATGCTATAAATCTATAAAATTTTCAGTTTTTTGATATTTTAGGTACTTTCCACCAACACGTTTTTTGAGGTTCTGAAGCCAATTTTGACCATAGGGATCTGAAACTTTCAGGATTTTTATTTTTGACAAGACAAAAAAATAACCAAAATTTCAGGGAAATCCGAGTTAAGGATATTTTTACATGCTCATTCGGCTATACTTTTTTTGAAATCAGAAATTTTCGAGTAACTGCTATCAGAGCAAATTTATAACTTTATGACAAATCATGTTAATTTACTTAAGTAAATGTTTGTTGACTCTGAAATTTGGTGTTAGGTATGGACGATGTTATATTAATATATGATGTTATTGAATTGAAAGAAATAAAATAAAACTGATGAAAAATTTCAAATATATATATTAATTTCTCTTGGGAATAAAAATTAAAAGAAACAAACGAGCGAAAGTCATTAAATTAAACGAGATAACTACATTAATAAAATGTTAATTAGATTTGATTTGGAGGAAAAGTACCCCCAAAAAATACTGATGGTTACAAATCCAGTGACGAACTGATTAGAAAAGGATCATGAAGAGTTAAATACTACAATGATATTTGAAAACAGTAATAAGAGATCTTATATAGAAACGTTGGCACTTAATTGGATTTGACAAACTCTTGTAGATCAGATATTGCATATACGGCGAATGTTCTCAGTTAACATCAAACGTAGTCAACTGGGATTTGTACTATCTTGAAAGACATGATTATTTGAAGGTTTTTCTGATACAAGCTTGGATGATTAAAAGAATTTCTAATTACAAGCAAATATGCTGTAAAATTATTCAAAGTCCCTTCTGTATATGCGAACGAAAAAGGAACAGTGTGTATTTTACTCACCTATCAGGTAAAATATGTATTGACGAGTAATTGAAATCAAGAGCTGATTTCCTCATATCTTATCAAGAGTTTAAAAGGAGTTTAACTATACTGCCGTGTTAAGTAAAAACTTACATAAGTGACATTTCGATGGAAAATAAATTTTTTTTATCAATAGATCCGATAAAAAAAATAGCCCATTAAATGAATAAAAAAAAAGTTGTTTCAAATTTTTCACTAAAAAATGAGGAAATAAAGATTACTTGAGTATTGAAAAATTAAAAATTGGATCGGACAAAATTGATATTATTTCACTTCATCTCTTTTATTTATTTTACACTTATGTAAGTTTTTACTTGACACGGCAGTATAAACGAGTCTTAAGAAATCAGTTTACACTAATGGTATCGTGATAATCATACTACTAAAATGAGTGTTTAAATAAAGTTTAGATAGAGTATTTAACGAGTGCATTTCGAGCGAGTTAGTTAGACAAATGGTTAGTTTGAAATATCACATTGTCGATATTTTGACTAAATTTTTGACTTTCGAGTCACATGCAAATTAATAAAACTGATATAAAACAAAATTAATGTATAAACTCATGTTGTTCTCTTCTGTTACAGGCCCAAAGATCAGAGGACACTATTCATCCGTGAGCCTTCATCGTGTCCTTAAATTCAATTTAATTTATTCAACTTAAGACGTGCAGGAGGGAGTGTTAAGATAGACGCACAACCTTAGTTGGGTTTTTGGTATTATTGTTGACGATTCTTACGCTCTCTCGACGTCTCTGTACTTTCTAAATACATACGCTTTGGTTATTCCCTATGAAGATACGCGCGTGAATACAGGGCCCATTACGGTGTTGTTATTAACTATCCATATAAATACGTAAGAGTGTTATCTAAATAAATAAACGATCTTTTACGTTAATATTTTGTATGGAACGAGTGACTTTCTGCTAAGTGTATATCGATAAATACACTTAATTAACTTTACATATATGAGTAAGTGTTTTATTGTGCGTTATCCTTAACTCTGGTACCACTACAATCCTATCAATTACCGTTATAAGTTATAGCCATAATTTATTAATTATTATTTTAATTAGTTATGGCTCTATATTTTTTTGAGCCTTATATTTTTCGTCGCCTACATTTTTCTTGGTCCTATTTTTTTGGGGCCAATATTTATAAATAATTTTATACGTCGTTGTATTTTACCCAATAGTGCCAGACAGGGTACATGCCCGAATAAAGGCCGAATAAAGAATGTCTATGTTTATGTCTATGTTTCACTCACCCTCTCTTGCTGTTTCTCTTCCTCTCTTGACCTTTCTTGCTCTTTCAATTTATCAGTACCCTTTTTTTTCTTTAATTTCATTTTCGTTATCCTAGTATTATTTGATTTTTCTTTATATATTAGGACAGAAACTTGCGTGGTGGAGGAGTTGCTTTGTATGTTAAAGACAATTTAAAGTGCACTATTTTGGCTACTTCGGATACTCAAACTAATCATAGTGAAGGTAAACCGGAGGTACCTGAGTATATTTTTTGTTCCGTGCAATTGGGCAGCTCCGAAGCCGTGTTGGTTTCTGTTATTTATCGACCTCCTGCAATTTCCTTTTTTAAAACTACCGATTTTTCGGATAACTTGAGAAATTTTGCTTCCGAATACTCTCATAAAATTATAATGGGAGACCTGGATGCCGATCTCCTGCGTGAGAGCAGTGATGCCAAATTTATTAATAAATTGTCGGCTGAGCTTTCGTTACGGCTGGTTCAGCACGGTGCCACGCATCACACTCCAACGTCTCACACGTGGATTGACCTGATTCTTGTTGACGATAATGACACAGTACTTGACGTACGCAACTTACCGGCGAATTTTCACAGTCGGCACAACTTAATTGATGTATGTATTTCTTGTCATCGCATCAAGACAGATAATAAAATAATTAAGTATAGAAATTACAAAGATATCTGTCCAAACTTATTGGTACAGAGTTTGGCCGGCTGTGATTGGACGCCATTTACAGTTGGTACAGTTGACCCAGAATCTGCACTTGGCTGCCTCTGTGACAACCTTACGGCGGCAATACAAAATCTAGCGCCACTAAAAACACTTAAAATTGGTAAAGATAAATTTCCTTGGATTGATAAAGAGTTGTCGCAGATGCGGCACAAGAGAGATGCCACGTATCGTAGATTTAAACGGACAAAGGAGGAGCGATATCTCTCCGAATTTTTGCAGATGCGTAAAACAATAGATGAACGGACGGAACAAGCTAAAACAAATTATTATCATAATAGACTATTCGATGCTCTTGCTGGAGGTAATGTCTGGAAGGAGTTAAAAGACCTGGGACTCCTGTCCGGACCTCAAGGGGACTTGAATGGATTCACTCCAGATGAGCTTAATGCACATTTTGCGGGGGTGTCGGTCTCGCCACACGATGATACTGCGGAACGTAAAAGGATTCTTTCTGAGTGTAGTGAAAGTGGTTTTGCCTTTAAGCCAATTAATATTAATGATGTAATCCTTGCGATTTCGCATTTTTCATCACAGGCTTGTGGCGAGGATGGCATCCCGCAGAGTGTGATACTTAAAGCACTTCCGGTTATTGGAGAGCATCTTGTGACTCTGTTCAATTTCTCTTTTGCACGGGGGGTCTTCCCTTGCCTTTGGAAGCGCGCACGTATTGTGCCTTTAAAGAAGTGCCCTGTACCTAAAATGCCTAAAGATTTTAGGCCCATAGCAATATTATGTTTTCTTTCAAAGGTTCTTGAGAAGATTGCCCATGACCAACTGCAGGAGTATATTATGACACACAAAATACTTGACTCTTTGCAGACTGGCTTCAGGAAGCATCATTCTACGCAGACTGCCATACTTAAACTTACAGACGACATAAGATCAGGTCTTGACAAGAAACTTGCCACGATACTACTCCTATTTGACTTTAGTAAGGCATTCGACACGATCTCCCCTTCCAAATTGCTTGCGAGGCTTAGATTGATGGGGTTTTCCAGGGCTGCACTCGAGTGGATCAACTCCTATTTATCAGGTAGGAAACAAATGGTTTCTACACATTTAAAAGAGGATTCGGATTGGCTAACAACCAATCTAGGAGTTCCACAGGGTTCAGTGCTGGGGCCTCTGTTGTTCTGCCTTTACATTAATAACATACGTGACACGCTCGACCCCTGTTGTGTCAAGCACATATTATATGCTGATGACCTCCAAATCTATACTCAGGTCCCTTATGAACATCTGAATGAAGGTATTCGTATTATGCAGAGGGCGGCCAGGGCGGTGTCGGGATGGGCTGTCGATGTTTCTCTCACATTAAATGCAAGCAAAACTAAGGTTATCGTTTCTGGCAGTAGTCGTTTTATTAATGACTTTTATGCTGGTGAGCCAAGAACGATTGAGCTTGAGGGAGGTGTCGGCATATCTTTCTCTGATACCGTTACGAGCCTTGGTGTTGTGCTTGACGCTAAGTTGTCTTGGGAGCCACATATTAATATGGTGACTAAAAAATTAAACAGGATAATGTACAGTTCACGGTTCTTTCGTCGGTACACCACTGAGGCCCTGCGTAAACAACTCGCAGCCGCCTTGCTATTTCCGCACCTCGACTACTGCTCAGTAGTTCTGCTTGATGCTTCGCAGGGGTTGAGAAGACAATTACAAAGACTACAAAATTCATGTGTGAGATGTGTATTAGGCGTAGGATTGGGCGATCATATCTTTCCTCATAGAGCTGCGCTTGGTTGGCTGCGTACTGATTCAAGGAGACAGTATTTTATGGCTGTACTTATGTACAAAATCGTGCGCATGAATACTCCCGAGTATCTAGTGAGTCTCTTTACTAGATATGTACCTAGGGTAGCCACTAGGGGAGAGATAAAGGACTTCGCGGTGCACTTCATGCGTACTGAGACTGGAAGAAATTCCTTCCAAGTTCAAGGTGCGCATTTTTGGAACTCCCTGCCTGCTTATATAAAAAATCTTCCATCGCTCGGCAGGTTTAAGTCGGCTTTGAGGACGTACTTACTCGACCTCGAGTGAAATCAATTATAAGTATTTTAATTTCTGTGTTAATTTATTTTGTTTTGTCCTATATATAGATTTAAGGTGTAAATGTATTTATTAGCGTGAATGATGGATGAATTTATGCGGAAAGTATGAGTGGTTCTGTTTTTATTAGAAGTCATGACATCTTCGGTATTGTTTTTAAATGTATAATTATTATTTTATTTTTTAATTTTTACTATTATTTTGTTATTGTATTGTTCAATTTTATTTTTATAGTATTGTCCAATTTTATTTTTATTGATGTCATGACAGTGATTCCTCTTTTAAATTATGTATTTTAATTCAATGACTGATAGATATTTAAGACTGTTTTTTATTGTAATTTATGTTTTCTGCGTGTATTTAGAATAGTCTGTGATATCACTTTTACATGGTGACTTACTGATACAGTATTATATATTAATTTTAATAATTGACTGTGATATCTTATCTTATTATGTGCAATACTTTTTATAGAATTATTACTTACTATTTCATGTATTACACGCCTTTTTGTACTCTTATTACAAAATAAATAAATATCTATCTATATTTATTTGGTTATTTTTCTTTAATTTTTATATAAGCTTCTTTCTTATGCAAAGACTTATTCGCATATTTTTGTTCCAATTTATCAGTACTCATTATTTCCTTAAATTTCATTTTCACTATCTTACAAGAAGAGGTCCCCACCTCCGGAAAACGGATTCAGCTGAAACTTCAGGATATGATTTTTTTGATGAAAAAAAATAAATCTGTGTTTTTTCTTTTCATCGAATAGGCCTCCTAGACAAAAATATAGACATTTTTTCGGAAATATAGTAAAAAGGAGCCTTTATAAGAACTTGAATATCCAAACAACTAAGACTCTTATTCTTCCCTTGTTCTTTTCTTACTTTATTGAAAATTACTACATATTTGTGAATTTTTTAAGCCTATGAGACTGATTCCATTCATATTCATGCAGGTCGTCACTGATTGAATTTTTTTTCCCTTTCAAGTGATAAAAACACCTTCCAATATGTATATGAAGATAAAATTTACCTCATATTACGCTCGAAAATATGTTATTTCCTCGCTACAGCGTATTTAGTGTTGGGCGTAAAAATGGAAATTAAAAAATTAAAAATGAACCTTAATTTTCAAATTGCCTTAGTTTCATCAATTTTTGACCTTTTTGGATGTTCTTTCAATAAAAATGTGCAAAATTCAGTCTAGTTTTAAATTCCATTTCGATTTTTGCGATACGAGTTGATCTCTCTGAGTTATTCATGAAAAACCAAAAAAAAAGATTATTTTCAAACGCAATTTTCTCAAAAACTATATTATTTTTAATGAAATTTGTATATGTTTTTATACATAAAAAATACTAACTTTTTGGATAGGGGAGAATATGCCATTTTGCCTTATTTTTTTTAAACAGATTTTTTAACGTTTTTTTTATGTTTTTCATTTTAAAGCATTGAAACCATGGCGCATCATGCCATTTTTCATAAATAAACCCTCGATCAAATTTTTTTATCAATTAGAACCGAAGTTATAATGATTTTATGTTTATAAAAATATAAATTTTTTTTGTTGATGATTAAAATTTTTTATTTAGTTTGAATTTTGCGCCAACGATTTAAATTTACTTTGCAGGGAGTGACATATGTCACCACTAGATAGCGACGATTCGCTTATTGCATTCTCATTAACGACTTGACGCATTCAAGCATATAAGACAAGTAAGATCAAAAATAAAATTGTCTAACAAAAAATTTTTTCTTTGTTCTGTGGAAGAACTAATTAATAGTAATGGCATCACTCGTTGTTAAGTCTAAGCGCAAGGATTTGAAAGAAAGGCCCAAAAAAGTTATTTACGATTGCTTCAAAAATCCGTTTAGAGAATTAGGTGATCTAACGGAGTCTTTGAAACGCTTATATCCGAATAATTCTTTTTCTAGAAAGGATGAAGTATGTCTTTTATGTTACAGAATATTTTTAGATTAAGTGAAAGCACGCCTATTTCATCTAGCTCAAACAGTCAACAATCTTCGGAAGAAGTTCTTTATAGTAAGGCTGAGGTAGAGCAGTTCAATCAGACTTCAAGTGTTTTGGAATTAAAAATTTCACCAATCAAAATGCCTCAGAGTATCAATATAAAAATGCGAAAATCCTGTGCTCTTCGAAAAAGAAAATTCAAACTAAATAAAAAATTTTAATCGTCAACAAAAAAAATTTCTATTTTTATAAACTTTAAAATAAACCCTCGATCAAATTTTTTTATCAATTAGAACCGAAGTTATGATGATTTTAAGTGTAAGATTTTTGTTAATATTTTTGATAAATCAATAAATGAAAGCATAAACGAATTGTAAAAAGACGTAATAGTTGGAAAAATTGCATGATGCCCCATGGTATCAATGCTTTAAAATGGAAAATATAAAAAAAACGTTAAAAAATCTGTTTAAAAAAAATAAGGCAAAATGGCATATTCTTCCCTATCCAAAAAGTTAGTATTTTTATGTATAAAAACATATACAAATTTCATTAAAAAAAAATATAGTTTTTGAGAAAATTGCGTTTGAAAATAATCTTTTTTTTTGGTTTTTCATGAATAACTCAGAGAGATCAACTCGTATCGCAAAAATCGAATTGGTATTTAAAACTAGACTGAATTTTGCACATTTTTATTGAAAGAACGTCCAAAAAGGTCAAAAATTGACGAAACTAAGGCAATTTGAAAATTAAGGTTCATTTTTAATTTTTTAATTTCCATTTTTACGCCCAACACTAAATACGCTGTAGCGAGGAAATAACATATTTTCGAGCGTAATATGAGGTGAATTTTATCTTCATATACATATTGGAAGGTATTTTTATCACTTGAAAGGGAAAAAAAATTCGATCAGTGATGGCCTGCATGAATATGAATGGAATCAGTCTCATATGCTTAAAAAATTCACAAATATGTAGTAATTTTCAATAAAGCATAACTTATGAACTACTGAAGCTTTTTTAATGCAATAGAGCTTAAATTAAAGCATTTCATTTGCACTTTATTTCATTTTTCATGTATTTTTTTTGTAATAGTATTAGTTGTTAGGATATTCAAGTTCTTATAAAGGCTCTTTTTTACAATATTTAAAAAAAATGTCTACATCCTTGTCTAGATGGCCTATTCGATGAAAAGAAAAAACATAGGTTCATTTATTTTTCATTAAAAAATCATGTCCTGCAGTTTCAGCTGGATCCGTTTCCCGGAGGTGGGGACGTCTCCTTGTTAGTATTCTTTAATTTTTCTTTATATTTATTTAATTGTTCTTTTTTAGATAGCTAATATGGCTGCCCTATGGTAAAGGGGCTGAATATTTTGTTGTGCGGAAAGAATGTTTGTGTGAGTAAAAGAAGGGTGATTCAACACATAGGAGCGCATGAAAGAATAATATAAATAAAAAGGAATAAGATGTGTTATAAATCTAAGCTTAAAAAGGAGAAGTAGAAAGGGGAAGTGAAGGTAAAAAGGTAAGAAGCGTTTGAGCTTAGAAAACATAAGTAGTAAGAGAAGGAAGATAGTGAGAGAAGAAGGAGAGAGAGGATGACAGATAAGAAAATTGGAGGAGTAAAAATCATAAAGACTGACAGTAAGGATAACGATTTTGTGATAAGGAGAAGAAGGAAAGAAACAGGAAAAGGAGCAAATAAAGGAAGAAATCAAGCAAGAGGAGTGAAAGTGAAAGCTCATGTGCAGAGGAAAGCACAAGTAAGAAAAGAACAAGGGAAATTCCAGGTGGAAGAGAGAGAAAAAAAAGAAAAAAGGTGTTAGGTGATAGCAACGAGTTGTCAAGTGATAGTAAGGAGAGAGATTCAAACAGTACATTGATAGAAAAAGTGAAAGATAGAATGGAGAATGAGAAAGTGAGAAAAATATTGAATATGCTAACTAGCATGAAAACAGCAAGCAAAAAGCTCAGAGAAGAGCTAAGAAAGGATGTGGGAGAATTCAAGGAAGGCTTAAGAAAATAGATAAAAGATGTGGAGGAAATGCTGAATGTTAGAATAAATAAAACTAAAGAAGAGAGAAAGAAAGATATAGAGAGAAACAAGCACAATTATGAAAAATTATTAAGGAGAGAAAAGATATGGAAAGATAAAGAGAATATAGAGTTGGAAAAAATTTTTAAAAAAGTCGGAGAGAGTAAAATGAAGGTAGGCGTTAAAAATTTTTTTAACAGATTAGAAGCAGAAAAGAAGACGTGGTTCTGGAATGAAAGACAGGAAAAATGGTTTCGAAAGGGAAGAGAGGCGAATGAATTGGAGGAAATGGAGTAGTAATGTAGGCGTGAGAAAGGGATGGGTAAAGGATTTAGATTGGATGTTTATCATGGAATATGGCAGGTATGTTGAAAAAGAAAAGGAACGTGGAAAAAGAAATAAACAAATATGAGGTTATCTGTCTTCAAGAAACATAGGTGAAAGATAAAGGAAAAGTATATCTGGATGACCTTTTAAAGGATTTTGTGTATGAGGTAAGGTGGTCGGAGAAAGAAAAAAGGAGAGGAAGACCTAGAGGTGGGGTCATCCTAGCGATAAAGAAACAAAGTTGTCTGGAGGTGGAATGGGAAAGGAAAGAGATAGAAGAGATGATTTGGTGTAAGGTTTCAGCGGGCAGTGAAAGATTAATTGTAGTCTGTGTATATATGAGAGAAACAAGGAGTATAATATTGTTGGAAGAGCGTAAAGATGAGAAAATAGTAATACTAGGTGATTGGAATGCAAAGGTAGCTGACGAAGGAGGACCAGTAGATTTAAGTGATAACAGGAAGATGAGGAAATCAAAAGACCAAATTTGTAATAGGGAGGGGGGAAAATTAATTGAATGGCTAAGGGGACAAGGGATGAGTATAGGTAATAGTTGTATGAAGAGAGATAAAGATGGAGAATGGACATTTGTGAGTAGAGTAGGTATGTCACTGAATGATCATGTTATTATCAATGAAAGGATGGAAGATGATGTACTAGGATTAAAATAAAAAAGTGTGAGTTGTCTGATCATATCCCGTCGATTTGTGAGATTAATTAGAATGTAGTGAATATGTAGAAAGAAGAAAAAGAGAAAAGATGGGGTTCTGCATGGAGAGAAAGATATAGAAGGATTTTAAAAAAAGAATGAAAAAGAGGTGGTAAACAATTGGAAAAATCTTAAAGAGAACATTAAAGAAGTAATGACAATGAGGTTAATCACATACAAAAAGAATAACGACATGAAGGAGTGGTGAGATGAAGAGTGTGTAGAAAGAAAATGCAGGCTAAAAAGAAAATTGAAAGAAGTTTTGGGAGAGGGAAGAAAAAAGTATAAGGAATTTCTTTAAAAAAAAGAACATAAAGGATTGGAGATATTAGAAAGAATTAAAAAAGATAGATCTGGTTGTAAATTTTGAATAAGGGTAAATAGAGGGAGAAGCAAAAGAATGGGCATCTCAGAAAAGATAAAAGATGAGGACTGGTGTAAGGCGTTCAGAAATGAAGAAAAAATAGAAGAAAGAAATTTAGCAGAGGAAGAGCAAGCAGAGGAGAATGAAGAGGAAATAGATGATGATGTGAAGATAACTAGAGAAGAAATAGTTGGTGCATTTAAAAGTTTAAAGAGAGGTAAGGCTCCTTGTTTAGACAATATACCTAACGAAGCATGGTTAATGGGGGGGAGGGGGAGAGTATGGAAGAGAGTATGTTTAGAATCTTAAACAACATATGGAAAGGAGAAGGATTGCCAAAAGAATGGAGAACAGGGGTGATTACACTTATCTTTGAGAAAAGAGATAAGGATAAGGAAGAGAATTATAAAGAAATAACACTGATGGATACAGGGTATGAAGTCTATGCGGAGATAATAAAAAGAAAAACAGAAAAGGAGATAGAGGAGATGGAGAGTCTGAGTGATACGCCATTTGGAGTTAGGAAAGGAATGGGAACAATGGAGAGTATTTACTGTTTAAAAACAATCATGGATAGCAAAATTGTGAAAGATAAAGGTAAGATGGTTCTTTTTTTTTGCTGACTCGAAGGCAGCATTTGATAAGATTAAAAAAAAGCTATATGAAGTGAAATGAGAAGAATAGGTATTAGCACAGGATTGAGAAGAAGAATCGAATAAATTTATGGAAGTACGTATGCAAAGGTGAGGATAAGGGAAAAATGTACAGAGGAATTCAAAGTTAAAGAAGGTGTGATGCAAGGGTGTCCGTTGAGCTCGTTGCTGTTTAATATTGCATTTTTAATTTGCAGGTTCAGGAGAGGTGTTAAAAGAAGGGCAGATAGGAGGCATTAAGATAGGTAAAAGGAAAGTTTAGAGCCTTGCATATGCAGATAATATTGTATTATTGGCAAGGGATGGAGATGAAATGAGAAGTATGTTGAAAAGGTTTATGAAGTTTATATCACAAAAAGGATTAGAACTAAACGTGGAGAAATCAAAGATAATGAAAGTAAGAAAAGCTAGAGAAAAGAGAAGATTGGAAAAGTACACAAGGAATGGCAAAGACATTGAAGAAGTAAAAGTATATAACTATCTGGGGTTTGTGATGCGAAGAAATGGAAATTTTATGGAGCACATAAAGGCGGTCAAAAGAAAGGCGAATGCAAAATTAGGCAGAATATAGAGCATCAGAGAGAGACTGTTTAAAAACGAATGGAAAGATAAAATGAAGATATTTGATGCGACAATAGAGAGCATGGTGTTGTATGTAGTTAAATTGTGGGGATAGCAAAGATGGGAGGAGTTGAAGAGAATACAAAAAAAATATTAAATGGGCACTAAAGTTAGAAAGATCCACACTGGACTTTATTGTAAGGATTGAGACGAAGAGGTATAGTGCGGAGATTGATGCATTGAAAAAAGCAGTAAAATTCGATCTAAAGTTAAAGAAAAAAAGGACAGTTTGCTAGTTTAGACTTGCTGGGTAGAGTGCAATAAGGAATATAAAAGAGAGGAGTGAATGGAAAATATAAGAAGACAAAAAGGAAGAATAGGAGAAGTAGAAAATGTGAGAAAAAAAATAAAGAGGGAAGAAGTGAAAAGAAGACGCTTAGAAAAAAGAGGACTGTCATTCAAGGAGTATCACAGAAGATTCTATCTCGAGGAAAGTTTGGAAAAAGAGATTAAAAAAAAAAGTAAGGAAATTGAATGAGCAGAAATGTGGGGGAAAATGAAAAAATCCCAATACGCAAAGGAGGCGAGGACAATTGCGAACGGATAGACTAAAGAGCAAAGTTACCTAAATGGTAGCGAAGGTGGGGGAGTGAAGCTAATAAGCATTGGATGAGAAGAGAGGAGAGGTTATGTAGGGTGTGCAAGAAAGAGCTGGAGACAATGAAGCACATAATTTAAGAATGTGAAGTTACAAAAAGTAAGGAGGGCAATCGAATAAGATACTTATTAGAAACGAAAGGTAGAGAGGCTATCCTGAATAGAGTATTATGGAAAAGAGAAGAAAAAGAAATAGGAATGAATAAAGATGATACCAATGCAGGGGAAAGAGGTAGCAGTTTAGATAAAGAGTGAATAAAGTAAGGAAAGGAAACAGGATAAATAAGTAAAGAAAGACAAAGGTCAGAGAAAGCAAAGAGGTAAAAGATAAAGAATTCTTCGCAAAGGACTTACGCGAGTTGGTAATGGAAAGTAATGAAGCATGGTATGGTAATGGCGGTAGAGAAAAACATTAGAAATTGTAACGACAAAAAAAGTAAGTTGGCAGCAGTGATAGAAAAGGATACAAATAGCAAGGTAAGGCTAGATAGAAGTTAAGAACACGTGGCAAGGAGAAAGAATATTGATAGGGATAGAGACAGGTACAGATAAGGTTAAAGATAGAAGAAAATAGATATAGACAGTAAAGGAGAAAAAATAAAAAATGAACGATAAATATAAAAATGATAAGATCAAGAGTGTAGAAAGGAGTGTTAAACAAGTAAAGGAAAGTGTAGATAAGGTGAGCAGAAAACTAGAGAAAAATAAGGAATGGTGTGAAAGGATTGAGGAGAGATTAAGAAACATAGAAGAGAAAGGAGGAGAAGTAAAAGAGCTGGACAAGATAGTAAATGATCTCATTAAGGAGAACGAGGTGAGGAAATTACACATAAGAAAATTTTTAAAAAAAGTTAGAAGAAGTAGAAAAAGCAAGATGTATGGAGAAGAAGAGACGGAAATGGAGTTGAGCGAAGGAGAGAAAAGTGGGCGTTTTAATGGACAAGAAAAGGAGGATAGCATAATGATTAAAAAACGAAAAAGTATAACAGAAATGATAAGAACATATGGAAAAGAAAGGGTGTTGGAAGTTAAAAAAGAAGAAAAAGACATTAAAGAATTGGAGGAGTGAATAGAGAAAGGAGTGGGGAATGATCATTGGGCTCTGGAGATAAGTAAGATTTTAAAGTTGTTCGGAATTTTTCAGTGAAATGTTTATGGAATCTTCCTGAAATCTTTCATGAAATATTTCAGTGCAGTATTACTTAAATCATTCTGCGAAATATTTCGTGGAATATTTCACTGGAAGATTACTAAAATCTTTCTGGGAAATATTCCGTGAAATATTTTTGGAAGATTTATGTAATAGTTCGGTGTGCGATTTTAAAGTTTTTTGGATTCTTTCAGCAAAATGTTTATAAAATCTTCCTGAAATATTTTATCGAATATTGCACCGAAAGATTACCTTATATTGAAATATTCTCGATATCTTTCAGAAATATTTCATGGAATATTCCAATGCAAGAAGAATCAAGGACATACAAATATTAGAGAAATATTTCATAGGAGATTTCTGAGATATTCTAAATCTTCCGTACCCAAATTCTACGAATCTTCCATGAAATATTTTACGATGGATTTCTAGAATCTTCCAGAAATATTTTATGGAATATTTCATAAAAGATTCCTCCAATCTTCCATGCATATTCCATGAAAGGTTTATAAAATGTTTTAAATCTTCTGTTTCAATATTCCGGAAATTTTCCATAAATGTTCCAACAGAATATTTTATGAAATATTCCTGCAAGATTCCTAAAATGTTTCAATCAAAGATCTGAGATGACCCAAATCTTCCAATGAAATATTCTTGAAATCTTCCAACAATATTTGATGGAATATTCAAATATAAGAAGAATCAAGGACATACGAATATTACAGAAATATTTCATAGGAGATTTCTAAAAAATTTCCAAATATTCCATGCCCCAATTCTACAAATCTTTCATGAAATATTTTACGATGGATTTCTAAAATCTTCCAGAAATATTCTATTGAATATTTCATGAAAGATTCCTCAAATCTTCTATGCATATTCCTTGAAAGGTTTATAAAATGTTTTAAACCTTCTGTTTCAATATTCCGGAAATTTTCCATGAATGTTTCAACAAAATATTTCATGAAATATTCCTGCAAGATTCCTAAAATGTTTCAATCGAAAATCTGAGATGACCCAAATCTTCCAATGAAATATTCTTGGAATCTTCCAATAACATTTGATGAAATATTCAAATATAAAAAGAATCAAGGACATACGAATATTACAGGAATATTCCATGGAAGATTCTAAACTATTTCAAATCTTCCGTGCCAATATATCAGAAAGCTTCCATAAATATTCCATGCTGTATAGGAGGTGATCAAAATATGATAATTAAAAAGTGTGAAAATTTATCATGTGTTACATGCTAAAAATTTTAAGAAAATATGTAGTAATATATGATTTAGCATAACTCCTGAACCACAAAAACTTTTTTGACACAATAAGGTTTAAAGTGAACTGTTCAACTTGTATTTTATCTTCCATGCACTTTTTTGTAAAAGTTTTAGTTTTTTGGTTATTGAAATTCTTATACGCACTTCTTTTCATCATGTTTTCGAAAAAAAACAACCAAATCTTTGTCTCTGGGCTTCTGAAAAATAAAGAGACACACGGATTCATTATTTCATCAAAGAATTATAATTTGCAATATCAGCCAAATCTGTTTCCTGCAGGTGTGAAGACCTTTTCTTATTAGTTACGCAAATTTTAAATTACTACTTACAATGTATATTAACAAATGTCATCGATGTAAATATTTGCATTCTTAGAATACTATGTATTTGTACGTAAATAGCTATAGAAATATTTTTGATATTAATTTTAATATTTGAGCTCAATAGCTCCATAACATAAGGCAGATATTTTTCGAATTTATTATATTTTTACTATTATACCTACATTCTAAACATTTTTGAGCGTTTTTTTTATGAATTAAATAAAATTGTTTGGTTTTGAATCTTTTTTTTCATTCTTAGCTATTTTTCTCCAAATCGGTCATGTAAACTGATTTTAAAAATGATGCCTAAATTATGTTATAGGCCTAGAAATCATTCTCCGATGAAATTTTGAAGTTACACTGAATTTGTATTTAAACTTCCTCGGGAGCACCGTGCGATATATAATTTTAATGGTATTTTATTGAAATATGGTTCATGACAAAACTTTTTCTTATCATGTCCGATGGATTATGGTGATTAATATTTGTATTATTATAAATATGTAAAAGTGAAAACATTTTTATTTGTTATGTTTCAAAAATTCCTAATAAATGTAATCGCATTAGAGAAATATATCTTAAACAACATGGACATAAATTATAAAGTATTGCAACAGCAAAAGCAATTGCAAAAAGGCCGCAATCATAATTATTTCTTTGTGATTGTACTGTTTTAAAAACTATGCTCGATTCTGATTTGTTTGGAAATGATCTGTTTATATAAATTTTATGCTCATCTTATAGATATTTACGATTTAAACTGTCATTGATATGAATTATTTTATTATTATAATACATACAAATCCAGTGACCTTTTTCCAAATTTCCGGAAAACAATACTTCTTTATCAGTCGATACTGAATGAATATATTGCGATTTTCGTAAAGTTGTTTGCATATTAAATGGCGTACACCGATTCTAAATATTATTAAATCCTAATATATGAATATCAGTTAATATGGCAGCTATTCCACTATACAATTCTTGTCCTTTAACAATTAATTTATCTTTCTCAGTCAAACTTATTATTAAAAATTGGTGATCTTTTAAAAATTTTCATTTATTTTAAATGAATTTTTTCTAAAAATATTCACAATAGAATCGCTTTTATATTAACTAATTTAAGTCAGTGTATTTTTACTTTTAAAAGCTGGAAAATATAAGAAATTCTTAGAGTAGTTCAAGTAAGATCCAAAAAAAATGAAAAATTTAAAATAAATTTTTTTCAAAATTTTCAAAATGCTCTAAAATTATAATTGTGCTAAGAAAATAAGTTTTCCAAAGCTTATTTCATTAAGGCAATAACGAATAATTTTCACAATAATTATAAATATTATAAATATTTTCCACTTAATAGGCTAAATATCTCCGTTAATTATGGACCAATTTCGACGTTTTTTTTTAAATCGGGGTAGCGCGTGAAAATAATAACAACTGTTGTATTTGTTTTTAAAAAATTATTTATTTCACAATAATTATTGTAAAAAAAAATTTTTTAAACATATTTTTTTAAACATTCATTTTAGCAAAAAGCTTTAAGAATAATGTTTGTTCATCTTAAAAAAGTAAACAATATTTCATTTAAGTGTTTTCATGATAAAATCAATATTACGCCTGTTAATTCTGAAAAAAAATTGGAAAACATTTTTGGTTTGGAATTTCAACGTAAATTTACTTTGTCATGAAAAATTCATTGTATCTCCGTTAATTACGGACCAATCTCGACGTTTTTTTCTTAAATCGGGGTAGCGCGTAAAAATAATAACAACTATTTTATTGGTTCTCTTAACAATTTTAATTAAACAATTGTTATTGCAAAAAAAAAAAATTATTTTTTACATATTTTAACAATTTATTATTTTAGCACAAAAATTTTAAAGAAAAGTATGTTTGTCTTAACAATTAGACAATTTTTTATTCTATTTTTTTATCATAAATTCAATATTCAGCCTGTTAAGTAAAAATATATTTAAAATATCGACTGTATCGTTTGTAACCATATAAGACAATAATTATATTCAATTAAAATAATATGTGCCTTCTTATATAATTAAAAAATTATATTTTATTAAACTTAGTAAGTATTTATGAAAAAAAGCTTTGATTTAATATATTCATATAATGTACTAGATAATAAGTTATTCCATTTTATTTTGAAGTTTCACAGGTTCAATATTTATTCAATGATTAAAACTATAAGTGAAAAATAGATTATTTATTGAAGAACAAATAGTTTTCTATTCGTTTCTTAAGAAAATTCATAATTTTTGAAATATATCTAAAGTGAATCAATTAAATACATTCGTATAATTTATAGACTAAGACTCAATTATAATTTATTTTTAGATTTAGGGTAATGTCAAACGGATACTACACCTGTAATCATGATTATTTACCATCTTGTTTAGTTGCAAAGTCTCAGAAAACGAAATGCACCAGCTAATAATAAATATCATACAGATTATTCAGTAAAATTTTCAAGTAAATCTAATCACTAATTATTGAGAATCTTTGGTTTTGATATTAAAATAATAATTATTACTAGAACACAAAACTAAATAACTAATGAATGAATTTATTTAAAAATATGACTGAATAATATTAACGAGATTTTCGAATAACATAACAAGGCACATATTATTTTAATTGAATATAATTATTGTCTTATATGGTTGTAACCATAAATAGTCTTGGCGCCAGATAGGTCACAGTTGCCTCTTCAATTTAGATTGACCCATCAAGGTTTTTATAATGTATTTTGACCTCCTGAACACGAAAATCGATGGTGGATTTCGATCCGGATGTCGCATAAATTGTTATAAACAATTCAATTGTTTATAACGCTATAACGATTAAACAAAAAGAGATACGAAAATCTTGTGGAATACTTTTTTTTGCGGATTTTTAAAATAAATACATAAGATTTTGAATTAAGCTATTTCAATAATTACAACTTGAGATATTGTTAATTTATTGCAAATTGACGAGATAAACTCGTAGCGCTTGATGAAATTCGACTATATCTTAGGTTCTATCAAACATTTTTGATCGATTAAGGTCTCATTTTAAAGGTAAAAGTATTTTTTACAAAACTATACTACTTGAAGCTTTTTATAAACATTGATAAACAAGAGGAGACTATTAAAGCACTTTTTTTGCTATTTCAATTGTTTATAACGCTACAACGTTCGAACAAAAAGAGATACAGAAATCTTGTTGAGTACTTTCTTCTGCGGCTTTATAAAACAAATACACCAGATTTTGAATCATGCTGTTTCGTTAATTACAACTTGAGATATTGTTAATTTATTGCAAATTAACGGTACGAACCCGTAAAAAATTATGTACAAAAATTAAATCTATCAATCTATTTTTATTAACAATGAAAAATAAATAAAGAAATATACATAAATAAAGAGGTAACATTAAAATATCAAGAAAAAAATTATATTATTTATTCAACTTAAGGATAATTTACTTATTTTTAGATGTATTATTTTTCATGCATGCACAAAAAGTACAGCATGATGTGTTTTTTTTTACAAAAGCAAGCTTTTGAATTACAAACTTTGCAATTACACGGTGGCACTAAGTCATCAAGAAGTGGAAAAATTGTTTTAAAAAGACGCAAAAAAAAAGAATTTCACAAAATTTTTATATCTCTTTTTGTTTAAACGTTGTAGCGTTATAAACAATTAAAATAGCAAAGAAACGCTTTAATTTTCATTTTGATCACTCTCCCTTTGTTTACCGATGTTTATAAATAGCTTTGAGTAGTAAAGTTTTGTGAAAAATACTTTTACCTTCAAAATGAGACTTTAATCGATCAAAAATGTTTGATAGAACCTGAGATATAATTGAATTTCATCAAGTGCGACGAGTTTATCTCGTCAATTTGCAATGAATTAACAATATCTCAAGTTGTAATTATCCGAATAACACGATTCAAAATCGGGTGTATTTGTTTTAAAAAGCCGCAGAAGAAAGTATTTAACAAGATTTTTGTATCTCTTTTTGTTTAATCGTTATAGCGTTATAAACAATTAAATTGTTTATAACAATTTATTCGACATCCGGATCGAAATCCACCATCGATTTTCGTGTTCAGGAGGTCAAAATACATTATAAAAACCTTGATGGGTCAATCTAAATTGAAGAGGCAACTGTGACCTATCTGGCGCCAAGACTATTTATGGTTACAACCATATAAGACAATAATTATATTCAATTAAAATAATATGTGCCTTGTTATGTTATTCGAAAATCTCGTTAATATTATTCAGTCATATTTTTAAATAAATTCATTCATTAGTTATTTAGTTTTGTGTTCTAGTAATAATTATTATTTTAATATCAAAACCAAAGATTCTCAATAATTAGTGATTAGATTTACTTGAAAATTTTACTGAATAATCTGTATGATATTTATTATTAGCTGGTGCATTTCGTTTTCTGAGACTTTGCAACTAAACAAGATGGTAAATAATCATGATTACAGGTGTAGTATCCGTTTGACATTACCCTAAATCTAAAAATAAATTATAATTGAGTCTTAGTCTATAAATTATACGAATGTATTTAATTGATTCACTTTAGATATATTTCAAAAATTATGAATTTTCTTAAGAAACGAATAGAAAACTATTTGTTCTTCAATAAATAATCTATTTTTCACTTATAGTTTTAATCATTGAATAAATATTGAACCTGTGAAACTTCAAAATAAAATGGAATAACTTATTATCTAGTACATTATATGAATATATTAAATCAAAGCTTTTTTTCATAAATACTTACTAAGTTTAATAAAATATAATTTTTTAATTATATAAGAAGGCACATATTATTTTAATTGAATATAATTATTGTCTTATATGGTTACAAACGATACAGTCGATATTTTAAATATATTTTTACTTAACAGGCTGAATATTGAATTTATGATAAAAAAATAGAATAAAAAATTGTCTAATTGTTAAGACAAACATACTTTTCTTTAAAATTTTTGTGCTAAAATAATAAATTGTTAAAATATGTAAAAAATAATTTTTTTTTTTTGCAATAACAATTGTTTAATTAAAATTGTTAAGAGAACCAATAAAATAGTTGTTATTATTTTTACGCGCTACCCCGATTTAAGAAAAAACGTCGAGATTGGTCCGTAATTAACGGAGATACAATGAATTTTTCATGACAAAGTAAATTTACGTTGAAATTCCAAACCAAAAAATGTTTTCCAATTTTTTTCAGAATTAACAGGCGTAATATTGATTTTATCATGAAAACACTTAAATGAAATATTGTTTACTTTTTT
This sequence comes from Anastatus disparis, assembly GCA_017163975.1. NCBI lineage: Eukaryota > Metazoa > Arthropoda > Insecta > Hymenoptera > Eupelmidae > Anastatus > Anastatus disparis. The sequence goes on along the minus strand of JAFFSR010000272.1, from coordinate 2,767,599 downwards.
AAGATGAACAAACATTATTCTTAAAGCTTTTTGCTAAAATGAATGTTTAAAAAAATATGTTTAAAAAATTTTTTTTTACAATAATTATTGTGAAATAAATAATTTTTTAAAAACAAATACAACAGTTGTTATTATTTTCACGCGCTACCCCGATTTAAAAAAAAACGTCGAAATTGGTCCATAATTAACGGAGATATTTAGCCTATTAAGTGGAAAATATTTATAATATTTATAATTATTGTGAAAATTATTCGTTATTGCCTTAATGAAATAAGCTTTGGAAAACTTATTTTCTTAGCACAATTATAATTTTAGAGCATTTTGAAAATTTTGAAAAAAATTTATTTTAAATTTTTCATTTTTTTGGATCTTACTTGAACTACTCTAAGAATTTCTTATATTTTCCAGCTTTTAAAAGTAAAAATACACTGACTTAAATTAGTTAATATAAAAGCGATTCTATTGTGAATATTTTTAGAAAAAATTCATTTAAAATAAATGAAAATTTTTAAAAGATCACCAATTTTTAATAATAAGTTTGACTGAGAAAGATAAATTAATTGTTAAAGGACAAGAATTGTATAGTGGAATAGCTGCCATATTAACTGATATTCATATATTAGGATTTAATAATATTTAGAATCGGTGTACGCCATTTAATATGCAAACAACTTTACGAAAATCGCAATATATTCATTCAGTATCGACTGATAAAGAAGTATTGTTTTCCGGAAATTTGGAAAAAGGTCACTGGATTTGTATGTATTATAATAATAAAATAATTCATATCAATGACAGTTTAAATCGTAAATATCTATAAGATGAGCATAAAATTTATATAAACAGATCATTTCCAAACAAATCAGAATCGAGCATAGTTTTTAAAACAGTACAATCACAAAGAAATAATTATGATTGCGGCCTTTTTGCAATTGCTTTTGCTGTTGCAATACTTTATAATTTATGTCCATGTTGTTTAAGATATATTTCTCTAATGCGATTACATTTATTAGGAATTTTTGAAACATAACAAATAAAAATGTTTTCACTTTTACATATTTATAATAATACAAATATTAATCACCATAATCCATCGGACATGATAAGAAAAAGTTTTGTCATGAACCATATTTCAATAAAATACCATTAAAATTATATATCGCACGGTGCTCCCGAGGAAGTTTAAATACAAATTCAGTGTAACTTCAAAATTTCATCGGAGAATGATTTCTAGGCCTATAACATAATTTAGGCATCATTTTTAAAATCAGTTTACATGACCGATTTGGAGAAAAATAGCTAAGAATGAAAAAAAGATTCAAAACCAAACAATTTTATTTAATTCATAAAAAAAACGCTCAAAAATGTTTAGAATGTAGGTATAATAGTAAAAATATAATAAATTCGAAAAATATCTGCCTTATGTTATGGAGCTATTGAGCTCAAATATTAAAATTAATATCAAAAATATTTCTATAGCTATTTACGTACAAATACATAGTATTCTAAGAATGCAAATATTTACATCGATGACATTTGTTAATATACATTGTAAGTAGTAATTTAAAATTTGCGTAACTAATAAGAAAAGGTCTTCACACCTGCAGGAAACAGATTTGGCTGATATTGCAAATTATAATTCTTTGATGAAATAATGAATCCGTGTGTCTCTTTATTTTTCAGAAGCCCAGAGACAAAGATTTGGTTGTTTTTTTTCGAAAACATGATGAAAAGAAGTGCGTATAAGGCTCTTTCGCCGAGATGTCGTCTAAGCTCATATCGCAAAACTCGTTCTTTGAACATCGAAATACTTCCGGCCATGCTCACTCCTCGCTCGCTGTATCTGAAGAGCTGCTCCGCAGATAGTCGGTCTGCTGTTTGCGCAATTTTGTATGCTGCTTTAAAAACATAATTCTTACATATATGCTCAGAAATCCATAGGGGCTCTACATTTAACTGTTGGCTTATCATATTTACAATAAAAGTTACACTACACAAGGGTACGCACAAGGAAAAATTTAATACTAATAATTAATGCTATGGGGAGATCCTATCTCAGGAGGTTCGAATAAGAGTAGCTCTGGCTACAACAAAAAAAAAGAAAATTGTTAAATGTTTTATAATTAAAAAAAATAAACAAAATTAAAGCTAAGTTGGAGTAGCGCTTCAACAAAAAGATTTATTTGTAATAAATAGAATCGTCTAATAATCAATTAATTTAATATAGCACGCCCGTAAGCTAGAAATTAAAATTTTAGTAAAGCCAGATGCACGCTGAAGCAAAAGAAAATTATGCGTAAGCTAACGTGTACCGACACGCACTAAGGTAGCACACGATAGTGATATATTCCGCGCAAGCACAAATAGGAATATAAATTGCTCAGCACATTTGAGATATTCAATTATATTATTTATACAAAAAAAACAGCTTTGCTTAATATGGAGTTGCAAGACGCGAAATGCTAAAAGGTGATGAAGCTAGAGGAAAATTAGCTGCAGGGTAATACCAGTAAAGACAAATACAAGCAGCAATGCAATGATATATGTGTATGTGTATTGTGACCTCACTTATATTATATTTATAATATAAAGAATTTAAAGAGGATTTGAGAGAGAATAAGTGAGAAAAAAGAATAAAATGAAAGATAATTACCGATAAACTTATTCTCTCTTGAATTCGAATCATCGCGTTAAAAGTCTATCTTTATCTTGTGCGTCGGCGCGACGTAGCAATTAGAAAGTATATCAGCGCGCGAGATGGATATTAATAAGAATATATGTACGCGCTTAAATGTACGCCGATCCACGCCTATAAAGTGACGTACGCCAGCACACATCTAAGCGCACCTGTAATAGTACAATGTAAGATATGTAAATGTATCCCTTCTACTTAGTAGTAGGAGAGGATTGCGGCCGCGGCGGCTTGATCGACGCTTAAGCAGATCGAAGCCGAATCTTTGTACGGCACTCTTTGGCCAGCTCTCTTCTAATAAAGTTTATCTTGAAATAAATACTTGTGGCTATTATTCTCATTTTTGGTTATTCTGCAGGTCCGCGAGGGGCTGGATAAACACCAGCCCCGTACCGGTAGCAGCAATAACGAAACATTATTTAAAGTAAAAATCAAAGCTTAATTTAATAAAATTGATTAAATATTAAATTCACGTGTATTTATTTTGTGAATTTGTCAAGTGTATAAAATATTATTTAATATTAACTCAGCTTACGGTTAATGAGAATTTGATAAGCATTATTTTCAATCGAATGTACGTGAATTCTTTAAATTCAAATCACGTATTACTTATTTGAATTTACCTGTGCGTAATATTATTAACTATTAACAAGCAGTTAAATTTTTACAAATCAAAATTAAAGTAAATGAATAGGCTCTTATAAGACTATAAGTCTTTGTGCTCGCTGGCTTATAAGAGGTAACATATTACTAATCACTAACAAAAACAAACACATAGAGACCCCGGACTGGTTGTAGCATGGCGTCTACACCAAAAACGGGTCTAGCTTAAAAAGAACCTTTCCTTTTTATCCTTTTCCTCATACATGAGCACTTTGTGCTATCTTTTTACAGGATAAAGGTTGAGAGAGGTTATAGTATGTTTAAATGCAGTGCTATTATTATTAAATAAATTATTTAGCTTAAGGCTCACGCTCAAGAAAATTGAAAAAAAAACAATGCTCTATGTATATACAAAAAAAATGTGTAAGCAAAACGTTTAGCACAAAAAAGAATGAAAAACAAAATATTTTATTTTTTTGCTTAATGCACGCACTTTAAAAAGAAACAATTTATTACAGATGTGCCAGCAAGATTTTGAGTATTAAAAAAAAATGTTGCTGCAAAATAAATTGTCGCGGTTACCTCATACCAAGCGACGCCAAGAACAAAAATGGCCGCTAGAGCGCCTCCTTCCAGCCTCGTCGTGTGTGCGTCGTTCGTAATGGCGACCTTCTGGCGAAGCGGAAACGCATAAGTAGAAAAATGTTCTTTTCACTGGCATAGCCAATTGTCCTTCACTTAAAGCACAGTTTTTTTTCTTCTTTTCACAGCACAGTTTCTTTTTCTTTCATTTTAAGCACAGTTTTTCTCCTATTTTACGCAGTTTTTTTTTCTTTTTAATTTTTAAGCACAGCTTTTTCTATTATTTTAAAGCACAAATTTTTTCTATTAATTTTACGCACAAATTTTTCTGTTTTAAGTTTTATCACAGTTTTTTGCACAGTTTTTTTTCTCTATTATTTTTAAGCACAAAAGTTTTTTCTATTATTTTCAATCCCGTGATTTTAAACAAAAATTTCACCGAAATTTTTGTCGGCCCCACGTTGGGCGCCAGTTGTGACAACCTTGGGGATCAGGAGGTTGCACTAATTTATAAAAAATATATAAGCTGTAGTTAATTGAGTAACAAAAGAAAGAAAAACTTCATTTAAGAAATTTGTACAGTAATCGTACGCTTGCTCAAAATGGACGCCAGCAGCGTATAGCATACGCGACGCCGCTTGCACTAATTAAATAACTATCAGCACGACGAAAAGCAGATATTAACAAAAATATAAGCTAAAAGGGACACGAGCAATAAACACACAAAAAATAACGAATTAGAAAAGCACGAAGGGAATATATGCAATAAAACGCGCACGTGATCGCCCGGCACACACGTCACAAAAGACAGAAAGAAATTATATTATTTCTATTTAGCAATTGTGCACTCACAACAATTTTAAGCACAATAAAATAACTTAGAGAATATTGAATTTATCGATTTTCGCTCACACTAGCTACGATATTTGTAACACACAACCAGAAAAGTATTACGCAATATCGCAAGTCAAAACGCTCTTTATCGAACGCCGGCGACAGAAGGAATAATGCAATCCTTCTTGTCTATGCTCAGCTTCATTTCTCTTGCTGTACGCCGCGCGCGCCGCAAGAGAGAGACAAACGATCCTAAACGGACCCAAGCTCAGCTACTCGAGTCAAGCTGCTCGCTAGCTATATCAGTGCACATTATACGTGCCTTAGAGATTTGCACGTGTGTGCCAATGATTTTAGGTTTTGCTTTTAACTATTTGACTCGCGCGGTCTGCTTTTCGTCTTGCCCGTAGTTAGATGCTCCCTTCTGTCGGCTATATGCGCCACAAATATACATATACATAATATGGCCAATCTGCCATGTTACAATATATATATATATATATGTGTGTGTGTGTGTGTGTAAGCTTCAAGCGCATACTCAGTACTGCTGGTAAGAAACCCTCTCGTGTCCGTCACTGTAGGTAGACGACACGAGCTTTAGAAGAGAGAGAGGCACAGATAGAAAATGGAGCGTTGACTTTATAAGATAGAACTCTATACAAAATATTGTTAAACTAAGATATTCTAAAATAAGTGCATTAATTAAAGTTATCAGAATTGTTTACAACAATTCTGAAACTGAGAATTATTGTTAACTTTGTGATTGTGGAGAGATCCATTAAGCAATAGGCTTGATTGTTGATTCTCTTATTTTTAGGTTAGTTAACACGTGCTCCTTGTAACATTGTATATAATATATGTATTAATAAAAGAAGTCTTATTTTTAGACGAATCTAATCGCATTGCTGAATTGAATCAATTCCTTATCTTACAAATCAACAATCATTTATTCGGAAAATGGAAAAATTAAAATTTGAATTTTCAATCATCCCAAAACTAGAGGATACGAAAACAAACATCTATGGTTTAGTGTCAATTGTAGATACTGAACAATAGTATATTATTCACCTAGGGAGTAAAAACGAAAAATGTCTTAAATCGTATGTTAAATGTCACCCGAGCCGAAGGCGAGGGTGACAAACATACGATTTAAGGGATTTTTCATTTACTCCCGTGGAGAATATACGATTTTTTTACACAGGCAGCGTACAGTGGGTACCTTACTTTTCGCTAGGAGGGAGTAAAGTACTCACTGTACGCGCCCTGTGTAAAAAAATCAATTTATAATGCCAAAAGAACTCCAACCAATGAGTTTACATGAAGAATTACTAAAAACTGAGATATTTAAGATGGTAAAAAATTCTATAAAGAAAAGACATGAAAGGAGAGCGGTGTGGATAACTCTTACACCTAAATTAGAAAAAATCTACTTCAAAGATAAAATTATACAATTTAATAATTACTTGCTAGAAAAAGTAGAAATTGAAAAATCTACAGTAGGCACTGACGATGTGGCCAAACCCCAAAATAAATTGAAATTAGTTGATAAATTCTCAATTGAAAAATTTTCAAAAACGACAACTAATGTGACACAATGGTTAGATATTTTTAACAAAGAATGTCTTCGCTTGAAATTAAATACAGACACTGAAAAGATTGAAATGTTAAGATTAATGCTAGAGGACTCCTGTAAGGACTGGTACAGATCTATGTTAATAAAGCACACAGTGGAGTCAGACTGGTCATCATGAGAACTGAGTCTAAAAACAACATACGCTGATAAAGGTTGGTCACCGGTTAAGTATGCTATGAATTTTAAATATCTAAAAGGCTCAATACTAGACTACGCACAAAAAAAGGAAAGATTATTACTAGAAGTGAATAACTCTAGAAACACGTCTCTATTGATAGATATGATTGCCTCTGGTTTACCAAATTTTATTACAGATAAAATAAATAGAAACAAAACAAAGACAGTTGACGACCTTTATAATAATTTAAGAGGCTTAGAACATCTAATAAAGGATAATAATAATGAGAAAAATCCACCACCTACTAAACAAAATTTAAAAAAACAAACTGAGAAAGAAAACAAACATCCATGTACAGTATGTGAATTAAAAGGTAAGAAAAATAGATTCCATCCAGAAAATTTATGTTGGTATAAGAAAGAAAATCAGAAGTGGACCCACGAACAAATACTCTCCTAAATATAAAATTATCAAATGAGGACTTAAAAAACTAGATTTGCCCCCACTAATCAGAATAAAAGTACTGTTAGAAGAATCTTTAGAAGTCAAAGGTCTTTATGATCCTGGCTCAAGAATAACAGTAATAAATACAAAATTAATAAATAATAAATTTTAAGAAGAACAAACAAAATTTAATATAAAAACAATTAGTGGGCAAGGGCAAAGTTATGGTCTGATAAAATTAAACGCCGAAATACACGGAATAGAAAAGAATATACATGCCTTTGTGTATGAAAATAAAAATTTCGAATATGACCTAATTTTAGGCCTAGATAGTATAAAAAAATTTGGGTTGACTCATGACGAGAATTTAAATATCCAATTTAATTATACAAAACAAATAGACGAAAAAGATAATATAATAATCGATGATGGATATAAAACTAATTTCAATGAATTTATTGACACAAATAAATTTGAAATAGATATAAATCACTTAGATAATGAAAAGAAAAAGAAAATATATCATGTAATGAATAATTATAAAAACATTTTTGCTAAAGATAAATATGATGTAGGAAAAGTAAAAAATTATGAAGCTTTTATAGACCTACAAATAGATAAATATTGCTACAAAAAACCATATAGATGTTCAATGGAAGATGGGAAAGAAATTGAAAGTCAAATAGCACAACTTTTAAAACATGGCCTGATTGAAGACTCATATAGCCCCTTCGCGGTACCAGTAACACTAGCATTTAAAAAAGAAGAAAATAAAAAAAATAGACTGTGTGGACTTTCGAGAATTAAATAAAATAGTTATCCCACAAGCTCAACCTTTTCCACTAATAGAAGATATAATGGTAAAAACAGTAGGTTGCAAATACTTTGCAACACTGGACATAAACTCTGCGTTTTGGTCCATCTACCTAAGAGTCGGAGACAGAAATAAAACTGGTTTTATCACCCAAGAAGGTCACTATCAATGGAAATGCCTTCCTTACGGACTAAAAACATCTCCAGCTATCTTCCAAAAAATTTTGGTAAATATTATAAAAAAATATAACCTAACAGAATTTTGCACAAACTATATAGATGATAGAATAATTTTTTCAAAAAATTTTCAAGAACATTTGAAACATATAGAACTACTGCTAGATGCAATAAAAAAAGAAGGCTTAAAATTGAAATTTACGAAATGCAAATTTGCAAAAAACGAGGTAAAATATTTAGGCCGTTTGATAAAAAATAACACAATCACACCTCTAAAAGACAATATAAAATCTATAAAAGATTTCAACATACCGAAAAGTAAAAAGAACATAAGACAATTTTTAGGAAAAATAAACTTTGAAAAAAAATATGTACCAAAAATTACAGAAATACTTGAACCTCTACATGCCCAATTAAGAAAAACGGTAAAAAAATTCGTCTGGCCAACTGAATGTCAAAAAGCATTCGATGAAATAAAAAATATTGTAAGTTCAGAACCAGTTCTAGCAATATTTAATCCAAAAGCACACACTTCTATATACACAGACGCAAGCATTAAAGGCATTGGAGCGGTACTGAAACAAACTCAAGCAAACGGTGAAATGAAACCAGTGGCGTATTTCTCAAAGAAACTAAATGAATCTCAAAAGAAAAAAAAGCAATATTTTTAGAATGTCTTGCTATCAAAGAAAGTATAAAATTCTGGCAACACTGGCTGATCGGAAAATCTTTCACAATCTACACAGACCACAAACCACTGGAAAATTTAAATGTCAAAAATAGAACAGATGAAGAGTTAGGAGATATGGTACACTACATATCCCAATACAACTGCAATATCAAATACAACCCTGGAAAGAATAATGGAGAAGCGGACCTGTTAAGTCGAAATCCAGTCCTGGAACCAGAAGAAAATATAGAAGATGTACTAAAAACTGTAAATAATATAACAATATCCAATATAAGTCTACAAGAAATAATAGACGATCAAAAACAAAACGAACAAATAACACAAAAAACACATAAGTTCACACTAGAAAATGGAGTCTACTATAAAAAAATCAGATAAAAGAAAAAAATAATACTAAGTGAAAAATTTAGCAAAACTCTAATACAACGTGTACACAAAAACTATGGCCACATAGGTATGAACCAAACGGCCCATAAAATAAGTACAATTTATACCGCACCAAATTTAACAAAAAATATTAAACATCTACGAAATTGCGAAATATGCATAAAAAACAAAACAAGACTGAACAGAAATTATGGTCTTATGTCACACCTGGGACCAGCAGAAAGACCGTTCCAGATAATGTCACTAGATACTATTGGTGGATTTGGTGGACTAAGATCGACAAAAAAGTATCTACACTTACTAAGACCACTTCACCAGATTTGCATACATTCTATGCTCAAAAAACCAAACCGCAAGAGATTTTATAAATCTACTAAAAAAAGTTCCACCAGAGGAAAAAAATAGAAATGGTCTTAGCAGACCAATACCCTGGAATAAGTTCGAAAGAACTTGAAAACTACATAAAAGAACGAGGTGCAGAACTAATCTTCACAGCCGTAGATGCACCATTTTCAAACGGTTTAAACGAAAGGTTAAACCAAACTCTGGTAAACAAAATACGCTGCAACTTAAACAAAAATACAAACAAACGATCATGGGCAACGGTGGCGGAAGAATGCAGAAAAAATTATAACGAAACAGACCACTCAGTTACAGGCTTTTCACCTGAATACTTACTAAAAGGAGAATCTACAGATGTGCTACCAACGGAACTAAAAACTGATCAAAAATACAAAAAAAGCTTAGAAGAAGATAGAAATCTTGCGTTGCTTCGAACCCGTAAGTCGCACAACTACAATAAATCATTGTACGATAAAAACAAAAAAAACCACACACTTGAAGAGGGTGAGATGGTCTACATAATAAATAAAAAGAAATTAAATCGTAAAAAATTGGAAGAAATTAGAATTGGCCCCTTCAAGATAGAAAAAAAAATATCAGATTCGATGTATAAAATCAATACAAAAAACTGGGAATCTACGAGAGGTCTATACCACATCACGAAGCTCATCCCTATGACGATATAAACCAACACCAAACCTCCAGAGAAGTATTGGCGTCTTAAGGGGGGGAGATGTAAGCTTCGTGCACATACTCAATACTGCTGGTAAGAAACCGTCTCGTGTCGGTCACTGTAGGTAGACGACACGAGCTTTAGAAGAGAGAGAGACAGATAGAAGATGGAGCGTTGACTCTATAAGATAGAACTCTATACAAAATATTATTAAACTAAGATAATTTAAGATAAGTGAATTAATTAAAGTTATCAGAATTGTTTACAACAATTCTGAAACTGTGAATTATTGTTAACCTTGTGATTGTTGAGAGATCCATTAAGCAATAGGCTTGATTGTTGATTCTCTTATTTTTAGGTTAGTTAAAACGTGCTCCTTGTAACATTGTATATAATACAAGTATTAATAATGAAACTCTTATTTTTAGACGAATCTAATCGCCTTGCTGAATTGAATCAATTCCTTATCTTACATATATACATATTTTGATGTTTTCATTTTAACCAATAGTATATTATTCACCTAGGGTGTATAAACAAAAAATGTCTTTAATCGTGTGTATATATATATGATCGTGTACCTATAACGACTTTTTGCGAAAGCGATGTTGCCCAATTGTGAAATTAAATGTAAATTCTATATATATATATATATATGAAGAAAAATGTTTTTTTTCTTGTTTTTCATACATAAGATATAGCACTATTGCTATTTTTTTATTTTCAATTATCTATTCATATAGCGAGTTCATGAACCAAGTCTTTCGTAAGGCCTGAATTCATAGTCGTGTCTTGAGTATTAAGTGTGACTTAAAACTTAAGTATCGTTACTTGAGTATCAGTTGTTACTTCAATTAACCTCTTCATGAAGCTTTAGTATAATAAATATCCAGACTTATGTTTTTTATGTGGATAGAGCCTAACAGAATACACTGCAAATCAATCCAAACAAGCAGTAGAAAATATTGCAGATTGACTTCTATAACCAAAAAATTTTCAATGTTAACTGCCAATTTGAATTTTGATTGAATGAGTTTCAGATTACTTTAATATTTTACTCATTTTATTTCTGGCTGAATTAAAGAATGATTATACATTCTAGTCATACTTAAAATTAAAATTCTATTAAATAGGCAAGGTTATTTTTATTCTTACGTATTTGTTTTACATGTTGTTCTACTCTGAATTATCGATAACTTTTAATAAAAAGTAAGTTTTTAAAGCTATATCATCACTAAAACATTTCTTTTCAAATACAAAATATTGTAAGAATAGATTTAAGTATAATAATTATAATATGAAACTTTAGAATAATCTAAATAATTTTGGAATCAAAATTCAAATTGGCAGTTAAGATTGAAAATTTTTTGGTTATAGAAGTTAATCTCCAATATTTTCTACTGCTTGTTTGGATTGATTTGCAGTGTATTCTGTTAGGCTCTATCCACATAAAAACATAAGGCTGGACACACTGAGGCCCGAATTCATAGTCGTGACTTGAGTATTAAGTATGATTTAAAATTTAAGTATCGTTACTTGAGTATCAGTTGTTACTAAATATTTATTCTACTAAAGCTACATAAAGAGGTTAATTAAAGTAACAACTGATACTCAAGTAACGATACTTAAGTTTTAAGTCACTCTTAATACTCAAGACACGACTATGAATTCAGGCCTTACGGAAGATTTGGTTCATGAACTCGCTATATAAATAGATAATTGAGAATAAAAAATAGCAATAGTGCTATATCTTATGAATGAAAAACAAGAAAAAAAACATTTTTCTTCATATATATATAGATATTTATAGAATTTACATGTAATTTCGCAATTGGGCAACATCGCTTTCGCAAAAAGTCGTTATAGGTACACGATCATATATATATACACACGATTAAGGACATTTTTTGTTTATATACCCTAGGTGAATAATGTACTATTGGTTAAAATGAAAACATCAAAATATGTATATATATTGTGACGTTTTTATCTTATTTAAATATTATTTCTTAATAATTAAATAACAAAAATTATTTATCCTCCTTTTGCCGGACGCTTCAGGTGTTATACCTACTAAAAAATAATAATTTTAAGCTGTTTACTTGGCTCTGGTGTCTTACCAAAGACAGTTATAGAAAAAATAGCTACGCCACCATTTTCTTCGTCAAAAAATACATAAAAATACATATAATAATTGTTGCTAATACTCTTAAGTAACTTTTCATAAATCCCAAAGAAAAAGTGAGTTGCCCTAACATACTCATAGCAGCCTCTTTTCCATTTTCGTTTTCTAGCTAGTGATCTAAAAATATTAGAACGAAGTATTACACATATTTTTTATGTATTTTTTGGCGTAGAATCCGATGATGCCATCAGTTTTGTTGTAATTATTTCTGGTAAGGTGAAAAAAGCCAAAAATGGATAAAAAATGTCTAAAAAGCAGGTTTTTTGGACTTTTAAATATGGCGCACCACTCCAATGAGTCTGAAAAAAAGTACAGATTAAGGACACAAATTCTCAACTTCTCACCAATTTTTGAGGCGGCACCCTCTTTTTACAAGTTTTGAGAGCAATTTTAAGAATATTTTGTGTTTTTTAGGTTAGTTTTTGAGGCCAAAAATAGCTGAAAAAATTACCTTAAATGCGTATTTTTATATAAAATATGTTCAAATTTTTTTAAAATCTTCTATTCGTTAATATGGTGCCGAAAAAAATTATTTTTGAAAAAACACGTTTTTTTGAGGTTAGGAGTACTGGAGGGGGAGAGGGTAGCGAGTCATAGCTTAAAATTTCATTTTTCAGCATGAATTAACTGATTTTGGACAAAAATTTAAATTTCGCGATAGGGGGGATTTTACCTATCTTAATGGGGGGTACCCTTTAATTTAATTTTTATGTAATTTTGTAAAAAAACACCGACATCACAGTTTCCCAAATTTTTTATTCTTAATCCAAAAATGTTTGAAATATTTCTTTATTACTGCTTTCCATTTTTAATTCATTATAAAACTATCACTATGTTCAGTTCATTATAAAAGTATCAAATAAAATCTTTATAATTAAATTATTAAATCGGTAATTATTTAGTTAAAATTCAGTATATTTAATTTAAAAAGGTCTTTCTACACTAGACAAAATTGTAAACATTTATAAATCAATAACTTATCTTTATATTATAAAAAACATATATGTCCCTATAATAAAAAAAAATTTTGAACTAATAAAAAGATGAATGAAATTTTTAAAAAGAGTATAAAATAAGAATTTTTAAAGTTATAAAAGCAAGATGGGGGTTGGCGCGCTTGCGCGCAGGGGCTTGCCCCCTAGTATATAATAACAAGACATCGGATGAGGTTTTTTAAAATTATTGATTGACAGAAGTCTTATATATGATATATATTTGAGGCAAAAAGAATTTATATTAATTAATATCATAAGAAAAAAAAATTATGACTATATTGAAATTTTTTTTTTCAGGCTTCAAATCCGTCCTGATACCTTCAACAGTTTTTAGATGTAAATACTGTAAATATCTGTGAATAACTATAAATAATTGTAAATAATGCATTCATTATAAATAACTAAAAATAATAATATTTATGTTCTATTTACATCAAACCTATCTGAATAATAAAATACATATTTATATAATATTATAATTTTTTATAGCAATTTAACAATAATAATTTTTAATATAAGTGTCTTAAATTATACATATTTGTACGGTTTATATGCAGGTAGGTTGGCGAAGCCTTTGTCTCTCTGTCTCCGTCTGTAAGTCTCCGTTTCTCCAACTCGGTCTCCATCTCTCCATCTCCGTTTCTTTATCTCCGTCTCTCCGTCTCTGTTTTCGTCTATCTGTCTCCGTTTGTACGCCTCTGTCTCTCTCCCTTCATGTCTGTTTCTCCGTCTTTGTCTGTCTGCCTTAGTCTTTCCGATTTTCCGTCTCCGTCCTTTCGTCTCCGTCTTTTCGGTTATGTCTCTCCATCTCCGTCCCTACGTCTCCATCTTTCTGTCTCCGTTTTCATCTCTTCGTCTCTACGTCTCTCAGTTGAATGCTGCTACTGATGCCAAAAGAAAGTGGTCCTCACTTCACAAGCTTGGTTTGGCTAAGAGGTCGCTGCCTTCCCCTCAGCGGTACCTTTCTTCAGAAACTTTGCTAAAGCACTATTCTTCTGTCATGGTATTTCTGTGGATACGCTTGAGATTGCTACGCCTTTTATTCTTGAACTATTGATGAAGCTTGTGAAAGTGTAATAAACCGAGTTCATTACCAATAAATGTTACAAAAAAAAATTAAAATTAAAAGAGTAAAAATAATATTGATCAATTAATAAATAGACGAATGCAAGAGACAAATAGCACGATGCAAGCAAGTTGAGGTCAAGCAGTAGCTGAGTGAAGCAGTGAAAGAAAAAAATATTAGCTGAAAAAACAGAGTTCATTACCAATGAATTTTTCAAAAAAAATATAAAAGCTAGAATAATAATAATAATAATAAAAAAATAAAAACAATATTGCTAAATTATTAAATAAACGAATACAGGAGATAAATAACACAATGGAAACAATTCAGGTAAAAGCGGCGGCCGAGTAAAACTGTGCAAGAAAAAAAAGTACGCTACGGGAACCGAATTCAATACCAATGAATTTTTTGAACGAAAAATAAATGAAAATGACAATAGTAACAATAAAAAAAGTAAAAATAATCGCAATAAAATGATAAATAAACAAATGCGAGAGCCAAATAGCAAACAAATTCAGTTGACCTCAATGAAAATCAAGGCTCGGCAGCCGAATGAATCAGCAAAGAAAGGAAAAGTACAAGCTGAATGGGATGCTAAAAAAAGATATGGGCAGGCAGCAAGCTTAGAATAAGCGAGAAGCCTGGCAACGATGAACGACTTCACAGAAAACTGTGAAGTTAACATAAAAAGAATTTAGCCAAGCGGTAGGGGAATGAAGTGCAGGATAAAAATAGATAAGGCCATCCCTGAAGAAAAATACAGAGTGGAGGGACATTAAATCCAATTTATGTGGAGCAATTATCCGAAGTTAGTGCAAAATTTAAAAGAAAAGCTTTGACGGAGTCCCAAAAACAGGAAGCCGAAATTATAACGGCAAAAAGTAATTACCAATAAACTTCAAGCTGACCTCTTTCTATTCAATCGAAATTATGGTTTCCAGAAAAAAAAACATACAGGGAGGTCCGACTGGCAACCAATCAGAATAGCTGAAAAATCATACGAATGGGCAAAAAAATATACCACCGTTAGCAACAACGAAGCTTCTAGTATCAAGACTTAAAGTATGAAAAGCTTTGAGCTTGTAGGCAAATCTCTCTCTTCAGATCGAACCACCAGCGAAGCAACACCTCTCTTCAAATCGAACCACTAGTGGAGCAACAGTTTTCTTCAGATCGAACCACCAGCGAAGCAACAGCTCTCCTTAGATCGGAGGGCAATGGAGCTCTCTTTTTCCCGACCAAACTCTTGCTGGCCACGTCGATTCTGCCAAGCAGCCAAAACGTTACCAGCTCCAGCAGCAGCCAGCCACCGCCCATTTGCAAGTCATCAGCCGACAAAACGCAAATTAAATTAAAAGAAAGAAGTTTGATTTCACGTTCGAGTTCCATCGTCAACAGTCAACCATACCAACCAGAGAACAAGGCTGACGTTGTGGGAAAACGGAGATCGAAACAAAAAAAAACAAAGTAGAGAATTTTTTTAATTTTTTTAATTGTAAGTCTCAAGGGGGGAATCATGGCTCAGAAACGCGTGGCTCATATTGTTTATCCGCGGAGTAAATGTCGGGCGTTGTCAATTATTGCAAATTTAAATTCGAACTAGAAAAAAAAAATTAAGAAAGGAAATGCAAGGAATGATAAATAATTTGGCATAGGGTAGCATGGTTCGCCCTGAAGCGAAATAGTAAAATAAAAAAAAAGAAAAATAATAAATTATGTACGAAGCAGGGCTTCTTGTTCGGATTATAAAAAAAAAGGGAAAGAAAAATAAATTTATATAGCTCTGGCAATCGCATGGGTATCTACTAATTTATTCTACCTATCCTTGCTGCCACTTTTTTTAGACTGTCAACCCCGGAGACGTAGCGCTCGCGCGTTAGTTAAAAGGAAGTCGATGGATGGCTGAAATTCAGCCGTTAAAAAAAATGTATTAATAATTTAGCTTATACGCTGAATGTAACAAATGGATCTCTCACCTTTTCTTATTTTCCAACAAATTGGAAAAGAGCTTTCATACTACCATTGGCAAAGTATAAATCTGTTTCTTGACCAGATCAAACCCGACTTATTGCTAGACTTAACAAGATTTCCAAGGTCCCTGAGAGGGTTGTTCACGAGCAGCTTTCACGGTTTCTTGAGTCAAATAATCTATTAAACGAGTACCAGTCTGGCTTCGGACAGGGGCACAACATCCAGTCAGCTCTTCTCAATATTCTGGAAGATGTTAAGCTGACTATTTATAGGAGAAGGGTCACTGCTCTTCTTCTCTTTGACTTCTTCAAAGCTTTTGATATGGTGCCTCATAGGCTACTTCTCCTTAAAATGCGTGGTTTTAACTGTTTTGACGGTGTAATAAAGTGGTTCGCCTCTTATCTTCGAGGTAGATCGCAGTCTATAGAGGAGCTAGATCGTGATGCTACGCAATTCTGGATAAGTATTAATTCTAGTGTTCCACAGAATAATGTTTTGGGCCTATTGTTATTTTCTATATTTATTAATATAATCTGCCTGAAGTTTTGAAATATCCAAAATACATGTTGTACGCGGATGATCTACAAATTTATCGTTTGTTTTTTGCTTGTGACATAGAGGAGGAAATTTCCGTTATCAATTGTGATGTTGAGGCCATTGTCGAGTGGGCATCAGTCAATGGTCTCAAACTTAATGCCCTTGAAACTCAGGTTATCATTCTCGGTAATGAGCAGTTCATTTCTAGGCTTGATGCATCTCAAGTGTCACCCATCGTAGTGAGTGAACAACCTATTCCTTTCTCTAAAGAAGTTAAAAGTCTGGGCTTGTGGTTGAATCAGACTCTCAACTGGGAGAGGCAAGTAAATGCTATTGTTGGTAGAGTGCATGGAGTGCTTCATTCGCTAAGGTTTTATAGGCGCTCGCTTTCGAAGAAGTTTAGGAAGAGCCTTGTGGAATCGCTAATTTTTCCCCACTTCAACTATGCCTGTGTAGTCTACAACGATCTTTTCAATTATCAAAACTTAAAACTTCATAAAGCCCTCAATGCCTGTGTGAGGCTCGTTTATGGTAACATAGCTTTTCGCGAACGTGTGACTTCCTACAGGCTTAATGTCAGTTGGCTCTCGGTCCTATCGAGGAGAAAGTATTTCACAATTTCATCGGCATATTCTGTCATTTCTAGTCGCAGCCCGACTTTCTTGGCAAATCGGTTCGTCAGAGTTGACACTGGCTCTGACATACGTTCTTCTGTACGTAGGCCAGAGTTCTCCTCTGTCCACCCGTTCGTACCAGTCCCTTGCAGAACTCATTTACACATCTCGCTTCAAATTTCATTAACGAGCGAGATTCTACGGCTATAATTCCAATATCCTTTGAGGTGGGTTCTATTAGGCCGGGTGAAAAGCACGCATTTGACTGGTTAATCGATGGAGAGCGCGGGGATTGGCCTAGGGAAGCGGCTACTCTAGACTGAGCCCTAGTTTCTGTGGGATTGCCAGCTGGCGCAAACAATTGAACTTAATTTTTACTAAAATCAATTTTTGGTTTAATCTTAAATTTTACATAAACTTTTATTAATTATTTTTTCATAGTTTTTCAATTTTGAAATTTTTGCTGTTCATTGTTCTGATTACATTAGTTTATTTTTTATGTTAATTCTTTGTATTGTACTTGTTGAATCATACGGAGTACTACCCCATGAATAATAAAATTTTTGTCAAATCAAATCAAATCTTCATCCTTTCGTCTCTCCATCCCCCTCTCTCCGTCTCTGTCTCTTCGTCTTCGTGTTTACGTCTCTGTCTCTTTGTTTCCGTATCTCCGTTTCCATCTGTAAGTCTCCATCTCCGTCTGTCTGTCTCAGTCTCTCCGTCTATGCCTCCCCACCTTTGTCTCTCCGTCTCTTCGTTTCCGTCTGTAAGTCTCTGTTTCTCGAACTCCGTCCGTCTATCTCCGTCACCATCTCTCCGTCTTTGTCTTTTCGTCTCTATCTCTCCATCTCCGTCTCTTCGTATGTCTGTCACCGTCTCTAGATCTTTAATTACCCGTCTTTTTCTCTTTGTCTTCGTCCCTTCGGCTCCGTCTCCCCATCCCTGTCTCCGTCCCTTTGTCTCCGTCTTTCCGCCCCTGTCTCTATCTCCGTCTCTGTCTCTCCGTCTCCGTCTCTCCGTCTCCATCTTTCCGCCTTTGTCTTTCTGTCTCCGTCTCTCCGTTTTCGTCTCTCCGTCTTCGTGTGTAAGTCTCCGTTGCTCCGTCTTCGTCCGTCTGTCTCAGTCTCTCTGTTTCAATCTCTATGTCTCCGTCTCTGTCTCCGTCTTCGTCTCTCCGACTCTGCCTCTCCGTCGCCATCTCTTCGTCTCCGTCTTTTCGTCTTAGTCTCTCGGTCTCCGTCTCTCTGTCTGTCAGTCTCTGTCTTCCCGTCTCCGTTTTTACGTCTTCTTCCCTTCGTCTTCGTCTCTCCGTCTCCGTCTTCTTGTCTCCATCTTTCCGTCTTCGTCTCTCCGTTTTTGTCTCTCCGTCTCAGTCTCACCGTTTTCGTCTCTTCGTCTCCATCTGTAAGTCTCTGTTTCTCCGTCTGTCTGCCTCAGTCTCTCCATCTCCGTCTCTCCATCGACGTCCCTGCGCCTTTGTCTCTATGTCCCCGTCTCTCCGTTTTGTCTCTCCGTCTTCGTCTGTAAGTCTCTGTTTCTCCAACTTCGTCTGTTTTTCTCTGTCTCTTCGTCTTCGTCTCCCCTTCTCCGTCTCTCCGTCATAATCTCTCCGTCTCCCCTTCTCCGTCTCTCCGTCATAATCTCTCTGTCTTCGTCTTTTTGTTTCTTTTTATCCCTCTCCGTCTTTTCGTCTCTGTCTCTCCGACTGTCTGTCTTCGTCTCTCCGTCTTCATCTGTATGTCTCCGTCTCTAAGTTTTTGTCTCTCTGTCTCCGTCTGTAACTTTTCATTTCTCCGTCTATGTCTGTCTGTCTCAGTCTCTCCGTTTTCCTGTCTTCGTCTCTCCGTCTTCATTTCTTTGTCTCCGTCTCCGTTTCCGTCTCCCCGTTACCATTTCTTTGTCTCTGTCTTTTTCTCTCTGTCTCTCCGTCTGTCTGTCTCCGTCTCTCCGTCTCTCCGTCTCGTAAATTCTTAATTACATAACGCTTACAATAGCAGCCACGTTTTATTAACCACACAGAGCTTAAAATAGTAGCCGCGAATTTGTGACCACGCAGCGCTCAAAATAGCATCAGTGGATTCTTAATTACACAACGCTTACACTAACAGCTGTGTTTTTTAATCACCCAGCGCTTAAAATAGCAGCCGCGAAATCGTTATTACTCAGCGCTTACAATAGTTGTTTTTTAACTAAAGAGCACTTACAATAGCAGTCGCGTTTTCGTAACCACACAGTGCTTAAAATAGCTGCCACGAACTTTTAATTACACAGCGCTTACAATAACTGATGTGTTTTTTTTCTTTAGCTCTTAAAATAGCAGCTGCGTTTTTTAAACCAGATAGTGCTCTGAAAAACAGTAGCGAATTTCTAATTACACAGCACTTACAGTAGTTTTAGTGTCTTTTTCCATCACAGCACTTACAATAGCAACTATTTTTTTTAGCCACACAGCATTAAGAAAAGCAATCGCGTTTTTCAACAGCACAGAACTAATAATAGCAGCCGTGATTTTATCCACACAGCGCTACTTCAATTCTACTTCATAATTTTTAATTTCTTTATATTTAATATTGTTCACGCCATCACGAGGCGGTGAGTTGGTGGCTGCTTGCTAGACGCGCCTTTTGCCCCCCCTCCCTCTCCGTTCAATTTTCTTTGCCGCCGACGTGCTTATATGAGGATCGCGCGGGCAGGGTTTAGTTCAGTTGCCGTTTGTAAGCGGATGGGAATACACATGTAATTTGTTCAATAAATATAGATTAACGAATCAAACGTAACATCCACTCACCCCTTCACTCTCAATAGACCAAGAAGAAAAGGAAACATTGGTCCTTCGAGCCGGATTGAGTTAAAGTTTTAGTTTTCGCTTTCTTTGTGTATGTTTAATTGGAGCTTATAAAAGAAGGTAAGATGCAGTGAACTTGTACAGCCTAAAAGGGACGCGCATTTTCCCGCGCAAAAGTCGCGTCTCGCGTACTTCGTTTCGCCTTTTTACTGTAGTCTTGTGATTTGGCGGGCGGCATGAAGACAAAAGGACGTGCATTTTACCGCACAAAAGTCGCGTCTCGCGTACTCCGTTTCGCTTTTTTACTGTAGTCTTGTGATTTTGCGGGCGGCATGAAGACAAAAGGACGCGCATTTCCCCGCACAAAAGTCGCGTCTCGCGTACTCCGTTTTGCCTTTAACTGTAATCCTGTGACTTGGCGGGCGCTAAGAAGACAAAGGGACGCGCATTTTCCCGCGCTAAAGCTGCATCTCGAAATCTCCGTTTTGCCATTTTATGATAACCTTGTAATTTGGTGGGCGGCAGAAAGGTACGCATAAAGGATAAAGTGTATATGCCATTGCACATTTGTCACTCATTTCCCGCGCTTTTTTTCTCTCTTCTTTTTTCTTCCTTTTGCTTTCATATAGGGAAAGCATCGTATCGATAAAATGAATTTTTTTCTATTTATTCATTAATTTGTACATATTTGGAGTTAGGGAGTCGAAAAAAATGGTTTCCAGAAAATGTCTGTATGTATGTGTGTGTGTGTGTATGATTTCAGTACGCCAAAAATATCTCGTGAACTACTCGATGGATTTGCTTCAAAATTTGCATGCAATTTATTTTTTTTTGTCTAACTGGGGGGGAAGCTATTGAAAATTGATCTTCTTAGCTCAGTTTTTTTTAGAGCCATTTTAAAAATTTTAAAAAAATTTTGATTTTTCATTTTTTTGGTATTTTACGTAAACTACACAAAGAATTTTTTTGAAAATTTGTATGGACATTATTTGCGACTGACAAAAGAAGAAAAACTTTTACTAACTGATTTTCTTAGCACACTTTTAATTTTAGAACAATTTTAAAATTTTGAAAAAAAATTTGTTCTTCATTTTTCTTTTATTTTATGGAAACCATTTGATAGATTTGCTCCGAAATTTGTATGCAAGTTATTCGCTATTGTCTGAGGAAAATGAGCTTTGAAAAACTCATTTCTTTAGCGCAGTTTTAATTTTAGAGCGTTTAGAAAATTTTTGAATAAATTTGTTTATTTTGCATTTTTTTCATATTACAAAAAAACCACTCGTTAGATTTGTTCTAAAATCATTATGCAAATTATTCGTTATTGTCTTGATAAAACAAGTTTTAAAAAACTTTTTCTTTTGGTGCAGTTTTAATTTAAGAGAATTTTGAAAATTTAAGTAAAAAATTTATATTTTTTTTGGGTCTTACGAAAACTATTTCCTTACCTAAACTACTCTAAGAATTTGTTTAAAAATTTGTATAGTAATTATTTGCTACTGTTAAAATAATAAAACCATTTGAAATCTGATTTTCTTGGCATACTATTGATTTTATAGCATTTTCAAAATTAAAAAAAAATTTTTTTATTTTTTTTTCTTTATTTTACGAAAATTATTCGATAGATTTGTTCTGAAATTTGTATGCAAGTTATTTGCTACTGTCTGAAGAAAACAAGTTTTGGAAAACTAATTTTCTTACTAGGAGAGTATCACATCTCCGGATCACGGATTTTGCTCTAACTTTGAATAGGTTTTCAGATGTCAAAATATGAAAAAAGCCAGAGTTATAGACCCCAACGCTCAATATTTCTCTAGTTGCAGGCAATTAAAGAAAATCACTAAAAAAGTTACTAGATTTTCAAACGCTTATAATTCTTTAGCATTAATAGCTAGACGCTTGCAGCTGTTTTTAAATGAAAGCTACGTTCAAATCCTTTCGAAAAAGCACCTATAGCATATCAAAATATTATTTTTTTCCAAAGTTACAGCGTTATGAAAAGTGTACAACACACTTTTCATAACGCTGTAACTTTGGGAAAAAATAATATTTTGATATGCTATAGGTGCTTTTTCGAAAGGATTTGAACGTAGCTTTCATTTAAAAACAGTTGCAAGCGTCTAGCTATTAATGCTAAAGAATTATAAGCGTTTGAAAATCTAGTAACTTTTTTAGTGATTTTCTTTAATTGCCTGCAGCTAGAGAAATATTGAGCGTTGGGGTCTATAACTCTGGCTTTTTTCATATTTTGACATCTGAAAACCTATTTCAAAGTTAGTGCAAAATCCGTGATCCGGAGATGTGATACTCTCCTAGTTAGTGCAGTTTTAATTTAAGAGAATTTTGAAAATTTTCATACAAATTTTATTTTTCATTTATCTTCTTTCTTAACGTGGTTACGATTAAAAATTTGGTTGTCATCGTTCTTTTAAAATACAAATTAATAAATGAATATTAATGTTGGACAATTTTTTTATATTAAAATCACATGTATTCTTTTCTTTCTCTTTTCGCTTTGCCTTATCGTAGTCTGCGATTTGGTGAGCGGCATGGGGGTGCACGTAGGAGGGCAAAGTGTGTGTTCCATTGCACATTTGCTCTCTCGCTTTCCGTGCTTTCATCCATCTTTCTCTTCTCCCATTTCTTCTCTGTTTCAAACGTGTTGGTTCTTTTTTCATACCTAGAGAATTGCAGGTTTCAATTAACTGGCTCGATGGAATCGGGATTCCTGATGCTTTTGCCTTATTTCACCCTTTTCTTTATAATGTGTTAGATTACATAAAGAAATACAACATGGGAAGTTGTGACTCAAAAAGGGTGCATAACATACTGCACACCTTTTAACGCTTTGTTAACATATGGGAATAAAGAAGGGAGCTTCCACGGGCGGTATGGCGGGCAGTCTTACTAGCAGGTCGCCCTGCGGTTTTTATGTGTAACTTGATCAAGTGTAGCTCGGAGTGACGACCCCAACTCGGTAACGTTTGAGGCGCTGATGACTCTCGGCTCGCCGAT
Organism: Anastatus disparis; assembly: GCA_017163975.1. Taxonomy (NCBI): domain Eukaryota; kingdom Metazoa; phylum Arthropoda; class Insecta; order Hymenoptera; family Eupelmidae; genus Anastatus; species Anastatus disparis. The sequence continues at coordinate 2,744,442 of JAFFSR010000272.1, read as the reverse complement.
CGACCAAGAACCAAGTCAAATGGACAAGCGGGGGGAAAGACCTCGTGCTTGGCATGGTCTCTTCTTCACCTAATCTAGTGGGCTTTAGTTCGACCCTCTAACTTAGTCAATCAAGAAAATCGTCTGCTAACGTTTTTCTGAGGCAACGAGATCGCGCGTCTCTGCCTATCTCTTTCCTGAAGAGTCATAGAAGGAAGCTCCCTAGCAATTGTGCATCGCTCGATATCGAGACCTGCCTTTTTTCAGATGGGATTGGCTGCCCAAATCGCTCTCGCAGAAGTCATTCAAAGGACCGCCAACGACATAAACGCTACTCCTGCGAGTCGATGGACAGCAGGCTTGGCGACTAGCCGCTTGGAATTGCTGGAGACCTACTGGTCGGATTTTCTGGCAAAACAGGCTTTAGAAAACATTTTAGTAATCACAAACAACTATGCTATCACGTGGTCAATTCTTGAGGCTCGCTAAGACAACGAACGCCTGTTGGTGCATGACCATCTATGCGCTTTGCTGAAATTGCCACGCCTTCTGGAAGAGTCAGCTTCAGGTCTACAAAAGTTACTCGATACTATTCAACAACATCGAGACCAATGGAAATCTCTCAACCGACCAGTGGATCAGTAGGATTGCTGGTTTGCAACCCTGACAACCTCTCAATGGATCCAGTGACAAGGCGCGACTGGGAGGACGAGCTTCAAAGAAACGACGAGGTGCCTCGGAATGCTGACCAACCTTTTGAAGTACTGAAGGCATTTTTGCAACGCAGATGTCGAACCTCGAAGTCCGTTAAAGCTGGGCCTCCTAGACGGGCTCCACGACCGTACGGACCGACAAGGTGACCCTCGCAGAAGGGTAACAGCGGCTGCGACGACCGCGGACACTGACGCATGTCAGAGATGTCCAGTCTGCAACGACTATCACTACTTAGGTCATTGCCAAAGATTCAAGTCTCTCAGCCCGATCATGAAACGTGAAATGGTGAGTAAAGCTCATCTCTTTTTCAACTGCCTGGGCTCGGCACATGCAAATTGTTGCAAATCACCCATCAACAAGATCATGTCGGAAATGTGGTCAACGTCATCACACTCTCATTCATGAAGGAGCGAATAAGAGATCGGGAGAAGCTGCAGGACCGACTGTACCTGCTAAAGTTCGAGCCTCCACAATCCAGTCAACAACCGCCGCCACCACTACATGCGAACAGAGGGAGATTTCGCCCCCAACGGTTATTTGACCAGCTCTTTTGCCAACGGCAATCGTTGCTTTAAGCAGCGGGCGAGGACATCGAGAAATGGCTAGAGCCCTTCTCGACCCTTGTTCAGAGGTGACCATCGCTGATGATGAACTGATTCGTCGCCTTAGTACCCCCCTCAAACCCAACGGAGTCAATATATCAGAAGTTTCAGGTAGGCCCATGGATTCCTCCAGGTTCAGGACCCAAGTCTATGTAAGCTCAAAGGAACAACGCCAATCATCAGTGGAGGCACATGTTCTTAAACACATTGACATAATAACTCTGTCATCAGCGTTCAGCTCGGAAGTCTTGCAAGGATTAGCAGGTCTGAAAATAGCCGACCAGTACTTTATGGCCCCTGGAAAAGTACGTCATCTTAGGAGCTGATGTCTACAGCAGTATAATGCTTCCGGGAATCCGATATCAAGCTCATTTATTGGCGCAACGCACAATCTTCGGCTGGGTACTGACCGGGACTCCGAACCAAGGTACTGTTGTCTCGGTCACCACCGCCTCTACTGGGATTGACAGCGAGGAAAGATAACCTTGGCATGATAGGGTTCCTTCAGCGATTCTGGTCCCTAGAAGAGGTACCACAATCAACTAGAAAATCTTAAGATGATATAACTTGCGAAAGCATCTTCGCGTCCTCGCACAGCAGGGACGAGACAGGGCGTTATATAGTGCCTCTCCCGCTGAGAAGCGACCGCTGTACGGTACCAGGAGAAAGCCTTCAAGGGGCAAGATTGGCTCTCACGGTTCTGCATCGAAGAATGAAGCAGGGCGCACGACTCAGCAAGGGATACTGCAATTTCATGGAGGACTATCTCAGGCTCGGACACATGTGACTCCTCAGGCAGGAAGAATTAGAGCGGATCACCACACGAGTATGCTACATTCTTTATCATGGTATATGGCAGCGAGGCAAGGACGGACCCAAGCTCCGGGTCGTATTTAACGCTTCGAGAGCAACTGCGTCCGGCCATAGCCTAAACGACCTCCTGCTCACAGGACCTAAACTCCAAACTGACGTGACCACCGTAGTCACAAGATGGAGAAAATACAGGATAGTCTTCTGCTCCGAAATCAAGATGATGTTCCGACAGATTTTGGTACAACCGAAGGATTGCAACCTCCAACGAATCGTTTGGAGTCCGTCTCCCGACCTACCAGCGCTCCACTATCTCTTTCTTACGATCACGTACGGGGAGTCATGCGCTCCGTATCTGGCTATGCGAACACTACTACAGCTTTGCCAAGATGAAGGCCACCAATTTCCAGAGTCCACTGAGGCGGTTAAGAATAATCTGTTCATGGATGACTTTCTCTGCGGACGCGACGATGTAGAATCAGCTCATAGTCTCAGAGATCAGCTCATCCAACTCCTATATCGAGGTGGGTTCAAACTCAAAAAAATGGGTCGGTAACGCTCAGGAACTCATTTCTGACCTTCCAGCATCAGATCTACTTCAGTCTGACTGGCTGACATTGGGAATTGAAGGGTATGTAACTGAACTGTGAATTTCTTGGAGCCCAAGCGAAGATTAGTTCAAGTTGACTCCCTCAAACTTACAGCCTGAAAGCTACATCACTGAGAAAAAGATTCTGACCGAGATAGCAAAGTGGTTCGATCCTGCCGGATGGTTGAGCTCCACAATTGTCAGGGCCAAGATGATCCTGCAGGATTTATGGAGAGCAAGGCTCTCGTAGGACGAGAGGCTTCCTCAATTGATGAAGAAAAGATAGAAGGCGTTTGCAGAAGAGGTTGGCAAGATCCGTTCCATTAATATTCCCAGATAAATCCAGTGTAAGAAAGAGGACCATTTTTCCCTTCATGTCTTCAGTGATGTAACTAGGCGCGCATTCGCTGCGACAGTTTATGCTCGACCTTAGCATTCATCGGAGGAGTCTCCGGTGCACCTACTGTCAGCCAAAACCAAGTTGGCTTCGCTAAAGAGCTTAATGCCACCCAAACAACAGGTGGTCAGAATGACGATACCACTTCTCGAGCTCAGAGCAGCTCTATTAAGAGCTCGACTTCTGCAATCACAGGCACGAGCATTGAACATAAGTTTAGCGAATTGCTACGCCTGGAGTGATTCTCAAGTAGTTCTCCGATGGATCCACTCAGATGGACCAGTAGGCAATGACTTCGAAGACAATATGTGAGCCACATCCACGAGGTCCTGCCAGGAGTGAAATGGAGTTATGTACCAAGCCGCAAAAATCCTGCTGACCTGAAGTGCCACGTATAACTGCCTATGACTGGAAATTGATTGGTAAATACACTCCTACTTTTTCAAATGATTGTCCTTGCGACTTGTTAATAGTCATTGCATGGGCAAGTTTTACAGGAAATGGTTTTCTAGTCACCTGGAATGGCAGTTTATCATTTGCTGATAAGGTCATACGTGGTAAGAATATAGTGCTCCCTTTTTTACTCCCTGTTAATATTTGCGCAGTAATAGTAAATTGTTTTAATTTCGTTATTACTAATCGGGTTTCGTTAAAAAGTCCTTCATTCAAATTAACATTTCTTAGAAACATTACTATAGTTCCTTTTTTAATTATAATCTATGTGGAGGTGAATCGTTGGGCGTTCAAGAATTTCAAAATTCTGTTGGCAAAATTACGTCTAAACTTTCGCCATTTACATTATTTGCAGAGTCGATGCTCAAGTACTCTATTGCTGGTTACTTTATTTTTGATAAAATTTTTTTATTCATTCCTATTACATCTACGTTTTTCGATGCTAATATAATATTTTCCTAATAGTCACAATTTTCAATATTTATATTATGCCCGTAAATTTCATCAATTAGATTGCTCTTTGACAATATTTCTTTTGGAATTTGTATAACTTCATTTCCGTTTTCATATTTTCAATGTGAATTACCATTAAAAATGCACCCATAAATAGGTTTTTTTCAACAATTTTCTATTATCTGTGTTCTATTTTCATGTTTTACTATTAGCAATGTTTATCTAAAATCACGTGATATGATTAATGTTTTCCCTCCGAACGGATAGTTATTATCACATACATCTTTAAGCATGCAATCGACGACTTCAAAAGCGTATTTTGATGTCATTGTGATTTTATCCTAGATAAGAATTGATACATTTTTCATTTTTGCTTTCTCATAGAGAAAGCATTGTATCAATAAAAAAAATTTTCTTCTATTTTTTCATTAATTTGTACATATTTGAACTCGGTGAGTCGAAAAAAGTGGTTTTCAGAAAATGTCTGTATGTATGTGTGTGTGTGTGTATGTGTGTGTGTGTGTTGCGACGAGTATACATACTCACGCATTCAAATTTCCCGCCTGACGACTAAGCTACTATAGAACAATAGTTCTGAGCTCAGCCGCCAGGTGGCAACCCCAAACGCCGCCACACGCATTAGGAAAAATGAGGCCGGAGTATATAAGAAGCCGAGAAGCTAAGCTCAGCACGCTGTGTAGACTACCATCTCTTCTCCCTCTTTACCTGAGTGAGCACGCTAGGCTAAGAGAGAGTGAGAGAAGTGGTAGCTGGCTTCCTTCTCCTGTAGAAGGCCTAGCTTCTGTTTTTTGTACATGAGAGTAGACCGAGTGCGCACGCTGGTCTACACTCTAATGCATATAATGGCAGCATAGAATTACGCCGAGTGAGCACGCTGGCGTAAGGCTATGCTATCCAAGAGCATACACTGGCAACCTTTTGTCCGCCGCATACTTTCCGTGCGCCGTTAAGTTTAAGGGTGACGTCCACCCAAAATCTTACTAGATTTTTGATAACCGCGCATTAAATTAAATTAAGGGTGTCGTCCACCCACCGCATTTAATCATTTGCAACTCCGTCCGACCGTTATTCCTTTTTATAATTATAATTAGTTTAAGGGTGTCGTCCACCCAATCCCGCCGTAGTCTTAGTTATAATATATTAGTCTATTATTCTTATTTAAGCCTCGCGTATTCTATTAAACGCAATAAATTAAATTAGTAAATTAATCTTTTGGTTTCCTTCTTGTTTGTATTGTTACAGGAAAAGGCCGTCGACGAATCACCGATCAACCCGACCGTAATAAACGATTAAATAATTAAATTCATTTTCTCTCCTTCTTAAATTCATTTCTCTTTATTTTTTCAAATTGAATTTTCATTTCAAAGAAATTAAATAGCCGTCAAGAGGCTGATCAAAAATAAACATTAATTAATTTTGTACTTTACACTTAAGGTTAGGTTAGTTTATTTGCATTGTATAAAGACGTTAGGGTTAGCTTTGATTAAACACGTTATTACTATTTTACATTAATAAGCGTCGTTGTATATGAGCATTGATAGTACAATAAAGCTACGGTGCTCCCTAGTATAACAAAACGTGTTAAACCTGGTTACTCTCCTTTACTTTCCGCCGTCCGATCCCTCCAACTCCTGCCGATCTTACCCTGGTAACTCGCTGAAGCGTCTGGCAACAGGAGTTACACGTATTTCCCCCTCCCGAAAGGGAAAAACGTTACATGGCGCCCGAACAATTGGACTTCCGGTAATTATTTAACGGTAATTCTGCTATAAATTAGTAGCATAACCTTCAAAAAAAAATTTTTCGTTTAAAAATTTCTTTTATTCGTTCACCATTTGCAACTTAACGTTACATGGCAAGTGTACATTAAAGAAACCAGTTATTTCATTACACTTAAACCACCATTTGTGAATTAATCACATGGTGTAATAATATCGAATTAAACACAATTCAATTACTAAAATAAAGAATTTTTATAAATTATACTTTTTATGCCAGCGTAACATAACGTTGCGTGGTCAAAAATAAAAGTTCATTTTTTTTAACTTAAATTCGCCAGTTGCAACCTAGAGTTACATGGCGTTTTAACAAATAAACATTTAAATTTAACATACTGCCGCCAAACTAATTGTTAAATTCCCTTGGGGGTTCTAAACTACCAATAAATAGTTTCGAGCCGTCCAAGACTCCAAGTTTAAAAATTTCTTTCACAACCTATAAAAAGATCAAATCCTATTAGTCTATCCTATCCTCAAATAACCAGTAGTTACTCTTGCTCATCCGAATCAAACACTAGGGTAACTAGCTCTTAGATTACATTGTAAGCGCAGGCCGCCGCCGCATAGAAGATTAACCTGCACTTACAAATCAAAGTTAAGAGAATTTGATTAAACAAAATAGGATTAGATCCAAAAATAATTAGTATTTTTAATTTTTATTTCTTTATTTATATTAGGTTAGAATAGATTAACTAGATTTAATTCCGTCTCTTTTCTCGGTTTTTATTCAAATAAATAATAAATTCACGGGAATAAATTTCTTTTTGATCACCTTTCATAACATTAATACAAGTAAATTACGTGAAATTCCCAATAAAGAAAAATTTTTTTTTTTAACCATGAATTCGCGAATCAAATGGGTCTATGACCTATCCGACGATGAAGTAGCCGCTCATTTAACCGAATTACACCGCTCAACGAAAGGTGATAGCGAAACGCTCCGCGACAAATTAGTAGATTACGTCAAGAATCATCAAGAAGACTATGCATCAAAACCCGCCGATCCCCCCGACTTCGATGAAAACGCATACAAATTACTGAAACGCGCAGAAGCCGATGGCCGCATAAACAATGACAGAGCTGGCATTTCAAACACAAACGCAACTTTCAGTCCTTCGCCCACTAGAGAAACATTCTTCGTCCAAAGTGAAACATGCATTATAGAGAAAATGCGTAAGTGGAACTGCCACTTTGACGGTAAAGACCTGTATGCATTTCTAGAAAAGGCTCAAGAGCTAAAAGATGCGTATAACGTATCAGACGCTGACTTCCTTAAAGGATTCCCAGAACTGCTTAGATCAGATGCCCAGCTATGGTACCGCAACTGCGCGGGTAACATAAATAATTGGCAACAACTTGAAGCAAAGCTTCGTGCCTATTATTTACCGCAAGCTGAACGCCGCACATTAAACCGGCTCATTGCAGAAAGGAAGCAGAAAGACAACGAGTCTATACGCTCCTACGTAACAGATTTATCGACTCTCATGCGACGACGCGGTAATATTCCGCCCGATGAGCAAATCGATAACCTTTATTATAATGCAAAGGCAGCTCTTCGCTTACACATTAAGCGAAACGAGATAAACTCTCCCGAAGACCTTATCCAGAGAGCCGAGGAGATTGAAGAAACCTTAAAAGAAATAAAAATCGATAGTAAAGAAAAATCTCCTAAACCTTTCTTCTTTCAAAATAAAAGAAATGAACGAAAACCCGCTACTCCGAACAAACGCAATACAGCAGCAATGGTCACTGACTACGACAGCAGTACCAGCTGCTGGAATTGCAAACAAACAGGTCACAACCGCTCATCTTGCGAAAACAAAAGAAAAATCTTCTGCTCTCGCTGCGGAAAAGATGGTACTCTCTCTAGAGATTGCACCTGCTCAGGTCAGGAAAACTAAATAAGGGTCGGCCGAGACATAAACCCGAGCCAACCCAAGACCTTCCTGAATTTGACCCCAGATATTTTCTGCCTGCAACCGCATGCAAAATAAAGATGTCAGCACTGGTGGACCCAGGAGCTGTAACATCATTTATACACCCGAAATTCGCTAAAAGGTTAGCACGCAAAGATTGGGCATTATCTGACGACGCAAGAACAGTCTTGTTAGCAGATAACCGAAGTGTAAGGATTACACAAAAAGTAACCGGCTATATAAAAATCAAAAACTTTATATTGCTCCACTCTTTCTCAATCATGCCTAACCTAGAAAGCGACATATTATTAGGAATGGACATTCTCACCAGGCTACACATAAAAATTAGCATAGATGGAAAAGAGATTAAGCCATCCAACAAAAATGCAGCAAATAATAATGCTTGCACCGTAACACCTAACTTAGGACTGCAAGAACCTACTGATCCAGAAAAATGCCGTTTAGATAACTTCCTAAAAGAAGAATTCAAACTCTTCGAAGAGGTAGAAGGAGTAACGCCTCTAGCGAAACATAAAATTAAGCTAGTAGACCCAACGCCTATAAAACAGCGCTACAGGCCTAGAAACCCTGTAACGCAAGAAGTTATAAACAAAGAAGTAGACGAAATGCTTGCAAACGGCATCATAAGTCCTTCTACGAGCCCTTGGAGTTCGCCAGTGGTTCTAGTCAAAAAGAAAGACGGAAAACAGAGGTTTTGTATAGACTTTCGCAAGCTTAACAGCGTAACACGCAAAGACGCATATCCTCTTCCTCAAATAAATTCAATTTTAAATAAGCTTAAGGGAGCCAAATTTTTAAGTACAATAGACCTTAAAAATGGATATTGGCAAGTATCGTTAACAGCTGATAGCAAGCCTCTCACTGCTTTCACAGTGGCAGGCAAAGGCCTCTTTGAATTCAACGTTATGCCTTTTGGCCTACATTCGGCTACCGCAACCTTCCAAAGGCTCCTCGACGCTGTTATCACACCAGACATGTCCCCGCATGCATTTGCCTACCTGGACGACATTATAGTGGTTTCACCCACTTTAGATGAACACATCACACATTTACGTGATGTTTTCACTAAATTACGTCAGGCAAATCTAAAACCGAATATGGAAAAATGCTGTTTTGCTAGAAAGCAATTAAAATATCTAGGGCATGTAGTAGACGAAACAGGTCTACATACCGACCCCGGAAAAACAGAGCCTATAGCGAATCTTCCACCTCCAACTAACGTCAAGGAGTTAAGAAGATTTTTAGGTCTCATCTCCTGGTACAGGCGATTCGTAAAAGACGCCTCTAACGTAGCCGCCCTGCTAAACCGGCTCTTAAAGAAAAAAGCAGTATGGATATGGGGCACTGAACAACAAAATGCCTTCATCGCACTTAAAAAACTGCTAACCGAGGCACCAGTTTTAGCCTGTCCAGATTGGACACAAACATTCATGCTACAAACAGACGCAAGCATGGAAGGATTAGGCGCAGTTCTTACACAAGAACTCGATGACAAAGAAAGAGTCATCGCCTATGCTAGTAGAACACTCTCGTCTGCAGAGAAAAATTATTCAGCAACAGAGCTTGAATGTTTGGCAGTTACATGGGCAATCTGGAAAATGCGTGACTATATTGAAAATTATCATTTTATAGTCATAACCGACCATCAGTCATTAAAATGGCTTAACCAGTTAGATAACCCATCTGGTCGCCTCGCCCGTTGGGCCTTAGAACTTAGTCAGTATGACTTCGAAATAAAATATCGACGAGGCACAGAAAACACAATCGCCGATATTTTATCTCGACAACCAAGTCAAGTATGCGCTGTAACAAACAGCAAATGCTCTTGGTACCACCCTTTATTGAAAAAGATAAAAGCTGACCCGTCCGCATTTCCAGATTACCATATTGTAAATAATAAGCTATTTATCCACAAGAAAATAGCTTCAGCAAATCCATCCGGCGACCCAGAATACAAATTATGCGTGCCCATGGAAGAACGCCCTGACGTACTCCACGAAGTGCACAATTCCGTAACAGCAGGCCACTTAGGAACGTTTAAGACACTAGAACGTCTTAAGGCGCGTTACCATTGGCCAAAAATGCTGGTTGACGGCGCCAAACACGTGAAAAATTGTTTGAGTTGCCAACAACACAAACCGCAACAAAAATTCCCGCCCGGATTTATGCAATTCTCAAAGGTAGACAAACCATGGGAAGTTGCATCTGTAGACCTTATGGGACCGTTCCCAAAGTCTAAAAACCAGAACACAAGCCTGATAGTGATGCAAGATCGCTTCACTAAATGGGTTGAGCTCAAGCCCGTAAAAAGAGCCACCGCTAAAACAATAGCCAAGGCTATAACGAACCAGATTATCTTGCAACACGGTTGCCCCGCCACAGTGTTAAGCGACAACGGTAGTCAATTTATAAGCTCGGATTTCAAAGAATTCCTCAAGCTAAATGGCACAAAACATAGGCTTACTCCTACGTACTCACCACAGTGTAACCCCGTAGAACGGGCAAATAAAGTAATAAAAATGATGATTAAACAATACGTAGGAGAAAACCATAAAAACTGGGATGAAAATATCAACCAGCTTGCTTTTGCTTACAATACAGCTAAAAGCGAATCAACTGGATTCTCACCAGCATTTTTAAACACAGGCCGAGAATTAACTCCACCTGGTGTAATCAATAACATGCCAAACCGCAGATCAACGCCGCTTTCCCGAATTAAAAACTTACAGGAAGCAATTGAGAAAACTCAAAATAATTTAATTGCCAGCTTCCTTAAGCAAAAAGCGCATTATGATAAGCGCCACCGCGACTGGTCTCCAAAAATTGGAGATCAAGTTCTTAAAAAATTCCATAGCTTATCTAAGAAAGATAAAAACTTCTCAGCCAAACTCCACCATACATTCAAAGGCCCGTATAAAATACATAAAGTCTTGTCACCAGTGGTGTACGATCTTATAGATGATAAAAACACTATAACAAAACGCGTACACATAAAAGACATCAAACCGTTTCATAGCCAGTAATAGTTCCAGATATACCCGCTAGATGGCTACGCCACCCGCATCAAGAAAAACCAACCACATATTATAAGTAATCATAGCCATAACCCAAGTAATCATATCTACTCGTACTCGAAATGTATAAAAAGGCATTAGAAGAGTTCGAGGAGCTCTGGCGGCAAGCCAACGCACCGCCATCTCCTCCGCGACCACCCCGCCGTACCCGCGAACCACAACCGAACCCAGCCGCAGTACCACCTTCTGCCCACCTCCCACTACCTGCACCACCGTCGAAAGTCAGCTGCCTGAGGATAAAGTCCATTCAGTCCTTCAGAAACGACCGTCTGTTACTCAACAGGCAGGTACCAATCACCGACAAACGCAGACGAGCAATAATCGACCTGCCAGATGGATCAAAAGTGGACGTACCAGTAGGAGCAAGGCAATACAGGGTGAGAGTGGCCGGACAGAAGTGGAACCTGCGACTGGATCCGGCAACAGGTAATTTGAGGAAGGCAGTCAAAGCCCCAGCGAGCGGCTAGGTATGATTACATCCTTTATTAATTGATAATACAGCTTCTTTTTCTAAAATTAACTCCTCGTACTATATTATATTTGCTTTTTAACTTCACCGTTCACGTATAGTTCACTCTCCGAAGAAAGGGGGAGGTGCGACGAGTATACATACTCACGCATTCAAATTTCCCGCCTGATGACCAAGCTACTATAGAACAATAGTTCTGAGCTCAGCCGCCAGGTGGCAACCCCAAACGCCACCACACGCGTTAGGAAAAATGAGGCCGGAGTATATAAGAAGCCGAGAAGCTAAGCTCAGCACGCTGTGTAGACTACCATCTCTTCTCCCTCTTTACCTGAGTGAGCACGCTAGGCTAAGAGAGAGTGAGAGAAGTGGTAGCTGGCTTCCTTCTCCTGTAGAAGGCCTAGCTTCTCTTTTTTGTACATGAGAGTAGACCGAGTGCGTACGCTGGTCTACACTCTAATGCATATAATGGCAGCATAGAATTACGCCGAGTGAGCACGCTGGCGTAAGGCTATGCTATCCAAGAGCATACACTGGCAACCTTTTGTCCGCCGCATACTTTCCGTGCGCCGTTAAGTTTAAGGGTGACGTCCACCCAAAATCTTACTAGATTTTTGATAACCGCGCATTAAATTAAATTAAGGGTGTCGTCCACCCACCGCATTTAATCATTTGCAACTCCGTCCGACCGTTATTCCTTTTTATAATTATAATTAGTTTAAGGGTGTCGTCCACCCAATCCCGCCGTAGTCTTAGTTATAATATATTAGTCTATTATTCTTATTTAAGCCTCGCGTATTCTATTAAACGCAATAAATTAAATTAGTAAATTAATCTTTTGGTTTCCTTCTTGTTTGTATTGTTACAGGAAAAGGCCGTCGACGAATCACCGATCAACCCGACCGTAATAAACGATTAAATAATTAAATTCATTTTCTCTCCTTCTTAAATTCATTTCTCTTTATTTTTTCAAATTGAATTTTCATTTCAAAGAAATTAAATAGCCGTCAAGAGGCTGATCAAAAATAAACATTAATTAATTTTGTACTTTACACTTAAGGTTAGGTTAGTTTATTTGCATTGTATAAAGACGTTAGGGTTAGCTTTGATTAAACACGTTATTACTATTTTACATTTATAAGCGTCGTTGTATATGAGCATTGATAGTACAATAAAGCTACGGTGCTCCCTAGTATAACAAAACGTGTTAAACCTGGTTACTCTCCTTTACTTTCCGCCGTCCGATCCTTCCAACTCCTGCCGATCTTACCCTGGTAACTCGCTGAAGCGTCTGGCAACAGGAGTTACACGTATTTCCCCCTCCCGAAAGGGAAAAACGTTACAGTGTATGTGTGTGTGTGGATGTATGATTTCAGTTAGAAAATTATATCTCGAGAACTACTCGATGGATTTGCTTCTAATTTTGCATGAAATTAAGTTTTTTGACTGACTTGCTGGGAAGCTATTGATGATTGGTTCTTCTGGCGTAGTTTTCATTTTGAAGTTGTTTGAAAAAAAAATTTTGATTTTTCATTTTTCAGTTATTTTTTGTTTACTACTCGATGAACTTGCTTCAAAATTTGCACGAAAATTATTTGGGATTGCTCAAATAAAATAAATTGCGGAAGCTATTGAGAATTGGTTTTCTTAGCGTAGTTTTTTTTTAGTCATTTTAAGAATTTTAAAAAACTTTCGATTTTTCATTTTATTTTGTATTTTACGTAAACTACTCAAAGAATTTGTTTGAAAATTTGTATGGAACTTAATTTCGACTGCCAAAAGTAGAAAAACTTTTGAAAACTGATTTTCTTAGTGCACTTTTAATTTTAGAGCATTTTTAAAATTTTTTGAAAAATTTTTATTTTTAATTTTTTTCTATTTTACGAAAACCATTTCATAGATTTGCTCCAAAATTTGAATGCAAGTTATTCGCTACTGTTTGGAAAAAACAAGCTTCAAAAAACATATTTTCTCAGAACAGTTTTAATTTAAGAGCATTTTGAAAATTAAAAAAAAATTTTTATTTTTGATTTATTTTCTATTTTGTGTTAACCATACTATAAATTTTCTCCAAAATTTTTGTACAATTAATTCGATATTGTCTGAAAAAAATAAGCTTTTAAAAACTAATTTTCTTAGAGTGGTTATAATTTTAGAAAATTTTAAAGATTTAAAAAAAAAATTTTAATTGTTTATTTCCTATTTTTTTTATTTTACGTAAAGTACTCAATAGATTTGTTCTAAAATTTGCAGGGAAATCATTTACAACTGCCGAAAGAAGAGAGATTTTCAAAAATTGATTTTCATAGGGTAGTTTTAATTTTAGAGCATTTTTAAACTTTTAGAAAAGAAATTTTGAAAAGAAAATGTTATTTATTCAGCCAATCAGATCTCGAAAATTACTCGATATATTTGCTTTAAATTTCGCATACTATCTATGTTTTTGTATAAGTAGACGGGAAGCTATTGAAAATTGGTACTCATAGAGTAGTTTTTTTTATAGAGCCATAAACATGAACTGTATTTATATATGAATATGATTGCATTTTATAAAGATTAGAAATTTTGTTGTCATCATTCTTTTTATTACTTGATGATTTAAAATAAATTATAAATGTTGAAAAAGCAAACAGCTAGCATATATGTTCGAAATTTATAAAGTACAATATGAGTAAATAGTAACGTTGGACAATTTTTTAATATTAAGATCACATTTAAACAAATATAAGAAAATTAATGAAACTCGAAGAGCTCTATGAGAAAGCATTCCACCAAAGCACTTGGCAGCGTTTTTTTACCTATTTTACTGTTTGCACTGTGTCTTTAGATATGTTCAACAGTAATGTAAATGTCAAATGTACTGTTACACCGTCATGTAATAAATTAGCTGCTATTCCTGTCCATGATACAACTAAATAGTTGATTCTAGGAATTTTTAGATAAGTTATAATTATATTTAATAAGTACCTTTCACCACTTCGACCTGGACCGTCTATATATAAATATATATATATATATATATATATATATATATATATATATATAACTTTTCAGTGCAATTTGCATTTAATGAATTCATTATTGTATTACAAATAGTCGTTTAAGCATATGTTAGAGTATCAATAATTAATCGAATATTATTAACATTATTTACTGTACTATATTCATTTTCGTTATTTTCAATATAGTATTCTGAAGTAGGTAAATTAAAGTCACTTAATTGGAATCCATTATTAGTTAAAATATCATTAATTATGCTTAATGCATATTCTTCACCTTTTTGTTTATTCATTTTTGGAGGATAAAAATAGATATTATATTTTTCATATAATTTTCGAGCATTAATTGGATTGTGAAACGTACAAATGTAACCAAATGATTAACAGAGAGCTTCTGGAAATCGAGATTTACAAGATTCTTCTGAACATTCATCCGATTCATGATCGATTTCAATTAAATTTCTTGCTTTTGCTACTTCAAAGAATGTTGGGTACGTGATTCTATCAAAAGTTTCTAAGCTTTCAAAAGATGTTGCAGCTTTAACGTGAAGCAGAAGTAATCTTAGAAAGAATCTTTCTCTTTGTTTTAGATTAATTGAGTACATTCTGGTTAAAATAGGTTTCATAGTTTTCATTCTTTTCGTCCATGTTTCATGTGTTCGATTGAAAACATAATTTTGCGGTACATCAGAACAAAAATAATTATGTGCCTCTGGGTCACTTTTATTAAGTTCAAACCACGCTATTAGTGTTGTATTTACATTTTTCTTATTAATTTCGTGTTTGGATCCTTCTTTAAAATACACATATTGTTCATTTTCATTATGAACGGATAATCTATAAATTGTATGAGAAAGTTTACTCATATTATATTCCCATATGCGATGCATAGCTTCTGGTGGGCAACCGTATTTTGTGTTTATATATTATTTGATTCCATCATAAAACATATCCAAATTATTCGTTTCATCCGTTTCATCGTTAGTATTACCTTCAGTATTTATTCCATTTGCTTTCATTTTGATAAATGCACAATCATATCCTTTGAAGCAGTATTTTATAACTCCTATTGTTGAACATAATTCAATATTAACGGGATGTCGGAGCTGCAGCAATCGAGTTTTACTTTATTTATTCTATCAATATCTTTTCAAATTTATAAATTAGACAAATATAATGACTTGTGCGCACTAAAGCCATACTAAACCAATGATTTTTATTAAAATAAAAAATCATTTGGACTTGTTATTTTTTTATGAACTTGGAATGGAAAATAGATGTCAAACTCGACAAACCTAACCTTAAAATACGATACATTGAAAGTTCTTATTATAACTTTTCATGTATAGTTTTTTGGTGGATTTCTTGAGTTGTCCGCACTAGAGTTTTATGTTACTAATTTTTTCTTTTTAGCAAAAAAACTCGATTAAACGCACCGTTTATTAGTAAGTTAGGATTGCAAATATTATTAGAAGGTGGGTAGCTCCGTCATGCTCTTAATATGCCAGTTAAACTTTAGTAAGAAATACGGGTTATTAGAAACAACAAATCTATTGTCTGCCCACTTGTTTTTTTGTGTATGATATCTCATTTTTATTATTTCATCGTCGATAAATAGGATAACCATTTGTCATCATCGTAGTTTCATTAAATTGTTTTGGAAAATTTTTCGTACACTTTCCTGATTCTTTATCCATACAAGGTGAGTTTTCATTCTGATTTCCACAAGGATCATGGATCTTAAATTGTTTAACTATTCCATATAATCTGGGATTTTTATTGTTATTTGGAATTTCAGCTACTATAAATTAATCGACGTCATTACTATTGTAAATTTTATCACCTTTACTTAAAAATATTAGCATATAGGCATGCCGTAATCCTCTATTTTAAAATTCTACTACGTATGAATAGGCAATGCATTTTCCCAAAATATGTTTTTTAGAAATTCGCTCTATTAATAATTCTAGTTTTTGATAAAATACTTCAACAACAATATCTGGTCTATTTGTTACTTTTTCACTTTGCCCTATATTATTTGTGATTTTGTCCCATTTCGGATTGCATCTCATAGTAATGAAAAAATCTGGTTTCCCAATTCTTCGTACTAATGTCATAAGATCAAGAAAATTTTAATATAAGGAACGCGGACTTACTGTAAAAGTTGATGGTAATATAAACATTTTTCTTATACTATGATTGTCAATAATAATTATTTACTTTTATTAAAGCTTATTAATTTACAAAAAATTAAAAAATTTTTTATTTCAATGCAGTACAATATAATGATATGAATATATGAAAAAAAATTGAATACATATTTTATATTCAACTACTATTGTCAATGAAATTAGCAAATTTATATATAATAATATAACATATGAAAATGCAACTGAGCGACGTCAGGAGCGAGGTAAATTTTGCTCGTCATTAATTATATTTAATGCATCTTCTTCACCTTTTTGTTGATTCATTTTTGATAATATGATAAAAATAGATTTTATATTTTTCATATAATTCTCAAGCATTAATTGGATTGTAAAATGACAAATGTAACTAAATAATTGACAAAGAGCTTTTGGAAATCGAGATTTACATGATTCTTTTAAACATTTACCCCATTCATCATCTTTTTTAACTAAATTTCTTGCTTTTGCTGCTTTAAAGGATGTTGGGTATATAATTCCAACAAAAGTTTCTAAGCTTTCAAAAGATGTTGCAGCTTTAACATGAAGTAAAAGTGATCTTAAGAAAAATCTTTTTCTCCATTCTAACCCTAAAATCGCATCTTCGTTGCCCTTTTTTGGCTCTCATGGCGAAAAATATACCACGTAAGTAGGCTTTTTCATGAAACTCGTTACGACCCTCACCTTCGGCTCAGGCCGTGAAATTCTCGTTTCGTAAATAAAGCCTTTCCATACCCGTTACGTAATGTACTATTTCTTTGTTTTGGATTAACAAAGTACTTTCTGGTAAGAATAGGTTTCATATTAGGTGTTCTTTTTGTTCATATTTGCGTATTCGATGAAAAACATAATGTTGCGGTATATTAGAATAAAAGTAATTAAATGCTTAGGCGTTATTATATGATCTCATGCATTTTTTAAAATTATAGAATTTTTTATTTATTATAGCATTTCTCGTAAGTAATTTCTCAAACTCTTCAGGATATTCTGGGTCTTCTTCTAATGTTATATTTCCTTGTTTACAACATGATGTAAATTTCTTATTGCTTGACGTTTCGAATGCAAAATGTCTAGCACCACAAAAATTACAAATAAAATTCAAATCACCAATATTATTTTCTATGATATAATTTTCATTATTATTGGTCAATGTATCTTTAGCTATTTGGTAATAATTTATATCATTTTGATTTTCTTTTGTTTTGAATTAATCTTTGTTTTTTTCATAATAATTTTTATTTTTTACTGAAGTAATTAAATAATAATCTTTTTTTTAAAATGTTTTTTTATATGATTCATTCAAACGTTTCAATATTTTGTTTGTTATTCAATTAATATTGTTTTCTATTTTCTATATCTTCATCTTTATTATATTTATAATACGATTGGTCATAAATGCGTCTATCATAGTTGTGATTTTGTTGATATGTTAAATTCTTATTTTTAATAATTTTTAAGCGACTTCAAAAAGAAGGAAGTTCTCAATTTTTTTTTGTCTGTTACCTCATAACTCTGTCATTTCTAAGCCGATTCGAAAAAACTTTTTTTCATCTGATAGAGAATGTCTGCAGAAAGGTCCCATACGTGTCCTATAATTATTGGGCCAATATTCGGTTTGTATGAGCAAATTATCAAATTAAGAAAAACCGGGTATTTCGTTTTCTCATTTACCTCCCTTATACTTCGCCTGCTATACTCTCTTTCTCTGTCTCTCTCTTTCTCTCTCTCCCTATCTCTCTCTTTCTCTCCCTCTCCCTCTCTCTCTCTCTCTCTCTCTCTCTCGCGCTAATCAAGTCCAAGGATAAGCATTCTGATTTCATTACTTTTGTGAGAGATGGTAAGCTGTTTGTCCGTAAGAAGAAGAGTGGTGTTCCTATCCGCATTACCACTGATGCGGATCTGGATGCTTTTTTAGCGAAGATTTCTCAGGCTCCTACCGGCAATCTGACAACGTCTTAGCTTGTGATGCTGAGGTAAGTCCAATCTCTTTTCCAATCGCGCCTAACACTCTACTCTCTGCTAACAACATCGCTTCATCTTCCAATAATCACTACTATACTGCTAAGGATGGTCTAAGGGTTTGTCATTTCAATGCTAACTCCATTAGAGCACACATTGAGATGATTAAGCTCTTTCTGGCTTCTCGCCCTTACTTCCACGTGATAGCTGTGACCCAAACCAAATTGGGCCAGATTGTTGGTGACTCTTTGATTGCTTTGGATGACTATGCTCTTCATAGGCAGGACCGCAATACCAGGGGTGGTGGCGTTGCCTTATTTATTCATAACTCTCTTTCTTCTGAGCGCTTATGTTCCTCCAAGGGAGGATGGTGTGGTAAGCCTCGTTTGCCAGAATATTTATTCTGTGAAGTCAATTCTAATGACTTGGCCTCGCCTGTTTTTGTTGGTGTCGTCTATAGGCCCCCACATGCTCCGTTTCTGTTAAACACAGATTTTATTCCTGACTTAACTTCTTTTATTCATAATTATAGTACTAAGGTTATTCTGGGTGACTTTAACACTAATTTATGTACTGATTCTGATGATTCTGTGTTTCTCAGGAGTTTGATTGCTGAAAATGCTCTCTTTTCTGTGCCATATGGACCAACTCACCACACCTCTACTTCTGATACATGGCTTGACCTTTGCCTTGTTGATGCGAATGACTTGCTGCTTGACTACTGGAAGACTGATGTTCCATTCATCGCCGGACATGACTTCATTGCAGCTACTGTTCAGTCATCTCTCTCTAAGCCTTTGCTCAATGACTTTAGCTTTCGTGATTACAGTTCCGTTGATGATGCTGTTCTCCTTGATTACTTTCGTTCACTGAATTGTTCCGTGTGTGTCGGTGATTCCTCCCTGTCAGATCGCCTTGAATGTCTCTATCACCATCTGAATGAGGCAGTTGCACTATTTGTGCCTCTCAGGAGGGTCCGTCAGGGGGGCCGTCGTCGACCGTGGTTTACTGCTAAACATCATCATCTGATACGAGAGAGGGATCGGCTGTACAGACGCTATAAACGCTCAAGACTACATGCTGATTTACTTTGCTACAGGGTTGCTCGTGATCAGGCTCATGAGCGCATTGAATCGGCTAAACTGCTCTACTATCATGACAGACTATCTGGTATCACTGACTCTCGACTGATCTGGAAGGAGCTCAGGAACCTTGGTATGTGCTCTAGTGGTGATAGATCCGGTCATACTTTTTCTATTGATGAACTCAATAAATACTTTGGTGGGGTCGCGTTTGATCCTTTGGTACCTTCTATTTCTGCTTACTTACAGTCTTTATCTGTAGATGAACCTTTCATGCCCTTGTTCAAATTCAATACTGTTACTTTGGATGAGGTTGGAATGGCTATTAGACATTCTGACTCTCAGGCTAGAGGATTTGACGCTATCCCCCAATCTATCATAAAATCTGCTTTTCCTGTCATTGGCCCTCAGCTCTGTCGCATTTATAATGATTCGCTGTGAGAGTGCGTTTTTCCTTCTTGTTGGAAGACTTCGCTGGTCACTACGATCAACAAGGTCTCTTCCCCGCACACCATGGGTGATATACGACCCATCTCTTTGTTGTCTTTTATGTCCAAGGTTCTTGAGCGCCTTGTTTATGATCAGTTGTATAATTACTTGACAACTAGACGGTTACTGGACGCTTATCAGACTGGTTTTAGAGCTGGCCACAGCACTCAGACTGCTCTACTTAAATTGACAGAGGACATTAGACTTAATATGGACAGACGGTACGTTACGATGCTCCTGTTATTCGACTTCAGCAAGGCATTCGATACGGTGTGCCATGTCACCTTACTTCGGAAACTACATTTGCTCGATATTTCGCACACCGTTATCAAGTGGATCGGCTCTTATCTCTCTGATCGTCATCAAGCTGTCATTGATACTGTTGGTAGGTCATCAGATTTTGTCTGTCTTAACACTGGTGTTCCTCAGGGCTCTGTTCTGGGTCCTCTGCTGTTCTCTATCTATATCAATGCCATCTCTTCTGCCTTCCATCAGAATGTTCAGCACCTCTTATATGCTGATGATTTGCAGCTGTATGTGCACTTTCCGATTGCTGAGCTTGATCATTATACTTCACTAATGAGTGAACATGCGTCATTGGTCGCAGATTGGGCATCCAGCAATCATCTTAAGTTGAATATCAACAAGACAAAGGCTATCATAATTGGCTCTTATTATTATATCAATATTCTAACCTCCATGCCGTCTACTGGTATCTGCATCAATGGTGAGACAATCGGTTTTGAGTCATCTGTTCGTAATCTGGGTGTGTATCTTGACAGCAAGCTGAACTGGAAGGAGCATATCACACATGTGTGTAACAGGTCGTTCTCTCTCCTCTATCGACTCAATTTCTTTAGACGGAGCACTACTTTTGCTCTACGTAAGCACCTTATTCGTACACTGTTGTTTCCGATTCTTGACTATTGTTGTCTTGTGTTTACTGACCTTTCTGCTGAACTCGACCTTAGGCTTCAGAGGGTTATCAACGCTGGTATTCGTTACATCTATGGTGTAGGTAGGCGTGAGCACATCTCTCCTTATAGGCTCTCTCTGGGTTGGTTATCTACTGCAGGTAGAAGGAACTACTTTGCCTCTACTTTTCTTTTCAAAATGTTTTTATCATGCTCACCTTCATATCTATTTTCTAGATATCAGTGGAACCGGCCTGTTAGGGCTCTGAGGGGGGATGTGAGGCCATTGACCATTCCTCATTCTTCCACCGAATACCATCAACGCTCATTCACTGTTTCATCCTCGCGACTGTGGAATGAACTTCTATCGTCGCTTAGGACTTCATCTTCACTCTCATCTTTCAAGTTGACCTCTCATGCGCACTTCCTCTCCCAAGAGTTTGGACCTCTGCTCCCAGCTTAAAATTTTCTTTACTTTTTGTTTTGATTTTTATTTTGTTTGTATTTTTTATTTTTGTAGTTATTATTACTATTTTTATTTGTATTTTATTTTTATTTTATTCTATTGTTATAATTCTTTGTAACCTATATTTTGTTGTACAACATAATGTACATAAATAAATTAATTATCTATCTAATTATCTCTCTCTCTCTCTCTCTCTCTCTCTCTCTCTCTCTCTCTCTCTCTCTCTCTCTCTCTCTCTCTCTCTCTCTCTCTCTCTCTCTCTCTCTCTCCCTGTCTCTCTTTTTCTCTCTCTGTCTTTCTCATTCTCTCTCTCTCACCCTATCTTACCCAAGCTTAAATATGTATACATGCACACATAACGACTTCGAAAATATTTTTTTGCGAATTAAAAAAAATATAATTTGTTTGTGCAGTTTACAAATAATTAGATAATCTATAATATATTTGCTACACATGTGTTAAGTTGGATGCGGAGTACGCGTATAATTATTGAAGATCTTAAACTATTTGTCACTGTTTAGTGCATTTTTTTTAAGAGGCGGCCGTATAGTTCTGTCCTTGTCTAATCTGAATTTTCGTTATAATTAGTAAACTAAATATTTTTATACAAAAGTAAGGGCAGAGCCCAATAGATTTAAGGATGAATAGACGATTCTATTCTATGAAAAAATATAAAATTTTCATAGAATAGAATCGTCTGCCCATCCTTAAATCTATTGGGCTCTGCCCTTACTTTTATATAAAAATATTTAATTTAGCCATAATAACGAAAATTTAGATTAGACAAGGACAGAACTATACGGCCTCCTCTTAAGTGGGTTTTGTTTTTTGTTGAAAAATTTTTTTTATCATTAAATTTATTTTTAAATATCAGAATTGGCTCTTGTTCAATATCACTTTCAGATTCTTTAATGTTATTGTATTTAATTTTTTTACAATTATTTTTTGAAATTTTTTTATTGATTTGTTCATATTTTTTTTTATTACTGTTTTGGTAAATTTTCTTTAAATAAGTTTTTAGTTTATAATTTGTTGCCTCTAAACATTTTATGTTATCTAATAGATGTAATTGTTGTAGTGCCAATTCTTGTAACTTTTTCCTCCAAAATATTCAAAATTTATATTTTGAAAATTTAATTTCATCGTTGACAATTCCTTATGATGTACAATTTGCTGATTTCTGGATATCGCTTTATAATTGATATTAGTATAATTGTTCTTTACTAATGGAAACATGATAATTGAATTTGTTTCATACATAGTAAGCAAATGTCCATGTATTTTTTCGATGTCAAATTCTATTTCACAAGGGAAAAAATTATCAACAATTGTTGCAAACGTTATTGAAAAAATGCCACAATCAAAAGGATTAATCTGAAATTGAACTTTTTCAAAACATATTTGTAAGTTTTCACGAATTGGAAATACTTTATAAATTTAAATTTTTTATTCATCATTTAATCCATCACTGTTTAAACTACCATAAACATGAATTGCATTTTGTAAATAATAGATACAAATCCAGTGACCAAAATGCCGATTTTCGGAGATATGTATTTGTATGTAATTTTGATTTAATGGAACTGAATTAATATTTTCGGGCCTTTGTAAAAATATTGTTGGCTGCATTGAAAAATTTTTATAATTATTAAAAATTTGATTTAATTTTCTAATGTATTTATCATTTAACATACTCGATTGCCCAGCATATCCATCTTCACCTATTATAATTAATTTTTCTTTTTTGGTTAAATTAATTCTATGAAAATAATAAATTTATGTGTACTTCTGTATTGAAATTATTTAATATAAGAATTTCAATTACTTCTGAAGAACTACGAAAAATCCTGAAATAAAAATTTTAAATGTTATATATATAGATAATTAAAAATTCTGATTGATAATTATTCTGAAAATTTTAATGAATTACCTTTTATTAAATACATAAACATAAAAAAAACATAAACATCATAAAAACAAAGTTCAATGTTCATCACTGAACATTGTTCATTTGAAGTTTTGAACTTAAGTTTTTCTGTTAGTTTGTTCATTTATTTGTTTTTATATAAACATTTCTTCTAAAACCCATTTTTCATAAAATTTAATATTAATAGAATCAATTAATGATAAAACACCTGACCAAAATCTTTTCTTCGCTGAAATTTCTTTTCGATTTCAATCTATGCGAGCTTAATTTACCTCGTTCCTAATGTCGCTCAGTTAAATTTTTATATATTTTATTAATATGTATAAATTATCCAATTTTATAGTATGAAAACTGCCTTGATTTATAAATTTTTATATTACCGTTCTGTTTAAAATTTAGTTTTCATATATTTAAAAAAAAGGATGAATGTAAGTTCCAATACGCATAAAAATTGTTTAAATACAAATCATATCATCATGATAAATTAAAAATTTGTTTCACTCAATTTTATTTAAATCAATGAAAAAATATTATAGGAATTCATTATTTTTAATCATGTGTTTCAGACAAAGGGACGGAGATGAAAAAACGGAGGTGTAGGAACGGAGAAGTAGAGACGAAGACACAGAGACGGAGATGGAGGGACAGAGGAAAGAAGACAGAGAGACATAGACGGAAAGACGAAAACGGAGAGACGGAGACGAAGAGACATAGACAGCGAAATGGAGAGACGAAAACGGAGAGACAGAGACAGAGGAACAGAGAAGAAAAAAAGGAGTTGTAGGAACGGAGACAGAGAAACATAGATGGAGGGACGTAGACGGAGAGGCAGAGACAGAGAGGCAGAGACGGAGAGACATAGACATAGGGACGGAGATGGAGAGACAGAGACGAAGAGATGAAAAGAAAGAAACAAAGACAGAAAGACGGAGTGACGGAGATGGAGAGACAGAGACAATAAGATGAAGATGGGAAGGCAAGTGTTCTGTATGTGTATGTGCATATGTATATACACTACCCTCCAGCCACATTTGCCCACCCTACATGAAAATCGATAAAACTTTAAAGTTTTGTGGCTCAGTGAAAAATAGTCGTATGTGAAAAATTCCGACGGGGTTTCAAAATTAGTTTAAAAACCTTTAGTTTAAGCCGAGTTGAGCAAAAAAAAATTAAAAAATACTTGCTTTATGCGTAAAAAACTAACTAAAATATATTCAATTTTTTTTGCCCCCATTCAAATGCCTGCCATTTTTGCGGAAATTATAGAATCATAGAAAAACAAAATGGAGGTAAAAGCTAAAGGAGTCACCTTCAGAATGAGGTATAAAAAGCTCATTTATGATCGATTTTACGGTAGTTGTGGTCATTTTTTATGAAAAAACGATTTTTTTTAATAGCTATTATCTCAAAAAATACGCATGATATAAAAAATTTTTTAATAAAAAAGTTGTTTATTTTGGAGTCAAAAATATAAATATACAGGTTAAACTAAGAATCAGTAAAAAAAGATTTTATTCATTTTTGATCCCATTGAAAAAAAATCCATTTATTGAATATTTATATTTTAATAAATTAAAAAAAAAATTTTTCCTTCCGGATTTCAGTTAAATCTAAATATTTATATTTTTGACTCAAAAATAAACAATTTTTTCATTAAAAATTTTTTTATATCATGCGTATTTTTTGAGATAATAGCTATAAAAAAAATCGTTTTTTTCATAAAAAATGACCATAACTACCGTAAAATCGATCATAAATGAGCTTTCTATAGCTCATTTTGAAGGTGACTTCTTTAGTTTTTACCTCCATTTTGTTTTTCTATGATTCGATGGTTTCCGCAAAAATAACAGGCATTTGGCAGGGCAAAAAATTGAATATTTTTTAGTTAGTTTTTTACGCATAAGGCATGTATTTTTCAATTTTTTTTTGCTGAATTCGGCTTAAATTAAAGGTTTTTAAACCCTTTTTAAAACCCCGTCGGAATTTTTTAATTACGACTATTTTTCACTGAGCCACAAAACTTTAAAGTTTTATCGATTTTCATGTAGGATGGACAAATGTGACTGGAGGGTAGTGTATGTTGATGTGCATATGTGTATTTGTATGTGTTTATAAGTATGAGTGTATGTGTTTATGTGACATGTATATGGGGATATCCACACAACTTTTAATCTCAGTAACAGGTCATATTACAGCTATTCCTGGGTTTGCCGCATGATGCACATTATTTGAACTAGGTTCAAATCTTTTGTGCTATCCTGTAACTCTATTTCTGATGTATTTTGTAAATGTGCCACGAACGGCACAGTAGATATTTTTATAAAACATTCATTTTAACACATAAGAAATTACCGTAATTTATCTTATGTGTAAATTTATTTTTTATAGAATCATCTGCTGTGCCGTTTGTAGCACATTTACAAAATACATCAGAAACAGAGTTACAGGATAGCACAAAAGATTTGAACCTAATTTCAATAATGTGCATCATGCGGTAAACCCAGGAACAGCTGTAATATGACCTGTTACTAAGATTAAAAGTTGTGTGGATATCCCCATATGTGAAAATGTACATAGGAATATATATATATTGTAACATTTTTTCCTTTCGGGAGGGAGAAATACGTGTTTGTCCTGTTGCCGGACACTTCAGTGAGTAACCAGAGTAAGATCGGCAGGAGTGGGGAGGATCGGACGGTGGAAGATGAAGGAAAGTAACCAAGTTGAACACATTTGGTTATGCTAGTACCTGGGCTTTATTGTACTCATTAAACTCATTTACGACGATTACAATAATGAAATCATAATAATTTGTTAATCAAAACTAAACCCATTATTCTATATAATACAAGTAAGTAACCTAACCATAAATGAAAATATAATTTACAAAGTAATTAGATCTTTATTTATCTTGGCCACTTGACGACTGTTTAATAAAAGAATGATTGAATCAATTAATAAATCTTTAAATGAATCTAAATAATAGTTAATATTTAACCAAGAGATTCTTTGGCCCGGACGGTCTAATTTTGTACCAGCGGCTTTCACCTGCAATAATGTGCAAACAAAAAGAAACAAAAGATTAATAACTAAATCATAATTATATTACTAATAGGCAAACGGCACCTAGTATTGCAATACTTAACACTAGGGCAGTAATAGGTAGCCAGCTCCCTTGATTATCTAAATTACTAATCTCTATAGGCGTGCGAAGCCCTTGAGTGATGTAAAGACAATGGATAGCCAACACCCTTAACTTATTCTGAAACTTAATTACTACGCGGCGGTCGAACGGAGTCCTTTAACTAACACAAAAATGCAATGGGTGAACCACACCCTTAATTTATTCTATCATTCACGTAAACGCGGAGGTGACAAGCTATGGGTGGACGATACCCTTAATTAAGCTAGTGGCGAAAATGTGAATTAGAATATCAGATTTTGGGTGGATGTCACCCTTAAATTCAACGGCACAAGGTCGGCATTGCGGCGGCAAAAGGTTGCGAATGTATGCTCTTAGGAAACTTAGATTTACGCCAGTGTGCTCACTAGACGTATCTCTATGCTGCCAGCATGTGCATTAGAGTGTAGACCTGTGTGCTCACTGGGTCTACCCTCATGAGCAAGAGAGAGAAGCTCTGCCTAGGCTGTGGTGTTCCACAAGCCAAGGCAGCCAGTTACTACCTGTCTCACTGTCTCTTAGCCTTGCGTGCTCACTTAGGTAAAGAGAGAGGGGAGAACGTAGTCTACACTGCTCTGCTCTGGTTAGCTTCTTGGCCTCTTATATACTCTCCTTGCTCCTCACTGAAATCTCCACAATTCTCTGGAAATTCATCTAAATAAGAATCGAGAAAATGAAGTTTGTAATTCATATCACACCCCAACTTACCGTAGTTTGTAACAAGTTTTGCAACTATCTTTTTGTAATCATGTCTCTTGTTATTACTTAGAAAATTTTCGACAACTTGTTGGAAACTTTGCCAAGCAGATTTTTCAGGACCTGTTATTGTTGTAACGAATTGAGGATCACTTAATATTTTTCGTATCGGAGGTCCATCAAAAATCCCTTCTTTCAACTTGGCATCTGAAATTTGAGGGAATTCCGAACACAAATATTGGAAGCGATTTCCATTTTTATCAAGTGCCTTGATAAATAGTTTCATCAGTTCAAGCTTCATGTGAAATGGAGAAATCAAAATTTTTAAAGGTTTTACGAGTGGCTTAGCGATGATGTTGTTTGTTGCTGTTTGAAATGTCAGTCTTGGATCCCATTTTGATTTTTTAAAGTGGTTTTCGCAATACTTACAATCCCATAAACAGAGATAGCAGGGTATCTTGGTGAATCCCGATTCTTGTCCCAAAATCATGGATAAGATTTTGAGATCACCACATACAAGCCAGTTGTCCTCTGAATAATGGATTTTATTCAAAAGTAATTTCAAATTCATGTATTCCTCTTTCAACTGGATTGAGTGAGCGATGAGAACCGGTACGAATACATTCTTATTATTGAATGACACTGCTTTTAAGCTCCGGGTTGACGAGTCGATAAAGAGCCTCCAATCCTCAGACTTGTATATATCAGGCTTCAGTGTATTAATGAGTCCTTTAACGTTGTTACAGTAGACTATCTTACCTTTTTCAGTCCGTTCTTCAACGAAGTATTCACGGAAATCTTTTTCTCTATCTCTGTAGATAGTTGATTTAACATCATGTTTCAGCATACCCCTCCTCTTCAGATCTGAAGCTTAATATTCTGCCGCGTCTTTAGGGAGTCCTATATTTCTTATCAAGTCATTCAATGCTTTTTGTGTAGACAATATATTAGGCTTCTTTTTATCATTGTATGGTTTAAAGTCTCCATGTTCGTCCTATGATTCCTCTTCGTCCTCGGGTTAATCTTCGTCGTCAGATCTATCTGATTCGTTGCATCTATTATCCTGTTCACTTAAATCATCACCCCTGTTATCAGTTTTTGATTGACTCACTGGGAAGGGTACATTTTCATTCTGTTCTGAAATAGTAGTTACAGCATCTGAAAAATTTATTATTTTTCCAAATATATCGAACAATGAAAATTGGACCAAATTTTAGCGTTTATTGTTAATAAATGTTATGAAAAGGAATTTAGGTCCAATTTTCATTGCTCTATATCTTTAAGAAAAAAATAAAATTTTTAGATGCTGTAACTACTATTGCGAAAGGATTTAAACCCGGCTTTCATTTAAAAAAAGTTCAAGCTTCTACTTGTCAATTCTAAAGAACTATGTGCGTTTAAAAATCTAGTAACTTTTTTAGTGATTTTCTTTAATTGCCTATAACTAGGGGAATATTGAGCGTTGGTGTCTGAAATTCTATTTCTTTTCATATTTTGACATTTGGAAACTTATCACAAAGTTTGAGCAAAATCCGTGATCCGGAGATGTGATACTCTCCTAGTTAGTAATAAAAACCATTTCAGAAACCAATTTTTTTGAAAGTGCATTTTCTTGATCCAAAATTAAAATAGAATTCTTGTTAAAATCAAAAGTATGTCCCGTTTCTAACATGTGGGAGAAAAGAGCAGAAGTTTCTTTTCCCTTTCTACAATCTCTTTCGTGCTCCGAAATGCGAGTAACAAAAGTTCTGCTAGATTGTCCTATATAACAACTAGAACAACCTGTACAATTAATCTTATAAACGCATTTTAATTTGTTAAACTTACTCATAGGATCTTTTCCCAAATTATTTAAGATACTAAGCTTATTCATAGATCGAAAAATCACATTGATATTATATTCTCATAAAATTCTCCTAATAATCATTTCATAATCTTTTATATACGGTAAAGTTATAAAATTGTTATAAAAATTAATAGGACAAGTATTATTGTTATTTTTTGAATTAATCACATTGATTCTATTTTTAATGTATTTATTAATAAATCTAAAAGGATAATTATTAGCTTGTAAAACTTTAAAAAATGTAATCAATATTGTCAGCATGGAAAGAACAGTTCGACAATTTAATTGCCTTATCCACCAAACAAAAAATAACACCGATTTTTTGTGTAATAGGAGAGTGAGAATAAAAATTCAAATAACAACCAGCATGTGTTGGTTTTCTAAACTAATTAGTCAATATCTTACCAGTGTTATCCCAAAAAAGGAAAACATCTAAAAAATGTATACTATTGTTAACTGGTTCTTCGAGTGTTAAGTGTATAAAATTATCAATATGATTTAAATAATCTAAGACCTCATGTACCTTATCTTTCGGAATACAAACAATAGCATCATCTACATATATTTTAAAAAATAAAACAGGACAAGGACAAGTAGCAATAAAAACCTTGATTATATCTTGTAATACAATATCAGCAAGTACTGGACTGACAGGACTTGTCTATAATATCTATTATTAAAAACAAAAAAATTATTATTAATAATAAATTCTATAATTTCCAAAAATTCACTCAAGGACAAATTAATTTTCAAAATTGAAAAATGCCATCTACGTTCTACTGCACTCTTCACCGCATCAAAATAAACGTTGTTAAAAAGCGAGACAACGTCAAAACTAACCACGCAATATCCAGGTGGTACAATGAAATCTTTAATAAATTCTATAAATTCAGAATTATTTTTTAGGTCGTTGTTATTTGCACGACAGATTTGGTTTTTTGACAAAAAAAAGTCGTAAAAATAATGTAATTAGTCCGCTTTTCAACTGATTCTTGCGTACACATAATTAACAAAAAACATGATTTCACATAAATGAATAGCGTAATATTTATTTAATAATGTTAAATAAAAAACAGATTACAATAATATAACCTATAAAATGATAGTCACAAAGCCTAGGGAATTTGTACTGAACATATGACATAAATATCTATATATCACAAAAAGCTGTCACCTTTAGAGGGCTCAAATGGGAAAAGCGGTAAAAGGAGCCAATTTGAAAATGTCATTAAAAATATCAAAAATTATAAAAAATTAAAACTTAATATTTTAAAAGAATTGAAAATGAATAAATTAGTTGTAAACAATATGAAAATAATAAAAACAAACAAAATAAATTACAATAGAAAAAATATTTTATTCATTATGAAATAAATAATTAAAAAATTTCTTTTTTGAATATTTTTAATATTTTTCATTACTTCAATGTTATAATCATTATTTTAATGTTATTAATAATAATGTTGATAATATTGCTTAATAATTATAAATTAATATCCATAAAATTGTCTCTTCCACAAGCAAAACAATCAGATGTATAAAAACTAGGGGAGGTGGGGGGAGGAATTTCACAATGAAATATATCAAAATCAGACGGGGTTGGGGTGGAGCTATTTGACAACCAGATACATCAAAACCAGAGGAGGTAGGGGGGAGGAGTTATATATAGAATTTGCTCGTTATCTGGCGCACTTCACGGGTGGTTATTGACAGTATATAGTACAAATAACACGTTAATCACAAGAAATATATATAGAAATTGTTATATATAGAACTTGTTGCTTATCCGGCGCACGTGAAAAATTTTGTTTGGTTGAATTGATAAATATTTTGGCGTACGCTAAAGTGCAATTAAGCGTACACGAAAATTTTCTCAACAAAATTCGCGCACGCGAAAGATTTTCTTTTATTAGGGCTAAAGAAAATTATTTCGCGTACGCTATTATGTCCCCCTAGACACTCCGATATTTTTATTAATGAATATATAAAATTAAATTTTAAAAATTGTACGTCAATATAGTTTAGCAAAAAAAACTACAAACTTCAAAATAATTTTGAAATTATTTATTTCAATTATATTTTCACAGTTTGAAATAAAGAACCAAATGTAGTCATGACCGCTCTGAAGGTAGCTAAAGTAATTTAAGGAAAATGAAAAAAACTGTAGTACATAAAATTCCCTAGATTGGAACTAAACGTAAAATCTGTCGTACAACTAGCAACTCCGTTTTTTTAAAAATTGTATGGAGAATTAGGCAAATTATTACGCAAAAATTTAGAAATTCAAGCTGACAATGAATAGGTAGGTGTACCAATAGCGGAAATAATTAATCTAATCGGTTTAGTCGGTTTATGGACTTTAATTAGACCATAAGATCTGGCTAAATTGCACTTGTCCTTCACTGTAGTGAAATGTTTCTTACAATCACTAAATAAGTTAAATTTATTAGGTCTAGAAATAAGATTATCTGTTTTTTTAATTAACGCGCCAAGAGGGCAACAACTAACTGACTCATACAAAGCTTCATCATTTAAACTAACTTTCATCTAATTAATAGTCATATTTATCAATAACTACTAATGCACCTCCTTTATCGGCCTTCATAATCATTAAATTTGAATAAACCTTTAAAAATTCAGAACTTTTCTTAATATTATTAAAAATTATTCTATCTACTAATTTAAAACTAAAATTTTTATTTTTTTTGCATTATTTACACAATTCAATAATTGGACTCTCAATTTGTTATTGTCATCTAGATTAATCCCCTTAAAATTTACATTGAGTTTCTTAAATAATTCTAAAAAACTATGATTGTTAATACATTCAGTATAATTGAAATCCTTACCCAAATATAAAACAAAATAAAAATAACATAGAATATCAACGGAAGAAAGATTATGTACCCAATTACGTTTTATGTTCTCAATTTCTAAAACCCTCTCTCAATTTTTTTGAAAGTCACTATCTGACGTGTTATTTAGTAAAACAATTGAATTGAAACTATCACTATCCTAAGAAAAAACGTAATTACATTTATATTTTTGAAAAAACAATCTTGAAAATTTATTCATTAAACCTTGCTCAAAACGATTAACAAAAATTTGTACTTTATTATAAAAGAAACTCTCACTAAGTTCAAACATAAGTATACCTATTTTCGAAATGATTTATCTTTCTAAAAATTCTATGTTATTCTTTAAATTTCCAATATGTATACTAATATCTGAAATCTCATATTTCAATAATTGTATCTTAATCCTATTAGAAAATTTCGCAGTTCTATTCTTATTATGATTACTATAAAAATACAATCTATCTAGATTTTTCAAAGCACAAGAAACATGTTTTTATTAGTACTCATTTTTTCCTTAAATTTTAATTTTGTTATCTTAGTATTTTCTAATTTTTCTTTATATTTTTCTGGTTGTTTTTCTTTAATTTTTATAAAAGCTTCTTTCTTACTTAAAGCCTTATTCGCACGTATTTGTTCCAATTTATCAGTACTTATTTTTTCCTTAAATTTTAATTTTATCTTGGTATTTTCTAATTTCTCTTCATAATTTTTTGGAATTTTTTCTTTGATTTTTATATAAGCTTGTTTCTTACATAAAGCCTCGTTCGCACGTATTTGTTCCAATTTATCAGTATTTATTTTTCCCTTGAATGGCAATTTTGTTATCTTAGTATTTTCTAATTTCTGTTTATATTTATTTAGTTGTTTTTTTTTCATTTTCATATAATCTTTTTTCTTTCGTAAAGCTTCTCAAACACGTCTTAGTTCTAATTTATCATTACTTTTTTCCTCGCATTTACATAATAATGTCTTTTCCTGAATTTTCTTTATATTTATGTGACTGTTCTGTTACCATTTTCCTATTAAGTCCTGCTAAAAATAAAGCATCTTTTCTTATCTATTTCTTTTGATTCTTTTTTTTCTCGTAATTTAGTTTAATTTCAACAGTCCTAATTTAATCATCGTTATAATTTAGGTGGATATCATTGATTTCTATTATATCATTATTTGGTTAAAAAATTTGTATCTAAAATGTCATCGTCAATTTCTATCAAAATTGTTTCAATAAATGCATTCGTGAGCTTTTTTTTCATAATTCAAGCTCGACGAAATCTAAATTTAATGGTAATTGATTTAGACTTAGCTCATGACAAAAACTTCTCCTTACCATGTCCGGTGGATTATCGTAATTAATATTTGCATTATTATAATTTTGTAAAACTGGAAACATTCTTGTTTGTTGCGTTTCAAAAATTCTTGTTAAATGTAATTGCATTTGAGAAACATCATATCTTTAACAACATGGACATAAATTATAAGGTATTGCAACAGCAAAAGCAATTGCAAAAACGCCACAATCATAATTATTTGTTTGTGATTGTACTGTTACGAATACTATGCTCAATACTAATTTGTTTGGAAATAAACTGTTTATGTAAATCTTATGCTTATCTGGTAGATATTGAAGATTTAAACTGTCATTTATGTGCATTACCTTATTATTATAATACATACAAATCCAGTGACCTTTTTCTAAATTTCAGGAAAATAATAACTGTATAAATTCTTTATCAATCGGTACTGAATTAATATATTGTGGTCTCTGAATTAGTAAAATTGATTACATGAGGTGCACTGGTTTAAAATATTATTAAATTATAATATATAAATATCAGTTAACATGGAAGCCATTCCACTATACAATCCCTGTTCTTTAACAATCAATTTATCTTTCTCAGTTAAAACCATTATTGAAAATTGAAATTCTTTTGAGAATTTTAATTTATTTTTAATAAACTTTATTTAAAGATATCCACAATAGAATGGCTTTTATATTAACTAATTTAATTTACTGCCTTTTTACTTTTAAAAGCTGAAGAATAAAAGAAATTATGAAAAATGCTATGAATTATTTGTAATATGATAGAAAAATAATAATGAAATTTGTAAAAATAATATAACGATAAAAAAATGGTTATTTTTGGCAAATATATATATATATATATTTATGGGATATTTCACGTCAAGCGGATCACCATCACAGCCAGAATTCGTTTTGACTGATTGAGACGTATGAAGTCTCAAAATGTTTGTCTCGGAACAAACTTTCGAAATCCGTGTGGCACTTTTCAAAAATTTAAAATGGCGGATCTAATATGATGGTTAAAAGCTGGAGAAAACTTAAGTGAACGACAAAAAAATGTTGTACAGATTAATATTCGCAACCAACTGGGTCATTTTTGGACTCAAATTATAGCTGAGAGATACCTCTTGAAAGCTGATGAGGTTGGATGAAAAAATCCAAAATGGCGGATTCAAGACGGTGGACCGAATTTGAAAAATTCATTCCATTAAAAACCTCTATATTCTAATTTTAGTATGAAACGGTTGAATTTTTCAAATTCGGTCCGCCATGTTGAATCCGCCATTTTGTATTTTGCAAATCTTACTGCAGATTCGTAGTCAGCGATCTCATAATCTCCCATACACCAACTTTGGTTCAAATCAGTTGATATTTTGAAAATTGACATTTTTTATCTGATTTAAGCCGCTATTTTGATTTTCACTACGCGATTGGTCCTGCCTTTTAAAGAAATATAATAGGGTAAGGCGGGGCAGTAGCGGCACCCTAACTTTGATTAACGATTTCTAATAATTATTAAAACTATTTAATAATCTAAGCAATGGAAAACATAGCTAAACTCATTAAGAAATAATACATCTTATTTAAAAATTTTATTTTCAAGTATATCTTATCGTAATAAATCAAAATAAAAAATGTTCAAAAATGCTCTCAGTGCCCCACTGGCGGACGCAAAGTGGCACCCTGCGAGGCAAAAATAGCACACTCATCAAACATTTTTTTCTTCTAAAATAAGTTGGTAACAAATCAGGGTGTCTAAATTGGCGGGATATTTGACATAATGAATAAAATATTTTTTAGCTTTTTTTTTAAGTTTGATGCGAAAATCAAAGATTAAACTAATAAAAATAAATACATTATAGTTTTTTTTTAAGTTTAACGCGAAATACATTTAATTTTGTTTATTAGTTTTGTTTTATAATTCCGAACCATTTTCAATTGTTAATGCACTGAACATTTTTACACTAGTAGTTGCGATTTTTACTGTTTTTCACTTTATTCTAGCATACACACTAATTATAAGTAACTCTATATAAATGATGCTTACAAGTAATTAATTAATTTATATTAAAAACTATAAACTAACAAAGCTTCTAATCACTTTTTTCACATTTTTGAGGTTAGAAAACACCGGTTGATGATGTCTGCTTCGCCGCCGCGGAGTGTTCACTTTGCTTCATGTGCCATCTGTGCCCCGTCTGGGGTGCCACGTATGCCCCATTTCGATGTCATTTTAATTAATTTATTATATTATTTATAAACATTTATAAATAAAAAAAAAATACAGGGATTTAAAGTTTAGGACCTCAACTATCTATTACAATTAGTTTTTTATAAAAAAATTATTATTTTGTACTTGCTTCGAGTTGAAAAATTATGAAGCCAACCTTTTTTTCTGACCCAAATTTTTAATCAGCTAAATTAAATTAATAACAAATTTTTGATAATCCTAAGTCAAGAGAAAAATACTAAAACCCATTTTAATTAAAATTTCATTCATATTAAGTTTTTAAAATGCATTAAAACTTAAATTTAAGGGGTGCCAAATTTACCTGCCCTGCTCGTTATGCCCCGCCTTACCCTATGCCACGGATTTTAGAGTATCACAATTAGGCCTTAAGGGGTTCATGCTAAAAAGTATAATTATTTGTTGGGAAAAAATTTATTTTACTGTTTTTTAGTATCTAGACGCTATTTGTTATAGTTGAGGAGCGAACTCATTAGTGACTTTTCTCACTGTAGGCTTACTCTCCAATAGTCGTTTCTAGAATAATTGGTGATTAAAACTTCGAGTGCGTATTTCCATCTACGTTCTTCTTTTTATCCTTATAAGGATATTTAATAAAAGATTTGTTCACATATTTCTTTTCCATCTTGCTTATTTTGATATTTTCAAATCATATCTTCTCCTTCTAAAAAAAGACATAAAGATAGGTATGCGAATCCATTTAACCTTACAGGACACATCGGTAAGGATCTAAGAAAGATCCCGAAAGATATGAATAAAAAATTTCCTGATTTATCCGATACTTCAGTTGTTTGTAAATCTTGCAGAATATTGCATACCAAAAAAGTTATTCTTCAGATAACGATTCTGTTTTGGTCTACGAAAATGATGATAATATGAGTATATGAGTATAAGTTCTGAAAATGATCTTGAAGATTCTAGATTTTCTGATGAGGAGGAAGTTACACCAGATGAACTTATAGAGATGTTTAATGGTATTAGAGATTAATTAATAGTCTACCTAATAATGATCCTTTTTGTGTGAGTATTCTTTCGGTTGCTTATGATTCGTGGAGCATTCGTAAAGTTTCGAAGGTATTTTGTACTTCATATAGAATGGCATGCAAAGCTAAAATGTTAAAAGCTTCTCGAGGAATTTTGGCTTCTCCAATAAAATCATCGGGTAAAACTTTACCTGAAGCAACAGTTCAAAAAGTAATACAGTTTTATGAAAATGATGAAAATAGCAGGATTCTACCTAACACAAAATATACAGTAACTGTGAAATTTAATGGAAGTAAAAGGAAGGAACAAAAAAGATTATTGCTTGATGATATCAAGAACTTGCATATTCAATTTAAGAAAAAGTTCCCCGAAAATCCAATTGGATTAACCAAATTTGCAGAGCTTAGACCAAAAGTGTGTCCTAGCAGGCTCCGCAGGAACACATATTGTATGCACAATGCATCAAAATTTCAAAGCAATGATTGATGCGATTAATTTGGATAAACTATCAAACAATACCCTCAAAGACTATAAAGATTGTATAAATTATGTTTTATGCAGAGCTTCTACAAAACAATGGTACTTAAATGAGAGCAAATCATGTCCAAAATTTACAAAGTTTTCAAATTACATCGAAAAAATATTAGACGATGAACATATTGATCAAGTGATATTCAGCACATGGCAATCTACAGACAGATGCACTCTTGTAAAACAGTGCTTGCCTAATGAAAATTTTATTGACATATTATGCACAAAATTGAAGGAACTAATACCCCGTCACTTTATCTCTAAAGACCAATCCAAATTCATTTCTGAAATGAAAAACAATATTTCAGACAAAGAGGTTGTAGTACAATTAGATTTTGCTGAGAACTATGCTTTTGTTACTCAAGATGCTGCACAAGCATTCCATTTCAATAATGATCAAAGTACAATCTTTCCAACTGTTGTTTATTACAAGTCAGGCAAAGAAGTGAAACATTTTAGTACTGTGGCAATGTTCAACTGTAATACGCATGATGCAACTGCAGTGTATATAATGCAACAAAAGCTCATTCCTGAAATTCTAAAGGTTTGTCCCAAATTGAAATAAATAAAATATGTTAGTGATGGTGCTGAACAACAATTCAAAAACCGTTTCCAAATGTGCAATTTGATGTACCATAAAAAAGAATTTAACATAGAAGCTGAATGGCATTTCTTGGCGACAGGTTACGGTAAAGGCATCTGTGATAGAGTTGGAGCGATCGTGAAAAGAGAAGCTGCACGAACTAGCTTACAAGTTCCTGCTAATGAAGTTATTTTAAATATTGAAGCACTATATTCATGGGCTAATAAGCCTAATTTTGGCATAAAATTTTTTTTGTACACTACGAATGATCACGATCAAACTGGTAAATATCTTTCACAAAGATTCAAGAACTGTCAAGCAGTAAAAAAAATTCAAATGATATGCATTTATTTCACAGTCAAATGGTCGACTGACAGTAAAACGATTTTTTAACGCTACGGAATCATTGAGTGAAATGTATTATGATCTCAATGCCTATAACTCCTCTTCAGTAGGAATAAAACACACAAGAAGTCTCTTATCAAAAAGGACTAGTCTATAATATAACCAATACATTCGATAACTACAACCTCCTTAAGCCTTGCATTAATCGGCTGGGTCGCTTAGTCCTTGCCTTAATCAGCTGGGTGACTTAGTCCTTGCCTTAATCGTCTGGGTCGCTTAGTCCTTGCCTTAATCAGCTGGGTCGCTTAGTCCTTGCCTTAATCGGCTGGGTCGCTTAGTCCTTGCCTTAATCAGCTGGGTCACTTAGTCCTTGCCTTAATTGGCTGGGTCCCTTAGTCCTTGCCTTAATCGGCCGGGTCGTTCAGCCCTTACCTAAATCAGCTGAATCGGTTGAATTTTTCAAATTCGGTCCGCCGTCTTAGATCAACCATTTTAGATTTTTTCATCCAACCGCATCAGCTTTCAAGAGGCATCTCTCAGCTATAATTTGAGTCTAAAAATTACCTGGTTGGTTGCGAATATTAATCTGTACAACATTTTTTTCTCGTTTACTCAAGTTTTCACCAGCTTTTAACCGTCATATTAAGTCCGCCATTATCAATTTTTGAAAAGTGCCACACGATTTTCGAAAGTCTGTTCCGAGACAAACGTTTTGAGACCTCATACGTCTCAACCGGTCAAAACAAATTCTGGCTGTGATGGTGATCCGCTTGATGTGAAATGTCCCATATATATATATATATATATATATATATATATATATATATATATTTAATCATTAAGAAAAGTTTGTTGTAAAAATAACTTAAATAAAAATTATTTCGAGTTATTTTTAATAATTGTATTCTTTGATTTATTTACAGCTATTTACGAATATTTGCAGTATCTACATT
The DNA here is from genome assembly GCA_017163975.1 of Anastatus disparis. Classification (NCBI taxonomy): domain Eukaryota; kingdom Metazoa; phylum Arthropoda; class Insecta; order Hymenoptera; family Eupelmidae; genus Anastatus; species Anastatus disparis. The sequence continues at coordinate 2,705,619 of JAFFSR010000272.1, read as the reverse complement.
TGAATAATGTATAAATGATAATAAACAATCATTATGTATCTCCAACCTTACGCTTTTTTATTGTTATTGACAGTTAACAGTATGTTCTTATAATCATTTATTTATTCACAGTATTATTCTACTTTTACAAAATAATTTTCATGCAAGGTGATGAAATATTTTACTATAAGATAATATATATATGTTGCATATCACAAAAAAATTTCAACATCAAAACTAATTCTCTAATGTATAGAATAAAAAATCAAATTAATAGGATTTTGAAATTTTGATATGGGAATACTTTTTATAAATAACTCTTTAATAACTTTGAGTAATGGTAAATTTTTAAATAACTTGTGGAATTGAATGCTTATTGAATTTAGTTTTAACATGAAGTTAATTATTTAAGTTGGAAATGTATTTAATAAAATAATATAACTATTTATAAGTTATTACTTAATAATTATTTTTTAAACTTTCTATTCATAGTTTGAAATAATATTAGATATATGATTATCATTTTAATAGTTTTTATAAAATATTATGTAAATTTTATAAGTATAAATTATTTAAGGAGATGTGAAATGGACACTACACTTGCAACCATAAATACTGGCTATATTTCCATTGTATTTCAAAATTTTGGATAAAGAGATGCATTAACATATAGTATGTATCACGAAGATTGTTCAGTTAACTTTTAAAATAAATTTATTCATAAGTTATTGAGCAGTTTGGGTTCCAATATTATTTATTAAAATTTTTTCTATTTGGGTTCAGAAATCTAAATATCATAAAAAACTAATGATTGGATTAATTTTAAAATTTAAATAAATAACCATCATGGTGCATTCTACAAGTTAATACATTCCTTTTATGGGAATTCAGCAATAGAATGAAAAGACAGTTAAATATGAAAGTTAAATGGAAAGACAGTTGTATTCAGTGTCCGTTTTACATCTTCTTATAGTGAAATATAAGGAGATATGAAACTTTGACAACAAATTAAAAATAAATTCATAATTATAGACATAATCAGAAAAATTTATTCATATCTCATATACTTTCCTATCTTTATAATTGACTGTTAAAAAAAATTTTATATTAAATAAATAATTTTCTAAGATTGCATTTTATAAAATTTATGTTTAGACGATATTAATAAAAATATTTTTATATCATGAAATGATAATTTTTTTAATGAGGTAAGTTGATATATTTTAAAAATTAATGTTTTTCTTAATAAAAATATTATTGCTTTAATGAAATGAATTTTGATATATTTAAATGTTAAAAATTTTTATATAAATGACAATTCATTCAAATACAAACATCTGTACAAATGAAAATGTAATTAAGATTAGATGTATGTTATTTATAGAAAATTGTTAACAAGTAACTTTTTAAATAATATATTTTCATGAAAACTGATTTAAATACTTTATTATCTAAATGATAACTTGATAAAATTTTAATTTAAAAAATTAAGTTATACAATTCTAAATACATAATATTTATATAACTGTTCATCGAATAATATTATTATTTTTTATATATATATATATATATATATATATATATATATATATATATATATATATATATATATATATATATATATATATATATATATATCGCCCATTCTCTGCCAAATCGAAAGACCAAAAATTGTTTATGCTAAAAATTGGTATAATGGTTCTTTTCCATATTATGGACCACTCAGAATTTTTATAGATCTCTTTAGTACATATTTTCAGAGCTACAAAGCTTCAAAGTTCGGCTAAAACCATATTTTTGACATTTTTAACTATTTTTAGGCTTAAATTACTCAGTTGGGTTGCGTTTTAAGAATATATTAAATATATTACTGAGAAACATATTTGTTCAAAATATTCTAGATTTTGAGAAAAAAGTAATTCATAAGTGCTAATGTAGCCATCCGCTGAGCTAAAGTCATTTGAAACATTGCAATACCACTTTTCAAGGTTTCGAACCATGATCCCATGTCCAAAAAACTCATTGAAGCAGGTAATATATGTATAAATATGGCCTAAAAATTTCAGAGTGGACATCCTTAGCAATCCCTTGGAAAAAATAATTTTTGTAATTAAAAATAATGAAAAATGTCATTTTTAGATGAATTTCTTAAATTTAAAACTTGAAATTATTTCAAAATAATTTGCAAAATGATACTACGCAAGTTGTATTAAAATTAGTTGATTTACTTTTTTTTCATAGAATTGATCACTCAATTTCAAAATTATTAAATCTGTGCTTCTGTGAATTGGGATAAAAGTTGAAAATAAATACACTGACTTTATGTATTTATTTATGAAATCATCGTATCAATGATAAGCTAAAAAAATCTTATAATTGTTTGAGAAAGTGCATTTCCATGTTTTTAGTATACATTTATTGTAATTAAAGTGAAAATAATTTTGAAGATTGTTATGGATGAACATAGAAGTGATAAATATATTTTATGGGGATTTCAACTTGTACAACCTCAAAAAATTGTTCACTCACACTATTTATAACTTGTAATAAAAAAAAAGTTATTAAAAAGTATCAACCAGTATTTCAAATAAATTTGTCAGAATATACATTCATACATGTTTTAAAGTACCCGGTTTAAAAAATTCATATAACTTGCGTAGTATCATTTTGCAAATTATTTTAAAATAATTTCAAGTTTCAAATTTAAGAAATTCATCTAAAAATCACATTTTTCATTATTTTTAATTACATTTTTATTTTTTCCAAGGGATTGCCAAGGATGTCCACTCTAAAATTTTTAGGCTATATTTATACATATATTACCTGCTTCAATGAATTTTTTAGACATGGGATCATGGTTCGAAACCTTGAAAAGTGGTATTTCAATGTTTCGAATGACTTTAGCTCAGCGTATGGCTACATTAGCACTTATGAATTACTTTTTCTCAAAATTTAGAATATTTTGAACAAATATGTTTCTCAGTAATATATTTAATATATTCTTAAAACGCAACCCAACTGAGTAATTTAAGCCTAAAACTAGTCAAAAATGTCAAAAATATGGTTTTAGCCGAACTTTGAAGCTTTGTAGCTCTGAAAATATGTACTAAAGAGATCTATAAAAATTCTGAGTGGTCCATAATATGGAAAAGAACCATTATACCAATTTTTAGCGAAAAAAAAATCGAGGGACGAAACATTTTATATATATATATATATATATATATATTTAAAAAATAATTATTACAATAGATTGTAGTTAAATAAAAATAGCGTTGAAATTTAACATAATGAAAATGTTACTTGTGATCAATGAAAAAATATTTAAATTTTTTAATTAATAATCTATTCATATCAAGAATTTTCTAAAAATTATAATATTTATGATATGCAAACCTTACTTGTGATACGTATACTTTGTAATATTTGTATCTCATTAAAATTTTATATAAGATGCAAAAAGGATTGTTAAGTAACTGCAAATACTTATTTTACTATTCTGAAATATTCGAATTGAAAATTAACCAAAAATGTGTATTTTAATCTTATGGTTTTTTACACGATTTTATTAAGCTTGCTTTCTCGTCAGTCTGTCTGTCTGTCTGTCTGTCTGTCTGTAATCAAATCTTACACGCTCGATTTGAGGCACTGTTTGACGATGGAAATTTTTGAAATTTTACACAGGCCTTGGTCTCTGATAACAATGCAATAATCCGTTGTCAGGTCAGCATGACGGATGTGCAAAATCATCTCCGAGGAAGTTTCAGTGGGGAGGCTATATTTGGGTGGAGGCGAGTTGATAGAATGTTGTTGAGTTGATAGTTGTAAAAAATGCATAGGGGCATGCATAGTGGATAGACGAATGTACAGGGGAAAATATAGAGGGCAGGGGAATCATAGGGGATAGGGGAATAATATGGGATAGGGGAATGTATAGAAGATACAATTAAATACAAGCTTTAAAAAAATTACTTATAGAAAATTCAATTTTAACTAAAAAGTAGAAAATAAAAAATTTTAAAAAAACATTTTAAAAACACGCTTTTATAGTAAAGAAAACACACTAAAAAGTAATAAATGAATCAATTTACTTCCTTGAAATTATTATTATTATACAGTTCATTGGGATAATTAAAAGAAAATTTTTGTTGTAAAATTGGCACTATATTATAAATAATTTTATACGTCGTTGTATCTCACCTAATAGTGCCAGATAGAGTATATATCCCAAGGCTGAATAAAGAAGGTCTATGTCTACGTCTCTCTCACCCTCTCTTGCTGTCTCTCTTTCTTTCTCGCCCTCTCTTGCTCTTTCGGTTTATCAGTAACCTTTTTTTTCTTTAATTTCATTTTTGTTATTCTAGTATTATTTAATTTTTCTTTATATCAATTTGGTTCTTTTTCTTTAATTTTTATATGAGTTTCCTTTTTACATAAAGCCTTTTTTGCACGCATTTGTTCTAATTTATCTGTATTTTTTTAAATTTCTTTCTTATTATCTTATTAATATTTAATATTTTTTCATATTTATATGGTCGATCTTTTTTTATTTTCATATAATTTTCTTTTACGTAAACCTTACGAACACGGCTTGGTTCTAATTTATCATTACTTTTTTTCTGCATTTTCATAATCATGTCTTTTTCTGAATTTTCTTCTATTGATTCTATTGTTATGTTATTTTCATATTTAATCCTGCTATACATAAAGCTCTTTTATTGTCTATTTCTTTAATCTAATTCTTTTTCTTCTTCATTTAATTTTATCTCATCAGTCTTAATTTTAATATCGTTATAATTTATGCAGATATCATCAAAATCCATTAAATCATCATTTGGTTTCAAAAAAATTGTATCTGAAATGTCATTGTCGATTTCCATCTGGATCATTTCAAAATTTAAATTCTACTGTTCACGATACATTTCCATGGTATTTTTGTTATGCTCATACATGCATTTTTCAGTTTTTTCAAAAAGTTCAATCTTGGTGATCACGGTGCTTTAGAGTAAATTTTAATAAAAACTTAATGTCACTTCGAAATTCCTTTTGAGAATGATTTCTAGGCCTATTATAAACATTAAGGCATCATTTTTATAATCGGTTTACATGGCCGATTCGGACAAAAATAGATAAGAATGAAAAAAATAATTAAAAACCAAACAATTTTATTTTATTCTTAAAAAAAATACTCAAAAGTGATCGAAACATAGGTATAATAGTAAGAATATAATAAAATTGAAGGATATTGGCCTTATGTTATAAATCTATTGGGCTCAAATATCAAAAATATTGTCAAAAAATAATTCTATAGCGACTTTTGCATGATCACATAGTATTTAAAGAATCTAAATATTTACATCGATGCCATCATCTAATATATTCTTTGATTTATTGAAGATCATATCATACGTCAAATTTTGAGCGATTTAGTCGTAATTTAAAACTTGCTTAACTAACAAGGAGAGGTCCTCACCTCTAAAAAACCATTTTCTGTGATACTGCAGATTACGATTCTTTAATAAGAAGAAAGAGCCTGGGTTCTTTCTTTTCGTCTAATGCAACCAGAGACTAAGATAAAGCCATTTTTCGAAAATATAGTGAAAAGAAGGGCTTACAAAAACATGATTAACCAAAAAACTAAAACTCCCACAGAAAAATATAAGTATGATAAATGAGAGTATAAGTTTAATACTTTGATTTAAGCTTTATTGCATCAGAAAGTCTTACCTAGTTTAAAAGTTATAGCTCAAATAGCATAGAAGATTTCACTGAAATATTTCAAAATCTTTTACTGGAATATTTCAGTGAAATCTTTCATTGAAAGCTTCTAGGAATATTTATGGAATATTTCAAAGGAATGTTCAAAAAGTTTTCAAAATATTACATGAAATATTTATCAAATATTCTAATGCAATATTTCATGGAAGATTTCAGGAAGGTCCCATAAACCTTTTGCTGAAAGACATCAGGAAACTTCAAAATCGTAAAGCGGAATATTACATAAATCTTCCAGAAATATTCCACCAAATATTTCATAGCAAGATTTAAGTAATCCTCCAGTGAAATATTTCATGAAAGATTTTAGGAAGATTCCAAAAAACTTCAAAATCGTACAACGGAATATTACATAAAACTTCCAGAAATATTCCACAGAATATTTTACAGAAAAGATTTAAGTGATCTTTCAGAAATATTCCACGGAATATTTCACTAAAAGATTTAAGTATTCCTCCAGTAGAATATTTCATGAAAGATTTTAGGAATATTCCATAAATATTTAGCTGGAAGATTCCAAAAAACTTTAAAATCATACAGCGAAATATTATATATATCTTCCAGAAATATCCCACGGAATATTTTACAGAAAGGTTTAAGAGGCCAGATACTATTAGAAGCTGAAGAAAAAGACATGTATAATTTGATATAAATTGCTGATGTTCAAAAATAACTAATTTCATATAAAAATACATTCAATTTCAAACATTTTTTGGATTAAAACATTTTCTATATCTTAAGAATTGAAGTGGTGGTGCTCGTTGACAGTCTGGAACAAAAAACCCTTTACCGCTGGGTTTCTTCATGAGTTTTCATTGGATTCACTTGAAATTTTATGGAGATATTCAAAATTGTAGTAGAATCCATTTAAGTGTAAAACATTCATAAAACATTCAAATAAATAAAAAATTTTTGAAAAAAAAAACAATTTAAAAAAATATTTTTTTATTAATTATTTTAAATAATAAGTTAACAAATAAATAGAAATAAATTAATTCAAAATCTGCTCCACTTATATGGATTCTACTATAATTTTGAATATCTCCATAAAATTTCAAGTGAATCCAATGAAAACTCATGAAGAAACCCTGCAGTAAAGGGTTTTTTGTTCCAGACTATCAACGAGCACCACCACTTCAATTCTCAAGATATAAAAAATGTTTTAAACCAAAAAATGTTTGAAATTGAATGTATTTTTATATGAAATTAGTTATTTTTAAACATCAGCAATTCATATCAAATTATACATGTCTTTTTTTTTCAGCTTCTAATAGTATCTGGCCCCCTTAAGTAATCTCCCAGTGAAATATTTCACCAAATATTTTACAAAAAGATTTAAGTAATCTTCCACTGGAATATTTCATGAAAGATTTCAGGTAGTTTCGATAAACATTTTGCTGGAAGATTCCAAAAAAACTTTAAAATCGTACAGCGAAATATTATATACATCTTCCAGAAATATTCCACGAAATGTTTCACAGAAAGATTTAAGTAATCTTCCAGTGGAATATTTCATGAAAGATTTTAGGAATATTCCATAAATATTTTGCTGGCAGATTCCCAAAAACTTTAAAATCGTACAGCGGTATATTACATAAATCTTCCAGAAACATCCCACGGAATATTTTACAGGAAGGTTTAAGTAATCTCCCAGCGAAATATTTCACGAAATATTTTACAAAAAGATTTAAGTAATCTTCCACTGGAATATTTCATAAAAGATTTCAGAAAGTTCCGATAAACATTTTGCTGGAAGATTAAAAAAAAACTTTAAAATCGTACAGTGATATATTATATATTTCTTCCAGAAATATTTCACGAAATGTTTCACAAAAAGATTTAAGTAATCTTGTAGTGGAATATTTCATGAAAGATTTTACGAAGATTCCATAAATATTTCGCTAAAAGATTCCGAAAAACTTTAGAATCGTACAGCGGAATATTACATAAATCTTTCAGTAATACTCCACGATATATTTTATGTAAAATTGAAGTAATCTTCCAGTGAAATATTGTATGAAAGATTCTAGAAGATTTCCATGAAGTTTTCGTTAGAAGGTTGCGCGGAACGTTACGGGAGATTTTAAGTAACGCCAGTAGGGAGATGTTCGTTAAATGAGAGTTTTCTTCCCAAGAGAGTGGATGATACCTTACTTACCTTATAAGCGAAAGGGTCAACGGTTTATTGTGTATAGTAGAATCAAATATGTAAATGCGATTTTATAACTAAATGTCAATGTTAATGTATGCGTATATGTATTGATGTATGAGTATGATGTGTTATTATATAATATATATACTATCCCCTCACCGCATTTCAAAACCTTTCATAAAATATGCCAGAAATATTTCGTAGTAGATCTGAAACTCTGGTTCTCTCATCGAAATCTTCCAAAAATTTTCCAGGAACATTTCATGAAAGATGAGAGATTACCCAAACCTGATATTGAAATATTCTTGAAATCTTTCAAAAATATTCCATGGAATATCCCAAAGTAAGAAGAATCAAGGACATACGAATATTAGAGGAATATTTTATGGAGGATTTCTGAAATATTCCAAATCTTCCGTGCTAATATTCTACGAATCTTTCACGAATATCCCATGGAATATTTTACGATGGATTTCTAAAATCTTCCATGCATGTTCCATTAAAGGTTTATGAAATGTTTCAAATCTTCTGTAACAATATTCCAAAAATCTTCCATCAATGTTCTAAAGAATACTTCATGAAATATTCCTGCAAAATTCCTGAAATGTTTCAATGAACGCTCTGAGATGACCTTAATCTTCTAATAAAATATTCTTGGAATCTTCCAACAATATTTCATGAAATATTCCAATGTAAGGACATGCGAATATCACAGGAATATTCCGTGGAAGATTCCTGAAAAATTTCAAGTCTTACATGCGAATATTTCAGGAAGCTTCCATAAATATTCCATGCTGTGTGAGAGGTGATCAAAATATGCTAATTGAACAGTGTCAAAATTTATCATCTGTTACATGCTAAAAATTTTAAGAATATATGTAATAATATTTAATTTAGCATAACTTCTGAACTACAAAAACTTTTATATCTCAATAAGCTTCAAAGTAAAGTGTTTAAGTTGTACTTTTTTATCTTCCATGCACTTTTTTGTAAGAGTTTTAGCTTTTTGGTTATTAAAGTTCTTATAAGCACTTCTTGTTATTATATTTTCGAAAAAAATAACCTAATCTTTGTCTCTGGGTTTATTAAGGGAAGAGAAACAACATGGATTCATTCTTTTCATCAAAGAATCATAACCTACAGTATCAGCCAAACCTGTTATCCAGAGGTGTGGAGACCTCTCCTTATTAGTTATGCAAGTTTTAAATTACTACTCAAAGTTTATATTAACAGATGTCATCGATGTAAATATTTGCATTCTTTAAATACTATGTATCTACACGTAAATAGCTATAGAACTATTTTTCGAAATTAATTTTAATATTTGAGCGCAATAACTCCATAACATGAGGCAGATATTCTTTAATTTTATTATATTTTTACTACCATATCTCCGTTCCAAACACTTTTGAACATTTTTTTTTATAAATAAAATAAAATTGTTTGGTTTTGAATTTTTTTTTTATTTTTACCTATTTTTTTTTCAAATCGGTCATGTAAAACAATTTTCAAAATGATGTCTAAATTATGTAATGGGCCTAGAAATATTCTCAGATGAAATTTTGAAGTTACATTTAATTTGTATTTGAACTTTCTCTGGAGTACCGTGCGATATTTAAATTCAATGGTATGTCATTGAAACATGGTTTATGAAAAAAACTTGTTCTTATCATGTTTGATGGATTATCGTAATAAATATTTGTATTATTATAATTATGTAAAAGTGGAAACATTATTATTTGTTGCGTTTTAAAAATTCCTAATAAATGTTATCGCATTTGAGAAATTTCATATCATTAACAACATGGACATAAATTATAAAGTATTGCAACAGCAAAAGCAATTGCAAAAATGCTCCCTACTGAAAAAAGTCAGATGAGATCTAACTTAATTTCTCATCCGAGATTCTGTGCTGAAATTGCAGCTGAGATCTCATCTGATTTCATATCTGATTTTTCATCTGCCGTTTCAACTAAAAAAAACTAAGTTCACCAGAGCGAAAATTTTCTAAGTATTGGTTAAAAAAAGTCAATTAAAAAATATCTATTTTTGGATTTTAAACCATTTAGCATTGAATGAAATATTCTTCTGGGATCATCAAATTTTTTTACTCTCTAATATACCTTGTTGAAAATAATGACGTCTTTTTAAGACGTTTTCGAAAAACTTCTTTGAAGACATCTTTGGTCGTGTCTTAGATTGGAACAAAATAAAACGTCATTTTTTCAATGTTGAGGAAAGATAATAAACAAATGTCGTCTTTTGTATAATTTAATAATTTTATACACGTACTATTTTAATAAAAATTCATAGTTGAAGAGATCATTTTTACGAAATTCGTTCATTTTTCTAAGCAAATGACGTTATATTCCTTGAATTTAAAAATTCAATTAATACGTCTTTCTCCTACGACGTCCTGTTGAAAAGAATGACGTTTATTTAAGACGTCTTTGAATGACGTCTTCAAAGACGTCTTAAACGTGTTTCACATTAGAACAATAAAATTTGTTAAAAATTTGTTATGAACAAATAACGTCTTTCTTCCTGAATTACGTCATCAAAAGACGTATTTCTACGGTGATACAGATATTAAAAAAGGTCTTTTTAGATGTCAATTTCTCCAAATTTAGAAAAATTAACGTCATTTTTTATGAATTATGTCATTGAAAAATGTCTTTACATGATATTCATTTCCCGTTCAAAGGAAAAAACAAAACGAGGTAAATTATAATAAATGAATCATAATCAAAATATATTTTAATTATCAGATAAATAATGTTTTTTAAGGTTGATAATTAACAACTTGAAAAATGAGAACTAAATAGTTAGTGAAAATTTTTTATGATTTCCAGGTTAAGAGTATAAAAGGAAAATATATTTTAGGAAATTAGATGGAATAGAACACAGTTTTGGAATAAAATGGACTATTATTCGATGATATATGCAAGTCGTATAATAGAATACAAAATAATCAGCTAGTAAGTATGAAGTAGATAAGCTCTTATTCATCGAATGTTTATTTTTGAAATATAGCATGTTTTTTTAAATATATGTACTCATAATTAGTTAGAACCATATTTAATTTTTATATTTTTTTGTTTTGGTACAAAAATTAAGTTTGCCCAACGAACTTACAAGAAAAAATCTTAAAATATTTCAAGAGAGGGGCTGGATTGATTCCTAAAACTTTGCAGAATATTTATTTTGGGTAGTTGAAATAATTAAAAAGTAAAAAAATCATATGACCTGAAAACAATATTTTAATCAATGTATAATGATAAATGGAAAAATACGTTTTCTTGATAATACTTCATTTTTAACAAACACTTAAAAGATTTTTAGCTTTTAGTTTCAAGGCAATCAGATACATTAAAAAATTTTTTAAATCTATGACCCTAAAATAATATTTTGATAAATGTATAATGGTCGAAAATGGAGGAATAAATTTTTCAGAATAGACTATTTTAACCAACACTTAAAAATTTTCAGCTGAGGAGACTTAGTTTTCACGCAGTCAGATACATTAAAAAATAAAAAATTGATGACCCCAAAAAAATGTTTTAATCAATATAAAATGGTTTAAATTGCAAAAATAGATTTTTTTAAATTGAATTTTTTTCAACTAAAATTTTTGCTTTGGTGAACTTAGTTTTTTTCCGCTGAAACGACAGATACGAAATCAGATGAGATCTCAGCTACGATTTTTGCACGGGATCTCAGATGAGAAATGAAGTGAGATCGCATCTAATTTCTTTCAGTGGGGTCTATATTTAAAAACTGTTGAAGGTGTCAGGACTGAGTTCAAGCTTGAAAAAAAATATTCAAATGTAGTCATAATTTTTTTTCTTATGATATTCATTAGTAAAACTCCTCTTCGCCTTAAGAGCATGACGAAGCTGTCCGCCTTCTAATAATATTTCCAATCTTAACTTATGAATAAACGATGCGTTTAATCGAGTTTCTTTGCTACAAAGAAAAAATTTGTAAGATTAAACTCTAATGCGGACAACTCAAGAAATCCACCAAAATATAATGGATACAAAGTTATAATAAAAACTTTCAATATGTCGTATTTTAAGGTTAGGTTTGTCGAGTTTGATATCTAAATTCCAATCAAAGCTCATAAAAAAATAACAAGTCCAAATGATTTTTTATTCTAACAAAAATTATTGTATAAATATAGCTTTAGTGCGGACAAGTCATCTGCCGTCCAAAGTATAAAAGTGGTTAACTACATTGGAATTCCATTGGAGTTAAGATTTTCTTACTTTGGACGGCAGTCATTATATTTGTTTAATTTAAGAATTTAAAAAGATATTGATAAAATAAAAAAAGCAAAACTTGATTGCTGCAGCTCCGACATGCCGTTAATTATGTATTAAATATAAAACTTTGATACATTATTAATTTTAAAAAACCTCATCCAATGTTTTAAATTCGTTTGAATTGTCGAAAACTTGATTTTTGAAAATTTTGGTACTTGCCGTAGACTTTCTCAGCTAACTCTCAACTAAATAACTTTAAAATTTCAAGATATCTTAAGTGTATATATCTTCACAAAATAACAGCACTAGAATTTTGATAAGATAAGTTGAAGTAAATGTTAAATTAAATTACTTATATAAAATTCACAAATATATGTATTTTTATCAACTTTTTAAACTGAAATTAAAATATTTTTTTATATTAAACTTAAACTGTTATTTTCTGAAGATACATAAACTAAAGATCTCTGAAAATTTTGAGGTTAATTGGTTAAAAATTGGCTGAGAAAGTTTGTGCCAAGAACCAAAATTTTAAATATCAAGTTTTCGACTACTCAAAAGAATTTAAAGTATCGGTTGAGATTTTTAAAAATTATTTATGTATCAAAGTTTCATATTCAATAAATGTAATTATGTTAATAATATATGTACATATATATAGATGTCAAGTCGTGGAATTGAATACTAATAAAATTAAGTTTTAACATTATTGGTAATTATTTAAGTTGAAACTGTATTTTATAAAATAATACAGCTATTCAATAATTAATAAGTTCCTAATTATAATAATGATGTAAACTTTTTATTAAAAGCAGGCCGGAGCAGATTCGATACAAACTGAGATTAAAAAATCTGTTGTTTAATTTTCTTCTACTATACGTAATGAAATGCATTGAAATTTTGAATACATTCAGGAATTTTATTTCTCTCTTGTCCTAGCCAAAAACAATAGAAGAAAATTTTAAAACATGAACAATTTTATACTACAGCTGTATATTAAACTCTAAGTACAGTTACTTACTTTTCGTTTAAAATAAGGTGAATTTTATTAAAAAATCATCTATTATACAATCATGTATGTATAAAAAATTGCGTTGAATAACAATTTCTTTTGAAAACAGTATAATTAATTTATTCATGATAAAATAACATTTTCACTTCACGGTCGGTAATCAAAACTGCTCCAGCCTACTCTGAATAGTTAAAAATAATATTATATATGTGATCATCATTTTCATAGTTTATTTCAAATATTATGTAAATTTTATAAGTATAGATTATTTAGAGTGAAATATGATGTAACTTCGGCAATAAATCCAATCTAATAGAATAATTGTAATTTTCAATTATTATATTTAAGGGGATGTAATAGGGTATATGATTTCTACATAGTTACCGACATTACAGTTTTACAAATTTTTTATCTTTATTCAAAAATTTTCAGAAATATCTCTATATTAGGCTTTTTATCAGTAGAAATGGAAGACTGTAATATAGAGATATTTTTAAAAATCTTAGATTAAGAACCAATAATTTGGAAAACTGTAATGTCGGTATTTTACATTCCCTTAATACAAAATTTAGAGAGATATTAAAGAATCTTATCTATTTCCTGCATTCTTAATAAATGTCTTGCAAATCATAAGTAAATTTTCTTTGAAATGTTTACTTTTTTATGGGAAATTTTACTTTCATCTAGACAGATCATAAATATGGATTCATAATTATAGATATAATCAGAAAAATTTATTTATATTTCATATATTTTCCTATCTTTGTAATTAACTATTAAAAAAAATTTAATATCATGAAAATGACTTTTCAAGATTGTATTTTATAAAATGTATGTTAAAAAAATACTAAAAAGAATATTTTTATAATATGTTATGATAATTTTTCAAATGAGATCATTAGTTACATTCAAAAATTAATATATTTCTCTTAATAAAAATATTATTGCTTTAATAAAATTTCATATTAATACATTCAATTCTTAACAATTCTAATATTAATGACAATTAATATTAATTCAATTAATACACATGTACATATAAAAATGTAATTAAGGTTACATAAATGTTATTTATAAAGAATTGTTTACAAGTAAAGTTTTAAATACTAATCTATTTTTAATAAATTAATTTAAGTACTTCATTCTCTGAATAATAACTGAATAAATCTTGAATTGAATAAATTATGTTATACAATAATAAATTTATTTAACTGTTCATCAAATAAAATGATTATTCATTAAATATATTGTTCTTACATATACAGTGCGTCCCATAACTATAAAATCACCTAAGATTTAGATGAAACTTTTATCGCAATGTCAAAAAGAATTGCAATATCGTTTTAAAAACTATGGAATATTTTAAAAAATCTTTTTTTAAAAAAAAAATATCGTCTGAAGGCTCATTAAAGAGCTAAAAACTTTTTATTTTGTTATAATTACAAAATTAATGCAATATTACATTTTTTATCCATTTCATAACTATAAAACCATTTTGGGAAAACAGCGCAATTATATTTGTTAAACATAAAATTAATACCTTGACATGATATAATATTTTTGTTAATAATTTTAGTATTTAAATATATTTTGTTAATATTCGATTGGTCTTCCACGGTTATGTACCAGGAAAATTCTATTGGACATACTGTCAATTTAAATTTTTATAATTTCTTTTTCGATTTCACTCCAAGCTTCTAAAATTGCCTCTTTTAATTCATTAATTGTATTGTACTGCTTATTTTCAGCATACACTCTACGTACAAGAATAGCCAATGAATTTTCTATCAGATTTAAGTCTGGGGAGCAAGCTGACCATAATAAAACTAAAATGTCATTATTGACAAACCACTGTTTTGTAGCTTTACTTGCATGAATTAATGCATTATCTTGTTGAAAAGTTAAATTTTCTGTATCATTTTGATCTAAATGAGGTAGTAATCGATTTTGCAATACATCAATGTATTCTGTTGCATTCATTTTACAAAATGGAGAAGCTAAACGTAGAAGCCCATTTTTACAAAAAGCTCCTCAAACTATTAAGCTTCCGCCTCCAAAATTTCTGCGTGAAAAATACTGAGGTTTCTTTCTCAAATTTCTCCAATAAGAGTGATTTCCATCAGGGCCGTCTAAATTAAATTTTTTTCATCTAAGAAAATAACCTTGAAATATAATTAAATAAATTAAACTTGAATTTATAATTCACAATATTGTTACGATATTAGTGCAATACTTACTCATTTACTTACTTTATTCCAATCAGTGTATATTTTAACCCTGGTGAAAAAAATCAGGTGACAAATCACCTGATTTCTCAGGTGATTTATCATGCCAAAACATCATGTAACGATATTTTTGGTTTTTACACGTTCCAAACAATGCTTAGTCAATTTAAAACAATTTTTGAAAATTTTTGAAATTTTTTAACTTAGAAATTTTTTTGTAAAATTAGTCAAAATTTTTTTTAAGACCGAATTATCTAAAAAATTTTCAAAGTTCGAAATTTTCAAAAACTGTTTTGAATTAACTAAGCATGGTTTGAAACGTGTAAAAACCAAAAGAATCGTTATATGATGTTTTGGCATGATAAATCACCTGATTTTTTTTAACAGGGAAATCTTGCGAATTCAAGCCGAGCCTCTTTATAGCGTTGCAATAGCTATGGAGCTTTTTTCAACTTTTGTCTTACGAGATGTTCTGACTTTTTAATTACTCTATAAATCGTACTGCGTGGAATTTCCAATTAAAATTCTTCTTTAATTTTTCGTAAGCTTTTTGTAGAGTTACTCGCTGTTTTTTTTATTTGTCGCTCAATCCGTGCAGTTACCTCTTTCTTTGGTTCCCCTTTTTTATTTTTACCATAAAAAGCAGTATTTTTAAAAAAATTTAAAACAACATTGTGCGATCTCTTAAGTTTTTGAGTGATTTCTCGAATATTTATATTACTTTCACGATACGCTAAGATTTTTCCTTTTTCTTGTTCAGATAAGCATTTACCTCGAGGCATTATAATTAATTTTTTTTAAATATAATAATAAAATGTGTAAATGCTATAATAAAAATATTCAACAATGAAAATTGAATTTTAAACCGTTGACCGTTAAAACACATTTCGTGACAGTCAAAAACTTCATTCTAGCCGATAGTGGTAGCGTCAGAGCGAAAAATTAAAAAATTTCCAAAATAAAAATATTAAAAAAAATTCTTTTCATGATTTTATAATTAATAACAAATTCAAAGAAAGAAAGTTACTATAACAAAAGTAATTTATTGCACTTACTTATAATTTATAAATATTGCATAATTTTTAAATTATTTAAATTATAAATAAGAGCAATAAATTTATTTTGTTACAGTAACTTTCTTTCTTTGAATTTATTATTAATTATAAAATCATAAAAAATATTTTTTTTAATACTTTTATTTTGGAAATTTTTGAATTTCCTGCTCTGACGCTACCACTATCGGCATCGCTGATTCTATGATGAAAATTTTCAACTGGTTTTATAATTATAGAACAAAATAAAAAGTGTTATTTATGTTGATTTCGAGGTTGATTTCGTAATCGTTACAGTAAAGAAAGTTTTAAAGTTTTAAAGTTTTAAATAAATGCTCAAATGATATTTTTTCTCTTTTGAGATTAGTTTTTAAAACGATATCGCAATTCTTTTTGACATTCCGATAAAAGTTTCATCCAAATCTTAGGTGGTTTTATAGTTATGGGATGCACTGAATATTACATAAATAATAATTACAATGGATGATAGTTAAATAAAAATTTGTATTTTAATAATTATAATCATAACGTTGAAATTTATTTTGATGAAAATGTTATTTGATTGACATTTTCAGTTTTGTTTTAATACAAATATAAATATATTTGAAAAGTTACTTGTCATCAATAAAAAATATTTGAATTGTTTGAATAATAATTCTTTATTAATACATAGAACTCATTCATAAATTATAATATCAATACAAAGGAAATAAAAAAAAACAAATATGAAATTGAATATAATAACCTTACTTGTGATACATACACTTCGTAATATTTATGTTTCATGAAGAATTTACATTTTATGCTAATAGAATTGCTGGGTAATTGCAAATAACAGATTTATTGTTTTGAAATATTCGAATTTCAAAATAACTAAAGTATTTTATTTTAATCTTATAATTGTGTATTTAAATTCAGTATTTTGTATGTATAAAATACGTATGTGAAGATATTATGATTAGAAATAAACAAGAAATATGTTTTTAAGTATGTTTCACGTAAAAAGGTTATTTTTAATTTCATCGTTTAAATTCATAGTCATATATTAAAGTCAAGGATCTGAACATAAGAGCCGTTCTTCAATGATATTACACGTTACACGTATCTCGTTATACGTTTTGGAATTTTTTTAGCTGATGTCTACTGAATTCAATATCCAAACGATACTCAAGTTCGAAATTAAACGTGATACTCACGGTCACCTATTAAGTCGAGCTTAATTTTCGACTTTTATAAATTGCGCCTTACAATTTACATAAGATTTAAGACATTTTTTACTCTTTTTCTTTAGTCGGATAATATACTATTTAAAGTTAAATATTCTTGGAAACAAAGCTTAAGTTTTCTATTTTTTTAATGCTCCTGGTTCTATTCCATTACTTTATATTATTTAGTTACACTGATTTTTAGTATAAAGTAAATCTATATTTGAAATTTATTTTATGTTGTTGTTTTTTGGTGCTTTTATTTCAAATATTAAACTACATATGTTTGCTCTTTATTAAAAACCGGTGAAGTTAATTATATACATGAAATCGAACAGAACTACATGACATTCCATTTATGACATATTTAAACTTAGCCTTATATTGTATGTGTAATAAACTTAAGCTTTTTTTCAATATTAGTTTACATATACAATAACGTATACTTAAATTCAATATTCAAAAGTTAATTTACTCTTCAGTGAATTTTAAATAATATAAAATATTTACCACCTTATTCTACGAATTTCCGGTTCTTCGGATTCTTGCATTTTTTAGGTACGTGTTTCAAGCATATATACATGAAGGCAGTATGTAATATGGAAAAGTGGTTGCTATTTTAACGATGATGTAGAGAAAGAAAATAACTACTCACATACTGTCTCTCTAGTGCAGCGCTTACGAGAGCGTTACACAAGAGGGAGGATGTAAGTGAATATTCTCTTTCTCTTTACCTGAAGTTGCTACCACTTTTTGACACAACGTACTTCCTTCATAGTATATATGCTTTAAGGGTATGTGTAATTTTTCTTGCAATAAGATTTGCCTTTTCTATAGCTACCCTTCTTAATTTTCTTTTCTTTTTAAAGTATAGACTTCAATTATGATATATTATTGGAGTCTACATTTGACTAGCCTCTAGACAATAGAGAGAATTTTTTGTTGACAGTGCATTATTAAATGCAGCTAAATATAACTCAGCTTAGCTAATTTTTGACTGATGTTTTGTCAATTTTTATCTAAATTTTGTATGATTTAACTGAACTTTATGAATAAGTTCAGCTAATTTTCAGGTAAATTTATCCTACTTCTGCTTAGTTTCAACTAATTTTTAGCTAACTTTTATACAATTTTCAGCTATTTTTAGCCAACTTTTAGCTAACTTGTAGCTTCTATTTTAATGAACTTTCAGCTAAATTTCAGCTATATTATAGCTAACTGGGGCCACGATTGAATCTTATACACGACGGCAGCGTCGATAACGGTGGCAAAAACTTTGTATTATATAAAGAGATATAGATCTTTCTATATAATATAGTTTTAAAAAAAATTAGTGGTTGACCCCCCATATCTTACCCATAGAACTCTTATTTTCCACCCATTAATTAATAATACCCATTTTCTACTCATGTTACACCCATTTTCCACCATTTTTCAACTCTGCATCCCATCCAACAAAAATAACTACTGATACGCAAGTAAAGATACTTGAGTTCCAAGTTATACTCAATACTGGAATCACGTTCATGAATTCGAACTTTATAGACGAATCTTAATCTTGTAAATGCTGAAGAATATAATTTGCACTTGCGCATACAGAAAAAGGAAAATACCTTAAAAAAATGTGCTAACTTGAGTCAGTAGTCAAAAATACATTATTAGTCATTTTTTAATTGATACTCAGTACATAAATTAAGACAACCTATATTAGTACATCCTTTAACTATTTGGTATAGCACCGAATTGGTCCGTACCACGGAACTAAATTATCTTATACTAACATATTACCTATATAATACGCACTGCGGCGCTGTCAAGTATGAAACTTCAATATAATTTATACTTCATAACATAAAAACTAATGTTTTCTGCGAAACATTGCCCTTGAATCGACTACGTGAAATGTCAGTCTTAGTACCGAAAAAAGAGACACTAAACATCGAAAATTTATGCTCTCGCTTTATAATATAATAGTACCAACATTAGTCCCTAAAATTCAAGCTATAATTAACTGAAATTATATCAACACTTTTTTTTAAATACCTTAGTACATAAATTAGGTATACTAGATTTAGTACCTATTTTAACAGTACTTTCTTTCTCCGTGCAGTTGTCAGTTCTAGTAAACGTCAAATACTGTTTTCGATTATTTCGTGGTTCGTTATTGAAACACGTGATTAAAAAGAATGAATTCTTATCATATTTTTTCATTGATTTAAATGCAATTTTGTAAAAGAAATTTTTAATTCATCATGATATGATTTGTATTTAAACAATTTTTTATGCATATTGTAACTTTAATTAATCCTTTTCTATAAAAATATGAAAATTCAATTCAGTACGAAACTTCAATATCACAATCCATAAGTTGAGACAATTCTTTTCCATTTTGAAATTGGGTAATTTATACATGATAATATAATATATGAAAATTGAACCGAGCGACGGTAGGAGCGAGGTAAATTAGGTTAGTTTAAATTAAAATGAAAAGCAATTTTTATAAGATGAGAATATTATTAACCAATGTGAATATAATAAACAACACTGAAAAAATACAACAAGAATTAGAATCAATCATTTTCTGAAACTGAACTTAAGAGCAGGCCGGATTCGCTGTCCTTGTCTAATTGGCATTTTTGTTATTTACTCAAGTATTAATCGGTGTATCTGCAAATTGAAGGTTAAGCGCAATAGATATTATTATTACAAATATTTATGCACAAGAAAAAAAAATCTATCGCTTTGTTTTTGAGAAAAGTAAGGAACGCGAAAATATTATAAACATAATCTTTTACTTCGGCGTTCCTTACTTTTCTCAAAAACAAATCGATGGATTTTTTTTTTCTTGTGCATAGATATTCATAATAATAATATCTATTGCGATCAACCTTTATTTTGAAGATACACCGATTAATACTTGAGTAAATAACAAACAACTCAATTGTTACTCGGTCGGTATCAGGTTCTACTCCGGCCTGCCGTTAATAATACAGATCAGTAGGTACTTTCATTTCAACAAATCTCAAGGATCGATATTGAAGTCAGTGTTTATCATCCACTAAGTCTATAAAAGAATATGATCATTTATGTGTCATTCACATTTATATCATTCATCTGTACTGTTATAAAAAAAATTTTCGTTCACCTTGAATCACACTATTTATAATTTGCAATCAAGAAAAAGTTATTACAAAGTATCAGTCATTATTTTTAAAAAATCTGTTAAGAAACATTAATACATGCTCCAAAGTATCGACGTGCATAAAGCTTTCAAAGCTCACTTAGATTTGTGAACCTCACTATTTAAAGACATTATCAATCACAGAATGAACAATACCCATTAATGATTTACGTAACTGAAAGAAAATATCAAAAGTTTTTATAAATAATATTTGATTACGTGAATTGATTTCATACTTTTTTATTATAAATTCAAAATTTAAAAAAACCTTTAGGCGTATGTTATAATTAAAATATAGATTATCAAATTTTTCATTTACAATATATTTTAAAATTTAATATCACATTATAAACAATATATCAAACTATAAAAGCATAAATATATAATATTTTTTTTTTTGTAATAAGTATTTTAAGACTCAATTGACAAGAAAAGTGTTTGATCTCCGGGAAACGGATCTGTCTGAAACTGTGAAAAAGTATTTTTTGATGAAAAAAAAATGAACCCATGTTTTTTTCTTTTCGTCCAAAAGGCCCTAGACAAGGATATAGACATTTTTAAAAAGTATGGTAAATAAGAGCCTTTATAAGAACTTAAATAACCAAAGAACTAAGACTCTTACAAAAAAATTTCATAGAGAATAAAATAAAACACGAATTGAATGCTTTAATTTAAGCTTTGTTGCATTAAAAAAGTTTTTGTTGTTCGAAAGTTACAGGCAATTAAAATATGCTAATGAAATAGTGTAAAAAAATAATCATATTTTATATGCTAAAAATATTAAGTAAATATGTAGTAATATTTAATGAAGAATAGCTTTTGAAGGGCAAAAGCTTTTTTGATGCAATAAAGCTTAAATTAATGCATTCAATTTGTGCTCTATTTCATTTTATATGCATTTTTTTAAGAGTCTTAGTTCTTTGGTTATTTGAGGGGGCCTATCAGACAAAAAGAAAAAACACGGGTTCATTTTTTTCTATCAAAAAATCATATCCTACATTTTGAGCCGAATCCGTTTTCCGGAGGTCAAACACTCTCCTTGTGAGTCTATCTTCTGCGGTAATTTATTTAACAAAATAGTTTTTTCTAAATAATATTATAATACATTATCACTATTTTATGTTTGTTTGTTATATATATTTAAGAAATCAACAGTATAAGAACAAATCTCGCTAATTTGTTTATTAGTAGCGGCCTGATCGGATCATACTGGGACATTGCAATAAGACATGTTTAATACCTTCTTTATGTATACCACATTCTATACATACTGGACTATTAACAATGTTCATTTTAGCCAATGAGGCTGCCAAGTCATATAATGATCCGCTCTTATACGATTTATCGATATAATAACCTTTCGCAGTTTATTTGTTATATAAAACCATGTTGATTTTTTAGCATTATAATATAACTTATAGTATTTTACACGTTTATTATTACCCTGTTCCAAACAGGGTAATAATACTATAGCTTTTTTATCTATAGCATAACCTGAGTTCAAGTTCTTTGCTGGATAGACACAAATATAATGACAGGTTGAACCTACAAACTTTTTAGGGCCCTTACTGCTATCCGTGTAAATAGCATGAGCGTTTAATTCTTTTAAATATGTGTTGATAATATAGTTTGGGCCAGAACAGTTTTTATCGTGTAACCTAAGTCTATATTTGTGTCTATTGTAGTTGTTATGGTTTGTAGTCAAAGCAGTAGATATTGAAATTTTTTTGGAGTTTAATATTTAGCTTTAAAACATTGTACATACATTTAATTATTAATCTTGATTTGTTGTTCACTAGTTTTTAATATTTATTATTTTTAAAGTTCTGCATGGCACCATATATCATTAAATTTGAATTTGATAGTATATTCGCTGCATAGCAGTTGCCCAAGAATTTTGTACGTTTCATAATAGACTGCAATTTGGACTCAGTGAGTATTATATTTGTTGCAGTGGTTTTTAAATAACCCAAAGCTGTTCTAATGCATGATATTTAAATTCTCTCTAACGATTCGGCGAGACTTTTCGATTTTGGAAAAAAGATATAACTACCGTAGTCTATTATAGATCGTACAAAAGCTCTTATAGAGGATGATCAAAGTACTTGGGTAAGCGCCCTATTTAACTTCGCATAGGAATTTATTGATTGGCTCTGTTAGCTCATTTTTGAAGTAGCATGTCAACATGAGGTTTAAACGTAAATTTATAATCTGACGTAATACCCAGAAAGCGAGCTTAAACGTTCGATTTATTTATACAATTATCAATACAAATTTCGGTTTCGCCCGGTTTGATGTTACGATTATTGAAGTGTATTAAGGCACTTTTTTCTGCCTTGAATTCCAGGCCTAGTACTTCAAGGTTATTTTTAATAATAATTACTGCTTTTTTAATAAGGTTTTTTTATTTAAGTTTTGAACCATAACTACAATGGACACTAATATCGTCGGCAAATTGAGTTACCGTAACACTTTTAGGAACCTTCTTAGTGATATCCTTGACATATATTAAAAATAATAGCGGGCAAACGACTCCTCCTTGAGGAACCCCCTTGTAGCAGTATCTGCATTCATCTTTAATAGATCGGTAAAAATGCATCTATTATGAGTAATAAATTTGATAAACTGAATAAATGATTCCGAGCCACCTATGTCAGCTAGTTTGTCAAGAAGTATATATATATATATATATATACACTAGGAGGGATACCCCCAAGCTCGCTCCGCTTGCTAACCACCAATATTTAATTTAATTTACTTTGAGAAAGATTTATTTATGTTAAAATATATGTTACATGGTCCAGAGACACTTTGTTATGATTTAAGAAATAGTAAATATTGAAAAATTTTTTTGAGAACGTTTTGTGATTTAATTATTTTTGAAGACAATGGTTTCCCAAAATACAAAAGGAAAAATAGTAAATCAAAAAACTATTATTATCATAAAAAAATTGATGGACAACAAATAAAAGTTTATAACTCAATGTTAGTACCATATAATTCAACATTACTTAAAAAATACAATTGTCATATAAATGTAGAATATTATGCATCAATAATAAGTATAATAACTCAAGTACTAAAATCTCATTAATGTCTATAGCATTAATAAATTATTTATCTTTCACTTAAATCATTACATCTATAAATTTTTTCATTATAAATATATTTCTATATATTTCGATATTTTTAAATATCGAGGTATATGTGTGCGTACGACGCGACTAATAATTCTAAAAACTATTCCTTACACTATAATTTTTTTGACTTCAATAAATTAGAATCAAAATGTATGCATCAATGAATATTTTGAGAAGTCACAACTTCTATTTCATCAAACTTTAAATTAATTATTTATCAATAGAGGTTAACGACAGTATAAATGATTTATTTAATAAAGAAATATTTAACAACTTTTAACTGTCATGATAATTCTTTTATTATTACTTCATAAGACTACGTTTCAGTCATATTTTTGATGACCCTTTTCAAGTACAAAATTTTCTTAAATTACATAACAATGTATAAACATTTTCCACCTGAAACATAACATATATATCTATATAAAACTTCCATTCATTAAAATTACAAAAACAATTTATCATCAAAATATCTATAATATTCTATGTACCCTTCAAACATTTTTTTAAAAGAACAATGAAACATTATAAACTCAATTAAACAACTTAATAATAAATATATCTCTCCAAATTATTAATAATAGAGACCATCAATTAGCATGGTTTCAGTCTAAAGTATATACAAGTTGCAAAAACATATGATCAGATTAAAAGCAGAGAAATCGTTCACAACAGCAACTAGACAGAACACTATAAGGAGGATCACACAACATGAACTAGCAAGTTAAAAGATATCCATGTAGTAAGGCGCTGTTGTTGGATGTACATTTAGCACATGCGTATGTCAAATTTGAATAAAATGTATCAACTATGAAAAGAATATTAATTACAAAAAACTTATAATGAATAATTTACACAATCAATCGTAATGAGATAAATAAATACTACTAAAAATATAGATATATATATAATACCTCATCATATCCTAAACTTAGGAAAATTATTAACTTCGATTTACAGTCCACACATTATTATCAATATAATCCTTAAAAACAGTTAACAACTTTTGCGTGTCAAACATTCTGTTGATATTGTGCTTGTGAATGTGTCTGTTGATCATTTCAGAGACCAATCTTTTAAAATAATTACCCTCATTATCAAGTATTTTAACCTTATCAATGTCAAAATTCATACTATGACCAGTGTTTAACTCATGAGAGTAAAGGGCCGATCTTTCACGCTTATGTAAGCAATCAGACCTATGTTCCTTAACTCGAGTTTCAAGAGAACGACTGGTCTGTCCAATGTAGCAATCATTACAATCAGTACAATCAATCTTGTATACAACGTTATTTTTTAATGATTTTTTTTGTAATATCTTTGCCTAATTGTGAATTGCATTTAATTTTGTTATCAAGACTAAAAATTAATTTAAAATTAAACCTTTTGCATATGTTTTTAAAAGTAAATTCATGGGATTTTGAATAAGGAAATACAATTATATTGTTGGACTCTGAAAGATCCCTTACATTTAGATTGTGGTGATTGTACCTACTCTGCTTAATTCTTTTTTCAATATGTGTGTTTATAAATTCAATTCAGTAGTTGTTACCAATAAGCATCCTTCTAATGATATTGAAATTCTTAGCATGAAACTTTGTATTTGATAGCTTGAGTACTTTATCCACCAATGAGAACACAATACCAATCTTTTGTGAAATTGGTCCATGAGAAAAGAAATTTAGGTATTGTCCCGATAAGTGGGTGAGCCAATGGTGGAAACAATAATTCTCATAGACTTATCAATTTTGTGTAGCTTTATCAGTCCATAACATTTTGAGAGAACACATTTATTGGTGGTGTTATTAGAACGTTTTTTATTATCATTATTACTATTACTATTATTATCAATAAAAAGTGATCTATTATTAAGTTTCTTGATAATATTATTAGTAGATCTCTCCAACATAGGTAATGGATCCTTATTAATTCTTTTATATAATGATTCATTATTTAAACATTCATTAACCCTACTATTATAGTCTTCAGTATTAAAAACAACAATGGAACCACCTTTATCAGATCTTGAGATCCTTAAGTTGGAATTATTATTAAAAAATTTATTTGTCCTATTTATGTTGTTAATGAGACAATTATTCTGGATGTTATAACTGTTGCGTCTACTATTAATAGTAGAATTGAGAATCTGTTTACAAAACTTTTCATGCTCAGACTCTTCCAGATGAGACATAATGTTTAGACTTTTCATAACATTCAGTTTAAATTTGTCACTGTTTTCATTACAAAAATTAAATTTAGGACCTAGTTTTAGTGTGTCCAAAACATATGAAGATAGAGAGCGGTCAGACAGATGACCAACAAATTTTTCATCAGTTCTAGTTTCATAGTTGTTGTTGAGGTGACCATTATTATTTAACTTGTCATTAGTTGAGTTAGAACAATTCAGATGATTCTGATTCCTATTAGCATTAAGGTCCATTAAACCATTTTTATAAGGTTCAAAGTCAAAATATTTATTATAAAATCTGTAGTAAACCAATCCAGATTTATTACACAATCTGTTATTAATGTTTTTAGAATGTACATAAACTTTGTTATGAGTAAACCTGGTAGTAAACAACACCTTACACTTCCTAGATGTCAACATTGATTTCACTGATAAAAACAACATAATTACTGATTGGTATCTCAAGGAAACTCACTCGGGACAATACCTAAATTTCTTTTCTCATGGACCAATTTCACAAAAGATTGGTATTGTGTTCTCATTGGTGGATAAAGTACTCAAGCTATCAAATACAAAGTTTCATGCTAAGAATTTCAATATCATTAGAAGGATGCTTATTGGTAACAACTACTGAATTGAATTTATAAACACACATATTGAAAAAAGAATTAAGCAGAGTAGGTACAATCACCACAATCTAAATGTAAGGGATCTTTCAGAGTCCAACAATATAATTGTATTTCCTTATTCAAAATCCCATGAATTTACTTTTAAAAACATATGCAAAAGGTTTAATTTTAAATTAATTTTTAGTCTTGATAACAAAATTAAATGCAATTCACAATTAGGCAAAGATATTACAAAAAAATCATTAAAAAATAACGTTGTATACAAGATTGATTGTACTGATTGTAATGATTGCTACATTGGACAGACCAGTCGTTCTCTTGAAACTCGAGTTAAGGAACATAGGTCTGATTGCTTACATAAGCGTGAAAGATCGGCCCTTTACTCTCATGAGTTAAACACTGGTCATAGTATGAATTTTGACATTGATAAGGTTAAAATACTTGATAATGAGGGTAATTATTTTAAAAGATTGGTCTCTGAAATGATCAACAGACACATTCACAAGCACAATATCAACAGAATGTTTGACACGCAAAAGTTGTTAACTGTTTTTAAGGATTATATTGATAATAATGTGTGGACTGTAAATCGAAGTTAATAATTTTCCTAAGTTTAGGATATGATGAGGTATTATATATATATCTATATTTTTAGTAGTATTTATTTATCTCATTACGATTGATTGTGTAAATTATTCATTATAAGTTTTTTGTAATTAATATTCTTTTCATAGTTGATACATTTTATTCAAATTTGACATACGCATGTGCTAAATGTACATCCAACAACAGCGCCTTACTACATGGATATCTTTTAACTTGCTAGTTCATGTTGTGTGATCCTCCTTATAGTGTTCTGTCTAGTTGCTGTTGTGAACGATTTCTCTGCTTTTAATCTGATCATATGTTTTTGCAACTTGTATATACTTTAGACTGAAACCATGCTAATTGATGGTCTCTATTATTAATAATTTGGAGAGATATATTTATTATTAAGTTGTTTAATTGAGTTTATAATGTTTCATTGTTCTTTTAAAAAAATGTTTGAAGGGTACATAGAATATTATAGATATTTTGATGATAAATTGTTTTTGTAATTTTAATGAATGGAAGTTTTATATAGATATATATGTTATGTTTCAGGTGGAAAATGTTTATACATTGTTATGTAATTTAAGAAAATTTTGTACTTGAAAAGGGTCATCAAAAATATGACTGAAACGTAGTCTTATGAAGTAATAATAAAAGAATTATCATGACAGTTAAAAGTTGTTAAATATTTCTTTTTTAAATTAATTACCCTTACCAGTATGAGGAATCATAAACTTATACCATCGGTACTTATACACTGCCGCCGAGATACTTTAACCCCACTTCGTCCAGAATCGACTTATCTAAAAAGTTTTATAACTCTGGAAAAAATGGTCGTAGCCTAAAAATTCCAACGGGATTCAAAAGATTGTTGAAAATTCTTTCAAAAACTATTGGTTTGATATGAAAAAAACATTTTTTTCGTATCTCTTATCCTTGTTTAAAAACAAATTTTTTTTAACTTTGTTTTGACTTTGTAAAATAGTGTTCAATTTTAGTAGAAATCGTTACATTAATACAAAACCAAAAAGGTTTTAAAGCTTATATTTCAACGATGAAAATGCAATGTCGAACGTCTAGATTCGACCTTTTAAACCAGAGTTATAAGATTTTATATTTAAAAATAAGGTTTTTTTCGATGTATGAATATCTCTGAATTTAAGAGGAATAGAAAAATTTGTCAGGGAGAAAAAATGTTCCTTTTTGGTCAAATAATAATAATATATAATAAAAAATTGATTTCAGAGAAAAAATTTTTTTTTGGCTTTTTTACCCACGTTGTTTAATATTTTAAAGATATCAAAATTTCATTACATTCCAACAAGAAAAAAAATTTTTTTTCGAAATCAATTTTTTATTATATATTATTATTATTTGACCAAAAAGGAACATTTTTTCTCTCTGACAAATTTTTCTATTCCTCTTAAATTCAGAGATATTCATACACCGAAAAAAACCTTATTTTTAAATATAAAATCTTATAACTCTGGTTTAAAAGGTCGAACCTAGACGTTCGACATTGCATTTTCATCGTTGAAATATAAGCTTTAAAACCTTTTTGGTTTTGTATTAATGTAACGATTTCTGCTAAAATTGAACACTATTTTACAAAGTCAAAACAAAGTTAAAAAAAATTTCTTTTTAAAAAAGGATAAGAGATATGAAAAAAATGTTTTTTTCATATCAAACCAATTGTTTTTGAAAGAATTTTCAACAATCTTCCGAATTCCGTTGGAATTTTTAGGCTACGACCATTTTTTCCAGAATTATAAAACTTTTTAGATAAGTCGATTTTAGACGAAGGGGGGCAAAAGTATCTCGGCGGCAGTGCATATCTCTTGAAATCAAATCGTATTATCATGCCATTAGAAAATATATTTAGATTAAACCTATTTTAATATAGGAATTCTGTCTTTGATACTGAAAGAATATGTACTTAATAAATTAATCAATTCGAAATATTACTGTTACTATTAATGTTACTTTTATTATTAAATTAGGGTGAAGAATTAAGACTTTTTTTTCTTACGTGAATATCTTTTGCATTATTGTCACATACATACATACACATACACACGTGCACCTTTAACATACACATATACACATATACGCATACACAATGACCGTCACTTCGTCTCCGTCTCCGTTTCTCCGTATTTCCGTCTCTATGTCTCTGTCTCCGTTTCTCTGACTCCGTCTTTCCATCTCTTCATCTCCGTCTCTTCGTCTCTCCATTTGCGTCTCTCCGTCTCTTAATCTCCGTCTCTCCGTCACCGTCACTCCATCTCCGTTTCTCTGTCTCCGTCTCTCCGTAATTACATTACTGCTTATATATATATATTATTATTTCATTATATTGAAGTGAAGAATTAAGACTTTTTTTTTCTTACGTGAATATCTTTTGCATTATTGTCACATACATACATACACATACACACATATATATACACACATATACATACACACATATACGCATACACAATGACCGTCACTTCGTCTCCGTCATAGTCTCTCCGTCTCCGTTTCTCCGTCTTTCCGTCTCCGTTTCTCCGTCTTTCCGTCTCCGTATTTCCGTCTCTATGTCACTGTCTCCGTTTCTCTGACTCCGTCTTTCCATCTCTTCATCTCCGTCTCTTCGTCTCCATCTCTGTCTCTTCGTCTCCATCTCTTCATCTCCGTCTCTTCGTCTCTCCATTTGCGTCTCTCCGTCTCTCCATCTCCGTCTCTCCGTCACCGTCATTCCATCTCCGTTTCTCTGTCTCCGTCTCTCCGTAATTACATTAATGCTTATATATATATATATATATATATATATATATATTATTATTATTTCATTATATTGAAGTGAACAATTAAAACTTTTTTTTCTTACGTAAATATCTTTTGCATTATTATCACATACATACACATACACACATACACATGCTCACATACACATACACATACACACATGCCCATACACATACACACATACACATACGCACATACACATACACATACACACATACACGCATATACACATACACAATATCCGTCACTCCGTCTCCGTCATCGTCTTTCCGTCTCTATGTCTCCGTCTCCGTTTCTCCGACTCTGTTTTTCCATCTCTTCATCTCTGTCTTTTCGTCTCTGTCTCTTCATCTCCGTCTCTTCGTTTCCGTCTCTCCGTCTCTAATATATATATATTATTATTTCATTATATTGAAGTGAAGAATTGAGACTTTTTTTTTCTTATGTGAATATCTTTTGCATTATTGTCACATACATACGTACACATACATACGTGCACCTTTAACATACACATACACTGCAGTCCTGGTACTTTTGTCCACCCTCGACTAAAATTATAAATAATTTAAAGTTTTGTATCTCGATAAAATATTATCGTACGGAGCTTTACAAGGTCTCATTTTAGAGGTTTTGTAGAAACCTTTAAAATGGAACAGGTAACATTAACATTTTTCCATTTTTTATGGGTTTTATGACGTCTTGATAAAAAAAAAATTTTCAATTTTTCTTTCAAAACTTTGATGCGATTTCTTTTTATGGGTGATTGTTATTTTAAAAAACTACAACCACCATTTAAGAGCTCTTTCAAAAAGCTACAAAATGCATGGTCGATAAAATTTTTTAAACATTTATTTTAAGAGCTATATGCGGTTTTACACACTGAGAGAAAAGTTTAACAACTGTTAAAATGTCTGTATATTTGATTTTAGTTTTGAGTTTTCTTAGTATTTATTGTATTATATATTAATAATTAATATATATAAAGCTAATAACTTCATATATTTACTATAAAATTTTACGTATCTTTAGAAAGAATATAATATCTTAACTATTAATATTTGATTTCAACTATTAAGATTTGTATATTTAATTAGAATCTACAATATATACTTTAATAGTTAATATACTAAGTTAACAGTTATGAAATCTTTCTCTCAGTGCACAAAACAATGGTTTCTGTAAAAATAGTTGTAGCTCTGTAAGTTTTCAGTTTACAGAAAAATTGTAATGAGAAAAAATGTTGCAATTTGAATAAACAATCAATGTATCAGAATCTAAAATAAAATTGAAAAAAAATTTTTTCTAATTTTTTCATCATAAACAAAATTTTTCTGTTATAACATACACATATGACAAAACGTTTCTTCGTTTTTATTTTTTCATTTTTTTTTTTTTGCCTGAATACATATTTGTTTTTTTATAAAATAAACAAATTTTTTAAAGTGAAAAAAAGAAAAAAAAATTTGTTTTTATTATATTTTAAAACTCAACCCCTTCAGAACCAATGTACATTACAATGTACATTGACATTTTTTGGTTTTTTTGAAATTGTGCTGAAGTTGCTTAAAATTTTGTAAAAAAAATATTGTTTATTAAAACTATATATTAAAAAAAATTATTTAATAGATAGATAGATGTTATTTTATTTGTATAAGAGTACAAAAACGTGTAATACAATTTGTAAATACAAAAACAATGAATATTGCACAAAATGCTCTAAAAAAGTATAAATGTAAATATTGCACAATTAATATCACAGTCAGTCACTAAACCTAATAATACTGAATAAGTAAGTCACAAACAAAAATAAATAAAAGTGATATCACAAAGTAATCATAAAATACACGCAATGTAAATAAAAGTAATCATATAAATAAAAATAAAAATCAGTCTTACAATATCTATCAGTCACAGTATTAAAATTTTTAAAAAATTAAATTTAATACATAATAAAATAAAATAACAAGCGTACGCAACAGCATGAAACGCAGTCAAAAATAAAATCAAATAAAAATTCTCACTCACCAACCATTTAGCCAACACTCATACAATAAATACACTCACACCTTAAACCTATATACAGGACGTTACAAAAATAAATTAAATAAATTAACATAAATAAATAGTAAAAAAAATATTAATCTAGGTCGAGCAAGTACCCTCTCACCGCTGCTTTGAACCTGCTGAGAGATGGAAGATGTTTAATCTCAACAGGCAGGGAGTTCCAAAAATGCGCACCTTGAACTTGGAAGGAATTCCTTCCAGTCTCAGTGCGCATAAAGGGCACCGCAAGATCCTTAGTCTCTCCCCTAGTAGCCGCCCTAGGTACACGTCTAGTGAAGAGATGTCTCACTAGATGCTCGGGAGTATTCATGCGCACGATTTTGTACATAAGCACAGTTAAAAGATACTGTCTCCTCGAATCAGTGCGCAGCCAACCCAACGCGGTTCTATAAGGAGAGACATGATCACCCATTCTCAAACCCATTACATATCTCACACACGAATTTTGTAATCTCTGTATTCGTCTTCTCAACTCCTGAGAAGCATCGAGCAGAACTACCGAACAATATTCAAGATGTGGAAACAGCAGGGCAGTTGCTAGCTGTTTACGCAGAGTCTCCGTGTTGTACCGACGGAAAAACCGCAGGGCATACAAAACTCTATTAAACTTTTTTGTTATCATATCAACGTGCGGTACCCATGAAAGTTTAGGGTCAAGCACAACACCAAGACTCGTCACATAGTCAGAGAAAGGTATACTAATGCCTCCCTCAAGATCAATCGTACGTGACCTATCAGCATCAAAAGAATTTACAAAACGACTATTGCCAAAGACGATTGCCTTGGTTTTATTAGAATTCAAAGTGAGAGAGACACCAGCAGCCCACTCCGACACTGCTTTGGCCGCCCTCTGTAGAGTGAGAATACCCTCTTCCACATTCTCGCGAGGCATCTGCGTGTAAATTTGCAGATCGTCTGCATAGAGTAGGTGCTCGACGCAACTAGAGTCAAGAGCGTCACGTACGTCATTAATGTAAAGACAAAACAACAGAGGCCCCAGTACTGAACCCTGTGGAACTCCAAGGTTGGTTGTCAGCCAACTCGATTCCTCGTTTAAATGCGTGGAAACCATTTGTTTCCTTCCTGATATATAGGAGTTAATCCACAAGAGAGCAGACCTGGAAAGCCCCATCGATCTAAGCCTAGTAAGTAACTTGAAAGGAGTGATCGTGTCGAATGCCTTACTGAAGTCAAAAAGTAAAAGTAACGTGACGAGTTTTTTGTCTAGACCCGATCTTATGTCATCAGTTAATTTAAGAATAGCTGTTTGTGTCGAGTTGTGCTTTTTGAAGGCAGTCTGCATTGGGTCAAGTATTTTATTAGCAGTAATGTACTCCTGCAATTGGTCATAGGCGATCTTCTCAAGTACCTTTGAAAGAAAACATAAAATAGCAATAGGCCTGAAGTCTTTAGGCGATTTGGGTGCAGAGCACTTCTTTAATGGCACAATACGTGCCTGTTTCCAAAGGCCAGGGAAAACCCCCCGCGCAAAAGAAAAATTTAACAGAGTCACAAGATGTTCACCAATAAATGGTAATGCTTTAAGTATCATACTTTGCGGAATGCCGTCCTCCCCACGAGCCTGCGATGAGAAGTGAGAAACTGTAAGAATAACATCGTTAATATTAATTGATTTAAAAGCGAAACCATTTTTGCTGCATTCAGAAAGAAACTTCTTACGTTCCTCACCATCATCATGTGGCGAAACCGACACCCTACAAAGTGCGCATTAAGCTCATCTGGAGCAAATCCATTTAGATCCCCTTGAGGTCCGGATTAGAGTCCCAGCTCTCTCAACTCCTTCCAGACATTACCACTTACAAGAGCCTCGAACAGTCTGTTATGATAATATTCACTTCTTGCACGCTCAATCTGCTCGTCCAACGACTTACGTAAAATTAAAAATTCTGAAAAATATTTATTGTCGTTTGTCCGTTTGTATCGCCTATATGTGGCATCCCTCCTGCGCTGCATCTGTGACAACTCTCCATCCATCCATGGTGGCTTCTTTTTCGTACATTTCAATATTTTCACTGGTGCTAAGTCTTCAATAGCAGCAGTAAGATTATCACAAATGCAGTCAAGTGCAGACTCAGGATCCACTATATCAGTTGTCAATTTGGACCAATCATAGCCGGCCAATTTCTCCAACAATAATTTACCACTAATATTTTTATAATTTCGATACTTAATTGGATCTTGCACTAAACTGCTAGCATTGTAGGCTATAGAAACTTCAATTAAATTGTGCCGACTATGAAAGTTCGCAGGTACGTTACGTGCGTCCAGTATGGTGTCATTGTCATCTACAAAAATCAGGTCTATCCATGTGCGCGACGATGGAGTTATATGCGTAGCACCGTGCTGGACCAACTGAAGCGAAAGCTCAGCGGACAGTTTACTAAGAATCTTTGCATCACTGCTTTCTCGCAAGAGATCGGCATTCAGATCTCCCATTATAATCTTAAAAGAAAAATCGGGAGTCAAACTTACTAATTTATCAATTAGATCCGAATCTTTTGTAAAGGAAATGACAGGAGGACGGTAAATGACGGAAACCAACACAGATTCAGAGTTGCCTGCTTTAACAGAACAAAAAATGTATTCAGGCACTTTAGGCTTGCCACTGGCAGTTATAGTTGTGGTATTCCAAAAAGCTAATATCTCACATTTCAAACTATCTTTGACGTAAAGGGCAACCCCTCCTCCATGAAGGTTTCTATCCTGTCTAAAAATTTTATACCCTTTAACCTGAATGACGTCATCCGAGACAGTCGGACCCAGCCAGGTCTCAGCCACTCCAAGCAGATCATAAGAATGGTCGTCACATAGAAGCTCACGCACCCGTCCAATATGAGCCCTCAAAGAAATCACATTCAAAAAGCCCGCTCGCAGTGCACCCCTTCTCCCTTTTCGACTCACCGAGGAGATCTGGCTTAGTCATTGGGGAGAGAGTTCATTATTATTTAACTTACTTTTAATAACAGGACATTCATCATTGGGAGCTATCTTAACAACATTGTCAACCTTATTTAAACATCCACTAATCACACACGATTTGTCAGCAATAAAATTTTTGTCTACAATAACATTATTTGAAATACTTAAAATTTGATCTATAATCTTTAGTAGCAAATGTGTATGCTCTCTCCCCTCTCGCCCGTCTTGCCAGAAATCTGTCACTTCTATGCCAAATAAATTTAATACCTTTAACCTTAGCATAGTTCTTGAAATCTTTGCAATTTTTATATGTATCTTTTTAAAGGTATTCATTAATAAAAACCTTATAATGGTTTTTTATGACAGACAGACTGGCAAAACGAGAAAGATCAATGTCTGCCGTTGAGAAACTAGTGATTTTTCTTTTTTCATTTGATATTTTTTGAACCAGACTGGCCTCGGAGAGTCTGACCAGCAGCGAGTGAGCACCCCCCGGACCGTCCCTGATCACGTCACTTCTAGATTCAGACGATGTTAAACATACAACTGACAAAATGTGTGACTACATCAAATCCGGAAATATGGTACCGAGGACAGCAGAAACATAATCCTCCTGTCGAACATTAGCCGCTAAGCAGTCCAGTCCACT
Organism: Anastatus disparis; assembly: GCA_017163975.1. Classification (NCBI taxonomy): domain Eukaryota; kingdom Metazoa; phylum Arthropoda; class Insecta; order Hymenoptera; family Eupelmidae; genus Anastatus; species Anastatus disparis. The sequence goes on along the minus strand of JAFFSR010000272.1, from coordinate 2,669,782 downwards.
GGAGACCACCAATGAGCCACCCTCGATACCACAATTTTGTGTATTGTGAGGATTATCCTTTGCTATTTCTGTGTTGATAATTTGTGTTGACGTCTGCTGTTTCCTTTGAATTCGTGTCAGTGTGTGAGACATTTTCACGCTCTTCTACACGCTCCTGCACACTGAGATCAGAGACGGTCTGCACCACGCATGCCAACCCCACCCCAAGTCCTGAAAAATTCTTGTCCACTCCATTAAAATCAGCTTGTATAGCAGATTGAAGGCTATTCATTTTAAAATTTAAATTTAAATCAGTCTTATCATACTTCTCAATTAAAATGGACAATTTAGATTCCAAACTACTGACTATCTCCCTTAATTTAATATTTTCATCAAGTAGCCTTGCCTGCATTACTTCAAAATTCTTCATTACTTTTTCCTGATTTTTAAGTTTATCTAAGATGCCTCGCAAGCCATCATCAATACCCATTATGCTGCTCTTAACACTCCGGATCCGATCGAAAGCGCCTAAGACTGAGTCAAGCTTACGAGACAAATTTCCTTTAATTTCAGACAAAGCAGCTTGAGAAATGGAGATTTCAGCATTACTATTCAATTTTACATTGTTATTTGTTAAATTCGTTGTTTTATCATTTTTAATATTGGCAGCGGGGGCAACATGCGCAGCGTCACCTTTATTATGCGCCGGTTGAATTAAATTGTTATTATTTAAAGTGTTACTTAAGCTAATCTTCTTATTTTTCACCGCGCTACTAGCCTTCTGATGTTCCTTGGTTGTTGATTGCCCCTGTATGACGATAACCGGTAGTACTTGCGTGTCAGTTCTCGATGGAGTCGATGTGCTGAGGGGCGACTTCTTCTCTGCCTTACCGACATCAAGTAGTTGGCTATTATTAATGCTAGCATCACGAGCATGTGAACTGGAGGGGGTTCCTCTCTCATTCTTTGTCTTTGTCTTCACACATTTGTTGCAGGTATAGTGGTAACCTGTGCCTACTAATTGTATGTGTGTCATACATTTAGCATGACAGCGCTGACGACAAGTCGAGCAATTATACAATCTCTTTGTTCCACATATGTCAGATGACGGCTGCTTACATATGGCACATCGATCCATGATAGCGACTTCTTGCGGCAAATTTGAAAAATTTCGTCGCTTGGCGTGTTCTGAAAACCACCAAAATACTGCCTTCCCTCCAAAAACATTCAGTTTGTCACTAACCTCAAAAAAGCCCACCGGCCCAGAAAAACTCACATCAGCAAAGCAAGAACAGCATCACTACTCACAAACTTGAAACAGACACTGTCTTGCATTAAGGCGCCTGCAAGTACCCTGAAACAAAAACGCCCGAAGGCAGCTTGCGGCAGAAAAAAGTCAAAAAAGCACAGAGCGTCTCAAAGCACGTCTGGCGCTACTTACGTGTTCCAAAAGTGATATTTGAATGTAAATTAAATTTTTTTCCAATTAAAATATGTATGATTGCCCTTTAGCTTCAGTAGCTTAAGCAATAGCGTTTATCTACAAAAGTTAATTAATGAATGAACTGATGATATTTTATTTATTAATACATGAACTAATATTATTTTTTTTCATTTTAATGAAAATATTAGTCTGGACCTAATTAGGAGTTATGATGTAAGTGAATACGTCATTAACTAATTGTTTATTATTAAAGAATTATTCTATATTTGAATTTAAATTGAATTTTTATTCTAATAAACAAGGTAGCATTTGTTTAAAAAAATAATAGCTAAGTTCTAATCAATAGTTTTATGTAATGCATACTCTTTTTCATACCCAAGAAATTTGTCTTATCTCGTTTTCCCTTTTTTTTGTCGTATATATAGATAACGCGTAAATAGTTCATTAATTAATTATTTTTTATTAAAAAAATTATTGAATGTTTCAATATAAATTGAATCTTTATTCTAATTAAATTCTATATGATTACTCTTTAGCTTCAGTAGCTTAGACAAGAGCATTTATCAATAAAAGTTTATTAGTAAATAAACAAGTAATAGTTTTTTTCATTTAATAAAAATGTTAGTCACGATTTAATTAAATGTACTGATGTGAGTTAATATGTTACTAAATTGATCGTCTCTACATATGAATTGAGGAATAAGGAGGATGAGTTAAGAAAGAGCTAAAACAATGTAAAATAATGTTTAAAAAACAGGGAAAAATTTAAGGATTTCTGATGGATCACCTGAGGAAGAGTTAAAAATACTTAAAATAACGTAAAATAACGAAAAAAGTCGAAGATTTTTTAAGGATATGTAAGGGAAGAAGAAATGAAGAGGAAGATAATAGGAAGAGAAAAGGAAGAGACAAAAATAACGTAAAATAACGTAAAGAAAAATGGAAAAAAATGAGGATCAAAATACGGTAGAGGGAAGAGAAAAAGAAGACAAGAGGAACAGCTTCGTCGTAAAAATGTTTTTTACAACTATATAATATATATATATATATATATATATATATATATATATATATATATATATATATATATATATATATATATATATATATGGGACATTTCACGCCAACTGATAGAGCAAAAAAATTAATATCGTTGAAACTCTAAGAATTTATTCTTTTTGTTACCCAAAATATGTAAAAAAATTTTCAAGGATCTAGATTGAAAGGATCAAGAGTTACAGGACCTTGAAATTTGAAAATTTTTCAAAATTTTTGAAAAAGTCCCAACTTTATCATTTTTTTCTGGAAATCCTGATGATTTAGAGAAAAATGCATAATAACACTTCTTGTTGTAAATGAAAAAGAGAGTTAGTAGGATTTTCTACAGACCTGAATCTCGCAGTTTTCTGATTGGCTTTTATATGTATAACATGGTTATTGAAATTATTTAATGTTTGCCGCTGCCAAAATTGGCTTTCGAAGGCTAATTTTTTTCGATTTTTTATTAACTTTAAAATAAATTTTGGTTCGTGTAAGCAAAAGTCACCAATAAGGAGCTATCACAGTTTTAAATATACATTTTCATGTGAAATTTAATTTTCTTATTGAAAATAGCCTGTCACATATACTAAACATGATCATCTGGTTTTAATACTCAAAAACTATTAGAATAAGTTTCAAAATCATTTAGTAAAATGTCATTTATCAATTATAAGCCTAATTATTAATTAAACAACACTCGTTATTATTATAATTACAATTAATTTTAAAGGAAACAAGAGTTATCCCAAAATTAAATAATTATTTTTCAATAAGAATTTACTTATTTCAATGAATTGATTCATTAATATAAAAGAATAATTAAATAATCACTATTTCCCTTGCCTTAACTTTCTATAAGAAGTATCAGTAAAATGGAAAATGATGATATTATTTTGGAACATACGCTTGAAAGAAATGATAGAAGCTTTTATTACAATAAATTACATTAAATGAGCTGTCATAATTAGAATACTGATTTTTAGATTAGCATTAATAATTTCATTAATACAAGGTACATCTTGAGTAATGTTTATAGGTGCTACTCGAGCAAAATAAAAAGTTTTCAAGGTTATTCAAGTACTAGGTCCTCTAATACTTTGTGCAGCTAAAGCACCAACTGCAGTGACTGGTTCAATTTTTGCTTTCATATATTTTTTCTTGCTTGTATGAATAAATTCAAGAAGTTGTGACACAGTTAAACGTATAATATACCTGTAAACTGGGACATCTGGTTTAATATATTGCCAAATCCTAGCAATTATAATTGCAACTGTTTTCAAAAATTGAGCTGATTCTTGCTTAAATTCTTAACTTACACAAGAATATTTCTCTGACATCAAAAGTTCAAGGGTTATTTTAATAATACTAGGGCTGTCTAATGGATTTTCAATTTTGTACGTTAATGTAGATTTAATATATCATCAAGAACTCTTTTATAATCAATAAGACAGTCTTTGCCTTCCATATACGTTGGATCCATAGAATCTACACGATAAAGAATTTAAACAATATCAACAAAAGAATTTCCAACTGTCATACCATAATGTAAACTAAGATCTTCTAAACTCTTACCATTCTTCTTTGCGTGTATCCAGTTTCAGCAATTTTAACAGCTGTATCTACAGCTGTTCATGGATCAAAATCCATTTTTTTTTCTCCACCCAATGAATATAATTTAAACTATATTTCTATTATTTGTTCTTCATAATATTCTGAAAAAAAAAACAATTTATAAAACTAAGAGAATTTTCTGGTAATTAACATCTTATTTACTTTCTATATGTAACGGTCTTAAGGGCATACCAAAACTCCTCCTTTCAACAATATTTCCAATCCAAGTCTATCAATAAACGGTGCGTTTAATCTAGTTTTTCACTACGGTAAAAAAATTTATGAGATTAAACTTAAGTGCGGATAACTCAAAAGATCCATTAAAATACTATGCATAAAAAGTTATAAACTAACATTCAATATATACTATTTTGAGTTAAAAAATATTTCTATCGGTTAAATAAAAATAAAAATATATATTTAAATAAATAAATAAAGATGGGTGGTCAGAAAGCTTTTGTTTATAATCATCCCCAAAAAATTCATTTAGTGTGTGTTCCAAAATTCTATCATCATTTTCTATTGAACAGATACTTTTTCTAAAAAGTTAAGGTGAAAAAAATAGTAATTATTTAATTATTCTTTTTTATTGATGAATCAATTCTCTGAAATAAGTAAATTTTTATTGAAAAATAATTATTTGATTTTGGAATAATTCAGAGTCTAATTTTCCTTTGAAATTAATTGTTATTATAATAGTAACGAGTGTTATTTAATTAATAATTGAGCTTATAATTGAGAAATAACATTTTGCTAAATGATTCTTAAACTTATTTTAATAGTTTTTGAATATTAAAACCAGATACTTATGTTTAGTATGTGACAGGCTATTTTCAATAAGAAAAATAAATTTTACATAAAAATGTATATTTGAAACTGTGATAACTTCTTATTGGTGACTTTTGCTTACACGAACCAAAATTTATTTTAAAGTTAATAAAAAATAGAAAAAAATAAGCCTTTGAAAGCCAATTTTGGCAGCGGCAAACATTAAATAATTTCAATAACTATGTTATACATATAAGAGCTAATCAGAAAACTGCGAGATTCAGGTCTGTAAAAAATCCTGCTAACTCTCTTCTTCATTTACAACAAGAAGTGTTATTATGCATTTTTCTCTAAAACATCAGGATTTCCAGAAAAAAATGATAAAGTTGGGACTTTTCCAAAAATTTTGAAAAATTTTTAAATTTCAAGGTCCTGTAACTCTTGATCCTTTCAATCTAGATCCTTGAAAATTTTTTTACATATTTTGGGTAACAAAAAGAATAAATTCTTAGAGTTTCAACGATTTTTATTTTTTTGCTCTATCAGTTGGCGTGAAATGTCCCATACATATATATATATATATATATATATATATATATATATATTGTCAAAAATTATGTGTATATATATCACTATGAATTTTGTCATAGGCGCTATTTACATCCAAGAACAGGTTTATTACACCTTTTTTATTGGACAAAGCTTTTTCTACTTTTAAAGTATTGTCTTCTAGATTGTAAGCACACAAGCGACCTTTTTTAAACCCGGATTGACATTTTGGCAGTATATTGTAATATTCTCAGAATCATTATAGATGGGTTTTAATGGGTCATTCAAAGATTTTACCTAGACTCGACGTAAGAGAAATAGGTCGCACGTCTCTATTGTTAGGTTTGTCAAGAAATAAGACATAAGAGTTTTTCCATGATATAGGATAATATTTATGTTGGTAGATTTCATTAAAAATATCCAATAGAATTAATTTGCATTTAAAAGGTAATTTCATGATAGTTTCATAGTCTGCGCTATCGAGACCTAATGCAGCCTTTTTATTCTTTGATTCTAAAACCGTGTTAAATTTTGTTAAATTGGTTTAAGTCAGGCTAACTGGGCCTCATCACTAATGGAAATTAATTCACCATTTGTATAAGAACGCATATAGACCGTTAAATTGCGACTATCGGCCGTTGGTAATTAAAGTCTTTGTATACAGCTGTAGCTTTCCTTAGTAAAGTGTAACACCGGTTTGGGCCAGATTGAGAGCATTCAGGTTGGTCAGTTTCTATAGTGATAGCAGGCAGCCACTCACGAGTGTCTATAAGAAAATTTGCTCCGAACTTAAGCCCTATAGCATCTAAGACCGCCTTGATAATTTCTTTGCTGTTTAGAGAGACAGTATTAAGAATACCAGAAAAGAGTATTTCATAAGAGTCATGCAACAAAGAACCACCCAGCATGTGACAATGTGATGGTCTAAGCGATCAGACAGAGCGTCGTAACGCTTTTTAAGCTCTGAAAATGAGAGCTTTACCTCGCCTAGCTTAGTCCTAAGGGCACCAACCTCAGCCACTATCTTATTGTTGGATTCCAACAATTTATTAATCGCTTGCAGCAACTGATTTGACATAGCCATTTATTGGTCAAATTTCTTATTGCATTCAACTGCAAAAGCCGCAAAGTATTCAGGAGGCGACATAATGACTGAGTAACCAGGAGAATAAAGAAGTTTGCCTTGGAAAGAGTGGGAAGCCAATCGAGAGGGACTGGAGGTAGCTAACTGTTGCCAGTCGACGCCCAATACTATACTATTAGCAGAGGAGGAGGAGGAGCTCGACTTCGACCGACAGCGTCTCTTTAGTAACGGCTTGAGGGAGTGAAGTGGAGATGACGCGCCCTTTTTTTGAGAGCACAGATTGGATGGAGGAGATTTAAGAGGCTGAGGGGAGGTTGAGACTATGTCCTCAGTAGCCAAAGCATGCGAGCACACGTCTGCCGGTTTCCTTTTCGAAGCTTTTCCTTCACACAACAAACTATGACGTTCTTGCTAAGATATCACGAGTTTTCACAACACTTAATATGATAGATAAAAGTACAGTTTTTAAAAAGATGAGTTGAATCTGTACGTAAGACTGGAAGATTACAGCGAGAACAATTTATCATACTAACACGTGAGCGCACTAAAAGACATCAAACATCAAACACTCAACTCCACATGGATACAATTTTTACAATTATTACTGTACTGCTGAGAAGTAGACAGCTGGCGGTAATAAGTTGAAACACTGAAGCAATGACTGCAGTGGATGCTATAGGAATCTACTTTATCGATGGAAGTGAACTCCTTTGAGGCTATCAATAGTGATCACCAGGAGACAAAAGTAGTATACATAACCTCAAAACCTCGATCGCACTTAACCTCAAAATAGGCCCCAGCACAAAAAGAAAGAGTTTTTGTATACTTGCAGAGTTGATTAAAATACTGATTTATATATCAGTTGAAGCTCTGCAGTTTGCGCTTGTAGAAAATCTGTAACAATACGCCTGTGGGCAAAAAATGCAGTAATCACAGACAGGTTTATGGGCAGGAATTAATTAGCAATAATCAACATACGATAAATAATAATAATAATAACCATGTAAAAAAAGTGCACAATAAACATGAAACTCGCGTGCATAGGGCGTAATCCGCCTATTGTTAAACTGGAAAGTCGGAATTTAAAAGAAGGTAGTGCAAGATTTTATGTTGATTCAGGAGCAGATATTTCCGTAATAAAGGCCAAAAGTGTAAATGAAAATGCAAGTATAGATAAGCAGAATATTTTAGAGATTACAGGCGTCGTACAAGGGGAAATGTACACGTTAGGAAGAGCAGATATAACTCTTTAAGGACTAAAGTATGAGGTCCATATTCGGATGTCCAAGTTCCGTTTAGCGGCGCTACTACTGTGATTGAAACGTATAATAAGGTCAGGTGATATGTGGTGGCAAGTTCAAACTTGCCTATTTTAATTGAAAAATGTTGAATAGAAGTAAACAAAAACCAAAATGGCTTAAATTACAGTAAACTTTCAATAATATTTCTTATTCTAATTAAGTTTTTTTAGGGTAACTAAAATTTTAACTTATTGTTTACTTGTCTACGTCTGTCGTGTGCTGTCTGCTTATTATACGTTTCACAGCTTCGCTAAGCTGTCGCTAGGGGTGCCACTTTTGCTTGGATATCCGAATTGTCCCAGATAGCTTTCCTGTAAGAACAGATGGGCTATTAGGCTGGGAAACTATTAATGAACACGGCGGATATATAAATGCCGTACATAAAAGTGTTGATTTTGTAAAATTATTAATTCTCTTTGATCGGGTGGGAACAGTAGAAATTTCTGCAAGAATGAAACGCAAGAATTATTGCTGCAAAAGTTATGAATAATGATGTAGAAGTAGGCTGGGTGCCACTTCAAAATTTTGGGGCCTGGGATATTATTTGGAAATTTTATTACAGGAAATGAAAATGGTAAAGAATATTCAGTATGTGGCTGATTCCATTTCAAATCGAACAGTCAGTATACACTCAAGTCACCAATAACTGCGCTAATGGAGTATGTTATTCTACCCTAAAAATAAGGGTATACATATTTTTTTATTTTGCTGAAATATCAAAATTGCATCAGATATGCACTTTTGAAAATTGCATACAAAAACTAAATGTTAAAACTGAAAATGTTGAGAATAACTTTAGAGGGCTATCGTTTTACCAATTTTCAATGAATTTTGGTAAACCTTATTTTATTTTATTATGTTTTAAGCCCTCTTTAATTCAGTGCAAGAAATTTCAAAAAAGACTAAAAAATGACTAAGATATGTGCATTTTACCAAAAAATGCACTTTTTATGCACATGCATTTTTCTCGAAAAACTCATTTTTTTTTGCTCAAATTTTTTGTGCTCATAGAGGACCAAATTACCTATCTAATGGTACTTGGTTAATCCCGTACTTATTTGTTTGAAGCGAGAAAAAAAATTCACAAATTTTATTGGTGAAAAATTTTTGTATATACGTTCCAAAGTCTTAAGCAATGTTCATTCCAACGCTGTCGCATGCTTCGCTCATCATTTGTTTACCTTTGTATGTATGTATATATCATCAATAGTGATATATATATATGTATATATATAAATTCGTAATATAAAAATAAATATTAAAAAATGGAAAATAATAATTCTATTCGTGTATATCTATATTATGTATGTTTCGATGTACAGACAATAGGAGGCTCATTCGCGGACAAATACCTCGCGTAACCAAAACAGCATATTAGAATTGTTATATACAAGCTAGTTATTCTTACGTCTGCTTTGAAAGGTACTTTTCGGACTTGTGAAAAAGTAAACAAAACTCTGCAATTACGATGTCCGAAATTCACTCTTCTACAAGAATTCGATGTCCCGATTTTTTTCAAATGCATAAGAAGGTAGTTTATAAAAGCAGAAATTTACGTTTTAGACCATTGGAAGGTTCGGCCATTAATTTGGCACAGCTTTATCCAGATTAAAAGATACTGCCCTCTACTAATGTATGCAAAAATTGCCATGAACGCATATCAAAAATGATTTTAAGTGATCTTGAATCTACATCTGAAAATGAAATTACTGAATTTTTTAGCGGAAAACATGATGATTTCATCCCCAAGACACCCAAACGAATACAGGAATTAAACGAGAGTATTAATACAATTTTACCTCAATGCGTCTCGCCGCTAAAAAAAAACTGCAATACCTAAAAATTTAACAGAAAATTACGTATCTAAAAAGAAAAAATCTTTAATTTCAGCTTTTTCTGGTACTGTCGAAAGTAAATTAGAAGATGCGTATGGCATTTCAGTTGAATCAATAGAATCGGACAAAAGTTCGACTGAAAACTATTGGAACGAATTTGTAAAAAATTTTAAATCGGCTTAAGAAAAATGTTCTTCTGTTTCGGAGAAAATAAAACTTCTAACTCTACTACCTTTAAAATTAAGCAAAATAAAAATTTGCTCACTATTCCCGAATATAAGCGAGTATATGATAAATAAATCAAGAAATCTCGTGAAAAATAAAGGAGTTTATTCGGAGCCAGATTCATATACTGGTCATCCTATTGATGAAAATACAAAAAATATCGCTATGGAATATTTTTTAAATGATGATTTTAATTGTAGTAGACAAAGTCCAAATAAATCTGATGTTGTTACTGTTAAAGTTAATAATACAAAAACTAAAAAAGTTAAACGGTTTCTTACTCGAAGCTTAAAAGAAACATATAGTCAATTAAGACAAGAAAATCCAAACTTACAAATAGGAAAATCGAAATTCTACAGTCTAAGACCAAGTTTCGTCTTAACAAGCCCTGTGAAGGAAACTTGTCTTTGTGTACATTGCGAAAATTTTAAACTGTTTCTTACAAGTTTAATTCGTTTTAGAGGCGATAATAATTCTGAATTAGGTTTAATTCGTTCAGAAATAACTAACGCAATGTTGTGTTCTGAACCATCTGATTCGTGTTTCTTGCAAGAATGCAATTATTGCCCCGGTAGTGAGGGTATCACATTAAAATTGTTAAAACTGAAAGAAAATTGTGAAGATGAAATTACGTTTGCTTTGTGGGATAATGGTAATCTTATCAAACAAACAGTAAGCTTATCAGTTTTTAAAGAAAAATTTTCAATCTGCGCACTAAAAGCAAGTACTCACGTATACATAAAAAATATTCAACGTGAAGCTATAAAAAAAGAAAAAGAAGAAGGTAAAGCTGATCCTACTAAGTTAATTATCCACGTTGATTTTGCAGAAAATTGGTCTGTAATAAATAATAAAGCAGTTCAGGGAAATCATTGGGTAAATAACCAAATTTCTATTTTTACTGCAGTCTGTTACCAAGGAGAGATAACGCAAAGCTTTGCGATCGTTAGTGACGACAAAAAGCATGATACTGCATATGCGCTATTAGCAATAAATAAAATTATCGATCTTATGAAAAATGATTTAGTTACTAAAGTCACTATTATATCAGATGGAGCTGCAAGCCAATTTAAAAATCGTTTTCAGCTACATGAATTCAAACATTTTTCTTATCAAATGAAATGGTTATTTTCTGCGACTGGTCATGGGAAAGGAGCCGTTGATGAAATAGGTGGGCTTCCAAAGCATTATGCTACTTCACATAACTTAAAAAGAGTTCATGAAGAATCGATACAAAAAGCTGATGATTTATAAATTGAGTTCAAAAGTACACCAGTGCAATCTAAATCATATTATTACCAATTAATGAGATTGAAAAATTTAGAAAAGAAAAAAATATTGAATGGAGTACAGTTCCTAAATATAATGGGATTCAAAAAAGTCATATATGGTTAAAACAACTTGGGGAATTGAAATCGCATATATTTGTTGGCAGAACAGCTATACATGCACTGACTAAAGTGAAAGACAAGAAAAAAAAAGTCAAACGTTGTAAGGCTACACTTAGAACTAAAAATAATAAGTGCAAAAATAAAAAAAAGTAATTATTTATAATTATATTTTTGACGCATCCCAACAGTGAGAGGCAAGGGGAACTCACTTTAAAAAAGCACCCCGAAGGGAACAGAAACCTTCTACGTCCACGTCGTTGTTCCTGGGTAATGCTAAAAGAAGGATAGTGTTTAAATCTACATTGCTTAGAATTTCCGAACGTATATACAAAAATTTTTTACCAATAAAATTTGTGAATTTTTTTTCTCGCTTCAAACAAATAAGTACGGGATCAACCAAGTACCATTAGATAGGTAATTTGGTCCTCTATGAGCACAAAAAATTTCAGCAAAAAAAATGGGTTTTTCGAGAAAAATGCATGTGCATAAAAAGTGCATTTTTTGGTAAAATGCACATATCTTAGTCATTTTTGCTTTCTCATAGAGAAGGCATTGTATCGGTAAAAAAAATTTTTTTCTATTTTTTCATTAATTTGTACATATTTAGACTCAGGGAGTCGAAAAAAGTGGTTTCCAGAAGATGTCTGTATGTGTGTGTATGTGTGTGTGTGTGTGTGTGTGTATGTATGTATGTATTCAGTACGCCAATAAGATCTCGAGAACTACTCGATGGATTAACTTCAAATTTTGCATGCAATTTATTTTTTTGTCTAACTGGGGGGGGGGGGGGGAAGCTATTGAAAATTGATCTTCTTAGCTCAGTTTTTTTTTTGCCATTTTAAGAATTTAAAAAAAATTTTGATTTTTCATTTTTTTGATATTTTACGTAAACTACTTGAAGAATTTTCTTGAAAATTTGTATGAACATTATTTGCGACTGCCAAAAGAAGAAAAACTTTTACCAACTGATTTTCTTAGCGCACTTTTAATTTTAAAGCATTTTGAAAATTTTGAAAAAAAAATTTTTTTTTCATTTATTTTTTATTTTACGACAACCATTCGGTAGATTTGCTTCTAAATTCGTATGCAAGTTATTCGCTATTGTCTAAAGAAAACAAGCTTTGGAACACTTATTTTCTTAGCGTAGTTTTAATTTTAGAGCATTTTGAAAATTTTGGAAAAAATCTCTATTTTTCATTTTTTTTCTATTACACAAAAACCATTCGATAGATTTGCTCGAAAATTTTTAGGGAAATTATTTGCAATGGCCTAAATAAAACAAGCTTTGAAAAACTTATTTTCTCAGTGCAGTTTTAATTTTAGAGTATTTTGAAAATTTTGAATAAAATTTTTCTAATTATTTTTATATTTTACGTAAACTACTCGATAAAAGAGCTTCAAATTATGTATGGGAATTATTTATGATTGTCAAAATAAAATGAACTTTTGAAAACTAATTTTCTTTAATTTTCTTAGTGCACATTTAATTTTAGAGCATTTTAAAAATTTTGAAAAAATTTTTTATTTTTAATTTTTTTTCTATTGCACAAAAATCACTCGATAAACTTGCTCAAAAATTTTTATGCAAATTATTCACTATTATCTGAATAAATCAAGCTTTGGAAAACTTATTTTCTTAGCGCAGTTTTAATTTTAGAGCATTTTGAAAATTTTGGAAAAAATGTTCATATTTCATTTTTTTTCTATTACATAAAAGCCATTCGATAAATTTGCTCAAAAATTTTCATACAAATTATTTGTTATTGCCTAATTAAAAAAAGCTTGGAAAAACTTATTTTCTTAGCGCAGTTTTAATTTTAGAGCATTTTGTAAATTTTGAATAGAATTTCACTTATTTTTTGGTATTTTACGTAAACTACTCGATGAAGTAGCTTAAAATTATGTATAGAAATTATTTACGATTGCCTCATTAAAATGAACTTTTGAAAACTGGTTTTCTTAGTGTAGTTGTAACGTTAAAGCGTTTTGAAAATTTTAAAACAATGTTTATTTTTCAATTATTTGGTATTTTTTGTAAACTATTCGATGAAAATGTTCCAAAATTTGTATGCAAGTTATTGGTTATAGTGTTAAGAAGACAAGCTTGGGAAAATTAATTTTATAAACGCATTTTTAATTTTAGAGCATCATAAAATCACATTATGCAAATGGCAAAATTAAGAAAGAGTAAAATTCATATAGTTTTCGTAGGTATTAAGACAGCCTTCAATACAGAGGATAAAGACATTTATATTAAAATCGTATTTAAAAAAATAAAATCAAATTACTCTAACTCAATGTGCTCTATGAGAAAGCATTGCGCCAAAGCACTTGGCAGCGTTTTTTAGTTTTTTTTGAAATTTCTTGCACTGAATTAAAGAGGGCTTAAAACATAATAAAACAAAATAAGGTTTACCAAAATTCATTGAAAATTGGTAAAACGATAGCCCTCTAAAGTTATTCTCAACATTTTCAGTTTTAACATTTAGTTTTTGTATGCGATTTTCAAAAGTGCATATCTGATGCAATTTTGATATTTCAGCAAAATAAAAAAATACGTATACCCTTATTTTTAGGGTAGAATAACATACTCCATTAGCGCAGTAATTGGTGACTTGAGTGTATACTGACTGTTGGATTTGAAATAGCCATGTATAAATACGAATCATAGAAATATTAAAATTCCGACTCCAGAGGTAGAAATTTTTCCATGCGAAGTTATTAAAGAAGATAATGCTTTTATGCCGGTGAGAACGGCAAATACGAAGGAAATGAAGTTTATGATTGCAAAAAGATAAGACGCACGATGTCGGAGTACGCGCAACAAAATTTAGCGGAAAAAGTGTTGATACTGAAATTAAATATGTAGACAGATGCATGGCGAATAGAAGCCCGAGTGAAATAAAAGAAAAAGTTGAAAAAGTAATGGAAGTTTTAGACTTGAAAGAATTAAATGAAGAAGAAAAGAAACATGTTAAGTGTTTGATATTCGAGAATCCCTTTGTCTTTGGGTTGGATAATGAATTATTGCCAGCTACAAATATTTTAACACATAGAATAAAAACGACACACGAGGAGCCAGTTCGTGTAAAACCGTACCGTTACCCAATAGCACTAAAAATATTATGCAGTAAGAAATAGAGAAATCACTGGAAAAAGATATTATAGAATATCTTTTTCCAGAACAAGGTCAATAGGTGGCGCATAGAGAGTGGTCGCTGCTTTTGTCGCTCTGTATATTTTGTTTCATTATTGCAAAAATTAATTGAATTAAACAAAAAATAATATTATTTATTGCATTAATTGTTGATTAATATTAATTTTATGTAATTATTTTTGCAAATATATGTGTGATCAATGTGATTGAAATGGATTATAGCTGAAGCGGTAAAGGCTTGCTATAGTCAACCATTTTGGATTATACTAAACATAAAAGTTTACCACGTGTATTCTAAGCTATAAAGATTTTTTTCTTTTTATTACCTGGGCAACAAGATTTCAACTATTTGTTCAAAAAGAATTTAAAAGAAAAAAAAGTTTTTTTATTTGCATATACGGTGTTGTGCTAACTACATAATTATAAAGTTGTACAGAACATTCTAGATGCTTGCCACGTGTTTTTGCAAATAGACTAAATTTTTGTGCAACGTTGTACTAAATTGACCATGAACATTATTGAATGCTTTATTCTTTTTGTGTGATTTTAGTGCATAAAGACATTTACAATTATTTGTATGCGGGTTGATATATAAATATGTATGTGTATATATATATACTAGGGGGGTACCCCCCTGCTCGCCCTGCTCGCCAGCCCCCCAATTTGTGATGTACTTATTCTTGAATATTATAAAATTTAATGCCATAAATTCAAATGAGGTGTTAAAGTAATTATGCTGTAAAACATATCAAGTTAAACACAATTTGCAATGATTATTATGCAAATTGCATTAAATTATTGCATTATAGAATTTATATATAATAATGTATATATCCGAAAACTTTTCGAATGGTCTCGATTGAATCGAGCCCGAGATTGCAAGCTTGTTTAGATTCAAGCTATATCAAGCTTTAAACCAACTTATATACATCTCTATCTTCTCCAATTTTAAACTCGTTCTTCTTCCCTTCCCCCCAAAAAAAGAATCTATTCGAAACAAATTTAATACGCAGTACTATTCAGTCCAGTTTTCTTGTTTATAAAAATGTCAAATTTGAGTTAATTTTTTTTCGTGATTTAAACGTTTTGATATTAATAAATTTTATAATATAAAAAAATTAAAATTCGTGTCGCGGTATAAATCAACTTAAATGTTTTATTAAAAATAAAATAATAAAAAAATAAAAAAAAAAACCAGAACATAAACATATCAAGAGGCCAATAAAATATTAAGAAGAAGAAGAACAACATATATTAAAAATTATATTTGTTAATATTTTTATTTTTATGCTTATATTGTTACTGACACAATATTTTGATTATATAGATAAAAAAAATTCATTTATTTGAGGAGTACGTAGGTATATCTGAGGCGTCTCTAAGGCAATGTATGAGGCGTTCTTGAAGCGTTTCTAAGGCGATGTATAAGGCAGGACAAGAGACATACAAAAAAAATGCCTCATCTCTGAGGCGTACCCTGAGGCGTTGTAAGAAGAGGGTATGAGGAAACATTGAGGCGTCTCTAAGGCGATGTATAAGGCGGGACAAGAGGCATACAAAAAAAATGCCTCATCTCTGAGGCGTACCCTGAGGCATTGTAAGAGGAGGGGATGAGGAAGCACTGAGGCGTCGGTAACTATTTTTACGTTATTTTTGAAAATTTTAAAAAATATCACTCTCAAACTTGAGGCATTTCGAGAAATTCCTAAGGCTTACCTGAGGCGTCTCTGAGGAGTTTTTGAGGAGACCTATGAGGTAATATGAGGCGACAAACGTTGAGGCGATGTCAGAGGCGGGTCGAGGAGGGGGGAGGCTGGGGGAGGAGGGGGAAGGCATCTCACAGAGGCTGAAAAAAAACCCATATTTACGTTAAAAAAATTTAAAAATGTGAGGCTGGGGGAGGAGAGGGGAGGAGTGGGGAGGACGCAAAAATGCTATTTTTTGAGGCTTACGTCTATATAATATAGGAAGATATATATATATATCTTCCTATATTATATAGACGTATAACTGTACAGTCAACCTAGTCACCAGTTAAAGTAACCCTGTCACAACATCTATAAAAAGAACCATCATCATTTAGACTTGCTCTTTTAGAACACGATTTATGAATGATGCAGTGTTTTGTTCAAGGTGCAACACAGGCTTTCATAAATCGTGTTCTAAAAGAGCAAGTCTAAATGATGATGGTTCTTTTTATAGATGTTGTGACAGGGTTACTTTAACTGGTGACTAGGTTGACTGTACAGTTGGTACTGATGTTGCTGGCCTTGATGCTTCGTTGGTTCCTTTATGAAAACTTATTAAAACAGAATCGGAAGATGTCAAAATGAAATTAAAATCAAGTATAGCCAATAACAATTCTCGATTTGAATGCTTAGAAGCAAGATTGGATAAAGTTGAAAATTCTCTGGATTGTAATTGTAAAGAAGTTTTCGTGTGAGTTTAATGAAAGAAAATTAGGAGAACAAAATATCATTTTATTTAAGTTTCCTGATGGAATAGATGCACAAATGTCTGATTTGATTACAGTTAAGAAACAATTTCCTGATTTTGGTGAGTCTTTACCTTTTAAATTGGATAAAATTAGAGTGCAACGTATAGGTGGAAAATATCCTCATGATAAGGTCAGACCAGTTAGGGTTATCCTAGACTGTAAGGAAAGTGTTTTGTGTACTCTTCACAACAAGAGGAAAATTTTTTATGAGGATGTTATAGTCAGGGCTAACCTTTCCAATATGCAGAGGAAAAATATGCGTATTTTAAATAACGAATCAAAACTCAGAAAGAGTAAAGGTGAGAAGGATATATATATATATTAAATGTATTGCGAATAAGACATCTGATTCCTCATCTTCGGATACTGATGAATAGCAATTGCTTTCATTAAAAAAATTTACAATTTACTATCAAAATATAAGGAGTATATTGGGGAGGATAGCAGTATTTCAATCGACTGTTCATACAGTCATACAATATGATATTATTTTAACTGAAACCTGGCTTAATGAGGACGTTTCTAATCATGAACTTGGGCTCTCTGGCTACTCAATTATAAGATGTGATAGATCCATTTTGATAAGTAAAAAGAAGATGGGTGGAGGAGTCATGATTGCTGTCAAAAATACTATGAAGTTTCAAGTTATTCCTTTAATGGACAACTCATTTGAGATGGTTGCTGTTAAGATCTTCAATTCAGGAGATGACATTTTGCTGGTCGCTATGTACCTTGCGCCTGATTTGGTAATGCGTGAAGGTAATTATTTTGGTAGATTTGTTGATAATTTGCAGGGTTTACTTAGTCCATTTTGTAGTTTTAACACCATGTTCAATTTCATATTATTAGGAGATTTTAATCTATCAGGATTTAAATGGATAAATATCGATTCTTGCGCGAGATCTGTAGGTTACCATGTAAACGTTAATGTTCGGCGAGCGGTTAGTTGCTTGGATGATCTTTGTACACTATACAATTTCATTCAGATTAATAGTTGGTCTAATGTTAAGGGCAATATTTTGGATCTCTGTTTCACTAATGAATATAATATGGCAATTAATATTAATAATGATCCTATATTGCCATGTGATATGTATCATTTTCCTTTAGTTATTAATGTGTCTTATACTGTATACTCTGAATTAGATATTGATTGTAGTTATTATTGCTTCAGTCGTACAAATTTTGAACAATTTGACATTTTATTTGCTAATGAATCGTTGCTGAACATTGATGGTGGAGATATTGATTTGAATAAAGCGCTCTCTAATCTTTATACTGTTTTGAATAAATTTATAAGGAGAAGTGTTCCCAGACGTAGGCTGGTTTAGAATGAGTTTTCTAAATGGTTTTCTTCTCAGTTGAAGACACGTATTATAAATAAAAAGAAATATCATACGTTATTTAAAGTTACTAATTCTGATAAATTTTATAACTTGTTTAAATTGGAGAGAGTTAAATGTAAAAGATTATTACTTAGAAATGAAAATAGATGTATTGAGGGAATAGAATTTTCAGTTGCTAGCGATCCTAAATCATTTTTTCGATATGTAAATTATATAGATAAGTCACATGCTTATCCAAACACCATGTATTGGAATGATAGAATGAGTGATGAGGGGTCAGACATTGCCAATTTGTTTGCTGATAAATTTCAGAGTATTTATAAAGAAGTTAATTTGAATGATCATTTTGAATTAATGCAAAGTGAAAATTCCTTATCATTTGTGCGTTTTACGGAAATCGAGGTATTTAATGCTATTAAATCTCTGGATGAAAAATCTTCCAGTGGTCCTGATGGGATACACCCAATAATTGTGAAGCATATTGGATCACGACTAGCTTCTTGGCTTGTCAAATTTTTTAATTTATCTATTTAAAAGGGGGTCTATCCGGATTACTGGAAGATGGCATTTATAACGCCTCTTTTTAAGAAGAGTGATATTTCAAACGTTGACAATTACAGAGCTATCAACAAGTATAATGTTATTGCAAAATTATTCGATAAACTTATATACAACCGTCTTAGTGTGTTTTTTTTCTAAACTTATTGTAAATAGACAGCATGGTTTTATTGGGAACAAATCCACCGTTACAAATCTAAGTGTGTATTTGAATGACATTGTCGATTGTTTTGATGTGAATAAACCGGTAGATGCGTTTTATGCAGATTTATCACGTGCGTTTCACACAGTTAATTTCGATAAGCTTTTGCTTAAGCTGGAACGTTATGGTATAAATGGTCGTTTGTTGAAATGGTTTAGATCATATTTATATGGACGGAAGCAATACGTGAAAATAAAATTATTTGTATCAAAGGAAATTTTGGTTTTATCTGGAGTAGGGCAGGGAACCCATTTGGGCCCTCTGCTTTTTCTAATATTTATTAATGATATAGTTATGCATATTAAACATAGTAAAGTATTGATTTTTGCGGATGATACCAAGATTTATAAGGATATCAATGATGGTAGAGATGCTATTTTGATGCAGGAAGATATTAATGAATTTCTCAATTGGTGTAAGTTAAATGGATTAATATGTAATTTTGAAAAATGTTACGTAATTACTTTTACTAGATCTAAACATGTAGAATATGAATATTGGTTGAATAACATAATTATTAATAGAGTGTACAGCGTTAGAGATTTAGGGGTTATTTTCGATAGTGGCTTATCTTTTAATGAACATTTTAACTCTTTATGTAATAGTGCTACAAAGATGCTAGGATTTATAAAGCGTTTTTCTTCGAAATTTAACAGTCCTGAATCATTTCGAGCGTTAAATTTTGCATATATTTATTCTAAAATTAGTTATGCTTCTGTTATATGGAAGCCGTACTTAGCTTGTCAGATGGATCTTTTGGAGAGTGTCTGTAGAAAGTTTTTACATTTTGTGTTATATAAATTAGGAATGAGAATGGGTTACAATAATCATAATTATGGTCCTATTCGAACATTATTACGTATACCTAACTTGAAATCAAGTTTCGACGGGAAAGATTTAATTTTCATTTTCAAATTGGTTAATGGACATATAAATTGTAGTGATTTGTATAATAGATTCTTATTTAATGTTCCTAGTCGTGATTTGCGTTCTAATAGAGGTTACTTTTATGTACCTATTTTGGCTCATAATTTTATGTTACACTCACCATCATTGCGTCTCTCTTTGATATGTAACAATAATAGAAATTCAATTGATTTATTTATCAACTCAATTTTTACAGTATGTAGAAAAACAAGACAAATGCTATCTTTTCAATGAATTGATATTAATGTAAAAAAAAGGAAAAAGAATTTTGGTTTGTTTTGTACAAATATGTGGGAGATTGGTCATAAGTCTTGGCTCTTATTTTTGCGCTATCTATTGTTTGAATTATAATATATTTTTTTTTCTTATGTACATGTAAATGGGTTATGAACTCGTAAATAAATAAATAAATAGAACCATCCATGTCAAGTTATAGTAGCCCAGCATGAATCGTTAACAAGAAATCTGAACCTCAGGCCAGGAAACGCTGGCGTTTGGTGACAGATTTTCGCCAACTAAATGAGATCACTTTGGGGAGCTGCTATCCACTGCCATTAACTTGTGACATCTTGGAGAATTTAGCCTCGGCGAATTACATCATTGCCGTTGAGCTTGAGGACAACTATAACCAGGTGAAGATTGATTCAAAAGACCCGCATAAAATTACGTTTTCAGAGCCATCATTGAACCGAAGAATGTCAATTTTTAAGACACGAAGCATAGGTATTAGGACATATAGTAGGAAAAGGGCAAATTAAAACAGACCGTGAAAAAATAGAAGCAGTGCATGATTATCTTATACCAACAAATAAAAAGGAAGTACAGCAATTCTTAGGCTTCGTTGGTTACTATCGTTGATTCATAAAAGATTTCGCAAGTATAGCAAGGCCACTAGATAAAATAAGTTGAAGAGCCTGTGTTGGTTGCACCTAAGTTGGATGAGCCACTAATAGTAGCAACCTTCGAGCATATACTACAGGAGGAAGCCTCCCAGCTATTAACTGCGTTACAAGGCAAAGAGAGAAAAAGCCTCTATTTTGGTACGTGCTATCTCTCTCTCACTTTCTTAGTGGGAAACAGAAGCAGTCAATTAAATCAGGCTAGAGAGAGACAGCACGTACCAAAATAGAGGCTTTCTCTCTCTTCGCCTTGTAACGCTTGCTGCCATTCGGAGGCTTCCTCCAGTAGTATATGCTCGAAGGTAGCAACAGATGCGTCTGATTATGCGATAGGCGCAATATTAAGCCAAGGAAAAATCGGCAAGTATCGACCTTGTATATATGCCTCAAGATGTCTAAGAGAAAGCAAGCTTAAATATTCGGTATATGACAAAGAATTATCGGCAGTTGTCTTCGGAAAAGAATAGTTTAGGCCTTATTTATACGGTACGAAGTTTACAGTAGTTACCGATCATCAGCCTTTGAAACATTTTCAAACAAGCACAAAACCTGATTTAAGATTTAATAGATTAAAAGCAGCTTTACGAGGGTATACTTTTGATGTTGTATATAGATTAGGTAGAAAAAAGAATGCAGCCGATGCACTCACTAGAAACTCAGTAATTGTTGACGGCGAGAAAAATCCTGAATTAGCAATTAGAACTAGCGGTTGTGGACCGCCAGCAAAAATTTTTTTACGCGTGCAGTGCATAAGAAAGGTGAAGATAAAACAAAGCAAATAGATTCTAGTTCAGAAGGTTTAGAAAGTCCGAAAAAGAAAATTTGTATTCAAGACACAAGTGATGAAGCCAAAATCGAGAGAATACTGAATCAGGAGAAAATTGGAATTAAGGATAAAGAAAGAAAGACCCTTGGAAAAGATCAGCGTATAGAACGAAAAGACGAAATAAAAAAGTATTAAAAACATGCAAAACTCAAACAGATAGAAAGTAAGAATTGATTCAGGCCGAAAGCATATTAAGTCGAGCGCAAGACGACGGTAAGTTTGAATATATGCGAAAAAGCACAAACATGCGAGAAGGAATTTTTGCAGCGAGTACACCAGTAGATAGACCGCATGCAGTGTTAGCAAGAAAAGAGCAGAGAACAAATGTAAGTGAACTAGTAAACAAAGCATCAAAAAATGGAAATAAAGGTATATTAAAAAATACCAAAAGCGGTTATGACACAGATACATAACAGAAATATTAGGGGCAGGGGAAGGGCAGGAAAACCTATGAAATACAACTCCTACAAATTAAATGTACAAGAAAAAGCTTCGAGCAGATAATTTTCTTTATGTTGTGAATAAAACAACATGATAATGAATAAATCAATAAAACATGCATGGAAAAATTATAGAAATAAAAATAAAGGAAAGTGCAAAAAAAAAGGGCTGTTTAATATAGTTAACTGGCATATGAATGTAGTATCAAATTTCTAGGAGAAAAAGAAATGGAAGAATAAATAATTATATACTGCTAATATATATTAAGAACTTAACAAATAAACTAATATTTTAGAAAAAATAGAATATTTACCATATACAACTAAACTAATCCTAAAATTTATAGGAATCGAACGCTACAATTTATTTTTTATCAACAGTTCATAAAAGAAAGCAAAAAAAAAAAAATTATTGGAGATTTAATAATAAAAATTTGAATTGAGTAACATCGAATATTTAAAATTATAAATTAAATGAGAATATGGGAAGCAAGAAAAATTTGAAAAAAGTCAACCGCCTTCGAATCCGCAACCGTATGCTGATTGACGCGGAGTTTTTGAATGATAATTTTAACGAAAAAATGATAATAAAGCGTCGAAAAAAGATTCAATAAATAAATATTTTTGTAAGACGCAGCTTCAAGGATGTATGATAGAGAATAGTAAACAGTGATAATTTGATAAAATAAATTACTAATCTGAAAAAAAAATATTTTGAAGGAGGAAGAAATAAACAATAAAAATAAATAGATAAATGATGGTTAATCGATTAAAAATATAGGGGGATTCCTTTTCTATTAATCAGTTAGTTTTTTATTTTAGATTATCATAAAAATAGATTGTAATATTATATACAAAATTTTCATACTTGAAGTTCAATACATAACAAAAATTACCATGTTCGAATCCAACTTCGAGCTCACGGAAGAGAACAGCAAAGAAAAGGAAACAACTTTTTTAAACATTTAAATACAAATTAAATATCATCAAGAGTAAGAAGAGAAGTTCACTCAGAGACTAGCTAGACTTATCTTATCAACAGTACAACTTGATGCGCACATGAATTTAAAAAACAAGCGCAAACATCTTGTTTTAAAAATTAATATTCTATTTAATAATTATTCTTATTTTAGATTAGAATCGATTTTTTTTTAAAATTTTGTAGAATATTTATTTAAATTTCATGATATTTTTGTAAAAAAAAAGAGAAAGAACGTGAGATTTGTATTTAAAATAAAAAATTATTCAGGAATAGAAGGTTAAAATAAGATGGTACGCAAACAACATACTCATAACAACATAAAAGCATGATAAAGTAAAAATAAGAAATTGTAAGCCAGGACGGGCACCAGCTTGTATAGGTACACTGAAAAATTATCAACTACACTTTAGGGATTTAATTATAATTATTTTTTTATTGTATTCATGTGTACATTCTTGGCTTCAGGGGCCGAAGCCTCGCGGCCTCGAAAGTGCAACATACATTATATAAGTACGTTATTATAGTCTTTGTATAAAGTATATGAATAAGAGAATAGTATGAAACTGGAAGTTAGGAGAATTGCGACTCCGAGCTTCCAAGCTAAAAGTCGCACAGTGCACGAAGTGTTGAATCGGCACTTCGTCGCGGGCAACTTGCATCGTCATTGTCAGACCATCGTTGGACGCGCTAGAGTAAAGTTATGAGTAAGCCTCTCTCTCATATTGTATCGTTTTTATAATAAACTCTGATGAACTCTATTGAAGAGAGATAATATAAATTAAGTCTAGTTTATATTATCTCTCTTCAATTATTTGCACCCTCACACTTCTCATAGGAGTGCATATCATTTAAATCCCACGTACCAAGTGTTTCAAACATATTTACTATTGGTTTGAAAACTTAAAGTTTCGATAAATTCTTTGAATCTTTCTTTCTTTTTTCTTTTAAAAGTATTTACGAACAAACAATTTAATTTATTAAAAGCTATGCGGTTCTCCGAGGACTTACTATAATTCCATTTTTTGTATGCAGCTTTTTTAGTCTAACGATTTTGTTACACTCATCGTCCCACCGCGGGACCGGATTTTTATATTTTTCTGAAACAACATATTTTTTCCAGAGTGTTATTTTTAAGGCAATTTACAACTGTTTCAAAGAAAATATCGTATTTTTTTCCAGTCAATGCGTCTCCGAATTCAGAAGAAAGAAAAATAGAAAATTTAGCCTCTAAATCTGGTGCGAAATCAGTCAACTAGTACGCTTTGTTTTTATTTTAAATGACTTTTTTGAAATAATTTTTATCTAGTTCTATATCTACATGAATAGGATAATGGTCAGAGCCCAGAGTATAATCCTCAATTTTTACATTAATTTTATCCGCTATATTAAGTGTAGTAAAGACAATGTCAATATAGAGTGATTACAATTTATCGGGTTTACATGCGTATAAGTATCTGATATAAGAACCGTATAAGAACCCCAAAATAAAATAAACTTCCGAAAATTGATTTTCTTAGCGTAGTTTTAATTTTAAAGTATTTTGAAATTTTTGAAAAGTATTTGTATTTATATAGCCACTTAGATCTTAAAAGCTACTCAATGGATTTGCTTCAAATTTCCCATACAATTAATTTTTTTAATTAACTAGTGCGGAATCTATTAAAAATCGATTTACTTAGCGTAATTTTAATGAAATAGCCATTTAAAAAAATTTTTTTTATTTTATTTTTCATTTTTTTGATATTTTACGTAAACTACTCAATGAATTCGTTTAAAAATTTTCATGAAAATTATTTTCGATTACCGGAATAAAAAAACTTTGATAACTGATTTTCTTAGCGCAGTATCAATTTTAGAACATTTTGAATTTTTGAAAAAAATGTTTGTATTTATTTTGTTACTTAGACCTCGAAAGGTACTCGATTGATTCGCATCCAATTTTCCATACCATTTATATTTTCAATTGACTAGTACGAAAGCTATATAATATCAAATTCGTCAATCTTACGTCAAATTTGTTTTTAGCCAACCGAAAAACATAAAATTAACAGATAAATGATAAGTTTCTGACAGTTAGGAGCAATTTGATAGCTTTGTCAACTGTCAAAATCGTAAAAATGTCTGCAGATTCGAATTTCCCGATCCAAAAAACATATTTATGCGAAGTTTTAGAAAAAAACATAAAAAAAATGTTATGTTTTAAAAGGTTAAAAGGCATACAATTACCTAAAAATACGTCATGGAAAAATAATCGAAAAAATTTAAACCCGTAGACTTTAATCAAAACGAGCATAATCGTAAAAAAATTTTACGGGGATTTTCCAAAGATTTTGAAAAACTATTTGCTTTCCATGTCGTTACTGTACGACCATTTTCCTTTAAGTTACAATCTATTGGAAATAACTAAAAATTTGATCTTTTTTTAATATGCTTTAATTTTTATGGGTAGTGTATTTTATTTTAAAATTTCAAAATAAATTTTTTCAAAGGACCTTTCATTAACTCGTAAAGTTAGTCAGATTATATGGTTTGGGACAATTTTAAGATCCTCTCCCAGTCATAACTTTTGTTCGCACAACTTTACCCTTGTTGATGTTTTCTGCAGAATTTTATTATTACTAAATACAGTTAAGGAAAAAAATTAAGAAGCAAAATTTATTCACTTATACATTATTTATGATTCTTGTACTAACCTTGAAAATTCGTAAGAGTCGGGTTCATGTCCTGAAGTCAGTCCTCTAACTCTAAGTTCACGTTCAAGATCCTGTCCTATGATGCCAGCTTCACAACATACAAGTAAATTATCCAAATCGATCCACAAGATCCGATTCATTTGTGATGTATCTAAACTTACAATCATGCGCCGTTCATCTACGGGACAGTTGGCTGCACCACTTACGGATGTGCCTCCCCCAAATGGTAAGCAAACTACTCCGTGGTCCAAGCACGCCTTTACTATAAGTCTTACGTCTTCGTGACACTCTAATAGAAAAAGCAGACGAAAAATTACACAGTATTTGAAGTAGTATTTATACTTTAGGAAATTGATTTTAAAAATTTGTTTTTAATAAAAAGTTTAAAGCTTTTTTTCAAAATATGTTGTTTGGGGCTATTCATTAATTCGGCAATTTTCTGTCTGCCCTCATGTAAGGACACATAAGATTTTTTGGGCTCCCCCTCCCCCTCTTACGTGAGAATTTATCTCGTTTTTTCAAATGCTATCAGAATATATTAATACTCACAATTTAACATTCATTTAAGATTTTGATTTTCAAAGATAATTATTTAATATTATTATTATATTTCTATTATGACTATAGTATTATTATTGGGCATGGGTTCGAATCCTGGGGGCATGAGTTCGAATCCTGGCCAGGTACCTCTGACTTTTTTTTCAAAAAGAAAAATTAGTCTATGTGCTAATAATATCGCGCGACTCTTAAAAAAAATCCAATCTCATTGAGTATCAGTTGATTGTTGGTCACAAAAATGACTGACCACCGATCGGTAGTTGAAGATGTCGGTCAGATGGGCTAGCCTGATGTAATGTGTTAACCGGGAAACGGGCTAAAATCTATCTGATATCATCATATAAAAAAAGTTAATTATATAGAGGACAATATCCTCTATATACAGTACCGAGTAATAATTCTGAGCAGGTTATCAAATTTTTGCTCCGACTTTGAAAAAGCGTATCTTCTTCAATTTTCATTCTAGAAATAATTAAAAAAGGCATTTTAAAGTATTCTTTAAATGCTTTCTTTTTAGCCTACTTACATTTTTTTAATGGTATTTAAAAAAAAATAATCGCTTTGGCAATTTTGAAATTTTTTTCATTTTTGCATTTTTCTTCAATCAGCTGTAATTTTTTAAATAATTGAGAAAATTTGAAAAAATATTTGGAAAGGGCTTGAAAAATGCTATTTTTATAAAAATTTTTTAATTATCTATCTATCTTTGGGGTTTAACTACCTACAGCCTATTTGGCCTAGTAAGTGACACCTCGACCACCTTTGTGTTCCAGTGTTTTCGCGTTCGAAACCATACCTCAATTTTTCCTAACTCGGTAGGTGGTGCTCGATCGTGCAGGCCTACTTAGGCGGGGAGCATCGCTGAACCCATCCTTTTCAGCGCATCGGGAGCTCAACACGTACTCGGCAGAACGGTCCGGCTCAACCATAATAGTTGAACAGTCGCGTTCTGCCTTACCGGCCCTCGAGTGACTTTCGTCGATTTTTGTTAAAACCGAAAAAAGTCTCTCGGGGGTGGTCCACCGCGGTGTCAGTGAGCTCGGGAGATCCTCCACTTTCAATATTTAAATTAAAAAATGGAGAAAAAATCCCGACCTCACCGGGATTCGAACCCCGGCCCTCTGCGTGAGAGTCGGATGCTCTAGCCCCTGAACCACCGCAGCTTTTAAAAATTTTTTAATTATTTTTTGTCAAGTTTTGAGCATATAAATTTATCGATCTAATACTTTTGCAGTTGCAAAAAACACTTCAATAGCAACTAGAAAATAATCGCTGGTGAAGTAGTGATTTAATTTTAGTAGGAAATTATAATTATTCATTATTAATAATAAAACATAATAAAGTATGAAACAACAAAAAGATTTATTTTGCAAAATTTATATCATAGAAATCAAAAGTTTTGCATTATAATAATAATAAATTGATCAATATTATAAATTAATATTTACATCATTTTAATTTTAAGCAGATTTTGCGTCACGAAATGCACAATGACAAAATACATAATATTTTTAAACTAATAAATTCAATAATAAATTTAAAACATAAATCCAATACTAGAAACAAATAATTTTTATCACATATTATAATAACAATCACAGGTTTGATTCATCAAAGAATTCTCCTTTGGCTTCAATAACAGCGTTACAGATTCGTGGCATTCTCAGTACTAACTTTTCAAGTACAGAAGGGTTCATAGGAGCACTCCCAGCTACTTTTAAGAGCGTTCCATAATTCAGAAATATTTTGTCTCGCCGTTTCTGTTTTTTTTATATTCCTATCCAGCTCGTCTCACAATAACTCGATGGGATTCAAATCCGGCGACTAAGGAGGCCATATCATTCGTTTCAATACACCATTCTTTTCTTTTTCATTCAAATAAGTTCTACATAGCTTCGAAGAATGCTTTGGATCATTGTCTTCTTGAAAATGAAATCCATCACCAATCAAACATAAACCAGATGAAATAGCGTGCCGCTGCAAGATGCTATGATACATATTTTTATCCATAATACCTTCTATTTTTTTCAAATCGCCTACTTGATTATAAGCAAAACAACCCTAAACTATAATATTTCCTCCTCCATATTTAACTGTCGGTACAAGATACTGTTTTAAAAATCGTTCGCCGGGTCTGCGTCTCACATATATTTTACGTTTACTGCCAAATAATTCAAACTTCGACTCATCTGTCCACAAAACTTTTTTCCAATCTTCAATTGACCATTTTAAATGTTGTTTTGCCCATTGGAATCGTTTTCTACGATTAATAGGTCGAAGAAGAGGCTTCTTAGCAACAAAACGTTCATTCAAGTTTGCTTTATGCAAACGACGTTTCACTGTTGATGAACTTACGGAATTTTCTATTGTAGCATTGACATTTGTTGTTATTTCCGGAGCAGTTAGCCTTCTGTCACGCTTACTTGATAGAATAATAAATTCATTATCTTTTTTCGATGTTTTGCGAGGTTTTCCTGTACGTTGATAATCGCGATTGCTTTGAGTATTTTTATATCTCATGATTGCTGGATTTATATTTTCAAGCTTCAAAAAGTGTTTCGAAATAAAAAAATGTAAATAAAATTGTATTTTAAAAATAAAAAAATAGATTTCATAGTTGCTTTATCTGATACTTTGCTCTGAAACGTCCATCACTCTTCATTCAAATACGCACATTTCTACTTAAAAAAAATTACACAAGAAAGACTCTTACACCCCCCTCACCCCTCCTTGTTAGGACCCTTATAATTAATAAATGGCCCCTTACACAGGCTCACAAAATAAAAAATTGTTTGTACTTATGACCAGACCTATCATTTATTATGTATTTTTCGACGCTAAATTGAAATCTGTAGTAGAAATACAACCTTTGCCGGCGTAGATTTAGGTTTTTTTTTAGAAAAACCTCATTTTTCGCTTTTTACCTAGTTTTTTGAAGCTAAAAAAAGGAATATTTGAATGTATTTTTTCTACGGAAAAAATACATCGTAAATCATATTTTTTATATTTTTTTCACGTAATTGTAACCCTTTGTACGGCGCCAGAGAGATGGGAAAATCAGAAAAAGTCGATATCCAGTCTAAATTTGATTAAAAAATTATTACAAATTTATTATGAATCTCAAGAAGAGTTGATTAACATTATAAATACTATTTAAGGAGTTTTCAAGGTTGCTAACCATGAATTTAAGGTCAGATTTTGTAAAAGACAACTCCTATGGGACGTTAGCGGGAAGTATAGGTGGTAAATTCATCGATTTTTTTTGGAAATGAACTTTCTAAATACTACTTTAAGGGTGTTTGATGCTATTGATCATATATTCAAGATTCACTTAGATTATTATGGTAAATCTGACATGGAATTAATGATCAGTGACCTTGATGAACCACTGTAGATAAAGTTTTTAGCTTTTTCTAATAAGTGCAGCATACTGTTAAGAGCAGGCCAGATTTGCTGTCCTTGTCTAATTAAGATTTTTGGTATTCACTTAAGTATCAATCGATGTATCTGTAAATCGAAGGTAGAGTGCAATAGATTGTTAGGTAAAATATTATACACTTCGCGTATAATATTTTTATTTTCAATGACGCTATTCGCTTTTAATAATGCACTTCGCGTTTAATTTTATGTATATTTATTTGATTTGTGCCTTTAATATATAATATTTTATTTGACGCACTTGGCGGTTAATTAACACACTTTTGAACACTATATTATAAGCCCTTTGAATATATTTTTATGCACTTTATATATATATAGGTAAAGAATTATAAATTTTCTTTGATTATCCTTCAATATTTTCAATACGATTTCTCAATTAAAACAATTTGTACCGGAACCAAAATGTTAAGTCCTGGCTTTCACCAGGACTAAATAAAAGTGGATAAATAAATGTGTATATGTTATTCAATTATTTAATTAATTGCATTAAATATATATATATATAAATTATGTATGTTTAAAATATTGAATTTATTTATATAATATATAAAGATAGAGAAGTATGAATCTAGTGGTGGAAAAACTCCACCAATATTTAATTGAACAAAATCGCTCTCACGATTGAATAGTATTAAAGGATAAACTTGATTCTTGAAATAAAGAGTTTATTGAATAATTATATATTCTTACCTTGTAGTATTTCTCAGTAGATTGGTGCTAGGTATGGGCAGACAAATGAATAGGCACAATATGTAATAGATCCTCGAGGTTTATTGATATTTTTTAACACTTTTAATATAATTGATTTCTATACGCGTATATATATTTTAATAATTGATTTATGTATATTTAGTAATTTGAAATATAAACTTGACGGGCAGTGTAACGTATTACCAATAAGAAACCCGGGGTAATATTCCGAATATCGTTTGTTTCATTTGGTTTTTATACTCATTTTGTTTATGAGATTTATTATCTTTCACATCAATTTTTATTTATAAATTTTCTTGAATTTTAATAATATCTTTTCTTAATTCGCTTGGTAATTTCGTAATACTCGTTGTCGATTTGAACTACTTAATTTTACAATTCTGCTAACTAAAGAGTTTTATTAAACTTCGAGTTTCTTTACTGTTTTGCTTTTTCTCTTATGATCTACTTTTAATTTCGCTTAACAATGAAATAATGCGACTGTTCAATAAGTGAGGAATTTGATTTACCAATGTTAATAAAAAAGATACGTTCATGACGTAACACCTCGGTGCTCAGGAGATTGCATATCAGAAGGATAGGCAATCGAAAAAATAAAAGATAGGTCACTTATTGAACATTTACAATATTACGATTAAAATCTTAAACTTAATCAGGAACTGCGTATTCAATCGATGTCAATGGATGCCAATCGATAGAGTAATGCTTATTATGCATTTTGACTCTTGATAGTGTGGTTAGCATGATAAATCTGGTTCATGTGGCCTTTGCACCATTCTTGTTTTGTTAATTTTGTAAATCGAATTACACTTTCTTCTGTTTCTAATAAAAAAATGATTACAATATGCTTACTAATTTAAATTTTCTGATTAATCAATAACTGCATATTTTAGAATGATAAATTCGAAATAAAAGATACGTCGTGACGTAACACCTTGGAGCTCAAGATGTTGCTTTTCGGTACGAGAAGTAACTAAAGAAAAATTTAAATGTAATAACAATTTTTTTAGTTATTGATCAATTTACATAAATATCTTAAATCTATTAAAAATATTTTATTTGAATGTCTTCATACAAATATTCGATGTATTTTTCTATTATATAATTGTTAAGTAATGTATGATTATTGGTAATGGAATATAAGAAAAATGGAAAATTCTTAAATTATATTGTTATTTCAAACTTGTAATATAGATTGTCTTAAATTATTCGTAATTTTGCTTATAAATACTTTTAAATTAATTTAATTTATACATTTCAAAATTTTCTTTACAAATAAAAAAATCTTTTATTATAACTTATGTGTGGGTAATTATTTAAATAGCATTTAAATATAATGTGAATATATAAGTGAATATTCATTCACTTTCCTCCCGACTCAAGATGATTGTATAGGTAACTATGCAATCTAAAACGTAATAGACTTGAGCTTTAACTGAATACCTTAGATGTAACAATATAAAATGGTTAAAATCGTTTCTTAATTTGAAAATCATTTTAGAGAAAAAATAAAAATAATCAGTAATAGTAATAATTATTTAATTAATCTATGCGAGAGCAGAAGAGTGGTAATTCTCTAGGCTCTTCTTGAATAGGTTTGGGAGAAGGTGTAGGTACTGGTGGTTTGGTGTATGGTGCTTTCAAGGGTAAAGGTGGAAGTGTAGGTTTCGCTATGCATGATTGTGTTGTTTCTCTTAATGGTGTTGGTTTTGATATAGAAGGTTTTTCTATTCTTATTTCTTTTAGTTGGATCTCTTCGTAATTTGTTTTTCTTTTCACTTGATTGGTATTTAATGTAATCATTAAATGTGTTAGAGAGCTGAAAATGGCTCCTAACAAATGTATAGACCAGCCATAAATAGTGTGAAGGGTATAGCCCCTTATTATTGTGTCTATTGTCAATTTAATTATTTGGATAATAATTAATATCATTATTATGGCTGAGCTTATAGATCCAAAAGTTGTCAATTTATTTATGAATTTATTCCAAGTATTTTCTGCAATATGCGACAATGTATTTTCTGTAAGTAGATTATTTAATAAGTCTACTTGTGTGTTTTGTTCTCCCTGTATACCTCTTGCTATGGCATTAAGTAGCGCTGCTTTTTCAAAAGGAAACATGATGTGTTGCTGTAATTCTTGTAAATCCTCTTGAGAATAAATTCCGCTTGTTGCTAAAGAAGATATTTTTTCTGGTATCCACGACTTTTGAGTGTTTGGTTTTAAGACTTTTACTATATTTTTTGTTGGTCGCGGTTTTGGTAGAAGATTTATCCAATTTTCTCCAATTTTATAATATTGAGGAATTATCGAATTACAGTTTATTTCCGATCCTGATTTTAATAATATATGTGTTTTTGGTGTCAAAAACCATGTTTGATTTTTCATTAATACTGGCAATTGAATATAACATTTGTTTGTATGCAGCAACTGTGTTTCTACTGGTGTACATTTAATAACATGTACTACTTCGCCAGCAAGTTTAGCTATATAGCCTGGTTTTTGCATGATGTTATAAGCGAATTCATCGGGAGCTATGGACGCAAGAGATAAGGATTCGCGAATTACCTTTTTTCTATCTCGCATTTTTCTTTTAAAATATTAAAATATAAATCTGTAAGATCAGCTCTAAAATGTTTTTCAATATATACAAATTTTGAGTTTATATATGTAAATAAATCTAAATTTGTTACATCTTTTTTTATCGTATTATCGTCAAATAATATTTTATTATAAGATATATCTAAAATAAATAGCTTCGGATGTTCCGTTTTTGTTAATATTCTATCGCAAATTTTTACATTATTTAACGCGGACAAAGAAAATGTTATTGATTCTGTGTTTACAGTATATACGGGATTTTGATTAGGTGAATTTATTATAGTTGCAGGGCCTCTGTATAAAGTCTCATATTCTGTTTTAAAACCTTCTTCTGTAGGTAAATTTTCCCAAAAAGTATACCCTGCTTGCGAATCAATGCAATGTTGATCCGAAAATTTACATACAGTCCCTGAATTTAATCTTAATTTATCATTTTTTAGACTTACTTGAGCGTATTCTTCTAATAAAGTTATTCTTATAAGACCCTGTACTAAAACGTTGTCCCAAGATCCAAAATTGTCCGTGTATGAAGCTCCTGTGCAAGTTTTATCCTTTACAGAGCCTGCAAGGTCTATTCCAGCTGCTTTTGTTGAATTTATTTTCAGGTCTGCTATAGTATGTATATTATCATATTTAAAGATTCCTGTATCGTGAATGAATTTACATTTTTCATGGCTAATTTCGTACAGATATTCTTGCAAAGCATGAGGAGTGGATCCAAGGTGACTGAACATCCCGCAATGAAAAATCGTTCTTTGTATTTCTATTTTACACTGTATAACTTTAATTTTTTTAAATTCCGCTATTTGTAGTAATTCTATGGTAGAGTTGGTTATTGTAATATTATCTTGTTTAAAATCACATTCTCCTGTGTCTAGTAGAGAATATGTAGTGATGATTGGGTCCGTAGATTCACAATTGAATCCAATAATTGCAACATTTTCTCTAACAATAGCTAATAATATGAATAAAATTAACAGCATTTTTTTTTCCTTTCTCTTTTCCTTTTTCTTTCTGAAGCATAAAATAATATTAATTTTTTCGTTCATGTAAAATTAATTTATTTGCATGAACTAATTTTGAGCCACCCTTAAAATCTATAGAGATATTGCTATTTTCGTGGACTTTTAATACTTCAAAAGGTCCAAGGTTTTGATTTTTTTCTAATTTACCTGGTTTTGGCTCTTTTATAAGCCATACTTTATCACCTATTTGAAATTCTACAGGTTTTATGAATCTATCGTGATATAATTTAGACTTTTCTTTTGATAGTATTAAATTTTCACGAGCTATTTTTGCAATATCTTTCATATTTATTAATAATTTTTCTATATAGTCATTAAATGTCTGTAATTTTTCTGATGATTTTAAAGGTTCACTAGATGGTAATCTAGCTGGGTAGGCGAAAACTAGTTCATGTGGTGTAAATTTATGACTTGAATGAACACTAGTATTATAGTTGAATTGTGCAAGTTCAAGCCAATCATCCCATTCTAATTTTTTATCAGCAAAATTTTTTAAATATTCACATAAAGGATGATGAGCCCTTTCTAATGAACCATTAGATTGTGGATGAAAGGCAGTAGTTTCTATTTTTTTAAATTTAAATCTTTTTGAAATAGCTTTTATTAATTTGCCTGTAAAATTTGCGCCTTTATCTGTAAGTACTAGTTTTGGTGAACTAAAAATGCAAATAAATTTTTTTATAAATGCGTCGGCTATAGTCTCTGCTGTTTGATCTTTCAGCGCGACAGCTATTAAAAATTTTGATAAATGATCTTGAATAGTTAATATATATTTATTATTATTTTTAGTTATATTAAGAGGTCCTACTATATCTAGTGAAATTTTATCGAATGTTTTCTCTGGAGTATCTGTTATTATCATAGGTTGTTTTGTTTTATTTCTTTTTAATTTATTTCTCTGACATATTTCGCATTTTTTAATACGATTTTGTATATCGATTTTAAGATTTTCCCAGAAATATTTATTCTTAATTCGATTATATGTTCTATTTACTCCCGAATGACCTCCTAAACTTGAAGAATGATATAGTTCAAAAATTTCATTTCTTTTTTCCTTTTCAACATATTCTGTATTATTTAAGCAAACTATAACTTTTATACTTGTATTATTAAAAATATTGTATAATATTTCTTCGATTTCATTCCAATTTATATTTAATATTTTTATATTTTTTGATATACTAAATATAGTACAATTATTTTCAATCAATAAATCTTTTAGCGTGTTTAAATTATTTATTAATTTTTCTTTTATTAAAATTGATGATTCTTTTATATTTAAGCACATTATAAAAATTTTTCTTTTTATAATTTATTATTTTGATTTCATTATCTTTTAAATCGTTATTTATATTAATATTCTTATGTGAAAAATATTCATCTTGAATCTCATCCAAAGATATCTTTTCATTCGTAATTAAATGTAATATATTATCTTTCCTACTTTGTATAGAATTTTTAGAATATATAATAGTATCAGATTTATTTAAGTAAATTTCTTTTTGTTTCTCGACTTCGTTTTCGACACTTTTAATTTCCTCGTTGGTTATTTCTTTGATTACTTTTTTTGGTCTACCACGTTTATTTTTAATACGTGTACGTTCTTCGTTTAATTTTTGTATTTTTATTTCATTCGAAGGTATATTTGTTAATTTAATATTTACTTCATTTTCTTTTGCTTTTTGAGCTCTAGTTATCACATTGATTTCTACCGTGTCTATAGGATTTCTAGATAACGCATCACTATTCACATTCATTTTTCCTTCTTATATATTACATCAAAATCGTATTCTGATAGTTTAAGTCGCCATCTTTGAACTCTGTTATTTTTATCTGCAGATCTAAAAGATAGTAATGGCTTGTGATCTGTTACTATTGTAAATTTATTTCCATATACGTAATTTCTAAATGTTTCTATTCCAAATAATATACCTAATGCTTCTTTTTCATAAGTGTGATATTTTAGTTCAGGACCTTTTAATACTCTAGAAGCGTATGCTATGGGTTTATCTTTCCCGATTTCACCTTGTGATAATATAGCGCCTAAAGCATATCCTGATGCATCTGTAGTGATTATAAATGGTTTATCTAACTGTGGAAATTGCAATAAAGGTGCAGAGCATAGTGTGTCTTTTAGTTTATCAAAAGCCTTTTGTTTCTCTGAATCCCAAGTAAATCTTACATCTTTTTGTAATAATAACGTTAAAGGTTTTGTTATATTAGCAAAGTCATTAATAAATTTTCTGTAATAACCTGCTAAACCCAAAAATTCTCTAATGTTTTTAACTGTTTTTGGTGTTGGAAATAATTTTACTGCATCAATTTTTTTTGGATCTGCCTTGATACCCTCTTTACTTATAATATGACCTAAAAATGTCACTTCATTTTTCATAAAATCGCATTTTCTTGGTTCTAATTTTAATCCGGCTTCCCTTAATTTTGCAGCTACTAGATTAAATTTAATATTATGTTCTTCTTCTGATTTTGCAGCTATAATTATGTCATCTATATAAACATGACATATTTTTTTATTTATTAGCTCACCAAGAGCCGTATTTGCTACCCTCATAAATGTCCGTGGTGAGTTAGTTAAGCCAAAAGGTAATACTGTAAATTCAAATCTTCCTAAAGGATGTACACTGAAAGCTGTTTTATATATGTCTGATTCTTTCATTGGTACCCAATGAAAAGCTGAAACCATGTCTACGGTAGTAAAATATTTATTTCCGCCTAAATCATCAAAAATTTCAGTTATAGATGGTATTAAATAAGGATCTGGTATAGTTTTCTCGTTTAATTTTCTATAATCTATAACTAGTCGCCATTTTTCTTTTCCATCAGGACCTGGTTTCTTCTTAACTACAAATGCTGGAGCGTTATATGCGCTTTTAGATGGCCTTACTAAATTATTATCAATTAATTTTTGAGTTTCCGTAATAGCGATTTCTCTTGATTTATGTGGCAATGGAAATTGTTTAACATATACTGGTCTGTTATCTGTTAAATTTATCTCGTGTTGTTCTAAATTGCATTTTCCAATATTTTCTCCTTCTAACCAAAATATGTCATCATTTTTTAAAATTAAATTCTTTATATTTTGTTCTTTCTCTTCACTTAAATGATTTAAACTTATTTTACTTAATAATTCTTCTCTACGATCATTTTTTTCTTCACTAATATAATTTACATTTTTATACATTAAATTTTCTTGTAATTTATGAAATTCTTCTTCATGACTATTTAATATAAAATTTGTTAAAATATCTTTTTCCATAAAATATGTTAGAAATTGTTTGTCTTTATCATTAATGTTGAAATTTGTATTTTCTTCAAGTTTTAATAGAAATTGTTCATATTCTATATTCTTATTATTTTTACATTCATCCTTTTCCAAGACACAGTTGATTTCTTTCATAAAATTTTTAATATTTTCATTCTTATTCTGTAGAAATTGTGTAATCGAAAATATGTGATTATTGTCTTGCATTAGCATGATATAATGAAAAACGTTATTAACTGCTGTGTCATTAATTTCGATATTTTCTGTACATAAATTTATCAATGAATTTTTATCGTTTTTATAATCTGTTTGAATAAAGAATTTTTTACCATTTATTTCTAAATATCCCTTGTCTAATCTCAACTTATTTTTTCTCAATACATCTATTCCTAAAATACCATCGTAAGGTATTGAAAATTTTTCAGATGCTACGTGGAAATTTGTATACGAATTATTAATAGGAAAAGTGATTAAACCACATGTTTTAACCGGAATATCAGTAATTCCTGACAAATATATTTTAATATTATTATTAATAGAATTTTGTGGTACTAATTTTTCTTTTATGATGTTAAGTTGGGCACCTGTATCTATTAATAATTTGCATAAATCATTTGTATATGGATTTCGTATCTCGATAAATTGCAATGTCTCACCTAGTTTAAATATATAAATTGGTATATTATTATTATCATTAATATTTTCAGTTTTAAATTGTATAATTTTTTTTCAATTCATTATTCGTTATATTTTTTTCATTATGTAGTTTTACTGTTGTTGAATCATTCTTTACTTCTGGTTTAAATTCCATTGCATTATGTAATGTTTCTTTTTGTTCGATAATATTAACGTACTCATTATTAGTTTCATTTTCATTAAACTCATCACATACTTCGAAGTCATAATCACTTTCGTGTGTTCTTGCAAAAAATTGAATGTCAATATAATTCTTGAGCGACTTTTGTTGCGAAACTCGTCTTGTACGCTCTTTCCAAGTCGAGTTTATGCGTTTCCCTGTATATGAGCTGATGTGTTTAATTTAGCTTGACATTCTTCCTCTGTGTGATTAATGCTTTTGCAAAATGTGCAAAATTTACTTAACTTGCTTTCTATATTCTTTAATGTAAAGCATGAATCGATTGAATGTCCTAATTTTTTACAATATGGGCATTGTAAATTTTGATTTCCGTTTTGAGGTTTTTTGTATTGTATTCTTCTACATTCCTCTATATTATGCCCTCTATTTTTGCAATATTTACAAAATTTCGTTTGAATTCGTTGTCCATATAAATTATTATTTCTGTTATTTCCGACAAACATCTTATTCTGATTAAAATTATTTTGACCGATGTTATTATTTCTGCATTCTTTACCTGAGTGACCCCATTTATCACATAATTGACATCGTATTTGATTGCTTGCCTTAGCTTGGTTTATAAATATTTTTACCTTTTCACAATCATTTGTCATATGATTTTTATCGTTACAAAGCTCGCATACTTGTATAGATTTTCTTTCAATAACATCAGTGCAAAAATTTGGGTTGTGTCCATTCTTATTACATTTCCAACATATCTCATATTTTCGTATTATTGGACAATGATTAATTTTATGATTACTTTCTTGACAGTATTGACAATAATATTCATTGTCATTTAATAAATCACACGTGCTTCTTGAATGACCCAATTGATTGCAAAATTTACATATCAATCTTATTTTATTTTTTGTATTGGAGCATTCAAATGATGAATGATTTGGTTCTTTACAGTATACGCAACCTGCTATATTGCAGTATAATGCCTCGTGACCAGTATTTTTGCATATTTGACAACACTGTATTTGTTTGATTTCTTCTTGAAAAATATTACTAAACATAATTTTCTGTTTATTTGGATTCCCTCTTATAGCATTTTGTTTTTCTAACTGTTTTTCTATTTTAATTGCTTCTATCGTTGCATCAGAGAAATTGTCTGCTACTTTCATTTCATATCTTATTTCGTTAACTAGCCCCTGTTTAAAATATTTAAATTCATCTTGATTTAATTGATTAATAAATCGTTCTAAGGTTGCTCTTTCTATTCCAGTCTCGTTTTTCTTTTTATCTCTGATTTTCTCCGTTAATTCTTTTATTCTTGTTATATATCCTTCTACTGGTTCATTAAGTTCTTGTTGAATTTGTTCTAATTTCCCATATAAAGTATATAAATTATCAATTTCAGGATATAAT
Organism: Anastatus disparis; assembly: GCA_017163975.1. NCBI lineage: Eukaryota > Metazoa > Arthropoda > Insecta > Hymenoptera > Eupelmidae > Anastatus > Anastatus disparis. The sequence continues at coordinate 2,630,181 of JAFFSR010000272.1, read as the reverse complement.
TTTTTTACAATTTTAATAAATTCATCAATTGTATTAATTGTAGTATGTTTCACTGCAGAAGCAATCGCCCCTGATAATTTAAATCTCTGATAGTTCATAAACGATTTTTGTTGATCAGCATCTAGTAATTCCTTAGCAAATTCTAGTTTTTCAATATATTTGTCTACAGATATGTTTTTACCATCAAAATCAGGAACTAATCTTGTAATTTCTTTTAATGAATATCCTGGTTGCGCCATGTTTATATTCTCAATAAAATTTACTAAGTCGTCTATTGTATTATTATTATTATTATTATTAATATTGTTATTATTATTGTTGTTATTATTAGGATTATTTATAATGATATTTTCTCCGATTCTAATACCCTCAATTTCTCGAAAACTTTCCTGTTTAATAGAGATATTTAAGTCGTCGTTTAATGTTTCGTCGATAGTTGTATTATTTTCTAATGAAATTGTCACGTTTTTGTCTGTTGTATTGGTGTTATCAGCTAAAGTAATATCTTTTTCGTTTTCAATACCTTTTATTTCTTGATATCCTGTTTGTTTAAATGAAAATTCCTGAGTATCGTTAAGTGATGTATTATTTTCTGATAAAATCGTCACGTTTGTCGCTAAAGTATATTTTTGTGTAAAACTATCTTCTTTATTATGGCTTTGTTTCGTCTTAGTAATTTGTGAAAATGTTTTTGGAATTGTGCCTGTATATTTATTTAATAGCGTATTTTGTTCATTTGAATTATCTGTATTAAGATTTGATTGAACGTCCGTAATTATATTTGAGAGATTATTCTCAGATGTTTCTTCTAAGGTTGTATTTGAAGTATTATTATCAACTGTTTCGTCTAAAGTTTTATTTGAATTATTACTTTCAATTGCTTGATCTAAACTTTTAGTCGGAGAGCGTGTAATTTTAGTGCTTTTGCGAAACGGACTAATATTTTCGTAGATATGTTCTCCTAAAACTGCTTGTCTAATATGATTTCTAATTCTTTCACGAATAACATTAATATTTTCGTCTTTTTTAGTAGGTATATTAAATTTTTGACAAATTTCAGATAATTGTAATTTAGAGTATGATATTACCCACTGTGTTTTTCCTTCTTTTATATATTTTGCTATCTGATCAAAATTTATTTTATTCATTTGAAATCTTCATTATTTACTTAACAATGAAAAATTTTATTTATTCAAAATATTAAATTTTGTACATAAAATTGTAAGGTTTAAAAATTATAAATATTGCTGGCTGTGTTTCTCTCTTTTTTTTTTAAATGCCGTTTGTAAACATACGTTATTAACAATTCTTTGACACTGACCTACTATTCTTATATAAACGTAAAGAATTTTGCTGATCTATGTTTTGAAATTTGACATTAACTCACTGCTGTTATACCTATACGAGAGCGTACGGTAAGAAAAAGAAATTTTGCTGAGCTTGTATTTTTAAAGTTCAATACACTTGCAATGTTTTGATGACAACTGTCTATGCAGTCTGTTTACTTTATTTTGGTATCTTTAAATATACTTTATATTCTTTAAAAATTTATATGTTTTTAGTATTATTTAATATAACTCAATATTTTAAATGATATTGAATTTTTACTGTTTAGTCAACTTTCCTTTTTATTTCTTTTATTAATCGTGAACTTGAAATTTACTTCACTTTTAAAATTAAATTATTATGCAAAAATTATTGATATCTGGTGTAATTTCTCAATGCACTAATTAAATGATATTATTTGAAATCAGTTTATAAAAGAATTTGTAATTTTTACTTGATTTCTTATAATTATTCTTGCTAAAATATAGATTTATTTATTGATTTGATGATTTTACATTTATTAACAATTTTTTTATGTAAATTGTATTATATGATTTTAAATCGCGCAATTTCGCGTATATAAAAATTATTTCAATTACGCACCATGCGTATAATATATTAATTTTATTTTTTTTACACTATTCGTATTTAATGATACACTTCGTGTTTAATAATTTATTTTTAATAACACTATTCGTATTTGATAATACACTTCGCGTTTAATATTTTATTTTTAATGACACTATTCGTATTTGATAATACACTTCGCGTTTAATATTTTTATTTTCGATGACGCTATTCGTATTTGATAATACACTTCGCGTATAATATTTTTATTTTCAATGACGCTATTCGCTTTTAATAATGCACTTCGCGTTTAATTTTATGTATATTTATTTGATTTGTGCCTTTAATATATAATATTTTATTTGACGCACTTGGCGGTTAATTAACACACTTTTGAACACTATATTATAAGCCCTTTGAATATATTTTTATGCACTTTATATATATATAGGTAAAGAATTATAAATTTTCTTTGATTATCCTTCAATATTTTCAATACGATTTCTCAATTAAAACAATTTGTACCGGAACCAAAATGTTAAGTCCTGGCTTTCACCAGGACTAAATAAAAGTGGATAAATAAATGTGTATATGTTATTCAATTATTTAATTAATTGCATTAAATATATATATATATAAATTATGTATGTTTAAAATATTGAATTTATTTATATAATATATAAAGATAGAGAAGTATGAATCTAGTGGTGGAAAAACTCCACCAATATTTAATTGAACAAAATCGCTCTCACGATTGAATAGTATTAAAGGATAAACTTGATTCTTGAAATAAAGAGTTTATTGAATAATTATATATTCTTACCTTGTAGTATTTCTCAGTAGATTGGTGCTAGGTATGGGCAGACAAATGAATAGGCACAATATGTAATAGATCCTCGAGGTTTATTGATATTTTTTAACACTTTTAATATAATTGATTTCTATACGCGTATATATATTTTAATAATTGATTTATGTATATTTAGTAATTTGAAATATAAACTTGACGGGCAGTGTAACGTATTACCAATAAGAAACCCGGGGTAATATTCCGAATATCGTTTGTTTCATTTAGTTTTTATACTCATTTTGTTTATGAGATTTATTATCTTTCACATCAATTTTTATTTATAAATTTTCTTGAATTTTAATAATATCTTTTCTTAATTCGCTTGGTAATTTCGTAATACTCGTTGTCGATTTGAACTACTTAATTTTACAATTCTGCTAACTAAAGAGTTTTATTAAACTTCGAGTTTCTTTACTGTTTTGCTTTTTCTCTTATGATCTACTTTTAATTTCGCTTAACAATGAAATAATGCGACTGTTCAATAAGTGAGGAATTTGATTTACCAATGTTAATAAAAAAGATACGTTCATGACGTAACAAGATATTATTTTTGTGAATATTTATGTACAAGAAAAAAAATTCTACCACTTTGTTTTTAAGAAAAATAAGGAACGCTGAAGTGGAAGTTTATGTTTATATTATTTTTGCGTTCCTTACTTTTTCCAAAAACGAATCGATAGAATTTTTTTTTCTTGTACATAAATATTTATAAAAATAATATGTATTGCACTCAACCTTCAATTTGCAGATATATAATTGATATTTGAGTAAATATCAAAAATCTTAATTAGACAAGGACAGCGAATCCGGCTCGCTTTTAATGTTTTTAATAGTGATTCAAAGAATACAATACTTTCAATTTGAAATTTTAGTGTCGAGGTGACGAATACTAGGTGTTAACGTTTTCTCTCTCTCGCTCTCTCTCTCTCGCTCTCTCTCTCTCGCTCTCTCTTTCTTGCTCTTTTATATTTTAAATTACCTTAGGCTTTTGTACACGATTTTCTTCAAATGATCGATGTAGAGGATTTCCGACAGTTTTTGTCCCTTTTTTGAAGATGTTCCTCTTTTCATCATCCAACAGTAATCTACTAATATGTTTATACCCCAGTTTCCTTGAATCTATGTTCAAAGTATTTAAAATTTCGGTGAAATCGTTCACTATGCGCTTCACTAAAGTCCCCGTTATTTTCTGGAAACTGATCAACATATGAATCGAGATAATGAAGTTTTAAGTTCATTCGACAACCCAATTTTTCGAAATTACGTACTATTCTTCTCACAATATCTTTATACTTTGCGCCTTTGGTATCAACCAAAAATTTCGTTGATACCTCTTTCAAACTTGACTATGCTGCTTTCTCGATATCGTTCATAGTTTTGTCAAAGTTTACATTTTCAAATAAAGTTCAGATTTTAGGACCATCGAAAATACCTTTACTTAATTAGGCATCAAATTTATGGGGAAATGCTTCGTTCAAATATTCGAAGAATTGACCATCTTGTCGAAGGCTTTAAATAATTGTTGTATCAATCTAAGCTTCATATGCAGAGGAGGTATCAAAATTTTAGACAAATCACTGACAGGGAGAGTATTTCACCTTCCAGTCGTCGATTTCGCTCAAATTTTGGGATATGTTTCTAAATATTGGGATATGAAGAAAGCCAATATTTTGGATCCCAATGCTTCATATTTCCCTAGTCACACGCAATGAAAGAAAGTCGCTAAAAAAGTTACTAGATTTTTAAACGCTTATAGTTCTTCAGCATTAATAGCTAGAAGCTTACAACTTTTTTTCGATGAAAGCTGATCTCAAATTCTTTCGAAATATGACTTACAGGGTATTAAAATCTTATTTTTCCCTCATTTTATAAGAAAATATGAAGCATTGGGGTCTAAAATTTCGGCTTTCTTCATATTCCAACATCTAGAAAAATTTCACAAAATTTGAGTCAAATTGGCGATACTAAGGTGAAACCCTCTCCTAGTTAGTGGTTTTTTTTTATAAAATTCGGTTTTTCAGTTTTAAACGATTCTCTTGATGTCCAAATTTTTTTTTTGTAGTGATTTTCTCTATATCTGCTATCGAATATGCATAAATAACATAAGTACTTTGTAAATACAGATTTTTGTCCAATCATGATAAATAAAATCCACAAAAAATTCCTTTTTCGAATTTCAAAAACTCTAAAATTAAAACTGCGCTAAGAAAATCGGTTTTCTAAAGTTATTCTTTTTTTGGCAGTTACAAATAATTTTCATGAAAATTTTAAACCAAAAATTTATAGAAAAATTTAAATATAATAAAAAAAAAAAAATATATAAAAATGTAACAATAGCTTCCTGCCTAACTCGACAACAAAATAAACTGTATGCGAAATATAAAGCGAATTCATTGGAGAGTTTTCAAAATCTAATTAGCTGAACAAAAACAATTTTTTTTTGAAAAAAAATTTGTTTGCATTGCCGAAATTCACGAAAATTAAAAGGACGCTGGGAAAATCAGTTTTCAAAACCTACTGGAGGTACATCAAAGAGAGAGGCAGTTTAACCGTCTAAAAGAGAGGCAGCTAGAGATAATAAAAGAGCAAACCAACGGAAAATGTCACCACTTATTGAGCAGTATCAGGAATCGATCCAACAACGTGATAAATCGGATGGTATTAGGCCCGTTGCTGACCAGTGCTAAAAAACTTTAAAGAAAAAAGGGAAAATTGCTAAAAGTGCCCAACAAAAAAGTAGGAAACAGGATGGGATCCCTCCAGAAGAAAATAGAAGATGCGTTAAAAGATGAAGCCGACGTCATGGGCAAAAGACTCGAGGTGGACCTGGAGATCAAATATATCAAGAAAACGACCACCAAGGCTGAACTCGTAGAGGCACTAAAAAAAGTTAATGGAAAAATTCGCATCATAAAAACTGAATCGATAAAGTAAGTGCAGAAGGTATACAGGGAAACTGGAATTGCCCATGTCAGACTACCAGTCAAGGCTGCTCGCGAATGCAACAGGCGATACGGGCAAAATCTGGATTAGCATTGTCGATTGTGGGATAAGGGAAGTCAATCAACCGCAGAAATAGAAGTGTTAACTACTATTTAATGAAAATGCTGATAGGCCATAAGTGTTCCCGAGCATACTTATATTTGTACGATCCCCCGGAGTGCTCAACCTGCAGCGAATTAGGAGAAAACGCGGAGCACGTCTCTTTTGACTGCTCTAAATATGAAAGTTGTCGCTTCGACCTGAAGGTGGCACTGAGAAGAAGTATTACTCCGGAGAACCTGATAAAAGATATGCTATTGTCCGAGGAAGCATGAGAAGCAGCATTGTAAATAAGAAAATAGTTTATTTGAAATGTCCAAGTAATTGAGAATACTCCCGCCTGTTACCAGTTACAGAGCAAGTAACTGGTGAATGGTATGACCAGTTCCCAGTTACAGCGCAAGTAATTGGTGAATGGCCTGACTAATTCCCAGTTACAGAGCAAGTAGCTGGTAAATGGTCCAACTGTTTTCTGTTACTTACCCAATAACTGACAACTGGTCCGACCATTTCCAGTTACTCACCCAGTAACTACTAACTGGTCCAACCATTCACCAGTTACTCACCCAGTAACTAGTAAATGGTCCGACCATTTCAAGTTACTCATTTAGTAACTGGTAATTAGTATAACCATTTCCAGTTACTCAGCCAATAACTGGTAAATAGTCCAAACATTTACCAGTTACCCACCCGGCAACTGTTAACTGATCGATTTGACTATTTACCAGTTTTTCACCTGGTAACTGCCAAATAATTGATTCAGTCAGTTACCCACCCGGTAACTACTAACTGGTTCAACCATTTGCAGTTACTCACCCAGTAACTGGCAAATGGTCCGACCATTTACCAGTTAATTAATCTGTAACTGGTAACTGGTGCGAGTATTCTCAATTACTTGAACATTTCAAATGAGAAATCATTTCCTCATTTATAACTCTGCTTGTAATATAACATTATTTTACATAAATATCAGAAGATATATATATATATATGGGACGTTTCAGGTCAACTCACCGAACAAAAAAATAAAATTCGTTGTAAATCTGTGAAAATGTTCCATTTCATACCCAAAATATACAAAAAAATTTTCAGAGGTATAGATCCAATGGATTAAGAGTAATGAGTAATGAAATATTGTGATTTTTCAAAATTTTTGGTGAATTCATCAAATTAATAATTTTTTTACTCAAAAACTAAGGGTCCTAGAGATGTACTTATGAAGACATTTCTTGTTGCAAATTGGTAGAATCACACAAATTTTTTAAATCTCAAGATTGCTATCTTCTGTTTCCACTTTGTTATTTCATATAATTTGATTATTGTTCGAAAGGTTGTTTCACTCTGTTGGGTATGTTATGTCTTCTGATAACATATTGAAGTAAGCTTTTGCTCACTTCTCGAGCCCTAGAGAGGAGCTATAGAACTTTGAATATTGAAAAATTTTTAATTTTGAATTTAACACATACATAACATTTTTCTTCGATGTTCATAGATCATACAATATACGAATGCATGATTGTCTAAAATTCATTTATCTATTTTTTATATGCAAGTGCTTTATTAAAATATTAATTATGCATTACGTACACATCATCAAGATACACTCATAAACAAGAAAATTTTATTCGTTTAACTAATTTGTCATTATAACTATTTTGCATACGTATTAAAAAATTATTTAAATATACATATTTAGGAATTAAAATTAATACTATATATCTGGAAATAAAAGGATAAAGTTAAATAAATTCTATACGGATAAAATTTATTCAATATAAAATTATTACAAAATGAAAGAATCTGTTATTTGTGTATTTGTAACTTTTAACAAGTACTTTTAATTTATCTCCACTCTAATGACATTATAATTTTAAAATACCATTTCAATTTAAAAAAAATTTTGAGTAATTTATTTTCAGAAAAATGAGATAAATTAAGAAGTACTTGTTAAAAGTTACAGAATACACAAATAACAGATTCTTTCATTTTGTAATAAATTTTTATATTGAATAAATTTTATCCGTATAGAATTTATTTAACTTTATCCTTTTATTTCCAGATATATAGTATTAATTTTAATTCCTAAATATGTATATTTAAATAATTTTTTAATACGTATGCAAAATAGTTATAATGACAAATTAGTTAAACGAATAAAATTTTCTTGTTTATGAGTGTATCTTGATGATGTGTACGTAATGCATAATTAATATTTTAATAAAACACTTGCATCATAAAGAAATAGATAAATGTTAAAATATTTAGACAATCATGCATTCTATATTGTATTATCTATGAACATCGAAGAAGAAAATGTTGATGTATGTGTTAAATTCAAAATTAAAAATTTTCAATATTCAAAGTTCTATAGCTCTCTAGGGCTCGAGCCAAGTGAGCAAAAGCTACTAATATGTTATCAGAAGACATAACATACTCCAACAGGAGTGAAATCAACCTGTTCGAACTCAAGTAATTGCAAATTATATGAAATAACAAAGTGGACCAATCAGAAGATAGCAATCTTGAGATTTAAAAAAATTTGTGCTGATTCTACGCTTAATTTGGAACAAGAAATGTCTTCATAAGTACATCTCTAGGACCCTTAGTTTTTGAGTAAAAATATTAATTTGATAATTCACCAAAAATTTTGAAAATCACAATATTTCATTACTCATTACTCTTAATCCATTGGATCTATACCTCTGAAAATTTTTTTGTATATTTTGGGTATGAAATGGAACATTTTCACAGATTTACAACGAATTTTATTTTTTTGTTCGGTGAGTTGACCTGAAACGTCCCATATATATATATATATATATATATATTAAGTAGTGGTCAATTGTTTTCATAAATATAGGTTTCAGAATAATCTTCATTTCTTCCACTCTCATTTCAAATCTCTCTCTGTCACAAACCACTTGCTCCCACTTTCCACGTCGCGCTGCACGACTCGCATAATTCCACACGCGTATCATGTAAATATCCGGACTACCTTCCTTGAAATGCACCTTTTTTGTTTGATTCATTATTTTTTTTTTTTCAGAGAGGAAAAAACCCTCTTAACAATGCAATTCTAGAACACCATATTTCATATTCAAATAAAAAAATAATAAATCATAAAAAAGCCGACAGACTGTTGGCTGAACGAGCATTTTCACGCATGCTCTCGGAGACTGCGGATGGTAATGAAAAGACTGCAGCTGGTATTACCATTTTGTGCATAATCAGTAAACTTGCATTTGGTGAATTTTTGAAAAGGATTAAAAATACATTTAAAAGACAGCAAAAGAGAGAGAGAAAGCTTGTTTGTAAGAATAGGAGAAGAAGCAATGAAAAAGAAGGAGAAAAAGAAGAAGGGGGCGACAAACCCAGACGATCTTAAGCATCATTACTATAATCTTTCAGCACCATCAGCGTACGCTGGTGCTTATCTACTGAAACACGCGAAACCCAAAAAATTTGATAACAATACGATTGCGAAATGGCTGAAGAGTCAGGATGCACATACTTTACACAAACTCGTGAGATATCGTTTTCCTCGTAGACATTCCAACGTTTTCAGACCCTTTGAAGTGTGGGCAGCTGACTTGGCAGATTTTGGATCACTTAAAACCTACAATAATGGGTACAGCTATATTCTCATTGTCATCGATGCACTTTCAAAGTTTGCCTGGGCAGAGCCTCTTCTCGACAAAACCAGCCGAAGCGTCGCTGTAGCATGAGAATAAATTTTATCACGATGTGATAGTAGATATCCTATTCACCTACAGACTGATAAAGGTAAGGAATGTATCGGTCGAGAGGTGCAAGAGGTGCTAAAAAAAACATATTACTTACTGAGTCGTCAGAGACTCTGACATAAAGACAGCCATTGCCGAACGCTTTATTTAAACTCTCGAAGGTCGAATCTGGCGATACTTTACTCGTTTGCGCACAAGACGTTATATAGATGTTTCGCAAAATATTGTGAAGTGTTACAACGAGTCGTGGCACAGTGCTATAATTATGCCTCATTTCAAGGTCAACTTATATTATGCTCACGTGGTACGTCGAAATTTGACGTTGCGTTAGAGCATAAAAGAGCCGTTTAGAGTAACCAAATGCAGCCTTCAGGAAAGCATACGAGGGTGGCTGGACTCTGAAGCTGTTTAAAATTGTTGGAGTCGACACAAGACGACAACCACCCGTCTATACTTTGGCAGATCTTGATGAAGAAAAAATTGACGGATATTTTTACGAAGAACAGTTGAGCAGAGTGCGCAACGATTTAGATAGCGAAGCGTTTGAGGTTGATGAGGTTTTAAAGAGCAAAGGTAGGGGGTTGAAAAAACAATATTTGGTCAGTTGGAGGGGGTATCCAAAAAATTCAACTCTTGGATAGCGCCTAAAGATTTAGAAAATTTACAGTGGAAGATGAATTTTACATGGTTTTGCTAAGCAACAGCAACAAGTTTGTCTTTCCACACAATGTGGCGACACATTTGACTACACAATTATCACAAAATTATTAACTTTATGGCGACTGGTGTGTAGGACTCACGGAAATTCACATTTAAAAATACCTCTCATATTTCAGCATATATCAATGGTTGAGCAGGAGGGAGTCATTTCTGTTGAAGCAGCCAAACGTAAAATGGAAAATGTTTCGCGAGGAACAGAGGAGACTCAACAGAGGGCCGAGGTGTTTGCCAGAGACAAACCTGGTGTTTATCGTGACATTGAAAGTCTTTTAGAAGAAATAAATAATCTCGAGAATGTGAAATATCATTTATATTTTGAAATCCAAGCTGGTGGCTATGTACAGATTAGATCTAGATGAGGAGAAGATTGCACAACTTATATGCACACGTTTACATTATCGGAAAAATTACTTAGAATTTTGGGTCTGTAAAATGTACCAATTTTCTCTTGCAAAGGTAATAAAGAACACTACATTACCGATAATCGTCCAGCAAATCTGGTAAACGGGTTGTCAACCATACTTATGGTTTATAGCAACATTTGCCAGCCTTGTGTAACAGGTGATATGCACATGAGCTTCCTACGTTTAGTCTCGCTTTGTTTGCGCAATTACGTTAACGGAGGCTTTGAAATTAAAAACTTTTCACCATCCATGTACCTACCACTGCTGTCTTCAGCGTTTCAGTCGATCAAAATAGATATAAAAGACGAACACGGATTTCCCATTCCATTCGACTACGGTACGTTGACTGTAACGCTTCACTTTAAGCGCATCCGATAAAATGCCTGAGTTTAAAGATTTTTTTCAATAACTAAATGGTTGGTAATGGGGGTAAGTGCGTTAGAGTTGGTGAACCTTGTTTTGGTTATCACCAGTCGGGTGCAGAAAGAGGTAGTTTTTTGGAAGGTCTCTTCCGAGCAGCTATACCGAAGATTAAGCAAGGTGCAAAAGTGGTCGGTGAAGAGGCTCCCCAGGCAGGTAAAAATATCCTAGATGATGTCACTCTACATGGCAGACCGGTTAAAGAGGCGACAAAAAAGCGCATTCGCGAGAGTGATAAAAATCTGAAAAGAAAAGCTGACGTTATTCTGGACTAATTGCTTTTGGGTAAGTCGAGTGCGAAAGAGGGGGAGGAATCAGAATATAAAAAAAAGAACGAGACATCATCAGCTCAGTCACCAAGTGCACCTGGTACTACGAACATCTCAGCGGCTAAACGCTCAAGAAGTAATAAAGTTGCGAAAAAGAAGGAGCAGAATAAGAAAGCACGTGTAGCTAGAGATATTTTTAAAAATTAAAATTTCAAGATGACGTTGTTGCATACAGAATCTTGTCAACCGATCAAGTCGCAATTATCACTCTTTGAATTACCCTCGACACAGACTGCAATCGAAGGCTCTTACTAAGTACAGTACAAACCGATATCTTCACTCAACGACCAATCACCAATTGAATTTACCATCTCTGGCAACACTGAGTATCTAGACTTGGCTCACACAATGTTAAGTGTGAGTGTAAGTGTAACATGCACTAGTGCTGAACCACCTAAAGATCAGAACGTTAGACCAATAAATAATCTTCCGCATTCGTTGTTCAATCAAGTAGACGTGCTATTCAATCAGAAACCTGTTTCACCGCCAAACAATGCTTATGCATACAAAGCTTACATTAAAACATTACTAAATTATGGCCCAACAGCTCAAAAGTCTCATTTAAAGAGTAGATTGTGGTATGATGATACAGCAGAAAAAATGGACGATACCACAGGTAGTAATACAGGTCTCAGTCAGCGTAAAGCAATTATGATTGACAGGAAGATTGATTTACTCGGCCATTTACACTGTGATGTTTTTAATCAAGACACATTATTACTGGGTGGTGTTAAAGTTGGAGTAAGGCTCGTGCGTTCTCGTGATGGATTCTGTCTCATGGACCCCACTGGTGCTTTCACAGTAAATATTACCGAGACCACGCTTTGTGCGTCGGGTATAATCAAATCCCTCACTTGTGCTAGTGTAAACAAAGACAAACATTCATAACACATTTATACTTATATTCATCTCGCACATTTCACTCAAGGGTGATTGAACTCCGTAAGCATCATATGTCAAGTCTTCTATCTTGAGACTGCGATAGCAAACAATAACGTTATACATTCGCGAGAATGCGACACACAAGAGGCGATCGAATTCTAAACTGCATCACATGCAAAATTCAATCAATCTTTTCCCCGAAATTATAAAAGTATCAATAATATCATACATACGAAAGAATGCAACTGTCTTTTACCCATAGTATAAAAACCCAAGAGTCTTTAGCTCGCCAGCTTAATTTCATACTTACCGTCTAAGGCTACGCTTCGCCTAAAATTATTGTACTAAAGGTTAAGAAGAAGAAATAAAGATAAGTTCAATTCAACACATATATATATATATATATATATATATATATATATAAATATATATAAATAAATATTCTTTTATTCTTGGATACCTATCCTAAAGAACCAACGTCCTAAATTACAAAAATAAGTTATAATAATAATTAAAAATTTATAAAATTCATAAATCAAGTTTATTAAATAAAGTTTAATAAATTAAACTTTACAAATTAATAAATACAGTTCTAACGGTGAACATAAATTGGTGGCAGCGTAAGAGGATAATGAAGCCAAGTGATAAAAGTGATTAAACAAAACTCCGATTTCTTAAAATATTTTCTCTCAGGAGAAAACGGAGGATTTTAAAAATTAAAAGAAGCCAAGTGATAAAAGACAATAAAACAAAACTCCGATATCTCAGGATATCTTCTCTCAGGAGAAAACAGAGAGTTTAAAAAAAAAAAAAAAAACAAGAAAACTTATCTTTAATCTGGTGACAATAGCCCACACTCTCAGGAGTTGACTACCAGTAGTTGAAGGGTTCATCAAGCTACGTCTGCATCCCCAGGGATAAAGAGAGGATCATCTAGACAATAAAAGAGGACTTCTGCACCGCCAGCGGTTAAAGAGACGCAGCCAACCAGATCTCCAAAAACATAATCTCTTAAAAAACCTTTAAGTAAGTCGTACAATAATTTTAAGCACACAGCGGGACAAGCCGAAAAATAAAGGCGTGTCTAACTTTCTATAACATTCATTTTATTTATAAGTTATTTATAAGACATACAATGTCTCAAGCCGGAGCACACACGCTTGAGAGGTTGACACATAGGAACATCACCCGCGTATGTATTGTGATTATCGTGAAGACGATAACGATAGTGTAAGATCGGAAAATACCCCACGATCACCTTCTTCCTTTTCTGACGTTTCTAACAATTTCTACGACACTACAGACGGTCTTCATAAATTTAAAATAAATTTAAAACCCAGTAAGATGGACAGTTTACTAAAGAAATTTAAATCTAATGAAGACATAACGCAATGCGATCAAGACGAACAAAATGTAGTGCAAGAATTGCAACGTCAAAAGGAAAAGGCCGACGCATTAGAAAAGCAATTAATATTATTGACAGAGCAATTACAAATTTTAAATACTCAGATGACAGAAAATAAAAATCCACCACCAATCCCAAGTATACCACCTGCAGTTAGAGACAACAACCCTAGACTAAATGTTCTCCCGGGATTAACGAGAGAACATCATTTATTAATACGTGAACTCTTAACAGAGATAAGGGAATATGATGGATCAACAGATGTTAGCGCATTTATTGATCAAATCATTCGCGCCTCTCGACAACTTAGCTCTAAGCAGGAAATATCAGCGCTTATACGGAAGGTAATAGCAGTCAAGCTAAAAGGAAAAGCACAAGAAGTAGTTGAAAGAAATCAAGTGACTACGGCAGTGCAACTCAAAGAATGTTTAAACACACACTTTGGAAAATTAGAACTTGAATACGATCAATTAGCTGAAATGCGTAACTCTATGAGACAGAGAACAAATGAAAAGGTGGCGGATTATATACAAAGATATAATAACATAAATCGTCGAATACAGATTTCGATAGATAGTTTAAATGACGATTTTAGAGATATGCACCGGAATTATGAAAATAAAAATGCGGTTTCGAAATTTATAAGAGGATTGTATCCAGAAGGCTTACGTTTAGCCGTACAACAAAATCGACCACACACTTTACCGATAGCGTATCAACAAGCCTTATACGAAGAAAAACTCCGAAAAGAAGATGAAGAACTTCGAAATAGAAATTATAATAAACATGAGGAGAGATCCAGAAGAGATAGATATAAAAAACATTCAAGAGATAGGAGTCATTCTAGATATGATTCAAGAAATCGTGAGAAACATTCAACGCCGGATAAAAATTACACACGTGATAGAAGCTTTTCACGAGATCGACAAGAAAATTATCGATCAGATAAAAAGGAGGATAAACCTACATGCTCCCACTATAATAAATACGGTCATGACAAAGAGCATTGTTTTAAACATCAAAATGCACAAAGAGTAAATTTTCGCCTCAATGCCTCAAAAAGCAAAACTTATTTAGAGGATCCGGCACCATGGTCGAAGACCCCACCCGATCGTCAGAATTATTGGGAAGACCAGGATTACCAAACGCAATTTTTCCAACAGATGGAAAGCACTGGCATCTCTGGATGCGACCCTCAGGAACAGGAGGAAAATTATTAAAATTCTTAGTGGACACAGGAGCAGGCATAACATTCATTAAAGACAAAGTGTTGGATCTTAATACCTGCAATCCTATAAGACAAAAACCAGAAGAGAGACAAACAATACAGATAGTTAACGGAGATCACACAATGCTTGGCAAATGTAAATTGAATGTTTTTGGAAAGGACTTTATATATCATGTTGCAAGCAATAAAATACCTCTCGATGCCGATGGGTTATTGGGCCGAGAATGGCTACAACATTATAAAGCATTAATTGATACAGAAAAACAAAATATAAAAATTTTTGATGCACAAGACAACTCTTTACAATTCACATTCAATGAAAAACCTGTTTATGTTAATCAAGGAATCAATCTTATAAAAATAGATATAGATACACCAGATGGAGAGTACATAATAACCGATCCGAAAAATATAATAACACCAGCAATATATACAGTACAAAATGAAAGTACAACACTCAACATCGTTAATGAGTCAGTAAAGGAAATGAAAATAGATACTGAAATAGAGATAGAAGAATTTCAAGAACAAAAACAAAATGTTTATGAAAGAATTTTCTTACAGAAACAAGTATATAATAAACAAACGTTCATGACAGAAAAATATCATCGTGATAAACTTATTATAGATAATACACGCACATCGCATTTGCCGAGAGAACAGGCATTAGCAATACAAACATTAGTTAAAGAATACAATGATATTTTTCAATTAGAAGGAGATAATGCACCATCGCTCAAGAATATGTATCATCGTATAGATTTAACAATAAATCAACCAGTTGTTTCAAAATTATATCGACACCCATTATCTTTACATAAGGAAATAGACAGACAAATAGAAAAATTTGAAAATGAAGGTATTATAACAAAGTCAAATTCGCCTTTTGTATCACCTGTTTGGTGTGTTCCAAAGAAAATGGATGCATCAGGAATACAAAAATATAGAGTTGTAATAGATTTCAGGAAATTAAATGAATACACACTTCAAGACAATTACCCATTGCCGTCAATAAATGAAATCCTTGACCAATTGGGAGGTATGAGATACTTCTCTGCATTTGACTTGGTCTCGGGCTTTTATCAAGTACCGGTTTTTCTAGAACACAGAGAGCGTACTGCATTTTCTACTCATAAAGGGCATTGGGAATTTAAACAAATGCCAATGGGCCTTGAAAACGCACCTGCAACATTTCGAAGAATAATGAATTTAAAATTACAAGGACTAATAGGCACTATATGTTTCGTATACCTAGATGACATTATAGTATACTCAAAAACCTTTGAAGAACATCTAAAGAACTTACAGATATTATTTGATCGTCTTAAAACTGCAGGCTTAAAGTTGCAGCCTGATAAATGTGAATATGTAAAACCAGAATTAGAATACTTAGGACATCTCATAACAGAAAAGGAGCATATCCTAATCCAAACAAATTAGAATGTATAAGAAATTATAAACAACCTTCCAATCAAAAGGAAATCAGACAATTTCTAGGATTATGCGGATACTATAGGAAATTTATTAAAAATTACGGTAAAATCACAACACCTCTTAATAAACTAATGAGTAAAAATGTCACGTTTAATTTCGACGATAAATGCAAAAATGCTTTTGAAATATTAAAGCAAAAATTAACATCATCACCGATATTAAAATACCCTAATTTAGAAGAGATGTTAATACTGACAACAGATGCGAGTAATGAACGACTTGGTGCAATTCTTAGTCAAGGTGATTACAAGAAAGGAAAAGATTTACCTTGTGCCTACGCTTCAAGAACACTCAATCAAGCTGAAAAGAATTATTCGACTACCGAAAAGGAATTATTAGCAGCAGTATGGGCAATGCGTCATTTTAGACATTTTTTATATGGGAAACCTTTCATTTTAATAACAGATCATGCACCATTAGCAGGTCTCATCAAATCAAAACCACCAGAAATCGGATCTAGAATTTTTAAACTTTTATTAAAAATTACAGATTTTCAACCTATAGTAGAATATAAAAAGGGTAAATTAAATACTAATGCCGATGCTCTTAGCCGAGCGTTCGTAGCAAAAAGAGAAAACCCACGAATAAAGTACGTTAATGCTATAGAAGGTGACATAATATACAACAATACTGATGATCAGGACATAAAACAAGTTTTAAAGGAAATATTGTCTAAATACACAGAAGGACAAATATTGGAGCTCAGAGGTTTTAACAGAAAAAAATTCTTCGATGCTACAGACCATTTAAAAGCCATAGCAGCCAAAAGCGGTATAAAGGAAATTACATTTGTATATTTTCGGACAGAAAAGGAACCTAAATATGGAAAGATAGAAATAGAACAGGCATGTAAAGGAGACATTATACTAACTCCAAATGAAGAATTAATACGATCACCAATAAATTATTTACGTAATCATTACCCTAATTATAAAGGAGAAATTATAGAATTAAGAAATTTTGACGACGCTTTGGCTCAAGATTTATTATCAAAACTTGCTCGTTTTCCAAGAAGAATACGAATTAAGAGTCTGGCACAGACTCATGTGGATTGTGAAAAGACTAGAAAAACATTAATAGCAAGAGCCCATAGCGAAGCTCGTTGGGCTTATTTTTTTTTTTTAATAATAAACGGGCATTTTCTGCCCAATAGCAATTTACGTAAACAATTAAAGACAATACAGTTGACGTATTATTTAACGTGGTGTCAGCCCACGGCAGAGACAGCGAAAGAGCGACCAGACGGGGAATCGATCCCGCGCTAACGGGAATACGAGTCACGCGCCTTAGCCACTACACCACTGATAAAACTATGTTTCAACTTCGTAAATATTGTTGGGAAACAAAAGCAGAAGAGGTTAAAAATTGGATCGATACCTGCGAATACTGTGCAGAAAGAAATTTTAATATTAGATTCAAAGCTCCAGGTACTATTATTAATGCGCCAAAGGAAATCAACGAATTATGGTATATAGATCATGCCGAAGAAAAAGGAATAAAATTACTTTTTATTATAGAAGCGCTTTCAAGATATGCTGAAGTTTATGAATTGAAAAATCTAGATCAAACTACGCAATCTATGGAAGATTTAATGAGTGAATGGGGAACACCAAAGAAAATAATCAGTGACAATGCAGCTACGTTTACATCAAGGGCGTTTCAAAATTTATTAGAAAAACATAAAATAGAATATATACCAACAACTCCATTACATCCGCAATCGAATGGTATAGTAGAAAGACTTATAGGAACTTTGAAGAAAAGAATAATTGGAGCAGTTTCAAACAATAAAAGCTTTTACCCAATTATTACTGCTTCTAATAGAACAATACATCCTACAACAAAATATATACCTTATGAATTATTCTTTGGACGAATTCTACCTAAAGAAAATTTTAACTCTGACAAGTTAAATTCATTAAATAAGCGATTGGAAGAAAATACAAAGAAAGCAAAAGAAGCAAGAGAAAATATACAAAGACAAAAGGAAATTAATAAAAACACAGTAGATAATAGACAAACTTCAAGAATCAACCCACAACCAGGGGATAGGGTAAATTTTAGAACATCACGTGGATTTATAGGGCCAGCAACAATTCTCACAGTCAATAATGAAAGTCATACAGTTCAGCTTTTATTTAAAACAAAAATTTTAAGACGACATTTTAACGAGATCACGCTTATCTCGAATCCCTTCTTTGTTACAGATGAAGGCGACAATGATAATATTAACAGTCATTCTAATTGACATATTTCATCACTGCGAAGCAGATATAGAAGTTACACCAGCTAATATACCAATACTACAGAAAAATTACGGAACTGCATATGTGTTCGAAGATACTTGGACTATTGTTAATTATATAAATCTTACAGCCCTTATACAAAATAAAATAGACATGCAAAATCGATTAACAAAAATCAAAGAAGTATGTAATAATGTTCACTGTACTGCAAAAGATTTCATAATGCATCAAGAAAAACGACTACATGAATTATTCACAAGACTATCTTTATTTTTACACTCAGAAGGCAACAGAAAGAAGAGAGGATTATTCAACTTTGTAGGAACAGCGAGTAAATTTTTATTTGGTACCTTAAATTCTGATGATGCCGACTCTATAAATCAAGAGATAGACAAACTATACAAACATACAGAAGATTCGTTGATAGCAATTAAAAATCAAACATTGTTTATGAAAGAGACCTTCGATTCATTTACAAAGGAGTTCTATATATTTAAAGAAAACCAAGATAAATTAATAAACTGGAGTCTTGGAATATCAGTAATGCTCAACAATTATCAAGGCAACCAAATTGTATTACTTAGTTTGCAAGAAATTGATGCATCGCTAGAAGAATATGAAGCTTATATAACGGATTTATTCAATTCTATAAATATAGCAAGAAACGGAATATTATCACCTGCATTATTAAAACCTGAAATTCTAATAAATGGTCTACAAAGCTTGTATAAAAAAAATTTTTATAATCAGGCCACTTTGATATCAACTGACAAATCCTAAAAGTTTTTTCACTTTCGCAAAATAGAGCTTGAAAAAATTCAGATAAAAAAAATTATCCTATGTAGGTTTTAATGTAAATTTTAAAAAAATGTTTAAGTAAAAAAAAAATATTATTTTTATTTTATTTTTTCTTAATTTTAAAACATGAAAAATTAAGGAGTGAACTAGTGTAGTAAATTAACCTTTCTGCAAAAAAGAATTACTTCTATTAAAACTCCACATCAAATTTAAAGTTAATATTGACGTTGCTTAATTATTCTAATCAAAGTTTATCAATACATTTAAAAAAGTAAAAAATTAGGAAGTAAAAACCTTACATACATGCTTATAAGAGAGAAATAAATAACTAAAACAAAGAAATCTTTCTACAAAAAATTTTTTTTTAATTCAATTTTTTAGTAGTTTGATACAGTCCATTGTGATGAAACAAAAAAATTAATAAATAAATTCACAGCATTTACATAGTTATAATTCAATAACCACTACATCAACAAACGAATCAATAAATCATAGAGAATGCAACAACAAGTTAAGACAAACAACGCATCAATAAAATAAGAAAAATAAAAACTTCAAAAAAATTAATAATTACAAATAGTTATGACGTTCAAGTATTTTTTTGTCTTTTACGACCTCTTGATTTAGTTGGAATAATAACTTTTTTGTTGGTGTTATTCTTCGAATTTCCTTTAGTTGGGTTACCAGAATCCATAGAACCAGTAGTTTGTGTCAGTTCTTCAGTCAGCTGATTTATTTTCTTTTGATTTTTTAAATCTTTATTTTTTTGACATTGGCATTCGAATGAGTGTCTCTTTCCCTTTTTTCATTAAGCTGATCGGACTTTGTTACAGTTTTATTTGCGTCTTCATCAATTTTCGCATCCTCAGTTTTAGTGTCAACTGACCAAGCATTTGGTTTTAATGAAAAATGATTGCAAGTAGTTAGTTTATTTTTAACACAGTAAGAGCAGGATAAATAGTTTAAATGGAAACTGATTGGATTGTTCTTCGTCCAAATCAGTTGGAAAATTTTTAAAGAATTCGGAGCAGGTTTCAAATTTGTTGTGAGTTTACTTTCAAAATTTTTTATTTCATCTTCAGTTATGAGAAACATTTTAACTAAACACCCACTAGATCTTACTACTTCAATAACGTCAACTGCAGATAAAACATTTTTTCCATTCGCCACTGCTCGATCGCAAAGCCCCTTAACTGTTCCACCTACACCGTCTGCACAACCTTTGCCATGCCCAGGTGTGGTTCCAAGTTAAGTACGTAATTTTTTAATCATTGCAAAACTTATTAAAAAAATAATAATTTGACTTATTCTTGTACTGATTACTGGGTCCGTCACTTTGTAAGTGATAAACCACTGCATTTGGAACCACAACATTAATACGATATAGGACCGGTTTTACGTGAGCCCAAATTGCTGGCGCATCATGTTTTAAAAATTCTGACACAGTGAAAAAAGTTTCATGTCTTAATAAATCTGATGTATCATCTCGAAAGTAAAAAGCTACGGTGTGTAGAGATAACTGCTTTTCAGATGCCCCAAAATGCGTCCCTTGTATTTCCTCTACGTATTTGCAAATATAATTTTGGGAAAAATCCATGACAACATAGACTTCGTTTTCATGTAAACAATCTTTAATATTAGAAAGCGCTACATACTGATGGTGCGTATCGTTAAAGTGCTTCAGGTATACTGGTAACTGATTATTGAATTTTTTGACGAAATCACAAATTTTATACTCAACTTTGTCTTTAGATGAAATTCTTACTCTGTGAATTTTCTCTTGTAAACCAGATCTCTCTAAAGTTTTACTAACCGACTGATAAACCCATGTATTTTCAACACACGAATTAACAGGTAGTAACTTTGTTTTGCATTTTACGCAGACATTGTAATAGCAATCTTTACTATCTGCTGAACAAGTTATAGATGATATAAAATCTTTTTTCGTTTTTTGTTTTATTTATTTGAGAAATAACAATCTTCCAACAAATAACTTAAAATTATCATGAGGCCTACATAAACAAGTAGCTGAAATTTTTTTTTGAATTATCCAAAATGATTTCAAACTAAAAAATGTTGAACGACACATTTTTATCGCAGTGAAAGAGCCAAAAGAGGGTTCTTTTATATACTTTTCATACGAATTACTTATAGTATCAAGTAAGTATCTTTTCTGTTTGCGAATACCATTTTTAACAATTGTTTCACTGGCTGCAGGTGCAAGAGCGGAATTCTCATCTCTTTCTGAAAAATTTCTAACGCTTTCTGCCATTGTATCAAGTATTTGTTTTTAAAATTATTTCTTTTGTAAACATCTACTGATTCCGAACTGTATTTTCTCTGCATGTACCTGCTAACAATGTTAGACATTTCTTTAGAAAATCTATACTTTTTAATTAGGTCACCCGATATTGCTTTTGCAAATAAAGCTTGTTCAGTTTCAGTTTAAAATTTTTTTTTGTTTATAAGTAGTTGTTTTTTTAAAACAACAAAGTGTAATAAACTACGATTTAAAAATTTCGCTCCTTTACTTTTAATTGACTCTACTTCAGCTATGTTTTCGTCATTGCTAGAGTTTACCTGATTTTTACCAACCATCAAAGTATTTTTTTTTTTTTTTGCATTGCGAAATTTCACTTTCTTTTTCAATCAAAACATCATTCAACTTTTTTAATTCCCTGCATAAACTTTGTTCACGTCTCAATGCTGATAAATATTTTTTATAAATAGGAGACTGCAATAAACTACTTTGTTTATCAAATTCTTCAATGTTTTCGGTCAATTGAGGTGAAAAACTTACCACTGATGAAACACGCGAATCATTACTTGATTCCCTTGAACTAGACGGTAACTCGTTTACAGAAGTTGCTGGACTTAAAAAAATTTCATTTTTGGATTGACTATTTTCAGTTTCCATGCTTAGTCGAGCTGATCTTCTTACAGTCATGGTGTCAACGTTACGATTACTGTCAAATAATAAAAAAATTATCATAATTTACGTCAAAAATTGAAACAATACTCATTTTGTATGAAAATTTAAAATGAATTTTACCAAAAAATAGAAATAGATTGTTGAAGCGTGACATGTTTTTTTTTTTCAATATTACAAGTTTCCATTCTCTGGATTTCATTTTCACGTTTAAAAGCAGCTGAAGATCGTTTCTGCTGCATAAATTCGCGCTTACGTTTTAACTCCTCCTCAGTTGGTTTCACTTTAACTGCTGGTTTTGTATCAAATTGAATTTTATTCATCATTTGTTAATTTCCTTTTTTTAAGTAAAAAAATTATTATTAAATTGATAAACATTTACTGCATACTTACCCATGATGACCGTCTTCTGGAAGAGATACAAAAATTTTCGTAGTGAAAGACTTTCCGACCCTGAGATAGTTTAAAACTTTCAGCAAAATGTATTGAGCAAATCAAAATATTGTCATTGTTTACGCTGCATTATGACCTTTATTTGGCTGCAAAAGCTCGCATAGACTTTAATTTCGTTAAAATTTCACGGTTTTGTTTACAATTTTTGATAAACCTTTAAAAAAATAATCAATCAACGTGAATTTTTCCCTCTTAAAAAATAATGAATAGTAACGTGAAGCCAGTTTATAAGCGTTTTGATGTGGAATTTTAAAAGTAATTCTTTTTTCCAGAAAGGTTAATTTACTACACCAGTTCACTCTTTAATTTTTCATGTTTTAAAATTAAGAAAAAATAAAATAAAAATAATATTCTTTTTTTAAATAAACATTTTTTTTTTAATTTACATTAAAACCTACATGGGATAACTTTTTTTTATCGGAATTTTTCAAGCTCTATTTTGCGAAAGTGAAAAAACTTTTAGGATTTGTCAGTTGATATCAAAGTTGCCTGATTATAAAAATTTTTGAAAAAAAAGACCAAATAATTTGGCAGTGTCTTGAAACTGAAGATTTTAGTAAGTAGCGCCAAATTTAGAGGTCCATAAGGGCCAAGTCACGGTTGGTCTTAAAATTTTCGTCCCTTTATGAAAAATAAATAATTTGCTAGAATTACGAGGAAAAATAAGCGGGTGAGCTACAGCCGTTTAAAGATACTTCAAAAAGTGGCTAGAACGCGTTTCATAATTGGTGCAGTAGCTGTACGAAAATCCAATTTTTGGCTTATGAATATATTTTTATCAAAAAATTGAAGGTTTGACCAACGTTTTGAGACCAATGACGGCTCGCTACGTCAATTAGGCTTAGAGTTGGAATTCAAAAAAGAAAGGGCTAATAATCGGCTTTTACGGTAGGTTTTAAGAGCCTAGCGTCGTTAAATGACGTCAAATGTAAAAAATAATAATTTTTTCGAAATCTGCGCAAAATTTTACGTCAAAAAACATGTATTTAAAATTTTTTCGACCTTATTTGGACACTAATGTCCCTGTAACTTTGATAACGTCTTAGATTTGAGCTGCAACACCTTTTATTATTGTTTTGTGGTTCATAACGAACATTATACTAAAAAATGGGAAGTGTGCTCCTAAATTTACTGTTTTCAGAAATTTGTTAAAAGTTTCACGGATATCCTCATATAGGAACCAATAGAAAAAGCAAATCTCATTACATGAAAAATTACACATACCCTTAGAGCATATATACTATGGAGGAAGCATGCTGTGTTAAAAAATTGTGGCAGCTTTAGGTAGAGAAAAAGACAATATTCACTTACATCCTATCTCTCTCATGTGACGCTTCCATAAGCACTGCACCAGAGAGACAGTATATAAGTAGTTATTTTTTTTCTCTTTTACACTATCGTTAAAATAGCCACCAATTTTTTATACAACATGCTGCCTCCACGTATAAATACTCGAAGCACATATCTAAAAAATGCACGAGTCTGAAGAACCGGAGATTCGTAGAAAAAGATGGTAAATATTTAAATAACAATAATATTTAAAATTCACTGAAGAGTAAATTAATTTTAGAATATTGAATTTAAATATACGTTATTGTATATGTAAACAAATATTATAGAAAAGCTTAAGTTTATTACACATACAATTTATATTGTATGGCAATGGCTATGTTTAAAAATGTCATATATAGAATGTCATGTAGTTCCATTCGATTACATGCATATAATTAACTTTACTGATTCTCAATAAAGAGCAAAAATATGTAGTTTGATATTTAAAATTAAATTAGCAAAAACTACAACAACAAATGAATTTCGAACATAGATTTACTTTATACTATAAATCAGTGGAACTAAATAATAAAAAGTAATGAAATAGAACCAGAAACATTAAAAAAAATAGACAACTAAAGCTTTGTTTCAAAAAATTTTTAACTTTAAATATTATGTTTTTCACCTAGAGAAAAAAAAAGTAAAGAATGTCCTGAATCGTATGTAAATTGTAAGGCACAATTCACAAAAGTCGAGAATTGAGCTCGACTTCATAGGTAACCGTTTATATCTCGTATTATTTCGAACTTGAGTATCGTTTGGATATTAAATTCAGTAGACGTTGGACAACAAAATTTTAAAACGTGTAACGAGTTACGTGTGACGTGCAATGTCATTGAAGAACGGCTTTTATGTTTAGATTCTTGACCTTAATATATGACTATGAATTTAAACGATGGAATTGAAAATAACCTTTTTACGTGAAACAGATTCAAAAACACATTTCGTGTTTATTACTAATTATAATATCTTCGCATATGTATTTTATACATACAAAATACTGAATTTAAATACATAATTCTAAGATTAACCGTCGTTTGATCTCTTGTTTTGTTGATAATTCAATTTACTACAACTTTCCGATTGACACCATAATGATTCGTTAAATAGTTTACGTTTTATTAGCAAAAAAAAACCAAAAAAACGCGTTTTAAACTAATTTGTTAATAACTAATTAATAAATCATAATTGCTAGTCCAAAACATAAAACATCTAAACAGTAAACATCTACGAACTATCTTTTAAATGTTCGCATAGGTCGTTGCCGGTTACTAATTTTGGCAAAATAAGACTTTTTTTCGGTCTATTGACTGGTCTATTATGATTTGCAAAACATTTATTAAGAATACAGAAAAATAAATAAAATTCTTAAATATCACTCTAAAATTTGTATTAAATATAATGATTGAAAATTATAATTATACTATTAGATCGGATTTATTGTCCGAGTTACATTATATTTTACTCTAAATAATTTGTACTTATAAAATTTACATAATATTTCAAGTAAACTCTGAAAATGATAATCACGAATTTAATATTATTTCATTCTATGAATAACAAGTTTACATAATTATTATAATTAAAAATTTATAAATTGTAATATTATTTTATAAAATACAATTTCAACTTGAATAATTAGCTTTATGTTAAAACTTAATTTTATTAGTATTCAATTCCAGTTGATATATATATATATATATATATATATATATATATATATATATAATGAATAACATAAATATATATTGAATATAAAACTTTGATCCATGAATAATTTTTGAAAATCTCAATATTTTGAATTCTTTTAAGTAGTCGAAAACTTAATTTTCTAAATTTTGGTATTTGCCACAAATTTTCTCAGCCAATTTTCAACCAATCAACCTTAAAATTTCCAGAGATCTTCATTTAATGTATCTTCACGAAATCACAGTTCATTTTAGTTTTTTAAAAAAAAGAGAATTTTAAAGTTTAGTTTAAAAAGTTGATAAAAATACATATTTCTGTGAATTTTATATAAGTAATTTAATTTAACATTCACTTCAACTTATCTTATCAAAATCCCAGAAACGTTATTTTGTGAAGATATATATATATATATATATATATATATATATATATATATATATATATATATATATAAAGAGGTAAAAAGGAGTTTCATTAATTAATTACTAAGAAAAAAAATTATGATTACATTTTAATTTTTTTTTTCAGGCCTAAACTTAGTCCTGATACCTTCAACAGTTTTTAAATATTAATACTGTAAATATCTGTGAATAACTATTAATGATTGTAAATATTGCAATTATTAAAAATAACTAAAAATAATAATATTTACGTTCTATTTACTACAAACTTTTCTGAATAATTAAATATACACGCACACACACACACACACACACACACACACACACACACACACACACACACACACATATATATATATATATATATATATATATATATATACTATGGGGGGTACCCCCCTGCTCGCACCGCTCGCCAACCCCCCAATTATGATAATGCATATACATATATATCTTACCAATTATAGAAAACAATATATTAGCTTAAGCAATATTTTGTTCTATATATAACAAAAAAAATTAATGATTTTTTTTTAATTTTAAATTATTTTATCATAAATGTTTTTAATAAATACGTAAAGCTTATATATTATACATTAATTAAAAATACTATGTTACATAATACAAATTTTTCTAATATCAATGTTCCAACTGCGGATAGTTTAAGGTTACGTGAGTAATAAAATAATAAAAAAATACACTTTATCACATACAATTTAGAAAAATAGATTAATATTGTAATTAAACATTCAAATTATTAAATAATTATAATATTATATCATTTTAATCAATTAATCATTAATTTTCATTAGTTATACACCGCATTAAAAATTTTCCTACTGCGAATTGTTCAATCTTTCACGTGTATAAGAACGCCATTTTGAATTTTGTGAGTTGAGACAAGACTGCTGTTTTAATATTTTTTTCAACTAGTTTTTTTTTCTGCTCAACAATAATACGAAAACGCGAGAAAATATTTTAATTAATAGAGTGATTTTTTTCTGTATATTATAAATATTGCCTTTTTCGTAATACAAAAAATACAAAATTATCATAGTTGGGATGCTATCCGTAGTTGGATCATTGACCTTATATTTAATTTTATTTTTAAAAATGTAATTTCATATTTAATTGTTTATTTAGTATTTAATATTATTCTTGGTATAAACACTTTATTTCCTTCATTTTCTCCTGTAATAATTTCAGCTTCTATATTATATTTAAATCATTTAGTTATTTTTATTTGTGTTCCATTACATAATCCATCTTTAATACTTAAATTTCGAATTAGCATTATAACTGCGTTTACTTTTAAATTTAATTCGTGTAGAGGTAAATTTTCTCTTATATTATTTAACATTTCTATCGGATAATTTAAATGAATATTACCATCTGTTTGATCTACCTCCTTATACGTTGAATAATCAATACTATAATAAGTTATTGTTTGATTATTAATTAATTTTAATATTTTATTATTTAAAATGTTTACTTCTCCATAGTGTGTACTCAAAATAACATTATTAGAAAAACAATAAATTTTATTAATGTTTTTATAAATTTTATTAAAAACGTTATTAGTTTTTCATTCTTTTGGAATAATGAATGAATCAACTTTTCCTTCTCCGATATTTAATAAAAATGAAGAAAAATTGTCGTCATTAGATCTTACATTTTTTTTAATTTAAAAATATGAAATAAAGGCCAAAGATTTGAATACTTTATAGTCTCTTCAATAATAGTATTTCTTTTTCCATATTTTAATACCGGTAGAATTTGTCTAAAATCTCTACCGAAAATCATTATTTTTCCACCAAAACTTTTATCATTACGACAAACATCCTTTAATGTTTTGTCTACAATTATTAAAGTTTTTTTGGGAATTATTGATGCTTCTTGTTTTTATTTATGGCTTATTTTTTTTTATCTGAATCAAATTTTAAAAATGCACTCTCAATGTTATTTAAATCTAATGGTAATCTGAAAGTTCTGACTCGTTAAACTTTTAGGTAATAAAATTTAAGCTATACCTGTCCAAGTCATGGATAAAAATTTTTTTTTTACACTTATAATAATATATTAATTTTTTTTAAAAAAAGGTTTTTCCAGAACCTTCCGGTCCATCTATAAAAAATATTTTTTGTTTATTATTTATTATTTGTTTAAAAATATTTTTTTTAACATCATTTAATTGTTTATACATTTCATTAAATTTTTTTCTATTAAAATCTATAGTTTTATTAGATATACCACATTATATTTATTAGCACATAATAATGCATAAAAGTTATAAACTGTTATATCATTATACGAGTGGGGGGGCAGTAAGGGGTGATGTAGGGGGCATGCAGGGGGCCTACAGGGGGAGTGGGGGAACATGGGGGTACGTGGGGGACACAGGGCGAAAGTGGTTATAAAATATCGTAGAATTTCAAACAATTTTACGTTATTTTGTTGGGGTTCTTAAAAAGTCTGGGGGGGGGGAGTGGGGCTGCTGAATCTTAATTTTTAATATAACTATATAATATAAGAAGATATACATATATATATATAGATATATATATATATATAATTTTGTATTTGGAATAGTAATAAAATAAATATTTTTTTCGAACGGCGTGCGCGAAATTGGATTTCATGTACTCATTTGCGTACATAAAATATCATATTGTGAGACGCATTTGTTTAGCGTGCGTAAAATGAATCGAGCGTGCGTAAGATGATTTGAGCATGCGTAAAATGATTTTAGCGTGCGTAAAATTATTTCAGTGTGAATAAAATGATTTGACCATACGTAAAATAATTTGAGCGTGCGTAAAATGATTTGAGCGTGCGTAAAATGATTTCATCTGAAAAAAATTTTTTTAACTTTCAAAGTGTTATATTTCAGGAACTATACATCATAACAAACATTCATGCATCTCATTTAAAAGCTCTTGTGGTTCTCTTTTAAAGTGCTATGTACACTTGACGGACACTGATTCGTGATCCCATTTTCACGCCTTTCAACGTTATCCATTGAGTTTAGGATGGTTGCGCGACCATGTTTCAAAAATAAGTTTGCATATAGATAAATATAATTCATGCTAACTATAAGACAAGGGAACATAAATAAAGAAATGTCGGTAAAATTCAAATAGGCATTAATTCGAATATAAAAAATGATGAATGATAAAACAATAAATAAATGTTAAAGTAAGCATATTTATATAAAGCATTCTTTACATATATTATGTAACCATATGCGATGACAATCATAAGAAATCATAGCTTTTTCATTACTACAGTATTAAATAATTGCTCATCTAAATTTTACCGCCATTTCTTTATTTATGTTTACTTGTCTTATAGTTAGCATGAATTATATTTATTTAGATGGAAACTCATTTTCGAAACATGATCGCGCAAGCCAACCTATATTTCAAAAACTCAACGGATAACGTTGCAGATATTCAAAAAGGGGGTCGCGGATCAGTGTCCGTCGAGTGTAAAATGTTTTTGCGATACGTAAACTCTTTTATTAATAAATCTTAAAATTAATTATTTAAATAATTTCTTATTTATTGTTTTAAAGAGCGGGAGGAATTTTCAATAATTATTTTAATAATATATTTTCCAGAAATATTAATTTATTTGTTTTATGAATTGTATTTTTGTACAAGAAAAATTATTTATTTTTTTGGAGGTGGAGGCTCGCTGTCCTCTCCGAACCCCCTTAGCAGAAGCTTCACCCCCTACACACCCACCGGGGCTTTGCCCTGGACTCCGTCCTACCCCCCGACCTCGGCTACCTCTTACAATCTTGATAGTCTGCGAACAAGATTGTACATGCTATCACAGACGAAAGTTTGTCATTCTTAGAATTTTGAGCACTTGTTAGAAAAAATGATATACGCAACTAAATCGTAAAATGACCATCGCACTCGTCTTATTTGTCGCCCTCGCTGCGCTCATGCGATAAACCCGACTTGTGCTATAATCACATATTTTACGCACTTGTTGCGTAATGTACTATTGTTAAATTGCCTTTAAAAATTATAATATTGTATAAATATGTATTTAACTATTTAGAAAGGTTTGTTGTAAATAGAACAAAAATATTATCATTTTCAGTTATATATATATATATATATATATATATATATATATCACCAATTCTCTGTCAAATCGGTGGACGAAAAATTATTTTTTGCTAAAAATTGGTAAAATGGTTCTTTTCCATATTATGAACCACTCAGAATTTTTTCAGATTCCTTTAGTACATATTTTTAGAGCTACAAACCTTCAAAGTTGAGCAAAAACCATATTTTTGACATTTTTGACTAATTTTAAGCTTAAATTACTTAGTTGGGTTGCGTTTTAGGAATTTATTACTGAAAAATTTTTTTCTTAAAAATACTCTAAATTTTAAGATAAAATCAATTTAAAATGCTAATGTAGCCATTCGCTGAGTAACGTCATTTAAAGCATTGAATTATTACTTTTCAATGTTTCGAACCATGATCCCAGGTCCAAGAAAATCAACGAAGTAGGTAATATATGTATAAATATGGCCTACAAATTTCAGTGAAGACATTCTAGGCGAACTCTTGGAAAAAATAAAAATGTAATTAAAAATAATAAAAAGTGTGATTTTTAGCTACATTTACTCATTTCAATGTTAACTTGTACTCATTGGTCGCAGATGTCCCTTGGCAAACATCCATAGAAATATTTGTAAGCTTTACAAATATTAAAATATATGAAAAAATATCTTCTAAAAGATTTAGAGTGAACCAAACCTCGAAATTTCTTAACAAATCATGTGCCACCGTAGTATATGAAAAATATACTTAAACACCAAATTAAAATACATTTTTTTTATTTCATAGTCTAAGTTTATATAATACTGCTAATATTTTCAATAATACATGGTGACAGGTAACTATATGTATAATTCTTATCTGATAAGATTCAGAATAGATTGTTTCATTAGAAAAAAATCGATTGTCATTAAATTTCTTGAAAATTATGATTGGTAACTAAAACATCCTTTGTTTGTTCGACTGAAATGATTTTTAAAATTATTTTTGTTTTATTTCTCTCATAATTTAAATATAATCTATCTTAAGATACAATAATGCTTTGAAAAATAATTAATTTAATTTTTAGTCAAGAAATAATTTTACATATTGAATAATGTTAACAGTCCAAGAGATAATAAGACACGATCCGCTTTGTATTGATAATTCATCACATTTGTTATTGCATTTTTGCAGTAAAAGTAACTCAAATTTATAACTAACCAATATTTGAATTCAATTTTCTATACACTGAATACAAAATTTATATGCATATACCTTTTTTTCAGATGTATCAGTTACAAGATACAAAACTAAAAATAAAAAAAAAACTTTTTAATGTACCACGTTTTTATAATGAACCAAAAAGTATAAAATAATGTGTAATAAAATGAAAAATGAATAATGATTTGAAATAAAAAAAACGTGGGGCGCATGTTTATTATTATGTATTGTATGCGCCCCACGTTTTTTTTATTTCAAATCATTATTCATTTTTCATTTTATTACACATTATTTTATACTTTTTGGTTCATTATAAAAACGTGGTACATTAAAAAGTTTTTTTTTTATTTTTAATATTATTTTATACTTTTTAGTTCAATTAAAAAACGTGGTAGATTGAAAATTTTTTTATTTAAATATTATCTTATACATTTTGGTATTATTATTATTATTAATAATATTATTTATCGTGTTGTCCAACAGTGCATATTATATAGCATATATATTGTTGTCAAGGGACTAAAACGTATTTCATCTATTTTTTTTAGAGAACACGTAATCACATGGTGAGTTTCCCGCCATTTTGACGATAATGACGCCATTAGAAATTCAACCAAGATTTATTGTTTTATGCATTGTTAGACCATAAAATGAATAAAATACAGTCTCAAATTTTATATGTACAATACAAAATGCTGTAATTTATGTCTAATTGCAATATGAGAAGTTAAAGAATTTTAAAAATTTTCGAAGATGGTTAGACACTAATGTTAAAAGTATATCTATATATAAAATCTTCAAAATTTCAATTTTTCCAATATCTCCGTATATAATTGTATTAATATATTTTTCGGTGGGAATATATATTTAATTATATTATCCAACAATGCATGCAAAAATATAATATTGAATATATTAATATATTAATATATTTGATATATTAATATATTTGATATATTAATATATTAATATATTTGATATATTAATATATTAATATATTTGATATATTAATATATTAATATATTTGATATATTAATATATTAATATATTACTATATTAATATATTACTACATTTGATATATTAATATATTAATATATCAAAAGAAGATTTTTAAAATTTTCGAAGATGTTTAGACACTAATGTTAAAAGTGTATCTATATATAAAATCTTCAAATCTTCAATTTTGCCAACATCTCCGTATATGATTGAATATATTAATATATTGTTCGGTAGATATATATATTTTTTTTATAATATTGCATTGTCATCCAGTTCCGAGCTATATTTAAAATTTCAAGTCTCTAGCTCATCAGGAAGTTAGTTTACAATCGGTTGCAAAATACGTACCGAACAGACAGACAGACAGACAGACAGACAGACAGACAGACACCAAAGCGAGTTAATAAAAACGTAGTAATAAAATAGTAATAAAATAAAAATGCACTTCCACTTATATGTTAGAACTTTTGGTGTAAATTCATGAGAATATTGTTATTTATCATTCAATTTATGTCCAACTGATTTCATCCGCTAGGATATTGATTCACAAATTGCCTTATACTGATCTTCGACGTACTGAGATAGAAAGAGACATTAGTTCAGTTGTATATCACTGCTCTCTTAAAAATACGTCTGTCACGCTAGCACAGCAATATTAAAACGCGACAATCTGATTTATGCCATATTTTATTGCTAATTTGTTGCTAATTTGTTACGCCAGAAACGATTTCGTTGCTCCAGCTGTTTCCGAAAAACTATGGCTGTGCTAGCGTAAGTTTTACGCTAGCACGACCACTGCTGTGACTTTTTTTAAATTAAGATATTTTATCGATTCGGACATAATATTTTGTTGCTAATTTGTTGCTAAAAGATGTCATATTGCAGGATTTCAAAATATTAATATTTGCCTAGATAACTAACACCATACCTTGAAAAAATTTGTTGATTCACTAAATTAAAAGGTAAAATAAAAATTAGTAAAGGAAATTCTGTTGCTAATTTGTTGCTGACATTTCCGTCCAGGAACGATTTTGTAGCTCCAGCCGTTTTCGAGAAATCATGGCTGGGCTAGCGTAAGTCTTATGCTAGCACGACTACTGCAGCAACTTTTTTTCTAATTAAGATATTTTAACGATTCGAATGGGATATTTTGTTGCTAATTTGTTGCTGAAAGGTGGTATATCGATGAATTTCAGAATATTAATATTTGACTAGAATAACTAACACCATACCTTGAAAAAATTTGATGATTCACTAAATTAAAGGATAGAATAAAAATTAATAAAGGATATTTTGTTGCTAATTTGTTTCTGACGTTTCCGTCCAGGAACGATTTTGTTACTCCAGCCGTTTCCGAGAAACCATGGCTTTGCTAGCGTAAGTCTTACGCTAGCACGACCACTGCTATAACTTTTTTTTTAATTAAGACATTTTAACAATTCGAACTGGATATTTTGTTGCTAATTTGTTGCTGAATAATGGTATATCGCTGGATTTCAAAATATTAATATTTGACTGGATAACTAATACCTTAAAAAAATTTTATGATTCACTAAATTAAAGGATGGAATAAAAATTAGTAAAGAATATTTTGTTTCTAATCTGTTGATAAACGATAGTATATTGCTAGATTTAATAGTATTAACTTTTGAATAAATTACCGATACGGAGACTACAGAAAATTTTGAATGTTATGTAAATGATGAGGTAGAGAGAAAATTAGTGATCGATATTTTTCTGCGGATTTTTTGCTGATATTTTTACTAATATTTTTGTTGCTCAAGCTATTCTCGAGGAACCATGGCTTTATTAGCGTCAATGTAACGTCAGTACGACCCCTAATGTAACTTTTTATCCAATTAAGATATTTCAAAGTATACCTCTTTTCTTATCATTTTAGGTGTAAATAGATAAAGGAAACATTTTTAAGGTCAACTGAACTGGTTCACAGCGTGCGCTAAACTTTGTCTGGATATGGGAGTCTCCATAAGTTTGAGAAAACGTGGTGGCATAGTAGGTGATTTTAAAAATTATACGATCCATCTATGCACGTATGCATGCATCTATGGACACACACACACACACAAAAGTTCAGCGCACGCACCAAACCAATGCAGTTGACTTAAAAAATGTTCCCTTCATCGATTCACGCCAAAAATTAAAAAAAAAGGGTATTTTTCTTACCAGTGTCCAAAAAACGGCCTTTATGTGCCCTTCTTTTAAAATAAATTTATTCGTTCGTTATTTAGAATTTTTAAAATTTTCTATTTTGTACCAGAAATCAAAAATTCGTAAAAACTATTAAATGAATTTTTTTAAAAATTTAACTGAATAATCTTGATGGTAGGGAAGACCAGGGTTTAAAGTAACAGGAGTAAATATTAACACTCAATATATAATAACACGAACAGTCCTAGAGGTTCCATAGTTATCTTTGTAAGTTATAACATCCTCTATAATGTAAACATATTTAGTACCGCACTCGACTTCGCAGAGGAGAGACGTAGAATACAGCCTTTTTTGGCAGGTCATATAAAATTTCCACATACGTAAATATTTGTTTTAGATTTCTTTTGTCATAATTCATAATATTAAAATTATTTTATATTGATTCACGTTAAAAATGAGTTATTTGATCGCATTAATATTATATGTATCAAGTTCATATTTATATTTTTAATATTTTTTGAAAAAATGGCTGTGTAGGGGCAAATATCAACAAACCTTTAGGATAAATATTAACACTGTTATTAGGGTATAATAGTTATTATGTAAGGAATGGGCTTACTTGAAATGTACAAAAGGTGATATTGTCTCCTTTAGGGTAAGTGTGGGAGTTAACATGCCCTTCCCGGTTATCGTGCCCTATGTTAAAGCATGCGATGTCGATAATCAAAGCCCGATAATAAAAGTATGCATTTATATGGTAAGCAGACGACACACGATAAACTGACACATTGCATAAACTTTGTAAATTCAATCAGCAAATTAATAGTTTTTAAATTTTCACTTAGGGAATTTGTTTTATTCGTAGATGATGTGCTTTATTTTAAATAAACAGTTTATAAATCTTTTGAAAAATAATGAGATTTGTTTAATTGACGAAAGTGTTTCTGCCTTAACCTTAAAGGCACGATAACTCATACACTTACTCTATATGCCAAAATCGTGATTTTAATAACAAATTTTTTATTTATAATTAATCCGTAGAACAAAAAGATAAAATTGTTTTTGTGTTTGGAAAATATAAATAATTTTTTTACATTTTATTCTAATTTTCTTTGTTACATATGACTTGTTATTTGTGCATATATTCATATTTATTTATAGCTATAAAATGTTACTAGATTTTTAAACGCTTATGGTTCTTTAGCATTAATAACTAGAAGCTTAAACTTTTTTTAAATGAAAGCCGGGTTCAAATCCTTTCGCAATAGTAGTTACAACATCTGAAAATATTATTTTTTTATGAAGATATAGAGCAATGAAAATTGGACCTGAATTCCTCTTCATAACATTTATTAACAATAAATGCTAAAATTTGGTCCAATTTTCATTGCTCGATATATTCGGAAAAAAATAAAATTTTTAGATGCTGTAACTACTATTTCGAAAGGATTTGAACCCAGCTTTTATTTGGAAAAAACTGGTGTGGCAGTCTGGGACTAGCTGACAAATGTGAAACTTCTCTAGGAAAATTATAAAACTCATAAATAGTATATTACGACCCATGGCCAAAAAAGTAAGAAAGATCTCAGATAACATGTAATTGTTGATCGAGGCGAAGTCGAGGTTTACTAACATGTGAGCTGAGGCTTTCTTATTTACTGGTCAAGGGTCATATATTATTTTTCTGCTCGACGGCGTCTAAAAGCGGTAACTTTGTTTTGAACAGCGGCCAAAAAGTTATCAATTTCTGGCTAGAGGGCAAAAAAGTTTATTCAATCTTTATCCCTATTTTTTGTACACTGGTCGTGTTAGCGTACGACTTATGCTAGCACAGCTATGATTTCTCGAAAACGGCTGGAGGAACAAAATCGTTTGCAGACGAAAATGTCAGCGACAAATTAGCAGCAAAATATCTGTAGGTACGTTCAGTACTACACAGGCACTAACTTGGTATAGGTGTCGCTTTAGCCATTCGTAAGTAGAAAGAACGTTCCGAGCTCTCGAGTAAGCAAGTCGAGCTTCAGACCTCACTGTGATAGGGTCTACCTGTTCGTCGTAGTAGTGGCCATTTACATATAATAAATTCAACTCAACCGTATCTTTTGTTGCATTTATTTTACCATTCCTTCCTGAATACGTTCCTGGTTTGTAGTCGAGGATTCACTATAACGACTATCTTGGCTTAACCAAGCCCCTTAATATATTTAATCTACATTGGTGACTCCTGTGAGGAAGGAAGGAAGTACCGCCATTTTCATCAAACCACGTTCTACGGTGTTACGGCAACAAGTTTTTCTCTATATCAATTCAAGGGCTCGACACCACGCTGTTCTTTTTCAACGATTATTAGCCGCCAAAAGGTGGCTTTTTTTAGGTGCTTAGCATCATCACATCGTTGTTTGACGACTTCTGCGTCGTATATTGGATACATAGCATCTGCGTCTTAGCGTGACTCCGTTTATGGGCTAACGCAACATTTTTGGTCCACTGTGCAGCACGCCTGTTAGCGTGTTTTTAACGGCTACAACGGGTTAGCGACAAAGCAGTGATCCAGCAACGATCCAGCACACCTAAAACATCAAGTTCAAAGTTTTTTTTCTTACGAGGTATGGGCAGTGCGCACACAAAAATTCGCTCATAAAAATCATTTTTTTCTGCGTAATTGCGTGTTTAATAGAAAATAAAAAGTAAAACTAAAAAAATCAAGAAAATTAGCAAGTAAGAAAAACCGGCACAAGAATTAAGTTGGTAAGCCAGCCGCAAAACGCAGAAGAAGGAAATTAAAAAAAAAAGAAATTTAAATAAATAAAAAGTAATGAAATATAAAAATTGAACAACGACGGAAGAAATTTTGATAAAAATTAAAAATAATAAAATATAAAATTGAACAAAAAAGATAAAACGTAAAAGGAAAGCGTAAGAAGCAGCCATTTTATGACCGCAAATTTTTAAAGCATAACGGTAGCGTCCAGAAACGGCACCGACGCCATTTTGTTTTTTTGCAACGATAAAATTATAAAATTTTTTTTTTGAAAGTCATCAGGATGCGTTCAACGGCATTTAACATCGTGCGAAGGAGCGAATTCGCGTATAATAAGATTTATTTAACAGCTGTCTCGTGAGTTTGAAATATTTAAATTGCTTATTCAAATATCGAAATCTAGTTTATTATGTTTAAAATTTAAAGATTTTCTACCCTTTAGATATTATTTTTGTTTAATAAATCTTTCTTTGTTCGATTGCTGATTGGAATACCTGGAGAAAATGGTAGTGAATTAGAGCGTATAAGGGATGTTTATTTGTAACTAACTTCAGCGTTACTTTAGTATCATGTATGAATCTTCTGTTACTCTTCTCTCGCTTGCCAGTCAGGAATCGAAAACAAAATATACATTAAAAATTTTTCTTTTCTTTCTTTGATCAAATTCATAACAAAATTAAATTAAATTTTCTCTTGTTCGTCATTTCCGGGTTCTCACCGGAAGAGCCATAGTGAGTTGACTTAATTTAAATGAAAAGGTTTACATTATAATAAGTGATAGCGTATAGACGCTTCAGTTAAGTCGCTCTCTCTTTGCTTTCCGATGAGAATGCGCGAATAGAGCCAGCAGACAACTGGACCTTTGTTTTTAAATGTGCAGTATACACGGAGCGAACAAATCGGGAATACTTCCTTGCGCCCTCTACTGCTACAGTTCCGTACACACGTTTTTGGAAATAGGCCTTGCGTACAAGCAACGATTCCATAAGGCGTTCGGACTTTTTCCCGATGGGTTATGGAATCGTTGCTTATACACAAGGTCTATTTCCAAAAACATGTGTACGGAACTATAGCAGTAGAGGGCGCAAGGAAGTATTCCCGATTTGTTCGCTCCGTGTAAGAGTATTTTTTTTAACGTGCGACGTTTGTTGTTCTTAAGAGCTTGTGAGTGCTGGCGTATGCTATAGTTGTCCACGGAGACATTTTGGATGCTATCCCTGTTAGAATCTGTGAGTTGACAGCCCATGACTCTGGGAGACTAGGCGTTCGCAAAGTAATTTTATGAATTTTTAGGCTTTCATGCACAGATTTGTATTTATGTCGATTAATTTTAGTCCACGACTCTGTTTCCACCCTTTGTGTGAGAGTGAGAGTGCACGTTTGAGTGGAGAGAATTGTGGCGTGGCATGCCAGACCATTTGTTAGTGTGGGTTCTGGACGCAGGTATGTCAATTTAAGCGTTGCGTTGCTAAGGTATGCGGAAAGTAAAACATTTGTCCCTTGCAAATACTCAGTCTATGACTAAAAATAAGTCTGTGTACAATATGGCTCCTCCGAACGATGCTGATAATTTCTATGATTCAGTCGAGGTAGATGAAGTAAAAAGTAACTTAGGTTTGCAGGGTCTAGCAGCCGGTGACGTAAACGCAAACGCCAAAACCAAACCGCTCAAAGATGAAAATAAGAAACCGACTATAAACTGGAATTTTATTGTCGTTGATGTGCCGTACCCTATTATTGAAGGTGATGTACTGAAACACCACCATCTTTTGTCTGACTTAAATGAAAGAAAGCTTATAGATGGTACGACATTTAGACCAGTTGATGCTATAGAGAGGGAAATCAGTTATTTGAAAGTTTCGGTTATTGGACTAAATATTAATTACTCTTATGTACTCAATAAATACCCTAAGGTACTTAAAGTGGAACAAACTGCACCACTACAAGATTGTGGTGTAGAACATTATATTAAGACTAAAGGCCCTCCTATTGCGCAAAGAGCCAGAATATTGGGTCCTGACAAACTCCAAGCGGCGAAAGCTGAGTTTAAGTCATTGTGCGAAACGGGCGTGTGTCAACCTTCTAGCAGCCCGTGGGCAAGTCCTATTCATATGGTGCCCAAAAAGGACGGTTCCTGAAGGATTTGTGGAGATTATAGGGCACTCAATCAGGTTATAGTACAAGACAGGTACCCAGTGCCCCACCTTCACGATTTTCCAACATTTTAAGAAGTTAAACAAGTAAGAAGACTATTTTTTCCTCTTTTGACCTCCAGAAAGCGTATAATCAAATACCAGTCGCAGAGTGTGATAGGCCTAAAACAGCCGTTATCACTCCTTTCAGTTTATTTGAGTACAAGGTCATGACTTTCGACCTGCGTAATGCCGCGCAGACCTTTCAGCGCTACGTTAACCGAGTTTTAGGATACCTGGACTGTGCTTTTGTTTATATTAATAACATACTCATCGTCTCATCTAACCAAGAAGAGCATGAGATGCATTTTAATATTATCCTGAAACGATTAGAAGAATCGCACTTACTACTAAATCTTTATAAATGTGTCTTTAGGGTTAATGAATTAGAGTTTCTGGGACATCATATAAGTAAGGATGGTTTAAAGCCTCCCCAGTGCAGAGTCCAGGCCATTGTGGATTTTCCAAAGCCACCGAACATTGACTAACTCCGCAGATGTATTGGAATGATTAACTTTTATACACGTTGTATTCCTAACGCTGCTAAAACCCAAAGATTGTTAAATCAATTTAATGCAAAAATTCGTTATATTGAAGGGGAAAGCAATACGGTGGCTGAAACGTTGTCACGAATTGAGAGTATAGCTTCAGTAGAGATTGTCAATGCTGAAGAGCTTGCAAAATCAGACAGCCTTATAGCAAATGAGTTCTGCGCTAGGGTTGAAGCTTTTTAAATGCCCACTTTTTACTATTACTACGTTTTTATTAACTCGCTTTGGTGTCTGTCTGTCTGTCTGTCTGTCTGTCTGTCTGTCTGTTCGGTACGAATTTTGCAACCGATTGTAAACTAACTTCCTGATGAGCTAGAGACTTGAAATTTTAAATATAGCTCGGAACTGGATGACAATGCAATATTATAAAAAAAATATATATATCTACCGAACAATATATTAATATATTCAATCATATACGGAGATGTTGGCAAAATTGAAGATTTGAAGATTTTATATATAGATACACTTTTAACATCAGTGTCTAAACATCTTCGAAAATTTTAAAAATCTTCT
Organism: Anastatus disparis; assembly: GCA_017163975.1. Lineage (NCBI taxonomy): Eukaryota > Metazoa > Arthropoda > Insecta > Hymenoptera > Eupelmidae > Anastatus > Anastatus disparis. Next base: position 2,589,449 of record JAFFSR010000272.1, on the reverse strand, counting down.
TTTGATATATTAATATATTAATATATTAATATATTAATATATCAAATGTAGTAATATATTAATATATCAAATGTAGTAATATATTAATATAGTAATATATTAATATATTAATATATCAAATATATTAATATATTAATATATTCAATATTATATTTTTGCATGCATTGTTGGATAATATAATTAAATATATATTCCCACCGAAAAATATATTAATACAATTATATACGGAGATATTGGAAAAATTGAAATTTTGAAGATTTTATATATAGATATACTTTTAACATTAGTGTCTAACCATCTTCGAAAATTTTTAAAATTCTTTAACTTCTCATATTGCAATTAGACATAAATTACAGCATTTTGTATTGTACATATAAAATTTGAGACTGTATTTTATTCATTTTATGGTCTAACAATGCATAAAACAATAAATCTTGGTTGAATTTCTAATGGCGTCATTATCGTCAAAATGGATTGAAACTCACCATGTGATTACGTGTTCTCTAAAAAAAAATAGATGAAATACGTTTTAGTCCCTTGACAACAATATATATGCTATATAATATGCACTGTTGGACAACACGATAAATAATATTATTAATAATAATAATAATACCAAAATGTATAAGATAATATTTAAATAAAAAAATTTTCAATCTACCACGTTTTTTAATTGAACTAAAAGTATAAAATAATATTAAAAATAAAAAAAAACTTTTTAATGTACCACGTTTTATAATGAACCAAAAAGTATAAAATAATGTGTAATAAAATGAAAAATGAATAATGATTTGAAATTAAAAAAACGTGGGGCGCATACAATACATAATAATAAACATGCGCCCCACGTTTTTTTTATTTCAAATCATTATTCATTTTTCATTTTATTACACATTATTTTATACTTTTTGGTTCATTATAAAAACGTGGTACATTAAAAAGTTTTTTTTGTATTTTTAATATTTTCGATTTAGTACTACTGAGTGAAAAGCAATCTGAAGACGAATTGTTGCTCAGTGTTCTCAAGAAGAAGAAGCGCCCTCTTAAGTTAGAAAAACTCACGCTGGGACTAAATGATATACCCATTTATTGTGACGTTTTCGGTCAAACTATTAGACCATATCCGCCGAAGGTGTTAAGAAAGAAGACCTTGACGCTGTTCTATCAGAATTCGCATCCTGATGCGAGTATAACTGATAGGTTAATTAGGCAGTTTGTCTGGCCAAACATGCACCGTTATATCACAATGGTACAAAGAATGTTTAAAATGCCAGTAATGTAAAGTGTTCCGCCTTAATCAGTTCTTGCCTGAACATTTTACGGTACTTCATGACAGATTTTCTCATATACACATAGATCTTGTTGGACCATTACCAAGTTGTGATGGATATAAGTATCTGCTCACTATGGTGGACAGGTATACAAGATAACCGGAGGCTATTTCAGTTAAAGACAACACTGCTGCAACAGTAGCTGCACGTTTATAGATAACTGGTTGTCCAGATTTAAAGCACCAGAGGTCATTACCACAGATCAAGGAGCCCAGTTTAAATCTGGGCTATTTAAATGCTTGCTTCAGTTTTTGGGTTGTATGAAAATAAGAACAACCGCTCACCATCCGCAAGCTAACGGTCCGGTGGAAAGATGGCATAGACCCTTAAAAGCAGCTCTCAGATGCCATGCTGAAAAAGGAAATTGGGTCAACTCACTCTCAACAGTTCTCTTGGGCCTTAGGACGAGCGTGCGTAGAGATACCCACGCCTGACCAGCTGATTTCGTATACGGTACCGGTCTGCGAGTTCTAGGTAAATTCTTCGCTTTATCAGACCGAGAACCTTGTAAGTCCACATTTTCGGACAAATTTAGAACATACATGAGAGAGTTGAAACCTGTTTCAACTAATCATAATAATTCCATCAAAACATTCGTTTGTAAAGACCTAGATAAATGCTCACATGTATTCATGAGAGTAAAGGCAATTAAGCCTACCCTGGATAGACCTTATGCTGGACCACTTGAAGTGATTTCCCGCTCAGATAATAGTAAGAACTTCGTAATTGAAGTTAAAGGAAGGAATAAAACCGTTGTAAGTAAATCACTTGAACCAGCCCATGGTATGAATAATGAGTCAGAGGAAGACCAACAAGAAGTTGCAAAAACACAAAACGAAAGCAACAGTAAAACTGTAGTTAGAGTACAGGTACATTTAGAGCCGAACGAAACGGCGGTGGGCACTTTTGACGCAGAGGAAGCAGAAGATGCACCCAATGATTCTAAAGCTGAGTCTGCATTAAATGCTGAGCTGCATCCTGGGAATGTAAACTCTGAGGAGGATAATGCAGATTTAGACGCTAATAATAGTACTGATGATCACAACATCGATCAAAATAAATCAGCCGTTGGTGAGCATATTAACCAAGAAGTCAGTCAGGTAATTCCTGGAGAAACTATTACCTCTGACACTACTGGCCAGAGATGGTCACTGGAAGAGATGCTATACGAAGGCTCTTGGGGTTGCACGTTTGTTGTAGAAGCTTGTGGCGAAGTATCGGTCAGCTTGCGACCAAAAATCGATAAAATCGCATCAATGAATGAAAAACATGTAGACGCCGAAATTAACTTCTTTGTGCGAAACACTAGCCTTTAAAAGTTGAACAAGTGGATAGAGGAGCAACATTTACCCTCATTATCCATTGCTAGATTTTTTGCACATGGCGAGTTTATGGTGGGTTCGGATCATTATAGATTTTCGACCACTGTACGGTACGAAAAAAACCTAGGTAATATATTGGCTGACGATAATGGCATATTGGCTTTGAAACAGGTTTACTCGATGACTTGTCAGTTGATCCGCGCACTAGAGTTTGTGCATAGCACAGGTCAGTCATATAACAACATCGAACCTAAAAATATTTTCCTTGACAGGAATAATCCAGAACAGGTTTACCTGTCATGTTTGTACCAAGTTACACAAATATATACTGGATCCGATGGACCCGTTACACTCGGTGCACAAAGGAGTGATAAACTCTTTAGGAGCAGAAACGCTCGCAATAGTTTATGTACCCGACGCGGTGACCTAGAGTCACTTTTATTTAATATGATGTTTTGGGCACCAGGTTCTTTGTCATGGGCAAAGCTATTGAATAATGTTCAACTGTTGCAAGCGTAGAAAAATCACGCATTTTACGACATTCCAGCATTTTTGCGGACTTGTTTTAACGAAACTCACGTTTCTAAAACATTTAGCAAGTATATGACTGATTTAGCATATGTCGGACATAATAAGTCAGTAGATTATGACAAGGTTGGTAGCATACTTTTCGACGGCATGTTGGAGTGCAACCATCTACCAAATATTGGCTTAGGATGTGACTCGAGTGTTATATAAAATAGATTTTAAATCGCGATAGTATATCTAGCTAGTATTATAATATCTGCAAATAGAAATGCGCATAGTAATATAGGCTATTAATAAGATTAACAAACACCTAACCCCATGTTATTCTGCAGATAGCATGGAGGCGCTCCAGTGGACCATTGCGGAATCCAAGCGGTTAAAAGATAGTCAGCAATGTCATACCATGAAGGCAGACTGCTTTTTGGCTTTCCTACATATGGAAGAAAACAAAAGATATCTTAGGATTAAGGATGATAAGAAGAGGAGGCGTAACACTCGCCATATTGTCTTGAACGTGGCTCAAAAATACATAGAGCATACGACCTTGCACCTAGTCCTTTTAGTTAATGGACAGTTGGTTAACAAGCTGTTCATGTTCAACATCTTTGTTACTATATCAAGAGAAGATATAGACGGAATATTGAGAGAGGCGGATTGCAATGGTTACGAGATTGTGAATGTAGCTCATCATGCAGGCAAAACTTCAACCACCATACTGTGTAACAACATCGCAGTTTCAGCAAAAATACAATGCATGGCTGGTATGGGTTATCTGTGTTGGAGATACGACAGCGGCAGATCATATAAGATAAGAGTAAGACCGCACGAGGAGTACTCAAGTGCAGAGGGTGTCCCCGTAAGGTGACCTATCACTGATAGCCAGCTGTTTAGTAAAAAATGCTGATATTATTGAGCGATAAAGCCCTGCTGGACATGATTGTTGCGTATCTTAGCGCTAATGAGTTCTTCACTTTTTTTAAGGCCTGCCATTTCTTCGAAATTCTCCTAGACCTTAGAGCTAATTTTTCTCCGTCAATTAGGAGATATCAACACAACAACCCGCTTTGACTGATGCTCCACGATGCAGCAAATTTTAGATTTAAAAACATCATGGTGGGTCCGAGCACAACTAATGTAAATAGTAGTTTGTTAAGTAAAATTCTCGATGTCCAGCGGGGCAAATTACGACACTTAGAGATAGTTGACGTTTCTGGCGTTGACGTCACAGACAAGATCCTGGAAACCCTCGATAATTGGCCTAGTATTAAAAAATTAATTTAAGGAAAGACAAGATCTGCTATAGGCAGACAGGTCCAGTTATATAATATAGAAGAATCGCATATTAGTAATAACGATGAAGTAAATTTAAAATTTTTAAATCGACAGCTTGCAGACAATTTAAAAGTGTTGGTTATAACCAACTGTAAAAGAATACAAATACATCGGATTGTAGAGTTTATCAGGGTCAATTCGACATTAAAAGTGTTATCACTGCATGAACTGCGCAATTATGATAAGAAGGTGTATGACTTTATCCTACTTGAATACATCTTTAATGGATAGAATTTATTAGAGAAGTGGAAACTTAGTTTTACCAACAAGAGATATTTGCTGATCGAATGGATTTATAGTCCTAATTTAATAATGTCATCAACCCTCAAAAGTATTAACGTAACCAATAACCGCGATCTGGAAGGGCGAATCGCCAATATTATAAGCGTAACCCCTTGTTTAGGGGAGTTGATTATCAACGGATAGAAAATTAATTATACTCTCGATTTTTCAAAATTAGTAGAGGTAAAAAAGCTAAGTATCGATTATAGTCCAAACTTAGATGATACCTTATTGTCTATCATGAATTTGAAGATGGAGTATGTGAAAATAGTAAACATCCTAGAAAAAAAGAAAACTGAATTCTTAAAATTGAATTTTCTCGCTGCGTAATGTAGCAGCACAGACAATCTTACTGTGATACTTATCAAATGCAAAACTCATAGCATAAGAGAGATTTTGGCACGTTTACGCGGATATAAAATTCGTGCTAGTCTACTAGAAAAAATACTTACTATCATAAAAAGGGCGTAATAAAGCCGGTCGCGCATTGTGCGTAGTATAAAGATTAGTTATAATTGGACTTATACTTTTGCGTAAGGGCGACATATGTTTGTAAAAGCGATATATTTTTTATAAGCATATTTTCATGTGAAAAAATTTTTTTTTCTTATGTAAAGACTGTATTTTTTATATAGAATCTATATTGATGTTGAAACAGTGAGTCTCATAATGAGTTAAAAAGATTTCTAAGCTCACATATATTCAATATTGGTTGTAAAGTAGTAAGTGCTCATATTTTACGCAACAAGGCTGATGTATTTAAGGAATGCATGTATAGATGCGGCGGAATGAGCGTTAAGCACGTTCTATTTGTAAAGTTTGCAGGTATGAGTAGGTGCATTAAGCACGTTGTATGGTAAAAAAACTTTTATTCTCGGAGGGTAAATTATCTACCTGTAATCAATGAAAAGAAAATAATAATTACTGCCATAATAGCACTAGCTTTTATTGTAATAGCTTAAATGCATTGCAATTTTTGTATACCGCGCTGGTATTTAGGGGAAAGTATGTGGCTACGTTCAGTACCACACAGGCGCTAACTTAGTATAGGCATCGCATCAGCCGTTCGTAAGTAGAGAGAACGTTGCGAGCTCTTGAGCAAGGAAGTTGAGCTTCAGACCTCACTGTGATAGGGTGTACCCGCCGTAGTAGCGGCTGTTAACATATAACAAATTTAACTCAACCATATCTTTTGTTACAGTTGTTTCATCATTCATTCTTGAATACGTTTCTGGTTTGTAGTCCAGGATCAACAATAACGACTATCTTGGCTTAACCAAGCCCCTTAATATATTTAATCTACATATCCTTTATTAATTTTTATTCCATCCTTGACTTTAGTCAAATATCAAATTTTTTTAAGGTATGCCGTTAGTTATTCAGTCAAATATTAATATTTCGAAATCCAGCGATATACCATCTTTTAGCAACAAATTAGCAACAAAATATTCCGTTCGAAACGTTAAAATATCTTAATTAGAAAAAAAGTTACAGCAGTCGTCGTGCTAGCGTGAGACTTATGCTAGCACAGTCATGGTTTTTCGGAAACGGCTGGAGTGACAAAATCGTTTCTGGACGAAAATGTCAGCAACAAATCAACAACAAAATATTCTTCATTAATTTTTATTCTACCCTTTAATCTAGTAAATTAATAAATTTTTTCACGGTATAGTGTTAGTTATCCAGTCAAATATTAATATTTTGAAATCCAGCGATATACCATTTTTTAGCAATAAATTAGCAACAAAATATTCCGTTCGAAACGTTAAAATATCTTAATTAGAAAAAAAGTTACAGCAGTCGTCGTGCTAGCGTGAGACTTATGTTAGCACAGTCATGGTTTTTCGGAAACGGCTGGAGTGACAAAATCGTTTCTGGACGAAAATGTCAGCAACAAATCAACAACAAAATATTCTTCATTAATTCTTATTCTACCCTTTAATTTAGTAAATTAATAAATTTTTTCACGGTATGGTGTTAGTTATCCAGTCAAATATTAATATTTTGAAATCCAGCGATATACCATTTTTCAGCAACAAATTAGCAACAAAATATTCTGTTCGAATCTTTAAATTTCTTGGTTAGGTAAAAAGTTACTGCAGTGGTCGTGCTAGCGTAAGACTTATGCTAGCACAACCATGGTTTCTCGGGAACGGCTGGAGTAAGAAAATCGTTTCTGGCGTAACAAATTAGCAACAAATAAGCAACAAACTATGGTATAGATTAGATCGTTGCGTTTTAATGCTGCTGTGCCAGCGTAATAGACGTCTTAAAAATAATCAAGTGATGAATCATCTGATTTTTTTCACCAGGGTGACTATACAAAAAAGTAAATTGATTGTAGTTAACTAAATTGAAACAAACAATGTTTTAACGTTCATTCCCAAGAGACTGATAATTTATTTTTTCAAAGTTGTTTCATCGAAAAGAAACTAAAACGAATATTCATTGTAATTTTTTTTTTTTCATGTCGGGGCTTATTGATTTAAACTTCTTTACTCCATTCAGTATTCGAAGTTGATCCTTTTGGGTTAATTTTGTTTGCTGTTAAGGGGTATTGATGTTCAAATCAACAAGTCTTGTAACCAGTTTTGTCAACTTTCTGTAAAACTATCTGAATTTGATTTTTTTATAGGCGGATGGTAAAACTGGCTTCAAAATTGCGATTCAACGTTAAATAAATAATATTTTTATTTTTTATATAAAGCGAAAAACAATGTTTCATCACTTACCTTAATGATTTTCTCATCCTTTTTGCCTCCTAAAACCTTTAAAATAATAATAATAGTTTAAATTGAATTAAAGAAACAAGTAAAAAAATAATAAATTCTTATGTTAATTACAATTTATCACTTTAATTTAAAATAGATTTTATTTTGAATAATTTAACTTTATTATTTTTAAAATTATTAAAAATTGAAAAAAAATTATCAAGTTTCTTTATAAAAAATTATTAATTTATCATTGATATTTATTTTGTTTTAATAATTAAATTTATAGTAAACAATAGTTTTATTTTGATAACTTTGCTATTTTTAATATTACCAGATTTTAAAACAAAAATTAATCAATTGCTTGATAAAATATTAATTCATCATTGATATTCATTTTGTTTTAATAATTAAATTTATTGTAAGCAATAATTTTACTTTGATGACTTTGCTATTTTAAACATTACGAAATCTTAGAAAAAAAAGTCAATGTCATTATGATATTCATTGATAATTATTTTGTTCTAATAATTAACTTTATTTTTTTATGTTATATCAACAATCATTTATTTACTGAAGAAGATAAGTTTCGTAATGCATGATTACTTTAAAATTTAATTATAGTAGAATTTTCGGTTTTTTCTATTAGTCATAAATAAAAATGTATAATAATTTATTATGTAATAATGATAAACGAAAATGTAATGAAAGTGTATTCCACTTATTTAATAATCTTACTTTTTGATTTTTTAAGATTGACGCTTGAACACTATATTTTTTACATTGGTATCACTTTCAATTTTTGATGTAGCGTCGTTTTCATTATTTGAAAAGTCAAACAGTTGCACGTCGGTTTGTTTACGTGGAGCAAGAAAGATATTTTGCATAAATTTTATTTAAATATTAGAAAATAATGGCAAAATTTAGAACACCAATATCTAAAAAAACAAGAAGTAGAACAACAGATAATCCAGTATTACAAACTCCCGTAAAAATACCTGATTCATCTTTTTTAAAGCAAATAGGTTATGGCTGTGGTAAGCACCTTTTTATTTTCGTTTATTTATTGTATGTTGTATATTTATAAAGTTCAATTTTTCATATCAGTTAATTATCTCTCTATACTATTCAAAATATATCGCCGTTGTCGCCACTGTCGACGCTGTCGCCGTCTGAAATACGCCGCTCATTTTTGGCTCCTAAATTTAGCTAAAATTCAGCTGAAATTCAGCTAAAATTCAGCTAAAATCAGCTAAAAGTCAGCTAAAATTTTGATGAATTTAGCTATAATTTAGCTGAAAACAAGCTAAAAGTCAGCAAAAAGTTACGTATAAGTTAGTTAGAAGTTAGCTAGAAGTTAGTTGAAAATCAGCTAAAAGTTGGCTAAAATTTAGATATATTTAGCTGTAATTTAGCTAAAAGCTAGCTATATCTCTCTATATTATAAACATATTCCGCCGTCGCCGTTGCCGCTGTGTGTAAGAATTCGATTTGTCCTTGGTTAGCTAGAATTTAGCTAGAATCTAACTGAAATTTCGCTAAAAGTTGGTTAAAAATTAGCTAAAAGGTAGCTCAAAGTTAGCTTAAAGTTAGCTGAAGTCAGATAAAATTAAATTAAAGTTAGCTACATTCAATCAAAAGTTAGCTACATTAAATCAAAAGTTAGCTAAATATAATGTTAAAATTAGCTGAATTTATACAAAATTTAGTTGGAAATTAGCTGAAATTTAGCTAACAGTTATCTAGAATTTATAGTAATTTTAGGCAATTTCAGGTAAATATTGATTTGTTTTTAACTGAATTTCAGCTGCATTTTAGATCTATTTATATTATATTCTCTCTATATTATTGAAAGTATATCACCGCTGTTATCGCTATTATCGTTAGAAATGTGCCCCTCATTTTTAGAACTATATTACAGCGTTAAATTTAGCTGGATTTAAGCATGTAATTAGCTAAGAAATAACTAAATTAAGCTATATTTGAGCTTTAAAATAACTGAAAATTAGCTGATTTCAAGCTTGTAGTCAACTTGGTAATAGCTAATTTTAAGTTTTGTATATAACGATATATGATAACATATAAGTTTAAGATTTATAATAGATGAAAAATAGGTTACAATATATTTTTACAATTAGCTAATTATCCTGTAATCATCGTGAAGTTTAATCATATAAACAATTATCAATTTTACAATTTTATTCAAAGTATAGGGTTGAAAATATCATTTTGAAAAAGCTAAATTGAAGTTTAATAATCAAATGATAAGATTTAAATTTTTCAAGTCAAAATCAATATCTAACACTCAAATATAGTCTTTATAAATTAAATTTAATTTTTATTTAATTTTGTAAAAAAACACCGACATTACAGTTTTCCAAATTTTTTATTCTTAATCCATAAATGTTTCAAATATCTATCACTGCCTTCCATTTTTAGTTCATTATAAAACTGTCGAATATAAAACTATCACTATATTCAGTTCATTATAAAAGTATCAAATAAAATCTCTATAATTGAATTATTAAATCAAGTGTACTTATTCACTGTCTGCCTGTATCTACTTAGCTGAATCATAGTAAGATTATTACAATTATATTTCTACATATTTCTTTCAAAATTGCAAATTCTTGGATATTTTTTTTAAATTATAAAAGCAAGATGGGGGTTGGCGCGCTTGCGCGCAGGGGGCATGCCCCCTAGTTTATATTAAAATCAATTTTGTGCAGAAGTTAATGTTTTTACATTAGAAAGATCTCCTAAAGTTGGATTCACTAGATCACAATGGGCAATTAAAAAACGTAATAAAAATGTTAATAAAGACTCCAAATATAACACAAGAATTAAATTTACATATAATTATTGCTGTGACATCGTTAGATTCAATGACAAATTTTCAGAAAATTTAAATTACGATAACCAATTTCCATAGAATTATAATATTTATTATGAATATAAAAATAATCATATACATAAAAAATATAATAATTAGAATTAATCATTTTCTAAAACTGAACTTAAGAAAAACATCGGTAGATACTTTAATCTCAACAAAACTGATTAAATGAGGTTAAAGTCAGTTTGTATTATAAGCTCAATCTATATAAGAATATTATCATTTATTTGTTATTCGCATCCATATTATAATATTCTTTACCTGCACTAATATAAAAAAAAAATACTCGCTGGAAAGGTTTTGAATATACTTAAATATGCATGTTATGATTAAAATATAGATTATTATAGTAGATACTTTAGTCTTAACAAAACTGATTAAATGAAATCCAATCGGAGATGGCAATGTGAAATAAGAATTATTTTCTTGTTCTGTAGACTCAATCAAAGTAAACATAATTCATTAATTTTTATATATGTTTTTAAAGTTTTATATATTAGTATTAAATTTTTTAATATACGGTATTTTAAGAATTGAATAATCTATATTTCAATTATAACATGCATATTTAAGTTTATTCAAAATCTTTGGAGCGAGCATTCTTTTTATATCAGTGCAGGTAAAGAATATTATAATATGGATGCGAATAACAAGTAAATGATAATATTCTTATAAAAATTGAGTATATAATGCATACTGACTTGAATTTCATTTAATCAGTTTCGTTAAGATTAAAGTATCTACCGATGTTATTATTAAGTTCAGTTTTAAAAAATGAATGATTCTAGTTCTTTTTATATTTTTTAAATAAATTTGATTATCTTTATAATAGTTATAAACATAATAATTCTATAGAAATTAGTTATGGTAAATTAAATTTTCTGAAAATTTGTTATTGAATCTAATGATGTCACAACAATAATTATAAGTAATTATGTATAAAAACTTAGGATTGATTTAAACAAATAATTACAATCAACATATAATAAAGATTGATATATATTAATATTCAATTTACTTTTTCTTATAGTCACCCTGATGAAAAAAATCAGGTGACTTATCACCTGATTATTTTTAACAGAGCAGTTATATATAACACAACTCATGTCTCTTTGTATCTCAGTACGTCGAAGATCAGTATAAGGCAATTTGTGAATCAATATCCTAGCGGATGAAATCAGTTGGACATAAATTGAATGATAAATAACAATATTCTCATGAATTTACACCAAAAGTTCTAACATATAAGTGGAAGTGCATTTTTAGTTTTGTATCTTGTAACTGATACATCTGAAAAAAAGGTATATTAATATAAATTTTGTATTCAGTGTATAGAAAATTGAATTCAAATATTGGTTACTTATAAATTTGAGTTACTTTTACTGCAAAAATGCAATAACAAATGTGATGAATTATCAATACAAAGCGGATCGTGTCTTATTATCTCTTGGACTGTTAACATTATTCAATATGTAATAGTACATTGTTAACCAAGGGAGTAAAATAGGTGATTTTTGCCCGAGTCGAGTTTGACGCCCGAGCGAAGCGAGGGTGACAATAAAGACGAGGACAAAAACACCTTTACTTCCGTGGTTAACATATTACTTTTTCATACACGAAGGGCGTTCAATTCAGCCACATTGAATATAAATTCGTTAATATATTAATGTCGTTACATAAAGTAATGTCATCAATATATGATAAAACCAAAATAAAAATGTGGCAAAGAACGTGCCGGGGGGCGAAGCCCCTGCTCTAAAAAAATAAATAATAATTCTTGAAATAAAAAAACCATTAAACTTAAATTTTATGAAAATCTATTGGCTATTCAAATAAATCAAATAACACGAAAAACTCGTTTCTACAGAAAATATTGATAAAAAAAGCAACTATATTTTCGAGTAACTTGAGTTCTTCGAGTAGCTTATATTTTTTCGAGTAATTCCAGTAATTTATATTTTTTCGAGTAATTCCAGTAATTTATATTTTTTCGAGTAATTCCAGTAATTAATATTTTTTCGAGTAATTCGAATAATTTATATTTTTTCGAGTAATTCTAATAATTTCTATTTTTTCGAGTAATTCGAGTAATTTATATTTTTTCGAGTAATTCGAGTAATTTATATTTTTTCGAGTAATTCATATTTTTTTCGAATACTTTGAGTTATTGGAATACATATTTTTTCAAGTGATTCGAGTTATTCGAGTAGTTGATATTTTTTTAGAGTAACTCGATAAATTCGAGTAATTTGGCAAGTTCGAGTTAATACTCGACACGAACTCGTCGAGTCGAGTAATTTATTAGAGTTGCTCGTAGAATCGAATACCCGTACTAATAATTACTACATTCATTTTACGTTCACTGAATTCATTTTGCATTTTCTAACAGCGCATGCTAAATTTTCATGCGCCGTTAGAAAAAGTAAATTTCTTATTGGAAACAGGGAGAAAATCAATCACGCTTGTGAGAAAATTACTTTTTTGCCCTAGGGTAAAAAAGAGCTATTTTAGCCCCGAAGAATAGACATCAAAAATTGAATTTTACGCCCTGAGTGTGAAAAAATTATTTCTTAACTAAAAATTAAATTAATTATTCTTCAAAGCATTATTGTATCTTGAGATGAATTATGTTTAAATTATGAGAGAAATAAAGCAAAAATAATTTTAACAATCATTTCAGTCGAACAAACAAAGGATGTTTTAGTTACCAATCATAATTTTCAAGAAATTTAATGACAATCGATTTTTTTATAATGAAACAATCTATTCTGAATCTTATCAGATAAGAATTATACATATAGTTACCTGTCACCATGTATTATTGAAAATATTAGCAGTATTATATAAACTTAGACTATGAAATAAAAAAAAAATGTATTTTAATTTGGTGTTTAAGTATATTTTTCATATACTACGGTGGCACATGATTTGTTAAAAAATTTCGAGGTTTGGTTCACTCTAAATCTTTTAGAAGATATTTTTTCATATATTTTAATATTTGTAAAGCTTACAAATATTTCTATGGATGTTTGCCAAGGGACATCTGCGACCAATGAGTATAAGTTAACATTGAAATGAGTAAATGTAGCTAAAAATCACATTTTTTATTATTTTTAATTACATTTTTATTTTTTCCAAGAGTTCGCCTAGAATGTCTTCACTGAAATTTGTAGGCCATATTTATACATATATTACCTACTTCGTTGATTTTCTTGGACCTGGGATCATGGTTCGAAACATTGAAAAGTGGTATTTCAATGCTTTAAATGACGTTACTCAGCGAATGGCTACATTAGCATTTTAAATTGATTTTATCTCAAAATTTAGAGTATTTTGAAGAAAAAAATTTTTCAGTAATAAATTCCTAAAACGCAACCCAACTAAATAATTTAAGCTTAAAATTAGTCAAAAATGTCAAAAATATGGTTTTTGTTCAACTTTGAAGCTTTGTAGCTCTAAAAATATACACTAAAGGAATCTAAAAAAATTCTGAGTGGTTCTTAATGTAGAAAAGAACCATTTTACCAATTTTCAGTAAAAAATAATTTTTCGTACAACGATTTGACAGAGAATGGGCGATATGGATGTGTATATATATATAATTGCCAAACAAAACATTTTTAAGCCGTTATATCATTTTTACAAATTTTATTATAATTTTTTATCTTATTACAATTAACTCATAGCATTTTTCATAATTTCTTATATTTTTCAGCTTTTAAAAGAAAAAAAAACACTAAATTAAATTAGTTAATATAAAAGCAATTCTATTGTGAATATTTTCAAAAAAAGATCCGTTAAAATAAATAAAAATTTTTAAAAGATTTTCAATTTTTAATAATGGGTTTGGCTGAGCAAGATTAATTGATTATTAAAGGACAAGAATTGTGTACTGGAATTGCTTCCATGTTAACTGATATTCACATGTTAGAATTAAATAATATTTTAAATCGGTGCACCTCATTTAATATGCTGATCACTTTACCAATTCAAATACCGCAATATATTAATTTAGTACCGACTGATAAAGTAGTATTGTTTTCCGGAAATTTTGAAAAAGGTCAGTGGATTTGTATGCATTATAATAATAAAATAATTCATATATATGTCAGTTAAAATCATAGATATCTACAAGATGAACATAAGATTTATGTAAGCAGATTATTTCCAATAAAATCAGAATTGAGCACAGTTTTCGAAACAGTACAATCACAAACAAATTATTATGATTCGGACCTTTTGGCAATTGCTTTTCCTGTTGCAATACTTTATAATTAATGTCTATGGTATTTAAGATATGATATTTCGCAAATACGATTACATTTATTAGAAATTTTTGAAATGCAACAAATAAGAATGTTTCAACTTTTACATAATTATAATAATACAAATATTAATTATGATAATCCATCGGATATGATAAGAAGTTTTTGTTATGAACCTTGTTCCAATAAAATACCATAAGGAGACGCTGGATCTCTCTATCCTTTTTTACTTAAAAAATGTAGGTTTTTGGAAAAACTCGAGATTATTGATAAAAATTAAGAGTTGTCCGCAATTTGTATAGTAAAAAACAATATTTTTTCTGATAAAAACAAATTAATTTTGATGCTTTATTTTTAAGAAAAGTTTGACATACTTGAAAAATCATTATTTAGGCTGGAGAATATAGATATCGCACGGTGCTCCTGAGGAAGTTTGAATACAAATTTAATGTAACTTCAAAATGTCATCTGAGAATGATTTCTAGGCCCATTAAATAATTTAGGCATCACTTTTAAAATCATTTTACATGATCGATTTGGAAGAAAATAAGTAAAAATGAAAAAAAATTCAAAACCAAACCATTTTATTTTATTTATAAAAAAAAATGCTCAAAAATGTTTGGAACGTCGGTATAATAGTAAAAATATAGTAAAATTAAAGAATATCTGCCTTATTTTATGGAGCTATTAAGCTCAAATATTTATTACAATAAATGTCGACAAGTAGTTCTATAGCTATTTACGTATAGATACATAGTATTCAATGAATGTAAATATTTAGATCGTTGACATCTGTTAATATAAACTTTAAGTAGTAATTTAAATCTTGCATAAGTAATAAGGAGAGGTCTTCACACTTCTAGGAAACCGATTTAGCTGATACTGCAGGATATGATTCTTTGATGAAAAGAATGAATCCATGTTGTTCCTTTACCTTTCATAAGCCCAACGACAAAGATTAGGTTGTTTTTTTCGAAAATATAATAACAAAAAGTGCTTATAAGAACTTTAATAACCAAAAAACTAAAACTTTTACAAAATAGTGCATGGAAGATAAAAAAGTACAAGTTGAACATTTTACTTTGAATCTTATGTCGTGTTAAAAACGTTTTTGTGGTTCGAAAGTTATGCTGAATTCAATATTACTACATATTTTCTTAAAATTGTTAGCATGTAACACATGATAAATTTTCACACTATTTAATTATCATATTTTGATCACTTCGTACACAGCATGGAATATTTAGGGAAGCTTCCTGAAATAATGGCACGGAAGATTTAAAATATTTGAGGAATCTTCTTATATTGGAATATTTCATGGAATATTGTTGAAAAATTCCAAGAATATTTCATTGGAAGATTTGGGCATCTCAGATCTTTCATTGTAACATTTCAGGAATATTGCAGGAATATTTCATAAAATGTTCCATTTGAACATTCATGTAAGATACATTGGCTTTGTCAGGCATATATAAAACATGTTGACGAAACGTTGCAACATATAATTTTAATTGTTTTTTTCTTTTGGCCTTTCTCTCCCTGTTGTTTGGATTTTTAACAATTTCATTCATGCAAGATTTCCGTAATATTAAAACGGAAGATTTGAAAAATTTCATAAACCTTTAATGGAATATTTGAGGAATGCATGGAAGATTTAAGGAATCTTTCATGAAATATTCCATAAAATATTTCTGGAAAATTTTAGAAATTCATCGTAAAATATTCCATGAAAAATTTATATAAGATTCGTAGAATATTGACACAGAAGATTTGGAATATTTCAGAAATCTTTCATATAATATTCCTCTAATATTCGTATGTCCTTGATTCTTCTTACATTGGAATATTCCATGAAATATTCTTGAAAGACGTCAAAAATATTTCAATGGAAGGTTTGGGTAATCTCACATCTTTCATGAAATGTTCCTGGAAGATTTTTGGAAGATTTTGTTGAAAGATTCAGGGTTTCAGATCCACTACAAAATATTTCTGGAATATTTCATGAAAGGTTTTGAAATGCTGTGAGGGGATAGTATACATATTATATAATAACACATTATACTCATATATTAATACTTATACGCATATATAAACATTGACATTTAGTAATAAAATCGCATTCACGAATTCGCTTCGTTTGTACACAACAAAGCGCCGACCCTTCCGCTCATACAGTGAGTAAGGTATCGTCCAACCACTTGGGGATGAAACTTCCATTTAATGAACATCCCCCTATTAAAGTAACTGGAAATCTCCCGTAACATTCCGCGCAACCTTCCAACGGAAACTTCATGTAATCCTTCTAGAATCTTTCATATAATATTCCACTGGAAGATTACATAAATCTTTCCATGAAATATTTCGTAGAATATAACTGGAAGATTTATGTAATATTCTGCTGTATGATTTTAAAGTTTTTCGGAATCTTTCAGCGAAATGTTTATGGAATCTTCCTGAAATCTTTCATGAAATATTCTAGTGCAAGATTACTTAAATCTTTCTGTGAAATATTGCGTAGAATATTTTTGGAAGATTTATGTAATAGTTTGCTGTGCAATTTTAAAGTTTTTCGGATTCTTTTAGCAAAATTTTTATAAAATCTTCCTGAAATCTTTTATCGAATATTGCACCAAAAGATTATTTAAATCTTACTGTGAAATATTTCACTGAAAGGTTACTTAAATCCTTCTGTAAATATTTCGTGGAATATTTCTGGAAGCTTTCAATGAAAGATTCCAGTGAAATATTTCGAAACATTCTGTGAAGACTTCCTAGAATCTGCGTGGGAGGTTTTGTTAAAATATTCTAGTGGAAGATTACGAAATATTTTAGTGAAATTTTTCATGCTGTGCGAGCTATACTTTTGAACTAGGCAAGACTTTCTGATGCAATAAGGCTTAAAACAAAGTATGAAACTTATATTCTCTTTTTTTATATTTTTCTGTGAGAGTTTTAGTTTTTTGGTTAATCAAAGTTTTATAAGCGCTTCTTTTTACTATGTTTTCAAAAAATGGCTTTATCTTAGTTTCTGGGTTCATTAGACAAAAAGAAAGAACCCAGGTTCATTTTTTTTATCAAAGAATCATAACCTGCAGTATCAACCAAATCTGTTTTCTAGAGGTAAGGACCTCTCGTTGTTAGATAAGCAAGTTTCAAATTACGACTGAATTGCTCAAAATCTGACATGATATGAGCTTTAACAAATTAAAGAATATATTAGAAGATGACATTGATGTAAATATTTACATTCTTTGGATATTATGTATCCATACGTAAGTAGCTATAGAATTATTTTTCGACGATATTTTTAATATTTGAGTTCAATAGCTCTGTAACATAAGACCAATATTCTTCAATTTTGTTATATTTTTACTATTATACCTACGTTCCGATCACTTTTGAGCATTATTTTATAAATGAAATAAAATTGTTTGGTTTTGAATTATTCTTTTTATTCTTATCTATTTTTCTTCAGGTCAGCCATGTAAACTGATTTAAAAAAATTTTTTTAAATAAAATGATGATTTAATGGATTTCAATGATATTCACATAAATTATAACGATATTAAAATTATTACTGATGAGATAAAACAGGATTTAATATGAAAATAGAAACAGAACTATCAAACAAACATAAAGAAAATTTAGAAAAAGACATGATTATGAAAATGCAAAAAGAAAGTAATAATAAATTAGAACTAAGGCGTATTTGTAATATTCACGTAAAAGAAAATTATATGAAAATAAAAGATTGACCATATAAATATGAAAAATATTAAATAATAATAAGATAAAAAAAATGAAATTGAAAAAAAAATACTGATAAATTAGAACAAATAGGCGCAAATGAGACTTTACGTAAGAAAGAAGCTTATATGCAAATGAAAAAAGAATAACCAAATAAATATAAAGAGAAATTAAAAAATACTAAGATGAGAAAAATGGAACTCAAGAAAAAAAAGAGTATTGATGAATCGGAACAAATACGTGCAAATGAGGCTTTACGAAGAAAAGAAGCTTATATTTGAATGAAAAAAACAACCAAATAGATATAAAAAAAGTACGAATATATAAAGATAACGAAATTAAAATTCAAGAAAGAAAAGAGTACTGATGAATTGGAACAAATGCGTGCAAATGAGGCTGTACGTAAGAAAGAAGCTTATATTAAATTTAAAAAAGAACAAGCAAATAAATATAAAGAAAAATTAAATAATACTAGGACAACAAAAATGAAATTGAAAAAAAAGGGTACTGATAAATTAAAAGAGCAAGAAAGGGTGAAAAATTAAAAGGACAGAGACATAGACATTCTTTATTTGGCCTTGGGGTATATACCTAGTCTGGCACTATTAGGTAAACACGTATAAAATTATTTATTAAATTATTTATAAATATTGGTGGCAAGAAAATAAAAGAATAAAAAAAAACAAGGTGTGGCAGTCGTGGGGACTGGCCGACAGAAGTTATACTTCTTTTGGTTTAGTGACAGTCTTGCTTCTCATAGAATGAATAATTTTCCGTTACACTTTGCTTAAAAATATATTTTATATTAAATAAATATGTATAGCACCGCGGTGCGGCGATGCTCAATTCCTTTGTTTCATCAGCATCCTCGTTAAACAATAATGTTGATATATTTACTGGTTTTGGAGTGGAAATGACACAGGTTTTAAAGGTAAGATTAGTTAATAAATTCCTTCTTGATGAGCGCACTGAATGGCAGAATACATTAAGCATTCGTTGAGTCTACTTAATATCTTAAATTAAGTCACTCTAACATAAAATATATAATGTGGACCTCAGAAGGTTACTTTTTCTGTACTGGTGTGAATGATAAGACATTTAATTCTGTTAAAACATTGTTTTTCTTAAACACTTTATGTCTGTTATACATACTTCAGCTACTATAATATATTTTTGTCAACGCGGAGAAAATTATAAATATTATCATACCACTATTTTAAGCGTTAGATCTACAATGTCTTTACTACATATATATTTTGTTTTGTATATATTTATGCAATTTTTTAAGGGTCATACGGGGTTAAACCCAATGACCTGAAATAAATGAATCAATCAATCAATTAATCTCTCTAATCCAGGCCTAAATATACATTGCTTAATATAGTATAGTATTCCCTCTCTCTCTTATTCTTATAACTGAGTTGTGTGTGCGCGCACAGATAAGGTCACACGCACACAACACATATTAAAATGTAACAATTGCACTATTTTCATAGTTGTAGGTTTGAAACATTACCCATAAAAATGTATATAAATCAATAATTTAACGAATGGGAGTGTTAAGGAGCACAGTGGTGTATAGGAGCGTGGTAGAGTAACGAATAAAACTCTTGCCTTGAACGCTGTGGGCATGGGTTCGAATCCTGGCCAAGTACCTCTGGCCTTTTATCGAAAGAAAATTACTGTATGTGCCATTTATATTGCGACTCTTAAAAAATCCGACTTCATTGGGTATCGGTTGATTGTTGGTCACAAAATTGGCTGACCATCCATCGGGAGTCAAAGTTTTCGGTATAGTGTGTCAGACAGTCTAGCCTGCTGTAATGTGTTAAACAGGAACCAGGTTGGGCTCCCTCGATATCACCATATTAAAAAGGTTAACATATAGAGGACAATATCCTCACATAACTTTTTTTAATAAAAAAAATTAAGAAAAAAAATAATTCAACGAATAATCATATTAAAGTAATATAAATTGTAATTAAAGAATTGATATAGATTGATTAAAAATTTAATTTGCATCATTGTTATAATAACAATTTTATATTTATTTGTGTTTTAGAAAAAATTTATTTATGTTTTTCACATAAAAAAAAATTATTATAAAAAAAAATTTATAATTTAAGATATAAGACTCATAAAAGCCTAGACATTTACCTCTTTTATTTTTTTTTTTTTAGGAAGATTTCATGACTTTTTTTAGGTTTTAAATTTTGTATTCATATAAGTAAATTCAAGATTTACGTGAAGTATTTCTTAAACAATGAGTTACTATTCACTTCGAGACAATGATAAATTTGGTCATTTTTACTTATTATAAAATCCATCTAACTATCTTATATTATATTAAAGTGAAACCACTTTTTTTCGTTTCTCCGGTTATCCGCATTTTTTAAATGTGTCTAATCTTTTCATAATAAGAATAGGAATTTTTTAATGGGTCCTATATAATTAGTACTCATTAATCAAAAGCTTTTTTAGGCCATATAATTTTAGAGTCTATATTCTTATCCAATGCCCATTTTTTGGACCCTTCTTTTTTTGAAGTTAATACTTCTTTTGGCGCGCCTCAAAAATTTGCTGGGCATAAAAATCAAAGTTGCCGTCACGTTACATTTCAATATGTGTTGTGTGCGTGTGACCCTATCTGTGCGCGCACACACAACTAAGTTATAAGAATAAGAGAGAGAGAGAACACTCTACTGTACCAAGCAACATATATTTAAGCCTGCATTAGAGATGGATAGAAAGAAAGAGAGAGAGAGAGGGATTAATTGATACGTTTATTTAAGCCCGTTAGCCTTAACCCTGTATGGCCCATTAGTAATTACAAACTACAGTGCGTCCCATAACTATAAAACCACCTAAGATTTAGATGAAACTTTTATCGGAATGTCAAAAAGAATTGCGATATCGTTTTAAAAACTATGGAATATTTTTAAAAACTAATTTAAAAGAGAAAAAATATCATTTGAACATTTATTTAAAACTTTAAAACTTTCTTTACTGTAACAATTACAAAATCAACATAAATAACACTTTTTATTTTGTTCTATAACCATAAAACCAGTTGGAAAATTTCATCATAGAATCAACGATGCCGATAGTGGTAGCGTCAGAGCGGGAAATTCAAAAATTTCCCGCTCTGACGCTACTACTATCGGCTAGAATGGAGTTTTTGACTGTCACAAAATGTGTTTTAACGGTCAACGGTTTAAAATTCAATTTTCATTGCTGGATATTTTTACTATCGCATTCACTCATTTTATTATTATATTTAAAAGAAATTTATTATAATGCCTCGAGGTAAAAGCTTATCTGAACAAGAAAAAGGAAAAATCTTAGCGTATCGTGAAAGTAATATAAGTATTCGAGAAATCACTCGAAAACTTAAAAGATCGCACAATGTTGTTTTAAATTTTTTTTTTAAATACTGCTTCTTATGGTAAAAATAAAAAAGGGGGACCAAAGAAAAAGGTAACTGCACGGATTGAGCGACAAATGATAAAAACGGCGAGTAACTCTACAAAAAGATTACGAAAAATTAAACAAGAATTGCAATTGGAAACTTCACGCAGTACGATTCATAGAGTAATTAAAAAATCAGAACATCTCGTAAGACAAAAGTTGGAAAAAGCTCCATAGCTATTGCAACGCCATAAAGAGGCTCGGCTTGAATTTGCAAGATTTAACATAAACACTGATTGGAATAAAGTAACTAAATGAGTAAGTACTGTACTAATAATGTAACAATATTGTGAATTATGAATTCAAGTTTAATTTATTCAATTATATTTCAAGGTTATTTTCTCAGATGAAAAAAAATTTTATTTAGACGACCCTGATGTCAATCACTCTTATTGTAGAGATTTGAGAAAGAAACCTCAGTATTTTTTACGCAGAAATTTTGGAGGCGGAAGCTTAATGGTTTGGGGAGCTATTTGTAAAAAAAATTTTTAACAAAAAAAAAACCGACTCCAAAAAATGCACTGAAAAGTAAGAAATAATTTATTATCTTTAGAAATCATACAAATAATTGGTAAAATACAATTTTAGAAGTCGGCGTCTATTTCCTCAATGAATGTAAACGTTATTTTTTAACAATAAATGTAAACGTTATTTTTGAACAATGAATGTGAACGTTATTTTTGAAAAAATGGACTAAGTCGTTCTGCTTACGCACCACAGATTTAGAATTAGACGCCGACTTTTAAAATTGTATTTTACCAATTATTTGTATGATTTCTAAAGATAATAAATTATTTGTTACTTTTCAGTGCATTTTTTGAAGTCGGTTTTTTTTGTTAAAAATTTTTTATTTGTCATTTTTTAGTGCAATGTTTTTAAAATCTTATTTTTTGTAAAAAATTTTGTTTTTATTCTATACTTTTAAAGTCGGTTTATATTTATTAAAAATTTTTTAAATTGTTTGTTTTTGTTAAAAAATTTTTATTTTCTATCTTCTAGTGAATCCCCTTACTAAAAACGCAAATATAGGTAGACCCACTAATTACATTAAACTTTCATTATTAATTCATAACGCATGTCTTAGTACACCACCAAGCAATATATAGCAGGAAAGAAAGAAGGCTTAACAGCACAGTGTCGTTATGTGTGCATGTATACATATTCAAGCTCAGGTGAGAGAGAGAGAGAGAGAGAGAGAGAGAGAGAGAGAGAGAGGAGAGAGTAGGCGAAGTTTTTTTTTTTTTTTTTTTTTTAAAAAAAGATTAATATATAAAGGATTTTGTCCTCTATATGATTAACCTTTTTATATGGTGAATTCGAGGGAGTCTAGCCCGGTACCCGTTTAACACATTACATCAGGCTAGACTGTCAGACCCACCATACCGAAAACTTTGACTACCGATGGATGGTCAAGCCACTTTTGTGACCAACAATCAACCGATACTCAATGAGGTCGGATTTTTGAAGAGTCGCGATATGGGTAGCACATACACTAATTTTCTTTCGAAAAAAAAGTCAGAGGTGCCTGGCCAGGATTCGAACCCGCGCCCACCGCGTTGAAGGCAAGAGCTCTATCCGTTACGCCACCGCGATCCTCAGAGTAGGCGAAGTATAAGGGAGGTAAATGAGAAAACAAAACACCCGGTTTTTTTTTAATTTGATAATTGGGTCATACAAACCGAATATTGGCCTGATAATTATAGATTTTTTCTTATCTGTTTTTCTTATCTGATACATTCTCTATCAGATAAGAAAAAGTTTTTTCGAAAATGAAAAGTTTTTAGTTTTCTAATGAGCCTTCAGACGATATTTTTTTCTTTTAAAAGTGATTTTTAAAAATATGCCATAGTTTTTAAAACGATATCGCAATTCTTTTTGACATTCTGATAAAAGTTTGATCCAAATCTTAGGTGGTTTTATAGCACTGTATATACAAAAGAATAAACTGAAAAATATCGTAGTTAATAAGCAACAGTAAAGCAAATTACATTATGTTTTAAACATAAGATCGCATTTTGACTTGTAGTAGAATTACAAAAGTTTAAACACTAATATAGACAGTATTAAAAAGAATCTATATAAAAGCAATAATTATAAATATATGATAAATGAGATTATTCTCCTTAGGAGACAACAAAAATTATTCGTATATAGAAAAATGAAGCATTTAGATTTTGAGTTTAAATTTAAATTTAAATATCATTTGTTCAACATTATACTGTCCGTACCAATGCAGAAAGTAATCATTCAAGGTCTACATTCAATAACTGTAGTAGAGCGTAGTTTAAATATAGCAAGATACACTCAGCAAGCATTCAACGAACTATGCCACTCAGCGCTCATCATCAAGGAACTTAATCAATAGGCGCATTTTGAGAACCTGGGTTAACCCAATTCCAAAACCAAGAAATAAATCTACATTATTATTAATGAAAATAGATGCTGAAGAAACAAAAGAATTTAGCATCGCAGCAGTGCGTACGACTGATGAGTAGTCTCATAGATAATCTACTGGATGACCTGACCACTGCATCCACATTTGCCCGGAGGAACTGTTTGAGTTTTTCAGTATTATTAAAAAATAAACAATCAAAAAAATTTTTTTTTATTTGGAATTTTTACAAATTTTAAAAAAGGATAAAAATAGAATAAAATTTTATACACTTTAATTTACTTTTTTGATTTTTTTTGTGTAACAAGTAGAACTAGAGATAATACTATTTGAATAAGCGCTTTTCATCTAAATTTTTTCTTGTGTATTTTTGACTAGGGGAACGTAGGCAAATCGCGAATAAGTTTACAAATAAAAGCCATGTCGTCATGCTGCTTAGACCTAAAGTGTAGAATAGTCTTAAGAATATTTTCCGTCATTGATTAATTGAAATTACTTGTAGATATACTGAAAAACTAAATTCTAATTTAACATGCTTACAGTAAAATTATTAATTTTCAAACGATTTACATTTAGTGCTCGATTCAAAGTTTTAAGAAAAACATCGACTAAACTATAGTTTAGAACTGCAATTATAATTCACATACGCACTGTACATTTTTTTAATATTTTTAAAAAACTATGAAAAAAAATATTAATTATATTTTTGGCTATTCTTGAGTTAAATTTTAAATTTGTATAAAAAAGATTATTATTATATGCAATTCCCATATTGAATATAATAACTATCATATACTACTATAAGTTTTTATATATACTATGATTATTTCCAATATTTAGTTAAATGTTTAACTATTTTCATTCCTGTTACTGTTTTTTATATTGATAAAATTAAGCTTTTTATATTTACAATATATCATGTGAAATCAATAAATGTTGCTTATTTTTCAACGTCATAATTTTGATTATTGATAATTAATTAAGATGAATAGTTTATTTGCCGACTTGAAAATTTGTTACTCATTTAAAGTAATTTACCCTTGTAGTATGTGTATGATATATGATACTCATTGTACTTTATGAAATAGTTAAGAGTTCTTTACGTTTTTAACCTATAATTTGATAATATTATTAAGATTTGTAATTATCATTAGTAATAATCGATTAACCATATTTTTTTATAATAGTAAAGATTTTTGTTAATTACATAAATCTTCATTTCCCATTTTTTCATAGCATGATAAGATTTAGCTTCATGAATTTTGAAAATGAATTATTTTGCATAACTTTAGCTAAATAAATTGCAAATTTATTTAGGAAGCGATCTCCTAACTCAGAACTCGCACTCATCTACTTCATCAGTTACAAATTTGTATTGGGTAAACATATATATTTTTTATAAAGTTTTTTTTATTTAATCATTAAAAAATTTTAACAAATTAATTGTTTTTATATTTATTATCATCATATGCTTATTATATAAACAATTCCTGCATGCTTTTAAGTAGCTTAGAAAGTTGCAACTGTATTTAGGGGGTATTCTCTTCACCCAGAACTACTATTATTCTTCTTCATGAGTTGATAATTTGTTGTGCGTTTACATATTTATTTAATATAAAATATATTTTCAAGCAAAGCGTGGCGAAAAATTATTCATTCTATAAGAAGCAAGACTGTCACAAAACCAAAAGATGTATAAACTTATGTCGGCCAGTCCCCACGACTGCCACACCTGGTTTTTTTTCAAAAGAAAGAAGAAATATTTTATTTTACTTTTTAGTAACCCATTCTTGTTCAGTTTTCTAAGTCTTTTAAATATTTTACTTCATGCAATAAAAATGTCTTCAAACATTCTACTTCGCACGATTTAAGTTAACATTTATACGAACACACAGAGTACATATATACCAATCTGACAGCCGATAAAAGTTTTTAAAGGATGGCAGCACAACATTTCTCTACCCTAAAAGGATGCATTATCTATGTGAAATGCACACAATAGCAAAAGAAAAAAAGTTACTCTACAGTAATGAGTAAGGAAAGCTTTCCTAAAGATGACCAAGCAGTCGTGCTTGATTCATTGGAAAACTGCTCCATTGACGAATACGTGTACAAATTCTTGAAATTAGTGAATATGGAAAGCAGGACTTGGCAGACAGACTAATTGATGAACGCAAGTGCATTAAACTTGATAACAAAATTTATGCTTCAGACCATTAACGTCTCGCGTAAAACGCATAATACTCTCTAGCGTAAGAAATCATAGAAAAATATCTCACTGAACTACAAGTTAAATTAGAATCAGTATCATCAATAAGAGCGGGAGTTTCGGTTCCTGGCTGCACTCACATCGTAAGTTTTCGGCGTCAAGTTTACGTACATCCTGAATAGTCGAGCCGAAATTGGCGGGTGAGCAAAAAAAATTTTCGAAGGGAAAATTTTTAGGGGATGACCTTCGTAAAGGGTCCTAGAATAAGGATCTGCAGTTTACCTGGCGAAAAAGTGGTCCCAATTTGTTTAAATCGATTTTATTTAAACAAATTCAGAAAGTTGTTGATTTTGATTCGAACAAAGTTATTTTAGATTAATTGAGTGATTCTAAACAAAAAAGTATATCTATGGTTTTTTTTATAAAGTTGACGGTTCTCGAGTTATTAACAAATAAAGATGTTAAAAATCACTAAAATGCCCATTTTCGAAGCTCTGAAACGATACTAAAATTTGAATTTTTTTAGGTTGGCAAAAATTTAAAGTAAAATTTAGATACTCTTTAATAGAATCCCGAAGAGTAATTTCAAATCACTTCATTTTTAAGTGTTATTTTTCAATTGCTAATTAAGCGCGTATACCCAGTTTCTCCGAGTCCAAGCGCATACAACTGAGTATGTCGTCTGCTAAAGTTCATGTCTTAACTCGCGCAGAGCACATCGCTGATTTTTAAGTTGTTCTACGTTTCGAAAGATAATTTATAAGGAACTTATGGTTCAAAATATACTTTAGTTAAAAATTTGTTAGTTAATTGTATTTTTATAATTTACCACATATAATATGCGCATTAAAAAATATATGAATATTTAATCAAGAAAATATTAGAATTTTGCGAATATACTTGTTTTACTCTAACTTTTATTCATAAATATTTTTAAAATTAACAATATTTTTACACAGATCTAAATCACAACCACATAACGGTACACCATTCATTTTATTTTTTTTACATGAACATGCTTTGGTGTTACACTTTTTTTGGCATTTACATTGCTTTATTAGCTCCTTAGGATATGAAGCCTACTAAAGTATATTTCGAACCATAAGTTCCTTATAAATTATCTTCCGAAACGTAGAACAACTTAAAAATCAGCGATGCGCTCTGCGCGAGTTGAGACATGAACTTTAACAGACGACATACTCAGCTGTATGCGCTTGGACTCGGAGATACTGGGTATACGCGCTTAAGAGGAGGTCACGTATCTCTGTCCTTTTCTAATCAAAGAAATGATTTTTTTACAAAAACTAATAACTTTATCAAAAAATAAAGAGAAAGCCGCATCTTGTATCAGAAAAAGCAATATTTTCTTTGATAAGAAAAAATTAATTTTATTGCTTCGTTTTCAAGAAAACCTTGAAAAATCAAATTGTCCACCCTAACCTCTATGATTTAAGTTTTTCAAGGTTTTCTTGAAAACGAAGCAATAAAATTAATTCTTTCTTATCAAAGAAAATATTGCTTTTTTTATTACGAGATGCGGCTTTCTCTTCTTTTTTTGCTAAAGTTATTAATTTCTATAAAAATCTCAATTCTTTGATTAGAAAAGGACAGAGATACGTGACCTCCTCTTAATTAACAATTGAAAAATAACACTTAAAAATGAAGTGATTTGAAATTACTCTTCGGGATTCTATTAAAGAGTATCTAAATTTTACTTTAAATTTTTGCCAACCTAAAAGAATTCAAATTTTAGTATCGTTTCAGAGCTTCGAAAATGGGCATTTCAGTGATTTTTAACATCTTTATTTGTTAATAACTCGAAAACCGTCAACTTTAGAAAAAAACCATAGAAATACTTTTTTGTTTAGAATTACTCAATTAATCTAAAAAAAGTTTGTTCGAATTAAAATCAACAACTTTCTGAATTTGTTTAAATAAAATCAATTTAAACAAATTGGGACCACTTTTTCGCCAGGTAAACTGCAGATCCTTATTCTAGGACCCTTTACAAAGGTCGTCCCGTAAAAATTTTCCCTTCGAAAATTTTTTTTGCTGACCCGCCAATTTCGCCTCGACTAGAAGAGGTTGCTAAGATTTCCGACTCTCCCATAGTAAATTACAAGGGTACAAACTTCTGTGTCTTCGCTTTCTCTGACACCATGAAATGTTTTGTTCGCAAGGAATTGGGACACGCAGCGAAGCAATGTCCGAAAAATCTACAGAGTCAAGATGAATTCACGGTTGACAGTAACATTTCAACAATTAATTCTGAGAACTTTCTAGCTCTACCTCCTACAAACTCAACATCGAAACATAAACAAATAAGCGAAATTTCTTTAGTTAATAATCAAGACCAACAAAATGTTTCCTCACCTACAGAAATTATTTAAAATCTAGAAATAGAAATAACAAATGACGACATACATAATAATGATCTCAAGAAATCAAACTTTGAAAGGCCTGCCTCAACACTAAATGAGTCCTGCTCTCTCTCTCTCTCTTTCTCTCTTCTATAGGCGTTATAAATTCCTATTTAAATGTTTCTTCTACTAAAACTATAAGGTGTACTAAAAAAAAGCTCAGGAAAAAGTCTAAATATGAAATCAGCATTCAAGATGTATCTACACAGTTGTCCACAGCTAAAGAGTACGTGGAAAAACACAAAGAAAAATACCCTATAGATTTCAACGAACTAGTAAATTATCTTTTCGACTGTTATGACCACACCAACATACCTGAACTCGTCATTAAATGTACCAATGGCCTCCAACCTCCATTGAAATGTTAACTGAAGTATGCCAATCTACAGAGAACAGAAACTTAAAAAGTCGTATCTACGGATCGTAAAAAAACTACAAGGTACTCATGCTAGTGATACTCAATACGAAAAATTCAGTTCACAAGATGGAGAAGAATAGTTCTTCCATTTCAAAACATACTCAAATTTAAAATATGAATAATATACAAAGCAAAATTAAAATTCTCTTTTGAAATATGCGCAGTGTTATTCCACGGGTCAACGAGCTCTCCAAGATCATTCAAGATATTGATGTTTTTGTCTGTGTCGAAAGCTGGCTCAACTCAGAACAGAGAGGATAAAGTCATTGGCAAGAGAGGCGGCATACTTCTGCTTATTCGTAAAAATATAGCGTTTGTGAACATTGATAATATTACAATTTCTCATAAATCAATTAAAAAGTGTGGAATTTTTTTTTTTTTAAGAAAAAAGTTAATTATATAGAGGATATTGTCCTCTATATAATTAACTTTTTTCACACGATGATATCAGATAGATTCTAGCCCGGTCCCCGTTTAACACATGACATCAGGCTAGCCTATCTGACACACCATACCGAAATCTTTGACTACCGATCGATGGTCAGTCATTTTAATACCCAATGAGATCGGATTTTTTTAAGAGCCACGTGATATTGTTAGCACATACACTAATTTTTCTTTTGAAAAAAAAGTCAGAGGTACCTGGCCAGGATTCGAGCCCATGCCCACCGCATTGAAGGCAAGAGCTCTATCCGTTACGCCACCGCGCTCTCTCAAAAAGTGTGGTATTAGAACTAACATAAATTCTACTCTCGATTTACTAATTAGTTATAGAACTTCCGGTCTCAATCTCTTGCAAACTCTACGGGACAAAATTTTTCAAAATAATGGTCTTTGCAATAACTGCCTTCCAATAGGCGATTTTAACGCTCAGAATACTATGTGGATCTGTGATTACACTGATAATAACGGTGAAAAACTAAAAGATGCTTTGCAATCTAGAAATTTAACTATACACAATATAAATACTTTTACTTACATTAACGAGCGTCGTAACTATCAGTCAAATCTAGACCTTGCTATTTCCAGCACAAACATTGCTGGAAAAGTTTCCTCAAGGATTTGCGATAAGAACATGGGTTATGATCACTTTTCCATATACGTCGACTATACTACAGAAAGGTTTTCATATAACAAAAATGTTCAAGATAAAAAAGTTATGTCTGTCAAGTTAGCAGGACAACTTTGCCCTATCAAGATGGGACCTAGCCTATCATTTGCCGCCTATTTGCCGCCAATTATCCGCGACTTCAAAAAATATGCCGTGGCTTTCCTTCCGGTTTAAACTAATAGTACTGCTAAATCGATGTCAGCTTAGCAGAACACCTTCTATAGAAGTATGAAGGCGTTGTCGTAAAGACTTGCAATTATGCTTAAAATTTGTTCCTTCCGGTTTCAACTGGTAGTACTGCTAAGTCAACGTCAGCTTAGCAGGACACCTTCTATAGAAGTATGAAGGCGTTGTCGTAAAGACTTGCAATTATGCTTGAAATTTGCCACGTATTTGCCGCTGCAAAAATATGATTTCCTAAATTTGAAATATTGCGATTTAAATAATTTGTTATAAACAAATAATTTAAAAAAATTGAAAACTTAAAAAAAATTAAAAAAAAAATATTTTTGCATTCTTTTAGCTATTTGTAACGTTAAATACACTTAGATTTTTTTAACTGACTTCAAAAAGGAAAAGGTTCTCAATTCGACTGAATTTTTTTTTTTTTTTTTTTTTTATGTCTGTTACCTCATAAGTCCGTCATTTCTTAACCGATTCGAAAAAACTTTTTCTTATCTGATAGAGAATGTCTGCAGGAAGGTCCCATACGTGTCCTGTAATTATTGGGCCAATATTCGGTTTGTATGACCCAATTATCAAATTAAGAAAACTGGGAGTTTTGTTTTCTCTCTCTCTCTCTCTCTCTCTCTCTCTCTCTCTCTCTCTCTCTCTCTCTCTCTCTCGCTCTCCCTCTCTTACCTAAGCTTCAATATGTAGACATGCACACACAACGACACTGTGCCGTTGGGCCTTCTCTCTTTCCTCCTATACATTGCTTGGTATAATGTACTAATGCATGCGTTATGAATTGATAATGGAAGTTAGGCATAATTAGTGGGTCTACCTATATTTGCGCTTTTAGTAGGGGGATACACTAAAAAATTTTTTAACAAAACCAATTTCAACAAAATGCACTAAACAGTTACAAAAAAAATTTTTTTTAACAAAAAACAAAACCGACTTTAAAAAAATGCACTAAAAAGTTACAAATAATTTATAATCTTTAATAATTATACGCATAGTACGCATCTAACTCAACACATGTGTTGCAAACATATTATAGATTATCTAATTATTTGTAAACAGCACAAACAAATTATATTATTGTTTAATTCACGAAAAAATATTATTGAAGTCGGCGTCAAATTCTACATCTGTGCAAAACGATTCAACAACTTGACGCTGACTTCGAAAATATTTTTTCGTGAATTAAACAATAATATAATTTGTTTGTGCTGTTTACAAATAATTAGATAATCTATAATATGTTTGCAACACATGTGTTGAGTTAGATGCGTACTATGCGTATAATTATTAAAGATTATAAATTATTTGTAACTTTTTAGTGCATTTTTTTGAAGTCGGTTTTGTTTTTTGTTAAAAAAATTTTTTTTCTAAATAAAAATTTATTATTCAGAAAGAATTATTAAAATTTAGCAAACAATTGAAAAATTGAAAAAATTCATTTTTAGTTACGTAAATAATTTTTATCTTAAAACCTATAATTAAAGCATAATAATGACCTGAAAATTTGTTAAAAATGCTCTAATTAATTCACAATATATAATTTTAGGAGAAATAAAATACTCTTATAGACAATTTTAATAAATAATTTACATCAAATAATAAAATTTATGATATTTCTATAAACATATTTACTTGATAAAGCAAAATAATACATGTTGTGTATTTGTTATTAAAATCGATAAGATTGATAGAAACCATAATTGTAAAGAAATAAGGATTAAAATACATAGAATAAATACATAAAATAACCATTTATTTAAATATTAGTTTAGATACGTAAGAATGTAACAAGTATTTGACAAGCTCTCAAAGTTTTGTGTATTCAAATAATGTCTAACAAAAAACTGTATTTTACTAGCAATATCGCCGCAACTAATTCATGAAATGTAATTTACAGCTTTCGTGGATAGAGAGCAGTAAATTGAAAGCCTAGATTGCTTGAAATTCAATAAGTTTTTGACCAGTTATTAAGGGTATGTGCACTGATATGATGTCTACTAGAGAATTGTATTTTAAGAGTAGGCCGGAGCAGTTTTAATTACCGACCGAGAAGTGAAAATATTATTTTATCAATAATAAAATAATTATACTGTTTTCAAAAGAAATTGTTATCAAGCGCAATTTTTTATACATACATGATTGTATAATAGAGGCTTTTTTCATAAAATTCACCATATTTTAAACGAAAAGTAAGTAACCGTACCTAGAGTTTAATAAACAGCTGTAGTATAAAATTTTTAATTTTTTAAAATTTTCTTCAATTATTTTTGTCGAGCGCAATAGAGAAATAAATTTCGTGAATGTATTTAAAATTTTAATGCATTCCATTACGTATAGTAGGAGGAAATTAAACAACGGATTTTTGATTCTCGGTCGGTATCGAATCTGCTCTGGCCTGCTCTTAACCGAAATATGATCGTAGCGAATTCTATAAATATGTGCTTTTTCCATATCCAGAAGAAGGAAAATTAAACGTATAGAATTCATGTTCAAATTCAATGAGTTTTTGACAAGTGATTAAGGATGTGTGTACTTAAATGTCTCAAAAAAATGTATTGTAGTCGAAATATGGCCGCGATAAATTCTTGGAATGTATGGATTTTTAGAAGCAGGAAAACGGCAAATGATGAACCTTGTTTGGTTCGAATTCAATCAGTTTTTGACGAATTATCAAGGAGAAGTGTACTTGAATGATGTCTCGAAGAAAACTATTGTAGCTGAAATATAGTCGCGGAAAATTCTTTAAGTATATGCTTTTTTCTGTCCAGAAAGCAGCGAATTGAAAGCCCATTTCTATTGCAAATCAAAAAGTTCGTTACGTTTTATTATGGGTATGGGTACTAACATAATGTCCACTGAAAAACTGTATATTAGCTGAAATATGGCCAGGGATAATTCTTTGAATGTATGCATTTTTAGAAGCAGAAAAGCGGCAAATTATAAGCCTTGTTCAGTTCATATAAATAATAATATAATAAACGTAATTAATAATTAAATTTTCATTGTTGATATTTCAATTGTTTATAACTTCATTAAAAAGTGTCAAAACAAAAAAAAATTATCAGGGTTGTATTTTAAATGTTTTAATATTCTTTTAATTAGTGTTTCAATTTTTTACTAATTATTGCAAAAATTATAAATAATCGAAGATATTCTTTTCAATTTGAAATTTTTACAAATTTTAAAGAAGGATAAAAAATAGAAAATAAATTTCATTCTTTTGAATTTACTTTTTTTGATTTTTGTTGTGTGACAAGTATAGAACCAGAGATAGTACTGTTTGAAAGAAAGGGTACGTATGCAAATCGCGAATAAGTTCACAATATTTTTTATGTCATAATTTTGATTATTTATTAATGGTTTATTAATCGACTTACTCTGACCCCTCAGATAAAATATTTCAAAACTATTGTTATAAAAATATGTCACTTATTTCAAGTAATTAACCCTTATTAGTACAATTAATATGATATATAATACTTTATGAAATAGTGAAGAGATCTTTTTTTTTAATCTATGATTTGACAATATTATTTACAGTACCACTCAAAAATTTGATAACACCATGTAAATAAAAGAGTGTGGAAAAAATAATCATGTCTTCGAAAAAAAGTGTCATAGAGAAATTTCAAGAAAAAGATTTTAAAGTATTCTTCAAGAGTTTGAAAAATTATTGCATAAATTATTTTCGAATTTTTTTATCATGTTAAAAAAGTAACTTTAAAATAAACATTTTTTGCCAATTTTTTTCAATTTTAGATTCGTTTCGATAGTTTTTCGAATATGATATGAAAAAATCTGAAAAAAACATATTTTAAAGAACTTTAAAAGAGCTTTCATTTGTATTTTTTTAAAAAATTTTCACGATGATTTTTCGTTAAGTTATGAAGCTTTAAAGCTGGGCATTTATGCTGTTTTTTGCTATTTTCATATCATACTCGAAAAACTGTTTGAACGAATCTAAAATTTTAAAAATTGGCAAAAAGTGTTAATTTTTAAGTTACTTTTTTAACATGATAAAAAACTTCCAAAATAATTTTCGACTCTTAAAGCACTTCTTTTCCAAGATATGATCATTTTTTTCACACTCTTTTTTTTACATGGTGCTATCGAATTCTTGAGCGGTACTGTAGATTTTCACGTCATTAGTAATAATCAAGTTACTATATTTTTCTATAAAATAAAGATATTTGTTAAATAAATCAAGTTTAATTGAATAGTTACGAAAATCTTTATTTCGCATTTGTCTATAACATAATAAGATATATCTCTATGCATTTTGAAAATAAAATATTTTGCATAAATTTGGCTAAGTTGCATATGTATTTTTTAATTAGCTCGAGTTGTTACAAAGTTGTGTGAAATCAAATCTAAGGAGGTGTAAAACAAACACTAAGCTACATTTCAGCTACAATACAATTTTCTTTGAGACATCATTCAAGTACACTTCTTCTTGATAACTCGTCAAAAACTGATTGAGTTCGAACTAATCTAGGTTTATGATTTGCCGCTTTTCTGCTTCTAAAAATGCATACATTCAAAGAATTTAACGCGGCCATATTTCGGCTAAAATACAGTTTTTAGTAGATATCATGTTAATACCGATACCCATAATAACTCGTAACAAACTTATTGGTTTCCAATAAAAATGGGCTTTTGATTCGCCACTTTTTAGACAGGAAAAAGCACATATTCAAAGAATCATCCGGGGCAATATGTCTAGTAAAATACAGTTTTTGGTTAGACATCATATGAGTACATGAAGTTCTATTAATTCATTGAATACTTGTTATGTTTTAACAAAACAAGGCTTATAATTTGCCGCTTTTGTGCTTTTAAAAATGCATATATTCATACAGATTTGAACCAAACTAGGTTTTTAATTAACCGCTTTTCTGCTTCAAAAAATTCATGCATTCAAAGAATTTTTCGCGGACATTCCGGATGAAATTCGGTTTTTTAATCGACATCATGTTAGTACAGATAGCCATAACAAACTTTTTTGTTTCCAACAGTAATGGGTTTCCAATTTGCCGCTTTTGGACTATTAAAATAGACTATATTTAAAGAATTAGCTGTGGCTATATGTCTAGTAAAAAACAGTTTTTTTAGATATCATATCATTAAATAAAGTTTTAAGGATTCGCCAAATGATAGTGATATTTAAACGGAAATCTTATAATTTACCGCTTTTATTTTTCGAAAGAAAGATTCATTCAAAGAATTTGTCGCGGCCATATTTCGACTACAATACATTTTTTGAGACATTTAATTTACCGCTTTTATTTTTCGAAAGAAAGATTCATTCAAAGAATTTGTCGCGGCCATATTTCGACTACAATACATTTTTTGAGACATTTAAGTACGCACACGCTTATTCACTTGTCAAAAACTTATTGAATTTGAACATAACGATGAGTTTAATTTTCCTTCTTCTGGCCATGGAAAAGGCACATATTCATAGAATTAGCTACGATGATATTTCGGCTGAAATACAATTCTCTAGTAGACATCATATCAGTACACAGACCCTTAATAACTCGACAAAAACTTATTGAATTTCAAGCAATCTAGGCTTTCAATTTACCGCTTTCTAGCCATGAAAGCAGTAAATTACATTTCATGAATTAGTTGCGGCGATGTTGCTAGTAAAATATAGTTTTTTGTTAGACATTATATCAATACACAAAACTTTGAGAGCTTGTCAAATACTTGTTACATTCTTACGTATCTAGACTAATATTTAAATAAATGGTTATTTTATGTATTTATTCTATGTATTTTAATCCTTATTTCTTTATAATTATGGTTTCTATCAATCTTATCGACTTTAATAACAAATACACAACATGTATTATTTTGCTTTATCAAATAAATATGTTTATAGAAGTATCATAAATTTTATTATTTAATGTTGATTATTTATCAAAATTCCTACAAGGCATGGAAGATTTGGAATATTTTCGAAGTATTCCTATGTCCGCAAAAAACCCATGTAAAAACATTTCAAACATTTCATGAAATGTTTCTACATGGGTCCTTTGCGGACATAGAAATATTCCGGAAATATTCCAAATCTCCCATGCTGTGTGGGTTGTCTATTAGAAAATGTTATTTTTGACACTTTGTGCGCGAAGCTCGATTTCGCACACAAAACACAATTTTCTTTTTATATTATAAAAGATTTTAGAAATTTACAAAAAAGAAAATATTTGTTTATGCCAGATAAATGAAATAAGAATTGAGCCTTTAGAAGTTAGGAGGTGATTCTTGGAGCATAATGCGAAAGAAAGATCGGTTGAAGATGGTGACCATAACAGCGTCTAATATGCGCTGTATAAATAAATATTCATATCATATGTTATATTTTATATTATGTGTACATTATTAATTATTGAAATAGAAAAAATGTATAAATGTATATGAGTATATGAATGTAAAATTATTACAAGGGATTATATACATTATAAAATCTATGTATTCAATTCAAAAGGGGGGTTGGCGAGCGAAGCGAGCAGGGGGTATATATTATAAAAAGATTTCCCCGCCGCCGCTGTCGATGAGTATAAGAATTCGATTTCTCCTTGGTTAGCTAGAATTTAGCTAGAATCTAGCTAAAATTAAGCGTAAAGTTAGCTGAAAATTAGCTAAAAGTTACCTAAAAGTTAACTAAAAATTAGCCGAAATTTATATTAATTTTAAGCAATTTTAGGTAAATTTTGGTTTGATTTCAGCTGAATTTCAGCTGCATTTTAGATCTATTTATATTATA
Source organism: Anastatus disparis (assembly GCA_017163975.1). NCBI lineage: Eukaryota > Metazoa > Arthropoda > Insecta > Hymenoptera > Eupelmidae > Anastatus > Anastatus disparis. The sequence goes on along the minus strand of JAFFSR010000272.1, from coordinate 2,552,056 downwards.
TTCTCTCTATACTATTGAAAATATATCGTCGCTATCGTCGCTGTCATCGTCAGAAATGTGCCCCTCATTTTTGGACTTACGTTACAGCGTTAAATTTAAAATCTTTTTACTACTAGACTGACATTTAATAAAACGTTTATAAATCAATTACTGACTTCATTCTTCATTCAATATTATAATAATACATATACACGTAGCCCTCATAACACATAATAATTAATAATTCATAACATTTAATTATTAATTCATATCATAACATTTAATTATTAATTCATATCATAACATTTAATTATTAATTCATATCATAACATTTAATTATTAATTCATATCATAACATTTAATTATTAATTCATATCATAACATTTAATTATTAATTCTGTCCTGGTATAAAGCTAGGACTTCATAAATGATTAGATTCATTAAAAGATCATTGAAGATTTACCTCAAGAAAACTTTTGAATTATTAATATTATTCAGTATTTTTTAATAAAGGTTACTAAAAAAATTTCAAATTAAAGTTATAAAAGCAAGATGGGGGTTGGCGCGCTTGCGCGCAGGGGGCTTGCCCCTTAGTTTACATATAATTATCGAAGTCATTCTAAAGCTCTCACGTGAAAGTGTTTTTCATAATACATGAAAAAAATCTCGAACTTTAAATTCATTACAATCAGGAGCTTTCTTAACATTATGATTATCAATTATTTTGGTAGATTCTTGAGTGTATCAATTTGAATTTTTAACCATAACTATTGTTAATGATTGTCAGTGTGATTATTACATTATATCTAATCTTTTACAGTTTGTATAATTAGAAAGTATATAAATAAACCCACAAAAAAGATATAACAAAAATTCTTACTTGGCCACAGGACTAAGTCGACTATTCTTGTAAGCATATTCTCCTTTAAGAGATAAATTTCTCTTAATGAATGGCCGTGGGATCTGATAAGTCGATCAATCCCTTTTAATGAATAATCAATACCTAAACTTTCAATAGCTTTCATAAATGCTTGATTTATTATGGGTTCCTGGTACATCTTGGGAAGAGGTTTGATTTCTTGTCGATTAGTTATATCTATATGGAATTTATCTTTCACCCATATCGTAAAATATGGTAATTCTTTATTTCCTATAGAATATCTGAAAATAGAAAATAGAATTAGTTTGATATTCTAATGTGCATAAAAAATATAGTCATGTCTTAATAGTCTTTGTCAAGTATTGATACCCTATATGTGAGTAAAAAAGTTTCACACGTGATATCAAATTTTATACAAATATATTTAATTATCTTAAGCTCTTCAAAAATAATTTTGAAAAAAATTATTCTATAATTAGTTAAAACTAAAAAATAAAGTGTTTTGGGCTCAAGACTGCTTATTTGTTTATCTCTATATATTTTTTTTAGGAATTTAGTGTTAAAAAATTGTCTGTCATCCTATTTATAGTATCGTTATAAAATGAAAATCGTCGAATGAACCTTTGAATGATAGAAGTTGCTAAGAAAAGTTAAAGATTGTGTTTATACATGTTGATATGATTTTCGTGTAAATAATTAGTCTGAAAAGATTATCAGGTGGTTGAAGACATTTGTAACGAATAAATGATATTATTTCTTTTGTGGAATTATGTTATATTGTTATAAGTTAATCAGAAAAATGGATATAACAATTTTGGGGGCTTGGCTAGGATAAAAAATTTATGTACTTGATTGGAATTATTTTTATTTAAAGGTGTCACATAGAATGTCAATAAAACAAATGAATCATTTATATTTTTAACAAAAGATAAAATAAACACATTACTCGAGCACAAATTAAATACATGAAAATCAAAGTATATTTATTTTATTTTCTTTTACTTTTTCTAATTTTTATTTTTTTAAATAATGACACGCTCATCAATATAAACAAGAAACACTATCACTGATTCTTCGGATTCGAACATAAATATGTTGTTGCAGGTGATAAAAGAATGTAAATCAATCAGAAAAGCGTTTGACGTAAAACGGTATCAATTCAGATCTGAGTTTGAAAAGGAATAACGAAGGTGCCATAACCTTGAAGTTGAATTGCAACGACAATGCGAAGAACGTCGACTTTGTAATAAAAATTTTATTGAGGAAAGGCATTTACATGAGCAACGAGGAGCAAGAATTGTGCAATCAAAAATGATCTCCAGAGATAACAAGAAGAAAAACTTTCACAGATAAGTCACTAATATAAATTAATAAGTATACCCAATAGACAACCAACACAAAAAAAATCAGATACAAGATTCATCATCAATAATGACACAAAATATTCAAAATATCGGGGTTGGGAATAATAATATACTAGATCAAATTTCACCACCTTTATTAAATGAAACTAATAACATTGGAAAAAGGTTAGGATATCAACTCGGTTATTTTGACAGAAAGTGTTCATTAAGGGAGTAATTAACATGATTCAATTTCATAGCTCAGGCTCAAAATCGGGATGAATGTATTACTTTAACTTTAAGTTTGAGAGAAAAAGAAAGAAATATTTTTGATAATATTCAAGATCCTACAAATACTACTTTTAAAGATCTTGAAAATTAATTTTAATTGAGGTTTAGAGAAAATTATTCATCGCTGACTTATAATAAATCAATTCAAAATGAGACAAAAGTTTGGAGAAGATTTTCCTACTCTTGGAGGAAATTTAGAAAAACTATGCAGACTTGTATATTCTCAATGTGCTAATCCTGAAGTACAAGATGAAATTCAGGATCACAATTTATTTTAGCTATTTTTAGTTATAAAATTCGCCAAACGCTTTATGTAGAAGGCATAACATTGCTTAAGAAAGCTGTTTTTAAAGCTAATCAGCTTAACGATATTTTTTGAAATAATCATCCAAAATATTCCAATAAATTTTTAAATCAATTAGATTAAGACCAATTTAAATAATTGAATTAAAATCAATATTTATTAGGATGAATGATTATTAAAAAGGAAATTTTCAAAAGGAAAATTTTAATGAATGTTGGAATTGCGGTTCAAAGGAAAATTTTAAATCTGCTTGTCCCAAACAAATTAAAAATAGGAAAATTAGATTATGTTAAACTTATTGGGGCGGGTTCAACAAATAGGTTCAAAGCTCCGAACACATGTTCTCGTCTTGTAGCTAGGATTAATGGTGATTCCAATAATTTTTATTTTTCAGGAAAACTCGATGATGAAAAAATAGTATTCTTGGAGGTGATTTTTTAAAAGAATCGAATATTTCATGTAACTATTAGAAATTTACTTTTTTTGCCTATAATAAATAAATCATGTGAAAAATTGTTGCTTCATTTCAAGATAATCCTGTGAATTCACAAGAAACTTTTGAGAAAAAATACGTCTGAAATGAATTATTCTCAAAAAGACGATTTTGCTAAGTTCCTGGTTGAATTTCATGATCTCTTTTAAGATGATGATATTACTTGAGGTTGTAATATTGTTGCACATAAAATCAATCTCTTCAATCCTCGACTGTTAAAAAACCAATTAAAAGAGTTCCTTTTTTTTAACAAGAAGAAGTTGATAAAATTATTCAAGATATAAAATCACAAGGAGTTATTGAGGAATCTTCGAATTCTTGATGTTCACCTGTAGTTTCAAAATGTAAAATGCTTCTTTTAGGTTTTGTGTAGATTATCGTAAGTTGAATGCAGTAACTATAAAAGATTCTTATTCGTTACCTAGAATATAAAAAACATCAGAGAGTTTAGCTATAAATTCTTGATTTTCTACTATTCATTCAAAAGTGGTTATTGGCAAGTGAAAAGTAGAGAAATAGATAAAGAAAAGACTGCATTTTCAATGGGTCAAGGTTGATGGCAACTCACAGTTGTGCTTTTGGGACTTTGCAAAGCACCTGCAACTTTCGAACGTTTAATGAAAAATATTTTACAAGATTTCATTGGCACAAGTTGTTTAGTTTATTTAAATGATGTTACTACTATGGGAAAAACATTCATTGAATTATTGAACAATTTAAAGATGATACTTAATAGAATTCGTAAAGCTGGCTCAATTCTAAATAAAAAGAAGTGTATTTTCTTTCAAAGATAAGTAGAGTTTCTTGGACATATCACATCTGAAGAAGGCATTGCAACAGATTAAAAGAAATCTTCTGTAGTATCAGACTGGCCTATTCCACAAACGAAAAAGATTAGGAGTTTCCTAGGTTTTTGCTCATATTACCGTCATTATGAAAAAGGATTTTTTCGAATTGCAAAACCTCTTAATAAATTAACAGAAAATGATTCAAAACTTGAATGATCAGGTGAATATTTTACATTTTCTCCTATTTTAGCTTTTCCGTCATCTAAAGATCAATTTATTTTAGACACTGATGCATCAGGTCATGGTATAGGTGCTGTACTATCACAAGTACAAAATCAAAAAGAAAGAGTTATAGGTTATTATAGTCAGATATAAAATAAATCAGAAAGAAACTATAATGTTATTCGTCACAAACTTTTAGCTATAATTAAATCGATTAAACATTTTAATTATTATTTATTAGATCCAAAATTTATTATCAAAACAGATTTCGCTTTAAGTTGTTTCATTTAAAAAACTAATGGTTAATTAGCTAGATGGATTCAAAGATTAGGTAAATATAATTATGAAATTATTCATAGAAAAGGAAGTTCTCCCAAAAATACTGATAGTTTATCTCGTGTGAAAATTCTTCTTGTAAATATTGTCTTAGAATATTAGACGAATATAAGGGAAATAAAGATGTTATTAAAAATGCGATTAGTCGAATTATTTTTAAAGAAAAATCAAGCCAAGATTGGTTATAAGATTAATTGAAAGATGAAACAATTAATTTGATTTTACAAAAGAAGAAAGGAGAAGCTAAACCTACTCGGCAATAAATTTCTTGTAAAGACTAAAATAAAAACGTATTGCTAACTATGGGACTCTTTAATAATTGAAGATAATATTCTGTGTCAAGAATGATTATCTCCAAATTTTTAAACGATTCATTTACAAATTGTAGTACCACAAAATAAAATTATTAAAATTTTAAAAGAAGCACATGATTCAATAACAGAAGGTCATTTTGGAGTAAATAAAACATTGGATAAATTAACTAAACAATTTTATTGGGCAACTTGTAAAAATAACGTAAAAAATTGATGTAAATCTTGTATGATTTGTATCACTCGGAAAGGTCCTTCTGATAAAAGATATAACGGAATGTAAATTTTTAATTCAGAAAAATTTTTTGAAAGACTAATGAATATTCTTAAACGATTTTCTAAATCTTCATCAGGAAATAAATACCTTTTAGTAATAAAAAATATATTCACCAAGTGAATTGAAGTTTTTCCAATCTAAAATATAAGAGCACCTACCATGGCAGAAATATTAGTTAGTCAGGTTATTTCTATATATAGAGTCCCTTCAAGTATTCATATAGATCAAGAAGAAAATTTCGATTCAGGACTTATTAAAGAATTAGGTGATTTGTTAGGATTTTACAAGACGAGAACTACACTACTATATCCACAATCAAACGGTCAGGTTGAACAATAACACCAAAACATAATTACTTATCCAAATACACTACACGAAATCAAAAAGATTGGAACCGATTAATCTCATTTTATTTATTAGCTTACAGGTCATCTAATCATTCTGAAATTGAGACAACTTCTGCTGAGATACTTACTGGTACCAATTTACAACTTCATTAGATTTAATAAGGGTCTGTTCACAAAAATCAAAAGAAGTTCAATTTGATTCCAATGATGTCCAAAAACTTAAACTTGAAATAGACGAAATTTACCATCAAGCAAGACATCACTTATTAATGACATCAAATAAAATGAAAAATTATTATGATCATAAGATTCAATAAGTTACTTTTACTGAAGGTTATAAAGTTCATTAAAACATTATTTCTCAAGTTAGAAGAAAAAGATTTCAGTTTATTTTATTAATCTTGTATCAATTAGGAATCATTCTTGTATCGGACAAGAATACTTGAATTAGCTGCAACAAGAATGTAATGTGTTAATTATTATTTATGCTTGGTAAATAAAATTCATGCTTGGTACATAAAATTCATCCTTGGTGCATGATTATTTATTTGAAGATTAAAGATTTTATTGTTCCTTTGATTGTCGAAACAACAATTTGACAGAGAGGGGGGCAATGTTGTAATATGAAAATCGTCGAATGAACCTTTGAATGATAGAAGTTGTTAAGAAAAGTTGAAAACCGCGTTTATACATGTAGACACGATTTTTATGTACATAATTAGTCTGAAAAGATTATCAGATGGTTGAAGACGTTTGCAATAAATAATATTGTTTTTTTTGTAAAGTTGTGTAATGTTATCGTGTTGTATTATTACAAGTTAGTAGAATTGATATAACAGTATTATCATTAAATTAAATATTACTATTTCTAAGAATTCCCTTTTTTACTACTCCTTTTGCTACCAATAATTATATTTTTTCCCAGTTAACCCTACCAGAAATAATCACGTGATTATCACTGAAAAAAAAATATAAAAAAATACTTCATTGAAAATAATAATGTGATTATTATGCAATAATGATGTGATGATCACGTAATTATAAAAAAAAATATCCCTACCCAAAATAATCACATGATTATGAAAAAAATATATAAAATATATAAAATTATTGCAATCTAACTTAATAATCACGCGATAATTACGTGAATTATTACCCTATAATCATATTTTTTTCTCTCAATCACATAATAATTACGTGATTCTTTTAGTAAGGTATTTCTTTTTCAAATCACGCTATCATCAGGTGGCATTTCGCTCGTTAATGTCACGTGATAATCATGTGGTAATCACGTGATAATCATATAAAAATTACGTGCTAATCACATGATTATTTTCGGTAGAGAATACTATAAAATATTTAGTAAATACGTGCATCTAAAGCAGACTCATTATTTTTATCGCCGATTATTAGTGATCACCGATCATTACAGCTTGCTATATCTAAAGAATTCAAAAGACGCAACCAGACGACAAACAAATAAGACTTGAAGCATTTAACATAAAATTAGTTCACCAACGGCGAAGTCAGTTAAAAGTTATGTATGCTCTGTCCAGAGCTCAAGAGGACCTAATGGATATAGCCAGTATAGCTCCCGCTGATATCGATGACACTCGTATCAGTGAAGAAAAGGAACAGTCCAGCAATTTCCTACAAAATATCCTGATTTTAGAATAGAAAATGATTCATTATATTTCTATCACCCTAACGAAAACATCAAACACATTGTCATCGACCTAGATGCCTATAAATTACTACTGTTTGCAGCAGATCACAAGAGAGCCCTCTATAAATAAAGTCCATAATATCCCTCAAGTTGGTCATATCGGAATGAAGAAAATCTTCAAAAGATTTGCCACCTGCTATTACTAGCCAAGATATTATCACGATAGCTGTCAATATGTCTGAGCATGTCAAGAATGCCAAACATATAGGCGATCTCAACAACCTATTGGACTTATGGGAAAGAAGTATATTGAAGGAGATTGGATAGTTGTATCTGCAGAGATAATGGATAATAAGTCCAAAGCCAATATCACGAGTTGATTATAAATACGTTGTCATATTTAAGGACTTATTTACAAGATATATAGACATTAAATCCTTTCATAAAGCTGAAGCAAAAATTTAATTCAAGCGTTGGAAGAGCTAGTAACCAATAAATAAGTTTATCCTCAATATATATTGACTGATAATGAGCTGGAATTTAAAAATAAAATTGTATATGGTCGTTAAGCACAATATAACATAAAATATTCTTCCGCATACCCTTATCATGTACAATCAAATCCGGTAGGAAGAGTGAATTGTTTACATCCGGGTTTAAACTCTTTTCAGCTTCTAACCTCCCAAACCAAACCAATGACCCACTCTCTACTACTTAAGCATTTCCCAGTCCACCAATATCCACTGCCTCTTCATCTCTCTCCCTTCCTTTATGGCTATCAACCCTTTTTAGCTTCCTGCCCAACATTCTTCATCCATCAATCTAATCCAGCTTCAATTCCAACATTCTTTGCAAAAGAACCCGCCAACCACATCCCTACCCAGTCTGGCATTAATATTTCCTGAACCTTATTTCAGTAACCTGTTAGAAAACTTCAACATCTATCTCTGACAATTCTATCCCTTTAGCTCATAACTTTTCGACACATCCTATAGCACATAAAACCCACGACCCATTTAACTAACAATATCATATATGCTTTTGTGTTTTCTAACTTCAAACTAAAAGTACTATTTGATGTTTTCAGAATTGTAATTTATTTTTCTAATCTTACGGGGTAACCGGTTTTAGCCTCTATACAAACTTTTGTTTCTACCTTCATTACTTACAAATATGTAGGTTAGAATAAGAGTGGCATAAGTCACATCGACGACAAATTTCAGCTAGCGGTATATTAATATATTTTTAGCATTGAACATAGTACATTACATTACAAAGGACAAATATTGATGGTTCCGTTCCGGCGAAGAGGTTTCTCGGCCTCAAGAAGTAATCTGCCGGATTGAACCAACAAGATTCGTTTCGTGTAAAGTATACTTTTTTCATAACAACCTGTCAAAAATAATATTATTAAACAATAATATGCAAAGTATAAAGAGCTAAACGCGAAGGACTTTTAACGTCCGTTAAAATTTACGAACCGAGTGAAAAAAGGGTTGTTAGTTAACAGACGTTTAAAAGCCCTAAGCTAAAAAATAGAAAATAAAACTAACGAACGTGAGTAAGTACTTTAGTCTGCGCGCGCATTCATGTGGCGTGATAGCCGCTCTGCACGCGCTGTGTCGCCTAAACTTACGCCACCACGCATTACCACTCTCTTTTTTTTCTCACTTATAAACTCGTTGCTCGCTGCAATATGTTGTGATAGATATACATGTCAGAACGTATTAATTTAAAAGCTGGCTGCATAAAAATGCTTGTTATCGTTACATAGCTAATTTCTATTGTAACATCCTTTTAACAATAGTTAGAATGTATTAATAATAAAATAATTAAAATAATTAAATAATTCTACGAATAATAATATTAAAGTAGCTTTTCTCCCTCTGCCCGTAAATATTTACCAGCACGTTGTGCTGGCTTTGCCTATTTTTGATCTAATATTTTTTATTTCAATCTGTTAAGTGAATATTCTTTCAGAGACCCATCCAGCTGGGGGCCTTCAAGGCTTTGCTGAGCTTGCTTGCATTTGCGCATCTGAATTTTCGGACCCTGGACTTTTTTCTGACTTTGTGCACATTATAATTTCTTGTTTCTGTTACTGCTGATAGTACTTGGAGAATTGCTGGAGCATTGCTGTTTGACTTATTTGCTGTGAGGCGGTGTGTGATAGTGCTGGGAGTGTGGTGCAGTTTCATATTCATTGTTTTGTGGACCTGTTGCACTCTAACCTCCAAAATTTTTTGGTGCTAAATTAAATAAGTCTTAGGCGAATCCTTCAAGTTCGTCATTAATGGCGCCATATATGGATCACCATGATTACTGTCTTATCTACTTAATAGATAACTAACCGGTGATTATCATGGTTAAGGCGCTTTTTCACCGGTCTTTGATTCTATATGTCTGACGCTCTAATTTTAAACAGCCTGTCATGCTTTTCTTCCACTATTTTCCTGATTCCTTTTATATTTATTCATAATTTAATAAACTTGAGCAGAAAGTTTTAGAGAAGCTTCAACTGGCCTATTTTTATTATTAATTGTATTTTAGTGCTGTTTTACCACTTATCTCTTATTCCTTTTTTACTTGTATTGTTTATTCAACTGTGACTCTCACATTTTTAACCATATCGTAAAATTCTACGACAAAGGACTCCTGCACCATCTGCGGTTTTTCCACTGATACTGCACAAAAGTAAAAAAAACTGATTCAGTGTTTCACATGTCATCAGCGCTGCCATGTGGAATGTATAAAGCGCTTGCCTTGTGATAACAATAGGAATCCAAAATACGACTGTAAGAGATGTATAGCTGGTCGACCTATCATGTCTCTTACTCTACTCTTAATTTTAATAACTTGCGGGCATTTTTGAATAATGAATTCCAAAGAGTTCAGCTACTTTTCTAAACCTATATATATATATGAATATATATATATATATATATATATATATATATATATATATATATATATATATATATATTTTATGAATGAGGTATTATGCAGACAAAATCATAGATGAATCGTGACTTATGCAGACATTAGCGTACTTATGCTGACGTCCGCATAATGCCACCCGTTTTTCATTTATTTATTGATACTCGTGCTGACAATTCCATACAGTAGATTTTTCTTGAGTTGAGTTACGAAAAAATTCTACAAAACAAAAACGCGCCCACCAATCAAATTTCGAGAACAAATGTGCCCACCAATCAAAGTTTTAACAAATTCGTATTTAACATATGCGTAAGTAACAAAGGAAGGGATAACATAGGAGACTGCCACACACCCGCGACGTGTGCAGGACACTAAACAAAGGCTGTACTGTATGAGTCAGCATAATGCCGCGTACATACGTTTATATATATATATATATATATATATATATATATATAGACATGTATACAGAGTGTCCCATTTTAAATGACGCACCTGAATATCTCGGACGTCGTGCGGAAAAATTGTTTGGACGAAAGTTATTCAAGACAATGGGGGTCATCTTTGTGTCACATCAGTTTTCACCTTAAGATCAATTTTAAAGGATATTTAAATGTTAAAGTGATTATTTAAATGAAAATTTCTATTTTTGACACTGGATTCGGGTAAAACGGGAAAAATTACGTTTGTAATGATATATTAAAAATTTTTTTGCGACCTTGAGAAGATCAATTCAAGGTTCAGTGCTTAATAAACCGTCTAAGAGCTGAGTTTTTTTCAATTTTAATGATATCTAAAAACGACCTCTACAAAAGTTTATGGGTCAGAGGAAGCCACTCAATAGACCTGACAATTTTGACCTTGAGCACGATTTTCAAGATCATTTGAAAGTCAAAGTTTTTTTCGCACGAAATTTGCACAAAAACGGTTTTCTTGAAGCTTCCAAGTATTGTGAGCCAATAATGTTGAAATGTACTTGTGGGCCAATAACCTTGAGCATGTTGACTTTGAGTACATTGACCTTGAGGTTCGTTTTCAAGGTCATTTGAAGGTCAAAGTAATTTTTTTTAAGTAAGAACTCTTATTTCGAATACCAGCAAATTCTAAGCGCGCTTCGCATGTCTTACTACGTTTGTTTTTCTATTAGATAAAATTTATATTTAAATTTTTTTTTTTAAATCAAAATGAATGAAAATAAATTTAACATACATTGTTAAAAAAAAGATTTTATTCCTTTGTTTTTCTTTCATCAACAATTTTCAAATACGTGCATAATTAGGTTAAATAATTAATTTCATGGTTATATTTTTTCAAACATTAGCTGTCAATTGTGAAAATTTTTAAATTTTAAACTTTGCACTATTCCGCCATAATGTTTTATTTTAACCAATAAAAATATTCTTATTGTGATGACAGAATTAATCCATGATTTTTTAAGAGCGGACTAGATTTGAAAAGAACAAGAAACTTTACATCCAAAATGATATTAATAAGGTTCAATATTACAGTCGAATTAAGGTAAAATCTAAAAAATCATAAAGTGTTTTTGATTACTTCGGTACGAAGTAATCAAAGTAACGATAGCTAACGACTTTAGCTATCGTTACCTTGACAGACTTTTTAAAGGTGAAAATAGTTCTTAGGGTGTCTCGTTTTAATCAATGAACTCCAAAAACTCTGAAAGTTAGATAAGTACCAAAAATTATTCATGACTATGAGGTTATCTTTCTCAAATATTGGTTATGACACTTGAGTTACTTTTCAAGATCATCTAAAGAACACGATGATAAGTGAAATTGACCTCAGAAAATAAATTGTGACTCAAAAGTTTGATGCATAATGAACGTGATCGATAGTATTAGCAAAAATGCTTTTTATTGTTTGAATGTGTAACAATTTGTATAAATGTAAAATACATAACTTAAATAAATTCATTACTTAACAGAAATCAAAGTGCCTGATATAGCAATAAATTAAATGGATGAGAAAAATGTTATCGCAATAGATGTTCGAAGTATTGACCTTTATTTTCAAAGCTTAAGTTGTTCCTGCGTTAAAAATTCCTTCCCGTTGACAACAAATCCTCTTTTGAAATATTTTTACCAGCCAATCTAATGCGCTTAATCATATTTTCTCTCGTTGTTGGTGGTTGAGCGTTAACAACATTTTCAAGTATCCCCACAGAAAAAAATCTGGACTTGACAAATCTGGATATTACGGGCACCATTCAACAGAGCCACTTCGTTCTATCCATCTATTTGGACATATTTGATCCAAATATTCGCGTACCCGACTATTCCAGTGTGGTGGTATTACGCTTTGCTGGAATCATACACGTGCTCTTGCTTGTAATGCAATATTTTCAGTGAAATTGGTAATAAAAATGAGAAGTGTATCAATTTTTATCTCGGATGAAATCACAATAAAAACATAATAAGCTTTTAAGAGGAGGTCACGTATCTCTGTCCTTTTCTAATCAAAGAAATGATTTTTGCACAAAAACTAATAACTTTATCAAAAAATGAAGAGAAAGTCGCATCTTGTATCAAAAAAAGCAATATTTTCTTTGATAAGAAAGAATTAATTTTATTGCTTCGTTCTCAAGAAAACCTTGAAAAACCAAATTGTCCACCCTGACCTCTATGATTTAAGTTTTTCAAGGTTTTCTTGAAAACGAAGCAATAAAATTAATTCTTTCTTATGAGAGAAAATATTGCTTTTTTTATGACGAGATGCGGCTTTCTCTTCTTTTTTTGCTAAAGTTATTAGTTTCTGTAAAAAACTCAATTCTTTGATTAGAAAAGGACAGAGGTACGTGATCTCCTCTTAACCTTCAGGCGGCCGGCATTTAAGAATGTCCAAAAGTAATACTTTGAAAAATTTTTCCATACAAAAAGTTTCTAATGGATTAGCAATGTGGGCCGACTTTGAGGTGATGCTGATCGGCATCACCCCGGCCGCCTGCAGGTTAAAGCCGTCGATCGCATGTTCAAAAATGTATGTGATACACTGAAAAACTTTTCGTACGAAAACACTATGATGAAAAGCGAAAAGTGTTTTGGCATGAACGTATTAATGCTCGAGTTTACGAATGTTCGTAGTTATTCAGCACGAAGATCGTAGTGCATGAGCTGTAGAAAACGGTACAAGTTAAACCCTCTGACGCTTGAAGTTAAGAGCAGGCCGAACTATCTGTCTTTGTCTAATAGAGTTTTTTATCATTTGTCGAAACACCATCCGTTGTATCAAGAAAAAAAATAGTAGCCCCCGCTAGATATTAGTATAATTAGTAAATTTTGTAATAACAATCAAATTATTATATCGCGTAGTTTTTGAATAATATGAGACCTACTAACAAACTAGAATATAACCTATCTTTTTTGGTAGGTCATATATTATTCAAAAACTACAAAATAAAATAATTTGATTGTTATTACAAAATTTACTCATAATACTAATATATAGCGGGGGCTACTATTTATTTCTTGATACAACGGATGGTTTTTATGTAAATGATGGAAAACGCTATTAGGCAAAGACAGATAGTTCGGCCCCCTGTTAAGGGCTATGAATTTCGTAGAATATATGATTGATACTAATATCATATGTGTATACTTTGAATTTCGTAGCTACAGCTTCGTAGTAAAACCACACGAACATTCAAAACTCGAAAAGAGAGTCGAGTGCGGCTCTCCCACTCCTTCACACAAAAAGCAAATGAGGGGAAAAGATAAAATTCACGCTTTATGAGAAAAACTGCCTCGATCGAAATGGCGTTCTTTAATAACATGTATATTATTTATACATAGATATAAAATTAAAAATATATTTTAATATTTTACGCAATCTAAATGTAAAAAAAATTTAAATTAGCATTTTGAAAACCCAATAATTCAAAGAAATTATTTAATATATTTGTTAAAATTATTCTAATTATTCTAATTGTGTCAGGCAAATTTTCCTAATAATGAAATGTTAAGAAATATTTTTATTGTTAATCTATAGTTCTATTATATTTTTAGCATAATAAATATAACTTAATTTTTTGTAAATATTTATTTCGTTTGAATGAAATTTAAATTATATTTACATTGAAACTTCTTAACAATACTATTGGTTTTAGTTTTTATATAATAATAATTTGATGTAAAGATATATTTGTTATATTCTATTGAAGATAATAGTATATACATGGAAGCAAATATTCCATAACTACATTAATAGTAAATATAATAGAAATTTTTTTAGTAAAGTTTTGTGTTCCTCAAAATAACGGAATAGAAACTTAAAAAATTGTTTAAAAACAGTGACATTAAAAGTTAAAAGTTCTAGAGAATTATTCAAATAAGCGACACTGAAAAAATAATTTTATAAAACTAAAAAAATTTCTATTATATTTACTATCAATGTAGTTATAAAATATTTGATTACATGTATATACTATTATCTTCAATAGAATTATAACAAATATATCTTTACATCAAATTATTATTATATAAAAACTAAAACCAATAGCATTGTTAAGCAGTTTTAATGTAAATATCGCGGGTCTGGTGGAACAACATGACACGTCGAGTTGAGGTTGAAAAAGATGACTCGTCGCGTTGAAGTTATAAACTATGACACATCGAATTGAGATTGAAAAACATGACACATCGATTTTAAATGTATCATTTTATTCGATCTAAAATCGATGTGTCATCTTTTTCAACCTCAACTCGACGTGTCATGTTGTTCCACCAGACCCGCGATATAATTTAAATTTCATTTAAACGAAATAAATATTTACAAAAAATTAAGTTATATTTATTATGCTAAAAATATAATAGAACTATAGATTAACAATAAAAATATTTCTTAACATTTTATTATTAGGAAAATTTGCCTGACACAATAATTAGAATAATTTTAACAAATATATTAAATAATTTCTTTGAATTATTGGGTTTTCAAAATGCTAATTTAAATTTTTTTTACATTTAGATTGCGTAAAATATTAAAATATATTTTTAATTTTATATCTATATATAAATAATATATATGTTATCAAAGAACACCATTTCAATCGAGGCTGTTTTTCTCATAAAGCGTGAGTTTTATTTTTTCCTCTCATTTGCTTTTTGTGTGAAGGAGTGGGAGAGCCGCACTCGACTCTCTTTTCGAGTTTTGAATGTTCGTGTTGTTTTACTACGAAGCTCATAGTGCTGAGCTACGAAATTCAATGTATACACATATGATATGAGTATCAATCATATATTCTACGAAATTCATAGCCCTTAACTTCGAGCGTCAGAGGGTTTAACTTGTACCGTTTTCTACAGCTCATGCACTACGATCTTCGTGCTGAATAACTACGAACATTCGTAAACTCGAGCATTAATACGTTCATGCCAAAACACTTTTTGCTTTTCATCATAGTGTTTTCGTACGAAAAGTTTTTCAGTGTAATAGTAATCCGTTTAGAGAAAAAATATTTATCATATCGGGTGATTTTAGACAAACATAACCAATAATAAAACATGGAAATAGAACGCAGATAGTAGAAAGCTGTTTTCAAACAAGCTATTTATAGCAACATTTTCAATGTATATCTTTGAAAGAAAATAAAAGTTTATTGGGACCAGATAATAAATTTAAAAATTAGCTACTAAATATAGGAAATGGTAATTTTCTTTTAAAATATGAAAACAAAAATGAAGTTGTACGAATTCCAAAAGAAATATTATCAAAAGGCAATCTAATTAATAAAATTCACAGGCATAATATGAATATTAAAAATTGTCACTATTACCAAAATATTATATTAGCGTCAAAAAATGTAGATGTAACAGAAATGAAGAAAAAGATTTTATCAAAAATGAATGAGCCCGTAGTAGAGTACTTGAGCATTAACTCTGCAAAAGATGTAAATAACGAAAGTTTAGACGCCATTTTGCCAACAGAATTTTAAAATTCTTCAACGCCTAACGGTTTACCTCCACATAAATTACAATTGAAAAAGAGAGCCATAGTAATACATTTAAATAATGTTTATTTGAATGAAGGACTTTGTAACGGAACCCGATTAGTGATTACAAAATTAAAAAAATATGCTACTAGCTTAATTTACCTCGCTCCTAACGTCGCTCGGTTGGATTTTCATGATTTATATTATCATTTATGAATAGCCAATTTTAAAATAGAAAAGAATCATTCAACTTATGAATTTTAATATCGCAGTTTCGTTCTAAATACAATTTTTATATTTTTATAAAAAAAGGATTAATTATAGTGAAAATTTGCTTAAAATTTTATTTAAATAAAAATCATGTCATTATAATGGATACAGAATTCGTATACTAAATTTTAATTGAAATAATAATCTAATTTATATGTAAATATTTTTATAGCGATATAACAATGATTTTAAAGGTTTCTGTATTTTATCTAATGTTCTACCTATTTAAAAACCAATAGTGTAAATCACATAGGTGTCAGAAAGCATGTAGTTATTATGAAATAATTAATATTTATTCTGAATCAATATAAGATAAATTTCTTAATGCTATTATCTTGAATAATTTAATTTCAATTTCTTAAATAACTCACTACTTTTCTTGATTATTTTTATTTACTAGAATTTTTAATTGAACTAATTCATAAAGACAGAATGATGACTATGGGAGTGAAAGTCATTTAAAACATAAAATAATATTTTTCAAATACAATTTTAAAGGTTTTATATCAATCAACCATTCAGAAATGCTAGGAAATTTACGAAAACTTTATAAGTAAACTTATCTTATTATTTCTGGTTTCAATTCTTAGCATAAGTCAAATTTCAAATTCTTTCGACTCTATATTATGAATGATTCTTGAAATTTAAAGATGATATTGTTTTTAAAATGTAAAGATTGTCAAGTTCCAATTTGGATTCAAATTTATAGCCAACACTTAACACTCAGCACGTTTCATTATTCCGTATACTTAAAAAAAACCAGAATTCAGCGCTGCGAAGCTAATCGTATTGGCGGGATGCGAACAACACTCGAAGCATAAGTATACATAAAATCGTAGTAGGTTTATGCGTGACTATACCGCAGTAAATGATTGCGACCGTCTGTACAGTATAGTAACGTGAATCCGAGTGGAGCGCTGCGACTGCATTGCCGGGTCAATCGCTTCGAGTCGACGGCATCATCCATGCCGACAGCCGAAATCGGGCACTACTTTTAGCGTTGCGTGGTTGCTTGCTTCGACTCGTCGGCATCTCGCATGCCGCAAGCCGAGATCGAGCACAGAGACAACGTTGCGAGTTCGTATACTTAGACTTTCTAGATTCTAGTACTGCGAAAGTCGATATTAATACTTTATTTCAATTTAAATTATGTGTTAATTTAATTTTCATTCAAAAAGTGTTTATATGATTACTAAACAAGTAAATGTTTTAATTCTTTAATATTATTTAGATTAAATTTTATTTATTAACATATTATATGAAACGTTTATTCAATTAAATAAGGACTAATGTTTCGTTATACTTTAATATTTGCTAGAAATTCAAAAATTAGATATCTTGTTTAAGTATATTCATTAATTATTTATAATGAAATGAAGTTTATCAATATTTTACATGAAAATATTTACTAACTAGGAGAGGGTCTCACCTCCGGAACAAGAATCTTGACCAAACTTTTTTTACAACTTTCTGATACTACAAAAAGTGTACTTGTGTAATAACAGATCCTAATGGCTATTTATTCTAAAGATATTCTACTTATAATATTCATTATTTATTATTAACAGCGAAACTTGATTTTAGCTTATAGATGGAATCTTGAAGCTGAAACAGAGTAATTATATAATTCCAATGCATATATGTATATGAAATGAATAAAAAATATAAAAAATTACTTAATTCATTTATTTTACCTTATTATGATTTCATAACAGCGACAACTATTATTATGAATGAACAGTTGCTCGACTCCTTTAGCTTCATGATACTTCTGGATGGAGAAACCTTAAAATAAAAACGAAGAATCAATTCTATATTTATGAAATAATTATAAATTTAATAAATCAATGAGTGATACTTACCTGATAATAATTTTCAGGAATTACTTGTAATAATGACTCGCATTTTCATAAAAATAAAAAACTGGTGTGGCAGTCTTTGGGACTGGCCGACAGAAGTGAAACTTCTTTACGGAATCATAGAACTCATAAATGTTTTTTAAAGTTTTATCACTGTTTCATTCAATTTTAAAATAATTTTAAAATTGAATAATTATAAAATTAAATAAAACTAAATTAAAATAATTTAGTTTATTTAAAGAATTAATCTTTTTTAATTTCAAATCAGATAGTGTATGAAATTTTTGTTAATAATATTTATTTTACAAAAATACAATAATAGGTTAATTTTCTTCACAATTATCAAAAATATTATCATTTGTAGCAAGAGTAATGTTTTAAATGATTGGCTTATGATAACATAAATAAGAAACGTTTGCTTGCGCATACATGTTTAAATAATGTAGGGAAGAGAGCGGTTTACCATCGAAAGAAAACGCGCGCTATTGCTTTCTTTATTTATTCAGATTCAGATATTTGTATTGTACATATAGTATGCATGCTATATCTGTGCGTTTGACATCAAGTCAGTCCCGCGAATTTTTCTTTATACGTATTTAGTAGCTTGATTTGCATATAGGAGGCGCGGACGCTCCACCTATATATATATACACTTCCGTTTCATTAGTTCCGTTGCATGTACCGTCATGAAATCAATTCACTACCGTATAATTTTTTTTATATGTCTCTTATGGGAAGTGTATACCGTCGGTAAAGAAGTTTCACTACAAAATTTATAACTTTTTATTTGTAACTGTTGTTGGAGTTTTCTTCTCTTCTTGCAACTTGAGCACTTGTATAAAAATCCAATTTCCAATCAAATCCTATAAAATACAGAAAAATTTTGATTTCATTTATGTAAAAACAATTAAAAAAATAAAAGTTAAAATGTTTATTTTTAGCTACTGAAACTTTGAACACTTTTATTAATTATAACACTTTTCTGCATTTTTCTTAGGCTTCTTTTAAACTTCTTTATTTTTTATTATATTTAAAAAAATTATAGAGAAAAAAAATTTAATAATTTTAAAAAATAACACAAAATTACTCTTATGTTTAGCATTACTTTACTATGCACTATTGACAAATTAGGTTATGTTTACAGTCTTAAAGGTACACGATAATATCGCAAAGTTGGTAAAGTAGATTTCTTACTGTTTGAGAAACAGAATTTGAATTTTTATTCCAATATTTTTTAAACTTGAAAAGTTTTAATAATAGCACAGCAGCAAAACATTTTCTTATTTTTAAATTTTTTAAAACTTTTTGATTTTAATAATTTTTACGTGTTTAAATTTAGAATTTTAAGGGTTTGTATTTTAAATTTCGTATATTTAATTTATTACATTATTTATTAAATATTGTTATCACTTTTACATGAATCAAGAAATGATGATTAATATTAAAATTTAAATGGATTTTATTTAAAGATTTTTTATAAACATTTTTCATTATTAATGTATATAATTTTTAGGTTTATTATTTGAGATTTTGAATGATTTTATTTATTTTTAATTAATAACAAAATGGAGGAAAATGAAATCTACGAGGATGTTTAATTTCTTAATGAATTAATTAGTGATAGTTTTCGTTATTCAATTAAATTATTGTATGCAAAAAATATAATCGCTTAACCACTTTTAAAAGCTCCAACGACTCAGGTTATTTCTCTTGGAGAAGAAATAGCTGATAACTTACTGAAATTTATTGATAATATTCAGATAGCCCATAGCAATGAACTTGTCGAAGGAAATGATATGCAAATTGACGAAGAAATGCCTTGTTCTCCCAATATACCTAAATCACAAGAATTTGATTCTTATAGCTCTGGTAAATAATTGAATTTTTTTTCTTATCTAAAGAAAAAAAAGTTGTTTTATTTAAAAGTTTTTATATGATGAATTATTAAATATAATATATTTAATATTTTTTATAGATGATACGCCTCTCTCTAGTCAATTAAGTTCTGATTATGAGCCAGAAGAAAAAAAATCAAAATTTGAAGCTGTACCGCTTAAGAGCAAAATCAGAATTTTTAATTTAAAAATGGAGCATCCAAAATGGATTATGCATCTATGAGAATTCATGGAGAAAAGTACGTTCCACGATTAGATGAGCTGGCACGATGGAAAAAAGAAGTCATAAGTGGAGGAACTAAATTTAATAAAAATGAAGCGATTAATAAATGGACATACAGCAGACTTATAGAAGCTCGAAGAAATAGAGAGCCTGTGCAAACAACTGATTTGGAAATTTGGGCTTTGCAAGCTTCATTACAATTTTCATGTGACTCATACAAGTTTACTGATTCAGATGGTTGGGTGAAACGTTTCGAAAAGCGATTTCACATAAGCCAAAGAAAAATCACAAAGTATGTAAAACAGACAGAGCACAGATCTTTGGATGAAATTCAACTATCTGCTAAAACATTCCAAAAAACCATAACATCTATTACTGGTACTTCCCAATTTGATTTAAATTTTATCATAAACACTGATCAAATGGGATGTCAGTATAGAGTAAATGTTGAACGCACTTTGGAAAATAAAGGAGAAAAAATTGTTGGAGCTTATATAGGAGACATCAATAAAATTACTCACTCCTATACTGTTCAGTATTCAGTGACGGCCTCTGGAAAATTGCTTCCTAAAGTATTTATATAGGGATATCTCTGGAACTTTTTAATTTTGAGAAATTGTCTTCACAACAATTCAAAAGTCTATAATACAAGTTTCTGGAGCGACACACACTTCAATAAGGGCTTAAATTACTCGTTTCTGTAAGTAGAATATGTAATTAAATTTTGGTATCGATTGAGCAATCGTTGTTCACGGTACATAATTTTATACGTCAAAAATGATACTTTTTTCATATTTTTCTACGTGTGTTTCTTGAGCTATAAAAAAAGTAACGTACTTTCTATCGTTCTCAAATTTTTTGAGCATAATGAATATGGTAAAAAGAACAGTTTAAGCCTACCCTGGTATATGTGCCCCTCTTTAGGAAGCTGTTAGACTATTTTTAATGTTAGTGTGATTTTCACTTAAAAATTACACTAACATTAAAAATAATTTATAATTAATAAAAGTGTTCAAAATTTCAGTAGCTAAAAATAAACATTTTAACTTTTATTTTTTTAATTGTTTTTACATAAATGAAATTGAAATCTTTCTGTATTTTATAGGATTTGATTGGAAATTGGATTTTTATACAAGTGCTCAAGTTGCAAGAAGAGAGGAAAACTCTAACAACAGTTACAAATAAAAAGCTATAAATTTTTATGAAAATGCGAGTCATTATTACAAGTAATTCCTGAAAATTATTATCAGGTAAGTATCACTCATTGATTTATTAAATTTATAATTATTTTATAAATATAGAATTGATTCTTCGTTTTTATTTTAAGGTTTCTCCATCCAGAAGTATCATGAAGCTAAAGGAGTCGAGCAACTGTTCATTCATAATAATAGTTGTCGCTGTTATGAAATCATAATAAGGTAAAATAAATAAATTAAGTAATTTTTTATATTTTTTATTTATTTCATATACATATATGCATTGGAATTATATAATTACTCTGTTTCAGCTTCAAGATTCCATCTATAAGCTAAAATCAAGTTTCGCTGTTTATAATAAATAATGAATATTATAAGTAGAATATCTTTAGAATAAATAGCCATTAGGATCTGTTATTGCACAAGTACACTTTTTGTAGTATCAGAAAGTTGTAAAAAAAGTTTGGTCAAGATTCTTGTTCCGGAGGTGAGACCCTCTCCTAGTTAGTAAATATTTTCATGTAAAATATTGATAAACTTCATTTCATTATAAATAATTAATGAATATACTTAAACAAGATATCTAATTTTTGAAATTCGAGTAAATATTAAAGTATAACGAAACATTAGTCCTTATTTAATTTAATAAACGTTTCATATAATATCTTCGAGCATATACTACTGGAGGAAGCCTCCGAATGGCAGCAAGCGTTACAAGGCGAAGAGAGAGAAAGCCTCTATTTTGGTACGTGCTGTCTCTCTCTAGCCTGATTCGATTGGCTGCTTTTGTTCCCCACTAAGAAAGTGAAAGAGAGATAGCACGTACCAAAATAGAGGCTTTCTCTCTTTTCGCCTTGTAACGCAGTTAATAGCTGGAAGGCTTCCTCCAGTATTATATGCTCGAAGTATAATATGTTAATAAATAAAATTTAATCTAAATAATATTAAAGAATTAAAACATTTACTTGTTTAGTAATCATATAAACACTTTTTGAATGAAAATTAAATTAACACATAATTTAAATTGAAATAAAGTATTAATATCGACTTTCGCAGTACTAGAATCTAGAAAGTCTAAGTATATGAACTCGCAACGTTGTCTCTGTGCTCGATCTTGGCTTGCGGCATGCGAGGTGCCGACGAGTCGAAGCAAGCAACCACGCAACGCTAAAAGCTGTGCCCGATTTCGGCTGTCGGCATGGATGATGCCGACGAGTCGAAGCGATTGACCCGGCAATGCAGTCGCAGCGCTCCACTCGGATTCACGTTACTATACTGCCATGTTAAGTAAAAACTCACATAAGTGACATTTCGATGAAAAATAAATTTTTTCTATCAATAGATTCGATAAAAAAAATAGCCCATTAAATGAATAAAAAAAAAATGTTTTAAATTTTTCACTAAAAAATGAGGAAATAAAGATTACTTAAGTATTGAAAAATTAAAAATTGGATCGGGCAAAATTGATATTATTTCACTTTATCACTTTTATTTATTTCACACTTATGTAAGTTTTTACTTAACGCGGCAGTATACTGTACAGTCGGTCGCAATGATTGACTGCGGTATAGTCACGCATAAACCTTCTACGATTTTATGTATACTTATGCTTTGAGTGTTGTTAGCATCCCGCTAAGTCGATCAACTTCGCAGCGCTAGTTTCGGGTTTATTTTCAGTGTATATCCTACGTATCTCATAAATAATAAAAAACGTTTTTTGCGTACAAAATGTTAAAAACAAATTCTATATTTATATTCAATTAAAAAATCTTTGCTATTGTATTTCATAAACGATAAATAATTTCGTGTTTTGAAATTATAATGTTTCATAAAAGTAAATTGACTATTTACATTCATCACACACTTCTTATTACATGAAATATTAAATTTAATAAAATTTTAGTATTGCTATGTGTATGTACCAAATAAAAGTTTTGTTTATCATATATATATATATATATGAGTCTGTCCAATATTTTTTTTTTAAAAAGTTGTGTGCCGGGGTCAGCCAATCCTACTGCACTTTGGCACATAGAGGAGAGCGGGGCAGGATGGGCCGTGCTAAATGAATGGCCCATCCTTCCCGGCTGTCTTCTGAAAGTACCTTGAAAAAAGTAATTTTACCAAAGTTTTAGTTCAATAGGATTTCAGAGGTTAGAGTAACAATCTCAAATTTAAAAATTTAACGATTCTATGAGAAATCACTACATTTTTAATTTTCAACTAAAGTTAATTGAACATGGCTTATTTTTTCTTCTTGATATATACTTTAATTTGAATATTTAGAACTTTATATTTTGCATGGAGGGTCCTATGCTATGACTCAAAATGTAAACTGTCATATTTTAAATGTTTTTGTTTTTTTTTAAATTTGCCAAAATTTGAGATTTATTATTTTATAACGTTTAAACTTGCAAATTAAAGGTTCTTCTGAGAGATTTGATCATCAAGTTTCAATATTGAAAAATATAAAGAAAAAACCAGCAGAGCTATGCTACTTTAAAGTTACCTTATTTTTCCAAAAGGTCTAACTTTAAAGCCCTTTAAAAAACTTTTTACATTTTTCTTAGTGAAATTTTCATGATAGTTTATATTATAATAGAAGAAAGTCTCCACAAAATTTTATCGGATTATTCAGTTTCGTTCAAGATTTTGAGTTATTATAAAATTATAAAAATCACATTTTTAAAATTTTAGTTTTTCGTGTTGATTGTTCATAACGTTTTAATTTGCTTAGTGTAAAAATTCCATATATATTTAGAGTTTTGGCACTTCTTTGTACTATAAAATAAGAGGTGACGATTAAATCTTTAATTTGCGAGTTTGAAGGATCCTGGACGATGTCTAGAATCGCTGCTATTACAATTTAAAATTTGTAGAAATTAACACACAAAAATACATTCAATAAACTGAGTCTGATTGAAAAATCTTAAATGAAATCTAAATGAGATCCAACCGTCACTAAGTTGTATTTAAATGTATTATATTATTATATATAAACAAGTTAATTTCTTAGACAATATTATTCGAATATATAATATATATTAAACTTATTGATACACAATAAGTATGAATTTTAAATTTATTGTTATTAATGAAAATTTTTAAATTTTATGTAAATTAATAAGCTTATATGAAAGTAAAATATTATTATTGAAAATCTAAATATAAGGATACATATTATAATTATTTTCATAATCGTATGTGCGTATGTGTATAAATATACGAGTATTTGGCATGTGTATGAGTTTATTTTAGTGTGTATGTGTGTATGCGAATATGTAAGTATGTGTATATGTGTATGTGTTAATCTCACAAAAGATATGTGCAGGAGGAAAAAATCTCAATTTTTTATTTCAATATGATAAAGAAGTAATAGCAAAATAACCACAGGAATTTCTCTTTTTCATGCTCAAGTATATGTTTTAAAATCAGCATAAATTGTGTATAATTATTAATCAAAATATTATAATATTTATACAATTTGTCTCACTAAATTCTGTTGAATTAATAATTTATGTTAGGAGATAAATTATTAATTGGATATGTTAATAATGCTAAAATGTTTTCTATATTTAATTCAATAATTCAACATTTAAGTAATATACCTTACATTTGGTAGATACAAAACGGACAATTATGATTAGAAAAATTATTTATTTTGAAAAAATCAATAATTTAATGAACAAGAAGAAATTTTTGTATAAGTGAAATTTAATTCATCAATTATATTTAAATGTATTATAAAAAAAATTTTTAATTAATCTAGAAATTAATATAAGTATAGTAAAGTTTTTATCAAGCATTAAAAATTGTTTTATTACGGATGCTTTTGAATATAATTATTAATAATAAATTCTTAATAATAGCTCTTATCTCCTAGATTCATATTAGAAATTTTAATTAAATGTTTAAAACTAATCGTAAATATAACATTATATTAAGAATCAATAGTTAAAAAATAATAATAATCAATATCAAAACAAGAAGATACAAGAATTGGCACAACAACAATTACATTTATTGAATAACTTAAAATATATAGAAACTACAAATTTTAAAAGAAAAACTTATAAACAGAAAAATTACCAAAACAGTAACAAAAGAAAATATAAACAAACTAAAGAAAAAATTTTGAGAATAATTGTGAATAAATTAAAAACAATAACGTTGAAGAATCTGAAAATGATATTAAACAAGAACCAGTTTTGACTATTAGGCATAAATTAAATAATGATATAGAATTATCAAAATCAACAAAAGTTTTAATTAAAAAATTAAAAAATTTAAATATAACGCAACGGAAAAATCATATTTATTCTAAAAACATTAATGTGATTTCGAAATTTGAAAATAATTTTAAAAAGGATAACAAATTTAAGAAAATTACAAAAGTTGCAATTTAAAAATCAAATTATGAATATACTGCAACGAAAAAGGCAAATTTCATATTGAAAAAAAATTATAGAAAATAATCAAGAATCTTTAAAAAAAAAAAATAAAAATTCAGCATATAAACAAAATTACAACTATGATAGACGAATTCATTACAAATCATATTATAAATATAATAAATATGAAATTTTAAAAAATAAAAAAAATATTATTTAAAAAACAAAATAAAAATATTAAAACGTTCAAATAAATCATATGAAAAAACATTTAAAAAAAAGGTATTATTCTAATTACTTTAGAAAAAAATAAAAAGTATTATCAAAAAAAAAAATTTGAGACGGAACAAAATGATGATAATATCAATTATTACCAGATAGCCAAAGATACATTTATTTATAATAATGAAAATTATATTATGGAAAATAATATTGGTGATTTGAATTCAATTTGTGATTTTTGTAGTGCTAGACATTTTTCATTTAAAATATCAAGAAATAAGAAATTTACATTATGTTGTTAACAAGGGAATATAACATTACAAAGAGACCTAGAATATCCTGAAGACATTAGAAAATTGCTTACAGGAAATTCTATGACAAGCAATAATTTTGAGAAATGCATAAAATCATACAATAATGCTTGGGCTGATAAATTATTTAATAAAGGTCCTCAATTCAAACATATTTACGGACAAATATATCAAAATACATATGCATTACATGCAAATGAAAATGAATCGAGAAAATATAGACAATTATACATATTTGATAACAAAAAGCAAATAAATGCCGCATAGAAAACGATTTGAATTGTTCTGTTGAATTATTGAATAAATTAGATACTATAGTTAGAAAAAATAATCCTTACGCAGCAGCTTATAAAATGATGCACGAAGTAGAACTTTAAAAAAATAATCGTTTTATTAAAAATAGAACTACATCCAAAAATGTTAAAATATATATAAGACGAAACGATAACTTTGATGAGCATCGATATAATGAAGCTGAATGTAATGGAGTAGCAGTAGTTTTTGTAGGAAATGAATTACTTATTAAAAAAGACGTATATATCTACTCGAAATCAGAAAAACCAATAAGAATCCCATATATAAGTAGGAAGAAATAACAAATAATATAGAAGAAAATGAAGAAGTTACAGATGGACCAGATATTTTTGTTAAAGTATTTAATCAAAAATTGAAAATATTTATAGGGGATATAACAGAAAAACATATTTTGAGAAAATGTATTGCATATTCATACGTAGTGGAATTTCAAAAGAGAGGAATACCACATGCACATATACTAATATTCTTAAGTAAAGATGATAAAATTTGCAATAGTGATGATGTTGGTAAATTTATAGTAGCTGGAATTCCAAATAAAAATGAGAATCCTAGATTATATGAAATACTTAAACAATTTATGATATGGTCCATGTAGAGATCAGAATAAAAACTCTCCTTGTATAGATAGAGAATCAGGGGAGTGTACGAAAAATTTCTCGAAAAAATTTAATGAAACTACAATAATGACAAATGGTTATCCTATTTATCGACGAAGAAATGATAAAAATGAGATTATTAACACAAAAAACAAGTTGGCAGATAATAGATTTGTTATTCCTTATAACCCGTATTTATTATTAAAGTTTAATTGTCATATTAATATTTAATTATGTTCAACAATAGGCGTTATAAAATATTTATTCAAAAACTGTTTCAAAGGATATGATTGCGCATTTATAGAAATGAAAGCAAGTGAAATAAATACTAAAAGTGATACTAATGATGAAACAGATAAAACGAATAATTTAGTTATTTTTTATAACGAAATTAAACAATATATAAACACCAGATACGTTTGCCCGCCAGAAGCTATGCATCGCATATTGGAATATAATATTAGTGAACTTTCACATACAATATATGGATTAGCGGTTCATAATCAAAATTAACAATATGTGTATTTCGAAGAAGGATCCAAAC
The DNA here is from genome assembly GCA_017163975.1 of Anastatus disparis. NCBI lineage: Eukaryota > Metazoa > Arthropoda > Insecta > Hymenoptera > Eupelmidae > Anastatus > Anastatus disparis. The sequence goes on along the minus strand of JAFFSR010000272.1, from coordinate 2,524,110 downwards.
ACGAAATCGAAGAGAAAAACATAAATACAACACTTACAGCGTGGTTTGAACTCAATAAAAGTGACCAAGAGGCTCATAATTACTTTTATTCTGATGTACCACAACATTATGTTTTAATTAACTCCTTAAAACGTGAACAAAAAGAACACCTAAAATGAAACCTATTCTTACCAGAAAGTACTTACTAGGAGAGTGTCACACCTCCGGATCACGGATTTTGTTCAAACTTCGGGATAAGTTTTCAGATGATAAAATATGGAAAAAGCTAAAGTTATAGTCATAAATACTCAATATTTCCCTAGTTACAGACAATTAAAGAAAATCACTAAAAAAATTACTAGATTTTTAAACGCATATAGTTCTTTAGCGTCGATAGCTAAAAGCTTGAAACTTTTTTTAAATTAAAGCTGAACTCAAATCCTTTCGAAACAGTAGTTATAGCATATCGAAATATTATTTTTCCCCAAAGTTAGAGCGTAATAAGGATTGGACCTAATTTCAGCTTTTATTATTAACTAATGTTTTTAAAAGAAAATTCAGGTCCAATGTTTATCATGCTCTAACTTTGGGAAAAAATAATATTTTGACATGCTATAACTACTAATTCGAAAGGATTTGAGCTCAGCTTTCATTTAAAAACAGCTTCAAGCTTGTAGCTATCAATGCTAAAGAACTATATGCGTTTAAAAATCTAGTAACTTTTTTAGTGATTTTCTTTGATTGCCTGTAACTAGGGGAATATTAAGCTTTGGTGTCTAAAATTCTGTTTCCTTTTATATTTTGACATTTAAAAGCTTATCCCAAAGTTTGAGCGAAATCCGTGATTCGGAGTTGTGATACTCTCCTAGTAGTTAATCTTAAACAAAGAGAAAGATTCCTTTTAAGATTATTTCAGCTTCACGTGAATGCTGCAACATCTTTTGAAAACCTAATAACTTTTGATGGGATTACATACCAAAAATTCTTTGAAGCAGCAACAGCAAGAAATTTAATTGAAATCGATGATGAATGGGATAAATATTTAGAAGAATCATGTCAATCTTAATTTCCAAAAGCTCTCTGTCAATCATTTGGTTACATTTTTACATTTCACAATCCAATTAATGTTCGAGAATTATATGAAAAATATAAAATCTATTTTTATTTTTCTAAATGAATGAACCATAAGGTAAAGAATACGCATTAAGAATAATTAATGATATTTTAACTAATGATGGATTCTCATTAAGTGACTTTAATTTACCTACTTCAGGATACTATATTGAAAATAATGAAATTGAATATAGTACAGAAAATAATGTTGATAATATTAAGTCAATTATTGATACTCTAACAAATGCTTGAACGGCTATTTTTAAGACAGTAATAAATTCATTAAATACGAACTGCACTGAAAAGTATATATATATATAGACGGTCCAGAGGACGAAAAAAATTTTTCGTCCTCTGATTTCACAAAGAATGGGCGATATATATATATATATATATATATATATATGGATATATGGGACATTTCACGCCAACTGATAGAGCAAAAAAATATAAATCGTTGAAACTTTAAGAATTTATTTTCTTTGTTACCCAAAATATGTAAAAAAAATTTCAAGGATCTAGATTGAAAGGATCAAGAGTTACAGGACCTTGAAATTTGAAAATTTTTCAAAATTTTTGGAAAAGTCCCAAATTTATCATTTTTTTCTTGAAAATCCTGATATTTTAGAGAAAAATGCATAATAACACTTCTTGTTGTAAATGAAAAAGAGAGTTAATAGGATTTTTTACAGACCTAAATCTCGCAGTTTTCTGATTGGCTCTTATATGTAAAACATGGTTATTGAAATTATTTAATGTTTGCCGCTGCCAAAATTGGCTTTCAAAGGCTTATTTTTTTCTATTTTTTATTAACTTCAAAATAAATTTTGGTTCGTGTAAGCAATAGTCACCAATAAGGAGTTATCACAGTTTTAAATATACATTTTTACGTAAAATTTATTTTTCTTATTGAAAATAGCCTGTCACATACTAAACATGATCATCTGGTTTTAATACTCAAAAACTATTAAAATAAGTTTAAAAATCATTTAGTGAAATGTTATTTCTCAATTATAAGCCTAATTATTAATTAAACAACAATCGTTATTATTATAATTACAATTGATTGAAAAGAAAAATAAGAGTTATCCCAAAATTAAATAATTATTTTTCAATAAGAATTTACTTACTTCAAAGAATTGATTCATCAATAAAAAAGAATAATTAAATAATCACTATTTTCCTTGCCTTAACTTTCTATAAAAAGTATCAGTAAAATGGAAAATGATGATATCTTTTTGGAACATACGCTTAAAAGAAATGATAGAGGCTTTTATTACAATGAATTACATTAAATAAGCTGTTATAATTAGAATACTGATTTTTAGATTAGCATTAATAATTTCATTAATACAAGGTACATCTTGAGTAATGTTCATAGGTGCTACACGAGCAAAATGAAAAGTTTTCAAGGTTATTCAAGTATCAGGTTCTCTAATACTTTGTGCAGCTAAAGCACCAACTGCAGTGACTGGTTTAATTTTTGCTTTCATATATTTTTTCTTGCTTGTATGAATAAATTCAAGAAGTTGTGACACAGTTAAACGTATAATATACCTGTAAACTGGGACATCTGGTTTAATATGTTGTCTAATCCTAGCAATTATAATTGCAACTGTTTTCAAAAATTGAGCTGATTCTTGCTTGAATTCTTAACTTACACAAGAATATTTCTCTGACATTAAAAGTTCAGGGGTTACTTTCATAATACTAGGACTGTCTAATGGATTTTCAATTTTGTACGTTGACTTAATATATCATCAAGAACTCTTTTATAATCAATAAGACAGTCTTTGCCTTCCATATACGTTGGATCCATAGAATCTATACGATAAAGAATTTAAACAATATCAACAAAAGAATTTTCAACTGTCATATCATAATGTAAACTAAGATCTTCTAAACTCTTACCATTCTTCTTTGCGTGTATCCAGTTTCAGCAATTTTAACAGCTGTATCTTCAGCTGTTCATGGATCAAAATCCATTTTTCTTTCTCCACCCAATGAATATAATTTGAAGTATATTTCTATTATTTGTTCTTCATAATATTCTGAAAAAAAAAACAATTTATAAAACTAAGAGAATTTTCTGGTAATTAACATCTTATTTACTTTTCATATGTAATGGTCTTAAGGGCATACCAAAACTCCTCCTTTTAACAATATTTCCAATTCAAGTCTATCAATGAACGATGCGTTTAATCTAGTTTTTCGCTACAGTAAAAAAATTTATGAGATTAAACTCAAGTGTGGATAACTCAAAAGATCCATTAAAATACTATGCATAAAAAGTTATAAACTAACATTCAATATATAGTATTTTGAGTTAAAGAATACTTCTATCGGTAAAATAAAAATAAAAATATATATTAAAATAAATAAATAAAGATGGGTAGCAAGAAAGCTTTTGTTTATAATCATCCCCAAAAAATTAATTTAGTGTGTGTTCCAAAATTCTATCATCATTTTCTATTGAACAGATACTTTTTCTAAAAAGTTAAGGTAAGGAAAATAGTAAGTATTCAATTATTCTTTTTTATTGATGAATCAATTCTCTGAAATAAGTAAATTTTTATTGAAAAGTAATTATTTGATTTTGGAATAATTCAGAAATAACGTTTTACTAAATGATTCTTAAACTTATTTTTATAGTTTTTGAGTATTAAAACCAGATACTTATGTTTAGTATGTGACAGACTATTTTCAATAAGAAAAATAAATTTTACATGAAAATGTATATTTAAAACTGTGATAACTTCTTATTGGTGACTTTTGCTTACACGAACCAAAATTTATTTTGAAGTTAATAAAAAATAGAAAAAAATAAGCCTTCGAAAGCCAATTTTGGCAGCGGCAAACATTAAATAATTTCAATAACCATGTTATACATATAAGAGCCAATCAGAAAACTGCGCGATTCACGTCTGTAAAAAACCCTGCTAACTCTCTTCTTCATTTACAACAAGAAGTGTTATTATGCATTTTTCTCTAAAACATCAAGATTTTCTGAAAAAAATGATAAAGTTGGGACTTTTCCGAAAATTTTGAAAAATTTTCAAATTTCAAGGTCCTGTAATTCTTGATCCTTTCAATCTAGATCCTTGAAATTTTTTTTACATATTTTGGGTAACGAAAGGAATAAATTTTTAAAGTTTCAACGATTTTTTTTTTTTTTGCTTTATCAGTAGCCGTGAAATGTCCCATATATATATATATATATATATATATATATATTAATTATATTTATTAAATAGCTTTTACCACTTCCACATAGACCGTCTATATGAATATATATATATTCATATAGACGGTCTATGTGGAAGTGATAAAAGCTATTTAATAAATACAATTATAACTTATCTAAAAATTCATGGAATCTACTATTTAGTTGTATCATGGACAGGTATAGCGGCTAATTTATTACAAGACTGTGTGACAGTACACACAGCATTTAAATTACCGTTGAACAGATCTGAAGACACAATGAGTAATATTAGTGCAAACAGCGAAATTGGTGAAAAAATGAAAAATTTATTAATTGTTTTCTGGGATAAAATCACAATGACATCAAAATACGCTTTTGAAGCCGTTGATCGCATGTTTAAAGACGTATATGATAATAATTATCCGTTTGGAGGGAAAACATTTATCATATGAGGTGATTTTAGACAAACATTACCAATAGTAAAACGTGGAAATAGAACACAGATAGTACAAAATTGTGTCAAAAAAGGCTATTTATGGAAAAATTCTCGATGTGTGTCTTTAAAAGAAAATAAACGTTCATCGGAATCAGATGATAAATTTAAAAATTGGTTACTAAATATAGAAAATGGTAATTTCTATTCAAAATATGAAAAGGGGAATGATGTTATAAGAATTCCAAAAGGAATATTGTCAAATGGCAATATAATTGATGCAATTCACGGGCATAATATAAATATTGAAAATTGTGACTATTATTAAAATATTATATTAGCACCGAAAAACGTAGATGTTAAAGAAACAAATGAAAGAATTTTATTAAAAATAAATGAACCAGTAATAAAGTACTTGAGTATTGACTCTGCAAAAGATGCAAATGACGAAAGTTTAGACGCAATTTCCCCAGCAGAATTTTTAAATTTTTTAACGCCTAACGGTTTACCTCCATATAGATTTCATTTAAAAAAAGGAGCTATAGTAATGCTTCTAAGCAATGTTAATTTGAATGAAGGACTTTGTAACGTGACCAGATTAGTAATAACGACATTAAAACAATTTATTTTTATTGCATGAATATCAACAGGGAGTAAAAGAGGGAACACTATATTCTTACCACGTATGACTTTATCAACAAATGATGAACTGTTATTCCAGATGACCAGAAAACAATTTCCTGTAAAACATGCTTATACAATGATTATTAATAAGTCGCAAGGACACTCATTTAAAAAAGTAGAAGTGTATTTGTAACCATGTACCGAAGCATGGTTACTATTTTCAATTTAAGTAAGATTAAATGGCACCAGGAGGCACTGTTCGCACGCTCAAGTAAAGAATGAAAGATATGTAATCGCGAAAGTGCGATTAAGAGAGATAATAAGAAAGAGAGAGACTAACTAAGTAGGCAGTAAGTTAGAAAAAACAAGCTAATGATTTGGAAGTAGGAAGGGATGGCCGAGAGAGCCTCGCACAGCAAGCGTAACGCGAAGCTCGCTCTGTCGTCGCCTGACAGCCAGCAGAGCCAGTCGCTCTCTTACTTGACTCCAGCCTAAGGTTCTACGTGCGCCATAGAAGCCCGTTCATCGCCACGTGTTCGGTTCTCCATTCCGAGCTCGTATATCAAGGCCAGGAAGCTGCAGAGAGAAAACGCGTAGAGAAAGATCTGCAAGGGGTGGGCCCGCCTCATCAACCTCAGTAGCGTAAGTCCTGGTAAAGATTAATTATTGTAAAACGCGGCGCGAGTCACAGTATAGTAAAGTTATCTCCATCTCTCTCTTTCTCACGACTTTAATATAATTGTTTTGCGAGCGCACCGGTCTCGTTTTATATCGAGGAAACATCCGATATCCTGTAAATATTAATTTTAATATTCTCATTGTAAATATTCTATTTAGTATAATACATTTGCAAATTGCTATTATATAACCATTGTGTTAAAAGTATGAATATAACCTAGAATCAATTTCTTGCATGCTCCTCTATATCGCTCCTTATAATAAATTGCTAGGGTTGAGAATTCACCCTAGAGAAAACATAACTAATATTTAAATCATGCATATAATCGGAGTCGCTTGGTCTACGACTCAGCTAGTAGGAGCAAGAGCGAGAAAGTTCTTTTTGTATCATAGTGTGCTCGTCCTCGCTAAAGTCGGGGAATGGAGCGATAGTAGTAATTGAAACACGTTTAAGGTTTATGGCAAATAAAATAGTAAGATCGAGTAAAAATTATAATTCCGTTAATGCCTATTAAATCCCAAAACGCGAGCGCGCTACGTTACATATTTACCAACACCAATTTTTTTTTCATGGGCAGTTATACGTGGCACTTTCAAGGACCACTAATAAAAAAGAATTGAAAATATTATTAACAGAAAAATCAAGAAAAGTTTAAGATGAAACGGTCTATACTAAAAAAATTGTTTACAAAGAAATATTATAAAATCACAATACAAAAATTAAATATAAGGAATAAGAAAATAAAATCTAACATATTTGAAACTCTAATATAACATTAAATATAATGAATCAAAAATTATAAAGTAGAATTTAGCGCTGTGTTTAAAAAACACGGCTGTTATTGTTAGTTCTGTGCTATTGAAAAAACGCGATTGCTTTTTCAAATGCTGTGTATTTAAAAAAAATATGGCTGCTATTGTAAATGTTGTGTAGTTAAATACAACAACTATTGTAAGCGCTCTGTGATAACAAATTGGTGGCTGCTTTTTTGAGCGCCATGTGGTTAAAATAACGCGGCTGTTATTGTAAGCGCTGTGCAATAAAGAATTCACAGTGTCTATTTTGAGCGCTGTGTAGTTACAAATTCGCGGCGGCTATTTTGAGCGCTGCGTAGTTACAAATTCGCGGCTGCTATTTTGAGCGCTGTGTGGTTAAAGAAACTTGACCGCCAATGTAAGCTCGGTATTATTGATAGAACGCGACTTCTATTGTGAACGTTGTATAATAAAAATAACACGACTGCTATTGTAAGCGCTGGGTAATTAAAGGAACGTGAATATTTATATTAGTACTAAGCAAAAAAAGAACTGAAATTAATATCAAAAGTACCTTTTAAAGCAAAATCTTTTACAATAAAGAAGACAATCTGAATAAATAAAAAAATACAAAAAAATATAATTGAAAATAATCACTATATGATCGAGCCTTGATGCACCCTCAATAAAAGCTTTAGTTGATGATTTTTTAAAATGCTTCTAATTAATTACAAATATAAGTATAGAACTGAAAATATTGATCTTGAAATTTTTTAAAAATCAGAATAAACTAAAATAATGGCTATTCATTTAGATTGTCTTATCTCACAAAGCTTTACTGATGACTCCTATAAACAGATCTGGGACAAAACGTAAAATTTGAAATTCATTAAACAATGAACATATCATGATCATCACCATTATTATCATCAACTGAAACATCAGCATCAATGTATAGACGTGCGCGTGTATGAACAGAAGCGAAGAAACAGAGTCGAAGGGGGGTATCGGAGTCACAAAACGATTTCATAAAAAGGAAGACAGTGAGACGGACACGCAGACAAAAAGACAGAGACGGGAAAATGAGACACAGAATAGAGGAATGAAGACAAACAAACGGAGACAGAGAGATGGAAAGGAGGAGACGGAGAGACGTAGACGGAGGAATGGAGACATAGACAAAGAGACAGGAATGAAAATGAAGAGACAACGACAGATAAACAGAGACAAAGACAGAGAAATAGAGACAAAAAGACAAACACGAAAAAACGTAGACGAAGAGACAGAGACAGAAGAACGGAGACGAAGAGATGGAGACAGCAAGGCGAAGACAGAGAAATGGAGACACACGGAAAAGAAGAAACGGAGACGGAGAGACGAAGACGGAGAGGAAGAGGAGAGATGGAGATGAAGAGACGAAGACGGAGAGGGAGAGACGGAGACGGAGAGGCGAAGGGACGGAGACAGAAAGACAAAGACGGAGGAACGGAAACAAAAAGGCAAAGATGAAAAAATGGAAACAAAGATACAAAGACGGTAGAACGGAGACAGAAAGACGGAGACAGAAAAACGGGACAGAATAACTGAGACAGAAAGACGGAGAAAGAGAGACGGAGACAGAGAAACGAAGACAAACGGAGACGGAAAAACGGAGACATAAAGACGGAAGTGGAGAGACAAAGATGGAGAGGCAGACGGAAAGACGGAGAGTCGGAGATGGAGAGACGAAGACGAAGAGGGTGACGGAGAAATAAATAGATAAATAGATAATTCGATTTATTACTGTACATTATGTTGTACAAAAATTAATACAGTATAATAAGCAACAAAATAACAAATAGTAAAAATAAAATAATAAAAAGCACACAACCGTAATTAAAATAAAAGTATAAAACATAAAAAGAAAATATAATATAGAATAACCAAAGGTGCAAACTTGGCAAGCTTATCCCAGCTACACCAAAGATAGAGGTCCATTTTTAAGGGAAAGGAAATATAAAAATGAGGATGAGGCTCTCAGTGTCGCAGGAAGATCATTCCAGAGACGTGAGGATGCTACCAGGAATGACCTTTGAAAGTATTCAGTGACAGCAACAGGTATGGTCGAAGGTCTCACATCACCCCTTAACGCCCTCACCGGCTGATTCCACAGGTACCTGGAATACAAGTAAGATGGTGAATGTGACGAGAACAACTTAAATACGAATGTAGTAGTAAAATAACTTATACGCCTCGCTGGATAACCAGGCCAGAGAGGATCTATAAGCAGAGATGTTCTCATGCCTACCTACACCATAGATATAACGCCAGAGTTGATGACTCTTTGCAGCCTAAAGTCAAGCTCAGCAGAAATATCAGAATAGACAAGACAGCAGTAATCCAGGAGTGGGAATAGCAGTGATTGTATGAGATGCTTACGTAAAGACAAAGTAGTGCTCTTCCTGAAGAAATTAAGCTTGTAAAGTAAGGAGTAAGACCTGTTACATACATTTGTGACGTGTTCCTTCCAGTTCAACTTGCTTTCCAACCAGACACCCAAGCTACGGACAGAAGACTCGAACTTAACAATATTCCCATTAATAAGAATACCGGTTATTGCCAATGAGGGCAACATGTTGATGTAATAATAAGAGTCAATGATGATGGCTTAGGTTTTAACCATATTAAGAGTCAAGTGATTACATGTGGCCCAATCACTAATCAGAGAGACATGATCAGACATGAGTATTGTATAGTAATCAAGTTGAACAATTGGGAAGTGCACGTATACATGCAGATCATCAGCGTAGATTAAATATTGTACATTAGAATGAAAATTGTACATTAGAATGAATGACGCGATTTCTTCATGATTTTATGTTAGAAAGAAGATCCCAAAGCTGGAAAAAAATTCAAGACTCAAATGCAATACACTCTCCTTGTATCAATTAAAAAATGACTGGTAATGTTTTTTCTTACTACTGACTCAAGTGAATGCATTTTCCACAGGTATTTTCCTTTCTCCGTGTGCGCAAGCACCTATTTAAAATTGAGGTTGAAACTTGATAATATTCAGTATTTACAAGATTAAGATTCGTCTATAAGGTTCGAATTCATGAATGTGATTTCAGTATTGAGTATAACTTGGAACTTAAGTATCTTCACTTGGGTATCAGCAGTTATTTTTGTTGGGTGGGATGTAGGGTTTAAAAATGGTAGAAAATGGGTGTAAAATGAGTAGGAAATGTATTTTATTGATAAAAGGATGAAAAATGGAGTTCTATGGGTAAGATATAGGGGGTCAATGACTAAATTTAAGAAAAATATATATTATAGAAAGATCTATATCTCTTTACATTATAAGAAGTTTTCGCCACCGTTTTCGACACTGCCACCGTGTATAAGAATCAATCTTGGCCCTAGTCTGCTATAATATAACTGAAATTTAGCTGAAATTCAGTTGAAATAGAAGCTACAAGTTAGCTAAAAGTTGGCCAAAAAATAGCTGAAACCTATATAAAAGTTAGCTAAAAGTTAGTTAAAACTTACCAGAAGTAGGATAAAACCACCTGAAAATCAACTGATTATTAAAGTCACTTAAATTATACAAAATTTAGATGAAAATTGACAAAACGTCAATTAAAAATTAGCTGATTGAGTTAAAGGCTGCATGTAGAGATGCGCTGTTAACAAAAAATTTTCTCTTTTGTCTAGAAGCTAGTCAAATGTAGACTCTAATAATATATTCTTCTTCTTCTTCTTAATTATTATTTTGGCCTCTTGGCTTGCTTCATATGAGCGTTACGTCTTAGGCCATCACCAAGTGATTATTATATTTTTTGTTTTTGTTGCCCAGTGGGACTTTTTATTATAATTCGAGTTTTGCCCAGAGGGACTTTTATATATATATATATATATGTTTTTGTGTTCTTCGGGTTTATTCCCTCGGAAAACTTCGAAAACTATTTTTTCTAATTTTTCCTAGGGAATCAAACCCCGATCCACTGGGACGCAAGGTCAGTTGATTTTTACAACTGCACTTTTTCATCCCTTAGCGACGGAGCTCGTAAGTGTGTACTGCGTACAAAGCACATATAACAGAGGTGCTCGTTTGAAAAACAGCCGAGAGCGAGATTCGATCCCGGTTCCCCAAGCATACGAATCCAACGCTCCTACCGACTGTGCCACAGACCGGCTCTAATAATATATTATAATTCAAGTCTATACTTGAAAAGAATAAGAAAATTAAGAAGGGTAGCTGAAGATGGAGGGAGTATGTATGTGAGATATGTATTAGGCGTGAGGATGGGTAATCATATCTCTCCCCGTAGACATGCTTTGGGTTAGCTACGTACTGATTCGAGGAGACAGTATCTTATGGCTGTACTCATGTACAAAATCGTACGTATGAATACTCCCGAATATCAAGTGGGTCACTTCACTAGATATATACCCAGAGCGACCACTAGGGGTGAGATTAAAGATCTTGCGGTGCCCTTCATGCGCACTGAGACTGGAAGAAATTCCTTTCAAGTTCAAGGTGCGCATTTTTGGAACTCCCTGCCTGCTGATATTGAAAATCTTCCATCAATCAGCAGGTTTAAAGCCGCTCTAAGGAGGTATTAACTCGACCTCGATTAAACAGTATTATTTTCGGATTATATCATATGTCTTAATTTATTATTTGATGTACCTTTTATAGATTTAAGGCATGATTGTATTTATTGGCGTGATTGTAGGATGTATGTGTATAGAGTGAATAATTATACTTTTATCAGCTTGACTTATATATTACTGTACATTCAACCTTGTTCTGTGATTTTAATTTACTGTATACTGCTGATATTTTGACTGCGCTCTTTACACGCTTGATTTTATGTAATTTTTTTGACTCATCGATATTTGAAACTGATTTTTAATTATATTATTTATACTCTTTGCGTGTATTTATTCGTTTTCTATTTTCTATCTGTGATTTCACTTTTATTTAATTTATTGACTTACTATTACAGTATTATTATCTCTATTATGTTTTATGACTGTGATATTATACTGTACTATTTTAATTTTATATATGTAAAGCTATTTCAAGTATTTTATGTATTTTAATTTTATTTGTAATTTTATTGCATTACATGCTCTTTTTGTAAATATAATACGAAATAAATAATATCTAATATAATCCAAACCAATTTTCAATAGCTTTTGCAAAATTTAATCAAAAAAAAAAAATTTTGTGGAAAATTTGAAGCAAATCCATCGATTACTTTTCGAGTTATAATTGACTAAATAAATACAAACTATTTTTTCTAAAATTCCAAAATGCTATAAAATTAAAACTACGCTAAGGAAATCAATTTTTAGAAGTTTATTTTATTTCGGGGATCGAAAATTATTCCCATGCAAATTTTTAAGCAGATTCATCGAATAGTTTACGAAAAATAATAAAAAAAATGAAAAATAGAAATTTTCTTTTTTTTTAAATGACTCTGAAATTAAAACTGCACTAAGAAAACCAATTCTCAATAGCTTCCCGCCAAGCTAGACAAAAAAATAAATTCTATGCAAAATTTGAAGCAAATCCATCGAGTAGTTTTCGAGATCCAGTTGGCTTACTAAATACACACATTTTCTGAAAATCACTTTTTTGACTCCCTGAGACCAAATATGAACAAATTAATGAAAAAATAGAAAATAATTTTTACATTTTTTAGTTAATTCTGAACAAAATGTTTCATATCAAACCCATACCTTAACTGCTTAGATTTAGAGATTAAAATTAAGAAAGTTTGAAAAATTGCGATTTTTTGAAATTTTGACTTAGCATTATGAGGACATTTCTAATTTTATCATTGCCTACACAAAAAGAAATTTGGCAATGCATGATTACCATTTTCTGATCATATAGGATTTCAAAATTATTTGAAATAAAATATTATAAATTTGATAAAGAATTTTTCTCTAAATTGTAATATAACATTTCATGAAGCTTCGAAATACCGTATCCTATGCTTGGAATCCTACATGGCAACAAAGAGGAAAAAAAGAATCACAAAACTTGACATCCCAGATGTCAAGCGCATTAAATCCTGTATTTTAAGAATCGTTTAAATGATACATTATCTCGTATATTACCATCCATTTCATTAACAAAGTTGAAAATAGTAATGTATTATTCAGTAGATGTTTATTTAGTATTTCAATCAACATTCAAATCTTCTATTGCCAAATTTCTTTCTGTGTATCATGGTTTAAACTGTTCTTTCAGACGTATATTTTAAGATGAAAAAAGATTTACGAGCTGGCTACCATTTGTAGTTGTCCTCTGAATAAAAAATGAATGCATGTTTTTAGTACTAATGCGTAACGATGATTTTAGTCTGAGTGCTTTGAAGTTTACTATTTAGAAGGAAAACTTTGGGAAAAGCTTTGGAAAAAAGATTTAGCTAGAACTGCAGGTGATGATTTTTAGATGGAAAAAAATGAATCCGTGTTTTTTCTTTTCATCAAATAGGACCTCTAGACAAAAATATGGACATTTTTACGAAAATGTTGCGAAAAGAAGTGTTTATATGAACATGAATCACCAGGCGATCAAACCTTTTACAAAAAAATATATTTCATTAAAAATATATTCCTGTTCCATTACATGTATATAATTAACTTCACCGATTTTCACTAAAGAGCAAATATATGTAGTTTAATATTTATAATAATAATATTTAAAATAATGTATATTTTTCATCTAGGAAAAAAAGGTAAGTAAATCCTAAATCGCATGTAAATTGTAAGGCACAATTAACAAAAGTCGAAAATTAAGGTCATAGGTGACTGTATCACGTATAATTTCGAACTTAAGTATCGTTTAGATAATGAATTCAGTAAACATTGGACGACAAAATTTTGAAATGTGTAACGAGTTACGTGTAACGCGTAATATCATTGAAGAACGGCTCTTATGTTTAGATTCTTGACCTTAATATATCACTATGAATTTAAACGATGAGATTAAAAATAACCTTTTTCCGTGAAACTTGCTCAAAAACAAATTTCGTTTTTATTTTTAATTACAATATCTTAACATATGTATTTTGTACATACGAAATACTGAATTTAAATATACAATTATAAGATTGAAATAAAATATTTTGGCTATTTTAAAATTCGAATATTTCAAAATAATAAATCAACTATTTGCAATTACCCAACAATTCTTTTTGCATCAAATGTAAATTCTTAATGATATATAAATATTACGAAGTGTATGTATCACAAGTAAGGTTATATTATATTCAATTTTATATTTGTTTTTTTCATTTTCACATCATAGATATTATAATTTATGAATGAATTCTTAATAATAATAAAGAATTATTATTTAAACAATTTAAATATTTTTATTAAATACAAGTAACTTTTTAATTATAGTTATATTTGTTTTAAAAAACAACTGAAAATGTCAATCGAATAACATTTTCATCAAAATAAATTTCAACACTATGATTATTGAAATAAAAATCATTATTTAATTATCATCCATTGTAATTATTATTTGTGTAATATACATGTATGAATGATATATTGAATGAATAATCATTTCATTGAATGAACAGTTAAATAAATTTATATATTTATAATTGTATAACATTATTTATTCATTTAAAGTTTCATTCAGTTATCATGCAGAGAATAAAGTACTTAAATTCATTTCATGATAATACATTATTATTTGAAAATCACTTGTTAACAATTCTTCATAAATAACATTCATGTAACCTTAATTACATATTCATATGTATGTGTGTTCGTATTCGTATGAATTGTCATTTATGTGAAAATTGTTAAGAATTGAATGTATTAATAATAGTTTCATTAGAGCAATAATATTTTTTTTAAGAAAAACATTAATTTTTAGAATATATCTAATGACCTAATTTAAAAAATTATTATTACATAATATAGAAATATCCTTTTTCGTATCTGTATTTTATAAAATGTATGTTAAAAAAAACATACTTTTTATAAAATACAATCTGAAAAAGTTATTTTTTTAATATTAAATTTATTTCATTAGTCAATTATAAAGACAAGAAAATACATGAAATATGGATAAATTTTTCTAATTATGTCTATAATTATAAATTCATATTTATGATCTGTCTAGATAGAAGTGAAATTTACCATAAAAAAGTAAACATTTTAAAGAAAATTTACTTAAAGATTGCAAGACATTTATCAAGAATGCAGGAAATCAACAATATTCTCTAATATCACCCCAAAATTTGTATTAAATATAATAATTGAAAATTACAATTATTCTATTAAGTTGGATTTGTTGTCAAAGTTACATTATATTTCACTTTAAATAATTCATACTTATGAATTTTACATAATATTTTAAATAAACTATGAAAATGATAATCACATATTTAATGTTATTTTAAACTATGAATGAAAAGTTTACATAATTATTATAATTAATAACTTATAAATTGTTATATTTTTTTATAAAATACAATTTCAACTTGAATAATTAACTTTATGTTAAAATTTAATTTTATTAATATTCAATTCCACGAGTATATATATATTAAATATATATATATATATATATATTATTGCTTGAAATAACCATTTTTAAAGCGTTATATCATTTTTATAAATTTTATTATTATTTTTTATCTTATTACAATTAATTCATAGGATTTATAATCATTTCTTAAATTATTCAGCTTTTAAAAGTAAAAATACACTGAATCAAATTAGTTAATATAAAAGCAATTCTATTGTGAATATTTTTAGAAAAAGTTCATTCAAATAAATTAAAAATTCCTTAAAGATTTTCAATAATGGGTTTGACTAAGAAAGATAAATTGATTGTTAATGGACAAGAATCGTATAGTGGAATTGCTCCTATGTTAACTGATATTCATATATTAGAATTTAATAATATTTTTAATCGATGCATCTTATTTGATATGCAATCAACTTTACTAATTCAAAAACTGCAATATATTAATTCAGTACCGATTGATGAATTATTTATTATTTATTATTGTTTCCCGGAAATTTCGAAAAAGGTCACTGGACTTATGTATATTATAATAATAAAATAATTTATAAATATAACAGTTTAAATATTAAATATCTACAAGATAAGCATAAGACTTATATAAACAGATTATTTCCAAACAAATCAGAATTAAGCATAGTTTTCGAAACAGTACAATAACAAACAAATAATTATGATTGCTGCCTCATTGCAATTGCTTTTGCTGTTGCAATACTTTATAACTTATGTCAATGTTGTTTCAGATATGCTATCTCTCAAATGCGGTAAAATTTATTAAGAATTTTCGAAATGCAACAAATAAGAATATTTTTAGTTTTATATAATTATAATAATACAAATGTTAATCCATCGGACATGATAAGAAGAAGTTTTTGTCATAAACAATGTTTTACCAAAATACCATTAAATTTAGATAACGCCAAGATTTAACTTCTTTGAAAAAAACTCACAAATGTATTTATTAGCACACCAAAAAAAGATCATGGAAATGTATCGTGAACAAAAAAATTCAAATCTTGATATGATCCAGATGGCAATTGATCATGACATTTCAGATAAAATTTTTTTTAAAACAAATGATTAATGGATTTCGATGATATCCACATAAATTATAACGATATTAAAATTAAGACTGATGAGATGAAATTAAATAATGAGAAAAAAGAATTAAAAGAGATAAACGATAAAGGAGCTTTATGTTTAACAGGATTAAATATGAAAATGATAACAGAACAATCGAATTGATGTAAAGAAAATTTAGAAAAAGACATGATTACGAAAATGCGGAAAAAGTCATGATAAATTAGAACTAGGACGTGTTCGTAATGTTTACGTAATAAAAAAATTATATGCAAATAAAAGAAGATTGACCATATAAATATAAAAAAATATTGAATAATAATAAGATATATTAATTTGTGGATCGATAAGTACATTTTATTTCAAAACTTACTTTCTGCGAAAGTATAAAATAAGACAAGTATGAGTTTGTTTTCCATCTCCTAAAAATGAATTTAAACTTTCATCAAGGGAATGATAATCAAAGAATCAAACAAGAGAAAGTTATGAAATCACTCAGAACATAGACAAGTATATAAAAGCCAAACTGAAATATTTTTTCATAAATTAATAATCTCTTATTTGATACAATAAAATATTTAATTCAAATAAAGCCAGCTTTATTTGTAAAAAAATAACCATAAACATACTTGGC
Organism: Anastatus disparis; assembly: GCA_017163975.1. NCBI lineage: Eukaryota > Metazoa > Arthropoda > Insecta > Hymenoptera > Eupelmidae > Anastatus > Anastatus disparis. The sequence goes on along the minus strand of JAFFSR010000272.1, from coordinate 2,507,057 downwards.
AGCCCCTCTTCTTTATGGTTTAAAATGCTGCCATCGCATAATTATTTCCCATGATAAGTTAAGTAAATTTCTATCAGGGCAGTTAAAATAATTCATATAAAAATTTCAGTATCAAATTGGTACTTTTGCTGATACTCTTTTGATTATTATGATATTATATAATTTAAAAATAAATTTTTAGCATGTATTAATAGACGAACCCTTCATTTTATAAATCTTTCACAGTATGGTACTACACTTATGAAATTTTATATTACTTTTAATAAAATAGTGCCTTCTATATGTCATTATATTATCTTTTTATCATTTTGAATGTAATGGCTAATGATATGATTTACTATAAATATATGTTTGTAATTAATTAAATGAATAACTACATTATCTACAGCCAAAGGACATTGATGCATATAGAACCGCGTAAAACAAAAATTATTATTTAACTTAATTATATAATTAAAATTAATAAATTATAGAAATAAATTATTAATCTATTGGATCATTGCATAATTATAGGAAATAATTATGGCAGCATTTTAAACCATAAAGAAGAGGGGCTGCCAAGTATGTTTATGGTTATTTTTTTACAAATAAAGCTGGCTTTATTTGAATTAAATATTTTATTGTATCAAATAAGAGATTATTAATTTATGAAAAAATATTTCAGTTTGGCTTTTATATACTTGTCTATGTTCTGAGTGATTTCATAACTTTCTCTTGTTTGATTCTTTGATTATCATTCCCTTGATGAAAGTTTAAATTCATTTTTAGGAGATGGAAAACAAACTCATACTTGTCTTATTTTATACTTTCGCAGAAAGTAAGTTTTGAAATAAAATGTACTTATCGATCCACAAATTAATATATACTTGTCTATCTTCTGAATGATTTCAGAACTTTCTCTTGTTTAATTGATTCAATTTTTTTTTTTATTATACATTAAATTAATATTAATTTTTTAAGTTAATTTTGAAGATCATGGAAAAGTAATATCAAATAAATATTGAAGTGATTCAACTTGATTCTTATAGTGGTTAAAAAGAAAACAATTTTTATGTATTTTTAACTATTTTTAATAGATATTTTTAAATTTTAATAAGTGAGTAAATCTTTGAAACTTTTAACTAAGGAAATTATTTTAAAAATTTATAAATAAACATTGTTTTTCCCTTCAATGTGTAATAATACTTTGGCTACATCTGAATCTTCATTTTGTTTCTAAAAAAATATCAAAAATTAATTATCATTTTAAACTATTCCGTTCGAATTTTATTTTTCAACAACTTCACAATAGCACTGCAGTTATGCACATATTTTTAAAACTAGTGAAAATATTTAATAATAATAAATATACAATAATTGATTTTAACAATTAAAAAGCTATCATCTTCCTAATATTGGTTATAATATTGTAAATTATTCTTTATTTTAAAAAAATATATTTTTCAATAATTATAAAAATTATTACTTTGAAATAATTGATTAAGTATTAAACGTTTATGTAATTAATTTTTTTTAATGTATTAACATTTTTTACATATTTTTTTAATAATTACATTATGATCTGTGTTTTGCATAATTTATCATACAAAGTGTACGTCAGATAGACAGTGAAGGTGCATTCGATTCTTGATTTTTTCTTTGCGCATCTAGTTAATTAGGAATTTTTAAATTCCATAAATCATTACATTTCTTTCCTTTTTTCCATGACACTTTTAAATATAATATATAAATATTAGACAATTTTTTATCACTTTACATGTTTATTTGAAGTTTGCATAATAATTTAACGATCGTTTCATCATCTTATAAGCTGCTTCATTTTTAGTATCTCACAGTATTTTTTTTTTCTGAATTTCATCACATCAAAACACTGCACTAGAGCGCGACTGCCATATCGAGGTCAGTCTTGATTTTTAATATCAAGTTGAAGATTTTCACGTTATTAGAAAGAAAAGATGTTTTATCGTCTAGCGATTTATATTCGATTAATTTCTAGATTGTTAATAAAAAATTACAAAAAAAATAAGTGATTATCGTGTCTTAAAGCATCAACTCCGTTTATGTAGTAACGAAATAATCTCTTATCGCGTACAAAGTCATTATTCTCGTATAATCGAAGAGCTGGATGACTGGTGATCTCAGTCTCAAGTACAACTTCATCGGACTCATCTTCAATTATTGCCTGAATCGCACGTCTCACAAGATTCGAGCCAATTTTGCGCTTTCTGTATTTCACGTCGACGGCAAGCATGGCTATATAACCGCGCTTTGTCACTTTTCTGTGAATATCAAATTTGCAGACTATAGTACCTATACATTCCTTTCCATCCATAGTCTATAAATTAAATATTTTATTTTTATTTATTTATTAATTAATTGTGTAAGGGTGAAAACCCATAACAATGACTTCTGGTTGCAAGAATTCAATTACAAAATTGATGTAACAAAGTTAACGTCATAAAGTTTTATTAAGTATATCTATACTTACTCTGTAACCAATGAATAATCAGATGTTGTAAAACGCCCTTTTTTGAATTCAAAATCCCTTCGTTTTAATATCTGATCCATGCCTGCTAGTAAAACACCGCGTACAAGTTCATCAAGAAGTGCGTAATTAAAATCTGATACTTCCTTTACATTATTTAAACTAACCAATAAAATAAAATATATAACCAACAAAAATAAATAAAAAATAATATAACCAAAAATATATGTCATCATCACATATATATAATCGAAGCGATCGAGTCGAGATATCGAAATTGTGGAAACCGGAAGTGAGATCTGAAGACAAAAAAAAAATCAAAAAATTATCCAAAATATTTATATTATTCAATATCTTCAAAATGAAATAATCTTTTAAAACGAAACTTTTAAAATTATGTACTAATTAAAAAATACTTTGGAATTTTGCTTAAAAGTCCTGTATGAAGGATATACATTTCTTATAAGAACAAATCTAATATTTCGAATACTCATATCAATGTATAATGGAACGCGGTCGCTTGTCAGGCTTTTATACATTCAAACTCATACTTGTCTCTGGAGCGCTCCCGCGCTCCTTGATAATGAAAATGAAATGAAAAAAAATACTGATAAATTAGGACAAATACGTATAAATGAGGCTTTACGTAAGAAAGAAGCATATATGAAAATCAAAAAAGAACAACCAAATAAATATAAAGAGAAATTAGAAAATATTAAGATAAAGAAAATTGAACTCAAGAAAAAAAAGTACTGATGAATTAGAATAAATACGTGCGAATGAGGCTTTACGAAAAAAGAGGCTTATATTTAAATGAAAAAAAAACAACCGAATAAATATAAAAAAAGTGAGAAAATACAAAGATAACGAAATTAAAATTTAAGAAAGAAATGGGTACTGATGAATTGGGCCCTTGCATGAAAAAAATGCATTATATCCGTCAGGTAGAATACGAAAAAATAAAAGAACCGTTTTTTTTTTCTTTTTTAAAATATGATGAATTGCAAAAGTTATAGCCAGTAGAAATTAATATAATTCTGATATATATAGATATAGCGCCAATGTATATAACTTTACGATTGCTAAAAACAGGTGATGTCACACAATTTTAACTGCCTTTATCTCTTTGTGTTTTTATTTTTGTGGTATAAGAACATATACGTGTCTTTTATTTTTTCTTTTTCTAAATGACGGATATAATGGATTTAAAAAAAATTTTTCACGTGAAGACCCAATTGAAACAAATGCGTGTAAATGAGGCTTTACGTAAGAGATAAGCTCTTATGAAAATTAACGAAGAACAGTTAAATAAATATGAAGAAAAATTAGAGAATATTAAGGTAGCGAGATTGAAATTTAAGGAAAAAATGAGTACTGACGAATTGGAACAAAAACAGTCGAATGAGGTTTACGTAAGAAAGAAACTTATATAAAAATTAAAGAAAAACAATCAAATAAATATAAAGAAAAACCAAATTATACTAAGACAACAAAAATGAAATTAGAGAAAAAAAAAGGGTACTAATAAATTGAAGGAGAAAAAGTGGGTGAGAGAGGAAGAGAGAAAGCAAGAGGGAGCGAGAAAGACATAGACATAGACATTCTTTATTCGGCCTTGGGGTATATACCCTGACTGGCACTATAAGGTAAAATACAACGACATATAAAATTATTTATAATCATATATGTTCTATATGAAAAACACAGTCTTTATATAAAAAACAAATATTTTTTTACATGAAAATACGCTTATAAAAAATATATCGCTCTTATAAACATATGTCGCCCTTACGCAAAAGTACAAGTCCAATTATAACTAATCTTTATACTATGCACAATGCGCGACCGGCCTGATGACGCCCTTTTTATGATAGTAAGTATTTCTCCTACTGGACTAGCACGAATTTTATATCCGTGTAAACGTGCCAAAATCTCTCTTATGTTATTAGTTTCTCATTTGATAAGTATCGCAGTAAGATTATCTGTGCTGCTACATAACGCTGCGAGAAAATCCAATTTTAAGAATTAAATTTTCTTTTTTCCTAGGATGTTTACTATTTTCACATAATCCATCTTCAAATTCATGATAGACAATAAGGTATCATCTAAGTTTGAACTATAATCGATACTTAGCTTTTTTACCTCTACTAATTTTGAAAAATCGAGAGTATAATTAATTTTCTATCCGTTGATAATCAACTCCCCTAAACAAGGGGTTACGCTTATAATATTGGCGATTCGCCCTTCCAGATCGCGGTTATTGGTTACGTTAATACTTTTGAGGGTTAATGACATTATTAAATTGGGACTATAAATCCATTTGATCAGCGGATAGCTCTCGTTGGTAGAACTAAGTTTCCACTTCTCTAATAAATTATATCCATTAAAGATGTGTTCAAGTAGCATGAAGTCATACACCTCTTTATCACGATTGCGCGCATCATGCAGCGATAACATTTTTAATAACGAATTGACCCTGATAAACACTACAATCTGATGTATTTGTTTTCTTTTACAGTTGGTTATAACCAACACTATTAAATGGTCTGCAAGCTGTTGATTTAAAAATTTTTAATTTACTTCATCGTTATAACTAATATGCAATTCTTCTATATTATATAACTGGACCTGTCTGCCTATAGCAGATCTTGTCTTTCCTAAAATCAATTTTTTAATACTAGGCCAGTTATCGAGGGTTTCCAGGATCTTGTTTGTGACATCAACGCCAGACACGTCATCTATCTCTAAGTGTCGTAATTGGCCCCGCTAGACATCGAGAATTTCACTTAAAAAACTACTATCTACATTAGTTGTGCTTGGACCAACCAGGATGTTCTTAAATTTAAAATTTGCTGCATCGTGGAGCATCAGTCGAAGCAGTTGTGGTGTTGATATTTCCTAATTGACGAAGAAAAATCAACTCTGAGGTCTAGGAGAAGTTCGGAAAAATGACAGGCCTTAAAAAAAGTGAAGAACTCATCAGCGCCAAGATACGCAACAATCATGTTCAGCAGGGCTTTATCGTTTAATAATATGAGCATTTCATTACTAAACAGCCGACTATCAGTAATAGGCCACCTCACGAAGACACCCTGTGCACTTAAGTGCTCCTCGTGCGGCCTTACTCTTATCTTATATGACCTGCAGCTGTCGTATCTCCAACATAGAAAACCCATGCCAACCATGCATTGTATTTTTGCTGAAACTGCGATGTTGTTACACAGTATGGTGGCTGAAGTTTTGCCTGCGTGATGAGCTACATTCACAATCTCGTAACCATTGCAATCCGCCTCTCTCAATATTCCGTCTACATCTTCTCTAGATATAGTAACAAAGATGTTGAACATGAACAGCTTGGTAACCAACTGTCCATTAACTAAAAGGACAAGGTGTAAGGTCGTATCCTCTATGTATTCTTGAGTCACGTTCGCGATAATGTGGCGAGTGTTACGCCTCCTCTTCTTATCATCCTTAATCCTAAAATATCCTTTGTACTCTTCCATATGTAGAAGAGCCAAAAAGCAGTCTGCCTTGATGGTATGACATTGCTGACTATCCTTTAACCGCTCGAATTCCGCAATGGTCCACTGGAGCGCCTCCATGCTATCTGCAGAATAACATGGAGTTAGGTGTTTGTTAATCTTATAATTAGCCTATATTACTATGCGCATTTCTATTTGCAAATGTTATAATACTAGCTAGATATACTATCGCGATTTAAAATCCATTTTATATAACACTCGAGTCACATCCTAAGCCAATATTTGGTAGATGGTTGCACTCCAACATGCTGTCGAAAAGTGTGATACCAACCTTGTCATAATCTACTGACTTATTATGTCCGACATATGCTAAATCAGTCATATACTTGCTAAATGTTTTAGAGACGTGAGTTCCGTCAAAAAAAGTCTGCAAAAATGCTGGAATGTCGTGAAATGCATAATTTTTCTACGCTTGCAACAGTTGAACATTATTCAATAGCTTTGCCCATGGCAAAGAACCTGCTGCCCAAAATAACATATTAAATAAAAGTGGCTTTAGGTCACCACGTCGGATACATGAACTATTGTGAGCGTCTCTGCTCCTAAAGAGTCCATCACCCCTCTGTGCACTGAGTGTAACGGGTCCATTGAATCCAGTGTATATTGGTGCAACTTGGTTGAAACCTGACGGATAAACCTGTTCTGGATTATTCCTGTCAAGGAAAATATTTTTGGGTTTAATGTTGTTATATGACTGACCTGTGCTATGCACAAACTCTAGTGCGAGGACCGACTGCCAAGCCATCGAGTAAACCTGTTCCAAAGGCAATATGCCATTATTGTCAGCCAATATATCACCCAGGTTTTTTTCATATCGTTCGGTGGTCGAAAATCTATAATGATCCGAACCCACCATGAACTCGCCGTGTGCTAAAAATCTAGCAATGGATAATGAGAGTATCTCGGAAATGCTAGCTAGAGTTTCCTTGACCATAGTTAAACGACCATCCAAGGTCAGTTTCTTATTTTTATCTTTGAGCGGTTTGGTTTTGGCGTTTGCGTTTACGTCGCTAGTTGCTAGACCCTGCAAACCTAAGTTACTTTCTACCTCTTCTACCTCAACTGAATCATAGAAATTATCAGCATCGTTTGGAGGAGCCATGTTGTACACAGTCTTATTTCTAGTCATAGACTGAGTATTTGCAAGGGATGAATGTTCTACTCTACGCATACCTTAGCAACGCAACGCTCAAATTGACATACCTGCGTCCAGAACCCACGCTAACAAATGGTCTCACACGCCACGCCACAATTCTCCCTACTCAAACGTGCACTCTCACTCTAACATAAAGGGTTAAAACAGAGTCGTGGACTAAAATTATTCAACATAAATACAAATCTGTGCATAAAAGACTAGAAATTCATAAATTTACTTTGCAAATGCCTGGTCTCCTAGAGTCATGAGCTGTCGACTCACAGATTCTAACAGGGATAGCATCCAAAATGTCTCCGTGCCCAAGTATGGCATACGCCAGCACTTACAAGCTCTTAAGAAGAACAAACGTCACACGTTAAAAAAAATACACTCATATTGCTCATTTGAAAACAAAGGTCCAATTGTCTGCTGGCTCTATTCGCGCGCTTTATGAACTAAAATAATATAATTACGACTAGCTGACTAGTAGACTAAACTAGCTAATGAAAATTGAATCGGGTCGGTCGCGCATATGTATCACTTGAAAAGACTGAGATCCATAGATTTATTTACTTATGTTGAGAATTCATATAATGTTAACTATTACGAACAACTCTCAATGATCTCACTCCGTTCATAATAAACTAAACTTCAATATTTGAATAAGCTATTTAAATAAATTAAACTCACAAAACAACTGTTAAATAAATATTATTATACGCGAATTCGCTGCTTCGCACGATGTTGAATGCCGTTGAACGCATCCCGATGACTTTAAAAAAAAAAATTTTCTGCTTTCAAAGTTGCGAAAAAATAAAATGGCGTCGGTGCCGTTTCCGGACGCTATCGTAATGCTTTAAAAATTTGCGGTCACTAAATGGCCACTGTACCACGCTTTCCTTTTACGTTTTATCTTTTTTGTTCAATTTTATATTTTATTATTTTTAATTCTTATCTAAATTTCTTCCTTGGTTGTTCAATTTTTATATTTCATTATTTTTACTCTTCGACTTTTTAAATTTCTTTTTTCAAGAAAATTTTCTCCTTCTGCGTTTTGCGGCCGGCTTACCAACTTGATTTTTGTGCCGGTTCTTCTTACGTGCTGATTTTCTTGATTTTTTTAATTTTACTTTTTATTTTATATTAAACACGCAATTACGCAGAAAAAATGATTTTTAGGAGCGAATTTTCGCGCGCGCACTGCGCATACCTCGTAAGAAAAAAAACGTTGAACTTAATGTTCCAGGTGTGCTGGATCGTTGCTGAATCGCTGCTTTGTCGCTGGCCCGTTGTAGCCGTTGAAAACACGTTAACAGGCGTGCTGCACAGTGGACCAAAAATGTTGCGTCAGCCGATGAACGAAGTCACGCTACGACGTAGATATTATGCATCCAATATACGACAAAGGTGCCGTTAAACGACGATGCGATGATGAAGCACTTGAAAAAGGCCACTTCCTGGCGGCTAATAATCGTTGAAAAGGAACAGCGTGGCGTCAAGCCCTTAAATTGATGTAGAGAAAAACTTTTTGCCGAAACTTCGTAGAACGCGGTTTGATGAAAATGGCGGCACTTTCTTCCTTCCTCACAGGAGTCACCAATGTAGATTGAATATATTAAGAAGCTTGGTTAAGCCAAGATAGTCGTTATAGTTAATCCTGGAGTGCAAACCAGGAACGTATTAAAAAAGGAATGGTGAAATAACTGCAACAAAAAATACGGTTGAGTTAAATTTATTATATGTAAATAACCGCTACTACGGCGTACAGGTAGACCCAATCACAGTGAGGTCTGAAGCTAAACTTGCTTGCTCGAGAGCTCGCAACGTGCTCTCCACTTACGAACGGCTAAAGCGACGCCTATACTAAGTTAGCGCCTGCGTGGTATTGAACGTACCCACAGATATTTTGTTGCTAATTTGTTGCTGACTATTCCGCCCGGAAACGATTTTGTTTTTCTAGCCGTTTTCGAAAAATCATGGCTGTGCTAGCATAAGTTGAACGCTAACACGACCACTGCAGTAACTTTTTTTTTAATGATTAAAGTTTCGATAATAGCGAATAAAAATTAAAAAATTATATTTTTGTAAAATAAATATCGTAACAGAAATTTCATTCGTTTCATTTGCAATTGAAAAGAATTAATTCTTTAGAAATTCTAAATTTAAAATTATTTTTAAAATACGAAAAATAGGAATAAAGATTGAATAAACTTTTCTGCCCTCTAGCCGGAAAGCGACAACTTTTTGGTCGCTGTCCAAAACAAAGTTGTCGCTTTCCGACGCCGTTGAGCAGAAAAAAAGTATACAATCCTTGGCCAGTAAATAAGAAAGCCTTAGATCACATGTTAGTAAACCTCGGCTTCGCCTCGGGCAAGAATTACATGTTATCTGAGACCTTTCTTACTTTTTTGGCCATGGGTCGTAGTATACTATTTATGAGTTTTATAATTTTCCTAGAGAAGTTTCACTTTTGTCAGCCAATCCCAGACTGCCACACCACTTTTTTTTAAATAAAAGCTGGGTTCAAATCTTTTCGAAATAGTAGTTACAGCATCTAAAAATTTTATTTTTTTCCAAATATATCGAGCAATGAAAATTGGACCAAATTTTAGCATTTATTTTTAATAAATGTTATAAAGAGGAATTTAGGTCCAGTTTTCATTGTTCTATACTTTAGAAAAAAATAATATTTTTAGATGCTATAAGTGCTATTGCGAAAGGATTTGAAACCGGCTTTTATTTAAAAAAAAGTTTAAACTTCTAGTTATTGATGCTAAAGAAACATAAGCGTTTAAAAATCTAGTAACATAATATGGCTATAAATAAATATAAATATCTGCATAAATAACAAGTCATATGTAAAAAAAGAAATTAGAATAAAATATGAAGAAATTATTTCTATTTTCCGAATGCAAAAACAATTTGATCTCTTTATTCTACGGATTAATCATAAACAAAAATTTGTTATCAAAATTACGATTTTGGCATATAAACGAGACAATATCACCTTTTGTACATTTCAAGTGAGCCCATTCCTTACATAATGAGTATTATACCTTAATAACAGTGTTAATATTTATCCTGAAGGTTTGTTGATATTTGCCCCTACACAGCCATTTTTTCAAAAAATATCATTAAAAATATAAATATGAACATGATGCATATAATATTAATGCGATTAAATAACTCATTTTTGACGTGGATTAATATAAAATAATTTTAATATTATTAATTATAACAGAAGGAATCTAAAACAAATATTTACGTATGTAGAAATTCTATATTACCTGCCAAAAAAGGCTGTATTCTACGTCTCTCCTCTGCGAAGTCGTGTGCAGTACTGAATATGTTTACATTAAAGGGGATGTCATAACTCACAAAGATAACTATGAAACCTCTAGGACTGTTAGTGTCAATATATATTGAGTGTTAATATTTACTCCTGTTACTTTTAACCTCGGTATTTTCTACCATCAAGATTATTCAGTTAAATGAAAAAAAATTATTCTATCAAGTACCATCTGAGACATATACATTTTTTCGTAGAAAATTAGCAATAAATTTTAATAAGAAATTAAAATTAAAATTCCATCCTCGTCAATAGATTCTAAATTTTAAATTGAACAAAATAAACTTTGTTGCAGTCAAATAAAACCATTTTTGAGAGTTTAGCATAATTATTTATGATTGCATTAGATTTGTATAAAAGAGTATAGCTGGATAAGTACGTTAAAATGGCCTGTCCTTCGATTTTTTTAGAATTTGGCCTATTTATTTATCATGTCAAAAAACACCGATTCTAAAAGTTACAGCTCGCTAGACTCAAAATTGGCTTTCTAACCTCAAAAAATGTGATTTTCAGTTTTTTAAGCATATCTCTGCGAATTTTTAACCGATTTGGGTGATTCGAAATCGAGATTAAAGGAAATCATAATGCGCACATAAGCTTGTTATTTTTAGAAATTTTTTAAACTAAAACATAATCTAAAAATGGGTTTGAAAATTTCTAAGTTGCGTAGAAAAAAAACTATTGTTTAGATTTTTTTCAAGTTCACCTCAAAGTCTTCTTTTTATTTGAATTCAGTACCATAAATTTTTTCAGATTTTTTAAAAGGGTGGAAAGTAGTTAAAATAATGAAAAACTCAAATTCCCACTCATTTTTGGAATTTTTAGAGTATTTAGACAATTTCAAATTACAATTTATGATGAAAAATGAGTTCAGCGACCCAAAATACCCTTTAGTATGAGTTTCCGGTTACATTTTTCCACGATATATTGCTCAAATGACGAAAACTAACCTCAAAAAACGCGTTTTGATATTGCATACGACGTAAAAACTCACGTTATCTCGGTAATGGTCCAAGGTGTTGACTTAATGTTTATTGAAAACATCATTTTTTCTTCAAAAATGCTATATTATTAATGACATAAAAACTCACATTTTTCATATTTGACACAGTGCTTTTGATGTTAAGCTAAACACTAACCTTTAAAGTAAGTTATCTACCAACAAATTCGTTTAGATATAATGGTAAGTCACGTTTCTTTTGAATAAGTAAGAGTATATGCGCGAAAAAAATTATATAAAAAACGCTGTCAACTGCTTTAGCGCAGTGCTTTAGAGTTCTTTAAGTTCGAATAATAAGACTTTATTTTTTTAAATGTAATTCTAATATAAAAAATTATTTACCAGTAATATTTCCTAATATTTTTATAAAGCTCATCTTAATAAAGTTTCATAATTAAATTTGGCATTAAAAAAAATAATAATATAATGAAAAAAAAGATTATTTGATAAATGAAAAAGCAAATCAATAGATCGTGCAAATTTTGGAACATATGCATCGAGTACTTGACGTAAAATAAAGAAAAGGAAAAAAAATCAAAATTATTTTAATTCTTTACTTATAAAAATTATTTAATGACAATTAATTAGTTTATTATAAAATATAAAATCATTTGAAAATTTCAAAAACATTTGTGTCCATGTAGTTATTTTTTTGTTCTGAAAATAAAATAATGAGAATATTCAATTTTCAGTCATATGCAGTAGGCTAGAACCACTAAACATATCGTTAGGTTGGCGGAAAAACATCATAACTCAGCTAAACTCTTAAAAACGTAACAACTTGGTTTTGTTCACGAAAAGGTTCGAATTCAACTTAGCGCTAAAATAAGTAGTAATTATAAATAAACGTTATAACTCCTATGTTTAAGCATAAAAGTTATAACGTTTTTATGGCCAAGCCCGAATTACAATTTTTTGATACGCTAAGTTGAATTACAACTTCTTGGTTGCCGAAGCCAAGTTGTTACGTTTTTGAGCTTAGCTGAATTACGATCTTTTTCCTCCCACCCGACGATATGCTCAACTACACCCAACGACAACAGCGCCCTTGTTCCTTCTTGTTCCTTATGGTTATAGTTTATGCATGTTTAGCTGTCATGACCTTCTGTTTTGATTGTGGTCAAAAAAATTTGTATTAATAGAACATACAACGATATTACAAATAATATTAAATATTATTTGTAATATCGTTGTATGTATTAAATATTATTTGTAATATCAAATTTCGAATTAATAGAACATACAACGATATTACAAATAATATTAAATATTATTTGTAATATCGTTGTATGTTCTATTAATACAAATTTATTTTACCACAATCAAAACTAATTAATTGTCATTAAATAATTTTTATAAGTAAAAAATTAAAATAATTTTGATTTTTTTTCCTTTTTCTTATTTTACGTCAAGTACTCGATGCATATGTTCCAAAATTTGCACGATCTATTGATTTGCTTTTTTATTTATCAAATAAGCTTTTTTTTCATTATGTTATTATTTTTTTTTAATGCCAAATTTAATTATGAAACTTTATTAAGATGAGCTTTATAAAAATATTAGGAAATATTACTGGTAAATAATTTTTTATATTAGAATTACATTTAAAAAAATAAAGTCTTATTATTCGAACTTAAAGAACTCTAAAGCACTGCGCTAAAGCAGTTGACAGCGTTTTTTATATAATTTTTTTCGCGCATATACTCTTACTTATTCAAAAGAAACGTGACTTACCATTATATCTAAACGAATTTGTTGGTAGATAACTTATTTTAAAGGTTAGTGTTTAGCTTAAGAGGCGGCCGTATAGTTCTGTCCTTGTCTAATCTAAATTTTCTTTATTATTAATAAATTAAATATTTTCATAGAAAAGTAAGATAACCGCCCAATAGAGCAAAAGACAAGCAAACGATTCTCTTTTATGAAAAGATACGAAATTTTGATTATTTTTCGAGTGAAGTCTGAAACGGAAAAACAGTTGAATCAACTCAATCAAGTTCGATTGTTTTTCCGTTTCAGACTTCACTCGAAAAATAATCAAAATTTCATATTTTTCCATAAAAAAGAATCGTTTGCTTGTCTTTTGCTCTATTGGGCGGTTGTCTTACTTTTCTATGAAAATATTTAATTTATTTATAATAAAGAAAATTTAGATTAGACAAGGACAGAATGATACGGCCTCCTCTTAACATCAAAAGCACTGTGTCAAATATGAAAAATGTGAGTTTTTATGTCATTAATAATATAGCATTTTTGAAGAAAAAATGATGTTTTCAATAAACATTAAGTCAACACCTTGGACCATTACCGAGATAACGTGAGTTTTTACGCCGTATGCAATATCAAAACGCGTTTTTTGAGGTTAGTTTTCGTCATTTGAGCAATATATCGTGGAAAAATGTAACCGGAAACTCATATTAAAGGGTATTTTGGGTCGCTGAACTCATTTTTCATCATAAATTGTAATTTGAAATTATCTAAACACTCTAAAAATTCCAAAAATGAGTGGGAATTTGAGTTTTTCATTATTTCAACTACTTTCCACCCTTTTAAAAAATCTGAAAAAATTTATGGTACTGAATTCAAATAAAAAGAAGACTTTGAGGTGAACTTAAAAAAAATCCAAACAATAGTTTTTTTTCTACGCAACTTAGAAATTTTCAAATCCATTTTTAGATTATGTTTTAGTTTAAAAAATTTCTAAAAATAACAAGCTTATGTGCGCATTATGATTTCCTTTAATCTCGATTTCGAATCACCCAAATCGGTTAAAAATTCGCAGAGATATGCTTAAAAAACTGAAAATCACATTTTTTGAGGTTAGAAAGATAATTTTTAGTCTAGCGAGCTCTAACTTTCAGAATTAGAGTTTTTTGACATGATAAATAAATAGGCCGAATTCTAAAAAAATCGAAGGACAGGCCATTTTAACGTACTTATCCAGCTATACTCTTTATAAACTTTAAAATGTTATAACTCTTTAATAATTCATCATATTTGAATGAAACAAAGTTTAAAATAATTGTTTTAATATTATCCAATAAGTTACTAAACTGAAAATTAAATAATCACTTTCTACCGAAAAATATAGACGATTTTCTAAAAAACTAACTTTTGACACAGACTGTATAGCCCATACAACCTTAAAATCATATTAAGTCATGTTCAAAGGTTTAGTAGGGAAACCCACTGACCCAAAACTTTCACATCCTAGTAAACAAATATCAAACTTGCACATCCGAACTCCATGCTCTTCATAGCCTCTGTTACACCAGACATCCCTCAGTCCTACACATCTCTACCCCATGTATGATGTTTGTTTAATGGAAACTTCAAGATCATTGAAGCTTCTGTTGTAAATTTGTCAACCTTACGTTTAGCATTACCCAGAAACAACAACGTGGACGTAGTAAGGATTGTTTCCTTTGGGGTGCTTGATTATAGTGAGTCTTCTTGCCTTTCACTGTTCGGGATGCTTGATTGAAGTGAGTCCCCTTGCTTCTCACTGTTCGGGGTGCTTGATTTAAGTGAGTCCCCTTGCCTCTTACTGTTGGGGGTGCTTGATTAAAGTGAGTCCCCTTGACTCTTACTGTTCAGGGTGCTTGATTTAAGTGAGTCCGCTTGTCTCCCACTGTTCAGGGTTCTTGGATTTTTCAGAGTTCGACCTGTATTTGACCTTAAAACGACCTTGAAAAACATGACTTAATATGATTTTAAACGTAAAATTTTCCACTCTTTCTAAATCTGGGGTAAGAAATAGGTTTTATAACTAAAAAAAACCACTTGACCTTGACATAACCTTGAAGGTCAAGTTCAAGGTCAAAGCTGTTAGGACCATCGTTTGGTTCCCTTTGTCCCCTACAACTTTTGTCTAAACCATTTTTTCCTATCTGTCTCAGGATCCGGGAAATCCGGGTGTAGCGATTAAAATGGGTCACCGTGTTTATATATATATAAGATGAATCATTCGCTTTTATTTGCGTTTTTTATAATCCTATAAATGCACGAAATTTATGTGAAAAATATAAAGATAAGTTTCACTACCCTAAATACGAAAAAAATATAGGCAAAAATATCGCATTGAATGTTATCAAAGAAGATAGACGCTTATAGAAGGACACTTCTGGGTTAAATTTTTCGTCCGAAACGCTGGGTAACACTTTAACATTGTTTGTATATCTATACATATAAAAAATTTGATATATATAGATATAAAAATACATGGGATCTAGTGGCGCCCTCAGTAGCTGGGTAACTCATTTTTGGCAGAAATCACTTCGCTCCTGATGTCGCTCGGTTGCATTTTCATATATTATATTATTATATATAAAGTTGCTAATTTTATTAAAAATAGTAGTTCAATATAAAATATGTATTTGATTTTTTTTTCATATATTCATATCATTATATTGTACTACATTATAATAAAAAATTTTTTAATTTTTTGTAAATTAATAACCTTTAATAAAACTAAATAATTATTATTGAGAATCATAGCATAAGAAGAATGTTCATATTACCATCAACTTTCACAGGATGTCCGTGTTCCTTACATCAAAATTCTCTTTATCCCATGATATTACGTAGTACGAAGAATTGGAAAACCAGATTTTTTCATCACTATGGGATGCAATCCGAAATGGGAAGAAATCACAAATAATATAGGACAAAGTGATGAAGTAACAGATAGACCAAATATTGTTGTCAAAGTATTTTATCAAAAATTAAAACTATTAATAGAGCAAATTTTAAAAAAACATATTTTGGAAAAATGCATTGCATATTCATAGTAGAGTTTCAGCAGAGAGGATCACCGCATGCCTATATGCTAATATTTTTAAGCAAAGATGATAAAATTTACAATAGTGATGACGTTGATAAATTTATAATAGCTGAAATTCCAAATAAAAATGAGAATCCCAGATTATATGAAATAGTTAAACAATTTATGATTCATGGCCCTTGTGAAGATTAGAATAAAAACTCACCTTGTATGGATGGAGAACCAGAAAAGTGTACGAAAAATTTTCTGAAACCATTTAATAAAACTACAATAATGACAAATGGTTATCCTATTTATCAACGAAGAAATGATAAAAATGAGATAGTATATACCAACAACAAGAGAGCAGACAATAGATTTAAATTTTTCTATTATCTCGTATTTATTACTAAAGTTTAACTGTCATATTAATAATAAATTATGTTCAACAATAGGACTTATAAAATACTTAGTTAAATACTGCTTTAAAGAACGTGATTGTGCATTTATAGAAATGAAAGCATGTGAAATAAATACTGAAAGTAATACTAATGATAAAACAGATGAAACGAATGATTTGGATATGTTCTATGATAAAATTAAACAATGCATAAACACAAGATACGTTTGTCCGCCAGAAGCTATGCATCGCATATTGGAATATAATATTAGTGAACTTTCACATACAATTTATAGATTAGCCGTTCGTAATGAAAATGAACAATATGTGTATTTTAAGGAAGGATCCGAACACGAAATTGACGAGAAAAATGTAAATACAACACTAACAGCGTGGTTTAAACTTAATAAAAGTGACCCAGAGGCACATAATTACTTTTATCCTGATATACCGCAACATTATGTTTTTAATCAAATACATAAAACATGGACGGAAAGAAAAAAGACTATGAAACCTATTCTAACCGGAATGTACTTAGTTAATCCAAAACAGAGAGAAAGATTCTTTTTAAGGTTACTTCTGCTTCACGTGAAAACTGCAAAATCTTTTAAAAACTTAAAAACTTTCAATGGAATTACGTACCCAAGATTCTTTTAATCAGCAACAGCAAGAAATTTAATTGAAATCGATGATGAATGCAATAAATGTTTAGAAGAATCATGTAAATCTCGATTTCCACAAGCTCTTTGTCAATTATTTGGTTACATTTCTACATTTCACAATCCAATTAATGCTCAAAAATTATATGAAAAATATAAAATCATCCTCCAAAAATGAATGAACAAAAAGGTGAAGAATATGCATTCAGCATAATTAATGATATTTTAACTAATAATGGATTCTCATTAACTGACTTTAATTTACCTACTTCAGAATACTATATTGAAAATAATGAAATTAAATATAGTACAGAAAATAATGTTAATAATATTGGGTCAATCATTGATACTCTAACAAATGCTCAAACGGCGATTTTTAATTCAGTATTAAATTTATTAAATACAAACTGCACTGAAAAGTATATATATATATATATATATATATATATATATATATATATATATATATAGACGGTCCAGGTGAAAGTGGTAAAAGCTACTTATTAAATACCATAACTTATATAAAAGTTCATGGAATCAAGTATTTAGTTGTATCATGAACAGGTATAGCGGCTAATTTATTACAAGACGGTGTGACAGTACATACATCATTTAAATTACCATTAAACATATCTGAAGACACAATATGTAATATTAGCGAAATAGGTAAAAAAATGACAAATGTATCAATTTTTATCTGGGATGAAATCACAATGACATCAAAATACGGTTTTGAAACCGTCGATCGCATGCTTAAAGATGTATGTGATAATAATTATCCGTTTAGAGGGAAAACATTTATCATATCAAGTGATTTCAGACAAACATTACCGAAAATAAAACATGGAATTAGAACTCAGATATTAGAAAATCGTGTTAAAAAAAGCTATTTTCGGGAACATTTTCAATGTATGTCTTTGAAAGAAAATAAAAGTTTATCGGAATCAGATGATAAATTTAAAAATTGGTTACTAAATATAGGAAATAGTAATTTTTATTCAAAATATGAGAACGAAAATGAAGTTATACAAATTCCAAAAGAAATATTGTCAAATGGCAATCTAATTAATGAAATTTACGGGCATAATATAAATATTGAAAATTGTGACTATTTTAAAAATATTATTTCAGCATCGAAAAACGTAGATGTAACAGAAATGAATGAAAAAATTTTATCAAAAATAAATGAACCAGTAATAGAGTACTTAAGCATTGACTCAGCAAAAGATGCAAATGACGAAAGTTTAGACGCAATTTTGCCAACAGAATTTTTAAATTCTTTAACGCTAAACGGTTTACCTCCACATAGATTACAATTAAAAAAAGAAGCTATAGTAATGCTTCTACGAAATGTTGATTTGAATGAAGGACTTTGTAACAGAACTCGAAAGGGAATCGAAGAACGGTGCGCGTTGTTTTTCTTTAATGTCCCGGAACAAAAAGAACGTTATATGTGTGTACAGGCGCATGTAAGGATGGAGGTGCGTACAAGTGCATAAACGGCAGAGTTTCGGTGCTATGTGCAATTTCGTATACATGCAGGATTTTCTTTTCTTCATCTTACCATTGGGTTTTTCCGCAAATTGGCTTTCTATGAGAAATGCATTTCTTTCGAGGCGAGTTAACATGGCGGATCTGCGACAGTAAAAGAAAGAGATAGAGAAAAGAGAACAGCATAAAGTGTGAATATACATGTGCATAAGAAAGAATAAATATATATATATATATACATATATATATACACATGAGCGAATTTTAAACTTAATAAAGTTAAATTAAAAAAAATCCTAGGTAAATGCATAACTAGTTAAAGCTTTTATATGTGATCTACTTGAGTTCGGTATTTCACATCAAATCTAACTAGTAACAATTTAAAAATTAACCCTTGTGAGTTTTGATTCTGATACGACTTGTGTTCGGTCTACTAGAGTCTTGACAAAATAAGGTAGAAAGATCAAAATGATCATTATAAAATAAACCTCACTGATAAAATAAAATGATGTAAATATTAAAAGTTCGTATGTTGCTTGTGTTCAGCAATGTCGAATTTCTATTTACTATAAAAATTAACTTATAGATGAGGAGTATATAACTAATGAACAGAAGAAAGCGTTGGCCAGTGAGATAGCCAAAAAGAAGGAAAGCGGTAAAAAGTTGCTGATGCCTTACTGCCGAGGAAATGGAAAGAGTCGCAGCTGCGATAAAAGTAAGGACGAAGGATCCGAGGTATTGGAGACGAACAACGAGAACGAGAATTTAAAGGAGTTGACAAATGAAAAGGCAGAAACTGCCTCTGCGTCAATGCTAGGAGGTATACCAAACATAAAAATTAAAAGTATTGAAAACTGTAATTACAACGTTAAGAAAATATTTTTAAATAGAAATAAAATTAAATTAGAACGAGTGACAGATGAAACGAGTATCAAACGAAGAAAAATTTCACTTCTGACTCCTTTACAGAGATCATGAAACAGCTGGCTGGTCTTTTAACCAGGTTTGACAAGGTCGAGCAAAGACTCGACAGAATTGAAAGAACGATGTTGAGACGAGAAGGAAGGTTTCGAGATTGGGCAAGGGAGAAGTTTACTAATGATTTGGAAGGATTGAAAACTAACATGGGAGAAGAATTCGGCCAGATGAAAGACAAGGTTGATAATTTTGATTCTTCTTCAATAAACTACACGAGTGAAAACTATCGAGCAGGTTATACTGAAGGTTATTGTAATTCAACGGAGATCGGAGGAGAACGAGTTACTAAGTCAGAAATTACTCGGATGGTAAGAGAGGAAGTGAAAGGTCTGAATGAAAATCAATCGACGAACTGTTCGTCAGTTGAACTAAAGGAGACCTTAAAGGCTGGATTGATGAACAAATCTGTTCATCGCAAATACCAACTAACTGAATCTGTAAAAATGGACTACTTCATGGACTATCTTACATCCGAGTTACAAGCTAACGATCTCCTGTATGTAATAGACGAGTCTGAAAAGAAGAACAATGACTTAAACGAGAGCGTTCAAGAAAATCATAAATTCCGAGTTCGACATATTATTATGAACCACATAGACGCTAGCTATCATACCAAAGTAGTTGACATAAAAGATCCGGTGAAACTACTGAACAGACTCAACGAGATAAAATTACGAGAACAGAACGTAACGACAGCTACAATTGAAAGGAAACTTTATAGTTAGCAATATAATCCCAACAAAGAAAAAGCCAGCGTGTTTTTAGATCGTTTTCACGAGTTAGTCAGAAATTATAATAACCTACCTGACGTTAAAACATTTTCTGATGAGGACATACGAGACGCCTTCTTCAATGCGATCGTAGCAAATATACCACAAATACAAAATATTGATTTCATGTACAAAACTACAACAGAAAAGAATTTAGACTATGACAAACTAAGAATTTACATTTTACAGATGAAGAGCATTTAAAATCAACTAAAAGGAGTTACGAGTGGAGGAGCAGCAGCTCTGGCAACTGCAAACGAGGTGAGATGTTACAGGTGTAGCAAGTTGGGCCATATGAGCAAGGAGTGTCCTAGTGGGAACCTGCGTCTTTGCTACGAGTGCAACAAGATGTCGAACCATGTTGGCGACACTTGTCCTCTAAGAAAGTCAAAACGGAGAGACGATACGAGGTATGAAAACAAAAATTATAATAATAAATATCGAGGTGATGGGTATAATAGACGCGTACGAGGTTATAAGAGGAAAAATAGTACCAGAGATGAATTTCGAACGAAGAAAAGTAAACCACACGAAAAAAACAATGCTAACACCAATCCTAACAAGCCAGGATATGATAAGGAAAAGGCTAACGAGTCACGCAAAGAAAAGGATGCTCGTAAAGAGAACGGTGAGTGCCTGGAGTGAGAGAAAACAAAAACTAGATACGAAAGTTGATAATGCATGTAAGAGTGCGCGACTTGAATCGAATGATAAGGGCTTGACTAAACTCCCTGGAATCTATCAAAAGCCCTATTGGATAATAGGATTGGAAACAACGGAAAGAAACAAAAATAAAGACACTACGACAAACAAGACTGTGGCATACGTAGTCACGAGGAGCATGTCTGATAAGGAAGATACGAGTAACAAGAAAAAAGAAGAAAACGAAGACAACGAAGATAAATATACCAAGATTGAAGGAGTTTCAGATTTCAACAACACTCTGCGAGACAGAGTTATAAATAATACAGAGAAATTACAAGAATTTGATAAGGATGTACCAGATCATGAGCAATCAAAAATTGTTGAAACAGTTTCCTCTTACAGCAATGCTATGACATGGCATGCTAGAATGGGACATGTATGACTTAAGTATCTAAAGGAGTAACAAGGAAGATACAAGGAGATTAAAGACTTAAAGGATACAACAAGGATATTACAAGGATATCTAAGATGAATAGAAAACCTTTCAATACAACTAGACAACGAGCATCAGAACCACTTCAAATAATACACTCAGATGTAATGGGTGCAATTAGTCCAAGCACCTACTTAAAAGGATATAGATTTATATCCGTCTTTATAGATGACTACTCTCGACTAGCAATGGCTTATCCAATGAAGACCAAGGACGAAACTGGCTATTGCTTGGAATCTTTTATAAGGAGTGCTCGGAATTTGTTAGGAAAGGACGCCAAGGTTTCTTACTTAAGAACTGATCAAGGGACCGAATATACAAGAGGATACACCATGGAAGTTTTGCAAAAATTAGGAGCGGAGAACCAATTGACTTGTCCAGACACACCTCAACATAACGGTGTTGCCGAAAGGTACAACCAGACTATCCAAAGGAAGGTACGAGCCTTGATGTATGATTCAGCGCTGCCAGAAAACATGTGGGATGTAGCTCTGGGATCTGCTGTGTTTGCATATAACAGACTACCACATGCTTCGAATAATATGAAGTCCCCATTGGAGAAATTTGTTCCAAATCGAAAATTTGACATCAACCAACTGAAAAGGTTTGGCAGTCTGGCATATATGAAGGTGCAAAGAAAAACTGGTCCGAAATTTCGAGGTATTGGAAGTAGAACAGTCTTGGTTGGTTACAAGGAAACAGCCTATGTTCTATTCAAGCCAGAAGAAGGAAAATTCTACGAGAGTCACGATGTTAGGTTCAATGAGAAACTCGTTTTTGCTGATAAATATAAACGTCGAGAACTGAATAACTGGGAAATCTTGGATTAGGAAGTGAATCGAAATACATGGTTTGTAGAATTCGACAATGAAGAGAAAACGAGACAACGAGAACGGAGGGAATACAGACAAGAGGAAGAGGTCGCCCAAGAAAGGAAAAAGACAGAAAAAACGATAAAACTGAACAAATTGCAGAAACGACCACAGCACTGATTGCTGAAATAAATGGAGATCCAACTACGTATCAGGAAGCCATGAATTCGACAGATAAACAACGATGGATGGAAGCTATTGAGGATGAGATAAATTCTATATACAAAAACAATGTTTGGAGAACAGCCGATAGACCAGAGACGAAAAATGGAAAGAAACCCAATATAGATTCTAAGTGGGTTTCGAAGAAAAAGGAGGATCCTGATGGTAACATCAAGTATAAAGCTAGGCTCGTAATCAGAGGATTTAAAGACAGGAATGTTTACGACCTACAAGAAACTTGTGCACCAGTCTCTAGACTGCCATTGATCAGGTCAGTGCTGGCTATCGCAAATCGGCTTGAGAAATCCAAGACGATGCAGTCGAGGATAATCGAAATATCAATAGAGATTGGCAAAACGCAGTAACAGACGAACTAAAAGAATTAAATGAACAAAATGAAACCGCAGTAAAAAGAATAGAAGCGTTAGAAGACTACCAAACATCGCAACAATTATTAACCATAAATAATGACACACTAGATCAAATAAACGCGTTATCTGATATAATAGCTAAATTAAAAGAAGAATACAAAACAAAATTTACAACACTACAAAGACAAATAAAAATAGTTGAAACCGAAAATATAAATTTAAAGATTAATAACACTACATTAAACGTCGAAATACGAAATTTAAACAAAAAGTTACTAGCTGTAGAAGCTCAAAACACGCGTATAAATAGAGATATTGACAGCATTAATATTGAAAACGAAAGAGAAATAAATAACATGAAAGAACAAATAAAAAGTATAAGTGATAATTCTCAAAACACAAATATAAACACAAACGCACAACACAAAATTAAAATGCCAATTCCAAAATTTAACGGTAATGAAACGAAAAGGCCAATTAAATTTTTAAATGATTTAAATACGTATAAAATATTTACGAAACCATCACCTAGCGAATTTTATTGTATATTAATACAAGCGTTACAAGGCACCGCGCAATCGTGGTATAATATAAATGATTCCAATATTAATAGTTTTGACGAATTTGAAAAAATTTTTAAAGAGAGATATTGGAACTCTAACATCCAAAAAAAAGCTCGAAGAAAAATTGAGTATGGATCATACCAAGAAAACGGAAAAATGTCGCGCGTGGACTATGCCACATATATGCTAGGTCTTGCAAAAGAACTAGAATTATTAATTACGGAAAGTGAATTAATAACGAAAATAGGTCTTCATTTCGATAGAAATGTTAGGTGTGCAGTGAATGGCCAACCCGAAAAAACCAAATGATCATTATTCAGAATTTTAGAGGAATTTGACAATGATTATCAAATAGGAAATCTACACAGACAAACACTTACACAACAACAACAAAACATACATTACACATACACAAGACAAAAAGAAACGGACACAAATGACACTAATACACAGAAACCATGGTAAACACAAAACATAAATTACATACAAACATCAAACACTGACAACAAAAGACAAGGGGATTCAAACATACAAGGGGGGCACAAAATTATAGAACACAAAATTATAGATCACAATACAACGGAACACAAAACGACACAACACAAAGACACAAAACACCAACAATAAAATATAACGAACAAGTGGACGTTAGTAAACTATTTGGACCATCAACGTCGGGAAACGCGAAATAGTTGCGTACCAAAAGTCGGAAAATGATGATATAATTAATAATAAAGAAAAAATAAAGTACGCAACTGAAATAAAAAATCAAACTAATAAAGAAAAATTAAATAAAACAGATTTAAAAGATAGGTTAAAAACCGTTAAACATTTATATATTAAAACCTTCGAGCATATACTACTGGAGGAAGCCTCCGAATGGCAGCAAGCGTTACAAGGCGAAGAGAGAGAAAGCCTCTATTTTGGTACGTGCTGTCTCTCTCTAGCCTAATTTGATTGGCTGCTTCTGTTCCCCACTAAGAAAGTGAGAGAGAGATAGCACGTACCAAATTAGAGGCTTTCTCTCTCTTCGCCTTGTAACGCAGCTAATAGCTGGGAGGCTTCCTCCAGTAGTATATGCTCGAAGATTAAAACAATAACAAACGAAGCATTCACAGATTGGCTGAAAAATTACCAATCCATATTAAATTTTAACGAATGTGAATTAAAAGAGATAGATGAAAATTATACTAATATAAACATAGCATCGTTAACAAATGAACGCGGAGATTTGTTATACGATATAGAATCATCAGGAGAAGAGTCTCAAGTAACTTAATGCCCAGAAATAAAATTAGAAATTAAAAATATAGAGACAAAAGCCTTAATAGATACAGGAAGCAAAGTAACCTGTATATCCGAGGAATTTTACATCAATAATCATGAAATTTTTAAACACTGTCCAACAATGCCATTGACAGGCAAAGTTGTTTAAAACGCCACAGGCACAAAATCAACACGTATTAAAAGACAAATACTAGCAAAAGTAAAAATAAACAATTTAGAGACAAAAATAATATTTATAATAATACTAAAATTAATAAAACACTGCATAATCGGGTATGATACCCAAAAGACTCTTAAAATGCTAATTGATACAAAGCACGAAAAAATAAAATATGAAGTAAAGGATAAAGATAATATAATATCATACAAAACAAAAAATATAAATAAAAATGAATACTCGACTCTACATATAGAGATCAAAGAAACAAAAGAAGTGAAAAACGTCAAAACAAATAATAATATGGCAGAAAAGTGGCCAGAAAAAAGAAAAATTAAAAGAAAAATTAAATCTAAAAGATTAAATAAATCAAATGAAGAAAAAATGGAAAAATTAATGATAAAATATAAAATCTTACTTAAAAGAAAGCTTGCATTAATTCGAAAACATAAAAATAAATTTAAAACGATTAAAGACCAATTACATCTAATAAAAGCAAAATTTAAAAGTAAATTAGACGCAATCACTGAAAATTTACTATATCTAAGTATGATCAAAAGATCAAAAATAGTATATGTCCGCCCAGTAGTCTCGGTGAAGCAAAAAGATTCTAATGAGACAAGGCCCAAACGTCCACAGCTAAACGAAAAGCTAGTATGACGATTCAGAGGGGGGCAAACATAGATGTAAAGTATCACAAACAACACGAATAAATTAAATGATAAGAATAAGTAAAAAACAAAAAACTAATTTAATATTAAAAATGACATAAAATCACAAAACTACACAGATACTACAGAATTTTCTCAGAAAAAAGTAGAAAATTATCTGATGCAAATGATAATAAAATAGCGAAATTCTTTGATGTACACGATGGACCTTATACGGTCAAAAATGTAATAAACGACGATACATATAAAACAATGTAATCGACGAAAACGATAATAAATAAAGAAAATACTATATAAATAATTGGAAACCTTTCTATATGAAAAAATCTCAAGAAACTCAAAAGTAAAATAAAAAGAAAAGTGTAAAATATTTTGATATATATACAAGACATCTTCATTAAATATTAACTTTTATTAAGTTATAGAATACTATAAATAATTAGGTACATAAACTGCCAAATTAAATATAGTACAAACATAAAATAATTAACTATAAATCTATAAATATATTGAATTGAATTCCCAACATAAAATACTAAAAAAGTATTCAAAATTTTATAAGTAGAGATATTTAATTTGGTAGAAAAAGAATTTAGTAAGTAAGTTGTAGAATAAGTTTAGAAATAGGAAAACATGTAAATACAAAGTAAATCAATTAAAAGTAAACAAATATCAATATTGCCACAAAATTTAAGAACAAGTAAAATAAATAAATAAATGAAAAATAGAATAACTTAAGCTGGAGAAAAGAAAGAAGAGCATAAAAAGAAGAATAACTTTAAATGAAAATAAAAATGTGTTATGGGAGATTTAAATAAATAACACTAATAAATAAGAATGGTGAAACAAATATTATAATAAAAAGTGAAAATTGGTAAAACAAGACTCATAATAAAATAAAAACAATTAAGAAATTAAGGAATACAAAGAATATTCTCTTAAAAAATCCAAGATGATTTGTAAGGTTAACAAATTAGAGTTCGCTGGCTCAGTCAGCTATAGCACAGGGCTCGTTAATTCGTTGACGCGAGTTCGATCCCTGACTTGGTCACTTTTCTATTCGACTCTATCATAAAATGACATCACGTGAATTAATATGTTCACAAAATGGAGAAACTTAAAAAACGAGTTTTGAGTTTTGCTTATCATAATAAAAATAAATAAAATATAAGTTTTTTTTAGCATAGTATAATTATTTAAGACTCATATAACACATTCAAAACCCATGTACTTTAGCTTGTTTAGCGCTCTATGTAATTAAAAGTAATTTTTCTTTCGTTTTTCTTGCTTATGTTATCGATCAGTAATTTTAATACTAGTATACGAACAAAGAAATAATTAATTTATTTAGGGAGGCAATGTGAGCGCCCAGTCATATTATAGAATTTTAATCTCTAAATTTAATATATATTGTAATTACACGCAACAAATAGCGTAATTAAGGAATAATGTAGGGATCAAATTATTATTTTCTTCATCTATGCACACGAATGATCGGGCAAGGGTAAGGTTAATAATAATAATAACAATAACCCGATAACCCAAATAACCAAAACCCAATAATCCAAATAAATGAAAGTTCGTTCATCTGAAAATTTAATCATTACGTGTGTTCATACCACAATTAGGTACGTGAATCAATCTAATCAATCTAGGCGAAAAAAGAGGCAAGATATTGATTACCCAGCCAATTAAGGCAAGGTGGCAATGCAAACATTTATCTCATAAGATGTTCAAAAATAGCTCCGTTTAAATTTATACAATGTTGAATTCTACGTTCAAAGTTTTCAACTGTGGACAACAAAACGAAAAAATAAGGTCCTATAAGATAACCATTTATTATACTGCACCAAACTACGAGGCTCCATCTATGCTGATTATCAACATGACGTACCCACTGAGGGTTCTGGATAGACCAATAATGACTATTATGGCGATTGAGTTGCACATTACCATGAAATGTAGCTTCGTCTGAAAACATTACGTATCTAAAAAATTCAGGATTTTCACGGATACTTGCTTGTGCCCAATTGCAGAATTCGAGTCTGCGGCGGAGATCATCTGGCATCAAAGCTTGAGTTAAAGTTATGTGATACGGATGAAATCTGTGAAGCCGCAAAATTCGACCGGCTGTTAATCTTGGAATTCCAGTACGTCTCTCAATGTCACGCAAAGAGATATGATGATCCAAATCAACCATTGCCAAAACGGCGAGAATTCGTGGATCATCGTTGTTCTGAATCATAATGCAACGACGATTTCTGCGTATTCGTGGTCTCACGTGGTCCGGGTAGTAAAGCTTCCCTGGGTAATTTTGGCGGTAATACCTTGCCGCAGCACGATATCGGCCTTGACAACAGAATGTCAACAATTTCGTTTCTCGAATAATGCGGCATATTTGGTCCTTTTGAGTCGCTAGACCCTAAGAAATTTCCACGTGAATGATCCTGCGAAGGACTGTTCACGAGTCACCTCTGTCATAAATAATACTAAAGAAGTGTTATTTAACGATTTAGATAAAACTTTGTAGATTTATCCGGAATCACACCAGAAAAAAGAATAAAAATAATTTGTTTTCCCACAAGAAGGAAAATAATTCTTCTCATAAAGGCTTCGAATACATAAATTTGGCTTTTAAAATCAAAATGGAGTTCAAACTCAATTTTACTGTTGTTTGGCCCCTACTATTACCTACAACTCAAGACAATTTTGTTGCACTTTCTTCCCGAATCTGAAATAAAAAAATTAGGTGTTTTGAAGAAAACAGTGGACCTTTTTTATTTATTTTGGTTATTGGGTTATTGAGTTTTAGTTATTTGGGTTATTGGGTTATTATTATTATTATCATTATTATTAACCTCACCCTTGCCCGATCATTCGTGTACGTAGATGAAGAAAATAATAAATTTGACCCCTACATGACCTTGGAGGGGTCAACCGCATCCCACACATAATACCTTATCTGAACGTAGAGTTTCTTGCTCTTTCCAAATCCAGGATCAAAAATGGGGAGTTCCAATTCGAAAACATACTTTGACCTTCAAATGACTTTGAAACTAAATTTCAAGGTTAAAACTGATTTTATAGAAAGATAGCCCCCATTGTCCCGAATAACTTTCGTCTGAACAATTTTTTCATAAAACGCCAACTGTCGAAAATATCTCGGTGGTTTCTTTAAAATGGGACACCTTGTATAATAAAAATAACGCAACTGCTATTGTAAGCGCTGGATAATTAAATAAACGCAGATATTAATGTTAGTGCTAAGCAAAAAAGATTTGAAATTATTATCAAAAGTAACGTCTAAAGCAGGATCTGTTATAATAAAGAAGACAATCTGAATAAATCAAATGAAACAAGAAAATATAATTAAAAATAATCACTATAGAATCTAGCCTTGATGCGCTCTCAATAAAAGCTTCAGCTGATGATTTCTCATAATGCTTCTAATTAATTGCAAATATAAGTTCAGAAGTGAAAATATTGATCTAGAAATTTTTTTAATCAGAATAAACTATAATAATGGCTATTCATTTAGATTGTCTCCTCTCACAAAGCTTTACTGATGAGTCCTATAAACAAATCTGAGACGAAACGTAAAATTTGAAATTCATTAAACAATAAACATATCATGATCATGATTATCATCATCAATTCAAACATTAGCATTAATGTGTAGACGTACTTGTGTATGAACAAAAGCAAAGAAACAGAGTCAAAGGGCGGCATCGGAGTCACGGGACGATTTTATAAAAAGGAAGACAGAGAGACGGACACGCAGACAAAAAGACAGAGACGAGAAAATGAGACACAGAACAGAGAAATGAAGTCGAACAAACAGAGACAGAAAGATAAATAAACAAACACGAAGAAGACGGAGACGGAGGGCTGGAGACGGAGACGGAGAGACGGAGATGGAGAGATAGAGTGACAGATATTGTGTATGTGTGTATGTATATGAGTATGTGTATGTGTTTGGATGAGTGTATATGTGTGTATGTGTATGTATGTATGTGCATGTGGGTATGTATGTGTTAATGCTGCCCGTGTGTATGTGTATGTATGTATGTGACAATAATGCAAAAGATATTCACGTAAAAAAAAAAAGTCTGAATTCTTTACTTTAATATAATAGTAGTAATAATAGATGTTCATTAATGTTGATATTTATTCTATTTCCAAAAAACTGGTCAAGTATAGTTTTAATATTATATCAGTAATTGAAGATTATGCTTGAGAAGCGGAAGAATGTTAGAGAGGGTGGGGGAAATAAAAGAAGTACGATGAAAAAGAAAAAAAAAAGAATGAAAGGAAACAAAAAAACAATAAAGCAGATTATAGTGCAAAATAAATGGAGAGAGTAATACAAATATTAAGGCCTAAAAAAGATCGATAAAATAAGGCCCAAGAAAAAACTTGTAAGCATGAGACCCATAAAATAAGGCCTAAGTTAAAATACCTACTATTGTTACGAAACAATGATGAATTTCTGAAAAATAAAAAAGTGGAGAACCGGAGTAACGGGGAACCAAAATGTATTTTACTTTAATATAATACAAGATGTTTATAAACGAAGAAATTTTTTTATTTTTCAAGAAGCTAGTCAAGTGCGGTTTTCAAATTATATCAATGGTTTCAATTTATACTCGAGAAGAAGGAGAATTTGATAAAGAGATAAATACAAATATTAAGGCCCAAATAAAACAGAAAAACGCTGCCAAGTGCTTTGGCGTAATGCTTTTTTATAGAGCTCATTGAATCAAGTAATTTGATTTTATTTTTTAAAATGTGATTTCAATGTAAAATACAATTTCTATTAAAGAGAAATTAGTGAATGTGAGAGAACGATTAGGAAATAGGAAGAGAGAGACAAGGATGGATGGAAATAGGGTAAAAATGAGGATTAATCTGAGATAGAAGGACAGAGAGAAAGTGAGAAAGTAAGGAAAGAGTTAATAAAAGCTTTAAATCAGAAATCAAAAAAAGTGATTCAAGAGCTACCCTAAGAAAATTATTTTTTAAAAGCTTGTTTTATAAAGACAGTAGCAAATAACTTGTATACAAATTTTAGAACAAATCTATTGAGTTGTTTACGTGAAATAGAAATGAAGTGAAAAATAAAAATTAAAAAAAAATTTTCAAACTACGCTAAGGAAATCGGTTTTTAAAAGTCATCCTTCTTTTGGCAGTTGCAAATAATTCCCATGCAAATTTCAAAGCAAATTTATCGAGTAATTTACGTGAAATATCAAAAAAATCGAAATTTTTTTTTAAATTCTTTAAATGGCTCTATAAAAAAATTACTCTATGAAAATCAATTTTCAATAGCTTCCCGCCTACTTAGAAGGAGAGCACCCTACCTCCGGGAAACCCATTCGGCTGAAACTACAGGATGTGATTTTTTGATAAAAAATAAACTTGTGTTTTTTCTTTTCGTTGAATAAGCCCCCTAGACACTGATATAGACATTTTTTCGAATGTATTTAATTAAATCTTTAATTTTAACTTTGTTGCATTAAAAAAGCTTTTGTAGTTCAAATGTCACAGGCGATTAAAATATGCTAATGAAATAACATAAATAATTGATCATATTTCATATGTTAAAAATATTAACTGAATATGTGGTAATATTCAATTAAGAATAAGTCTCAAACAACAAAAGTTTTTTAAATGCAACAGAGCTAAAATTAAAGCTTTTAATTCGTGCTTCATTTTATCTTTCATGCATTTTTTTGTAACAGTTTTAGTTCTTTTGTTATTCAAGTTCTTATAAAAGCTTTTATTCACTATATTTTCGAAAAAATGTCTATATCCTTGCCTAGAGAGCCTGTTCAACGAACAGGGAAAACACGAATTGATTATTTTTCATCAAAAAATCATATCCTGCAGTTTCAGCCAAATCCGTTTTCCGGAGGTAGCGTGCTCTCCTTGTTAGACAAAATAGAAGATAGTATGGAAAATTTAAAGCGAATCCATCGATTAATTTTTTAAATAAATAACATTTTCTTTTCAAAATTGCTTTTTCTAAATTTTTAAAATGCTCTAAAATTAAAATTACGCTAAGGAAATCAATTTTCAAAATGTTTTTATTTTAGCAATGGCAAATAATTTACATGTCAATTTTTAAGCAAATACATCAACTAGTTTATGTAAAATACCAAAAAAATGAAAAATCCAAAGGGTACCCCCCGTTAAGATAGTCAATTTGGCCCTATCCCTGAAATTTTTGTTTGACCTTGTAACTTTGTTTTGGATAGAAAAAAAAATAGTTTTTGTCATATTTGCAGACCGCGACCCCCCTCCCCCTGTCCACAGCATGGAAAAAATGACTTTTTCACTATTAATTTTTTTTCTTCGCATCTAGTCGGTAAAAAAACCCCAACAAAATTGTGCTTATAGCTTAAATGGTTACAAATCACGTAGAATTTTTTCGTAAAGATTTGATGATGCTATATAACCTAAAAGGATAAAAAAAATTCAAACCCTTCCTATTTTCACGGGAAATGCGCTACAGGGCCAATTCTTGCAAAAAAAAAACTTGTATTTTGTTTAAAATTACTTGCCTGAATTTTTCCAGATATTTTCTGTTGGTGCGCCATAGTTAAAAATGCAAAAAACTCATTTTTTCGACGTTTTTGGCTGATTGTAGCTCATTTGCAGACTTTGTATTATTATTTATACTATGAAATTGTATTTTAGAACTTTATTTATGAATTTAATTATCCAATCAAGTCAGAAAAATAGAATTTACAAATATCCACATCATATTTTTGCACGAATCCACATTTTATATTAGGTATTTAAACACTTCTTTCATGATTTTGTTGATATTTCACTACTTTATAATTGATAAAATCTTTCAAATATTATATTGTTTAAATGAAAGAAAATATTTTGGTAAATAAGTCATTCCACAGGTACAGCTATATTAAGTACGGTCAAAATATCAACTTGAGATTACATATGAATTTATATTTCGTAAGAAAAACTTATCAATACAAACATTATCATCATGATTTAATAATATGAACCTTGATTTTGGAATTTTTAACACTATGTAATCTAAATCTGCACTTAAGTCACACTTTTGCGAGAGTTATGTGGTCTATTTTTACACTATGTAAAAAAAATGTGAGCATGCGAATACATTGAAATCTTGTTTACATGTCTCATATTAATATTACAATATTAAATATATTTTTGTTAAAAAGCGCATATTGTTCGCAATCATTTTATGACATTTGCAATCGTTTTAAAGATCATAAATAAAGTTTGCACTAATGTCATGTATTGTATTATATTATCCATTGACATAGGTACGAATCCAGTAACGTAACTCAAATAACAATCGTTAGGCTGGAA
This sequence comes from Anastatus disparis, assembly GCA_017163975.1. NCBI lineage: Eukaryota > Metazoa > Arthropoda > Insecta > Hymenoptera > Eupelmidae > Anastatus > Anastatus disparis. The sequence continues at coordinate 2,473,903 of JAFFSR010000272.1, read as the reverse complement.
GTTATAGTCTTTACTCAGTTCTCAGATATCTATCTATGTTCTTACTCTTTTTTCATAAGAAAAACAAGGATAGAATATTTGAGAACTGAGTAACAACTACAACTTCTAGCCTTAGACATGAGTTGGGTCTATGATTTCGAGCGATAAAAAAACATTATGGCCCGAATTCATAGTCGTGTCTTGAGTATTAAGTATGACTTAAAACTTGAGTTTCGTTACTTGAGTATCAGCTGTTACTTCAATTAAGTGCTACATGAAGAGGTTATCACAGTTAGTTATGAAACAAAATCATACAAATAAGATAGCCGTCGGTAAGGATGTAACAACACCTTTTTACTACGTTTTTATTAACTCGCTTTGGTGTCTGTCTGTCTGTCTGTCTGTTCGGTACAAATTTTGCAACCGATTGTAAACTAACTTCCCGATGAGCTAGAGACTTGAAATTTTAAATATAGCTCAGAACTGGATGACAATGCAATATTATAAAAAAAATATATATATCTACCGAACAATATATTAATATATTCAATCATATACGGAGATGTTGGCAAAATTAAAGATTTGAAGATTTTATATATAGATACACTTTTAACATTAGTGTCTAAACATCTTAGAAAATTTTAAAAATCCTTTTTTGATATATTAATATATTCAATATTATATTTTTGCACGCATTGTTGGATAATATAATGAAAAATATATATTCCCACCAAAAAATATATTAATATATTTAATTATATACGGAGATATTGGCAAAATTGAAGATTAGAAGATTTTATATATAGATATACTTTTAACATTAGTGTCTAACCATCTTCGAAAATTTTTAAAATTCTTTAACTTGTCATATATTGTAAATTAGACATAAATTACAGCATTTTATATTCTACATATAAAATTTGAGACTGTATTTTATTCATTTTATGGTCTAACAATGCATAAAACAATAAATCTTGGTTGAATTTCTAATGGCGTCATTATCGTCAAAATGGCGGGAAACTCACCATGCGATTACGTGTTCTCTAAAAAAAATAGATGAAATACGTTTTAGTCCCTTGACAACAATGTATATGCTATATAATATGTACTGTTGGACAACACGATAAATAATATTAATAATAATAATAATACCAGAATGTATAAGATAATATCTAAATAAAAAAAAAAATTTCAATCTACCACGTTTTTTAATTGAACTAAAAAGTATGAAATAATATTAAAATAAAAAAAAAACTTTTTAATGTACTACGTTTTATGATGAACCAAAAAGTATAAAATAATGTGTAATAAAATGAAAAATGAATAATGATTTGAAATAAAAAAAACGTGGGGCGCATACAATACATAATAATAAACATGCGCCCCACGTTTTTTTTTATTTCAAATCATTATTCATTTTTCATTTTATTACACATTATTTTATACTTTTTGGTTCATCATAAAAACGTAGTACATTAAAAAGTTTTTTTTTATTTTTAATATTTTTCATTTTATTACACATTATTTTATACTTTTTGGTTCATCATAAAAACGTAGTACACTAAAAAGTTTTTTTTTATTTTTAATATTTTTTTAAATTTCAACGAATATATATGAGATTTCATAGGCGATTTCATATGAGATCCCATATTAGAGCTCATACAAAATTTTCAGTGGGGATGATTTTTCTTAACTTGTTCTTCAAATTTATACATATTTACACTCTTCCGATTCTCATTTATTTAAAATAAGTTCATACCTATAAGTACAATCGGTGGTAGCGCAGGGGCTAAGGTTCTTGGCTCATGCTGTAGTAAACCGAAGTTTAATCTCCGGGAAAATCTTGGAAAAATATTTCTGAATTTTTCTCCGTGAAATAGAACTAGGAGACCAGGAAAAACTAATTGAAAACTGTCCCTGGCCAATAAAAATCACGGGTCTCAGTTCACAGCGATCAAGAGACCCACTGTCAATAAAATAGAGGAGAAGATGATATCTCCAATCCCTAGTGGAAATATAAAATGTGCGTTACTAATTGAAATAGTTTTAAAGTATTCAAAACTGTTTAAGGTATTTCTATCACGCAAACAGTTTATGTTAGTTTTGTTTCAAATTTGGCCCAAGGTTTTATAATATCTTTATCTATCTTTTGTGAAAATTTCAGTCATTTCTTGTATGTGGTTTGATTTTTATTGCACTTTAAAGTTTCGGTTTTGAACGTGGGAGAAATAGGGCACCATTTGTTATGCGATCTTTTTAAAGTTGCTTATGACGACCATTTTATAACCGTATGTTAGAATTATTCAATTTTTCATTTATTGAAAGAAGATTATCTGCCGAAAATTTTGATACTTTAAAATTTTTGTTGTTGTGTTTAGTTCGTGAGAAAAGTGCGTGGGAAGATACGTATTTTTTGCAAATGGTTTCGATTCGTCTTGTGTCGACAACGTTGCAACTCGCACGCTCTTTTTTTTCTCCATCTGTCAATTTTTTGTAGTCATTTTCCACAGCATTTGAAAATAAATTACTGACAAACAATAAGTACTGGATAAAATTTAAAAATCTTATAGTCAATTTATATAAATATTGAAAGAAACTAATAAAAAGTTAGTAAAATTAAAAATAAATTAATAAATTTCAATAATTATTTTATATCATAAACACATTCAAATATTTTATTTTATATTTATTAGTTGTAGAATAATATTTTAAAATCCTTTAATAATTTTACTACATAATAATATTAAAAATAAAAAAAAACTTTTTAATGTACTACGTTTTTATGATGAACCAAAAAGTATAAAATAATGTGTAATAAAATGAAAAATGAATAATGATTTGAAATTAAAAAAAACGTGGGGCGCACGTTTATTATTATGTATTGTATGCGCCCCACGTTTTTTTTATTTCAAATCATTATTCATTTTTCATTTTATTACACATTATTTTATACTTTTTGGTTCATCATAAAAAAGTAGTACATTAAAAAGTTTTTTTTTATTTTTAATATTTTTTCACCTAAAAATTACACTTACATTAAAAATAGTCTAACAGCTTCCCAAAGAGAGGCAAATGTACCAGGGTGGCTTAAACTGTTCTTTTTACCATATTCATTATGCTTAGAAAATTTGAGAATGATCGAAAGTATGTTACTTTTTTTATAGCTCAAGAAACATACGTAGAAAAATATGAAAAATTATCATTTTTGACGTATAAAATTATGTACCGTGAACAGCGATTGTTCAATTGATACCAAAATTTAATTACATATTCTACTCACAGAAACGAGTAATTTAAGCCCTTATTGAAGTGTGTGCCACTCCAGAAACTTGTATTATAGACTTTTCAATTGTTGTGAAGACAATTTCTCAAAATTAAAAAGTTCCAGATATATCCCTATATATTCTATATTATTTTTTCTTTTTTTATTGCATAATTTATCATGTACATACTTCCATATATTTTTTGTATCATTTTTATTCTTTTTAACTATTTTATTTTCATATATTATTTTTGCTTCTTTAATTAAATTATTCAAAATTTTTGTATAATTTTTAAAATCTTGTTTTAAGTTTTCGTTGTTTGGATTTTTTTTCCATAGTTTATGTAGATTATCTTTAGCTATTTTGGAACACGTAATTAGCGCCAGACGTACTTTGGGACGCTCTGTACTTTTTTTGACTTTTTTCTGCCGCAAGCTGCCTTCGGGCGTTTTTGTTTCAGGGTACTTGCAAGCGCCTTAATGCAAGACAGTATCTGTTTCAAGATTGTGAGCAGTGATGCTGTCCTTGCTTTGCTGATGTGAGTTTTTCTGGACCGGTGGGCTTTTTTGAGGTTAGTGACAAATTGACTGTTTTTGGAGGGAAGGCAGTATCTGGTGGTTTTTAGAACACGCCAAGTGACGAAATTTTTCAAATTTGCCGCAAGAGGTCGCTATCATGGATCGATGTGCCATATGTAAGCAGCCGTCATCTGACATATGTGGAACAAAGAGACTGTATAATTGCTCGACTTGTCGTCAGCGCTGTCATGCTAAATGTATGACACGCATACAATTAGTAGGCACAGGTTACCACTATACCTGCAACAAATGTGTGAAGACAAAGAATGAGAGAGGCACCCCCTCCAGTTCACGTGCTCGCGATGCTAGCATTAATAATAGCCAACTACTCGATGTCGGTAAGGCAGCGAAGAAGTCGCCCCTAAGCACATCGACTCCATCGAGAACTGACACGCAAGTACCACCGGTTATCGTCATACAGGGGCAATCAACAACCAAGGAACTTCAGAAGGCTGGTAGCGCGGCGAAAAATAAGAAGATTAGCTTAAGTAACACTTTAAATAATAATAATTTAATTCAACCGGCGCATAGTAAAGGTGGCGCTGCGCATGTTGCCCCCGCTGCCAATATTAAAAATGATAAAACAAAAAATTTTAAAAATAACGATGCAAAATTGAATAATAATGACATCTCCATTTCTCAAGCTGCTTTGTCTGAAATCGAAGGAAATTTGTCTCGTAAGCTTGACTCAGTCTTAGGCGCTTTCGATCGAATACGGAGTTTTGAGAGCAGCATAATGGGTATTGATGATGGCTTGCGAGGCATCTTAGATAAACTTAGTAATCAGGACAAAGCAATAAAAAATTTTGAGGTAATGCAGGCAAGGCTGCTTGATGAAAATATTAAATTAAGGGGGATAGTCAGCAGTTTGGAAAATAAATTGTCCACTCTAATTGAAAAGTATGATAAGACTGATTTAAATTTGAATTCGAAAATTAATAGCCTTCAATCTGCTATACAAGCTGAATTTAATGGAGTGGACAGGAATTTTTCAGAACTTGAAGTGGGGTTGGCATGCGTGGTGCAGACCGTCTCTGATCTCAGTGTGCAGGAGCGTGTAGAAGAGCGTGAAAATGTCTCACACACTGACACGAATTTAAAGGAAACAGCAGACGCCAACACAGAAATTATAAACACAGAAATAGCAAAGGATAATCATCAAAACGCACAAAATTGTGGTGTCGAGGGTGGCTCATTGGTGATCTCCAGTGGACTGGACTGCTTAGCGGCTAATGTTCGACGGGAGGATTATGTTTGTGCTGTCCTCGGTACCATATTTCCGGACTTAATGAAGTCACACATTTTGTCGGTTGTGTGTTTAACATCGTCTGAATCTAGAAGCGGCGTGATCAGGGACGGTCCGGGGGGTCCTCACTCACTGCTAGTCAGACTCTCCGAGGCCAGTCTGGTTCAAAAAATATTAAATGAAAAAAGAAAAATCACTAGTTTTTCAACGGCAGACATTGATCTTTCTCGTTCTGTCTGTCATAAAAAACCATTATAAGGTTTTTATTAATGAATACCTTCAAAAAGATACATATAAAAATTGCAAAGATCTAAAGAATTATGCTAAGGTTAAAGGTATTAAATTTATTTGGCATAGAAGTGGCAGATTTCTGGCAAGACGGGCGACAGGGGAGAGAGCATACACATTTGCTACTAAAGATGATATAGATCAAATTTTAACTACTTCAAATAATGTTATTGTGGACAAAAATTTTATTGCTGACAAATCTTGTGTGATTAGTGGATGTTTAAATAAGGTTGACAATGTTGTTAAGACAGCTCCCATTGATGAATGTCCAGTTATTAAAAGTAAGTTAAATAATAATGAACTCTCTCCCCAATGACTAAGCCAGATCTCCTCGGTGAGTCGAAAAGGGAGAAGGGGTGCACTGCGAGCGGGCTTTTTGAATGTGACTTCTTTAAGGGCTCACATTGGACAGGTGCGTGAGCTTCTATGTGACGACCATTCTTATGACCTGTTTGGAGTGGCTGAGACCTGGCTGGGTCCGACTGTCTCGGATGACGTCATTCAGGTTAAGGGGTATAAAATTTTTAGACAGGATAGAAACCTTCATGGAGGAGGGGTTGCCCTCTACGTCAAAGATAGTTTGAAATGTGAGATATTAGCTTTTTCGAATACCACAACTATAACTGCCAGTGGTAAGCCTGAAGTGCCTGAATATATTTTTTGTTCTGTTAAAGCAAATGGCAACTCTGAATCTGTGTTGGTTTCCGTCATTTACCGTCCTCCTGTCATTTCCTTTACAAAAGATTCTGATCTAATTGATACGTTGGTCAGTTTGACTCCCGATTTTTCATTTAAGATTATAATGGGAGATCTGAATGCCGATCTCCTGCGAGAAGGCAGTGATGCGAAGTTTCTTAGTAAACTGTCCGCTGAGCTTTCGCTTCAGTTGGTCCAGCACGGTGCCACGCATATAACTCCATCGTTTCGCACATGGATAGACCTGATTTTTGTAGATGACAATGACACTATACTGGACGCACGTAACGTACCTGCGAACTTTCATAGTCGGCACAATTTAATTGAAGTTTCTATAGCCTACAATGCTAGCATTTTAGTGCAGGAACCAATTAAGTATAGAAATTATAAAAACATTAGTGAAAAATTATTATTGGAGAAATTGGCCGGCTATGATTGGTCCAAATTGACAACTGATATAGTGGATCCTGAGTCTGCACTTGACTGCATTTGTGATAATCTCACTGCTGCTATTGAAAATTTAGCACCGGTGAAAATATTTAAATGTACGAAAAAGAAGCCACCATGGATGGATGGAGAGTTGTCACAGATGCAGCGCAGGAGGGATGCCACATATAGGCGATACAAACGGACAAACGACAATAAATATTTTTCAGAATTTTTAATTTTACGTAAGGCGTTGGACGAGCAGATTGAGCATGCGAGAAGTGAATATTATCATAACAGACTGTTCGAGGCTCTTGCAAGTAGTAATGTCTGGAAAGAGTTGAGAGAGCTGGGACTCTTATCCGGACCCCAAGGGGATCTGAATGGATTTGCCCCGGATGAGCTTAATGCGCACTTTGCTGGGGTGTCGGTTTCGCCACATGATGATGGTGAGGAACGCAAGAAGTTTCTTTCTGAATGCAGCAAAAATGGTTTCGCTTTTAAATCAATTAATATTAGCGATGTTATTCTTGCAGTTTCTCACTTCTCATCGCAGGCTCGTGGGGAAGACGGCATTCCGCAAAGTGTGATACTTAAAGCATTACCATTTATTGGTGAACATCTTGTGACTCTGTTCAATTCCTCTTTTGCGCGGGGGGTTTTCCCTGGCCTTTGGAAACAGGCACGTATTGTGCCATTAAAGAAGTGCTCTGCACCCAAATCGCCTAAAGACTTCAGGCCTATTGCTATTTTATGTTTTCTTTCAAAGGTACTTGAGAAGATCGCCCATGACCAATTGCAGGAGTACATTACTGCTAATAAAATACTTGACCCAATGCAGACTGCCTTCAGAAAGCACAGCTCGACACAAACAGCTATTCTTAAATTAACAGATGACATAAGATCGGGTCTAGACAAAAAACTCGTCACGTTACTTTTACTTTTTGACTTCAGTAAGGCATTCGACACGATCTCTCCCTTCAAGTTACTTACTAGGCTTAGATCGATGGGGCTTTCCAGGGCTGCTCTCTTGTGGATTAACTCCTATATTTCAGGAAGGAAACAAATGGTTTCCACGCATTCAAACGAGGAATTGAGTTGGCTGACAACCAACCTTGGAGTTCCACAGGGTTCGGTACTGGGGCCTCTGTTGTTTTGTCTTTACATTAATGACGTACGTGACGCTCTTGACTCTGGTTGCGTCGGGCACCTACTCTATGCAGACGACCTGCAAATTTACACGCAGGTGCCTCGCGAGAATGTGGAAGAAGGTATTCTCACTCTACAGAGGGCGGCCAAAGCGGTGTCGGAGTGGGCTGCTGGTGTCTCTCTCACTTTGAATTCTAATAAAACCAAGGCAATCGTCTTTGGCAATAGTCGTTTTGTAAATTCTTTTTATGCTGATGGGTCACGTACGATTGATCTTGAGGGAGGCATTAGTATACCTTTCTCTGACTCTGTGACGAGTCTTGGTGTTGTGCTTGACTCTAAACTTTCATGGGTACCGCACGTTGATATGATTACAAAAAAGTTTAATAGAGTTTTGTATGCCCTGCGGTTTTTCCGTCGGTACACCACGGAGACTCTGCGTAAACAGCTCGCAACCGCCCTGCTGTTTCCACATCTTGACTATTGTTCGGTGGTTCTGCTCGATGCTTCTCAGGAGTTGAGAAGACGAATACAGAGATTACAAAATTCATGTGTGAGATATGTAATGGGTTTGAGAATGGGTGATCATGTCTCTCCTTATAGAACCGCGTTGGGTTGGATGCGCACTGATTCGAGGAGACAGTATTTTTTGGCTGTGCTTATGTACAAAATCGTGCGTATGAATACTCCGGAGCATCTAGTGAGTCTCTTCACTAGATGTGTACCTAGGGCGGCTACTAGGGGAGAGACTAAGGATCTTGTGGTGCCCTTTATGCGCACTGAGACTGGAAGAAATTCCTTCCAAGTTCAAAGTGTGCATTTTTGGAATTCCCTACCTGCTGAAATTAAATATCTTCCATCTATCAGCAGGTTCAAGACGGCAGTGAGGGGGTACCTACTTGACCTTGAGTAACGGATATTCTCTTTATGTTATATTTATAGTCCCTTTATGTTAATTTATTATCATGTGTAGTCCCGTATATAGATTTAAGGTGTGCTTGTATTTATAGTATGTATGATGAGCGCATGGTTGAGAGTGAATGCATTACTTTTTATTATCTTTGACTATTTGACTCGTTTGATTTTATTATATTTTATTTTTGGTTTTGTTTTTACTACTTTGACTGATAGATATTAACTCGACATATTTGTTTATTGTTATTTTATTGATGATTGTGTGTGTAGTTTATTATTGTAATGATCTGTGATATCACTCTGAATAGTGACTTACTTTTGTAGTATTATTAGTTTTAGGAAATCGACTGTGATATCATATGTGCAATAATTACATTATCTCATTTCTGTATCTTATTATGTACTAAATATTATATTTTTGTTTTGTTACACACTTTTTGTAAACTATTACAAATAAATAAAAATATCTATCTATCTATCTATCTTTTGTATTGCATAATTTTATGATTCCTTTCGTAATCCAAGATTTTCTTGGTTTATTTTTATCATTTCTTTTTCTACTCTTTGTTGCAAAGTTCACACAATTTTGAATTTCGCTAATTATCATTTCAATAGCTAAATCAAGATTTGTCTCAGTCTTGAAAAATTCCCAGTTCTTTGATTTTACAATATTTTTCAATTTATAATAGCTTATTTTATTGTAATTAACTTTATCAATTTCTTTGGGGCATACATTTTCAGTCGTGACTATTAATGGAAAATGATCTGTCAAATCTAGACCTAATTTGTATAATTTAATATTTTCACCATCTGTTTTAATAAAGACATTATCTATGCATGAACCTTCAGAATTGTTATCTTTTGGTCTAGTTATACCATTAAAGTAAGGTATGTATCCTTTTTCTAAGAAATTATTTAGGAAATTAAGACTGAGGCAGTCCTACTCCAAAATATCAATGTTAAAATCCCTAATAACATAATGATTTTTAATATTTTTCTTTGTTTTTGAGAATCTTTCTAAATTTAATATAAATTTCGCTTATTTCTATATTTTTTTCATCTTGCATTTTAATTTTAGTATTAATTATACTTAGTTTGCCATTATTCTCTGTACTAGTTGTCTCGTACAAGTTTTCACTAATATACATAACCACACCATCTGCTTTATTTAATATACTATTATTGTAGTATATTTTGTACCTATTCATCCCATAATATTTTTAATGTTCGAGATTCCATTTCTCTGCACATACAATTATATTCGGCTTAGTCACCTAACCCTCAACCAACATTTGTAACCTTTAAAAATTTGCATTCAAGCTTCTTATATTTACGTAAATTATTAAGTTATTAGTATCACAAATATATTCGTTGAGAGTTTCAAGACTATCACAAATTTTTTCATTTTCTACTATATCTATATCATTATTATATGCCATTGCGTTTATTATCGTTTATATGCCGAGGTGATTCATCACTTAATAAACTGTTTCTGCTTTCCGTCAGTGCTGCTGATATGGACGTCATCGATTGTGTGGTTGTAGATCATATTTGTACCATCTACCATCATTTGCTGTACCATCATATTTCGGTAAAGCAGGCTTCATTGGATAATCAGTCTGTTCTATGTATTTTTTTATTTTTTATTTGAATATTGCACACGTGTCACTGTCACATGCAAAGTGATTTGTATCATAGTTAGCTTGGTATTTATTATTGCTGTAAATACAATTAACACATTGCAAAACATTTTTATTACAATGATTCGCCTCATGTTTGCCTGCACATTTCGTACACGCCACCTCATTGTAGCATTTTGTTGTACTATGTCCAAATCTTCCACGTTTATAGCATGGTTTCACATTAATAAGGTCATAGATCTTACATCTCTGGTGTTCCACAAAAATTTTGTCATTGTTCTCTTTAATTTTCGTATAAATTTCGGCTGTTACTTCAATTATTGCAGTTTCCGTTTTAGATATCTTATTCGTATACATATGCAAAACATTGCAGGCGTTACTTGATGATTTGTCATTTTTAAAATTTCTCTTATTGATATCTTCTTCAATATCAGCTTCTTTACACTTATTAAATTTTTCTATTCCAACAATTTTCATTTTCAGATTTATTAGTTGTTCTGTTTATATTTTAAAACCATTTTGTGTTTTTTGTTTTAAGAGCAGGCCGGATTCGCTGTCCTTGTCTAATTGGCATTTTTGTTATTTATTCAAGTATTAATCGGTGTATCTGCAAATTGAAGGTTATGCGCAATAGATATTATTATTACAAATATTTATGCACAAGAAAAAAAAAATCTATCGCTTTGTTTTTGAGAAAAGTAAGGAACGCGAAAATATTATAAACATAATCTTTTACTTCGGCGTTCCTTACTTTTCTCAAAAACAAATCGGTAGATTTTTTTTTTTCTTGTGCATAGATATTCATAATAATAATATCTATTGCGATCAACCATTATTTTGAAGATACACCGATTAATACTTGAGTAAATAACAAACAACTCAATTGTTACTCGGTCGGTATCAGGTTCTTCTCCGGCCTGCCGTTAATAAGTTTTCTGCAACAATCACACTTTCCTCATTCATGCAATCTATTACGACTTCGTCATCACTATTATAGTTTATTCTTTTTGTTTGTATACTCTTTTCTTTATTTAAATAATATAAAACAAAATACTTTGCAGAAAATTTTCCTTCTTTTTTAGTTTTTTTAACTGTAATTTTTGGAATGCGTTTTTGCATTGGTTTTTTATTTGTAATCACTTCTGCCTAAGATTTTTTATATTGATATTGCAATTTCTGATATTGATCATTGTTATTGATATTGTTGCTATTTTTTTCTTTTTCGTGCAGTTCTTTTAATAAGCCATTTTTATCTTCAAGTTCATTATTAAGTTGTTTTAATAATGTATTTTCTATTTTGAAATTTTCCAGTTCTAAGTTATTTTCATAAATTGTTTCATCATGATCCCCTTCTTGACTTGAAAATTCTTCTAATATTTCTTTTTTTAATTCTTCTCTTTGTTTTAGTTTTATTTGTGCTATTAATATTTTTGCATTTTCATTTAGTTCAACGTTATCATTTTTTGAAGTTAAGATTATCTGGTCTACATGATCTGGACATATTACCGAAGTGTTACTGATATATTTTATATTATCTAATTTTTCAAAATCACTTTTATGGTAAACACTTTCACAAATTAGGCACACTACAGTTGTACACTTTTGTTTAGGATTACATTTAAAATATTTATCTTTAAGATTGTCGGGAGGCACTTTCACCTCCGACGCCATCTTGGCGAATGTATATACACGGTGACCCATTTTAATCGCTACATCCAGATTTTTCGGATCCTAAGACAAATAAGAAAATATGGTTCAGACAAAAGTTGTAGAGGAGCAAGGGGGCTAAACGATGGTCCTAACAGCTTTGACCTTGAACTTGACCTTCAAGGTTATTTCAAGGTCAAGTGGCTTTTTTTAATAGGAACACCTATTTTTGACCCTACATTCGCAAGAAGCGGGAAATTTTACGTTCAAAATCATATTGAGACATTTTTTTCTAAATCATTTCAAGGTCAAATGAAGGTCGAACTCCGAAAAATCCATTTTAACTCGTTTTTTCCATTAGTCACAGGCTTAAGTGCTTCAAACTGATCTCAGGTTTAAAAGGGAAACCCACACACCCAAAACTTTCACATCCTAGTAAACAAATATATAACTTGCACATTCGAACCCCATGCTTCATAGCCTCTCATGCTAAACTGTTACACCAGACATCCCGCAGTCCCACACATCTCTACCCCATGTATGATGTTTGTTTAACGGAAACTTCAAGATCATTAAAGCTTCTGTTGTAAATGTGTTAACCTTACGTTTAGCGCTACCCAGAAACAACGACGAGCACGTAGTAAGGATAGTTTCCTTTGTGGTGCTTGATTAAAGCGAGTCTCTTTGCCTCTCACTGTTTGGGGTGCTTATTTTAAGTGAGTCCCCTTGCCTCTTACTGTTCAGGGTGCTTGATTTAAGTGAGTCCCTTCGCCTCTCACTTATGTGTTTATCTAATTTCGAAGCAAATATTTGAAATTACGATCATTTGTTTCCAGGCACTTAGTCAAACGCTTTTGGAAGTGGCGAACGGTCTTTAGCAAAGTTTGCCTTGGAATGGCAGCGCACGCTCGACGAATACTGTCCATCATGTCTACTCTTGTGGTGGGCCTTTCCTCAAAAACGGTATTTTTTAGGCACCCTTATAAGTAAAAATCTGGTGATGTAAGACCGGGTGAGCAAGCAGGCCATTCAACCAGACCACCTCGACCAATCCATCTGTTACCTTACTGCTCATTCAAAAAAGTCCTGACGATTCGAGCGGAATGTGGTGCTGCGCCGTCTTGTTGAAACTATATTCTTTGTCGCGTTTTTAAGTCAACATCTTCCATCAATACAGATAGTTCATCTCTTCGCGTTAAGTACGTGTGTTGATTAACATTTTTTTCGAAAAAATAAGGTCCAATCAAATATCCATTAATAATCCCACACCATACCATAATACTCCAACGTCTTTGATGGTTTACAGTTCTGACTCAATGAAGTTTAACATCAGACCAGTAATGACAATTATGTCTATCCAATTCCCTATCACTTTGAAATTTTGCCTTATGAGAAAAAGAACAAATTTAAAAAAGTCTGGATCATTTTTTATCATTTGTAAAGCCTATTGGCAAAACACACTACATTCTTGAAAATTAGCAAACTGTAGCTCTTGGACCAGAGTATTATGATACGCACGATATCTAAGCACCTTCATAATTCTTGAAAATGTACTTTTTGGAATACCGATTTCCCTTTCGACTCGAGGAGCGCTTATGTGTGGGTCAAGATGAATTATTGCCAGAATAGTCACAATCCGATTATAATTTTCATCATATTGATGGCACCTACGTTGACGAACCATGTGTACACCACGAGCTCTTTGAGTTGAACGTCTAATAGCCATAGCGTCAGGGTGTCGTCTGTCTGGATAGCGTTCAGCATAAATCCTGGCAGCACGATAATTACTTCGGCTTTCTCCTAAAGCCAACATCATGTCGACGATCTCGTTGGGCGGATAGTCAGCCATTTCAGAGCCAGCTATTAATTTCTATTGAACTTGAATAGTGAAATGGTATAAAAAATATTAATAATTATAATATTTGCCCGTATACGGTCGCGATCAAAAAAGAAAAATGTTCCTAAATTACGGTAACTTTATCTGACTGAGTGTATTTGCCAAAAGTACTCCGATTGTCACACTTTTGTAATTATAAGTTTTATAATAAAGTAATAATCATTAATTTATTTCTAATTTGAACTGCACATAATACTAAAACTTGCTTTTGTTTTAAATATTGTGAATTATTGCCGTTCAAACTTGAGAAATACTAATATTGATAATGTAATCATTAAAGGCACATTTACAAATAATTTCTGTTCCGTCAAAGATTCTTCTAATAATATCTGAACTGCTGATCGATTTTAATATCTTTTGCACATTCTTAATATTAAGCTTTATTTTTAATTGTTTGGTTCTAAAAAAATAGGTTTGATGCTTTTTGTACAAAACAGAAATGTTGTATCTTTATTCTTTCGAAAGTTGTGACTTTTCTTTTTAAACAATCACACTTTTTTACAGCTCATATCTTTAATTTACTCATAACTTTTGAAAGAATAAAGATACAACATTTCTGTATTGTACAAAAAGCATCAAACCTATTTTTTTAGAACCAAACAATTAAAAATGAAGCTTAATATTAAAAATGGGCGGAAAATCTTAAAATTGGTCAACAGTTTAGATATTATTAAAAGAACCTTTGACGGAACATAATTTCTTTATGTGTGTGTCTTTAATGATTACATTGTCAATATTAGTATTTTTCAAGTTTGAAAGGCAAAATTTATGTGCAATTCAAAGTAGAATTAATGTTTTATTGAATCAAATACCTATGATGTTTTGATTATTACTTTATTATAAAATTTACAATTAATAAAGTGTGACAAACGTTTTTCTTTTTTTTTTAGTCACGACCGCATACGGGCGAATATTATAATTATTAATATTTTCAATACCATTTTACAATTTGAATTTGATAGTAATTAATGGCTGGCTCTTAAATGGTTGACTATCCGCCTAACAAGATTGTTGACACAACGTTACTTTTAGCAGAAAGCTGAAGTAATTATCGTGGTGCGACAATCGGAAATCGGTATTCCAAGGTGAGGGGCGAAGGGACTCACTTAAATCAAGCACCTTGAACAGTGAGAGGCAAGAGAACTCACTTTAATCAAGCACTCTAAAGGAAACAATCCTTACTACGTGCATGTTGTTGTTTCTGGGTAGCGCTAAACGTAACGTTGACACATTTACAACAAAAGCTTTAATAATCTTGAAGTTTTCGTTAAACAAACATGATACATGGGGTAGAGATGTGTGGGACTGGGGGATATCTGGTGCAACAGAGGCTATGGAGAGCATGGGGTTCGGATGTGCAAGTTTGATATTTGTTTACGAGGATGTGAAAGTTTTGGGTGTGCAGATTTTCCTTATGAATCTACGATCAGTTTGAACTACTTAAGCCTGTGACTCATGGAAAAAACGACTTAAAATGGATTTTTCGGAGTTCGACCTTCATTTGACCTTGAAATCACCTTGAAAAAAATGTCTCAATATGATTATAAACGTGAAATTTCCCGCTCTTTGCGAATCCGGGGTAAAAAATAGGTATTCCTATTAAAAAAACCACTTAACCTTGAAATAACCTTGAAGATCAAGTTCAAAGTCAAAGTTGTTAGGACCATCGTTAGGCCGTCTTGGTCCCTTACAACTTTTGCCTGAACCAATTTTTCCTATTTGTCTTACGATCCGAAAAATCCGGGTGTAGCGATCAAAATGGGTCACCGTGTATATATAATATATATAAATTCGCCAAGATATATAATATTGAAAGATATATATATATATATGAATACATATATCTGTATGTGTGTATATGTATGTGAGTAAATGTATGTGTGTATGTACGCATGTGAATGTGCGTATGCGTATGTGTGCATGGGTGTAGGTGCAAGTGTGTGAGTGTATACATATATATATATATATATATATATATATACGTGACAATTCTGCATAAGATATTCGCGGAAGAAAAAAAGGCTCAATTCATTACATTCATATAATGATAGTAATATAATATAAGCTTATATATAAGCAATATAATAAAGTAATAACGGAGACCAAAAGACGGTGACGGAGAGACGGAGATGAAGAGACGGAGACGGAGATGGAGAGAGAAAGATAGATAGATAAATAGATATTTTTGTTTATTTTATGTACAGTATGTTGTACAATTTACATAATATAGTATATACATTAGATTATAATTTTATAAATAATAATGAGCAAAAATAAAAAGCTTTAAAACAGTGATAAAATTTTAAATACATTTAACAAAATTAATATAAAACATGATTTTAAAATTAGCGTAATGTCAGAGGTCCATCCTCTAAGGAAAGGTAGTATGCCAATGCAGATGATTTGAATGTGTGGAGCGATGGAGAGTTACGAATTGGATCAGGAAGTTCATTCCATAGGAATGATGAAGTGACTAAGAAAGATCCATTATAATATTCAGTGAGAGCCGGTGGAACAGTCAATGGCCTCACAGCACCCCTCAATGTCCTCACAGATTGGTTCCAATTATACCTAGAGTAAAGATAAGAAGGTGCTGTAGTCGAAAACATTTTGTAGAGGAATGATGAGGTAAAATATTTCCTTCTACCAGAGGTAGATAACCAGCCAAGCCTAGAACGATAAGAGGAAACATGCTCACGTCTGCCAATACCATACACATAACGAATACCAGAGTTGATGATTCTCTGAAGCCTCAAATCAAGTTCAGCCGACAAATCACAATAAACGAGACAGCGGTAGTCTATGAGCGGAAAAAGCTAAGTTTGAATAAGATGTTTGCGTAATGCAATATTAGTGCTTTTTCTAAAGAAATTTAGCTTATAAAGCAATGAAAATGATTTATTACAAACCTGAGCAATGTGCTCCTTCCAATTCAGTTTATTGTCCAGCCAAACCCCCAAGTCACGAACCTTCGATTCAAACTTAACAATAGTACCATTCAGTGGGACACCAGTAGTTGGAACAGAAGACAACATATTAACATAATAATAAGAGCCAATAATTATGGCTTTAGTCTTACTGACATTTAACTCAAGGTGATTTCTAGTAGCCCAATTAGAAATAACATCAGCATGAGCGCTCATAATGGACGTGAAAAGGTCCAACTTATCAAGAGGAAAATGAACATATACCTGCAGATCATCAGCATATATTAATTTGTATGCCAGAATTGAAATCATTAGCAACATCATTTATATAAATAGAAAATAACAACGGCCCCAATACAGATCCTTGAGGAACTCCTGTGTTAAGAGTAAGATAATTAGACGTGTTACCATCCTCATTAATAACAGCCTGTCGTCGACCTGAGAGATATGAAGCAAACCATCTGATAACTGTGATAGAGACATCAAGTGAAGACATTTTTTTAAGAAGAATAGCATGGCTCACAGTATCAAATGCCTTACTGAAATCAAATAGTAAGAGCATGGTGACATAGCGTCTATCCATATTAAGCCTGATATCATCCGTTAACCTCAACAAGGCTGTCTGAGTACTATGCCCAGTCCTAAAACCAGCCTGCCGTGGATCCAACAGCTGTCTAGTAGCCAAGTATTCATACAATTGCTGATGAACAAGACGCTCAAGTACCTTTGATAAAAATGACAATAAAGAAATAGGGCGAATATCACTCATAGATTGTGGAGGAGAAACCTTATTGATAGTCTTAACTAGAGACATATTCCAACATGCTGGAAAAAGACCCTCCCTTAGTGAATCATTGAAGATTCGACGTAAGAATTGTCCAATTACAGGGAACGCGGAATTTATAAATGATTGAGGAATGGCATCCGGACCTCTAGCCTGCAAAGAGAAACTGCGCACAGCCAGACCAACCTGAAACAAAGATACCTCAGAAAACTTAAACATCGGTTTATACGGTTCATCTTCAGTTAAAGAGTTTAAATAATCAGAGACTGATGTAACCGATTGATCAGATGCTGCATTAGAGAAGTAACGATTAAGTTCGTCCACAGAGAAAGAGTGACGAGAAGTATTAGCACTAGAGCAAATACCGAGATCCCTCAGCTCCTTCCAGATTTGTTTAGAATCAGTGAGCCCAGAGAGTCTATCATGATAATAAAGGAGTTTGGAAGACTCAATGCTCTCATGGGCACGATCACGTGCAGCTTTATAGTTGAGTAAATCGAAATGAAGTCGTGAGCGTTTGTAGCGCCTATAAAGCCTATCTCTCTCGTGAACCAAGCCATGATGCTCTGCAGTAATCCATGGACGACGTTTTACACCCTGTCGAACCTTTTTGATGGGCACGGAAAGAACAATAGCTTTATTTAAATGGCCATAAAGGCAATGAAGTCGAGTCTCAAGAGAGGAATCACCGCCACAGATAGAGCAATTCAGTGAGCTAAAATAGTCGAGCAATCTGGCATCATTAACATCCTTATAGTCTCGATAGAAGAAATCATTAAGTACAGGCTTAGAGAGAGAGGACTTAACAGTGGCTGCAATAAGATCATGTCCATCTATAAATGGTACCAATAGTTAAGCAAGGAATCATTTGCATCTACGAGGCATAAATCAAGCCAAGTATCAGATGTGGCAGTATGATGGGTTGCACCGTAAGGCACAGAGAAGAGTGCATTTTCCCTAATTAGACCCTTCAGAAACACAGAGTCGTCAGAATTAACAGAAAGGTTAGTATTGAAATCGCCTAAGATGATTTTTGTACTATAGTTGTGCATATGAGATGTCAAATCTGGTATGAAATCAGTTCCAGCTAGAAGTGGTGCATGAGGTGGCCTGTAGACTACGCCAACAAAAATAGGAGAAACCACATCAGGAGATTTAACCTCACAAAAAAGATATTCAGGTAAACCTGGCTTGCCACACCAGCTACCATTCGAAGAACACAGGCGTATGGAATCTAAAGAGCAATGAACATATAGAGCAACACCACCACCTCTAGTATTACGATCCTGCCTGAAAAGCACGTAGTCATCCAGAGCAATTAGAGAGTCACATACAATCTGACCCAGTTTTGTCTCTGTCACAGCTATTATATGAGAATAGGAGCGAGAAGCCAAGAATAGTCTTACCATTTCAATATGGGCACGAATAGAATTAGCATTAAAATGACAAACCCTAAGACCGTTATCAGTGGTGAAATGTTTTGTAATGGTAGATGAATCAGAATTGTTAGTAGATAATAGAGAGTTAGTCAGGATGGGAGAAGAGTATGGACTTACCATAGTATCGCTAATCAATCTGTCTTCTTGTTGTCGGATGATGTTATCCTTGCTAAAAAAGATTCAAGGTCAGCATCGGTAGCAATGCGTACAGGCACATTATCCTTTCTCCTTCTTGCGTATATCACGCCATTTCGTACGAATGTAATAAAGTTATACTTTTTATCCTTGGCCTTTTCTAGGACACGCAGCTTCAACTGATGCAACGAAGCAGGCAAGTACTCGTTAATGTTGATCACAGATGGCGTTAGAGACTCAACAGTCTTGATGTCGGGCGGCAGATGATCGTTGATTTTGGAAGAAACCAGTTTTCCAAATTTAACCTTAGCGCCAATAACAGCACGAGCCAATGAGGTACTTTTTATAGTGACAAGCAAGGGTACAGTAGACGGACGATCCCGCTGCTGCGGAGATGTAGTAGTTAAGGAGGCAGACACTGATGCTTCAGCATCTGTAGGTAAAATAGCAGTAACAGATCTGCTTGCAGCCAAAGAGCGCCCGAGAGGTCGAACTGATGTTATATCAACAAGGGAGAACCCTGCGTCAAGCGTAGTAAGCACAGCAAAGACAGCAGACCTCAGATCCTTCAATTCTTCAGGCACAAATCCTCCAATTACTAGATCTGAGGATCTCTCAATACGCACTTGTTGTGCAGCCAAGGCCTCACATTGTCGTGACAAAGACCTGTTGGCTTTATCCAACTCCTGAAGCTTAATAGATAATGGCTCAGCTGAAGACACGTCAGAAGATGCGGCAAGCAAGTTATCCACCTTCATCCTCAGTTCCTGCTGTTCACTACGGACCCGCTCCAGCCCAGCCTCATTCTTGCTGAAACGCTCCTCGAATGTTGCATTAATGGTGTCTACACGTGACTCAAGCGCTGAGAACCTACCATCAAGAGCAGTGAGCTGAGATCCAATAGAAGTCATCTTGTCATCCATGGAATCCAGCTCATCAACCTTATTCATTTTCTCCAAAATTGAAGATAGAATATCATTTGTCGGCATGGGTGGTGATGGTGATGGTGTTCTTGATATGGATGGTGAAAGTGTTGCATTAAGCGCAGAGGAGAGCGAGCCAGTTCGCTGCCGAAAACAATCAGGATTTGCAGCCGCCAAACATGTGGAGCATACCCATATAGATTTATTATCCTGGTCTCTAACAGCTGTGAATGAAGTGCAGAAGCTATGAAAAGTCTTATCACAGCTACCACAAACCTTAGGCTTAGATGTGTGAGAAAAAGCCCTTAGACAGAAACTGTAATGTGTTGATGGCGGCATAATTTATGAAGTATGACAGAAAACACGAAAATAAGAGAGTAAAAGCTCCTTGATAAGTAAATAGAGTTACTATTGAGGAAGAAAGAAATATAGAAAAAATATAATAAGTAATAATGAATAGTAAGTGGCCAAACAACTTAATAATAAATTAATTTATGTGATAAAGTTGTTACATACTACTTTTAAGTGAAATGATATAACTGGATAACAGTGGATAAACACCTTAAATTATTATAGATAATGCAAAGAATTAGGCAAATTAAGTAATGAATTAAGCTAGTAACATAAGTGGAAAAACAGCGTAATATCAAGTTTGAAATTCGCGCGACTTAATAATTAAAGACAATAAGTAACTAGTGGAAAACCACCTTAATTGTCAATTGTCGTCGATAAGAGTTATCCACCAAGTGAAAAACTAGTGAGAAAGAAATGCAATAGATAGAGCCACGTAATTTGAGGTTGTAGAATTTCACTACAGAGAAATTGGCGCCAAAAAATTTGAGGTTATGTTACACTCTAGAATTAAAGAGTGATAAAAAGTGCACTTAACACGATTGCAGCACTGCACCACATACCACCAAGCGAGCCAGGCAAAAAACAGCAAAAAACAACAGCAGAACCACAGCAGGATCGTTCCGGAACAGCAACAGCAGCAAGAAAAATGTAGCCAAAGACAGCAGTGCAGCAACAAGAAAATCGTCAAGAAGTCCAAAAAATGCAGCAGTAAGATGCATGCAAATATAGCCAATGCCCACGGACCCCTTTAGACGACCTCCTGAAAACAGATTTCACTCCGCAAAGTGAAAAAATATTGTTAAAAGCGATATCAGTCGAGAGCGAAAGCAAGACGATGTCTCGCTACTTACGTCAGAAGAAAAAAAAAGACGGAGAAACGGTCAGGAAATATGAAGATCGAGAGACGGGGATGGAGTGACGGATATTGTGTATGTGTGTATTTGTATATATGAGTAAGTATATGTATATGGATACGTGAATATGTGTGTATGTGTGTGTATGTGTATATGTGTATGTCAAAGGTGCACGTGCGTATGTGTATGTATGTATGTATGTGATCATAATGAAAAAGATATTCACGTAAGAAAAAAAAGTCTTAATTCTTCACTTCAACATAATAGTAGTATAACAAATTTGAGTATAATAGTATAATAAATATAGTTGTATGATAGTATATAATAGTATAATTGTATTTTTGTGCAACATTTGATAAATTATTCAATACAGATCCTCAAGTTATACGTATTTGTGGAAAAATATACCATAATACATATGCATTACATGCAAATGAAAATGAATTAAGAAAGTATGGACAATTCTACTTGATAACGAAAAAACAAATAAATGCCACATAGAAAACGATCTGAATTGTTCTATTGAATTATTGAATAAATTTCATTCTATAATTAAGAGAAACAATCCTTACGCAGCAGCTTATAAATTGCGCACGGAGTAGAAATCAAAGGAAATAATCGTTTGATTAAAAATAGAACTATACC
This sequence comes from Anastatus disparis, assembly GCA_017163975.1. Classification (NCBI taxonomy): domain Eukaryota; kingdom Metazoa; phylum Arthropoda; class Insecta; order Hymenoptera; family Eupelmidae; genus Anastatus; species Anastatus disparis. Next base: position 2,452,118 of record JAFFSR010000272.1, on the reverse strand, counting down.
TAGAGATGTTAAAATGTTTATAAGACGAAACGATAACTTTGATAACCATCGATATAATGAAGCTAAATGTAATAAAGGAGCAGTAGTTTTTGTAGGAAATAAATTACCTATTGAAAGAGACACATGTACACTGCCGCCGAGCTACTTTTGCACCCTTCGTCTAAAATCGACTTATCTAAAAAGTTTTATAACTCTGGAAAAAATGGTCATAGCCTGAAAATTTCAACGGACTTCGAAAGATTATTGGAAATTCTTTCAAAAACCATTGGTTTGATAAAGCAAAAAAACATTTTTTTCGTATCTCTTATTCTTGCTATTTTTTTTACTTTGTTTTGACTTTGTAAAATAGTGTTCAATTTTAGTACAAATCGTTACATTAATACAAAACTAAATAGATTTTAAAGCTTATATTTTGACGATAAAAATGCAATGTCGAACGTTTCGATGCGACCTTTTAAACCGGAGTTATAAGATTCGATATTGAAAATAAGGCTTTTTTTCGATGTATGAATATCTCTGAATTTAAGAGGAATAGAAAAATTTTTCCGAAAGAAAAAATGTTTCTCTTTGGTCAAATATATATATATATATATATATATATATATATATATATATATATATATATATATATATATACATGTATATATATATATGGGACGTTTCACGTCAACTCACCTAACAAAAAAAAATAGAATTCGTCGAAAATCTGTGAAAATGTTCTATTTGATACCCAAAATATACAAAAAAAATTTTAGAGGACCAGGTCAAAGGGGTCAGGATTTAAACGTGATGGAATTTTTCGAATTTCCCAAATTTTTTGCTGAATAAATATTTTAATGAATTTTTTCCTCAAAAACTATCAATTTTTCGTTAAAACTTAATAGAATACTTTTTCTTGGAAATTAGATGTAGAATTCACCTGAATTTTTGCAAATTATAATATACTGATGTTTACACTTACTTGATCGATTTAAACATATTATTTAGTATATCTAAAAATCGAGCAGGTTAAATTGGCTTTTTAAAGTCTTATTTTTTTTTGTTTTTTTATGAGGAAAAAATATACGAAGCCTCCAGTTGGGCAGCCTTCTTAAAGTTACTTGATTGTGCAAAAAAGTCTGAATAAATCGTTATTTTGGATCAATGATGAGATTCGTGATTTTTTTTCTGAAAAAGTATTGATTTTTGGGACAAATGTATGAAAATGTTTTTTATTGGAAATTGTATGTAAAATGTATGTAAATTTTTGTAAACCATTATTTGCTAAACATCACAAATTATAAATGAAATTTTGAAATTTTAAAATTTATTTTTTGTTAAATTTTTTGTATATATTGTTCATAATGTCTTAAATTACAATTTGTAAAAATATCTTGATATTCTACACATGATTTCCAATAAAAAACATTTTAATACATTTGTCCCAAAAATCAATACTTTTTCAGAAAAAAAATCACGAATCTCATCATTGATCCAAAATAACGATTTTTTCAGATATTCTTGCACAATTAAGTAACTTTTAGAAGGCTGCCCAACTGGAGGCTTCGTATATTTTTTTCTCATAAAAAAACAAAAAAAAACAGACTTTAAAAAGCCAATTTAACCTGCTCGATTTTTAGATATACTAAATAGTATGTTTGAATCGATCAAATAAGCGTAAAAATCAGTATATTATAATTTGAAAAAATTCAGGTGAATTCTACATCTAATTTTCAAGAAAAAGTATTTTATTAAGTTTTAACGAAAAATTGATAGCTTTTGAGGAAAAAATTCATTAAAATATTTATTTAGCAAAAAATTTGGGAAATTCGAAAAATTCCATCACGTTTAAATCCTGGCCCCTTTGACCTGGACCTCTAAAATTTTTTTTGTATATTTTGGGTATCAAATAGAACATTTTCACAGATTTTCGACGAATTCTATTTTTTTTTTGTTAGGTGAGTTGACGTGAAACGTCCCATATATATATATATATATATATATATATATATATATATATATATATATATACATATATGCGGGTGCGGATGCAGATGTGGGTGCGGGTGGGGGTGTGGATGCAGGTGCTGGTACTCACTCGTACCCGCACCTGCATTCGCATCCGTATCCGCACCCGCATCTGCACGCACGCACACACACAGGCATACACACGCATGCACGCACTCCCACACACACAATTAAATTATTCGATTAAAATTATCATCCGAACATTTTTTGATTATCCAAATGCTTTGTGATCGTTTGAATATTTTTTGACTATGCGGATTATTTCATCACGGATAGTATTATCCGCTTATTCAAATAATTCAAATAGTCAAAAAATCCGAAAATAATCCCATCACTACCAGAAAGGAATATTTCTTCTCTTCAACAAATTTTTCTATTCCTTTTAAATTCAGAGGTATTCATACATCGAAAAAAAGCCTTATTTTCAATATCGAATCTTATAACTCCGGTTTAAAAGGTTGAATCGAGACGTTCGACATTGCATTTTTATCGTCGAAATATAAGCTTTCAAATCTATTTAGTTTTGTATTAATGTAACGATTTGTACTAAAATTGAACACTATTGTAGAAAGTCAAAACAAAGTTAAGAAAAATTTCTTTTTTAATAAGAATGAGAGACACAAAAAATGTGTTTTTCATATCAGACCAATGGTTTTTAATAGAATTTCCAATAATCTTGGGATCCCGTTAGAATTTTTGGGCTACGACCATTTTTTCCAGAGTTATAAAACTTTTTAGATAAGTCGATTTTAGACGAAGGGGGACAAAAGTAGCTCGGCAGCAGTGTATTTATTCAAAAGCAGAAAAACCGATAAGAATCCTATACATAAGTAAACACGTAGATCTTATGATTCTATATCCACTAATATCCATGGGTTCAAATAAAAAATTCAAGATGATATTTTATAAAGAAAAATCAAGAGTCTTCAAGAACAGAACTTTATCAAGGTGCAATAGATTTCTTAAAAAATAAAAAAAATGAAATCAATTATAGTTTGAAAATTAAAAAAATGTTTATATTACTGTCAACTTTTACAGGAAGTACGCGTTCCTTGTATCAAAATTTTTTTGATTCCATGACATTAATACAAAGAATTGAAAAACCAGATTTTTTTATTACTATGATATGCAATCCGAAAAGGGAAGAAATCACAAATAATATAGGACAAAGTAAAGAAGTAATAGATAGGCCAATTATTGTTGTTGAAGTATTTTATCAAAAATTGAAAATATTAATAAAGCAAATTACTAAAAAACATATTTTAGGAAAATGCATTGCATATTCATACATAGTAGAATTTTAGAAGAGAGGATCACCGATGCCTATATGCTAATATTTTCGAGTAAAGATAATAAAATTTACAATAGTGATGACGTTGACAAATGTATAGTAGCTGTAATTCCAAATAAAAATGAGAATCCCAGATTATATGAAATAGTTAAACAATTTATGATCTATAGCCCTTGTAAAGATCAAAATAAAAACTCACCTTGTATGGATAAAGAATCAGGAAAGTGTACGAAAAATTTTCCGAAACGATTTATTAAATTACAATAATGAAAAATGGTTATCCTATTTATCGACGAAGAAATGATAAAAATGAGATATTATACACAAAAAACAAGTGGGCAGACAATAGATTTGTTGTTCCATGTAACCCATATGATATTTTAACTAATAATCGATTCCAATAAAGTATTTTTGATTTACCTACTTTAGAATACTATATTAAAAAGAACGAAATTAAATATAGTACAGTTATATAATGTTAATAATATTCGGTCAATTATTGATAGTCTAATAAATGCTAAACGTCTATTTATAATACAGTAATAAATTCATTAAATACAAACTTTACTGAAAAGTATATATATACATGCATTAAATGTACATGCATTAAATTTTATATTTTTTTCAAACAGTGTATATATATATATACATGTATATATAAACAGTATATATATACATGTATATATAAACAGTATATATATATATATACACTGAAAAAAATATATCGTTGTGACAACCATATTATTGATGTCGTTACCATAATAAACGCAGCTATCCTAACTATCTTCAAGTATCGCTGAATCAACTATTTTTATTTGCAGGTTAAACTGTCATCACTTATGGTTAGCATAAATATCGTTGTGATGAAGATAAGGATAGTTGATTCAGTTATACTAAATTTGTTTAATTTGGTTATGTCAATTTTCGTCACGATGTCAATATGTTATTTTCAGTGCACTGTTTAAAAAATATAAAATTTAATGCATGCATTAAATTTTATATTTTTTTCAAACAGTGTATATATATATATATATATATATATATATATATATATATATATATATATATATATATATATATATATATATATATATATATATAGATACATGTATATATAAACAGTGTATATATATATATATATATATATACACTGTTTAAAAAAATATAAAATTTAATGCATGTACATTAATTTTCAGCAAAAATCGCACATGAAATTTAATGTGTTTCGTGCATTAAAGTGATATTAAAGTATATTGCACAAAGAAATCGATGTTTCTTATTATAAACTTAATGCAGATTTGCATAAAAATTAATGAATTTTACTGTAATTTTAGTATGGAATCGTAAGTAATTTAATTCAAAATCAAATAAAACTTAATGCAAAAATAACATGAAATGGGCTTCCAGTGCCTACATGAAATTTAATACGTCTACTAGAAGCTAGTTTCACGTAATTTTCGCATTAAATTTCATGTAAAAATTTCATGCAGAAGTGCATTAAATTTTATGTATTTTTTGAGCCATTTTTAACAGTATATATATATATATATATATATATATATATATATATATATATATATATATATATATATAGACGATCCAGGTGAAAGTGGTAAAAGCTACTTATTAAATACAATTATAAATTATCTAAAAATTCATGGAATCAATTATTTAGTTGTATCATGGACAGGTATAGCGGCTTATCTATTACAAGACGGTGTAACAGTACATACAGCATTTAAATTACCGTTAAACATATCTGAAGACACAATATATAGTATTAGTGCAAACAACGAGATAGGTAAAAAAATGAAAAATGTATCAATTGTTATCTGGGATGAAATCACAATGACATCAAAATACGCTTTTGAAGCCGTCGATCGCATGCTTAAAGATGTATGTGATAATAATTATCCGTTTAGAGGAAAAACATTTATCATATCAAGTGATTTCAGACAAACATTACCAATAATAAAACATGGAAATAGAACTCAGATATTAGAAAATCGTGTCAAAAAAAGCTATTTATGGGAACATTTTCAATGTATGTCTTTGAAAGAAAATAAACGTTTATCAGTCTCAGATAATAAAATTTAAAATTGGTTACTCAATATAGGAAATAGTAATTTTCATTCAAAATATGAAAAAGGAAAACGAAGTTATACAAATTCCAGAAGAAATATTGTCTAAGGGCAATCTAATTGATGAAATTTACGGGCATAATATAAATATTGAAAATTGTGACTATTTTAAAAATATTATTTCAGTATCGAAAAACGTAGATGTAACAGAAATGAATGAAAAAATTTTATCAAAAATAAATGAACCAGTAATAGAGTACTTAAGCATTGACTCTGCAAACGATGTAAATGATGAAAGTTTAGACGCAATTTCGCCAACAGAATTTTTAAATTCTTTAACGCCCAACGGTTTACCTCTACATAGATTGCAATTAAAAAAAGGAGCTATACTAATGCTTCTACAAAATGTTGATTTGAATGAAGGGCTTTGTAACGGAACTCGTTTAGTAATAATGACATTAAAACAATTTACTATTATTGTACAAATATTAACAGGAAGTAAGAAAGGGAGCACTATATTCTTACCACGTATGACTTTATCAGCAAATGATGAACTGCCATTCTAGATGACCAGAAAACAATATCCTGTAAAACTTGCAATGACTATTAATAAGTCGCAAGGACAATCATTTGAAAAAGTAGGAGTGTATTTACTAACACCAATTTTCAGTCATGGGCAGTTATACGTGGCACTTTCAAGAACAACTAATAAAAAAGAATTAAATGTATTGAAATGGTCTATACTAAAAACATCGTTTACAAATAAATATTATAAAACCACAATACAAAAATTAAATATAATGAATGAGAAAAAAAAATCAAAAATATTTAAGACTTTAATATAAAATTTTTTTATATTTAATAATCTTCTTATCTTATATTATATTAAAGTGAAACCACTTTTTTCCGTTTCTCCAGTTCTCCGGTTCTCCGGTTCTCCGCATTTTTTAAATGTGTCTAATCTTTTAGGAATAAAAGTAGCAATTTTTTATTGGGCCCTATATAATTAGTACTCATTAGTCATAAGCTTTTTTTTTAGGCCATATTTTTTTTGGTCTTATATTATTTTGGGTCCTTCTTTTTTTTCATCCTTATATTTTCTTGGGCTCTTTATTTTTTTGAGCCTTATTTTTTTGGGTCATATTTCTTTGGATCCGATATTTTTTTGGGTCCAATATTTTTTTAGGCCTAATATTTTGTTGGTCTCTATATTTTTTTGGGCCTTATATTTTTTTGGACCCAATAATTTTTTGGACCCAATAATTTTTTGGAATCAATATATTTTTGGTCTTTACATTTTTTGGGCTTTATATTTTTTGGGCCTTATATTTTCTAGGGCCTTATTTTCTTTTGGGCCCAATCATTTTTTCATCTCTATATTTTTTGGGCCTTATATTTTCTTGCGCCCTATATGTTTTTGGGCCCAATAATTTTTCGGTTTCTATATTTTTTGGGCCTTATATTTTCTTAGGCCTTATTTTTCTTTGGGCCTAATATTTTTTTGGGCCCAATAATTTTTCAGGTCCTATATTTTATTTAGCTCTATAGATATGCAGTCAATATGCAGCCGATTAAACAGTGCACCCCAATATGCAACCAATTCAACAGCGCATCCCAATATGCAGCCGATTCAACAGCGCATCCCCATATGCAGCCAATTTAACAGCGCGTCCTCTTATATAGCTGATTGAACATCATATCAAACTATTTTGAAAGCGTCAGTTGATATCATATATATATATTTTAGTAAATATTATATTTTTTATTATATTTCGAGTTCAACTAGTACACAAAAACATATATAACATCTCTTGACATATTCTTCATAATATCTCTTTATAAACAATGTTTTTTGTATATATTGTGTTCTGATCATTTTTATTTTCTCCGTTGACAATAGCGTGGTCACCTAAAAATAATTTTAAATTATTTTTAAAATTCATCCTTGAAAGAGCAACATATAATTGCCCATGACTGAAAACTGGTAACGGCAAATAAACACCAACTTTTTTACAAGATTGTCCTTGTGATTTATTAATAGTCATTGCAAATCCTAATCTAATAGGAAACTGTTTTCGTTGCATATTGAATGGAATTTCTTTCGTAGATGGATATAAACTTATTCTTGGAATAAAAACTAATTTACCTTTGTTTTTTTCAGTTGCTAATTCCGCTTGAATGGAATATTTAGGCAATTTTTCCATTACAAAGTCTCTGATTGACAATTAAATTTCTTAAAAGTATTATTATAGCCCCTACTTTTAAATGTAATTTATGTGATGGAAGTCCATTAAGAGTTAACTTATTTAAAAATTCTGTAGGTAACATAATATCTAAATTTTCTTTGTTATCATCTTCAGCTGTATCAATACTTAAATATTCAACATGGTTTCCTTCCATTAAATTCAAAACATTGTTATTGATTTTAGTATCATCATTACTTTTAAGAGCAAAAATAACTTTTTTCGTTAGATTTGTATTGTTTATTTTTATTGTTTTTCCGAATATTTCTTCGACAAGATGTTCTCTAATGATAAGATTTTCTGGTATAGCACTTAGTTCATTATCATCTTCAAAAAGATTATGACGTTTTCCTTTTCCGATATCTAATAACCATTGTTTGAAATTATTATCATTATCTGAAACTGGCAGATTTTCACTTAATGTCGTACGCATAAAATTTTGCCATGATAAATTAAATTTAACTGAATTTTTAATAATGTTCATACAACTACCATGTCGTACAATTGGTAATGTTTGCCTGAAATCTCCTGATACAATTACAGTTTTACCACCAAAGGACTGGTTTACATCGCATAAATCTTAAAAAAGACGATCAACTGCTTCAATAGCAAATTTGGAAGTCATAAATATTTCTTCCCAAATAATTATTTGTGTTTTCTTCGATTGTTTGCCTTCTGCAGAATTAGTCTTAACATTACAAGTTGTACAATCTGTTATATTTAACGGTAGCTTAAATTTTGTATGCACGGTTTTTCCATCGACTAATGAATTCGTTGCTATACCTGTCCAAGCTACACATAAATAATGTATGGTATGATATTTAAAATAAGCTATTAAAACGTTAAGTAAATAACTTTTTCCAATTCAACCTGGTCCATCTATAAAAATATATTTTTCTTTACTTTGTTTGTTTAAACTTTTTATAGTGGAGTTGAATATTTGCCTTTGTTTATCATTTAAAGAATTTATTTTCATTTCTGATTCATTAAGAATATTATTATTATGATTTAAAATTGTTTGATTATTATCTTCTTCTATAAATGTGCTTATGTTAGGTAAATTAAAATCGTTTAATGAAAATCCATTGACTTGTAAATTATTTTTAATAACATTCAATGCATGATCTTCACCTATATTTTTTTTGTATTCAGGGTGGTAAAATTTATCTTTATATTTTTCATATAAATCTCGTGCATTTATAGGATTATGAAAAACGCAAATAAAAGCAAATAATTCACAAAGAGCATAAGGGAATTTTGTTAAAGATGCTTCTTCCAAACATCTATTCCATACTTCATCTTCATTAATTATTTGTTTTGCCTTAGCTGCCTCATAAAACGAATTGTACATCACATCATCAACAGTACGCAAAGCTTCAAAAGACGTGGCTCCTTTCACATGTAATAGTAATAACCTAATAAAATAACGTTCTCTATCATTCGGACTTACTAAGTACATTCTATTAAGTATTGGTTTTTTTTTTCTTTTATTCCACTTTTTTAGTTTTTCATCAAATGTATAAAAATTTGGTATTTCTGAATACAAGTAATTTCGTGCTTCAAAATCTTCTCCATTCAATTCAAAATATGCTGTTAATGTTGTTCCGACATTTTTTTACATGATCATTTCTTCTTTTCCTTCTTTAAAAAATACGTTTTGTTGATTTTCTTCATAAACGCTTAGACGTTTTATAGTATGTGAAATGACATGTGAAGGATGTTCTAATAATCTGTGCATTGCTTCGGGTATACATAAATATCGTGTATTAATATATTGTTAGATTTCGTCATATTCATATTCAACATTTTCACTATTGTCATTTTGAAAAGTGTCTTTATTTTCTAATTGAAAATCTACATTTACTTGATGTATTTTAATGTATGAACAATCATGACCTTTGTAACAGTATTTGAATAAATATTTAATGCATTGAACAGTGCAACAAACTTCTACGTTCATGTGTGCGTAAGGATAGTAAGGAACAACAAATCCATTATCTGCAATTCTTTCTGTAAATTTATTTTTGAAAATAATTTTGACGCCATCATTTTTGCGTTTGTATAGTGGATATCCATTTGATTTAAATGTTGTTGTATTATTGAATTTTTTTGGAAAATTTTTTGTACATTGTTTCGTATTTCTATCCATATATGGACAATTTATATTTTGCATACGACAGGGACCGCGTATCATAAATTGTTTAACAATACTTTATAATTTTGGATAAATGGGTAAATCTTTCATAATGTTAAAATTTCACATGCAACAAATTAAAAAAAAAAATACAGGCACACGTATAAAACTAATTTTCTCTGAATGTTGACGTATTATAATGATAGAAAAAAATCGTGTTACTCACTTTTAAGGGTAGTCTTTTTAACAAACATCAAAAGACAGATTTTCGAGTAAATTTTTCATAGTGCTAAAATTTACTTTCAATAAATTAAAAAAAATTGAAGACACATGTATCAAATTTATTTTTTTTAAATGTTGATATATTAAAATGATAATAAAAGAAAAAATCGCATTACTCACTTTTGAAGATAGCTTTTTTTAATATAAGACATTTAAATATATTCATTATTATTACACCCAGGTATAATATTTTACCAATCTCAGATCAGTTTTTTAAGTATTTTCGGCTATAATAGATCATTTTCCATTGAGCTTTTTCATTTTTACATGTTTAATATGTTACAGAAAATATTTAAATACGCAATTTACATTAATAATTACAAAATTTTTTGTAATAAATGAAATATGCCAGTAATGGCAATTTTTTTGGAAAATTCATTTTTGGCGATTCGGGTATTGAAATTGAGTGATATTAGTTACCCAATGGCTTTTGGGATTGCTGATTACAAATCATAAGTGAGTGGAATATCAATTTATTTTTGCTAAAATTGTCAATCTTAGGATATGAAATTTGACATAGATTTGTATAGTTTATGTTTTCGAATAAAAATACTTATATTCCTTTTAACCAAATATTTTAGTTTATTTAATAAACATTAAAAAATATAACAATCGAAAAATTTTGATAAATAATCTTAGCATCGTAGCATTATGAATAATAGAAAAATCACGGTTATATAAACAAAATCTCGAAATTAGAAAATCGGTTTTTAAATCTAGAAATTTCAGTGATGATTCAACTCAATGTTCTAGGTGTAAGCTATTAAATACATACTAAAACTGAGCTTTTTAAAGTTTAAACTCTTTAGAATTAAAACATTGATAGAAACTAGGTAATCAATGTAAATTTGGAAAATTTAATAGCCGGGAAAAATTCAATGATTTCCAGAATACTCGAAATAATACTTCAAAAGCAACTTAAAGATTACATTGAGTATTATAAAATAGTAAATTACAAAGTTCACAACAGAGAAAAGGTGAATCAAAGCTTAGGTTTTCATATTAGTGGATAAAACCTATTTTCAAAAGTGAGTCACGTTTTTTAAGTATAATTTCAAACGAACAAAGAACTTTATCTACACTAGGCACACGTTCCTAATAAAAAAATTTCTCTTTGTGATTCTAAATATTACCTTTTGATGTAGTTTAAAATTTCACCGCTGAATAGTCTTTTTTACAGCATCGTATTTTCCAGAAAAAAGTAAAATATATAAATTTTTGGTAACATTTTAATAACCTTCCAGAAAGTACTTTTGTTAACAGGCACACACCCATGCTCTTGATTTTCCAAAAGTATGTGTATAGATAAAGCTTTGGTGTGAATTTCAAATCAAAAAAGCAGTAGTCATTTTTTTTATAGCGATAATTTATCATTTTACATGGCCTGGTAACATTTAAATTTCAAAAAAAAACCTCTTTTCCCCATCCGCCATAAAATGATACGTCTAATTATCATTAAAAATATAACAAAATTAGTTTCTAATAACTCAATAAATCAGTGAACATTTGCTAACAAGATGTGCTATCTCATATTTAGGAGAAATGACGCAGTAACATGATTTTTAAAAGTATGAAAGAATTACCCAAATATCTCTATTTGGAATTTTTGCACTTATTATTTTATCAACTTTTTCGGGAATATCAAATTTATCATTTTAATCTAAGAGTAACAACATACGCATATGCGCTAATCCTCGATTTTAAATTCAATTCCATAGCTATATGCACTTCATTTTCCTAATATTCCCTTTTTTATTACTACATTTTTAAATTCTTTTACTTTTTAATAAAATACTTTTGCTATAATATCTGGCCTATCTATTGCATTTTCATAAATTTCCAAGTTTTCAGTTATTTCTTTACAATGTGGGTTACAGGTCATAGTTACAAAAAGGTCAGGTTTACCATGATAATTTACAAGTGTCATTGAGTCAATGTAATTTTGTTTTAAAAATCGTAGACTTCCTGTAAAGTTTGACGGTAATACTACCATTTTTTCAATTTTTGAAGAATCTAATTTTTTTTGTTATGTAAATAATCCATAACATCTTTATAACAATCACTTCTTAATACGTTTTAGTTTTTTCGTATGAAATATAATCTGGAGGTTCCAACTTTTTCAAACGCATCAACAATGAACTGTCAAGATAATTTTTCCAAATTAAGGAATGGATTGAATTTATTTCTAACACTAAGTCTATAATTATAAAATTTGAAATTTGAAATATTACATTTTCCTAATTTACTTTTCATATTTGGCATCCATTCAATACCACCATTAGGATGAATAAGCGGATATGTCATAGGATCTGTATGTTTGCTAATTGTCGGTATACTAATTGGTTTATCATACTTAGAGTAAATGACAATATCACGTTCGATAGGAGGCTGATCGTCTTCTCCAACATATACTATTGCAACTTCATTACAGGTAGATAGATTATATCTATTTTTATCCAAAATATTATTGCGGACAATAGACATAGTAACAGTTCTTGGAGGGCAACAGATTTTTGCACGTCATTGTAGTTCTTCTTATTCTACTTTATGCATCATTTAATAGGCTTTAGCATAAGGGTTAATGTCTCTTATCAAGATATCTAAATGTTTTAATAATGTTAAATTTATATTAAACCCATTCCGTTTAATCGTTGCCATTTCATTATCTAAAATATATAATTGTCCATATTTACGTGCTTCATCTTCATTAGAATGAACATATACATAACGCATATACATCATGGTAAATTTTTACACATATTCTGATAACTTGTGGTCCTTTACCCGGCATTGTATCAAAATTAACACTAAAATTTTCAAATGCTAAAGCATCATTGTACAACCTAACATTTCGTCGGAAATCAATAATTTTTTCAGTTAATTCAATTGCTAAACACTTTAATTGTTCTGGGTAAGAAGGATTTTCTAACAATTCTACTTGACCTTTATGACAACAATTGGGGAAATCGTTACTTTTAGTATATTCGAAAGCAAAATCTTCCGCATCACGATAAACACATGTATTTGCCATGAAACCAATGTAATTTTCAGCTATGAGATTTTCATCGAAATATATATTTGCTGTGCAACCAATCAGTTTCGAATTAATTTTTTCAGTTAATATTTTTTTATTTGATTTTTTTAATTTTTTTTCGATTTTGCCTTTTATTGTTTTATCAGTAACTTTGTTCAATACAATATTATGATTGCTATTATAATTATTATTATTGTAATTTTCATAATAATTGTTGTCTTTAATTTTTAATTGTTTACACTCAATAAATAATGTCTTTAATTGATAAGAATCATATTTATGTTTTCGCTTTTTTTCATCTATTGGTTTATTTATTGTAGTATCATTATTAACATTTTTATTGTCATCAATTTCTATTTGTTTACACCTTGTGCGTAATTATTTTAATTGGTAACAATTATTTTTTACTCGTATTTTCTTAATAATATCGGCATTATCCAATTTTTGATTTTTAATTTGTACCATTCTCTCATATTTATTATATTGTTCACTAATAACTCTTCTATAAGTCTCTTTTTTGCGTAATTTTTCATTTTCCTGCAATTTCTCAATTTATTAGTATCTTTATTTTCAAATGATTTTATTTTTTATGTCTCAATATTTCCAATTTTTTAAATATTTTGTGACCTACTACCCGTTTTCCTAACCCTGAAAAGGTCGCACAAAGTGCGCATATAAAAGGTAAAGGGAAAAGGTAAAGGTACTTGTAAGCTAGACCCGTTCTTAGTGTAGCGCCATGCTACATCTAGTCCGGGGTCTCTTTGCTTTTTTGTTAATTATCTAATGGCCTCTTATAAGCCAGAAACTCTAAGACTTAAAGTCTTATAATGAGCCTTTCATTTACTTCAATCAATAAACTTTAAATCAATTTAATTAATTATAAGTTAAACACAATCAACTTCGAATATAAAGAAATAATTTTTGTAGAACACATTACACATACACCAAAAGAAATTGAAATCAAAGTATGACTAATTGAATTTATTATAATAAAACTTTGATTTTAACTAAGGATTTATTCCGTTATAGCTGCTACCGGTACAGAGCTGGTGGTTATCCAGCTCCTCGCGGACCTGCAGAATAATCAGAAATAATGAACACTACATTACGACTTATTAATTCTAAGATAAACTTTATTAGAAGAGAGCTGGCCAAAGAGTGCCGTACAAAGATTCGGCTTCGATCTGCTTAAGCGTCGATCAAGCCGCCGCGGCCGCCATCCTCTCCTACTACTAACTAGGAGAGGGTCTGACCTCCGGATCACGGATTTTGCTTAGACTTTGGGATAAGTTTTTAGGTGTCAAAATATGAAAAAAAACAAAATATTAGACCCTAATGCTCAATATTTCCCTAATTACAGGTAATTAGAGAAAATCACTGGAAAAGTTACTAGATTTTCAAACACTAATAGTTCTTCAGCATTAATAGCTAGAAGCTTGAACCTTTTTTTAAATGAAAGCTAAGCTCAAATCCTTTCGAAATATCACCTTCAGCATATCAAAATATTTTTTTTTCCATAGTTACATCATTTTAAAAATTATACTACATTTCAGCATTTATTATTGATTAATGATTTTAAAGGGAAATGTAGGTCAAATTTCAATAAAGCTGTAACTATGGAAAAAAAAATATTTTGATATGCTGTAAGTGATGTTTTGAAAGGATTTGAGCTCAGCTTTCATTTAAAAAAAGTTTCAAGCTTCTAGCTATCAATGCTGAAGAACTGTAAGCGTTTGAAAATCTAGTAACTTTTCCAGTGATTTTCTCTGATTACCTGTAACTAGGGAAATATTGAGCATTAGGGTCTAATATATTGTTTTTTTCCATATTTTAACATCTAAAAACTTATCCCAAAGTTTGAGCAAAATCCGTTATCCGGAGATCAGACCCTCTCCTAGTAAGTAGAAGGGATACATTTACATATCTTACATTATACTATTACAGGTGCGCTTAGATGTGTGCTAGCGTACGTCACTTTATAGGCGTGGATCAGCGCACATCTAAGCGCGTACATATATTCTTATTAATATCCATCTCGCGCGCTGATATACTTTCTAATTACTACGTCGCGCCGACGCACAAGATAGAGATAGACCTTTAACGTGATGATTCGAATTCAAGAGAGAATAAGATTATCGGTAATTATCTATTATTTTATTCTTTTTTCTAACTTATCCTCTCTTAAACTCTCTTTCTTTTCTTTATATTATACATATAATATAAGTGAGGTCACAATTTATTTGGTTGTTCTTCTCTCATTTTTATGTAAGCTTTTTTCTTACGTGTAGCTTCATACGTACGTATTTGTTCCATTTTATCAGTACCCTTTTTTATATTTGATTTCATTCTTATTATTTTTGTATTTTTAATTTTTCTTTATATTTATTGGGTTGTTTTTTTTAATTTTTATATGTTTTTTTTTACGTGAAGCTTCATTCACACGTATTTGTACCAATTAATCAATACTAATTTTTTCTTTGAATTTCAATTTTGTTATCTTAGTATTCTCTAATTTCACTTCATATTTATTTAGAATATTTTCTTTGATTTTCATATGAGCTTCTTTCTTACATAAAGCCTTATTAGCACGTATTTGTTCCAATTTATCAGTACTCATTGTTTCCTTGAATTTCAATTTTGTTATCTTAGTATTTTCTTATTTCTCTTCATATTTATTTAGAATTTTTTCTTCAATTTTTATATAAGCTTCTTTCTTATGTGAAGCCTCATTTGCACGTATTTGTTCTTATTTATCAGTACTTATTGTTTTCTTGAATTGCCATTTTGTTATCTTAGTATTTTCTAATTTTGGTTTATATTTATTTGGTTGTCCTTTTTTCATTTTCATGTAAGCTTTTTTTTATGTAAAGTTTCTTGAACTCGTCTTAGTTCTAATTTATTATTACTTTTTTTTTCTTGCATTTCCATAATAATGTCTTTTTCTGAAATTTTTTTATATTTATGTGATTGCTCTGTTACCATTTTCCTATTAACATGATGTCGGAGCTGCAACAATTGAGTTTTGCTTTTTTTATTTCATCAATATTTTTTTTTAATTTATAAATTAAACAAATATAATGACTTGTCCGCACTAAAGCTATATTAATAAAATAATTTTTGCTAAAATAAAAAATCGTTCAGACTTGTTATTTTATGAGCTTGGATTGGAAATTAGATATCCAACTCGATAAACCTAACCATAAAATACGATACATTGAAAGTTTTTATTATAACTTTAGATGTATAATATTTTGGTGGATTTCTTGAGTTGTCCTCACTAGAGTTTAATCTTACAAATTTTTACTTTGTAGCAAAAAAACTCGATTAAACTTATCGTTCATTTATAAGCTAGGATTGGAAATATTATTAGGCGGGCAGTTTTGTCATGCTCTTAAGTCCTATTACAAATAAAGCTTCTTTTTCATCTATTTCTTTTGATTCTTTTTTCTCTTCATTTAATTTAATCTCAACTGTCCTAATTTTACTATCGTTATAATTTAAGTGGATATCATCGATTCCCATTATATCATTATCTGGTTTTAAAAATTTGTATCTGAAATGTCATTGTCAATTTCCATCAAAATTGTTTTTTGATTCGAATTCTTTTGTTTACGATACATTTCCATGATCTTTTTTTGTTCTGCCAATAAATGCGTTTGTGAGTCTTTTTCTAATAGTTCAAGCTCGGCGAAATCTAAATTCAATGGTATTTGATTTAGACGTTGCTCATGACAAAAACTCCTCCTTATCATGTCCGTTGGATTATCGTAATTATTATTTGCATTATTATAATTTTGTAAAACTGGAAAAATTCTTATTTGTTGCATTTTAAAAATTCTTGATAAAGTAATCGCATTTGAGAAAAATCATATCTTAAACAACATAGACCTAAATTATAAAGTATTGCAACATCAAAAACAGTTGCAAAAACGCCACAATTATAATTATTTGATTGTACTGTTTTGGATACTATGCTCAATTCTGATTTGTTTGGAAATAATCTGTTTATATAAATCTTATGCTCATCTTATAGATATTTAAGATTTAAACTGGCATATATATGAATCACCTTATGATTATAATACACACTAATCCGGTGACCCTTTTCTAAATTTCCGGAAAATAATAACTGTATCAATTCTCCATCAATCAGTACTGAATTAATATATTATGGCCTTTGAATTAGTGAAGTTAATTGCATGTTGAATGAGGTGCACCATTTTGAAATATTATTGAATTCTAATACATGAATATCAGTTAACATGAAAGCAATTCAACTATACAATCCCTGTCCCTTAACAATCAATTTATCTTTCTCAGTCAAAACCATTGTTGAAAATTTAAATTCTTTTCAGAATTTTAATTCATTTTTAACGAAATTTTTTTAAAAATATTCACAAAATAATTGCTTTCATATTAACTAATTCAATTTACTGCCTTTTTACTTCAAAAGCTGAAAAATAAAAGAAATTATGAAAAATGCTATGAATTAATTGTTATATGATAAATAAATAATAATAAAATTTGTGAAAATAATATAACGATAAAAAATGGTTATTTTCGGCAATTATACATTTATGTATGGGACATTTTACACCAACTGGGAGAGCAAAAAAATAAAAATCGCTGAAACTCTGAGAATATATTAAGTTGGTTACCCAAAATGTGTAAAAAAATTTTCAAGAATTTAGATTGGAAGGATCAAGAGCCATAGATCCTTGAAATTTGGAAATTTTCTAAAATTTTTGGAAAAGTACCAACTTTATGGTTATTTTCTGAAAATCCTGAAGTTTTAAAGAGAAATTCATAAGAATACATCTTGTTGCAAATGAAAAGGAAAGTTAGCATAAAATTTTACAGACCTAAATTTTGAAGTTTTCTTTTGGTTCTTACATGTATTACATGTTAATTGAAATTACTCATTGTTTGCCACTTCAAAAATTGCTTTTTGAGGCTTATTTTCTTCTATTTTTTGCTAACTTCAAAATAAATTTTTGATTGCTTAAGAACGGGCCTAATAAGAAGTTATGAAAGTTTGAAATATATATATTCATGTATGATTTATTTTTCATATTGAATATAAATGTATATATTAATGTATGATTAATTTTTATATTGAAAATAAATGATACATGATAATATATATTTTAAACTGTCTGAACTCCTTATTGATGGCTCTGACTTACATGATCAAAAATTCATTTTAAAGTTCATGTAAAATAGAAAAAAATAAGCCCGCGAAAAGAAATTTCTGAAGTGGCGAACAATGAATAATTTCAATTACCATGTAATACATATAAGAACCAATAGAAAACTTCAAAATTCAGGTCTGTAAAGAATCATGCAAACTCTGCTCTTCATTTACAACAAGAAGTATCCTCATGAATTTCTCTCTAAAACATCAGGATTTTCAGGAAAAAAATGATTAAGTTGAGACTTTTCCAAAAATTTTGATAATTTTCCAAATTTCAAGGAGCTATAGCTCTTGATCCTTCAAATCTAAATCCTTGAAAATTTTTTTACATATTTTGGATAACAAAAAGAATATATTCTTAGAGTTTCAGGGATTTTTATTTTTCTTCTCTTCCAGTTGGTGTGAAATGTCGCATATGTATATAATAAATCATTAAAAAAAGTTTGTTGTAAAAAGAACTGAAATGAAAATTATTTAGAGTTATTTCTAATAATTGTATTCTTCAATTTATTTACAGTTATTTACGGATATTTGCAGTATCTACATTTAAAAAATGTATAAATGATAATAAACAATCATTATTTATCTTCAGCCTAACGCTTTTTTATTGTTATTTATAGTTTTCAATATTTTCTTGTAATCATTTGTTTATTCACAGTATTATTCTACTTTTAAAAAATAATTTTTATACAAGGTGATGAAATATTTTACTATAAGATAATATATATACATTGCGACGATGCTATTTCAAGCATCGCGCTTAAACCGGGTCCGTGCTCAACCGCTACGAGGCGTTACTCCCGCAATGGGAATAGCGCGCTCCAGAGCATATAAGTCGGCAAGACGGCCGGCTAAAACGGACTCTCTCCCCTCTCCCTATGTGGAGAAGTTATGCTTTACATAGTGAGAGCTCACCTACGTGTTTCAATGTGTATAAGGGGGATTCCTATACACATTGCAGACCGTTCTTACCTGGGCTTAGCTTGACTAAGTTTTCCATCTATTCCCAGTAACTATGCATAAGGGGGTTTCCTATGCATAGTTTCCTATCTCTTACCTCCACCTTTTCGGTCGAGGTAGTTCCTCCGCCAGTCGATGGAGTTTCCGCGACTAGCTCATCCTCTCCTTGTCTACCCTGAGGCTTGGAGGTAGCATTATCATGTCTTCCTGCGACACGGACCTACTTCCAGCCTATACCGGGTGTCATCGAGACATTGCTCGTATTATCTGCCGCCGGTAAAGTAGATTCCGACCGTAACCGCCGTCGATAATATCGTAGCCTGTATATAGTTTATTATCTTTCCTTTATTAATAATAAGATTGTTAAAAAAAAAAAAACCGCGTCACCGGTAAAAATAAATACCGACCGCCAGAAAGAGATCAATTAAATCTCGTGACCTGTAAATAGTCTACCTTTCTTTTACTATTAGTTTGTAACCGATACCGTTCGGAATTTATTCTTAAGTATAATTTTATTAAACTGCATTACCGGTAAAAATAATACCGACCGCCTAAAGATATAATTTGATCCTAGTATTATTCGATTATTCATATTTTTGCGTGCCGCCGTTACCGGCTATTTTCCCGAGATTATTAATTGATTAATTCAACCTTGTATTAGTTATAAGTTTAAATCAATAAATGCAAAGGAATATTTATTGTGAAAAATATAATTGCACGACTCATACTCATTTACCAGTTCCGCTAAACCTCTCCTGTAAATCCGCTCCGTCGTTTACCACCTTGCTTATTTCATTTATTTAATTAGTATTTAAACGCAATAGTAAATTCTTTTCTTTAATTACAAATATTAATACACAATTCTTTTATTTTCATTATTAAAGTCACTTTTATTTTTATTATTAAATTCAGTAAAAATCAATTTAGTTTGTAAGTTTGAACTTTGGCTTATTCGAACCTCCGACCGACCATCTTCCAGCATCAACCCTCAGGTAAAAGTAAAAGTCTGATGCCGCCGACGTCAACGAGTTGTCTAAAGCAACCGCCCGAAAAGCCAAACGTTACAACATGTTGCATATCACAACAAAATTTCAACATCAAAACTAATTCTCTAATGTAAAGAATAAAAAATTAAATTAATAGAATTTTGAAATTTTGATATGGGAATACTTTTAATAATTAACTTTTTAATAACTTTGAATATTGGTAAATTTTTTAAATAACTTGTGGAATTGAATGCTAATTAAATTTAGTTTTAACATAAAGATAATTATTCAAGTTGGAAATGTATTTAATAAAATAATATAACTATTTATAAGTTATCACTTAATGATAATTTTTTAAACTTTTTATTCATAGTTTAAAATAATATTGAATATATTATTATCATTTTAATAGTTTTTATAAAATATTATGTAAATTTTATAAGTATAAATTATTTAAGGAGGTGTCAAATGGACAGTACACTTGCGCCCATAAATATTTACTATATTTCCATTGTATTTCAAAATTTTAAATAAAGAGATGCATTAACATGTAGGATGTATCACGAAGATTATTTAGTTAAATTTTTAAATAAATCTATTCATTAGTTATCGAGGAGTTTGGGTTCCAATATTATTTACTAATATTTTTCTATTTGGCATCAGAAATCTAAATATCTTGAAAACTAATGATTAGAAAAATTTGAAAATTTAAATAAATAATCATCATGGTACATACTACACTACATTCCTTTTATGGAAATTCAGCAAAAGAATGGGAAGACAGTTAAATATAACAGTTAATTCTTATATCTTCTTATAGTAAAATATAATCAAACTTTGACAACAAATTCAACATAATGAAATAATTATACTTTCAATGATCATATTTAATACAAATTTTAGAATGATATTACAGAATATTATTTTTTTCCGCATTTATAATAAGTGTTTCGCAAATAATAAGTGAATTTTTTTTTTAAATGTTTACTTTTTTAGGGGAAATTTTCCTTCTATCTAGACAGTTCATAAATATAAATTCATAATTATAGACATAATCAGAAAAATTGATTACACAGCCACACAAAAAAAAAATGTCAAAACCCACGGACCAGACCATATATACCTTATGTTTTTGAGGTCGCTGATTCCGAATCCGTGGTCCATTTGACCCCATCACCTCAGGGTCAAGGTCAGGTCAAGGTCAACTTTCCAAAATTAACGGCAACCAATGTTTGACAGTATACATATATGTGTTTGAGGTCGCTGATTCCGAATCCGTGGTCCATTTGACCCCATCACCTCAGGGTCAAGGTCAGGTCAAGGTCAAATTTACAAAATTAACGGCAACCAAGGTTTAACAGTATACATATATGTTTTTGGGGTCGCCGAATCCGAATCCATGGTCCATTTGACCCCATCACCTCAGGGTCAAGGTCAGGTCAAGGTCAAATTTCCAAAATTAACGGCAACCAAGGTTTAACAGTATACATATATGTTTTTGAGGTCGCTGATTCCGAATCCGTAGTCCATTTGACCCCATCACCTCAGGGTCAAGGTCAGGTCAAGGTCAAATTTACAAAATTAACGGCAACCAAGGTTTAACAGTATACATATATGTTTTTGGGGTCGCCGAATCCGAATCCATGGTCCATTTGACCCCATCACCTCAGGGTCAAGGTCAGGTCAAGGTCAAATTTCCAAAATTAACGGCAACCAAGGTTTAACAGTATACATATATGTTTTTGAGGTCGCTGATTCCGAATCCGTGGTCCATTTGACCCCATCACCTCAGGGTCAAGGTCAGGTCAAGGTCAAATTTACAAAATTAACGGCAACCAAGGTTTAACAGTATACATATATGTTTTTGGGGTCGCTGAATCCGAATCCATGGTCCATTTGACCTCATCACCTCAGGGTCAAGGTCAGGTCAAGGTCAAATTTCCAAAATTAACGGCAACCAAGGTTTAACAGTATACATATATGTTTTTGAGGTCGCTGATTCCGAATCCGTGGTCCATTTGACCCCATCACCTCAGGGTCAAGGTCAGGTCAAGGTCAAATTTACAAAATTAACGGCAACCAAGGTTTAACAGTATACATATATGTTTTTGAGGTCGCTGATTTCGAATCCGTGGTCCGTTTGACCCCATCACCTTAGAGTCAAGGTCAGGTCAAGGTCAAATTTCCAAAATTAACGGCAACCAAGGTTTAACAGTATACATATATGTTTTTGGGGTCGCCGAATCCGAATCCGTGGTCCGTTTGACTCCATCACCTCATAGTGAAGGTTATTTGAAGGTAAAATCGACAAAATTCTTGTAAAACAAACCAAACTTCATGCCATTTATTTTTTCTTACTATACCTTACACGTTTCTCATCAAATGATCGGTGCAAAGGTTTCCTTTTACGTTTTTTCCCAGTAGTTTTACAATCTCTTTTTAACATCCAGCAGTAGTCGGCCAGCATACTAGCATCCCATCTACCTTGATAACGCTTCTCCATTACTTTAATGTCTTGGTGAAAACGCTCTCCCTGTCCTTCGCTATAATCGCCACAGTTTTCAGGAAAACTATCCAAGTGATTGTGCAGAAAATGTAGTTTGTAATTCATTAGGCAACCCATATTCCCATAGTTCTCAACCATTTTAGATACAATTACTTTGTAATTTGGGCTTCTGCGATTACCCAAAAAGTTTTCAGTAACTTCCTTAAAGCTAAGCCATACAGCTTTCTCAATGTTTGTCATGGAACTAATGAACTGGTCATCAGCCATCATTTTTCTAATTTCAGGACCGTCAAAAATACCTTCCTTCAATTTTGCATCTGATTTACTTGGAAATTTACTTTCCAAGTATTTGAAGCACTGGCTATCTTTATCTAAAGCTTTCACGAATTGTTTCATCACACCAAGTTTTATGTGTAATGGAGGAATGAGAACTCTTTTCGGATCAACCAATGGAGTAGCTATAACGTTACTCTTTCCGACTTCGAGAGATTTTCTTTCAGGCCATTTATGATTTGTATAGTGCTTTGCACCATCTCTACTATCCCATAAGCACAAGAAACATGGCGTCTTTGTAAATCCAGACTGCTGTCCTAACAATATTCCAGAAACTTTCAAATCACCACATATCCGCCATTTATGCTTATCATACTGAATATTTTGTATTATGATTTTGAGATTATCGTATGTTTCCTTCATTGTAGTGGAGTGCGCTATAGGAACTGAGGCATAGTGGTTGCTATCGTGTAGTAATACGGCTTTTAAACTTCTTTTTGATGAATCTATGAACAATCTCCATTCTTCGTCTTTATACACATTAGGTTTAATTTCATTCATTAAACCTTTTACGTCTTTACAATATACTATTTTATCACCATTATGATTCATTTCTTCAAAGTATGGTTCGAAACTTTTGCTTCTTGTTCTGTAAAAAGATACTTTAGTAGATTTTGCCAACTGATTCATGCCTTTTAAAGCTGAAGCTAAATGTTCTGCTCCATCTTTAGGTAAGTTAAGCTCTCTAACTAGGTCGTTTAGTTTATCTTGAGTCCATAACTTTACGCTTTTGTCTTTTTGGCCCGCTGGAAGGAAAATATCGTCATCGTCATCATCATCATCATCATTTTCAATTTCTTCATCACTATAGCTTTCATACGATTCATCTTTTAAGTCATTATTATCAATTCCACCCCCATCAATGCCGCCACTGACTTCGTTATCTTCTTCATCGTTTTTTGAAGCTATGCTTCTTACGCGACGTTACGGCAGGGGCACTAAATGTATAAAAATCGACAGTCCCAAATGTCACCCAGCGTGAATGAACGAATACGGCACAGGATGCCATTAGTGCTATCAACATACAAACATTCTTTTTTCTCTTTCTTTCTTTCCCTCTCTCCCATTCCGCTCAAGAATATGCATGTATATACACAAGTGGATGTGTATAAGAAAGATAAAGAAAAAGAGACTGCTTGTTGTAACCGGCAAAGAAGGCTAGACATAGCCCCCTCCATTCGCGGCTACCTTTATTGTACATATAAGAGAAAGAAAGAGAGAGGGAGAGAGTCAATTCTTAAAGCCGGCGGACAGAGAAGGATAGACGCAACCCTCTCTATTCTTTATGAAAAAGAAAGAGAGAGGGAGAGAGTCAATTCTTAAAGCCGGCGGACAGAGAAGGATAGACGTAGAATACGATGATTAAATAAATAAATTATGTAAATAATATTTATTTAATTTAAATTTTAAAATTAGTATACGTATGAAAATATGCGTTTGTATTTATAATATTATAATCTTAATATATTTTTTTGGCAAGAAATTTTTTATTTTCTCTCATTATCTTCCTCCGTTTATTAATATGTGTATATTTATATAATTGTTATTAATTACTACATTAATAACAAAAAATGAAAATTTAATAAAATTTAATAAAATTTTTGTATTTTTCTGTTTACAATGCACATGACGAAAATTACGTTTACCTAAATATATGTTTTTTTAATAATTGATATTAATAAAAAACTACATTATTAATACATTTTTAAATACATAATACATCGAATGAAAAATAACGTTTTCACTAAAAAATTAATTATAATTTTGCAAATGTCACACTTCCTAATTTTTTTTCATCGTTGGTATCTGATTCAATAGATAGCCTCTCAAGAAGATCGAGCTCTTCATCGCTTCCCGATTTTTCGATTGGTCTTTTTACAGAAATAACATCAGCATAATTCACTGTTGCTTTAATTTTACTATTAATTCCAATAATTTCGGTATTACAGAAGTAACAATCCTCTCTTCTATCTGGTTGATACCATTCCATTGGGCTATTAAATTTAACTTTGTCATCTTCTTTTGTTTTATTCCACTTACAAAGCATTTGACGACATTGTTCGCAGATACTACATGGAGTCCACTTTTCTATAACTACATACCTTGGTTGCCGTTAATTTTGGAAATTTGACCTTGACCTGACCTTGACCCTGAGGTGATGGAGTCAAATGGACCACGGGTTCGGAATCAGCGACCTCAAAAACATATATGTATACTGTTAAACCTTGGTTGCCGTTAATTTTGTAAATTTGACCTTGACCTGACCTTGACCCTGAGGTGATGGGGTCAAATGGACCACGGATTCGGAATCAGCGACCTCAAAAACATAAGGTATATATGGTCTGGTCCGTGGGTTTTGACATTTTTTTTTTTGTGTGGCTGTGTTATTATTTTATATATTTTCCTATCTTTATAATTGACTATTAAAAAAAATTTAATATCAAATAAATAATTTTTTAAAATTGTATTTTATAAAATTTATGTTCGAACGATATTAAAAAAAATATTTTTATATAATGTAATGATAATTTTTCAAATGAGGTAATTTGATGTATTTTGAAAATTAATGTTTCTCTAAATAAAAATATTATTGCTTTACTGAAATAAATTTTAATATATTTAATTGTTAACAATTTTTATATAAATGACAATTCATTTAAATACAAACACGTGTACAAATGAAAATGTAATTAAGGTAGATATAATTTTTATATATTAATAATTAATTTTAATATATTTAATTGTTAACAATTTTCATATAAATGACAATTCATTTAAATACTATCATGTGTACAAATGAAAATGTAATTAAGGTTAAATGTATGTTATTTATACAAAATTTTTAACAAGTAACTTTTTAAATAATATATTTTTATGAAAACTTATTTTGATGGAAATGTTATTTGATTGACATTTACAGTTTTACTTCAACTATATTTGAAAAGTTACCTGTCATCAATGAAAAAATATTTAATTTTTTAAATTAATATTCTATTAATATCAAGAATTTTCTAAAAATTATAATATTTATGATATGCAAACCTTACTTGTGATACATACACTTTTTAATATTTGTATCTCATTAATATTTTATATTAGATGGCAAAAGGATTGTGAAGTAATTGCAAATAGTTATTTTATTATTCTGAAATATTTAAATTTAAAATTAACCAAAAATGTGTATTTTAATCTTATGGTTTTTTAAATTTAAATTTCGTATTTCATATATATACTAGCTCACCACAGCGGCCCTTCGGGCCCTTTGGGCCGCTGTGGCTCGCACTTCGGTCCTTTCAGAGCTACGCTTCGCTCAGCTCTGAAATGACCTCATGTCAAAAAAAAAGCTTCGCTTCTTGCATAAAAGGCACGACCGTAAACGCTCGCGCTTTGCACTCGCTATTTGATATTCAAAGAATATTAAAACAAAACATTTACAAACGCAAAAGCATTAAATGTTAATCTTATTTCTTTTTTCATTGTATTTTTTACCGCAACATTCAACAGGAGGTTTGAATTTATTGTATTTATTTAAAAAAACAAATTTATAATTATTTAAATTTTTCTTGTGAATTAAGTTGGTTGATTTCTAAGAAATTTATGTTATGTGTAAAAGACATATTTTCATGTATACTTTTTAAAGTTTTGAATAGGATAATTTATCAAAAGTTACAAGTAAAAAAAATTATTTTATAGTTCAGTAGCTTAAAAGTATAGTTTCGTATAAAGTTTTTATTTGATCTGAATTATTTCGACGGATGATGATTCAAAACAATAATACAAATAAATATTAGCAGTTCAAAAGAAAATCGTTTAAGTGGTTGTAAAACAGTTATACCTTTAGAGGTTGAGAAAATGATTTTTTGGTGATAACTTGAAAAAAACGAATTCTGAAAAAAAGTATATGAAATAAAATTTATAGAAAAAATAAGATCCATCTTTTTAGTATTATATATATATTTTTTTAAATAATATTTATCAAATTATCATTAAAAAGCCTTCAATTTTAACATTTTTCATGAACAATTTGAAAAATATTAACTTTTGAGAAAAATGCATAATATAAAAATCATTAATTTTTTTATATTTTATAACTTTTATTTCATATACTTTTTTTAAAAAAATCGTATTTTTCAAGTTATTACCAAAAATCCATTTTTTTGACCGTTGAAAAGGCGTCTATTTAAAAACGCTTCCAACGATTTTTTTCAAAATAGGAACGGCTACTTATGTTGTTATTTAAAATAGTTCACCGTTTGAATTATTCAAATCGGATAAAAATTCGTCGAGAAAATTCATAAACTTAATTACTCACACACATACATCCATACATACATTTTAAGGAAGCTTCGTAATAGTCTTATTTTGCTATAAAAATAAGTTTTTCATCATAAAATAACATATTATAAAGGGTTACATTTTTCGCGATGTCGAAAATATAAGGCACTTCCGTATAGCGGTCGTGCCTAAAAATACATTTGTGAAGATATTTTTGTTAGAAATGAACACAAACTTTTTTTAAGCATGTTTCACGTAAAAATTAATTTCAAAAATCAAATTCATGGTTATATATTAAGGTCTGGAAATTATAGTCGTTACTCAGTTCCCAGTTCTCAGTTTATTTATATCAAATATCGTACTATCTTTGTTTTTCTTATGGAAGTAGAGTGAGAAATAATCACTTGATGGAATAAATTATACGCTTTTTTACTTTAAGCACATGTGTACATATATTTTTATATTATGTTTCATCAAATTATTTTCAATTTTATTTAGTACTTAAAATTAACTTAAATTAATTAAGTCTTATTTACTCAAAATGCGTCATTTGTACATAATAATATAATAAAAGAAAATTCAACCGAGCGACGTTAGGAGCGAAAAACTTCAATATAATTAATTCCTATTAACGTAAAACTCATTAAATTGTGTAACAATTTTCAGCAATTGATAAATATAATGTAAATCATATAATATATATATACATATATATCAATTTTAAATTACTAATAATTAATTTAAAACTCAAAAGTAACTATTTTAAAACGGAATGTGGAAGATAAACATGTATTGTTTTATTCCTTAAATATCACGAATCAAAATATTAATTATTAGTAATTTTGAAGTGTTATATATTATGTAAATAATTCTATATTTAATAATTTTTAATTCTAGTAACAGGAAAAGCCGCCCGAAAAGTGATAAATAATTACATTTTCTACGAAATATTGCCCTTGAATCGAGTAGGTGAAATATCAGTCTTAGTACCAAAAAAAAGACAGTAAGCATCGCAAATTTATGCTCTTACTTCATAATATAATAGTACCAACATTGGTCCCTAAAATTCAAGCTATAGTACTAATTGAAATTATATCGCCACTCTTTTTTCAAGTACCTTAGTACATAAATTAGATATACTTGATTTAGAACCTATTTTAACAATACTTTCCTTTCTCCGTGTAGTTGTTAGTCCGAGTAAACGTCAAATACTGTTTTCGATTATTTCATGGTTCGCTATTGAAACACGTGATTAAAAAGAATGAATTCCTATTATATTTTTTTATTGATTCTAATGCAATTTAGTAGAACAAATTCTTAATTCATCATGATATAATTTGTATTTGAACAATTTTTATGCGTATTGTAACTTTAATTATTCTTTTTTATAAAAATATAAAAATTTAATTTAGTACAAAATTACAATATTAAAATTCATAAATTGCGGCAATTCTTTTTTATTTTAAAATTGGCTAATTCATACATAATAATATCACATATAAAAATTCAACCGAGCGACGTTAGGAGCGAGGTATTTTTTGCTAGTTATAATTAAATATTAAAAAAATTGAAGATTATAAAGTGGAGTTTAGCGCTGTGTGATTAAAAATGTTGGCTGCTATTTTTAGTTCTCTGCCATTAAAAAAACGCGATTGCTTTTTTAAATACTGTGGTTAAAAAAAAACATAGCTGCTATTGTAAGTGCTGTGATACGGAAAAACGCTAAAACTACTGTAAGCGCTGTGTAATTAGAAATTCGCGACTGCTCTTCAGAGCACTATCTGATTTAAAAAACGCAGCTGCTATTTTAAGAGCTAAAGATGAAAAACGCAACCACTATTGTAAGCGCTATGTGATTAAAAATTTGTGGCAGCTATTTTGAGCACTGTGTGGTTAAGAAGACGCGGCTACTATTGTAAGTGCTGTGTAGTTAAAAAATACAACAACTATTATAAGCGCTGTGTAATAACAAATTCGCAGCTGTTATTTTGAACGCTGTATGGTTAAAAAAACGAGGCTGTTATTATAAGCGCTGTGTAATTAAAAATTCACGGTTGCTATTTTCAGCGCTGAGACGAAGAGACAAAAACGGAAGAATGGAGACAAAGAGACGGAGATGGAAAAACGGAACCAAAGAGACAGTGACGGAGAGACAAGACAGAGAGGCGGAGAAGGAGGGAAGGAGATGGAAAAACGGAGACGGAGATACGGAGACGAAGAGACGGAGACGTAGAGACGGAGAGACAGACGAAAAGACGGAGACGGAGGGAAGAAGACGAAATACGGAGACAAAGACGGAGAGGCGGAGAAGGAGGGAAGGTGATGGAAAAACGAAGACAGAGACGGAGGGACGGAGACGGAGAAACGAAGACGGAGAGACGGAAACGGAGAGCCGGAGACGGAGAGACGAAGTGACGAAGAGGGAGAGGCGATGACGGAAAGACGGAGACGAAGAGACGGAAACAGTCAGATGGAGACGGAGAGACTGAGACAGACGGAGACGGAGAAACAGAGACACGAAGATGGAGAGACGGAGACAGTGAGAAAAGACAGAGAGGTGGAGAAGGAGGGAACGAACGAAAAAACGGAGACGGAGGGACGTAGAGACTGAGATAGACACACGGAGAATAGGAGACGGAGGGATGGAGTGACGGAGAAACGGAGAAGGGAAATACGGAAACAGATGGACGGAAATGGAAAAAACGGTGACAGAGAGACGGAGACAGAGACAGAGAGACGGATATTGTGTATGTGTATGTGTATGTATGTATACGTATTTGTGTACGTGTATGTTGAAGATGCACGTATGTATATGTATGTATGTATGTATGTATGTATGTATGTATGTATGTATGTATGTATGTGACAATAACGCAAAAGATATTCACGTAAGAAAAAAAAAAGTCTTTATTCTTAACTCGAATATAAAAGTAGTAATATTTAAACCGATAACAATTTAATACTTTTAAATTTCCAAGTAATTATTTCTTGTATTTTTTATACAGTGCCTTCCAAAAGTTTCGGGCCATCTGGATAATTTTAGAACGACTTGACATATTAGATCGAAATTCTTAAGGATTCATTAGGATTACAAAATCTATTATTTTACAAAAAAAGTACCTACTCTGACCCATTAGGGAGGTAGAAGAGGAGGAAGTCAAAAAACCATAAATGGGTTATGGAGTCGTGTAAAGACTCGTTGAGAAGAGCAATTTGACATAAATACAACGTAAGGTCGCAGAAGTCTCTACGATTTTTTTCGCTGAGTTATGATCATTCAAACATTTAGATTTTGACACAAGAATGCTAATGTCTATGTAAAATCTAACTTTTGTTCAGTTGTAATCATCGACCTTGGTATGGCAAAATTTTAATGTTTAAACGATCATAACTTAGCGAGAAAAGATCGTAGAAATCTCCTTGATGCCACGTTGTGCCCGTGTTGACCCCCTATTCTATTTAAGATTTTTTGACTTTATCGAATCTGTAAAAATTTCGATCTAATATCTTAGGTCATTCTGAAATTATTCAAGTGTCCTGGAATTTTTGGAAGGCACTGTATCATTAATAGTATTAAATTTATTATTGGAAATTAACATATCCGATATGAAAATCGTTAATTTTTATATTAATTCAAGTTAATTAATATTTAATTACAATTTAGATATGTATTGATTCGAGGTGTAAAAGCGAAAACTGATCATTTGTTAATTCATAGTTTCGATACTTGAATATTTTCCAGTACTTGTATGGACCATACCTCTGGTTCCTGAGCACTGACAAGCTTTTTAAATAATTGCTATTCAAGTTTTTAGTACCAGCTATAATATATTGTTAGAAGAAAAGTCTTTTTTGTGTAGCAGAATTTCCTATATAACTAAAACTATCTTTTTTGAAAGTTTCATGAAAGTAAAAGTAGTCGGAGTATATATTTCGGAGCGTTGACCACAACAGACAGAAAACATTTCCAAAATTTGAGCAAAATCGGTGACCCGAAAGTGAAACACTCTCTTTATGAGACTTCTATTTTTTTTGTAAGAAAAAAAAAATAAAAGAGGGTAAAATCGAAAGAGCATTTACTATAGTATCAAAAAAATAGATTTATAAAGGTCAGAGATAAACGCGATCATAGTTTTAATGACATTTTTTTTCTATAAAAATCATACTTGGATTCAATATCTATCCCTGGTGCGTACAATAAACGAAGCGAATGTATACTAATAAACAAGTTGGAATTTTAGTGTACCGAAAGGTGTAGGACGCTCTAAGCAGGTATAAAGGTATAGAAAACACTATAGAGATGTCCGACAGTTCACAGCTGTCGGTCAGCGCGCGAAACCGTAAAGCCCTTGCTAATATAAGCTACAACTCCGTTAATATTTTAAAATTTGATCTGAAATTTTTTACAGTATATTTTTGAAATATAATACTTTTAAAGATGCAAAAAAAAACAAAAATTCGATTTTGTGAACCTAATTTACTAGACTACTAGACCTTAATAATCGAAAATTTCTGTGTCATTTTTCAAAAATGCATAGAAAATGCATTTTTCATAATATATATGTATGCGCTTCTTTCTTAGAGTAGAATAATATAAAACATTTTATAAGCGATTTGGACATATAGGTGCAGTCGGCCTGTATGATATGAGATGGAATCGGTCTATAACAAAATACGTTTCACTCACGCTGAACACTTACTATAATCGATATCTTCAGTTCTATTAAACTTAATGGAATTTAACACCGTTTATTTTAAAGCTAATTGTATTGTCAAAAATGCATTCCAAAAAAATTAATTTTACGATTTTTATAATCAACAAAAAGTTAAAAAATTTTATAAAAAAATCTTTATACATTTATTAATAATCATTTTCTACATAGTTTAACGAAAAATAAAGAGTAAAAAATACCCGTGATTTATAGTCTTATTTGTTAATAGTTAATACAATTTTGAGTTTTGATGATATGTGATTTCGAACTTGAGATATCGCAATCATATGATCTTTTTATAACACTATGCTTTTTCTTCCCGAACCTAATGGACTTTAATACAGCTGCACCTAGCTAATAATACAAAGTATGGAATCTATCATTCATAATTTGAAAAATAAATAGTAGTTTGTTTATAAAATTATAGCACTTAAGTATTTTGAAATTGAAGAATTTTTTGTTTGCATTGTTCCATAAGTTTTAAGATTTTGTTACTTTGTCAGGTTATTCATCAATATGATAATAATAAAAGAGCTGTATTCCATTGTTTTCACCAATTTCTGAATTTTAAATTGAATCTTTGTAATTAAATATTTTGAAATTGCAAAAACACAATAAATGTAAGTTTTAAATCATTTAAAATACTCTAATACACCGGTTACTTTAAGTAACCAAATTCCTAATTTGTCCATTAGAGGAAACCATATCACCTTACTCAGGTTGATAAATTCAGTGAGAAACAAATTCTGAAAAAGACTAGAATTACGTGAGATGCTTTTTAATTCATTTGTAGTACATAGGTGTACAAATTTACTGAGTATCTAAATTCTAGAAGTTATAAATTAATAGAGAAGGCTTTTTGATTTTTTGCATGAAAACGATAAAAGAAAACATTTTATAATAACTGAAAAATTCAGATTTACGAATTCTCTGTGCAATAAATTTTCGAAATAATCTCGTTTTTAGTACTTCAGTCGTTCCGGAAAAAACATTGGTAATTCTGGCATAAGTTTAAAGCATTGCTGTCAATCGTTATTACTTTAAAATTATGTGAAAGAGTATTAAAAATACCTATGTTATCGACAGAGCTAGTAATTGATAGCGAATACTAAATACTACGTGCTAAAGTGAATCATTTGCAAAAATAATCGAAGAATTACTTCGTAGCTTTATAAACAACGATTCATTAAATTTTCAGAAAAATTTATTTATAATTTCTTTATAAAAAATTTAAAATTTTTTGAAACCATTTTTTTAACGATAAATGATAAATCGATTAAAAAAATTTAACAGTAATATGAGAATACAAATTTACATATTCTGATTGTTTTTGTCTTTTATAATACTGACATTAAAAATCTGTACCTCATCATATATTTCGATAACCGATATTTTGCGACTGTTAATTGAGTCATACACATATATTTTAAATTTTAGAAAAACATTATCATTGGACAACTAATTAGCAACCAAATATACCATTGAGAGCAGTGGATTATTTTAATTTCTTTAAAAGTTATAGTTGTCACTGCGCTAGCTTAAGTGTTAAGCTGGCACAGCCTTCATTTCTCAGGAAGAGTTGAAATGACAGAATCATTTTTAGAGCTGAAAGTAAGCGATAAATCAGCAATACAATAATATTTATTATATTCATCTTAGAATCAATTTTTTCAAATTATAATATTTTGGCCCTAGAGCAGTATTAGTGATTCGACTATTCACGAGTACTTCAGACTTTGGAAAGGTATCATCTTCGAGCAACAAATTCGTAACAAAATATGCCATTAAGAACAGTCGTTTATCTTAATTCCTTAAAAAGTTATAGCACTCACTTAAGTGTTAAGTTAGCACAACCATGATTTTGCGAAAACAGCTAAAACAGCAAAATCGTTTTAGGAGTAATCAATCAACTATAAATTAGCAACAAATTATGGCGTTAGTTTGGCTACTGCCTTTTCAATTTGCTGTGCTAGCTTAATATACGTAGTGCCAAATGCATTTAATATTATTATATAAATTATGCTTCAATAATTTAATAATTTTTTTTATTTCTACCAACTAGAACAGTATCAGACCTCCGAATCATGGATTTTACTCAAATTCTGGAATAAGTTTTCAGATATCAAAATATGGAAGAAAATAGAATTTCAGATTCCAACGCGCAATATTTCCCTAGTTACAGGCAATTGAAGAAAATCAATAAAAAAGTTACTAGATTTTCAAACGCTTATAAGTCTTTAGCATTGATAACCAAAACTTTTGTAAATGAAAGCTGAGCTCAAATCCTTTCGATAAAGTAGTTATTGTGTATTAAAGTATTATTTTTTTACAAAGTTATTGCGTAATGAAAATTGAACCTGAATTTTCTTTTTAAAATATTAATTAATTATAAAAGCTCAAATTTTATTCAATCTTCATTGCGCTGGAAATTAGAAAAAAATGATATTTTGGTATGCTGTAAGTATTATTTCAAAAGGATTTGAGCTCAGCTTTAATTTAAAAGAAGTTTCAAGTTTTAGCTATCCACGCTAAAATACTATTTTTAGTGATTTTCTTTAATAGTCTGTAATTAGAAAAATACTGAGCGTTGGGATCTAAAATTCTATTTTCTTCTATATTTTGACATTTTAAAACTTATCCTTAAGTTTGAGCAAAATCCGTGATCCAGAAATCTGATACTCTCCGAGTGAGTTGCTTTTTTTCAATTTATTATACCTTACCACTTGGTTTATGCATAGTATATTTACGCCAGTCGAATTAGAAAATTTTAGCCCTTTTTTCAACTTAATTATAACCTAGGGTTTTCGAACAGATTTCGGTAGAAGAAGTCACCAGGGAAATCAATCCGGTAAATGAGTCAAAATCCTATTGTAGCGTTATATTTTTATTAACAAATTAATGGAACAAAAATTATATTTTCGCTCCTGGACAAAGAACTATAAATTGCGAAGAAAATTTTTAAAGTAAACTTTGTAAATATCAAAAAGGCATACGGAACCTAATTTTGTAGAATTTGATTACCTTTATTCGTTTATTTGCAGATCGCGAAAAATCACCAAGAATGGCCATTTTAGAAATGTTTATTACTCCCTTAAATAATAACTAGGAGCTTGATAATTAGTAAAACTTTTATAGTGGTAAATTTACAGTAAAAATTTCAAATAAAAATATTCAGTAGTTTTTGTATGATTATTATTGTTTATTAGAAATAAGCTATCTTGACGTGATTATTCCCAAGCCGTGGAGCATCATACGAAAAAGTATTGTTACACTTTAACAGGAGTACATAAAAAATTAGAAAATCACATATGAAAAATGCTCACTTTACCCCACACCTGACCGCTTTACTCCGTTTTACAATAAGTATCATGATTATTTCTATAAATTTGTTTTTCTTTATATTGTAACGGTTATTTTACTTCCGTTACAAATAAAAATCGACTTTGAATAAATATGAATTTAACTTTAAACGGACTGCCGAAAACCATCAATTTTATTAAATATTGCACAGCAAACTCCGATTGTGCTAGCTAGTAAAATTATTGATGAGGGACAAGACCTTACTTGATATACTTGTCACTTGCTGCAGTCACTGCGTCTCTCGATCGAGAGACGCGTTGACGGTAGCGCAGTTTTCCTTCGCGATGCAGGTGCATAATTGCGTTATATTAAACCACATAATATAACGTGAATAATTAATCTATACCTGCTGACGAGGACCACGGAGGCATCGGAGTAAGCAGCGGGAAATATATTTTACATTATATATATAATCAGGCAATATAAATGAATTGAAAGCACGTTGTATTTAAGGTTAAGACAATTTATTGAATAAAAAGAAATCAATATAAGAGAGTTATTAATAATGTTAATTTAATATATTACAAACAAATATGAAATAACTTAAATCACAAAATCTATTTATTAGAAAGAGATAGTGAATAGGGGAGACGCGATGCGAACTAATACTTTACTAAGCAAGGACAAATACGCGCCCTTTGAATACTAAAGTTTCTTCGAGGAAAGAAATTCTAGTTAAAAAATGTATAAATTACTTAAGTCTATGCGTAGGAGCTTCTACTAAAATACATAAAAATCAGCGAACCTTGAAACTCAGTTTCATTGTTACATGGAACCTTACCCGATTTCAACTCCTATCATTACGATAATTTAAAAATTCAATTTGACAATATTATTTACTAATCAACAAATCACAATATTTTTTTTTAAAAATAATACAACTATTAACGCGATTTTTCGTTTTTATTGCGTTTCTTAATTTGCAAAATAAAGTTGTAGCGATTTATTGAGAAAAAAAAATTATCTCGGATCCTAGAGCACTTACAGAGTTTATTAACCTCTTAAAATTTGAGGAAAAATACCATATTTCAACGGATTCATTCTTATTCATTAACTAAAAGTTAGATTAGATTTGGTATTATTTTTATTTGTATATCAATATTCAAAAGCGTGTAATCCAATTTAAAAATATAAAAATAAATATTGCACAGGATATCACAGTTAATCACTAAACCTAATAATACTAAATAAGTAAGTCATCAAAAAAAAGTGATATCACAGATAAATACAAAAGTGGTAAAATACACGCAACAATCCTATAAATTAAAAATCAGTCACATAATATCCATCAGTTATAATGTTTAAAATTTTAAAAAATGAAAATCAATAAATAATTCAATAAAATAATAAGCGTATGTCATTGCATAAAACGCAGTCAAAACAATAAAATCAAGTAAAATATTCACTTATTAACAATCAAATATTAACATTCAAATATTCACTTATTATAATCAGCCAATAAATACATTCACACCTTAAGCCTATATATAAGACGTTACAATAAATAAATTAACATAGAAAAAACATTAAGTTCATTCGAGGTCAAGCAAGTACCTCCTCAGAGTCGACTTGAACCTGCTGAGCGATAGAAGATTCTTTATATCAGCAGGCAGGAAGTTCTAAGAATGCGCACCTTGAACTTAAAAGGAATTCCTTCCAGTCTCAGTACGCATGAAGGGCACCGCAAAATCCTTAATCTCTTCCTTAGTACAGCCATAAAATACTGTCTGCTCGCATCAGTGCGAAGCCAACCCAGCGTAGCTCTATAAGAAGAGATATGATCGCCCGTTCTCATGCCTAATACATGTCTCACACATGAATTTTGCAGTCTTTGTAATCGTCTTCTTAACTCATGTGAGGCATCGAATAGAACTACTGAGCAGTAATCGAGATATGAAAACAGTAAGGCAATTGCGATTTGTTTGCGCAGAGCCTCAGTGGTATACCGACGAAAGAACCGTAAACCGTAAATAGTCCTATTGAATTTTTAAGTCAACATATTAATGTGTGGCTCCCATGATAGCTTAGAGTCAAGCACAACACTAAGACTCGTAACGGCATCATAGAAGAATATGCCGACACCACCCTCAAGCTTATTCGTCCTTGGCTCACCAGCATAAAAATCGTTAATAAATCGATCATTGCCAAAAACGATCGCCTTAGTTTTGCTTGCATTTGATGTGAGAGAAGCGTCGACAGCCCACTCCAACATAGCTTTAACTGCCCTCTGTAGAATACGTATACCTTCATTCACATCTTCATAAGAAACCTGCGTATAAATTTGCAGGTCATCCGCATATAGTAGATGCTCGACGCAACCAGAACCCAGGGTGTCACATGTGTCATTAATGTAAAGTCAAAACAACAGAGACCCCAGCACTGAACCCTGCGAAACTCCTAAATTGGTTGTAAGCCAATTCGATTGCTCTTTTAAATGCGTGGAAACTATTTGTTCCCCACCTGATGAATAGGAGCTAATACACTCGAGTGCAGCCCTGAAAAACCTCATCGATCTCAGCCTCGCAAGTAGTTTGGAGTGCGAGATCGTGTCAAATGCCTTACTAAAGTAAAATAGAAGTAGTAACGTGACGAGTTTCTTATCTAGACCTGATCTTTTGTCGTCGGTAAGTTTAAGTAGGGCAGTCTGCGTTTAGTGATGCTTTTTAAAGCTAGTCTGCATAGAGTCAAGTATCGTATGTGTCGTAATGTACTCTTGCGATTGGTCGTGGGCAATGTTCTCAAGGACCTTTGAAAGAAAAAATAAGATTGCTATATGCCTGAAACCTTTAGGCAATGTAGGTGCAGAACACTTTTTTAATGGCACAATGCGTTCCCGCTTCCAAAGGCAAGGGGAGACCCTCTGTGCAAAAGAGGAATTGAATAGAGTCACAAGATGTTCTCCGATAAACGGTAAAGCTTTGGATATCACGCTGTGCGGGATGCCATCTTCGCCACAAGCTTGTGATGAAAAATGCGAAATTGCAAGGACTACATCATTAACATTAAGTAGTTTGAAAACAAAGCCACTTTCGCTACATTGAGAAAGAATTCTCTTACATTCCTCATTATCATCGTGTGGCGAGACTGACACCCCTTCATAACGCGCGTTAAGCTCATCTGGAGTAAATCCATTTCAAAGTCTTTTAACTCTTTTCAGACATTACCTCTGACAAGAGCTTCGAACAGCCAATTATGATAGTAAGTAGTTCTAGCTTGCTCAGTCTGTTCATCCATCGTTTTACGCAGTTGCAGAAATTCGGAGAAATATCTCTCATCCTTCGTCCGTTTGTATCTTCGATACGTGGCATCTTTCTTGCACCACATCTGCGACAATCCTTTGTCCATCCATGGAAATTTATCTTTACCAAGTTTGAGTGTTTTTAGCGGTGCCAGATTTTGTATTACTACCGTAAGATTGTCACAGAGGCAATCAAGGGTAGATTCCAGATCAACTGTATTAACTGTAAATGATGTCCAATCACAGCCGGCTAAACGATGTACCAATCATGTTCGACAAATATCTTTATAATTTCTATACTCAATTGCTTTTTTATATGTTATGACATAATTACAAGAAATACATACATCAATTGAATTATACCGACTGTGAAAATTAGCCGGTGAGAAAGTTTCGTTCATCAAGTATTGAGTCATTATCGTCGACAAGATCAGGTCAATCCACGAGTGAGACGTCGAAGTGTGATGTTTAGCACCGAGCTGGACCAACTGCAACGAAAGCTCAACCGACAACTTATTAAGAAATTCAGCATCACTGCTCTCACTCAAGAGATCATCATTTAGGTCTCCCATTATAATTTTATAAAAGTATTCAGAGGCATAATTCCTCGAAACATCTAAAAAATTTATGTTTTTAATAAACGAAATAGCAAGAAGCCGATAAATAACAGAAACCAACACGGGTTCAAAGCTGTCCATTTGCACTGAACAGAAAATATGTTCAGGCACCTCCGGTTTACCTTCACTATGACTAGTTTAAGAATCCGAAGTAGCCAAAATAGCACATTTTAAATTGTTTTTAATACATAAGGCGACTCCTCCACCGCGCAGGTTTCTGTCCTGTCTGAACACTTTATACCCTTTGATCCGAATGACGTCATTTGAAACAGACGGACCTAGCGAGGTCTCAACCACTCCAAATAAGTCGTAAGAAGGACAACCACCTATCCAATGTGAGCTCTTAACTGATTCACATTCAGAAAGCACGCTCGCAGCTCACCCCTCCCCCATATGAACTCCAGAGGAGACCCAGAGCAGTCATTGGGGAGAGGTCACATTCAAAGTTATCGCGTTGTGCAAGATTTATGATTGAAATTCTTCTCAGTGTTTTATTAAAAAATTGAACTGAGTAATGTTCGCGATACATACTAAAAGTTAAT
Organism: Anastatus disparis; assembly: GCA_017163975.1. Classification (NCBI taxonomy): domain Eukaryota; kingdom Metazoa; phylum Arthropoda; class Insecta; order Hymenoptera; family Eupelmidae; genus Anastatus; species Anastatus disparis. The sequence continues at coordinate 2,412,323 of JAFFSR010000272.1, read as the reverse complement.
GTATTTATTTTCATGGAATTTTGCAATAAAATATAAAGATAGGCAATATTTATAAGTACAGGTGTAGTGTCCGTTTCACATTTCCTTAAATTACTTATTTGTATAGCAACTAAGAAAGACGTTTCAAAATAAGCTAAGATTCGTACTTTTTCAAATACTAATGATTTAATTTCAAATTGTTTATGTTGATGAATTTTAAACTGTATTCGAAATCAATAAAGATACACTTATAAATTTAAATGAAAGGATAAAACTCACCTGTCACCTGTGAATTCAATAATATCTTTCTCATTTACTCTAAATGATGAATCCTTGTAACCCCAACCATTCCATTTCAGAAGATTTTGTCTACAAAATAATAAATTCAGTATCGTGTTAATATATTTCCATGCCTGATGTATTTTCTAAATAAGATAGAAGTTTCATTATATTTATTATAACTGTAATTACTGTAACCATTATTATCATTAGAATTATAGTTTTTATAATTACTATAATAATAATAATAATAATAATAATAATGATTATTATTATTATTATTACTATTATGACAATTATATTTGAGTATAAGCAGGGTTAGGAATGTTTCCAGTTACCGAGTAAGCAACTGGTAAATGGTCGGACCATTTACCAGTTACTGGGTGAGTAAATGGTAAATGGTCGGACCAGTTGTTATGGTTCTAGGTGAGTAACTGAAAATGGTCAGACCATTTACCAGTTACTGGATGAGTAAACGATAAATGGTCCAACCATTTACCAGTTGCTATGTAATTGCTCCAACCATTTACCATTTACCCACGTGGTAACTGAAAACTGGTTGAATCATCTATCATTTACCCACCCGCTTACTGCAAACTGATTCGACCATTTACCAGTTACCAGAGTTGTAAATAAGGAAACGGTTTTTTCATTCAAAATGGTCAAGTAATTAAGAAAACTTGCACCAGTTCCCAGTTACAGAGCAAGTAACTGTTAAATAGTCTGACCAGTTACCAGTCAAAGAGCAAGTAGCTGATCTAATTAAAAGTGTGACTGGTTGGCAATGTTTTAAAGAAAAAACAAATATAGTTATTGAAAATTTTTATGAACGAACAATATCTTAAGCTATTAGGGCTATAGTATTGAGTGAAATTGAAGAAATTTTATCGCCTACCCTAGCGAAAAAAATTTTAAATAATAATTAATAAAAAAGGTTAATAAATAATGAAATGAATAAAAACTATTTGTAAGTAATAAAAAATGAAAAAAGGTAATAAAAATATATTAAAGTAGATAAAAGTAGATAAAAATAGATAAAATACAATAGTAAGTAATAAAATTGAATAAAGGGGGATAAAATTGGTATGAATTCGGACATTTTATTAGATTTCATTCCTTTTTATCCGATTTTATCTATTATTATTACAAAATAATATTTTTTATTCAATTATATCAGTTTTTAATTTTTCTTATTAATTATTAATATTTTTTATCAATTCTTATTTAGATATTATATATAATAAACTAAATTTTTAAAATAACATACAAGTAAGAAAATATAGAAATGAATTGTATTATGTTTTTGAAAATGTCTATATTTATTCGATCGCTATGAATTAATCTGACCTATATCATATCAAACCTAATATAAACGTAACGCTGCCGAGGTCGCTAATAAACATGCGCGCATTTTAGCAATGGTTAGATTTTTTTTTAAAAAAAAAAAAAAAAAGATTAATATATAAAGGATATTTTCCTTTATATGATTAACCTGTTTTTATATGGTGATGTCGAGGGAGCCCAGCCCGGTTCCCGTTTAACACATTACATTAGGCTAGACTGTCAGACCTACTATACCGAAAACTTTGACTAAGATTTTGAAAAGACTACCGATGGATGGTCAGCCACTTTTGTGACCAACAAACAATTGATACCAAATGAGGTCGGATTCTTTAAGAGTCGTGATATAAACGGCACATACACTAATTTTCTTTCGAAAAAAAAGTTAGATGTACCTGGCAAGGAGTCGAACCCATGCCCTCCACGTTGGAAGCAAGAGCTCTATCCATTACGTCATCGCGCTCTGATTTCCACAGCGCTCTGATTTAGTAATAGTCAGATAGATCGGATTTATATACGAAGTGTACTGAACTCTCACCACTTGCGGGAGTCGGACACAAATTTTAACGTCAAGTAACATGATTTTTTGGTTTAAAATATGCTGGTATCGTTAGTTGTCGGAATCGCGTACGCAAGAGGTATTTTGATAAGAAGCTGTAGGATTTCTCGAATGCATGACAGAAATTACTATCCCTACTGAAAAAAATGACATAAGATCTCACATGAGCTCTCACGATTGAAAATGAAACGGCTCTCATATAAGAACTCACATGAGATCTCACGTGAGATCTCGTGTGCCGCAAAATTTTATTTTTCCTGATACCCGATCTCACGTGAGACCTCGGGTGCAAAAAAAATTAATTTTTCCCGATACCCGATCTCACATGAGATCTTACGTGAGATCTCATGTGCAAAAAAATTATATTTTCTCCTACACTTATAGCTGTAATCAATGTCAACGATATCAAATCTGAAATTTGGTCTATAATTCAATTAATTTTTATATATTCTAACACTACGATTGAATGATTTTACTCCACATCTACAAAAGAATCGTTATCTAAAGCATGCTATTATGAATTATGGTTTTAAACTATATTTGAGCGTGATTATACTTAGCGATTAAATAATAATAAAAACAATCGAATTATTTACAAAGATTTAGACGATATTTACAAGTAATAGTTAAGAAACTAGTCACTACAATTATGCATATCGTCTTTTATATTCGAGAAGGCCATCACTTTTCAGTGAGGTCTTAAGCAATGCCGTTCATATACAAAGGTTTGTACAGAATTTGTGTATTCACAAATTAAGTTACATATTTCATATCACAGACGAAATCATGTATACGAGGCTCGGGGTCAGTTCACTAATTAATGTCAGTTTTTCTAATCAATAGGTAGTGTCGTTCTATGACGCACGCTAACCTGGTTTAGATTCAAGGCATAACATGTCTTACCAATTGTTACACAATTTGCATGTCTTTGCAAAACAGTTGCAGCTTTATCTATGTCTTAGAACATTATGACAAACTATCTTCAATGAACCGACAGTGCGTTAGTGCTTAATATCTTTTTTTTATCATACTGATAAATTATTTTTACACATCGTTTACAGTTCAATCATACAGATTTAAATAATATAGTTTTTTATAACTCAAGAATTATTGATTTTACTTTTATTTTAGAGTATTATTGCAATCTTATTGCTTGTTTTCCTAATTCAGTCGTGAATCTAACGTAATCTGAAAAATTTTTAAATCGTGCTTGAATACAATTTTAAACTATGATATATAATCATATCCATACAGACTATTCACATAGTTTTTATAATAAGAATTATATTTGTATGCAATGTAAGTCTAAACGTTAAAAGTAAGGTAATACGCATATTTTATTATTATACTATACGTTATGTTAAAGGTCAGTTTGAGACGAGGTTTTAGACATTTTTTACTAATCGAAAGTAACCAAAGAAGTGATTTCGTTTATTTTCAACAAAAATGTGTATCAGAATTGCTTTCACTTGTAAATATCTATTCATTTTAACAAATGAGAAATGAAAGCATGTAAATTTGTTAATATTCAAAGAACAAGCCAAAAAAAATAAATAAAAACTAAATATCTTTTTTAACTATTTTCGATCAGTAAAGTTAGTCAAAAGCTGATCCTTAATTGAAAAGTGTCACCATGAAATACAATGCAAATTAAATGAAGTGGCGAAAATAAAAACTACTGACCTCAGACAAGATGCTTGAGGCTTTATGGCTCCACTAAATTCATCGGAAATGATAATGTTCTAGTGTTCGAAGACGTATTTATAATATTAGTGTAATTATATACATTAAGGGCATGATGAGGCTTCCCTTACTGATAATATTTCTGATCCAAGTTTATGATTTAATAGTGAATTTAATCGGATTTTTTCACTTCAAGAAAATAATTAGTGGGATTCAAATTGAGTGCGGACAACTAAAGAAATCTACCAAAATCTTATACTGAAAAAGTTATATAAAAGTTTGTAATTTATAGTATTTTGAAGTTAGATTTGTCAACTTTGATAACTAATTTGAATTTAAGATTTAAGTTCATAAAAAAATAACAGCTCTAAAGGATTGTTTATTTAAATAAAATGATTGTACTAATATAGCTAATGTCAAAATTTGTCAAAATTTGAAAAAGAAGACGAAAAAAATAAAAAAGTAATAAATATTTTTTTCAAATTTTTTAAATTGAATAAAATATATAAAAGATCCCATGTGAGATCACATGTGAGATTGCACACGAGATCACATATGAGATGTCATATGAAAGCGCCTATGAGATCGCATATGAAATCGAATGATATTCGTTGAATTTTTGAAATAAATTAAATACATCTGCGATCTGACATGAGATCTCACATATATTTATTTTATTTTCAAATTTGAACGAATATATATGAGATTTCATAGGCGATTTCATATAAGATCTCACATGAGAGTTCATACAATATTTTCAGTAGCGATGATTTTTCTCGGCTTGTTCTTTAAATTTATACATATTTACACTCTTCCGCTTCTCATTTATTTAAAATAAGTTCATACCTATAAGTAGAATCAGTAGTAGCGCAGGGGCTAAGGCTCTTGGCTCATGCTGTAGTAGACCGGAGTTTAATCCCCTAGAAAATTTTTCTCTGTGAAATAGAACTAGGAGACCAGGAAAAACCAATTAAAAATTCTCCCTGGCCAATAAAAATTACGGGTCTCAGTCCACAGCGATCAAGAGACTAACCTTTAATGAAACAGAGGAGAAGATGATATCTCCCATCTCTAGTGGAAATATAAAATGTGCATTACTGTTTGAAATAGTTTAAAATTATTTAAAACTGTTTAAAAATGTTTCAAACTGTTCATAACTGTTTTAAATGTCCTAAATTTCGCACTTATAAACAGTTTTAAACAGTTTTTAACAGTTTAAAACATTTTATATTTCCGCTAGAGATTACAAACAATTCTGATATTTATTCATATGAAAAAAAACGAAATTTATCTTTAAACTATATTTGATCGATGAAGTATAGGTCTAAAGCAAACCCTTAAAAATTTTGTTTTATAATGGGTCATTAATTTTTGTCTTTTTCTAATCTAAATCTCAACTTTATTATATATTGTGCCATGAAACGAATTTTTAAATTAGTGTTATTCAAAAACTAAATAGTCATAAAAAGATAATTTTTTTATAAATTATTGATTTTTTCAAAAATATTGCATAAAAGAAAAAAATTATTTGACATTAGTGAGTAATGAAATAATTAATGATTGTTAATTAAAAACATGTATTATTTGTGAGATATTAAAAGAAAAAGTGCTCGTTCGTTCTAAATTTATCCTAGATGAGGTTGCTCATCTTTGTCCTTTCATATTAAAGAAATGAAATTTAATTTTCACTGCAGAATGTTTTAAAAAAAGGAGGCCTTATTTTTCATCATAAAAATAGTTATTATACATTGTTTTAAAATAATATTAAATTAGTATGTGAAAATGTTCCTTTTATCACGGAATTTCACGCGAAATTCGTGACTACACAGCGTAAAAAGTTTTTTTTAGCTTTAAAGAAGCTGTTTTTGAATAGAAGAAATACGGTGCAAAGAAATAAATTTTTTTGAGTCAAAGAAAAATTATTTTTTAATTAATGAAATAATTTTTAAAATAAAAAAAACCTTAAAATATTCTTTAATAAAATATTATATTTGAAAGAAAAATGTTTGAATTGAGAAAAATCCTATATTATATTAAAGTGAAACCACGTTTTTCTCCGGATCTCCAGTTCTCCGCTCTTTTCAAATGTGTCTTATCTTTTTTTAATAAAAGCAGCAATTTTTTTGGGCCATATATTTTTTCGGGCCTTGTATTTTCTTGAGCCTTATATTTTTTTGGACTTATACTTTTTTTGGGTTCAATAATTTTTTCTTCTCTATATTTTTTAAGCCATATATTTTTTTGGGCCCAATAATTTTTTCTTCTCCATATTTTTTTAGCCTTATATTTTTTTGGGCCCAATAATTTTTCTTCTCTATATTTTTTGAGTATTATATTTTTTTTAGCCTTATATTTTTTTGGGCTTTATATTTTTTTGAGCCCAATGATTTTCTCTTCTCTATATTTTTTGAGCATTATATTTTCTTGGGCCTTTTTTTGGGCCTAATATTTTTTTGGGCCTTATATTTTCTTGAGCCTTATACATTTTTTTAGGCCCAATATTTTTTTGGGCCTTATATTTTCTTGAGCTTTATATTTTTTTTGGACTTATACTTTTTTTGGGCCTTATATTTTTTGGGCCCAATGATTTTTTCTTCTCTATATTTTTTAAGCCTTATATTTTTTTGGGCCCAATAATTTGTTCTTCTCTATATTTTTTGAGCATTATATTTTCTTGGGCCTTTTATTTTTTTGTGCCCAATATTTTTTGAATCTTATATTTTCTTAGGCCTTATATTTTTTAGAACTTATACTTTTTTTGGGCTTTACATTTTTTGGGCCCAATAATTTTTTCTTCTTTAATTTTTTGAGCCTTATATTTTTTTGTGCCTTTTATTTTTTCGGGCCCAATAATTTTTTCTTTTCTAAAAATGTTTTTTTTTAATAAAAGTTTCTAAGATTAAAAATTTCTAATTGATATAGAGTCAAATAACTTTTTTATATTATTTGCTACGGTGAACAAAAGATACCAGAAAAGAATTATTTTATAAAAGATAGTGAAGCATTAATAATTCGAAGATATCATAAATTTTTTCTTTATCTTTAGAGCCTTATTTTTTTATAGTTGCTATATTTTTATCCTAATTTTTTGGGCTTTATTTTTTCAATCTTTTTTCGGGTCTTATTTTCTATTTAATTTTTGGGCTCAATTAATAATTTATTTAGTCATTCATATGGTTTTTTTTGCATGTGACATATGTCAAGTCGGCATTTTTTGCTTTATGATAATATTTTGTATGTTTTTGAAGCTTCAATTTTTGTATTTTTTATATATATGACTAGAGGAATCGATTATATTTTTGAAGTGTAAATGAGTAAATAAATTCTTATAAACATTTATTATAAGAATACCAAACTAGGTCTCTCTCTTTCTCTTGTTCTCTTATATTCTCTCTTGATTTCCTACGTTTTCTCACGCTTTCTCATGCTTTTTCTCGCATTCCCACATCTTGCTCCTTTACGCTACTTTTTGTTCTCCCATGCATTCTCTTTCTTTCTGTCTCTTGCTATCTTTTTCGCTTGCCGTCGATTTTTGTTTTTTCTTTGTTCTTTTTCTTATTCTATCTTGCTCTTCTGCTTTTTTTTCAGCTTCTTGCATTTTTGTCCTCTCTTGCATTTTTATTTTTTACTCTAATAAAGCATTTCATCCAAGCCTGTTATTTTTTAAAGGATTCGTCAGCGGAGCGTTTTTTTTAAATTTTTTTATAACAGGCTCCGCTCCAGATGCTTATTTGCACAATATTTAGCAATAATTATTAAGCAGTTGATTTGACTGTGTATCTTTATGTGCAGTCAGTACAACAGCGCATCCCCACATGCAGCCGTATCAACAGCACATCACCATATGCAGCCGATGCAACAGCGCATCCCCATATGCAGCCGATTCAACAGCGCATTCCCATATGCAGCCGATTTAACAGCGCATTCCCATATGCAGCCGATTTAACAGCACATCCCCACACAGAAAGAAATTTGGCATTAGGAGATTTTAATGTCTTTTGAAATACTAAATGTAATTATAACTAACATTACTATTTTTGAATTTGTAAATAAAATAAGTGGTAATTTTTACTTCAACGTTCCTTGTGATACAGGATTCAATGTATACGGTATTTCAAAACTTCTTGTAACGGTATATTACAATTTTTAGAAAAACGCGAAATTTACCGAATTCGAAATATATTATTTCGATTATTTCTGAAATCGTACACGAGCAAAATATGATAATTATTTATTGCCAAATGTCTTTCTGTGCATATGCAGCCGATTCAACAGCGCATCCCCATATGCAGCCGATTGTACTGTGAATTTTTAAATGCAATCTATATTACTGCGCATTTCCGTGTACAGTCAATTCATCAGTGCTTTCTAAAATGCATTATGATTTTGAATATTATATCAAATTATTATATAAATATTTACAATATTATTTCTATTTCTTTATATACAATGTTTTTTTGTATAAATTATGTCTTGATCATTCTTATTTTCTCCGTTGACTATTGCGCTTTTGCTTAAAAATAATTTCAAATTATTTTTATGTTTTGTCCTTGAAAGGGCAACATATAATTGTCCGTGACTGAAAACGGGTGATGGCAAATATACACCGACTTTTTCATAAGATTGTCCTTGGGATTTATTAATAATCATTGCAAAACCTAATCTAATAGGAAACTGTTATCTTTGCATGTTAAAAGGGATATCTTCTTTACATGGAGATAAAATTATTCTTGGAATAAAAACTAATTTACCTTTGTTTTTTCCACTTGCCAATTAAGCTTGGATAGAATATCTTAGTAGGTTTTTTACTATTAACCTTGTCCCGTTACAAAGTCCCTCATTTACATTCAAATTTCTCAAAAGAATTATAATAGCTCCTACTTTTAAATGTAATTTATGTGGTGGAAGTCCATTAGGAATTAACGTATTTAAAAATTCTGTAGGTAATATAACATCTAAATTTTCTTTGTTATCATCTTCGGCTGTATCAATACTTAAATATTCAACATAGTCTCCTTCTATTATATTCAAAACGTCGTTATTGATTTGAATAACATCATTATTTTTAGGAGCCAAAATAACTTTATCTATTAGATTTTCACTATTTATTTTTATTTTATTTCTAAATATTTCTTCGACAAGATGATCTCTAATGATAAGATTTTCTGGTATAACACTTAGTTCATTATTATCTTCAAAAAGATTACGACGTTTTCCTTCTCCGATATCTAATAACCATTGTTTGAATATATATGGAGATATCCACACAACTTTTAATCCTAGTAACAGGTCATATTACAGTTGTTCCTGGGTTTACCGCATGATACACATTATTCAAACTAGGTTCAAATCTTTTGTGCTATCCTGTAACTCTATTTCTGATGTATTTTGTAAATGTGCCACAAACGGCACAGCTGATAATTCTATAAAACATTTATTTTTACACATAAACAATTACCGTAATTTATCTTATGTGTAAATTTACTTTTTATAGAATTATCTGCTGGGCCGTTTGTGGCACATTTACAAAATACATCAGAAATAGAGTTACAGGATAGCATAAAAGATTTGAACTTAGTTTGAATAATGTGCATCACGCGGTAAACCCAGGAACAGCTGTAATATGACCTGTTACTAGGATTAAAAGTTGTGTGGATATCCCCATATATTACATTATCAATAGTACGTAAATCTTCAAAAGATGTGGCGCCTTTAACATGTAATAGTAATAATCTAATAAAGTAGCGTTCTCTATCTTTTGGATTTACCAAATACATTCTACTAAGTATTGGTTTCCTTATTTTTTTTCTTCTATTCCACTTTTTTAGTTTTTCGTCAAATGTATAAAAATGCGGTATTTCTGTATACAAGTAATCTCGAGCTTCTAAATCTTCTCGATTCAATTCGAAATATGCTGTTAATGTTGTTCTCAAATTTTTCTGCATGATCGTTTCTTCTTTTTCTTCTTTAAAAAATACATTTTGTTGATTTTCTTCATAAACGCTTAGTGTTTTTATAGTGTGTGAAATAACATGTAAGGGATATTCTAATAATCTGTGTATTTTAATGTATGCACAATCATGACCTTTATAACAATATTTAAATAAATATTTAATGCATCGTACAGTGGAACATACTTCTACGTTTATATGTGCATTAAATTTTAATAATAAGTAAGGATTCTAAGGAACAACAAATCCATTATCTACTACTCTTTTTGTAAATTTATCCTTAAAAATTATTTTGACGCCATCATTTTTACGTTTGTAGAATGGATAGCCATTGGATTTAAATACTGTTGGATCATTAAAATTTTTTGGGAAACTTTTTGTACATTGTTTCGTATTTTTATCTATACATGGAAAATTTATATTTTGCATACCACAGGGACCGTGTATCATGAATTGTTTAACAATACTATATAATTTCGGATAAATATCTTTATTTGGAATTTCTGCCCTTATTATTTCATCAACTTTTTCGGGAGTATCAATTTTATCATTTTTATCTAAGAATAATAACATATGTATAGGAGCGTCAGTGGCGTAACCGGCTAAGGCGCACGCCTTATACGGTCTCTACACTTTCGCTCCAAGCGGTCGGGGGTTCGATTCCCGGTGAAATCACCTGAAATTTTTTCAGGCTTTTTTTCATCGGAATAAGAATTTCTGAGTGCGATGGGTTAATGTTCCTGGCGTGGGTTTTTCCTGGGGGAGTTTTCCCCACGTCACAGGTCTAAAAAGCCTGGGCAAATGCGGGAACCGACCGTAGAAATCTACTTACCGACTGCTCTTCGAACGCGGCAGCCAGAGATTTCTCGGGGATGTGGGTTCATTAGTTAGCTTAGGAAAAAGAGATAGGATAATAGCAAAAATAGAAAAAACATGATAAAAACATAGGAAAAACGCTGCCAAATGCTTTAGCGGAATGCTTTCTCATAGAGCTCTTTGAGTTTCATTAATTTTTTTATATTTATTTAAATGTGATTTTAATATTAAAAAATTGTCTAACATTATTATTTACTCATATTGTACTTTATAAATTTCGAACGTACATGCTAGCTGTTTGCTTTTTCAACATTTATAATTTATTTTAAATCATCAAGTAATACAAACAAATTTGTTCTATTGAAAAAATGATATAATGTAGTAATAAAAAGAATGATGAAAACAAAATTTCTAATCTTTATAAAATGCAATCATATTTATATATGAATACAGTTCATGTTTATGGCTCTATAAAAAAAACTACTCTATGAATACCAATTTTCAATAGCTTCCCGTCTACTTATACAAAAACATAGATAGTATGCGAAATTTGAAGCAAATCTATCGGGTAATTTTCGAGATCTAATTGCCTGAATAAATAACATTTTCTTTTCAAAATTTCTTTTTCAAAATTTTAAAAATGTTCTAAAATTAAAACTACCCTATGAAAATCAATTTTTGAAAATTTCCCTTTTTTCGGCAGTTGTAAATGATTTCCCTGCAAATTTTAGAACAAATCTATCGAGTACTTTACGTAAAATAAAAAATATTAGAAATAAAAAATCGAAATTTTTTTTTAAATCTTTAAAATTCTCTAAAATCGTAACCACTCTAAGAGAATTAGTTTTTAAAAGCTTATTTTTTCAGACAATATCGAATTGATTTCATAGAAAACAATTGTTTACAAGAATTATTTATCCTAATTATTTAAGTTGAAATTGTATTTTATAAAATAATACAATAATTTATAAGTTATTAATTATAATATTTAATTATATTATTAACTATGTAAACCTTTTAATTATAGGATAAAATAATATTGAATTCCTGATTATCATTTTCATAGTTTATATAAAATATGTAAATTTTATAAGTATAGATTATTTAGAGTGAAATATTATGTAACTTCAACAATAAATCCAATCTAATAGAATAATGATAATTTCCAATCATTATATTTAATACAAATTTTAGAGTGATATTTAAGAATATTATTTATTTTCCGCATTCTTAATAAATGTTTTGCAAATCATAAGTAAATTTTCTTTGAAATGTTAACTATTTTATGGGAAATTTTACTTCCATCTAGACAGATCATGTATATGAATTCATAATTATAGACATAATCAGGAAAATTTAGCCATATTTCATATATTTTCCTATCTATATAATTGACTATTAAAAATAATTAACTATTAAAATTATTACTTTTTAAGATCGTATTTTATAAAAGGTATGTTAAAAAGATACTAAAAGAATGTTTTTATATTATGTTATGATAATTTTTCAAATGAGGTCATTAGATAGAATAAAACTTTAATTGACTAAATTATGTTATACAATTATAAATATATAAATTTATTTAATAGTTCATCAAATGAAATGATTATTCATAAAATATATTATTCTTACATGTATGTCACACAAATAATAATTACAATGGATAATAGTTAAATGAAAATTTTTATTATAAGAATCATAGCGTTGAAATTTATTTTGATGAAAATGTTATTCGAGTGACATTTTCAGTTGTGTTTTAATACTTAATAATTTTTCTTCGTGTTTTAATAATTTTTTATTAATATTAAGGATTCATTCATGAATTATAATATCAATGATATGGAAATAAAAAAACAAATATAAAATTAAATATAATATAACCTTACTTGAGATACATACACTTCGTAACATTTATATTTCATTAAGAATTTACATTTGATGCAAATAAAATTGTTGGTTAATTGCAAATAGTCGATTTATTGTTTAGTAATATTCGAATTTTAAAATAACCAAAATATTTTATTTTGATCTTATAATCGTTTATTTAAATTCAGTATTTCGTATGTATAAAATACACAAGTAAAGATATTATAATTAGAAATAAACACGGAATTGGTTTTTAAGTATGTTTCACGTAAAAAGGTGTATTTTTAATTTAATTGTTCAAAATAATAGTCATATATTAAGGTCAAGAATCTAAACATAAGAGCCGTTTTTCAGTGATATTACACGTTATACGTAACTCGTTACATGTTTTAAAATTTTGTTATCTGATGTCAACTGAATTCAATATACTCAAGTTCGAAATAATACGAGATGCTCACGGTTACCTATGAAGTCGAGCTCAATTTTCGACTTTTGTGAATTATGCCTTACAATTTACATACGATTTAGGACATTCTTTACTTTTTTCCCTAGTTAAAAAATATACTATTTAATGTGAAATATTCTTGGAAATAAAGCTTAAGTTTTCAATTTTTTTCAAGTCCCTGGTTCTATTCAATTACTTTATATTATTTAGTTTCACTGATTTTTAGTATAAAGTGATTCTTCATTCAAAATTTATTTGTTGTTGTCGTTCTTAATATTATTATTTTAAATATCAAACTACACATATTTTCTTTTTATTGAAAATCGGCGAAGTTAATTATATGCATGTAATCGAACAGAATTACATAACATTCCATATATGACATATTTAAACTTAGCCTTATATTGTATGTGTAATAAACTTAAGCTTTTCTTTAATATTTGTTTACATATACAATAACGTATATTCAAATTTAATATTCCAAAGTTAATTTACTTTTCAGTGAATTTTAATTATTATTGTAATTAAAATATTTACCACCTTTTTCTACGAATCTCCGGTTCTTCGGATTCGTGCATTTTTTAAGTATGTGCTTCGAGTATATACACGTGGAGGCAGCATGTTATATGGTAAATTGGAGGATATTTTAATGATGATGTGAGAAAGAAAGAAAATAAATACTTGTATACTGTCTCTCTGGTGCAGCGCATACGGGAGCGTTACGCGAGAGAGATAGGATTTAAGTTAATATCTTCTTTCTCTCTACCTAAAGATGCCACCACTTTTTAACACGGTATGCTTCCTCCATAATAAATAAGCTCTAAGGGTATGTGTAATTATTCTTGTAATAAGATTTTCTTTTTATATTGTTTCCTATATAATTATTAATTATTATACATTAAAATGAAACTACCTTTATCTACAGTCCTTGGCTCCTACGGATCTGCGCATTTTATCGTAATAAGAATAGCAATTCTTATTGAGTCCTATAAAATGAGTAGTTATCATATACAAGCACTTTTTTTGGGCCTCTTTCTTGGGTCTTATGTGGGATTTAGTATATGTATTTCTCTCTTCATCTATGTTTCACTATATTTTGTTTTATTATCTATTTTCACTCTCTATTCTTTCTCACTTCATTTTTCTTTTACTCTCTCCATCTTCAGCTAACCTTCTTAATTTTCTCTTTTCTTTAAAGTATAGATTTTAATAATGATATAACATTAGAGTCTACACTTGATTAGCTTCTAGAAAAAAGAGAAAATATTTGTCGACAGCGCATCTCTAAATGCAGTTGAATTAAACTTAGTCAGCTAATTTTTGACTGACCTTTTGTCAATTTTTATCTAAATTTTGTATAATTGAACTGACTTTATAAATAAATTCAACTAATAAGGCAAATTTACCCTGCTTCTGCTGAATTTTAACTAAATTTTAGCTAACTTTTATACAACTTTAAGCTATTTTTGAACCAACTTTTAGCTGACTTGTTACTCCTATTTTAACGAAATTTCAACTAACTGGGGCCATGATTGATTTTTATAAATGGTGACAGCGTCGATAACGATGGCAGAAAACTTTTTATAATATAATAAGATATATAACTTTCTATATAAAATAGTTTTAAAAAAATTTTAGTTGTTGAGCCCTTATATCTTACCTGTAGAACTCTTATTTTCCACCCTTTTATTTGATAAAACCCATTTTCTACTCATTTTACACCCATTTTCCACTTTTTCAACTCTACACCCCACCCAACAAAAATAACTGCTGATACCCACGTGAAGATACTCGAGTTCCAAGTTATACTCAATACTAAAATCATGTTTATGAATTCGAACCTTATAGACGAATCTCAATCTTGTGAATACTGAAGATTATCAAATTCCAACCTTAATCTTGAATTGGCACATGCGCACAAAAAGAAAGGAAAATACCTTTAAAAAAATGTACTAACTTGAGTCAATAGTCAAAAAAACATTACCAGTCGTTTTTTAATTAATACTCAGTACATAAATTAAGACAACCTATATTAGTACATCTTTCAACGCGTCTTACCCCTAAAATTATTTGGTATAGTACCGAATTTTTCCGTACTACGGAACTTAATCATCTTATACTAACATATTACCTATATAATGCGCACTGCGGCGGCGCTGTCAAGTATAAAACTTCAATATAATTAATACTCAATAACGCAAAAACCATTTAATTGTAAAACAATTTTTAACAGTTGATAAATACAATGTAAAGCATATAATATGTAACAATTTTGAATTACTAATAATTAATTCTAAACTCAAAAGCTAACTATTTTAAAACGAAGTATAGCAGATGAACATGTATCGTTCTATTCCTTAAATATCACGAATTAGAAAATTAATTATTAGTAAATTAAAAGTGTTATATATTATAATAATAATTGTATATTTATTAGTTTTTAATTTTAGTAACAGAAAAAGCCGCACCAAAAGAGAATAACAATCACATTTTCTGGAAAATATTGCCCTTGAATTAAGTAGGTAAAATGTCAGTCTTAGTACTGGAAAAAAAGACACTAAGCATCGAAAATTTTGCTCTCGCTTAATAATACAATAGTACCAACATTAATCCCTAAAATTCAAGTTATGTACTAATTGAAATTATATTGTCACTTCTATTTAAAATACACAAGTACATAAATTAGATATACTAGATTTAGTACCTATTTCAACAGTACCAACGAATATAGACGCTCATAAAAGCGTACTCTTAAATGGGAAATTTCTGCCAAAAATGAGTTACGCAGCTACTGAGGGCGCCACTAGATCCCATGTATTTTTATATCTATATATATATCAAATTTTTCATATGTATAGATATACAAACGATGTTAAAGTGTTACCCAGGTTTTCGGACGACAAATTCAACCCAGAAGAATCCTTTTATAAGCGTCTATCTTCTTTGACAGTACTTCCCTTTCTCCGTGTAGTTATTTGTTCTAGGAAACGTCAAATACTGTTTTCGATTATTTTATGGTTCGTGATTGAAACACGTGATTAAAAAGAATGAATTCTTATCATATTTTCATTGATTTAAATGCAATCTAGTAAAATAATTGTGACATTAATTCATCCATTTAATAAAAATATAAAATTTTAATTTAGTACAAAACTGCAATATCAAAATTCATAAGTTCAATTCTTTTTCATTTTAAAATTAGCTAATTTATACATAATAATATAATATATGAAAATTCAACCGAGCGAAGTGAGGTAAATTAAGCTAGTATCTTATTAACTTTAAAAAATTAGTTACTTCCAAAATAGTATTGAAAGTCAGTCAAAGTTTCTTAAAAAGAATCCTATATTCTTTTATTGAAAAAATGTAATATTTATTTAAAATAATTTTTATATAAAAATGAAAAAAAAATCTTACATCAAATAATTTTTTAATCCAAGACATAATTTTTAAATTAAACAAATTAGTTGACGACTTCGATAAACCTATCTCTTTTCAACAATAGAATGTTTGTTGGTGCAAAAAAGCGGTGTAGTTTATTACATTTCGTTACATCAAAATGTAGATTTTAAATTTAAAAAAAAAATTATTGTCAGAATAAAGAAAATATTACTGGAAAACTTCAAAAATTTTCTCATTTTAATAAAGTAATTTTTATGTTGATTAAAAACGTACATTTCAGTGAAAAAAAATTTTACAACAATTATTCATAAGCATGATTACAAAAAATAAATTTTAATTAAAATCAACATTTAATTGTTTTAAAGAAATATTTCTTTAAATAAAAAAATAATTCTTTAAATCAGAAGAGTTTCAGTAATTAGAAAAAATTGAAATTTATATTGCAGAAAAAGAATTTAAATTCATTGAAAAATTGATTTGAACTAATATTTTAAATTTACTTCTAATAAATTATTTCTATGCTTAAAAGTGATGTTTCATGTATTCAAAATAATACATTTTTCTACAAAAAAATATTTTTTATGCTTGAATAATTCATGTATATTTTTAAAGAAAGATAATATTTATTCAATAAATAGTTATCTCTATTTGGTACGCAGAAATTAATTAATACGCAATATTTTTTATATGCATAAAAATATTTTATTGAAGAAGAAAAATTTTAATTTAATTATTTAACTTAATTTTTATTTTGACATTACGAGATATAAATTTAAAATAAAATAAATAATTTCCAGTATGAGATATTGTTAAGTTCAAGAAATATGTATATTGAGAAATATTTTATTGATATTTAAAAATTTTATTTTCACTGACGGAATCAATGATATTGATAAAAAAAATATTTCATTGATTGCCCGAAAGAATATATTCGATACAATAAAATTTTTTTCGTTACTAATAAATTTTTTTTCCAGTGTAGCTATTAGATCAAGTAACGGTTGTATCATCTGTCTTTTATTCTTATCATGGAAAGACAAAGACAGAATTAGGTTCAAGTAACAACCGGTACTTGAGTTAGGTCTATGAATAGGAGCCTAAGATCGTTTATGATAATAAAAATTTATATGGTTGGAATATCTGCCGTCCAAAGTAAGAAAACCTTAACTCCAATGGGATTCCAATGTAGTTAACCACTTTTATACTTTGGACGGCAGATATATATTCAGAATAGGTTGAATTATAAATATTATTTCCTTTATTAAGAAATAATAAGTTGATGTAGTGGTTATTTTGCTCACGTTACAAAAAGAGTTAGCTATTAATTTAATATTAATTTTTGCTGAGTCAAGAAATTTAATTGAAGATAGAATTGCCGAAAACTCGTAAGAAAATAATTATATATATATTACGCGGTAAACTCTATTGGTGCTAGTTAGTCAAACTTATATTGACTAGCGACAAGACTTTATTACATATACTTGTCACTGCGCGTCTCTCTCTCTCTTACCTGATATAGAGACGCGATGCCGCTAGCACAGTTCTCCTTATTTTTATGAGTTTTAACTCTCCTAGTTAAACCTATTCAATGCTTTATATTAAAAATATATATTCTGCACTATAATGAAAATAAGGACCGCGGAGGCGTCGGGGTAAGCAACAGGTACAGGCTTTATATATATAATATCTACATGCAAATAAATAGGATAAAATCTTTACATTTAACTTGAATTTATTAAAAGAAAAATAGTAAAGCGAAAATTACATAATAAAGAATTTAAATATGATTTATAAGCAAAGAAAAATTACGTCATATATTGATACTCTATATTTGATAAAGCAATACTTTAAAAAGAGATGGCTATAGGGGAGGACGCGACGCGAACTAAAATACTTTATACTTTCGAACGCACGCGTGTACTAATAGCACTAGAAATTTCTTCGAGGTAAGAAACTCCTAGTTAACAAAATGCTACAAACAACTTACAGATAACTAACAGTGCGTAGAAGTTTCTTGTACGCGTGAAACTAATATCCGCCGCCGTTGGTCAACGATGAGACAGTACGTCGCAACACGGTCGCTGAAATTCAAAGGGAACAGCCAAGTAAAAGATTGATTACCTGGTCGCTGCGACTCCTCGGAGGCAGCCAAGATCAGCACATACAACCAAAGGATGACGATACTTCCTCCTTTTAGCAGCGATCTTCCCTTTTTCTTTTACACAAAAAAACTAAATGCGGGACTACACCAGCGCGTTCATCAAATTAAGACTTAAATAAAGCCGAAAGATATGCCTATGATGCGTGCTTGTAGGCCGCTAGAAAATGTCTGCCGCACAGGGCAGGAAAATATATAAGCCAACGTGTGCACTCATGAACAGCCGGAAATGTTCTGACTCGCCTCGTGGCTTTCTTGCTCTTCGCGCTCTGCTCGTCGAGTAACGTGCTTCTTCACGTAACTTAGACGAGGTATATGACTGAGCGCGTGTCGTTAAATTTTACCTAAGCGCGCAAGATTCGAACACGGTAAAATACCGTGACATTGATTGATAAAAATTTTCATTCTTATTTATTTTTTAGTCTATTTTCAATTGTGATGAATTTTATTAAAAACGGAGCAATTTATTTTAACATCTTTTGACAATGAAAATAATACTTTTAATTTATTTAGAAATAATACTTTTAATCATGTTTAAATAATGAAAATAATTTTAATTTATAAAATTCATAGTAAAGGATTCAATATTTTCATATTACCTTCCACAAATGAAATGTTGGCTCTCAAATATTTGCCTTTGTGACTCGAAGGATTACAGTGAAGTTGACAGTAGTTATTTTTAACAAAGTAAAATCCGTTATTATCAAAGTCCTTACAATTGTCTGGCACAAAAGACACGAGAGTATCTTTTTTTTGTACTTTTCTAATACATCGACTTTAATCAAGATGCTTCTCGGGATTGCGCACGCCGTATTCGCAAAATTCATATAGATATCGCGAGCATTTGGAAAAAGCCCACGTATTACTAATGTATTTTAAATATATATATATATATATATATATATATATATATATATATATATATATATATATAAAAGAGTAAAATTAATAATTCTTAAGTTATAAAGACCTATATTATTTAAATCTATGTGAGGCAATTGTAAACGATGTGTAAAAATAATTTATCAGTATGATAAAAAAAAGATATTAAGTACTAAGTCACTGTCGGTTCATTGAAGGTAGCTCGTCATAATGTTCTAAGACATAAAAAAAGCTGCAACTGTTTTTACAACGACATGCAAATTGTGTAGCAATTAGTGAGCCGTGTTATGCCATAAATCTAAACCAAACGCAGCGTGCGTCATAGAACGACACTACCTATTGATTAGAAAAACTGTCATTAATCGGTGGACTGACCTGGAGCTACGTATACATGATTTCGTCTGTGATATGAAATAAGTAACTCAATTTGTGAATACACAAATTCTGTACAAACCTTTGTATACGAACGGCATTGCTTAAGACATTACTGAAAAGTGATGGCCTTCTTGAGTGTAAAAGGCGATATGCATAATTGTAGTGACTACTTGTAAATATCGTCTAAATCTTTGTAAAAAATTTGTGTTTTTATTATTATTTAATCGCCAAGTATAATTATGCTCGAATATAGTTCAAACCATAAGCCATAATAATATGCTTAAGATAACGATTGTTTTATGATGTAGATTATAATTATGCTCGAATATAGTTCAGACCATAAGCCATAATAATATGCTTAAGATAACGATTGTTTTATGATGTAGAGTAGAATCATTTAATCGTAATGTTAGAATACATAAAAATTAATTGAATTATAGACCAAATTTAAGATTTGAAGTCGTTGACATTGATTACAGCTTCAAGTGTAGAAGAAAATAAAATTTTTTTCCACATGAGATCTCACGTGAGATTTCACGTGAAATCGGGTATCAGCAAAAATAAAATTTCACGGCACATGAGGTCTCACGTAAGATCTTATATGAGTTCTCATTTGAGATCTCGTTTCATTTTCAATCGTGAGAGCTCATGTGAGATCTTATATCATTTTTTCCAGTAAGGATGTAAACTAATAAAAATTTATAGGTGTTATTAGAATGATTAATAGGTTCAAAATTTTATTATGGTAATATAGTAATTATTTTAAGATTGTTTTGTAAATTGTCTTTCCGGTCAAAAATAAACATTTGTATATATAGCTAAAAATATAGGTAAAGAAAATACAGCTATATTGATGTGTATTATAGCTATACTTATGTTTTTTAACTGTATTTTAGCTAGATTTTTAGCTATATTTCTAGCTAAAAATGTGATGTACTACACGTACAAACACGTAAATACACGCACAAACACGTACATTAACGTAAAAACACGTACAAACACGTAAATACACGTACAAATACGTACACATATGTACAAACACATGCACACTTATACATACACGTACAAACACATAAAAACACGTGTACACACATGCATACACGCACAAACACGTACATTAACGTACAAACACGTACATTAACGTTCAAACACGTACACAGACGTACAAACACGTACAAACACGTACGTACACGTCTACACACTTACAAACACGTACAAATACGTACAAACACGTACATACACGTACAAACACGCATATACACGTACAAACACGTACATTAATGTAAAAACACATGCAAACACGTACATACACGTACAAAGACGTACATACACGTACAAAGACGTACATACACGTACAAAGACGTACATACACGTACAAACACGCATATACACGTAGAAACACGTAAATTAATGTAAAAACACATGCAAACACGTACATACACGTACAAAGACGTACAAAGACGTACATACACGTACAAAGACGAACAAAGACGTACAAACACGTACATTAACGTACAAACACATACATTCACGTACAATCATGTACACACACATGCACACACGGCCTCTAGAACATTCGTATATATATATATATATATATATATATATATATATATATATATATATATATATATCTTCTAATATTCTTATAAAATAATGTTATATTACGAACAGAGTTGTAAATGAGGAAATAGTTTTCTATTTGAAATGGTCAAGTAATTGAAAATACTCGCACCATTTACTATTTACAAAGCAAGTAAATAGTAAATGGTCTGTCCAGTTCCCAGTTACAGAGCAAGTTACTGGTAAATGATCGGACCATTTGCCAGTTACTGGGTGAGGAACTGGAAATGGTTGGATCAGTTCGCAGTTACTGGGTGGGTAACTAGCCGAATCAATTAGTTGGCAATTACCGGGTGGAAAACTGGTAAATGGTCGAATCGATCAATTAGCAGTTACCGAGTGGGTGATTGGTAAATGTTTGGACCATTTATCAGTTATTGATTAAATAACTGGAAATGGTTGGACCATTTACCAGTTACTGGGTGAGTAAATGATAAATTATCGGACAAGTTGATAGTTACTAGGTGAGTAACTGGAAATGGTTGGACCATTTACCAGTTACTGGGTGAGTAAATAGTAAATGGTCGGACCAGTTAGTAGTTACTAGGTAAGTAACTGAAAATGGTCAAACCATTTACCAGTTTTCGGGTTAGTAACTAGAAATAGTCGGATCATTTTCCAATTACTGAGTGAGTAACTGGTAAACGGTCGGACTAGTTGGTAGTTACTAGATAAGTAACTTGAAATGTTTGGACCATTCACCAGTTACTTGCTCTGTATCTGGGGACTGATCAGACCATTTACCAGTTACTTGCTCTGTAACTGGGAACTAGTCAGACCATTAACCATTTGCTTGCTCTGTAAATGGTAAATAGTCGGACCAGTCAGTAGTTACTAGGTGAGTAACTGGAAATGGTCGGACCATTAATCAGTTTTCGGGTTAGTAACTAGAAATAGTCGGATCATTTTCCAGTTACTGAATGAGTAACTGGTAAATAGTCGGACTAGTTGGTAGTTACAGTTATTTTTAAGTGCCTGAAATCAAAAATTTTGGCAATTCAAAGATTTGAAAATAATAAAGCTATACAACCGTAAATGAGATAAAATTAGATGGATAAAGTTTGCTTAAGAACAGGCCTGATTTGCTGTCCTCATATACTTCAATTTTTTTTATTTTCTCAATTATTAATTGTTGTATCTGCAAATGTAAGCAGGATCCTCCGTCTCAAATGTAATTTTCTAAACTAATTGGATTTTTATGAAACTTTAAAAAAATGTTCATTGACCTTCCATCTTTTCGTTGCTTAAAAAAAATATAGGGCAAACCATCAAAATTTAAATAAATCAATGTGTGAAATTATTGTTCTTATACACAGGCCTTATGTGAAAAATGCATGATAGAACTACAAATGTTATCGTAATTAAATTTCTACGCTAACATTTTTTATGAAAAACTAGAGGGATATAAATTTTTCAATTAGAATTACAATACAATTAAGAAAAGGGGGTAAGCCATCAAAATAAAGAGAAATTAAGCGTAAAAGTTGAAAATATTTTGTAACGGTTGTGGGGATCAGGTGGTCACACAAATATATTTCTATGTATAGCTAGAAGGGATAAATAACTGCAATACAAAATACACAAAAGGAAATAATCTAAAATATACAAACTTATAGATTTTATTGAATTACACTTAAACACTATCTATAGGGCGCCAGTCGCGTGATACAGACGCGACTCCGTAAAGTATCCTAACTATATATATAAAATAAACGGCGAAAAGAGAGCCAAGGATACACTAAATTACATGGGTAATGTTACATTAAATCCGAAAGCTACAAGGGTAATTAGCTTGAACGAGTGCTAAAACTAGAGAAACGAACGCACTATCTAATGCTGCGCATGTGGTCACCAATACACAAGCGCACAACGTAATAAAAAAGAAATAATATATTTATTGTTAAAACCAAAAATTACGACTATTGTAAAGCATTTATGCTTTACGCACTCACGCTAAAATTTCACTGACTTCAGGTTGACTGGCGTTGTCTCTCTCTTAACCATGCGCAAATTCAATGTCTTTCTTTTGCCGCATATACTAGTTTATTATAAGAGCACGCTTCAAGTAACATGGACAGTTTGCCACAAAATTGACTAACGTAGAATCGAGTGAATCAACCAGTATCTACTGCGCATGTACTGTGCGATAGTACTAAGACGCTTAGAGTGCGTGTTTACATATTACGAAGTCGGCTGTATAGTGCCGTATATAAGTAAATAATCACAAAAGGCTTATTTTTTAGAAAAAAATTTTATTCTTAGTATTTATTCATACAATGATTTTTGTTCTTGAAATAATAATAATTATATTTAAGGAATATAGAGTGTATTCATTTATGAAAATTTACAATATTACAAATACCACCAAGGGATCCAAAACATGATACAGTCCTAGCTTGATGAGCCTCCTTAAGGTTGAGCGCAATAGATATTATTATTATGAATATTTATGCACAAGAAACCAAAATTCTGTTGCATTGTTTTTGAGAAAAGTAAAAAAAGCTGAAGTAAAAGGTGATGTTTATAATATATTTTTGCGTTTCTTACTTTTCTTAAAAACAATGCAACAAAATTTTATTTTCTTGTGCATAAGTATATAAAGACAGCGAATCTGGCCTGCTCTTAAAATTTATTCAAAGTATTAATAGGCGGTCGGAACCATTTGCCGGTTGGTGGTCAGGTGAGAGAAAAATATAAAATATTTTTTATACAGCGATTTACAATTTATCGAGACAGTATTATACTTCTAATGTAGTCAAAAGCAATAGCTGTTATGTCCGGTCACCTTAAATAGGTTTAATCGGAAGTTATATTCAATCGTAAGATATTTCTTGTCTCATATGCAGGGTAGAGGAGCCGAATCACTTACCTTTTTATGGGTTGGTTGCGTGGTCGTAGATAACTTAAATTTTTGTTGATTAGTGTTGAAATGTGGCGTGGTGCTCCCCTCTGGTTGCCTGCTTGTTGTTGGTTGGATTGTTAAATAAATTATAACCAAGAACTAGTTAATTAAAATCTATTTATTGAATTGAACTTTTTCACTAGCACGATTCGGAAAATATATTTTATAATTATATTTATAGAACTTTGATTTACAGTTCATAAACAAGTCGATTCTAGCGAATATTTTGTAATTATAATTTTTTGATTGTTTGCGCAATTTGTTTACTTATTCTTATTGTTAAATTGATTGGTAAGCTGTAAGTTCAATTGCGCAGTTACGAAAAATTTTCAAAAAAAAATGTCCTTTTTCTCCGTAGATTGGTTTATTATTTACGTACAGAATGTTGGTGATTTACATTTGTTTTATTTAATTTAATCGTAAAATAGGTGAGTCACGCAGTTCCTTTTTTTTTTGTTAAAATTCCCCTTTTTTATTTATTATTGGCACTTTGTGATTAAATTTTGCAGAAATATTTTAAACACGTCACGTCGCGTATATTGAGAGATAAACCAGCGAAAAAGAAAATATCTCGTTGATTTAAGCGCGTTCCGAACTTGCGTTGCTTGATTTTTTTTTTTGTAAAAGAAATCAATTTAAGAAGCAACAAGAAAAAAAACTAATAGCGTAGTAGAATTCAGCGCGAGTTTACAAGTTTTTTGTTGAGGTTCTCTCTTTTGCTTGTACTGTTGTTCGGGAGAACTGACTGCAGACTGACTTATTAAAATTATTTATCTCTGCAAGAAAGGTACAAATCTAGAAATAAAAATGCAAGTTTGTCAAAATTTAAAAGAGTCCCATTGGTCAGTTCGGCCGTGAAAAACTCTTTGAAATCTCACATTCGGTGACAGAAGATATCTTCTCATCACGCTTAAAAATGGTGAGGTAGCGTATACAGCGCGCAAACTTACTGCTTTTCTCTTAAGACTATTACAAGAAATTAAATTTATTTTTTAATATAGCATATTCCTTATTACTAAAAAATTTATTTATTTACTTATATGTATTTATTAATGTTATTCGGGGAGAGAACTGCAAATAAACATAATTATCTGTCTACAGCTAAAAATAAAAAAATTAATTAAAAAGAGATAAAAATAATAAAAAGACCTTTTTTCAAAAAAATGATTTTTCATACATCCGTGATCATGCGGATGTAACACCCCCCCCCCCCCCGTAAAAACAAAGCGATAAGATATTAATTGTTTTGCTTTGGGGTTCCCAACAGTTTGAGCTCGATGTCTCGGATGGTTTTTCTTGATGGTGGCATAAAGTTAGATCTGCTGAGTCCTCTTCTTGGCGGATTCAATGATTCCGTTGACCCGGTGGCTGTTCCGTGTTCTGATGTTTTATCCTTCCCTGTACGTTCGGGCTTAGCCAGGCTCGTAAGCAAATATGTTATCGAGCCGAAAATGGCTCCCAGGAGTCTTGTACTCCATCCATATACCGTGTATAGAGTGTATCCGCGGATTATGGTGTCGAAGATTAGTTTGATTACTTGACATATCAGGATAGTCATTAATATTCCTGCCGAGATTTGGCCAAATTTTTTAAACCTGTTCCACATTTTGTTAAGTGTGGATTCCATCATTGTTTCCATTTCTTCTGGCGTCAACAGGTTGTTAAACTTTACAGAGCACGTCCTTTCTTCTCTGTTGTTAAACCGTCTCGCTATTGCTTCTAGCATCGCAGGCTTTTCGGCTGGAAAGATCGAATGTTCGCGTAGATTTTGCAGGTCTTCCAGTGTGTAAATTCGATTTTCCAAGACTTCTGAGATGCTGGCGTGTTTCCAGGTCGGTTGGACAAATGGTTTTAGAGTTTGCGGTAGGTTTACCTCCGTTGCTGTAAGGTGAATCTTAAACCATTTCTCGCTGATTTTGAAAATACTTGGTATAAATGTGTTGCAATCTCTAACCGTTCCTATTTGTGCTAGCACCTTGCTGATAGGTTTGACGAAGTAAGCTTCGTCATCGCAAGTCACTGGTACTTCGAAGTAGCATTGTTCCGTTTTTCTTATTTTGCAGGATCATGGTACACATTGAATGATGTGGGCGACTTCTCCTGCTGCTATGGCTAAATAACCTTGCTTCTTCATGACTTTCATGGCAAAAAGGTCTGGGTTTGAGAAAGCCAGAGGTAGAGCATTGTCTATGATTTGCTTCTCCAATATACATCGATGCAGGACTATGTCACGATATAGTGATCCTAGTTGTTTATCGAGATGTCTTCCAAGATTCATTATTTTTGCGTTGAAATATGTAGTAAGGATGATATCTGGTACCTCCAAGCTTTTTTGGGTGGTGAATGATTTGCCTCTTGTGGTTTTTAAAATGAATAGTTCTGTTTGATCTGTTTTAATTAATTTATATCCGCATAGCATCTCAGACCAAACTTTATCTTCCCAGTTGAATTACCAAAGTAGATAACGGGAGCGTTCGAATTGTTATCAACCATACGTGTCCCTATATCTTCATATATGATGGTGAATTCATCGAACTTACATGTGGATCCCATTACTGGGGTCCAGAAAATGCAGCTTTCTTCCTCATCAATGCGTCTACCGCTGGTGTAGCTGCATCGAGTTCCGGTGCTAAGGATCACCATATTCTTTTTTTTATCTACGGTGATCTTGAAGTCTGTTGCTTTGATCTCACGTTTCGCAGTTACGACTACTTTTTCGTATTCATATCCATTATCATTGTAAGTTGTACTCTCACAATATCCGTTTGCATCCAATCTTCCGGCGACTGTGACAGTTCTTCTATTGGTCGCGTTCACCAATAGATTATTTATTACGGAGCGTCCATATTTATATTGGCCATACCTAACGAGATCTTCGCATGCTTCTCTCGTTGCCAACTCCATGAATGTGGTAGAGCCTCCTTTTACTTTTGAGTTGTGCGAATGCATACCGCAATACGTAATTTCCTGCTCTACCTTTATCCTACATTGGTAAGCTCGGACCTTGAAATATTGAGTATGTTGTAGCAGCTAGAAGTATATTTCTTCTTCAGCAGGTTCTGCGTCGGATAGCACACAGTCTCCGACTTCTGTAAGTGCTATAGTTGTTATATCGGGGGTGGCAGATCCACATTCATATGTCGTAAAAGTGACGGTAACTCAAATATAAGTGTACAAAAAGAACATTAATTTGCAGTTCATCCTCCTATAACAAAGAAAAATAAATTAAGATTATTCACAGACTCATTAATTTATGCTGATACAGGTATGGTTATTATATTGCGTAGTTACAGTTGATTGAGGTTATAAGCATTTGTACCCAATTACTAAGATAAATTTCAAAGATGCGTGATTAGGTAAAATGAATTCACCAACTTGTTTAAGTTTCTTTATTCGTTATTACATCCGAAGAAAAGAAAAATTTGGATATGCATACGTACCACAAAGCAGAGAAATCGGATGATAAGAAAAATAAATAATACGCAGATTTACGTTAATTATCGTTATGTGTATTCACTTTAAGAAATCTTTAGTCAAATGCAGAGTTCTGATCATTATCGATCGAGCTTTCAGATCTTAGTTTCGTTAAGCACAATTTATTTGGGTGTACAATTTTTGTAGTGTTTTTAAAAGAAATTTTAATATTTCTACCATTTTCTAATATCTCGAAAATTCTATGTGGCCCGGTATATTGCGGTTGAAAGTTTCCTTTTCTAGGTTCTATTAATAGCATTACGTGGTCATTAACTTTAAAATTACACGGGTTTAACTTTCTATCGTAATATTCCTTAGAACGTCTTTTTGCGTTATTCAGATTTTCTTTAGCTAATTTATGTATTTCCAACAATTTTGATCTTAGTCTAGTCAAATAGTAATAATAAGTATCGGTAGTATTTTCTCCCAATACCGCCCTCGCTGATGGAACGCGAGCTATCTTCCGCATTCATATGGGGTGAGCTTCGTCCCTTAATGAACGCTGGTATTGTAGAAAAATGTCGCACATTCTCACCATTCATCCCATTGTCGTATATTTGATATATAGTTCATTAACCATTCCTTTGACGAGTGATGCATTCGCTCAATAGATCTATTGGATTGAGGGTGAAATGCGGTGGTAGTACATGTTTTGATCTTACACATTTTCGCGACGTTTTTCATTAATGAACTGATAAAATTTGCACCTTGATCCGTCAGGACTATCCTTGGTGACCCATGAATAAAAACAAATCGTTTCAGAAAAGCATCGACGATTGCCGTTGACGTAGTTAAATCTAAAGGGACAGCTATACAAAATTTTGTTAGCAAATCTTGCATCGTCAAAATGTACATGTTCCCATTTCTGGTCTTATCCAATGGACCTACGATATCTAACGAAATCTTTTCGAAGCTAGAACCCGGTGTGTCTGTTAATACCATAGGTTGCCTGACCTTAATTCTAACTAGTTTATTTAGTTGACAAGTGCCACAAGCGTTGACAAAATTTTGGATTCCCGCTTTCATATTTGGCCAAAAATAGTGTTGCCTAACTCAATTATATGTCTTTGTTATACCTTTATGGCCGTTTATTGGTGACTCGTGAATTTCGCGTATAATTTGTTCACGCAGATCTACTTCTGGTATTTGTATCAAGTTTTTACAGATTATTATCTTAGTTTGAGAATCTGAAAATATATCTTTGAACAGATCGAAAATTGTACTCCACGTGATATCGTTTATCTGTTCTGTTTTTGAAATTCTTAAGGATACCAGAGACGTTGTTTGGCATACGTCTAGCAGTGAAAAAATAGCATCCTTAAGAATTTCTCTATCTATTTTTATATGCAGATTCTCTTTAATTGGCGAAGCTATCAGAATCTTTTTGTCATTTTCAATGACTTTTGCTCTTGCAAGGACAATATTTTGCAGGGGCGGAAGTCTTTGTTCTTGTTGCAGAAAAAGTGCTCCTGAGTCGAGAGGTTGATTTTTTGTGTTATGAAATAGGTCAAATTGTCCTTTGCCATGAGAAAGTTATCTCTCGTTTCGATTATATTTCGTGATGGTCGAGGTCGATTTGATTCGTCTCGACCTATCTCATACTCAACAGATAGAGGAGCTTCATTCGCCCTAGGCGGATTTGAATGTAATTCGTCCCTGAGCGATTGATGATCCTCAGAAATATTTGTATTTTCATTCATAGCATCGTCAGTCACGTGGGCGTCTTCGGGTGGTTTATTTACTGTAGCTTCTAAAGATTCCTTAAGGATGTCTAGCGTCCGTGACAGTTCGTCGGCTGGTAGTTGATAACTGTCTTGCTCGATTTTAGTCAATTTTACGCTTATTAGTATGCTGTCGAAGGGTATTTTGTCGTCATAGTCAAAAGAATATATATGTTCATCTCCGTCTCGGCGCGTTAACCATCGTATAGATATTACTTTACTATTTGATTTAGTGTACTGTTTGCTTTGGCACAAATAAAAACTGTCCTTACTGTTTCTTACTGCTAAAAAGTCATTCTTTTTTAACAGTGTTTCAGTCGCGATTGACTCTATAGCGTTTATTTCATAGACCGGTTTATATGTGTTTTCTTCGGACGTTATCTAAATTATTTCTTTAGTTTCAGATTCGCATATAGTTTGCACTTCGTTATCCGGAGGGTTACGTGATAGCACGTCGGCCACGAAATTAATTTTTCCTGGAAGATATCTGATTGTAAAGACAAATTTGTCTCTTAATTCAAAATACCATTTTTTTTAATTTAGATGTACAGTCCTTTATTTTGTGCAGCCAAATGAGAGGTTGGTGGTCAGTTATAAAGGTGAAATGTCGGTCAATCAGACAATAGTCGAATTGGTCACCGCAAAATCGCATTGCGAGTAGTTCCTTTTTGATAGTGCTATAATTCATCTCGGTTTTTGTGAGCAATCGGCTTGCGTAAGCTACACGTAAATCTGAATTTTCCTTCCTTTGAAATAGGACACCACCGACTGCGTAGTCTGAAGCGTCTGTTTTTACAAAGAATCCCTTTTCGAAGTTTGGATGTTGCAAAATTGGTTCATTAATTAGGCAGTTTTAGAGCGTCTCAAAAGCTATTTCCTGTTCATCTGAACAATTGAAAGGTACTGCTTTCTTCAAAAGGTTTGTCAATGGCTTTGCGATCGTTGCCAAATTTGGGATGGAACGTCGATAATATCCGTACAGTCCAAGAAATTGGCGTATTCCCTTGACATTTCGCGGACGAGGGAATTTGTCGACGGCTTGGGTCTTACTTGGGTCTGGTCTCGTGCCTTTATGACTAATCTCGTGACCAAGAAATGTCACTGATGTTTCGTAA
The DNA here is from genome assembly GCA_017163975.1 of Anastatus disparis. NCBI lineage: Eukaryota > Metazoa > Arthropoda > Insecta > Hymenoptera > Eupelmidae > Anastatus > Anastatus disparis. The sequence goes on along the minus strand of JAFFSR010000272.1, from coordinate 2,381,752 downwards.
AATTGGCACTTTAAGCGATCTAACTTTAGGTTAGATTTCCTTAAAGTCTCTGTAAATTTCAGAAATAATTCGTCTAGATCGTCTAGATTTTCCGCAAACAGTATGACGTCATCAATATATCCTAGCTTTCTTTTTCCTTTCGAGCTTAGATCTAACGGTTTATGCCCTAATATTTTATTGGTTAATTCTTGAAAAGTACTTGCTGCAGTTCAAATTCCAAAAGGCATTCTTTTGAAGTGAAAGTAAACATAAGGAGTAGAAGAAGCTGTTTTCTTTCGGTCTTCTTCTCTTATCATCACCTAATGAAAACCTGAATGCATATCCACGACGATAAAATAGCGAGCCCCGCTGAGCTGCTCGACTAAATGTGTAATATATGAGATTGGATGTGGATATGGCTTGATCTTTTCATTTTATTTTCGGAAATCGACTACAACTCTCTACTGTGGCTTCCCTTCAATATCGTCTTTCTTTTTAACAACCCAGAGAGGGCTGTTAAAAGGCGATTCACTTCTTTCGACTATATCTGATTCTAAAAATTTACTTATTTGCTCGTAAACAACTTCTTGCAATTTTTGAGGTATTGGATACTGTCTTACGTTCACTGGTTCTTCGTCGTGGGTTTCGATTTTATGTTCGATTATGTTAGTGGCAGAAAGGGGTTCTCCCTTCAAATGGAAAACAGCAGCAGTTTTTTCAATGAGCTTCTGCAGCCTTGCTTCGTTTCCTTCCGCTATACGGTTTTTAGGTATATCGTTTAATATACATTCTGTTCTGTTTTTGACGTTAGCATTGTCTACTTGCTCAAAACTCTTGTGTTTGGAACTTCGATTATCCTTTTTATATAGCTTGACGTCAAATTCAGTGACAGTATTTATGTCTAAAATAGTTCTGTTGATGCATGGTTCTATATCAGAGTAATTTACATAAGTTTCCATTGGCTGATTCACCTGATTTATTTTGATATAGTCCAGCAAATTTGCACCTGGAAGGAAATCTCGAAGTATTGTATCTTCTTCAGTGGTTTCTGTGCTTTCGTTATCTGATACTTCAATTTCCCCTTTTGTTAGACTTGTGCTTACCGTGTTGCGCAGAGCTTCTTCAGGCTTAGCGTAAGTCTCGTAGGTGCTATGTCGCACATTATCACCGTCACTTACCGTGTCGCGCGGAGCGTTTCCGGACTTTGCGTACGATGGTTTTGGATTTCGGCCGGGGGATTCGATTAGATTTGCGATAGAGTTCGGAGCATCATTGTCTACCATGTCGCGCGAAGCATTTTCGGACTCAACGCATGACGCTGCAGAATTGGGTAACACCTGCACAGGAACCTTAGATTTAGGAATTATATTTTCTTGAATTTGAAGATCTTCTTCGGAAGATGAGCAAAGAGTACTGTCTGAGTAGCGTCTCTGAAAAAATCGATCGTATTCTTTACCATATTCGAAAGTAATTAAGTTGTTGATTAGTTCTTCGGCTGACCTTGCATCATCTACATTGGCCTGCATAAAAACAAGAGAAGGTGCTTGATTCGTGACGTTAACTTCTTTTAAATCTTCTGTATCCATAAAGAGATAGCTATCTTTGTCTATAAAAATTTTCTCGTTATGATGCTGATAATATTTCTGTGTTGGTTCTAGAGTGTTATTTATAGGTTGATATCAAAGATGTTGGTATTGAATACTTCTATGTCAACGTAGCCTCCGTCGTTGATTGCCATGACGTTTCCTGCCACTATGCCTTTTTCGTTAAATTTTATTTTCCTAATATAGCAATATTCTTCTTCTGGGTTATTCAACGAAAAACGTACAGTTGCGGTTGCTAGAGCAGTTATTCTTTTAACATATTTTAAATTTACGAAAGACAAAGTTTTGCCCTCAAAAATTAGTGCCTTTCGATAGAAATCAAGGCTTGTACTGTACTGCTCACAGAAGTTTGAACCTATAATTGCTTCTGTTTTCATCGGACAATCATTGGCGACTATAATGACCTCTGTTGGGGATCCGTATATGTCAATGACACATGTACCAATCGAAGGTATATCGGTTCCTGATATTCCTCTTAACAATGGTCGCTTTAATTCGTTAACCATTATGTCTCCGTTAAAAATGCCTATTTTGGCTAAATTGGGCTGCGCACCTGAATCAACCATAGCTTTAACGAAATTGTGTTGAAATTGAGGGGATTCCACGATGACGATTGGCGTTGTTTCTTCTAAGTTGACGGTGTAGATGTAAGTTCTGTTACAATCGCGTTCACTGGATGCGTTTTCTCGGTTGTCGCTTCTAGAGCGCTCTTCGCTGGAGCGTTCGTCTCGTTTTTTTGTTGATTCTGTTTGACTCATTTAAATTTACGGCATTCTTTCTTTACATGACCTCTGTTTTTGCAATAGGCACATACTTTTATCTGGTAATTGTTATTATGACTTTTGCTTCTGTCATTTGATTGGTTGTTAGTCTGGTTGTATCTCCCCTGATTAGATGTGGTTGCTCGTGGCACATCCGGTTTTACAGCTGTTGCTTCGTTCGTATCTTGTCTGCTTTCATAAAGATTTTTATTTCTTTCGATGATCTTATATCCATGCTTCAAGTTGTCCCTATCAATCTGTTTATCTACCGCGATTGCGTCGTCGAATACTTCGTTCAGAGTTAAGCTTGCTGGGTTTTTAAGCCTTTACCTAAATTCTGGCGGTAAGCTGTCTCGAAATCCTTTGATTAAATCTCCTTCGATTTCAGAAAGTTCGTCACGAGTTAATTCATTGTTGATATCGAAACGTTTTCGATCGATAATAGCTTCCTTAAGGTCAACGATTCGTGTAATAAAATTAAGCAGTGACTCGTTCCTTCCCTTATAAATTTGATCAAGTTTACCTCTTAGATTGTTTAGAGTTTCTGTGGGGGCAAAAACGGATTTTAGTCTATCGACGAATTCGTCCGGTGTCTCGAAGTTATTGTGCTCGAATGCGATATACGCTTTGTCTTCGAGTTTATTTTTCACTTACTTTATTAACTCTCTCTCAAGGTGCTGAGGAACTATTTGAGTTGCACGTTTGCATGCTCTGACAAAAGGTATTAAGTTTGTTCCATCAAATTTTGATATGCTGTTTAAGGCCTCCTTTATGTAAATGCTTTGTGGCACAGTCCATGAATTCTGTGGTTCTGCTAGGTTATTATTAGGTCTTGATGCTGGGTCTGGTGATAATGTTTGCTGTGCTTGCGGTGCGGGGGACGTTGAGCGAGTTGCACGCATTCGATCTATGTCACGGCGCATTTTTGCTAATTGAGTTATCACGTCCTCTGTCGACTCCTCGGTTTCGTCTATTGGCTTTAACCTCAAATTCGTTTTATTTTGAGATCCCAAATCTGTTTTATTAGTTTGTGCTAAGGGAAAATTTGATACACTAGAGGCAGTGTTCGATATGGCAATTTCAAGATTTTCGCGGCGTTTTCTTTCTTTTTCGAGTTCCTTTTCAAGCATTTGAACGCATCCCTTTTCTACATTCAATGAGTTCATCGGGTCCTGCTTTAACCATTCTGCCTTACTTAGGACTTTCTTCTCACGATTCTCAAGCGCTTGTTCTAAACCCTTAATGCTTTGTTTGCGTTCTTTTAAGTTGTTAGCGTATAGTCTTACCTCCTCTTCGGTGAGCGGCAAATCTTTGTCGTTAATTCCTCCGGTACCCATTTTATAAGATATTTAAAATCTAGGTTATTTGAAAATAGGCTATTGCTTGTGCAATTCTTATTATAAATTGTTATTTATATATATATATATATATATATATATATATATATATATATATATATATATATAAAAAAGATTGATTTTTTATGTTAATTTTGAGAAAAGGGAGAAGAAAAAAAAATTTTTAATAAAATACTTCTTACTTATAGAAGAAAAGGAAACGTAATATAAAAAAATTTTTCTAATCGATAGTAATTAGATTATTTTCCGACTGCATATGTTGACCGGCTTAGTCAACTTGCAAGGGCGATAGTGGAGCTGGTGCGGGTTGTACTTCTTCGAGACTCAAATCGATTACAGCGCGCTGTTGTTGCGGTTGTAGTATCCGGGGGGAGTCATCAAATATTTAGCTGGCATGTCGATTACGTATGGGTTGACGACTAAACCCCTTTTTGGGCCGATTTTCTTTCTCGGTAGTAGAAATTGTGGCTCTAGATCAATGTCGTTTTCTTTCACCCACCCTATAAACCGCGCTCTAGCCTTTCCTTGCAGACTTAGCTTATCTGATGTTTGCCTTATCTTAGGGCCTAGGCCTCTCCTTTTATTATCTGTCATTTACTGGAAAAATAAGGAGAAAAGCAGAAAAAAAAGAAAAAAGCAAAACCAAAAAGAGAAAAAAAATGATTATTTGAAGAGAGGAAGAAAAGAAAAAAGGAGAGAAGGAGGAAAAAAATATGTATTAGAGAAAAGTTGCTATAACACCTAATTGTCTTTTTTCTCTTTCCAAGTCTTTTGCCGCTGTTAAGCGATAAAAGAGAACTAGCACTTAATGCCGTGAGGCTCAATAGATACAAGCCCAAAATTGAAAATAAACTTTCAGATATTGGGTCAACTTGTTTCTTCCCTTTTTTATTTTCTTCAAGTTGAGCCCTTCGTGCTGTTAAGCACAAACGGCGAATTGCAAGTCTTATGCCGTGAGGCTCAAGAAATACCCTTAAGAAAGAAAACGTTATGATTAAAAAAAATTTTTCTTTACTCTCTACCGGAAATTTTAAAGTGCTGTTAAGAATAAAAAATAATTTACGAGTTTTATGCCGTGAGGTTCAAAAACTGTAAACCCTGTCAGAAAGAGGAAAAAAAAGAAAGAAAAAGAGAAACAAAAAAAATGAAAAAAGAAAACGGAAGGAAAAAAAACAACGAAAAAACATTAATTTTTAACTCAGTTAGTGCAGAATTACATTTGCAAAGAAAGAAAAATGGTTCACTTCATATTAACATAAGAAAAAGTAGCAAAGAAAAAATTAAAAGTAAATGTATTAGCGTTAGTTTAATCTTACACCTTGCGTTAGATAAGCTGATTGACTAAGTTTTTATTTTAGCTATTTGTAAGGTAAAGATTGTTACTTCAGAAAAATGTTAGTTATAGAAACAGAAAGAAGTAAAGTATTTACTTTTACTTAATGTAAGATTTATTGATTTGTTTGTTAATTTATGTATGAATAAATAAGAATTGAAATAAATGTTCTATGCTCATCTAAAACAAGTATTTTGTCTAGTTGTTTAGCGTTTCCCTGCGATAGAGAACGTTTTAAACAATTTATTTAGCATTCTTTCTTTTTCTTTTTTATTCTTCTCCAAATTATTGATTTATAAATAAATTAATATTTTAAACACTGGTTCTGAGTTCATCTAAGACAAGTATTTTGTCTTGCGTTTCCCTGTGATAGAGAACGCTTCGAATATTTGGTTTTCGAGTAATTAATTTATAAACAAATTAAGAATTGAAAATATTAGTTCTACGTTCATCTAAAGCAAGTATTTTGTCTAGTTACCTAGTGTTTCCCTGCGATAGAGAACGTTTTGAACAATGTATTTCAAATAAGAAAGGCGTTATTAGATTTTATTTTTCGTTTATCAACTTATAAATAAGTTAACAGTTCGAAAAATCCTTACTCCATGCTCATCTAAAACAAGTATTTTGTCTAATATTATTTAGCGTTTCCCTGTGATGGAGAGCATTTCGAGTGTAATTAATTAGTATAAAAAAAGCAGGTTGTTAGTTATAAAAAAAAAATGTGTTAGTGTTTATTAGTTATTTGACAAGAAATATCCCACCGCTGTCACCATTTGTTATGTTCGGTCACCTTTAATAGGTTTACTCGGACGTTTGCGACGATGCAAATTCAAGCATCGCGCTTAAAGCTTAGTACCCGGGCTCAGCCGCTACGAGGCGCTACTCCCGCAACGGGAATAGCGAGCTCCATAGCATATATAACCAGCCGGCAGCCGGCTCACCCAGTCCTCTCTCCGCTCTCGCTGTGTAGAGAAGTTATGCTCTGCACAGTTAAGAGTACCCTTACCTGTATCCTTTTCCTTCAATCTGTGTAGTAGGGGGATTCCACTACACAGACTCCTCTCTCTCTTTACTATGTAAAGAAGTTATGCTTTACATAGTAAAAACCTCTATCCTTATCCTATCTATGTAGTCGGGGGATTCCACTGCATAGATACTCCTCCACCTACCGCCGCCGTAACCGCCGTCGATAAAATAGATCCCGCGTTTACCCGCCGTAGTTAATCGTTAATAATATTTGCGTTGTAGATATTAATGTAACTTCTTTTGTTCTTTATTTTTTTTTTACAGACGGCTACTAAACACCACGCCATCTGCCGGTGAAAGCAAGGAACCTTAACACTATTTATTTCTTTCACACCGACGGTCAAAAGAAATTATTTTATTTTATTCAGTTTAATTAAATTGAAGAATAGATTTTTATGTTTGCATTTTTATATATTTATGCCGTCGTTGTAAACGCTCCTTTGCTTTATTATTAATAAATGGACAAAAGTTTAATTTAAACCAAATATACTTATTTACCTAGTTCCGCAAAACCTTTCCTGTAATTCCAACCCGCCGTTTACATCTCTAGTATTAAGTTTATTTATTTTTGTTTTAAGCCTTTAAATTTCAATATTAATATAGATTATTATTTCTTTTCTTTACAAAGTTAAATTCTTAAATTACATTTATTATTTTTTTTCTTTCTTTTCATTATTAAGTTAATTCAGTAAAAATCAATTTAGTTATTAAGTTTGAACTTTGGCTTTTATCCACCGCTGTAGATCATCCTCGCAAAAGTCTGATGCAACCGCAGCTCATCCAGAAAAGCCAAACGTTACATGGCACCCTGCGAACAGGGACCGGACTAAATTAACTACTATCAAAATTTTTCTTTTTGTATCATTTTTGTTTTTTTTACCGAGTTAATTTATAAATTAACTATGGGTACACATAAGCAATGGGTTTATGCGTTAACCCCTAGCGAACTCTTAGAAAATTTAAGAGAAGCTCGTTTAAGCACGGCCGGTACTATCGTAGAACAACGTGCTTTATTCTTAAAATACGTCAAAAATCATCCGGATTTATTTGAAAGCATGCCCGAAGATCCGCCCGATTATAATGAAGAAAGCGATAAGACACGAGATCAATTATGGCTCGCTCAAGCATCCGGTGCTATCAACACGAGACCTACCGACGCGTTTTCAATTAATGCGAAACCACCAACACATCGCGACGGAAACTCATTCGCCAACCCGCCAGTCATCGTGCACATGCCGAACGACACCGCTTGCACCATAGATCAGATGCGGAAGTGGAATTGTCACTTCGAGGGTCGAGATTTATACTCTTTCTTAGAAAGAATTCAAGATTTAAAAACCGCGTATGAAATATCCGACGCAAAATTCTTACAAGGCTTTCCGGAATTACTGCGCGGTGACGCACAATTATGGTTTCGAAATTGTTCCGCTCAAATCAACTCTTTTCAACAGTTAATCACCCGTCTAAAAGATTACTACTTATCGCCCAGTGAACTTCGAAACCTTGATCGTTTAATAATAGACCGGAAACAAGGCGAAAACGAGGACATCCGTAAATATGTAACTTCTCTCGCCACTCTAATGCGACGACGCGGTAATGTAACGGCCGAACAACAACTAGAAAACATCTACAGCAATATGCGACCCGTGTTACGCCTCCATATACGCAGATCAGATTTCACATCCATCGAACAGCTAATCCAACGCGTCGAAGAAATCGAGGAAGTTAAAATCCAAATGAAGGACACGCGGCCACCCGTTAGACCAGAGCGCTTAAACACCGCGGCGTTTAACTCCCAAGAGTACTCGCGCTCACTAAACTGCTGGAACTGTAAAGGCAAGGGTCACGATCGGTATCATTGTAAGAAAACAGGAAAAATCTTTTGTTCATTTTGCGGTAAGGACGGTACAATGACTAAAAACTGTCGCTGCGAGGGTGCGGAAAACTCAAGGCGGGTCGGCCGGAGTTAGGCGACCGACCGACCCCAGCGTCCCGTCATTCGCATCAAGTCCAGGAAAACCGCTGTTTCATCCACTTCCGGATAGGTAAAAAAACGCTGGAAGCTTTAATAGATCCGGGCTCAATAACTTCTTTCGCGAGACCAGAAGTCATTAACCACTGTTTACAATCCAGTTGGACCAGTAAAGAAGAACACCGGATCATTGGTTTGGCTAACGGATCCGAAACTTTTTCAAATCAATCCATTTTCGGGTTTTCCCTTTATAAAAACCGCCATTTCAGACATAGTTTCTCGATACTAAGTAACTTATGTTTTGACTTTTTGCTCGGAATGGACCTGCTAAATAAACTCGGGATTAAAATCTCGCTGCAAGGACAAATAATAAAACCTACACGCGGCCCTGCTAGTATGCAATGTGGACAAATGTGCTTAACGAACCCGACAGCCGGTTTACACTCTCTTTCTCCAGACGAAGAAGCACGGTTAAGAGAATTTCTAGAAGTAGAATTAGCAAAATTTCATGACGTCAGCGGTCGAACTCCACTAATTGAACACGAAATCAAGCTGCTGAATCCTACGCCGATTAAACAGCGATATCGACCGCGAAACCCCGCCACCCAAGCGATCATAAATCAAGAGGTCGATAAGATGCTCGCAAAAGGCGTCATAAAACCATCGCATAGCCCTTGGAGCTCACCGGTAATCCTCGTGAAGAAGAAAGACGGAAAACCGCGTTTTTGCATCGATTTCCGCAGATTAAACTCAGTGAGTAAAAAGGATGCATATCCTCTGCCGCAAATTAACGCAATTCTAGACCGTTTACGCAACGCTAAATATTTGTCAACGATAGACCTTAAAAACGGATATTGGCAAGTACCGTTAACATCTCAAAGTTGCGCCACCACTGCATTTACGGTGGCTGGCAAAGGCCTCTTCGAATTTACAGTTATGCCTTTTGGCCTGCACTCGGCAACCGCAACTTTTCAGCGATTATTAGATCGCGTAATCACCCCAGAGTTGGCACCTAACGCGTTCGCGTATCTAGATGACATTATTGTCATTTCTTCTTCTCTAGACGAACATCTGCAACATCTAAATGCCGTGTTTTCCAGACTTCGTCAAGCAAATTTACGGCCGAATCCTGACAAATGCGTTTTCGCCCGAAAAAGTCTTAAATATCTCGGTCACGTGATAAATGAAAGTGGCTTACACACCGATCCAGATAAAATCACCCCTTTAGCCGATCTACCGCCGCCTAAAAATGTAAAAGAATTACGCCGATTTTTAGGTTTACTATCATGGTACCGTCGGTTCGTAAAAGATGCTTCTCGCATAGCCGCTCCATTGAACTTGCTACTACGCAAACAAGTCAGATGGAAATGGGGTGATGCCCAACAAAAAGCTTTCAATCATATCAAAGACCAACTAACTTCCGCGCCGATTCTCACTTGTCCTGATTGGACTAAAACCTTCTCTTTACAAACCGACGCAAGTCTCGAAGGACTCGGAGCCGTGCTCACCCAGGAGATCGAAAATAAAGAACACGTAATAGCCTACGCCAGTCGTTCCTTAACGAAAGCGGAACGTAACTACACGATAACGGAATTAGAATGCCTCGCAGTTAAATGGGGAATTTGGAAGATGCGAGACTATCTAGAAGGGTATCATTTTATCGTTATCACCGACCACCAGTCGTTAAAATGGTTAGATAAAATAGATAACCCCTCCGGTCGTTTAGCCCGTTGGGCATTAGAATTAGGCCAGTGGGACTACGAACTCCAATATAGGCGTGGCACAGAGAACACAATCGCCGACCTCCTGTCCAGACAACCAGCTAACACATGCGCAACCGCTCCTGTACAAAACGCATGCACGTGGTACGACGACCTTTTGTTAAAAGTCCGGCAAAACCCGCAAAATCACCTGGATTTTTGCATAAAAGACGGTCATCTTTTTCACCACCGTATTCACGATCTCAACTTAAATTATCTAGACACGGGACCGGAATGGAAAATGTGCATACCTTCGTATCTAAGAGAAAAAGTACTGCACGAAGTACACGACGACGTCACCGCCGGTTACCTAGGAATTTTTAAGACGCTTGCTCGTCTCTCTCAACGTTATTATTGGCCTAGAATGCTAACGGATGGCGCGTCATACGTAAAAAAATGTCAAAGTTGCCAAAAACACAAAGTGTTGCAGAAAAAGCCACCCGGCTTAATGCATGCCACTCCGGTAAACGCACGATGGGAAATGGTCTCGATTGACTTAGTAGGCCCGTTACCTAGGTCTAAGGACCAAAATACTCTCTTGCTCGTAATGCAAGACCATTTCTCGAAATGGGTTGAACTTCGTCCTTTACGTAGAGCCACGGCCAAAACGGTAATAAAAGCCCTAAAAGAGCAAGTCATTTTTCGACACGGTTGCCCCGCCACGGTCGTCAGCGACAACGGCGTTCAATTCAAAAGCCACGAAATGGCCACCTTTTTGAATCAATGCGGTATTAAACCCCGCTTTACTCCGAATTATACACCGCAATGCAACCCTGTCGAACGTGCAAATCGCGTCATCAAAACTATGATACGGCAATACATCGGGAATCGACACAACGACTGGGACAAAAAGCTAGCCGAAATAGCTTTCGCTTATAATACAGCCCGCAGCGAATCCACAGGCTTCACTCCCGCCTACTTAAATACCGGTAGGGGATTCATAGCCCCCGGGGCAATAAACCAGAACCACGAAAAGAATAACACCCTGAACGAGATTAATAAATTAAAAGATGCGCTAGAACTCGCGAAAAACAATCTCGCTCAGAGTTTCAACAAACAAAGCCGTTATTATAATCTCCGCAGAAGGAACTGGAAGCCGAGCTTAAATGACTTTGTCTTAAAAAGACACTATACGCTGTCAAATAAAGCTGCCGATAAAGCCGCAAAACTATCGGAAAAATACGTGGGTCCGTTTAAAATAATAAAAATCACGTCACCGGTAATCTACGATCTTAAAGCACACGACGGCCCGATCACCCGCCATGTGCACATAAAAGATTTGAAACCAGTAAATTAACACGCCCCATGCACCACCGCTCCGTGAAAATACAAAAAAAAAAATTAAATTAGGGGACCAATACCCCCTCCGCTAAACCGACCAGCCCGCGTATATAAGGAGCAGCACACTCGCTCAGTGCATCACTAACCATCGTCGCATACACATCATACGCTCAAGATGGAAAACCAGGCTTCAACCAACAAAGAACCGTCGTACGATGTCAACTACTTCATAGCGAAGCCACCGACTCGTGCGATGCGCCTTACATCACCTAAACGCCTCAACAACAAAAAACCACACAACAAACCGGTGGTCGTAAGCAACATCACTCCATCTGCCGAACTTCGACGATTGGTCGAGGAGGCCCGACGCCGGCACGCCAAGCTAATGGTCAAAGCTACGGTCGCGCCACCAGAAACTTCCACGCCCGCCCCTCGTCCAACCGACCAGCAACCATCGACACCGAAGGAGCCAACACCGACACCACCACCAACGCAGGCATCAACATCACCGGCACCAGCACCAGTACCGACACCAACACCAGTGCCCACGGATCTAAAAGGGAGACAGTTAATCACCGCTACCCTGGAAGACGGAGTTGTGGTTAGATACCCACTGGGGATACGAAGATGCCGGACCTTCGCCAATGGTTTCCGTTATACGTTACACCTGGACAAGACTACCGGAGCCATAGTAAAGTTGGTAGACAAACGACGTGTTGGTGAGATTATTCTTTTCATTTATATTTTTAAATATTTTATACATCATTCCGCGGAATATTTTTTTTTTAGATTAGATTGTTTTAATGTACAAGTAAGCTTAAACATAATATTTAATTTTCTTTTTCTTACATTATTTTTAATTTGATTCTTAGTTCTAAGTTAAACATTTTTGATTTTTTTTTCGCTCTCTTCACTCTCCAAAACAGGGGGGGTGTGCGACGATGCAAATTCAAGCATCGCGCTTAAAGCTTAGTACCCGGGCTCAGCCGCTACGAGGCGCTACTCCCGCAACGGGAATATCGAGCTCCATAGCATATATAACCAGCCGGCAGCCGGCTCACCCAGTCCTCTCTCCGCTCTCGCTGTGTAGAGAAGTTATGCTCTGCACAGTTAAGAGTACCCTTACCTGTATCCTTTTCCTTCAATCTGTGTAGTAGGGGGATTCCACTACACAGACTCCTCTCTCTCTTTACTATGTAAAGAAGTTATGCTTTACATAGTAAAAACCTCTATCCTTATCCTATCTATGTAGTCGGGGGATTCCACTGCATAGATACTCCTCCACCTACCGCCGCCGTAACCGCCGTCGATAAAATAGATCCCGCGTTTACCCGCCGTAGTTAATCGTTAATAATATTTGCGTTGTAGATATTAATGTAACTTCTTTTGTTCTTTATTTTTTTTTACAGACGGCTACTAAACACCACGCCATCTGCCGGTGAAAGCAAGGAACCTTAACACTATTTATTTCTTTCACACCGACGGTCAAAAGAAATTATTTTATTTTATTCAGTTTAATTAAATTGAAGAATAGATTTTTATGTTTGCATTTTTATATATTTATGCCGTCGTTGTAAACGCTCCTTTGCTTTATTATTAATAAATGGACAAAAGTTTAATTTAAACCAAATATACTTATTTACCCAGTTCCGCAAAACCTTTCCTGTAATTCCAACCCGCCGTTTACATCTCTAGTATTAAGTTTATTTATTTTTGTTTTAAGCCTTTAAATTTCAATATTAATATAGATTATTATTTCTTTTCTTTACAAAGTTAAATTCTTAAATTACATTTATTATTTTTTTACTTTCTTTTCGTTATTAAGTTAATTCAGTAAAAATCAATTTAGTTATTAAGTTTGAACTTTGGCTTTTATCCACCGCCGTAGATCATCCTCGCAAAAGTCTGATGCAACCGCAGCTCATCCAGAAAAGCCAAACGTTACACGTTATATTCAATTGTGAGATATTTCTTGTCTCGTATGCAGGGTAGAGGAGCCGAATCACTTACCTTTTTATGGGTTGGTTGCGCGGTCGTAGATAACTTAAATTTTTGTTGATTAGTGTTGAAATGTGGCGTGGTGCTCCCCTCTGGTTGCCTGCTTGTAGTTGGTTGGGTTGTTGAATAAATTATAATCAAGAACTAGTTAATTAAAATCTATTTATTAAATTGAACTTTTTCACTAGCACGATTCGAAAAATATATTTTATAATTATATTTATAGAACTTTGATTTACAGTTTATAAACAAGTCGATTCTAGCGAATATTTTGTAATTATAATTTTTTGATTGTTTGCGCAATTTGTTTACTTATTCTTATTGTTAAATTGATTGGTAAGCTGTAAGTTCAATCGCACAATTACTTAACACAGTAACACAGTTAATAAAGTACAAAGTAGGGTCAAAATGCATTTTTCATGTTTTAGACCAATTTCAAAAATATTAAAAATCGAAACGGATATAATCAGTCAAAGAACACAAAAATTTCAAAACGTTGACCAACAGGTTTATTCTGATTCACGGTGATCCTCGAATAATTTTGACCATGAAGTCTTTGAACCTCAAATTTTCTCTTTGGATATTATTCTAGACATATTTAGGATCAAATTTTAACAAAAACTGAAATTGAAAAATAAGAACTTTTTCATTTATTCAAATTTTATTTTTTATGTTTTTTATAAAAAAATTTTGTTATTCATAATTTATGAGCTTAATTTCTAGAATGCCGTTTTTGAATAGAATTATAAATTATTTACACATTTTAAGCGAATGTTATTGTAAATATATTCAGAAAAATCTAAAGTTATGTAACAATGTAAGCGTAACATTAAAATTAAATTTTTTTTTGTAAAACATAGTTATAAAGATAAATGATACGTTTTTAAATTATGCGAAGACGTCATTTAAATTAATTGTAATTAGAAAATACTATGTATTAATATTCTATAAGAAAACTGCACGTACTTTTGGTATTTCAGTAACACCAAAAGTAAATTTTCCATATTTGGATTCAAAACTTTCACGGTAAATGTTAGACATTGTTAGAGGGTTTTTCAAATTTTGATCGTTTGAGTTGAGGTTTCGGGTACTGACCGTTGTAATTTTCACAAAACGACGACATCCTAAACCACAACTTACAAGGTCGAAATCCGAAAAAACCCTCTAACAATGTCTACATTTTCTATGTAAAAAATTGTATTGAAGAAAATCGAGGCCTAGGTTTTTACAGTGAACAGGCTATAGAAGCGGTCCATTTTGATTTTTCTGCAACATTGGCTAATACAAAGTATAGTAAAAGGATTCTAATTATGTAGATAAATTATTAAGAGCAGTTTATGGTTTATGGGTTTATGAGTTCATGGTTTATGGGTTTGTGGTTTATGAGTTTATGGTTTTTGGGTTTATGGTTTATGAGTTTATCGTTTATAGGCTTATGGTTTACGGGATTATGGTTTATGGGATTATGGTTTATGGGTTTATGATTTATGGTTTTATGGTTCAAGGGTTTGTGGTTTATGGGTCAATGGGTTCAGAGTTTATGGGTTTATGGGTTCAAGGTTTAATATTTATGGGTTCATAAGTTTATGGTTTATGGGTGTTTTTCTTATGAATTTATGGTTTATGGGTTCATGGTTCATGAGTTCATGGTTTATGGGATTATTAGTTTATGCTTTATGCTTTATGATTTATGGGTTTATAGTTTATGGGTTCATGGTTTATGGATTCATGGTTTATAAGCTTATGGTTTATGGGATTATTAGTTTATGCTTTATGCTTTATGATTTATGGGTTTATAGTTTATGGGTTCATGGTTTATGGATTCATGGTTTATAAGCTTATGGTTTGTGGATTTCGGGTCTATGGGCTCATGGGTTTAGAGTTTAATATTTATCGGTTTAGTACTCATGAGTATAGGGTTTATGGGTTGAATGTTAATCGGTTTAAGTTTTATGCGTTTATCTACAAGTTTTTGGGTTCATAACTTATGGGTTTAGGTTTATCCTTTGAATGTTAGGAAAACGAGTTTATTAATTTAAGTAATGTACTCCGCAAGTATTTTAATAATCCTAAATTTTAAGTTATGTCGGATGAAATTCGATTAAAAATCGACTTTTAGGCAGATTTTTGCCCAAACAAATTTTTTTTGCTAACTGTGCGACGCCTCCGCGGTTCTTGTGAGCAGTAACAAATCAATTATTTACGAAACATTACATATGGTTATACCCTTCAATTTAAGGAACAAATAGACTGCGTATCCCTATATATTGCTTTAACCTTCTGCGCACGCGCAAGTCCCCTTCAACTTTTCTTTATATGTTTGCTATATTAAAATGGATGTCTTACCGTGATATCCTTGGAATATCTTGAATCCACCTGAATTTCAAAGCAAAAAAATCTATCTGGAATCTTTTTTAATCTAGCTCTATGTAAAAATCAAGTTTTACGGTTTTAACAGGGTGCTACTTCATTATTTAACTTGTTGATTATGTTAGTTTTTATTTTTCCATGGGGTTTCGGCATAAAATCTGACGTATTCTCTCATGTTATTTTTTTTAGTGAATATTGGTTTGTGGTGTTTCATCAACACTGAAAAAAGCTAGGCTTTGTTACTGGATCTTTGTGACTAGATGGTGGTGCAATCTTACAACTGCGTTAAGAGTCAAAATGTATTACATACATGAAATTTAGTCGTGTCTTGACGCTGCAGCTTGTGAGCGCCCGGGTACGTACGGCCCTGAAACCGTATAATGCTGTAAGATGCGCGCGCAAACACTCAAGAAGACCAAAGTGGTTGAACATACGTATGTATGTACACGCACTTGCATGTGTAAGTACCGATGAAAGTATACGGCGGCTCTCCCTCTCTTTAACTAAGTTAGAAGAGTGGGAGAGAGACCTAAGAGAGCTGATGCAAACAGTACGAGGAGCTTGTAACTCTCGTCACTCTTGGATCGGCTCTTCTACTGTGCGGTTGTACCTTCCTTAAGACGACGGCAGGCGCTTGGCCATTGCATTGTCTTAAGCAAGGCATATTTCACACGTGTTTAACGTGCTTCGTTGTAAATTCGTTAACTTGTATAGCAATTAACAATAAAGAGCTTATCCAAGCAAGCAATATTCCTTTCCTATTAACCTTGTGCTATGCCCTAAATGTTAAGGCATTTGGTTCTTAACAATAACGGGCTTTTCACCTAATAATCTAAAATTACTAACAAATCATTAAGTATAAGTCCGCAATAGCTAGGCAAGACGCTCTAGCTATAAACGACTTTAACAAAACAACAAAGACATAAAAAGAGTCTGCACAAACTAGGCATGGCGCGCTAGCTTGTAACGACTCTATAATCATTAGACGACGTAAACTAAATTATAAAATAATTATTAAATAAATAATTAAAGTTAAAATAGAGTCTAAAAGAAGGGAACGTTACAAGCTTAAGAAATTAAGGTGGAGATAAGTGTTCGTATGTACAGTTTATTCTCTTTTATTTCCATTCCCTCAACTTATTTTTTTAACCTGCAAAGCAATTAACAGCTATTTCTCGCTGTGCGTTATTTGGAACGTATTCCGTAAGTCGTACATTCACACCAACGTTCGTTTTTTAACTTCCAAATATTCAGTTAATTTTGGATCGTTTCAAAACGAAGGCCTTAGATAGTTCGATTAAAGCTGAAAAGATGCACATTTTGCACACACCTTTTTTACATTTCAGAATATTCTGCGAAGTTTTGGAATGTTTCGTAACGTTTTTTTATGAAACCGTACGTGCGTACGTATGGAATATATCCACTGCGCGATATTAACGTATATATGTAGTTAAAGTAAACTGTATTAAATCCACGCGGTACCGCAAAGTAGCGTGTTAGGACTATTAAATGCTAAAAAAAAAGAAAAATGTATTTCTTATTCTGTTCCTGCTCTTTTTTTTTTAGCATTTAATGGTCTTGACACGTTTGATTAACGTATCGGCTTTTGATAAAGATTTTATAAAGCTTGATCCAAAAGAAACAGGAAAACTGCGCGAATTTCGTTTTCTTCAGTTTTCAGGTCCTATACGGATCGACGAGGCGTAATTAAACTTGATCTTAAGTCCTGAGGCATCAAAACTATAATAACTTGGTACATAAACCTATTTTTGAGGTTAGGATAAAAAAAAACATAGAAAAAAAGCTACGACCCTGTTTTTTGCTGTTTTTTTTTTATTTTTGGGCATTTTTCGGAGGGAAAATAATTTCTGCGAACCCGGTGTTGAAAAGTACGGCAAAACATACACAAAAAAACTATTTAAATTTTAGCCAAATATTATCTTTATAGTTAAAAGAACGATAAGAAACTTTAAATATCTTTAAAAATGGAAATTCCGGGCTAAAAAAAGTTACAGAAAACAATCTAAAAAAAATCTGGATGATTCTCAATATAATTACAAAGCTATTTGCATATTTCCAGATTTTTCGGACTTAAATTGTGCACGGTAAAAATTATTTAAGAAAAAACAAGTTTTGGGCTATTTTGGGGCCCCGGTGGCAGTTTGGCGGTTGAAACTTTACACAGAGGGATCTTTTAACATACTCAATTGAATAAGCAGCGAGCCGTAAAGATCCCGGTTGGGGCCGATTTGACCCTCTTATCCCGCTATAGCCCTTGACGTCTTCTAAGGATATCGCTGTAATATATTGATTGTAATATAATAAACATATGAATAGAGAGTTAGAGCGGAGTCACCCAAATGCAGAAGGTTAAAGCAATAAATGGGGATGTGCAGTCGGTTTGTAGGAGTTGTGGTGCTGTACATTCAGATCTCCCTTCAGGAGTTGTAATTATGTGCAGTAATTCTCTGCTGGTTATAGGCTGCGCAGATGGTCTGCAGGGCTTGTGGGTATGCGCAGTAAGTTTCTATAGACTATAAATATACGCAGTCGGTTCCTAGGGATATTGTAAATAAGGAGAGTTTTTTAATTTATTGGCTTTTGATAAAGATTTTACAAAGCTTGGTCCAAAAAAACAAGAAAACTCCGCAAAATTCGTGTTTATTTGAGTTTTCGGGGCCTATACGGTTCGCTCAGGTGTAATTCAATTAGGTTATAAGTCTCAAGGCATAAAACTCACTATTAACTTAGTATATGAACGCGTTTTTTAAGTTATGGTGAGAAAAGACCATGGAAAAACACGGAAAAACAATCCGAAAAAAATCTGGAAAATTTTTAATATAATTACAAAGCTAAAAATTATTTGAGAAAAAACACGTTTGCGACATTTTTTGGACCCTTGTGGAAGCTTGGGGGTTGAAATTTTGCACAGAGGCATCTTTTAACTTACTCTATTGAATAAGCAACAAGCCGTAAAGATCCCGGCTGGGCCCGATCAGACCCTCTTATCTCGCTCTAGCCTTTCATTTTAATTGTTTTGGATTGTCCATTTTCAGTAGGGGACACCCTTCTTCAAGTTTAAATGAAATGACATCTTTCGGCAATCAAAATTGATATGGCACCTCTCTACAACCAAAAATAAAATGACACCTTCTTTCCCGCAGCCATCGATGTGTATTTCTTGACATCGATAAAAAAATGTTCACTATACCAGTGCCAAACGCTTTATATTATTAATTTGTACATTTGTGTATTGTATGGGTTTATTCCACAAATAAATTTAAATTATGTATATCTAATCTTCTTAATAAAATACTAGCAAAAAATACGTTCCTTCTAACTATCATCATCATTATTGTCCTCGTACTCGTCATCGTCGTCGTCGTCGTTGTCATCAGCATCTGTGTGTGTGTGTAATGAAAACAATAGAAAGCATTTGGAATGATGCTGTGACGTTACAAGTTGTTGCACAAAAAGTTGCCTTGCTTTTCGTTTAATAAAACGACCCAATAAGTAGCGTTAAATATAGTATAAAAAGAAGTCTAAAAGGTATCACTAATTTCAGCGCTAAAAGTTGCAAAACCTTTTTCAGGAGGGAAGAATATAAAAAATTTGTAAGAAAATAAAGACAAAAAATATAACTGCTACTTCAATGGCATGATATTAAATTTATTCTTTATAATATAACAAAGAAGAGAAACGCTTTTTGTGATCAACTATTTTATAAAGTAGCGGATACTGGTAGTATGAATGTGTTTACAACAAGTACGAATAATTGTAATAGTGTTAATGGTGGTAATCTTTTACAACAAACATTTAAACAAGTTATTAATAAAGATTATCATGATAATAAATTTGTTGCATTTTTACAAAGTAATAACGGTGATTCACAAGTTATGCAATTGTGATGCATTTATTGCATCTTAATAAATGAAATATTAATGAGAAATATAAGCCGAGATGCACTCACTGAACTGATTATTAATTAACCTAATTAAATAAATTAATCAGTTGTATTTTTGATTGTTT
Source organism: Anastatus disparis (assembly GCA_017163975.1). Lineage (NCBI taxonomy): Eukaryota > Metazoa > Arthropoda > Insecta > Hymenoptera > Eupelmidae > Anastatus > Anastatus disparis. The sequence continues at coordinate 2,362,281 of JAFFSR010000272.1, read as the reverse complement.
TGAGAAACATGAGAATTAACAAGAGCAGACGACTTACCGGTAGAGAGAGAAAGAGAGAAAGGGGAACCTAACCTCAACTCAGAACACGTGGTGAAGGAAAAACCACAGTCACCATCAGTTTTTCATAGTGCACTAGGAGTTGAGCTACGGTGAAGGCTGTAACGTCATAACACTAGTGGACGCAACATATAAAAAAAAGAGAATACACATGTAAATATAACCTGTGATAGTGCTCTTGTGCGTCGCCATCTTATATTCTTGATGACGACGTGCACGCCGCGGCACTGTCACCTGTACACTTACACACACACACACACACACACACACGCACGCACGCACGCACTTAATAATTATAGATTATTAAGACCATATACTCTTCCAATAATTATGCTCTTTCACTATTCGTCCACTGTTAAATTTATAAGTATATTGCTAGTGTTTGCAAAAACCTTCAAAATGAGCCATTGTTCAACTTTTTTGGTCAATTATTAAAAAAGTTGTAGCAATGTTAAGTTTAAAAATATGTTCAAAAAGAAAAAGAACATTATTAAGTTTAAATTTATGAATTCATATTTTTCCATTCATGCAATGAACTTCTAGAAATGAACACAATATTTTGTTTAGCTTTCCAACAGTGAATTTTTTGTATTCCTTCGACTTCTTTTGCATTATTTTGACATTCAACTTTTTTCCTATGTCGGAAAACTTCTAATTCTTCTTTGCTTAAAATAAAAATATTGATAGATGGAGTGTGAAGTGACACATAAGTTGCGAAATCCTCTACATTTCTAATAAATTCTGCACTTGGACAAATTGTGCACTGTAGCATAATGTTGAACTATACCTCCTGTTTCATCACATGCACCTTTTCCATGTCCGGTTGCAAAAAATAACCATTTTCTTTTTTCTTTAGAATTTCTGAACTCGTAAAATTAGTATCTATTTTTGAAATGACTAGCAGCTCTATCCAAAATGATTATCATTCCTTCTGATTCTTGCAGAGTGTGTTTTTGCTTTATATTCTCTGCGACTGAATTTATAGCCATTAAAGCATGAGAAGGATCATGTTTCGTATCGCCACAAACTGTAACATAGCTGATCGTCAAATCATTTCTAAAATAATATACCGATGTGAATATGGATATTTGATTTTTTCTCCAGTGGTAGCTTTGTACTTCATTTTTTAATAAGACCGTTCGATTTTCGGAAAAATTTACGCGAATAACTAATTGGCACTGGCTTTTTTTTACTATAATTTTTGCCTCTTGAATAGCAATACGTTGAATTTCTTTAATCATTTTTTCAATGGTACTAGATTTATTAAGTAAATCTGATTTTTCCCAAATACTATAAGTTATTTCTTCATAAAGATCTTCTTTCATCAAGGGAATCATTTAGTCTAGACGCCCAGAGGGTTTCGTATGAAGTTAGAGGTCCCACCAAGCAAATAGGTAATTTTTATGTATTTTGAGCCGCTGAATCCGAATTTGCAACTTGCTTTTCGCGCAAGTGGTCGAGTAATTTGTTATAAACAAATTAATTGTTTAAATAGCTATAGTTTATAAACTACAATAGATGCAGTAATTTTCTCTGCGAAAACTTGTTCTTCAATAAAAAAACAAAAAAAATCGTTATTGTTGCATGTCGATTCGATAATTAGAACCAGAGATATGGCAAATATATTGCAAAAAAACATAGAGACGTAGCGCAAGCGCGGAACGCCCTGGTAAAAAACCTTATAATTCGACTACTAATTAATATTTTTTGAAGTTTAACATGTGTTTGGAAAATGTCAGAGTCTCAGCTTTAATGATAAATTGTTATATATTACTTTCAAATGTTGATAAATAAACTAGAATGATTTGAAGCAGAAAAAATTTTCCAGAATTTTATTCGTTTATAACGAAATAGTATAGGTTAGTGAACAAAATATTTCTATATTTTTGATATAGAATGATAGAAAATTTCATCTAGTTTAAGAATCTGTCCGCCTTTTTAAATTTGAGCAAGTAGAATTTGAGATTTCTCAAATTTAAGCTGTAGCGCCAACTCCTTGCAATACGCCATATGTGTGCAATATAGCGATCGCTTTCCTTATGAAAAATTCTGTTATTATAAGGTAAATGATCTTATTCTTTTCTAATAAAATTACTTTTGACTCTATTTTATATACTTCGTCATAATATTAATGATGGATAATACATTTAGATGAAATAGATTTAGGGTTTTAAATAATCATTGATTTTTCTACTATAATAGCAAATAATTTACTCAACTTATGGAGTATTTTTACATTTATTTTTTTTTGCACTTGCAAAAAGAACAACAGCCTATTTTATTCAAAAAATTTGTTTCAACTTTCCGATTTATTAGAGTCATCTATTTTTAGCTGAATCCTTTTTTTATTAAATTTTTATTTAATTTTCTAATACAGAGTTAAAATTAATTTAATTACAAAAGAATGAAATTACTTACCTTATGATAATAGTATATTTCGGTACTAGTGCGATAAAGTGATTTTTTACTCGTGTGGCGGTTTGCGCCCGAGCGAAGCGAGGGTGAAAAGGTCACACGAGTAAGAAATCACTTTCTCGCACGAGTATCGAACACTATTTTTTGACACGACGTGTGAGAAGCTCCATTTTTGCATGTGTCACTTTGTACAGCGTGCGTGAAATCGAGCTTCTCGCACGGAGTGTCAAGAAGGAATTTTTAATGAGGAAAGCGATCGCCATATTGCACACATATGTCGTATTGCAAAGAGTTGGCGCTACAGCTTAAATTTGCGATATCTCAGATTCTACTTACTTAAATTTAAAAAACCGGACAGATTCTTAAACTAGATGAAATTTCCTATCATTCTATATCAAAAATATAGAAATATTTTGTTCGCTAACCTATACTATTTCGTTATAAACAAACAAAATTCTGAAAAATTGAAATTTTTTTCTGCTTTAAATCATTCTAGCTTATTCATCAACATTTGAAAGTAATATATAACAATTTATCATTAAAGCTGAGACTCTGACATTTTCCAAACACACGTTAAACTTTAAAGAATATTAATTAGTAGTCGAATTATAAGGTTCTTTACCAGGGCGTTCCGCGCTTGCGCTACGTCTCTATGTTTTTTTGCAATATATTTGCCATATCTCTGGTTCTAATTATTGAATCGACATGCAACAATAACGATTTTTTTTGTTTTTTTATTAAAGAACAAGTTTTCGCAGAGAAAATTACTGCATCTATTATAGTTTATAAACTATAGCCATTTAAACAATTAATTTGTTTATAATAAATTACTCGACCACTTGCGCGAAAAGCAAGTTGCAAATTCGGATTCAGCGGCTCAAAATACATATAAATCACCTACTTGCTTGGTGGGACCTCTAACTTCATACGAAACCCTCTGGGCGCCTAGACTAATTTCCAAATGAATAGTTTTTCGAATCGAGCATTTTTTACAATATCCCAGTATACATTTCATATCATCCTTGGAGCAAAATAAAGAAGAAAATATATTTGATTTAATTTTTGAAATATTATGTTTATTGTTTATATTATAATTTTTTAAAGCTATCACCATAAGTTCCAAATTTTCACAATAAATACAAAGACACGTATCGTCGGGTGGATGGGGTATAACTCACTTTGGCCTGAAGGTATAAAATGTTGATTTACCGATTTTCTTTTCAATTTAGAGATTTTCTTTTGTGAATAATTGAAACATTTGTTTCATGCTTCGCGTAAGAAAGCGCTTAACTTTTTTAGTTTTGATACCATTTTCTTTTACAGATTTTGTATCATTTTTATTTGCACTTTATCGAGAGCAATTAGAATCATCGTTTGTATAATACTTTTCAACATTTAACACAACTTCCCCATCCAAAGAATGGTCACTATAATATACAAGCTTATTATAGCTATCTTCATTATTCACCAGTAAGCGTGCTTGATCAATCATGTACGTACTTACACCTGGCAGAGCTGATAATGAATATTCTTTGGAAAAATCAGTTTGTATAAGGGTTAATAGGCGCACTTTTTTTAAAAACTTGAACAATTTAAGGCAGTTTTAATATTTTTGAGCCACTTATCACATGTCTTACATTCGATGCTTTCACTTAATTTAGGCAAATCCGTCATATCATAAAATTTTATCATTTTACTAACTACTTGGAAATCGAATGCATCATTCATTTGCTTTCTTTTTTGAATAGCACACGATTTCCGCATCTTTACATTAACAGTTTCATGCATCTGAATGGGTGAAACCTTCTAATTCAAATTATTTGCGGTTTCGTTGAGCTCATGCACCACAATCTCGCCGTCATTAATTTCTTCTGAAGATTTTTGACTGCTTGAATTAGATGAAGAGAGCACTGAAAAGGCTCCGTTATGTGGCCTAATTCTCTGAATAGATTTTTAGAGGAATGGTACATAGTACGGGTATGCCTTTTTTAAGTCCTTGCTTATTATCTAGCGTTGTGATGATGCCATTGTAATTAACTCAAAATCTTTTAATAAAGTGAATAAAAGATTATAAAAGTTAGACTAATTATTTTTCAATTTGTTATTCAAATAGCATATTCTGACCCACTTTGAAAGTTATTTTTTTTATGTATAAAAACATTAACATTTGAAGAAAAAAAATATAGTTTTTAAGAAAATCATATTGAAAAAAAGTCGTTTTCTTTTGGTTTTTTATTAATAGCTCGACAGCATTAATTTGAATCTATAAAATAACAACGCGATGTAAAAGTAGGCTAAATTCCTCACATGAAAAAAATACGTCTCAAAAAGTCAAAAATTGTCGGAGATAGACCAAATTGAATATAAAGGTCAATTTTCATTTTTTCACCCTTCATTTCAACATTTAACACAAAATAGGCTACAGCGTCGTGAAAAAAATTTTTTAAGCCGTGTTTGGGGTCTGCACATCTTTTTTTAAGTATTAGAATACATTTACATAGTTTTCAGCAAAAAAAATTTGATCCGTTACGGCCTGCATGAATGTGAATGGAATCCATCAATATATATTTTTAATCATCATATTTTAAAATCTTAAAAATTTAAGTCAAGTCAGTAGATTTTTTTATTATATGAAAAAATTAATTTATATTATTCTAGTAAACAAAATGAAAATTATCTCCAGGAAACATTAGATTGCAATTTATTTTTGCATTCAATAAAAATTGAAAATGTTTCTGCATTGAATTCCAAGAATTAACAAATTAATTCTATAGAGCAATCTAATATTGTTCATCAAGTTCATTCAAATCAAGATTGTGGACTTTTACAAAAGCAAGAATTTTCAAAAAAAATCTAAACACAATGTTTTACAAAATACAATACAGTTTAGTATAGCTTTGAATAATTTACAGATGGGTAACATTACAGTATTTCAAGCACAAATATTGCAATGACTTTCTGTTATATTGTATATTATATCCTATTATTATGCATCCATGTATCAAGCATCCTGCAGCATCAGGGTTTTACATACCTTACGAACATCAAGATTCTGTTTATAGAATTTGGAATTATACTTGAATGAAAAGTTGTAGTATCATCTTAAATGCTCAAGCATCTATAACATCCTTTTAAGAAGACGGTGATCAATTATTTTACAATTTACAAGTTTTTAATTTTTTTTTTATTAATTTTTTAAAAATTAGTTTTATTTATAAAATTTTTATGATTGAAATTGTAATAATTAATTAGTGTATGTAATCTAACCTTATATCATGATAATTTGAGTTTTAAATTTGTTTGACTACACTGAAAAGGAAATCGAACTGTTACTGTTCTCTACGGTACAGTATGTGTCATTTTTGGAATATGGTCAGTCCACGCTTCGAAAAACGAACTAGTAGTCTCTAGAGACGACTCATTATTCTCTGAGCGTAGACTTGCTATTCTCTTCGTAGAAAGAAGCCTCGCAGAGAACACTCATTATTCTCTAGAAAACACTGCCTACTCGTTCGTAATACAATGAATGTTCGCTAGCGATACTAACGCCACTCGTCGCCGTAGAGTACAATCAGTATTCTAACCCCTTTTCAGTGTAGTTGTTGATTTTATCACAAGTTTTCTATTTATAAGCACTCATGAGCAATTACCAAATTTTATAAGCAAGGTTTATAACATGAATTTCGATTGTTCTTACGATATTAAATCTCTACATATTTTATATCACTTAAAATTTCATATATATAAAAAATTTTGGTGACTTCCCCGTTCATATTTACAATTTTAACGTATTCCCCACACCTTTATTTATACTTCCAATTCTTTTTGTTTTTTACCCGTCCCATTCCGCATTCACCCGGGGTAATGCCCGTGGAGAGAGGAAAACCCATAGGCAAACCCAGTGGGATAAAATCTGGGAAAACTCTCTCCGAAATGGGTCGGTGTATATAGCAGATTCGGTATTAGGCATCCTTGTATCAGGATACCTACACCGTATCTGCCACACCTCCTGTTCACATTGTCATGTGGCCAGCACGCCCAAGTGATCGTCACACAAAGCAAGTCCAGACTGGACGCGCAACGTTCCTTGGAGCGGTCACCCATCCAAGTACTAACCGCGGCCAATGCTGCTTAACTTTGCAGATTGCCTGGCGTGCGCCGAACCACTCGGCCAATGCGTCGGTAATTCCATATATATAAATTTTTCATGTAGTATATAAATTTTTATAATAATATTTTTCTTGTACACAGAAGAGGAATGGTTATTATATAAATTCAAATTCTGTTGATACCATCCTACTAACCAACTAGAGTAATAAAACACTCTGGCATTCTGGGAGAAGACTTGACAATGTATTTTGTTCTACGCCAAGAGGTTTTGTTGTAGGTATTTGGTCAATAGCTGAAAGTTTTTGACCAGATATTTTATCCAGTTTATGACTACCGCGTTTAGCTCGCCTTAATGTTAAATTTACTTGTACTAGCCAGGAGTCTCCAGTATTATATGATTTTATTTCTATACAAGTTGTTTAACAAAAAATGTGGAGAGACTTAGTTATGATTATATCTTCTGATATAAAAGAATAGGAAGCTCTTAAAAAGCCGATATTCTAGTCTCAGAACTAATTGGATCAGTTGGAGATGATGAATTTTCTGAAGATTTGTTTAAATGAAATTCAGAAATTTTTGCAAGATGATGGAATAAGAATGTCATGTTCGTATACTTCTTATATTGCTCTAATTTAATCCTCGCAATCATATAATAAAGTTAGACAGTGTAAGGAAAAAGGTAAACTTCTAGGTATATTTTCAAAGTAATACTTGGTCACTTTTTACCTTTTATTATCTTAACCAAGCTGAGAAAATTGACAATTCAAGATATGGAAAAAATAAATTTCAAGTTAAACAGGACTGCGTCCTTCATGGATTCTCGCGTTACTTTGATGCAGTTTACTACAAAAGTGTAAGAATCAGTATTAAACTAAAAACTTATAGTTTTGAAATGTTCATTTTGTTTTTTATCTTCCTTCATGTCAAAGATCCAATAAATATGAAAGCTGGTGATGAAATCGTTAGCTACTTTTGGCGTTGTTACAATTCGAAAAACATCTGGTACGAATAAGCAGTAGAAAAATCGATGCCTAATTTAATCCACAACCCATGTGGCAGATCTTCAACGAAAGAACTAACCAAAAAGTAAGCGTGACAATTATCTACTAGCTTACAATACTTCGCTCCTAACGTCGCTCAGTTAAATTTCTTCATATAATTACCATTTGCAATGTAAAAGATAGTAAATATAAATTTCCAGAAATCAACTTTAAAGATTACAATTTACGGATGCTTAGACATTTTACCAATAGATTTTTATATCCGAAAATTGTAAGGTGGAGTGTACTTTTCGTCTGAACGTCTGTCTGTCTTTTCGAGTAAGTTTCGTATAAAAAAATATAGAAAGTTTTGAAGAACCATATAAATCTCAGAAATACCTTTAAGAAGTTAGAGTTTTAAAGTCCAATTATAAAGAATTACTTTAAAAATTAAATTAAAAAATATTAGGGCTGTTATGTGTTGATAAGGAATAATTGTATATTCAATTCATAGTCGTGTCTTAAGTATTAAGTATGACTTAAAACTTAAGTATCGTAACTTGAGTAACAGCTGTTAATTCGATTGAGTGTTACATCTTTACCGACAAGTATCTTATCTGTTTGATTTTGTTTCATAACTAACTGTGATAACCTCTTTATGTAGCACTCAATTGAAGTAACAGCTGATAATCAAGTAACGATTCTTAGGTTTTAAGCCATACTTAATACTCAAGACACGACTATGAATTTGGGCCTTAGTGTATACAGGTATCGGATTGATGTACGTTATACAATTGATTTCTCATTATTTAGCGTGTAACTGACTTAAGCTTGAAAGATATCGCTTAGATACATTTTGAACCTATTTGAAAAAGTTATACATTTAGATGCTTATAATACTTATCGTTCCATTTTTGCATTTAAGTCTAAGTATTCGCAATTACGCGTAGAGCAAAACGATCGCGCACACCAATTTTGTCAAAATGATCGCGCACACCAATTTTGGAGGAAGTTGAGGGAGTGAGAAAAGATGATATCAAAGTAAGTTTAAAAGAAAGTTAAAAAAGTAAGTTTAAGTTGTATAAAATTTGGTACAATGCTTTAGAAAATTGAAATCAAGTGAGAGTTGCAAAAATAAATTAAAATAACGTTTCACATAAAAACTTAGACGAGTTTATTTATTTATGTTTACTTATATTGAACTTACAATATTCCAATTTTGTAGTATTACTGTAAAGGCACGTGTAGTGAACAAAAGCAGGATAATTAATTTCGAATCAGGAATATATCATATATAACTGCACACAAATAAACCGTAAATTTAACAAATGAGTATGATTATACAGTCACAAAACTTATGTGTTTAGATCAACATTCAAAATTTCATTAAAATATTGTGTAATCAATGACAATGAATAGAAATTAAAAATAAAAAAAAAACTTTTTAATGTACTACGTTTTTATAATGAACCAAAAAGTATAAAATAATGTGTAATGAAATGAAAAGTGAATAATGATTTGAAATAAAAAAACGTGGGGCGCATGTTTATTATTATGTATTGTATGCGCCCCACGTTTTTTTATTTCAAATCATTATTCACTTTTCATTTCATTACACATTATTTTATACTTTTTGGTTCATTATAAAACGTAGTACATTAAAAAGTTTTTTTTTTTTTTAATATTATTTTATACTTTTTAGTTCAATTAAAAACGTGGTAGATTGAAAATTTTAACATTATGAGTATCCTAAATATATAATATTTTCAAAAATTTTAAAAAACTTAATTTCATGAGTATATCCCTCTAAATATATTAATATATATATATATATATATAAATTTTATCGTGTTGTCCAACAGTGCATATTATATAGCATATATATTGTTATCAAGGGACTAAAACGTGTTTCATCTATTTTTTTTAGAGAACGTGTAATCGCATGCTGAGTTTCCCGCCATTTTGACGATAATGACGCTATTAGAAATTCAACCAAAATTTATTGTTTTATGCATTGATAGACCATAAAATGAATAAAATACAGTCTCAAATTTTATATGTACAATACAAAATGCTGTAATTTATGTCTAATTGCAATATGAGAAGTTAAAGAATTTTAAAAATTTTCGAAGATGGTTAGACACTAATGTTAAAAGTATATCTATATATAAAATCTTCAAAATTTCAATTTTTCCAATATCTCCGTATATAATTGTATTAATATATTTTTCGGTGGGAATATATATTTAATTATATTATCCAACAATGCATGCAAAAATATAATATTGAATATATTAATATATTAATATATTTGATATATTAATATATTAATATATTAATATATTTGATATATTAATATATTAATATATTTGATATATTAATATATTAATATATTACTATATTAATATATTACTATATTTGATATATTAATATATTAATATATTAATATATTAATATATCAAAAGAAGATTTTTAAAATTTTCGAAGATGTTTAGACACTAATGTTAAAAGTGTATCTATATATAAAATCTTCAAATCTTCAATTTTGCCAACATCTCCGTATATGATTGAATATATTAATATATTGTTCGATAGATATATATATTTTTTTTATAATATTGCATTGTCATCCAGTTCCGAGCTATATTTAAAATTTCAAGTCTCTAGCTCATCAGGAAGTTAGTTTACAATCGGTTGCAAAATTCGTACCGAACAGACAGACAGACAGACAGACAGACAGACAGACAGACAGACAGACACCAAAGCGAGTTAATAAAAACGTAGTAAAAAAAAACGTAGTAAAATAAATCACGCCATTAAATAAATTATAAAAATATGCAAAAAATCCAAATACAAGCTATTCTAGCCACTGGGGATTAAAATCATGGTTTTAATAGAAATTTCTTGTTTATATTTTTCCATAAATTTTTGTTTAATATTTTTTGGGTGAACCAAAAAATATCAAAATGAACTGCAAAATACATTAGCTTCATTTTTCCCAATACTCGGAAATATAATTTACCCCAGCTATGAAGGGATCTAATTTATGAATATCATGGTATCAACTAAGATTTCTATTTTTCAATTTTTTCAACAATCTTTTCATGAATTAATAAGTTCAAAACTAAATGGATATTAAAAAACACATCAAATTACATAAGACAAATTTTTTTCTTATACGCTGAAATGAAAGATACCCTAGTTATAGGGGATGAAAATCATGGTTTTCATGAGAATTGTTCGTGTTTTTATTTTTTTTTTAACTTTTGGATAAACCGAAAGAAAATAAAAAAGCACTGCAAAATACATTAGGTTCATTTTGTCATAGACGCAAAAATCAAATTTACTCATTCCTTCATAGCTGGGGTGAATTCCATTTCCGCGTATAGGAAAACAATCAGCTAATGTTTTTTTGCAGTGCTTCTTGATTTTTATTTAGTTTATCGAAAGTAGATTAATCAAAATTTTGTTGAAACAAAATAAAAACACGAAATTATCCTTTAAAGCATGATTTGTATCCGTTGTAACAAGGGTATCTTTCATTCCGGCGTACACTGCCGTTCAATTGCTTTTGCCCACCCTAGAGTAAAATTTATTAAAGTAAAAAGTTTTATATCTCTGGAACTAATGATCGCGTCTTCAAAATCCAAACGGCGTTTGAAAGATTGGTCACAAATCTTTAAAATAAAGTAAGTCCGGTATGAAAAAAGTCATTTTGTAATTGCTTATAACGATGTAAAAAAAAAAAATTTTTTTACCAATTTTTTTGCCCACATAAAAGTAAATGCCATTTTTATGGAAATTGTGATATCGAAAAAAAACCAAATGTATTTTAAAATTCTAATAGTCATCTTTGGAATGAGTTAAGTAAAATGTTTCTATGATTTTAACCACAGTTATCATGATTTAAAAAAAAAAGACCTATTTTTTAAATCATGATTATCTTATAAACTAAGAAAGATAGAAAATTTTGTATAAAAGAAAAAATGTTTCATTTTTAGTCTAGGATATATATATTTAGTGATCAATGAGTTTCGGGAAAAAAATTTTTTTCTTACTCGTTCAGTTAAAAATTTTTACTAATTTTTCAAGAATTTTCCCTAAAAAAATTAGTAAAAAAAGTTTGTTGTCCTCAGGCCGCAAAATAAATTTTTGTGTCCTCTATACGGAGCACAAAATAGTGTATTCTTGTCCTAGGCCGCAAAAGAAAAATGTGCATATTTAATGTATTATTTTAATAAAAGTTCGCAGAAAAACGTTCTCGACGTTACTGATTCTTGGAATTGAACTGAATGAACTGCTTGCTTTCCTTAATATCGCTATCCTTTTCTTACATATACAATACTGAATATGCGTTAACGAATAACGTGGACTCAATATATGTATATTATGAAAGAAAAGGAGAGAGCGAGGAAAAGACATGGTCACAAGTTTCGCGTGATAAAACTTTTTTTTTCTTTTTTTAAATAATATTTTTTAATTATAATTTTTATAGTTTAGCTTTATTTTATATTTTATTATATTTTTGTTTAAATTTAATGTTATATTTTAACAGTTATTAGTGGTTTTTATAAAAGAATTTTTTCATTGTATCTTTTTATTGTATTTTAAGAATCATTAGTTATTTATTGTTTATAATTGAATTGTTTGATAAATTTTTTTATATTTTAAGAATTATCAATTATTTTTTTATAGGGGGGCTCCGCCCCAGCTTCCGCTTAACGACCTTCGGGCAAAAAATAGTATATGCAGTCACGGCCACAAACGTATCATTCGTGCTCGTGCAGCTGGAGCGGCCTCGCTGCGCTCGACCCCTCAGCATGCACTCGCCAAGAATGATACGTTTTGCGGCCTTGACGCGTAATATACTATTTTTACCGAAACTTATTGGTCACTAATTATATATATTTTAGACTCAAAATGAGACATTTTTTCTTCAATATAAAATTTTCTATCTTTCTTAGTTTATGAGATAATCATGACTGAAAAGATAGATCTTTTTTTTTTCGAAAAATCATAACTGTGGTTAAAAAAGCAATTACAAAATGACTTTTTTCATACCAGACTTACTTTATTTTAAAGATTTTTTACCAATCTTTCAAACGCCGTTTAGATTTTGAAGATGCGATCATTAGTTCCAGAGATATAAAACTTTTTATTTTAATAAATTTTACTTTGGGGTGGGCAAAAGCAATTGAACGGCAGTTTACGCCGGAATGAAAGATACCCTTGTTATAGCGGATGGAAATCATGCTTCAAAGGAAAATTTCGTGTTTTTATTTTGTTTTAACAAAATTTTGATTAATCTACTTTCGATAAACTAAATGAAAATCAAGAAGCACTGCAAAATTAAATTTTTCATTTTATCTTTCCGGAAACTTACTGAAAACTTCTTTGTAATGTTCCATTTAGTGTTAATGGAATATTCCCCGTGAGCTTTCCTAAATCTTCCGCGAAGCTTTCATAAAAGATTCCAATGTCATCTTTCTGAAACTTTTATATAGTTTCGGGAAGTTTGTGTAAAGCTTACATTAAAATCTTCTTTGAATCGTTCATTGGAAGCTTCCCAAATCTTTAGTGCTATGTAGGGTATGATGTGGGAGAACGAGTTGAACTTCCCACACGTTGTGTATAAAAATAAAATACGTAATACGTGCAAGAATTAGGTGATCTCATACGGACGACAAACTTTGTCCGTGCGGAAATCAACGACTTCCTGCACTAGTTCCATAATGTACTATTTTTTTCTGGAAAGCACTTATTGCGTGATATACTATAATGTATTGAAGAATTGAATAAAATAGAATATTACTTTAATTCATGAAATTCATGATAGAGCAGTAGACTTATAATATTTTACTTTTTTAGAAACAAATGAAGATTTCTTCAAAAGTAGCCGCTGCTAACAATGTTAATAGAAGCAAATTAAAATATAAAAAATGCTGTTATTAAGTAATAGAGTACCACTAACTAGGAGAATATCAGACCTCCGGATCACGGATTTTGCTCTAACTTTGAGATAAGTTTTCAGATGTCAAAATATGGAGAAAACCAGAGTTGTAGACCCCAACACTTAATATTTTCCTAGTTGCAGGCAATTGAAGAAAATCACTAAAAAAGTTACTAGATTTTTAAACGCTTATAGTTCTTCAGCATTAGCAGCTAGACGTTTGTAACTGTTTTTAAATGAAAGCTGAGCTCAAATCCTTTCGAATTAACACCTATAGCATATCAAAATATTATTTTTTCCCAAAGCTACAGTGTTATAAAAATTATAATATATTTTAGCATTTATTATCAATTAATGTTTTTAAAAGAAAATTCAGGTCAAATTCTTATAACGCTGTAGCTTTGGGAAAAAAATAATATTTTAATATGTTATAGGTGCTATTTCGAAAGGATTTTAGCTCAGCTTTCATTTAAAAACAGTTACAAACGTCTAGCTGTTAATGCTAAAGAACTATAAGCGTTTGAAAATCTAGTAACTTTTTTAGTGATTCTCTTTAATTGCCTGCAACTAGGGAAATATTAAGCGTTGGGGTCTACAACTCTGATTTTTTCCATATTTTGACATCTAAAAACTTATCTCAAAGTTAGAGCAAAATCCGTGATCCGGAGGTCTGATACTCTCCTAGTAAGTCTGTTGGACGATAATGTGATAAATACAAAATCTCTTAGGACAACAGAAAAACAAGGTGAATCGAGACAATTAATAGATTCTGAGATTTACAGTAGTATTAGTTTTAAAAAATTTGCTTCTTCGTCACAACTGCAACTAAAAGTTTTACTGAATAAAGTAAAATTACCTTCTTTAATACCTTAACTACCATGGTCACGTACACGTTTGCATTCACGTTCGGATTTACGAACGCCTTCACGTTTGCGTTCACGTACGCCTTTACGTTCGCGTTCACGAACGCCTTCACGTTCATATTCACGAACGCCTAAATGTTCGCATTCACAAACGCCTTCACGTAAGCCTTCTCGTTCGCGTTCACGAACGCCTTTACGATCGCCTTCACATTTGCGTTCACGAACGTCTTCACATTCGCGTTCACGTACGCCTTTACGTTCGCGTTCACGTGAGCCTTTACCTTAGCGTTCACGTATGCCTTCACGAACGCCTTTACGATTGCCTCTACGTTTGCAATCTTGTACGCATTTACGTTCGAGTTCACGTACACCTTTACGTTCATGTTAACCTACGCATTCACGATCGCGAGCACTAATAAGACCAAGGAATAATAGAAGGCGTCAATTGTGAGCTTTGATTTGCCAAATCGATGAGAGTGACAATGAAGCGTCAACAGATGGTATGAATTACTAATGTTCGAGTATATATATATGAGGCATTCTTTGTGAATCGGTACCCCCCTTCTCCAAAATTGTAGTGGACTAAAAAAATTGTATGACGGCTTAAAATCTTCCTTTTATCATCTAGTTTCAGATGCAGAGTGGCGTTTTTGAAAATTCATTATAATAGCTCCTATATGGTGGCCAAAACTTGGGAAGTTCGTAAAATTTTTTCGAAATTTCATGATAACTCACTCAGTTTGGAATTTTTCGTTTTTTCTCACTAAAAATGAATAGAGCACAAAATTTTACATAGAAATATGGCATTATAGTCAAGCTCAAACCACTTTTTGAAGGTTAGTTTTTGCAATCCTTATTTAGAATTGTTTAGCTATTATTTCGGCTAAAAACGGATTTTGAAACAGTAAGCTCTCACATATTTGAGATCGCCGCTTACGATCCTCATGCCCATACGATTTCAGCATGTTTCGGTTAAGATCAAACGGAAGTCAAACACTTCAATTCGAACAATATAATTTTTTTTACTTAATTTTTTCTCACTTACGATGCATATGCGGAAATTTTATAATATTAAACATCTCATAAATGGTATTTTTCTTTGTTAAAATTTTAACCCCGCTCCTTTATATTTTTTTCTTTGTTTAAATAATTTTCTTACTTACAATGCTTACGCGATAACTTTAGATCCTCGTTATTATAATATTAAACATTCTACAAATTTATTTTATCCGTTGTAATATTATATTTTACACAGCATGCGGGAATTTTCGTTCTCGCACGCTTTTTTCCGTGTGGGAATTTTTTTTTGCCATTCTAACCTTAAAATCTCAATTTTGTTACTGTTTTTTTTTTTGCTCTCATGGCGAAAAATACACTACGCAACTAGTATCGAAAGCTTTTCTACGAATCTCGTTACGACCCTCACCTTCAGCTCAGGCCGTAAACTTCTCGTTTCGTAAATAAAGCCTTTCCATAGCCGTTACGTAATGTACTATTTCCGCACGCTTTATTTCATGCAGAAATAGGACACTTCCCGTACGGAAAATCGTGTGGAAAAATATTTTACGTCTATTTGTTTCAACAAAATATTTATTTTAAACATATTATTTTTTATAGTGAAATTAGCAAATACTCATACGGTTGATTATTTTTATAGATTACTCACCTTTTAAGTTGTGTCTTAGATATAACACTACTACTGCAGGCTACTTTCTTAAGATATTCATTTTATTAAGGTTACACTATTAACATTAGAATATAAATTCGCAAATTATGAGATCCAAACTTATCTCGACGTGGAATTTTTAGTTCATTCAGAATCAGAAGTAAAAAAAATTATATTATTTCAATTAAGGAGTTTGACCTCCGTTTGACCTTAACCGAAACATGCTGATATCGTATGGGCATGAGGATCGTAAGCGGTGATCTCAAAAATGTGAGAGCTTACTGTTTCAAGATCCGTTTTCAGCCGAAATAATAGCCAAGCAATTCAAAATAAGAATTGCAAAAAATAACCTTCAAAATATGGTTTCACCTTGACTATAATACCATATTTCTATGTAAAATTTTGTGCTCTATTCATTTTTAGTAAGAAAAAAATGAGAAATTCAAAACTGAGCAAGTTAACATGAAATTTCGAAAAATTTTTACGAACTTCTTAAGTGTTAGCCACCATATTGGAGCCACCATATTTAATTTTGGAAAACGCCACTGTGCATCTGAAACTAGATGATAAAAGGAAGATTTTAAGCCGTCATAAAATTTTTTTAGTCCACTACAATTTTGGAAAAGAAGGAGGGGGGGGGGGTACCGATTCACAAAGAATGCCCCATATATATATATTTTCTTTAATATAATAGTCAAAAAACGTTCATGTTTTTATTTTACAGAGGATGCAAATAAACCTTATTTTATGATTAAAAAATATAAAAATTGGCTGTACAGAGTTTATGCAAATAATAATTCTCTTTCTATTATAAGTATGTTGAAAAAACACGTCTTTATTAAATAAAATCTAAAAAATATAATATAAAAAAATTTAATTTTTCATGCTTGCAGCACCTGAAATACATGAGAGGTACACCATAGTTGATAATACAGTAAGTGATTTTTCGTTTAACCTTTGCTTACCATACTGGGTCTAAAAGACCCAGACCTTTTTTAATAAAAAGTCATTTTTCTCAATTTTTCAACTTTGGGAATTTTTTATACATATTTAAATTCAATTTAAAACTATAAAACGTATATAGTCTTTTTAAGTAAGTGTTAAAGAAGTCTCAAAAAAAAGTTGAAGTAAATCTATGCAATAGTTTCTTTATAACAATTTTTCTCGCCCGGGTCCAAAGGACCTCGTTGTGGTAAGTGTGCTACTCCAGGGAGGTGTGGTAAGCAAAGGTTAAGTTTATTTGATCTAAAAGTGTCTTTTTTTATAATTACACTATTTTTTAGGTATATTTAGGAAAAAATGTTAGAGTTGGGCAAAAATCATGGCAGATGATGTATAAGAAGTGTCGCAGTAAATTTACTAGAGAAATAGCTGCACTCATATTCAAAAATAAATTAGATAACCTATGTCTGGATTATAGTAAAAAAAGTTAATCTTCTCGGACAAAGTCCAATGAAATTGATTTCAGCAGCAAAACTGTAATTGTATTTGAGTGAGTAATTAGTCAATGTGGAGTAATGATAAGTTGACCCATTAACGCGGTAAATGACGAAAATGTTTTGTCAATTTGAAACTTCTACAAATTATGCGACTCTCAATCGACTTTTCTGAAACTTCATATCTTCACATATATATGACGGTAACGCTTGTAGCATCATAGTTAGGGGCATTCCTGGAAAAAATTAATTGAGAGAAGAAATTTATTCTAAATTGATTGCACGTGACTTGAAATTGATATACATGGTGGGCCATTTTAATCTATGCACCTGAAAAACTCAGTAAGTTCGCATCCTATCAAAAAATGACCTCCATAAAAGTTGTAGGATATAAAGGGGGTCAAACGATAGTGACCTTGAATTTGACCTTCAAGCTGACCTTCAAGGTCAAATCAAGGTCAACTTGAGTTTTTTAAATGAAAACCCCTATATTTTACACCGGAATCGGAAAGGGCGGGAAATTTTACGTCCGAATATGCTCTCAGGTCATCTGACCTCGATGACCTCAAAGGTCAGATGAAGGTCATAAATACGAAATAATCAGATGGCTATGAAAAATCTTAGGTAGGGTATTGCCGAAAAAGTAAAGGTCAACACTGAATTTCTCGTTAAAAATTACTCAAATTATGATCTTCATTTTTTCGACAACACCTTACATAAGAATGTTGACAGCTACCCAATTATTTCGTATTTATGACCTTCACCTGACCTTTGAGGTCATCGAGGTCAGATGACCTGAGAGCATATTCGGACGTAAAATTTCCCGCCCTTTCCGATTCCAGTGTAAAAAATAGGGGTTTCCATTTAAAAAACTCAAGTTGACCTTGATTTGACCTTAAAGGTCAGCTTGAAGGTCAAATTCAAGGTCACTATTGTTTGACCCCCTTTGTATCCTACAACTTTTATAGAGGTCATTTTTTGATAGGATGCGAACTTACTGAGTTTTTCAGGTGCATAGATTAAAATGGCCCACCGTGTATATTACACATGAAATAATGAAGATTAAATAGATTAACGAACCCATGACGATACTTCAAATGTAATTGTTTAAATCAAAACCATTTAAGTAGATAGGCTATAGGCATACTGGCACACCCGGATTCTAGCACAGCCCAAGGTGTGTTAGAACCCGTATGGATTCTAGCACACCCTCCAAGTGTTTTAGAATCCGAATGTGAACTAGTATGCCTACAGCGTTTTCTACTTTTTCTACTTCTTTTCTTTTTCTTACAAATAGTTTTGTGAGAGATAGAATAATTTCATGAGTTTGACATTGTGTAGTGCACAGACAGTCTTATGAATTGGATTATGGTTTGTACACACAGTAACGCATTTGAAAGATGGGTTTAATGGGTATCCGTATTCATTGATGTTATAAACGGGAAATTTGAATCTTAGCAACCATTTTCGTTTGAATTCATTAATAACAAAAATTTTTGTAGCATCATGTAAATGATCACGGAGTAAGTTTGCAATTTGAGAGTAATCTAGTCCATCAGTGTTCCAAGCTATTCCATGATTGTGTTTGAGTCGGATGTTTTCTTCTTGCAATTCGTCAGAGAGCCTTTTCCATGAAAAAGGTTTTTTGAATAGATGAACAATGGGATCACCACTGTCGTTGAGAGGAATGATTGCTATTTCCTTTATAACATATTCACCACCCATTTGCTTAAAACCAATCATGTCTACCGCATATTCCATTTCGAAATATTAATTTTTTTACGTAAAAGTGAAGATAATTCAGACAAGCTTCCGAACATCTCCACTAATAGGATTGTACTGAACGATGCGATCGTGTAAGATCATGCAATAAGCTGAAGTATTAGCTGGAAAGTCAGTTTGAGACTCAAATTCTAGACGTACATCGACAGGAGCGCTCTTTAGAGATTCGTTTTGTCGTGAACAGTCAATAACTATGAGTGGTTCAAATTTGATAAACTGAGACTTTGTCAACAATGGTTGTGAATCTCTTCCGTAATAGCTTTTCTGAAAATTAGAATACATATCATATAGAATAGCAAATTGATTCTTAGATATGTCAAGATTGAGATTGTTGTACGGATAATATTGCGAATTCAAGAAAAGTCTCACATTACTAATATTACAGTGGTTAAAGCGACTGGCATTTTTAGGTCTTGAACCTTTTTTGCCCGATTGTAATCCAAGAATCACGAAACGTGGTTTCTCCAATTGATTTGAAGTTTTTACCGTCCAGACGTGTTTATTTGTTGTTGGAAGAAGAAGATATTCAAATAACTCCCATGACCGAAAACTCATAGGAATAGGATTATCTTTGCTAATGAAATTCAACAGCTGGATTTTTTGTATATCTGATGCAATAGCATATGACATTAACCACTCTATCTTTGATATTTTTATTTGATAAGGTTCATATGTGGTTGCATTGTTGGCTACAGTACCTTCCTGTACTATAGCATTCAGGTCATTTCTTGATCTTGTGAGAATGAGTTCATGCTTCATATTAACAACAATTTTCTTGTGATCTTCTGCGAAGCCTAAAATCATACTTAGAGGGATAGAAACGTCAAAATTTCTATGATCATCTACAATTGTTTTGTTTTCTTCTTCAACACCAAGCCAGCCTGCATTTTCTAATGTTAGAGTCTGATTTGGATTAAATGAAGTGCATCCCTTCATGAGACTACTCAGACCAACATTTTTACTTTTATCTATCTCTACAGCATTAAGTTCATATCGAATTTCATCAAACAGATGACAAATGCCATTGTTAACGAAATTAGTTTTAGTTAGTGCTTGTCCATCTGGTTTTTGTAATTTTCCACATACATGGATGTAACTACATAATGGTAAGAGGCATAAATCTTGATGCTGAATAAAAATACGGATTTCATCACTGTTATTGAAACTTAATGTGGAGTATGGTTGATGTGCGCAAACCTCATAATGAGCAATAGACTCATCGAATGCGACACCTGATTGAATGCTTAGAATTTCGTCCATTTTTCTGAAAGCAGCAGAGAATGATACAATTTATCTTTTTCCACGTACTTTGAGACCTATGCTTTTGAGAAACTGGATGCTCTTCCGTGTTACCGGTTTGAGTACCTTTGGACGACTGATGGTGGGTTGACATGATGGCTGAATTATATGCACACTTGGATTGTAAACGATTCCCATTATACAGATTTTATGTGAAGTCTAATAGTAATTTCCTCTCCTCAGAAATTCGCTAAATTTCCGTCTTGATCAACGATTCGGATTTGAAGTTGATCTATACTTTTAACATTGAGTGGTAAATATATGACATGCGATGGAACTTCTATGATTTTATATCCTGGAGGAACTTTTGGAAAAAACTCATGAATCGTGTGAACTTTTTTGTCGTTGATGTAAGCACCTGTAGTAATATTACACTCTACCCTGAGTGCGTTTATTTTCAATATCTTCACAGGTAAATCAGAGCTGTGATGAGTGTCTTCATGAAGAACGCGACGAGTGAAACCGAGAAGACTGCCTATTGAATCCTGAGGTCTAAGATCTATCTGATGGCTGCAATAAATTTCACTTCTGAGAGTATTGTTGTTAACTTTTAAGGAAAACTCGATTTTTTTAGATTTCAAATCTTTTTGCAAAAATTGATTAATAGCATCAATTTCATAACTGCCAGTAGGAATAGTAATAATTTTCTCTCCGTTTATATAAAGTTTATTATTCGAATGTCAACATTGGGAATCGAGTTGAATGTTAAAAGTTCAACTAAACCCAAAACAAAATTCTTATGCTGTGGTAGTTCTATTGAAGGAAAATATTGAGCTTCTAAGATAGAAGATTTGCCTGAAAGACTCAAAGTGAAACTATCTTCCATGACTGTTTGAAAAAGAATGATCCTGCTTGTCTGATAACTCTTCTTTTATAGACTTTCACACAAGAATTGAAGACAAAGATGACCACAAATAAATGAGTCAAAATTCTGATATCTTTTATAGTTGTATTTCACTTCTTTCACGTTAAAATATAACATGAGATCTATAGGGGGTTTAAGATCACCAAAACTATCAAAATAAATCACTTCAGAACCTCGTTTTCGATAACATACCCAGTGAGTGCCTTTGTTTTGAAAATCATCTAAGTTAACTATAGCAGATTCGTTATGCCATGGGCCATGAGAAGGTAGATTATTTCTCATGAAAACACCTCGAAAATATGGGATTTGCATCATACGAGCATACTTTATAAGATCATAGTCAGTCAGTGCACGATTTGGCAAAGTTAAATCGAAGTTTTTTTTTTTAACTTGACCATGACCGATATGAGGTTTCATAAATAATCCCATTCCAGTTTTATATGGTTTAAGATAGAGACCTTTTCCTAGAGCAATAGCTTCCATAGTTTTATTATGTCTCTTACTTTCTTCATAATTTTTCTGTGCAGCTTTAGCCTCATTTACTGCTTTAGCTATTCCAGCAGCTTCTCCAGCCAGAGCACCAGTTGCACTTAGTGCTGCGAACAATGGTATGAGAAAAGGCAGAGCGCCACCTATTTTTGATGGAACAGGTAGAATACGTGTAATGATAATTTTTTTCTTACCGCCAACGATCTTGAGAGCTTCATGTGCACCTTTTAAAGCGGACTGTATAACTTTGCGAGAATGTTTACTTGGTTTTAATGATTTTTTACTTGCAGTTACTAATTTACTCAATTTTACACCCATTCCCGTCTTTCCTTTTAATTTCATAGCATTTGCAACAACAAAAGCAGTTGCTTTTTCGCTAAGACTTGCATCTTTGGCTCTAACACGCTGCCAAGCTTTATCAGCGAGCTTCATGTCAGCTACTTTTCGATCAGCATTTTTATCAGAATAAGATATGTCATGTTCTTTGCATGCTTGATCAAGTGGATTGATACCTGCATCACCTCTTTTTAGACGCTTTTTCAGTTTTGTTCCGGGACCACAATATTGATATCCAGGAATATGCATTTCAATAGGTAAGTTATTGATTACTTTATCAAGTAACCCTTTACCCTTAGGGTGCTTCTGTGATTTGTGCACGAGCATCTCTCTTCGAGTGCTGATTTACAACTGATGATCAAAATATGAAACAAGCGTTTATATTTTGAAAAGGTCAATCTTAGATTTGACTTTGTTACGTAAACATGGATTTTACTGAGCAGAACGTCAAACTTCCCGTCGCCAACTTTGATTTTGAGAAAACGAAAAAAAAGCGACACGAAAAACTAATAGTTTATTGGCTCTAATTACACACCCTAATGGTCTTAGATTTGAAAATTTGTATGTATACTCTAAATCCTTAAATCAACCGAAATACCAATTTCCTCAAAAAGTTTTAGAGCCTATTGAAGATATATCATATCTACCGTTCAGTGAACATGCATCTGTAGTGTCTCCAGATGAAGCCCTACCTAATTCAATTATGATTTTTGACGATGTGGCTTGTGAGAAGCAGGATAACGTCAGAGCTTTTTTCTGTATGGGGAGACACAAAAGTGTAGATAGTTTTTATTTATGTCAGTCATGTGCTCATATACCGAAACATCTCATCAGGGACAATATTAATTTGATGGTAATTTATCGTCAAGATGATGTCAATCTTAAACATATCTATGAAGACCATGTGAATACTGACTTAACTTTAAATGAATTTCGAAATCTTTGTACTGAATGCTGGAAGAATGACAAGTATGGATTTGTTGTTATTGACAAAGATAGAGCAATGAATGATGGTAGATATAGAAAAGGATTTGACTGTTTTGCCATTAAAAAGGAAGTATAAATCTTAATCTTTGCAGTTCGGTTGTAGACAGCATCTCGTCAGTATGCCTGACTTTAAGAAAGAAAAAAATGTTCTTAGCGAGCTCTTACGAGCACGTAAGGCTATTAAAAAAAATACTCTTTATTAAAAAAGGAGAGAGATGATTTTGAAAAGGTTATTAGTGATACTTTAAAACCAGTTATTACACCACTTAAAAAGCTTGTCGATTCGACAACTGAAAGTGTGCCACGTTCTAATCACGTTTCGGCTATAGACAGTAACAGAAAATCGGCAAAAAAAAGATTGAGATTCGATGAATCAAGTTATATTGTAAACGATAATAATTACTCGGGTTCTGCGTTTGATAATGACGCTTCTAATGGCGATGATTTTTCTCCGATAAATAGCACAATGATGAATTCATCATTCAATTCTGCAAATTCATCATTCAAATCTATATATTCACCATTTGTATCTGCGCATAAAGAAACTGAACCGGCAGACTTTTTATCAATGCTAAATGGAAGCCGCAGCAAAATCGATAACATATACGGAGTGAGAAAAGTCAGTGGGGCATACATGATGAGTGATTCACAAATTCAATTTGATGATAAACTAATAAAAGTGAAAGATTTAAGTTTTCCTAAAAGCAGTGGTCTAATGGAATTGCTTTTCAAAAAAGAACCAGATGATAATTTTTTAAGTACAACAGATCGCAAGAACTATCGCATTATCCTGGGAGCAACAAATGCCCATAGAAAAAGACATAGCAAAAGTGAGAATATACGCTCTTCGAAGAGTAGAAAATATTCAAAAATCATAGCACCAATGTTCCGCAGTGATCGCAGTAGAATGTCTACCAGCGGAGGGGGTCTCATACCTAAATATAAAATAGCAAAAAAGAATACTTCCATAGATCTAGTCTACTGGGATGATCCAAATGAGCTTGTCGAAAGACTGCGATTATTAATAGCCGAACGATCTGCTGGAAATAATAATCACAACAATGAAATCCAATCAATCATAGAAGAACTACGTGAAGCTGGGCATATATATTGACGTACACAATTTTCAAATCAATAGTAGTAACATGAGTCTCGATGTGTTTGGAAGAAAACTTGAGGGCTCGCAAGTGAGTCGTGGTCCTCGAGGTATTGGATTCAATGTTACATCGGATGGTCATTTTAATTTAGAAAATAAGCGGCTTTGCAATATTGGAGAGGCTAATGATCTAAATGATGCCATTAGTTTGTATTCACTAAAGAATATCCTACAGAAAGAAGTTGATTACTTATCTTCTAAAATTATAGAAGTTGCTAAAGCTATACAAGAATATGAGAACAAAGTTGAAATATATAAAGCAGAAATAGACGAAAAATTAACTTATGTCTATGATATGACTCAACGAAATTTTGCAAATATTGAATATATAATTAAAGAAATGAATAGACAATCGGATATTGCTAAAATTAAAGTTTAAGATGGAACGTCAAAGAGTAGTTAAAGAGCTACACAAGCCAGCACGTCGAAGGTACAAGCGAAGAAAATATGACATACGTGGATTAGATGAGACTTGGCAAGCTGACCTTGTAGAAATGATACCTTATTTTAAGAAAAACAAAGGTTTTCGCTACTTACTAACTGTCATAGATATATTTTCAAAGTATGCATGGGCTGTACCAGTCAAATCGAAGAGTGGCAATGATGTTACTCTAGCTATGAAGTCAATATTAAAACAAGGACGAGTGCCATCGAATTTACAAACCGACCAATGAAAAGAATTCTACAATTCAAACTTTCAGAATCTTATGAAAAAGTACAAGTATAAATCACTACTCTTCACATAGTAATCTTCATGCAAGCATATGTGAGCGCTTTAATAGAACTTTGAAAAATGCAATGTGGTTAGAATTCAGCAAACAAGGAAGTTATAAATGGTTGGATATTCTGCCTGAGTTAGTGAAAGCATACAATTCAAGAAAATCAGACAATAGGAATCGAGCCTGAAAACGTTACGAAGATAAATGAAAAAGAAATCAAGAAAAATTACCCAACTGAAAAAAGACCTGTAAAAAAACCAAAATTCAAAGTAGGAGATAAAGTGCGAATAAGTAAGATAAAACAAGTTTTTGAAAAAGGTTATACACTAAATTGGTCTACTGAAATTTTCACAATAACAAGAGTTGTAAAAACCAATCCTATAACTTACCACGTCAAAGATTATTATGATAAACCAGTCTCCGGCGGCTTTTATGAAACGGAAATTCAAAAGACTATGTATCCAGAAATTTATTTAGTAGAAAAAGTTTTAAAGAAAAGTGGTAAACGTGTATATGTTAAGTGGTTAGGTCTAAGTAACAAGCATAATAGTTGGATAGATAAAAATGAGATTGTTTGAAAAAATTAAAATCTATTTTTCAATATAATAATGTAATAAATAAAAAAAATTTAATTGTATTTTGTTATATTATTTAGATATATTTAAATAGAATAATGTAATATAATTATAACTATAGGTGGTGATGATAAATAAAAAAACAAATGTATAATATTAATATATTTTTATTTATTTATGTATTATTATGTACAAGTTACAATAAATAGTTTTAAAAATCATTTCGTAGATATATTTTTTTATACCCGATCGAATTTGAAAGAAGTTCCTCCCAAATACATTGCAACCAAACGTAGTTTGTTTGCTTCATCGCAGAGTTTGTAAAAAAATTCTTCATCTTTTAGAATTGCTGATGAAATCTTCTCTGGTAGGAATACTTGAAAACTTTGTTCGAATTCTGCTACAATCTTGACACCATATTGTGTCTTCACCTCTTTAAGTGCTGTCACCATGTACTGGTGATCTTTTTCCAAGTCTGTAACTTTTTTCCTTGGCAAGAAGTCGCTTCCAGCAATCTTATTAAGTGTTGATAAATCCATTCTGAAATCAAAAAGAAAAAAGTAAAAATTAAAATTTCTGTTAAAGATGATATTTTATTAGGAAAAAAATTATACTGTAAACTTACATGATTAGTTAGTTGACTCTTGGTTTCTTTGTAGGAGGTTGATCGTTCTCAAGCTCTTCGATTACTTGAATGTGCTCCTCATCGTGCTCCGTTCCTTGATATAGCCCATCTCCCCCCTCGATTTCTGCCCTTTCCATCGCCACTTGTAATAAATCCCTTCTCTCACCTTCTTCAGAACTTATCCCTTCTATTGATGGATCCCAGTCATGCATGAACTCCTCTAATACGTCATATTCAAACTCATTCTTCGCTTGCTTCCTCTTCGCAGTATTTAATTCAACATACGGTTTGAGCCAAGCCTTTTGTTTAAAACTTAAAATTCTATGTACTTTTTTAAATCCAAGTCCATTATCTAACGCTTGTTTAAGCGTCCGATAATGTATGACATACCTTTCCTTGTTGTCCAAAGTAGTGAGCAGTTTTTTTTGCTTCAAGCCTGGTGGTGGACGATGTTCTGCGCAAAAAGGTAAATCGCGATGTTCATCATGGATTTCCACAGGATATTCTAAATCCACTTCAGCAATATATCCTATATCCGAATCTGGCGGTGTATTGAAGAAATCTGGAATTGTTTCATAATCAATCCATTTAAATTTTCCTATCGGTAAATGTTGTATCATCGCCCAACCATAAAGATTATTAATATCAAAATATAGAAGAGTCTTCTTTTTCTGATTTTCGTCATATGAAGGACCCATGTATGGATTGTTTGCATTTGCATACCGGTTACAGCACTGGCTTATTCCTCCACGGATACCTGCTTCGATAAACATTAGCATGTCAATGTCTGTCAAAAGTTCCAATTCTACCTTCGTCATTTTAAGAGCTGCTGAAAACGTTAAGCCTGGAGTTGTGTAGAAATGAGCAGGACATAAATCGTAGGTTTTAAGAGAGGTCTCTCGGAAACTTTCGAAGACGTTAGCCAATAGCAAAACATCGGTTTTTAAGTATAAATCCGAGTACTCTCCTAAAGTTTTTATATTGAATTCATTCCAAACTTGAACAGCGTGCTTATAATCTTCTTCAGCTATATGAGAATCCGTTAGTTTATTGTAGAAGTCCTTTTTTTCTGGCAGCTTCGTAGACATCAATTTATCTAATCCATCCACAAAATCGTACGGGAATACACCTTTCCGTCTAAGAAGATTTATCTTAGCATCTGTAAATCCATCTGTTTGAAATTCTCTCACTGCTATTGGCACGTTTTCGAGGTACGATGCAAGCTTCTCCAATGATGATGGTAGAAAACGCCAAGAATCTATAAATCTAAAATTGATGTCACTATTATCCATATATTTTGTGAAAGAAATGTATTTCTCTTTATTATGAGGTATTAGAGTCATTCGTCCCATCATCAATGTAGAAGTCCCAATTTCTTTCAGAATAAAATGAGTGTCATAATTGAGATTATGAAAAATAACAGGAATGAATCTTGAAATCTTATAATTCAAATTACATGAATTATGAGCTGCACCTCTGAAACTAAAAAGAAATAAACGTAAAATAACCAGATTAATTTTCTTTATTTAATTATAACCAATTGGATAACTTACCGTCCTGTGAGATGACAATGGTCTCGTACTGCAAGTTCTTCGGCACGGATTGGTTTTCTACATATATGACAATTAGTTGACCTGTGGAAAATCAATTCTTCTAGATCTGTAAGTTTCATTGGTTTTGGATTTTTGTAGAGTTCATCAATTTTCTCACCGATTGATTTTAATTCTCTAACAAACCATTCTGCAGGTGTCTCTTCACATTCGTTAATCCTTCTGTATGATTTATAATAAGATAATTTATCATTAAAACTGCATTTCATGTAGTATCCAATACTGTATGCTTCATGAAGTTGAAAAGCCTTCTCACTGTCTGTAGGTTTCAATAAACATTCAAAATCTGCATAAATAACAAAAGGAACTTTTTCACTCTTGCTGTAATCTTCGAATTTGAGAATATTATTTTTTGAGTCGGGCAAATTAATTCGACATTTATTTAAATTTTTACAATTATTTTCATGAATTACGAATCTTTCTTCGCTATAAAAAATTTGTAAACACCTCTCACAATGGTAAGATTTTATATGGCTTTTAGACACTTGAGAAGCCAGAAGTCGAGACAAGTTTTTAATCCAAACATAATGATATTGAGGCATGTCTCCATCATCAGCATCATTATTTTCTTCATACTCATCTATGTAGAAATCTTGAATAATGAGCAAATTGACATGTTGTACCTTTTTTTCTGATGTAATATGACACGGCGATACTTCAAACTTCGGACCATACTTTTTCAACATGTATAAGTTTATTGAAATATTATTATTTAATTTTTCGAATTTCGGAATATCTTTAATTTTTACTGGAAATTCAATTTTATCAAACCTCAGCTTATTATCATGCGGTAGATAATGATCCATTCTTTGAGGATTACGGTTACTAGGATATAATGCGGAAAGTACAGCATATTTGAAACACTGATTGTCATTATTGCGAAGATGAACACACGCTTTCTTATTTTCTATAAACTTCGGAAGAGGTATATAAGAACTAACCCTTCAAAGGAGAATATTTTTTCATATTTATACACAAACTTATTATACTCTTCAAAGTCCACCCTGAATCTTTTTCTTGAAATTCCTCTATTTGCGTAAGAATAGGCTCTTTGATATTATCTTTGAACCATTCCTCTAAATCAGTTGACATGTATACTGTATTACTTTCACTTGTAAAATATTTAGTATCATTTAATTCCTCAGTATTTTTCTGCACAGGAAATTCAGAGATGAAATCAGAATTTATTTTTAACGCATTATATTCTTCTAAGCACGCCTGAACCTTAACTTTAAAAAGTTTTTGTGCATCACTCAAAAAACTCAGAATGTCCACATGTTTAATATTTACCACTATACCAGTTCTGATTCGATTTTGGAAAGCTGACTCTACGTCTCGCCACTCCACTCTAGCTTCAGTTTCTTCAGATTGTAGATTGCCTCCTTGATGAAGATTTTGTTCCAACTGAACTTGCATGCACGAAAGATGTGTCATACAAGTTTGACATTTCTGTTTCTCCCCTCTTGTGAGATTAGGTCGAACGATTTTTTCGTTTAATTTAATGACAGCAGAATTACACATATCTAACCAATAATGAATATCATCATTGCTCAGTTCGTTTATACTTTGCAAAGTATCACGAAGTAATTGGACAAGACGTTCAAAAAAATCGATTGAAGTCATTTTTACTTTTTTTAACTAAAAGATGACTAGAGCAACAGTTTCAACTCACACAATATTCAAGAATAAATCTCACTGATAGTTATATACGAAGTATATAAGTGTAGT
Organism: Anastatus disparis; assembly: GCA_017163975.1. Classification (NCBI taxonomy): domain Eukaryota; kingdom Metazoa; phylum Arthropoda; class Insecta; order Hymenoptera; family Eupelmidae; genus Anastatus; species Anastatus disparis. The sequence goes on along the minus strand of JAFFSR010000272.1, from coordinate 2,332,633 downwards.
CATCCAAGAAATAGCTTCGCTTTTTATAGGTAAAAACAATGTAAGAAGGGATACAAATTTTAAGGTTCGTCCAATAGTAAAAGGAAAAGTTAGTGAAAATTTAAGAAGGGTTACAAATTTGAAAATTCGTCCAATAGTAAAAAAGAAAATTTAAGAAGGAATACAAATCTTGATATTCGACCAATAGTAAAAAAGAAAATTTAAAAAGGGATACAAATTTCAAGATTTTACCAATAGTAAAAAAGAAAATTTAAGAAGGGATACAAATTTCGAGATTTGACCAATGGTAAAAAAAAAAATTTAAGAAGGGATACAAATTACAAGATTCTACCAATAGTAAAAAGAAAATTTAATAAGGGATACAAATTTCGAGATTTGACCAATAGTGAAAAGAAAAATTTGGAAAATAAAGAAGGGAAAAGTTTTTAGGAAGGGATAAATTTTTCTTTTAAACTATCCAAAACTGTAAGAATTTTCTTATTCAGTCTCTCAAATCACTTCTCGCTGAAAGAAATTTAGAGTTGTAAGATGGCTAGAACCTGTGACTATGGTGCAATGATTAAAAATGCAATATTAGAATTTTCTGAAGAGAACGTTTATATTTGTGACATACAAGGATTTCAAGGCATGTCTGGGGATTCTTTTATTTTTAAAGAAGTCAGTTTTCTGAATTTTAGAAAAACTGCTTTTCCAACTGCGTATCTCTTTAAACCTCCGATGGCATGGAGAGAATTGAGTCAAGAAGAAAAAAGTACAACGCAATGGCTGGAAAAGTATCACCATGGAATACAATGGAACTCTGGAGATATACCTTACCATCGTCTTCAAAAAATTTTTGAAATTTGTTCGCAAGGAGTCAAGAAAGTATTTGTCAAGGGTGAGCAGAAAGCGCAATGGTTAGCTGATCTTTTACCAAATGTGTAAGTAATACATTTATGTTTCAACTTTCATACTTTTCTTGCTGTTTTAATACTTTTTCAAACTTTTACAAACTTGCTTGATACTTTTTCATACTTTTCCATACTTATTTGATACTTTTTTTATACTTTTTCATACTTGTTTCATACTTTTTTATACTTTTCCATACTTGTTTGATACTTTTTTATAATTTTCCATACTTATTTGATACTTTTTTATACTTTTTTAATTATTTTATTTTTCATGTCGTATATACTTTAAGAAGAGGTCACGTATCTCTGTCCTTTTCTAATCAAAGAAATGATTTTTTCACAAAAACTAATAACTTTCTCAAAAAATGAAGAGAAAGCCGCTTCTTGTATCAAAAAAAGCAATATTTTCTTTGATAAGAAAAAATTAATTTCATTGCTTCGTTTTCAAGAAAACTTTGAAAAACTAAATTGTCCACCCTAACCTCTATGATTTAAGTTTTTCAAGGTTTTCTTGAAAACGAAGCAATAGAATTAATTCTTTCTTATCAAAGAAAATATTGCTTTTTTTATTACGAGATGCGTCTTTCTCTTCATTTTTTGCTAAAGTTATTAGTTTCTGTAAAAAACTCAATTCTTTGATTAGAAAAGGACAGAGATACGTGACCTCCTTTTAAGTTACATTACCTTCTCCTCTTTATTTTCAGAACAATCAGCAACATTGAAGACTTCGGATGCCCATCATTAGAAAGAATAATGAATTGTACACGATATACATGTTTCAACCACGACCTCTGTTTAAGGCGAAAACCTATGTGCGCTGTTATTAATGCTATTTCGATGCGCACATGGTTATATGATTACCTAGATGCTAAATTTACCAAAGATGAAGTCGATAAAATTTGTAATAATGATGAATGTATAAAGTTATATTGGAAATAAATTAAATTAAATAAAAAATATGATTCTGATTTTCAATTTCTCTTATGGTTTTAATTAGGAAAATAAATAAAAAATTTAATTTTAAAAAGTTAAAAATTTCAGAAAATAAATTATTATTGAATATAAATAAGACAAAGATGATAAATTGATTCTATGTATAAATTAATTGCACTGATTTTTAGCATATTTTTGTCTATATTCATTGCGTGCATTTATTTTTTGTTTGGTATTTTTTTTCTGTGATATCACTTTTAATTAAACATGTTGACTTACTAATATAGTATTTTTGTTTCTACTATCTCTTAAGATTGTGATATCATACTGCAATATTTTTTATGTATTACACGTTCCTTTTTGTATATATGTTACAAAATAAAATATATCTTATCTAATCTAATAACTATCTACCTACTTATACGCATATATTTTCAAAGAAAAGGAAGACTAATTTATTATTATTTTTTTTATTTTTTTTTATATTTATTTTTCATACATTAATAATAAAACATACATTAATTACAATAGTAAATACATTACAATTGATTTTTTTTCAATTATAAAAATATAAAAATAAATACATTTTAATCTAAATATGTCACGTCTTCAACTATCCGAGGTCCACCTGTTGAAGGTGGTGTGCGAGGTTGCTGGACCGTTGATTTCCTATTTTTTTCCGCCATTTCCTGGCCTACTTTCCTCATCCATTCCTTTGCTGATGAATATGATTTTTCTTTCCTGGTGCCTAAACAGAAAATTTGAAGAAAAAAATTATGAAATAAATTAAATTAAATATATTAGTAAAATAAATATTTTGTTACAAAAAATAACAATTTACCTGATGAGCTGGATGTTTCCACTTTCTTGCTGGAAAATAAAAATTTTAATAACATTAAAAATTAAATAAAATAATAAAATAAATATTTTTAAAAAATCGCTATTTACCTGATGAAGATGGCTCCGTCTTATTTGCCGATGAGGTGGACCTACTTGAAGAGGTAGACGGAATCGCTTCTGAAGATGTGGACGTAGTCATCATCCTCTTATTTGCTGCTTCATCTGTAAAAAAGAAAAAAGTAAAAATTAAATTTATTTCTATATTTAAACTGCTCGAATTGCTCCAACTGCTTGAACTCGAGCTGGAACTGCTTGCTTTACTAGCCAAAGAGGTGGATGGAATTGTGACTGAAAATAAAAATTTGAAAAACATTAAAAATTAAATAAAATAATAAAATAAATATTTTTTAAAAATTCCTATTTACCTGATGAAGATGGCTCCGTCTTATTTGGCGATGAGGTGGACCTACTTGAAGAGGTGGACGGAATCGCTACTATAGATGTGGCCGAACTCGAGCTGGAACTGCTCGAACTGCTTGAACTGCTTGAACTAGATGCAGTTCTTATTCTTAAAGATTCATCAATTTCCACTCTCTGCACCGGTTGTGTCCTTCTATACAACTGCTGTAAAGCAGTAATTGGGGGAATAGGTGGTACTATAAAAACAAAAATTATTGTTAATAATTATTTTTAAATCATTTTCAAATTTGTATTTTAAATCTACTTACGTGCATTTACAGCTTCCATTGCCCAGTTTAGATGCTCCAGCATCATGAGCAGCGTTGGCCCATTGCTCATGAGCCACCTTATGATCTTGAACTTTTTTTATGGTTTCACTTTTTCCTTGAACCATTTTTTCTCCTTTATATTTAGAATATATAAAGATTTTTGAACTTTTTTTTCTTAGATTAAGAAAAAGTTGAAGAAGATTCTTGAACTGACGAAATGTAGCTTGGAACGAGGTATTTGTACAGAAAATCAGGAAACTTATTTTCTTATGTTTCTCGTGAAAATCACACGATTGGCGAAAATTTTCTTTTTAAAAATTTGTCACCTCCCTTACAGAAATTTAGTCCATCCTTCGTTAGTTTTGTTCACGCCTAAGATTTTAATTTATATTCTCATGCAACTGACCCTTGTAATAAATGTCGTTTTTCTCAAAAAAAAAAACTTTTATATACCTGTGAATATCCGATTTTCTTAAAAGAAGGATTTTCAACAGAAAGAAGTCATGTACATATTTGCTGGAATATGTCTCCTTTTAAAACAATTGACCCCTTCAATAAATATCTTTTTTTTTCTCAAGAATATTTTTGTACAACTGTGATAAATAAATCCTGAAAAATTCCAAATAAATGCACCTGCAAGATAACTTTTTCTCATACACTCGTTACAAAAAAATTTTTAAACATGAAAAGAAAAAGAATACAAGTGATCCTTTCAATAAATATCTCTTTACCTCAAAAAACTTTCACATACAAAATCTTCGTCCACCTGCAAAATACTTTTTTTCTTAAAAAACTTGCATACACCTGTGAGAAAAAGAGGATTTTCCTTTTTTAACAGAGTGAAGCCTCGGATATTTTCTTTAAATAAAAATTCTCTTTTTTTTTAAAACAAAAAGAGAAAAGGTAGCTGACCCTTTCAATAAATCTTTTTTCTCAAAAAAGTTTTTCTTTCACAAAAAGTGACATAAGACAATATCTTAGAAGTTAAAAAAAGAATACAAGTACCCCTTTCAATAAATATCTCTTCATCTTAAAAAACTTTCGCACGTGAAATCTTTGACCCCCCTGCAAGATACTTTTTCTCAAGAAAGCCGACATGCGCCTGTGAATATAAAAGAAACATTTTCAAAACAGCATTTTCCTTTTTTAACAGAGTAAAACCTCGTATATTTTCTTCAAATAAGGATTCTCTATTTTAAAACAAGAAAAGAAAAGGTAGCTGACCCTTTCAATGAATCTTTTTTTCTCAAAAAAAACAAAAAGATAATCTTTCAAAAACAGTGACTTAAAAAATATAATAGAAGGCAAATTTATAGCTTTGCTTATGTACTATATCCTAAAAAAAAGGCGCAATTCATTATTTTCATGCACCTGTGACTTAAAAAAGAACACACACAGTGTACTGCATTTAGAGACAGGTCGCCCCTTTCCCTGTCTTCTAAAAGCAGGTAAATTTTCATGCAATGTCAAAGAAAACGCATAGTAGACCAGCACTGCCTAAAAGGTCTGCCCTTTCGCTCTCTTCTAAGAGTAGGTCAATTTTTCTGCGTCCCCAAAATAGAACATACAGTGGGCGGCGCTCTATCCTTTCCTTAAAAATAAGAAGAGAGAAGGGCTAGCCCTTTCCTAAAAGAAAATACATTTTTTTAAGAAAGGGAAGACTTATACGTATTTTAAATAGACCGGATTGTAACACACTTAGTGGAGGGAGACAAGTGTTTTATCCTTTTTCATTTTTCAAACAGGGGGGAGGAATCCACATGTATTTTAAATGACACGGATTCTAACACACTTGGGGGAGGAGAGGGGGTGTGCTACAATCCGGGTGTGCCAGTATGCCTATAGCCTATCTACTCATTTATTTTATGTAAAAATCGGTGTCTCAAGTTTCTCTCCTTAAAACTTGCGAATGCATGTTCGGTATGAACGTCTTTATTGTTTAAACAATTAATTGTTAAACAATTTCGGTATTTTCGGCTCTTATTCTACGCAAATCATAAATGCATGCTTAAATCGTCTTCAATTTTGATTTAAAACATCACACGGACGACATCAATGTTTAAACGATTGATAATTGGAAAATTTGGTATTTTCAATTATTTGTTTAACCAATATGAAGCCTCCTCCATACAATTCTCATACATCATCTGAAATATGACCGAACTAAATTTGAAGTCGATCTGAACTTGCGTTCACAGGTTATAAAAAAAGGAAGCTTAAAATACTGATTTTCACATATCGTCGTCTCTAAAGAAGAACAAAACATTTCAATATTCAGTAGAAAACTAGAACAATTCACTTTTACGGCAAATGTTCTTCACCGTCGAAATGCAAACAGAGGATCTTCTTCGTAGGAGGCGTTGATTTACAGTTATTCACAGAAATTATTTCCATACGGGTACATTTTAATGTTTATAAACTATGTTATGCTTTTTGCCTTAAAAATTTTAAAGGAATAAACATTTAGTCTTTCATTTTAAAAACTTTTTTACCTTCACATGGTTAAAATAATTGAGTTAATTGAAAAAAAAAGAATTATATTTAATCTGCAGAGATTTTTGGAATGGTTAACGAATATATAAATTGAAATGAAATATCAAACTATAATTTATTGATACATAAATAAATACCTAAGAACATGAAAAATAATTTGTATCAAAATTAAAATAACTTTAGAAGCATATGAAAACTATACATTAATGAAAGTTCGAAATATAAACATTTTTGAAATGCGTTTAGAGAACAAAGGCGATTGCATCTACAAATTTTATCTTATTTAAACTATCGTATACTCTCAAGTAAGAAATATCGAACAAAGATAAATAAAGAATCTTATGCCTTCTGCCTACAACCAGTTATACGTACATAAAAAAACATTTTTAAATTTTGAATGGCGGATTTATGTCACACAAGCTATAATGTATTATTGATTTGTGTATTTATATCAATGAATTTTTTTTCCTGTATTTTTATTTGAATACATATATTTATTTTGAATGGCGGATTTATGTCATACGAGCTATAAAATAGAATACGACACTTACGACCTGTGTGGAACGCAATAGCTTGATGCTGCCGTAATCGCTCTCGCTTCGCTCGAGAGCTAACACCGCGCCGTCACACGTATCGTAATATACTATTATACAAGATCATTAAGTACAGAAAAAAATATGTTTGGGATATGGAGATTCAAAAATATGTATTGAGAACTGGGTTGTAGAAGTTTTAAATAAATGATAAATTCGAGTCTTTTTGCGCGTGAATAAGTTAGAGTAAATTTATGACAATCAAATTATTGTTTGCAGTCTTATTTAAAGATTACTTAGAAAACAATTTAGCTTATCAAACTTGTAACATAGACAAGAAAACTGCCATGGTTAAAGAATCGTATAAGACATCGTATTTATCGTATAGTTTTCGAGATGCATACGAAAAAGTATGAAGATAGCTCAAGAAATATAACTCAAGTTGAAAAAGAATAAAGAGTATATTAATAAATGTAATTTAAGTTGTTCTAAGATAACTATTTTTGTTATCACATGATTATTAAAAAGTTTATTTTCCATGAATAGGATGTATTTTTTTTATAAAAATTTTTGAAAAAAACTACATTATTGAAACATTATCCTTACATTGAGACTCAGAAATTTTTTGCCCAATTATTACTAACTGACAGAGGACCCTTTGTTTGGGTCACGGATCTTGTTGTAACTTGCGGATATATTTTGTTACATAAAATTATGAAAAAAGTAGCGAGCATTAGGTAAATAAAAATTGTTATGAAATTTAGCATAAAATTATAAACTTCAATTTTCATTGAATTATTGTGCTGATTTTATTCATTTTTTTCATTTTGCTATAACTTTTGAATGAATTGAGCTTTTTCAACACGTTTTTTTTAATACAAAGGATTCAATTTCAACTTTTACAAGAATGTTACAGGATAAACTTAGAAGCTCTGATTGGAGAGTAATATTCATTATTATTAACAATGATTTTTCAAAGAAATCTTTATAAATTGAACAAAATACTCATAATTTTGGAATAAACGAACATTAAACCGAATGCTCGCGGTTTATTTCATAATTTTATGTATGAAAACATATACGAAAAAATTGAAATTATTCAAAGTTACAAACTTTTGTTACATTGAACATAAAAAAAAATAGGTTCTTGAACGAACTACATACAGTAGTTCAGCAATCTTTAAAACGTAAAATATACGTCTTCTGACAAAAAAAATTTTACATTGAAACTTTGTGAATTTTCTGAAAAATCAAAATTATTCCAAGTTACAAACTTTTGTTACATTGAACTTTCAAAAAAATAGGTTCTTGAACGGACTACGCACAGTGATTCAGCGACCTTTAAAACGTAAAATATACGTGTTCCGATAAAATAAATTTTACATTGGAACTTAGTGATTTTTCTGCAAAATTAAAATCATTCTAAGTTACATTTTTCGTTATTTTAAACTTAAAAAAATAGAGCTTCTAATGGACTTCGCATAGCGATTCAGCAACACTCTAAAGTTAAAAAAAACCTCAATTATTTTTTAGACTTTGCTAACAGCGTAATTGTTTAAGGTTTAAACAAAATTGCTGGTGTAGCTGTCAATATTAACAGTTACACCAGCAATTTCATTTAAACCTTGAAAAAACCTGTTATAATAAAAAAGAATTTTTCATTAAGACTTAGTAATTTATAGAATTTTCGAACTTAGAATCTGACACTATAAAATATCCACTTGATGTTCTGAGTTGATGTTTCACTTGATATATCAAGTGATAAATAAATTGATTTGTCAACTGATTTTTTTAAGCCAATATATAATATATATAGATATAAAAATACATGGGATTTGATGACGCCCTCAAGTAGCTGGGTATCCTATTAAAAAAAAAAACACGTGTTTTTTTTACATGTTTTTTTCAGGTGTATTTTTTTTACAGCTCTTCGACAATCGGAGAGCTTCTATTGTCTGGCCTCATCTGATGCGTCTTCGAAATTTGTTTAAAGGATGACAAAACTTGAAGAAACGCCACCTAGTGATTTAAAGTCAAACCGACGTAATCAATCATTAATAGCGATTTTGATTGATAGCACCTGAAAAATACACATGAAAAAAACACGTGAAAAAAATACACGAAAAAACACGCAAATTTTACATATAAAAAACACGTGCAAAAAACACGTGATTTTTTCAGTAGGGTAACAGGACTAACTCATTTTTAGACAAAATTCCCCATTTAAAAGTACACTTCTTTAAGCGTCTACATTCGTAGTTTATACTTATAACTATGGAAACAGTGTAATCATTAGAAGTTAATCAAGTATTTTATGAGTAATAAATTAATATTTTTCTCAAAATAAACAAGAAATCTTTTATTTTACTTTTATCATCGCATTTTTCGTAATCTTTTAATTCTTTTAACCTTTAGAGGACGGGGAATTTGAAATTTTCAATTTCTCAGTATTTTCTATAAAAAACACATAATATGTGTCTCTAATATTAGGAAATACTCATATTTAAAGTGTCTATCCATGGTCGAGCCACTATAGTGGTTTTCCCGTTTCCTAATGGTTAAATATGTTGCTTCTTAAAATAAAAATTTTTTTTAGAATTTTACTTTGTCTAATTGAAACAGGAAATGTGATGGTTCATTAATTAATCTACTATTTCATTCATGGCTGATTCCATTTCAAATCGAACAGTCAGTATACACTCAAGTCACCAATTACTGCGCTAATGGAGTATGTTATTCTACCCTAAAAATAAGGGTATACGTATTTTTTTATTTAGCTGAAATATCAAAATTGCATCAGATATGCACTTTTAAAAATTGCATACAAAAACTAAATGTTAAAACTGAAAATGTTGAGAATAACTTTAGAGGGCTATCGTTTTACCAATTTTCAATGAATTTTGGTAAACCTTATTTTGTTTTATTGTGTTTTAAGCCCTCTTTAATTCAGTGCAAGAAATTTCAAAAAAGACTAAAAAATGACTAAGATATGTGCATTTTACCAAAAAATGCACTTTTTATGCACATGCATTTTTCTCGAAAAACCCATTTTTTTTTTGCTAAAATTTTTTGTGCTCATAGAGGACCAAATTACCTATCTAATGGTACTTGGTTGATCCCGTACTTATTTGTTTGAAGCGAGAAAAAAAATTCACAAATTTTATTGGTGAATAATTTTTGTATATACGTTCGAAAGTCTTCAGCAATGTTCATTCCAACGCTGTCGCATGCTTCGCTCATTATTTGTTTACCTTTGTATGTATGTATATATCATCAATAGTGATATATATATATATATATATATATATATATATATATATATATAAAAATTCGTAATATAAAAATAAATATTAAAAAATGGAAAATAATAATTCTATTCGTGTATATCTATATTATGTATGTTTCGATGTACAGACAATAGGAGGCTCATTCGCGGACAAATACCTCGCGTAACCAAAACAGCATATTAGAATTGTTATATATACAAGCTAGTTATTCTTACGTCTGCTTTGAAAGGTATTTTTCGGACTTGTGAAAAAGTAAACAAAACTCTGCAATTACGATGTCCGAAATTCACTCTTCTACAAGAATTCGATGTCCCGATTTTTTTCAAATGCATAAGAAGGTAGTTTATAAAAGCAGAAATTTACGTTTTAGACCGTTGGAAGATTTGGCCATTAATTTAGCACAGCTTTATCCAGATTTAAAGATACTGCCCTCTACTAATGTATGCAAAAATTGCCATGAACGCATATCAAAAATGATTTTAAGTGATCTTGAATCTACATCTGAAAATGAAATCACTAAACTTTTTAGCGGAAAACATGATGATTTTATCCCCAAGACACCCGAACGAATACAGGAATTAAACGAGAGTATTAATACAATTTTACCTCAATGCGTCTCGCCGCTAAAAAGAAAAACTGCAATACCTAAAAATTTAACAGAAAATTACGTATCTAAAAAGAAAATATCTTTAATTTCAGCTTTTTCTGCTACTGTCGGAAGTAAATTAGAAGATGCGTATGGCATTTCAGTTGAATCAAGAGAATCGGACAAAAGTTCGACTGAAAAGTATTGGAACGAATTTGTAGAAAATTTTAAATCGGCTTTAGAAAAATGTTCTTCTGTTTCGGAGAAAATAAAACTTCTAACTCTACTACTTTCAAAATTAAGCAAAATAAAAATTTGCTCACTATTCCCGAATATAAGCGAGTATATGATAAATAAATCAAGAAATCTTGTGAAAAATAAAGGAGTTTATTCGGAGCCAGATTCATATACTGGTCATCCTATTGATGAAAATACAAAAAATATCGCTATGGAATATTTTTTAAATGATGATTTTAATTGTAGTAGACAAAGTCCAAATAAATCTGATGTTGTTACTATTAAAGTTAATAATACAAAAACTAAAAAAGTTAAACGGTTTCTTACTCGAAGCTTAGAAGAAACATATAGTCAATTAAGACAAGAAAATCCAAACTTACAAATAGGAAAATCGAAATTCTATAGTCTAAGACCAAGTTTCGTCTTAACAAGCCCTGTGAAGGAAACTTGTCTTTGTGTACATTGCGAAAATTTTGAACTGTTTCTTACAAGTTTAATTCGTTTTAGAGGCGATAATAATTCTGAATTAGATTTAATTCGTTCAGAAATAACTAACGCAATGTTGTGTTTTGAACCATCTGATTCGTGTTTCTTGCAAGAATGCAATTATTGCCCCGGTAGTGAGGGTATCACATTAAAATTGTTAAAACTGAAAGAAAATTGTGAAGATGAAATTACGTTTGCTTTGTGGGATAATGGTAATCTTAACAAACAAACAGTAAGCTTATCAGTTTTTAAAGAAAAATTTTCAATCTGCGCACTAAAAGCAAGTACTCACGTATACATAAAAAATATGCAACGTGAAGCTATAAAAAAAGAAAAAAAAGAAGGTAAAGCTGATCCTACTAAGTTAATTATCCACGTTGATTTTGCAGAAAATTGGTCTGTAATAAATAATAAAGCGGTTCAGGGAAATCATTGGGTAAATAACTAAATTTCTATTTTTACTGCAGTCTGTTACCAAGGAGAGATAACACAAAGCTTTGCGATCGTTAGTGACGACAAAAAGCATGATACTGCATATGCGCTATTAGCAATAAATAAAATTATCGATCTTATGAAAAATGATTTAGTTACTAAAGTCACTATTATATCAGATGGAGCTGCAAGCCAATTTAAAAATCGTTTTCAGCTACATGAATTCAAACATTTTTCTTATCAAATGAAATGGTTATTTTCTGCGACTGGTCATGGGAAAGGAGCCGTTGATGGAATAGGTGGGCTTCTAAAGCATTATGCTACTTCACATAACTTGAAAAGAGTTCATGAAGAATCGATACAAAATGCTGACGATTTTATAAATTGGGTTCAAAGTTACACCAATGCAATAAAAATCATTTTACTACCAATAAATGAGATTGAAAGATTTAGAAAAAAGAAAAATATTGAATGGAGTGGGGTTTCTAAATATAATGGAATTCAAAAAAGTCATATGTGGTTAAAACAACTTGGGGAATTGAAATCGCATATATTTGTTGGCAGAACAGCTATACATGCACTGACTTAAGTGAAAGACAAGAAAAAAAAAGCCAAACGTCGTAAGGCTACACTTAGAACTAAAAATAATAAGTGCAAAAACAAAAAAAAGTAATTATTTATAATTATATTTTTGACGCATCCCAACAGTGAGAGGCAAGGGGAACTCACTTTAAAAAACCACCCCGAAGGGAACAGAAACCTTCTACGTCCACGTCGTTGTTCCTGGGTAATGCTAAAAGAAGGATAGTGTTTAAATCTACATTGCTTAAAATTTCCGAACGTATATACAAAAATTTTTCACCAATAAAATTTGTGAATTTTTTTTCTCACTTCAAACAAATAAGTACGAGATCAACCAAGTACCATTAGATAGGTAATTTGGTCCTCTATGAGCACAAAAAATTTCAGCAAAAAAAAATGGGTTTTTCGAGAAAAATGCATGTGCATAAAAAGTGCATTTTTTGGTAAAATGCACATATCTTAGTCATTTTTTAGTCTTTTTTGAAATTTCTTGCACTGAATTAAAGAGGGCTTAAAACATAATAAAACAAAATAAGGTTTACCAAAATTCATTGAAAATTGGTAAAACGATAGCCCTCTAAAGTTATTCTCAACATTTTCAGTTTTAACATTTAGTTTTTGTATGCAATTTTCAAAAGTGCATATCTGATGCAATTTTGATATTTCAGCTAAATAAAAAAATACGTACACCCTTATTTTTAGGGTAGAATAACATACTTCATTAGCGCAGTAATTGGTGACTTGAGTGTATACTGACTGTTCGATTTGAAATGAAATCAGCCTCATTTTTATTACTTGCCGCCCTCGTTCCACCGAAAATTATAGGTGAAGTATTTTCTTAAATTACTTGTAATTATTTTAAATTTGCACTGCAAAAAAAGCAAATATGACATAGTAGAGCCATGCTAAAATAACGTGTGGTGCTTATTAAGTCATTTTAAATACCCTAAAAACGACTTACTTAGCATCCAATGCTATTTTAGCATATTTGTCAGTCAACAATGTAGACGGAGAGAAAAATCATGTTATTTTCACATGATAAATTTAACACTTTAAATTATATGATTCTTCATGTGAAATTCTTATGAGATCAAGTTAATTTAACGTGAATAGATTCTAACTTAAAATGCTAAAGGTGCCATGATATTATTCCTTGGACACCAGCTATAATTACTAAGAGCGCCGCGTGAATATCACCAGCTAGCGATCCTGTGATATTCACTTACCACTCACGGGATTTTCAGGTGGCACTCAAGTAAATTCAATGGTGGCGTGACCAACCGAGTAGCGCGTGCTTTGCAGATAGTGGGGAGAGAAAGAGAATAACCAAAATACAACCTTGTTATGATGGTAAAACAGCAATATATATATATATATTTTTTTTAAATTAATAAATATTAAATTATCGATATTACCTTTGAAACTATTAGGAATAAATTTGAAACTCAAAATTTAATTTCTTTAAACAACTGGGGGGCAGATAAGCATGTATCATTTCGCGCCAGACATATCTCAAAGTAGGTTTAGCCTAGTGCGTAACGTTCGTGCTTTTCTTTTTGGGTGCGCGAGTTCAACTCTCGGTCAAGACCACTTTTTTCATTATTTTAATATTTTTTACTAATTATTTTATTTATATTTTCTTTTTTCTAATATTAAAATCTAATTAAATATGCGAATTTTTTTAATTAATATTTTTTTTAAATAAATTATTTCGTATACGTAATAATTAAAAATATTAATAAATAAATAACAATTATATTTATAATACTTCAGTTGAATTTTGTCTTCATAAATATATATATATGTATGTGTGTGTGTATTAATGTATAATATAAACTATAACATAAATAAATTAATACTACTGACTAATTTATTTATAATGTCAATTTTATAAATTACATTATGAATAAATTAAACTATAGTATTATAAAATAAATATCACTATTATTTATTTATTAATTATTTTAATTATTACGTATAAGAAATAGTTTATTTAAAAAAATATTAATTAAAAAAATGAGCATACTTAATTTGATTTTAATATTAGAAAAAAGAAAATGTAAATAAAATAATTAATAAAAAATATTAAAATAATGAAAAAAGTGTTCTCGACCGAGAGTTGAACTCGCGCACCCAAAAAGAAAAGCGCGAACGATACGCACTAGGCTAAACCTACTTTAAGATATGTCTGGCGCAAAATGATACATGCTTATCTGCCCCCAGTTATTTAAAATAATTAAATTTTGAGTTTAAAATTCATTCCTAATCGTTTCAAAGGTAATATTGATAATTTAATATTAATTTTTTAAAAATATATATATTGATGTTTTACCATCATAATAAGATTGTATTTTGGTTACTCTCTCTCTCCCCGCTACCTGCAAAGCACGCGCTACTTCCCGAGTAGAAACATATAAGGGCCAATCATAATTGTAATCGGTACCCTATCCGGCTAAACTTAAGATTCAAATAAGGGTCTGTAACCAGGGAAAGATCCGTGCCGGCCACTAAAATCCATATTTTAGACTCAACTGACAAGTGCCTGTGTAGCGCCTGTAAATGACTCTTTTTTTTTATTTTTATAAAACATATAATTAGCTCATACTTTGTTTCCAAGGTAATAATTTAAGTATTTTATTCAAAATAAATAAAGCAATTGTTCATTTAAACGATAAAAATATGTTAATAAGTGTTTTATAAAAATTTCACAAATTAGGTTATAAATATAAATGGCGACATGAACCAAAATATTACGATACCACTCCGGTATTGATAAGTTTTGCCTGAAATAAGGGTACTAGTGTCCGGACCGGAACTTTCCCTGGTTACGTTGCGGGGGCCGGATCGGACAATAATCTTCAGGCTCCGGATCCGGGACGAATGTACGCCTTAATTACATTTCTACTCGGGTTGGTTGGTCACGCCACCATTTAATTTACTTGAGGGCCACGTGAAAATCCCGTGAGTCGCAAGTAATTTTAACATGATGCATCGCCACGTTCATTTTCCTGGCAGCCCACGTAATTTTAAGTTGACCATCAAGAAAAAATGACATCCTTTGTTTCTGATTTTAAGATGGATACTAATCATCAGTAGCAAGTGTATTCAAATTGCAGACACCCATGACGTCATACTTGGGGTACGTGTTTGCCGGATGAGTCGTCTAAGGCCGTATATAACGCGGCGTCCCTTCCCTAATGAGAAAAATGACATGAGATCTCACGTGAGATCTCATGTGCAAAAAAATTTTATTTTTACCTACACTTATAGTTGTAATTAATGTCAACAAATCTAAAATCTGAATTTTGGTCTATAATTCAATTTATTTATATATTATATATATTAATAAAATTACGATTAAATGATTCCACACTACATCTACAAAACAATCGTTATCTAAAGCATGCTATTATGGATTATGGTTTTAAACTATATTCGAGTGTAATTATACTTGGCGATTAAATAATAATAAGAACTAACAAATTTTTTACGAATATTTAGACAATATTTACTAGTAATAGTTAAGATACTAGTCACTACAATTATGCATATCGCCTTTTACACTCGAGAAGGCCATCACTTTTCAGTGAGGTCTGGAGCGATGCCGTTAGTATACAAAGGTTTGTACAGAATTTGTTTATTCAAAAATTGAGATACTTATTTCATATCACAGACGAAATCATGTATACGAGGCTCGGGGTCAGTTCACTGATTAATGACAGTTTTTCTAATCAATAGGTAGTGTCGTTCTATGACGCACGCTAACCTGGTTTAGATTCAAGGCATAACATGTCTTACCAATTGTTACACAATTTGCATGTCTTTGCAAAACAGTTGCAGCTTTATTTATATCTTAGAACATTATGACAAACTACCTTCAATGAACTGACAGTGACTTAGTACTTAGTATCTTTTTTTTATCATACTGATAAATTATTTTTACATATCATTTACAATAGCGTCTTACAGATTTAAATAATATAGGTTTTTCTGACTCAAGAATTATTGATTTTACTTTTATTTTAAAGTATTATCGCAATCTTATTGCTTCTTTTCATGAATCAGTCGTGAATCTACCGTAATCTGAAAAATTTCAAAATCGTGTTCGAATATAATTTTAAACCATGATATATAATCATATTCATACAGACTATTCACATAGTTTTCATAGTAAGAATTATATTTACATGCAATTTAAGTCCAAACATTAGAAGTAAGATGATAAATTGATCTTATTATTATGCTATTCGTCAAGAGCAGGTCGGAGCAAATTCGATACCGACCGAGAAGTAAACATCCGTTGTATAATTTTCTCCTACTAAACGTAATGGAATGCATTAAAATTTCAAATACATTCACGAAATTTATTTCTCTATTGCACTCACCAAAATAATTAAAGGAAAATTTAAAAATTAAAAAATTCTATACTACAACTATTTATTAAACTGTAAGTACGGTTACTTACTTTTTGTTTAAAATATGATGAATATTATGAAAAAAACATCTATTATACAATCATGTATGTATAAAAAATTGCACTCGATAACAATTTCTCTTGAAAACAGTATAATTATTTAATTTATGATTAAATAACATTTTTACCTTTCGGTCGGTAACCACATTTGCTCCAGCTTACTCTTGAAGATGAGGTATAGACCTTTTTTACCCATCGAAAGTAGCTAAATAAGTAATTTCGTTTATTTTTTATAAAAATATATATCAAAATTTTTTCACTTGTAAATATCTATTTATTTTAACAAATGAGAAGCGAAAGCGCGTAAATTTGTTCAAACTCAAAGAATGAGCCAAAAAAAATAAATAAAAACAAAATATATTTTTTAGCTATTTTCAATCAGTAAAGTTAGTCGAAAGCTGATCCGAAGTGGAAAGTGACGCCATGAAATACAATTCAAATTAAATGAAGTGGCTAAAATAAGGAATACTAACCCCGGGCAAGATGCATTGGGTCTTGTGGCTCCACTAAATTTATCAAATATGATGATGTTCTGTATTTGAATACATATTTATAATATTAATGTAATTAAATACATTGAGGGCATAATGAAGCTCCTCTTTGTGATAATATTTGTTATCCGACTTTATGAGTAAATGGAGAATTTAATCGGGTTTTTCACTTCAAGGAAAAAAGTAGTAGGATTCAACTTAAGTGCGGACAACTAAAGAAATCTACCGAAATCTTATATTTGAAAAGTTATATACAAGTTTTCAATTTAAAGTATTTTGAGGTTAGTTTTGTCAACTTTGATGTCTAATTTGCGATCTGAATTTATAAAAAATTAACAGCTCCAAAGGATTTTTTATTTTAACTAAATTAATGATATTAATATAGCTAATGTTAAAATTTGTCAAAATTTAAAGAACAAACCGAAAAAAATAAAAAAGTAATAAATATCTTTTTCAAATTTTTTAAATTGAATAAAATATATAAGAGATCCCATGTGAGATTACATATGAGATCGCACACAAGACTGCATATCAGATGTCACATGAATCGCATATGAAATCCAATGTATATTCGTTAAATTTTTAAAATAAAAAAAATATATGTGCGATCTAACGTGAGATCTCACATATATTTATTTTATTTTCAAAATTCAACGAATATATATGAGATTTCATAGACGATTTCATATGAGATTTCACATGAGAGTTCATACAATATTTTTAATAGGTATGATTTTTCTCGGATTGTTCTTTAAATTTAAACATATTTACACTCTTCCGATTTACATTTATTTAAAATAAGTCCATACCTATGAATACTCCGGAGCATTTAATGGGTCTCTTTACTAGATATGTACCCAGGGTGGCTACTAGGGGAGAAACCAGGGATCTAGTGGTGCCCTTTATGCGTACTGAGGTTAGCAGGAATTCCTTCCAAGTTCAAGGTGCGCATTTTTGGAACTCCCTGCCTGCTGAGATTAAACATCTTCCATCTTTCAGTAGGTTCAAATCAGCGGTAAGAGGGTACTTGCTCGACCTAGATTAATACTTTTTACTATTAATTTATGTTAATTTATGTTAATTTATGTTAATTTATTTAATTTATTTTTGTAACGTCCTCTATATAGGCTTAAGGCGTGAGTGTATTTGTTGTATGAGTGTTGGCTGAATGGTTGGTAAGTGAAAGTTTTTATTTGATTTTATTCTTGACTGCGTTTCATGCTATTGCGTACGCTTGTTACTTTATTTTTTATGTATTAAATTTAATTCTTTTAAATTTTAATATTTTGACTGATAGATATTGTATGACTGATTTTTATTTATATGATTATTTTTATTTATATTAGAATAAATGATATTGATATAAAAAGTATTTCACCTATAACCAGAAAGAATCTATTCGATACAATAAAATTTTTTTCGTTACAAAGAAATTGTTTTTCCAGTGTAGCTATTAGATCTCAAGTAACGGTTTTATCATCTATCATTTATTCTCATCATGGAGCGACAAAGACAGAATTAGGTTCAAGTAACAACCGCTACTTGAGTTAGGTATATAAATAGAAGTCTAAGATCGTCTATGATAATGAAAATTTATATGGTTGGAATATATATTCAAAATAGATTAAATAATAAATACTATTTTTTCCATTAAGAAATGATAAGTTGATTGAAAAATATCAATATCATATCAATATAAAATGTAACACTTATGCATTGTTTCATATAAAAAATTTTTTATTATAATATATTTTTATATCATACATAATATTATATAATTGTACATTTTTTATTAAATTTTTATTATTAACATAGAAACATGAGAAAAAAAAAATAATAATTATTTATGTAAAATATCTGAAAAAAATTATTAATAAATTTTAATCATTATTCATAACATATAGATTAAGCTGGTTTTTACACCACCTTACATTTTAAATCTTTTAGATTTTTATCATTGTGAAATCATAAATTTTTTAGTAAAATTTTTCAATATTATTATTTGATATATTTAAATGTATACTTAAGATTTTGAAGATTTATAGGATTATTTTGTTATAATTCCTGTTTGATATCTTTTTTCTTAATCTTACATTTTATGAATATATCAAAATTTTTTCAATTATTAATTATTAATAATTTTATATAATGTTTAATATTTTATGTAAATATTACATTAAATATTTAAAAAAAAAAATTTTCAATTATTTTATTATATTAATTCAACATAATGTTTGATATATTTAAATGTATATTTAAGATATTTAAGATTTAAAGGATTATTTTGTTATAATTCCTGTTTGATATCTTTTTACTTAATTTTACATTTTAGAAATATATCAAAATTTTTTTCATAAAATTTAATCTTAATAAAATATTAAACATTTCATAAAAATATTAAATTTATAATTTAAATAATTAATAAATTTAAAAAAATATATCATATTTTTTTTTGATGTGTGCAATGTTCAATAAATATCTTGAATATATTTCGTAATTTTGATTTGGTTAAATTCATTTATTGGTTCATGTAATGTTATTTTTTATTCTATAATTTTATTAGTGTAATACTTATAATATTCTGGTACTTGTTTCCAATTATGAAATTCTACTTTCTCATTATCTTCACCAATATATGAATTTATTATATTATTTGAAATAGATATTTCAATATTATCTGAACTATTATTATCAGCAAGATTTTCTAAGTAATAATCATACTTTTCCTCATAATTGAAATAATCTTCAAAGTTATCATTTAAACTATCCATCATTTCTTGATCATTTACATTATCAATAATAACGTATCTACCTTCAATTGCATTCCATTCCATTTTGTTATGTGTTTAGATTTATATATATATATATATATATATATATATATATGAATTTTATAATTACGATACTTGTAAACAGTAATAATTAAATTATGTAAACAATTAATATACATAATTAAATTATATAAATTATTATTTTAATATTTCTTTCCAAACTATGTTTTTAATTTCATTTTTATTATCTAATTCATTTTGAATATATATATATATTTTTTATTTTTACATCTTGAAAGTGCGACATATAGCTGACCATGTGAAAATAATGGTTTTTTAATATATATACCTATATTTTCAAAACTTTGTCCTTGTGACTTATTAATTGTTATTGCAAATGCTAACACTATAGGAAATTGTTTTCTGTGTAAAATAAAAGGAAAAGAAGACGATTCATTTTTACTTAAAGTTATTTTTGGTATAAAAACTTTATTTCCTTTATTTTCTCTTGTAATAATCTCAGCTTCTATAATAAATTTAAATAATTTAGTTATTTTTAATCTAGTTCCATTACATAATTGATGGATGTATGTGGGTGGAAGGTGGCTTATGAAATAACTATACACAAACACTGTTACTGTTACTCTTAATAATCAATATATTGTCAAGCAATAATTAACACTCAAAGTAGTCTTTGAATTCTAAAGTACTCTATGCAGTTTACTCAATAGAGGCTACAGAGAGAATGACCATAGGGCTTATGCCGCCTATAACTCATAGTACCAGAAAAGGGACAAAAGGGTGGGGAGAGTAATAAGGCAAAGCAAACCTTATACTCCCTCCCTTTGCCTTGTTACAATTAATCTCATTAATATTTTATTTTACTCAAAAAATGTCATACGACATATTCAAAATGTAACTGGTACAGTAGACAGAAAACTTAATTTTTCTTATGGTCTTCTCAATAAGAATATTGAATTCCTCTTTTCCTCTTTATTTCTTTAAGTTATCTGTAAACAGAAAGAAACATAATATGTTAAATTTAAATATTTATATTTTATAATTCTTTTAATCTCTTAATTCTATATTAGTTATTTTATTTCTTAAATATTTATGTGCTTCTAAGGGTAAAGATTTAGTCATTATATCTGTTAAATTCTCTTTGGTTGCGATCCATGTAACTCTAACTTTGCCTTGATCTACACATTGTTTTATAAAATCGCCATGTGTATCTGCCATATGCTTTCTATTGCCACTCTTTTCGTTTTCATTTAGATTTCTCTGTATTTCCATTAAACTATCATCAAATACTTTTAGTTTATGAGTTACATCCATTTTTGTACAGTCACCTGCTGAGCGATTATCACACCAAATTGTTACTGGAAACAGTGTTTTACCCAAAACGAATCGAATTGATTTATCTAAAGAAATCAACTCTTGATATGCTTCACTCATCGATAAGTACTCTGCTTGGCACGTTGATAAGGTCACATATGATTGTTTATGACTTCTCCATGCAACTACATCGCCAAATAATTTAATTATATATCCTCCTGTTGAAGTAGAATCTTGACAATCTCTAAAACTAGCATCTGTCAAGGCCTCTAACTCTTCTGCTTTAGATGTGAATTTTAATCCTAATGTAGATGTTCCTCTTAAATACCTAAATATTCTTTTAACATCGATCCAATCTTCTTCAGTAGGTTCTAACTGTTTTCTGGCTAAGTAATTTACTGCAAATGTGATATCTGGCCGCGTTGCATTTGATAAATACATAAGACTTCCTATAGCCTCTCTATATGGTACATTTTTCAATGAATCATTTTGATTTTGATTTTTTATTTCTTGAACATCCAATTTGCTTTTCTTATATCGATTGCTCACTTGCCTAGTTACCATAGGTGTATTTTGAGGCTTGCAGTCTTTCATGTTGAACTTCTCTAAGATGCTTTCTATATATATTGCTTGATGTAAAATGATATAATTCTTTTCTTTATTTCTTTCTATTGTCATCCCTAAAAAGTTTTTTGGTTCGCCAAGGTTCTTCATTTCAAATGCTTTACTTAAACCATGCGTTATTTCGTTTAATTTATTTGTACTGTTGCTTGCAGCTAACATATCATCTACGTACAATAATACAAGTGCCATTTTCCCTTCTTTTCTCCATGTGAAAAGACATGGTTCATGTAAGTCATTTTTTAATCCAAGCTTTTCCATCTCCTTTGAAAATCTTTTATTCTATTTCTTGGGGCTTATTTTCAATCCATACATAGCCTTTTTTAATTTACATACCATTGTATTCTTTATTTCATTATTTACCTCTAAACCTTCTGGTATCACCATATATATTTCTTCCTCTAATTCTCCATTTAAAAATGCTGTCTTTACATCTAGCTGACATGCATATAAATTATATTTGTTTATTATGGTCAATATTGATCGAACAATTGACAATCTTGAAACTGGAGCGTATGTTTCTTTAAGACCATATATATTTTTATCCTTGAAGCCTCTCATAACCAACCTTGCTTTACATCGCTTTGATCCATCTGCCTCTAATTTTGTTTTGAAAACCCATTTTGAGTCTATTATATTAGCCTTTTTACCATCTAACATTGTTTCTGGTCTCCTTACTAATTCCCATACTTTATTATCGTTCATGGATTCTAATTCTTCTTTTATTGCTCTTAACCATTCTTCTTTTTCTTTAGTCATTATTGCCTCTTTGAATGATGCTGGATCTTTATGTAGAGAAGATAAAAGAATATGTCTCAAATCGTCTTCATGGATTTGTTTTTCAGTTTTATTTAAACTTTTGTTAATTGGTTTTGTTATAAACTCGTTTGTGTAATTAAAATAATTAACAAAACTTATATCTTTAATTGGCTTTTTCGTAGAAATATTTTCAACTTTTAAATCATCTAATTTTTTCTTAGCTTTACCTCTAGTTACGGGGCCTTTATTTTGTTTGTACTCAGCAATTTGTTTTTGTATCTGTTGTTTGATCACTTGCTTTTTCGGTCTTCCTCTTTTCTTAGGCATTTCTTCTTTACTTGACTCTATCACTTTATCTGGCTCGATATCATCTTCAATTTCTTTTAACCATTCCCAATTATTTGTTTCTACCTGACTTCTTTTATAAACATCTTTGTAAACAATTTTTTCATTGAACTTCACATGACGAGATTCTATAAACTTTCTTGTACTTGGATGCCAAAATATGTAACTCGTAGGTTTATATCCAACTAATACAGCTTTGATGGCTCTTGAGTCAAATTTCGTATTTGGTTTAGGAATTTTAATATATGCGATACAGCCAAATCTTCGTAATAGGTCAAAATGACAATTTTTATTTGGTACAAATTTATTTAGAGGGATTGAATAATTTATCGTCTTATGTGGAGTTCTATTGTAGTCATGAACAGCAACGTCCAGTGCTAATTCCCACATGCTTTTGGGTAATCCTGAATCGAACATGTATGCTCTTATTTTTCTTTGGACAGTCTTATTAAACCTTTCGGCTACTCCATTATGCTCTGGTGTGTATGGAGGGGAGAATTCTGTTTCTATCTTTTCTTTAACCATGATTTCTTGAAATTTTCCTCTTACAAACTCTGTTCCTTGATCTGCTTTGATGTAGCAGACTTTTTCGTCTTTACTTAATAGATTTCTAGCAAAGATTAAATAATTTGCTAGGGCTTCTCCTGATTCATCTTCTGTTTTCAATGCATATGCTTTAGCTAATCTAGAATAATCATCTATAAAAGTAATTATAAATCTCTTAAGTCCTGGATATGATGTAGGTTTTATTGGACCCATGATGTCCGTATGTATAACTTGCAATGGCCTTTGTGCTCTATCTCTAGTTTCTTTAAAAGGCAGTTTATCCATTTTAGCCATTATACAGATTTCGCAATCTTGAGTAGATGGATCGTTGAAGTTAACTTTTTCTAATCTATTATCTATTTTCTGTAATTTTTTCAGGTAATTCATAGATGCATGTCCTAGTCGAATGTGCCATAACATTGCCTCATTTTGCTTTATAAACTTTCGTGTATTTTCTTCAAGTGGACTTTTCATGAACAGTTCTTCTATATCTTCAAACGTTTTTAAATCATCTGTTTGAATCACGTATTTATTCATTGGACTATTATCTGTACTTTTATTTTCATTGTTCGCAATCATGATTTCCTCTTGATTCTCCCTCCCAATCGCAGAACTGATATTATTTAACTCCTTATCTACTCCCTCCGAAACTAATACCTCGTTATCATCAGCTTCTATCTGCGATTGATGTGGGAATTCATGATGCGAAATTACTCTTGCTTTGCAACTATAATTTTTATATAAAAGTTCTTTACCATCATCAAACTCATTCTTTTTCACTTCGAAACGTATAATCCAGTTAGGCTTGTCGTACGATCCTTCAAATATTGTTTTATCTGTATGTTTATTATATACTCTAAGAATTTTTTCATCCATATAAATGCTTAGACCTGCTTCTGCTAGTCTTCTTAATGATAATAGATTTTTTGAAACATCTTTAGCGGCAATTACATCGGTTAATTTAATGACTTTCTTATCTGGTGCATCTGTTTGTAATAGAAGATCACCTTTTCCATCTATTACTATGTCAGCAAATTCATTTTTATTTGCACTTCTAATAATGCCATTCTCACACTTCTTAAAATCAGTTAAAATTAAAGATTTCGTTATTACATGATCGGTTGCTCCTGAATCAGCAATAAAATTTATATATTCTTTTGAATCATAAGAATTTTTAATATATTCATTCTTACCTTTTATATTTTTCGATTGCTTGAACTTCCCTTGGTTTATTTTTGATAAGTTGTTTGATACTGCTGCCCATCTTAATTTTTGATTAAAATTTTAATTTTCTCTTTTGGTTATTTTTCCTCTATTATTTATTTTGTTAAAAATCCTTTGTTGAGGTTTAAAGCTGTTATTCTTTCTGATTGCAGATCCATTCAGACTTCTATTTTCTTGGTTAGATTTAAGATACATTCTATTTCTGTATCCTTTATTTTGATCATTATCTATATTATTTTGAGGATTGACATAGGAACAATCTTCGCTTTTATGGTTTTTTATGTCTCGACATTTATAACAATACCATCTATTACTTGTTTTTAAATAACAGTCATTTGCCCAATGACCGATTTTATTGCAACGATGACATTTTTCATTTTTATCGTATTGCGTAATTACTCTTTGAGCTATATGTTCCTCTTTATTTTCACTTTTCTTTTCAGCCTCCAATTGAAATAAAAAGGATTTTATTTCTTCTATATTCATCTCTTTGAAATTTGTTTGTCTTCTAATTAAATCTGCACTTCTTAGTTCGGGTGTTAGTGGCGAAACGGCTTGATAGAATGCTGCTCTTATTTCTTGATCTGTCAATGGTATAGAGTCTTCAAAAGTTCCATATGCTCTTATAATTGATTCGAAGCGTTCACAAAAATCATTTACTTTTTCATCCTTTCTTATTTTTATTTGGTATAGCTGGGCTCTGACTGAAGTGTGCGTGACGTTTGTTTCAGTCTTTTTATACCCTCTTAACTTTTTCAAGATTTCTGCAGGCTCTTTTAAATTAACTATCCTCTTATGATAAGTTTCATCCAAATGATTAATGATTATATCTCTAACGAGATTTTTCCTCTTGTCTGCTTGAATTTCTGATAAATTTTCAGGTGTTTTTACATTGGGATCTATTAAATCCATTAAATCATTGCTAATTAACTCCGACCTTAAATAATCCATCCAAAGATTGAATTTTGATTTTTGTGAAAGTTTGTAATCCCTTTGGATATTTATTTTTGATTTGTGAATTTCATCTTCTAATTTTTTAAATAATTTAGTAGTTACTCCAATGTTGTTTTCAGTATTAATATTTTCTTGATTATTTTGGATCATAGAATCTTCTAAACTGTTTTGAATTATAGGATTTTCCGAATTATTTTTAGAACCTTTGCTTGTTGTCTCTAGTTGTTGAATTCTCATTCTTTCTGTTTCTAAATTAGCTTCAGCTACTCTCGCTATTTGGCTCATCATATTTGTCAGTTGACTCATGACTCCTTTCATTGATTCTAATATCTCTTGTTACATCCTTGCAGTTGATTCCATACTGTTAGCAGACACAGAAAATTTATTCGCAATCATTTGTAATTTTGAGGTTATTTCAACCTGTCTATCTGCATTTATTTTCTCTATATTTGTAATAACTGGCTTCGTTATTGCTGGTGTATGTTGAACACCTACAGTTTTCGTATTAAAAACGAAGAGCCTCCGACTCCACTCATATTATTTGATGAATCTGTGAAATAAAATTCTAAATTATTACCTGGATTTTAATCAAATATTATGTCAGGCCCGACCATCTAACTCTTTGTTCTTTTGAAATTAATTCTAAATAATCAAATTATGTAACTTCAAAAATTCTAACTCTTTATTCTTTTGAAGTTAATTCTAAACAATTAAATTATGTAACTTCAAAAATTCTAACTCTTTATTCTTTTGAAGTTAATTCTAAATAATCAAATTATGTAACTTCAAAAATTCTAAATCTTTATTTCACAAAATTCAGTCAAAATTCTCAAAATTTATTTAAAAATAATTTTTTTTTTTTTTTTTTCTCATTATTTATTTTTGAATATTCAAATATTTATACTCAATATTTATTTTAAAATATTCAAATATTGATACTCATTATTTGTTTTAAGGTACTCAAGTATCAACTCTCAATTGCATATTATTCAAACAAATTATAAAATTTGATTAATAATCAAGTTTTTAGAATGAAATAAATAAGGAATAAATGGAATTATTCCTCATTTATGTAATAGACTTACATATATCTGAATTATTTTCCAGTATCTCACCAGCTTCTGTATAGACAGATGTGTCATTCATAGAGTCATCACTGTCATAATTGACAAGTGAATAATTTTTCATCACTTCATGATTGTGCTCCATCTATTTCGGGATTTTGAAACATATTTTAATTAATATTCAAGAAATAAGTATTTTCTTTAATTTAATAACTCTTAAAATAATCTCTAATGAACCAGGTAATAATTCGATAAAAGAAAATGTTTCCTTTTTCTGAATCAAGAGAAAAGCACTGCAGTTTCTCTTAACTCAGAACGAAAAATCAAGCTTTCCCGCTATGACTGACGCGCATGTGCGCACCGTTCTCCAATATTTGATTTTAATCGATTGGATTTAGGTTGATCAAGCACACATGCGGGACATACACAGTACTACTTTGATCTTTCTAGTCAATGATTCAACTACACCGCACTGCAAGTTTTGTTTAATCATTGACTCCGAAATTTCAGCTGAATTTTAAAAAATTTTAACTTAGTAAAATTTTGGCAGTAATCAGATTTTATTATTTGTTATATTCAACAATAAAATTCAGCCTCTTTTTTTTATGTTAAATATGACACATCTCAAATATAATAAATATGCAATTGAATTCTAAAAAAATTTTATTTTTAATACTTTTAAGGCATATATGTGTAATAAATAAATATATATATATATATATATATATATATATATATATATATATAACAAATATAAATATATATACAAAATTAAATTTTAAAAAATTTAATTTTACTCTTAATTTTTTTTCCTTTTTTTTCAATTTTATTTTTTTCATATTTTTCATTATTATATTTTTTCTTTCTCTTCAACTCTAAGTAAGGAAAATAACATACACTGCATTACCAATATTCGAAAGAAATTTGTAGTGCAGGTGTATGAAGTGTTTTCCCTTACCTTTTTTTTATGATACTTTTCATTATTTGACGACTCCGTAGGTCGACAAAGTTGAGATATGTGTAACATATGTGCGAGTACGGCCGCGGAAAGAAAGAGCTTGCCTATGCATCATAGACGAAACAAATAGTTTCACTTCTTCGGTGCTCAATCTTTCATTCTAAATTTTCTTTCACTCATTGTATTCTAAAATATTTTTATTTATTTTTTTCTTTTTTTTTCCTTATCAACAACAATGACGATCTTTTTATTTACTTTTTTTTTTATTATTTTTTTTTTTTATTTTATTTTCCTCTTTAATAATTTTTATTTTAATTGAATACATTCAATCAAATCTCTGTTAAAAACGGCCGCACTTTTTTTTAGGAAAACTTAAGATATTTTATTATTCTTTCAATTAATTAATAATCTTGATTGACTCACCTCTAAAATATATGCCTTATAAGTATTTTGTAGTTCTTACTCTCAGTTTTTAAGACAGTTCAGATTGTGTATCTTCCACCCGTTATTTTGAAAAACTTGTGGCGCAATGGAAGCGTGCCCTGGGCCAATAACCTGATGCCAATGCCGTGTTAATAAAACGTGCCGAATTCGATCTTGACGATGCTTGCGGCGATTTTGGAACTATACGCGCAAAGCCCCTCCACGTCTATACGCGCGTAGAGAAGCAAACGAGAGGGGAGGAGACAAACACACGAAACACGCTACTCCCAGTGGCGTAGGTAAACTTGCGGCAAAATCGCTTTAGCTCGTTTTCGCCGCGGCACGTTATAGCTTTATTTAAATGTGATTAACCGTCCCGAAAATTCGTTGATTAATCACATATTTTTATTTGAAACATAAATATATTTTTTAATAATAAAAATCGTTAAGGTATAATCAAATTAATAATAATAAATAAAATCTTTTGGAGGGCGATGAACATATGTAACTTTTTACCCTATTCAACTAATGTATGCGTTGGCTGTGGTCACTAAGTGCTAACGCATCTCGCTATGATCCTAATTTTGCCAAGTTTGAACCCGATGTTCCGCCTCTTTTTTTTGTTTTATTTTTAAATATTATATATTTTTACAATCAATTTTTATAGCGGAAAAAAGTAAAATTAAAAATTTATTTAATATCTTAAATTCTATTTTATTTCAAAAATATAAAAAAATATATTTATAGATAGGGATAGAAAAAAAGTTTTAATGTCAATATTACATCGATATATAACTTATATCAATATGAAATAAAAACCTAGCTAGTTCTGTAATTTTTTCCTGAAAAGATGTTAAAGATTGAAAAAAAATTATTATAAATTAAGTTGTTTTTTCATTCTCACTCAATTGCGAATAATAAAACCTTTTTTGTTTCTTAAAAAAGGACCTTTTCTAAATTTAAATAAATGTGTGACATTTTTAACTAATTTAATAAAAATAGAAAATAAATATGAATAATTCTAATTTTATTTTAAATAAGTAAAATGATAAATTTACCTGAAAAAATAAATAATTCTACGAATTTCAACTTTATTAAAGCGCATTTTAAATAAAAATTACATTGAATATCATTAATATTTTTTAAAATTGGACTTTTTCTTTTTTTTTATTAAATATCATATCTTTATAATATCATTAACTTTTATTTCCAAAATTAAAAAAATTGATAATTTTCTTTAACGAACGTAATAATTTTCAGTTTTTACTAAACAAAATTTTGACTAAACTTTGAATTGTTGAATTATTTTTGTCCGTTAAAAAAGTAACATTTTCTAAAGTTATATAGGGGAATGATAACATTCTTTTTAATTAATTTTTAAAAAATAAAATTTTATTTTAACAGTTACAAAATTTAAAAGGCGAAAATTCTCAATTTTTCAAAAATTACATAAACAGTTTTAAAATTTAAATTACACAGAGATTAATTATTTAAGAAAATTGAAAATTCTTACAGAAAAATAACTATTTTGCATTTTATCTGACTGCTCGTTCTGTTAATTATTATTTTGTAATAAAATTACTTTAAAAAATTTAAGATGTCATGCAAATTAGTATTTTAATAATAAAGAGCTGAACGGTTCTTCAAGCTGAAATTATATGAATTTTAAATAAACACACAATACTGATTTTATTAATTAATAGTTTATTGAGACCCAAAGTGATCATACTTTAGATGAGATTATCTTAAAGAAATGATCGGTGAGGCTATTTGAAAATTTACAGTAATAATATATGAAATAAAAACCCATTCAAAGTTTCAAAAGATTATCCGCCTTTTTAATAAACAACAAATTATAGCTGATGAAGGAGCTATCTGACTATTAACAAAATGTATACAATTTTTAAATCTTTGAAACTTTATGAGAAAAATATTGAGGATGACAGATAGAAGGAAACATCTCTTCCAATTAAAAAATATTAAAGAATTATGAAATGTATCTTAGAATATCAATTTCGAATTGATTATTTGTTTAAATGGTTTATTATGATTATGTAAATTAAATATTTTTATTATATTTTTTTTTGATTTAACAAAAATTTAACTTAAAATGAATAAAAGAATAATAAAAGAATAGTTATTACATCGAAAAAAATCTGTTACGCCAATGGTTTCATACCTCCTACAACTATTATTGTTCGCGAGGTTGAAACTACAGCGGTCTAAAATATGCGACGCACATTATTAGATAGGTATAGTAACAGAGTAGTTCACTGTAAATACTGCAATAGTTCGAGCGCTGAACGTTGGCTGTTGGGGGTAAATGAAATACGATCCGTCAAAACACACGAACGCGCGTGATTCCAGACTCGAATGATATAGCGTTGATGAGGTTTACTAAAGCCTTATCGACGCTATATCATTCGATTCTGGAATCGCGCGCGTTCGTGTATTTTGACGGATCGTATTTCATTTACCCCCAACAGCCAACGTTTAGCGCTCGAACTATTGCAGTATTTACAGTGAACTACTCTGTTACTATAACTATCTAATAATGTGCGTCGCATATTTTAGACCGCTGTAGTTTCAACCTCGCGAACAATAATAGTTGTAGGAAGTATGGAACCATTGACGTAACGGATTTTTTTCGGTGTATTATTTTCAAAACAAAAAAATTGATTTAACAAACATAATAATTTAAGTTCTCACAAGACATATTAAATAAAACTTTCATTATATTTTAAATCTAAACTTATATAGGAGCATGATAACATTATTTTTAATTCATTTAATAAAAATTCAACATAAAATGTTGATAAACATCAATTTATTTTAGACACATAAAACATGAAGAAATGCTTTTATTAAAAGTATATCTTTTTAATATCAGTAATATAGTAGTATAATGGCAAATATCTTGACATTAGGTTTTAAATGTCTTTTTATTGAATTAACTTAATATAAATTTATAATGTCGATAATTTGATTTAGGAAATATGAAACTTTACAAAACCTTGCAAATTTCACGAAAGCGTTTTTATTTTATTTTTAAAAATTTTACATAGAATTCTAACATTTCCAAAAATTAAATAAATAGATTTCAATGTTTTTTTGTATTTATTAAAATCATTCTAAACTTTGAAGCATGATATGAAAAGCATTTAAAAATTTTTGACAATTAATTAGGAAAAAATTTTATCTGTGTTGTTAATTTTTAAAAATAGCAGTTTATTTATTAAATATATATTTTTTTATGTTTTGACGTTTATTATATCTTTTTAAAGTATATTTACTACTGTTATTTGGGATGAATGTAATAAAAAGCGTTAATACTTTATTATATCATAAAAAATGTATTTAAATACAATATTCCAAAAGCAGTGAAGAAATTTATTATCCAAATAAAAAAAATTTAATCATAAAAACGATGTGCAGCATGCAACGTGTTTGTCCTTAAAATGCTCATTTTATTAATTTTGTTATCTAATAATGAAAACTGTTTAGATAATTAGAAAAAATTAAGTTTGGGGCGAGAAAGCGATAAAAATATGTTATTTGGTTTAAATAAAAAACGTACAATAGCTGTTGGCTAAGTTTTAGGGTACGTTGCAACAATTAAAATTTTTTTTAAGTTGAAATCTTATGCTTTGCCTTTTATTATTAAAAAAAAAATTAATAATATGCTTACAAATAAAATTTGTTACAATACAATAACAAAAATTTTTGACAAAAAATATTGACCTACAATACAGCCGTTTAAAATAAAATAACCGTTAACTACAAGCATTTTCTAAGCATGTGCTAATTAACGCTTTTTTAAACATAAAATTTGTAATTCAGACTTACTGTTCATTGCATCACTAGTATGAAAAAAATTAAAGCTTTTTTCAAATCCTCAAATGCAGTTAAATGGAGAATTTGTATACAAAAAAAATTTGGAATAAAAAAATTTTTTTAATAAGAAATATTAGCAATAAAAATTTTAAAAACGTTTTTTTTTTAAATCTAGATTATTTTCTTAATTTGAATGTACTAAAAATTTGTATTTGATATTTATTTAATCTTCTCTTTTTAAATTCTTCTTTATTTTATAGATCCATTTTATATAAGTAATTTGTAGATTTAATTATTCTGACAGATTTTCTTTTATAATTGTAGCCAAAGCTCATTTATTTTGATTTTTATGAAGTGATAATAACATTATTGTATTTTATATATTTTAAAGATAATACATTTATAAATATAATATAGTTATATAACGTTTATAAATATTATATAGTTATATAACGTTTATAAATATTATATAGTTATATAACGTTTATAAATATTATATAGTTATATAACGTTTATAAATATTATATAGTTATATAACGTTTATAAATATAATTTATAAATAAATCAAATAAATTTATGCATAACATTTTAAAAGAATTGATAAAATATTAATTAAACTCTAAACATAAATAAATTAATAATGTACTTAAAAAGAGTATATAATTTGAAAATTGAACCTTATGAGAAACATGTTTCATAATAGAAAATGTTAAATAGAAAGTATTAAAACATTATAATGAAATAAAAATGTTTAAGACATTAATAATAAATCTAAAATATTATAAAATAAATAAATGTTCTTGAATTAAGTTCAAAATTTGGCAATTTCAAAATTTTGAATAAACATTATATAAAGTTTAAATTAAGTTCACAAAAATCTTACAAAAAGAATTACAAAATTTAATTTGAATGAAATTTTTCAAATGAACAAGGAGAAGAAAGGTCCCTATCTTCGGAAAACGAATTTAGTTGAAACTACAGAATCTGATTTTTTATGAAAAAAAATGAAATGAAAAAAGGTTTTGGATATAAAAATACCGATATTTCATCAAAAATATAGTGAAAAGAATCGCTTATCGGAACTTAAATAGCCAAACAGCTAAAATTCTTACTAGAAAATGTGTGATAGATCAAAGAAAGTACTTAAATATATTAATTTAAGCTGTATTGCATCAAAAAAGCTTATGTAGTTCAAAAGTTACGAACGATCAAAATATACAAGTGAAATAGAGTAAAAAATTTATCATATATTATATGCTCAAACTATTAACAAATATGTAATAATTTTCAATAAAGCATAACTTTTTAAACACATTTAGCTTTTTTGAGCTAATAAGGCTTAAATTAAAGTATTTAATTTGTACTTTTTTAATATTTGATACATTTTTTTGTAAGATTTTTAGTTGTCTGATCGTTCAAGTTCTTACGACAACTTCTTATCATTATATTATTGAAAAATGTGTATAACTTTGTCTCTGAAATCTATTTAAGTAAAAGAAAAAATACGGGTTAATTTTTTTCATCACCAAACCATGTCTTGTAGTTTTAACCGGGTTTATTTCTCGAAGGTGGAGATAATCTCTCCTTATAAGTAGGCTTTGATCATTAGTTATTTAAGTATGAAAAAAATATTCATACTCAAGATATAATTGCCTAATTAATTATTACAAGTACTTTAAATGAACTTTGAGTTTAAAATTTCAAAAGTTTTTTTTTGGTATTATATTTGTTAGGAAAAATTTGTAGTATTGGAAAAATGTCAAATTTAGTAAAT
Organism: Anastatus disparis; assembly: GCA_017163975.1. Taxonomy (NCBI): domain Eukaryota; kingdom Metazoa; phylum Arthropoda; class Insecta; order Hymenoptera; family Eupelmidae; genus Anastatus; species Anastatus disparis. The sequence goes on along the minus strand of JAFFSR010000272.1, from coordinate 2,299,033 downwards.
GTTTAGGTTCAATATCAATATAATTAACATTTTATTTTAAAAAATACAACAAAATAACGTTTAACACATGAAAACTGTTTTAATAATAAAATTATCAATAAATAATTTTTTTTACATATCATCGGCTTGGATTAAAATTCGGCTGACTTCAAAAAAGCTTTCGGGTAAATTTTAAAATGAAAATTCCAATAAAAAAATTTATAAAGAATATAAATTTTTTAAATAATGAAATGTATAATTCTATGTAATGAGACAATTTGAATAATGAAGTACATATATTTGATGTAAATTTAACGAAAATTTATTTTGTTTCAAAGCATACAAAAATTTTACGTTGATTTTACGTACTTATGTGATACGATTTCCTATGAAAATAATTTTCACAAATTACACAAAACAGTGCAATACTAACAAATATATTATTTTCAAATTTTATTGAGTCATATTTGAAAAGTAACTAAACAAATCCATCTTTACAAAATTAAACGAATACATTTTCTTTTTCAGTTAACTTTATAATATGATAAGAAGTTTTGAAAAAATGTAATGCATTCTTTTTATTGAATACTTTAAAATACCTACTATTTTCTTACGATATTTCTTTCTAAATATACGATGATTTTTTTGCATCGGGTTACATAGCAAATTTATAAGCAGTATTGTAATTAAATTTTTTGTAATTATAATAATTAAACCATTTAATGCGCTTTGATGAAGTTGACAACACTTTTAAAAAAATATGTTTTATCAAAGCATATTTCTTAATTCTTTTATTTATTCTTTTATTGTTCTTTTATTATTCTTTTATTCATTTTAAGTTAAATTTTTGTTAAATCAAAAAAAAATATAATAAAAATATTTAATTTACATAACCATAATAAACCATTTAAACAAATAATCAATTCGAAATTGATATTTTAAGATACATTTCATAATTCTTTAATATTTTTTAATTGGAAGAGATGTTTCCTTCTATCTGTCATCCTCAATATTTTTCTCATAAAGTTTCAAAGATTTAAAAATTGTATACATTTTGTTAATAGTCAGATAGCTCCTTCATCAGCTATAATTTGTTGTTTATTAAAAAGGCGGATAATCTTTTGAAACTTTGAATGGGTTTTTATTTCATATATTATTACTGTAAATTTTCAAATAGCCTCACCGATCATTTCTTTAAGATAATCTCATCTAAAGTATGATCACTTTGGGTCTCAATAAACTATTAATTAATAAAATCAGTATTGTGTGTTTATTTAAAATTCATATAATTTCAGCTTGAAGAACCGTTCAGCTCTTTATTATTAAAATACTAATTTGCATGACATCTTAAATTTTTTAAAGTAATTTTATTACAAAATAATAATTAACAGAACGAGCAGTCAGATAAAATGCAAAATAGTTATTTTTCTGTAAGAATTTTCAATTTTCTTAAATAATTAATCTCTGTGTAATTTAAATTTTAAAACTGTTTATGTAATTTTTGAAAAATTGAGAATTTTCGCCTTTTAAATTTTGTAACTGTTAAAATAAAATTTTATTTTTTAAAAATTAATTAAAAAGAATGTTATCATTCCCCTATATAACTTTAGAAAATGTTACTTTTTTAACGGACAAAAATAATTCAACAATTCAAAGTTTAGTCAAAATTTTGTTTAGTAAAAACTGAAAATTATTACGTTCGTTAAAGAAAATTATCAATTTTTTTAATTTTGGAAATAAAAGTTAATGATATTATAAAGATATGATATTTAATAAAAAAAAAGAAAAAGTCCAATTTTAAAAAATATTAATGATATTCAATGTAATTTTTATTTAAAATGCGCTTTAATAAAGTTGAAATTCGTAGAATTATTTATTTTTTCAGGTAAATTTATCATTTTACTTATTTAAAATAAAATTAGAATTATTCATATTTATTTTCTATTTTTATTAAATTAGTTAAAAATGTCACACATTTATTTAAATTTAGAAAAGGTCCTTTTTTAAGAAACAAAAAAGGTTTTATTATTCGCAATTGAGTGAGAATGAAAAAACAACTTAATTTATAATAATTTTTTTTCAATCTTTAACATCTTTTCAGGAAAAAATTACAGAACTAGCTAGGTTTTTATTTCATATTGATATAAGTTATATATCGATGTAATATTGACATTAAAACTTTTTTTCTATCCCTATCTATAAATATATTTTTTTATATTTTTGAAATAAAATAGAATTTAAGATGTTAAATAAATTTTTAATTTTACTTTTTTCCGCTATAAAAATTGATTGTAAAAATATATAATATTTAAAAATATAACAAAATATTAAAAATAAAAAAAAACTTTTAAATTTACTACGTTTTTATAATGAACCAAAAAGTATAAAATAATGTGTAATAAAATGAAAAATGAATAATGATTTGAAATAAAAAAAACGTGGGGCGCATGTTTATTATTATGTATTGTATGCGCCCCACGTTTTTTTTATTTCAAATCATTATTCATTTTTCATTTTATTACACATTATTTTATACTTTTTGGTTCATCATAAAAACGTAGTACATTAAAAAGTTTTTTTTTTATTTTTAATATTATTTCATACTTTTTAGTCAAATTAAAAAACGTGGTAGATTGAAAATTTTTTTTTTATTTAAATAATATCTTATACATTTTGGTATTATTATTATTATTAATAATATTATTTATCGTGTTGTCCAACAGTGCATATTATATAGCATATATATTGTTGTCAAGGGACTAAAACGTGTTTCATCTATTTTTTTTAGAGAACACGTAATCGCATGGTGAGTTTCCCGCCATTTTGACGATAATGACGCCATTAGAAATTCAACCAAGATTTATTGTTTTATGCATTGTTAGACCATAAAATGAATAAAATACAGTCTCCAATTTTATATGTATAATAGAAAATGCTGTAATTTATGTCTAATAATACATGACAAGTTAAAGAATTTTAAAAATTTTCGAAGATGGTTAGACACTAATGTTAAAAGTATATCTATATATAAAATCTTCAAATCTTCAATTTTGCCAATATCTCCGTATATAATTGTTAAGTGATGAATTTTTAACCTTAAATTTTTTTTTTAAATTTAACTAATTGCAAAATTTTTATTAAATGTAATCAATTTATTTACTACAGTGAAGAGAAACAGGCCTTAAAAGCATCAAGGCCAATTTCTTTTCACACTTTTATCTAATTTCCACGAAGCCAAGCTTGAACGTTGACGGGAGCCGTTGCTTCGTCTCCACTCTTTCTCGACTTCGTTGAGTTAAAGTGGGGACTTAGCGTCGGTTCCCATGCATAAGACGGGTGAGAGCGACGGAGAGAGAGGGATTTTTCTTCTTGACAGTGACGCGCGCGAGAAGGCCAGAGGTGGTACTTGAATGTGTTGCAGCCGCGGGGCTGAGGACACTATCTCCCCCGTCGGGAGATTAGTTTTTTTGCAGTCAATTTATTTTTTTTTTCCTTTTCTTTTATTGAAGTAGTTACATTTCTAAAAAAAAAGAGCGGATTTCTGTCGTCGGTGTTTGTTTTTCTTTCTCTTTCTCTCTTTGCCCGTGTTATATCGTGAGGGTGAAAAAAGGATAGATGGAACTCTGCATGCAGCGCAGGGCGAGTTGGCGGCACCCAGAGAAGCCGGCAATGCAGCCAAGCCGGCCAGCAATGTTTTTCCTCAACCAAAAGATAAGTTTCTGATGAACTATTATAAACAAACCTACTGTAAATGAGTTGATTTTTTTAAAATTATGAATTAATCGATAATAAAATAGTATCGTAATGATTTCATTACTTGATTAAAGAATAAGCGATTGCGGAAGTATTCGTAACTCTCAAACATTAAATATATGGTTATTCAAATACAAATTAAAACTATTGTTAATTCCTCTAAATATTGTTCATTTTTACAAATGTAATTGTAATTTTTTATCATTTCAGAGTACAAAATTTTTTCGAATGATTAAGATTTTATAATAGAATAAATACTGATGTTTGAGAGTTGTTAAATATTTATATTTATATCAAAGCTTTTAAAATTACTTAATAACTAAAAAAATTCTTAATTATTACAATATTATGCTTGTTTGGAGATTGTTCGAAACGCAAAGAACCATTGCTGATTAAAATTCATTTAATTATTTGAAATCTTTGAAATCCATATTATCAGAATAGTAATCAATTTTATTTGTAGAGCATTCTAAAATCTCAACATTTGTTTTTCCATAAAAGAGAATTTTTTATTTGAAATCATATGATATAGTTAAAAATTTTGTTTTGATTTAACAACTATCTTATTAAATAACTAATTAAATTATTTGATTTTCAACTCCATATATATATGTAATAGAAATTTAATAAAGAAAAAGTGCAATACAAAAACCAAAAACGAGTATATTCTTATAAAAAAAATTTAGTAGTTTAAATAATGGTTAACGGCGGGGTTTTAGAGGAGGTAAAACTCCTAGAAAAGGAAACCCCACCTTAATACATGGCGCTCAACACGTGGGACCAAATCGGTAAAAAGATTGTTGAAGGATTAACATCCTTCAATAATCCCGCGTACTATAGTACGCTGGCGCGTATGCGTTTAGCGACGGTACCGGACCGACGGCCTAGGGATTAGTTAGGGAATAGTAACTCTAAAAGATATATGAGGAAGTCCTTGAAACTTTTTATTTTGGGGGTATGGAAAAAGAGTAATTCTTTTTGTTTGGTACATAGTTGATCAAACTTTTCCTTTTGTAAAATAATAACCTCAAATAACAAGAAATATAATGATTTTTTTAAAGAGAATTTTCTTTGATTGTCACAAATTATGATTAAAATAATAAATACATATATTATGCTGCAATGAAATTTATTTATTATTTCAGATCCATTGCAAACTTCATTTGATACATAAACAAAGAATAATTTTAATAAATTTTAAGTAAATAACTATAAATAAATAGATTTCAATTTTAACAAAACAATTAACTATTTATTATAAACTATTGAATTCTTTTTTTTTTTTTTTTTTTTTTTTTTTTTGCTTATTTAATTTCGATTTGATTTACGTATGAACCTTATTTTTTGATTTTCGCTTGTTTCTTACATTGATCTTTAGTATTTTCGAAGCACCAGAATGTACAGACTGTATCTCTTTTGCATATTTACACACATAATTTTCAGAAAAATCCACTACAACATGTATTTCATTCGACTTTAAATTTAATTTATTTATATGAAAAAAAAAAATTCAACTGGTAACTGGTATCATAAACGTGTTTTAAAAATGAAGGTATTAGAAAAGTCATGTCTTTAATCGTTTAAGAAATTGAACACTGGATTTTAATCTTTCTAGTCACATTTATTTGTAAAGTTGTATTATTTTTACCAATTCTGTCTTCCCTTGAAGTAAACCACTTGTAATAATAAGTTTGTGCATTGTTTTTAACGTTTGCAACGACTCTTGCATAATACACCAATTTGTTTAGTAACAAATGAAAATTTGCATGAATCTTGCATAAACATGTGTCTCGATCGGAAAGTTTTTTTTATTTATTATCCAAAATGGTTTACATGTAACAAAAAAAAAAAAAACATGATAGTAGTTTATTTTTTTTTAAATCCTCGAAAACTCGATATATTTCATACTTATACGTAATATATATATAACTTGATCAGAAAGCATCTATAGTCTTTTTATTAAATATAATATTCTTATGAAAAATCGTCTGAAAGACCGATAGTAACTTTACAGTCATGAAGAAACATATCTGTTTACTAAAAATTGGGGGTTTCGTGGATTTCCTCATGTATATATATATATATTTTCATTTTTTTTTTACTGCGAAATAAATTTGGTCATTACATGGTTGGCTGATGAGAATTGGTTTTGCTGGGGGTAACGTGCGGGATTGCTAAATCACTGAAGTATCTAGTTGGGATAAGAAAAAAAAAAATTTTTTTTCTTTCTCTGATACCTTAAGTAAAAAAAAAATTATGAATATACTTCTATATTTATATTAAAATTAAAAGGGATATTTTATAGTATGTTCACGAAAATAAATAATTCTAAATTTTAATATTTTGGAAATTAATATTGTCAAAGTACTTTGAAGTTTGGATAAGGGTTTTATTTTGATTAGATGAGTTGATGAACAGCTGTTTTAAATGAAAATTGATTTAATCTCAGAAAATCACACATTGAAATTAATTCAAGACTTTTTATTTATAGTATTTATATGGATAAATTTGCGTATTGATTATTTTGCGAATTATTAGTTGTAAGCCTTTGTTAATGCAATTTAGTATATTACTTTTTAAGTAAAACTTTGGTGTATAAGGGAGAAATGTTGAAAAATGTGCAATTTAAAATAGCTTCAGCAAAACAAGAGAAAGAAAATTAAAATGTTCCTACTCTACCTGTTAGTTGCATTTTCTCTGACCGTTATAACTAGGATTAACGCAATTTAAATTGATAAATTTTTCGTGGAGATAACGATAGCGTTTTGTAGCGTAGTAAGTAGCGTCAAATAATTCGCATCTCGTAGATCGTAAGTCGCGTCCTAAACAGCTCGAAAAAAATTTTTCGAGCAAAAGAAAAGAAAAGTTATATTCTTTAACACAGAATTGCGAATTTTCAATTCTCGTTGAAATAAGTTCGAAATTCGCAGGTATAAATTGAACAATTTTGAGAAATTTAAAATTGCTAATTTAATTTAAACAAATTAAAATTTTTTTTAAGAGAGAAATAAGTTCCAGGCAATGTCCGGAATGTTTTCTCATGTTAGTATTCATAAGTACTTTTGATTGCTGCCTCAATTTTCTTTCTCTGGTATGGTTGGGACTCGAACCCACGAGCCCACTATATTAGTAAAAAAAATTTTAAGAATAATGAATTTCAATATACATATATATCATTATATAATATACATATATATATATAATTGTAACTAATCAATATGTATTTTTCTTTTTTTTCCACACTTATAGCCATATCGGCTATTGCGGAAGGGTACGAACAGTGATGAGTAGGCCCATCACTTAGTAATTGCCGGAACCAATAGCCCGATCAAGATAGGCCGCGACAAAACAAAGGGGAGTGATCGAATTGGGATCTCCCCTCGTTTTAAAAACACTTTTCAGGTGGACCAGGATTATTAAATAAATTATATACCGCGTCGGAAATATTAAAAAAACCAAATAATAAACCTTTAAAATAATTGCATCCGCTCGTTAATTAGCGCTAAAATCGCGATCTGACCCAATTTAAAACCAAATAATAATAAAAAACAATTTTTTTTTTTAAATCAAAAGTAACTAGCAACGAAATAATTTTCTGACCCAACCGCGTCCGCGAAGGAATCATCATGAATGATTCCGAAAATTTCCTTGATCATGAAATACTCGATTTTCTCTAAAGTAGAAAGTTGAGGCAGGAATCAAAAGAGTGTTTCCGCAAGGGAACAAGGAATTTTTTTTGTTTGTTTTGTTTGCTCGCGTTTAGAAAAGAAAATTGCACCAAAAAGAAGAAAATAGAATTTAAATAATATTTTCTTTGAGCAATATCAACAAAGAATTTAATCAGTTTTAATATTCGATTTTTCCGTGCGATAAGGCAAATTAGAGATAAATAAGAAATGACAAGATCAAAAGATCGTGTCATTAGTATATTACATAAATGCGAATTTTAGATACAATAAATAACCACCGTTATTTATAAACTTTTATTAGCGTAAAAACGATAAAAAAAAATAATAATTAGAAAGATTCGATTTACCTACTTGTAATGCGAAGGTTCAGGGAAAACCCTAAATCTATACTATTAGAAAAGAAAATTTTCTCTTTCTTAAGGTAAAGGAAGGGAAAGGGATTTTCGTTGTAGAGAGGTTCAAAACAGCTAAATGGAGTAAAATGAAGGACATATTTACACCTCGAAAGATTTCCCCTCTGGAGGTAGAAAATTTTTTTTTGAAGGGTAACTAATTATATAAGCTTTACAAAACAAAAATTAACAATAAGAATCTACGAATTACTCAATTTTAACCGAATTTGATAATAAATTCATCGCACATTTCACTTAACACTATATTACTTAACTTAAATAAATAAAATAAATCGTAAGGATATTCAAATTTTGGCACAATAAAAGTTAAATAATATCTTATAAAATTACTAAAAATTGACCATTTTAAAACTTTATTTTCGCAAAAACTGATATTATAAATGTTAAAATTAAGTAAATCATATTGAAAATAAATTTACTTTGAATTAATTAAAATCAAGTTCAAAATTGTATATGCTCAAACGAAACTCAGTAAATTTTAAATTTTCATATTAACATAAAAATAGAGAAATTCAACAGTAAGTGGTCAGTGAATAATTAAATAAGAAAATTTAAGAATTGGAGAAAAATGTTTAATTTATCATTAACTATATAATTAGTTTTTAAAGTAAAACTTGCAACTTAATAATATTAAAATTTTGTTATTAAAACTAAAATTTTTCTAAATTAAATAACTTAGAATAAATTCAAATTATAAAATGTTCTCTTCAGACAATCGTGTGAACATTAACAAACGTTTCTCCTTATCGTTAATGTTATGGCGTCATGCAGTGCATGTGCAGTAAATCATAACGTATTTTTACGTAGCTTCGTATAGCTTAATATACAGTTACATCCGGTCGACTGAAAAAAATAAAAAATATCAAATTCTAGTTTGAAGTCTAAGAAGAAAATATCTCATTACAAAAATATTCTGGCTACTCAGAACTAATCTTCGTTGGTCTCACAAGAGTCAGCAAATAATAAAAGGCGCAACCTAAGAAATTAACTTCTAGATAAATGCAATGGGATCCGAACACACGCAAACGTTAGCGTGTTCAAAAGAATATTAAATAATATGCTTTCAAAATTTTTAAACTTTTACATACAATACTTTTCAATTAAACTTCTTTTCGTTCTCTATAATCTATGAAATTTTGTTTAAAGTTCTAATTAACTTAACCAATACCTGAAAACACATTTTTCAATAATTAAAACCTTGAGGTTAGACAAATACAAAGCAATCAAATAATCATAAACTGTTGCAGTTGTCATGTTTTTCTTCTAAGGATTAAATTATTTAAACAAAATCACCATTAGGAAATGTTAAGAAATAAATTAATAAAACAAATTTTAAAATTAACATACGCTTACTAAACAGGACTCATAAAATTCTATTACGGTTGTTTGGAAATGGATTTTTCTCTTATTCCAGAGGGAAGAAACTAAAGTCCATTTATTTTCCTCTATTTTTACAAATTGTATTATTACAAAGAAAAAAAATGAATTGGCTGCAAATCTCTTGAATGTCTGAATTGTAAAAATAATTCTGACATTTTTGAGTGCTGCTTAGAATAATAACTCTTATAAATGTACCCTTGAACCTCCGCATTATAAAATACAGGTAGTAGGTAGGCAGGGACAGTAGGCGTAACTATTATAAACGTATAAGTTTAGCCGTAGCATAGAGATTCTGTGTGAAAGCATATAGTTTTTTTTTGCAAACCTTCAGTAAATACCGTTCGAGATAGAAAAAAAAAGAATATCTGCAAATAAGTAACCATAAGAAAAAAAATTTTCTTTTCCCTTTTTCTCGAATTCCTAGTGTCATATACCAAAGCATTAATATCGAGGGGGATGGGTCCTTTCGCTCTAGTAAAAGAAAGGCCCTGTGAAAGTCATAAATTTAAACTTTCGAATACAACCTTCTAAATTAAGCCTCATAAAGCTTAAGCCTTAACAAAAATAAATATGACTATAATGAAGGCTAAAATAGTTGCAATTGATTAGAATAAATAAAATTTAATAAAGGAAGTAAAATTTCTAAGTCCTATATTACTCGCCTAAACGCAGTTAAACTAAATAAAAAATTACTAAGTATAATTATTACACGGGGAACTTTAACTTGTAAATAATAAAAAGGAATAAAATATTTAATATTTTGATAAATTAATCATCAGAAAAATAACTAAGGTCTTGCCATAAAATCTTTTTTAAACTAAGTTGTTTAAATGCTAAATTTTCAAAAAAAAAAAAAATTTTCCGTATATGAATATTTTCCAAAATGCAGAAAAATGTTTCAACATTGTGTATAAATAACATTTTATTAAACTATAGTTGAAATCTTTTTGAATAAAACATTTTAAAAGGAAATTTGCCTAAAGCAGTTAAATTAAACTATAAAAGCTACAAAATACTAATGTTAACATAGTAGAATATAGTAAAAACTAATATTCACACTTTAAAAAAAATTTTTCTTTAATAGGTTGTAGTCGAACATAATTGAAAATTCAAAGTAATACATTAAAACCGAAAATAATCCAAGTAAAATGTTACAACAATAACTCTAATTGTTGTTGTTGAACAAAGTTGTCAAATTTTTACATCAAAACAATAATTATAAATAGTGTAATTAACATTAAATAAAGAAAAATCGGTAAATTGACAGAAATTGTGATTGTTAAAAATTCAGAAAAATATAAATGAATGTTGCTTGAAATCTTTTGCTTTTAGAATAGGACTGTTTTTTTACATTTTCTTTGTTTTTGTCGCAATAATTTAGTTAATGAATATTTTTTGTTTAATTAAATATTTTACACTATTGTTATAACTAAAATATAATCTAATTTGAAAATAACTTAATAATATATATGATTCATTAATATGTTAAATTAGCTTTAGACTCAATTAAATCAATTCTTTTAATAAATCCAAAATTTTAGTTTATAAACGCAATAATTATTAATAAAACTTTAAAATAATAATAAAATTCAAATTAATTAATAACAATAAAAATAAACTTGTTAAAGATAAGTATAAGAATTGCAACCATCATTTTATTTTAAATTAAATAATTAAATGTCATAAGAAAAATGATTAATAATTATTACTTAAATTTAATTCTGTATAATTCCACAAAATTTTTTTTAGTACGGCGTCTTTAGTATCCGGTAAATGATTTTAAAATAGAAGCTTAAAAGTTATTCTCCAAGTGTGTTATCGTCAATTCTTCTGGTAAAACCAAATATAATTAAGTTTAAATAATAACTTTTAAGAAACAGCATCAAAATTTAGAACAAAATTGTTTCGCTAAATGTATTTCCAAAAATTTTAATCCTTTTTTCCTACAAATAGTAAATGATTTGTATATTATAAAAACTGTTTCGTTTTAATAAACACATTATTTTAAAATTGAAAGGAATTAAAACGTCTCCGAATTAAGAGATTATTCTTCCGAATCTATTTAGTCAAATAAATTACGTAAACAAAAAGAAATATTATTATTAATAATAATAAAACTAAAATTTTTCTTTTTACATATTATTGTAAATAATTTATTTTATGGAAACTAAAAATCTTGACACCAAAGAGGATGTTAAGAATAAAAAAAAAAAAAAAAATCCGTAATCAAAAACTTTAAGAAATTTTAGCGCGTTCACACGGCGGCAATTGGACACTGGAGTGAGGGGTGCTCATCCTCACCAAGGATTATAAAACCGTTTTTCTTGCTAAATCACGGCCGAGTACAATTGGATATTTTCTTATCTAACTAAACTCTATGCTTTTACACGGGTTAATTCTAGAAATCTGCGAGATGCGAATAACCGACTAAAATAATGAAATATATACTTGACACACGAAAATTAGTGTCCATGCGATTTGTAGTTAGGTTTATCACGTAGAAATTTTAATTAACCTATTGCAGGCATGATGAGAAAGTCTTGTTTCGAGTCCTATATTATCTCTTTTGAATTTTGATCTACGTATTTTCTGTTGACGGTTCTTTTCCACCTAAGGTGCTAACCTTGTCCTAGGAGAAAAACGTTAGCGATAATTAACTAACATGTTTTATGAATAATCTAATTAAACTGACTTCCTCTTCATGCAAGCAAAAATGGAAAGCTCAATAGAATACGAATCCATAATAATAAGTGCGTAATCTATAATAATAATGAAGGATCCGAATTTAAGACAAATTTGAAAAACAATACGATTCACACAAAGGCTAATCCAATTATTTTAAGAATAAATGGGAATTAAAATTAGTTAAAACTATTAGACTTAAGATAAAAAGATGCATGCAAATTTGCTTGTGATAATTAATAGATTGGACGTGAAATTTAGATCAAATGCGAAATTTTAAATAACTAACGAATTATCCGTAAATCTATATATGAAATGCTCGCCAATTCGCAAGCATTTATCTAATTATTTTAATAAACAATAGCAATTGGTATGATTAATAAATTAGAATAAACTAATGAACTGCCAATTTTCATATTTAAAATAAATTTTGATTAAAGTTCAATTACATCATTAACCTTATGCGTAGGAGGTGACGACGTGAATAAATCTTAAAATACTAAAAGCCAATTTAATAATTAAATTTTAAAATTTTTATGCGGAGTTGTGGCCGTGCAGCAATAAACTTTTGCTAAAACTAGAAATAAACTCTATTTTGAAAATTTTTTTTTATTTTAATTTACAAAAATTAAAACTAATTTAAATAATTAAATAATATCAGTCATTCTAAATTTCAGCGCTAAAATTAAAATCACCATAATATATAGAATAAATCTCTGGTTGATAAAATCTTTAAAACTACCTACATGGTAACAGAAATCGGAAATTATCCGTTACCATCCGGGAGAAATAACTTATGGTAACGATCTATAATCCATACCATTTATGGTAACTACAATTTAAACTTAGTATTTATCGCGGAATGCTGATTTTAAAATTTTCAACTAAATAATTCAACTTTAACTTTACTAATATGACTAGTTAATTTAACTAATCAAAATTTTTCAGTTATTTCTATAATTTGTTCTCAGTTTTATTCTCGTTTAGTTAAATAAATTAATAATTACAATCAAACTAACTAATAATTAACCTAACTACTATCTATTTTTCAAATTGAAATTTTTGTTTGTTTGTTTTGTTCATGAAACTATTGCACAATAGATAACATAATTTACCTATATACAATAAAAATAACTAATTTACAAAACCAATATTAAAGATATAATTCGGCAGTAAATATTTATCCAATAAAATAAAAATAAATGATCAAACACTACAAATTATAATTGTTCAAATATGTTAATGCATAATTACGTCATTCTGTTAAATAAATCTAATAATTAAGTATATTCATAATTAACTCTCTATTTAATATAATTTCGAGACCAAAAGTTAGAACCATTTTAAAATGTTTTACATCAGTTGCAACTTGTGCTTACAGTTAATAATAATCGGTACAATAAATTAAATTATTATTACGCTTTATTTAACTAAATTTCATATTTTATAATATTAAGAATTATAGTAATTTTTTTTCTTGATATACAATAAAAACGTAACGCTTATCGTTGCCAACACTAACTTAAAATTTAATGCTGCAAGCCAGAATCTTGTTACAAAAAAAAAAAAAATTTAATGCGATTTTTCTTAAACGTAACTGTCAGTCTCACGTTGTCACCTAAAACAAGTAAGGCGATAAAAATGCAAAGCGTCGCACTAATCATATACTTTTCTCATAGTAATACAACTAGTATTTTAAATATTACCGAAATAAAATATATGGTCTTATATATTTTAACTAAAACCGCGTATACAAGTTGCTATTGTACGAAATCACATTTATAGATATATTTAAGTAAATACTTTAATGTAATTTCGTAAGTTTCAGGTGAACATAATCAACCTATCCAAATCGGAGGGGATTTTTTTTACGCTTATTCCAATAACTAACAGGTATGCATATTTCGGTTAATATGCATCCCAATCAATTTAAATTTAAAGCATGAAGTAGAAATAATTCTAGTAATAGTTTAAGCACTAATGCTAAATCTAATAATTCTGAATAAATTTTGGATCGGAGTCACAAGCAATAATTTTATTTTTTTGTGGAAATATAGTAATATTTTTCTCAAATCATACTTACGAAATAATACGTATCTGCTGGCGGATATGAACGTAATTTTTTTTTTAAAAATAAAAAGAGAAAACAATTTTATTTCTTTTTCAACTTAATAACATAATTTACATAAATAAATTTCTGTAAATCACTAATGAGTAAAAGCTGCTTTATTTCTAAAATCATATAAATTCAAAATCCAGTACCGATAATATAAATATTATAATTATTAAGTAGGTTAAGAAAAACTACTGACTCTCATGGATTGGGCAGATGGTCCAAAAATGATGGCTTTTACTATGTGACTGATCACCATATAGTATGATAAAAGCAACCATGTAGTCAATGATTCAGATGTTGCGACTCGAGTATAATTGCGGATAAAATTACAAAAGAAAAGAATAATACAGGTAAAATACAAAGATAAAGTGAATAAAATGATTTCCATACGGACGCTTTTTGTTAAGGTCACGTTATGATGATTTATAACCGGATGCTTTTTGTTAAGGTCCGAGTACAAAACAATGAAAATATGATATAATGAAATGAATATAGATATCAAAAAAATAAGGGAAAATACAAATATTTTCCACTGCTTCTGTTGATTCCAATGAAACGTCACTGTATAGGACGGGAGCTGACTTGATCAACATACAGTGGAACGTGATGGAAATTTTCGATGTACTGTGGTATCTAACGTCACCGTATGGGGCGGAAGCCAGGTACACAGTGCAATATTTCCTATAATAAGGGGGAATACACATACGGTTTTACGCGGGAAAGGTTTACTGACGCAATCATCAAATAGCTTTGAGAAATTTAACATTCTGTTTTAAGAGTGGAAGCCAAATTTGCATTGTTGTTGATGATTGCCTACAGTAGCCATTTCAGGGTTACGAATATGACAGTGAAATTTTTTTTTTCTCTCAATTTATAGGGGGGACCGTAGTGTAATTTTACAATCGAAATACTATGAGTTAAAAATATATTATAATAAAATGAAAATAATGATGAACAAAATATAAATTACGACGAATAACAATAAATAAAACAAAAGTGTACTGAATCAAAAGAACTACACGAAAAATATATACATTAGATAAATATTAAAAAGAAAAACAATCTTGTACTAGAGGTTCAAGATAATTACGAAATAAAATTATGTACAGAAACTAATTCTAAAATTAATAAAGCAGCACTGTCAATTATTACAAATAAAAGTAAATTTTTCTTTTGAGAATTACCATAAAGTCTTTCTCACGATAAATAAAGATTATAAAATATCATTTTGCTTGAAAGTTTCGTTTTCATACTTTTATCTAAAAATGTGACTCCGACACCAAGAACTGCAAACGCAGAATCTACTGTGGCCAATGAAAAAAAAAAACGACTAAGCAAACTAAAATTTGATGCGTTCCCATAAAATAGTGCAACTTCAGGGAAGAGATTAAAAGAAATATAATATTAATTTAGTTAAGCTAAGGCAAACCTCGAAAGAGAGGGTACCTCTCCCATTAGTTTCATAAGTATATAAGCTACCTGGACAAGACAACGCGCATCAGTCTTGTTCCAGAAGCAACACAGTAACTTTTAACAAATTTTTATAATTATCATAAACCAAGATAGTTAATTAGTGAATAAGTTTCGGCGTTCAAGGTAGTAGTTATATAAAGTGTTAGTGTAACACCGTCTAGAGAATTCAAGTTTGACCAAACTAGGAAAAACCTAGGTAAAATCATATTTTTTTTTATTCATTTATTTTTATACATATACACTGGGTATGTTGCCATCATACAAAAATAATAATAATTTTATTTACGTTTAATTAACTTATTAATATAATACTACTGTTATATATTAATCTAATTAGTAATTTTTTTTTATTGTCTTTATTATCATTCAAATTAATTTTAATAATTACGTGTTTCAACATTAATTCCCTGTGATGATACGTGTTCATCCAAGCGGCGCAGATTAATCCGAAAACAAGCGAGTCAGTCTTAGCCTTCGATAAACGAACATTGCGAATTGATTTCTATATTATCATTTAAATAACTTACTACTCAATGAATGTTATTAACAAATCTTTTCAAAGTTAACGTAAAAGATAAAATTATTGATCATATTTACCTTTAAACTAGTTCATAAAAACTAGTTACGTAATCTAATTTTGACGTATTAGTCAAAAATTTTCTAACTAAATCTAAGTTTTTGTCATATTGTAAGTTCGCCTAAATATCACGCTCACTCTAGTTTACGAATATAAAAATATTAAACACTCACACTTTACTCCTTTCCGACGGGTCGCGAGATCAACCGCTAAACACTTACGTGTCAGTGCGTCAAGCGCACAACAAAGATTCCGCTTCTTTTCTATTTTTTTTTTGTGTAATCCAAATTGCTTAATAATCAATTCATAAATTATTTCACGAAATTCTCCTTTCATAATTCCTATCCAAAATACCTATTTTATCTCTAATTCTCTGAATCCTTCCTATGAACTATCAATAATGTAAAATATAAAATTATATTTAATGGTACGACCATCATTATTGCTGTCAATCAGCATTTTAAATTCTCACAACTCTCTTTAAACCAGATGTTCATTTAAAATATTTTTACATATTTCTCGGACATGTTTTCGTAAAAAAAAAAAAGAAAACATATAGGGTAAAGAAATTCTACGTTTTCTTTCACTCTGTCGCATAAAGAATTATTCTAACAACAGGTATCTTAACTGACAAGTAATCCCTAAATCTAATATAATAATTCAATAATGTTGGACTCTTGTTCCGCATCGAGTACGTGCTAATTACCGGTTATGATTTTTCTCAAATTAATTTGTTTAATATATACACAATTTTCATTATCGACTCATGGCTAACGAAAAAAAAATAAAAAAAAAAACATGATTCCTTAATATAACTCCTATTGTAACACGTAAAGAATATACTATTGATCACTTAAAATTTACTTGTCTAATTGAATAAAAGTATAACAAATAATGATAATATCGTATCTCTTTTGCTATTTTGCAATCAACAAAGATCATATTATTGATTTGAGTTGTTACAAATCATTAATTATAATTCCTAAATATAACTCCTATTGTAACACGTAAAGAATATACTATTGATCACTTAAAATTTACTTGTCTAATTGAATAAAAGTATAACAAATAATGATAATATCGTATCTCTTTTGCTATTTTGCAATCAACAAAGATCATATTATTGATTTGAGTTGTTACAAATCATTTAATTATAATTCCTAAATATAACTCCTATTGTAACACGTAAAATTTACTTGTCTAATTGAATAAAAGTATAACAAATAATGATAATATCGTATCTCTTTTGCTATTTTGCAATCAACAAAGATCATATTATTGATTTGAGTTGTTACAAATCATTAATTATAATTCCTAAATATAACTCCTATTGTAACACGTAAAGAATATACTATTGATCACTTAAAATTTACTTGTCTAATTGAATAAAAGTATAACAAATAATGATAATATCGTATCTCTTTTGCTATTTTGCAATCAACAAAGATCATATTATTGATTTGAGTTGTTACAAATCATTAATTATAATTCCTAAATATAACTCCTATTGTAACACGTAAAGAATATACTATTGATCACTTAAAATTTACTTGTCTAATTGAATAAAAGTATAACAAATAATGATAATATCGTATCTCTTTTGCTATTTTGCAATCAACAAAGATCATATTATTGATTTGAGTTGTTACAAATCATTAATTATAATTCCTAAATATAACTCCTATTGTAACACGTAAAATTTACTTGTCTAATTGAATAAAAGTATAACAAATAATGGTAATATCGTATCTCTTTTGCTATTTTGCAATCAACAAAGATCATATTATTGATTTGAGTTGTTACAAATCATTAATTATAATTCCTAAATATAACTCCTATTGTAACACGTAAAATTTACTTGTCTAATTGAGTAAAAGTATAACAAATAATGATAATATCGTATCTCTTTTGCTATTTTGCAATCAACAAAGATCATATTATTGATTTGAGTTGTTACAAATCATTAATTATGTAGCTCTTCTTTTATATTCCGTTCTAACTATTAGCAATCAGCAATGATGTTATTAATTGATTTAAGACCGTAATTTCTGACTTCGCCCTAACAAAAAGTGAATTGTCGGGGACGACAATAAACTTAGTAAGGGGGAGAGGTCAACGGGTGTCTTACTAAATTATTTAAATCAATGTATTAATAGTTTCCTTTTGTGTGTAATACATTATTAAACTCCTGATAAACTTTTATAAACTTGTTCTAGACTATTAATAAATATTTCGTATGCACCATTTAGTCCTGGTGTATCGTATCAGATTCAACTATTTTACTCTCGGGTTAACCCTTATTAATTTTGTGTAATTAACAATTTTGTGAACTTATTCTTCTATTTCTTCAGGATTGGAATAAGTTCAGAATTGTAAATGAAATTTATTCTAATCTTTAGGTATTGCTCTTAAACTATTTTCTCTATGGAAATATCCCGGTTGTCGAGATGTCAACGCTTGTTAAAGCAACCTTTAAAATGCTGTGCTTGAGTTCAAATCCGAGTACATTTTCCGATGTTAAAGTAAATACTTTATAATTGCCCAAGGGAAAATATAAAGGAAAATTCTCTATTCATTTAAAAAAAAAAAATTTTTACATTAATTGTGCGACACTTTAATCCTTCTCTAATGGAGTGCTACACTCTGAGTTCTCGCGTTAGAACACTCCTACACTCTGGCAAATTTCCTGTCTTGACGTTAAGCAAGCATAAGAATTTATTTTATTCTTTTATTTTCATGTTTATTCCATTTTACTGTTGGAAGTTATTCAACAGCACGTCCTCTTTTGCCAATAGGTTATTTTAATGTAATGGACTTGCAAATAACTTCACTCGTTGGAAAAGCATTTCCCTTTATTTTGCTTCAGAATTCTCGCTTATATTACGTTGTAATTGTTGTAGTTGTTACAACAATAGACCCGTAATAAATTCTCCGAAAATTCTATTTCTTTTTCTAAGAATCATTGTTGTTGTTCCGTTAAATCGTGGTTATTCCATTTTGTGTGATAAAAGTCTCTTTGTTTATAATTAAACTACGTCTAATATAACAAATGGGTTAGATCATTATTAATAACTTTTTAAATTCTGCTTCTTTACATCCGGTAACCTTCGTCTGTCACTTAATGTTGCTAAATTCAGACACGGGTACGTCAATTTGACAGTTCCGGTATATTTCTCGGTAACTATTTAAAATTTTAAATTATCCTAACCATTTCCACCCTTTCCCTGACCGTGGTATTATCAGGTTACAATATGAAAGCGTTTTGGAGATTGTTGCTAGTCAATAATTTCTCCTTAAGATACTGCAGCTACTTATATGCATCTTTAGAATAAAAAAAAAATTTTTATATTCCTGCTATTCTCCCATGACCACAACAAACGAGGTCCTATGGACATTAATCCTAATTTTTAGACCCTCGATTGATCTAAGTTCAGACTCTTAAAGACTGGACAATAGCAGTGGGATTTCGGAATCTCTTCGTTGCTGAAAAGTTCATTGAACGCGAATCGGGAGGTGGATTGACTTGCTCGAAAGTAGGGTTGATAAAGCGTCCATACTATGTATATGGCTCTGAACCTACTGAGGGAATCATCAAAAACAAAAAAATGTTCAACTTTATCTTATTTTCTTTGTTTAATTTAAAAAACTTTTTGTTCTTTATTAAGTACTTTGCGTATTATTTTTAAACGTTAAATGTGTGGCAACTCACCAGATTTTAATTGAACAAATAAAACCTTGAATTCACTAACTGTGTAAATTCTCCTTTTAGGTGCGAAACTCTGCGAATTGAACCTATAGCTAGAAAATTAAATTCAAGGATAGTATTGCCATAGGTAATCACTAAAATTAGTCTATTTTTATTATTTGGGGGTTTTAGCAAGACTAGGTAACGAATTACGGGGACCGGAAGTAGAAATGCCAGACAACACGAATGACGCTCAAAACCGAGACGGACAAGCCGATCCATCTATGCTGATGATGACGGCTATGGCGAATAGCTTCGCCTTACATAATGCCCTGAAGGGCCTGCGCAGTTTTGACGGGCATAATATGCCTTTAAAGGACTTTATACAAGATGTTCGTAATGGAAAAGAATATGTGCCTGTAGGAAGTAAAGGACAGTATGTCAAGGCCGTGCTAACGAAGTTGCGCGGAAATGCTAGAGACTGCACATATGGACATTCTTTTGCCAACATCGACAGCCTAGTGAATCATTTGAAGACTAGATTCGCACCGGGCAAGACGTACACTTACTATACGACTAAAATAAATGACATAAGAATGAAACAGGGAGAGACCGTAGGAGATTTCTACGATCGACTAAACATTCTGCTCAGTGGGGCTAAGAATGCTTTAAAAGACGACATACCAGGGGCAGCAGACGCCAACCGGAATGACATGATAAAACCTCTAGAGCACGCAGCCAGAGACATCTTCATTAGAGGATTACCCGCGGACATCTCTGTACAAGTGGATGGGAAAAATCCCGCCACCCTGGCCGATGCATATAAAGACGCAGTGCGAATTGAGACTCGCATGGAAGCAAAGATTTTACCAGACACCAGATACAAGTTCCACGGACAAGTCCCCAAAGTAAATTGGGAACAGACGGAATTCTCTGCGGTAAACCAATGGAGACCAAGGACAAACCTTGAATAGTGGGGTAATGGGAAGACTGAACAACAAAGAGAACCACAACCCTCCACTAGCTACCAGCGAACACAAGGGTATGCTTAAGGGTACAATGCATATAGAGCACCGAATAACTATAACCGGATGCCCCCGACGCCAACTGGAGCTCCGGACCAACCAGTATTTAACAACTTTAAACTGGCAGCTGGCTCGTCGCAATCAAGAATCGACGGGACAAAGACAAGAAACACCAATGCCATACCAGCAGAAAGATCAAATATTGCAATTAAACGAAACCGGAAAAATCCAAATACCTGAAGGCTGTACTGGAAAAACAACACAGGTGACTCTAGGAGGTATGACCGCTCGGACCAGTACGGAGTTCATTACTTACCAACCTACGCTACAACTGGATATCATTAACCTGTTGACCAAGAGTATTCCTGACAATGTGATTCATCCCAATGAATTACCGCAAATCTTAAATCTTAAAGGTGACTACAATTGGAATAACCATGACATGCAGCAAATCTCTTCTGAATTAAAAGAGATCGCTCAGCATAAACTAGAAACCAACCACATACATTACGCTATGTATGGGAATTTGGGAATGGGAATGCTACTGTGCTTTACGGTTATAATATTATCCGCTAAGGTCATAACGTGTAGACGCAACCGTGGTAATTATAAACCACAAGGGAGAAGGCAGTGCAAATCTGGAATCACCCAAGAACTAGCAACTGTGACCTCGGGTAGAAAAGACAACACCGACCACAAGACTGAAAACAACCCTATGACGGCTCAAGTTACTAACGAACGAGGGCTTGCACAGACCGCTTTACTCGACCGTTAATATGTAAGTTGACGTCTCTCTTTTTAGACGACCATCTCTCAAGATGTCGACAAATGAGACCTTGCAGTTAACCAACAACAAAGACCAAACCCTTTGGGAAATCATCCGAGATCTCGAACGACAAGGGCCTATCCAACAAATCACTACGTTGGAGTATCGTAACCATAAGTATACCCGACTCCAAATAAAACTTTGCCAACCAGTGCCTGCAGAAACTTCTGTACCAACTGACAAGGCTGACACGACAGACATTGATCCAAACCGACTTTTTTTGTTTAGTAACAAAAAATGACACCGTGCAGACCTTAGCTTCTGCATTCCGACGGTTTGACCCGTTAGACTATGTGTACATTACCCGTGGGAAATTAAACGACAGTAGATACGGATACGTAAGATTCCTAAATAAAACTGACGCTCGAACGGCTTTGCTACAGACCCGTAATAAATATGGAACAAGACAAGCCGAGGCTTTAAGACAGAAACGTAAACGTAACGAAACTCATGACATTTGGAGTAAATGCAGTAATTGTAACCATGACATTACTACACAGTATAGACGCACACACATGCTAATGTGCCATGACCAACAAACTAAGACAGACGGTTCCGAAAGACAACATGATGACCATATTAATTTTATAAGCAACCTGTGTAAAAAACCAATCACAGGTAATTACGCATTGCATAGTAAAGACTGCGTTCACGCGCAAGACATACCTATATTACCGGAGACCACCTCTAACCAGGTGTCCGATGCAACTGAGTTACAATCTAACTCATTGACATGGGCTGACGTGGCTACCAATAATGTGGCCCCGCCCACCGCTTCTATACCTTGCGACAATGCTAAAAGGCATTCTTTTTCCTTGACGGAGTATAAAGTGCTCCAACAGGCAATACGCCTCATCCTCAATCCTGCCGAACCTAAACCGCTTGCTTTAAATGTAGATAATTTAGAACTTGACTAATATTCACCCATTTTTTTTTGCTAATTAACGTGTAAATAGCATTCTGTTAACAAATGCATGCGACTAACCCAACAAACTACCATAACCATGTTCTAATACACTTTTGTTTTAGGTAACGAGACGAGAGGCAACCTACAACACCTGCCAGTATGAACTGCTGGCATACCCCACCACCAACGGCCAAAGGTTTGGCCAGACCACTTTAAACTCTCAACCTGACGGGGCAGCGTTAAAAACAAAAATCAACCTACCTACAGGGGGAGCAAACGGAAGAGAACCCCGCTCCTCCTGTGAAGACGGAGGAATATAAAAATTCAAGATTAAAGATATAATTTAACTAACTAAATAATTAAAATCTTAGCGATAAATGTCAAAATCATTTTTTTTTCATTTATTTAAATTCAAATTTCAATTTTCAATGTTTGTTATCCTGCTTTCTTTTATTTTCATTTAAATATTATGTATTTTACCTTTGTAATGCAGGTTTTTCTGGGTGCTGGAACTCGCTCTGACTACAACGCGTAACTACCGGGGACGGCAGTTTTTCTTAGTAAGGGGGGGTGTTAAGTGACGAATTTTTAACCTTAAATTTTTTTTTTAAATTTAACTAATTGCAAAATTTTTATTAAATGTAATCAATTTATTTACTACAGTGAAGAGAAACAGGCCTTAAAAGCATCAAGGCCAATTTCTTTTCACACTTTTATCTAATTTCCACGAAGCCAAGCTTGAACGTTGACGGGAGCCGTTGCTTCGTCTCCACTCTTTCTCGACTTCGTTGAGTTGAAGTGGGGACTTAGCGTCGGTTCCCATGCATAAGACGGGTGAGAGCGACGGAGAGAGAGGGCTACCTTTCTCTGTCTTCGCGCTCTCCCCCACAACAATTAGGACGTTTGAAGCTGGCTTGGAAGCTAATTGTGAAGAGAGATTTTTCTTCTTGACAGTGACGCGCGCGAGAAGGCCAGAGGTGGTACTTGAATGTGTTGCAGCCGCGGGGCTGAGGACACTATCTCCCCCGTCGGGAGATTAGTTTTTTTGCAGTCAATTTATTTTTTTTTTCCTTTTCTTTTATTGAAGTAGTTACATTTCTAAAAAAAAAAGAGCGGATTTCTGTCGTCGGTGTTTGTTTTTCTTTCTCTTTCTCTCTTTGCCCGTGTTATATCGTGAGGGTGAAAAAAGGATAGATGGAACTCTGCATGCAGCGCAGGGCGAGTTGGCGGCACCCAGAGAAGCCGGCAATGCAGCCAAGCCGGCCAGCAATGTTTTTCCTCAACCAAAAGATAAGTTTCTGATGAACTATTATAAACAAACCTACTGTAAATGAGTTGATTTTTTTAAAATTATGAATTAATCGATAATAAAATAGTATCGTAATGATTTCATTACTTGATTAAAGAATAAGCGATTGCGGAAGTATTCGTAACTCTCAAACATTAAATATATGGTTATTCAAATACAAATTGAAACTATTGTTAATTCCTCTAAATATTGTTCATTTTTACAAATGTAATTGTAATTTTTTATCATTTCAGAGTACAAAATTTTTTCGAATGATTAAGATTTTATAATAGAATAAATACTGATGTTTGAGAGTTGTTAAATATTTATATTTATATCAAAGCTTTTAAAATTACTTAATAACAAAAAAAATTCTTAATTATTACAATATTATGCTTGTTTGGAGATTGTTCGAAACGCAAAGAACCATTGCTGATTAAAATTCATTTAATTATTTGAAATCTTTGAAATCCATATTATCAGAATAGTAATCAATTTTATTTGTAGAGCATTCTAAAATCTCAACATTTGTTTTTCCATAAAAGAGAATTTTTTATTTGAAATCATATGATATAGTTAAAAATTTTGTTTTGATTTAACAACTATCTTATTAAATAACTAATTAAATTATTTGATTTTCAACTCCATATATATATGTAATAGAAATTTAATAAAGAAAAAGTGCAATACAAAAACCAAAAACGAGTATATTCTTATAAAAAAAATTTAGTAGTTTAAATAATGGTTAACGGCGGGGTTTTAGAGGAGGTAAAACTCCTAGAAAAGGAAACCCCACCTTAATAATAATTAAATATATTAATATATTTTTCGGTGGGAATATATATTTTTAATTATATTATCCAACAATGCGTGCAAAAATATAATATTGAATATATTAATATATTAATATATCAAAAAAAGATTTTTAAAATTTTCGAAGATGTTTAGACACTAATGTTAAAAGTGTATCTATATATAAAATCTTCAAATCTTCAATTCAACATCTCCGTATATGATTGAATATATTAATATATTGTTCGGTAGATATATATATATATTTTTTATAATATTGCATTGTCATCCAGTTCTGAGCTATATTTAAAATTTCAAGTCTCTAGCTCATCGGGAAGTTAGTTTACAATCGGTTGCAAAATTTGTACCGAACAGACAGACAGACAGACACCAAAGCGAGTTAATAAAAACATAGTAAAAAAGAGGCGGAACATCGGGTTCGAACTTGGCAAAATTGGGATCATAGCGAGATGCGTTAGCACTTAGTGACCACAGCCAACGCATACATTAGTTGAATAGGGTAAAAAGTTACATATGTTCATCGCCCCCCAAAAGATTTTATTTATTATTATTAATTTGATTATACCTTAACGACTTTTATTATTAAAAAATATATTTATGTTTCAAATAAAAATATGTGATTAATCAACGAATTTTCGGGACGGTTAATCACATTTAAATAAAGCTATAACGTGCCGCGGCGAAAACGAGCTAAAGCGAGTTTGCCGTAAGTTTACCTACGCCACTGGGAGTAGCGTGTTTCGTGTGTTTGTTTCCTCCCCTCTCGTTTGCTTCTCTATGCGCGTATAGACGTGGAGGGGCTTTGCGCGTATAGTTCGGACATTTGTCCATGTGGCGGCAGTAGTTTACATTAAATTTTAACGGGCACGCTATCGCCTATGCTCATTGACAATCTCTACTAATCTCTGATATTACATTTTTTCAATAAAAAAATATAGCATTGTTTTTAAGAAAGTTTTACTAACTTTCAATACTATTTTGGAAGTAACTAATTTCTTAAAGTTAATAAGATATTTTTCTAATTTCGAACATTGTTCTTCTCGAATATAATATTGTACGAAGAAAAAGAATATATCAAGGTTTTTTTTTTATTTTAAAAATTATTTTATTAATTTAAAAATGATTTTCCTTTGACTCAAAGAAATTCATTTCTTTGCACCGTATTTCTTATATTCAAAAACTCCTTCTTTAAAGTTAAAAAAAACTTTTTATGCTGTGTAGTCACAAATTTTGCGTGAAATTCCGCAATAAAAGGAACATTTGAACATACTAATTTAATATCATTTCAAAACAATGTATAATAACTATTTTTATGGTGGAAAATAAGGCTTCCTATTTTTTATTAAACATTTTGCAGTTAAAAATGAAATTTCATTTCCTTAATATGAAAGGACAAAGATGAGCCACCTGCTCTAGGATGAATTTAGAACAAACGTGCCTGTTTCCTTTTAATATCTAATATCACTAATGTCAAATTATTCTTTTCTTTTATGCTATATTATTGAAAAAATCAATAACTTATAAAAATATTATATCTTTTTACTATTTAGTTTTTGAATAACACTAATTTAAAAATTCGTTTCATGACACAGTAGATAATAAAGTTGAGATTAAGATTAGAAAAGGACAAAAATAAATGACCTATTATAAAACAAAATTCTTAAGGGTTTGCTTTATCGATCAAATATAGTTTAAAAATAAATTTCGTTTTTTTTTCATATGAATAAATATCGGAATTGTTTGTGATCCCTAGCAGAAATATAGAATGTTTAAAAATGTTTAAAACTGTTCAAAACTGTTTGAAACTGTTTATAAGTGCCAAATTTAAGACATTTAAAACAGTTATGAACAGTTTTGAACATTTTTAAACACTTTCAAAAAGTTTTGAAAAGTTCAAAATGATTTCAAACGGTGTTTAATAGTTTTGAATTTTTTATGTTGAAAAGTTGTAGATTATTTTGAATATTCAAAATATTTGAAACAATTTTAAATCAATATGAACTATTTTTTATTAACTTGAACAATTTTAAACAGTTTTAAAAAGTTTTAAAAAGTTCGACATGATTTCAAACAGTGTTTCACAATTTTGTGTTTGTAAAAATGTTCTTATATATATTAAAATTTGTATAATATATACGAGAAAATGTTCACTTCAGTTTCAAATTATTCTGTATTGTTCAATACTGCTCAAAAATGTTTAAAACTGTTTATAATTGTTTTAAATGTCCCAAATTTCACATTTATAAACTATTTTGAACAGTTTTAAACATTTTTAAACATTTTTAAACAGTTTTGACTAATTTTAAACTATTTCAATAAGTAATGCACATTTTATATTTCCACTAGGGATTGGAGATATCATCTTCTCCTCTATTTTATTGCCAGTGGGTCTCTTGATCGCTGTGGACTGAGACTTGTGATTTCACCTTACTTATGTAATTTTTATAGGCCAGGGAGAATTTATAATTGGTTTTTCCTGGTCTCCTAGTTCTATTTCACAGTCAAAAATTCAGAAAAATTTTTCCAAAATTTTCCCGGAGATTAAACTTTGGTCTACTACAGCATGAGCCAAGAGCCTTAGTCCCTGCGCTACCACCTATTCTACTTGTAGGTATGAACTTATTTTAAATGAATGAGAATCGGAAGAGTGTAAATATGTTTAAATTTAAAGAACAATCTGAGAAAAATCATACCTACTGAAAATATTGTATGAACTCTCATGTGAGATCTCATATGAAATCGCCTATGAAATCTCATATATATTCGTTGAATTTTGAAAATAAAATAAATGTATGTGAGATCTCATGTCAGATCGCACATATATTTATTTTATTTTAAAAATTTAACGAATATACATTCGATTTCATATGCGATCTCATAGGCGATTTCACGTGCCATCTCATATGCAATCTCGTGTGCGATCTCATATGTGATCTCACATGAGATCTCTTATATATTTTATTTAATTTAAAAAATTTGAAAAAGATTTTTATTACTTTTTTAGTTTTTTCGGCTTGTTCTTTAAATTTTGACAAATTTTGACATTAGCTATATTAATACTATTATTTTAGTTAAAATAAAAAAATCCTTTAGAGCGGTTATTTTTTTATGAACTTGAATCGCAAATTATATATCAAAGTTGCCAAACCTAACCCTGAAATACTATAAATTGCTAATTTGTATATAACTTTTTAAGTATTTGGTAGATTTCTTTAGTTGTTTGCACTAAAGTTGAATCCTACTAATTTTTTTATTGAAGTGAAACATAAACTTGGATCAGAAATATTATCAGAAGGGGGAAGCATCACCATACCCTCAATTTATATAATTACACTAATATTATAAATACGTATTCGCACACTAGAACATCATCATATTCAATAAATTTAGTAGAGCCATATGACCCAATGTATCTTGCCCGTTTTAGTAGTTCTAATTTTCGTTTTTGCATGGTATTTCATGGCGTCACTTTCCAATTAAGAATTAGCTTCCGATTAACTTTACTAATCGAAAATAGCTAAAAAAGAATTTTGGCTAATGTACATACTTCCGTTTCTCATACGATAAAATGAATAGATATTTACAAGTGAAAGCAATTATGATATGTGTTTTTTTTTTAAATAAATTAAATTACTTTTTTAGCTACTTTCGATCAGTAAAAAATGCCTAAAACCTCGTCTAAAACTGACCTTTAACATGTAAAATAGTATAATACTAAAATATGTGTATTACCTTACTTTTAACGTTCAGACTTACATTGCATACAAATATAATTCTTATTATGAAAACCATGTGAATAGTCTGTATGAATATGATTATATATCATGGTTTGAAATTATATTCGAGCACGATTTTGAAATTTTTCAGATTACGGTAGATTCGCGACTGAATCATGAAAAGAAGCAATAAGATTGCGATAATACTTTAAAATAAAAGTAAAATCAATAATTTTTGAGTCAGAAAAACCTATATTATTTAAATCTGTAAGACGCTATTGTAAATGATATGTAAAAATAATTTATCAGTATGATAAAAAAAAGATAATAAATACTAAGTCACTGTCAGTTCATTAAAGGTAGTTTGTCATAATGTTCTAAGACATAAATGAAGCTGCAACTGTTTTACGGCGACATGCAAATTGTGTAACAATTGGTAAGACGTGTTATGCCGTAAATCTGAACCAGATGCAGCGTGCGTCATAGAACGACAATACCTATTGATTAGAAAAACTGTCATTAATCAGTGAACTGACCCCGAGCCTCGTATACATGATTTCGTCTGTGATATGAAATAAGTATCTCAATTTTTCAATAAACAAATTCTGTACGAACCTTTGTATACAAACGGCATCGCTCCAGACCTCACTGAAAAGTGATGGCCTTCTCGAGTGTAAAAGGCGATATGCATAATTGTAGTGACTAGTATCTTAACTATTACTTGTAAATATTGTCTAAATATTCGTAAAAAATTTGTTTGTTCTTATTATTATTTAATCGCCAAGTATAATTACACTTGAATATAGTTTAAAACCATAATCCATAATGGCATGCTTTAGATAACGATTGTTTTGTAGATGTAGTGTGGAATTATTTAATCGTAATTTTATTAATACTAGCTACATTCATGCGCGCGAAGCGCGCAACAAATTTATACTCCAGGGTCAACTATGGATATAATAACATCTATAAACATGATAAGTAATTTTAATAAACGAAATTATTTTAGTAGCAATTTTATTGTTTTTAAAAAAATGATGAGTGGTCATCTATCAAAAATTTATTTTAAATAAAAACTAAAATTATGAACCTTAAAATCAAACAGTACGAAGTGCCTTTAATATGACATCAAAAAATAAAAAAATTAAATTAAAAGAAATTTTTAATATAATTTTTTACATACATAATTTTCAATATTTATATTAGTTTTTTGGCATGTAGGATATAAGATCAAACTCTAGATACCGCAGCATACAACTGACCATGATCAAAAACTTCTCTTCATCAATCAATAATTATATTATTCTTTTAAGCAGCTAACAACAGCTAAAATTTTTTTTAAGCAACTGAATAAACTAATAGCAGTATCTGTTTCAATTTTTCTTTATTTACAACATATAAGTGATTTGATACATAATAGAGACAAATCTGCGTTGGTTACACACTGTAAAAATTCTAGCCATAGCTTTGATACAAACATAGGAACCTCAAACATATTAGACATTGAATGCAACTATCAAAAAAGATTGCTATCAGAAATGATACATGTTAAAAAATATGAAAATTGCAATAATACACGACACTGAAAAATTAAACAACGTATATAATAAATACATAGTTGAATTATTAAAAAGAAATTAATTTTTTTGATTAAACGGTTTCAAGAATAAATTATTTACAATAAAACGCAATAATTGTTAAATTAGATTAAATATAATTAAATCAAATTCATTCATGTGAGTCAAAATCTTGAATCAAATACCAAGTACATAAAAGAAAACACTTGCTAGTCACTTTGTACATACGTAACTCACCTAAATTACCTATGTTAAAGATTTGTATAACCAAAGAAGATAGACGCTTATAGAAGGATTCTTCTGGGTTACATTTTTTGTCCGAAAGCCTGGGTAACACTTCAACATTGTTTGTATATCTATACATATGAAAAATGTGCTATATATATGATATATATAGATATAAAAATACATGGGATTTGATGGCGTCCCCAAGTAGCTGGGTAACAGAACCAACTCATTTTTGGCAGAAATTTCCCATGTACGCTTCTATCAGCGTCTATATTCGTTGGAATAACTTATACTTCATAATGTCACGTAGATCATGATGACGCATATTAGATTGCGAAAATTTTTATTATTAATAGAAATATCTATTATTATACATTTTTATAAAACAAAAATAGTTATTTAATACCACATGTTTAATACTTGTAAGTTTCATTTTTTATTTTTATTGTTACGCCTAAAATGTATTGTTTCTGGTGATGTTTTTTTAATGTATTGTTGATGAATTTAGAAATTTTTAATCATTAAGAAACTGTTATCAGTTGTTATTAAATTTTGTTTTAGCACCTGAAGTGGCCTCTCTAAAAAATAGAGGAGAAAAGTCGTTTTTTCTCTTATAGAAATAAAGAAAAATTGAAACAGCTGCTGCTATTAGTTTATTCACAGTTAGAAATATCAAAGACAAAGTCTGTTAAAACCAGTTAATAGACAAAAATGTGTGTTACTTTAACAAACAAAATGTCTTTAAAGGATTTAACAAACAAATGTCTGTTAAAATTTTACTTATAAATTACAGACATTGTCTGTCAATGTACTAAAACTTTTTTTGGTCTTGTTTTCCGTACACATACATACACGTTTTATATATAGTTTTATTTTTTTAAATTCACGTTTAAGGAGTCTCATGTGCTAGCTATAGTTTGCTATAGTTTGTTGTTCATAATAATCAAAAGTTTAAAAAATTCTTCAATATTTTGAAAAACATTAATTTATACCTGGAAAAAAATCTCTGCAAATTTTTAGTTAGACTTATCGACTGATTTTATTATTTATGCTCACTTAAAGTTTATCTTTTTACTACTATGAGATACAAAACACGCGGACTTCGAGTGAGCACATATAAAAAAATTAGTTGATAAGACTACTTGAAAATTTGCAGAAATTTTTTTCTAGGTATAAATTAATTTTTATCAAAATTTTGAAGAGTTCTTCAAACTTTTAATTTTTATGAACAACAAACTATAGCTGACATATGAGACTCCTTAAATTAATAAATGTACAAGAACTCAAGAAATATTAGAAAGAACGTTTTTTATTATATCTTATACAATATTATATTCGTTTATAATATGATATTCGTTGTCTAATGAATAGCTTTCGTGACATTTACAATCATATAATTTTAATAATTATTAACAATTTTTATAAACAAATTATAATAATACGTTTTTTCGAAAAAAAAAAAATTATGATATTTTTAGGTCATTTTGAGTAAAAAAGGTTCTCATGAACATATTGCTAAAATGAACTGAATCGGCAAAAAAAATCGCAGTTTGAAAAAACGCGATTTTTCAAAACTTTGACAGCCTATAGCTCAGCTTCTACTGATTTCATTTTAACTCACAATAGCTTAAATTGTTTGTTAAAATATAAACTTAAAGATTACAGTAGTTAGCGACCGTATTTATAAAAAATCGCGTTTTTTCAAACTTTGCAATTTGTTTTCTGCCGATTCAGTGCATTTTAGCAATATGTTCATGAGAACCTTTTTTACTCAAAATGAACTAAAAAAATATGATAATATTTTTTTTTAAGTGCATTTTTATAATTTGTTTATGAAAATTGTTAATAATTACTAAATGCGCCATTTTCAGACATTCTACCCAAAAAATTCGGATTCAGCAGGTCAAAAATACATAAAAAAACCTGGGTAGAATTGAGGACCTCGATCGACCAAGACTTATGTAGTTTGCCCCTGGACTATCTGTTTTAGTCGTTTGTTACGGACATTTTCAGAATCAACTGACATAAAGTCTGTCGTCACATCCTTGTTTGTTACTTCAACAGACAATTGAGTAACAGAAAATAAAAGTTAACAGACTACACTATTGTTTTTAACCGTGTTCAGTTCCTTAAAACAATAATTATATTATCAAACGTTTGTCCACGTAATTTATTAATCGTCATAGCAAAAGATAATTCACGTGAAAATTACGTTCTTTTAAATGTAAAAGGAATATTCATTTTCACAATATAATCTACTACGGTTTGGAAAAATATCATCTTATACCACCCGTCAAAATTTTACATTTTAATAAATGATTAGAAAATTCTAAAATTTGCAATCTCGCACTATTGCATGAACATACTTATATTTCTTATAAGCATTACAATAAATTTTTCTCTCAAATGTAATTTACTGGAAGGATTAAAAGAATTTAAATATTCTAGAAGAAACATTTCATCTGATTCATTAATGATTTTCATCACTATCAATTTCCGAGTTTTAAAATAATGTATGAAAATAATATAAATTTTGCAATAAAGAATCAAAAAGTTTTTCACAAAAAAAACATTTTATTTTTTACTTGCAAATTTTGTTTTAACTCATTCATATAAAATTGTTTTCACTAATTATTATATGCGTTACATCTTTAGTTTGGATAGCATTAAATTAAATTAAATATTGCAGTAAATTAAATTTTTAAATACTATTATTGGTAATAAGAGTTTAAAAATCCCTCATTATTTAAAATTACAAAAGCATCTTTTTCATCCTTATATATTTAATGACTACTAAATAAATGACTTTACTTAGCTACTTCATAACCGCATTATAGGTAATAATAAATATATCTATTACATTTATTTGAACTTAAGCATTTACAAAAACGCTGCCAAGTGCTTTGGTGTAATGCTTTCTCATAGAGCTCATTGTCTTAGAGTATTTTGATTTCATTTTGCTTTCTCAAAGAAAAATTATTGTATCGGTGAAAAAATTTTTTCTATTTTTTCGTTAATTTGTACATATTTAGACTCCGGGAGTCGAAAAAAGTGGTTTCAAATAAAAATTTTTTCAAAATTTTCAAAATGCTCTAAAATTAAAACTGCACTAAGAAAATTAGTTTAAAAAAATTTTTTTGTTCTGACAATAGCGGATAACTTCCATGCGAATTTTGGGGCAAATCTATAGAGTGATTTACGTAAAATAAAAGAAAAATGAATTTTTTTTTTCAAATTTTACAAAATTATCTAAAATTAAAACCACGCTAAAAAAATCAGTTTGGGTGGGGCTCGAACATTAGAATGTTTTTTATTTAATGAATATTTATTTAGAGTGCCACAATTACGAATAGCGTATTCCATAATTTAGAATAAAGTAATAATGAATTTTCATGATTTCAAAAAGCAGTAGTGATAATCTCAAATTATTCGATTAAAATATTTAGAGTTCTTTCGAAATCTTGATATAATTTATTCTAAATTTAGACGTACATTTATTTTGCTACTTCTTATTTCGATAAAGTGAATATTCTAAAATGCTTTACTCGCATTAGTTATTTTCGTTACTTCAGTCGCTGAAAATACGAAAATTCTTAAATGAATAAATGAACAGTCTCGATATGCACATAATTTATATGAACTTCTAAATAAATGTTAATTAAATAAAAAACATTCTAATGTTCGAGCCCCACCCATCAGTTTTCAGAAGTTTTTCTTTTGGTAATCGCAAATAATTTCCAAGCAAATTTTAGAGCAAATCCATCGAGTACTTAAAGTAAAATACAAAAAAAAATTAAAAATTAGAATTGAAAAAAAATGTTTTAAATTGTTCTAAAATTAAAACTATGCCAAGAAAACCAGTTTTCAATAGCTTCCGTACCAGTTAGACAAAAAAATAAATTGTATGCAAAATTTGAAGGAAATCTGTCGAGTACTTTTCGAGATCTAATTGACGTAATGAGTACATACACACACACATACATACAGACATTTTCTGCCCTACAAAAAAAAAATCAGGCGAGAGATCATTACATGAGATTTTGGCATGATAAATCACCTAAGAAATCAGATGATTTCTCGCCTGATTTTTTTTTAACAGAGTGGAAACCACTTTTTTCCACGAGTCTGAATATGTACAAATTAATAAAAAAATAGAACAAATTTTTTTATTGATACAATGTTTTCTTTATGAGAAAGTAGAAGTGTATTAAAATATATTTATATCTCATAAATCTTAAGACATGATACACATACAACATTATTTCATTTTAATAGTGTTATTAAATAAACAAAATCAAGTTTTTAACCAATCAAAAGGATTTTAAGCATCAGATAAGGGTTTTTAAAACTATTCATGGATCAAACTTTTTTATTTAATGTATATTTAAGCTAAAAAGAAGTTTTATTAGTTAAGAGGAGGCCGTATGGGTGGGGTTCGATTTTTCGAAAGACCGTTATTTTTTTGGGTTTGACGTAGAATCTTAAAATTTAGAATGATGCTTTTCATAATATTCATTTAAATTGTATAGAAATTCCGTTTTCAATTCATGGCTGCAATCGAAATGCATTCATTCGAATAAATTGTAATTTATATTTAGAATTGTAACAGGTATATAGAGTACTATATAATTATAAAATATTCCGAAATTTCTAATAAAATCTTTTGACAAGTATTAAAAGAATATAGAAGAATATACTTTTGATAACTCTATTAGAAATTTCGAAATATCTCATCATAATATGGTGTTCTTTATATTTGTTACAATTCTAAATGTCAATTACAATTTATTCGAATAAATGCATTTCGATTGAAACCATGAATTGAGAACGGAATTTCTACACAATTTAAATGAATATTATGAAAAGCATCATTCTAAATTTTAAGATTCTACGTTAAGCCCAAAAAAATATCAGTCTTTCGAAAAATCGAACCCCACCCGGCCGTATCATTCTGTCCTCATCTAATCTTAATTTTCGTTATTATAAATAAATAAAATATTTTCATAGAAAAGTAAGACAACCGCCCAATAGAGCAAAAGACAAGCAAACGATTCTTTTCTATGAAAAAATATGAAATTTTTATTATTTTTTGAATGAAGTCTGAAACGAAAAAACAGTTCAATCAACTCAATCAAGTTCGATTTTTTTTCCGTTTCAGACTTCACTCGAAAAATAATCAAAATTTCATATTTTTTCATAGAAAAGAATCGTTTGCTTTTCTTTTGCTCTATTGGGCGGTTGTCTTACTTTTCTATGAAAATATTTTATTTATTTATAATAACGAAAATTTAGATTAGACAAGGACAGAATGATATGGCCGCCTCTTAATATTATAATAACAAAAAATTATCAATTACATTTAAATCTGATTTTTTTTCAGACTGAAACTCAGGTCTGATAGCTCAAATATCTACAGTTGAGTAGAAAGTACATAGGCGCCCAAGTTATTTCAGCTTATGTCTGTATATTATAAAATAACCCATATGTATAAGTAAACTAATCAGTTAAATATATTATATTAAATATTAATTCATTCTATATTATAAAATATAACACACCTATATTAGTAAATATTCAAATTTTTATTGAAAATATAGTCACATGGCTTGTTTGTCAACTGTAATGCAAATTTTATATATACAAATATATAAAAAGGATGCTTACTATAGTTATAATTTTATCAGCATGTTAATTATTTTTAAGCTTTATTCATTAAAACATAAATTGTTTTTCCATTTTTTAATTTCATGTATTAATATTTAGTTAAATAGTAATGTATAAAATAAAATAACTCACTCGTATAAGCAAACTATTCAGTTAAATACATTATATTAAATATTAATTCATCGTATATCATAAAATAGCACTCTTATATAAAATGAATAAGTAAATTATTCAAATTTTCATTAAAAATAGACATATAACTTGTTACCAAATTGTTAACAAATTTTATATGTTAATCTATAACAAAGCTACCTATCATAGTCATACTTTTATCAGTGTGCAAATTATTTTCAAACTACATTTACTGAAAACACACATTTTATACTTCTATTTATTTATGTATTAATATTTATTATAATAAGTTTAACTAAATAGTATTGTATATTATGAAATAGCACACTCGTATAAGTAGATTCTTTAAATTTTCATTAAAAATAGACATACAGTTTGTTCGTCAATTGTATCATCCATTGTTATCAGTAAATTTTGATCTTGATTCATTCTAACCTTATTTTTTTTATTAAAATGTGCACAAATTTATCTTTAAAACATTACTTAAATATATTACTTTTTTTTGGTACTTTGATGATTTTTAATCTGAGTAATAGAAATATAGAATAATAAAACTTTCATAACCTCAAACCTTCATTAATTGCTGTTACTATACTTATTTTTAAATGAAAAACAATTAAAAATATATACATATTGTACCTGCATTAAGCAATACTTATGCAATAAAGGAATAAATTACTTATCTGAATTGTTATATTATTTAATGTCTTTACAATTTTACTGGAATTTTTAAATAAAAGGTAGTCATCTTGCTTGTGCTCATAGTTATATATTTTATCATTAAACTATACATTGGTTATATACATAAATAATATTGCTTGGTTTAAAATAAAATATTCTTATTCTATTTTAATTGAGTTACTTCTATTATATTTAAAAAACAATGCCTAGAAATTAATTTTTATTTATTTAAAAAATCTAAACCCTTTAAAATTTAATTTTTGGCGCCTATTCTATATCGACCAATCAGGATTCGATCTTTAGATGCTTCAACATGGCGGCTCATCATTTTTTTAAGAAGGGATATATAATATATAAATAAATTGAATTATAGACCAAAATTTAGATTTTAGAGTTGTTGACATTAATTACAACTATAAGTGTAGGAAAAAATCAAATTTTTTTGCACATGAGATCTCAAGTGAGATCTCACGTGAGATCTCATGTCCAAAAAAATTTTATTTTAGTTCACACGAGATCTCATATGAGATCTCACGTGAGATCGGGCATCAGGAAACATAAAATTTTGCGGCACATGAGATCTCATATGAGATCTCGTTTCATTTTCAATCGTGAGATCTCATATGAGATCTCACGTGAGATCTCATGTCATTTTTTTCAGTAGGGTTATCACTCGGGTCTTATCTCGCTTCTCGATAATCGGAAAATAGAATTTAGTAAAAAATGATTTTGTAAAATAATAAATGTTAATAATAAATAATAATAAAATAATAAATGTTAATGAAAAATAATAATAATAAATGATAAATGTTAAAATCAATGATTTTTGACAGTAAATTATTAAAAAATTCTATTAAAAAATTAGTAAAATTGAATTTTTTTATTTTGAGAAATAACATGAGCAAGGAAGATATCGGGAGTTTTTGAGAGTTTTTATGTTTTCTTATTTTGTCACTTGGGATAATTTTAGAATATTTTAAGCCCTTTATGTTTTTAACTTTTTAATATATTTTATATTTTACCGATTTGTATATTTTTATTCTTTATATTTTTATATTTACTGATTTTTAATATTTTCCTGTATTTATATATTTTTATATTTACGAATTTAAAGAGTGATATTTTACGAGTAAGTGGAAGAACGTAAAAGAGAAAACCCTGAAATAGAAAATCAACACTACATTGTACAAGTACAAGTTGATGTATATATATATATATATATATATATATATATATATATATATATATATATATATATATAAGCTTTAAAATTGTGTGTGTATGTGTCTGTGTAACCAGCTAGTATTAACGTATAAGAAAGTGTACAAGAACGAATGGAGATGTACGAGTGGTGGGGGGTAATAGTAGCGCCAGAAATAGAATGGCTCATGGCCCCTGTTAGAGCGAACGCTACACTTGTGTGGGTGCGTGCGTACTCCAAAACTTGTGATGTCTACATTATGACCTATATTATGCTGCATGACCAGTGCATTCCCTCTCGACTACATCGCTTACCCGTTCTCTCGTATCGTTCTTCCTGTCGAAAAGTCGAAGTACGTCGTATGGGGCCGAATACTACCGAGACCATACCCTATAGAATAACCAATGACCTTTTTACATCGACTTTAACATGCACCTTATGCTTAGGTGGTATATGCGTTACACCAATGTATAAAAAATACTTCCTTAATTGATTATTTTAAAAAATATATTATAATCTGCAATTCATTTTACACCGTATTCTTTTTTAGATGATAGAAAATTTTCACAGATAATGAAAACTTATTACTTTTCTTTTTAAACACTCAACATGCGAAGTATTGACTGAGATGGTCAAAACATTTTAGCCATGTGTCGTTCAATACTTCGCATGTTGAGTGTTTAAAAGTTAAAGTATGCGACAAGACAGAATCAGAAATTTTCAAAGGATGTTCTAAGGGTGTAATAAAATCCATATGCTACCCTATGCTACCCCCACATAAACTTTTTTTGGAATGTTATAAAAAAATGAGAAATAGGTGGGTAAAGGATTTTTTCGATTTTTGTCTATTTTCACTCGTAACTATTTTTCTTAAAATACTCGACATTAGACTGATTTTTTGGGTCCACTATCCTAGCTACTTTTGAGTTCAAAATATTTTTCTAAAACTTTAAAAATGAGTTTAAATTTATTTTCTTTTTTTAAAACTTTAATTCTTGCGTTATACTTAAAATATGACGCCTGGGAGGTGAGCCTTGTTCCGGGCAGAATAGTTTTATTATGGAACGACATGGTGAGCAAGATAGCCAACAGGATAATAAAAGTTATTACGAGCAGAAGAGTGGGAGAATGTGTGGGTTGTGTGTATATCGCAACCAGCGAGAAAATGCGGGAGAATCGTCATAAGTCGTGATGCAAAAGGCAATGAAGAAAAGTATTGTTCACATCATAAGAAAATGTTGGGACAATACTGTAGATTATATCACATGACCAGCTTAGACCAGCCTGATCCTGAACACAATCACGGAATGCACGTTGGATT
The DNA here is from genome assembly GCA_017163975.1 of Anastatus disparis. Taxonomy (NCBI): domain Eukaryota; kingdom Metazoa; phylum Arthropoda; class Insecta; order Hymenoptera; family Eupelmidae; genus Anastatus; species Anastatus disparis. The sequence continues at coordinate 2,259,907 of JAFFSR010000272.1, read as the reverse complement.
AGTAGCGTTTATCGTGTGTGTGTGCGTGTGCGTGTGCGTGTGCGTGTGCGTGTGTGTGTTAATTTTAAGTTCTGTGTACATTTTAAAAACTTTTATTTTTAGTTTTATTTTAATTGTGTGTTAATTTTAAGAATTTTAGTTTTTAATTTAGCTGTGTCTAATATTCAGAATTTTAGTTTTAGTTTAATTGTGTGTGTTAACCTTTAGAGGGCCGGAATACGCCTCTAGGCGTAAGGGGTCTGACTCACCAACATCGCAACTTAGTTTGGCTTTAACTCAGGGACCTCAGACGACATTCCTATAGAAAAATTCGATTTTCAAATTTTTCAAAACTCCGGCCCTCTAAAGGTTAATTTTAAGTTCTGTGTGTATTTTAAAAACTTTTATTTTTAGTTTTACTTTAATTGTGTGTTAATTTTAAGAATTTTAATTTTTAATTTAACTGTGTCTAATATTAAGAATTTTAGTTTTGGTTTAATTGTGTGTGTGTGGATGTGTGTTAATTTAAAGTTCCGTGTGTATTTAAAAAAAAATTTTTATGTTTAATAGAAATTGTAAAAATCTACAAAAAAAATGTTTAAATAAATGCATAAAACTTAGTGAATGTAGTAATTTATTTCAACAACCTTCATACTCTTTCTTAAATTTTTTTAACTTGTTAGGATTTGTTTTGTGTAAATTGAAACTTTTGTAGTTATTTTTCAAATAGTATAAAATCAAAATCTGATATATAAATATATTTTCTTTTCAACGATTAAGCAGAAGGAAAAACTTTCTCTCAACACTCGAGCAATTGGTGAACATATGTAGCTAGAGAAGTCGAAGGTAACGGAGTAGAAGCTAATAGGGAGGTAGTTATCTTCTTCTTTCAGGTCAGAATTTCTTACAATCACCATCATAATAGTATTTACATGGTTCATTAAACATTATACACCTACCTGCTATGAAGGATTAATATTGAAGCTGTAAAAAAAAGAAAATTTTACTATTATTTTTATTAACATAAGGTAGGATAATAATAAGAAATAAATACATTCGAAAAATTTATTTCATAATTAAAATATAGTTGATGTAAAAATACATAAACACATTTTACATATATTTTTTTGTTACAAATAGAAAGATACCTATACATTTTATTTTACATTTTTTTATCCGTTTGCATTTTTTTATTTTTAAAATTTTCTTTCTTTAATTTAAAGAGTAGAAAATATTTCTTTACACTTTTTCATTTTAAAATTTTTCTTTCGTTAATTTAAAGAGTAAGAAATATTTCTTTACACTTTATCATTTTAAAATTTTTCTTTCGTTAATTAAAAGAGTAGAAAATATTTCTTTACACTTTTTTATTTAAAAATTTTACTTGTAAATTTATTGAGTAGATAAGCAAAGACAGTTATGGATACCTCCCTTTCCTCGTCATCATGTTCACCTCTTCATGAGCAAAAATAATGACGCCACAAAGTGTTCATGTTAGTTACTGATAAATATTTTAATAAAATAATATATATATATACAATTATAATAATCAAACAGCGTCTCTATAAGCCTTATAGTGTAGGAGCTCGAGCCCGGCGCGCTTAAACTGCTAGCGGCGAAATAAGGAAGCTAGTTGTGGGTTCGTAAGGCTGACAACCGCGCGTATTTGTCGAGTAAGCGGCGGCTCAAATAGCAAGCTAGATACGGTAAGGCTTACGAGCGCGCGTGCGCCTACTAGCTACATGAGCGGCGGCACACGAGCAGCGCTGCTGGAAGTTATTCGATACGCTTAGGACTCCCGTGTTGTCGCTCTCTACTGCTCAAATTGCGTTACTAACATCTAGTTTATAGCTTGTAGTTTACACTAAATTCTGAAAGACATCACACCCTACTAGCTGCGGAAGATAAGTTAAAATTTATAGTTCACAAGTTGTCAAAATAAGTAGCCGAAAAAAAATAAAAATACTTCTCAACCGCTGTCGACACAAGTGTTTTTGTTTTTCAATATGATTTTATTACTATACATTAAAAATCGTTATCGTAAAAAGAGTACCCCCCGTTAAGATAGGTAAAATGGCCCCCTCACGGATTTCAAAACTAATATTTTTTCTTGTTTTTATAGTAATTAAGATTAGGTATGCTATATTTATAATTTCCTAACCCATACCCTAACTTCAACATAACCTAAAAATCACTTTTTTTATAAATTTTTTTTTTATCTGGAAGGATGAATGATATTAATCCCGCCAAAATCATATGACTAGGTCTTAGCACTCTCTTTTACTGTGATTTTTTGTGAGTCCTAGAAAGCAGTTTTTCTAACCTAAAACTAACATTTAAATCATAAAATCTTCGTAACTTTGCTCAGGGAGGGGCTGCAAGTAATTTTCTGGGCTTAAAATTTGTATTTTTAAAAAACAAATGTAGTTTATAATGACTGGAAATTCAATTCTGGCATGGCGCCATGGCGAAAAACTCGAAAAACCATTTTTTCATATGTTTTTTGTCGGTTATTGGTCTCTAGCAACTCACAAATCATTTTTACAGAAAAAAAAGCTTCATTGGATTCTACGTCAAAAAATACATTGAAAATATGCATGATAACTTTAGGAATACTTGGATGCTGTTACAAAACAATTAAAAAAATAAAATAATTCTGAAATTGTTACATAGCTACTTTGCATCGTTACTGCATTTTATGTTTTTATGACCTTGGTCATCTCTTCAGAGTCATAAGGCTACTATTCGATGTATTTACAGGTAAATTATGCCTATTGCACGCGAAATTAAGATTTTTAAACATAACTGAAGTAACGATCGTATCATCTGTCTTTTTGTATTACAGTAGACTCCGGATACAAGAGAATCTGCGGGCCTTTAGGAGAGGAATTTTCTTAGAAATTCTCTTATACAAAGAGTCTCCAACACGCTCGAGTCAAGGGTGATAGCCACACCTACTGTTTTATTGTGTGAGTTGTATCCAACATGCGTGTATATTCTGTCTCTCTCACTTTAATAGTGGTGGGATAACGCAAATACTTAGACTCACGCCCATATTTAGGAGAAAGAGCTCGAATTCTCTTATATCACAATCTCTTGTATCGAGAGGTCACTGAATCATTAGAGAGACAAAGACGGAATAAGGTTTTAGTAACAATCGTGTTGGGTCTATAAATTCGAGCCTGAAAGTACACTTCCATGTAAGCATTTATATTCTTTGTTAGAACTGTCACAATTATGATTTGTCTTTAGGCCATTATACGCAAAAAATAGAGTAGGAACCAATATAAGAAATACACTGCTTCTACATATACGAGAATCAAGCGCGTTGTTCCTAGCAACAGCTCACTATTCTTTGTATATATATATATATATATATATATATATATATATATATATATATATAGGAGTTATAGTTATCTGTCTAGTATTTGTCCCTGATTTTCGCGTGTAGTGAACATAATTTGTCTATGGATACATTGAATAGTAGCTTTATAACTCTAAAGAGATGAGGTCATAAAAACATAAAATGCAGTAACGATGCAAAGTAACTATGGAACAATTTCAGAATTATTTTTTTTTTTTAATTGTTTTGTAACAGCATCCAAGTATTCCTAAAGTTATCATGCATATTTTCAATGTATTTTTTCACGTAGAATCCAATGAAGCTTTTTTTCTGTAAACATGATTTGTGAGTTGCTGGAGACCAATAACCGACAAAAAACCTATGAAAAAATGGTTTTTTGAGTTAATTGCTATAAAAACAAGAAAAAATATTAGTTTTGAAATCTGTGAGGGGGGGGGGCATTTTACCTATCTTAACGGGGGGTACTCTTTGTATGATAACGATTTTTAATGTTTAGTAATAAAATCATATTGAAAAAGAAAAACACTTGTGTCGACAGCGGTTAAGAAGTATTTTTATTTTTTTCGGCTACTTATTTTGACAACTTGATGATGAAATGATGAAACTCAAATTTCAGAAATTGCTGACATGGGTGTTTGAAACAATTTAAAATATCGGAATTAAAAGTAAGTACATTCAAGTAAATAATTTTTTATAATAATTTTTAAATAAATTTACTAACAATATTTTTCTTTTAGTCTCTAATGAATATAGCAATCAAGTGTAGAAATAAATGTATAAGATGCCTAAATTGCGAAGAAAATCCTCGACGTTGTAAAATGATCGATACAGGAATCACGTTCAATTTGTATCGTGCAAATAAAGAGAACGGTATGTATGAACTAGATCATCAATTTTTAACATTACCTCCCAGAGCAATTTTATGCGGATTGGGAAAAATTGTACCTCTTTCATCCACGGGATATCAATGGTCGAAACGAGCATACGATTTGTTTGAAAATTTAACAAAAAACCAGAATTTGCATGCGTATTTTATGGAAAAAGGAATATTGGAAAATACTTACTACATTTTTTTAACTTGTGCCAGTAAACATACAGGCACTAGTCTCCATATAAATATCGCATTATGTGCTTACGATGTAGCTGTGAGGGACGTCGTAGGATTTCACCATCCTATATGGCCAAACGATCCATGTTGTAAACATTGATACATATTATACAAATATAAAGTTTATTTTTCTACTTCTTAAATAAAATGGTAAATTTTTATCAATGAATATTTGTGCATTAATTAATATATTTATAAAATATAAAAAGTGATTTAAATGAAAATTGTTGTTCATATTAAATAATTGAAATGAAAATTATGTTGTTTATATTAAATAATTTTATTAGAAAAGAAAAATTTAGCATTATTTTTATAAGAAAAATTGTATCACGATGGTAACCTGTAAATAAAATATTAAGAAGGGGCCGAACTATCTGTCTTTGTCTAATAGCGTTTTTCATCATTTATGTAAACACTATCCGGTATAACAAGAAAAAAATAGCAGCCCCCGCTAGATATTAGTATAATTAGTAAATTTTGTAATAACAACCAAATTTTTTACCGCATAGTTTTTGACTAATTAGAGACCTACTAGCAATGTAGAATATAACCTATCTTTTTTTGGTAGGTCTCTAATTATTCAAAAACTACGCAGTGAAAAAATTTGGTTGTTATTACAAAATTTACTTATTATACTAATATCTAGCGGGGGCTGCTATTTTTTTCTTGTTATACCGGATAGTGTTTACATAAATGATGAAAAACGCTATTAGACAAAGACAGATAGTTCGGCCCCTTCTTAAACAATAAAAGAAATAAAAAATATTTGGGTACATTTTAAAAATTTATTTTTCATCATTAAAAATACATTGATGTAAAAATATATAAGCATACATTTTATTTATCAATTAGTTTTACAAAATATTCTTAATGTAAATTTACAGACGCAAGTTTAACAATTGAATCACGCGTTAAACAGTAATGTATATGACATCGAGTATCCTTCATTCTACATAGTAAACGATCTCGTCGTCTTATATTGGAAATCGCAAATACAGCGCTATCGATCTTATTTTCATTGATTACATTAACAATTTTTGAAATATAAACATCCTTACAAAGTCTTTGGCTTTTGTTACATTTCGTTATTAACACTCTGTAACATTTTCGAACTCGACACACTTCATGATCGCACAGTACACAAATTTGCCTTCGAAAATAACCTTATAATAATGTTAAGTCCTGGCTTGCACCAGGACTAAATAAAAGTGGATATGTTATTTAATTATATTAATTGATTGCATTAAATATATATAAATTATGTACGTTTAAAATATTGAATTTATTTATAAAATGTATAAAGATAAAGATGTATGACTCTAGTGGTGGAAAGACTCCACCAATATTTAATTGAACGAAATCGCTCTCACGATTGAATATTATTAAAGGATAAACTTGATTCTTGAAAATAAAGAGTTTATTAAATAATTATATATTCTTACCTTGTAGTATTTCTCAGTAGATTGGTGCTAGGTATGGGCAGACAAATGAATAGGCACAATATGTAAATAGATCCTCGAGGTTTATTGATATCTTTTAACACTTTTAATATAATTGATTTTTATGCGCGTATATATTCTAATAATTGATGTATGTATATTTAGTAATAGCAATTGCTTTGAAATATAAACTTGACGGGCAGTGTAAACGTATTACCAATAAGACTGGTGTCTACCCGGGGTAATATTCCGAATATCATTTGTTTCATTTGGTTTTTATACTCATTTTGTTTATGAGATTTATTGTCTTTTACATCAATTTTTATTTATAAATTTTCTTGAATTTTGATAATATGTTTCGTAATGTTTTTAGGATTTGTAAAATTCATTTTGAAATTTCGAAACATACGTTTCGCTTCTTTTCTTATGATCTACTTAATTTCGCTTAATAATGAAATAATGCGACTGTTCAATAACTGAAGAATTTTGATTTACCAATGTTAATAAAAAAGATACGTTTATGACGTAACAATAATACGGAAACCGTAATATTATTATTATGTTTTAATAAATCTACGGTCTTTAACATATGCTTATACATAGTCATTTGATTATTTTTTTAAAATAAAATTAGATTATGTATAACCCTATGCCAGGCTATACCCTCTAACGATTGTTTATATTGGGGTCTATAAGGACATCTTGGTACGAGGCAATTTATATTGCTACAGCATTCTTCATCTCCATGTCGTCGAAGAAATTCGTTAGTTCCTATAAAAATAAAATGTTTGTTAAAATTGAGTTTTAAAACCATAAGGGTACGATTTATCATTAGAAATAAAACGTCTTTTTTATATAACGACCGAGAAAGTTTTTTCTTCAGTACGCGATATAACTTCGTGAATCGCAGTTTTTCGAATTACGTTATTTGTTATACGTATTACGTTCTCATTATCATTAAACTCGTGATATTTTTTAACTAAATCTTTTATAGTCTCAAAATTTATTTTTAGGGTATTTTCATAATTCAAACGATTTCCTTTGATTTTGCATGTATCAAAAGTTTCTCCGCTCGTTGTTTTTATTCGCATTCCGGAAAACTTTGGCCTCTCTGGAACAAAAGTTTCTATGTACGCGTTTTTACCGTAGTACTCAAGCTCGTTCGTCATTTGACCTAACAAAGGTCCCGGCGCTAGTTCGTATTCTTCGCTACCGTCATTACGACTAAAGTATATGACAGAATCTGTATCATAATACAACACTCTTTCTTCCAAGCAATATAAATATTTATATAATTCTAATCGCGCTTGTGCCGTAGTATAGGCTGCTATGACTACGTTGGTACAAGACGATGAGGAAATACATTCTTTTTTGTATTTCCATGATATATACATCACTTCCTCATCGATTGACAAACAATGTTGAATTATTTTTTCTCGATCTGTTAAATAATTTAAAAACTCTTGATAAGTCCGAACTATTGAAGTTTGGGGTAGGTTGTCTCGCTTGCCGAACTTCCCCAAAATGAATTGAGGCATAATTTTGCGACAAATCGCATACCAGGATTATTTTTTATTTTATCATAATCCAAAGTTACCCCCTCTTCTTGTTTATACTTATTTAAATAATTAATTTTTTCTTCCTCTGTTTTTACATCGGAAGGCCAACCACTCGATTCTTGTTTTATTTTTAAAAATGTATTAATGTAATCCGTAAATAGGCCACCAGATCTAGTGTTGGGATTGTATTTTGTTACTTGATACTGCCAAATAACGTAAATTTTGATTAATACGTATCCCAACTCTAGAGCTTTTTTTATTTTGGCGGAAACCCAAGTTTCGAATAATATACGCTCTTTATCGCTGTAAAAGCAATCATCTTGATTTAAACTTTCACAGCAGAATCAACATAGTGGGAAAAGTAATTTAATGTGCATTTTTACCGGTAAAACCAGATGAAACAAATTCTGCGGTGGTAAAATATCGCATTTCACTAAATCTTCTACATTTTGTGAAAAGTTTTCAAAGTTTTCACCAGTTAGATCAAAGCATTCGGTATTTGAAAAAATTTGCCGGTTTCCTATGGGGAAACTACTTGTCTTACAAATAAACGGATACAGCGAGCACACGTCTATGTAATTTATTTTCTCGTTATCACATACACTATAATGGGTAAGCACATTACCCGTGCGCTCGCCGAAAAATACATCGCGTGGGTTTAGGGTAACATTATCGGCCTCGGTGTGATTTTTTATATAATTTTTAATATAAGTGTTGGGAATAGAGGTTTTGTGCTCCGGGATCGGAAAGGAAAACATCCTTTTTTAATAATATTAAACTGGTTGATATATATTCTAATTATCTTTAAGTACAGTAATTATTAATCTAATACGTTACAAATGGCTGAGCTTTACTTTACATGTGCTATTGTAAAGAGCTTGTCTTTATCGCTACATGGCGCTCGCTAGACTCCGTTTTACAGACTGCTTGAGCTCGACTAGAGCCTCTCTTTCTCAGCTGATTTGCTGATTCATATGTATGGTCGAGTACGCATTTACCGACAGAAGGTGATACGCTTACAGATATAAGACGCAACATTTACATATTACAACACGCCTCCTTAAATTTGCGGCTTTTATTTCTTTTATTTTATATTCAATTTCGCTTTTACATGTTTTTAAATTAATCTTAATTCTTTTCTGTTTTTAATAAATTTTTCTTTACATAGACCTTTGGTTAATATATCAGCTATATTTTTATCAGTTTCAATTTTTAAAATATCTATTACACCATTTTCATAATTTTCATTAATATAATGATATTGCACTTCAATGTGCTTCGAATTTTTGTTAGATTACCAAATTTACCTATAGCTATCGCACCAGAATTATCTTCATAAATTTTAATTGGTCTATCTATATTAAATTTAAATGCATCATTTAACAAATCTTTTATAAATAATATTTCTGTCACTGCTTCTGACATAGCAATATATTCAGCGAAAGTAGAATTTTTTGTAACAGTTTTCTGTTTATGTGTTTTCCAATAAACTACATTACCATATACTCTAATTACGAATCCTGTTGTGGATTTTCTATCAATATGATCACCTGCGTAATCTGAATCGACCATACAATCTAATTTTTCTTTCTTTACATTATTGTAATACGTTAGTTTTAAATCTTTCGTTTTATATAAATATTTCAGTATTCTTAAAGCATACTTAAAATGTGTTTCGTTGTAGCAACTTTGATATCTACTTAAATAATTAACACTATATGATATATCAGGTCTTGTCCCTGTACTAATGTATAAAAGTTCGCCTATTAAATTTCTATAACTAATTCTTTCATCTGTTTCAGTTGCTTGTTCAAGCTTTAAACTTGTCTCTATCGGAGTTTCATAGAGCTTTGCATTTTCTAAATGATATTTCACAGCCAATGATTCAATATATTTTTGTTGACTTAAAGTCATTACACCTTTTTCTTTATCATGATTAATATCAATTCCAATATATCCTGTTATTTTACCTAAATCTTTCATTGCAAATCTTTGCATTAATTTTGTTTTTATATCCTTGATCTTATTTTTATCTTTACAGCAAATTAAAATATCATCTACAAATACCAACATATATATAGGATCATTGCTTGTGTTATTTACATATAAACAATAGTCATGATTGCTTCTAACAAAATTTAATTTTTCAACATAGTTATTAAATGTTTCATACCATGCTCGTGGACTTTCTCTAAGACCATAGAGTGCCTTTTGAGTTTACATACTTTATTTTCTCCAGTTTCATAACCTTTTGGTTCATAAATATAAACTTCTGATTTTACTATACCATTGAGAAATGCTGTCTCAACGTCCATTTGTTCTATATCTAAATTATTTACACAACAATAGCTTAACAAAATTTTTAAAGTTTGCATTTTTCCTACTGGAGAGTATACATTTTCTAAATATTCTTTTTGCTGAAAGCCTTTTACTACTAATCTAGCTTTATAAGAATTATCTCCTTTCTTTTTAAATATCCATTTAACATCAATTATTTTCTTATCTTTAGGTTCATCTACAATAGTCCATGTTTTATTTTTATTTAAACTATTAATTTCAGAATTCATAGCATTTTGCCATTCTTTACTTTCTGTGGAGTTTATCGCCTCCTCGAATGTATTCGGTACATTAGCGTTTACATAATTTACATATATATAATGTGTTATTGGGTTACCATATCTTTCTATAGGACTTTTCTTTCTCGTTGAGGTTCTTTCAACTTCTAAATTATCTTTTCGTTTTTTAAATCTTTTATTTACATTACCAGAATCATTATTTATTTTACTATTAGAATTTTCACTATCATAATTTTCATTATCATTAATTTCATTTTCATTTTCATTTTCGGAATCAATTTTACTTTGACTATTATTATTTTCTAAATTTAATTCAATGTAATTTTCATCATTTTGTTCAGTACAAATTAATTCTGTATCTGCTTCAACTACTTTAACATGTCTGGCATTTATGACTTTATTATCAATTAAAACTCTATAACCATTATGTGTATAACCTACAAGTATACCTAATTTAGCTTTATCGTCCCATTTACTTTTTCTTAATACTTCTGGTACCCTTACAAAAACTTTGCTTCCATATAATTTCAAATGTTTTACATCAGGTTTTGATTTTAAAAGTATTTCGTATGGAGTTTTATTTTCATGTGTGTTGGCTATTGTACGGTTTTTTAAATAAGAAACTGTTTTCATTACTTCTGGCCAATACCTTATAGGTATCTTGGCTTCTCTTACTAAACATCTGCCTATATCCATAGCTGATCTATTAAATCTTTCCGCTACTCCATTTAATTCATGAACGTAGGGTGGACAATAAGGTAATAATTCAATTCCTTTATATTTAATAAATTTATAAATTTCTTGATTTAAATACTCTTTACCATTATCACATTGTAACTTTTTTACTCTTTTATTAAATTGATTTTCAACTAAATTTACGTATTCTATAAAACATCCTGCTGTTTCAGATTTACTTTTAATACAATAAACTCTACTGCATTTACTATAATCGTCTATAAACGTTAAAAAATATCTTTCTCCACCATAACCAGCTGTGCTGTGTGGACCATTTAAATCTGTATGAATTAATTCTAAAGTCTCAGTAGATCTAGTTTTCTTATTTTCAAACGGTACATTAGCCATTTTACTTTGAATACAGTTTGCACATTTCATATTATTATTTTCTAATTTATCTGGTAAACCATTCAATAATTTTTCATTAACTAATTTATTTAAATATTGAAAATTTACATGGCCTAATGCTCTGTGCCATTTTTCTTTATCTGTTAATTTTAGCGTATTTGCATAAATATTTTTACCTTTATATTCATCAATAAAACTTTTCATTAAATACAAATTATTTATTTTTTCTGCTACAGCTACTAATTCTCTATTTTTATTATAAATCTTTGCTGTTTGATTTCTCGATACAATTGTGTTATTTACAGTTATTTTAGAAAAACTTAACAAATTTCTACTTAATTCTTTTACATAATAGACATTTTTAAGATCAACTTTCTTTTCATAATAATAAGTTTTAAAATACGTTATAATGTTACCTATTTTAGTAGCTTTTAATATTTTTCCATCTGGCAATTTTACATTAACTGGTTCTTTTAATACAATAAATTTTTCAAAATAATTATCATTATTAACTATATGGTCAGTACAACCACTATCTAAAAGCCAGTTTATTTCATTTTTACTTTCATTAATTTCTGTTTCTATTACCTCATTATGGTTTACCATCGTTACCCATGATTCTGCATTGCGGTTGTCGTTACGTTGACTAGAAGATTCTTCTCTTGGTTGACTTGTTCTGTTCTGTCCATGGCCTTGTTGTGAATACCCCCTTGAATTTGATCGTGGAGATCCTCGTTGAAATCCGCGTTGACCATAACCTCTGTTGTAGTAGGCTCCTCTTCTTTGACTGGTATGCGTTCCTCTGCCTTGGTTATATTGTGGTGCTCTCCAACAATCTTTCTTGTTGTGGCCTTCTTTCCCACAGTTAAAACATTGTCCTTTTGTTTTTATGCTGAAAGTGCTGACATTTCTTTTACTTTCACTTTCAGGTCTTGTCATATTTTTCTCTTGAATTTTGGACTTTACATATTCTACTGTCCTTTGCTCTTCTGATATGACATCTATAAAGTCACCAATAAAACTGTAACTGGGTGGCAGTGCTTTTATTATATATCTTATCTTTTCTGGTTCATTTAAAGTTCCACCAGCTTCTTTAAACTTATTACAGGCTTGTTCAAAATGTACAAAAAAATCTTCAACTTTGTCATAATTCTTCAGTTTTACATCTTCTAACTTACTTCTACATATTATCTGTAGAGCTGTAGATTTTGTTGAGTACATGCTGTCTAGCTTTCTCATCATTTCATATGTTGTTTTACATTCTTTAATGTACTCTAACTGCTTATCTGATATTGAGCTTATCAGTATATTTTTAGCTTTTAAATCTGCTTTCTTCCAAACATCTTGACTATCTGCTTCAGTTAATACTCTTATTGCTTGCTCTTTACATTCTTTATATTCTAAAATATTCAGTAATCTGAATTCCCAGCTTGAATAATTGCATCCATCAAAAATGGGAATATAAACATCATCAATTTTTACTTGCTTAGCCATTTCTCTTTCTTTTTCTAATTTTATATTTTTATCAATTTCTTTTACTGCACTTAATACTTTTTTCAGTTCTTTGAGGAAAACTTTTCTTAAACGATTTCTTTCTTCTTTAATAAGCACTATATTTTCAGCTTTTGTCTGTTTCATTAAATTTTCTTTTAATTATCTTATTAAATTCACTTATTAATTTCCGTAGTGAATTCACGTTTTTAATCTTTTTATTTTGTCACTTTTTTACTTTTCTCGTACAGTCTATTTTTTCAAAATTATTATTCACTATCTTCTTCTTATTATTTATTATTTTTTACCTTTTATTTACTTGTTTTCTTTATCTTTCCTTTTATCTTTCAGACACGTGCTCTGTTTTAACCTCAAAACAATTTTTTTTTTTTTTCTAACCTTACGTTATGCGACCACGTGGCTTTAATTTTTAATCCGTTAGCATCGAACGTATTTTCTGCTTAATTTTATTCTTTTTTCTTTTTATTGACTAACAATAATTTTTCCTTTTCACTTTTCTATATATTTTTCACTTTACTTTTGCCTTTTAGTTATCTTTTTGACTTAAATAGTCTACCACGTTTTTGCTTCAATAACCACGTTTCTTCTATTTTATCAACCACGTTTTCTTGTTTTTTTTGAACCACGTTCTTTTATTTTATTTTTATCTTGACCACGTTTTCTTATTTTTTCTTTTAAACCACGTTATCTTATTATTTCTTTTTAACCACGTTTTTGATTTGCATACCTTCAACCACGGACTGCTGCCATGTTGGGAATAGAGGTTTTGTGCTCCGGGATCGGAAAGGAAAACATCCTTTTTTAATAATATTAAACTGGTTGATATATATTCTAATTATCTTTAAGTACAGTAATTATTAATCTAATACGTTACAAATGGCTGAGCTTTACTTTACATGTGCTATTGTAAAGAGCTTGTCTTTATCGCTACATGGCGCTCGCTAGACTCCGTTTTACAGACTGCTTGAGCTCGACTAGAGCCTCTCTTTCTCAGCTGATTTGCTGATTCATATGTATGGTCGAGTACGCATTTACCGACAGAAGGTGATACGCTTACAGATATAAGACGCAACAATAAGGATTATTTTTTATATTTTCATCGAAATCGCATTCCCAGACCTATATAAGATTATAACCGTAAGATTTTATTTTATTAGACATGGTACGTGTTTCCTCGTATCGTTGAGCAAACGTTTTCCCACTATTCAATATATTGTTTCTGTTTTCTTTGAAACAGCGTGGACATCCATGATAAAAACAACCATGGTATTGAAACACAGTCCCTTTTCCCTTTTCATCATCATTTAAAAAACCGCCAACACGCGGGCCTTCTATCAAACAATATTCTCGTGTTCTACCAGCATGTATAATTTCTTTTTTGAAAAGATGCTTCTGCCATAGCATCCATTCTACACATTTTTAGGAATATTGCCCCCCTCTAAATATCTGGACTGAGGAATTATTCCGATTTCGTTGGCCTTTAAAAACTTTTTACGGAAAACTGCGGAACAAGTGCTTGCAATCGTGATGCTTCCGCCAAACGGATCAACATTAGCAATATCTAAAAATATTTTTCTAAAGATCATATATGCTTGTCGTAAAATATTTACGTTCTGCAAACAATATTCTATTAATTCTTTTTTCAAATCAAATTCGTCGTGTGCTACGCTATCATACCAAAATTGTATGCATTCGTGGGTAGTCATGCTGTCGGGCGAATACGCAGAAGAGAGAGGGTATGGTCCTGTATAATTTTTGTTTTGTTTAGTGTTGTATAAATAGGGAAAATAACCTTTTTTTCCCTTCGGAAAGACCGAATGTTTTCGGTAAATTAGCTAATTTCATTGGCATATAATTTAAACTGTCAATGAATTTAGTTAAACCTACTTGTAATTTAATTATATTTCTGCCGTTTAATATCACATGAGGAAGCAACTCGTTCTCATGATCCAAAATATATTTTAAAATAAATTGGACGTCGAAACTTTTAGCGTTATGCGCTATACAAATAAAAGATGAAAAATTTCTTTTTTTTGTACGGATGGCAAAATTTATAAAATTCTTTAAATATTCGTCCCTTGTAAAAATGTGTTGTCTAACACCACAAAAACTACACAACCTACGCAGATCTGGTTCTTCCGCACAAACTTCACAACAAAGCTGTGCGACACATAAATTTGGTATGTGTATAAATGTATTGTTAGATTCCCCTAATCGTTCATCCTGTCGCGTTTCGAAGTCGTAAAAAATATAACAATTTTCCGGTGACGATCTATTTTTTAAAGATTTTTTACTTTTATTAATAACCAGTATAAAACAAAATGAATTTATATCATGGAAAGTATTACAATATTTTTTCCCGCATTCGTGTTTTATACCCTTTGTTTTATCCCAGAATTTTAAACGTTTGGCAAATCTTTGTTACCACAAATTGATTTTTTACATCTTTTTCTTTTATTTTCATTTCGCGAAAGCGATCCTAACTTTTTATGATTTGTGAAGCACTTTTGGGAATAAAAGTATCGTCCACAATCAGCAAATCGGATTTTGTTTTCGATGTTATTATTCGCACAATTTGCTGTCGTTTTTATATTTTTCCACGATTTTCTCCATTCTTCACTACTATTTTGTTTTATGAAAATTTCCCCACATGCTAACGCGCGCGGCAAACATAAATTATCAGAATTAGAAATTTTTATAATCCCATTTCTAACATTACTTAAAAAATTATTCGTTTCCGAATCGCCTTTACCAATCAGTATCTCAACATACATGATATCCATTAATAAAGTTTCTTTTAATTTAAAATCACTATTGCTTTGAATTACGCTACTGAATAAATTCCATAGATTATCGAAATGTAACTCTGTAATGTGTCGAAAACTTAAATACGCATCCCCCTTATTAAATTCTTTCGACCTAATTATTATTCCTACTTTATAGTTTTCACCGCACTTTGATTTAACATTAACTACAATTTCGTGTATGGCACTCTCTAACCATTGAATTATATTTTCGCCGTGTAAAGGTTCATTTATTTTAAATTCTAAAACGCGAGAGGCCATTCTAAAATTACGATTGCATCTCATAGATTCATCAATTGGAAAAATTTTTGGTACATTACCATGAGCAATTCTGTTCTCTTCTTTCTCTTCTTATTCTTCGTTATTTCTTCCTGCACCTACTTGCACATTACTTTGCACAACACACTGCACATTATCGTAATTATTATAATTTTTTTTCATAGAACCACTATTTTCACACGCTGTTACACTTTCTTCTTCATTGCACGAGTTTTCTATTTCTTGTTGCTGCTGTTGGACTTGCTGCTGTTGTTGTTGGACTTGCTGCTGCTGTTGCTGTGACGATTGTTGTTGCGACTGCTGTTGGTGCTGAATATTTTCTAAAAACAAAAAATAATTAAAATTTAATTTGTATGTAAATTTTTTATATGTAATGAAAAATATTGAAATATAAAATCTAACTTCAAGCTTCCCGCTCTCCCCGAAAACAATCAAATAATCTTTCTATTTCGTCAGATGTGGGAGGATGAAATCTAGGTTGACTATAATATTGTATAATCACCTAGTCGGCTACATCACAGCCTGTACTTATTAAACTATTTTCTGATGGTAATCGAGGGCTATCCCGAAAAACTAGAAGCATGAAGTCAATATATTATATTGATAATATTTATTTTTAATTATTTTAATTACCTTTTTGTACAGTCATGGCCATCTTTTTATCATTACTAATCATTCTTTTGTACCCCGAAGTAGAAGGCTCTCAGTCCCATTCCGTTCAGGAAGATGCTAGTTTCCTTTTGCTTTTTAATAATAATTACTTGTTTTTTGTCTCCTCGTCTGCCTCATCCGGTGAAGTGAATCCATTTTCAGCTTCTACAGCATTCAACAGACTACCATGCGTGACAAGTGCACTACTTCTTCTTTACCACCCGCTAAGTGTAAATCTTTAGCGTGATCTGGTATATCCCTCGGATCGTTTTGAAAAAATTTATTCACTAAAAATAAAAGAAAGATTAGTATATATCTTCCTATATTATATAGACGTAAGCCTCAAAAAATAGCATTCTTGCGTCCTCCCCCCTCCCACCCCCCTCCTCCCCCAGCCTCACATTTTTAAATTTTTTCAACGTAAATATAGGTTTTTTTTCAGCCTCTGTGAGATACCTCCCCCCTCCTCCCCCAGCCTCCCCCTCCTCGACCCGCCTCTGACATCGTCTTAACGTTTGTCGCCTCATATTACCTCATAGGTCTCCTCAAAGACTTCTCAGAGACGCCTCAGGTAAGCCTTAGGAATTCCTCGAAACGACTCAAGTTTGTGAGAGTGATATTTTTAAAAATTTTCAAAAATAACGTAAAAATAGTTACTGACGCCTCAATGTTTCCTCATCCCCTCCTCTTACAACGCCTCAGGTTACGCCTCAGAGATGAGGCATTTTTTTGTATGCTTCTTGTCCCACCTTATACATCGCCTTAGAGACGCCTCAATGTTTCCTCATCCCCTCCTCTTACAACGCCTCAGGGTACGCCTCAGAGATGAGGCATTTTTTTTGTTAGAAATTTGACATTTCTATAAACAAGAAAACTGGACTGAATAGTACTGCGTATTGAATTAGTTTCGAATAGATTCTTTTTTTTTGGGGAAGGGGAGAAGAACGAGAAGTTAAAAGTTGGAGAAGAGAGAGATGTATATAAGTTGGTTTAAAGCTTGATATAGCTTGAATCTAAACAAGCTTGCAATCTCGGGCTCGATTCAATCGAGAGCATTCGAAAAGTTTTCGGATATATACATTATTATATATAAATTCTATAATGCAATAATTTAATGCAATTTGCATAATAATCATTGCAAATTGTGTTAAACTTGATATGTTTTACAGCATAATTACTTTAACACCTCATTTGAATTTATGGCATTAAATTTTATAATATTCAAGAATAAGTACATCACAAATTGGGGGGCTGGCGAGCAGGGCGAGCAGGGGGGTACCCCCCTAGTATATATATATATAATAATAATAAATATTTTTATAAATACAATAAAAATTACTCACTTATTTCACGGTATCCTTTGAGCAGTCGATTTAAGTAAAATGGGTGCCTTTCCGATCTTGATCGGTAAGCTAATATGTCGCCGACTACAACAACTGCTGTTTCACTATGACGCAATGCTAAGTCATACAGCATTGCTATCTCGAGCGGATTTGTCCGCTGATCGAGAATTTTAGCTAATTCACCGGCTAATGTTGTAAAATTCATTAACATTAGCGTATCTCACCACTCTGCGTTGTACACACGCCGAAAATGTTCTTGGCCTATACACAAAAAGGCAACGCACCGCGCAATGACACTTCGCAATTTTTCCGTATTTTCATCGTATTTCATCACGAGAATATCATCAACAGAGTAATCGTAAGATGCCATTTCTATTTTTAAATTTTTAGTTTTCAATTTTTTGAAAAAAACTTTGAAAAACACTTCCTAATGTAGCGAAGTTTAGAGTTGTACTGATACTCTTTTCTATGGCACTCTTATTTTTATAACCTCTGACCCTCTTTTTTTCCGAGTTTCCAAATATATTTTTAAAAGATATGAAACCATAGCTTAAAGGTTATAGTCGTAAAGTATTGAATTACTTACGCAATAAGACAGTGCATAATATTTACGATCAATAAAATTTTCATTTTCGATCCAGCTTCTTTTTTATCATTACTCGTTTGCGAGATAAAAATATATATAAACTAGATAAGAGATTATCGAGAACATTCTATCGCTTCCGCAGTACATATCGATATATGCGTATACCCTATAGGGTCCAGTCACACAGTTTTCTGATGCCTCAACAGTCGTGCAACTTGACCACTCTAAGAATCATCTTAGCGTTACTCGACACTTTAGTCGACTGTAGAATAATAAAATATTGAATTTTACGACTTTTTCGGGTTTGTGGTCTAACAGACAAGTGTGTGAAAAATTTTCAAGTAAAATATAGTGGTTGTTTCGTTTAAAATGGCTCAAGCTACGCTGAAAAGAAAAATAAATCTTGAGACTTCCCAGGAAGCAGAAGAAAATAAGCAAGTACCAAAAATTATAACGACCGAAACTTATACTGATAAGCCAAAAACATTTTCAAACGTTACTTTACTTGCAATCACTTATCCACTCAATAACTCAGCCACGAAAAGAGCAACGGTCGGATTGCATCACAATCAAGAAAATAAATCCTTTGTACCATCTATACAATTAACAAATAACCAATATTTACATGGTTTGATTTTGGATTCGGCCACATGGTCCCAATTACAAAATTATTTTCGAGACATTTGTCTGTATTTTAAACCTGAAGGTTTTAACTCTTCAACCAAAATTCAAATCGGCGAAATAGATTTAACATTCATCAGATATTACGGAACAAAATCAATTTTTTTTAATGAAAAAAGTAACGACGTGGATGATGCAGAAAATAAGTGCAAGAAAAGAAAAAATTATTCACCAGCCATAATCATGCAGAAACGCACATTTTACGGATTGAAAGACGCTACATTGTACATCGACGAACATTTAATCGTATTCAATGTATTGTGCAACAAGTTAATGACTGTAAGGATCACATACTTCAAGAATTAATAGTTTTAGTTAGTGATTCAGATTTACGAAAAAAACGGTGATCTCATTGTGAAAAATGTATTATACAACAATATGTATTAAATTAAATATATTGTAAAAAACAAATTCGATGCTTCGATACACAATGTTTTTCTCGAATTTTATTTTGATATTGTTTATTTTGAATTAGTTGTATTTCACTACGGATTATTTTACGATGAACTTACTGAAATCAATTCTAATAAATTTTTAATTGAATCTCAAATAATGTAAAATACATTTTGTCTTATTTTAAAAAAAAAATCACTTATCAGACACTTTTATTTTTATCACCTTATTAGGCCCCTAAAAAATATGAGAAAAACTTTTTCTCAACTTTCTTTTAATTTTAATCTTCTCATTTCTTATCTCACTTTTTAAATTACATCTTTAAAAAGAAAACAAAATTTAGTCATCCCCCTCTTTGATAATTATCTAATCGCATGCCTATAAATAAATAGTAACAAAAATTCTTATCAATTTTCGAATATGTCTTATCACATCATAAATTATTTTCCAGTGACCAAAAACTTCTTTATTTATATCTATCGCCTTTTTTTACTGCTCTCTTATTCATAGAAAATAGAAAATCTTTTTTTTACTTGGAGCTGTAAATATTACTATTTTCTTATGAGGACAGAGAAAAACATACGTTAAGAACTAATCGCTATTTCACCATACTGAAAGAAATGGCTACAAAAAATTTTTACTTTAAATATATGTAAATAAAAAATACATGTAAGACTTGCAAAGTCGTATTACTCCGAAACTTATATACTTTTATCGTCGTTGTAATAATTTTATGAAAAATAAACGTATCAATCTAATATACCTCTATTTGTTTCTATACCCTTTATCATTTTTTCTCTAAAGTTAATATTTAATTCTTACAATAAAAAAATTTTTTCTTCAATTTTTACTAATTTTTTAATAATTTATTATCATTGGTATAGATTCATTATTAAAATTTGTTATTTATTATGAACATTTATTATTTATTATTATTTTTCATTAACATTTATTATTTTATTATTATTTATTATTAACATTTATCATTTTACAAAATCATTTTTTACTAAATTCTATTTTTCGATTATCGAGAAGCGAGATAAGACCCGAGCGATAAGGGACGCCGCGTTATATAAGGCCTCAGATGACCGATCCGGTAAACACATACCCCAAAGTCGGCAAACACGTACCCCAAGTATGACATCATAGGTGTCTGCAATTTGAATACCCTTACTACTATCATCTATTAAAAACATGGGTATCATCAAAAAATCACTTGTTTCTTCGATAATATTCGGTGAAGAAATATCATGTAATAATCACTTGAAATTTCATGGGATAATAACATGATTTTTCTCTCCGTGTATGATTACTCTATTAATATTACTAAAAATTTACTTGCATCGAGCGTCATGTTGTATTAGCATGGGAACCCTAGCTGAAAAAAAATGAAGAAAAGTGAAGAAAACAGTTTATAACAGTAGGTAATAGCAGGAAAATGTCGGAATTGAGACAAAGACAATAGTTAATAACTGTTTTTTTCAGTTATCTGCCAATATTATCAATTTTCTACAGATACGTTCCGTTTTCTTCACTTTTTACGTGCGAGAAAAAAATATTTTTTCATCTTTCTTTACTTTTTTCGTTTTGAAACAGTTAATAACTGTTTTTTTTTTCAGTTATCTGTCGATATTATCAGTTTTCTCCAGTTATGTTCCGTTTTCTTCACTTTTTACGTGCAAAAAAAATTATTTTTTCAACTTTCTTCACTTTTCTTCCGTTTAAAACAGTTAATAACTGTTTCCTTCAGTTACCTGCCAATATTATCAGTTTTCTCTAGTGATGTTCCGTTTTGTTTACTTTGTACGCGGAAAGAAACAATTTTTGTTTAACTTTCTCAATTTTTCTTCGTTTTAAAACGTTATGTAACTGTTGTCTTTAGTTTTCTACACTTTTCAACAGTTGTGTTCAGAATATAACAGTTTTCT
This sequence comes from Anastatus disparis, assembly GCA_017163975.1. Lineage (NCBI taxonomy): Eukaryota > Metazoa > Arthropoda > Insecta > Hymenoptera > Eupelmidae > Anastatus > Anastatus disparis. The sequence goes on along the minus strand of JAFFSR010000272.1, from coordinate 2,238,619 downwards.
ACAGTTTCCTCCAAATTTCTTCACTTTTTAACAGTTATGTTCTGAATATTACTGTTTTTTGCAGTTTCCTTCAGATTTCTTCACTTTTCAACAGTTGTCTTCAGAATATAACTGTTGTCTACAGTTTTCTTCACTTATCAACAGTTGTGTTCAGAATATAACCGTTTTCTGCAGTTTCCTCAAGATTTCTACACTTTTCAACAGGTGTGTTCGGAATAGAGAATTCAGTTTTTATCAGAAAACTGATAAAAATTGAAAAAATCTGAAGAAATCAGAAGATAACTGTTGTCTTTGTCTCAATTCCGACATTTTTCAACAGTTAATTTCAATTTATTCAAGTTTTTATCTATTTTCTTCAGTATTCTACTGATATTTTCAGTTACTAACTGTTGTCTGAATTTATTTTTTTTTCGTTAGGGAACAAAGTTGAATCTACTAATTTTTTTTCAGTTTTATTGACTGCAGTGATCATCAATGGTAATTAATACATTTATTTATGAAGACAATATTTTTGCATACAAAAAGAATATAAGTGAAACTTTAATGTTCTTTGGTTTATACAATAAATACTCGGCTCTTGGAACAAAAATATATTTTATATGACATTTAAAACAAAATTAAATTGCTTAAAACTAAAAAAATCTATACTTGAAAATTAGTTTTAATAAATTACTTAACCTTACGGTTTAGATTCTACTTAATTTACCCATTAACTAGTATACTTGACGGTAATATATTCTATGATAATTCTTTTTGCCAAGTTTAAAAATTAACCAATAAAAATGTAATATCACGTTATTTTAAAATCACAGAAAAAGAACTATCATAGAATGTTTCCATTGACTGTACATTTAAATCGATATACTTTTTTATTTATTTATTTATTTATTATTTTCAACAGTTAAAACCCATAATACATAAGAAAGAAATCAAGCTATGGTAAGAATACAGATTCAAACAAGAATTAATACAATAATAATACATATGCGAGAATGCACCTAGATTTATTACATACTGCATAAAACCACCAGAATAAAGATTAAGCCAATTCTTATTTCTATTACAAACTAAAGGAAGTCGCAAAGCAGGAGCATGAAGCATATAATCATGAGCAAAGTGAGAAACTGAAAACTTCAAACTAAAAACTTTTGAAAATTTTAAAAATGCTCTATATTTTATGGTAGATTGGGAGAGGCAAGTAATAAAAATAAATGAAACAGTGGAATAATTAAAGCATTATCACATTTTCTGTTTCAATTGCACAAAATAGAATTTTTAATAAAGAATATTTAAAACAAATTTTCCATGGCGATATAACCAACTACAAATTGTACGTAAAGCAAAGTGCACTCTTATATAAACTTTTTATCGTAAGGTATAAATATTTTTCAACTTCATTTTTAAAACAATGACACAGTATATGATAAATATTAATACGAATCACTTAAGTAATTATGATGCGATGTTTGATAATGTGTAATATTTATTTCTGCAATTTTCAAAATAACCATATAAATGATCTTTCTCAGAAAATAAGTAAAGTTCATTTAGTTTCATTTCCGTACGTGAATTTAGAATAGACCTTCAAAAATGAGTATATGTAATCATTCATTTACTCATGAATATGTTAATAGGTATTTAAATGAAAAAATCAAGAAAACATTGGAACATTCTTTAAATATTCAAATTTAACAGGTAATGTTTTATTCAAGTTAATGTGTAGAATTAATAAAAAGTAAAAAATTTTTTGATATTACTTATAGATTTTAAAGATTAGCAATTAATCATCATCTAATTAATTTATTATAATATAATAATTTTGTTAGTTTTCTTTTTTTCTTTTCTCTCTCTTCTCTTTCTTATTTATTTCTATTTTTATTATATATTATAGATAAATAATTTATAATTTAAAGCAAATAAAAGTATTTTATTAAAATAAAATAAACTAACCTTGATTTTGGAATAACACTATCCACTTTCGTAGGTTCTGTTATATTGAAAAGAATATTCTGTTGAGAATTATGCATTTCCTCAAAAAATGATTTGAAAAATACAGAATTCACTAAAAAATATGCTTGATCACTATAACAATAATATAATTATGCTTCTAATCTTTCCACTCTTTAGAAGTTTTTTTACAAATTTAATTAATCTAAATATTTGAATTAGAAAAAATAGCAAATAGTCTCGTTCTTTTTCGGTTTTAACTTTAGAGTACTAATTATAGAAAAATTTTCGAAAAAAAACAATTGTTTTACGTAATTACACGAAATAAATTCTAATAAAATAAATACGAGTTATGCAAATTAAATTTTCATTTTTTCATTAATATTATATTATATATATTGAAAAGGCAAACATCTACATCTCATTCTAGAGGCTTATGAGAAACTAAAAATAATATATTGGATAGTAGGCTGATTCATTTAAATCAATACTGTTTTTATTCAGGGAGTCACTATCAGAAAAATTACTGATAAAAGAACAAATATAAATTTAAATATTAAATGCTACTCTTTATATTTAAACAATTGTTTGTAAACTTAGTGTAAAAAAATGGAGACTTAAAAATATTTATAATTAAAAATGGAATTTTAAAAATCTTATGAAAGATCATTTATTTAACAATAAATAGTTGCAAGATCAAAATATATATACAGAAGGTTGGTAGTACCTTTACATAGTACTTATGAATTATGACTATGAACGAAAGTCAATTTTATAAGTCAACTTTATATATATATATATATATATATATATATATATATATATATATATATATATATATATATATATATATAAATAAAGTAAAACAGTCTAAGTTTTTTTGCGCTTTTCAAAAATATAAATCTTGAAAATTGAATTCATTCATATTCCGCATAAAAAATTTTAACAATAATGCTTTTTAAAATTTACAACTTTTTTAACTAATAAAATTTTTGTAAAAATAGTCATAATAAATCGTTTCTTCTTAACCCATTCAGATGACGCTAGTATAATGGTTTATTTAAGTAATGATGAATATGTTTTTAAAAAATAAGAAAAATAGTATTAGAAATTATAATACTTGCATAAGCAATATATTTTTGCGCATGCGCAATGATAAAAAAAAACAACAAAGATGAACGTCTTTAAAATTAAATAAAAAAATTTTTCTGAATTACAACCTAGAAAAAATAATGTCATTTAAAAAAATTGCAATATTAATCTGTCTAAATATATCATTTTTAAAATCTATTATTTTATTCTAATTTTATAGTCTCAAGAAATGTAGTAATTAAAATATGTTTTGATAATTTGAATAGTTAATATAACACTTAATACAACTCATTTTACTCGATGAGTAAAATGAGAAGTTTTATTTAAAATTTGTGCAAAGTTTCTAAAATAAGTTGTAAAAGAATATATATGATCTTCAAATAAAGAGAGACCACAAAATTCGCCTTTTTGGTCACATTTAGGCTCGAATTTATAGTTGTCACTCAACACTCAGTTCTCACCCTCACATCTTAAAGTTTCATTGTTCCGTGTTCCTTATAAACGTAGACCCAGGTTTATAGGAAACACGGAACAATGAAACTCTAAGATCTGAGGGTTGAGAACTGAGTGCTGAGTGTTGAGTGTCGACTATAAATTCGAGCCTTAAAGACTAGATTCGAATTTATAAAAGTAACTAAAGTATTTACTCAGAAAAAAGTTTAATTAGGCTTGAATTTATAATCGACACTCAGCTCTCAAACATCATTTTGTCTTTATTTTTCTTCTGGTAAAAGAGTAAGATAGAATGATGTTTGAGTACCAAGTGTGAACTATAAATTCGAGCCTTTACAAGATTCGTTGTTAGTTAGGCTCAAATTTATAGTCCACACTTGACACTCAAACATCATTCTATCTTACTCTTTTACCATAAGAAAAATCAAGACAAAATGATCTTTGAGTGCTAAGTGTCGACTATAAATTCGAGCCTTAAACCTCATTCAGACTTCGTCTCTCTTTCGTTTGTTCTTCCATGGTGTTATAAGTCACACTTTACCTGTTAAGTGTTACACGTCTGAAAATTTTGTTATCTGACGACTGATTTCATTCTTCATGGTTTTAATGAATTCATTTAAGACCTTTACAGAGCTTTTAGAAGTTAGCATCCGCGAATCAATCATCTCAATAATAATTGTATTTTATAATTGCGCATTAAAAAATAATCAGAAAGCCCAATTATCGCGTTTGCGCAATAATTTTTCTTTGAATTCTCCGGGTGCTGTAGAAACTCGAAATTTAATTGTTCTATGGTTAATAATTATATCATATTTTCTTTATTATAAAATTAGTATTTTTTATGCGCAATCAGCACCCGTAATTAATTTTTATGATTAAATTTATTAAAATGATAATTTAATCCGTATATCAATAATGCTAATTTGCACGCGTATGAATGGGTATATGTGTATGTAGATGCCACAATAATTAAATAATAAAACAATGAGTAAATAAACTGATTAAACAATAATTGAGGGCGTGGAAACGAAAAGGGCTTATAGTCAATGTTATTTAAATGGGCTATAAGCCCTTTTCGTTTCCAGGCCCTCAATTAATTAGCTTAAATTGCGCTCAGGCTGCATTGTAACGTCTGATATTTATAAATTTATATATTTTTATATAAAAATATACAATTAACCCGTTTGATGCCAAATGCACATAAATTTTGTATGTTTTTTAAGTGAATATTAGTCTGTGTAATGTTTATTAACAAAATTTTAAAACTATATTTTTTAGCGTATTTTTGTCCGTGCATTTCAAATCTGCTATTAGTTTTTTTCTATGACGTTTCATTTTTTTTATGTGGCGGCTAATCTACAAAAAAACTTGTTTTTTTTTAATTTTAGAACGGTTTAACGTACTGGCTTATCATGTTCCCGTTATCAGATCGGTACAAGCGTCAGAACCCTGTGCATAAATTACAATAGCTAAAATTTGAGCCATTGAGGATATCAAAATTCAAAATGGCCGATCCAATATGGTGGCTTTTACACGCGTAACGTTTTTTTTTAGTTTTTTAATGTTTTGTAGCCCATAAGGTTGATTTTTCCAATATAATTTATTTTTACATCAATTCAATATCGATTATGCGAAGAATTAATAATAAAAGGTGATAGAGAATGCAAAATGGCGAAAAACACCATATTTTCCATGATTTTGTTTTTTCTTAGAATTTCACACTGTAATGTATGATAGTAAAAGATGTAGTCATGCGCATGCGTGAGTGTAACTTTCTAGATGTATTCGCGCAGCGCTGTTCAACCTTTTGTATTCCGTTACCGAACGTACTAATGTAAAGACGTATCAGCTCTACTTATTTGTAACTCTAATAATATATTTTATATACAATAAATTATATTACCTTTAAGTTGTAGTTCTTTATTTAAGATAAGACACAACAAATTGGCGACGAGGATAAAAGAAAATTACTCGATGGACAAAGTGATGAAAGAACAGCGTGTTGTGTAAAAAAGAAATACGCGTAAGATACGGCATAATGTTAATCGAAGGGATTAAAAAAGTGCTAACGGTCAAAGAAAACCAAAAAGAAAAGGAAAAGAAAAGTTTACACATGTCAAAAGAAGACATTAAAAAAGCCTTAAGTGAAATAGAAAAAGAAAAAGAGGCATTAAAGGTTCAAAGGCAACAGTTGCTAAAAGAAAGCCAAGAGTTAAACAAAAAGAGAGCTGAAATTTTAAACAAAGAATCCAAGATGGCCGCTTATATAGGTACAGTGAAAGAATTTTCAAGAAATGACGATTGGATTCAATGGAAAGAAAGATTGGAATCATTCTTTGACGCAAACGATGTAAAGGACGACAAGAAAAAAGTAGCTTTATTAATTACGTTTATTGGCGGAGAGGCATATGCTACTCTCAGAAATCTATGTACTCCAAATCTGCCAGCCACAAAAGAATATGCTGCTTTAACGAAATTAATGAAGGATCATTTGCAGCCCACACCTAGTATTATTGCGGAACGCTACAAATTCAAAGAGTGTCGACAAGGTGACAACGAGACAGTAGCCGAATTCTTAGAAAAACTGAGAAAGTTGTCAAATCATTGCGAATTCGAAGCAAGTCTAGAGGACAATCTCAGAGATCAGTTCGTATGGGGACTGAAAACGGAAAGTATAAAAAAACGGCTGTTAAGTGAAAAAGAATTGAAATACGCAAAAGCTGTTGAATTGGCCATGTCCTTGGAAACAGCAAGTAAGGAAGCCGCATCGATGTGTATAGCACAAAGAAGCAACAGTCAAAATGTCAACTATATCGTGAACATGAAGAAGAAATCAGCAGCAGCTCGTGAGGTTAAAGAAAACGACAAGTCAGCAGCGCCATATGCTTGTAGTTGTTGTGGTCGAAAGAATCACGTTTTTATGAATTGCAAGTATAAAGGATATAGTTGTAATGTATGTAATAAGGTAGGCCATTTAGCATTAATGTGCAGAACAAAAAATGTAAATAAAGAAAAAAATAATGGCATAGGTAATTTTAAATTTAAAAAGAACGTAAAAGATAATGTTAAAAATAATAATGAAAGACAGAATTATATTGAAGAGTGTAATGTTGAAGATTTAAGTAGTGAATTTAGTAATTTATTTAATATAAATGAAACGATTAGTAACGATAAGCCTATTACAATGGAATTGCTTGTTGAAAATGTTAAAATAAAATTTGAAATGGATACAGGATCGCCAATCACCGCGATACCTATTTATTATTTTTTGAAGTCACATTTAAAAAAGTTGAATTTAACAAAGACAAACCGAGCATTTAGAGGTTATACGCGAGAACCTATTATACCCGTTGGAGTAATAGTAGTTAAGATCGAGTATAAAAAGAATACTTATGAACTAGAATTATTCATAATGCCGCAAGGTACAGTACCGATTATCGGTAGATCATGGTTATATGCACTGGGTATTTTAGAAAAAAGTTCAGATGTAATTAAAGATAATATAAATAATGTTACAGATTCAACAAGCAATCGAGATGTAAAAAGCTTACTTAAAGATTTTGATGTAGTCTTTTCTGATAATGTAGGTACATATGCTAAAGCTACATTCAAGTTGCATTTAAAAGATAATGTAAAACCCGTCTTCTGTAAACCTAGACCTGTTCCGTATGCTATGAGAAAAAAAGTTGAAATTGAAATTGATCGACTTGTAAATGCTAAAATTTTGATACCGGTTGAAAGTAGCGAATGGGCAACACCCATCGTGCCTGTAGTCAAAAACAATGGAGATATTCGTATATGCGGTGACTACAAAATCACATTAAACCCAAATTTAAAAATAAATAGATATCCTATTCCGCGAGTGCAAGATCTCCTTACAATTCTAAGTAAAGGTACTTATTTTTCTAAAATAGATCTTTCTCATGCATACCAACAAGTTAGGTTAGACGAGGAGTCGCAACTATTAACAACAATATCAACGCATAAGGGACTTTTTAAGTACACACGATTGACTTATGGTATTGCTTCAGCACCAGGTTTATTTCAAAGTGAAATGGAATCGTTACTATGTAATATTGACGGTGTATTTCCATTTTTTGACGATATCTTAATAAGTGCAGCAACGGAAGAAGGTCATGACAATAAGCTTAAGCAAGTATTGCAAATCCTTAAAAATAATGGTTTGAAAATAAAAAGAGATAAATGTAGATTTAAAAGTCATGAAGTGAATTTCTTGGGATATATCGTAGATGCTGAAGGAATACGCATAAGTAATGATAAAAAGAAAGCTATTATTAATGCAAAAACACCGACTAACGTTAGGGAATTACAGCAATTTTTAGGGTTAATAAATTATAATTCGAAGTTTATAAAGAACTTTGCGAGTATCGCACATCCATTTTATAAATTGTTAAAAAAGGACGCCAAGTGGCAATGGAATGATGAATGTGAGTCGTCGTTTCAAAAAGCAAAAAATTGTTTAGTATCTCCAGAAGTGTTAGTACACTATGATACACAGACACCGATTAAAGTCACAGTAGACGCTTCGCCATACGGATTGGGAGCTGTGCTAGCGCACGTGTATGAAGATGGCTCTGAGCGCCCAATAGCTTATGTATCACGTACGCTTAACACTGCAGAGCGCAACTACTCTCAGCTAGATAAAGAAGCGCTAGCTATAATATTTGGCGTAAAGAAATTTCATCAGTATGTATACGGCAGGCATTTCGTGTTGGAAACGGATCACAAGCCGCTCGTGCATATCTTTGGAAGTAAAAAAGGATTACCACAGATGGCAGCATCACGACTGCAAAGATGGAGTGTTTTATTAACTGGTTATGACTATGAAATTAAACACATAAAGGGTCAAAATAATTGTAATGCGGATTATCTATCAAGGTGCCCATTAGACGAAAATAAAGATAAAAAAGAAGATGAAAACGAGTATACATATTTAAATTATGTAACTGAAACAATTGAGATTATTTCAGCAGATATTATAGAAAAAGAAACTGATAAGGATATAATTTTAAAAAATGTAAAATTTTTTTTAAATAATGGGTGGCCTCAGAAAATAGATGAAATTTATAAAAATTTTAAACGTAGGTCAGAAGAATTGACACTTGAAAATGGATGTATAATGTGGGGTCACAGAATAGTCATTCCGACAAGCTTGCGTAAACGGTTACTGCAAGAATTACATTCATCACACATAGGAATGGTACGCATGAAATCAATAGCAAGATCATACATCTGGTGGTCCGGCATTGATGCTGAAATAGAAAGCATATGTAAAAGCTGTGAACTTTGTTTAAAGTATGCAGGGAATCCAAAAAAGTCCGTTCTACATGTATGGGAACATCCTGAGGAGCCAAATCAAAGGCTACACGCCGATTTTTTAGGACCAATTAAAGGCAAAATGTATATGGTTATAGTTGATGCTTTCTCAAAATGGGTGGACGTAAAGCACACCAAGGATATCTCAGCTGAATCAGCTGTTAAAGCTTTTAGAGAATATTTTTGTACTTGGGGATTACCGTCATGTGTAGTTACAGATAATGGACCTGCTTATAGATCAGCAGAATGCAATGAATTCATGAAGGAAAATGGAGTACGTCATTCAAAAACTGCTCCATAGCATCCTGCCTCTAACGGCGCAGCCGAAAACGCAGTCAAGTCATTTAAAGATAAAATGAAAATAATATTACAAGAAACGAACGACGATCAACACACGGCCCTATGTAGATACCTGTTCCATGCCAGGTCAACGCCACATTCTACAACAGGAATAACACCAGCAGAACTGCAAACAGGACGTCAGTTTAAAACGAAGTGGGATTTATTGAAAATAAAAGCGGAGGAGGAAGTAAAGAAAAAGCAAGAAAGTCAAAGGAAATGCTTTCATGGTAATAGAATTGTTAATTTTAATATAAACGATATTGTAATGGCAAAAGATTACTCAAGTAATACATGGATAAAAAGTAAAATCCTAGAAAGATTAAGTCCTGTAACGTATCATGTAGAAACTATTAATGGATTAATATGGAAACGTCATGCAGATCAGCTAGTGTCGACTCAATTATCATTCGAGCAACAAAAAAGTATTCCTAATATCGTAACTATTCCTGTAACAACGGAAGATCGTACATTAAGTGTTAATGAAGAATCTGTAAACGCAGAATTACCGGAGATAATGCAACAATCTGTAAATCAGAAAAGTATAACTGAACTGAACAATGATGTAAATTTAGATATGCAAAAAGAAATAATTGTTACAGACAATGTTGTAGAAACACCTGTAATCCTGCGTCGCTCATCAAGAATTAAAAAGCCAAAGCAAATATTAGATTTATAATTTTTAATGAAAGAAAAGTGTTTTAAGCTAGATCACGGAGGAATGTAATGTATGATAGTAAAAGATGTAGTCATGCGCATGCGTGAGTGTAACTTTCTAGATGTATTCGCGCAGCGCTGTTCAACCTTTTGTATTCCGTTACCGAACGTACTAATGTAAAGACGTATCAGCTCTACTTATTTGTAACTCTAATAATATATCAAGGAGCGCGGGAGCGCTCCGAAGACAAGTATGAGTTTGAATGTATAAAAGCCTGACAAGCGACCGCGTTCCATTATACATTGATATGAGTATTCGAAATATTAGATTTGTTCTTATAAAAAATGTATATCCTTCATACAGGACTTTTAAGTAAAATTCCAAAGTATTTTTTAATTAGTATATAATTTTAAAAGTTTCGTTTTAAAAGATTATTTCATTTTGAAGATATTGAATAATATAAATATTTTGGATGATTTTTTGAGTTTTTTTTTTGTCTTCAGATCTCACTTCCGGTTTTTTCGATAACTCGACTCGATCGCTTCGATTATATATATATATATGTGATGATGACATATATTTTTGATTATATTATTTTTTATTATTTATTTTTGTTGGTTATATTTATTTATTGCTTACTTTAAAAAATAATGTAGAGGAAGCACTTCTTGATGAACTTGTACGCAGTGTTTTACTAGCAGGCATGGATCAGATATTAAAACGAAGGGATTTTGAATTTAAAAAGGACGTTTTACAACATTTTTGATTATTATTTTATTCATTGGTTACAGAGTAAGTATAACACACAATTATTTAGAAAAAAATTAATTTATTAAAAAAATTTTTAACTCGTATTTGAATTCAATCATTTAAATTATATTTCAAAATGTAATAAATTGACTTTCTTTTAACTGAAAATCCGTGTAAAGATAGTATGAATAAAAATCTGCCAGAAGATATTAGGGTGTTTGCAATAAAAAGAGTAACCAAAGGTTTTAATAGCAAAAGTGCGTGTGATGCAAGAACTTATTCTTATACTATACCTACATTTGTATCAGAAAATTTAGAACAATTTCAAGAAACAGCAAAATGGCATGATTATGACAAAAGATTAGAACAACTTTCAACAATAGATGGGAAACCTTATCATGAATATCGTTTAACAGAAGATAAAAACAGAGATTACAGGAAGTATTCAAGTTATTATTGTAAATATTTTTTAACTACAATAAGTAACTATTGTAAAAATACTTTTTTTATTTATAAATTATTAAAAGCTAATAAAATGATTTATTTAATTACGCTATAGTTGTTTATTATCCACAATGTAAATCAATATTCAGTTGAAAAATTTTATGCGATTGTAGATTTTTTTTGAATTTATAATTTCATGTATTATATATTTTCATGCTACAAAATATTAACTTTATTTACAAATATGTACAACAAAAAAATTCAAGGACTGTAACGTATTAATTGTTAATCTTAATTTTTAAAAAATCAGCAGCATTCATCGCAAAACAACAAGTAGCGTCTCTTTTCGTTTCATACTGAAACATTTTTCTTTTTGCAAGCAGAATCGTAATGTTAATCAATATATTTTTCAATATTTTTCACGAATTTTTTATACAAGTTTAATATAGTACTCGGAAATAATGCAGAATTATTTACTGATTGATTTTTAACACTTTTCGGAATATTTTGATATTAGATTGTTACTTTGAGATCAAATTTTTCGAAGACTAATGTTTTATACGGAAAAAAGAAAAATAACTTTAAATATCAGTTTGTTTATAAGAATTACTATTCAACAGAGTTTGCGTGCTGACAATTACTCATTTTACATCACAATTTAATTTATGTATTTATCTTTATGTATTTATTTTCATCATTTCATTAAGTACTTTATGCATTATATATTTTGTTTTTATTACACAATAAATTGCATTCAAACAAAAAAAGGAAACTTTGTGTTATTATTTTTCTATCATTTGCACCTAAATATATATCGATTTCAAATTAAAAAATTGATAAATGCTGTTTTAAAATAAATTTTTTTTAATGAAATTAACTACACAAAACGTATGAAATTAATTACTCGAAAATAAATTCTATATCTCGTTTAATATATTGGTACAGTAAATTAAACGATAATGTTTTTCTTAAAAATAAGGAGTATTACTTTCCCTCGATTCGTTTTAAGTATAAACAAGTAAGAAGGGTTGTCTTTAGGAGAGCTGCAATAAAATTTTTAAAATAATTTCCTTAGTTAAAAGTTTCAAAGATTTACTCACTTATTAAAATTTAAAAATATCTAATCGAAATTAGAGCCGGTGAGTAGCTCAGTCTGTAGAGCGTTTTGTAGTCTCGGGGTTCTGAGTTCAAATCCCGCTCTCGGCAGCCGATAGATAGAAGCACCACTGTACGTTACATCTGCTTTGTTCACAAACACATTTACGCTATTTGTCACTGATTAGCATTACAAATAATATAAACATAGCGACGTTAAAGAAGGAAAAAAAAATCATTAAAATTGTTTTCTTCTTAACTACTATAAGAATCAAGTTGAATCACTTCAATATTTATTTGTGATTACTTTTCCATGATCTTCAAAATTAACTTAAAAAAATCCATATTTTAAAAATGAATATTAATTTAATGTATAATAAAAAAATCAGAAGATAGACAAGTATATATTAATTTGTGGATTGACAAGTACATTTCATTTCAAAACTTACTTTCTGCGAAAGTATAAAATAAGACAAGTATGAGTTTGTTTTTCATCTCCTAAAAATGAATTTAAACTTTCATCAAAGCAATGATAAGCGGACACTACACATATACTCATGATTATTGAATATCTTTTCATATTATTGTTTAACTTTAGAAAAAGAAAATCATTAGCTTGTAGCATATATCATGAAAATTATTTAGTTAAATCTATCAATAAATCCATTCATTAGTTATTGAGAACTTTGGGTTCCAAAATTAAATATTAAAATTTTTCAATTTTGTATCAGAAATTAAAAATTTAAATAACTGGTGAATGGATTCATTTAAATATTTAATTGAATAATCTTTTGTGGTACATATTACAAGCTAATGCATTTCTTTTTCTTTTGCAATAAAATGAAAAAATAGTCAATATGTATATGTACAGGTGTAATGTTCTGTTTTACACCCCCTTAACTTTTTTATAATATTATTTATAAAACAATAAAGGTTTTCATAGATTTTATTAATAGGATCTGTAAATTTTTATTAAAGAAAATATTTAAAAACATGTTTATAAGTTTATTGTAATAATAGCATATTCTGTAAATTAAACAAGAGAAAGTTCTGAAATCATTTAGAAAATAGACAAGTATATATTAAACAAACACACTTACACGCTCTGTCAATGATTAGCATTACAAATAATATAAATATAGCGACGTTAAAGAAGGAAAAAATATCGAAATTCATAAAAATTGTTTTCTTTTTAACCACTATAAGAATCAAGTTGAATCACTTCAATATTTATTTGATATTACTTTTCCATGATCTTCAAAATTAACTTAAAAAATCAGTATTTTAAAAATTAATATTAATTTAATGTATAATAAATCACTCAGAACATAGACAAGTATATAAAAGCAAAACTGAAATATTTTTCATAAATTATCAATCTCTTATTTGATACAATATAATATTTCAAAACTTACTTTCTGCGAAAGTATAAAATAAGACAAGTATGAGTTTGTTTTCATCTCCTAAAAATGAATTTAAACTTTCATTAAGGGAATGATAATCAAAGAACCAAACAAGAGAAAGTTATGAAATCACTCAGAACATAGACAAGTCTATAAAAGCAAAACTAAAATATTTTTTTGCCATACCCTGCCCAAAAGTACCACTTCTACTCCCGGCTCAAAATCGCAGAAGTGGTACTTTTGGCCCGGGTATGGCAAAAAATCGTATATGCACCACGGAAGGTAAAATGGACAACCCATAGCACGAGTTTGCCACCCTCGGCTTCGCCTCGGGTGTCAATTCACTCGTGCTATGGCCTGTCCTTTATTTTACCTCCCTAGGTGCATAATATACTATTTCATAAATTATCAATCTCTTATTTGATACAATAAAATATTTAATTCAAATCTCCTAAAAATGAATTTAAACTTTCATCAAGAGAATGATAATCAAAGAATCAAACAAGAGAAAGTTATGAAATCACTCAGAACATAGACAAGTATATAAAAGCAAAACTGAAATATTTTTTCATAAATTATTAATCTCTCATTTGATACAATAAAATATTTAATTCAAATAAAGCCAGCTTTATTTGTAAAAAAATAACCATAAACATACTTGGCAGCCCCTCTTCTTTATGGTTTAAAATGCTGCTATAATTATTTCCAATAATTATGCAATGATCCAATAGATTAATAATTCATTTCTATAATTTATTAATTTTAATTATATAATTTAATTAAATAATAATTTTTGTTTTACGCGGTTCTATATGCATCAATGTCCTTTGGCTGTAGATAATGTAGTTATTCATTTAATTAATTACAAACATATATTTATAGTAAATCATATTATTAGCCATTACATTCAAAATGATAAAAAGATAATATAATGACATATAGATGGCACTATTTTAAAAGTAATATAAAATTTCATAAGTGTAGTACCATACTGTGAAAGATTTATAAAATGAAGGGTTCGTCTATTAATATATGCTAAAAATTTATTTTAAAATTATATATCATAATAATTAAAAGAGTATCAGCAAAAGTACCAATTTGATACTGAAATTTTTTTTATGAATTATTTTAACTGCTCTGATAGAAATTTACTTAACTTATCATTGGAAATAATTATGCGATGGCAGCATTTTAAACCATAAAGAAGAGGGGCTGCCAAGTATGTTTATGGTTATTTTTTTACAAATAAAGCTGACTTTATTTGAATTAAATATTTTATTGTATCAAATGAGAGATTAATAATTTATGAAAAAATATTTCAGTTTTGCTTTTATATATTTGTCTATGTTCTGAGTGATTTCATAACTTTCTCTTGTTTGATTCTTTGATTATCATTCTCTTGATGAAAGTTTAAATTCATTTTTAGGAGATTTGAATTAAATATTTTATTGTATCAAATAAGAGATTGATAATTTATGAAATAGTATATTATGCACCTAGGGAGGTAAAATAAAGGACAGGCCATAGCACGAGTGAATTGACACCCGAGGCGAAGCCGAGGGTGGCAAACTCGTGCTATGGGTTGTCCATTTTACCTTCCGTGGTGTATATATGATTTTTTTGCCATACCCGGGCCAAAAAGTACCACTTCTGCGATTTTGAGCCGGGAGTAGAAGTGGTACTTTTGGGCAGGGTATGGCAAAAAAATATTTTAGTTTTGCTTTTATAGACTTGTCTATGTTCTGAGTGATTTCATAACTTTCTCTTGTTTGGTTCTTTGATTATCATTCCCTTAATGAAAGTTTAAATTCATTTTTAGGAGATGAAAAACAAACTCATACTTGTCTTATTTTATACTTTCGCAGAAAGTAAGTTTTGAAATATTATATTGTATCAAATAAGAGATTGATAATTTATGAAAAAATATTTCAGTTTTGCTTTTATATACTTGTCTATGTTCTGAGTGATTTATTATACATTAAATTAATATTAATTTTTAAAATACTGATTTTTTAAGTTAATTTTGAAGATCATGGAAAAGTAATATCAAATAAATATTGAAGTGATTCAACTTGATTCTTATAGTGGTTAAAAAGAAAACAATTTTTATGAATTTCGATATTTTTTCCTTCTTTAACGTCGCTATATTTATATTATTTGTAATGCTAATCATTGACAGAGCGTGTAAGTGTGTTTGTTTAATATATACTTGTCTATTTTCTAAATGATTTCAGAACTTTCTCTTGTTTAATTTACAGAATATGCTATTATTACAATAAACTTATAAACATGTTTTTAAATATTTTCTTTAATAAAAATTTTTTATATACAATAAATTATATTACCTTTAAGTTGTAGTTCTTTATTTAAGATAAGACACAACACACACGTTTTAGCAGTTCATATGTTGTTATTTTGAAATTTCTTGAACCGAAATCACCCAAAGTTATAGAAATAATGAAAAATGTATCTGATAAACCAGTTCAAAATAACCGTTAATTAAATTGTAAATAAGTAAATTAATCAGTTAAAAATGGGATAAAATAAAACTTTATACAAGCAAAATTATAAATTATGCAGCTACGATGTATCATTATCTAAATGTATTTGTCAACAAACGAAATAAATGGTCAAGTCATACCTAGGTAAATTTATGATATATTCAAATCATTATAGAATATATAAAGTTCCACATGAGTTTATAGTTATAATAAAAAAAATTTTTATAAAATCCAGTTTGACATCTAAGTGGATATCTACCTGGAAATCCAAGTGAATTATCTACCTGGATATCTAAGTGGATAATCTACCTGGATATTGTCACGGTATTCTAACGTGTTCGAATCTCGCGCGCTACTGTAATTAATTTAACTCAGGGTGCTGTCACGAGCGCCGTCATATACTAGTATTATAAGGCGTCAATCGACGCGCACGAGAAGGAAGAGAAGCCGCGGCGCTTCAGACTTGATTCAACGGCCTACAAGCGCGCATCTTTACTTGATCTTTCGGATTTATTAATCGATTCGCTGGTGTAGTGCCGTAATAGTTTGGTGAGAAGAATAAAAGAAGATCGGAAGAGACACGAGTATCTTCTCCAGGCCGTGCTCTACCTACGTCGACTGTTCTCTACAAGTTGCAGCGACCTGCAAATTGTTTATCGCTGGGCCGAATTCACGAGCCGCAGCGATCAGGCGAGACAAAGACGATCTCTGTTGGTCAACGTCGATCGGCGTTCGTTATCCGGAAAAAGAAGCCTCTGCGCGATATCGTAAGTTATTATTAAGATTTTGTTAACCAGAAGTTTCTTACCTCGAAGAAACTTTTGGCGTTGTAACAACTATCGTGCGTTCGAGCGTACGTTGTATCTTAGCTCGCGTCGCGTCCCTCCCTATTGCTATCTCTTTCTAGAGAATATTTTTCCGTTTAATTTAAACACTTTTTTATTGCTTAATTTTACATATTAATTCATTTGCGTTCAGATATTATTTTTGTATTATACTTTATTGCTTCTAATAAATACATTTTAATTATAAAATCTTATTTTGTCTGCCGTAAGTGCATGTATTAAAGAAAGCCTATCCTGTTGCTTACCCCGACGCCTCCGCGGTCCTTATTTATTTTATCACAATATATACATATATTTCCCACGTAAATATATATAATAAATTTAACTGGGAAAGTTAAATTCCATATAAATAAGGAGAACTGTGCTAGCGGCATCGCGTCCCTCGATCAGGTAAGAGAGAGAGAAAGAGAGACGCGCAGCAACGAGCTGACGGAAAAATACTCCGTCGCATATCAATCTAATATACTAACTAGCTTTGCCGGAGTTGTTGCTAGTTTACCATACTTGAGATAAATTCTAGCAGCTCCGTATTCAATCAAAAATTAATAAGTCTAGTTAAAGTCAAGTTGAATTAAAATCTAATTTCTTTTGCAACGAGTAGCAAATTACCGTTACAAAATGGCGCCCAATGAATAGTTGCGTCAGCGGGAACAGGCTTTCTCGCGTAGTCGAATAAATCGAAAATTGCAAATGGCGTCGAGAGTGTAGTTACCATCGATGCAAACGGACTTCGCGTTTTCTTAAAAGTCTTTATAATAAAGATGGCGTTTTGACTGTAGCTAAAATTTAATATTTGAAGTAGCACATGGAAAATTTTTTTTTCCCTTTCTCTCTTTTAACAATAAAGTTATTTTTGTTTATTGAAATAAAAGTGAATTAAAATTTTTTTTTTCTTTTGGAAAATAATTTCGACAAAATTTTTTTACGTAATAAAAAAATTTAATAAAATTAAATAAAATTCGTTTGTTGTTAAATACATAGCAAAAAATTTTTGTGAACAAAATTACATATCGACATTTTCTTTTCGTTGTAATTCTCTGTTACAAGTTGCGTCCCCACATGTCCCAGCGAAAATTTTTTTCTTGTCTCTTTCTTTGTAGGTAATGCGCAGGCGCTATTGACATAGCTTAGCGTAGATACAGAGATTAACCCTATTAAAAAAAATCAGGTGATAAATCACCTGATGTATCAGGTGATTTATCATGCCAAAACATCATGTAACGATTTTGTTGGTCTTTACACATTTTAAACCATCCTTAGTCAATTTAGAACAATTTTGGAAAATTTTGAACTTAGAAAATTTTTTAGATAATTTAGTCTTAGAAAAAATTTTGACTAAATCACAAAAAAATTTCCAAGTTCAAAAATTTCAAAAATTTTTCAAAAATTGTTCTTAATTGACTAAGCATGGTTTAAAACGTGTAAAAACCAACAAAATCTATACATGATATTTTGGCATGATAAATCACCTGATAAATCAGGTGACTTGTCACCTGATTTTTTTCACCAGGGAAGATATATAATTCTGTATGCTGTCGTTCGCTTTATGAGAAAAAGCGAACAGGCATTTAGAATTTATTTAAAATAGAGACGTGCGTTATTATATATACTCCCTTATCGATCAGGTCGTTAGTCATATTTCGTTGACTTATAAAGTGAGAGAGAATATTAGTTTCAGCTGGCGAAGAAGCTAAAATTAAATAAATTATTAATAATCATTTAATGTAAAAATAATTTATTCTCAACAAGAGTAAAAATTTTTTTTTGTAATTTAATATTAAATTTAATTGAATAAAAATTAAAATAAATTTTTTTGAGTATACATTAAAGGATCAGGAAAATTTTTTTTTATGTGGTTTAATAGAATTTAAACTACATAACATTATTTACATATAATAAAATATTTTTTTTTCATGATATTAAATTTTCTCTCACAAAAGATTGCCAGCTCATAGCGTGGCAATTGATCGGCGCAGTGTGTGTGGTTGAAGAATTTAGAAATTTCTCAAAGATTTCATTTTAATAAATTTTCACCTTTTTACACTACACATTAAATACACGTGTATAATAAAAAAAATTGTCCTCACACAGTTAGGTGTGCGCTTTTAACTAAAGTTTAAAAGCGCACAGGCTTTTGGATTTAGCCGCGTATTTTGAATATTTTAACGACAATTTCTAATGTCCTTGTTGTAATAAAAATTAAAATTACAGTGTTGGAAAATTTTGTTTTATGTCGGTCAATCACTAAAATATTATTAGTTATTACGTTAAATAAATAAATCCAAAAACCAAAACATAAAAATATATATTTTTTCTTCTTAATTATATATACATATATTTTATTTTTTTTCACATCGTATGTGTGCGGCTTAGTTTCTAACCACACATATACGAACTGAAATATTATTTATTATATATATATAGCGAATATACACACACACTGCAAGCGTAGTAGCGTACTTGCGTGCAATCAGATTTAAACACAGATATAGTAAAGAAAGAAGAAAAATAAATTCAAGATGGCTAACGTACCGTTAAAAGCAAGTGCTGATGCAGCCGAAAAATGGGTAGGGTATATATCTGAGGAGGACTTAGGAATAACTCTACAGGAGTTAGGACTAAGAACAGACGGCTTTCATCATCAAAAAACCAATCGATTAATAAATTGGCTGATTGGGAATTATTCGGCTGAAGAATTTCAGCAAACGAATTCTAATGATGATGAATTGACAATACGTCAACAGCGCCTAAGAGTAAGAAAGGAATATATAGAAAGAACAATATGTGAGAAGACAGGGTCAACTATTTTTGACCCTAATGTGCAACAAGATGAAGAACATGTTCTCAGTGTGCTCGATAAAGATCCTCAGATAAAGTTAAACCTACAGGAGACATCGAGAGAGGGAACGAACAAACCCTCGTTCTGGCGGACAGGCACAAGCATCAACCAACCCTCCAAATCAAGTTACCGAACAGGCAACAACAGTGATGCAAACAACGGATGGAACACCGTTTGTATTGCCAACTGAGATGATGCAATATCTTCACAATATGCAAATGCAAATAAAAACACTGACAGAGTCAGTAGCTGCCATAACACAAAGAAGAGAGAAAACTCCAAATCCAAGATCATCTACTACACGGATAGATGAGCAGCAAAGCAACCAGCAAGAAAGAGGTAACAACCAGAGGCCGCCAACAAACACGAGAGTAAATTTCCAAGATACATTCAGGGTACATAATAATACTGAAAATGGCACTCTGGCTGACGTACAGGCAGGCTTAACTCCGAGTGAACTTCCAAGAGTAAGCACAGTCGGGAGGAGGGGGACTCCTATTACGTCAAGCCCAATGCCGCAGATGAGCACAAATTTGCAAAATGATCGGACTAACAACGCTAATAGAACGTTGGATATCGGCCACATAGTTCGCCGATGGAACGTAACATTCTCAGGTGAAAAAGGACAGAGCATAGATCTCTTCCTGACCAGGGTAGAAGAATGCAGAACATTAGCAAAAATGAGTGAGAGTGATCTGCTATCCTCTCTTTCAGAACTGTTATCAGGCATAGCAGCCACATGGTACAGAAACAATAAACATTCATGGAACACGTGGGCAGAATTTAAAGAAGCTGCTCTGCGTTGGTACGGACACAGTAGACGTTTCCAACAAAGACTGCGGTCTGAAGCGAACAGGCGTACGCAAGGTAAAGATGAACCTGTGCGTGATTACATAACCTGTCTACAGGCCATTACATTAAAGTAAGTCCCATTACCAGATGTAGGACTACAGCTCGACCTGTTACATCGCAACCTCTTACCCGAGATTCAGCGCATGGTAAGAAGGGATGAGATTGTTGACGTAGAGACACTACTAGAAAAAGCAGTCGAAGCTGAATTAACAATAGATGCAGAGAGAGCATATAGGCCTCCTCCCCTGCCAGAACATTCCTTATTGCCTGACGTAGCTTACCGTCCTGCGTTCAAGCGAAAAGAGAATAAACACCAGGTTGCCGCTATAGAGGGAAAAACGCTGGCATCTGAACAGTTTAACATAGCTAAAACGTTGATGCAGATATTTTCTCAGTTAAATAAAATGTCTGAAAGAATGGACAGGCAACCGGCGGTTCCCAATATAAATAAGTCTGGACAAGCTTCGCCAAATACATCACGTGAAAATCGCGCGCTGCTGTAATTAATTTAACTCGGGGTGCTGTCATGAGCGCCGTCATATACTAGTATTATAAGGCGTCAATCGACGCGCACGAGAAGGAAGAGAAGCCGCGGCGCTTCAGACTTGATTCAACGGCCTACAAGCGCGCATCTTTACTTGATCTTTCGGATTTATTAATCGATTCGCTGGTGTAGTGCCGTAATAGTTTGGTGAGAAGAATAAAAGGAGATCGGAAGAGACACGAGTATCTTCTCTAGGCCGTGCTCTACCTACGTTGACTGTTCTCTACAAGTTGCAGCGACCTACAAATTGTTTATCGCTGGGCCGAATTCACGAGACGCAGCGATCAGGCGAGACAAAGACGATCTCTGTTGGTCAACGCCGATCGGCGTTCGTTATCCGGAATAAGAGGCCTCTGCGCGATATCGTAAGTTATTATTAAGATTTTGTTAACCAGAAGTTTCTTACCTCGAAGAAACTTCTGGCGTTGTGACAACTATCGTGCGTTCGAGCGTACGTTGTATCTTAGCTCGCGTCACGTCCCTCCCTATTGCTATCTCTTTCTAGAGAATATTTTTCCGTTTAATTTAAACACTTTTGTATTACTTAATTTTACATATTAATTCATTCGCGTTCAGATATTATTTTTGTATTATACTTTATTGCTTCTAATAAATACCTTTTAATTATAAAATCTTATTTTGTCTGCCGTAAGTGCATGGATTAAAGAAAGCCTATCCTGTTGCTTACCCCGACGCCTCCGCGGTCCTTATTTATTTTATCACAATATATACATATATTTCCCACGTAAATATATATAATAAATTTAACTGGGAAAGTTAAATTCCATATAAATAAGGAGAACTGTGCTAGCGGCATCGCGTCCCTCGATCAGGTAAGAGAGAGAGAAAGAGAGACGCGCAGCAACGAGCTGACGGAAAAATACTCCGTCGCATATCAATCTAATATACTAACTAGCTTTGCCGGAGTTGTTGCTAGTTTACCATACTTGAGATAAATTCTAGCAGCTCCGTATTCAATCAAAAATTAATAAGTCTAGTTAAAGTCAAGTTGAATTAAAATCTAATTTCTTTTGCAACGAGTAGCAAATTACCGTTACAATATTCAGCTGACTATTTTCAAAAAGATTTTAGTAAATAGATAAATTGGTTGGAAATGAGCAAAAATAAAAATTTATATAAGCAGAATTACAAATCATGCGGTTACAGTGTGCCTTTATTTAAATGTATTTGGCTACAAATAAAATAAATAACTATGACATGTAATTAAAATTATAACAAAATAAAATTATACACAAATTAAAATTATAACAAAATATATTAAGATCTAAATGAGTTTATGGTCAAAGTAACAAAAATTTATATGAAATCCAGTTAGATGTTTAAATGGATATCTAATCGGATATGCAATATCATTATCCAAAGAAATCCAAGTCAGTTCCAAGCAACATCCAAGTCGAACCACTTAGATATCTAGTTGGATATCCAGTTAGATATACTTACTAACAGCCCACACAGCATGAAATATTGCAGTGAAACTTTCACTGAAATATTGTGCTGAAATATTGTCACAAGATTGCAGCAATCTTGTCTTAACATTGCTAAGAGGTTTCATGAAAAATTTCAGTGTGATATTGCTGCAAACTTGCTACAAGGTTACAGAAAATAATTCAAGCAATATTGCAAGGAACCTTTCATGAAAGGTTGCAGCGAGGTTTCTGCAAGGTTTTATAACACATTTCATGAAATATTGCAAGAAACCTTTCATGAAAGTTTGCAGCGAGGTTTCTGCAAGATTTTAGAAACGATTCATGAAATATTGCAAGAAAACTTTCATGACATGTTTCAGCGACGTTTACAGCAAGATTTAGAAAACATTTCATAGAATATTGCAAGAAACCTTTCATGAAAGGTTGCAGCGAGGTTTCTGAAAGATTTTAGGAATATTTCATGAAATATTGCAAGAAACCTTTTATAAAAGGTTGCATAGAGGTTTCCAGCAAAATTTAGAAAACATTTTATAAAATATTGCAAGGAACCTTTCATAAAAGGTTACAGCAAGGTTTCTGCAAGATTTTAGAAATATTTCATGAAATTTCGCAAGAAACCTTTCATGAAAGATTGCAGCGAGGTTTCTGTAAGATTTTAGAAATATTTCACGAAATATTGCAAGAAAACTTTCACGAAAGGTTGCAGCGAGGTTTTCAGCACGATTTAGAAATTATTTCATGGAATATTGCAAAGAACCTTTTATGAAAGGTTGCAGCGAGGTTTCTACAAGATTTTAGAAATATTTCATGAAATATTGCAAGAAACCTTTCATGAAAGGTTGCAGCGAGGTTTCTGTAAGATTTTAGAAACATTTCATGAAATATTGCAAGAAAACTTTCACGAAAGGTTGCAGCGAGGTTTCTGCAAGATTTTAGAAACATTTCATGAAATATTGGACGAAAACTTTCACGACATGTTTCAGCGAGGTTTTCAGCAAAATTTAGAAAAGATTTCATGGAATATTGCAAGGAACCTTTCATGGAAGGTTGCAGCAAGTTTTCTGCAAGATTTTAGAAATATTTCATGAAATATTGCAAGAAACCTTTCATGAAAGGTTGCAGCGCGGTTTCTGTAAGACTTTAAAAACGTTTCATGAAATATTGCAAGAAAACTTTCACGAAAGGTTGCAGCGAGGTTTCTGCAAGATTTTAGAAACATTTCATGAAATATTGGACGAAAACTTTCACGACATGTTTCAGCGAGGTTTTCAGCAAAATTTAGAAAACATTTCATGGAATATTGCAAGGAACCTTTCATGGAAGGTTGCAGCAAGTTTTCTGCAAGATTTTAGAAATATTTCATGAAATATTGCAAGAAACCTTTCATGAAAGGTTGCAGCGCGGTTTCTGTAAGACTTTAAAAACGTTTTATGAAATATTTCAAGAAAACTTTTATTACATGTTTCAGCGGGATTTTCAGCGAGATTTAGACAACATTTTGATGGAATATTGCATCGAACTTTCTATGAAAAATTGTAGCGAGCTTTCTGCAAGATTTTAGAAACATTTTATAAAATATTGCAAGAAACCTTTCACGAAAGGTTGCAGCGAGGTTCCTAGCAAGATTTGGGGAAAATTTTACGAAATATCGCAAGAGGCCTTTGATGAAAGGTTGCAGCAAGGTTCGTGCAAGATTTTAGAAACATTTTACGAAATATTACAAGATACCTTTTATGAAAGGTGTCAACGAGGTTTCCAGCAAAATTTGATTAATATTTTATGAAATATTACGAGGTATCTTTTGTTAAAAGTTGCAGTAAGATTTCTGCAAGGTTTTTGACAAGATTTCTAAGATATCACAAAAAACATTGCTATGTACATTTCGCCAATGGTTATTACCATATTTTTGGCAATTTTTATAAAATATTCCAGAAAAGCATTCACAAAAAGTATCAGCAAAGTTTCATGAATAATTTCAAAATGAAATTGCAGCAAACCTTTTATAAACAGTTTCAGCAATAATTCCGCAAGTTTTTATAAAAGATTCTAAGAGCAGTCCAGATTCGCTGTTCTTGCCTTATATTTGGTTTCCTGTTATTTACTCAAGTATTTATTGCTGTAGTTGTATTGTAAACGGGAAGTTGAGCGCAATAAGTATGCTATTATTATAAATATTTATGCGTAGGGTAAAAAAATCCATCGAATTGTTATTGAAAAAAGTAAAGAACGCATAAATATTAGAAACAAAACCTTTTATTTCAATATTCTCTACTTTTCTCAAAAACGATGCTGAGGAATTTTTTCTTCTTGTGCACAAATATTGATAATAATACTATTGCGCTGAACTAGTAATTCATAGATAGAACGATTGATACTTAAGCAAATAAGAAAAACTTTATCACACAAGGGTAGAAAATCCTGCCTACTATTAAATATTACTGCAGCAAGCTTTTGGCAAGATTTAAGAAATATTTTGCAAAATATTGCAGGAAACCATACGGAAAGAAAGGTATGAGCGTTGTTCGCGGCAAAATTTGGGAAAAATTTCATGAAATATTACGAGAAATCTTTCATGAAAGATTGCTGAAAGGTTTCTTGAAATGTTGCTGCTAGGTTTTCATGAAAGGTTGCTGCGAGGTTTTTAGAAATATTTCAACCGGGTTCTAGCGCGGACATGTAAATGTTGCTGCAATATCTCATAAAAGGTTGCTACGAGGTTTTCTACAAGGTTACGGCGAGATTTTCTGAAAAATTGCTGTGTGGTTGCTTGAAATGTTTTTGCTATTTTTGCCGCAAGATTCCTGTGAGGTTTCTTAAAGAGTTTCTGTTACATTTCCTGAAAGATTGCTGCGAGGTTTCCTGCAAGGTTGCGGCGAGGTGTTCTAAAAGATTGCTGCAAGGTTTCTTGAAATGTTTCTGTTACATTTCCTGAAATATTGCTGTGAGGTTTTCATGAAAGGTTGCTGCGAGGTTTTCTGAAAGATTGCTGCGAGGTTTTTAGAAATATTTCAACCGGGTTCGAGCGCGGACATATAATGTTGCTGCAATCTTTCATGAAAGGTTGCTGCGAAGTTTCGAAACTTTCATGAAACCTTGCAGCAGCCTTGCAGCAATCTTTCATGCTGTGTGGGTAGTTCTTTTTCTAAAGTACCGAATTTTACTTTTAATTGAACTTGAAATTTTAGACGCGTGGATTTTGCTCCGGTAGCACCTTTAATGATTTTCCCATTTATTGGTAGAGTCGGCTTGTCTTTAAATTTATTTAAGTTAAAATAATAATATTCTTCAGAAATGCACGATATCTCACTTCCGGTATCTATTAAGACTTTAGTCAAAACGTTTTCTATTTCAATAGTTATTTCCGGACAGTGTATGACGTTTGCGTTTGATTCTTCCGGATTTATATCATATAATAAATCTTCGCGAGGATCGTTTAAAATCGAAGCAATTATGTTTTCGTCTGATAATTTATTATTTAATTTAGTTAAATCATAATGGGGGTTTTTTAATTTAATAAATTTTTTATTATAATTTAACTTAGTTTTAGGTTTTTTATTTACTTTAGTTGCACCACGCGATGAATTTAATTTTTTACCCGAGAAACGAGATGCAACTACTTTGCGTTTCCCAAGATGGTACATTTACTCGGAATTGGTGTCTCTTTCGGATTAATTTTTAATAAATCCTCGATGACATCATTATCCTTCTGACTTTTATTACGCGAATCTACGTGAGCTTTTTCTTTATTCGCGGTTGATTCCTTTTTACTAGGATTTTTTCCCGTTCCGTATTATCAAGCTCTTCATTTTTTATTTTATAATTAGCAAAGTTTTTAATCGCGACACTCGTAAAAATGCCTAAACGAACACAAATATTTTCTTTCTTATTCGTCAGACGTCTCACGGCTTCGCATAAAGCTTTATTTGTATTTTTTAAATTCTCGATTTCTCGCGCTTGTTTATCCACGGTATCGATCAATTTAATATTTTGCTCGCGTAAAAATTCTACGTTATCAGTTAATACAGACACCGTATCCCAACGATCGGCATCAAGGCCTTCAACGCGTCCGATACGTGCAAATAGCTCGGCAATTTGCGACTGCACGAAACTATCTATCGCGAGGTCTTGTATCATTTTAATCACGTATATATTAAAACGTATATATTTTTTGCGTTTAAATTTTACGAAACTAATCCTGGCAGGATCGCCAGTTGTAACGTACCCAAGTGGGTAATAGTTACTTTTTAAAAAAAATAAATTATGGTCCAAATTCGATGCTAGATTAATTAGCGTAGAATATAAACGCAATATAATTTTAATTTTATGTACGCGACTTGTATAATTTTCTTTAATGTATTTAATAAACTACGCAAGCTCCTTTCGGGCAGTGGGCCAGATTGGAGGGTAGCTATTAAATACTTTGCTAGCAAACTACCAAAAGCTCCGTTCGGGCAGTAGGCCGGATTGGAATGTAGCTGCTAGGTTCCTATTTAATAAACTACACAAGCTCCGTTCGGGCAATAGGCAAGATTAGAGGGTAGCTGTTAAGAGGACGCTGTATCTCTCTATCCTTTTCTAATTAAAAAATGTAAATTTTTGGGAAAACTAGTTATTATTGATAGAAATTAAGGGTTGTCCGCTACTTGTTTAGTAAAAATTAATATTTTCTCTGATGAGGGCCAACTAATTTTGTTGCTTTTTTTTCAAGTAAAGTTTGACATACTTAAATAACGTATTCTCTAGCCTTACTTAGGATTTTGTAAGTATGTCAAACTTTACTTGAAAAAAAGCAACAAAATTTTCAATTAGAAAAGGATAGAGAGATACAGCGTCCCCTTAAGTATTTTGTTAATGAAACGCCTGCTTATTAATACAGCTAGGCGTTTCCTTGGTTAGTATTAAATGTATTCTTTTATAATAATAATAAGGAAATATATATATATATATATATATATATATATATATATATATATATATTATTAAATATTCTTTTATTTTGATCAAAAATATACGTATGTAAATACAAAAATATAAAAAAATGAAAACTCTCCGGTGAGAGAAAAAGAGAAGCTCTTTAAAGATGAAAGCTCAATTTATTTTATTAGGAAGCTCTTAATATTAACCTGGGGGGTTAAGCCTAGAGCGCTTGTATGTCCTCAGCGTCAATGGAGCTCAATTTGAATTTCTTTTTATTAAAAACCTTAGATAACAAAGGGCGTTAAGCCTAGAGCGCTTATAAATCCCAATTGTTATCGACTTATTATGTTTATTTTAATTTTTTGCTTTAGAAAGCAAAGGGCGTTAAGCTTAAGCGCTTGTATGTCCCAATTGCTAAGCGAAAATTATTCTATGGCCAAGAAATTTATATCGGGTTCTTGATTAAATATCAACTCAGGTAAACAAAGGGCGTTAAGCCTAAGCGCTTGTATATCCCAATTGTTACCGGTCTGAGTCGATTCAAGAATAAGGCGTGCGAGTCAGCGAGACTCGGGCTTTTATACGCGCCGAGCTTCTCTCCATCTCTCTTACAATGGTGGGGAGCTTTTAAAGTTGTGCGCGCTTACAGGCTTTACAAAGTTTCGGAGTTTTATTTCTCCGTTTCGCTCGCTCTTATATGCTTAAATATTAAGACATAGTAAGCGCGCTGTGAGGTTGCCTCGCGCGCTGTAAGCCAGCTGTGCGTTGACCTATATACAACCTTGTATATAGGTCACGCGCTTACTATGCCTTTATGCGCTTATAACTTAAAATAAAATATATTTTATAATAAAATTGAAATATGAATAACTAAAAATAAAAATATATTATTTAAAAGAAATAAGCAAATAAATAATTGAATAAATAAATAAATTAAAATTAAAATGAAAATAATTAAATATTAAAAAATATAACAAACAGTAATGGAAAAATAAGAAAATAAAATTAAATGAAAATACAAATTATAAAAATAAAAAGGGAAAAAAACAGGGCGCTTTGGGGCGTCAGAAGACTTTAAGATTTATGAAAATGATAAAAAAATTAGGTCTGCTTTTATTATTGTAAGATAAAGAGGGCACCCACTCTACTTATGCTGGATCATTCTTCGCCACATTATTCAAATACTCACATTATTCAAATTTTTCGCATAATTTAAAAAAAAATTGACTCAAAAACGTAAAAAGTACAAATTTTAAGCAACGAAATATAATTTTTCAGAATTTCAATGCGCTGAATTCGATTTTGACCATCCTAAATGCGTGCGATTAAATCTAAACATGAAATGCATTTGAAATTGTGTCGCCACTTTTTTCAAAAAATAATTTTTTTACAGTTTTTTCAGTTTTTTGACCTTCAAAAATAAGATAATCAATTTTCCAATTCCAAAAAACATCTCTAATGTCAAAAAAATAAAAAAATCCTTCTTTGTAGAAACATGTGCAGGTCCAGATTTCAGAATGACAGAGGCTCAAATAAATTAAGTTTTTATGTAATTTGATAAAGAAATTTAGTTTTGTTTGCACAGTGCAGATCGGTTGATTAGTTTCATATATTAATTGTAATCACTTTTTTGCATAAAATAACGACTCAAAATTTTGTTTCCGTCGACATGGTTACATCTGACATTAGTGAAATTGAAAAAAATAGACGTGCATTATCAATTTTTCATTTCATAAGTTTGTCTACCTGCAAAATTCGAATAAATAATTTTTAAATGAAAAAAACATATTCTACGCCAAAAAACAATAAAAATTACTCTTAATATAAATAAATATATACAAGTCCAGATTTCAAAATAGCAGACTTAAATGCATTAAACTTCTGCTTAACTAGATGAAAGAATCAGTTTTTTTGCTCGCAGATAAGTTTTGGATGTTAATTGTCAACACTTTTTTACATAAAATAACGACTCAAAATCTTTTATTACACCAACATAGTTTCATTGAATATCAATAAAAAAAAACGAAAATAAATATGCATGATAGATAAAATACGAATATCTTAGAAAAGTGTAGCATGGTAAATTGCCCATTTCACTTAAAACTCAAAATTATAAATAAATATTATATGCAACAGAAGGAAATTACTGAATTCCACATGCGTTAAAAAGAGAGACGGCGTAAGTCAATTAAAGCTAAGCCATAAGCCACACGCGCGCTCATATACGTATATAACTAATGTTGTATTGTAACGGTTAGCTAACGTAACTAATATACGTAGCAGCGTGACCCTAGCAGTCAAGATGGAAAAAATAGTAAGAGAATCTGGTGGCGTGCACAGTGTACCGCCGTAGGAAAGACTTCGAGCATATACACATGGAGACGGCATGTTATATGGAAAAAATTTTTTTAACAAAAAAAAACCGACTTCAAAAAAATGCACTAAAAAGTTACAAATAATTCATATTCTTTAATAATTATACGCATAATACGCATCTAACTCAACACATGTGTAGCAAACATATTATAGATTATCTAATTATTTGTAAACAGCACAAACAAATTATATTATTGTTTAATTTACGAAAAAATATTTTCGAAGTCAGAGTCAAGTTGTTGAATCGTTCTGCACAGATGTAGAATTTGACGCCGACTTCAATAATATTTTTACGTGAATTAAACAATAATATAATTTGTTTGTGCTGTTTACAAATAATTAGATAATCTATAATATGTTTGCAACACATGTGTTGAGTTAGATGCGTACTATGCGTATAATTATTAAAGATTATAAATTATTTGTAACTTTTTAGTGCATTTTTTTGAAGTCGGTTTTGTTTTTTGTTAAAAAAATTTTTAGTGTATCCCCCTACTAAAAGCGCAAATATAGGTAGACCCACCAATTATGCCTAACTTCCATTATCAATTCATAACGCATGCATTAGTACATTATACCCAAGGAAGGCCCAACGGCACAGTGTCGTTGTGTGTGCATGTATACATATTGAAGCTTAAGTAAGAGAGGGAGAGCGAGAGAGAGAGGGAGAGAGAGAGAGAGAAAAAACAAAACTCCCAGTTTTCTTAATTTGATAATTGGGTCATACAAACCGAATATTGGCCCAATAATTATAGGACACGTATGGGACCTTCCTGCAGACATTCTCTATCAGATAAGAAAAAGTTTTTTCGAATCGGTTAAGAAATGACGGAGTTATGAGGTAACAGACATAAGAAAAAAAAAAAAAAAATTCAGTCGAATTGAGAACCTCCTCCTTTTTGAAGTCGGTTAAAAAGTGGTAGCTATTTTAACGATTATGTGAGAGAAAAAGAAAATAACTACTTACATATTGTCTCTTTCGTGCAGCGCTTATGGGAGCGTTGCGTGAGAGAAATAGGATGTGAGTTATTATCATCTCTCTCTCTACCTGAAGTTCCCACCACTTTTTAACACGGCATGCTTCCTCCATACGATATATGCTCTAAGGAAAAAGAAGCTCAAAGAAGGAAGAACCACGAGTGTTCATTCCTTCTGTCGCGAGCAAACAAGTTGGTTAGGGGTGGATTAGCGCCGTGCTGTGTGACGCACTACAAGATAGAAAAGAAGGCATGTAATTGCGAGAGTGAGTGAGTAAAGCATATTAGTGGATGCACTATTACTAGTTTTTTTGTGTTATCTTTAAAAATACATATATCCTTTGCGATTATGCGTGCGCATGTGCGTTGGTGGACCACGTGCTCGACATTGAGATAGTGCGTTCTTTTTTTTTCTTTTCTTTTTTGGTACTCTCTTTCAAGCTAGATACCCTTTTTGTATAATCTATAATTATCTTTCCTTTTTTTTATTCGTGTGCGTGTCTCTCTTTTCGCCGTGTTGCGAGAATATCTAGCATAGTTGACGAAGTTGCGTCTGTATTACGCGACTGGCGCCCTTTTTCTAATACCTAGTGTCTAGTTATCTGTTTGAATAAATCGTGTGAACACATAATATTTACACCTTTTTTACCCCTTTTTTTATCTTACATGCATATAGTTGGTTTGGTTATTTTTTCCCTCTAGCTATACTTATGTACATTAGTGCGGCCACCTGATCCCCATCACCGTAATAATTGGCGCCCAACGTGAGGCCGACAAAAATTCTACTAAAATTTTGAAATTATGCTGAAAAACTGTTTTAAAAGACTGTGATGTGAAAAAACTGTGCTGAAAAACTGTTGTGCCAGTGCATAGAAATTTTTTTAATTCGTTTTTGTTTCGTCCGTGCGTCGTAGGCTCTTCAACACTTGGTCGCCATCTTAGCGATTTACACTCACGACGCAGGCTGATAGACAACACTCTGGTGGACATTCTAATGGTACCGTCGCTTGGTAACGTATGAAAGAAACGTTTAGGTTGCAGTAAATTTTCTAATAAAGCTTTTTTTGTTTTTTATTGCACCACCTACAAGTTTTTGTGGGCTTGATTAAAAATGATTTTTTTTTCAATTAAATTTTGTTTAAAATTATTTTATATAAATTTTTTACACACACACACACATGCACACACGCGCGCGCACACACACACACATAGATGCGCGCGCACGCACTCACACACACTATATATTAAGTGTGCAGCGCGGGCAAGATAACAAATCGTTCTCGACCTTGGAGCATATACTACTTGAGGCAGCCTCAAATGGTTAAGTTGAGAGAGAGAAAGATATATTGAGGTTGACAGATATCTTTTTTCCTCCGGTACGTGATTGGTTTGTTTCGTTCCCTACTTCCTTATCACATGACTGAGAGATAGAGATAGCTATCAACCTCATAATATTTTTCTCTTTCTTAACCTAACCACGCGCACGGTACATTGAGAGCTGCCTCCAGTAGGACATGCTCTAGGTTCTCGACGCCATTAAACAAAGCTAGAGCACTTATATATTTCTTGGCTTTACGAATAGCATTTGTTACGATGATATATCTATCTCAGCTTTAAATATCATATCGTGTATGTACGTTCAGATACAACTTACGCGTTGCTTTAGCTTTCTTGCGAGAATATTATTATATTAAGCAATATACATATCTGCACATTTAGCTGTATCCAAATATTAATATATATATATATAGGTAGTCATGCTGTACAGCTCAAGGGACAAATCGTTGCGTTGACGGTGCTTAAAATTCCCTAAATTCAGAACTATCTTTCATTAATATTACTGAGTCTATATGAAATTTTATTCATGAAAATAGTATATTATGCGTCAAGGCCGCAAAACGTATCATTCTTGGCGAGTGCATGCTGAGGGGCCGAGCGTAGCGAGGCCGCTCCAGCTGCACGAGCAAGAATGATACGTTTGTGGTCGTGACTGCATATACTATTTTTGGCCCGAAGGCCGTTAAGCGGAAACTGGTGCGGAGCCCCCCATCTATAAAAAAATAATTAATAATTCTTAAAATATAAAAAAATTTATTAAAAAAATTCAATTATAAACAATAAATAACTAATGATTCTTAAAATGCAATAAAAAGATACAATGAAAAAAATTCTATTATAAAAACCATTAGTAACTGTTAAAATCTAACATTAAATTTAAACAAAAATATAATAAAATATAAAATAAAGCTAAACTATAAAAATTATAATTAAAAAATATTATTTAAAAAAACAAAAATAAAGTTTTAAAAAAATAGAATGAAAAAAATTCGATTATAAAAACAACTAATAATTGTTAAAATATAATATAAAAATTAAACAAAAATACAACAAAATATAAAACGAAGATAAACCATAAAAATTATAATTGAAAAATACTATCTAAAAATGAAAAAAAAAAAGTTTTATCACGCGAAACTTGTAACTATGTCTTTTCCTCGCACTCTCCTTTTCTTTCATAATATACATGTATTGAGTCCACGTTATTCGTTAACGCATATCCAGTATGGTATATGTAAGAAAAGGATAGCAATATTAAGGAAAGCAAGCAGTTCATTCAATTCAATTCCAAAAATCAGCAACGTCGAAAACGTTTTTCTGCGAACTTTTATTAAAATAATACATTAAATATGCACATTTTTCTTTTGCGTCCTAGGACAAGAATACACTATTTTGTGCTCCGTATAGAGGACACAAAAATTTATTTTGCGGCCTGAGGACAAAAATCTTTTTTTTTTACAGTAAATTTTTTTTCGTTACAATTTTTTCACGCATTAAGCTCAACAGCTGTTTTTTTCTGTGTCTTTCTTGCATTACCTGAGTAGAACAGTTGATAATCCTTTTAGAATGCATAAGCTAAAAATTTTTTGTGAAATTGTTAGTTATAGCATGAAATCTGGTTTTGCAATTGGGCTATAAAAATCTTGGTGAAATTTTTTTTTAAATCGATTATAGAGCCTGAATTTATTTACAAAACTAAGTAGTTTTTTCCAAGTTTAAAGCATTAATCTTACGACTACGTAGTATCATATCGTATCATATTGTATATATTTATCTGTATTAGTCCATTCTTGTAAATACCCTTGCAGCACCTATCCTTCAAGCATTTTACCATTTCAGCTATATTCCTTCTAGTGACTCTATAAGCAAAACTGGTTTTTATTTATTGTTTTTGTATTAAAAATTGTTAGTCCTGATTGCCTTCACTTTTACCATCTCGCTGTGTGCTTTCTCCTACTCACCGTATTACCGTGGAGTTTTACCGATACGAGATACCCGTCTGCTCTGTTTAACAACAAGAAAAAATATTTTTTTTTCATGTAGATTCATTTTTTTAGCGCTTGTGACAATTTAATAATTTTTTTAACTTTTGAATTTAAGTCATGATTTTTTTTATAAATGGTGAAATAAAATTTGTTTTTATTTTCAAGCCAGAGCTAACTTGCAGAGAATTTTTATTTGAATCTCCTAAGATAGGACCTTCCCTAGCGTGGGCTTAGTAATTGAATACAAATATATTAACAATAGTTTTTTGGTGCAATCCTTGCGTAGCATAATAGCTTTTATTTTTTATTATGGCTGGTAGACAATTAAAAATAGAACCCTCATTGGCCTCAGAGAGCTTATGTCGAAATGATCCTCAATAGCCGAGACAGAACTGTTTAAAGTAGTAAATGAGCTTTTAACCAATCAACAATTTGAATACCGCAATCGCACGATTAGCATGAAAGGAACTGCTGATCAAGTTTCAAACCGTATCTGCCGTTAAAAGCTTAGGCGACATTTTGGTGCAAGAGCAGTTGCCTGGGTGCTGGAGAACGACGAGGTAATGGAAGACTTGCAAGTACAATGTCAGACTCTTCTCCCAAGCAACTCGTCTACGTTGCAAAACGAGCAGCACGACCTTATTCAGATCGCAGCAGCCGTTTATGACGACGGTAGATATTTGCTATCTTTCCCTACCGATCAAAGAAATTTACCGTCGCTTACTACTCTCTGTACTACCGTCATCGTGACCACCACTCTTAGCACTACCACATGACCCCTCCCAATAAGTACATCGAGTTTCCCTAACCTGATGATATCAAGCAATACCGTTCCTGAAGATTCTACTACGACATGCCACGGAGGACATAAAAGAGCAGACCAAGATCTTTACCCTAGCTATTAGCAGGAAATCCACGGAGAGCGTATCTACAACTGTACGGAACCCAAACGGCTAGGCAAGAAAGAAGAGACCCATAGAACCCAAGTCAACGCATACCGACCTTCTCCAGCCCCTGATGAATCACTATTCCCTATTACAGCTTGCATTGGTGGAATAGCTATAGTAAGGTAGTAAGCAGCATTAGCAGCATTGGAACAGAGTGATCACTGAAACAGAGCGATAGAGACTTAACCCATAAATTTAGTATTAACATAAATAGTATAGACAACATTCAATATGTTAAGAGCCAAAACTTCAAGGGCTCAAGCGAAATAGGAATTTACAGGTCAATAGATAGCCATTGTAGTACTGTTAATAGTGATAGTCATACTCAACAAGTACAGTTAGAAAATGAGCATATGAAGAGTGAGTATGCAAGGAGCAGTATCATAACGAATAGCTATAACCTACAAAATATGCCCACTGCCCCTCGAACGTTTATCATTCAATCCCTTATGTCATTTAAGATTACCCCACTAGATAATATGTATATAACACCTTATCCAATTAGTAATATCAAGCGTCCCATTTTAAAATTCATACTAATCCTGATGTCACTTAAAATTATCCCTCTATCCGTAACCCCTCCTTTAATGTCTCTCAAGATATCCCCTCCAGCCTCCCTCCCTACTCCTGCTCT
Organism: Anastatus disparis; assembly: GCA_017163975.1. Taxonomy (NCBI): domain Eukaryota; kingdom Metazoa; phylum Arthropoda; class Insecta; order Hymenoptera; family Eupelmidae; genus Anastatus; species Anastatus disparis. The sequence continues at coordinate 2,202,898 of JAFFSR010000272.1, read as the reverse complement.
TTCTACCCGTAAAGCTTCGCCAACCCACCCTATAGCCAACTATGAGAAACCACCAAAATTAACTGAAGCAGCTAGACCTCATTGTTGGAACTGTGGTCATTCCAACTACAGCTGAACCACATGTCTGGCTCTAGAGGAGGTCAGAACCATTTGCCGCTTGGTGGCGCTGCAGGTGAAAGAAGAATATAAAATATTTTTTATACACGGATCTACAATTTATTAAAACAATAATATACGTCCCATGCGGCAAATAGTCACGACCGCCTTTAAAGAAAACATTCTGCAACGGCTGTGGCCACCCGGGCGTAACTAAACCATCATGCTTAAATGTCTATATAAGTTATGTAAATAAACGCCAATAAAGCCATCCCATCAATGATAAAATATCAGGACCAGTTACTAATACCTTGACCACATTACCCGCGAAGCCTAGAAATATTAAAATCATTAATGTCTATACGTTATTAACTACATGTATTTTGAGTCTCATAAATAATCATTTTACTAACCTTGCTAGCATTCACAAAATTTTTATTTCAGTCAAAAATATAGCTAAATATATTGATGTGTCAAATTCTCTATATTTTACATCATTGCTTCACACTTGTTTAAAATAAGTTGAATAGTTTGAAAACTTGTTATATTCTAATGCATTTATGCTATAAAACTTTTATTCAAAAATAGTATTCAATAGTAGAAAAATTGCTGTAAAAATTCTTAATGTTAGAATCAAACTATGCATCGAATAGTACCACCAGAGCGTCATCTTTCAGTAAGTAATAAGTTTTTTTTTCTCATGTAAATTAAAAATTTTCAAAATAAGAGTGTAATTTAATAAAACTTATTTCTAGTGTATGAGTGAGATATGATGTAAGTGCGGGTGATGAATATCTTTTTTAGAAACAGCGTGAATTTAAGATTTTTCTCTATTGTAAAATTAATTCAGGTAAGCCAGTCACGGCGTGAATAGTTTAATTCCAACACATACAGCGCGATACACTTACACTTTGATTATTCCCTTCTTTCTATTCTTTATTCCAGAACATCATCGAGTGCAGAAGAAGAATGAATATAAGATTGTATTACTTTTAATATAATATACAAAGATGTAGATAACACTGGTTATCTTAAGTTAAGTCCCCCATATTCTCAGTTAGCTTGTATTTTTTTGCGTTCTCTTTTTTAACGAAAGTATCCGGTTTCGCCGTATACTTCCGTGTGGCGGGAGAAAATTGTAACATGGTGAATTGGCCATGTTACTTAAAACTCAAAATTATAAATAAATGTTATATGCATCAGAAGGAAATTATTAAATTCCACGTGCGTTGAAAAGAGATAAGGTGGAAATCAGTTAAAATCAACCCATAAGCCAGACGCACGCACATATACGTTTATAACTAATGTAGTATTGTAAAACTAACATAACTAATATACGTAGCAGCGTGACTCCAGCAGTCAAAATGGAGAAAATAGTAAGTGCCGCCGTGGAGAAGAAGCTCGAAGAAGGAAGAACACCCATGAGTGTTCATTTCTTCTGTCGCGAGCAACCAAGATGGTTAGGGCTGTGTTAGCGCCGTGCTGTGTAGCGCGCTATAAGATAGAAAAACCATTTTTTGTGTAAAGGCGTATAATTGCGAGAGTGAGTGTGAAAAGCATATTAGTGGATGCTTTGCACTAGTACCAGCTTTTTTGTATTACCTTTAAAAATACATATATCCTTTGCGATTCGGCGTGCACATATGTGTTGGTAGACTACGTGCTTGACATTAAAATAGTGCGTTATTTCTGAAGTTAATACTTCTTTTGGCGCGCCTAAAAAATTTGCTGGGCATAAAAATCCAAGTTGCCATCACGTAACATTTTAATATGTGTTGTGTGTGTGTGAGACATCGTACGTCTGCTGCATCGGCACCGAAAAGTACGGTGCCGATGTTACTTCGTTACAGTGGCTATCTCTGTAGAATGTCAACGCTTGCCTCGAGATGCACGAGGGGCGCTACTGTGTAAAACAAGGCAGAGTCACATATGTTAAGTGTGCGTTGCTATAGCTTTGACTGTCACGCCATCTGGACACCTGAAATCTAGTGCTGGCATCGTGCCGCACAACCTAGTCACCGTTGCTGTACGTGCGGAATGTTTCCCGTGTGTGCGTGCATACACAACTAAGTTATAAGAATCAGAGAGGGAGGGAACACTATACTATACCAAGCAATGTATATTCACGCCTGGATTTGAGAGAGAGGAAGAAAGAGAGAGACAGTGTGTAGCAAGCGAATACGCAATACACAAGCTGAGTATAGAAGGGAAGAGAGAAGGCACATCGGCATATCAGCGTATGAATCGTTGTGTATACGCTGTTTGGGTATTGAGATACCACATGAACGTTCAGTATGTATAAAGTGCGCCCTTATACGCAGATACATCTTTAACGGCCACTTAATGTTTTTTATTCTAATGCGTTAATTATTAAAAACTTCCTGTATGTTTGTATTATATATTATGTATGTATAAGCGCTATATATAAATTATTATTATATAGATAGCGCTCGTTCAAACAGTATTGTCTCTGATAGTCGCACAACAAATATCATAAAAACAAATTAAATTAAATATAAAATACTAACTCTTTATTTTTTTTTAAATTAATGATTAGGAAAAAATTCGAACGGAAACCGAAAGGATTTTCAAAAATCTAATATTCATTACAGATGTTTTTTCTGTTACGAGACTTTTCAATAAAGTTACAAGTGATCGTATATATTGTAAAGGATGTAAACAATCAAATTCGAATCAAAATTATTCAAATAATTCAAATATTGTTTTTTCAAAGTTCTTCAAAAAACTAAAATTTATTTCGAGGAAAATGATAATGATATATATAATAATATGTCAAACTTAATTGTTAATAAAATTTTCACTTTTGATGTTTCAATTGTTTATAACTTTATTAGAAAGCATCAGAAAAAAAAATCATCAAAGTTGAATTTTTAATTTTTTAAAATTCTCTTTATTTCTGTTTGAATTTTTTAGTAATTATTGAAAAATATACAATTAAAAAATTTTTTTTAATTTGAAATTTTTACAAATTTTAAAAGAGGATAAAAGTAGAATAAAATTTTATTCACTTTAATTTACTTTTTTTGATTTTTTTTGTGTAACAAGTAGAACCAGAGATAATACTATTTGAATGAGCGCTTTTCATCTAAATTTTTTCTTGTGAATTTCTGACTAGGGGAACGTAGGCAAATCGCGAATAAGTTTACAATTAAAAGCCATGTCATCACGCTGGATAGACCTAAAGTGTAAAATATTCTTACGAATATTTTCCGTCATTGGTTAATTGAAATTGCTGGTAGATATACTGAAAAGCTGAATTCTAATATTTTAACATGCTTAAAGTAAAATTATTAATTTTCAAATGATTTATATTTAGTGCTCGATTCAAAGTTTCAAGAAAAACATCGACTAAACTATAGCTTAGAACTGCAATTATGATTCACATATGCACTGTGAATTTTTTTAATATTTTTAAAAAACTATGAAAGAAAAAATTAATTATATTTTTGGCTATTAGTGAGTTAAGTTTTAAATTTGCATGAAAAGATTATTATTATATGCGATTCCTATATTGAATATAATAATTATCATATACTACTATAAATTTTTATATATACTATGGTTATTTTAAATATTTAGATGAATATTCAACTATTTTTATTGCTGTTACTGTTCTTTATATTGATCAAATAAAGCTTTTTATATTTACAATATAATATGATGTACAAATATAATAAAAATAATAAATTTTGATAAAATCAATAAAAGATGCTTATTTTCCAACGTCATAATTTTAATCACTTATTTCAAGTAATTGAACCTTGTCGTATATGAATGATATATGCTAATTATTTTACTTCATGAAATAGTTAAGAGTTTTTTGTTTTTAACCTATGATTTGACAATATTATAAAGATTTGTAATTGTCATTAGTAATAATCGATTCACCATATTTTTTATAATAGTAAAGATTTTTGTTAGTTACATAAATCTTCATTTCCCATTTTTTTATAACATGATACGATATAGCTTTATGAATTTTGAAAATTAATTATTTTGCATAACTTTGGCTAAATAAGTTGCAAATGTATTTAGGAAGCCTTCTCTCAACTCAGAACTCACACTCATCTACTTCATGAGTTACAAATTTGTATTGGGTAAACATATGTATTTATTATAAAGTTTTATTTATCAAATCATTGAAAAATTTTAATAAATTAATTGTTTTTATATTTATTATCATATGCTTATTATTTAAACGAACCCTGCATGCTTCTAAGTAGTTAAGTAAATTGCAAATGTATTTAGAGAGCCTTCTCTTTACCCAGAACTACCATTATTCTACTTGATGAGTTGATAATTTTCAGTGCGTATACATATTTATTTAATATAAAATATATTTCTAAACAAAGCGTGATGGAAAATCGTTCATTCTATGTGAAGCAAGACTGTTACTAAACTAAAAGAAGTATTAACTTCTCTCGGACAGTCCCCATGACTACCTTACCCGGTTTTTTTTATTTTTTTTTGGTACTCTCTTAGAAGCTAGATCCCCTCTTTTGTATACTCTATAATTATCTTTTCTTTTTTCTTTTTGACTGCGTTTCTTTCTTTTTACCACGTTGCAAGAATATTTAGCATAGTCAACGAAGTTGCGTCCGTATTACGTGACTGGCGCCCTTTTTCTAATATCTAGTGTATAGTTATTCGTTTTAATAAATCGTGTGATCACATAATATGTACACTTTTATACCCCTTTTTTATCTTAGATGTGGATAGTTAGTTTAGTTATTTTTCCCCTTCAGCTATACTTATATACATTTGTGTGTTGTAAAAAAATGAAGAAAGAAGAAAAAAAAGTGTTTTATAGTCAATGATCTCCTTAGTAAATTAATGTATTGTTAGGCAGTTTTAAGACTGCTTGAGATTGCCGACGTTCTCTTCCTCTCTCACACATTGTCAAATATACAAGTGTGGAAATTTGTTCAAACAGCCTGTGTTTTCAAGGTGTTTGAACTGTTTGGGTCGTCCTTAGAGCATATATACCTGGAGGGAGCATGCAAAGCCAAAAAGTGTAAAAAATAAAAGAGAGAGTAAGGTCGTCCCACTTTTTGTATTTAGCGTTTCTTTATACGACTTTCTTCAATAAAGTGAATTTACAATACACCTTTTCTTTTAAGTTTGACCCTCTATAAGAAGGCTTGTGCATCAAGTAAAGTTTTTTTTTGTTTAAACATATATGTTAATTTAATTTTTATTTTCAATTAAAATTAATTATATGATCAAAATGTTATGATAAATTTATCATGAATAAATTACGCGTGAATTTTTTTACATCAGTAATACATATTTAATACATATAAAAAAAAAATGTTAGAGTCTGAAATATGCCTATTTTTGTGGATTTACTTATATATGTCAATTTAAAAATATAGATCCTTAGTTTCTCACGGTAGTGTTAAACGAGGTTGTGCTAAGAGTTCAAAATGACTAAAAAAGTCTAATGAAAATGATTCTCTTAGCCGTTTTTTTAGGTGCAATAGAAAATAAAATTTTCCCACAAGTAACAACATATTTTTATATAACCCCGCACAAAAAAATTCAGCTGGATTTCCCAGTTGTATTTCCGAACCTAGCTGGGAAGGACTAGATTCTAGCTGGATTTCACTAGATTTCCTGAAGGATTCCCAGTCAGACGATTCACGTATATTCATTCCTGGATGTCCACCTATTTTTAACTGCATTTATAGATAGATTTCCAACTCGATTTTAAAGTTTTAAAAATAAATAATCATGTGCATTTTCGCAGTAACAAATGTACCTAAATCAGCATACCGATTTCGGAAAAGTGCTGTTACTATAATTAGCTTTCAAATCAACGAAAAAGCAAGAATCAATGACATTTTAAAAATCTTCAATACATTTAACGTATTTCATAGAAAAGAAGTTATTTATCATTTTACAAAGTTATCGCAAAATATCGTAAAATGAGAAATCAGAAATTTAACGACAAAATACTAATTTCAATTAAGTTATCAATAGAAATTACCTTTTATCGATTAATACGTAAGTTACCTATCTATAAAAAAAATTATAATCAATAAATCTTTCAACAACATTCTTTCTTTTCACAACTAATTGAGCTAAACCAATAAGTAATAAATTTCACAATAATATATATTAATAATATTTATCTATAATAAATTCAGTATTAATAAATAAATAATTCATTAAAAGTGTGAAATAAAATCAAGTGAATTGTCTTTTAGTCCAATCAATAGAGACATTTCGAAGACATAAATTAAGGGCTTAATAATACCTATATAGAGTTATTAAGGGTGATGAAAAAACATACCCTATATGAAATGTTACCAAAAAAACAGTAAAAAATGCTCCAGGAGGCTGCAAAGTTGGCCAAAACAGCTTTTTTACTTTTCTGAAGTAACCTATGCATTTTAGCAAAAAAAGTAAGTAATAAAAGTATTAGGAAATAAAAAAACCTACAATTTGAATATTGCCGCGATTATTTTCGTCAATTAGTTATTGCAAAAAAGCTAAAAAACCATAAAAAATGGCCATTTCTTGGATATCAATTATTTATTGCAAAAACAATTTTATTAATATTTTTAAACTTTTAAAAGGAAGCCTTCATGAATACGAACAGAAGAGAGGGTGTTACAGCAAATTGATTAATTTGTTGCTGAGATATTCCCTATTATTTATCCCAACACGCATAATGTTTATTGCTATAATTTTTTTTTGGCTGAACATATTCAGTTGCATAAGGGCTTAAACTCTTCATGAAGGTTCAAATTTTCATATTTTGTTAAGAGCAAATAAGAAAATTGAATAGCAATATTTTTTATAACGCTTTAAAAAAGAGGGTGTTTTTTTTAGAAATTAATGAAGCTGGGGCTTTATTTATAACTTTTACTAATTGACTGTTTGAATATTCTTATAGCTCTGTTCGAAACGAAGATTTAAAAAAAAAAGAACTCTCTAAGGCCAATAGGAGCCCAGATAAGATTTCTTTTTTTTTAATCACAGCCACTTTGTTTATAACAATTGTGAAACGAATCAAGCGTCATTTTTTAGTTGAAGACTTATATTTTAAAAATCTATGATAAGATTTTTAAAAATGCGACTCTTTATTATTAAAATCAAAATAATAATAACATACAAATAATAACGTCAAAGTCGGAGTCGTGGTGGGGATGCTTATCTCTGCGCGTGAGGAAAGTTAATGAAGAACCCCGTCCCAATAAAATTCGTAAAATTTAACTGTATCTCCGTAAATAATGGACCGATTTTGATATTTCTTTTTTAATCTGGGGTACCTTAAAAAATTATCAATATTGGTGCAAATAGTTTTTAAATATAGGGTGTATTTAAGTTAAAACAACTGTACCTAATACGGACACCTTAAACGCAAATGATTGTTGTGGCTCACTAAATCAATATTTTTAGACGTGTAATGTCTCATTTTAAAGCTAAAAGGAAGAACTTTAAAATGAGATATCATGATTTTCATTACGATCAATATTTACGGGATTTGCGCGGATTTACGTAAATGTTGTACATGAACTTATCTTATTATTCCTCGTAATAATTACATTTGGAACCTGGTGACAAGTTTAATTAAAAGTTTTATTGTTTCTATATTTTAATTAATAAGACTCCGACCTTGACATTATTTGTATGTTATTATTATTATTTCAATTTTAATAATAAAGAGTCTCATTTTTTTAAATCTAATCAGATTTTTGAAATGCAAGTCTTCAACTAAATAATGACGCTTGATTCGTTTCCTAATTGTTATAAACAAAGTAACTGTGATTTATATTAAAAAAATCTCATCTCGGCTCCTATTGGCCTTAAGGAGTTCTGTTTTTTTTTTAAATCTTCGTTTCGAACACAGCTATAAGAATATTCAAATTGCAAATTCGTAAAAGTTATAAATAAAGCCCCAGCTTCATTTATTTATAAAAAACACCCTTTTTCTTAAACCGTTATAAAAAATATTGCAATTTGATTTTTTCATTTGCTCTTAACGAAATATTAAGATTTGAACCTTCATGAAGAGTTTAAGCCCTTATGCTACCCAATATGTTCAGCCAAAAAAAAAAAATTATAGCAATAAACATTATGCGTGTTGGGATAAATAATAGGGGATATCTCAGCAACAAATAAACCAATTTGCTGTTACAACCTCTCTTTTTGTTTGTATTCATGAAGGCTTCCTTTTAAAAGTTTAAAAATATTAATAAAATTGTTTTTGCAATAAATAATTGATATCCAAGAAATGTCCATTTTTGATGGTTTTTTGGCTTTTTTGCAATAATTAATTGACGAAAATGATCGCGGCAATATTCAAATTGTAGGTTTTTTTATTCTCTAATACTTTTATTAATTACTTTTTTTGCTAAAATGCATAGGTTGCTTCAGACAATTAAAAAAGCTGTTTTGGCTAACTTTGCAGCCTCCTGGAGCATTTTTTACCGTTTTAATTTGGTAACATTTCATATAGGATATGGTTTTTCATTGCCCTTAACAACTTTATATAGGTTTCATTAAGCTCCTATTTAATGTTTACAATAGCCTTTTTTACTCTATTGATTGGACTATTTTTTATAAATATTTAATAAATATTTATGGGAGATTTTGTAAGCACTACTAACGCGGCGATAATTAGAATTTTACTCGAAACTACTTATAAATAGTTAATTATAATAATAAAAGAAATTAATTTTTTTCTTTTATCACTAAATAATAAAAACAAATAATTTTTAAATAATGACTAATCTAAAAAACATATAACATAATTAATTAAGTTCAAATATATATGCAAACATAAAAGGTTTAACACTCCTTCAAAATTTCCTTTGCATTCTTTCCTTCCTTTTGCGCTTAACAAAAAATTATCTCTTAATTAGACACCAAACCATCGTATCTTTTTTTACAAGCATAAGAACACATAGTAAAACTAAAGCTCGTTAGACAAATAGCCTACGAGGCGTGTTACCTGCTACTCTTTCGTTCCCTCTTTTTTTCCCTCTCTCTCTTACTTACTACACTAGAACAACGTTTCGCTTGCTTTCACACATAGTAACATAACAGCAAAAAATTATTTCTCTCTCTTGTTTCATCTCTTTTTTAAAATCCCTTTAGATAAAAATATCACAATTTTAGTACACATATACATATATTCATATACATACTTTTATAAAATCGTACATATATTAATTATATATTTCGGAAAAATTATTATATAATAAGACTGGGCCCGTTACCAAAACTATAAAGTACAACCACTATTTTATAGTTAGAGAATACAAGTTCAATTGAATTGGATCATTTAAACTAATTTGCTGATAAACATAACGGAAGCTATACGTAAATAACGTTCGCTAGTTTTTAATAATTATTATTTCAGTAAAGTCAACTTTTAATATTTAATTGATAATACCATTATAAACATTTTTTTTCGTTGTGAATTTGGCTATAAACCATCGTTTTTTTTAATTATAAATATTCTATCAACACGCCGATTAATAAATATAACATATGAATCCCTGTTAAATAAACAAAGAACCCGTACCCCTAATCATTATTAATTATTTCACACCTATCGAAGTAACAAAATGGAAAAAAATCATAATTAAAAATTTAACCAATAATTTATCGAACAAATTTTTTTTTTCTGTGAACAGAAGTGTACATCTACGTATATACGTATACATATCTAGTTTAATACGCATAAACCAATACAGCGAGGTAACGCCGATAAATATCTCCCTGGCCATTGGTGGCTTGTGCTAAGGCATAAACTACATATAACACATAGACGAGCGAGTTCACGTATAAAATCGACTCCACCTTTCGGGAGCACCAATTATAAAAAAAGGGAGTTTTCATCGAAATTATTATAAAAAATTTTTTTTTAATGATCGTACCGCTTCAAGACTTATTAGCACATTTACAATCCTGAATTCATGTACTAGAAAGTCTTACCACTAAGCAGCAACTAAACATTATTCAACTCGCAAAAATTAACAATAATTTAAGAAAAAAACTCGTGAAAGTAGAAAACTAACTGGAAAACCAGTATAGTGACATTAAACATTTAACCATTGCATGCGAAGCCAATCGATTACAAATTAAAGGATTATTTTTCCACACAAAAGCTAAACGCGGGAAGCTGTTGGAAAAAATAAATCAACTTGAAAACACAATCGAGTCGATCACCAAAGGAGTCTCCAATTTAAACATACTTTGATTGTTTTTGATTAAGGAAACTTTATTGTCGGTATTAATACTAACAGCCTCGCTCTGTTAGACATTTACAAAATTACATTTTCCTTTTTTTGCGATTATTCTTATACGCATTCATTATTATCTCTTATAATACGTTAGTAAAAATCAACAGCTAAGTACAAGGGCCAAGAGACAGTCTCAATAGGAAACTCTTGACGACTTTCTAAGCTCCTTTTTTTTTGCTTGCAAATAGAAAACTTTTTTTCCCTCATGGTTGACCGGACTCAATAAAGTTGATGTCTGCTCCCAAGTAATCTAGGGTGATCAGACTCAATCAAATTGACGTTTGCTCCTAGAGTGAAAAAAATTTTTTTCACCGTTATTTAATCGAGGTGAACCTAACTCAATCCAGTTGAAGTTTGCCCCCGATTAGTCTAGATTGATCAGACTCAACTAAGTTGACGCCCACTCCAGACTAGCTTACTTAAATTAGCTGAAGATTTTTAACTTCTGATATTATAAAAGATCGTTTAATAAATTTTTTTTTTCAATACTATTTAATTAATAATTATAATTCAATATCTATTATTTGATAACTACAGTTTGATATCTACGTAAAATGCAGAGCCTGGCTCCTTCGATTCGACAATTCAATGTCACGAAAAACAGCCTTTAGTTACGATCGAGAATTGAAAAAGACCCTTAAATCAATAGGTGTTCCCCGTAAAGAATATACAAAATATAAACAAAACATTAAAAATATACCATTTAGTTTTATATTAGAAGTTTGCTCTTAACCGCAAAAGAAAGCATACGTAAAATACGCTATAAAATGAAAAAAAAATAATAATTACTCAAAATACAAAAATTAATAACGGTAACAAAAATTTTAAATAGTGATTACACCACCGCCACTAAGGTATTGCTCAAATCAAGGGTTATTTTCAAAATTGTATGAAGGATATCGCCGATTTAAAGATCGCACTGTCATTTTTCAACACCCTTACCGAATCACAGCTTATCCAAGAAATAGGCTTGGACTTTATAGAATATTTGAATCAAGAAGAGGAAGAAGATACGGCAAAAATCAACAAAACATTAAAATCATTTCGCAAAACCCTTTCAAATACGAGAATAAATACTTCCAAAAAATTGGATCTAAAAAATAACTAAGGCGGTAAGGTACCTGGGAATTAAACCTCCCCCACCCCCTTATCCATGATTCCTTTACCCAACAGTCCCCTGGATTTAAATCATCTGACTAACCTACTGGATAATTTCGACGTAAGAGTAAACTCATATGAAGCTTGGGTTGAAGAGGCAGAAAACACCATCTTAACACAGCAAGAAATTATAAGCGATTTGCAAAAAACCATGTATACTTTGCAAGAAAACTATAAAAAATTAGCGAACGATACGAAATCTCCACACGCCTGGATATTAGAAAGAACCGAGAGATTAGAAGCCAGGGTAATCATAATAGAGGAAGTCATAATAAAATTGTGCAAGGAATTTCGACACCTACGAGTCACAAGAAAATAATTTCATCAGCACCAATCCTGCCCTATTATTAACAAAAGAGCAAAAATATTGAAGATTGCTAAGCTCAAATCATAGGTTAGCCGTTTGCGAACGCCGGGCCATAACCGTTGACAAAGTATCAGAACTATAGGGAAAATACCTGACCAACATCGAAAAGGCCACCATCAATTTAAAGGCCGTCCATCACACTTGGAACAAGCGCTCTACACCACTGGACTAAGAAGAAAATAATAGAACTAGACAAACAGCTTACAAAGAAGGATAACAACATATTAAGTCTCACATTTGATTTTGCAAGACTTCCTCTCCGCAAATAGCGAGGCAAGTAAAAAAATCACGGCAATCTCCATCATGGGAGAAGAAACCATGGCTCAGAATATAGCTAACCTGACGCACCACCAACACATCACCTATGCTCTGCTTAACACTATGGGAGAATGCATGGCAGTATAACAAGCACTGCTACACGTTCCCCTATACCAAAGGAATATTTTTCCCTCAAAAAAACGTACTTCCACTATTGCGCTGAGGTACAAGGAATCAGAATGTGGAGAAATCAAATTGTAATAGAATATTATAGTCGCATTAAAAGGCTCATGGAAGGAGCCACGGTCTCACTTAAGGAAAAATTCCTAGCAGCACAGGTACCCCAAATGACTGTAATGCTTGAAAGACTCGCACTAGAATCCTTCAAGAGGGGGCTTTTAGACGATTTACTCTACGCAGAAAGTGTCCAAGAGCCAGATACTTTAATTGCAGCTCTAAGGATTGCACAGCGCATCGAAAGGGATATAATCTCTTCGAACGACAGAAAGGGGTCCCTTCATGTCATTGAAGCAGATCAGCTTAAAGAACGGTCGTTCTAACAAGTAAAATTCCAAGATGACAACAATAAACCTTCTTGGAGATCACAATCGCCTGTTAGAGACGAATATGATCACAGAACGTACTATTGCGACGACTCACCAGGACGTGATGACCGAGGACGCTATAGACAAGATTCTTACAGAAAGGTCAGCCCAAGGGCACAGAGCCCTGTAGATTACTCTGCCAGAAGATACCCAAACAGCTATACCACAACAAACAATAATTATCCCTTCGAACGACACAACAACAACAACAACTACTTCAATAGGAACGAGTGTAGAAGAGATACGAGAGGATATATCCCTAGGGCCACCACTAGCTATGCAGAATCCAGAGCACGTTCACCCACCCCAACAAGACATATACCTCCGGTGCAATACCCCTACATGCAACCTATGGCCACAGAAGGGCTAAAACACACCTTACAAAACAATTGATCTAGTATACACAATAAAGGAACCCCGACAAAACAAACTTGACAGAACATGCAAGGGTCCTTACAAAATAATCGATCTTCTAGAAAAACACGATGTTGTCCGAGACCGGATCACAAATCTTAAAACGCATAGATAAGATTAAACCTGCCCACCACCAATAAGAGACATTTTTTTCAGATAGAAGGAACATAGGCACTTATAATCCTACTAGCTATGCCTATATCAGGAATTAACCATAACTACGTCTTAAAATCCCTAACTAACAATCCAGGGATCTGTTTCAAGAAATTACAAAACATACGATACACCAAAAGCGTTTGGAAGATAGTAATTTTTATAAATATAGAACCACTATACTATGATGCAACCTTCATAAGAAACACGCTCCAAGAACTAATACGACGATGCTTCTATGGGAAAAATACCCCGAACTCTGTGACCTAATAATGAAAAGGATTTACTTTTTAAAGGAAGAAAATAAGTTAATAAACCAAACCTATTATACAAGTTAGCCTCGATGGCCAGTCAAATCAACGAGAATAAGGAATATATACATAAAACTTATGAACTTTACCTAAAAGCGATAAAAGATTTCGGAACCATAAATGAATAAACTAAATACGCAAAGGTTATGGAACATTTCTCAGGCACAGTAAACTACATAGAAACTGCACTGAACTAATACAAGAAGACTTTCAAAACTCTAAGGGGTATCGTACACGCTGCAAGAATTGATCACGTATACCCATTATCACTGACTACTACTAGCCTACAACGAATCATTAGACTAATAACGGACTTACACCCCGAACACGAATTCCCTATTCCTATCACACACGCAAGAATGAAAAAATTGATCTAAATAGCGACCGTTCGACTAGGATTTAGAAATACCAAATTTCTGATAGGAATACGTGTACCTATGTTAGATAAATTCCCTAGAGAATTATACAAAATACATCCGGTACCTATCCCACAACAACGAGATAACCACCTAATCACAGCATTTGTCACTCCACAAGCCCCCTACATCTCGCTGAGTAACGACAAAAGATCCTACAGTCTTCTATCTGACTCGGACCTAAAAACATGCAAACACGCGTTACACTATAGGATATTCATCCATAACGCACCGATATTTGAAGCAAACAACGACCCGGCATGCGAATACCTATTACTGAACCAACCAAGTGACAAAATTTTCAATAAATGTCCAATGAGTGTGACAAATCAATACAAGCCCCATTAGATACATTTAAAATCAATAAACGGATGGCTTTATTCGGTCCATGGCCCTAACGTAGTACAAATGCTATGTCCCGGACAAGGGCACGAAACTATAAAGATATCAGTAGTAGGAATCATGCAATTAAGACCGAAATGCTCAGCCAGGCATGAACATATAAAACTCACAGGACTCAAAACATTAGAAAGCTCCAAAGAATTTCTATATCTACCACAAATCCATTTGAATATCACGCAAATAGACAAAAATATTTTCAAGAAAATATCTATTCTTAACGAATCTTTACCACTCCTACCAATAAAAGGTGCTACTGGACAACTGAAATCAGATCTTGAATTAGACGAAATACGAAGCCGATATGATTTAATCATAACTGAGACAAACAAAGAAAAACTTAGACAGTACGTCTCGTGTGGGGCAATTGGAATAAACACATTGATAATAATCATCATAACCATATTAATAATCACAGGCTGTCTTAAGTATAATAAGAACTGTCCTCACAAAATAGACCCACAAATGAATTCTAAAGATTACGTATTAGACATATTGCGGTCCATAAACGTCATAGAAAATCCACCTCATACTTATCATGCCTCATCTAGATCAGTTCACATTCCACAAGCTTTACCACAATCTCGTCATAACTCACTACCACTAAACGAAACAGAAGCTTATACAGATGATGAGAATTAACATCACTTACGCCTCCTCAAATGTTACAGACAGGAAACAAGTGGACAGACGAAGAAAAAAAAAGAGAAAAAAGGGGAAGTCGTATACTATGAATACTTTACTAAACCTCTGGATAACAGGAGCTATATTACATGTGGCGTATCCCCAACTTAACAAAGTGTCAATAACACTTCTGACAAGAGATCCAGGTATTTAATTCCAATATCTCGGACCCATATTCCATCAAACCAATCGATGGGCTGGTGCCACAAAATTTAACCTTCACGAAATTAGCCATGGGACCATCAAGGCACAGGAAGAAATAGACGACCTAAGAAACGCATGCAACAGAACTATTCTGAAATGTCAACTATATTATACGGAAACAAGAGACATCATAAGCCTTCTCAACCAGGCTAACACACTGCTACTGGCTATAAGTGAATCACCCCTACCATATGCAACCGATAAATCCCCTACTACAATCACAACCAACATAGATTTAGAACTTTCAAAGTCTAGAAGAATCGCAAAGGAACTTCAAGATATTCAAAACTTCATCAATTTCAGAAAGAACGTCAGTCTCGCTCATACTATTACCAACTATGTAGGAACGATTCAGCCAAAGCCAGCTAAGATAAAAGAGTTCTTAGTACTGTACATCAACTTATACAAAATGATACTAGAAACTGTAGCAGCATAAACAGGCGAATTGGACCACAACCTATTCAAGACCAAAATAATTAACAATATCTTCCAGTTGATACAATTAAAGCCAAATGTCACACTCGCTATACCCCAACCATTCTCAACGAGTTTCTATAAAATGGTATCATGCGCAGTAAAAAGGATAGACAACGACATATTCATCGAAATTGACGTACCACTCTACACAAAAGATAATTTCATCCTATACCGTATATATTCTGTTCCCATACCAGTCACCTCCATGACCATAGTATCATAAAAAAAATATATAGCAGCATAGATTAAAGGTGAAACCTACACATTTTACTGAGAGGAAGACATAACCAATTGCGCAAAAATTAAATATACAACATATTGCAATTTATCCAGAAGAATTGATTCAAAAACAATATACAAAACTCAGCTTCTCTTCAACATGCCTGCAAAGGAATGCAACATAAAAATAACACAACAGCTTGGCAGCATATGGATACATTTACAAGGCACAAATGCTTGGATCTTTTTAACTCTAAAAAAAGAAAGTCTCCGTATAACCTGCAACGATAACCAAGATCAAAACAAAGAAATAATAGGAATAGGTATAATCAAACTCCGATTCGGATGTCAAGCTTCAACAAAAGGAATGACAATAACACCATCAATAAATGCTAACAAAATCGAACAACATTTCCACTACACCAAAACCGGGACCATGGCAATCATGGAAAGAACTATAATGAATATAAATGGAAATAACAATACAATATACGGAATCATCTCCGTAATATCTCGAGTATCATCCATTCGTATCGCCATAACCTGGATCATGAAGGAAAAAAGGAAGAAAACCTATGTGTTAGAGAAAATCAATGCAGAAAACCATCAACAAGGACTATTATCCACGGGTATTGAAGAAAAAGAAAAATTACACATAAACTCAACAAACATTTACGATACAGGCCCTCCTTTAATGAAAATATCTGAATTAATAAAACATACTAAACTTTAGAAAAAAAAAAAAAAAAAAAATAGTATGCAGAGGAGTTCTTATATAAAATCATCTCACTTACTACCGATCCTAACTTTCATATCTTCATCAACGCTATAGAACCACCACAATTCATTACTACTACTTCATTACTATTAAAGCCTCCTATTCTTTTTTTGCAGATGCAGCATCTAATACTATTCGCCCTACTTACCATCCCAACAACCTACTCCAAACTCGAAAACGACTTACCCTACTCTATCACGGATATGGAATACCAATTAGGCCTTTTCTTCGAAGAAATGGGCAAGATCACCTATAAAGTTTCTGATTGGACCCTGACCACAGCAATAAATCTTGAGACCATCGACTGATCAGAAATAAACTTCAAGAGAGAATTTGAAGATATTTTCGCCAGATGCCCAACAATACGTAAGGAGTGCCACATCATGTTCAATAAAGCTAATCAGCTCAATAATAACATATCTACAATACAAAGAATATTCCGTGATATATATAATATCATACCTAAATCTACAAACCAAACATCAAAACCCTCAAACATTCCGAATCTACTCCGAGAAAAATCAGACAATTTAAATAAATCATTCAAGCAACTAACACACGTATATTCTACGTACATTTCTAAAGGACAACTAATGGACATTAAATATCTCATGAGACTAGGGGACTAGTCTGAAACTATGGACAAAAGTATATATCAATATATAGAATTATCCCATAATATTCTCAACACTTTAAAATCAATTATCAACGGTACCATAGGAATGCACCTATTTGACCATAAAGAAATTAATCAAATAATTAACGAAAACAATAGCAGATCAACGAATTCTAGCTTTCCACAAATCAATCCTACATCAGTAGAAGTACAAGTATACTTCAACCACGGCTTAGCAGAGAAAATTCTACTTTCTACATTACAATAACATTTCCAAAATATGCAAGAAAACAGTATAGACTACACCACATGCACCCATTCCTGGTACCACAAGGCCTAGGACTTTCTACTTATGTAGTGCCAAAATTCGAGTACATCTTAACCAAAGAAAGAACTCTAGCTCACTCATTTATGAACCCAAGTCAATTACGGGAATGCACAAAAATTCAGGAAACGTTCTACTGTCCCCAACCGCAACGACTTTATTACGAAAGTTGTGAAACGTCTCTATCAGTAAATCCGGAAACTAAGGATTTAGAAAAAGAAGACTGCAGAATACACACAACCAGACAAAATAACACCAGATGGACCCCGCTATCAAATGGTAAACAGTGGATATTTTCCACTGCACACAAAGAACCTATTACTATTATGTGTCCCAATAACGAGCGCCAGGTAACGGAATTACACAGAATAGGAATCATTTAACTGAACCAACCATGTACCAGTAGAACGGAACAATACGAGATCAAACCATATGCCAAAATTGAAGCAGAAACCTCATTATACGGTTTCGATTACCAACCTAACACCCCAGCCGCTACACTAGCAAACCTCTTTGGACTTATAATCACGCAACAAAATCAACAGTTTCTAATAAAATATGTGTTAATCAGTGGGTATCCAATTTTGATCATTATTACTGTCACTGCACTCCTATGCACAAAACGACATAAAAGGTTTCACACTAGACTACCGCTACTCCCAACACTATGCCTCAAGAAATCACTATGGAGCCCTGTGCAACCTCAAGAACAAATAATCTAAAATACACATCGTTACCAAACGAAGAGAAAACACAAAACATACACGTCAAACATATCATTGACAATTACGAAGAACCTTCACCTCCACCGCCTACCATCCAAGATATAACTACAGCTTGAAAGAAGAAAAAGACAAAAAAGAAGAAAAAAAGAAGAAAAAAAAATAATAATAATACATAAAATAAAATATTAAGTTTTTAATCAATAATATAAACGGAATACTAATGATAGATCGTAAAGCATCACTCTCACGCTAACAGTAATTGTATTCATAAAAAAAATTCCGATCTTTCTTTTCCTCTCTTTTTTCTGAACTTTTTTCTTCTTTCCTTTTTCGAAGCACCCCTGTTTCTTTTTGCGCTAATCCCAAATTAAGCACCCTTGTCAAACTAATCATGCCTCGTCAAATTTTCTTTTCCTTTTCTTTACTTTCCTTTTGCTTATGATTAACTTTATTCCACAGAAAATGTCTACCGTAGCATCAACAGTCAAAAGTCGCAATAAGATCAACGAAACTAAATTTTCATCTCCTAATTATCATCTTGCACTGTGCCACCTTCAGAACAGACATTGGAACCTCATTGTGCCACCTTAAGAACAGACTTTAGAACCTGCATATATTTTAATCCGATTAGTTGGAACATCCTATGTAACTCTTATTTTGACAACGCATGTTACACCAAAAACTACAAAAAACAGACTCGATTCCATCGAACGATTCACCACGAACAATGACGCTTTACGTATTACGAGTGCAGTGAACCTCTTTTGATAATCCAACAGGCACCGAGATGTGAATTATGCATTAAGATAATTATTGATACCCTAGAAGAAATCGAAGACCTTGGAAGCAAAGAGGTCCGAGAACCATGGTATACGACCACACAAAACACTTCGATATCTTTGCGCGAGATTAAAACTCTTCCACTACCGCTCTCAAGCAAAAGCAAAATTTTTTCCCTCCCCACTCCCACATCCTTCTTTTACTTTTATCATTTAGTAATAATAATAGTATAAAAGAGAGAGAAAGAGAGACAACTATAATTGTAAAGCGCTACGTGTGTATGTGTGTGAGTTGAAACTCATACCTTTATAAATCCATACTTTCACACTATTAGAGATAAAAAAAGGGATGAAGATTTTCCAGTGTTATTCACAGCCTTACTTTATCGAGAACAATAAACCTTCTCAAAAAGGGAGGTGTAACGTTTTAAGTTTTTGGATTAAAATTTTATTTTATTTACTCTCATATTTGGCTGAGATTAACACTCGAAAATCTTCACCTCTTGTGAAACTTTCCACGCTGTCGAGGAGTAGGCCGAATTATTTATTTAAGACAAATAGCCGCAACCTACAGCGTGTTACTTATCAGACTAATTAAGGTAATAAAAACTTATTTTTCCGAAAGATGAGCCAATACGCCTCGTTACCTATTTTTTTTCTCTTATCTAAAATATTTCCCGAAATTTAGACAATACAAAGAGGCCCTACGGACCATCTCGACAGCGTAGTCATTCTATTTTATTTCATACGATTAGTATCATTTATCTTGTAAAGCAATTGTAATTCTTTTTTTCTTTTAAATAAAAAAGGGTCTCAAAAATAAAATATAGAAACTTTAAAATTAAATAAAGTGTATTTTTCTTTTCTAAATAAAAAATAACAATTTATATATATATAAATAACATTAGAAGAAGAAAAAATAATCTAAGGTAAGTCTTTACAAATTCTTTTCTCTTCATATACCTTCTTGATCTCTAATAAAAGCTCTCGAGCCTGCATAAAAGAAACCGCGATCCTCATCCTCCAATAGCCATGCAATTAGCCTTTGTATACGCAACCGCCCGGCGCTGCAGAGAACTGTAGCGTTTACCTGATATATGTGTATGCATAAAAATATATAGATATAAACTCATGTTAGACGTTACATAAGTATTGCAAAGAATTTTTCAATTTTTAATTATTTATTTCAAATTTATAGTTATTTCACCTTTTTTAATTCCTTTTCAGTTTAAAATTTTTTTAACTGATCAATTTAATCATTTTGTTTGATTTTTCTTTGTATTAATTAATTACGAGCTTAATTTACCTCGCTCCTAACGTCGCTCGGTCAATTTTTCATATATTATATTAATATGTATAAATTAGCCAATTTTAAAGTAAAAAAAATTACCTTAATTTATAAGTTTTTATATTCCAGATCTGTTTAAAATTTACTCTTTATATATTTGATAAAAAAGGATTCATTTAAGTTCCAATATGCATACAAATTGTTGAAATACAAATCATATCTGCCGTCCAAAGTGTAAAAGTGGTTAACTACATTGGAATCCCATTGGAGTTAAGGTTTTCTTACTTTGGACGGCAGATATGATCATGATAAATTAAAAATTTGTTTTACTTAATTTTATTTAAATTAATGAAAAAATATTATATGAATTCATTCTTTTTAATCATGTGTTTCAGACAGAGGGACGGAGATGGAAAAACGGAGACGTAGGAACGGAAAAGTAGAGACGAAGACACAGAGACGGAAAGACATAAAGAAGAAGACAGAGGGACGGAAATAGAGAGACATAGACGAAAAGACGAAAACGGAGAGACGGAGACGTGGAGACATAGACAGAGGGACGGAGAGACGAAAACGGAGAGACAGAGACAGAGAAACAAAATCTAAAAAAGGAGTTGTAGAAACGGAGACAGAGAAACATAGACAGAAGAACATAGATGGAGGGACAGAGACGGAAAGGCAGAGACGTAGAGACATAGACATAGGGACGGAGATAGAGAGACAAAGAGATGGAGATAAACAAACGGAGACGGAAGGACGTAGTGGAAAAGACAGATATGAAGAGAAAGAGACAGAGAGACAGAGACAGAGATGGAGAGACGGCGATGGAGAGACGGAGTAGAAAAAATGGTAATGGAGAGACGGAGAGTCGTAGTTGGCAGGACGGAGACAGAGAGACAGAGACGGAGAGGCAGAGACGGAGAGACGTAGACATAGGGACGGAGAAGAAAGACGGAGATAAAGAAACGGAGGCGGAGAGACGGAGAGACGGAGACAAAAAGATGGAGATGAAGAGGCAAATGACGAGGAGACGGGAAGGAAATATGGAGGTGGAGAGACAGGGATAGAGTGACGAATATTGTGTATGTGTGTATGTGCACATGAGTAAGTGTATATGTATTGGTACGTGCGTATGTGTGTATATGTGTATGTATATATGAGTAAGTCATGTGTATTGATACGTGTATGTGTATGTGTGTGTGTATATATGTATTTGTATGTGTGTATGTGTGTATGTATATGTGTGTGTAGGTCTGTATGCATGTGTATGTGTGAATGTATATATATATATATATATATATATATATATATATATATGTGTGTACATGTATGTTTGCATGTGTATGTGTGTATGTGTAAATGTGGATGTGTGTATGTGGATGTGTGTATGTAGACGTGTATGCGTGTATGTGCATGTGTGTATGTGTAAGTGTTGATGTGTATGTATGTATGTGCATGTATATATGTGTGTATGTGTATGCGTATGTGTCTACGTGTATGTGTGCATGTGGATGTGTGTAACTGGATGTGTGTATGTGTATGTGTGTATGTATATGTGTGTAAGTCGATGTGTGTAGGTGTATATGTGTATGTGTGTAAGTCGATGTGTGTAGGTGTATATGTGTATGTGTACGTGTGTATGTGTATGTGCATGTGTATGTGTGTATATGTGTATGCGTTCTGAAAGTTCTGAAGTTGTCGAGTATGAAGTTGATGAACCATTCAATCAATAGAACAAAGAGTTTACTTCAGAATCTTCAGGTAAAATTATTCCCTTAAAAAATTTTTTTTTTAATTTAAAATATTTAATTATCTATTTTTATTACAGAATCCCTTCCAACAAGTCAACCTTCTACTGGCTATGAACCTCTAGATGAAAAAAAAAAGTTGAATTTAATTACAATCTCCAAAAAAATTAAGGCTGTTAATCTTCTCACAGAAAATCCAAATTCGACTTTGAAATCATTACGGAAAGTCGTTGGACCTTCTTTAACTCGAAAGAATTAAATTTATCGATAGAAAAAAGATGTTATAAATGGTGACACAAAATATGAAAAATTGGAAGAAATCGAAGACTGACTTTCTAGAAGATTCCAGGATACCTGTTTAAATAAACAACCAGTCTTCACAGGGAACATTCAAGAATGGGGTTTGTAAGCAGCAATGCAATTTCTTGGAGATGGAACCTTTGCGTTCGAGGCTTCACAATCTTGGACAGGTACCTTTCAAAAAATTATGGAATACGTCAGAGAAAGGTGACAAGATGAATGAAGCCAACCGAATTCAAATCTTCAGATGAAATTAAAAATATAAGTTCCAAATTTTTAGAAGAATGTCGTGTGCTCATATCAACCTACAATTTAAATTTTGTGATTAATACAGATCAAATGGGGTGTGAGTACAGAACAAATTTACAAAGAACACTTGGGTACATTCGACAAAAGTATGTAGAAATGTATCTTGGAGATGTAAATAAAGTTACACATACTAACACTACGCAATATTCAATCACTGAATCGGGAAAGCTGTTACCCGAGGTTTTTCTATTTGTAAGATACGACGGGAAATTTTGATCCACGTATTTAATTGAAAATGGAAACTCTTGAAGAGAAGTACGGAAATGTTTTTATAAATTGTTCAAAATCTGGAAAATTATCAAAAGTTATATTTGCTAAATTCACAAAAGATGTAATGCAATCTTAAGTAGGTAATAATAATTCTATTTTAATTTTGGATTCATAGGGTGGTCAGTCCCAATCCAATTTATTTAACAAATTTAAAAATAAAAACAGCCAATCAACATGCACAATTAAATATATACCTCCAGGCTGCACACCTTACTGTCAGCAATTAGATAAATATTTGCAAAGGCAAATTAAAATATTTGTGAAAAAATCACAAAATTTAATGTACTTGATGCAGCAGCAAAGACAAATTAACAGTTGAGATGATGCTGTGAAAATTCATTCAATGATTCACCATCAACTATCTGCTCCATTATTCAATCTAATGATTCAGTATGCGTGGTATTTCTCTGGATTAATTAACGATAGAGACATTTTCATGCATGTAAATAAGGTATGCATCTCCTAAAAACGTAGTGGAAAATGTGACTGTAATTTACTTGCATTAATTAAATGTGCTTGGTGCAGAGAGTGTTTATGCTTCCAATGTTTTTATGATTTGTACCATCCTACAAAATGTACACAAACTTTTCTAAATATGTGAAATAAATGTCATTTTAAAATATTCCAAATGAATTAACTTATTTAATTTTCATCTTAAAATTAAAAATAATTTCAAAATTTGAATTGCAACTAATTATCTTGAAAGCTTCCAAAATAATTTCTAAAAAAACTTTTAATGTTGATTTACATTAAATAATTTATTTTTATTAATGTTAGTCAGCTAGAAATTTTCACCTTCAAAGTATACAAAATATACACTATCGGTCAATTGCTTTTGCCCACCCTAGAGTAAAATTTATTAAAATAAAAAGTTTCATATCTTCGAAACTAAAGATCGCATCTTCAAAATCCAAACGGCGTTTAAAAAATTGGTAAAAAATCTTTGAAATAAAATAAGTCTGGTATGAAAAGAGTCATTTTCTCATTGCTTATAGCAATGTAAAAAAAAAATTTTTTTACTAATTTTTTTTGCCTACATAAAAGTAAATGCCATTTTTATAGAAATTATGATATAAAAAAAAACCGAATAGGTTTTAAAACTCTAATGGTCCTCTTTGAAATGAGCTAAGTAAAATATTTTTATGACTATGCGAACCACAGTTATGATGATTTTTCGTAAAAAAGACCTATTTCTTCAATCATGATTATTATCTCATAAACCAAGAAAGATATAAAATTTTATATGAAAGAAAAAATGTTTCATTTTTAGTCTAAAATATATATATATATATATATATATATATATATATATATATATATATATATATATATATATATTAGTAACCAATAAGTTTCGGGAAAAAATTTTTTTTTACTTATTTTTTTAGGGAAAATTTATGGAAAATTAGTGAAAATTTTTAATTAAACAAATTAAAAAAAAAAATTCCTTCCCGAAACTTATTGGTCATTGAATGTATATATTCTAGACTAAAACTGAAACACTTTTTTGTTTAATATAAAATTTTCTATCTTTTTTAGTTTATGAAATAATCATGATTGAAAAAATTTTTTCAATCAGAAAGAGGAAAGAAGTGAGCGACGACATTTGTAGGTTAGGTCGCCACGTGAGATAAACCGTTAAAAGGAGAAGAAAAGTTAGGAAAACATTCTGGAAAAGCAGAACAAGATTTATTCAATCGGACAAAGAAAAGAGTGAATTTGATATGAAGAGAGAAAGGTAAAGAACAGCTAGTACTGACTCGAAGAAGAGAGAGGAAATGAATAATAGGATTGAAGAAGGTTATTCGAGTAGCCAAGTAGATAGCGAAAGTAGTAATGGTAGAGAAAATGAAAAAAGAAAAAGAAAATATAGAAAAGAGTGTAGGTCAGATGAAGAAGATGATTGAAGATTCTGAAGTGAAGTGGGAAGGTGTGAACAAAAATATGATAGAGATGATGAGAATGCTGAATGAGAGCAATAAGATGTGGAAAGATCTACTTGAACAACAAAGAGAAGAGAGAAAACAGCACGAAGAAAGGTCGAGAAAAAATGATCAAAGAATAGAAAATATGGAGAGTGAACAAAAAAGAGTAGAAGAAAAATTGAGAAAAGAATTGAATTTGATTAAAGAGAGATTAGTGAATAAAAATGAAGAAGGAAATAAAACAAGCAATAATAGAAACTATGAAAATAATAATATAGATAAAAACGAAAGTAAAGAAGAGGAGTTATTATGGCTATTAGAGAAAGAAGAGAGAAATAGGAAAAGAAACAACATAGTAATAAAAGGAAAGATGGATAGAGAATGTAAAAATAAGAATGATATAGAAGAATGGTTCGAAGAGAAAATGCAAACAGATGTGAAAATAAATAAGATATGGAACCTAAAAGAAAACTTAATTGGTAAAGTAGTTCAATGTGAAGACAGTATGACTAAAGAAAGAATAATGGAAAATAAAAACAAATTAAAAGAAACTAAAATTTTTATAGATAATGATCTAACAAGAAAAGAGAGAGATAATAGAAGGGGAATTGGTAAAAAAGCAGAAGAATTAAAAGAGGATGGAGTTAAGGTTAAAAGGTTCTATAATAGAGTTGAAAAAGGAGACATAACTTGAATATGGAAAGAAAGGACGAAGAAGTGGTTTCGAAAAAATAGAAATAAAGGAAAAGAAAGTAGAGAGGACAAGTAAGAATGAAAGGGAAAGTTAAAAGAAAAGAAAGTGAAAAGGTTAAAAAATCAAGAAAAAGATCGAGTATAGTTAGAGACAGATATTGTAAAAGGAAACTAACAGAAGGATGGAAGATAGAATAGATAATGAGGAAACGCCATCTCTAGGAATAAGACAGAAGGTGTAAATAGAAAAAGGAAGAACAAGGCAAGATAATGAAGAGTAGCCAGATAGGTAAAATAAGTGTTTTTGTAGAAATAAAGAGAAAAGAGGCAAGCACGTGTACTAAAATCCGTAGAGTATAGAAAGACGAAAATACATAAAGAGATAAAGAAAGAAATAAAATAAAGCAAAAAGTGAGAAAAATTTAATGGATTATAAATTTAAAAAGTTGAATGGATAGAAAGTTATAAAAAAAAGAAAAAGAATTATCCTAGAAAAAAGAGTATTATTAGAAATCAAAAGAAAGAAAAGTTGATAGGTTAAGTGGAAAGAAAATGAGTAATAAAGAAAAAAAGGAAAACGATAAGCCAATATGTTAAAGAAATTTAGAGAGTGAAGTACCATGAAAGGTATCAAAGTGGACGAACTATTAACAAGAAGAGAGAGAATAGATAGAAAAGAAAGAGAAGAAAAGGCATATGATAAAGAATAAAAATGAATAAAGATTAAGAAAGGAAAGTGGATTGAGGTGAAAAGAAGTTTAGAAAGGATAGATGAAGAAGAAAACATAAAGTGAAAGTGTGAAAATTAGATTAAAAAATGAACAATAAATGAAATAGATAAAATTTTGGATATTATGTTAAAAACACACTGTCACGGTATTCTACCGTGTTCGAATCTTGCGCGCTTAGGTAAAATCAAATGACACGCGCTCAGTCAGATACCTCGTATAAGTTACGTCAAGAAGCACGTAACTCGATGAGCAGCGCACACGCGAGGAGCAAGAAAGCCACGAGGCAAGACAGAACATTTCCGGCTGTTCATAAGCGCACACGTTGGCTTATATATATT
The DNA here is from genome assembly GCA_017163975.1 of Anastatus disparis. Lineage (NCBI taxonomy): Eukaryota > Metazoa > Arthropoda > Insecta > Hymenoptera > Eupelmidae > Anastatus > Anastatus disparis. The sequence goes on along the minus strand of JAFFSR010000272.1, from coordinate 2,176,032 downwards.
CCTGCCCTGTAAGGGAGACATTGTTTAGCGGCCTACAAGCACGCATCATCGCCATATCTTTCGGCTTTTATTTACGTCTTAACTTAATAAATGCGTTGGTGTAGTGCCGCATATAGTTTTGGATAAAAGGATAAAGGAAGATCGTTGCTGGAAGATCGTCATCATCTCCTGGTTGTACGTGCTGGTCTTGGCTGCCTCCGAGGAGTCGCAGCGATCAAGAAACCGATCTTTTGCTTGGCTGTCTTCTACGAGCTTCAGCGATCAGGCTGCGGCGTATCGCGTCTTTTGTTGGCCAACGGCGGGATATTTCTAGCGTACGTATTTTGGTTGTCATAGAAGCTTCTACGCGTATTCGTAAGTTCATCTTGTTATATCTATTTGGTTGAGATTTCTTTCCTCGAAGAAATCTTAACACAGAGAGTGCGCGCGTTCATTACAATATCTCAACGTAATTTAGTTTGCGTCGCGTCCCCCCCTTAGAATTATCTTTAATAAACTTTGTTCGTATTTTTTATCTAAATCTATTTTATTGTATTACTTTCTTACTTATTTAATAAATTCATATTAACCTAAAGACCTGGATCAATTTGCTTACCCCGACGCCTCCGCGGTCCTTATTTTTTTATATCATATGATATATATATATCTTGGCGTAAAATAAGGAAAGCTGAACTACTGGCATCGCGTCTCTCGATCAGGTAAGAGAGAAAGAGAGAGAGAGACGCTCGGCGACGAGTATATAGTATAAAGCCTTGTCGCAAGTCAATATACGTTTGACTGACTAGCACATTGAGTTTGCTGCGCAATATAGATATATGACTATTTTCTAACGAGTTGGCGGCAACTCTATCTAAAATAAATTTATTGACTTAACGAAAAGTTAAACTGAAGTGTAAGTCTAAATTCTTTTGCAACGAGTAGTAAATTACCGTTACAAAATGGCGCCCAATGTATAGATGCGTCAACGGGATCAGGTCTTTGCGCGTTATATGATAAACCAAAATTTGCAAATGGCGTCGAGCAAGTAGCCGGCGTCGAAGAGAACAGGCTTCGCGTTGCTTAAAATTTTTTTGTATTAATGATGGCGTTTGCCTATAGCAAAAATTAAGCACAACACGTGTTAAATAAAATTTTTTTTCTCTTCGTAAAACGAAATTATTATTACAAAAAAAAATTTATTGAATTTAAAATTGAGAAATTTTTTTTTCTTTTCTGTCTTTTTTCTTTCGCTTTCTTTTTCGTGATTTTTTCGGAAATATAGGACAAAATTTTCTTTAAGAATAAAATTGCGTCCCCACGTGTCCCAGCGAAAATTTTCTTTTTCTCTCTAAATAACGCGCAAATATTGTCGACGTTTTTTAGACACAGAGTTCAAGAAATAAAAACTCTGCATGCTTTTGTTCGCTTTAAGTGAAAAAGCGAACAGGCATTTAAATTTATTTAAAATAAAAACGTGCGTTAGTTATATAACCCTATTGCCGATTAGGTCGTTAGTCATAGTTGCTTGACTTTAATGGTGAGAGAGAAATATTGATTTCAACTGTCGAGGAAGTTGAAATTAGATTAGTTATTAACTGCCCTTTAATATAAAAGAATCTAACCTCACTACGAGAATAAAATATAAATTTTTTTTTGTATATATTTAATACAAACTTGAATTAAATAAAAGTTAAAATATATTTTTATAGATATATATTAAAAGGTCAGAAAATTTTTTGCTTCTCTTTCTTTCGTGTGTGCATGATTTAATAGAATTTAAACTAATAATCTTAGTTACACATTACAAATTCTCTCTCATCAAAAATTGCCAGAACAATTGACCAGCGCAGTGTGTGTTGTAGAGAAAAGTTAAAAATTTCTCAAAGTTTATACTTAAAAATTTTTTTTTTCACCTTTTTTACACTACACATTAAATACAAATGTATAATAAAGAAAAAATTGTCCTCACACAGTTAGGTGCGCGCTTTTAACTAAAGTTTAAAAACGCACAGGCTTTTGGATTTAGCCGCGTATTTTGAAGATTTTAACAGTTTTAACTGATATTTTTTTTTGTAGTAAAAATTAAAATAACAAAGTTGAAAATTTTTATATCGGTCAGTTGACTAAAATATTATTAGTTATCGCGTTTAATAATTAAATCCAAAAACCAAAACATAAAAATATACTGTTCCAAAAAATTATATATACATATATTTTTTCGTTTTTTTTTGCATCGTATGTGCGCGGCTTAGTTTCTAACCACACACATACGAACTCAAACATTATTTATTATACATATAGCGAATACACACACACTGCAAGCGTTTAATAGCGTACTTGCGTGCGATCAGCTTCAAGATATAGTATATCTCAAGAAAGAAGACAAATCACTACAAGATGGCCACGCAACAAAAATCGGTCGACGAGAGTCACAAAGCTACTGCTATAAAAGTCCATAAATGGGCAGCATGTCTATCTGAAGATGACTTGCTAGAATCCATTCAAGCATTGGAACTAAAACAAGAAGGGTTACCTTACCAACAGTCACATCGAGTAGTACGATGGCTGTTAGGAAATTATACAGCAGTAGACTTTGAGGAATCAAGCGCTGCAGAAAACGAAATGGCGACACGACAACACCGCCTTTCGGTCAGGCAAGATTTCATAGAAAAGACAATATTCGAAAAGACAGGGTCTACGATCTTGGACGAAAACGTAGACCCAAACGAAGAACACCCACTCACCGTATTACGTAATGACGAAACGGTGGTGAGAAATTTAAACGCTACGTTAAGTAATATTACGCAGAACGAAAGGCGCAACGATCAGGTACCACTAGAAAATCGCCAAGAGCAAGAAATAGCCGTAAATGTCTCAAATATGCCTAAGGAATTATTAGACTACCTTACTACAATACATAACCAAGTAAAAGATGTGTCGTCTAAGGTAAAAGGAATGGCATCTACAGTGGATTCGCTATCACTAAAAGTTGAAGTGTTGTCACAGCCGAAATCTTCGAGCACACAGCTGTTCGATCAGGCTACAGGTGTGGTAACACCTAGTCGGGAAAACCTCCAAGGAAATAAAAGTACCGAACAGCGTGTCAACTTTCGGGATACGTTTAGCGTACATTACGCTAACAGTAGCAGCCCATTAGAAAACCAAGAAAATAAGAATGCTAGCGCAAATACACTAAGCTATGGTAGCCGCAACAATTTATCAACTGGTACTACAGGTGCACGTACAGTCGAGGGGGGAGGGACCCCTCACACTGCAAACAGTGTGACGGTTAGCGTTGATCAGACCAGGCACAGTGACCGAACAGCAAACGCAAATAAAACCACAGACGTGGGTCATATAGTGCGACGCTGGAACGTTACATTCTCGGGTGAACGAGGCCAAAGCATAGACCTCTTCTTAACGAGAGTAGAAGAGTGCAGAGCACTTGCTAAACTCAGCGAGAGCGACTTACTATCCTCGCTCTCCGAACTGCTGACAAGAGTTACTGCCACTTGGTACAGGAATAATAGACACTCGTGGCAAACATGGGCTTAGTTCAAAGAAGCAGCATTACGTTGGTATGGCCACAGCAGACGCTTTCAACAAAGATTGTTAGCAGAAGCTAATGCACGCACGCAAGGCAAACACGAGCCTGTGCGTGACTATATTACTTGTCTGCAGTCTATAGTCTTAAAGCAAGTACCTCTGCCAGATTTAAACCAACAGCTCGATCTACTACATCGTAACCTACTACAGGAAATTCAGAGAATGGTAAGAAGGGATGAAATAGTAGACATCGAATCATTATTGGAAAAAGCTGCAGAAGCTGAACTGACGCTTGAGGCAGAAAGGGTCTACAGACCACCGCCTCCGCCTGAACAGTCCTTATTACCTGATGTGGCTTACCGGCCATCAAGCAAGCCCAGAGACAGTAAGCCACAAGTAGCGGCCGTATCTGATAAGCAGGTATCTGCTGAGCAGTTAAATCTTGGGAAAGTATTAACCCAATTAGCAAAAGAGATGCGCGAACTTAGGGAGGCTTTTGTAAAGCAGCAAAAGCCCAATGAGGATAACGCATAGAAATCTTTACTGCCTAACTCATCACGAGGGAATTCTCCTAAGAGACGTCAAAATTTTAAGAGACCACCTCGAAAACCCAATCTAGGGCATGGTAACTCCGAGCAACAAAGCCAAGGCCAAAAAGAAAATGAGACTGAAAACTCAAGTAATGGTAAAACCAATGGAGGGAAGCAAAGTGGTACAAAAAACCGAAATCCTAACCTCAATTGTTACCGTTACGGGCTACCTGGCTATACACAGTGGTCTTGCCCACAATGTGCGGGAAAAGGGCAAGGGAACAAGTAGACGAGGTACCTACTGTTCCTAACGAGGATTACGAGACCTCAGAACTCTCTACTAGAAAGATGGTAGAAGGAAAGTTACCGGAAACCCTAGTAGCAGAGCAGAGCAAGTCTCGCACTTGTCAGGCAGAGACAAGTGATCAGGAAGAACATCCGCAATCAGATATTGATGATGAAGCTCGATGGTGGCTCACGGTAGTGATCGGAGATTACCATATAAGGGCCTTGTATGACCCAGGTGCATCACGCACGGTGATGAATTCTATAGGTTTGCAGTTGGCAGCTGCATGTAATGTACCTTTGATACCAGCTACGGGCAGATTCGCTAAAGTAGCAGATGGTAGATCATGCTCACTAGTAGGTTATGTTGACTTACCATTTACTGTAGTCGGAGTTACAAAAACGATCCGTTCTGCAATTATGCCTAGCTTAGACGAAGAATGTTATCTAGGTGGTATACGAGCATTTAAGGCTATCTTCGATCCGTGCGAAAATAAACTTTCTTTCAAAGGCACAAATGTAAAAGTAAATTTAGAAATCGCTGCGCTCAGGCAATTATATGTTGCTAAATTAGGCTCAGTCGGTTTGGCTGACGTATCAGCGGCCGATCGTGCTCAGATAAAAAGACTAGTTACAGAAATATTAGGAGAAGATGACACTCCTATTGGCTGTACGGACTGGATCGAACATGAAATCGATACAGGACCTGCTCGGCCAATTAAACAGAAGTATTACCCCGTGTCTAAGAAGGTCGAAGAGTGGATGCACGAACAGGTCAATGAAATGCTTACAGCAGACATTATTGAACCTTCAACGAGCGGTTGGTCAAGCCCGGTGGTTCGTGTTAAGAAACCAAATGGCAAGTATCAGATTTTGTATTGACTTTAGGAAAGTTAATGCGGTCACAAAACTTGATGCATATCCATTGCCAAGAATGGATGATATCTTGCGTAAACTGCAGAAAGCAAGATACATCTCTACAATGGACTTGAGCAGTGCGTACCATCAAATTAGGATGAAAGAAAATTCACGTGCTCAAACGGCATTTACAGTGCCTGGCATGGGTCTTTTCCAGTTTAAACGTATGCCGTACAGCCTGAGCCACGCTGGCGCCACCTTTCAGCGATTAATCGACAAGGTTATAGGCCCAGAACTCGAGCCATATGCATTCTCATACCTGGATGATATAATCGTAGTAACTGAGACTTTTGCTGAACACATGAAATGGTTGAAGAAGGTATTACTCCGCATAAAGGCAGCAGGTCTCACGATCAGTCACGAAAAAAAGCATATTCTGCAGAGAAGAGGTCAAGTATCTAGGTGTTCTGGTGAATAGAGATGGATTTAAGCCAGACCCAGAAAAGATAAAACCCATCATTGAATACCCAGCTCCTAAGAATTTAAAACAGCTGAGGCGTTTCATGGGTATGGCCTCGTGGTACAGGAAATTCTTACAAAGTTTCGCCACGTTGGCGGAGCCATTGACGAGGCTAACTAGAAAAGACTGCAGGTATGTATGGTCAAGCGACCAGGAAATCGCTTTTGATCAAATAAAAGCCTTAATCGCATCTGCTCCGTTATTACATCGACCGCAGTTCGATTTGCAATTCGTTATACAGACAGATGCTAGCGACTCAGGCCTAGGAGCGGTACTTCTGCAAATAGTCAACGACGAAGAGCGAGTATTGGAATTCGCTAGTCGTACAATGTCCAGTGCAGAGCGAAACTACAGCGTAACAGAAAGAGAATGTCTAGCTGTTATATGGGCTGTCAAAAAGTTTCGCTGCTACATTGAAGGTTATGACTTTAAAGTCATAACCGATCATAGTAGTCTACGTTGGTTATGTAATTTACATAATCCAACGGGCAGGCTAGCGCGGTGGGCGCTGGAGCTGCAAGGTTACTCTTACACTGTTGAGCACAGAAAAGGCGCATTGAATTATGTCCCTGATGCACTATCACGCATGCATGAAGATTCAATGGACTGTGACACCCATGTAAGTGCACTAAGTTGGGCGTCGCAAACCAATGATGTGTGATATAAGTCTCTGCTTCAACAGGTAATGAGTAATCCTGAGGACTATCCAAGATGGAAGATAGTTGGAGGTCAATTGTATCGCTATCTGCCGGACAGGTTCACTGAAACAACAATGGGAGACGATGACGCATGGAAACTCGTCGTTCCCAGCGAAAACAGAGCAGAAGTGCTGCGTGAATGTCACGACGAGCCGACAGCTGGCCACTTAGGTCGTGATAAAACAGTAGCTCGCGTAAAACTATATTATTACTGGCCATATATAGAGAAAACAGTGGCACAGTATGTTAAGAGTTGCGAGATCTGCCAACAATGCAAGGTAGAGCAAAAATTACCTGCAGGCTTAATGGGTAAAAGAGAAATTACAGGCCCATGGAAAGTCGTTGCCGGTGACGTAACAGGTCCTTTTCCAAGGAGTAAACATGGTTACGAATATGCTTTAATTTTTGAGGACGTATTTACAAAATGGGTGGAGTGCATACCTATTAGAAAGGCAAATGCACCCACGATCTTAAAAGCACTGAAAGAAAGGATTGTTTTAAGATTTGGTACGCCTGAGATCTTCTTATCTGATAATGGATCAGAGTTCAGGAATCAAGTAGTAGATAAATATCTAAATGAAGCAGGTATTTGTCATAATACTACTCCTGCATATCACCCACAGGCTAATCCGGTAGAAAGGATAAACCGAATAGTTAAAACCATGATTACTGCATTTATTGATGAAAATCATCGCTCATGGGACGAGAAGTTACCTGAAATTATATTTGCATATAACACTGCAAAACAGAGTACAACTGGTACAAGTCCAGCCTTGCTAAATTATGGCAGACAGCCAGTACCTCCGAGTTCGCTGAAAAGGAAAGAAGACAAAGCGGCTCAGGAATATGAGCGGTTACAAGAAGTAACGAATTGGCAAAATCGTGTAAGCAAATTACCTTTGCTACATGAACAGGTAGTGGATCGTGCACAGGCTGCTCAACAAAAGCAAGCTGATGCATACGATACGGGCCGAAGAGAGGTAGTATATAATATAGGAGATTTAGTATGCAAAAGGAATAAAATACTCTCTTCAGCGGCTCAGGGCATTGCAAGTAAGCTTGTGCCGAAGTTTGTAGGACCATATGTTTTCACGGCAAAATGTGGCTCCAACACATACAGACTGATAGATCAAGATAGTAATGCTTACGGCCCTGTTCATATAGAGCAATTAAAACCATACATAGCAAGGCAAGAAGACGAAACACCATCTCAACCACCGTTGGACGAAACACGCGTGAATGAGACGATGAGCGACCCGTCTCCTGCGAGCGATGCGACTCCGTGTGCCGACGGAGATTCGGGCTCAGGTTACGTGCGGCCGCCTGCAAGCGGTAATACTCCCAAACTCGATAAACCGAATAGGAAGCGTGGTCGTCCGCGTAAAACAGCGATCGTTGTAACACAAACAGTAAAGCATATGCGTCAAGCTGAGCCCGAACCGATCAGGCGTAGGCGTGGTAGGCCAAAAGGTTCTACAAATGTAAGGAATAGCGAAAACGTAACCGACTTTTCACCGAGAAAAACGCGTGCGCAACGAATGAATACACAGTGATAAAATAAAAAGCGCATTAAACTTGCTTAAAGCATTAGCTGCACACCTTCCGCGCGCTAAGCAGAGCAGCAGAACCCGGTTATGCTGCGTCTGGCGGAGGGGTGTCACGGTATTCTACCGTGTTCGAATCTTGCGCGCTTAGGTAAAATCAAATGACACGCGCTCAGTCAGATACCTCGTATAAGTTACGTCAAGAAGCACGTAACTCGATGAGCAGCGCACACGCGAGGAGCAAGAAAGCCACGAGGCAAGACAGAACATTTCCGGCTGTTCATAAGCGCACACGTTGGCTTATATATATTCCTGCCCTGTAAGGGAGACATTGTTTAGCGGCCTACAAGCACGCATCATCGCCATATCTTTCGGCTTTTATTTACGTCTTAACTTAATAAATGCGTTGGTGTAGTGCCGCATATAGTTTTGGATAAAAGGATAAAGGAAGATCGTTGCTGGAAGATCGTCATCATCTCCTGGTTGTACGTGCTGGTCTTGGCTGCCTCCGAGGAGTCGCAGCGATCAAGAAACCGATCTTTTGCTTGGCTGTCTTCTACGAGCTTCAGCGATCAGGCTGCGGCGTATCGCGTCTTTTGTTGGCCAACGGCGGGATATTTCTAGCGTACGTATTTTGGTTGTCATAGAAGCTTCTACGCGTATTCGTAAGTTCATCTTGTTATATCTATTTGGTTGAGATTTCTTTCCTCGAAGAAATCTTAACACAGAGAGTGCGCGCGTTCATTACAATATCTCAACGTAATTTAGTTTGCGTCGCGTCCCCCCCTTAGAATTATCTTTAATAAACTTTGTTCGTATTTTTTATCTAAATCTATTTTATTGTATTACTTTCTTACTTATTTAATAAATTCATATTAACCTAAAGACCTGGATCAATTTGCTTACCCCGACACCTCCGCGGTCCTTATTTTTTTATATCATATGATATATATATATCTTGGCGTAAAATAAGGAAAGCTGAACTACTGGCATCGCGTCTCTCGATCAGGTAAGAGAGAAAGAGAGAGAGAGACGCTCGGCGACGAGTATATAGTATAAAGCCTTGTCGCAAGTCAATATACGTTTGACTGACTAGCACATTGAGTTTGCTGCGCAATATAGATATATGACTATTTTCTAACGAGTTGGCGGCAACTCTATCTAAAATAAATTTATTGACTTAACGAAAAGTTAAACTGAAGTGTAAGTCTAAATTCTTTTGCAACGAGTAGTAAATTACCGTTACAACACATACATACAACAAAAACACATCAAAAACAACACAGTATACGTAAACACATGTAAAATTTCTAATAAGGAAATAAAGAATTATTATTATTATTATACATTTTTATGTTAAAAAAAATTTTTTCAAAAATGATTTCTGTAAACATAAAGTTCAAAAAGCCTTTTTTTCAATCGTAAATCACACTTAACTTAGAAAATACTCACTAAATGAAAATTAATGTCATAAAAAAGTCTACAAGTTTTGTGAACAAAATTTTTTTCTAAAATTGTTTGTTTTTATGTTATTGCGATTTTTATACCAAAAACGCATGTTTTTCGTGGTTAATTCAGCGATTAAGACAAATTTTAAAAACCAAAACAATACCTATTTCAGTTTTTGATGTATCGAATACAATCTATTTTGTTTTACATCGATACAACAAAAACTCGCAGAGAAAAAGGCGGTATGCCCTTTTTACGTTGGTAAAAATTTAAGGGACTTCGTAAAGCGGTCGTGCCTAATTAGAAAAGAAAAAATTAGTTATGATAAATATATATGTACAATTTTATTTAAACAAAAATTAAATTAAAAAAAATTAAGGTTAATAAAAAAAATTAGTACTTTATTATATGAAAGTTAAGAATTAAGACTTTTTTTTTCTCACGTGAATATCTTTTGCATTATTGTCACATGCATACATACACATGCACACGTGCATCTTGAACATACACATACATAAACACACATGCATACATATACACATATCCATACACACACACTTACGCATATACACAGACACACATACACAATGTCTGTCTCTCCGTCTCCGTCTCTCCATCTCCGTCCCACCGTCTTCGTCTCTCCATCTCCGTTTCTCCATCTCCGTTTCTCCGTCTCAGTCTCCCTAACTCCGTCTCACCATCTTCGTTTCTCCGCCACCGCCTCTTTGTCTTCATTTCCCCGGCTCCATCGGTCAGTCTCCATTCGTCTGTTTTCGCCTCTCCATCTGCGACCTTCCTTCTCCGTCTCTCCTCCTGCATCTCTCCGTTTCACCGACTCCGTTTTTCCGTTCCCATTTCTTCGTTGCCGTCTCTCTGTCTCCGCCTCTTTGTCTTCATTTCTCCGTCTTTGTCTCTCCGTCTCCATCTCTCCGTCTCCGTCTTTCTGTCTTCGTTTCTCCATCCCTGTCTTTCTGTCTCCGTCTCTCTGTCTCCGTTTCTCCGTCTCCGTCTGTCTGTCTCAGTCTCTCCGTCTCTGTTTTTCTGTTTTCTGTCCTACTTCTCCATCTCTCCGTTTCTCCGTCTCCGTCTCTTTGTTTACGCTTCTACGTTTTTATTCTTCCGTCTTTGTCACTTTGTCTAAGCACTGAACGTAGCAACCGTAAATTCTTAATTTTGCAACGCTTATAATAGCAGCCGCGTTTTTTTAACCACACAGAACTCAAAAAAGCAGCCGTGATTTTTCATCACTTTGCGCTAAACTCTACTTCATAATTTTTAATTTTTTTATATTTAATATTATACTAGCAAAATTTACCTCGCTCCTAACGTCGCTTGGTTGCATTTTCATAGATTATATTATTATATATAAACTTGATAATTTCATTGACAATAGTATTTCAATATAAAATATGTATTTAATTTTTTTCGAACTTTAAAAATTGAAATCATAAATATGTTGTTCATTGTACTAAATTTAACAATCATTTGTTAATCACTGATATAATGATACTATCTATATGTATATAAAATAAGTTTCCTTTTCTCGAATCATATTATATGTATAAATATAAAATATTATATTAAATATGAAATTTTGTTATGTGTTAGCACTTAAAAAACTGGTATTTAATTCTAATTTATAATGATTGTTCTCATTTAAATTCATTTTACATTTATTTTTAAAAATGTATATTCCTATCGATAAGGATCCGCAAAATTATAGGTAAATGTTTGAGTATGGAAAACAAATTCAAGCAAACTATGAGCGTTTCAGAAAACAGAAATAAAAACATCAATTAAATATATATTCTTTACCCCACACACGGAGACACAAATGCACACCCACACACACGCGCGCGCACACACACACACACACACATACACACGCACACACACAAACAAACACTCACACACACACAAACACACTCAAATGTACATGCGCGCATATACAGACACATATATAAACATTCACACATACATACATAAATATACATACACCAACAACTACACTGAAAATCTCACTAAAGCACAGAGAAATATACTGAAATACTCACACACACACATACACAAAAAACTCATGATAAAATTTACACACCTATCGTAATTCACATACTTATCAACACACGCACACCCATATATACGCTACCACCAAAACCTAAATGAACACACATGCATACTGACTTATAAACAGGCACTTAACAAACATAAACTTCTACTTACTAGGAGAGTGTCACACCTCCGGATCACGGATTTTGCTCAAACTTCGGGATAAGTTTTCAGATGATAAAATATGGAAAAAGCTCAAGTTATAGTCATAAATACTCAATATTTCCCTAGTTACAGGCAATTAAAGAAAATCACTAAAAAAGTTACTAGATTTTCAAACGCATATAGTTCTTTAGCGTCGATAGCTACAAGCTTGAAACTTTTTTTAAATTAAAGCTGAGCTCAAATCCTTTCAAAATAGTAGCTACAGCATATCTAAATATTATTTTTTCCCAAAGTTAAAGCGTAATAAGGATTGGACACAATTTCAGCTTTTATTATTAATTAATGTTTTTACAAGAAAAACCAATGTTTATCACGCTCTAACTTTAAGAAAAAATAATATTCTTACATGCTATAACTACTAATTCGAAAGGATTTGAGCTCAGCTTTAATTTAAAAAAAGTTTCAAGCTTGTAGCTATCGATGCTAAAGAACTATATGCGTTTAAAAATCTAGTAACTTTTTTAGTGATTTTCTTTAATTGCCTGTAACTAGGGAAATATTGAGTATTTATAACTATAACTTTAGCTTTTTTCATATTTTATCATCTGAAAACTTATCCCGAAGTTTGAGCAAAATCCGTGATCCGGAGGTGTGACACTCTCCTAGTTAGTTACGAACACATATTAACTGACATAGACAAACCCCCTTACACACAAAAACATACACCTAAAGCTACAAATACTATACAAGACACTTTTTGACCGAGATAAGCACTTAATCGATATACACTTCTACACCATGCATTTACAAACACATACATGAACGCACATACACCTTCATATATACGCACACTTACATACACTTACACGCCGGCGCTTTAACACACAAACACACACACACACATATACAGACACACATCAATTTATACGCATTTTACCAACATAAACTTCTTTACTGCTATAGAAATATACTTACGAACACCGACAAACCCACAACACACATAAAAACATAAACATACCTAACAATGATTCACAATAAGACTTACTTTTTAGCTGACACGGTCATTTTCTCGAGTACACTATCATACAGGCGTACTACATATAGGGCCCTCATTAACTTATATACTTATAGGCAAAGACGAACCAACTAATACGCATACAAAAACATACATAGAGACACGAATACAATATGACAAACTTTTTAACTAACGTGAACACTTTTACTAATACACATACACACGATGTATACGCACACAGAAACATACACAGTGGCACGAATAGAAAATGACACATATTTTAACTGACGTGAACACTTTCACTAATACATATACACACGATATATACGCACACAAAAACATACACAGTAGCACGAATACAAAACGGCATACTTTTAAACTGTCTCCATATTTTCTTCCCGTCTCTCTCTATCTCTCCATATTTCCTTCCCGTCTTTCCCTCACTGTCTCCATCACTTCTACTCCATCGCTCCGTCTCCGTCTCTCCGTCTCCCCGTCTTTGTCTTTCCGTCTGTGCCTTTTCGTCTTATTTTTTCCGTCTCTCCATCTCCGTCTCTCGATCTCCGTCTCTCCGTCTATGTCTCTCGGTAACCTGATCTCCGTCTCCGTTGTTACTTCATTATATAACTTATATATAATCTTATATTACTACCATTATATTAATGTAAAGAATTAAGCTTTTTTTCTCCCGGAAATATCCCTTGTATAATTCTTATATATATACATATATATATATATATATATATATATATATATACACTCACACACTTGCACCTACACATATACACACATACTTACATTCGCATATATACATACTCACATACACTTACACACATACACATATATGTATATGTGTATATATGTGCATGTACATTTTCACATATACATGTCACATAAACCCATACACTCGTACACATAAACACATACAAACATACACGTACACATATATACATATGCACGTACAGATACAAAACATTTGCCTTTTCATCTCCACCTCCTTATCTCCGTTTCTTTATCTCCGTCACTCCGTCTCCGTTTCTTCATCTCCGTTATTACTTTTTTATATTACTTACATATAATCCTATATTAGATTAAAGTAAAACCACTTTTTTTTCGTTTCTCCAGTTCTTTGGTTCTCCGCATTTTTTAAATGTGTCTAATCTTTTGGTAATAAAAGTAGCAATTTTTAATTGGGCCCTATATAATTAGTACTCATTAGTTATAAGCTTCTTTTTGGGCCATATTTTTTTGGGACTCATATTATTTTGGACCCTATATTATTTTTTATTCAATGCCCATTTTTTTAACCTTTTTTTATCCTTATATTTTCTTGGGCACTTTATTTTTTTTAACCTTATTTTTTTGGATCTTATATTTTTTTGGATCTAATATTTTTTAAGTCCATATTTTTTTGGGATTTATATTTTTTTGGGCCTTATATTTTCTTGCGCCCTATATTTTTTTGGGCTTAATATTTTTCTAATCTCTATATTTTTTGGGGCTTTATATTTTTTGGGCCTTATATTTTCTTTGGCCCTATATTTTTTTTGGCCCAATATTTTTTTTAATCTAATATTTTTTTGGGCCTAATATTTTTTCGATTCTTATATATTTTTGAGCTCTATATTTTTTTTGAGCCCAATTTTTTTTTTTAATTTATATTTTCTTGGGTTCTATAATTGTTTTGGGTCCCATATTTTATTTAGTTCTATATTTTACTGGGCCTGATATTTTTTTGGTCTCTATATTTTTTTGGGCTTTATATTTTCATGGATCCTATATTTTTCGATTCATATATATTCTTGAGCTCTATATTTTTTTTAAGCCCAATTTTTTTTTTTTATATTTTCTTGGGTTCCATAATTATTTTGGGCCCTATATTTCTTTGGGCCCAAGACTTTTTCGATTCTTATATATTCTTAAACTCTTTATTTTTTGTCTTAATATTTTTTTGAATCTTGTACTTTTTTGTGCCCAATATTTTTTTTTAATTCGATTTTCTTGGGTTTTATAATTTTTTTGGGTCCTATATTTTATATAGATCTATATTTTTCTGGACCTTATTTTTTCTCAGGCCTAATATTTTTTTGGGCCCAATATTGGTTCAGTCCCAATATTTTTTTGGTCTCTATATATTTTGGGCTTTATATGTTTTTGGGCCTTATATTTTCTTTAAAATTATATTTTTTTGGGTTTGATAATTTTTTTGGGTCTTTTATTTTATTTAGCTCTATTTTGTCGGGTCTTATATTTTTCAGGCCATACATTTTTTCGAGTCCTATTTTCTTTAGGCCTCATTTTTTTGGGTTCTAATTTTTTTTGGGCCCAATATTATTTCGGTTCTTATATATTTTTGGGCTCTACATTTTTTAAGCCTCATATTTTTTTTGGGCCC
This sequence comes from Anastatus disparis, assembly GCA_017163975.1. NCBI lineage: Eukaryota > Metazoa > Arthropoda > Insecta > Hymenoptera > Eupelmidae > Anastatus > Anastatus disparis. Next base: position 2,161,002 of record JAFFSR010000272.1, on the reverse strand, counting down.
AATTTTTTTCTGGGCCCAATATATTCTCGATTCTCATGTATTTCTGGGCTCTATATTCGTTTGAGCCTAATATTTTTTTAATTCTTATATTTTTCTGCTTTCTATATTTTGTTGGGCCCAAAATTCATTTTAAATTTATATTTTCTTGGGTTCTATAATTTTGTTGGGTCCTATATTTTATTTAGCTCTATATTTTTCTGGGCCTTTTATTTTTCGACATCTACTTTATCTCGTGTCCTATTTTCTTTGGGCCACTTATTTTTCTGGGCCTTATTTTTGTAAAACTTTTTCTTTTGGGTATTATATTTTTCTGGGCTCTATATTTTTTTGTAATCTTATATTTTTTTGGTGCAATATTCTTTTTATTATTATATTTTTTTGGTCTCTTTATTTTTTTTGGCCCAATATTTGTCTGATTCTTTTAATTTTGTGGACCCAATATTTTTTTGATTTTTATATTCACTTAGGCTTTATATTTTTTTGATTCTTATATTTTCTTATGTTCTATGTTTCTTTGGCCTAAAATTATTTTGGATCTTGTATATTTTGGGCGCACTATTTTTTTTATTATTATATTTTCTTGCTCTCCATATTTTTTGGGCCCAAAATTTGTCTAATTCTTTCATTTTCTTGGGCCCGATATTTTTTTTATTCTTTTTTCACTTGAGCTCTATATTTTTTTAACTCTCATATTTTCTTGAGCGCTATATTTTTTTAATCTTATATTTTTTTTTCTTACATATTCTTGGCTCCATATTTTTGTGAGCCTAATAATCTTTTGAAACCTATTTTTTTGGGCCTTATATTTTTTTTAACATTATATTTTCTTGGTCCCTATGTTTTTTTGAGTTCAAATTTTTTTGATTCTTATTTTTACTTTGGCTCTATTTTTTGGGCTCTAAATTCTGCTATAATAAACTGAATTTTACTAAATTTTCAATAATGTTCATACGGCTTCCATGTCGTACAATTGGTAATTTTTGCCTGAAATCTCCTGATACAATTACAGTTTTACCACCAAAGGGTTGGTTTACATTGCATTAATCTTGAAAAAGACGATCAACTGCTTTGAAAGCAAATTTTGAAGTCATGGATATTTCACCCCAAATGATTATTTGTGTTCCTTTTAATTGTTTGCCTTATGCAGAATTAGGCTCAACATTACAAGTTGTACAATCTGTTATATTTAGCGGTAGTTCAAATGTTGTATGCACGGTTTTTCCATCGACTAATGGATTTGATGCTATACCTGTCCAAGCTACACATAAATAATGTATAGTTTGATATTTAAAATGAGCTATTAAAACGTTAAGTTAAAAACTTTTTTCACTCCCACCTGGTCCATCTATAAAAATATATTTTTCTTTACTTTGGTTGTTTAAATTTTTTATAGTAGAGTCGAATATTTGCCTTTGTTTATCATTTGAAGAATTCATTTTCATTTCCAACTTATGAAGAATATTGTTATTATAATTCAAAATTGTTTGATTATCATCTTCTTCTATAAATGTTCTTATGTTAGGTAAATTAAAATCGTTTAGATAAAATCCATTGACTTGTAAATTATTTTTAATAACATTCGATGCAAGATTTTCACCTATATTTTTTTCGTGTTTAGGATGGTATAACTTATCTTTATATTTTTCATATAAATCTCGTGCATTTATAGGATTATGAAAAATGGAAATGAAAGCAAATAATTCACAAAGAGCATAAAGGCAATCTGTTGGAGATGCTTCTTCAAAATATCTATCCCATTTTTCATCTTCATTATTTAATTGTTATGTCTTAACTGCCTCATAAAACAAATTCTCCATTAAATCATCAACAGTACGCAAAGCTTCAAAAGATGTCGCTTCTTTAACATGTAATAGTAATAACCTAATGAAATAACGTTCTCTATCTTTTAGACTTACTAAGTACATTCTACTAAGTATTGGTTTTTTTTTCTTTTATTCTACTTTTTCAGTTTTTCATCAAATGTATAGAAATTTGGTATTTCCGAATACAAGTAATTTCATGCTTTAAAATATTCTCTATTCGATTCAAAATATGCTGTCAATGTTGTTCCTACATTTTTTTGCATGATCATTTCTTATCTTCCTTCTTTAAAAAATACGTTATGTTGATTTTCTTCACGAACACTTGGACGTTTTATAGTATGTGAAATAACAAGTAAAGGATATTCTAATAATCTGTGCATTGCTTCAGATGGACGTAAATATCGTGTATTAATGTATTATTGGATTTCGTCATATTAATATTCAACATTTTTACGTTTGTCATTTTGAAAAGTGTCTTTATTTTCTGACTGAAAATCCACATTTACTCGATGTTTTTTAATGTATGCACAATCATGACCTTTATAACAGTATTGGATAAATATTTAATGCATTGTACGGTGGAACGAACTTCTACGTTTATGTGTGCATTGAATTTCAATAATAAGTAAGAATTATGAGTAACAACAAATCCATTATCTCCAATTCTTTCTGTAAATTTATTTTTAAAAATTATTTTAACGCTATTATTTTTAGGTTTGTATAGTGGATATCCATTGGATTTAGATGTTGTATTATTAAATATTTTGGAAAAGTTCCAATACATTGTTTCGTATTTTTATCCATACACGGACAATTTATATTTTGCATACCACAGGGATGTAGATAGATAGATATTTATTTATTTGTAATAGTTTACAAAAAGTGTGTAACAAAACAAAAATATAATATTTAATACATAATAAGATACAGAAATGAGATAATGTAATTATTGCACTCATGATATCACAGTCGATTTCCTAAAACTAATAATACTACAAAAGTAAGTCACTTTTCAGAGTGATATCACAGATCATTACAATAATAAAATACACACACAATCATCAATAAAATAACAATAAACAAATATGTCGAATTAATATCTATCAGTCAAACTAGTAAAAACAAAACCAAAAATAAAATATAATAAAATCAAACGAGTCAAAAAGTCAAAGATAATAAAAAAAATAATGCATTCACTCTCAACCATGCGCTCATCATCCATACTTTAAATACAAGCACACCTTAAATCTATATACGGGACTACACATGATAATAAATTAACATAAAGGGACTATAAATATAACATAAAGAGAATATCCGTTACTCAAGGTCAAGTAGGTACCCCCTCACTGCCGTCTTGAACCTGCTGATAGATGGAAGATACTTAATTTCAGCAGGTAGGAAATTCCAAAAATGCACACCTTGAACTTGGTAGGAATTTCTTTCAGTCTCAGTGCGCATAAAGGGCACCGCAAGATCCTTAGTCTCTCCCCTAGTAGCCGCCCTAGGTACACATCTAGTGAAGAGACTCACTAAATGCTCTGGAGTATTCATGTGCACGATTTTGTACATAAGCACAGCCAAAAAATACTGTCTCCTCGAATCAGTGCGCAGCCAACCCAACGCGGTTCTATAAGGAGAGACATGATCACCCATTCTCAAACCCATTACATATCTCACACATGAATTTTGTAATCTCTGTATTCGTCTTCTCAACTCCTGAGAAGCATCGAGCAGAACTACCGAACAATAGTCAAGATGTGCAAACAGCACGGCGGTTGCGAGCTGTTTACGCAGAGTCTCCGTGGTGTACCGACGCAGGGCATACAAAACTCTGTTAAACTTTTTTGTAATCATATCAACGTGCGGTATCCATGAAAGTTTAGGGTCAAGCACAACACCCAGACTCGTCACGGAGTCAGAGAAAGGTATACTAATGCCTCCCTCAAGGTCAATCGTACGTGACCCATCAGCGTAAAAAGAATTTACAAAACGACTATTGCCAAAGACGATTGCTTTGGTTTTATTAGAATTCAAAGTGAGAGAGACACCAGCAGCCCACTCTGACACCGCTTTGGCCGCCCTCTGTAGAGTGAGAATACCTTCTTCCACATTCTCGCGAGGCACCTGCATGTAAATTTGCAGGTCGTCTGCATAGAGTAGGTGCCCGACGTAACCAGAGTCAAGAGCGTCACGTACGTCATTAATGTAAAGACAAAACAACAGAGGCCCCAGTACCGAACCCCGTGGAACTCCAAGGTTAGTTGTCAGCCAACTCGATTCCTCGTTTAAGGTTGTTCTGGCTATACAGTCTGTGTCAAAAGTTAGTATTTTCGATAATGGTTTATATTTTTGGGTAAAGAGGGTTTATTCAATTTTCCACATAGTAATTTATTAGACAATATTAAAACAGTCATTTTAAACTTTGTTTCATTCAAATATAACAATTTATTAAAGAGTTATAGCATATTAAAGTTTATAACTTTTACCGAAATCTAATGTAATCATAAACAAAGGTGCCAAAGTTTCAAAAATTATTTTATTCGACAGCAACAAAGTTTATTTTGTTCATTTTAAAATTTAGAATCTATTGACAAGAATGGAATTTTAATTTTTATTTTTTATTAAAATTTATAACCAATTGTTTACGAAAAAATGTATATGTCTTAGATGGTACTCACTGTTTTATCATAGAAAATCGGCAATGAATTTAAATAAAAAATAAAAATCAAAATTCCATCCTTGTCAATAGATTCTAAATTTTAAAATGAACAAAATAAACTTTGTTGCTGTCGAATAAAATAATTTTTGAAACTTTGGCACCTTTGTTTATGATTACATTAGATTTCGGTAAAAGTTATAAACTTTAAAATACTATAACTTTTTAATAAATTGTTATATTTAAATCAAACAAGGTTTAAAATGATCGTTTTAATAATATCTAATAAATTACTACGTAAAAAAATTGAGTAAACCCTCCCTACCCAAAAATATAAACCATTATCGAAAATACTAACTTTTGACACAGACTGTATAGCCAGAACATCCTTAAATGCGTGGAAAGCATTTGTTTTCTTCCTGAAATATAGGAGTTAATCCACAAGAGAGCAGCCCTGGAAAGCTCCATCGATCTAAGCCTAGTAAGTAACTTGAAGGGAGAGATCGTGTCGAATGCCTTACTGAAGTCAAAAAGTAAAAGTAACGTGACGAGTTTTTTGTCTAGACCCGATCTTATGTCATCAGTTAATTTAAAAATAGCTGTTTGTATCGAGCTGTGCTTTTTGAAGGCAGTCTGCATTGGGTCAAGTATTTTATTAGCAGTAATGTACTCCTGCAATTGGTCATGGGCGATCTTCTTAAGTACCTTTGAAAGAAATCATAAAATAGCAATAGGCCTGAAGTCTTTAGGCGATTTGGGTGCAGAGCACTTCTTTAATGGCACAATACGTGCCTGTTTCCAAAAGCCAGGAAAAACCCCCCGCGCAAAAGAGGAATCGAACAGAGTCACAAAATGTTCACCAATAAATGGTAATGCCTTAAGTATCACACTTTGCGGAATGCCGTCCTCACCACGAGCCTGCGATGAGAAGTGAGAAACTGCAGGAATAACATCGTTAATATTAATTGATTTAAAAGCGAAACCATTTTCGCTACATTCAGAAAGAAACTTCTTGCGTTCCTCACCATCATCATGTGGCGGAACCGACACCCCAGCAAAGTGCGCATTAAGCTCATCTGGAGCAAATCCATTCAGATCCCCTTGGGGTCCGGATAAGAGTCCCAGCTCTCTCACTCCTTCCAGACATTACCACTTGCAAGAGCCTCGAACAGTCTGTTATGATAATATTCACTTCTTGCACGCTCAATTTGCTCGTATAACGCTTTACGTAAAATTAAAAATTCTGAAAAATATTTATTGTCGTTTGTCGGTTTGTATCGCCTATATGTGGCATCCCTCCTGCGCTGCATCTGTGACAACTCTCGATCCAACCATGGTGGCTTCTTTTTCGTTCATTTATATATTTTCACTGGTGCTAAATTTTCAATAGCAGCAGTGAGATTATCACAAATGTAGTCAAGTGCAGACTCAGGATCCACTACATCAGTTGTCAATTTGGACCAATCATAGCCGGCCAATTTCTCCAATAATAATTTTCCACTAATATTTTTATAATTTCGATACTTAATTGGTTCTTGCACTAAACTGCTAGCATAGTAGGCTATAGAAACTTCAATTAAATTATGCTGACTATGAAAGTTCGCAGGTACGTTACGTGCGTCTAGTATAGTGTCATTGTCATCTACAAAAATCAGGTCTATCCATGTGCAAGACGATGGAGTTATATGCGTGGCACCGTGCTGGGCCAACTGAAGCGAAACCTCAGCGGACAGTTTACTAAGAAATATCGCATCACTGCTTTCTCGCAGGAGATCGGCATTCAGATCTCCCATTATAATCTTAAATGAAAAATCGGGAGTCAAACTGACTAACGTATCAATTAGATCAGAAGCTTTTGTAAAGGAAATGACAGGAGGACGGTAAATGACGGAAACCAACACAGATTCAGAGTTGCCTGCTATAACAGAACAAAAAATATATTCAGGCACTTCAGGCTTACCACTGGCAGTTATAGTTGTGATATTCGAAAAAGCTAATATCTCACATTTCAAACTATCTTTGACGTAAAGGGCAACCCCTCCTCCATGAAGGTTTCTATCCTGTCTAAAAATTTTATACCCCTTAGCCTGAATGACGTCATCCGAGACAGTTGGATCCAGCCAGGTCTCAGCCACTCCAAACAGGTCATAAGAATGGTCATCACATAGAAGCTCACGCACCTGTCCAATGTGAGCCCTTAAAGAAGTCACTTTCAAAAAGCGCGCTCGCAGTGCACCCCTTCTCCCTTTTCGACTCACCGTGGGGATCTGGCTTAGTCATTGGGGAGAACTCATTATTATTTAACTTACTTTTAATAACAGGACATTCATCATTGGAAGCTATCTTAACAACATTGTCAACCTTATTTCAACATCCATTAATTACACAAGATTTGTCAGCAATTAAATTTTTGTCTACAATAACATCATTTGAACTAGTTAAAATTTGATCTATATCATCTTTAGTAGCAAATGTGTATGCTCTCTCCCCTCTCGCCCGTCTTGCCAGAAATCTGCCACTTCTATGCCAAATAAAATTAATACCTTTAACCTTAGCATAATTCTTTAGATCTTTGAAATTTTTATATGTATCTTTTTGAAGGTATTCATTAATAAAAACCTTATAATGGTTTTTTATGACAGACAGACTGGCAAAACGAGAAAGATCAATGTCTGCCGTTGAGAAACTAGTGATTTTTCTTTTTTCATTCAATATTTTTTGAACCAGACTGGCCTCGGAGAGTCTGACTAGCAGCGAGTGAGGATCCCCCGGACCGTCCCTGATCACGCTGCTTCTAGATTCAGACGATGTTAAACACACAACTGACAAAATATGTGACTGCATTAAGTCCGGAAATATGGTACCGAGGACAGCACAAACATAATCCTCCTGTCGAACATTAGCCGCTAAGCAGTCCAGTCCACTGGAGATCACCAATGAGCCACCTTCGATACCACAATTTTGTGTATTTTGATTATCCTTTGCTATTTCTGTGTTGCTAATTTGTGTGTTGGCGTCTGCTGTTTCCTTTAAATTCGTGTCAGTGTGTGAGACCTTTTCACGCTCTTCTACACGCTCCTGCACACTGAGATCAGAGACGGTCTGCACCACGCATGCCAACCCCACTCCAAGTTCTGAAAAATTCCTGTCCACTCCATTAAATCCAGCTTGTATAGCAGATTGAAGGCTATTAATTTTAGAATTTAAGTTTAAATCAGTCTTATCATGCTTATCATACTTACAAGTAGAGTGGACAATTTATTATCCAAACTACTGACTATCCTCCTTAATTTAATATTTTCATCAAGCAGCCTTGCCTGCATCACCTCAAAATTTTTTATTACTTTGTCCTGATTGCTAAGTTTATCTAAGATGCCTCGCAAGCCATCATCAATACCCATTATGCTACTCTCAACACTCCGGATTCGATCGAAAACGCCTAAGACTGAGTCAAGCTTACGAGACAAATTTCCTTCAATTTCAGACAAAGCAGCTTGAGAAATGGAGATGTCAGCATTATTATTCAATTTTTCATTGTTATTTGTTAAATCTTTTGTTTTATCATTTTTAATATTTGCAGTGGGGGCAACATGCGCAGCGCCACCTTTACTATGCTCCGGTTGAATTAAATTGTTATTATTTAAAGTGTTACTTAAGCTGATCTTCTTATTTTTCGCCGCGCCACTAGTTTTCTAAAGTTCCTTGGTTGTTGATTGCCCCTGTATGACGATAAGCGGTGGTACTTGCGTGTCAGTTTTCGATGGAGTCGATGTGCTTAGGGGCGACTTCTTCGCTGCCTTACCGACATTGAGTAGTTGGCTATTATTAATGCTAGCATCACGAGCATGTGAACTGGAGGGGGTGCCTCTCTCATTCTTTGTCTTCACACATTTGTTGCAGGTATAGTGGTAACTTGTGCCTACTAATTGTATGCGTGTCATATATTTAGCATGACAGCGCTGACGACAAGTCGAGCAACTATACAGTCTCTTTGTTCCACATATGTCAGATGACGGCTGCTTACATATGGCACATCGATCCACGATAGCGACCTCTTGCGGCAAATTTGAAAAATTTCGTCACTTGGCGTGTTCTAAAAACCACCAGACACTGCCTTCCCTCCAAAAACAGTCAGTTTGTCACTAACCTCAAAAAAGCTTACGGGTCCAGAAAAACTTACATCAGCAAAGCAAGGACAGCATCACCGCTCACAAACTTGAAACAGACACTGTCTTGCATTAAGGCGCTTGCAAGTACCCTGAAACAAAAACGCCCGAAGGCAGCTTGCGGCAGAAAAAAGTCAAAAAAGTACAGAGCGTCCCAAAAGTACGTCTGGCGCTACTTACGTGTTCCAAAAAAGTGGGGAAAAACAGGGACCGTGTATCATAAATTGTTTAACAATACTATATGATTTAGGATAAATATTTCTACTTGGGATTACTGCACTTATTATATTATCAACTTTTTCGGGAATGTCAAATTTATCATTTTTATCTGAGAATAACAACATATGCATATGCGGTAATCCTCGTTTTCGAAATTCAATTACATAACTATATGCAATACATTTTCCTAATATTCCCTTTTTTATTACTAAATTTTTTAATTTTTCTACTTTTTGATTAAATACTTCTGTTATAATATATGCTCTATCTATTGCATTTTCATAAATTTCCAAGTTTTCAGTTATTTCTTTCCAATGTGGGTCACAGGTCATAGTTATAAAAAGGTCAGATTTACCATGATAATTTACAAGTGTCATTGAGTTAATGTAATTTTGTTTTGAAAATCGTGGACTTCCTGTAAAGTTTGACGGTAATATTACCATTTTTTCAATTTCTGAAAAATCTAATATTTTTTTATTATGTAAATAGTCTATAACACCTTTGTAACAATCACTTCTTAATACATTTTAAATTTAAAATATTAGATTTTCTAAATCTACTTTTCATATTTTGCATCCATCCAAAACCACCATTAGGATGAATAAGCGGATATGTCATAGGATCTGTATGTTTTCTAATTGTCGGTATACTTATTAGTTTATTATACTTAGAGTAAATGACAATATCACGTTCAATTGCAGGAAGATCGTCTTCTCCAACATATACTATTGCAATTTCATTACAGGTAGGTAGATAATATCTATTTTTATCCAAGTTATTATTGCGGACAATAGACATAGTAACAGTTCTTTGAGGACAACAGATTTTTGCACACCGTTGTAGTTCTTCTTCATTTACTTTATGCATTATTTTATAGGCTTTAGCCTAAGGGTTAATGTCTCTTATCAAGATATCTAAATGTTTTAATAATGTTAAATTTATATCAAACTTATACCGTTCAATCGTTGCCATTTCATTATCTGAAATATATCATTGTCCATATTTATGTGCTTTATCTTTATTAGGATGTAACGCACATACGTTATGGTAAATTTGTCCACATATTCTAATAACTTGTGGTCCTTTACCTGGCAATGTATTAGAATTCGCACCAAAACTTGCGAATGCTAAAGCATCATTGTACAACCTGTAAGTATTCACTGATACGCAGCTTCGGCTCTGTCTTTTTGTCTTCTAATATTTTTTATTTCACTCTGCCGAGTGAATCTTTTTACAGAAAATCGTCCAGCTGGGGGTCCTCAAGGCTTGGCTTGACTTGCTTGCACTTGTGCATCTGCATCTCTCGGACCCTGGACGTTTTTCTGTCTTCGTGCAATACTCTACCCAGCATTGTCATTTTTTGTTGTTTGTGCTGCTGTTGATGATGGTTGAGGAATGGCTGGAGCATTGCTGGTTTGCTGTTTTGACTGTGAAGTGGAGTGTTGAGTGGTGGTGCAGTGGGGGGATGCAGTTGCATCTTCATGGTTTATGCATGTGTTGCATATAAGTTATGCATATGCTACATAACCTACAATATTTTTGGTGCCAAAGTGATTATCTCTTAGGCGAATCTTTCAAGTGCGTCATTAGTAGCACAATCTATGGGTTACCTCGTTTACTGTCTTATCTACTCTATTGATAAGTGACAGGTAATTACCATACTGAAGGCGCGTTTCCACCTGGCCTTTTGATTTTATATATTTGATGCGCGAATTTTAAACAGCTTATTATGCTGCTTTTCTTTTACTATATAACTTATTTTTTGAAGCTATGCTTCTTACGCGACGTTACGGCAGGGGCACTAAATGTATAAAAATCGACAGTCCCAAATGTCACCCAGCGTGAATGTACGAATATGGCACAGGGTGCCATAATTCTATCAACATACAAACACTTGAATTCTTTTTTCTCTTTCTTTCTTTCCCTCTCTCCCATTCCGCTTAAGAATATGCGTGCATATACACAAGTGGATGTGCGCGTTGAATATACTACGATTGATGCTTGTAGTGTGTGTGTGTGTATGTGTGTATATATATATATATATATATATATATATATATATACACAGTAAAATTTTGAGGAAAGTATCTATATATATTAGAACGTTATAGGTAAACACAAAGCGGGTACTGTTTCTCTTTTTCTAAATATGTTTTCATGTTAACGAGGTTTCCCTATACCCTCTCACTTGCACCTACTGATTTCGTATAGGTACTTTCCTCGTAATCTTACTGTATAAACATATATATATATATATATTATTTGCTCAGTTAACAAAAAAAATGTACTCAAAACAAAATTGGTATTTTATCTTTATTTTAATTTCTTTTTAACTTTTTATTCTTTGTTTCTATTTAAAAATTATTTTTTACGAAAAATTTTTCGTAAATTTTGGTATTGTACATTTCTGTATATTTTATTTGAGAAACTAGAAAATTTTACTGCTTCGTTTTTTTATATCAATGAAACTTTATAAGCTGTGTATAAACATTTCTTTCTTAATTTTTTAATAATTGATATTAATAAACTATATTATTAATATATTTTTAAATACATAATACATTGAATGAAAAATAACCAGTTTTCATTAAAAAATTAACTATGATTTTTGAACTTCCTAGTTTCTATATATATACTGGAAGCATAGCTTCTGTCGGCCAGTCCCCACGACTGCCACTCCTGTTTTTTATATTTCATTTTAAATGTGATATACTTGAGCAGAGAGTTTCTCAGGCCATCTTTATTTTTGTTTTGCTTTTATTATTATTTTTATTTCTCTGACGCTGCTTTTGCTACTATCTTTTATTCCTTTTCCATCATATCATAAGTTCTGCTTCGTGCTTGGTTCTCTCACTTCTCTTGACATCTTAAACATCTTAAATCATGTCACAAATTACCATCAAGGATTGCTGCGCCATCTGCGGTTTTCCCGCTAATAATATAAGAGGGTCGAAAAAATTAATACAGTGTTTAACATGCCGGCAGCACTGCCATGTCAAATGTATGAAGCGCGTGCCTCATGATAACGATGGTAATCCGAAATATGATTGTGAGAGATGTATAGCTGGCCGACTCATCGCTTCTCCCGCTGCCCCACTCACTGGCACTGGCGCTGGACCTCGCAATGCCACTATGCGAGGTGCTCCTATAGCCCGGCCTATCGTTGCTTCTATTCCATCACGAGGATGCTCATTTGTCGCACCGATTACGAAAGCTCAAGGACACTCTGTGATTAAGAAGAAGACCAATTCGCGCTGTTCTTTGGTGGTTGAAGGAGAACATAGCATAGGTATTAATTTGATTAGTGAAAAATTTAGAGGTGATGCTGCATTGGTCACCCCGGATAACAATATTAATAAAGGTAAAGATGGTGGTCTAAAGCAGAGTAATGATAGTGCTGATACTTTCTTAGCAAAGGCAACTGTGTCTGCTTTGGAGAGCGCGCTATCCTGCTGGCTCGAGTTGATTCAAAATGATCTTAATCGACTTCTGGCTCTTGAGAGCCATATTATAAATACTGAACGAAGTCTGCAGGATATCGTAACTAAAATGGAGAGTCAAAATGAAATTATTAAGAATTTATATGCTGGGCAGACGCAGCTGTTAGAGGAGAATCGTAAACTCAGGGAAATAATAGGTACTTTAGAGAGGGAGTTGTTGTCTGCTCTAAATGGTATGCGTGAAAAGTTTTTCAAATCTCTCACGACTAATTTTAATAATATGCAGGCATTTTTAGGTAATGAATTCAATGGAGTGGACAACAACTTTTCTCAACTTATGACCGTGGTGGCTCAGGTAGTGCAGACCGTTAGTGATCTCACAGCCCAGGACGAACACTTAATCAACACCAATACCAAAACTAACACTGGTATGCCTGTAAATTCGAATATAACACAATCATTTAAACGTTCAGATAGTAGCTCTTATAACACATACACTAAAGCACCTGTTGATTCGAACGATGTACAAATAGTAAAAACACATACAGATTGTAGCAGAGAGGCATCCTGTCATGCTGTGAAGAGGTGTGGTTCTGGGAATAGTGTCTTGGTGATGTCCAGCGGATTAGACTGCTCTGCAGCTAATGTCGGGCTGGGGAATTATGCTTGCGCTATTCTGGGAACCATAATTCCGACTTTTAAACGTTCAAATATTGTATCTGTTACTGAGATCTCTAATTCTGAAAATAAAAATAAGGGCAGGATGTCTGCTGGGCGTAAGATCTTTGGCAGTCCGAGTGTTGCGTTCTCATTGTTGGTTAGACTTTCTGGAGATGACTCGGTGCAGAAGGTATTTATGGCTAGGCGTAGATTAACGGGTTTCTTGACAGCGGATCTGGATCCCTCTCTCCTCAGTAGTTTTTCTACCACCAAGCACCATTCTCAAATATATAGATATGAGTATTTCGAAAAAGATAAATATACTAAATTTAAAAATCTTAAAAAGTATGCTAAAGGAAAAGGTTGCAAGTTTGTTTGGCAAAGAGGTGGTAAATTTATGGTGGGAGGAAGAAAGGGGAGAGAGCGCACAGATTTGAAAGTGAACATGATTTGAATGAAATATTAGATAAATCTAAATGTATTGTACAGAAAAATATTAACATAACTGATATTGGAGAACACGATGAAGTTCTAACAAAAAATGGATCTACTGATAATGATAAATTTAAACCTCATCATAGTGGGATAAGCTCGAATCAGGAATTAATTGAAAATCATGCAATATCCTTAGATAGAGCCTCTCCCCAATGACTGCTCTGGTCCTCTTCGGAGAGTCGAATAGGGACGAGGGGTGAACTGCGCACGTGCTTTCTGAATGTGACCTCTTTGAGGGCTCATATTGGGCAAGTGCGTGAACTTTTAAGTGGTTCGTCTGTATCGGATGACGTCATTCGAGTCGGGGGTACAAAGTGTTTAGACAGGACAGAAACTTGCGTGGTGGAGGAGTTGCCTTATATATTAAGGATAATCTAAAATGCACTATTTCGGCCACTTCGGAGACGCAAACTAGTAATAGTAGTAGTAAGCCGGAGGTGCCTGAATATATTTTCTGTTCTGTGCAAGTTGGCGGCTCCAAGCCCGTGCTAGTTTCTGTCATTTATCGTCCTTATGCTGTTTCTTTTATTAGAAACTCTAACTTGTTGAATGATTTAAGAAATTTTTGTTCGGACTATTCTCATAAAATTATAATGGGGGACTTGAATGCCTATCTCCTTAAAGAGAGCAGTGATGCCAAGTTTCTTAGTAAGCAGTCGGCTGAGCTTTCGTTACAGTTGGTCCAGCATGGTGCTACGCATCATACTCCGACGTCTCACACGTGGATTGAGCTGATCTTTGTCGATGACAACGACGTGGTGCTTGATGCACGGAACCTACTGGCGAGCTTTCACAGTCGGCATAATTTGATTGACGTCTGTTTGCCTTGCAACACTATAACTTTAGATCAAAAACCTATCATGTATAGAAACTATAAAAATATTTGTCCAACTGCATTGGGAGAGAAACTTGCCAGCTGTGATTGGTCACCGCTTATGACTGACACAGTTGACCCTGAATCTGCACTTTATTGCCTCTGTGACAATCTCACTGCTGCAATCGAGAATTTGGCGCCGTTGAAAGCGCTCAAGCCTAATAAGAATAAGTTTCCATGGCTAGATGAAGAATTGTCACAGATGCGGAGTAAGAGAGATGCTACATATCGTAGATACAAACGGACAGAGAACAAGCAGTATCTCCTTGAATTTGTGCGGTTGCGTAGGGTGGTATACGAACGCACGGACCATACTAAGACTGCTTATATTCACAATAGACTGTTTAATGCTCTTGCGAGTGGTAATGTCTGGAGGGAGTTGAGAAATCTGGGACTGCTATCCGGACCTGAAGGGGATTTGAATGGATTCACTCCGGATGAGCTTAATGTGCACTTTGCTGGGGTGTCAGTCTCGCCGCAGGAGGATAGCGAAGAGCGATTGAGAATTCTTTCTCAATGCAATGAAAGTGGGTTTACCTTTAAACCAATTAGTTTTAATGATGTTGTTTTTGTAATTTCACATTTTTCCTCATAGGCTTGCGGTGAGAATGGCAGTCCGCAAAGCGTGATAGTTAAAGCTTTACCATTTATTAGTGAACATCTTGTGACTCTGTTCAACTCCTCTTTTGCACAAGGGGTCTTCCCTTTCCGTTGGAAGCAAGCACGTATTATACTATTGAAAAAGTGTGCTGCACCTAAGCAGTCAAAAAATTTTAGGCCTATAGCCATCTTATGTTTTCTTTCAAATGTTCTTGAGAAGATCGCCCATGATCAACTGCAGGAGTACATTACATCCAAAAAATTTCTCGATTCTATGCAGACAGGCTTCAGGAAAAACCATTCTACGCAGACTGCTGTACTTAAGCTTACAGACAATATAAGGTCAGGTCTAGAGAGAAAACTTGTCACGATACTGCTATTTTTTGACTTTAGTAAGGCATTCTACACGATCTCTTCCCCCAAACTTCTTGCGAGGCTTAGATCAATGGGGTTCTCCAGGGCCGCACTTGGATTGATTAACTCCTATTTATCAGGTAGGAAACAAATGGTTTCAACACATTTAAAGGAGGAATCGAATTGGCTAACAACCAATCTAGGAGTACGTCAGGGTTAGGTGCTGGGGCCTCTGTTGTTTTGCCACTACATAAATGACGTGCGTGACGCACTGGACTCTGGTTGCGTCGGGCATCTGCTGTATGCGGATGATCTTCAAATTTATACACAGGTCCCTTACGATGATGTGGACAAGGGGATTCGTATTTTACAGAGGGCGGCCAGGGCGGTGTCGGGGCGGGCTGCTGGTGTTTATCTCACTTTGAATACTAGTAAAACAAAGGCAATCGTCTTTGGAAGTAATCGTTTTATTAAAAATTTTTATTCAGGTGAGCCAAGGACGATTGACCTGGGGAGTGGTATCGGTATTCTTTTCTCTGACACCATTACGAGCCTTGGTATTGTACTCGACTCTTGACTATCGAGCGACCACTAGGGGTGAGATTAAAGATCTTGCGATGCCCTTCATGCGCACTGCGACTGGAAGAAATTCCTTTAAAGTTCAAGGTGCGCATTTTTGGAACTTCCTACCTACTGATATTAAAAATCTTCCATCAATCAGCAGGTTTAAAGCCGCTCTGAGGAGGTATTTACTTGACCTCGATTAAACAGTATTATTTTCGTACTATATCATATGTGTTAATTTATTATGTGATGTACTTTTTATAGATTTAAGGAATGATTGTATTTATTGGCGTGAATGTAGGATGTGCATAGAGTGAATGATTATACTTTTATCAGATTGACTTGTATTACTGTATATTACTGTACATTCAACTTTGCTGTGATTTTAACTTACTGTATACTGCTGATATTTCGACTGCGCTATTTACACGCTTGATTTTATGTGATTCTCTTGACTGATAGATATTTGAGACTGATTTTTAACTATATTATTTATACTCTGTGCGTGTATTTATTCGTGTTGTCTGTGATATCACTTTTATTTAATTTATTGACTTACTATTACAGTATTACTATCTCTATTATGTTTTATGACTGTGATATCATACTGTAATATTTTAATTTTATATATGCAAGGCTATTTCAAGTATTTTATGTATTTTTAACTTTATTTGTAATTTTACACGCTCTTTTTGTAGTTATAATACAAAATAAAACAATATCTAATCTAATCTAATCCAATCTAAACCTAACATTTTGTCGAAAATCAATAATTTCTTCCATTAATTCAGTTGCTAAAAACTTTAATTGTTCTGGTTAAAGAGGATTTTCTAACAATTCCACTTTACCTTTATGACAACAATTGAAGAAATCGTTACTTTTAGTATATTCGAAAGCAAAATGATTCGCATCACAATAAACACATTTATTTGTCATGGAACCAATGTAATTTTCAGATATGAGATTTTCATCGAAATATATATTTGCAATACAACCAATCAGTTTCAAATTAATTTTTTTAGTTAATATTTTATTTAATTTCTTTAAGGTGGTTCGTGCGGTAAGAGAGAGAAAGCTAGCTGTGAGAGAAAGAGATAGCGCTCATATGATCCAGTTGCGCATGCGCAGCAACGTAAATGTGAACGAAACATGCATCGTTTATCTAATAATTACAGTTTCAAAACACTTTATCTCTTTAATAAAACGATGAATTTACGTAAATCTTGTTGGAAAATATTTATTATTAGTTCCTTTATATATGTTTAAATTTTCAATTATAATTTGAATGTAGTTTATGAGATATTGCGATTAACAGCTACGAAATGTAAAAATTCCAATATATATAGATATACTTCCAATGTAATTTGTAAAACTTTGAACATCGATTAATCAAAAACGAAACGATGAAATGTTCTGAAATTTTAATATGATATTCACATTGCCTTCATTGAACTATACCTACAATTTCAAGAATATCTTGAAAAAACACGTTAGTCGCACGAACCACCTTAATTTTTTTCTATTTTACCCTTTATTGTTTTATCAATAACTTTGTTCAATACAATATTATGATTGTTATTATAATTATTATTATTGTAATTTTCATTATAATTATTGAATTCAATTTTTAATCGTTTACATTTTATAAATAATCTTTAATTGATAAGCATCATATTTATGTTTTCGCTTTTTTTATCTATTGGTCTATTTATTGTAGTATCATTATTAACATGGTTATTGTCATCAATTTCTATTTGTTTACACCTTGTGCGTGATTCTTATAATTGGTAACGATCATTTTTTACTTGTGTTTTTTTAATAATATCGGTATTTTCCAATTTTTGATTTTTAATCTGTTCCATTCTCTCATATTCATTATATTATTCACTAGTAAACTTTCTGTAAGTCTCTTTTTTGCGTGATTTTCCTTTTTCATGCAATTATTTTAATTCATTAGTATCTCTATTTTCAATTGATTCTATTTTTCATATCTTAGCATTTTCAATTTTTTTTATATTTATTTGGTTGTTCTTTTTTTATTTTTATGTAAGCTTTTTTCTTACGTGTAGCTTTATTTGTACGTATTTGTTCCATTTTATCAGTACATTTTTTTATTTTTGATTTCATTTTTGTTATTTTAATATTTTCTAATTTTTCTTTATATTTTTCTGGTTGTTTTTATTTAATTTTTATGTAAGCTTCTTTCTTGCGTAAAGCCTTATTTGCACGTATTTGTTCCAGTTTATCAGTACTCATTGTTTCCTTGAATTTCAATTTTGTTATCTTAGTATTTTCTTATTTCTCTTTATATTTATTTAGAATTTTATCTTTGTTTTTTATACAAGCTAATTTCTTACGTAAAGCCTTATTTGCACGTATTTGTTTTAATTTATCAGTACATATTTTTTCCTTGAATTGCAATTTTGTTATCTTAGTTTTTCTAATTTCTGTTTATGTTTATTTGGTTGTCCTTTTTTCATTTCTATATAAGCTTTTTTCTTACGCAAAGTTTCTTGAACATGTCTTAGTTCTAATTTATCATTATTTTTTTTTGCTTGCATTTTCATAATAATGTCTTTTTCTGAATTTTTTTCATATTTAGGTGATTGTTCTATTACCATTTTCCTTTTAAGTCCTATTACAAATAGAGCTTCTTTTTCATCTATTTGTTTTGATTTTTTTTCTTCATTTAATTCAATCTCAACAGTCCTAATTTTATGACAGTTATAATTTAAGTGGATATCATCGATTTCCATTATATCATTATCTGATTTTTAAAAAATTGTATCTGAAATGTAAATGTCAATTTTCATCTAAATTGTTTCATGATTCGAATTCTTTTGTTTACGATACGTTGCCATGATCTTTTTCTGTTCTGCCAATAAATGCATTTGTGAGTTTTTTTCTAATAGTTCAAGCTCGGCGAAATCTAAATTTAATAGCATTTGATTTAGACGTTGCTGATATCAAAAACTCCTCCTTATCATGTCCGGTGGATTATCGTAATTAATATTTGCATTATCATAATTTTGTAAAACTTGAAACATTCTTATTTGTTGCGTTTTAAAAATTCTTGATAAACGTAATCGCATTTGAGATACATCATATCTTAAACAACATGGACCTAAATTATGAAGTATTGCAACAGCAAAAGTAATTGCAAAAACTCCACAATCATTATTATTTGTTTGTGATTGTACTTGTTGAGATGAAAGAAGGAATATGGGCAAAGATTTATATTTATTCAATGTTAAAGATATTTATTAATGTATAGTTAATGGTGAACACTTATAAGACATGTTGCCTTGACAAAAAGTAGACTCTATCTGTCTGTTCTCTTTGTGAGAGTGCGCAATATACTCTTATATAAAGATGTCGCTAGTGAGCTCGAATTACATATTAAATATACCTACATTTCAACACGCCTCCTTATATTTATAATGTATATACTTTGATAGTTATTTTAGATTCATCATACACCTAAAGAATACGAATTTTTCTTTATTTAGAGCTTTGGTCAATATATCCGCGATATTTTTATCTGTGTCTATTTTTATGACTTTGATTGCATTCTTTTTAACATTTTCATGAACAAAGTGATAATGCACTTCGATGTGCTTAGAGTTTTTTGTAAAATTACCATTGTTCGCTATATTTATCGCACCTGAATTATCCTCGTGGATTTTTATCGGATTAACAATACTTAATTCAAAAAATGTTAATAATTTTTTTATGAATATAACCTCGCTTACTGCCTCCGATAATGCTACATATTCCGCGAAAGTAGAAGCTTTAGTAACGCAATTTTGTTTACGAGATTTCCAGTGTATTATATTTTCAAACACTCGAATACAATAACCAGTTGTGGACTTCCTTTCAATTACATCCCCAGCCCAATCTTCATCAACATAGCAGTCAATAATGTCGCATTTTTCTTTATGATTGTATATAAGTTTAATTTCTTTAGTTAGATATGGGTACTTCAAAATTCGTAACGCATATTTAAAATGAGTTTCTGAATAACTATTTTGATAACGACTTAAATAATTTACGCTATAGCTGATTTCAGGTCTAGTGCTTGTACTTATATATAATAAAGCGCCTAACAAGTACCTGTAAAAAATGTTTTCATGACATACGTCCGATTTTTCTAACTTCAAATTCGTTTCCATAGGTGTTTGATAAGATTTACTAGTTTCTATATTATACTTCACGGCGAGTGAATCAATATAATTTTCTTGACTAAGTGTCATGTAGCGTTTTGTTTTGTTATATGAAATATTAATACCTAAGTATTCTTCAATCTCTCCCAAATCTTTCATGTTAAATCTTATCGATAGAAGATTTTTTACGTTTGAAATTTTGTCTTTATTCTTACTACATATTAAGAGATCATCTACGAAAATAATCAAGTATACCGCCTTTTCGCCTTCATTTAGTTTATACAAACAATAATCTAAATTTGATCTTTCAAAACCTAACGTTTTAATAAATGTGTCGAAGCACTCGTACCATTGCCTGGGGCTCTCTCGCAATCCATATAATGCTTTATTTAATCTGCATACCCTTTTTGTGCCGTCGTTGTAGCCTCTCGGTTGGTGTACATATATTTCGGAATTTACTTGTCCATTCAAAAAGGCAGTTTCTACGTCCATCTGCTCGATAAGTAGGCCGTATTGACAGCAGAGTGACAATAGGATTTTGAGAGTTTGCATCCTCGCGACCGGAGAATATACGTCGTCTACAATATTCGTCTGCTGGAAGCCTCTAACAACTAATCTAGCTTTGCATGTGTTATCAGACTTGCGCTTGTACACCCATTTAACATCTAATATTTCCTTTTTATCAGGTTTAGCGATTAAAGTCCATGTTTGATTTTTCTCTAAACAGTCGACTTCATTTTGCATGGCCTTTTTCCAAAGCAAGCTATCTTTACACTCAACAGCTTCTTCGAAAGTACTTGGACTATTTACATTAATAAAGTTCGCATATATACAGGTGTTGTAGAGGTAATGATCATCATATTTCGTAGAAAGTTTCCTGTCTGTCTTCGGTCTTTCTTGTATTTGTGGGTTAAGGTTATCGTTAGTTGAGTTGATTGAATTTTCTTCACTCTTTACAGTATCAGAACTGTTGTCATTTTCATCTTCGGAATCTTGTAAAATAACATTTTCGTTCATATCATTTTCATTTAGGCCTATACACTTTGTACCTAGTTCTATTACATCTACGTGTCGAGCAACAATTATTTTATTATTTAATAAAACTTTGTAGCCGGTTTCGCTATAGCCTAACAATGTCCCTACTTCGGCCTTTTTCTCCCACTTTGAGAATCTTTTTAGTTCTGGAATTCTGACGAATACCTTGCTTCCATACAACTTTAAATGTTTTACCTGAGGTTTTCTACCGAAGAATATCTCGTACGGCGTTTTATTTTCCACGGTATTGGCTAAAGTACGATTCCTTAAATACGCCGCTGCGCAAATTATTTCTGGCCAATATTTTTTGTGTATGTTCGCTTCACTGAGTAGACATCTAGCCGTATTCATTATAGATCGGTTAAACCTTTCCGCCGTTCCGTTTAACTCGTGCACGTACGCGGGACAATTGTTTATAATGATTCCTTTACTTTTCGCGTATTCGTAAATTTGATTATTTAAAAACTCCTTACCGTTATCGCAACGTATGAACTTTACCTTTTTTTCGGTTAGATTTTCACTTTCATTAATAAACTGTACCAGGCAATCGAATACATCTGATTTAGCTTTTATTGGATATACCTTCGCGATCTTACTATAGTCGTCAATAAACGAAACAAAGTATCTCTCTCCTTTTGGGCCTTCGGTTTTAAAACTACCGCATACGTCTGTATGTATTATCTCGAGAATTTCCTTTGCTTTATATCTATCGTTTTTAAATGGTACATTACTCATTTTATTTTCTATGCATATTTTGCATTTCATGAATTCAGATTCTAAATTATTAGGAATTCCATCGATTAATTGATCTTTACTTAATTTTTGTAGGTAATTAAAATTTACATGGCCCAAAACGCGATGCCACTTTTCTTTCTTAGTCATGTTTTTATCATTATCGCTAACTGACATAAACGATTCGTTAATTTTTAGAGTGCTTTTCATTTTTAATAAAGTTCCGTCGCGTATTGCAATTGCCATTATACTACCGTCAGTATTGTATATTTTGACTAATTTTCCTCGCGAATAAATATTATGCTTTGTCATTATTTTACCGTAACTGAGTAAATTTGGCATTTCTTTAACAAAAAAAACATTTTCAATTCTAACCTCTTTATTTACACCGTAAACATTAAAATAAGTAATCACGGTTCCTACTTTAGTTGCCATAACCTTGCTTTTATTCGCTAAATATACTGTTATCGGCTTATCTAAATTTACGAAATCATAAAAAAAACTATCGTCATTTATTATGTGGTCCGTACAACCGCTGTCGAGAACCCAATTTATTCCGGTTTCACCTTTATCGTTTTTGTCAGTATCTGTAAACGTCGCATTAAAATCAACAACTGTTACCCATGCGCTCGCTCCTTCGTTGGATTCTTGAACTGTTGTTTGAGAGGAAGACGGTTGCTTGTAGCCGCTTGATTTGTTGCGCCCTCTATTACTGCCACATGAGTTGTATCCTCTTTTCTGGAAATTTCCGCCTCCTCAGCCGCGTGTCCATTGTTCTCCTTTGTTAGCTTCTCCAATACCTGTATGGCTGCTACTTGGACAGTCTCTTTTAAAATGTCCAGATTGCCCACAATTATGACATACTATATTCAATTTTGATTTTCCTGTTGATGACGCAGCAAATGCATTTGATTTTTTTAACGAACTTTCGTTCTTGTTCACTTTAATTTCAGCCATTAAAATTTTTGTTTTGACATATTCTACTGTCTTATCTTCTTCTTTCACTGCGTCTATCAAATCTCCAATATAACTATAGCTTTCAGGCAACGTGTTCAATATATAGTTCAATTTTTCTTCTTCCGTGACTTTTGCACCGGAATTTTTCAGGTCATTCACGGCTCTTTCAAAATCTCCAAAGAAAGTTGTGGAATCTTGGTAGTCCTTCAACTGCAAATTTTCTAGTCTATTTATGTGTACGATTTGCAAGGCTGTGGACTCTTTATGATATAATTGGTCAAATTCCTTTATAATCTCATATGCTGTTTCTTTCTCGTGCACAAATTCTAGCTGTTTGTTAGAAATCGCACTATATATATGATTCATAGCCTTGAGATCTTTTTCGTCCCAATCATATTTATCCGTGGTATTTTTTTTTTCTACTAATAACCACCTCACATTTTTTCATTTTTAAATACAACGTGATACGCTTTTTTCACATTGCATATTTCTTCCCGTCGAATACCGGAATTTTAATTTCGTTGCTT
Source organism: Anastatus disparis (assembly GCA_017163975.1). Classification (NCBI taxonomy): domain Eukaryota; kingdom Metazoa; phylum Arthropoda; class Insecta; order Hymenoptera; family Eupelmidae; genus Anastatus; species Anastatus disparis. The sequence continues at coordinate 2,137,734 of JAFFSR010000272.1, read as the reverse complement.
GACGCCATTTTTGTGCACTTGTGCTAAAACCTTTCCTGCGTGATTTTGCACTGTCACTTGCTTCCTTTCCTTTGTTAAAAAAAAAAAATATACTCTTATATAAAGATGTCGCTAGTGAGTTCGAATTACATATTAAATATACCTACATTTCAACAGTACTGTTTCGAATACTATGCTCAATTTTGATTTGTTTAGAAATAATCTGTTTATATAAATCATATGCTCATCTTGTAGATATTTAAGATTTAAACTGTCATATATATGAATTACCTTATTATTATAATACATACAAATGCGGTGACCTTTTTCTAAATTTTCGGAAAATAATAAATGTAAAAATTCTCCATTAATCGGAACTGAATTAATTAATTAATATATTAAGGTCTTTGAATTAGTGAAGTTAATTACATGTTAGATGAGGTGCACCAGTTTAAAATATTATTGAATTCTAATATATAAATATCAGTTTACATGGAAGCAATTCCACTATACAATCCCTGTCCTTTAACAATTAATTTATCTTTCTCAGGCAAAACTATATTAAAAATTAAAATTCTTTTAAGAATTTGAATTTATTTCTAATGAACTTTTTTCAAAGATATCTACAAAAGAATTGCTTTTATATTAACTAATTTAATTTACTGCCTTTTCACTTTAAAAGCTGAAAAATAAAAGAAATTATTAAAAATGCCAGAATTGATTGTTATATGATAAATAAATAATGATAAAATTTGTAAAAATAATATATCAATAAAAAGGTGTTATTTTCGGCAATTATACATTTATATATATATATATATATATATATATATATATATATATATACACATATATATATAGATATATATGGAACAATTCACACCAACTGGAAGAGTAAATAAATAAAAATCGCTGAAACTCTGAGAATATATTCTGTTTGTTACCCAAAATGTGTAAAAAAATTTTCAAGGATTTAGATTTGAAGGGTCGAGAGCCATAGATCCTTGAAATTTGGAAATTTTTCAAAATTTTTGGAAAAGTCCGAATTTAATAATTTTTTTTCTTGAAAATCCTGATATTTTAGAGAGACATTCATAAGAATACTTCTTGTTGTAAATGAAGAGCAGAGTTAGATTAATTTTTTACAGACCTGAATTCTGAAGTTTTCTATTGGTTCATATATGTATTACATGGTAATTGAAATTACTCCCTTCGTTCGTTTATGTTCGCCTCTTCAGAATTTACTTTTCGTGGGCTTATTTTTTTCGATTGTACGTGGACTTTAAAATAAATTTTTGATTATGTAAGTCAGAGCTATCAATAAGGAGTTATGACAGTTTAAAATATATATTTTCATGTATGATTTATTTTTCATATTGAATATAAATGTATATTTTCATGTATGATTAATTTTTATATTGAAAATGAATTATACATGAGAATATATATTTCAAACTGTCATAACTCCTTATTGATGGCTCCGACTTACATGATCAAAAATTCATTTTGAAGTTCATGTAAAATAGAAAAAAATAAGCCCACGAAAAGAAATTTCTGAAGTGGCGAACAATGAGTAATTTCAATTACCATGTAATACATATAAGAACCTATAGAAAACTTTAAAATTTAGGTCGATAAAATTTGATAATAAACAATCATTATTTATCTCCAGCCAAACGCTTTTTTATTGTTATTTACAGTTTTTAATATTTTTTTTATAATCATTCGTTTATTCACAGTATTATTCTACTTTTACAAAATAATTTTCATACAAGGTGATAAAATATTTTACTATAAGATGATATATATATATATGGGTAAATCTTTCATAATGTTAAAATTTCACCTGCAACAAATTGAAAAAAAAAAAATACAGGCACACGTATAAAACTAATTTTCTCTTAATGTTGACGTATTATAATGAAAGAAAAAAATCGTGTTACTCACTTTTAAGGGTAGTCTTTTTAACAAACATCAAAAGACAGATTTTCGAGTAAATTTTTCATAGTGTTAAAATTTACTTTCAATAAATTGAAAAAAATTGAAGACACATGTATCAAATTTATTTTTTTTAAATATTGATATATTAAAATGATAATAAAAGAAAAAATCGCATTACTCACTTTTGAAGATAGCTTTTTTTAATATAAGACATTTAAATATATTCATTATTATCACACCCAGGTATAATATTTTACCTATCTCAGATCAGTTTTTTAAGTATTTTGGGCTATAATAGATCATTTTCCATTGAGCTTTTTCATTTTTACATGTTTAATATGTTACAGAAAATATTTAAATACGCAATTTACATTAATAATTACAAAATTTTTTGCAATAAATAAAATATGCCAGAAATGGCAATTTTTTTGAAAAATTCATTAATTAATTCGGGTATTAAAATTGAGTGATATTAGTTACCCAATGGTTTTTGGGATTGCTGATTACAAATCATAAGTGAGTGGAATATCAATTTATTTTTGCTAAAATTGTCAATCTTAGGGTATGAAATTTGACATAGATTTGTGTAGTTTATGTTTTCGAATAAAAATACTTATATTCCTTTTAACCAAATATTTTAGTTTATTTAATAAACATTAAAAAATATAAAAATCGAAAAATTTTGATAAATAATCTTAGCATCGTAGCATTATGAATAATAGAAAAATCACGGTTATATAAACAAAATCTCGAAATTAGAAAATCGGTTTTTAAATCTAGAAATTTCAGTGATGATTCAACTCAACGTTCTAGGTGTAAGCTATTAATACATACTAAAACTGAGCTTTTTAAAGTTTAAACTCTTTAGAATTAAAACATTGATAGAAACTAGGTAATCGATGTAAATTTGGAAAATTTAATAGCTGGGAAAAATTCAATGATTTCCAGAATACTCGAAATAATACTTCAAAAGCAACTTAAAGATTACATTGAGTATTATAAAATAGTAAATTACAAAGTTCACAACAGAGAAAAGGTGAATCAAAGCTTAGATTTTCATATTAGTGGATAAAAACCTATTTTCAAAAGTGAGTCACGTTTTTTAAGTATAATTTCAAACGAACAAAGAACTTTATCTACACTAGGCACACGTTCCTAATAAAAAAATTTCTCTTTGTGATTCTAAATATTACCTTTTGATGTAGTTTAAAATGTCACCGCTGAATAGTCTTTTTTACAGCATCGTATTTTCCAGAAAAAAGTAAAATATATAAATTTTTGGTAACATTTTAATAACCTTTCAGAAAGTACTTTTGTTAACAGGCACACACCCATGCTCTTGATTTTCCAAAAGTATGTGTATAGATAAAGCTTTGGTGTGAATTTCAAATCAAAAAAGCAGTAGTCATTTTTTTTATAGCGATAATTTATCATTTTACATGGCCTGGTAACATTTAAATTAAAAAAAAAAAACCTCTTTTCCCCATCCGCCATAAAATGACACGTCTAATTATCATTAAAAATATAGCAAAATTAGTTTCTAATAACTCAATAAATCAGTGAACATTTGCTAACAAGATGTGCTATCTCATATTTAGGAGAAATGACGCAGTAACATGATTTTTAAAAGTATGAAAGAATTACCCATATATGTTGCATATCACAAAAAAGTTTCAACATCAAAACTAATTCTTTAATGTAAAGAATGAAAAATTAAATTAATAGAATTTCAAAATTTTGATATGAGAATACTTTTTATAAATAACTTTTTAATAACATTGGTAAATTTTTTAAATAACTTATGGAATTGAATGCTAATTAAATTTAGTTTTAACATGAAGTTAATTATTTAAGTTGGAAATGTGTTTAATAAAATAATATAACTATTTAAAAATTATCACTTAATAATAATTTTTTTAACTTTGTATTCATAGTTTAAAATAATATTAAATATATGCAACGGCTCTAAATTGCCTGCTAATTTATTATTTAAAAAACAATAAAATACCTTTTTCCCTTAACTACTCAGTCGATAAAAAAGATCAAAACTTTTTTATTTCATTTATCGATAATAAAATATATAATAGAAAAAATTGATTTGTATGTTAATTGAAAACAATAAAGATAGATTAATTTTTAAACAACAAAAAGTTTCGATCTTTCAATATTTTTTCTTTATATACTCAAATTCAAATTCAAATAAAAAGCGCGCCATCGGGTGCCAGACTGCAGCGCGCGGTACACGAGGATACAGCGCCACGCTTCGACTAATCATGTTACAGAGTGAGAGAGAGGAAAGGAGACGCTACTCATTGGCGTTGCTAACCTTTTACACTTAATTGCATGAGATACCGTATCGTTTTTCATACTAATTAATGATGGTAGCAGTAAAAATATATGATTAATCAATGTAAAATAAAAGTAAAAAGATAGAACTTAGTCTAATATACTTAAATTAAATGATTGTTAGTAACTATTAAAAAATATGTATAATAGAAAAATATTTTAAATAGTAAGTGTAGTAGGGGCTACATTACTAGTATAGATAGCATGAATTCAGTAACTTCTTTTACTACGTAAAAAATACATTAAATTAACAAATTAATGATAGAAATATAATTGAATAATCAACAATTAAATTGAATTAACATAATAATTAACAAATTAATATTACATTTAATTAATTAACAGGTATGTACGTCAGTTATCTAAGTTACTAGAATGTATACATAGGTAAGCATGCATGTGAGATTAACAGCAAAGCATAAGAACAGTGGCGCTGCACGCAATCTCAATTATCTACATAGATAATTGAGATTGTTATCTAGCAACCATGAATAAAACTCGTTGCACGAGGCATGAGAGCTCTCTTATTTCTCTGTGCTTCCATCAAGTATTATTCTTCAAAGGTTCACTGCAAGTATTAGGAGAAAAAGGAGCACAACTTCCGCCCAAGATGGGAGTGTGGCCACGTGGAATTTTATTTTACGTTCCAAGTAAAGGAAACATGTGCGCGATGTGTCTCGGAAGTGAATAGTTGTTTAAATTTTAAAGTAAATTTTTCTTTTAGTGACGCGAGTGTCGTATGAAGAAAAATATGTTAATTAAATTTAAATTTAAGTTTTTCTTTTTTTTTTTAAATAATCTCGCACAGTGCTTACATTAAGAGCAGGCCGGAGTAGAATCTAATGCCGACCGCGTAAAAATTTAGGTTTTTGTTATTTACTCAAGTATTAATCGGTGTATCTTCAAATTAAAGGTTGAGCGCAATAGGTATTGTTATTATGAACATCTATGCACAAGAAAAAAAATATAACAAACTAAGAAGGAGCGTGACTAGGGGTTTCCCCGAAAGGCTCGGAGTGGGAAATTGTCTTCTAGACTTTTTCTTGCGAATTGCACAAAAAGCCGATGGTAGGCAGAAATGGGTGCCTTTAAGGCCGCCCTTCTCCATTTGCTATTTTCAGCACTTGCGCCAAAAATAGTAAATCGGTTGCCAAATACCAGGTATTAGGCTTTCTTTTTCTTTGTTACAGGTTTTCGGTATTCGAGCTAGAAATCAAAAAAGATTACAAGAAAAGAAAGAACATAAATTTTTTGTTTGTTTAATTTAGATTACCTTCCTTTTTTTTTGTTCTAAAGAATTTCTTTTTTTCTTGTTTATTAAATCTTAGTAATCTTTTCAGATTTGGTAAAGTGTTTTGGATAAATTCTCTAGTGTCACTTATGTTAATTTATAAATAATTTATGACCAGAGATCATATGACTTTGAAATATAAAACATATTTAATTAAATATTAAATTACATTCAGTTTTAAAATTTGCTTATGTTGTTTGATTAAAATTAAAATTAAGAACAGTCAGATAAATCATATTTTTTTTATTTAATTAGCATGTACTGTATAGGGAATAAATGAGCAGCCATAGAAGATGCCATAAGGCCAAGCTTGACCTGAAATCAGTTTTTATTTTTGAGACCCAGCAATACCTCAAATATTTCCTGTGAGTTCAAGAAAACATAAAAAGAATATATAAAAAATATATGTACATGTATATATATATATATATATATATATATATAGGTAGCTTTACGCAGTTCTTTGATGATAGAGTGAATCTTATTAGTATGACTTAGATTTCCAGCTTCTTGCTCAGCAATGAGTAATCGCAATCGATCAACGAGCTCATTGGGATCATCCCAGTAGATGTAGTCCATTCTTGAATTTTTTCTTACAATTTTGTATCTAGGTAATAAATCAGAGCCAGTTTTAAACATAGGAGCTATTGAAGTCTTGAATTTCTTGCTGTTTTTATGAACACGGAGCGATTCATTACTTTTGAAACGTTTCCTATTAGCACTTGTAGCCTTAAGAGGCGCTCGGAACCAAATCGGTGACTTAGTTCGGTGCTTGTAATAAATGCTTATAATAATTTATTCATTTATTAATATGGTAAAAATATAGTCATTTCCTCTAGTCATGTATATAAAGAATAATTTAAAATAGTTAAAGCCACAAAAATATAAAAAATATTGTTATAAAGCGAAAAATGCCACCTAACAATCGACACGACAGTTTTTTGCATGCGGCATATGTCAAGTCAGTTTGATATTTGTAATAAATGCTTATAATAATTAATTTACTTATTCATATGGTAAAAATATAGTCATTTCCTCTAGTCATGTATATAAAGAATAATTTGAAATAGTTTAAGCCATAAAAATATACAAAATATTATCGTAAAGCGAAAAATGCTGACTTGATATATACCGCAAGTCACCGATTTGGTTCCGACCGCCTCTTAAGAATATGTTTATAATTTTGCTTATTATCCGAACTTACTTTTTTTAAGTCAGGTTGTTTTACAAAAAGCAGTTATAATAACCCCTCTGTTTTCGGATAATTGACATCCTTGACCTTAATGAGACCATTTTCAAAGTGATAGACGAGTCTCCTATTCCATAATTATTGCCTTCTTTATGAACACCATAAATCTTATCCAAATCGCTAGTTTTATTTCGTTTAAGCTTAAGAAGGTATTTGTTAACATGATCATCTTCGTCACCTCCACTCTGAGCTGATTCGAATTCCGTGTCCGTTTGATATATAACAGTATCGTTTAAGAATGAGCCATCTAACCCCATATAAGAGTTGTTGATCGTATCATTGGTACTTATAGTTTTAGTGACTTTTTCTTTGGTCTTAGGATGAATAGCAAATGTTTGAAAGAGTTTCGGTAGTATATTGACTATTGGCTTGGAAGTTTGTTCTATTGCTTTTTCAAAATTCTCTTTTCCATATTTCAACAAATTATATTTGCGCTTAACGGCATTTCGTGCTTTTATAAGTTGATGAAGTATATCTTTCTTTCGTTGAGGATCAGTTATCTTAATGATTCAGCATTCAATCGCAGATTGTTACAATAATACCAAATACGCTTAATATTTATAGCAAAACAGTCGAAGCCCTTTCTGTACCTGCCAGCGTTGATCGGACTATTTTTGTCAATCATTAAAAAACCATATTTATCATCCAACCAACATTGTGAACATAAATTTTTAAACTGCACATAATTCATGTCCGAATTCACATTATCGTCATATAAATGTTTTAAATTCTTGTCATCCTGCCAAAATATCACCAATAAATTAACATTATCTCTTACAAGATGTTTTGGTACGTGAGCGTAAGACTGGCAGAGATAGAAAACATCAACGTTTTTATGCCTACCCATGCAGAAATATGCTCTGATGTTATCTTGTTTCTTGCAGGCCACGTCATCGAATATCATTATAGAATTTGGTAACGCTTCATCCGATGATATGACCGATTGAGCTTTCAAAGGAGAAGAACTACGTTTTAGGATTAGTTGGACTTTCAACCTTTAATTCAATACTAAACATTAACGCTGGTAATAATAAATTCTACGTTGGTACAGAAGAAGTTCTTTTATCCACAGGTAGTTATGAAATAGCAGATATAGAATACTACCCCCGTGAGACACTAGCTTCAAAGGGTCTCTCAATCAGTATAAAACCTAATAGTAATACGCTTTGCAGTGTAATAACGTGTAGCCATTCTATCGACTTTAGACCGCCAGATTCTATTGGCGCTTTGTTCGGTTTCACTATACGCGTTCTCCCAGCAGAAATTACTCACGACTCTGATCTACCAGTAGCTATATTGAAAGTCAACTCTCTACAAGTTGAGTGTAATATCACCTTGGGTGTCTACATAAACGGTCAAAGAGTCCACATAATACACGAATTTTTTCCAGCAGTACCGCCAGGATATAAGACCATTGAAGTTCCGTCACCAGTCATTTACCTTCCGATCGCCGTCAAAAGCATAGATCACATTCAAGTGCATTTAGTTAATTTTCAAGGAAAAATTATTACTGTCAGATTAAATCTGAAACAAACGTGATGGAAATCTTATACAATTCTAAAGTTGGAAGAGGTTATATAAACAGTTCACGATGGCGCCCAGTCATCAGTTGATAAAGTTTGATGAGTCTGTAGAGCATTACGAAGTACACACGCATCAACAATATTCAGCATCCAACTTCAATAACAGCGACCAAATTCGCATTGCTATTCAACATCAAGATTTGTGCCTCTTACCATCACGCAGTTCACTACACATTTGTGGTAGGCTAGTCAAAAGCAATGGGAATGTCGTAACTAATACGAAATTAGTTAACAATGCCATCTGCCATATATTCGAAGAAATAGGCTGTGAGATCAATGCAGTAGAAATCGACAAATGCAAAAATGTAGGTTTGACTACTCTGACAAAATGTAAGATTTCCCTTAATCCCGGTCAAAATTTGATTATTGAAAACGCTGGATTGTTTGACGTCGAAGAAACATTGCAATTGACAAATACTGCAGCTTACTTTGATGTGTCCATTCCTCTGAGCATGATTTTTGGATTTGCTGAAGATTATCGTAAAATCGTAGTCAATGTGAAACATGAACTCATTTTGACGAGGTCACGAAATGACTTGAATGCTGTTGTACAGACACAAGCAGCAGCAGCTCAAGAAAATGAATTTAAAGAGTTCCAAATTCAATTAACAAAGATAAAGTGGCTCATGCCTTACATTGTAGTATCAAATGCTTATAAGATACAACTATTAAATCATATCGAAAAGGATAAACCGATTGATATGAGTTTTCGTAGTTGGGAACTGTATGAGTATCCACTGCTTCCAACCACATCAAAACATGTTTGGACTGTCAAAACTTCTAATCAATTAGAAAAACCCCGCTTTGTTGTATTAGGCTTTCAAACAAATCGAAAAAGTCAAAGAAATTTTAATGCAAGTCGTTTTGATCACTGCTACATCAGTAATGTAAAGCTATTTCTCAATTCTCAATTCTATCCGTATGAAAATCTAAACTGAGACATAAGCCGCAATCAGTATGCAATATTATATGACACGTATGTCAACTTTTAAAGTGCATGCTACGAAAAAGACATCGAGCCTATACTGAAAAAGGAACATTACATCAGATACATACCTCTGATTGTGATCGATTGCTCTAAGCAAAACGAATCACTAAAAGCTGCTCCTGTGGACGTACGTTCGGAATTTGAATCAAGAGAAAATTTTCCAGTTGGAACATCCGCTTACTGCTTAATCTTGCACGATCGTATCGTTCAGTATAATCCCGTCAGCGGTAACGTGAGGAAGCTTGTTTAATCCGTCAACCGTGACCTGAAGAAGCTCGTGTAATGGAGATATGCAAGGCTTCAAACAGCCCGGCAATGACTATATACTCAAAGAATTGGCTATAGTTCCTTTCGAAGGTAATTCTGAGCCTTTGGTACTTCTATTTGAGAAAGCTTATCCTTGGCGTCGACTATCGGATGAGTATAAAAGAGAAAATATTTGGTTAGAGTCTTCATAATGTTAGACTTATGAAAAAATATTTTACCGAATGCCACCCAACATTGGAAAATTTGTTTATGGAGTGGGAGTAAAGTTGACTATATAAAAGAGATGCATCGTGATTCAGTTTCATCTCAACATGGGACACAGTCAAAGTTCAACGAACAAGGAGTGTAACTCCTCATAACATGCAAAATTTCTTCCTCTCGAGAATAAAAAGGGTAAAACACAATGGACGGAACATTTTGAAAAAGTTTCTAATGAAGTGCGATCATCAAGCACTAACATTCAATATAAAAAATTTTAGAAACTGCGTCTCAACTAGTAGGTAATTTCAAAAATACTCACCTTATAAAAAAATATGCATGTTATATCAATGATCTATCCTATCGACGGTTAAGTCAGAAGATTAACCATCTACTTTACCAACAACTACATTGATGGTCGGTAAATAAGAACTCTTATAAAAGCTGTAGGCGTGTCATACATATCTAAGATGACTATAAGGATTCTGCAACAGGGCGCGACTGGCACACTTTGCGTGCTAGTAGTGCCCTGTTCCAGTAGCGCCCTGTTCCAGAATCCTTACAGCTTACCTACTTTCATTATTTCTTCAAATTCATTTACAAGTTTATACACAAGAGATATATAGAAATTATTTACAAGTTTACCTATAATTACAATTTTTCTACAAGTTTATTTACAAAAGATGTATAAAAATTATTTACAAGTTTTCTACAATTTATATAAAATTTATTTTATTATTAATTCTACAAGTTGATATACAGGAATAACTCAATCCAAGTAACTCGTCGCAAGGTGCTACCTCTTTCTCATTACGATTGGCTTTAGCTGAGCCTTCTTGTTCTGACGATATGCCTACTGGTGATTCTTCTTCTGCCGATTCAATGACTGTTCCAGAATGGTTTAAGCCGTTTGCCAGGGACATGAACAATAAACTTGATCACCAAATCTCTGTTGGAAATCAGCTTTTGTCGGATGTTGGTGCTCTTAGGTCTGAGGTGAGTGAGGTCAGACAAGCTTTTACTGATCTTGAGAGGCGTTACCAGGCTCTTTCTGATCGTCTAGATGAGCATATTTCTTCGTGCTCTAAGGCTGCTCCCTCTCTTTTGCATAATTCCTACGAAGTGCTCTTCACAGGGATCCCTCTTTCTGTTACCCTCAGCAACGAAAAAATCGTCAAAATAGTCTTGGGGGCTTTTGAGCTTAGAAATAAGGAGACTTTGCTTCTGAGTACTCGAAAGTGGCTTCTCCCTTTGCCTATCGAGATTGAGCAGCTTGGTGGTTCAAATCTTAGAAATTTTCGCTCATTTGTGGGCAAATTCAGTTCCAATGCAGTTCGAGATTGTATCATTGAGGCATCGCCTAAACTACAAAATTTCTCTGTTTCGAGATTGTTCAGTGTCGAAGGTAGTAGCAAAGTTTTCGTCCGGCCAATTTGGCCAAAGCCAGTTTATTTACTTCTTAAAAAAGCTTTGGCCGTTTACAAAGATCTGAATGAAGCTCAATTGGCTTCCTTAAAGCCTGTAGCCAAAAAATAGGGACTTCTTGGCTCCCTTCCAATGAGCAAAAGCTCACACTCTAATGTGTTAACCAGATCTATCTCAGATGATTCGTCTTTTTTAAACTCAAATTTCAATCTTACTTTAAACTCCATTTCTTCCATTGAAACTCCAAAGATCAACAAGACTGAGTTTTTCCAGGGTATAAGTATTGCTCATGCGAATGTCAATCGGTTAAAAACCCACTTTTCTATTGTTGAGTCCTATATAACCGATAATATGATCGACATTTTTGCAATCACCGAAACGTTCCTGACTGAACTTGACGATAGTTCAATCATTTCTGTTGATCACTACAATTTTTATAGGTTAGACAGAGTGGGCAAAGTCGGTGGAGGTGTTGGTTTTTACACACGTGATTTCCTAAGAGTTAACATCTTATCCCATTCTGATCCTTTATTTAACAACACCGCTGAATTCATCATTGCTGAAATTTCGATTGATTCTGAAAAACTTCTTTTTGCAGTTGTGTACTTGCCGCCTAAGGCCCTTTTTCTAGATGAATTCTTTGAATCTCTCTCTACCATGCTTTCTTCATACAAAAATGTAGTTATAACAGGAGATTTTAATATTAATCTTATGAACAGCAATTATTCTGCTGATACTTTTCGCTCTACTGTTGATTCTTTTGCTCTTTTCCTTGTTCCGTCTGAGCCCACTCATCATACTCTTACTGCAGAGTATTCCTCTCACACATGGATCGACTTATTCATTATTAATGATGAAAGTTCATTGCAGTCTTATAATAAGTCATCTGCTCCATTCATCGCGGGTCATGACGTCATTAGTATATCATTCAGAGCATTTAAACCTCAGAATACAAGTAGAAATTTTTTGTTTAGAGACTTTAAAAATTTAAATTGTGATAACTTAAATAATCTGGTTTCACAAAATCTCTCAATTAATTCACAAGGGAGCCATAGTCTTTCAGACTTTAACTTCAACTTTACACTTATTGATAATTTAGCTTTTAAGTTGTCCTCTGTCCTCGTTTCGTCTTTTGATATATGTTCTCCACTTAAATCTTGTCAGCTTAATATTAGGAAGAAACCTTGGGTCTCTGCAGACATTCGTAAAAAGATGCATGAACGTGATCGTGCTTATAGAGCTGCAGCCCGTTCTGGCTCCTCACTCGCTATTGCTCGCTATAGACGTCTTAGGGGTGAGGTTTCTAATTCTTTGGACACGGCTAAAAACACGTAGATAGTTAATCGGTTATCTTCTTCTGTAAACTCATCTAACCGCTGGTCGATTCATCATAAAATTGGACTTTCAAATAAAGTTTTATCATCATCACTCCAGTACTTTTCATCGAAGGCTCTTTTGACACATTACACAACTATCTCATCGCTTTCTTCTCCTCTTAATAACAATGAGATAAATGAGGTACTTGCTATTCCTCTTCGATATGATTTGCCAACTTTTGAGTTTACACAAGTTGATCAATCGTCAGTCAAATCGATAATTAACCTTGCCTCGTCCAAATCAGTTGGACCTGATGGCTTATCAGCCGACATGTTAAAGTTTTCTCAGGATTCACTTGTTCCTCATTTGACCAACTTGAGAAACCTGTTCTTAGCATCTGGGTTCTTTCCTGCTTCTTGGAAGCGTGCTTATTTCTTACCATTGGCTAAGTCATCGAAGCTTGACTCTCTGTCTCAGACTCGACCTATAGCTAAACTATGTAAGATATCCAAGGTCTTAGAAAGGGTTGTTCATATCCAACTTTATACTCACATTGAGTCACACTCTTTGCTTAACAACTTGCAAACTGGCTTCCGTAAATCGAACAGTACACAGACAGCTCTTTTGAAACTCCTAGAAGATACTCGTTTGGCCATCGACAAAAGAATGATTACTTTATTACTTTTGTTCGATTTTTTAAAGGCGTTCGATACGGTGCCTCATGCACGGCTCCTTCGTAAGCTTCGTTCTATGAACTGCTCTGATACGGTTATCTGTTGGTTTGCATCTTATCTACGAGATAGGAGTTATGCTGTACCTGATGCTGGAGGTGTTGTTGGTGATTGGATGTCTTGCTCGGCTGGTGTTCCTCAGGGTAGTGTGTTGGGACCTCTACTTTTTTCTGTTTATATCAATGACCTACCTCTGGTCCTAAATAAGGCCCAGCACATTCTGTTCGCTGATGACCTTCAAGTTCACCATTCATTTCTTCCATCTATGCTAAATGAGGAAATTTCCTATCTTAATCATGAGGTAGCTTCTGTGGTGAAATGGGCTAAAGACAACCATCTAGCACTAAATCCATCTAAAATGCAAGCAGTTTTCTTGGGTAGTGAGCAGTACATAGCTAGGATTGATTCTTCGACTTGCCCTTCTATAATTGTAAATAATATTCCAATCCCTTATTCTAGTGTTGTGAAAAATCTTGGTGTTTAGATTAGTAGGACCCTAAATTGGAACAAGCATGTTAATTCAGTCATAGGTCGGATCTATGGTACTCTTCAGTCACTTAAATTTCACAAACACGCATTGTCCAAATGTCTTAGAAAGGAAATGGTTGAGGCTCTTATTTTTCCTATTATTGATTACTGTTGCATTATCTATGACGATATTCCTCAAACCCTAAACATTAAACCCCACAGAGCTTTGAATGCAGCTGTAAGGTTTGTCTTTGGCAATATAGGGAGATGTGAGAGGGTTACTCCCTTTCGTCTTGAACTGGGGTGGCTGTCTGTTCAAAACAGACGGTTATATTTCAAGGCAACTTTAGCTCACTCTGTAGTTACGTACCAAAATCCGTCTTACTTGGCTTCCAAATTTCGTCGTGCCAACATAGATTCAATTGTCAGATCATCTTTAAGACTACCACAAAGACTTTTGATTTGTCCAGTTGTTCGTACTGCAGCGATGTTGAATTCATTTGTGTATTCCTCATCTACATTTATCAATAATAATGTCGATTTATTTGTTGGCTTTGAAGCAGGTCGGACACAGGTCATTAAGCATCACCTGTATGTTAAACTCCTTGGCGAAGAGCGCACCGAGTGGCTTAATGCAATGGTTACTCGATGAGTACTTTCAAACATGAATTTACTAATTTTACTTGCAGTATATACTTATCAGTGTTGACTTGAGGGATGGATAAATCAAGAACTAAACTAATTATATAACTGATTAAAAGCTACAAAACTGAATTATTATTATTAGTCATAAATTTTGTGTTATATTCACTTTTATATTTTATTACTTTATCTATTGTAATCTATCTAATGCTGATTATCTACTTACTGATATAATTATCTTATATTGTTCATTATCACTACGTTATCATGTATTTTTCAATTTGTATTATTTGTAATCTCTCTGTAGTTTAAATGGGTCATACGGGGTTATACCCCACGACCTGAAATAAATTGCTCAATCAATCAATCAATCTCTTCATTCCAATTGGAAAGAGTGAGTCAAAGTTTTTTTTGATAACTCTAAACATTAAAATATAAATTGAATTTTATTATTACAATAACCTATTTCGATTTCATTATATTTTATTTCTTAATCTTATTTTCATTTTTATAAATCAATTAATAAAATTTTAATTCTTTTTTTTTATTGTTATGAATATAGTTTCACATACTTTTAATTTTCTCTTTAACATTAATTCTAAATTAAGTTTAAACCAATTTATCAAATTTTCATTTAAATAATATTTTTTCTAAATATTTATATATACAATTTTATAATTATATTAAAATTAAGATATTTTGCATGTTCGTTTATTATATTATATAGTGATGTTTCTACATTACTAACATAAAAGAAACTTAAATATAAAACAAATTTAACATAATACATTATCCGTATCTAACATGGCCGCATTATAGGAGCGCGGTGGCGTAAATAGGAGCGCGGTGGCGTAAATAGGAGCGCGGTGGCGTAACGGATAGAGCTCTTGCCTTCAACGCGGTGGGCATGGGTTCGAATCCTGGCCAGGCACCTCTGACTTTTTTTCGAAAGAAAATTAGTGTATGTGCTACCCATATCGCGACTCTTAAGAAATCTGACCTCATTGAGTATCGGTTGATTGTTGGTCACAAAAAGTGGCTGACCATCCATCGGTAGTCAAAGTTTTCGGTATGGCGGTGTCTGACAGTCTAGCCTGATGTAATGTGTTAAACGGTTCCGGGCTGGGCTCCCTCGACATCTCCATAGAAAAAGGTTAATTATATAGAGGATAACAATATCCTTTATATATTAATCTTTTTTTATGAGGAAAAAAAAAAAAAAAAAAAAACATGGCCGCATTCTAGTGGTGAGGGTTTAAAACCCGTTTAAATTTCGCGAGCGCGCTAAAGCCATCCTTTTCATTTTTCTTTAAATAAAATAACACAATAAAATACGCTTTAATCTTCGAATAGGTTTAAGTCTTCGAGCATATAATACTGGAGGAAGCCTCCCAGCTATTAACTGCGTTACAAGGCGAAGAGAGAGAAAGCCTCTATTTTGGTACGTGCTATCTCTCTTTCACTTTCTTAGTGGGGAACAAAAGCTGCCAATCAAATCAGGCTAGAGAGAGACAGCACGTACCAAAATAGAGGCTTTCTCTCTCTTCGCCTTGTAACGCTTGCTGCCATTCGGAGGCTTCCTCCAGTAGTATATGCTCGAAGGTTTAAGTAGACTCTGTCCAAGAGATTTTCTAGTAAAAACAAAAACTCAACTAAACATAACAGCGTCATTTGTAGCGAAGAATTTATACCTCGACATGACAACCTCAAAAAAATTATTAATTAATGAATTAATTTTAAATAAATAAATGTTAATAATTTTTTTTGAACTATATATAAACAAAATTTAATTATTAAAAAAGATTATTAAAAAACTTAAATATAACTCTGGTGGAAATTGGAACGTTTTTTTTTGTAGTAGTTAGTACAAGATGCACTTTGCTTCTACCAACAGGAATCATAAGTTATAGGTTGAATGAAACTACTGTCCTTCTCTGTTCAATTTTATACTTCATTCAATTTTTCAACGTTTCGCTCTTAAGTAAGAGCCTCTTCAGGAATTAAAAAATTATTGTTAAAGTGTGATTAATTATTTAAAATTTGATTTTATACAATTAATTTATAAGTTAGCATTGAGAATAATAGTTACAATAATGGAGATGTTTTTGCATTTGATTTATTAAGAATTGTTTTGTAAGGTAATATAAATTATCTACTGTTGCTATTGATATTATAATAATTTTTATATTTCTTAAATGACTGTGTATATGAGAGTAATGTTTGTGACATAAGATATGTATAATCTGTGGAACACGACATTGTGCCACTAAACTGGTCTAGCAATCTCAGTCAAGAATTAGACCTTTGTAAGAGAATTTTGAATTTTTTATAGATAATTAGTGTTTTAGCATTCAAGTGTTTAAAATTAATTGAAATTATTATAATTGAATGTGACAATAAAATTGTTGCTTGAGAAAAAATATAAATGGTTATTTGTGACTGAAGTTCACAACCTTAACAATTTTAACAATTTTAATATAATTGGTATTTGAAAACTTAAATACTTTTTAATCACTGAATAAAAGAATTAATTTTTTGATATATAGTTTAATATACATTTTAATATATAGTTTCTGTATGACAATCCAATATGACAATGAGAACAACAATTAATTGAAACCAACAATACACGTCATAACCAACCATGAACATTAATCAACAAAACAGTCTGTTTATGAACCTTTTGAATGATTCATGTAGTTTATCAGTATCTAAAATTCTATTACATGTGTAATTTCTTTCTATAGATATAATTTCCGATAACAATCTCTTATGATAATCTTTTTCTTGATCAAGTATATTAGATTTCTTGATAGAGTCTAAGTCAAAATTGTGGCCAGTATCCTTGCAATGCTAGTATAAAGCTGACCTTGTATTTTTGGTTCTAATATCATTTCTATGTTTATTAAATCTAATTTGTAATCTACGACGAGTTTGACCAACATATTTCATATTGTAATCCTTACAACTAAAACAATAAACTACATTGGTATAACTGTTATTAGTTGTACTATCTTTGCCTAAATTATTATTACATTGCAATTTATTAATACTTCTATAAATGACCTGCAATTGGTATTTTCTGCTGATAATGTTGAGCTTGTTCTCTAAATAAGAGTAGTAAGGAAGAACAATAAATTCCTTTTGATTAGTAGAATCTGACAATGATAAGTTGTTATAGCTATTGAAAATTTTTTTAGTTCTTTTTTTTATATGATGATTGATGAAATCAATTGGATAATAATTATCTATAAGGACCTGTCTTATGTATATAAAATTTTTTTCTATAAATTGTGGAGATGATAATTTAAGATTCCTGTCAACTAAATTATAAACTATTGCAACTTTTTGTAACAAAGGAGAGTGGGAAATAAAATTCAAATAATTTTTAAAATGTGTAGGTTTTTGATACTAATCTGTATAAATGTTATTATTTATAACAATTATAGATATGTCAAGAAAATGTATAGTATTATCAACAGGAGTCTCAAAGGCACGGAGAGAACAAATCGGGAACACTTCCTTGCGCCCTCTACTGCTATAATTCCGTACGCACGTTTTTGGAAATAGGCCATCGGGAAAAAATCCGAACGCTTATATACCTGATTCGTTCGCTCCGTGGGTAAATTGAATTTTGTCATCAAATTGGTTAAAAACATCTAAAATATATGGAAGCTTATTTTCATGTAAACAAAGTAAGCAGTCATCAACATATCTATAATACATAAGAATATCAGAACCACATTTTTTTAAACATTCCTGTTCTAAGTCTTGCATGACTAAATCAGCTAAGATTAGACTGATGGGACTACCCATTGCTGAGCTAAAAGTTTGTTTGTAAGTTGTTTTATTAAGAACAAAATAGTTGTTTTCCATAATAAAGGTTATAATGTTTATAAACTCAGTAAGAGTTAGTTTAGTTTTATCATACAAAATGTGCCATCTTCTTTCAATTGCTTCAATTACTGCATTTAGATGAATATTGTTATGAAGAACCGTGACATCAAAGCTAGAGAACATAAACCCATGAGGAAAGTTGAATGATGGAATTTTATTTTTAATTTCAAAACTATTTTTTTATGAGTGTATATTACTAGGAAGGTTGTTAGACGAAAATTGAGCCATGATTTTTGATAATATGTAAGTTGGACTACCACATGCTGACACAATGATGCGCATAAGTTGATCATTTTTGTGTAATTTAATTAATCCATAAGCTTTGGATGGATTAGTTTTCTTAGAAGTTAAATCCATCTTGTTTTTAAATTCGAAAGCATTAATATTATTGTCTTCAATCACAAATAACCATTTAGATTTTTTCTTAAACAACTTATTTTATTGTCACATTAAATTATAATAAAAATTTCAAAGTTATAACATTAATTTTAAACACTCGAATGCTAATACACTAATTGTCTATAAAAAATTCAAAATTCTCTTACAAAGGTCTAATTTTTAACTGAGGTTCCCAGACCAGTTAAGTGGCACAACGTCGTGTTCTACCTTAGAGCGTATACTACTGGAGGCAGCTCTGAATGCACCGTGCGCGTGGTTAGGTTGAGAAAGAGAAAAATATATTAAGGTTGATAGCTATCTCTATCTCTCAGTCATGTAATAATGGAGTAGGGAACGAAACAAACCAATCACGTGCCGGAGAAAAAGAGATATCTGTCAACCTCAATATACCTTTTTCTCTCTCAATTTAACCACGCGCACGGCACATTTGAAGCTGCCTCCAGTAGTATATGCTCTAAGTGTTCCACAGAGAGCCGGTCTGTGGCACAGTCGGTAGGAGCGTTGGATTCGTATTCTTGGGGAACCGGGGTCGAGTCCTGCTCTCGGCTGTTTTTCAAACGAGCACCTCTGTTTTATGTGCTTTGTACACAGAACACACTTACGAGCTCCGTCGCTAAGGGATGAAAAAGTGCAGTTGTAAAAATCAACTGACCTTGCGTCCCAGTGGACCGGGGTTTGATTCCCTAGGAAAAATTGGAAAAAAATAATTTTCGAAGTTTTTCCGAGGGAATAAACCCGAAAAACACAAAAATATATACAAAAAAGTCCCAATGGGCAAAATACAAAAATTATAAAAAGTCCCACTGGGCAAACTAAAATATCAAAATAATGAAACCTGGTGATGGCCTAAGATTGTACTCATCTAATCAAGAGGCCAATAAAATATTAAGAAAAAGAAGAAGTGTTCCACAGATTATACATATCTTATGTCCCAAACATTACTTTCATGTACAGTCAACGGAAACATGTTCTACGATAGTTTTTTTTTCTGTAATTTTAAAATAACGCGACATTATTGGATGATACCGTCAGTCCGCTCATTTTTATTGGTTAATTTTAAAATGTGGGAAAAAGAATTATCATAGAATATGTTGCCGTCGAGTGTACACAGTCATTTAAGTTTATATAGCATTGTTGTAGTTATATTAGATTACATTATGTATTTATACAAATTATTAAAAAAGTTGAGTTTTGACTTATGCTTAATGGCATCAATAAAATTTAAAAATTATTGTGATATCAATAGCATGAGTCGATAATTTATATTACCTTATACAACAATGCTTAATAAATCAAATGCAAAAACATCTCCATTATTGTAACTATTATTCTCAATGCCAACTTATAAATTAATTGTATAAAATCAAATTTTAAATAATTAATCACACTTTAACAATAATTTTTTAGTTCCTGCAGAGGCTCTTACTTAAGAGCGAAACGTTGAAAAATTAAATGAAGTATAAAATTGAACAGAGAAGGCCAGTAGTTTCATTCAACCTATAAAACGTTTTTTTTTACCATTTTATGACCAGTAGAAATGAAAATGCTTTTTTAACATTTTATGGCCATTTCTTTGGCATTATTATTACTAATAACCTTAAATTTTCATATATAATTTTTGTTAAATTATAATAAAATTATTTTTCTAATATTTCTTTCCAAACTATGTTAGGTATAATATCTTTGTTTTCCGATTCATTTTGAATATATATTTTATTTACATTTTTACAACGTGAAAGAGCAACATAAAAATACCCGGGGAAAAAAAAAATTTTTTTTAAAAATTTTCCTTTATTTTCGAAACTATTGGCCTTGAGATTTATTAATTGTTATAGCAAAAGCTAATATAACAGGAAATTGTTTTCTATATAAAATAAATGGTAAAGATGATGATTCATTAGTGTTTAATGTAATACGTGGTATAAAAACTTTATTTCCTTTATTTTCTCCAGTAATTATTTGTGCTTCTATGTTATATTTGAATAATTTAGTTATTTTTAATCGCGTTCCATTACATAATCCATTTTTTATACTTAAATTTCGAATTAACATAATTATGGTATTTACTTTTAATTTCAGTTCGTGTGGAGGTAATCCTTCTCTTATGTTATTTAACATTTCTATTGGATAATTCAAATGAATATTATCATCCGTTTGATCTACACCTTTGTATGTTGCATAGTCAATGCTATAATAAGTTTTTGTTTCATTCTTAATTAATTTTAAAATTCTGTTATTTAAAATATTTACATCTTCATTATGTGTACTCAAAATGACATTTTTTGAAAAACAATAATTTTCGTTAATGTTTTTATAAATTTTGGCACAGACGTCATTAGTTTTCCATTCTTCTGGAATAATAAATGGATTAATGTTTCCTTCTCCTATATTTAATAAAAATGAAGAGAAACTGTCATTATTAGATCTTATGTTTTTTTTTAATTTAAAAATATGAAATAAGGGCCAAAGATTTGAATATTTTATAGTCTCTTCAATTATAGTATTTCTTCTTCCATATTTTAATACTGGTAGAATTTGTCGAAAATCTCCACCTAAAATAATTATTTTTCCACCAAAACTTTTATCATTATGACAAACATCTTTTAAAGTTTTGTCTACGATTTCTAAAGCTTTTTTAGGAATCATAGATGCTTCATCCCATATAATTATATCTGTTTCTCTTAATTTTTTTTTATCTGAATTAAATTTTAAAAATGCGCTTTCAATGTTATTTAAATCCAATGGTAATCTAAAAGTTCTGTGACTTGTTAAACCTTTAAGTAATAAAATTGAAGCTATTCCGGTCCAAGCCATCGATAAAAATTTTTTTTTAATGCTTATATAATAATATATTAATGTTTTGTATAAGAAAGTTTTTCCGGAACCTCCTGGTCCATCTATGAAAAATATTTTTTGTTTATTATTTATTATTTTTTCAAAAATTTGTTTTTGATCATTATTTAATTGTTTATACATTTTATCAAATTTTTTTTTACTAAAATTTATAATTTCATCATTAATTTCTTCATTTTCTTCAATGTATGTTTTATTTGGTTCTGGTAAACCAAAATTTTCACATGACATATCTTCTAAATTTAATATTTGATTAATATGTGATAAAGCTTTATTTTCTTTATTATCTTTAAAATCTTCCGTAAAAATTTTTTATATTTGTTCCAAATAATTTTACCTTGAATATTTTCACATAGTAAAAAACATGCAAAAAATTTACGTAGTTGTATTGGTAACATAACTTGACATGCTTCTTCAAAAATATAATAAATTTCATTTTCGTGCTCAATTAAATTCATTGCTAAAGCTGTTTCTTTATAAGTATTATAAGTAATATTTTCGTGAGTTCGTAAATCTGTATAAGATGTTGCACCTTTTATTCTATTTAATATTAATTTAAAAAAAAAACGTTCACTATCTTTAGGAGATACTACATTTAATCTACCAATAGCTATGTTTTTCTATTTTTTGATCGTTTTATCCAAGATTTTGTGTTAGAATTGAAAATATAATATTGTGGTATGTTAACATATTTAATTTTTTTAGCAAAATCATCTTTTTTATTCAAAGTAAACCATGCGGTTAACGTTGTTTCGTATTTATTTAATGCTGAATCTATATCATTTTCATTAAAAATTATTTTTTGTTGATTTTCTGTATGAATACTTAATCTTATTACAGAATGACTTCTGCCACATAATGGTAATTCTTGTAATCTCCATGCTGCTTCCATTGGACTTAAGTATCTACCATCTATATATTGTGTTATTTCATCATATACTTCTTCTTCATTTTCTTTTATTTTATTTTCTTTTATTTTGCAATATGCTTTATCTACTCCTTTATAAATATAGTCGTAAATATATTTAATACTTTGTATTGACATACAAAGTTCAGTATTAATATGAGCAGCATATTTTGCTAATAAAAAACTATTGTAAGGAATTACCATTGAATTATCAACTTTTATAATTTTTTTGTTATTTTTAAAATTGTAGATATAATTATCAGAAATATTATTTCGTCGTTTGTATTGTGGATATTTATTTTCTTCAATTTTAGTACATTCAGTAAATGGTTTTGGAAAATTTTTTTACATATATTTTTATTTTCATCATAACATGGAGATTTGCTAGTATGTGGTCCGTGTAACATATGTTTAATTACTAATTTTTGTAAATATATATTTTCCGATGATGGTATTTCAGCTGAAATATACTTATCAATAGATTCTACAGTAAATATTTTATGATTATGGTGTAATGTGATAATGATATGTGCATGAGGTAATCCTCTTTTTTGAAATTCTATGGAAAATACATAAGCTATTACAGGACCAAAAATTTCATTTTTATTATATCATTTAATAGCATTTTAAATTTTGCATAAAATAATCTTACTGTAATATTTGGTATATCATTAGGAGTTGTTCCTTCAGGAAAATTTTTTAAAATTTCTTTAAGTTCTTTCCATATGTGGAACAGTAATAAAAAATAAAAAACATATTAAAAGACATTTACAATTACATAACCAAAATAATCAAAAATTTACATGTTACATTTGTAACAAAATCATTTTACGACATGATCATTTTTTGAGACATTTAAAAATTCATAATAATTCTTATAGTTACATATGTGAATGTGGAAAAGGTTTCCAACGATTGGATTCTTTAAATCGACATAAAAAAATACATAATTAAGATATTTTAAAAATTGTTTATTAAAATTTTGATACATCTTAAATAATGTAAAAGGGAATAAAATAATAAAAGGAATTATAAATAAATAATCCTAGAAATTTTAAAACTTAAACATTATGATGTATCTAATTTAATAATAAACTTATTAAAAAAATTTTTAATATTATTTGAAATAGTTTATTTTTTTAAATTTCTTATAATAATTTATATTATTTATTATTTTATTTTTCTTTAATATCAATATTTATATAATATAAAATAAAATATATTAAAAAAATATATAAAAAGTGGTTTTTAGGGCTCCTGGCGAGGGTTTCCACTAATCAAAAAATCTAACGCGCCAATAATGGTACCGCTATATTATACACCTTTTTCTATTCAATAAATAAATATAAATAGTTATTAATCTTGAAAGTTATATAAATTTAAACATAAATATTAATATCAATTAATTTTAAAAGTTGTATAAATCAATACTATTAAAGGTTTATAATGTAAGGTGGTGTGGAAATCTGAATCCTCAACACTATATGCTTATTTTTATTTTAATACAATAAAATATTTATAATATGAATAAATTATTAAAAATCATTATGTTTTCAACAAATGAATTAATTATAGTGTTGAGGAATTGTAATAGAATTAATTTAAATTTATATTTATTAATTTCAGATAAACTATGTAAAAAATGGTAATAAGATATCTGATGAGGCACATGTTTTTCATTTTAAATATTATAAATTGTAATTTTATGCAACTACTTTCGAGTTTTCAACAAAAAAAAAATTAAAATTTTTATATTTTTATGTAATATTATACATAAATAAAATATAATAAAAAAATATAAAACTATATTATGCAGTATTTGATGGTTCTAAAAAGTTGTGGGGGGGATTGTGGGGGGATTGTGGGGGGTCTGTGGGGGGGTTAGTGGGGGGTCTGTGGGGGGACGCGGGGGGGGGGGCGTGGGGGGCGTGGGGGGTAATGATCGATAACATAAAATAACGTAAATTTACGTTATTTAATTAATAAAAATCATGTGGGGGGGCTGTGGGGGGCTGTGGGGGGGCGTGGGGGGATGTGGGGGGGCACCGACTGAATTTTGGTTCATATAACTATATAATATAGGGAGATATATAATACTTAATTTTAGCAACACAAAATCATCAATAAAATTAGTTATTGATATCGAACTAAATTTGATTATCTTAAAAAAAATTTTAGTGACACAAAATTATTGAGACAATACGAATAATAAATGCTCGAAAAAACACACATAAACTTTCTTTTCGTATGTATTGTTTTTGTCAGATGACTAATAGTCATCAACATCGAATAAAATTTAATTTGTTATTGAATCCATAACAACGTATATATACACGATTTGATAATTCCAAAAATCATTATTCGATAACTAAAAAATCTAATTATAATGTCTCCAATTTGTTGTATTTTGCAAACCCAGAACTTCACCTCGTTGATTAATAAATAAATCATCAATTGTCAAATTTACTATTATATTACATCTATTTAATGGCTTAAAAACATTTAAACTTTAATAATATTTATAATTCCCGAAAGCATAGAAAAAAATAAATACGCAGTTCATGTAATTTTTAATAGAAGCAAGAGGGTGAACTTTATCAAAAACTTTAAAATTATTCTCAAGGTACTTTGAAATAAAATAAATTAACTTCTTTTTATAATTACTCTTTAATAAAATCTTTAATGCTTCGACACTTTGAATAAATAAATTTTTTCTCTATAAAATTATTTGCTAAGAAAAGAGATTATATTATACTTATGTTAGATAGAATCAAGATTAAGACATTTTGATTGAAAAATTATTCATATACAGAGCTAATTACAAGAAATGAAAAAAAAAAGTTAACAATAAATATTAACAATAAATATAAACAATAAATAGTTTCTTAAATCTAATCAAAATTTTCATCAATTCACCTAGTGATCTTAGTTTCATAGAATCAAAAACTAGGAAAAAAAACATTATGAATGTTTCATGAACTAATTTTGTTATGAATGAAGTATAGGATAAACAGTATTTTTGTTCAATTACAATTTTTTTCCAATAATTATTAACTAACAAATTCATTTTTATATCAATATCTTAGATTAATTTCATATAGTATAAAGTTCTTTTTTCTTAACTATGTATTGTTAAAAAGATAAAATCATAAATTATTTGATTAAAATAAACAACCAATATAGAAATATTTTATTTTAAAATCTTCCTAAAATAAAAAAAAAAAATTTGATTAAAATAAACAACCAATATAGAAATGTTTTATTAAAAAATCTTCCTAAAATAAAAATAAAAATACCAATAGAGAAATATTTTATTTTAGAATCTTCCAATCGAACTTAAACTGTATGAATGTATAAATATTTATAAGAAATAAGATTTCAATATTTGATTTGCTGAAACACAAACTTATTTATACAAATCCTCCTATATTATATTAAAGTAAAACCACTTTTTTCCGTTTCTCCGGTTCTCCGGTTCTCTGCATTTGTTAAATGTGTCTAATCTTTTATTAATAAGAGTAGCAATTTTTTATTGGGCCCTATATAATAAGTCCTCATTAGTCATAAGCATCTTTTTGGGTCATATTTTTTTGGGTCTTATATTTTTTATAGACCAATATTTTTTTGGGCCTTATATTTTCTTGCGCCCTATATTTTTTCGGGCCCAATATTTCTTTGGTCCCTATATTTTTTTGGGCTTTATATTTTTTAGGACCTTATATTTTCTTGCACCCTATATTTTTTAGGCCCAATATTTTTTTTAAATTTATATTTTCTTGGGTCCTATAATTTTGGTGGGTCCTATATTTTATTTAGCTCTATATTTTTTGGGCCTTATATTTTTTTGGGCCCCATATTTTTTTTTTACTTTATATTTTCTTGAGCTCTATATTTTTTGGGCCCAATATTTTTTCGATTCTTATATATTATTGGGCTCTATATTTTTATAGGACCAATATTTTTTTTATTTTTATAATTTTTTTGGGTACTATATTTTAATTAGCTCTATTTTTCTGGGCCTTATATTTTTTAGGCCCTACATTTTTTTGAGTCCTATTTTCCTTGGGCCTTATATTTTTTTTGGGTCTCACATTTTCTTGGGCTCTATATTTTTTTATGCCCAATATTTTTTTGTCTCTATATATTTTGGGCTTTGTATTTTTTGGGCCTTATATTTTTTTGGGCCCTATATATTTTTTGTGTTCATATTTTCTTGGGTTCTATAATTTTTGGGCTCAATATTTTTTCGGTTCTTATATATTATTGGGCTCTATATTTTTTTAGGACCAATATTTTTTTGGGCCCGATATTTTTCTGAAATTATTTTAATGGGTTTTATAATTTTTTCGGGTACAATATTTTATTTAGCTCTATTTTTCTGGACCTTGTATTATTCAGACCTTGCATTTTTTTGAGTCCTATTTTATTTGGGCCTCATATTTTTTTTCTTTGGGCCTTACATTTTCTTGGGCTCTATATTTTTTTCGGCTCAATATTTTTTTTGGCCTAATATTTATTCAATTCTTATATATTCTTGTGCTCCATATTTTTGGGCCCAATATTTATTTGAAATTTATATTTTCTTGGGTTCTATGATTTTTTGGATCCTATATTTCATTTAGCTTTATATTTTTCTGGGCCTTATACTTTTCGGGCCCTACTTTTTCGGGTGCTATTTTCTTTGGGCCTTATATTTTTTTCGATTTTTATATATTCTCTGGCTCTATATTGTTTTCGGCCCATTTTTTTTTAATTTATATTTTCATGGGTTCTATAATTTTTTTGGGTCCTATATTTTGTTTAGCTCTATATTTTTCTGTGCATTATATTTTTTAGGCTCTACTTTTTTTCGTGTCCTATTTTCTTTGGGCCTCATTTTTCCGGGCCATTTAATTTTCTGGGCCTTATTGCTTTTTAACTTTCTTTGGGTCTATATTTTTTTTTATCTCATATTTTTTTGGGCGCAATATTTTTTTTATTCTTATATTTACTTTGGCTCTATATTTTAGGCTCTAAATTCTGCCATACTAAACTAAATTTAACTGAATTTTCAATAATATTCATACGGCTTCCATGTCGTACAATTGGTAATGTTTGCCTAATATCTCCTGATGTAATCACAGTTTTGCTACCGAAGGGTTGGTTCACATCGCATAAATCATGAAAGAGACGATCAACTGCTTCAAAAACAAATTTTAAAGTCATAGATATTTAATCCCGAATAATTATTTGTGTTCCCTTTGTTTGCTTTCTGCAGAATTAGGCTTAACATTATAAGTTGTACAATCTGTTATGTTTAAAAGGACTTGTATCTCTCTATCCTTTTTTAATCGTAAAATGTAGGTTTTTGGAAAAACTAGTAGTTATTACTAGAAATCAATAGTTATCCGCAACTTGTACAGTAAAAAACAATATTTTTTCTAATGAGAACAAATTAATTCTCTAGCCTCACTCATGATTTTGTAAGTATGTCAAACTTTTTTTGGAAACAAAGCATCAAAATTAATTTCATTATTAATTAATTAGTTTAATCCAGCGGCCTCTTAACGCCTCTTAGTTTAAATGTTGTATGCTCGGTTTTTCTATCGACTAATGAATTCGTTGCTATAGCTGTCCAAGCTGCACATCAATAATGTATAGTATGATATTTAAAATAAACTATTAAAACGTTGAGTAAATAACTTTTTCCACTTCCACCTGGTCCATCTATAAAAATATATTTTTCTTTACTTTGGTTGTTCAAACTTTTTATAGTAGAGTTGAATATTTGCCTTTGTTTATCATTTAGAGAATTTATTTTCATTTCTAGTTCATTAAAAATATTATTATTATGATTTAAAATTGTTTGATTATTATCTTCTTCTATGAAAGTGCTTGTGTTAGGTAAATTAAAATCGTTGAAAGAAAATCCATTGACTTGTAAATTATTTTTAATAGCATTCAATGCAAGATTTTCACCTATATTTTTTTCGTATTTAGGATGGTATAACATCTCTTTATATTTTTCATATAAATCTCGAGCATTTATAGGATTATGAAAAACGCAAATGAAAGCAAATAATTCATAAAGAATATAAAGAAATTCTGTTGAAGATGCTTCTTCCAAACATCAAATTTTAAATTTAAAATATTAGATTTTCTAAATTTACTTTTCATATTTGGCATCCATCCAAAACCACCATTAGGATGAATAAGCGGATATGTCATAGGATCTGTATGTTTGCTAATTGTCGGTATACTAATTGGTTTATCATACTTAAAGTAAATGACAATATCACGTTCAATAGGAGGAAGATCGTCTTCTCCAACATATACTATTGCAACTTCATTATAGGTAGGTAGATTATATTTATTTTTATCCAAATCATTATTGCGGAAAATAGCCATAGTAACAGTTCTTGGAGGACAATAGATTTTCGCACATCATTGTAGTTCTTTTTCTTCTAATTTATGCATCATTTAATAGGCTTTAGGATAAGGGTTAATGTCTCTTATCAAGATATCTGAATGTTTCAATAATGTTAAATTTATATTAAACTTATTCCGTTTAATCGTTGCCATCTCATTATCTAAAATATATAATTGTCCATATTTACGTGCTTCATCTTTATTAGGATGTAACGCATATATATTATGGTAAATTTGTCCACATATTCTAATAACTTGTGATCCTTTACCCAGGAATGTATCAAAATTGGCACTAAAATTTGCGAATGCTGAAGCATCATTGTACAACCTAACATTTCGTCGAAAATCAATAATTTCTTCCGTTAATTCAGTTGCTAAAAACTTTAATTGTTCTGGGTAAGGAGGATTTTCTAACAATTCTACTTCACCTTTATGACAACAATTGGAGAAATCGTAACATTTAGTATATTTGAAAGCCAAATGTTTCGCATCCCAATAATTACATGCATTTGTCATAGATTCAATGTTATTTTTAGATATAAGATTTTCATCGAAATGTATGTTTGCTGTACAACCAATCAGTATCGAATTAATTTTTTCGTTTAATATTTTTTCATTTAATTTCTTTAATTGTTTTTCTACTTTGCCCTTTATTGTTCTATCAATAACTTTGTTCAATACAATATTATGATTGTTATTATAATTATTATTATTGTAATTTTTATTATAATTATTGTCTTCAATTTTTAATCGTTTACACTTAATAAATAATATCTTTGATTGATAAGAATCATACTTATGATTTCGCTTTTTTTCATCCATTGGTTTATTTATTGTAGTATCATTATTAACATGTTTATTGTCATCAGTTTCTATTTGTTTACACCTTGTGCGTGATTCTTTTAATTGGTAACGATCATTTTTTACTTGTGTTTTTTTAATAATATCGGTATTTTCCAATTTTTGATTTTTAATTTGTACCATCCTCTCATATTCATTATATTGTTCACTAATAACTTTTCTATAAGTCTCTTTTTTGCGTAATTTTTCTTTTTTATGCAATTTTTTCAATTTATTAGTATCTCTATTTTCGATTGATTTTATTATTTATATCTTCATATTTTCAATTTTTTTTTATATTTATTTGGTTGTTCTTTTTTCATTTTTATGTAAGCTCTTTTCTTACGTGTAGCTTCATTTGTACGTATTTGTTCCATTTTATCAGTACCCTTTTTTATCTCTCATTTCATTTTAGTTATTTTAGTATTTTTTATTTTTTTTTATATTTATTGGGTTGTTTTTCTTTAATTTTTATACTAGCTTCAATTACCTCGCTCCTAACGTTGCTCGAATTGATTCTGACCTTTATAAAAAATATTTTTCAATTTAAAATATTTTAAATTTTAATGTATCCATTTTTAAATGTATTTGTGTATGTAATTATATGTATATCTATATAAAACCTTTTAAAAACTAATTTCATCAAATAAAAAATGTTACATGTTAAGAAGATATAGAAACACGAATAATTAGAAGAACAGATATAATGAACAACGTCGCTATCATCAGCTTGAAATTCATAGTAGTTTCTCAATTCTCGGTTTTTATGAATTGTTCGTTTTCACTTTGGGTAACATATAATAATATACGTATGTTAAAAATTTGTTATAATAATAATTTCTTTAATTCGTTTTCATTTATTTTCTATGAAATTTTCATAAAAACCGAGAAAGGAGAAAATACTAAAAATTACTACCATTTTGACACGATAAGAACAGTAACGTTATTTTTTATAATAGTTCTTGGGAGATTATTTGTTAAGCGTCTTATTCGAGACATAAACATGATCCAAGTTTAATATTTCAAAAAGATGTTTAAATATGAAAAAGAAATATTTCAAAATGAATTTTTTCTTAAGAATTCATTTATTGGTGCAACGACTCTATATTTTTTTAATGAATCTTGATATAATTATTGTTATGTAAAATTATATCTTACTTATTGTATTATATTACAATATATTTCACTTTCAACCAGAGCCGGCCCTAGGGGGGGGGGGGGCGAAATTGGGCCGCGCCCAAGGGCGTCGAGTAGTTGGGGCGCAAAATCCATTTTCAATCTTTATAGAAATAAATTTTTTCATATGTATATATATATATATATATATATATATATATATATATATATATATTAAATAAGTAATGTTTGTTTTTAAATTTTTAATGCTTTTGAACTAGGTTTTCATAAATTATTTAATTTATTTTTAAAAATACTTCCAATATAGTTTTGAATTTTTTTGAAAATCAAAATGCAATGAAGCAAATGTACTAATTATATCGATCCCAATGCTATTGGGCGATAGTATATTATAACACTTAAAAAAAACACTGTTCTAACTTTTTATTAAAGCAACATTGTTATCATATTAAAAATATATCAAGTTAATTAATACCTATTATTTTGTTTTAATTAATATTCATTTCTTACAGTTATACAATAATACTTATTTTTATAAAGAAAAATCTAAAAGAATTAATTGAATGTGTACCGTCCCTATTAAAAAAAACACGTGTTTTCTGTACGTGAAAAAAACACGTGTAAAATACACGTATTTTTTTCACGTGTTTTTTACATGTAAAATTTGCGTGTTTTTTCACGCATATTTTTCACGTGTTTTTTTCACGTGTATTTTTCAGGTGTATTTTTCACATATTGTTTTACAGCTTTTCGATGAGCTTCTACTGTCCGGCCTCTTATATCTGCGTCTCCCAAATTTGTGTAAGGGATGACAAAACTTAGAAAAACGCCACCTAGCGATTTAAAGTCAAACTTAACTTTATGTTAACTTTACTTAACCCAAAAATTCTTCATAAGTTGACATGTACACGATACTTTTAAAATGTACAAAAGAGGCAAGACAAATTAAAAATTAATTCGTAAAATTTATTTTATTTAATTAATATATTTTAATTTGCTTCATAGTGAAAATATTTCTCAGAAATATTTATTCTTTTTTTTTATAACCGTTAAAATTTTTAACGTTTAAGCCTGAATTACGAACATTTTAATAGAAAAATTATTATAATTAACTAAGCCTAAGAAACATTGATTCTATTTAAATTAGTTAGTTTGATTATTAAATTTTGAAAACTTCACGTATACGTCAAATGGCAACGCTGCAAATTTATCATAAGCTCGAGAAAATTTTTTAGCATGTCAAGAGTTTAGCATCATGGTACTTTGTAAGTCAGTAATTAAATATTTAAATAAAATATTTGTGTAAAAAGGTTATGTGTTAATTAAAATTTTTTCGTTTTCACAAAAAAATATACTGTAACTTAACCATTACCGTTAATATGATTATAAAAATTATAAATTGACTAGTGATAGACGCGGTTTTATCGACAGCGTAAATTTTTCCAATTAATAAATACTATGATGCGAAACTGTAGTGATGCTAAGGAATTTAAATTATAAGTCATACAATAACTAACAAAATATGTATAGATATTATAAAAAATATTTCTTAGCCGAAATATTCTTTGATAGAAATTTAGTTTATTATCGACCGAGCGAGACGAGATTCATGACAAACACGGCGCGAACTGTAGATGTTTCTTTCTATCATATATATTGTTTACGTTGATAGTTATTGTCGTTAGCTCTTTTCCTCACGATAAAAGGTTTTTTCTTGTTTTTATTTCAACTACTAGAATCTGTAAAATTATGCTATGTGTAAGTATTTATAAATCATAGTTTAGTTTGTATGTCAATCTTTTGTTCATTTGATATAAAATTTATTTTGTTTGTAATACAAAACACATGATATAAACAGTAGTATGCTATATGCAAATCTTGAAATGACATGAATTTATCATAAAATTGATTCATAAAAATATGAAAATTACACAAAAGTAAAATTATAATTACTTCAAAAAATATTTATTTAATTTTTTGTCATTTATGCAATATAGAAAATATTTTCTATCGTGCTTTATATCTTTTATGATTTAATGTAAATACATATAGTCAAGTTTTATGTACGATTTCATTAATTGTTTATTGTTCTATATTTTTAATTTAATTTTTTGTATGTAGGTAAATGATTTTTAACAAAATACGTAGAAATGTCTGACAAAAATGTTAAAAAGAAGTTATCTGGATGTGAATACAGAAAAAGAAAAGCAGAAAAAGAGAAATATTTACAAGAAAACAAAAAATTTATGAATATTGAACAATACGTTATCCAAAAAAAGCAAAGCAACACTCTTAATAATTTGGAAGAAGTGATTGTTGAAAATTCGATTGAAAAGAACACAATAAATGATTCTGTTATAAGTGAAAATGTAGAAACTGCAATGATTGGATCTTTACAAGATCATGTCGAAGCAGCTGATGTTCAGGAAACGACAAACGAAATATGCGACAATAATATGCAAAAACAATTAAAATTTGAATTATCAGATTGTGGTACATGGCCGAATTTTCTCAATGGCAGAACAGTAGATTGTATAATAAAAAATGGTGCAACACAAATAATGAAAAATAAGTATCCTAAAAATAAAGAAGGGCGACACTTTTCAAATTCATATTACACAAGAAAATTATCAAATGGCGAATCATTTCGACGGCAATGGCTGGTATATTCTATTTCTAAAAATTGCGTCTTTTGTTTTTGTTGTCGACTTTTCGACAAGAAATTAAATTCTAATTTTATTAATGAAGGGTGCAATAAATGGAAACATTTATCTGAGCTTATAAAAAGCCATGAAAATAGTGTCTCTCACGTAAGATGTTATCAACAATGGAAAGAAATTGAAATTAGAATGAAAACTGAAATAACTATTGACTTGACAGAACAAAAGTTGATTGAAAAAGAGAGTTTACGGTGGCAAAATGTTCTCAATAGATTAATGAATATTGTAGCGTATTTATCAGCTAATAATATGTCTTTTAGAGGTAATTCAGATAAACTTTATACTCGCAACAATGGCAAGTTCTTGGGTCTAGTCGAATTATTAGCAAAATTTGATCCAATAATGCAAAATCACGTTACGTTGGCTATGAAAGGTGATATTTCCGATCATTATTGCGGGAAAAGAATTCAAAACGAATTAATAGATCTGATGGCTAATAAAGTTAATAAAATGATTATAATTAGAGCTTTAAAAGCGAAATATCATTCAATCATAGCAGATTGCACTCCAGATGTTTCTCGCGTTGAACAGCTATCTCTCACAGTTCGATTTGTTGATGTATCCGACGATACTATAAATATCAAAGAACATTTTTTAAAATTTATTCCTATAAATGATTCTAGTGGTTCAGGTTTGGTAGAAATTTTAATTGAAGAGTTAACAAAGCATGGACTTGAAATCATTAATTGCAAAGGTCAAGGATATGATAACAGATCCAACATGAAAGGTAAAAATAACGGAGTACAAAAAAAGATATTAAATTTGAATCCTTTAGCTACATACCCGAATGGAAATTTTTCGGTGTATCAAAATGTATAAAAGTGTATGAAAGTGTATTGAAGCATACAAAAATGTATCAAAGTGTATGAAAATGTATCTAAGAGCGATTTTTCAGACCTTATTCTCGATCCATTTTGATACACTCTGATACACTTAGATACACTTTGGTACACTTTGGTACATTTCTTAAAAAGTGAGCTGAAATTAAATTTCCTCAATTTTTTTGATGTTATACACTTTGACACATTTTGATACACTTTGACACATTTTGATACACTTTTACACACTTTGATACACTTTTACACACTTTAATATACTATGGTACATGTTGATACACTTCTGAGTATTAGCCTAAATTGTTTTTCCTGTTTTATTTTGCACACGTTTGTACACTTTGATACACTTTTACACACTTTGATACACTTTAATATACTATGGTACATCTTGATACACTTCTGAGTATTAACCTTTTCCTGTTTTATTTTGCACACGTTTGTACACGTTGATACACTTTTACACACTTTGACACACTTTAATATACTATGGTACATCTTGATACACTTCTGAGTATTATCCTTTTCCTGTTTTATTTTGCACACGTTTGTACACTTTGAAACATTTTTTTTTTTTTTTTTTTTTTTTTTTTTTAAGATTAATATATAAAGGATATTGTCCTCTATATGATTAATCTTTTTTCTATGGTGAGGTCGAGGGAGTCCCCGCCCGGTATCTGTTTATCACATTACATCAGGCTAGACTGTCAGACCCACCATACCGAAAACTTTGACTACCGATGGATGGTCAGCCACTTTTGGTGACCAACAATCAACCGATACCCAATGAGATCGGATTTTTGAGAGTCGCGATATAAAATGGCACGTACACTAATTTTCTTTCGAAAAAAAAAGTTTAGAGGTACCTGGCCAGGATTCGAACCCATGCCCTCCGCGTTGAAGGCAAGAGCTCTATCCGTTACGCCACCGCGCTCTCTTTATGTAATATAATACATTTTAATAAAACACGATACACTTCGATACATTTCTAAGTAAGAAATTAAAAAATGGTTTTACCATGCACACTTTGATACACATGCGTACATTTTTTATACATTTTAATAGTGTTTAATACACTTTTTAGGCATGAAACGGTGTATTAAAATAAGCCGTTTTCATTTTAGATATTTTCATAAATTTTAATGTATTAATGCCCCTTGGGATAAATGTAAGGTTAATAAAACGACAATATTGAAAAAATTGAAAAATATTTTTATAAATTATAAAAGTAAAATATAAAAAGTAATTTAAAACATAAGAATTAGCAATATATATTTGAAATATAATTTGTAATGAAAAACTTACATTCTATATTAGCATTAAATATTTAAACATTAATATTATTAGAAATTTATAAATAATAAAAGTTTAATAGAGACAACTTCAAAAAAATAATTATTCTTTTGTAATACATATCAAGTAATGAGATAAGATAAATAATTTATACTAATAAACACATTTTTAATTTAATAACATTATTAAATATAAATATTTAAACATTGTTGTTTCTAAGATAGTTTTTTTTTATAAATTTTCATTTGTATTGTCTATTGAGACTAAGTTATTTTTTGTAGTCTTTGCAGTCGCATCTTCATTATTATTAGTATTATTGCTGTTTCCATTTTGCACAGTCAATATGTTACAGGGATCTTGTTGATTATTTAAGGAAGAGGCTTCATTTAATGGAAATTTATTTTAGTTAAAATTTTTAAAATGTATCAAAGTGTGCAAAAGTGTATCAAAGTATGCAAAAGTGTATCCAATAAAAACGACATTTTTCCTTTATTGGAAAAATGTATGAAAGTGTATTAAAGTGTGCAAAAGTATATCAAAGTGTATCAAAGTGTGCAAAAGTGTATCAAAGTGTGTAACACATAGCAAATGTAGAAATTAATTTTAGTCAACATTTTCGAAAAGTGTATCAAAGTGTATCAAAGTGTGCAAAAGTGTATCAATGTATGCAAAAGTGTATCCAAGAAAATCAACATTTTTCCTTTATTAGAAAAATGTATGAAAGTGTATCAAAGTGTATGAAAGTGTCCAAAAAATATATGAAAATGTGCAAAAGTGTATTAAAGTGTATCAAAGTGTATATCATTAACGAATATAAAAAATTGATACCAAGAAACTTTTTTTTGGAAGTGTATAAAAATGTATGAAAGTGTATCAAAGTGTACCAAAGTGTATTAACATTTGGTCCGAAATATCGCTCTTAGATACACTTTGATACACTTTGATACACTTTCGTATGATTTGGATACATTTACCATTTTCACTGGGGTATGTGCCTTGTGGTAGCCATAGCTTAAATCTTGTACTGTGTGACGCAGCAACTTCTTCAATTAAGTCTGTAACTTTGTTCGGTATTCTTCAAAGATTATTTACTTTGTTCTCAGCCTCAATCGATGGAAGATTTTAACCGATCACGTTAGCAATATGACATTAAAAAAGCTGAGTGATACACGTTGGGAGGCAAAAATAAATAGTGTCAAAGCGGTTCGTTATCAAATAAGTGAAATTTATGATGCTCTTATTACTTTATCCGAAAGCGAAAAATGCGATCCTAGTACATGTCATGAAGCAATTACATTAGCAGAGCAGTTGCAAGATTTTAGTTTTATTGTATCTTTAATTGTATGGTATAATGTCCTGTTTCAAATAAATGTTGCTAGCAAAATGTTTCAAGCAAAAGACATGGATATTGCTGAATGCACACAGATAATGAGAAATTGCAATCAATACTTAAAAAATTATAGAATAAATGGATTGAAGCAGGCTATAATTGAAGCTAAAGATTTAGCACAGCAGTTAAATATTGAGCCTGTATTTAAGTCAACGAAAAGAATAAGACGAGTTAAACGTCACTACGATGATATAACTGAAGATGAGCCTATAATTTCACCAGAGAAAAAATTTGAAATAGATTTTTTTAATTGTCTTTTGGATACAGTTATAGCATCAATGACAGAAAGATTTAAACAATTAAGTGCTTATTCACAAACATGGGGATTTTTATACAATTTAAACAATTTGCCAGGAAAAGAAGAACTTTTGAAACTTTGTATCAATTTACAAACTGCCTTGACGGTAAATTCAAGCTCGGACATCAATGGAACTCTGCTCTGTGACGAATTAATTAGTATTCAATCTTTCATTGACGTTAAGAATCACAATAAAATTGATCCGATATTTATTTTAAATTTTATAAAAACAAAGATTTGTTAGATCTATACTCTAACATATGGATTGCTATGCGAATTTTATTGACCATACCAGTGACTGTCGCAAGTGGTGAACGGAGTTTCTCAAAACTCAAATTAATCAAAACTTATTTAAGATCAACGATGTCTCAAGAAAGACTTTCTAGTTTGGCAACACTTTCTATTGAAAATGATATTGTTGAAAATCTAGATTTTACGGAATTAATAAGAGAATTTTCTGATAAAAAAGCTCGAAAAGTTCATTTTGGGTATTAATAAAAATTTACGATTTTATTTTCTGTTTACGTAAAACGTTATTATCTATAAAATGTTTAAAAAAAATAAAATTAACTTTTCGCACTTTTATTATTAGTAAAATCTTTTATTAATATGTTATTTTATTAATATTTTATTAATATTTAATATTAATATTTTATTATTTGATATTTCTTGATTATGTATTTATAATAAATTAAATTTTTTTAATAATATTTTTCTATTTTTTGTTAATGATAAATTACAAAATATTCGTCTTAATTGATCTTCATCATGTATTTCAGCCGATTTATAAATTTGGAGCGTTTTGATTTCCTTAAAGGGGCGCTATGGATAATTTTGCCCTAGGGCGTCTGTGAGACTAAGGCCGGCTCTGCTTTGAACAACATATAACATATACGTGATAGCAAGATTAAGTTAAATAATAAAAATATATTTAAAATTATTTGAATTAATGTGAAAAGAGTTCAGAAAATTATTATAACTAATAACTTGTGAGTTATTGTTATTTTACTCAATGAAATTCGCAATATAGGGTACCAAACACATTTTCCCCTTAGATTTATTTCAATTCTTTTTATAATAAAAATATTATTCAAAAACCGACTGAAGATTTTTAAAATTCAATATTTAAGGAAAACCGTCTTGAAGTTACTTAGTTTGATACTTATAATAAATGCTTATAAAAATTTATTTACTTATTTACACTGCAAAAATATAGTCGATTCCTCTAGTCATACACTGAAAAAAAAATTCGTTATATTCAAGTAAAATTTCTTTGAACCAAGTAAATGGTTTACTTGTATAGTGCTAAATAAATATTTAATTAATATAAGTAAATGAATTATTTAATTTAAAAAATTATATTTATTTGTCTAAAGTAAATATGTACTCAAAACTAATAATGATTTATTTGATTGAAGCAAATTGGTTCTAAATTTAACCATCAATATTATTTAATTTAAAAAAATCTTTATTTTATTCAAATAAACAAAACATTGAATCAAAATAATAATTTCTTAGATTTAAAAATATTTATTTCAATTAAAAAAATATTTGTTTCAATCAAAAAATGTATATACTGAATCAACAAAATCATCTCTTAATTTCAAAAATATTTACTTGAATTAAATAAATATTTTTTTATTTCAAAAAATGCAAAGATTGAATCAAAATAATAATCTCTTGGATTTAAAAATATTTATTCGAAACAAATAAATATATTTTTAAATTGAAAGATTTATATACTGAATTAGAAAAATCATCTCTTGATTTCAAAAATATTTACTTGAATTAAATAAATATTTTCTTATTTCAAAAGATGCAAAGATTGAATCAAAATAATATTTTCTTATTTCAAAAGATGCAAAGATTGAATCAAAATAATATTTTGATTACAAAAATGTTTATTTATTTGAATTAAAAAATTATTTGTCTATACTAAATAAATTATTTAGTTATCTTGTGACGTGGTACGTCCCAACAAAATTTTTTTTTGTTAATTAAAAATTTATTGTACGTTGCTTAACTCACATACACGTTTCCACGACACGTCACAACGATTATTAATTTGTAAATCACCAGGGCACTACAACACACCACCGGCTTACTCACCGACCCGGGCGTAATTTATTGAGTAAGAATAAATAATTAATCGAACGAACTCTTTTTTTTTGTTTACCGGTACACGAGGAGCACGACTAGCAGACGCGCGCGGCAGCCATTACTTACACACTCATAGCCCATGTGTGTGAGCGCTAGTGCTGCTTACGCAGACCGTAGGTAGGGAATCTCTATTACCACTACATACCAACGACCGCGCGTGCGCTAGGAGTGGCGCACGACGAAGAAGAGGTAGAAAGAGAGAGAAAACAAGAGAGAAGAAAGAAAGAGATGGAAAGATTCACATTCGATGGGAGCGAATTAAGAGTGATGGCGCGCCTCTTTCTCGCGCAGTGAAGAAAGAGGGAGAAACTAGATGATAAAGAGAGATCGAGAGAGCATGGAGAAGGGAGAGTACCACTCTTGCTCCTGCTTAAGTACAGCTGCACTGAGTAGCCTGTATGTACGCATACGTATATATATATATATATATATATACAGGTATATAGGTATATATATATATAGAAATAGCCATGCCTGTAATGATTCTCTCTCTCTAATGAATAAAGACGGATAAAAAGAGAACGTAGATAAAAAGAAGAATAAAAAGAAGAAATAAGATTAAATTTGCTATAGAAAAGGTGGCGCGCAGGTTGCAGACTTGCGTTCGAGGACCGGAAGGCAAATTTCACGAATAGCAATCAATTATTTGGACAACTGATTAGTTATTGGAGGAATTAAAAATTAAAAAGAGATAGACAATAAGGAAGAGGGAGAAATAGACCGAAGAAGAAGGAAGTGAGCATCAAAGGAGGCATTCGATTACCGTCCTCGTGCCGCATCGGATATACCTCGCAAAATCCTCATTTTCTTTGAAGTTGTTACTTAAAGATTTTGTGCGTTTCGACATAGCTGTGTAGAGATTGCAGCTTTGGATAGACCAGGAAGTGGTTGAGCAGTCAGAATTCCAGAAGG
Organism: Anastatus disparis; assembly: GCA_017163975.1. NCBI lineage: Eukaryota > Metazoa > Arthropoda > Insecta > Hymenoptera > Eupelmidae > Anastatus > Anastatus disparis. The sequence continues at coordinate 2,097,262 of JAFFSR010000272.1, read as the reverse complement.
AGGTTTTTGCTGCCCTGCTCCGTCAACCAACTGATTTTCCGCAGCCGGCGCCGACCAGTTGCTTCGTGCACAGAGAAAGGGAGAGAGAGAGATATCCGACCTGAGGCCATCACCGCCATCCTTGACCAAATTCGTCGCCATCGCCGACCAGATTATTGCGTCAACGAGAACTTCGACACCGGTGAGTGGACTGTAGTCCGAATCGACAATTATAAATTATTTGTAAACTAGCGGCTCTCGCCGACTAGGTGTAAATTCAGTGCGGGCGTAAAAATTTAGATTCAAAGTGATTGTGACAACGTGAATTAGTGCAAATTTAGAAATTTAGTAGTAACGAGGCGTAATTAAAAGTGTGAAGAAAATTTTGATTGTAAGATTAATTGGTAGTTTGATGAAGCGAAATTAAATTTCGACCACGTGTGCAACGATTTCGTTGACCGGTAAATTTCTCGTTAGTTTAATTATATGAAATAAAGATTTAACAATAATTCGCTTGATTGACCGGAATAAGAAAAAGTGAGATCGGTGGACATCGTGGTGTGTTACGTAACGCAATTCATGACGTGGGCCTTAGCAGCAATTTTGTAACTTAGATTTTCTCATCTATTCTGCGTCGGATAAGGAATTAAAAATTAAACCAAAATTGAATGTTGTGATACATAAGAATTAAAGATTAACAATTGTTTCTTAAATATATTAAATTTCGAGAGTGCGGGAGTGAAAATCCGACCACGTGTCTAACGATTTCGTTGACCGGGTAATTTAATTAAATTAAAAATTAAATTGGTATTTTGCACGAAAGTTCAACGAATTATTAGTTTTTTTTTCTTGTATTTTTGACCGGTGATTAAACAAATTGGTAGACACGTGGGATTAGTGTGTGAGAGAGAGAGAGAGAGATAAGTGTGCGGGCTCTTGGTAGCCATATTATTGAAAGAAGGAAGAGCGAGGTCGCTTACGTCGACCAGGCCGTAAATTTAAAATTTTTTTTTAGTTGCTACGAGTAGAACATTAGTTTATTATTTCAATAAAGCGAATTAAGTAAAATTTATATTGACCGGGATGTATGGGTGATGAGTGTGCGCGAGTAGTAGATTTAATAAGATTAAGAGAAAAATAAATTAAAGTTCATAGACCGAGCGATAATAAGTTTAAAAATTATTTTTTTCTGTTATATTTTTTTTGTTGTTGAATAAATTAATTCACATGTTATACATTGAACCAGTAATATTAAAAATTTTTTTTGTGTGTAATACCTCTCCCAACTTCAACTAATAAAATTTGACACCAGAGGTCGCCCACCTCCTAGCCAAGACAGCCCGAGATTCATGCTGCCGACGAGTAAGCCGGTGGCCTGTCTGGCGCTCTTAATAAATTAAAGATTCTTTCTTTTCGACAGGCCGAACTTTGCATGCCGGGACGGGCAAGGTTATTTTAACTTATTTGATAAATTTGTTATTGAAATTTAAATATAACTAAATTCTCACATCGCAATCTTAACAAAATATTTATTCAAGATAAATAAATATTCATTCGATATGAATAATAAGCTTTGTAAATCGAAATAAATATTTATTTGAATTAACAAAATATTTATTTGATTCAAATAAATATTTGGTCACACTAAACAAATATTTCTTAAAAAAAAAAAAAATATTTAGTTAATATGCATATTTTGATTAATATTATCAGCACACAGTATTTATTTACATTGCTGATGATGACCAACTCTCTAGAACAGATGAATATTATAACATTATGTGTTTGTATGTGTGTATATATACATGTATATATATATATATATATATACATATATATATATATATATATATATATATGTCTATATTATATAGTTGTAAGGACATTTTCTACGACCAAGGTCCTCCCCTTCTCTTCTTTTCCTCATCCTCTTACCTAATTTTGATCCTCTTTTTTTCCCTTATTTTTTACGTTATTTGTTCCTCTTCCTTTTCTTTTCCTTTTCCCTTCCTCCCCTCTTCTTTTTCTCTTCTTTTGAGTTTCTTCATGCCTTCATTTTCTCTTCCTTTTCTCTTGCTCAAAAAATCCATCACTTTTTCCCGTTATTTTTACGTTATTTTAGGTCATTTTTGCTCCTCCTCAGGTAAATCCTCAAATTTTACTTTTTTTTTGTGTTATTTTACGTTATTTTACGTTTTTGTTCCTCTTTCTTAGCTGCTCCTTAGCTCATCCTCTTTGATCATCAATTTCATTCAAATTCCATCATTTAAAAAGCTTGCTAATTTTTATTGTTTGCACCTACTGCTTTTACTTTAAATATATAGAACAAACATATTAAGTTAATAATTTTTATGATAAATTTTATAAAATTTTATACAATTATTGTTTAAAAGAATAAATGACATCAAACATGGTAAAATGGAAATTTCGCAAGCCTCCTGTGCGTAAGCGCGCCAACCTCCACTACTAAGTAAAACTGTAAAACATATTAATTCATTGAAATTATTTTAAATTCAAAATGTTCTTTTAATATTATAATTTTTATATTTTAAATTAGATCAATGTTTTTTAATATTTTGATTATTACTTTGAATTATTTTATAATGGGTATCTAATGAATCAAGTGTACCACTTGTAACGAGGATAAAAAATTACTCGTATACTATGATATAGTATACGCATATGTCCATCTTCGTTGTGAGTCGCACAGCACAACGTAGATTTTTATGCTTGATGTGTGAGTATAAGAGTGAGACGGAGAGAGTCTGTGCTAATTTTTATTGTTTGCACCTACTGCTTTTACTTTAAATATACAGAACAAACATATTAAGTTAATAATTTTTATGATCAATTTTATAAAATGTACAATTATTGCTTAAAAGAATAAATGACATCAAACATGGTAAAATGGAAATTCCGCAAGACCCCTGTGCGCAAGCGCGCCAATCTCCACTACTAATTATTTTGTTGAAAATTTTAATGAAAATAAAGAAAATAATGCTTTATTTGGACTTAATAATATTTTTATTAATGAATATATATCTTGTAAAGATTTTGGTTTACCTGAACCAAAAATAAATTCAATTACTTTGAACAATAATCATCATGATGAAATAGAAAGCAAAAAAAAATTTTTAATTAATGTATAATAAATTAAACGATGAACAAAAATTAATTTTTGAAATTTTAACTGAAAATATAATTAAAAAATATATTTTATCGATGGTCCTGGAGGAACAGGAAAAACTTTTTTATATAAGACTTTAATATTTTATTTTATATCAATTAATAAAAAAAATTCGTCTATGGCTTGGACTGGTATTGCATCGACTTTATTACCTAAAGGAATGACAAGTCATAAGACTTTTAGATCACCTTTAAATTTAAATACAATTAAAAATGCATTTTTAGAATTACAATCATATAAAAAAAAATTAAGAGAAGCTGATATAATAAAATGGGATGAAGCATCAATGATTCCAAAAAAGCATTAGAAATAGTTAATAATACATTAAAAGATGTTTGTAATAGTAATTTTCTTTTTGGTGGAAAATTAATTATTTTAGGTGGTGATTTTCGACAAATTTTACCAGTGGTTAAACATGGAAATAAAAATTTAATTATAGAAGAAACAATAAAAAGTTCATATTTATGGCAATTTTTTAGTAAATTAAAATTAACAAAAAAATATTCGATCTAAAAATAAAAAATTTGCTTCATTTCTATTACAAATTGGTGATGGCAAGATAAACCCTTTCATAATTCCAAACAAATTACAAACTAACGATATTTGTTCTAAAATTTATTCAAATATTAATAAAAATTGTTGCAAAGAAAAAATTATATTAGCTCCTCATAATGAAGATATTGATAATTTAAATAAAAAAGTATTAAATTTATTAAATGGAAAAACTGAAACATATTATAGTATTGATTACGCTACGCATAAAGGTGTTGATCAAACTGATGATAACATTTATTTGAATTACCAAATAGAATTTTTAAATAAAATTAAAGAAGGTTTACCACCTCATAAATTAATTTAAAAGTTAATGCTATAGTAATGTTGTTAAGAAATTCAAGTATATCGGAAGGATTATGTAATGGTACACGATTGAAAATTATAAATTTATATAAACATAATATTGAAGCTGAATGTTAAGTGACACCATTCTCGCCTCCTAATTTTCTTTATTTATCTATTAACTCTTAAAATTATTCTTTTAATTTATTACAATGATGAGGAGAAATGGGTCTTAAAAGCATCAAGGCCAATTTCTTTTCACGCTGTTATCAATTTTCCAAGAAGCCAAGCTCGATCGTTGACGGGAGCCTTTGCTTCGTCTCCACTCTTTCTCTACTTCGTTGAGTTGAAGTGGGGACTTAGCGTCGGTTCCCATGCATAAGACGGGTAAGAGCAACGGAGAGAGAGAGCTACCTTTCTCTGTCTTCGCGCTCTCCCCCACAACAATTAAAAACGTTTGAAGCTGGCTTGACGAAAGATTGTCAAGCGAAGAAAAATTTTCTAGAGAGAGACGCGCGCGACCAGGCCTAAGGGCAGTACGTGTAGGCTGCAGCCCGCGAGGCTGCAGCTGCAACTTCAAATTTCCACCTTGTCACTGTGTAGCTTTTAATTAAAAAAATTAACGACACGAATTCCGTGGACAACGACCCGAGTTGTCATACACGTGGATTGAAGTGCACCGGTGGTGTAGATATACCGACAAATAAGAAAAAAGGGAAGCAGATAATCAGAGGCCAACGCAGCCAGAGCAGGCATGGGAGACCAGGAAAGCCGGCAATGCTGCTCCGCCGGCCACCCTTGTCATCAGCAGATAAGTTATTTTTAAAATTATTATAATAAATAATTTTATACAATATTGCATAGATACTAAAAGGAAATCAGCGCACCTTGCGTTAGAAAATTTTCGCGGGTTGACAATAAATTATTTGTAAAGATTTTTAGAATGTACTTTTGATGAATTCATATAAGTGAAAAATTTTATTTAAGTATGTAACTTTATTAGAGATATATTGTGGGAGTTTTGCAAGTAATTGTTACTCAAGTGGATTTATTAAACTAATAAAGAATGTCCGACATATTTCAATTTTATATCACTGACCTTTATTATAAGAACGACGTAAGCTGTTATGATTCGGAGCTCGGAGATAGGATTATATAGTTAGGGGCCGTCGATAAAATTAAATAATTTTCTTTTTTTAAGTTATCTAAAAAAATATTTTTTTAATGTACTTCATAACAATTAATAAATATGCCACAGAAATAAGTTGCTTGGACAGACATTGAACAGAATTAGACGTTAAAGTAATAATTATTTTAAAAACTACATATTTTTATGGAAATTCAAATGAATAGAGAAACAAATCAATCCTTTTCATAATAACACTCATAACTGATTTTTATAAGGTATACTTTAATTTTGAGTAAAATTTGGTACGATTAGGTATTTTCATATAAATTATGTGTCCGTACTTTAGTATATAAATCATGTATATTAGGCAGTTAATTGCATACGAAAATCGAGTTTAGCACGTTCAATTAAAAAATCTTAAATTTAAATAAAAACGTCTGAAGTAAGTAATTTTTACATGAGTATCCTCCGTTATTGGAATTAAGTAATTATTTTTAGTACTTAGAAACGGTGTAAAAATAAATTGTACATTGTCTTTTAAGATAACATAATGCCCGTCAAATATATGTATTTAAACATTAAGCTGAGTTCCGCGCATTGAATTGAAAAAAAAAAAAAATAATATGTAATTCTTATGCGCATCACATTAGAGGAAAAAAATAAAAACTTTTCGTATTCTATTCTTTGAAAATTTATTTATGTCACATGATTAGAAAAACCTTTGTGACTCAATCATTCCTTTAACTTAGAGTTATTATTGTGATCGGAGTGTTTATTTTATGACATTTTCGTATAGATCAGGCCGAATATACTCCTTAGATAAAAGCTCTCAACTCCGGAAGGTGAAAATAAAATTAAATGTATGAAGGACGGGGTTTTCGTGAGAGATACAACTCTTTAGAAAAACCCGTCCTAACACTTGGCGCCCAGAGTGGAGCTCGTTGGGTCAAAAAAATGACCGAGATTTCGGCAACATATCCTGCCGGGGGCTCGATCATTTTTGCATGAGATGCTGACGGTTTTATATAGAGAACCGTTTAACAGCGAGAACCGCGACCTTTTTCGAGAGAGAGTAAGAATGCTATTAGTAATAAAGTATATTCTTTGCTGTAAAAATATGATCCGTAATTATTATAAACTAAAAGGTTATATAGGAGCATGTCCAAATTATTTTGTTTGTCAAATATTATTTTCCACATTTAATTTCTGATTTTATTTTCTAAAAGGTATTTATTTCTAAATAGAAATAATCGTAACAATTTGTTTATATTTCATGTAAAACATATCTATATTTAAAAATCAGTTAAATCCAAGCTACTAATAATTAATAGATTTTGCCACCGTGCATAAGAAAAAGTTAATTATTACTTTATTAAATATATAAAAAAATGCATTTTTATATATTTGTGTATTTTATAATTTAAAAATAGCCCTAATGGAAATTTTGCTAACTGAAATAATTGATCCATCAATAATTATTTTTATTTTTATTTAGTTTGATATTTACCAGTGGAAAATTAATTATTACATTTTTTTTAGTTACTTTAAAATATTACATAAAATATGTATATGAAATGTAACCAGTAACAAAGCGAAATATTAATGTATCGGCTGATAGTTTGAATTTTCTTCTTTATTCACTATATTCTAAGCGAATTGATAGCTGTATTTATTTTGTTAACAATTAATATAATGATCACTTATTTTGAGTAAAGTTTTTATAATCACTTTCAATTTTTGCTTAAAATAATTTTCCTTTACCTTGCTTCACTATTTTATTATTTGATTATTATTAATTAATTATTGATTGATAATTATCAACCCCTTGAATTATCGACCAATTAATCCACAAATATGGGGGATTATAGTAAATTATAACCAGCGTTTCGAAGCGTAATAGGTAGCGTCAATGCATCGCATCTCGTAGATCGTAAGTTCGCGCCCGAATCAGCTCGAAAAATGTTGTTAAACGTTTTAATAGGTAATATAATTTTAATAGGTTAATTTTTAAATTAATTTCACGTTAAAATCAAGAAACCAAACAAGTAAGAAGGAAAAGTTATTTTTCTTTAGCACCGAATTTTAAATCTGCGTTTTTATTATGAGTTGCAAATTCAGGGGTACAAACTGTTAAATTTTACTTTCGTTTGTTATTATGAGTACTCTTGATTGCTGTCTCAATTTTCTTTTCTTCTAGTACGGTCGGGACTCGAACCCACGAGCCCAATGTATTAGTCCAAATATTAAAGTAATGAATTTCGATATACATATATATATAATTATATAATATACATATACATATACATTTATATTTAATTAATATGTACTTTCTATTTTTTTTTTATCCTCAATTTTAGCCATATCGGCTATTGCGGAAGGGTACGAACAGTGATGAGTAGGCCCATCGCTTAGTAGTTGCCGGAAACAATAGTTCGATCAAGAATAGGCCGCGACAAAACAAAGGGGAGTGAACGAATTGGAATCTCCCCTCGTTCTAAAAATTTTCAGGTGGACCAGGAGTATAAAAGTAAATACCGCGACGAAAACGGTTTATTTCTTTTAAAAAACAAATAATAAAAAAAAAACAAAAACTATTTGCCATCCGCACGTTAACCTGCGCTAAATACGCGATCTGACCCACATAAAACATTAAAAACGATAACAAAATAAACAAAAAAAAAAGAAACTAGCAACGAAATTTTTCTGACCTAGCCGCGTTCGCGAGGGAATCATCATGGCTGATTCCAAAGAAATCCCTTAATTATAACCTGCTTAATTTTCTCTAAAGTAGAAAATTGAGGCAGTAATCAAGAGAGTGTTTCCGCAAGGAAACAAGGATTTTTTTTAAAAAGAAAAATATGTACCGGAAAAGAAAAAAATGATTTAGATAATATTTTCTTTAGCGATTTCAGCAAAAAAATTTAACTATTTTAAGTATTCGATTTTTTTAGTGCGGGGAAAACTAAGTAAGATTTAGAGATGTTAATGTAGAACAGATTGTGTTCTAAACGAGAAAAAATGACAAAATCGAAAGTTCGTGTCAAAAACATATTATATAGATGCGAAGCGTTATATATATAGTAAATAATGACCTTTACTAATAAACTTTTATTGGCTTAACAATAATAGAAATATTACTTAGAAAGATTCGGTTTACCTGCTTTTGATGCGAGGGTTCAGGGAAAACACTAAATTTATACCATTGAAGAATTCTCTTTCATAAAGAAAAAAGGGAATTTTCGTCTTGGAGCGGTTTAAGACGGCTAATAAAACGAAAAACATAACTGCACCGCATAAAACTTTCCTTCTGGAAGTAGAAATTTTTTTTAGAAAGTAACCAATTGTAATGAAATTTACAACATTCAAAAAAAAAAAATAATAAAATCGCCAAATTGTTCAATCTTAACAGAAGTTTAAATAATAAATTCCCTGCACCGTTTCCCTCACCTTAATTGAATAAAAAAATAAATCGTGACTGATATTTAAGCTCTTGCCACAAAATTATAAACAATATTACATAAAACTGTTAAGGATTAAACATTTAAAAATTTTTCTCTTCCTTTTTCTCAGAACCGAAATTATAAATTCTGAAAATTAAGTAAATCACACTAAAAAAAAAAATTGTTTTTTCGAATTAATTAAAATCAATTCAGGGTGGTACATGCTCAAGTGAAAAGCAATGAATTTCTAATTTTATCTTTAACATAAAAACAAAAAAATCCGACAGTATAATAACTTTTAGGTAATTTAAATAAAAACGTAAAAATTTTAAAATAATAAATAATCCATCATTTAGAATTATTAACCAATTTGTAATAATAGTAAAATCGTAATTCATTAGGATCGAATTTTCTTATTAAAATAAAATTTATTCAAAATTAAATGAATTGAAATAAATTCAAATTATAAAACGTTCTTTTCAGTTACCCGGGTGAACATTAAACCAAAGTTTTCTTATCGTGAATGTCATTGCGTCATGCAGTGCAAACCATAACATATTTTCACATAGCTTCATATAGACTAATATACAGTTACATCCGGTCGAGTGAAAAATAAAAATATCAAGTTCTAGTTTGAAGTTTAAAAGAAAAATATCTTATTACCTAAATATTCTGGCTACTCAGAACTAAACTTTGTTGGTCTCACCCGAGTCAGCAAGTAATAATAGTGTAACTTAAGAAATTAACTTCGAGATAAATACAATGAGTTCCGAACGCACAAACGCAAGCGTGTTTTAAAGATTATTAAATTATGTGACTTAAAAATTTTAAAACTTTTTACCTAGAATACCTTTGACTAAATTTTTCTATCATGTTATTACTATTTACAATTTTTCTTTTTAAGTAATCTAATAAAATTTTTCTTTGCAACTTTAACTAATTTAACCAATGCACAGAGATACCTTCTCAATAAGTAAAGCATTGATGTTAAATAATAATAGAACAATTAAATAATTACAAATTGCTGCAGTTGTTATGTTTCCTTTTAATAATTAAATTTTCTTTTATTCTTTAAACAATAACATAATTAAGAAAATTCCAAGAGATAAATTGATACAACTAACTTTACGATTAAAATACATTTGTTACACAGAAACAGTAAAAATTCATCATAGTTGTTTGAAAATTGATTTTCTCTTTTATTCCAGAAGGAAAGAACTGGAAACCAATTAGTTTATATTATTTTTACAAATTGTATTAGCATAAAATTAAATATCTTAAATATTTAAAATAATAAAGTAATTCTGACATTTTTGAGTGCTAATAGGGGTAATAACCCTTATAAATGTTAACCTTAAGCCTCCGCATCAAAAAAAATACAGGTAGTAGGTAGGCAGGTAAAGGATGCGTAACTATCATAAACTTATAGGCTTAAAATGAAACATAGAAATTCTGTGTAGGAGCATATAGTTTTGCGAACTTCAATAAATGACGTTGGAAATATGATACAATATTTAAAAATAATGTAACCGCGAGAAAAAATTTTTTTTTTTTTCGAATTTCTAGCATTTGTATATAAAAGTGGCACTAGTATTGGGGGAGATGGGTCCCTTTCGCTTCGAGTGACCGGACCTTTGTGAAGTTAAGAAATTCAAATTTTAAAATACAAATTTCTAAATCAAACGTAATAGAGTTTAAATTTTTCTAAACAAATATTACTATAATAATGGTTGAAGTAGTTATAAAATTAAACTTTGTAAGAAAAAGAAAACGATGTTCTAATTTTAAAGTTTCAAAACATTCCTTATATATATATATATGTTTCCAAAATCTTTGGAAAATCTTTTAACATTATGTACAAATCATTATTTTTATTAATCCATGTTTTAAGTTTTCCAAATAATTAATAAATTCCGATCAAAATTCAAAATTCACAAAGCAATACGTTAACATAGTATTTAATCTATTTAAATCAATCATTTACGTTTTTTTTTAAAAAAAAATTTTTCTTTAATAAATTATGGTCAAAACATAATTAAAAACCCAAAGAAATAAATTCAACTTAAAAATAATTATAGTAAAATGTAACAACAGTAATTTTAAGATGCTAATAAAAGTTAAAATTATTTTTAAAATTCGAAAATATGTAAAAAAAAAAAACTACAAATTTGGTAAAAATTTTACATCAAAAGTAATAAATATGAATTGTATAAATATTTAACTCGAATATAAAGACATCGTCTAATAATTCAAAAATCATCAATGTTTAAAATTTAAAAATAATATCTATGAATAAAACCAGTCAAGCGTAAAACGTACTCGTTTTCGAACAGTGAGACTGAAATTCTTTGCGCGCGATAACGCACATTTCAATCTCTACGTTGAAGTATACGTTGTATGTGCTAGCGTGCTCTGTTATAGCAGCTCGAGTTTGAAGCAAAGTGACGTCATGCTGGCTTGTGCTTACAGTACGCTCTAAGCTTAAAAGCATATACACTTTATGGTATCTAAATAAGTGCTGTTGGAAACCTTTTACTTTGAAATTAAAAACGTTTTCATCCAAAATAAATTTAATTTTGATAAAATATTGTTTTCCGCCATAATTTTGTTAATAATTTTTTTTGTTCGGATCAGAAAAGCCCCTTCACAACATTTTTTTTAAACTAAATAATGCCACTTCAAGCTTATGAATAGAATATAAAATGATAAAATGATTGTGCACATAATATACTAATTTAGAATAAAATTTAATTAATTCAATCCTTTTAATAAATTCATAGTTTTAATTTACACGCTCATTAATCATTAATAAAATTAAAATGAAAACTATGACAAAATTCAACTTGATTAATTACAATGAATATAAATTTGTGAAATCAAATATAAAAGTTGCAAACATTACTCTATTTAAAACTAACAAATTTGCATGTTATAAGAAGATGATTATTAAATATTAGTTAATTCTATCTCTATGAAATTCTAGTTTTTTGTACCGCGTCCTCATTAGTCGATGAATAATTTTAACATAAAAATCTTTGCACAAATGGTACAATCGCAGATTATTCCAATAAGAATCACATACAATTAAATTTTAATAAATAACTTTTAAGGAAACAATATATAACACCACAAACCAAAGTTTGAAATAAAATTATTTACTAAATTACATTTCAAGAAGATAAAACCCCTTTAACAGAAAGTAAATACGGGAGTAATAATATACTCCTATAATTAATGAATGTTTTGTTTAGAAATTTAAGAAAACCTGAAACGTCCCAAAATTAAGAGAATTTTTCTTTTCTTTACTTAATTAAATTAATAAATCTAAATAAACAAAAACATTATTGCAATATTAAACGTAAAATTACAAATTGTAAGTTGTTTTATTACAACATTCACATAGAATAGAAAACTTATCATAAAAAAAGAAGGCTGAAAACAAAAGATCTTGAATTTCAAACTTAAAAGAAATATAATGCGTTCGCACGGCGGGAGTTTGGTCGCTGGAGTGAGGGGATTCATTTTCACCGAGAATTAAATATAAAACCACAAGTTTCGTGCTGAACTGTAGCAAAGTACAATTGGATATTCTCTTATCTAACTAAACTTAATGCTTTTACACAGTTAATTCTAAAAAAACCTGCGAGATGCGAAATAATCAACTAAGCTAAAATATAAAAAACACTCGTAAACTAGTGTCTATGCGATCCGTAGTTAAGCGTACCACATGAGAATTTTAGAGATAATATAAATAACTTGTTGCAAGCATGACGAGAAAAGTCTTGTCTTGAAGTTTCTATAACATTTTAACTTGAATTTTGATCAACGAGTTTTCTGTTGACGCTTCCTTTCATCTAAGGTGCTAACCTTGTCCTCGAGGGGAGACGTTAGCAGTGACAAATTAAGGCGTTTAATTAATTTTTAAAAAACAAATTGACTTCCTCGCCATGCACTAACAAGGATAATAAAATTTCATAGAATACTAAAGGAATTTGATATGCGCTAAAATATAATAAAAATAAAATTCCGAAAATAGGGAAAATCTCTATATGCGAATCATACAATGGTTAATCCAATTATTTTAAAAATAAATTGAAATTAAAAGTAGTTTCAAAATTATTAGAATTAAGATAGAAAAATGCATGCAAATTTGCTCGCATTAATTAATAGATTAAGTACAAAGGCATCAATCACCTGCGATATTTTTAAATAAATAGCAAAGTATCTGTAGATAAATAAAATGCTCGCCAATTCGCAAGCATTTATCCAAACGATATCTAGTAAACAATAGCAATTCGTACGACTGATAAATTAAGTTGGCAAATAAATCTAATATATTGCCAATTTTTAAATTTAAAGTAAGTGATTTAACAAAATCCAATTATATCATTAACCTTATGCGTACAAGTGATAACGTGATTGGAACCAAAATAAACTAAAGATCGTTTTAAAAATTCAAGCTAAAATACTATTTAATCAAACACGCAAATTTGTTGCCATGCGGTACTAAAATTTTTTTTAAAAAAAAAAAAAAAACCTAAGCATCAACTTAAAATCTTAGAGAAACTTTCTAGAAATAAAAGCATTTAAGCAATTTAATAGTATACAATCACATTAAATCCTCGCGCTAAGATTGAAATAACTTTTATAACAATTTTTCCGGTCGATAAAACCTCTAAAAAAATTACCGATATGATCACCGAAGTCTGTACATATCCATTACCATCCGTGCGGAATAACTTATGGTAACGATCTATAATCAATATCATTTATGGTGATTCCAATTTGAATTTAGTATCTACCGCTAAACCAAAAACTATTAAAACTCTAAACTAAGGTAATTCAATTTCGACTTTAACAATACAATTCGATAATTAATTATGCAAAGACTTTTTAATCACTTTCATTATTTGTTCTCTATCTGTTTTCCATTATTTTAAAAATAAATTAATATTTATAATAATAACTAATAAGTAACCAAATCACTAGGCATTCTTCGAATAAAAGTTTTTGTTTATGAATTACTGCAAAATAAATTATATGATCTACCTGTATACCATTATAATACTCAACTAAATTTACAAATCAATATTAAACAGGTAATTTAACAGTAAAACACTTAAACAGAAAAATAAAAGAACTGTTTAAAAATTACAAGCTAAAATTGCTCAAATATTTTAATTTAATAATGTAAATCATTCTGTTACGTAAATACTAATAATTAATGCCCATTCACAGTTAACTCTTTATTTTAAATAATTTTGAAACTAAAAATTGAAACAACCTCGATATGTTTTAAATCAATTACAATTTGTATTTATAGTTAATCGTAATCGGTATAAAAAAAATTAAAGTATTATTAAACCCCTTGTATTTAATTAAAATTCATATGTTACAATATATAGATAAAAATATAATAATTTTCAGGCTATACCGTAGAACTCAACGTCTTCTGTTACCAACGTTAATTTCGAAATTTAATGCTTACTAATAATATAAAAGAATGCTGCATGCCGAAATATGATAGAAATTTAACGCGATTTGTCGTTTAAAAATTAACTGTCGTTCTCACGTTGTCACCTAAAACACGTAAGGCGATAAAACAGCGTTGCACTAACTGTTACTTCCCCCGCGGTATTATAACTAGTATTTCAAATAATACACAAAATAGAATATATCATCTCATATATTTTAATAAAAACCGCGTAAACGAATTGCTATTGTGCTAAATAACACATTTATAGGTATATATCTAAATAAATACTTTAATGGAATTTCGTGAGTTTCAGATGAACATATTCAACCTATCCAAATCAGAGGGAATAATTACGCTTATCCAAGTAAATGAGTGGCAGGTATGCATATTTTAATTAATATGCATCCCATTTAGTCTTAACCATTTGTAGCATGAAGCATTTAAGATAAATCTAATACTATAATAGAACCGTAGTAGCTTAATCCTTAATATTAAGTTTAACAAATTCAAATAAATTTTGGGCGGAGTCACTAAATAAATTTTTAAATCTAGCCGCGTTGAAATATAGTAATATTTTTCAATTCCAGAATAGTTAATAGCGTATTTACTGGCGAATATCTAACGAAAATTAAACAAACGTCTAATCGGATCTTTCTAACTTACATAATTAGTTTTGTAATTCGATTTAATAAAAAAAAAAAGAAAAACACGAATTAATATAAAAGCTGCTTTATTGTATATAATAGGACTCTTGCACTAAAGGCGCAAGAGTAAGAAAAGATTAGTTGAATGTAGGATTTCTTGTACTAAGGTTCAAGAAAAACAATAGAAAAGAAAACGGTACCTAGACAACTGCAGTTAGTAAGTTAGGTTAGGAAATATTTGACTTTCATGGTAGTGGGCAGATGGTCCACGCACGATGGCTTATAGGACATGACTGATCACCATGTTCTATCATAGAAAAAGCAACCATGATTAGTCGAATCAGATGTGCGACTCGAGTATAATGCGAAAAACTACAAAATTGAATACAAATGAATTAAAAATGAATGCCATCCCGATGCTTTTTGTTAAGGTCGTGAGATGATGATTATTACCGGATGCTTTTTGTTAAGGTCCGATGACTAAATAAAAAATTACCAAATGAAGAAATATGAAAAAAATCGCGTAGCTTAATCTCGTATACTATTTGTGATTACTCACTGTAGTATAATTAAGCCGTCGGGTACGCGCTGGGGAGTACAGATGCAATAAGCATACCCTGGCCGGTTGATATTCGAGCGCTATTTGTGATCAACCACTGTAGCATAATTAAGACGTCGAATGCATCGCAAGGGAATACAGATGCCCACAGCATACGCTTGCGAATGTTATTCGAGCACTATTAGGGAATACAGATGCCCACAGCATACGCTAATAGTATAACTAAAGCAAAATAATTACAAATACAAAAAGAAAATAAAGGTAAAAAAAAAACAATGAAAATATGATACAATGGAATGAATATATATACCAAAAAAAAATAAGGGAAAATACAAATATTTTCCACTGCTTCTGTTGATTCCAATGAAACGTCACTGTATAGGACGGGAGCTGACTTGATCAACATACAGTGGAACGTGATGGAAATTTTCAACGTACTGTGGTATCTAACGTCACCGTATGGGGCGGAAGCCAGGTACACAGTGCAATATTTCCTATAATAAGGGGGAATACACATACGGTTTTACGCGGGAAAGGTTTACTGACGCAATCATCAAATAGCTTTGAGAAATTTAACATTCTGTTTTAGAGTGGAAGCCAAATTTGCATTGTTGTTGATGATTGCCTAAAGTAGCCATTTCAGGGTTACGAATATGACAGTGAATTTTTTTTTCTCTCAACTTATAGGGGGGACCGTAATGTAATTTTACAATCGAAATACCATGAGTTAAAAATATATTATTATAAAATGAAAATAATGATGAACAAAATATAAACTACGACAAATAACAAATAATAAAACAGAAGTGTACTGAATCAAAAGAACTACACGAAAAATATATACATTAGATAAATATTAAAAAGAAAACAATCTTGTACTAGAGGTTCAAGATAATTACGAAATAAACTTACGTACCAAACTAATTCCAAAATTAATAAAGCAGCACTGTTAATTATTACAAATAAAAATAAATTTTTCTTTTGAGAATTACCATAAAGTCTTTCTAACGATAAATAAAGATTATAAAATGTCATTTTGCTTGAAAGTTTCGTTTTCATACTGTTACCTAAATATGTGACTCCGACGCCAAAAAACTGCAAGCGCAAAATCTACAATTTCCAAGTAAAAGCGTTTAAGTAAAAAAAAATAATCACCGATAAAATGATAGACCTTTAACGAAAATCAGTTAGACCAAAGTAAGCAACTATAAAATTTAAATTAAGTACGATAAGTCAAATCTTTTAGAAAATAATGAAAAATTTTTCTCATAAAGTTATAATATTATAGTTCACTATAACTCTCAGGTACAATTTCACTTTACTAAAATAAGACTCTGACACTTAAAAATTTAAAACATAATTTGATCCGTATTTTCTAGCGAATTCACGGTAAAAAAAAAGGGGGGGGTAAACAATAAGATAAAGAAACATAAGATGCGTTCCTAGAGTTAGACGTAGTTTTAAAGTAGGGAGGAATATATAAGAATTACATTTAAAAAGTGGTAAACCTTCAAAGAAGGGAAACCGTCCCACCAGTTTTAGAATATATAAAAAGTAGAAACAAAACAATGATTATCAGTCGTGTTTCAACAGCCGTTTCAACAAGTTATTCTAAAAATTTAACTCAGTATTTTCATAAAGTGTAACAGTTAGGACAGTAGATCTAACAACGAAGAATTAAGTATAACATAAAAATACAGTGTTTCGTGCGTTCAGGTCTACGTATAAAATATACCAAGGTAACCTCATTTTTCTTTTTCTTCTTTTTATTTTTCTTCTATGATAGTCTGTGTATATCGTACATCATTTAATTAATTTCTTTCTAAATAATTAATTTACCACTTTATTTTTATTTTAATTATTAATTGTTTTAATTTTAGATCAAACAATTAAGTCTATTTTTTTTTTGTGTATTAATTAAAATAAATTTTTTAAAGCTTGTGTGTTTAGTTTAAACACAGTAATTCCCTATGATGACATAGTTTATCCGGGTATCGCTGACTGACTACTAAGTAATCCGATCAGCCCCAGTAGCGAAAATATGCACCGTGTCTTGTAAAGTAGACAATATCATAAAATAATGATAGTCAGATTTAGATGTAATACCTCATGTTTTTCTATAACGAAAAAAATATAAAACTATTGATCTAATATTGATAACTCCATCCAAACGCAGACAGATTTGAATAATTGTATTTCCTAAATGGAATATCAGTCTCTATCTCTACTCGTATATTTAGCTGTAATAGTAATAGTAATAATGTATCACCTTTAATTTATTATTTTAATGACTTTGAATTTAAAACGCCGATTGTTCAGGATTCACCCTAGCTAAAGATTGATTGTCGAGGACGACAATTAAACTTAGTAAGGGGGGGGAAGTCTAGGAGTGACTGGCCTATATTAGTACATTGAAAGATTTATCAATTCATTTTGTGTTTTGTAGTTCATTTGTATTATTTATTTTATTTCGTAATTATATTTATTTATTATTTGACTGTTTATATTCATTTTCATATTCATATTCATATATTTTTATATCTAAAATTCTTAAAAATAAGCCGAAACCAAATGGATGTTTAATTAAAATTTCTTCATTCTCTAGATGGAAAACGATTACATCTTCAATGGATAGGTAACTCGAACCACTTTTAAGTATCCATTTAAATAAAATCATGAGTAATAGGGTAGTGTCCGTTTTTAAAGTATGTATGCACTACTCTAGGATCAGTTGTGTCCGAGTATTTTATTCTTTATTCGAACCCGTGTACGCCTCCAAGGAAAACCTAGGCTCATAGGATTTCTATCAATATTACTTTGGTTCTATCTTTAATCAATTCTGTGGATAACCGGGTGATTTTTGGGGTATCCATTGTAATTGTAGTAATTCTCACGGTTATGCTCGCTCGATAGGTTACTAAAAAGAGAGACTAATGGTCCTCGGTAACCATGAATAATTTTTAAATTCTAATCTTTTTATTCCTTAAAAGAAGGTTTTTCCAATCTCTTCGTTTCTTTTCTTGTTTTACTCGTGAAGATTTTATTTCTTCTCTTGAGTCGCGATTATCTCTACTTATGTGGAATTAAAAAAAAAAAAGGGAAACAAATATAATACATCAAATTGAAACCTAAAGGAAAATAATAATCCTCACCTCTAATCTTGTAAGCGATACGGCTTTATCTAATTCTTTGCTAGGTTCATGAACTTTTCTAGAAGACGTCATGTTCAATGCATCCTTTATTTTTCCTTTTTAATCGTACAACAGTAGACCCGTTGATTAGGAGGATTGTCCCTAACTTGACGGCGTAAATTCTATTCCTCGGAATTGTTTAGCGATTTTTGCTAGATAATTCTTGAATTCTTAATACCCTCCTAATAGCTTGCCGTTCTCATAGAACTGTAAAAGGGCGTTTCGTTTCTTTCTTTTGTCTAAGTTCCGCTAATAAATAATGCTATTAGGACTAGGGATTCGAACTCTCGCTCCCTAATTTTGTTTGTTTTTGCTAAGGCAGCGGTGTGTATTAGTAGTGAAGCGATTGACACGGACAAAGAATTGTCAGTCAGACGCGTTATTTTATGTTTGTTAGTGTTATAATGTTCAATTTCAATTATTAAATTCCTCTAGCAATAAAAATCATTTTTATTTTTATAAATCATGTACGATATACTACCGTTGAAAATGTTATATTCAATCTTTATAGACCTGAACGCGCTAACATTATCATATTTTCATAGGTATAGGTGCGAAATTTGGGAAGTGACCCTTGCAATCGGAATCTACGTTTAAAACTCAGTTAGGTATTCATTCATTTAGTCTATTTTTACTATTTGGGGTTTTAGCAAGACTAGGTAACGAATAACGAGGACCAGAAGTAGAAATGCCAGACGACACGAATAACGCTCAAAACCGAGACGGACAAGCCGACCCATCCATGTTGATGATGACGGCTATGGCGAATAGCTTCGCTTTACATAATGCCTCACGGGGCCTGCGCAGCTTTGACGGGCATAATATGCCTTTAAAAGACTTTATACAAGATGTTCGCAATGGAAAAGAATATGTGCCTGCAGGAAGTGAAGGACAGTATGTCAAGGCCGTGCTAACGAAGTTGCGCGGGAATGCTAGAGACTGCACATATGGACATTCATTTGCAAACACTGACAGCCTAGTGAATCATTTGAAGACTAGATTCGCACCAGGCAAGACGTATACTTATTATACAACCAAGATTAATGACATGAGGATGAAGCAGGGAGAGACCGTAGGAGATTTCTACGATAGACTTCACATTCTACTCAGTGGAGCCAAGAATGTTCTAAAGGACGACATCCCAGGAGCAACTGATGCTAACCTGAACGATATGATAAAGCCTTTAGAGTATGCGGCTAAAGACATCTTTATCAGAGGACTACCGGCTGACATATCTGTACAGGTAGATGGGAAAAACCCAGCTACGTTAGCTGACGCGTATAAAGACGCAGTGCGAATGGAAACTCGTATGGAAGCTAAAATATTGCCTGACACTAGATATAAGTTTCACGGACAAATGCCCAAGGTGAATTGGGAACAAACCGAATTTTCAACTGTAAACCAATGGAGGCCAAGGAATCCCAACAACTGGAATAATGGACAACATAAGCATCAAAGTGAAAATTGTGCATCTGAACCCATGGTATATCATAATATGCCACCTGGATCTCAACAGAGACAGGGACGCACAAACTATAATGTACAAAGAACCCATCAACCTCAAGTCAAGCAGTTATCGCAAAACTATAACGCGAATAACTCACCGCAAAGGTTCCATCAAGATCGTTATACTCTTCGACCGCAGTATGACCAACAACAACAGCAGGCATTTTCTCAGGATGCACGTTTATACAACTCTTATGGGTTTGGAGAACAGAGACCTTCTACCAACTATCAGTGACCGCAAGGTTCTGCCCAAGGATATAATGCCTATAGAGCATCCAACCGGATGACTCCCAGACAGGCCTAGATCCAGAACAACATCTTGCTGGAAACCCCCGACTATAGAACCATCTTAAAACATATATATGTGGCTAAACCTGTTTAAAACAACTGAATTTCTATTACAGGCTTGCAACACCGGTATGAAATTCCAAGTTATAATGACTGTAACGTGGATACTGACCTTGTATGCAATTCAGCTAACAGGGTATCCATCTCATAAATGGACACCCTTGCAAACCAATCCTGGTATTTACTATGAAAAGAGTGGCACCTCACGACTCAAGCAAGCAGAATGGAAACTTCTAATACATGTGAACACCGACATAATCGACTCCCAAGTAGACTTAACTAATGCTATAAATCAATCGCTTAGCACTGGCCGTGAGAGACTCGCCAAATTAAAATGCCAACCAAAACTCGCTGACCAGAGAACAACAGCCGTCGACCTTTACAGAGAATGCGTAAAAACTTCTCCAGCGAGGATTGCGAAAACACACTGAACTCGCTCGTGCTATTACAAAAGCAGGACCAAACTCATGATCTTAGAAATCAAGCCAAAGAGCTGTTAACACGATTACATTTTCTAACTAAAGCTAGCACCAGCCAAAAGACTATAAAAGGGTCTATGACACCTCTAAGCATCATTGGCAATATTAGTAGCACCCTTTTTGGGCTGGCCACCGAAGACGAAGTAAAGGAAGTACACCAAAATATTAATAAATTGCTAGATGATAATAAAGAAATCATTAAACTGTCTAACCAAAAGACTCATTTGATAACAGCAAATTTCAAAAACCTCGAGAATATCACCAGTAACCACGCTGACGCACTCAAAAGTTAAAAAAAAAAAAAGAAACAAAAAACCCTTCAGACGCTCGAATCGGAGCAGCAACGAGATTCCTATTTAAGAAGCCTCACTGTGCATCATAGCCGTTTACCCATAGCTATCGAGCGAAACCAAGAGATTTTGAAAAAAAAAAAACTAATTGATTTAGTCAAAACTTTAATACAAGGGAAACTACCCGGCGACTTATTGACGCCCCGACTCCTAGCTCAAATAAGCCAGGATATCACTGAACATTCGAGTGACTGGGATTTACCTATGTCTACTAAACACATAACACCAGAAGAGATAGCAAGGATCGCCAAGATAGATGCTGTGTTTGACAACAACCGATTAATAATAGTATTATACCTGCCTATGGTTGAAACAGAACCGTATGTGCTGTATCGCATGTACCCTCTATTGACCGCGCAATCATAGAAAGATCAACATCTTGGTTATGCGAAAATCAAACCAACTCACGCGTTGTTAGCATTAAACGAGAAAAAAAAAATAACAAGCAATATGTAAAATGCGACCATGACTATTTACACGAGTGCACAAACCATCTCTATGGTTTAATTGGTGAAACTCATTGGCCTTTATTAGACGTTCCAACCTCTACAGATTGTGAACTTTTACCATCGACGCAACCTACCGAAAACCACTTTAAACATTGCACTATAGTTTATCTAACTAAGCCCAGCTCTCAACATAGTTACCTGCACAACGAGGCCGCATGGCTGTACTCCTTGGTTGAACTAACAACCGTCAGAGTCACATGCAATCAACAAAAGGACCAGATACTACAACTGAATGGGACTGGTAAATCCAAATACATGACAGTTCTACTGGGCGGACCACTCAAGTGACTCTGGGGATATGACAACTCGCACGAGTGCGGAGTTCTACACCTACCAACCGAAATTACAGCTGGAAATCGCAGACTTACTGACCGGAAATATTCCGAATAACATCCTAAGTCATGAGGAGTTACCTTCAATTTTGCGACCTGAAAACAACAATCGTTGGAATAATCAGAACATGCGATAGATTCCAGCCAAACTCGAAGAAGTTGCGCGACATAAAATTGAAAACAACCACGTCCGACATACCATATATGGGAGTTATGGATTGGGCTTATTGTTGTTCACGGCGTTCACCAGTTTAGCCATAAGGACCATCAAGTGTAAACGTACCTCTGGTACACACCCCTTGAACAGGCCGACGCCATCAATCAAAAGACGAACAACTCAATCTAACACTCCCACTAAACCAACCAAGACCACTGACACGACCAGTACTGGAATGAAACAATACGCTGCACTAGACAGTTGAAAATTGACTTTTGACGTCTCTATTCCAGACAAGCAACCTTGCCAGGATGCCGACGAATGAGACAATGCAGCTGACAAATAACAAGGACCAGACCCTTTGGGAAATCGTACGAGATCTCGAACGACAAGGGCCTGTCAAACAAATAACGACGCTAGAATACGTTAACCATAAGTATACTAGACTCCAAATAAATTTTTTTTTGATCAGTTTTCTTCAGAAAAACCCACATCTAATGATAAAAATGACTCTACGAACATTGACCCTAACCGACTTTTTTGTTTAGTAACAAAAAATGACACAGTACAGACTTTAGCTTCTGTATTTAGACCTTATGGATTATTAGACTACGTACATGTCACTCGTGGAAAGATGACTGAAAACCGGTACGGATACGTAAGATTCATACATAAAACTGACGCTCAAACAGCTTTGCTACATACCCGTAGTCAATACGGAGCAAGACAAGCCGAGCCCTTACGACAGAAACGTAAACGGAACGAAACTCATAACAGCTGGACTAGGTGCAGTAATTGTAACCATGACATTACTACACAATATAGACGCACGCATATGCTGTTGTGCCATGACCAACAACCCCACACAAACAGTTCCGAAAGACGGCACGATGACCACATTTACTTTATATGCAACCTGTGTAAGAAACCAATTACAGGTAACTACGCATTGCATAGTAAAGACTGCGTTCACACGCAAGACATACCTATACTACCGGAGACCACCTTTAACCAGGTGTCCGATGCGACTGAGTTACAACCTAACTCATTGACATGGGCAGACGTGGCTACCAATAATGCGGCCCCGCCCATTGCTTCTATACCTTGCGACAATGCTAAAAAGCATTCTTTTTCCTTGACGGAGTATAAAATGCTCCAACAGGCAATACGCCTCATCCTCAATCCTGCAGAACCTAAACCGCTTGCTTTATATGTAGAAAACCTAGAACTTGACTAACAATTCAAATAAATTTTTTTTTTATTATTTTTACTATTGCTAATTAACATATAAATAGCATTTAATTAACCAGTGCATGCGACTAACTCGACAAACCACCATAACAACATTTTAATACACTTTTGTTTTAGGTAATGAAACGAGAGGCAAACTCCGACAACTGCCAGTATAAATTGCTGGCATATACCAACATCAACCGCCCAAGGTATGACCAGGTTCGACCAATGTGTATATCTACGTTATGGGGCAGCGATAAAAACAAAAATCAACCCATCTACAGGGGGAGCAAACGGAAGAGGACCCCGCTCCTCCTGTGAAGACGGTACATCACCATCTCAAGACGCCAACAGAAGATAAAAAAAAAAAAAAAAAAAAAAAAAAGAGAAGGGAATTCTCCTCTTCAAACAAACACTTAAAATACAATGTTTCAAATCTTGATAAAATTTTTTTTTAGTTCAGTTTATAATCTTTCTTTCTTTGCGTAAAATTACCGTAAAATTATTTCCTTTTGCTCTTAAGTTTAAAGATGTTGCAAACGTTAAAGAAATTCTTAGTTTTAACTTATTCACCTACTGCACTTAGATTATATTTCTATTCAAATCAATAATTGTAAAGCGGAATCCCTATCCCTTCCTAAATGTTTAAAATTTTACCAAGCCAACCCACCTTATGATATAAGCTGTCATCAACCATTTCTTCCATCCGCTATTTTGTTTTTCTTAATCCATATAATTATTATGTATATTTAACTTTGTGATGCAGGTTTTCTTGGAATCCCATGCCTGCTCCTGCGTGACCTTCTACTACCGGGGACGGCAGTTTTTTTTAGTAAGGGGGGGTGTTAAGTGACACCATTCTCGCCTCCTAATTTTCTTTATTTATCTATTAACTCTTAAAATTATTCTTTTAATTTATTACAATGATGAGGAGAAATGGGTCTTAAAAGCATCAAGGCCAATTTCTTTTCACGCTGTTATCAATTTTCCAAGAAGCCAAGCTCGATCGTTGACGGGAGCCTTTGCTTCGTCTCCACTCTTTCTCTACTTCGTTGAGTTGAAGTGGGGACTTAGCGTCGGTTCCCATGCATAAGACGGGTAAGAGCAACGGAGAGAGAGCTACCTTTCTCTGTCTTCGCGCTCTCCCCCACAACAATTAAAAACGTTTGAAGCTGGCTTGACGAAAGATTGTCAAGCGAAGAAAAATTTTCTAGAGAGAGACGCGCGCGACCAGGCCTAAGGGCAGTACGTGTAGGCTGCAGCCCGCGAGGCTGCAGCTGCAACTTCAAATTTCCACCTTGTCACTGTGTAGCTTTTAATTAAAAAAATTAACGACACGAATTCCGTGGACAACGACCCGAGTTGTCATACACGTGGATTGAAGTGCACCGGTGGTGTAGATATACCGACAAATAAGAAAAAAGGGAAGCAGATAATCAGAGGCCAACGCAGCCAGAGCAGGCATGGGAGACCAGGAAAGCCGGCAATGCTGCTCCGCCGGCCACCCTTGTCATCAGCAGATAAGTTATTTTTAAAATTATTATAATAAATAATTTTATACAATATTGCATAGATACTAAAAGGAAATCAGCGCACCTTGCGTTAGAAAATTTTCGCGGGTTGACAATAAATTATTTGTAAAGATTTTTAGAATGTACTTTTGTTGAATTCATATAAGTGAAAAATTTTATTTAAGTATGTAACTTTATTAGAGATATATTGTGGGAGTTTTGCAAGTAATTGTTACTCAAGTGGATTTATTAAACTAATAAAGAATGTCCGACATATTTCAATTTTATATCACTGACCTTTATTATAAGAACGACGTAAGCTGTTATGATTCGGAGCTCGGAGATAGGATTATATAGTTAGGGGCCGTCGATAAAATTAAATAATTTTCTTTTTTTAAGTTATCTAAAAAAATATTTTTTAATGTACTTCATAACAATTAATAAATATGCCACAGAAATAAGTTGCTTGGACAGACATTGAACAGAATTAGACGTTAAAGTAATAATTATTTTAAAAACTACATATTTTTATGGAAATTCAAATGAATAGAGAAACAAATCAATCCTTTTCATAATAACACTCATAACTGATTTTTATAAGGTATACTTTAATTTTGAGTAAAATTTGGTACGATTAGGTATTTTCATATAAATTATGTGTCCGTACTTTAGTATATAAATCATGTATATTAGGCAGTTAATTGCATACGAAAATCGAGTTTAGCACGTTCAATTAAAAAATCTTAAATTTAAATAAAAACGTCTGAAGTAAGTAATTTTTACATGAGTATCCTCCGTTATTGGAATTAAGTAATTATTTTTAGTACTTAGAAACGGTGTAAAAATAAATTGTACATTGTCTTTTAAGATAACATAATGCCCGTCAAATATATGTATTTAAACATTAAGCTGAGTTCCGCGCATTGAATTGAAAAAAAAAACAAAAATAATATGTAATTCTTATGCGCATCACATTAGAGGAAAAAAAATAAAAACTTTTCGTATTCTATTCTTTGAAAATTTATTTATGTCACATGATTAGAAAAACCTTTGTGACTCAATCATTCCTTTAACTTAGAGTTATTATTGTGATCGGAGTGTTTATTTTATGACATTTTCGTATAGATCAGGCCGAATATACTCCTTAGATAAAAGCTCTCAACTCCGGAAGGTGAAAATAAAATTAAATGTATGAAGGACGGGGTTTTCGTGAGAGATACAACTCTTTAGAAAAACCCGTCCTAACACTGAAATAATAATAGGCGATAAAAGTAGAAATAAAGTTTTTATTCCAAAAATTACTTTAAATACAGGAAATAATTCTTCATTACCATTTATTCTTTAAAGAAAACAATTTCCAATTATATTAGCATTTGCAATAACTATAAATAAACCACAAGGTCAAAGTTTCGATAATGTAGGCTTATTTATAAGAAGACCATTGTTTTTAAATGGTCAATTGTACGTTGTTTTGTCAAGATGTAAAACTTTTAATAATATTTATATTCAAAATAATTTAGATGATACATCCAAAATAGATAACATTGTTTGGACGGAAATTTTCAATAAATAATTTATTTAAATTCTTACCATTTTTATTAATTCATTTCATTCAATTTCAACGATTAATTGATTTTCAAATTTTATTTTGTTGAGTAAATTTGATTCACTTAAAGGGTATTTTATTTTTATTTCACTAAAATTAAAGATTTTTTTCTTTTGTAAAACTTGTTTTAAATTAAATTGAAAGCTAAAACAGTTTCTGCATAGCTGTCAGAAAGTAATTAGTCGAAAATATCGGAGTGGTAGCTGTTTCGTAAGCCGCGCTACTCATGATGCGATTTTTGTCGACAAAAGCTAACAAATTTTTCACTGTGAATATTAGTGCGTGCGTAGAGCAAGCGTTCAGCAAAAGCCACTTCAGTGTCGGGTAGGCGGCTAAGTAAAGAGTTAGTAGACTCTTTCTCTTTCTCTCTCCTTCACATTGGAAAATTGCAATCAATGAAAATGTCAAATAAAGCAAAGGTGGACCACTAAAAAGTCATTGATGTAAATTATTAAATGTGTTATGCTTATTATATTTTATTTTTTTTAAATATAATAGAAACAGAATAAAATTAAACTTAAATAAAATTATAAATCCCCATATATAAAATATAATTAAAATGTTTCCCAAGTTTTTTATAAAATTATTATTTAATGAAAATTAATGTTTAAACTTAATATTAATAGGAAAAATGGATGTATTTCAATGCCCGTTTTGCGAAAATTCTTATTCTACATCTGAATTTTTAAAAATACATATAAATAGAATTCATATTAAAACTATAAGTTGTAGAACATGTGGCTTATTTATTAAAATTAAAAATATTAGAAGACATGAAAGAACTCACGTACGAAAAAAGGTATATGTATTTATTGTAAGAAAAATTTTAGTACGAAATCTAATAGGAAACAAAAATTTACATGCTAAAAAATAATTTATTTTTATACAAAATATATGTATGAATTATGTATATATAATTAATATTACATATAAAAATTCCAAGAAATATTTTCCAGAAATATTATTTTTCATTTATAAAAGTAAGTTAAAAATTATATAAAATTTTATAAACAATTATATTAAATAATTTTACAATATTTACAAAAATGAGAACAAAAAGATGAAAAAAATTCTAAGTATTTTGACAAAAAAAAAGGATAATACATAAAAATTTTTTAAATTTCTGTTTTCATAATTTTTAGTCATAATAAAAATAGGTAAAATTTTTTTAATACTCTAAATTTATGAATTAAAAAAATTTTTGAATTTCTAAATACTGTTTAATAGTAAGTATAAGTAATATTTTTTTGTATATTTAAATATATTAAATTTAATATACATATTATTTTTAATGTTTTATATTTCAGCGAACATATTTAAAAGATGTTATTTTTTATTTTTAATATATAAATAAAAAAATTATTTTTTTTTTTTATTTATTTATTAAAATAAAAACATTTTTTAAAAATGCGAGTGGAAATAGGCCTCCTGGGGAAACCACTAAAAAAACGCACCTACATATATACCTCGGTATTTAAAAATACTAGGTGGTGTCGAAAATATAGAAATATTTTTATAATACAAACTTTATAAATTTAATAATTTAGGTAAAAAAACAAAAATTTATTAATGCTACGGACATTTATAAGATATTAGTATTTATGAAAATTGGTTCTATATAAACAATAAAAACTTTTATTATATAACATCATGTAAATAAGGAAAACACAAATGGGTTTGTAATAAATATTTAAATATATTTTTGAGTATAACTTAATATATTTTAATAATTATATTTGTTACAGTTGATAAAAATAAAAAAATAAAGATAATGTAACCTAAATAATAAATAGGGGGTTGGCGAGCGGAGCGAGAGCAGTAGGGGTATATCTCTAGTATATATATATATATATATATATATATATATATATATATATATATATATATATATATATATATATATAACATCGTAGATTTGACATAGATATCGCTCGCATTACAATTTTATTATCTTCCATTCTTAGTTTCCTTATATATCAACTTGGAAGCCCTCTCACCACTTGCGAGCTTCAGAAAATTAACGACGCCACCAAGCGGTAACATCATCAAATCATTGAATTAATTAGAATTTGTTGATATAAGTAAATGAATTATTTGAATTGAAAAACTTTTTTTTATCGAAGCCATCAAACCTAAAAATTCCAAGTTCGATTCCAACATGAAGATTTTTTTTTTTTTATTAGCGATTAATATAAAAATAATTAATTGAATTTTTTCATTGAATAAAATAATTTTAATTTGTGTTTTAATAGTTATTTTTTATATTTGTTTAGTATATAGTTATTTTTGAAATGATAAAATAAAAATTTCTTAGAAGAATTAATCAATATTAAATAATCAAATGATAGATTTATTTAATTTAAATTATTAATTAACAATCGTACTGCAGTATTATTAGTTAACTGTAGTTGTACTGCAGCCGCTATCAAATTTATTGTATTGTACGACTAATTATTTATTCAATGAAACAATGATTTTATTAAATTCAAAAAATCTGAAATAGTTTGAATAGGTTATTTATTTAAAATATAAAAATATTTTGTTAATTTGAATAAAATACTTTTTTATTATAAATAAATATTTTTTTATTCTAATTATTTTATGATTGTCAATTAATTAAGCCAATTTAGATAATATTTTTGTTTTATTTGAATAAATAAGTTTTCAAGATTGACTAGATATTCATTAACATAAGTTTAACTTATAATTATAAATTATGTTTAAAAAATTAAATTGAATAAACCAGAATTTAAGTAAATTATCTTATTGTAATTAAATAATTATTTCATTAACTAAAAATTTATTTGAATTGAATAAATCTGTTTTAGTAAACTTTCTTTAATGCAACAAAATCTGTTGCTTTCATCAAATAGCAGATTTATTTAATTCAAATGAACTTTTTTGATTCGAATAAATAAATTTTTCAATTTGACTGAATATTTAACATATAAATTATCATTTAAAAAAAAAAGAAGTTATTTGTTATTTCCTTGAAACAACAAATTTATTATTCCGAACAAATAAATTTTATTTGAATTAAATAAATGAGAATTTGAGTAAAAGGTTTTATTATTTTTACTAAATAATTTATTTAATTCACCAAAAGTTGTAACGCGGTTTTTTTTCTTTTTAATAAAATTTTTTTTTGTCTTAATGAGAGATAGAAGAAGTTGTTTATATTCACATCTTCTCTCTCACTCTAAGACTATCTTTTCTCTCTTTCTATTCCCTCTTAAAACTTAACAGAATGAAAATGTTAACTACCTTACCGCACACTTAAACGCTGCATACACGTGCACACCAGGACCACGCCATTAAAACCCAGGGTACTAATCCACCTGGTTGTTGATTCTTTGTTCCCGGTGCTGATGCTTAAACCTGTCAACTAGTAACACGTGAGACCGTGTTTTGGAGGTTATGCCCAGGTAGGGACACTCACTAGCACAGACCAAGGCACACATACACACATGGTTGCACTCACGTCACTCACGAGTCACGACGAAAGCCTCGAACAGACGATTCTCACTACTAAACGTGCAGGAGGCGGCGAAACGGCGCCGACGGCACAAAATATATATACGAACACGTGCTCGCGCGAACATGCTATTATGGCGCTCGCGTAGAGTTAGTTAAAAGATAGAAAGAGAGAGAGATAGATAGAAATAGACTGATGTAATAATTAAAGTCGATAAAGTAGGATAGACGCATGTGGTAATAGATAGCACATATATAAAAAAACTTGATTATGATAAAAAGAGATGAAAGATTACTTGATAGGAATTGTAATGAGTCATATTATAGGGGGCGCGCAAAGACTAACGATATTCAAACATAATTTAAATAATAACTTCTGTTTGCTTGTCGTAAACAGTGATGGATTTCGAGGATGCTTTATACATTTATGTATATCTATATATTAGGATATCCTTTAGCCAACTTCAGAGTATACCGTAGAATTAGAGTATAAGCCAGTGATGGATTTCGAAGATGCTTATATGATATCCAACAGCCAACTTCAGAGTACATACTACAGAATAATATATTCTGCTTATACTCTAATTCTACGGTATACTCTGAAGTTGGCTAAAGGATATCCTAATATATAGATATACATAAATGTATAAAGCATCCTCGAAATCCATCACTGGTATAAGCAGAATATATTATTCTGTAGTATATACTCTGAAGTTGGCTGTTGGATATCATATAAGCATCTTCGAAATCCATCACTGGTCGTAAATACCTTTTTGTATACTTTTATAGATGGCGTTACAGTACAAATGTTATTTATTTATTTGTTGTTTATTATTTATTTGGCGTTACAGTACAAATTGTATTTATTGGCGTGTATGTAGGATGTGTGTGCATAGAGTGAATGATTATATTTTTATCAGATTGACTTGTATATTACTGTACATTCAACTTGCTGTGATTTTAACTTACTGTATACTGCTGATATTTCGACTGCGCTCTTTACACGCTTGATTTTATGTAATTATTTTGACTGATAGATATTGAGACTGATTTTTAACTATATTATTTATACTTTTTGCGTGTATTTATTCGTGTTATCTGTGATATCGCTTTTATTTAATTTATTGACTTACTATTACAGTATTACTATCTCTATTATGTTTTATGACTGTGATATCATACTGTACTATTTTAATTTTATATGTGCAAGGCTATTTAAAGTATTTTTATGTATTTTTTCAACTTTATTTGTAATTTTCACGCTTTTTTGTAATTATAATACAAAATAAACAATATCTAATCTAATCTAATCTAAATAAATAAATTGACTCTAAAATAAACAAATAATTAGAAATTATTGTTTATATTACTAATTAATGCTTGTCTATATTATTTGATAAAAATTAACTTTACTATTGTAATGAGAAAGATAGTTGGTTGTTCATAGAGAAAATAAGATAAACTGTAATCAAATTAAGCGCGCAGATGGCGTAACAGGTAAAGTGTAAAAATACTATACTAGTAACAGGAAATAACATGTAATTTGACTAGCGAGTAGCAAACTACACCAGAAGAAAGTGATAAAAAGAACTTTACTTGATAAGTGAGTCGCGAAATAGAAAAAGATAGTATATAGGAAATAACAAGAGTAACAAAGAGTGCAATAAAGAAGGAGAAGCCACTGATGTTCAGCGTTCGCTTCCTTCTTCTTCGAGTCTCATTGTCGTTCCAGTTATCGTGTTATACGGGTGCTCATTGATTGTTCTTTAACTTTTACAAAAAAATTACTTTATATAAATTATAGTTGATATTTTCTTTGTTAAGTTTTAAAAATTAAAATCTTGTTATTACGTTTGTTATCATTGGTTGTTATATTGCGTTCGTAAGGAGTTAGATATTTTTTTTTCTCTTTGCGCGTGTGCCAGCTACAGATAACCTTTGGGCCATCTCTTCCCGAGAGTTCTTTATGCCCCGAGCACAATAGTCCGCAGTTTGTTCGGCGGACACGCCAATTCACTAGATCGTGCCTAGAGAGTTTTTGGAGCCAACTATAAGAAAATAAATTGCGGAATATTTTGCTTAGGGCATAATGCCTGAAATTGAATTTATTTTTTTACAGTTGGCTCTAAAAATTCCCTAGGCACGATCTAGTGAATTGGCGTGTCCGCCGAACAAACTGCGGACTATTGTGCTCGGGACATTAGCAACAGCTAACGGCCATTTTTTTGAGAGTAGATTAGCGTTGGGTAGGACGACTCCACCTTAATTGCGATATACCGAGGTTGAAATGGCTGATGCAAATCACCGCGGAGAGGCTAAGGTATAATCTGATTAAATAATTTTTTTGTTGTTGTTTGTGTATCAGTGAGAATTCAATCAAATAAAACAAAAATTGTGCGCGTAATCTCTCTCTCTCGCGAATGAAATTAGCGGAAGTCCACGACAGGCTATAAGGATAGCCACGTGGACACTTAATTTATAAATTTTCATCTACTTCGCATATCAAATAAATTGTGGTGGTGTAAAATTTTAAAAGCTGAATATATATAATAAATCTCTTTGTGTGAGTAAAGTGAGATAGTGAAAATTAATTAGTGAATCTTTTTTCTTTTTTCCTAATCGATTTTAGTCTAGAAATAAATCAGGTAATTTAATAAGTGATTCTTTCCTATAAATAAAAGTTAATTTTTTTTATTATATTTTATTAAAGTGCAGTTTTAATTATTTATAATTTAAAAATAATAGTTAATAATTAATCCTATTAACTTTCCTTTTAAAGTTCTCTTTTACTTAACTTTTATATTTTTTTTTGATTTTATAAAATTCTCAAGTTAGTATCAACTTATTGTTATTATTCTAAAGTGATTAAAAATTTTTCTTTCATCGGTGGAAATTCTTATCTTGTGAGAAATTAATAAATGATAGTTTATTTGATAAATTCTTTGAAAACTATCTTCCTTATATAAATTTTTCTTGATTTATAACATCTTCTTTGATTAAATTTGTAAAGATGAATAAGTTAAATAATTAAATTATAGAATCATTAAAATTAAAAGTCATTGAAATTCTGGATAAATAGGAAACCTATATAATAAATTATTACGAAGTATCTGACCTCACTTTTATGAAACGCCTATTGAAGGTCAGAGAGAGAAATAATAAGAGGATGTTCGACACTAGCGCCACCAACAGAAAGATTGCGTAATCTGGTATACGCACTGCTGTTCGAGCCCCACCCTCACATAACCTAAAATATAGATTGAGCACGTGTTGCATTCTTTGCTCAATTTTTATAATATTAAATAGATTCAAATTATTATTGTTGCTTAATATTTTAAACTAATAATTTTCTTTTGTAACTTAGTATATTTTAATTGAATCCAATAGTTTCTTTCTATTTTTACTTAACCTAGATTTATTTAAAGAATTTGTCTTATAAATGAATTTGTCTATGGCTTAACTTAAACTCTTTTAATTAAATTACTTAAAGTTTATTTAGTCAATTTTACTCCCTATAATTAGACGTTTATTAATTTATTTATTGAAGTGATCTTATAATTGGTTAAAATATTGAAGGTAGAGTATTTAATTCCCTTATTATACTATTATTATTATTTTTGTAGGCTGGCAAATCTCAGAATTTGGGAATTATAAGCCAACTATTATTTCGTATTTAATTAAATATATTTATAATCTCCCAAATAAAAACCACCCTTAAAAAGTTTATTTGTATCAAATAAATATTTATTCAATTTAAATAAATAAAAATTGAATCAAATAAATTTTTTTTTCAGTATAGGGTGTATTAAATAAATAGAATAGTTTCTTGGATTTAAAAGTATTTGTTTCAAAGAATGAAATGTTACAAGTACCATTTCTTAAAACTTAATAAATAGTTTGGATTCAAGAAATGAGTCTATTGAATTAAAAGGAGAATTATTTGGTTTCAAAACTATTTACTAAAATTTCAGAAATAATTTGTTTATTCAAACAAACTTGATCTTGATCCAAATAAATAATTCTTTGATTTAAGAAAATATGCATATTTTACTAGTGTCCAAATTTAAGTAAATCAGTTTTCTTGATTCGAATAAATCATTCATTATTTTTAGTAAATATCGGAATAAACAGAAATTATTATTTTTCTTGTTTTTATTAAATATTTTTACTTTCTCATAGAGAAAGCATTGTATCGATAAAAAAAATTTTTTTCTATTTTTTCATTAATTTGTACATATTTAGACTCAGGGAGTCGAAAAAAGTGGTTTCCAGAAAATGTCCGCATGTACACGGAGCGAACAAATCGGGAATACTTCCTTGCGCCCTCTACTGCTACACATCCGTACGCACGTTTTTGGAAATAGGCCTTGCGTACAAGCAACGATTCCATAAGGCATCGGGAAAAAGTCCGAACGCTCTATAAGCGTTCGGACTTTTTCCTATAAGCGTTTGGACTTTTTCCCGATGGGTTATGGAATCGTTGCTTATACACAAGGTCTATTTCCAAAAACATGTGTACGGAACTATTGCAGTAGAGGGCGCAAGGAAGTATTCCCGATTTGTTCGCTCCGTGTATGTATGTGTGTGTGTGTGTGTGTGTGTGTGTGTGTGTGTGTGTGTGTGTGTGTATGATTTCAGTACGCCAATAAGATCTCGAGAACTACTCGATGGATTAACTTCAAATTTTGCATGCAATTTATTTTTTTGTCTAACTGGGGAGGCTATTGAAAATTGATCTTCTTAGCTCAGTTTTTTTTTAGAGCCATTTTAATAATTTAATTGTCTTAATATAATAAGCTTAGGAAAACTTATTTTCTTAGCGCAGTTTTAATTGAGGAGAATTTTAAAAAATTTTTCATTTTTTTTGGGTCTTGCGTAAACTACTTGACTTAAGAATTTGTTTAAAAATTTGTATAGTAATTATTTGCTACTATCAAAATAATAAAAACATTTGGAAACTGATTTTCTTGGCATACTATTAATTTTAGAACATTTTGAAAATTTTTAAAAAAGTTATTTTTTATTTTTCTATTTTACGAAAACCATTCGATATATTTGCTCCGAAATTCGTATGCAAGTTATTCGCTATTGCCTAAAGAAAATAAGCTTTGGAAAACTTATTTCCTTAACGCAGTTTTAATTTAAGAGAATTTTGAAAATTTTGAAAAAATGTTTATTTTTTATTTTATTATATATTACACTAAAACCATTCGATAGATTTGCTATAAAATTATAATGAAAATTATTCGTTATTGCCTTAATGAAACGAGCTTTGGAAAACTTATTTTCTTTGCGCAGTTATAATTTTAGAGCATTTTGAAAATTTTGAAAAAAATTTATTTAAAATTTTTTTTGGATTATACGTAAACTACTCTATGAATTTGCTTAAAAATGTGTATAGAAATTGTTTGATACTGTTAAAATAATAAAAACATTTGAAAACTAATTTTTTCGGCATAATATTGATTTCATTATTTTTCTACTTCACGAAACCATTTGATGGATTTGCTCCAAAAATTGTATGCAAGTTATTCACTATAGTCTAAAGAAAATATGATTTGGAAAACTTATTTTCTTAGTACAGTTTTAATTTTTGAGCATTTTAAAAATTAAAAAAAAAAAATTTTTTTTTTCATTTATTTTTTATTTTACGACAACCATTCGATAGATTTGCTTCTAAATTTGTATGCAAGTTATTCGCTATTGTCTATAGAAAACAAGCTTTGCAACACTTATTTTCTTAGCGTAATTTAATTTTAAAGCATTTTGAAAATTTTGGAAAAAATCTCTATTTTTCATTTTTTTTCTATTACACAAAAACCATTTGATAGATTTGCTCGAAAATTTTAAATGGAAATCAATTGCAATGGCCTAAATAAAACAAGCTTTAAAAAACTTATTTTCTCAGTGCAATTTTAATTTTAGAGCAATTTGAAAATTTTGAAAAAAATTTATTTAAAATTTTTTTTGGATTATACATAAACTACTCTAAGAATTTGCTGAAAAATGTGTATAGAAATTTTTTGATACTGTTAAAATAATAAAAACATTTGAAAACTTATTTTTTCGGCATACTATTAATTTCATTATTTTTCTATTTCACGGAAACCATTCGATAGATTTGCTCCAAAATTTGTATGCAAGTTATTCACTATTGTCTAAAGAAAATATGATTTGGAAAACTTATTTTCTTAGTGCAGTTTTAATTCTAGAGCATTTTGAATATTTTTGGAAAAAAATTTTTTTTTTTATTTATTTTTTATTTTACAACAACAATTTGATAGATTTGCTTCTAAATTTGTATGCAACTTATTCACTATTGTCTAAAGAAAATATGCTTTGGAAAACTTATTTTCTTAGTGCAGTTTTAATTCTAGAAAATTTTAAAAATTTTGAAAAAATGTTTATTTTTCATTTTATTATATATTACACTAAAACCATTCGATAGATTTGCTATAAAATTATTATGAAAATTATTCGTTATTGCCTTAATGAAACAAGCTTTGGAAAACTTATTGTCTTTGCGCAGTTATAATTTTAGAGCATTTTGAAAATTTTGAAAAAAATTTATTTAAAATTTTTTTTGGATTATACGTAAACTACTCTAAGAATTTGCTTAAAAATGTGTATAGAAATTTTTTGATACTGTTAAAATAATAAAAACATTTAAAAACTTATTTTTTCGGCATACTATTAATTTCATTATTTTTCTATTTCACGGAAACCATTCGATAGATTTGCTCCAAAATTTGTATGCAAGTTATTCACTATTGTCTAAAGAAAATATGATTTGGAAAAATTATTTTCTTAGTGCAGTTTTAATTCTAGAGCATTTTGAAAATTTTTGGAAAAAAAATTTTTTTTTTCATTTATTTTTTATTTTACGACAACCATTCGATAGATTTGCTTCTAAATTTGTATGCAAGTTATTCGCTATTGTCTAAAGAAAATAAGCTTTGGAAAACTTATTTCCTTAACGCAGTTTTAATTTAAGAGAATTTAAAAAATTTTTAAAAAATAAAATCAAATTACTCTAACTCAATGCGCTCTATGAGAAAGCATTGCGCTAAAGCACTTGGCAGCGATTTTACAATTATTTACAATTATTTATAATTATTTGCAATTATTTACAGTTTTTTATAATTATTTACAATTATTCATAATTATTTACAGTTATTTACATTTTCAAAAATTTTTGAATTAGTGAATAATTTAATGTTATTAATAATTATTTACAATTATTTATAGTTATTTACAGTTATTTACAGTTATTTACAGTTATTTATAATTATTTACAATTATTTACAATTTTCCATAGTTTTTTACAATTATTTACAATTTTCCATAGTTTTTTACAATTATTTACAGTTATTCACATTTTTAAAAATTTTCGCCTATATATAAAATTATTGAATAAATTCGTGAATATTTTCGAAAATGTAAATAACTGCAAATAATTGTAAATAACTATAAATAATCGTAAATAACTGTAAATAATTGTGAAAAAAGTGAATAAATGTAAATAACTGTAAATAAATATAAATAACTGTAAATAAGTGTAAATAACAGTTAATAAGTGTAAATAACAGTTAATAACTGTAAATAAGTGTAAATAACAGTAAATAATTGTAAATAATTTTAAATAACTGTTACTTATGTCTCAATTCCCACATTTTTTTTTACAGTTATTTACAGTTATTTACATTTATTATTAGAAATTTCGTTGTCATCGTTCTATTAAAGTACAAATTTATAAATAAATATTAATGTAAGACAATTTTTTTATATTAAAATCACATTTAAATAAATATAAAAAAATTAATGAAACTCAAAGATCTCTATGAGAAAGCATTCCGCCAAAGCACTTAGCAGCGTTTTTAAAATTAAATTAATAAATCTGAACTACAATTTATTAGTTTTAATACAATTTACTTAATGCAAAATGATATTTACTTAAAACAAGTAAAGTAATCTTTTGATGTTTGCAATCTTTATTTAACTTAAATAAACGTCTAATGTTTCGATACAATCAAATAAATGTTTATTTAATTGAAATAAACATATTTTAATTTTAGTAGTTTGTCATATTTCAGCGAATCATTTTTCTGGATTCAAATAAATCATTCATTACTTTTAAGTAAATATTATACTGAATCCCCTGGTGGAAATTGAAACGTTTTTTTTACTAGTTTATGACCAGTAGAAATGGAAACGCTTTTTTTAACATTTAATGGCCATTTCTTTGGCAATATTATTACTAATAACCTCAAATTTTTATGTTCACCATTTTTAATGCTCACATTTCTACCAGGGTTAATGAATATTAATGTTATTATTATTAATGAATATTTATCTTGTTTTTATAAATGTTTTTGAAATCAGTTTATTAAAAAATGAATTACATTTTGTTAGTTTTAATACATTTTACTTAATCCAAAATTATACTCATTAAAAACAAGTAAACTTATCTTTTGATGTATTAAATACGATAAGATAATCTTTATTTAAGTTAAATAAATAGTGATTTCTGATGTTTTGATACAACTAAATAGATATTTATTTAATTTAAATAAACATATATTTTAGTGGTTCATCATATTTCAGAAAATTATTTTTCTTGATTCAAATAAGTGATGTTTTTTGATTCAAGTTATTATATTAAATTAAAATTTCTAAATTACTTGTTTAAAGTAAATATTTTCAAGTAAATTCAGATTTATTACTCAAATAAATATTTATTTGATTCAAATAAATTATTTATTTATCAATAATCCTATGCATTAAGTTTAACTAAATAATTTATTTGTTTGTAATAAATATTATCAAGTATTTGAAATAGATATTTATTTTTAGTAGCCTTTTATTTCACTTTAGACAATATTTACTTGATACAAATAAACTAATATTAATATACATATTGGTTTGTTGGGATCAAGTAAATTATTATTTTTTAAATTTGTTTTTAGTCTAGTAAATATTTATTTGTTTTTATTAAATATTTATTTTAATTTAGTAAATTTCTTATGTTGACTCTTATTTATTTGAAGTAAATATCTATTTTTTTTCATTCAAAGTTTCACTTGTGTATTTAAAGTAAATATTTATATAACAGTGACTTCTTAAATTTAAACAAATATGTTTTTTGATTCAAGTAAATGATTTTTTATTTTTGAGTAAATATATTATAATTAATTATTGTTAGAAACCTTAACTTCTAATTCTAACTTAATTTAATCAATAACAATCAACAAACACATGTCAGGATTAATTAAAGAGTTTTTATTAAATTTTCACAAATAGTTGTATAATTTATATTTAAACAAGGTTGATACAATAAGCAAAAGTCGATACAATTAGCAAAGGACGACCCAACGGCCCGTTCGTCTCAACAGACTCTACCTTTCGCTTTCTTTTACGCTCTCGACCTATCTTCTTCGAGTCTCGCGTTCGTCTGTCTATCCTGCGCGCTTACACGACTCTTTCCTATTCTACATTGTTGCCAAATCGCCAATTGCGTCACACACTATAAGTCACGCCAATATTTAAACTAATATTATAATTCTATAATATTATTAAATTACTCTTTTGAAATAAATATTTTCAAGTAAATCCAATTTTAATATTCAAATAAATATTTATTTGATTCAAATAAATTATTTATTTATTAATAATCCTACGCATTGCATTTGACTAAATGATTTATTTGTTTATAATGAATATTATTAAGTAATTTAACCGTTTACTTTGAAATAAATATTTATTTTTAAAAGCGTTTTATTTCATTTTAGATAATATTTACTTGATACAAATAAACTAATATTAATATACATTGGTTTGTTGGGATCAAGTAAATTATTATTTTAAAAATTTTTTTTAGTCTAGTAAATATTTATTTGTTTCTATTAAATATTTATTTTAATTTAGTAAATATGTTATGTTGATTCTAATTTATTTGAAGTAAATACCTATTTTTGGCTGATTCCATTTCAAATCGAACAGTCAGTATACACTCAAATCACCAATTACTGCGCTAATGGAGTATGTTATTCTACCCTAAAAATAAGGGTATAAGTATTTTTTTATTTTGCTGAAATATCAAAATTGCATCAGATATGCACTTTTGAAAATTGCATACAAAAACTAAATGTTAAAACTGAAAATGTTGAGAATAACTTTAGAGGGCTATCGTTTTACCAATTTTCAATGAATTTTGGTCAACCTTATTTCGTTTTATTATGTTTTAAGCCCTCTTTAATTCAGTGCAAGAAATTTCAAAAAAGACTAAAAAATGACTAAAATATGTGCATTTTACCAAAAAATGCACTTTTTATGCAAATGCATTTTTCTCGAAAAACCCATTTTTTTTTTGCTGAAATTTTTTGTGCTCATAGAGGACCAAATTACCTATCTAATGGTACTTGGTTGATCTCGTACTTATTTGTTTGAAGCGAGAAAAAAAATTCACAAATTTTATTGGTGAAAAATTTTTGTATATACGTTCGGAAATTTTAAGCAGTGTAGATTTAAACACTATCCTTCTTTTAGCATTACCTAGGAACAACGACGTGGACGTAGAAGGTTTCTGTTCCCTTCGGGGTGCTTTTTTAAAGTGAGTTTCCCTTGCCTCTCACTGTTGGGATGCGTCAAAAATATAATTATAAATAATTACTTTTTTTTATTTTTGCACTTATTATTTTTAGTTCAAAGTGTAGCCTTACGACGTTTGACTTTTTTTTTCTTGTCTTTCATTTTAGTCAGTGCATGTATAGCTGTTCTGCCAACAAATATATATGCGATTTCAATTCCCCAAGTTGTTTTAACTACATATGACTTTTTTGAATCCCATTATATTTAGGAACTGTACTCCATTCAATATTTTTTTCTTTTCTAAATTTTTCAATCTTATTTATTGGTAATAATATGATTTTGATTGCACTGGTGTACTTTTGAACCCAATTTATAAAATCGTCAGTATTTTGTATCGATTCTTCATGAACTCTTTTTAAGTTATGTGAAGTAGCATAATGCTTTAGAAGCCCACCTATTCCATCAACGGCTCCTTTCCCATGACCAGTCGCAGAAAATAACCATTTCATTTGATAAGAAAAATGTTTGAATTCATGTAGCTGAAAACGATTTTTAAATTGGCTTGCAGCTCCATCTGATATAATAGTGACTTTAGTAACTAAATCATTTTTCATAAGATCGATAATTTTATTTATTGCTAATAGCGCATATGCAGTATCATGCTTTTTGTCGTCACTAACGATCGCAAAGCTTTGCGTTATCTCTTCTTGGTAACAGACTGCAGTAAAAATAGAAATTTGGTTATTTACCCAATGATTTCCCTGAACCGCTTTATTATTTATTATAGACCAATTTCGGACATCGTAATCGCAGAGTTTTGTTTACTTTTTCACAAGTCCGAAAAGTACCTTTCAAAGCAGACGTAAGAATAACTAGCTTGTATATAACAATTCTAATATGCTGTTTTGGTTACGCGAGGTATTTGTCCGCGAATGAGCCTCCTATTGTCTGTACATCGAAACATACATAATATAGATATACACGAATAGAATTATTATTTTCCATTTTTTAATTTTTATTTTTATAATACGAATTTTTATATATATATATATATATCACTATTGATGATATATACATACATACAAAGGTAAACAAATAATGAGCGAAGCATGCGACAGTGTTGGAATGAACATTGCTTAAGACTTTCGAACGTATATACA
The DNA here is from genome assembly GCA_017163975.1 of Anastatus disparis. Lineage (NCBI taxonomy): Eukaryota > Metazoa > Arthropoda > Insecta > Hymenoptera > Eupelmidae > Anastatus > Anastatus disparis. Next base: position 2,055,568 of record JAFFSR010000272.1, on the reverse strand, counting down.
AAAATTTTTCACCAATAAAATTTGTGAATTTTTTTACTCGCTTCAAACAAATAAGTACGGGATCAACCAAGTACCATTAGATAGGTAATTTGGTCCTCTATGAGCACAAAAAATTTCAGCAAAAAAAAAAATGGGTTTTTCGAGAAAAATGCATGTGCATAAAAAGTGCATTTTTTGGTAAAATGCACATATCTTAGTCATTTTTTAGTCTTTTTTGAAATTTCTTGCACTGAATTAAAGAGGGCTTAAAACATAATAAAACGAAATAAGGTTGACCAAAATTCATTGAAAATTGGTAAAACGATAGCCCTCTAAAGTTATTCTCAACATTTTCAGTTTTAACATTTAGTTTTTGTATGCAATTTTCAAAAGTGCATATCTGATGCAATTTTGATATTTCAGCAAAATAAAAAAATACTTATACCCTTATTTTTAGGGTAGAATAACATACTCCATTAGCGCAGTAATTGGTGACTTGAGTGTATACTGACTGTTCGATTTGAAATGGAATCAGCCTTTTTTCATTCAAAGTTGAACTTATTTAATTCAAGTAAATATTTATTTAACAGTGATTTCTCAAATTTAAACAAATATGTTTTTTTGATTCAAGTAAATGATTTTTTATATCTAAATAAATATTCTAAATTTAAATTACTAATTTACTTGTTTGAAGTAAATATTTTCAAGTAAATTCTGATTTAGTAATCAAATAAATATTTATTTGATTCAACAAATTTTTACTTAATTTAAGATACAATTTACTTGATACAAGTAAATGAATTTCAAGTAAACCAATTTACTTGAATTCAACGAATTTTTTTTCAGTGTATATGTAAAAAATACAATAAAATAATTAAAGCGACAAAAACATGCAAAATATTGTCATGAAGCGAAAAATTCCGACTTGACATATATTACATGCAAAAAATTGTCGCTTTGACTATAAAATAGTATTTTTTGCCTGACGATAATAATTTGTATATTATTGTGGCTTTAACTATTTTAAATTATGCATGTACATTAGACAGGTCGTTATTTCCCGAAACTTACTGAGCATCGCTCCCAACCCTTAGATCGATGTGTTTATATTAAAAATTGAAAAAGCAGCTGGAATACCTTGTTGGAATAGAGATTTAACCTTGCCGAATCGCAAAAAACCGTATTTTTTATTGTTTTTTCTTATTTTCCTTTTTTCTACATACAGCTATGACTGAAAAATTTTGTTTGAGACTGTCTTTCACACTTTTTTCTATTGCCGTAACTTAAAATAATATCTTATAGAGTGATTTTAGAGCCAAGAAAAATTTTTTTTCCGAATTGTTGCTCTTGAAATATTAAAAAATTTTACTGAATCGGGTTTATTCACGTGTATTTTGAGGTTAAAAGTACTTTATAATTTTTTTTCAGTCAAACAACCAACATAACTCTAAAGTAGGCTTAAAGATCTTCAATTTCCTTTTTTATTAAAGTTTCTAGGTGCTTCTAATACTGAGATATAGCCATTTGAATTTGATAGGAAATTCGTAGAATAAAATCTGTAAACATCGTGAGCATGCAATTGACTATCAACTCCCTCTAATCACAAATTCAGTTTCAAAGCACATAGAAACGGTCTAAGTAAAGCAAAATGAAGGTCTTCATTTCAACAAAAAAGTGGTGCACAGGTGTCTTTCGCACAGTCAGAGTTATGAAATTAGTGAATACCCATATAGAAATAATTTTCGTAAATATCTGTAAATATCTCTAAATAACTGTAAATAATTCGTCATGGGCAGTGATCGATCTGCCCCTAGCGGATTTTCCTTAGAACTAAAAAGCAAGAAAAAATGTAGGTTTGAATTAAGTGCAATTTACGATTTAATTAAATTTTTTTATTGTTTAGTTATTTTAATAATTGTTAATGATAAACCATTTTTTTTTTAAATATAATTTATTATTTTTTTTTAATAACAATTAGAATTAGAATTATTTTTGTTAAATGTATTGGAAAGTTCAAACTGTTTTCACGAATTTAAACCGATGTATTTTTCTTGGTTTTTAGTTCGAATGAAAATCTACTAGGGGCAGATCGATCACTGCCCATGACGAATTAATAAAAAGTATTGAGACTGAAACATTAATAAAAGTTATTTACACTTATTTATTATTATTTACAATTATTTATAGTTATTTAGTTATTTACGATTACTAACTGATTTTAAAAGTTATTTACTATTATTTACAAACACTTACAGTTACTTACTCTTAATTATTATAATTTACTATTATTTACAATTTTCAAAATTTTTAGGTAAGTAAATAGTTTATTGTTATTTATAATTATTTACGATGATTTACATTTATAGTTATTTACTTTCGTTGTCTTAGATAATTTTTCGAAACTCATGTACTACACTTACCGTTAAATGATTTTTCCGAAGGTGTACCTAAAATGACAACGTCGCATATTTAGTCTATGGCGTAAGCGAACTATGAATTATGCATCGAGTTTCGAATCGTCAATCTTTGCAACTTCGTCAATTGCACTCTGTTGGCAAAACAGCATCACAATTTTTTAATTATCCTGTCAAATTTATAATTATATAAAAAATATGAATTAAAACTAAATTTTAATAATTATAAATAATTATAAAATTAAAAAATAAAGCAAAATTTGTTCTTTATTTAGAACTTCAAATAATATAACATCAAACTTTTATAATTTTTTATTATTAAAACCTTTGAGAAAATTTATGATTTTTTAAAAAATAATTAACTACATTAATTTCAATACAATTTGAATTTATAATTGTAATACATAAACTATGTTTTAATACAACTTTTTATTTATTAAATATATAAATATGCATATATCTGAAAGAAACATGATCTACAAATTTCATGCTTCAATAAACTTCCAATTTTTCTATTATGAATTATTATACTAATTTTAATAAAGTAAGTATGACATAATGAGTGCCTTCTAAATATAATAGTTGACAGAACTATTGCTTTCAACATTTACATAATTTTATTCAATTATTTTTAATAAAATTTTACATAAATTAATGATTCATAAAATTATTATTATAATTAATCAATTATGAATCAGAGTTATGTATACGGGCTCCATTATAGCTATTTTAACAGTAGCATCAAACCCCAGATCAACTTTAGTATCTGCAACTTATCGAGGAGTTGATAAACTGAGAAACAAGGAAACTGTAACTTCTTCGCTTGCAAACAGTTGGAGCAAGATATGCATCTCATTCCTTTCTATACGAATACTTATTAATTAACTACTCAGTAAATAAATGGACTCGTTCCAGTATGCTTCTGGTTAAATATCCTATCTTGTATCCGCAAGGATATAAATTTTTACTGGATATAAATTTGACCCCTGAATTGTAAACTTTAAACTTCTTGACAAGTGTTTGTTATTCCAGTATTCCAATATTTAGATCTCTTCGATATAACCAATACAGCATCCATGGTTCTGTTAATGGCAAATAAAGGAATTTTACTCTATTTTACTCTGTTGGTAGCTTGCACCTGCTATCTAATCTTAGCGGCTTCAACATTATATATGATTCCAAAACATAATTTATTTTTTAATATTAATTTTTTAATTATTACAAATATCATACTTTTAGATATGATTTAATTAAAAAAAAGACATGATCCACAAGTCTTATGCTTTATAACACTTAAGAATGTTTGATTAAATTTGTCATATTTTTGAATAATAATTATATTAGATTACATACAATTAACATGACATAATGTGTGTTTTCTATGAATATTTGTTTACGTAATCAAAGCTTTTTATGATTCCATAATTTTATTAACCCATCGTCTCTAATCAAATTTGAAATTAATTTCTTACTTATTGAATTTTTATTTTTATTTATTTATTGTGAATCCATAAAAGCTATTGGTATGAAATTCCATACTTACAATTATAAATTAGTCGAGGAGTTGATAAATTGTGAAACAAGGAAACTACAGCTTCTTCGCTTGCAAACAGTTGAAGCAAGGCATGCACCTCATTTCTTTCTACAGGAATGCTTATTAATTAACTACTGAGTAAATGAATGGACTCGTTCCAGTATGCTTTTGTTTAAATATCCTATCTTGCATCCGGAAGGATATCAATTTTTACTGGATACAAATTTGACTGAACAAGGAAGAATTTATACTTTAAATTTCTTGACGAGTGTTTGTTATTTAAAAATTTAACATTTCTTTAATACAACCAATACTGCAAACTTAAAATGTATTGAAAAATATTGTTTTAACATTATATATTTTAGGCACTTCATTTATATTTGACATAACTATAAATACTTTGAAAACTTTATAATAACAAAATTTTTAAATTATTCCCATATGGAAATAATTTATGTGAAAAACTGTGAATAATAGTAAATAATTGTAAAGAACTGTTAAAAAATGTGGGAATTGAGACATAAATAATAGTTATTTACAGTTATTTACTATTATTTATTATTAATTACTATTATTTACAGTTATTAACTGTTATTAACTATTATTAACTGTTATTTACAGTTATTTACAATTATTTACAATTATTTACAGTTTTTTATAATTATTTACAATTATTTATAATTATTTACAGTTATTCATAATTATTTACAGTTATTTACATTTTCAAAAATTTTTGAATTAGTGAATAATTTAATGTTATTAATAATTATTTACAATTATTTATAGCTATTTACGGTTATTTACAGTTTTTTACAGTTATTTACAGTTATTTATAATTATTTACAATTATTTACAATTTTCCATAGTTTTTTACAATTATTTACAGTTATTCACATTTTTAAAAATTTTCGCCTATATATAAAATTATTGAATAAATTCGTGAAGATTTTCGAAAATGTAAATAACTGCAAATAATTGTAAAAAACTATAAATAATCGTAAATAACTGTAAATAATTGTGAAAAAAGTGAATAAATGTAAATAACTGTAAATAAATATAAATAACTGCAAATAAGTGTAAATAACAGTTAATAAGTGTAAATAACAGATAATAACTGTAAATAAGTGTAAATAACAGTAAATAATTCTAAATAATTGTAAATAACTGTTATTTATGTCTCAATTCCTTCCTTTTTTAACATTTTTCTACAGTTATTTACAGTTATTTACATTTATTTACATTTATTTACAGTTATTAACAGTTATTTACAATTATATCCAAAAATTTTTTCCATATGGGTTCTTTGAAATATATAATTATATAAAAATGTTAACTTGGAACTACGTTTTAATGATTATAAATGACTTTGAAATTAAAAAATAAAGCAAAATTTCTTATATCATATCTTTATTCAAAACCTTTAATAATAATACATAAAACTTTAATAATTTTAAATCTTATGAACTACTTTTATGAAATCACAACAGGTGTATTTTGTGCGCTGCTTGCGCATGTGCAGTGTGCAAACGAACTTTGAACGAAACTTTTAATTTTAAATTTTTACATATCTTATAAGAACTAATTAATAACATTAAAACTTTTATAATTTTAAATCTTATGAACTACTTTTATGAGATCACAGCAGGTGTATTTTGTACGCTGCTTGCGCATGTGCAGTGTGCAAACAAAGCTTGAAAAAATTCAAAATCGAAATTTAATAGATTTCTTAATCATTTCTAAAATAAAGTTATCAAAAATCAATAACCAATAAATCCACCTTCATTACCCTGTTGAAAAAAATCAGGTGATAAATCACCTGATTTATCAGGTGATTTATCATGCCAAAACATCATGTAACGATTTTTTTGGTTTTTACACGTTTCAAACAATGCTTAGTCGATTCAAAACATTTTTTGAAAATTTTTGACATTTTTGAACTTAGAAATTTTTTTGTAAAATTAGTCAAAATTTTTTCTAAGACCAAATTATCTAAAAAATTTTCTAAGTTCAAAATTTTCAAAAATTTTTAAAAACTGTTCTGAATTGAATAAGTATGGTTTGAAACGTGTAAAAACCAAAAAAATCGTTACATGATGTTTTGGCATGATAAATCACCTGATAAATCAGGTGATTTGTCACCTGATTTTTTTCACCAGGGTATCTATCACTTTCTGCAATCTTCGTGGGACAGAATCGCATAAATTATGAAAATATTTTGGATTATCAAATAAGGCAGTCCATGCTTCTTGAACGAGTTCCACGAGCTACTCACGATTTCTTGCCATTACAGGTCTTCATCCTCTCACCATATATGACCAGACATTGTCGATGATGTTGAGGTCTGGTGAACGTGGTGGCCAGTCAAATCTCTGAAGCTGGGGATGCGCTGCGTACCAATCACGCACTATATGTGTGGTATGTATAGGACTATTATCCTCCACGATATCAATTGGCACCTCATCGTCTGCGTATCGTTCTCGTAGACTTGGCAGAAGCTCATTTTCAAGAATGTTCATGTATGCTTGAGCATTGAGTCTTCTGTCAATACGAAAAATACGACCAGGACCATCACCGTTCACCCACGCTCCGAAAAATTATCTAAGACAACGAAAGTAAATAATCAAATATGTATAATTGTCCATACTTTCTTGATTAATTTTCATTTGCATGTAATGCAAATGTATTATGGTATATTTGTTCACAAACACGTATAGCTTGAGGACCTTTATTGAATAATTTATCAAATGTTGCACCAAAACTAGCAAATGCTTAGGCGTTATTATATGATCTTATATGCATTTTTTAAAATTATTATTTATAATAAAATTTCCCGTAAGTAATTTCTTTTATCTCTTCAGCATATTCTGGGTTTTCTTCTTATGTTATATTTCCTTGTTTACAACATGATGTAAATTTCTTATTGTTTGACATTTTAAATGCAAAATGTCTAGCACCACAAAAACCACAAATAAAATTCAAATCATTATTTTCCATGATATAATTTTCATTATTATTGGTCAATGTATCTTTAGCTATTTGGTAATAATTTATATCATTTTTATTTTCTTTTGTTTTGAATTTATCTTTGTTTTTTTTATAATGATTTTCATTTTTTACTGAAGTAATTAAATTATCATCTTTTTTTTAAAATGTTTTTTTATAAGATTTATTTGAACGTTTCAATAAATTTGTTTGTTTTTCAATTAATATTGTTTTCTATTTTCTAAAGCTTTATCTTTATTATATTTATAATACGATTTATCATGAATGCGTCTATCATAGTTGTGATTTTGTTGATATGTTCAATTCTTATTTTTGTTTGAGGATTCTTAATTGTTTTTTATAAATTCATTTTGGTTAGAAATTTAGATAGATATAGATAGATAGATATCAATTTATTTTGTAAAAGAGTACAAAAAGGCATGTAATACATCAAGCAATAAATAATAATTCTGTATAAAGTATTGCACATAATATGATAAGATATCACAGTCAAATATTAAAATTAATATATAATACTGTATCAGTAAGTCACTATGTAAAAGCGATATCACAGACTACTCTAAATACACGCAGAAAGTATGAAAACATAAATTACAATGAAAACAGTCTTAAATATCTATCAGTCATGAAATTAAAATCAAATTAAAATCAAATAACACAATTTAAAAGATAAAGCATAAAGCATAGTCATGACATCAAATAAAAATAAAATTGGACAAAACAATGCAACAATAAATAATAAAAAAATAATATAATAATAAAATTCAAAGAATAAAAACTTGATACCGAAGATGTCATAACTATTAATAAAAAGAAACAGAATCACTCATTCTTTCTGCATTCATTCAACCATCATTCGCGCTAATAAATACATTCACACCTTAAATCTATATATAAGACAAAACAAAATAAATTAACATAAAATTAAAATACTTAAAATTAAGATCACTCGAGGTCGAGTAAGTACCTCCTCAAAGCCGATTTGAACCTGCCGAGCGATGGAAGATTTTTTATATCGGCAGGCAGGGAGTTCCAAAAATGCGCACCTTGAACTTGAAAGGAATTTCTTCCAGTCTCAGTACGCATGAAGGGCACCGCGAAGTCCTTAATCTCTCCCCTAGTGGCTACCCTAGGTACATATCTAGTAAAGAGACTCACTAGATACTCTGGAGTATTCATGCGCACGATTTTGTACATAAGTACAGCCATAAAATACTGTCTCCTTGAATCAGTACGCAGCCAACCAAGAGCGGCTCTATAAGGAGAGATATGATCGCCCAAAATTTGACTTTTTTGTTGCAATATATTAATAATTTTAAATTTTCAGTTGCAACTATTATAATTTTTTTTAATTTTCATCCCTCTTGAAATTATTTTCAAGTTTTGTAATTACATTAATGTTTTGAGAATTGATTTGAATTTCATGTTGCGTTATATTTAAATTTTTCGATTTCTCAATCGAAACTTTTGTTGATTTTAATAATTTTTCATCATTAAATTCATTTCTAAATGTCAGAATTGGTTCTTGTTCAATATCATTTTCAGGTTCTTTAATATTATTGTATTTAATTTTTTTACAATCACTTTTTGAAATTTTTTCTTCAGTTTGTTTATATTTTCTTTTATAACTGTTTTGGTAAATTTTCTGTAGATAAGTTCTTGGTTTATAATTTTTTGCCTTTAAACATTTAATGTTATCTAATAATAATTGTTGTAGTGCCAATTCTTGTAAGTTTTTTTTTCAAGATATTAAAAATCTATATTTTGAAAATTTAATTTCATCGTTGACAATTCCTTGTGATGTACAATTTGCTGATTTCTGGATATCGCTTTATAATTGATATTAGTATATTTGTTCTTCACTAATGGAATCATGACAATTGAATTTGTTTTATATATAGTTAGCAAATGTCCACGCATTTTTTCGATGTCAAATTCTATTCCACAAGGACACAAATTATTAACAATTGCTGTTGCAAACGCTATTGAAAAAATGCCACAATCAAAAGGATTAATCTAAAATTGAGCTTTTTCAAAACATATTTGTAAGTTTTCACGAATTGAAAATAGTTTATTAATGTAAATTTTTCGTTTATTATTTAATCCATTACTATTTAAACTATCATAAACATGAATTACATTTTGTGAATAATAGATACAAATCTATTATTCACAAAACAGCATGCCCATCTTCATCTAATATAATTAATTTTTCTTCTTTGGTTAAATTAATTCTATGACAATAATAAATTCATCTGTACTTTTAAATTGCAATTATTTAATATAAGAATTTCAAACACTTCTGAAAAACTATAAAAAATCCTGAAATAAAAATTTTAAATTTTATTTATATAGATAATTAAAAATTCTAATTGATAATCATACTTAAAATTTTAATAAATTACCATTTATTAAATACATAAACATAAAAAAACATAAACATCATAAAAACAAAGTTCAATGTTCATCATTGAACATTGTTCATTTGAAGTTCTAAACTTAAGTTTTTTTGTTAGTTTGTTTATTTTGTTTTGGGAATTTTTTTGTTCTTATATAAAATTTCATCTAAAAACCATTTTTCATAAAATTTAATATTTATTGAATTAAACAATGATAAAACATCTGACCAAATCCTTTTCTTCACTAAAATTTCTTTTTGATTTTAATCTATACGAGTATAATTTACCCCGCTCCTAATGTCACTCGGTTAAATTTTCGAATATTATGATAATATGTATAAATTAGCCAATTTTAAAATAAAAAATATTGCCTTAATTTCTAAATTTTTATATTGCAGTTCTGTTTAAAATTTAGTTGTTATTTGAAAAAAGGATTAATTAAAGTTCTACACTGAGAAAAAAATTTAGTTGAGTCAATGAAATAAATTTAGTTATTAAATATTTTGTTGATAAAAATTAATTTTGATTGAAGTAATATGCAAGGTTATTAAATCACTGAAATATTTAGTTGGGATAAAAAAAATTGATACCTAAGTTAAAAAAACTAAATATTTTTTTAAAATAAAGAAAAATTTATTGTTTCGGTTAAATTATTTGATTGATTTAATCAAATCAATTTCATTAAGGCAGCTGATAAAATTTTATAAAATATTTATTTGTAACAATAGAATATGTTTGTAAATTATCTATATATTTTGTTACAGTAATTAAATATTTATTTTAGTAAATCGTTTGTTAAATTTACAAAATCTTTTATAACAATAAAAAAATATTGGTCAATCATCAATATAATATTTGCTTGAATTAACGGTCATCCGATTAAGTTAAAGAAGCTTATATTGTAAATAAATGCTTCACTAAGTTAATAACATTGTCATTTAATTAATAATATATGTGATTGTATAAAAAAAATATTTTGTTGTATATAACACATAAAATTTGATCAGCATTTCAATAAAAATTACAATTGATTGAAAGAAATAGGTTCCTTAAAATCAACAAATCCGATTTCAATGAATTTACAAAAAGAAAACCAATAAATTATTTTTTTAAAGTCAAGAAAGGTGCAACGTAAAATTAGATATTAAATTTTTTTTAAAGAAATATTTATTAAACCGAATATATTTATTCTATTATTTCTATCAAGTTGTTATTGAAACAAGAATATAATTCACTGATTTAATTAAATATTATATTAACACTTCCATTAAATTACTTTAATGTTCAATAATGTATTAGATTATTTTAATGAAATATTTATTAAACCAAATATATTTATTTTATTATTTCTATCAAATTGTTATTGAATCAAGAATATATGTCACTGATTTAATTAAATATTGTATTAACACTTCTATTGAATTACTTTAATGTTTAATAATATATTTGATTATCTTAATGAAATATTTATTAAACCAAATATATTTATTCTATTAATTCTATCAAGTTTTGATTGACATAAGAATATATTTGACTATTTCAATTAAATATTATAATACTTCTACTAAATTACTTTGATGTTTAATAATATATTTAATTATTTTAATAAAATGTTTACTAATTCTAACGTATTTATTCTATTATTATTATCATCAAATTTTGATTAAAAGAAGAATATATTACATTGATTTAATTAATTATTATATCACCTTTATTAAATTACTTTACTGTTCAATAATATATTTAATTATATTAATGAAATATTTAATAATGTCAAAATTATTGTTTTATTCTTTCAATAAATTTTGAATAATAACAAAAAGATATTTCATTGTTTTAAATAAATATTGCATGACTTATATTAAATTATTTCACTGGCCAATGAAATACCTAATCATTTTAATTCAATATTTAGTTGCTTTGATGAATGTGTTTTTTCTCTTTATGAAATATATGATTGATTCTATGAAATATCTCATTGTCTTTTACTCAAATAATTTCATTGCTATATTATAATTAATTGGATGCATTAAATTAATTAAATTTTTAATTGATTCAAATATTTGATTTATCTTGTTCTATAAAATTATTTTATTACTTTTATTATTTAATTATATTGCGTCTATGAAATCAGTGATTAATTGAATTAATTATTATTTTTAACAATTAAATATTTTATTATTTATGTCCCAATTAAATATTTTGTTGTATTGATTAATTTCTTTATGAGATCGATTAAATAATTATTTGATTATCTTAATAAAATATTTATTGAAACAAGCAGTTATTATTTAATAACATATTTACTAAATCAAATGAAATATAATGTTAAAATTAATATTTAATATTCTTGAAAAATATTTTTTTGTATAAGTTATCATCCTTTATACTCAAACAAACTCATGTTTTAAATACGTGTCTTGCTAAGTGAATAACTTAGCAAAATATGTACTAAAGTTAATAAAAATTACAGAGAAATCTGATTAAATACTTGTTAAAATCAAGTACATCCATTATTTGATTCATCTACATAATTTATTTCATTCAAATAACACATATTTGAACTAAAAGAAACATTTATTGTTTTAACAAAATCATTTAGTTCGATGGTTTGATGATACAACCGCTTGGTGGCGTCGTTAATTTTCGATCTCGCAAGCGGTAAGAGGGCTTCTAAGTTGATATATAAGGAAGTTAAAAATCCAAGATAGTACGTAAATTGTAATGCGAGCGAAATTTATGTTAGATTTACTGCGTGTGCGATCACTGTATAAAGCATACTAATGTTAGTATGTTAATAATTGTTATTCTTTACCATATAAATAAATGGAATCATATTCACCTGTCCTTTAATGAGTCATCAATTTATTGATGTTAATAAATAAATGCAAATCACTGAAAGCAAATACTGTTCATTAAAGACAGTATTTGTTCGATTAAAATATCTATAAATCGAATTAATTAAATATTTCTTTACTTTGAAGGAATATTTTATTTGAGATAACCGAATAATTAATCAATTTTTGTTAAGACAATGAATTAATTTTATTAAATCTTAAAATTTTATTAAATTTAAAATATTCAATAAATTAAACTTTCATTTGAAAATATAAAATATTGAACTAATTTAATTTCAATATAGCATTAATATGATGAAATAATTAATTAGAAAAACAAATGGGCATTTTAACTGATAAAATTTTTTAAAAAAACAATGAATTAATTTTATTGAATCAATCTTCGCGACATTTAGTAAGTCAAATATTTATTTGAAAATACAAAATATTATTTTTAACCAATATTTGTGATGTTTAGTAAAATCAAATATTTATTTAAAAAAATGAAATATTTATTTGACTCAATTAAAATATTTGTATTAATGTAACAAAATATTTTATGTGCCGCCCGCACCTAAGGGATTTCATTGATTCAATTAAGCCTTACTTAATCCAACTAAATTTTTTTCTCAGTGTAATATGCATAAAAATTGTTTAACTACAAATCATATGATCATGATAAATTAAAAATTGCTTTCACTCAATTTTATTTAAATTAATGAAAAAATATGATAGAAATTGTAAAGTATTCTATTTTTCAAAAAAACAAGAAAACAAAAAAAAATTAAATTAATATTTTTGTTTATACGAATCAATAATATTAAGTTTATCACAGTTTTAGGTCGTAGTATAGTCTTTATAATTAAGCGTTTTAGCTACTTTATTTTGGAGACTTATTCAATAAATAATAAATAATTTAACTTACAATATTACTAAAATTTTATTTAGAATAATAGTAGTATATAATAGTACATGATAGTCTATAGGAGGCTGGGAAAAGCCGAAAAACCGTCACACATAACTACACGTGCAAGTCGTAAAAATGTAGATAAGAGTGCACTTGTATCTATGTTGGACCCTTTTGAGCGCTTTTCCAGGCCTAAAAATTTTTGTACATGAAAAAGTTTTTAAAAGTAATATTTCAAATTTCTTTATTTTATTTAAAAAGAATTAACAAATAACAAATTTTATTTATAATATCTGCTGTCCAAAGTAAGAAAACCTTAACTCCAATGGGATTCCAATGTAGTTAACCACTTTTATACTTTGGACGGCAGATACCCTGGTAACAAAAAATTTGCAATTCTGACGCAATTCTGACGCAATTGACTTGACCGTCAGTGAAATTACATCAGACCATACGTCATATGCTTCCGATTTCTGCTATATTTCTGCTGATGTGTAATTACGTTAGGTGACGCTCAGCAGAATTGCGATGAAATTGCAAGATTGAAATTGCAATATCAAAAGGATAATTGCGAGCACTTGCGCGTTCGACAGAATTGCACCAGAAGTGCAAAAGTTTACTAACATTAAGTGCTGCGCAGCAGAATTAAGGAGCTTTACGTAATTACAAGTGCACTTAACGAGACCCTCTCATCACTTCCGCGTGCACAAGAATTGCAATGGAATTGCACAAGCCGTCTGCAGCAGATGACTTGCGGTAGAATTGCGATGAAATTGCAAGATTGAAATTGCAATATCAAAAGAATAATTGCGAGCACTTGCGCGTTCGACAGAATTGCACTAGAAGTGCAAAAGTTTACTAACATTAAGTGCTGCGCAGCAGAATTAAGGAGTTTTACGTAATTACAAGTGCACTTAACGAGACCCTTTCATGACTTTCGCGTGCACAAGAATTGCCATGGAATTTCGCAAGCGGTCTGCAGCAGATTACTTGTGGTGAACAATTTGATTTTATATAAACTGTGAAAAAAAATTGACGTAAGCAAATTACCACTGCAACATGCAATTCCTCTCCCATAAACTATATTTTCAATTTACTTTTATCTATATCTAGGAGCTTCTTTAAATGTTCCAAAAGAAAGTTTTTTTACTGTTTCTAATACAACCGTATACGTTTCTTTTGACCAAGATTTAAGCTGAAATGTATAGTCGAGACTCATTCCTCAATACTCATAACCTTGATGTACATGAATTTATCTTATTTTTTTTTTTTTTTAACCAAATGAATAAACTTTTATCTCTTTTTCGCACAATACATAATTTAAAAATTCCAGAATTTAAATCGTTAGAAAAATATATTATAAACATTCAGTGGGTGAAAATTAGTCTGTTTTATTCCGTTTACTACGTATAAAAATGCTACGTATATCATGTTCATAAAATGCGTATTGAAAATACTTTATATTGAAGTCCAAAAAAATATTATATTATCGATAAAAAAAAATACAGAATTATTAAGTATTCCAAAAGCTTATATCAAAATGAAAAGAAGGAATAATTTCATTTAGTTTCTAATAAGAAAATGTAATTCATTAAAATGTGATTCTTATCGTTCTACAAAATTTGTTATTTGGAATGAAATTGAATAAAAATTATTAATTAAATACAATTTTTGTTTAATATGTGGAAATAATTTTGTTTTTATAATACCTAAATGTTAGTAGGATGGCCATTGAACATCGTTTTATCAGACAAAATAATATATTTATAATAAATAAGGACGTTATACTACATATATATAAAAATTATATAATATTGTCAATAATATTAAACAAACTTATATATAAACGTAAAATAACGTTATGAAGACAGATTTCCAATACATTCTTATATTAATAGCAATGTTAACGCTGTTTGTCTACTAAGTAATAAAAATATATTTCATACGATGCTGAAATTTTTTACAAAAACGCATGCTTTACTCCATCTTCTATTTGCACTGTATATGTTACCACTTTGCTCCAATGCTGCTGCGAAGTATCTGCTCTAAGCTACCTTCGTAAGTATATGCTGTGAATCTGCTGGAAAGTATATGCTTCACGTAGACTTGGTAAGTATGCTGCAATTCCATTGCAAGCACGTGCACACTACACCATTCTCTAAACGGCACCGTAAGTCAGCTGCAAAGCTGCTGCGAAGTAGCTGCTGCATGCTCACCTTCATAAGTATGCCGCAATTCTACTGTAAGCGAACGTGCAATATACACTTCTTTAAACCGCAATCTACCTGTCGTAAGTCTGCTGCTAAGCTGCTGCGAAGTAGCTGCTGCATGCTTACATTCGTAAGTATGCCGCAATTCTACTGTAAGCGCGCGTACAGTCTACACTTCTTTAAACCGCAATATACCTGTCGTAAGTCTGCTTGCTAAGCTGCTGCATGCTTACCTTCGTAAGTATGCCGCAATTCTACTGTAAGCGCGCGTGCAATCTACACTTCTTTAAACCGCAATATATCTGTCGTAAGTCTGCTGCTAAGCTGCTGCGAAGAAGCTGCTGCATGCTTACCTTCGTAAGTATGCCGCAATTCTACTGTAAGCGCGCGTGCAATATACACTTCTTTAAACCGCAATCTACCTGTCGTAAGTCTGCTGCTAAGCTGCTGCGAAGTAGCTGCTGCATGCTTACCTTCGTAAGTATGCCGCAATTCTACTGTAAGCGCGCGTGCAATCTACACTTCTTTAAACCGCAATCTATCTGTCGTAAGTCTGCTGCTAAGCTGCTGCGAAGAAGCTGCTGCATGCTTACTTTCGTAAGTCTGCCGCAATTCTACTGTAAGCGCGCGTGCAATATACACTTCTTTAAACCGCAATCTACCTGTCGTAAGTCTGCTGCTAAGCTGCTGCGAAGTAGCTGCTGCATGCTTCTGACTGCAGAACTACAATAGAATGCTGAAGCATACGAAGCATGTTCTGCGCACTCGCGATTGCGTCAGATTGTGTTACCAGGGTATCTAATTATAATAATTTTTCTCTATCTATAGGTATAAGACTCATGTTTTAAATTCAAATTTTTCTAGTTGAAAAATAATAATTATTAATAATTATTAAAATATTTTAATTAAGTTTAAATAATTTTTATATTTTAAAATCTTTTCTATCTTCTTAGTTAAGTTAATAAATATTGGAAAAAAGTGAGAAAATAAATTTAAACTTCGATTTGACTTTTTAACTTAGCGAGGTTGTAAGGCTCGCTTCGAAGTCGTATTTATTTCTCGCTATATTCTAACTTAATATAATATAGCTGTTTTGGGTTAGGATAGTAGAAATTATGAAGAAACAAAATGTTCTCAAATTAAAAATTCTATTTAATATTCTATCCTTAAGATTATTACAAGTGCAGCTCTAAGTGTGAGCGTGTTGAATTCTAAACGTAAACTGAACTAAAAATTATCTTACAACTAACATGAAGAGAAGAATGCATTTCTTTAGCCAGGCCTACTTTTACTTAAATTTTGTAAGGTATTTTCTCATTGGTGGAAACAAATTTCACTGAATAATTATATTTAGTAAATGCTGGGTTTTCCCAAATCCTCAAATTCTTTATTACGGCATATCATAAAATAATTCGAACGGCACATCATGAACAACATGTATGCATGACCGTCAATAAATGCATTAGTTTTATTACTTTTTATTACGGGTGTCTAAACCGTTATTATTTCAAGATAATTTACCTGGCTTAAGAGATTATCCTTCAATAATAAAATTGTGAAGTTTCGGTAAATTATATGTATAAAGTTATAAAAATTATAATAATTTTCAGGTATAAGATTTTAACTAAAATTATGTTTCTTACCCGGTCAAAAAAAAACATCCATAAATATAGCTAAAAATATAGATAAAGAAAATACAGCTATATTGATGTGTATTATAGCTATATTCATGTGTTTTTTTTAGCTGTATATCTATGAGAAATATAGCTAGATTTTCAGCTATATTTCTAGCTATAATGGGCTAAAATAGGGATTATACCTATAAAAATAGGTAAAAATATTGCTAAAAATCTAGCTATATTTCTCATAGATATATAGCTAAAAAAACACGTAAATATAGATATAATACACAATGTAGCTATATTTTTACCTATATTTTTTAGCTATATTTATAGATGGTTTTTTTTTGCCGGGTAACTATACTAAATGACAAATTTTAAGAAAAATTATATTGCGACAGAACAAATATTTAAGTTATAAAATTATAATCTTAAGAAATTCTAACAATTTTCCATAACAATTATTATTAAAAATTCAAGTTAGTTTTTTTTCATATATATTTAAGTTAATATTTTAATTAAATATGTTTCCTTTTATTATTTCCAATTATATTCTAGAAGCCTACACGTTTAATTTTTATAAAACAAAACCAAAATATTTCGTTAATTTTCATACAATAATTTATACAAATATATAGTTTTAAATAGTTATAATTTTTACACTAATTGATAATTAAAATAAATGTTTTTTTTTGGTTTTTAGGCATATTATACATTTAAACAATTTTAGAGATAAGGTACCCAATTATACTTTATCATAGTTTTTAATATAATTAATTAAGTTAAAGGATGTTGACTAAAATTAATAATTAACTATAAACTCATTAACGTGCGTTTTGTGCGTTTTTATATTTTTTCTTTTTATCTTATTAGAATAGTTATTAGAATTATTATGTATCCTTAATTTTTAATTTTATATATCAATTTGTATATATAATCTTTTATATTATTCATAATTTTAAGAATTTCCGTATTTAATATCATAGATGTAAGAGATAGAGGAAAAAGTCACAAGCAAGTAGAAGGAGAAAAATCTTCTTTCTCCGTCTTATGCATACTCTTGTTTCTATCCTCTTTCTCTCTCTTACTAAGGGCTTTTGGAAGAAAACTAAGGAAAGTAGGGATGATGCATGGAAAGCATATAGATTTGGGGACTACACCCACTAATACATATAATTTTCTATGTACATGAACACTCCAAGCAGGGTATATAAGGACGGGAAAACTCAGTAAAATTGTCACTCGACCACGGTCTTTCTAAAATAGAAGGGCTACGGATCGTTACTGGTTTTCTATTTCTTCTAAATCTCTGATCATTTGATCACTGTCTCTCTTAGTAGAGATTTCTAAATCTTCGAAATTCAAAATCTTTTCTATTTCTTTATTAAAAGATCAAAAAATAATTTCTATTTCTTTTTCAATTTTAAAATTGAAAGATAGAAAAATTTTAAAAAAGTTTCTCCAAACTAAAAATTTTTTCTAAGTTTCTATTTTCAAACATTAAGAGCAGGCAGGATTCGCTGTCCTTGTCTAATTGGCATTTTTGTTATTTACTTAAGTATCAATCGGTGTATCTGCAAATTGAAGGTTAAGCGCAATAGATATTATTATTACAAATATTTATGCACAAGAAAAAAAAATCCATCGCTTTGTTTTTGAGAAAAGTAAGGAACGCGAAAATATTATAAACATAATCTTTTACTTCGGCGTTCCTTACTTTTCTCAAAAACAAATCAGTAGATTTTTTTTTCTTGTGCATAGATATTCATAATAATAATATCTATTGCGATCAACCTTTATTTTGAAGATACACCGATTAATACTTGAGTAAATAACAAACAACTCAATTGTTACTCGGTCGGTATCAGGTTCTACTCCGGCCTGCCGTTAAAATATTTTTCTAAGTCAGAAATTTAAATTCTTACAAATCTTAATTGAACACAAGAAATTTTCCAAGTTCAATTCTAAAAAAAAACCTTAGTTTTCTTTGAAAAAATTCCAATTTGTAAAAGTGATTAAATTAAATTAATTAAGAAAATCTAGCAACAGTGAGTATTATTACATACTTTTATTAAAGTACGTACATAGGCACGCATTGACGTGTGTGTATAAGTATATATGAAAAAAGGTTCTAAGAGAGTTAAAACGAAAGTTGCTCACTCTCTCTGACGCCTTAGAATATAAAGAGTACAGGCCAACACCGTCCTTTGACTCTTGATACTTACTCGAGTGTTTAGGATTCTTTGAGATACAGAACCTTCGGTTTAATTATCTCTTTGACGTCCGCAATCATACATACGTGCATACGCATTGAGTGCATATACGTACAATTTACCTTTTTTTATTACTACGAAAGGTTTAGGGCAATACGGGTCACGCCGTCTTTTGACCGTGAACGATTGTCTCTAAACCTATAAGGAGTCCTTATCGGACTTAACACTATAGGAGAAATCCGGTCGGTGCAAAAGCCTTACGGAGCCTTCTTTTACGTTGTACGTGTATGTTATGGTGTTTTTGTGTATTTGTATAAATTTGTGTATTTATGCTGTGCGCGCATGCGATCATTTATGTATAGGTGTGTGTGTGTATGTAAGTTTAAGCGCAGGCGTGTATGTGTATGTTCGTGTCAGCTAAAAAGTGAGTCGTACTGTATTATTATCACGTATGTGTATGTTTTTATGTTTTGGTGTGTTTGCGGGTTTCCGTAAGCATATGTTTATAGCAGTGAAGAAGTTTATTTTGGTAAATTGCGTATAAGTTGGTGTGTGTGTGTGTGCGCGCGCGTGTTTATGTGTGCATGTGCGTGTGTGTGTGTCTGTGTGCATGTGTGTGCGCGTGCGTCCGTGTAAGTGTATGTGCATGTATACGCGCATGTATATATGTGTATTTGTGTATGCATATATTATGTAGGTGTGTGTGTATTTATTTATCTATGTATTATGTGAGTGTGTATGAGTGTGTGTATTGTGTATGTATCAAAACGACACACTTCTTCACGTCAGTGAAGAAGTGTGTCGTTTTGTATTCGTGGCACTATGTATTTTTCTGTGTGCGTATACATCGTGTGTATGTGTATTAGTGAAAGTGTTCGCGTCAGTTAAAAAGTGTGTCATTTTGTATTCGTGCGACTGTGTATGTTTCTGTGTGCATATATATCGTATGTATGTGTATTAGTAAAAGTGTTCACGTCCGTAAAATAGTGTCATTTTGTATTCGTGCCACTCTCTACGTTTCTGTGTGCGTATTAGTTGCTTCGTCTTTGTCTATAAGTCTATAAGTTTATAAGGGCACTATATGTAGTGCGCCTCTATTATAGTGTGTTCGAGAAAATGTTCGTGCCAGCTAAAAAGTTAGTCGTATTGTGTATTATTGTTACGTATGAGTATGCTTTTATGTGTGTTGTCGGTTTGTCGGTGTTCGTTAGTATATTTTTATAACACAGATATACAGAAGTTTATGTTAGTGAACTGCGTACAAATTGGTGTGTATGTGTGTGTATGTGCGCGAGTGTGTGTGTGTGCGTGTGTGTGTGTATAAGTATATTTCTCTGTGATTTAGTGAGATTTTCAGGGTAACTGTCGGTGTATGTATATTTATGCATGTGAATGTTTATATGTGTTTGTATATAGCTGTGTGTGTGTGTGTGAGTGCGCGCGCGCGCGTGTGTATGTGTGTGTAGCCCTGTTAAAAATAACCAGCTGGATTATCCATTTGGATATCCAGTTGGATCGAGTTGGAAATCACTCTGAGCTTTATATACCTGGATGCAGCCAAAATCCATTTGGATATTTTTTACGAAAACTAATAATTAGGCATTATAAGCATCCATATAACATAAAAATACTAAAAATAAAAGAAAATTGAAAATTTTATTTAAATCAAAATAATTCAGAAGGATAATTCACCTAGATATCCAAGTATAATTTACTTGGATTTTCAGTTATAATATATAATAATGATTCTTTTACATTATTACTAAAAACATGGAATTATCATTCTTAATAAAAAATATTCACCTGGATATTCAAGTGGATAATTTACCTGGATATCCCACTGGATATTTTGAATCTGAATGAAAAAGTATTTTATATTGATGTTTTATATAATTTTATCAAATAATTTACTGGAATGCGTACTTTTTAATTTTTTGTTTTTTTAATCCAACTGGATATCCAAGAGGATAATCCTCCCAGATTCTTTTAATTTGGTTAAAATTTTGAATATTCTTTTATTTTTAGTATTATCATGTTATATAGATGTTTATATAATTCCTAATTATTACTTTCCGTAAAATCTATCCAAATGGATTTCAGCTGCATCCAGGTGAATGAAGATCAGAGTGTTATCTAGCTCGATCAGAGTGATATCCAAATCGATCAGAGTGATATCCAACTCGATCCAAGTGGATACCCACCTGGATATCTAAGTGAATAATCCACTTGGATATCCAGCTTATTATTTGCAATAGGGATAAGACTAGAGCACAAAATATTCTCTAGTTTGAGCAATTTCAAAGGCATACTTTTGTGTAACGACTTATTTTTTTTGTTGTCTTATACTTCTAATGAATTAATATTATAAGAAAGTAGATTTCAAGGTTCACCGGTCTCAAATTTGAAATATTAAATATTACAACTTCACCTAAATTCATAAGTATTTGCTCTGTTTGTTTATATACTTTGTGAATACAATTTTGACGTGAACAATCTTAAATGTTTCCTTGTACTATTAATAAAATGTAATAACTACTTGTTCCTAGATATCGAGTTTCGCACGAAAATACACTAATTATTTATAACGAATAGTGCTCTAATTTAAAAAATTTCAAGGGCACATAATCGTACCAACGTTTATTTTCTTCATTTTTCAATACTATTTATGGTCCAATAATAAAAAAAATTAATTTTAAAGGCTCGCGACTTTAAAGTTTAAAAAATAAAAAAAATATTTTTTTATGAAAATTTAGGGACTTAGGCCCGAATTTATAGTCGATGCTCAAACTCAAGCTGACAAAGACAGAATGAGATTTTATGACGAGAGAAACAAAGACAGTATGATGCTTGAGATTGAGTTTGAGCATCGGCTATAAATTCAGACCGTAACTTTGAATGTTAAGTAGACTTTTATATTCGCACACTTTAGAACAGTCTTAAGAACTGTTTATTTAAGGACAATTATTTTGGTTCGTTCGTTTATCTACACTAGATTTGCCAAACGGACTAATAGAATTTTTAAAAAATCGATAGCACAACAAAAATTTAGATATTTTTTCTGTTTTTTTCACTATATTTCTTTGATATTTCAAAAAATATTTATTTATTATATTTCTAATGTACTTAGAAATGACCTTATTTTAACATATTTTAAAGAAATCAATCAGAAAAATATAGTTATAAATCTCGAAATTTGAAAAACAAACCGGGGACACGATATCATCGAAGATTCGTATATTTCCCCATTTTTTTCTTCTATTGTTGGTTATATCCTCCAGGACATCTACTCATAACCATTCTTCATTGGATTGTTTTAGCTGAGAAGCATAGTCATTACACACAAATCAGACCCACAAGGGGGATATCACAACCATCTTGTAGTGGAAACCATCCGTTTCGACTACATCATCTTCGGCATCATTCCGGACGTATCGAAATTTCTCCCGTGTAGTGCTCCAGTAGGTCTATCAGAAACTCAGCGCAATGTCAACACTGTAGGAGCGTGAGCATCAGATGGCCAAACATTACAATGGAGAAAACTGAAAAACATATCTTATACGTGAGTATATACGTCGAGGGAACAGTAAAACAATCGTTATCATCCTTCAGCATCCAGAAGAAGCATTGCGGGAAGTAAACAGAGGATAGGGATCAGGACACAGAAATAACAAGGAAGGAAGAACCACTGTACAAAAAATTACAACACTTTGCGAAACAAAAAATCAAACATCAATGTCATTGTCAATAAAACAGGAGGCCAAGTACTTCCCAATAATGCTGGGTGACCTATTGCATAATTTGAAAACATTCTCGCCCACGGTCACACCCACACGTTGCAAACCATTCAAAAAGGGATCTCTGACATTGTCATATCTCTTACATTCCCATATGAGATGATTAATCTCATGCACATTCTCGCCAAATTCACACGTAGGGTCCACATTAAAACCCTTGTCAAAAAGGTAGTTACGGGCTTTAGTATGGTGGAACATGATCCGTCTCACCATACAAATTAGCCTTCTATTAGAAATGATGCTACCGAACCACGGAATAAAGGAAAAATTATCGTAAAACTTTGTGTATCT
This sequence comes from Anastatus disparis, assembly GCA_017163975.1. Taxonomy (NCBI): domain Eukaryota; kingdom Metazoa; phylum Arthropoda; class Insecta; order Hymenoptera; family Eupelmidae; genus Anastatus; species Anastatus disparis. The sequence goes on along the minus strand of JAFFSR010000272.1, from coordinate 2,032,368 downwards.
ACATCCCTTAGATCCACCTCCATAATTGCTGATTGCCCCCCACATCTCCGCCCGTACCCGGTCCCTGTAGAAGGGAAAAAGTATTGAAAAATTAATCTGAGTGACATCAACGCAGGCTCTCCTCGAGGCCTCTCCTGCAATCTGATCCGCCATTGTATTACCGTATATATTCATGTGACCAGGTATCCAGTGTAGGGCAATATGTATTCCCCTATTTTTAAATTCTAGACATAACCCTCGTGACTCAATGATCCACCGGTGAGCAACCGAAGAGAGACCCAAGGATTGAAAAGACATAATCAAGCCATTGCAATCAGAAAGAACCAAGTTAATAGGGACAGGGTTCTCTTTAATATGCTTTAAAGCCTGTAGCAGGGCAAAGGCCTCACATCAGAAGACAGAACACCGATTGTCCAATCTGAAGCCAATCACTTTTCTAGGGAACAAAACAAATACACCGGCACCGCAGGCGCCACCGACCTCCTTAGCTTCATCAGTGAATATTAACTGAGCTCTATTGAAATTCTGTATAGTAAAGTCACTGAAAAGGAAGGGAGCATCTTTCGGGTTACCTTTAATTTCCTCTTCCATCCTTATGGAGGCAATTTCCTCAAGGAAACATGTAAACTAAGGAATCTCAAAAATTGGTAGTTCGGAGTGGGTGATCAAGTTGAAATTGTCCGTCTTCATTTGATTCCAGAAGGAGTATTAAAAAGGAAACCTCCCACAAAATCCAGTTCTGTTGAGACGGTGGTCATAAAATTGGTATATGCAGGAGAGTTTGGGAATGAACGGGGAACTCGTGGTTCTAGATACTCTGAGGATCATCCTTTGTCCCAACAGTTTCTTTCTAATATGAAGGTTGGGTACTCCAGGTAAATAATGTAGAACGTTGATAGGGGTCGTCCTCATACAACCCAATTACTTTTTCAAGGCGGCATTTTGGACCACATCCAATCTTCTCAGCAAACGGCGATCAGCCCTAGCAAACTGAAAGGATCCCCAGTCCAGACGAGGGAGCACAATGGTCTTGTAAAATTGGAGCATTGTTTGAGGATGAACTCCCCATTTAAAGATCCCGATAGAGGAGAGCATAGCAATACCCAATCTAGCAGATGAAGACCCTCTATATGTTTTTCCCAGGATAAATTTGTGTCCCGAGTGACTCCCAAGTATTTAAAAGAATCCTGGTTAAGAAGAGAAAAATTTCCCAACTCCAAAGACAAGCTGCGCGGTGGTAAAGCTCCGCTATTATCGAAAATTAAGAAATTAGATTTATAAACAGATATTTTAAGTTTAAGGAATCGCAGAAAGTTCTCCAGGGGAGCGAAATTCTCTCGAAGAGACTCCAGCATTGTATTAAGTCATGAGTGGTTACCATAAATCAGGATGTCATCCGCAAAACCAAGAAATTTAATCCTTTCATTTAATATTTTAGTTATGCCAGCTATGTATATATATATATTGAATAAAATAGGGCTGAGGATGCAACCCTGGGGTAAACCCCTATTCATGTTGTCCCTGGCAAATCTCCCGACCTCAAAGAAACCGACAATGACTCGATCATCAATGAGGTTTATTATAAAGTTGACCATTTTTTTTAGGAATACGAAGGGATACCATGATTTCAGTGAGTTTAACTAAATCCACCGAATCATGAGCACCCTCAAGATCGATACCCAAAATGCCCAATTTTTCACCTCCAAGACGAGAAAGTAAAATATCTGTCTGAAGTGTGGCGAGGCACTCCTGACAAGAGCATCCCCTAAGGAAACCAAAAAAATTTCGAGGTAAAATCGAATTGGATTTGCACCACCAAAGGAGCCTATCGTTTAGAACTCTTTCCAAGGTTTTCAGCAGAGTGAAGGCCAGGGAAATTGGTCTAAATTCGGAATTGCCCTTTTTGGGATGAAACAAACCTTGAATTCCTTCCAAGCTCTCAGGAACAAATTACGTTTCAGCAATCTATTGAACAATCCAGAAAGCCAACGAATCGCTCGAATTGGAAGACGTTTGATGACCACATATGAGATGCCGTCAGATCTAGGAGCAGATCTGACCTTGACCCTATCTATCACACAGCGCAACTCTGAGATCGATATCGGATCATTTAGAGCCCTGTCCTCAGATTGAATGTATTTAAATTCCGGGATCGAATCGTTACGGTAACTATGAGATATTTTTTGAAATGCAGCAGATAGTAAAGCAATATTGGTGGGATCGTTGGTTCTACGAGAACCATCCGCAGCAGAGTAGAACCTGTTCTTATATCTCTCGATGAAGCGAAAGTTCTGTAAGAGGGGATGAGAGGGGTCCAGAAAGGACAAAAATCCACGAAAAGATTCCCTTTTAGACTTCCTAATAACACCGAAGGTCCTCTTTTTCGCCTCAGAATACTCCATCAAAGTGGTCTGAGAGGGGTTCACCAAAAAACTTTTCATTTTAGTCTTTCTGTCTCTCACCACCTGGCTGCACTCGTCATTCCACCAAGGCGAGGCAGGGAAGGTACGATGACGATTCAAATCATGGGTAGCAGAACTCTCATTTGAGGCAGAAAGTGCCTCGTATATAATATCTATAAAGCGAGTGTATTCTCGCAATGGGTCATCTTCCGCGTCTTCAAGAGATTCCATACTTGATTCCATCCTGGTGGCAAAACAGAGCCAGTCCACCCTGGAGTAACAAAATCGTTTACCAACATTTAAAACAGAAGAGAGGGCCCTAGACAGAGCCACAGATATAGGTAGATGATCGCTGCTCATAGGGTCGTCACCCACGGACCAGGAGACAAGATCGATGATATCTCCAGAGCATAAGGAAATGTCGGGGCAGCTCACACCGCTGGCCACCCTGGTGGGAGCTCCTGAGTTGAGCACACACTTCAATAAGGGCTTAAATTACTCGTTTCTGTGAGTAGAATATGTAATTAAATTTTGGTATCGATTGAACAAACGTTGTTCACGGTATATAATTTCATACATCAAAAATGATACTTTTTTCATATTTTTCTACGTATGTTTCTTGAGCTATAAAAAAGGTAACATACTTTCGATCATTCCCAAATTTTCTGAGCATAATGAATATGGTAAAAAGAACAGTTTAAGCCTACCCTGGTACATGTGCCTCTCTTTAGGAAGTTGTTAGACTATTTTTAATGTAAGTGTAATTTTTAGGTGAAAATTACACTAACAATAAAAATAGTCTAACAGCTTCCTAAAGAGAGGCACATGTACCAGGGTAGGCTTAAACTGTTCTTTTTACCATATTCATTATGCTCAAAAAATTTGAGAATGATCGAAAGTACGTTACTTTTTTTATAGCTCAAGAAACACACGTAGAAAAATATGAAAAAAGTATCATTTTTGATGTATGAAATTATATACCGTGAACAACGTTTGTTCAATTGATACCAAAATTTAATTACATATTCTACTTACAGAAACGAGTAATTTAAGCCCTTATTAAAGTGTGTGCCACTCCAGAAACTTGTATTATAGACTTTTCAATTATTGTGAAGACAATTTCTCAAAATTAAAAAGTTCCAGATATATCCCTATATAGAAAAAATTGTAATTTTCGTCAACTTACGTATATCAGTATGTGGTCAAAAGTAAAAGGTTAGGATGGGACTCACGAATCAGGATAATCGGTGGTGTATTATGTGTAAATCCTCCAGATGGACCGCAAAGAATGTACTATACTGGGCCCTCCTTATAGAGAGAAAAACAGATCCTTGTTAAGATGGCGTATAGAAAGTGTGTAGAAAGCCTTGATTTTAAAATTAGTTCCTTAGGCGGCCATCTTAGCCAAGCGCTTAGATTTGTCGATGGTGAAAAAAACCCCTCCGTAGAAACTTAAGAATGCTCACAAAAATAAAAACCAATATTAACTGGACGATAAATTTGAAAAGGGCTATCTTCTTATGCTTGCTAAGATTCTTTAAATCCTTTTCTTCTTATTTTTCTTAAAGAGAAACCGTTGTGCCAGAAAGACGTAAAACTCGCTCAGGGTGAAATCAGATGGAGCGGAAAATAGGCGACGGAACGTCACAGAACCTCAATTCCGCATCTTTGTATTCCGCCAACGGAGTAAAGACGACGTAATAGACGACATCAATTTTTATTTTGTTTAAAAAAATTATTAGTGCTTCAATAACCTCACGTAATATTTTTAATTTGCTTTCCATAGCTGTACTTTTAATTTCAATCAAACTTTGAAATTCTATTTTGGTTAACTATTTGTTTAAACAATTTCAAAAAGTCTGTGACGCTTCTATTATCCCGTCAAATTTTTTCCCTATATTCACATGGAACGGAGTAGAAGTCCTATGACGTTGATTAGCAATGTTATAATTAAAAAATTATGTTGTTAATCAAAATATTTGGTTATAATAACAAAATATATTTTATTTTCACAAGAAAAGAATCTCATTAGAATAACATTGAGTGATTATTTCCAACTTTTTTAACATTTTTGTTGTTAATTTAAAATTCGCGGTCACATTTGTATGCTATTTTTAACAATTTTTCAGCTACATTCCGCGCCATGTGAACATAGGGAAAAAATTTGACGAAAAACAAGGCGACGGAATGAATGTTATGTGACGTTCCGTCGTCTATTTTCCGCTCCATTTGATTTCACCCTGAGGGTGAAATAAAAATGGAGCGGAAAATAGACGACGGAACGTCACATAACATTCATTCCGTCGCATTGTTTTCCGTCAAATTTTTTCCCTATATTCACATGGAGCGGAATTTAGCTCAAAAACTGTTAAAATAGCCTACAAATGTGACCGCGAATTTTAAATTAACAACAAAAATGTTAAAAAAGTTGGAAATAATCACTCAATGTTATTCTAATGAGATTCTTTTCTTGTGAAAATAAAATATATTTTGTTATTATAACCAAATATTTCAATTAACATCATTATTTTTTAATTACAAAATTGCTAATCAACGTCACAGAACTTCTATTCCGCTCCATGTGAATATAGGGAAACAAATTTGACGAGATAATAGAAGCGTCACAGACTTTTTGAAATTGTTTAAACAAATAGTTAACCAAAATAGAATTTAAAAGTTTGATTGAAATTAAAAGTACAGCTATGGAAAGCAAATTAAAAATATTACGTGAGGTTATTGAAGCACTAATAATTTTTTTAAACAAAATAAAAATTGATGTCGTCTCTTACGTCGTCTTTACTCCGTTGGTGGAATACAAAGATGCGGAATTGAGGTTCTGTGACGTTCCGTCGCCTATTTTTCGCTCCATCTGATTTCACCCTCAGAGAAAGTTCGTTGCGCGAGCAACAGTACGACAGATGGAGCGAGAAACATATTTCCCCATATATATGTATTTAAAACCAATAACCTAAAGACCCAAGGGAATTCGCGTCACCTTTCGAATACGCGAAAATGGGGCCGCTATACAATCTCTAAAAAAAAAAGAGATGATACAACCGTTACTTAATGAATTCCAGCCTTAACCTAGAAGTTTCAGAATGTTGTTGGCGTTCTTAGTGTGGTTCTAGAAGTAGATTTTGTACAAAGTATAGTTTTATGTTTATGATCTATAATGAAAAGTAAATAATTATTAATTGTACACTGAAAAGGGAAGCGAACTGTGACTGTACTCTACGGTACAATCGGTGTCATTTTTAGAATACAGTCAGCCTACGTGTCGAAATGCGAACTAGTAGTCTCTAGAGAAGACTCATTATTCTCTGAGCGAAGACCTGCTCATTTCTTCGAACAAAAAACATCGCGGAGAACACTCAAAACCTCGCAAAGAGCACTCATTATCCTCTAGAAAATACTAGCATCTCTCTCGTACTTCAATGAATGTTCGCTATCGATACTAGCGCCACTCGCCGCCATAGAGTACAACCACTGCTCTAACCCCTTTTCAGTGTATGTTGTTGGCGTTCTTAGTGTGGTTCTAGAAGTAGATTTTGTACAAAGTATAGTTTTATGTTTATGATCTATAATGAAAAGTAAATAATTATTAATTGTAATTTGTTTAAAATAATAAAATTTATGAAGGATTCATTTCTATTCGTTAGATTTAAGTAAAAAAGGTCAGTGAAGGAGTTAAGGTAAATATCCTATAAAACATTAAGAGTTTTATACAGAAAACTTTCAATGATTACAGAGTAATAATTTATATAATTTATTGAATACACAAAATTATAATGTTTATTTAAAAGCTGAAGTTTATTTAATTAAAAATCTTTGATTTATTAATTATATTCAATAAAAGTCTCTAAAATATTGTATAAAGTATAATTTATAAGTATTATTTATAAAGTACATAAAACTGTTTCCTAAGATGTAATAATGCAATCAATTTTTTAAAATTTATTATAAGATTATAAAAATATAAAGTATGAAAACTTTAAAGCATTCAAATCTGTTTTTATTTAATTTAATGAATTATAACTTTTTATTAATATATTTTCAGAATACATCTACAGTAATTTGAAAGTTCTTGATAAAAACTAAATGAAATACTTTTTTAGACGCTCAAAATTTATTTAAATATTATAGACACTTATTTTCTGTAAATAAACTCACACAGTGCTTATAATTATTGGTTATGTGGGCTTGATGAGTAATGGTTTATAGATTATTTGAATTTAATAATTGAATCAATTAATAAATTTTTATTTATTAAAGATTAAATTAAATAGAAACGAATCAACAAATAGTTTACATGTATTTTTTCCATAATATATAATTACTTTTGAAAAATGTTCTATACTTCTTTATAAATTGAATTATTATATTTTAGTATAACATCTGATATATGTCAGTAATTTTTACAAAAATGTTCCATACTTAAATTTAATGAAGTTTTTTCTGTAATATAACTATATTTTTTATTTTTCTTTAGGATTCATTTATAACCAATAAGCAATTTAAGACTAATGTCATGGAAGTAATACAGCATGTCAATAAAAATGTAAAAAATATTTTTTATTCTACTAAAACCAAAATGTTTCAACCAAAGTTGATTATAAATGACAAGTCAAATAAAGTATATGATCCTATGTATGCAAATTCTTTAAGGGAAGCACTTTTTACACATTTTGAAAAATCATATAAAGCACCAGAAGTACCAATAATTATTCACCAAGAAGATAATAATATTCAAAAACATATTTGTCGACAGTGTAAAGATTGGTATGTATTATTATGGCACTATAACTAAAAAATGATTCTTTTTAAAATTATTAATTAGTTTATCAGTTGAATTAAACAAAGATATATTTATATATTTTATTTATTTTCTAATCATCTCTGAATAATAGATCTTTAAGAGATAATATAACTTAAAATATCTTTTATTATTTATAAATGACAAAAAAGATTTTAGAATTTATTGTTTCTGATTTATTTAAATTTATATAAGAATATAATATGCTAATAAAAGGTTAATTTATGTATTAAATATTTCGAAAATAATGTTGAATAATGTTTATAGAATAGAAATGAGAAATAAATTAATTGAAAACTATTTATTTATTATATGTCTACACATAAACAAAATTATATAGAAATATATATATATGAAAACATATATGAAAAATTATATTGTTGTACATGTGAATACGAATACATGATTATATATTAATAGAGATTATTTATATTACATTAGTATAATGATTTAATTAAATAATATATATACTTAAAGTCATAAAATTTTTCACATCTTATTATGATTGTTTATTAAAACGTATTATAAGACCTGTTCTAAATGACATGATATTAAAATTGAAATAATTGAATGTCCTCTCTACCACCATAGTAGAGAGACATTCCCTAGTAAAAAAAAAGTACATAAATGTGTAAAAAGTTATGAAAATATGCAAAAAGGTACATGAATATAAAAAAAACATCTTTGTTGTAATTGTCCTCATGAATCCATAGTTTACAAATGTTTAATCATATTAATATACCTTTTCAAACATTTTTGTACTACTTGATATACTTATTTAGATTCTGATTTTTCTGGTTATTGTATAAAGAATTTATATAATATTTTTTTAATGTTTTTTGCACATGGTATAAGTATATAATAAAAATATATACATAGTAAAAATATATCATAAATATATGATGAAAATATGTAATGATGCACAATAAAAAAATTAAGGTATCAGGCCTGAGTTAAAACCTGGAAAAAAATCGAATGTAAATATTATGATAAATATATAGTATATTTTTACTATAATCCCTACTGAAAAATATATATGAGATCTCATTTATATTTTACATTTTCAACCCCACTAAAAAATATATATGAGATCTCATATGAGATCTCACATGCGATCTCAAATGAGATCCCACATGAGATCTCATATGCAATCTCATATCAGATCTCATATGAGATCCCGTATGAGATCTCATATATATTTTCTATTTTCAACCCTACTAAGAAATATAAATGAGATCTCATATGAGATCTCACATGCGATCTCATATGAGTTCTCGCATGAGATCTCATATTACAATCTCATATGAGATCTCATATGAGATCTCGTATGAGATCTCATATATACTTTATATTTTCAACCCCGACTGAAAAATCTATATGAGATCTCATATGAGATCTCATATATATTTCTTTGTAGGGTTGAAAATAGAAAATACATATGAGATCTCATATATATTTTTTAGTAGGGTTGAAAATGTAAAATATAAATGAGATCTCATATGAGTTCTCGTGCCAAAATCTCATATGAGATCTCATATGAGATCCCATGTGAGATCTCATATGAGATCTCATATATATTTTTCAGTAGGGATGATCTTAAAAATATCTATATTAACTTACTAGGAGAGTATCACATCTCCGGATCACGGATTTTGCTCTAACTTTGAGATAGGTTTTCAGATGTCAAAATATGGAAAAAGTCAGAGTTATAGACCCCAACGCTCAATATTTCTCCAGTTGCAGGCAATTAAAGAAAATCACTAAAAAAGTTACTAGATTTTTAAATGCTTATAATTCTTTAACATTAATAGCTAGACGCTTGTAACCATTTTCAAATGAAAGCTACGTTCAAATCCTTTCGAAAAAGCACCTATAGCATATCAAAATATTATTTTTTCTCAAAGTTACAGCGTTATGAAAATGGTACTACATTTTAACATTTATCATTGATTAATATTTTTAAAAGGAAATTCAGCTCAAATTTTTATAACGCTGTAACTTTGAGAAAAAATAATATTTTGATATGCTATAGGTGCTTTTTCGAAAGGATTTGAACGTAGCTTTCATTTGAAAATGGTTACAAGCGTCTAGCTATTAATGCTAAAGAATTATAAGCGTTTAAAAATCTAGTAACTTTTTTAGTGATTTTCTTTAATTGCCTGCAACTAGAGAAATATTGAGCGTTGGGGTCTATAACTCTGACTTTTTCCATACTTTGACATCTGAAAACCTATCTCAAAGTTACAGCAAAATCCGTGATCCGGAGATGTGATACTCTCCTAGTTAGTCAGTAAAACTAGGCATAAAATTATACTACTGCCAAGGGTACATAGAACTGTAAGCGACAAGACTAGCTTCATAAAAGCAATACAAATTTTCAATCAACTGCCAAATAATTTAAAAGTTTTAGATATAACTAAAAAATCCTCTAATAAGAAATTAACAGAGTGGATATACGATAACATGCTGTTATGATTTAAATTAAATATCAAATATTATGTACAGAGAATAAATAAGAATATAATATAATTTTCAATAATATCTAATTTTTCTAAATAGTCTAGAACTACTGAGACGTCCCGTATATTTTGGCCTAGGTGGTTTTAGTTTAAAAATTCCTTTCATAAATCTAATAATACTAGGATGTTCTCCGATTTTTTCCTTTGTAATTAAGGAAATAGCGCTTCTACACGAATTTAACGTGCCATATGACGTTCCAGCCTTAAAACATTCCATAAGGAACCTTAAGAAAATCTTAGGTTTAATGTTATAAGAGTCTATATTTTCTCTATCTGAATAGTTTTTCGATTGTTTTAAAGCATTTACATATTGTTTTAGGGTAGATTTACTTATTGAAGACATCATTATATCCAATGATTCTAAAGGAACATTTCTATTTAGAAAAGCTTGCCGGATACTTTACTCACAATTAAAGATAGGTGGGCTGATCTGGGGTGAATCAAGGTCCTGTCCTGCATAGAGAGAGTAATAAATTAACATTAGGCTTGAAAATTATTGGTTCGTCAATAATTAATTTTTTAAACAAGGGAAACCATGGTTGACTTACCCAGTAAGCTAATATTATAATACCATATGCTTTTTCATGTTTAATTTTTATAAGAGTATTAAGAATCAAAGAAAAAGATGGAAATGCATAAAAATAAAATTCTGACCAACTAATTGTAAATGCGTCGACAAATACAGCCTCTTTTTTGGTTTCCATGAAACAAATTTTTCACATTTTTTATTATTAAAAGAAGGAAACAAGTCAATACTAGGTTGACCAAAACGATTACATATATATTGAAAATATAAATTATTTAGTTCCCATTCTGTATCTAAATTTTTAATTCTAGAGAATTTATCTGCTACCACATTTTTCTTTGAAGGGATATAAGATGCAAACAAAATGTTTTTCCTCAGTTCAGCCCACTGCCAAATTTCTCTTGTTAATTTGCAAAAATTATCAAGTCTAACACCACCCATTTTATTGATATATGATATAGCTGTTGTGTTATTTATCCTTAGTAAAATTTGTGAATTCTTTATATCAGAAGCTAAATTATTTAATGCTATTTCAACTGTTAATAGTTCTAAATAATTAATATGAAATTTACATTCTTCTTGAGACCAAAAACAAAAAATTTCTTTTTTACCATTAAAAGCTCCCCAGCTTGTTGTTGACGCATCTGTATATATTGCTATAGCATATTTATCATTTTTTATATAATGCAAACTATTTTTAATATTAATTTTCCACCATGATAATTCATTTTTAACTATTTTAGGAATAAACATAACTCTATTATAATTATAATCATTTATAATAAGTTGAAAAATCTTTTCTTTTTCCAAGATTTTTGTATATAACCAGACGTACTCAACAGCTGGGCAGCATGAAATTAACTTCCCTATTAATTGTGCAAAATTTCTAATTGTGCATTTTTTAAGCTGAAGAAATTTTTTTAATAAGTTGAATAAATTTTCACGTTTTTGTTGAGGTGATTTCATTGCGTATTTTTGTGTATCAATAATCAATCATAGAAATTTACATCGTTGAGATGGTGTTGGATTTGATTTTTTATAATTGTAACTTGGTACGTCATAATAAAAATGTTTTTGTAACAATTAAAAATTTTAAGACTACGCAGGCACCTAAACACACCACCAGCGCATTCACCGACCCGGGCGCATATATGTATTTAGAACAAATTTAATTAACCGAGATATATTTTTTTGTTGTTTACTGGTACCACAAGGGCTGTATTCACAGTAGCATGGAAGTTCGGCAATTCAAAATTCCACCTGTGATAAATTAATAACGGTAAAATTTGCTCCAGTATGCTGAATCGTGGTTCATGATTATTCTTGAATCAACCATACGATACAAAATAACAATTTGATATTTTTTTATTTGTCAAGTATTTTATATACAATAGGAGTAAATACGTATAACAAGCCATATAGAGATACCGAGTAAACATTTCATTATTACACAGTAGCTTTTTTTGTGATCGTTTCATTAATTATAAAAATACTTGATATCAACCGAAGATCGTTCTAGCAAATGTAATATGCATGCGAAAAGAGCTTGCATAAATTATTCACACTCGTGAAAAATCCCGTGGTTTTAAATCCGATTGCTACAACTAAGCGTTTAAAAGATGTATCCTCGATATACTTATATTTTATACAAGTTCTCAAAAATAGCCCTAGCGTCAATCGCATTAGACGTGCATGTATGATACGATATAACCTATCTATTTACACATGTTTTCTTGACTCGGTATGATTTTTTTTTTTTTTTTTTTTTAATCCTTTTATTGGTTAAGCCGTTTTCTGGCATGTACCCATTACCATTCCTCAGTGGATCTAACGCATCTCAGGTGGGTATGAAATATAAGAATCTTTTATTGCCCAGTCCTCATTCCGGCAGGGGTCTCCACAACTGTCCTGGAGGAAAGAACATCTATCTCTCCTTCATCATCATTGGAGCATCTCTCCGGAAATATCGTATCAACGACCCGCGCAACGGTGGAAAAGGGCAACTCGTCCAAAAATATAGTCCAATGAAATCTTGATTCCGTTCTTGACGATAGAAAAAGCGAGATGCGGCAATGACGGTCCGAGTCAAACATACTCAGCACGTCACATCCGCGCCATTACCGGACAAGAACACCGTCAGACAGAAAACAACCCCGTCGCAGACAGTGGTCACAATTCGAAAAAAGAAAAGAAAAAAGATAAAACGTCCGTTAAACAAACTAGCGCGAACAGGAATTAACTTGTCAATAATATGATATAGTGAGTCACTGTACAATCCCGAACACCGAACATGCTTTAAAGTCTATCACACCTAGATGAGTCTAATGCAAGGCACTTGGGGTCAAAGAACCAATGGATTCACGTCACTCAGAGCACACTACACCATCACCTCCCGCGCATTGAGCGTCCATATTGAATAAAAGTCAAGCGTGTATTCCGGTAAAATTTCCGCGAAAAGTTTGTTTACAAACACACACCACACTCCCGATTATACCGAATTCCGAGAAAACCGGTTAATGTCGGTCCGGTCAATGATCGTTGTAAAAGATTTAAATTCGAACCTTTGATCGATGCCACGCATATAATATATTATGTCCTGGGAGTAAATAAACACTTTACAAATATACACCACACTCCCAATGACACCGAATTCCTCGAAAACCAGCCAATGTCAGTTCGGTCAAAGACCGTTATAAGAGATTTAAATTCGAACTTCTGGTCGGTGCCACACATGTAATATATTATATCCTGGGAGTAAATAACCACTGGGACATTAATAAATGACCTTAAATAAACCGATTACACTTATTTGAAAAAAGAAACGTTAGGACACGATTCATAGTTTTCACAATAAAATTACTGTACACTTTCCACAAAAACTTGAAAAAATTCACCTCTCGTCATCCCCGAGAAGTAATGCATGCTCACGTCGCTCATTACACACATTATAAAAAAAAAAACTAAGATGTCTACGTCGCTTATACAGCAATGTTGCAGATAAAATGTGAGGGGAATTCCTCAAGAGTCCTCCCTGCATGTGTGAAAAGTCCAGATCCATAAGTATGATGTAAAAAGTTTTCTTTAGACTCGAACAAAGGTATGATGGAAATGGCGGTAAAAGATGTTTGATAAACTATGTTTATAATTGAAAATTACCCGGCGAAGCGTCCACAGGGCAACCCCAGTCGCCGCACCGCAAATGAACAAACGGAAGGGCGATCCACAAAAACGTCCCCTCAACGCAGCACCGCACTTGCAGCGGAGAAGAGCCAACAAACGAGACACCGGGATAAAAAATCCGCCACGAGCCAAAAGGTTAAACTTGTAGAAAATTTTCAAGCTAAGGCAAACAGCCGTAGCGATCTTGGAGCAATAATCCCCACAAATGTTAGCAGGGAAAAACTCGAACAAAGCTCTTCTCAACGTTGACCACACGTGGGCAACGGAGGAGTCACGAACACAGAAAAAAAAACAAAAAATAAAACTTTCCTTTTGTTAGGCTCGAGTGAAAACCAGGCCATGACAAACTGTCATAACGATCTTGTAGCCGTAGTCTTAACAAAGACAACGGAAAACTTGCGAGCGCGGGAAAAAAAAGAAACAAGAACTTATGCTATGGCAAAAAAAAACCACAGCGAGCACAGAACTAACAAAAAAGAAACTAAGAACTCCGAAAAACACACAGAGCAGGGTGGATTCCGCCCGCCAACCCTGAAGCGAACAGCGAAAAACGGAAAAGAGAGAGATAGGGATAGGAAAGAAAAAGAGCCGGCGAGACAACCGTTCGACTCAAGGTCCGCGCGCCGAATCCGACTTGGTATGATATTATATACATAGTATGATACGACATAACCAAGCTATTTACACGTGCATTCATCATTCGGTATACGATTATATATAACCTGGTATACGCGTATCAATAGCTAGGTATAAGCTTACAGTAGTATCCTCGGTATGCATATACGTATAAATAACCAAGCTATTAACACGCGCACACACATCTTGGCATAGCAATCTCAGTATGCATACACGCGCAAATAACCAAGCTATTTACATGCGCATACTCACCGCGGTATGAACAGCTCCGTACACTAGCATATTAACCACGCTAAATACACACCGCGGTATAAACAGCTTGGTATACTAGCATATCAACCACGCTAAATACACACCGCGGTATAAACAGCTCGGTATACTAGTAAATTAACCGCGCTAAATATACACCGCCGTATAAACAGCTCGTTATACTAGTATATTAACCGCGCTAAATATACACCGCGTTATAAACAGCTCGGTATACTAGCATATTAACCATGCTAAATATATACCACGGTATAAATAGCTCGGTATACTAGCTTATTAACTACGCTTGATATGCACCACGGTAGAAACAGTTCGGTACACTAGTATGCCGCGCTATTTACCCGTGTATACATGCCTCGCTATACGAGCATACGTGTATAAAAATAGCTCGATATACTAGCATATTAACCGCGCTAAATATACACCACGGTATAAACAGCTCGGTACAATAGTATGCCGCGCTATTTACCCGCGTATACATGCCTCGCTGTACAAGCATACGTGTATAAAAATAGGTCGGTACACTAGCATATTAACCGCGCTAAATATATACCACGGTATAAACAGCTCGGTACAATATTATTCCGCGCTATTTACCCGCGTATACATGCCTCGCCATACAAGCATACGTGTATAAAAATAGCTCGGCATACTAGCATATTAACTGCGCTAAATATACACCACGGTATAAACAGCTCGGTACAATAGTATGCCGCGCTATTTACCCGCGTATACATGCCTCGCTATACGAGCATAGACAACGAGGCATACGTGTATAAATGTAGCTCGGTATACTAGCATATTAACCGCGTTAAATATACACCACGGTATAAACAGCTCGGTACAATAATATGCCGCGCTATTTACCCGCGTATACATGCCTCGCTATACGAGCATAGACAACGAGGTATACGTGTATAAAAACAGCTCGGTACAATAGTATGCCGCGCTATTTAGCTGCGTTTACATGCCTCGCTATACGAGCATAGACAACGAGGTATACGTGTATAAAAATAGCTCGGTATACACGTATATACACCTAGGTTAACACATATGAATGCACGTATATTACGTGTGTCACGTTGATAATTTTATACTCGTCTCATGTGTTCCTAGATGCATCATGTATGTTCTCATATGAATGCGTGCAATCAAACTTTAATATTTATTTAAATAAAGAAAGGAGTTAAGAAACGTTTTATTTTTTTTTCCTCTGTGATAATTTATTTAGTTCCTCTGTGATAGGTTATGGTAAGAAATTGATGAGTTTTCATTTGTTTCTTAGAGGTTATGATATTGACATACACAAGTTAAATTATTTTGTATATATACTGTATAAAGCATTATATTTATGATTTTTTTTCAAATAATTGACAAAATGGTAATATTAGATGATACTACACTGAGAAAAATTTATTTGGATCAAGTAAGGCTTAATTGAATTAATGAAATCCCTTAGGTGCGGGCGGCACATAAAATATTTTGTTACATTAATACAAATATTTCAATTGAGTCAAATAAATATTTCATTTTTTAAAATAAATATTTGATTCTACTAAACATCACAAATATTGGTTGAATAAAATTAATTTATTGTTTTAAAAAAATTTTTTATTTATTCAAATGCATATTTGTTTTTCTAATTGCTTATTTCATTACATCAATATGCATATAGTAACTGAATCAAATAATATTTTGTATTTTTAAATAAATATTTGACTTACTAAATGTCGCGAAGATTGATTCAATAAAATTAATTCACTGTTTTAACAAAAAAAATTATCAATTAAAATATCTATTTGTTTTTTTAATTAATTATTTCATCATTTTAATGCTATATTGAAATTAAATAAGTTCAATATTTTATATTTTCAAATAAAAGTTTAATTTATTGAATATTGCAGAAATTTTATCAATTATTTGAAAAAAAAATCAGAAATATAATGCTTCATACAGTATATTTACAGAATAATTTAACTTGTGTATATCAATATCATAACCTCTAAGAAACAAATGAAAACTCATCAATTTCTTACCATAAACTATCACAGAGGAACTAAATAAATTATCACAGAGGAAAAAAAAAATAAAACGTTTCTTAACTCCTTTTCTTAATTTGAATAAATATTAAAGTTTGATTGCACGTATTCATATGAGAACATACATGATGCATCTAGGAACACATGCAGACGAACTTTGAGACGAGTATAAAATTATCAACGTGACACACGCAATATACGTGCGTTCATATGTGTTAACCTAGGTGTATATACGTGTATACCGAGCTATTTTTATACACGTATACCTCGTTGTCTATGCTCGTATAGCGAGGCATGTAAACGCGGCTAAATAGCGCGGCATACTATTGCACCGAGCTGTTTTTATACACGTATACCTCGTTGTCTATGCTCGTATAGCGAGGCATGTATACGCGGGTAAATAGCGCGGCATATTATTGTACCGAGCTGTTTATACCGTGGTGTATATTTAGCGCGGTTAATATGCTAGTATACCAAGCTACATTTATACACGTATGCCTCGTTGTCTATGCTCGTATAGCGAGGCATGTATACGTGGGTAAATAGCGCGGCATACTATTGTACCGAGCTGTTTATACCGTGGTGTATATTTAGCGCGGTTAATATGCTAGTATACCGAGCTATTTTTATACACGTATGCTTGTATAGCGAGGCATGTATACGCGGGTAAATAGCGCAACATACTATTGTACCGAGCTGTTTATACCGTGGTGTATATTTAGCGCGGTTAATATGCTAGTATACCGAGCTATTTTTATACACATATGCCTCGTTGTCTATGCTCGTATAGCGAGGCATGTATACGCGGGTAAATAGCGTGGAATAATATTGTACCGAGCTGTTTATACCGTAGTGTATATTTAGCGCGGTTAATATGCTAGTGTACCAAGCTATTTTTATACACGTATGCTCGTACAGCGAGGCATGTATACGCGGGTAAATAGCACGGCATAGTATTGTACCGAGCTGTTTATACCGTGGTGTATATTTAGCGCGGTTAATATGCTAGTATGCCGAGCTATTTTTATACACGTATGCTCGTATAGCGAGGCATGTATACGCGGGTAAATAGCGCGGCATACTAGTGTACCGAGCTGTTTCTACCGTGGTGTATATTTAGCGTAGTTAATAAGCTAGTATACCGAGCTGTTTATACCGTGGTATATATTTAGCATGGTTAATATGCTAGTATACCGAGCTGTTTATAACGCGGTGTATATTTAACGCGGTTAATATACTAGTATAACGAGCTGTTTATACGGCGGTGTATATTTAGCACGGTTAATTTACTAGTATACCGAGCTGTTTATACCGCGGTGTGTATTTAGCGTGGTTGATATGCTAGTATACCAAGCTGTTTATACCGCGGTGTGTATTTAGCGTGGTTAATATGCTAGTGTACCGAGCTGTTCATACCGCGGTGAGTATGCGCATGTAAATAGCTTGGTTATTTGTGCGTGTATGCGTACTGAGATTACTATGCCGAGGTGTGTGTGCGCGTGTTAATAGCTTGGTTATTTATACGTATATGCATACCGAGGATACTACTGTAAGCTTGTACCTAGCTATTGATACGCGTATACCAGGTTATATATAATCGTATACCGAATCATGAATGCACGTGTAAATAGCTTGGTTATGTCGTATCATACTATGTAAATAATATTATACTGAGTCAAGAAAACACGTTTAAATAGATAGGTTATATCGTATCATACATGCACGTCTAATGCGATTGACGCTAGGGCTATTTTTGAGAACTTGTATAAAATATAAGTATATCGAGGATACATCTTTTAAACGCTTACTTGTAGCAATCGAATTTAAAACCATGGGATTTTTCACGAGTGTGAATAATTTATGCAAGCTGTTTTCGCATGCATATTACATTTGCTAGAACGATCTTCGGTTGATATTAAGTATTTTTGTAATTAATGAAACGGTCACAAAAAAAGCTACTGTGTAATAATGAAATGTTTACTCGGTATCTTTATATGGCTTGTTATACGTATTTACTCCTATTCTATATAAAATACTTGACAAATAAAAAAATATCAAATTGTTATTTTGTATCGTATGGTTGATTCAAGAATAATCATGAACCACGATTCAGCATACTGGAGCAAATTTTACCGTTATTAATTTATCACAGGTGGAATTTTGAATTGCCGAATTTCCATGCTACTGTGAATACAGCCAAGGAGAGCGACGATACTAGCAAAAGCGTGCGGCAGTTATCACGCACACATTCGTAGACCGTGTGTGTGAGCGCCAATGCTGCTAACGTAGACCATAGGTAGAGAGCACATTTACAACCATTACACAGCGACGACCGCGCGTGCACTAGGAGTTGATACACGATGAAGAAGATGTAGAAAGAGAGGGAGACTCAAGATATAGGAAGAAAAGAGATAGCAAGATTAGTCTACTGTGAGAGCAAACTAAAAATGATAGCGCGCCTATTTCTCGCGCAGTGAGAAAAGAGGGAGACGATGTATGCTAAAAGGAGATGGATAAAGCGTAGAGAAAGGGAGATAATCACTTGTTCCTTTTTGCTTGAATACATATGCACTATATGACCATGCATACCTGTATATATGTGTATATATATCTAGACTTATAAATACTCTCTCTCTCTCTAAAGAATAAAAGAAGGGAAAAAAAGAATAAATAAAAAGAAAAATACTTAAATTGAATTTCCCGCATCAAAGGTGGCGCGCATGTTGAAGACTTGCGTTTGAAGACCGGAAAGTGAGATTTACCAATCAGAGGCAGTTATATGGACTACTAATTAACTATTGGAGAAAATAAAATTAAAAAGAGACAAAAGATAGTTAAGAGGGAGAAATAGACTTGAAGAAGAAGGAAGTGGCCATTAAACATTCATTCGATTGCTGTCCTCGCGCCATTCCGGAGCCTTTACTCGCTATTGAGCAATAAAAGTTTTTTTCGAGTCTGTTGAGGAGAAGTTGCAGAGCTTTTACCAAGGAGAATTTTCGTATTAAGGTTGCTGTGAAGCTGAGAGCGAGCAGAGGAGTTTTCCGAGGAGGATTATCGACCTGGGTATTCTGTTCTTGCAGCCGGCGCCGACCAGTTGTCCTGGATAAAGAGATTGATTGATTGATTGATTCATAATTTATTAAAGATCATGGGGTTCGACCCCGTATGACCCAAAAGTAATACATAATGTAATTAACAATATAAAAATATGGTGCAAATTAAGTAAGTAAGAACTAATGAAAAAATTTGTATAAATACATAAGAGATTTCTCTCTGTGGTATAAACAAAAGTTAAGATTAAAATGCAAAAGATTGTAACACTTTATTATAAAACTGTACTCATCTGATCCACATATTACACATTGAGTAAACCGATGGAAATCTACAAAACTAAATATGTAGTAGAGTGCACTATAAGGTAGAGATACACTCAACGACCCTCAGTTTCGCCTATCCACTCCGTGCGTTCATCGAGCAAGAATTTGTTAAATAGCATAGATTTTATAAGCTGCGTTCGGCCTAATTCAAAGCTAGAGAATATAGAGGTATTTCCATTTATAGAGCTAGATGCCGTGTAGGTAAAAGAATTTAGCATAGCTGCAGTGCGAACAACAGGGCAGATAAGAAGTCTAGCTGGCAGTCTATTCGAAGTTCTGACAACAGTATCAATATTTACACGAACAAATTTAGTGGCTAGATAGCTTGGCTTTTGATAAGAAATTATAGAGTGTGCCAGAGTTAGTTTGAAGTATAAACGTCTGTTGCCCACAGACAACCAGCCCAATTGCAAGCGAAACGGCGTAACTCTTTCTTGCCTGCCTATATTTCCACAGACAAATCTAACGCAAGCATTCAGTGCACGATGGAGTTTAATGTTTAATGTCTGTGGTAAATCGTCATAAACCACACAACAGTAATCAATAATAGGAAAAATAAGAGCTTTGATAAGATTTTTCTTGACCTGTCTAGATAAAGCATGCCTGTGAATCTTTAATGATTGAAGAGTACCATAAATACGTCCAATCATCGACCCCACCTGCTTATTCCAATTTAAAGTGCTAGTTATCCAGATACCCAGGTTTTTGACTGAACTAGTATAAGGCACTACCGTATCATTTACGAAAATTTTTGGGCAAGAAAAGAGATCAATTCTTGAGATGAATTGTTCGCTACCATTGAACATCGCTTGCATTTTAGATCGATTTAAGGCAAGACCGTTATCAACAGCCCACTTTACAACAGCAGCAACCTCATGGTTCAAAAAGTCGATCTCATCATTCAGATTTGCGGGCAAAAATGAGTGATATACCTGCAAGTCATCAGCAAACAGGATATGAGACGATCTAGTTAAAACGGATGATAAATCATTGATAAAAACAGAAAAAAAGCAGCGAACCCAAAACGCTGCCCTGAGGAACACCAGCTGTGCAGGTGACCCAGTCACCAACATTACCCTCTAAGTCCGAAATAGTATAAGTTCTATTGCTGAGATACGACGCGAACCATCTTATAACAGCATCAGAGCAATTGAAACGACGAAGTTTGAACAGTAGGCGAATTTGTGACACTGTGTCGAAAGCCTTGGAAAAATCGAAGAGCAATAAAGTAGTAATCATTCTTTTATCAATGGCCAGGCGAGCATCTTCAAGAAGTTTCAAAAGCGCAGTCTGGGTACTATTAGATTTACGAAAACCAGTCTGTAAACTATCGAACAAAGAGTTTGATTCAATAAAGGAGCTAAACTGAGAATGTATTACTCTTTCTAGGATTTGGGAAACTTCAGAAAGTTTGGCAATGGGCCGAGTCTGTGAAGGTGAATCTATCTTATTCGTCTTTGGCAATGGTAACAAAAAAGCCCTCTTCCAGTCAGTCAGGAAAACTGCAGATGCGAGCGAGCAATTTATGATGGAAGTGATGAGGTCAACAGTGGATTGACTCGTCAATTTAAGCATCTGGGTCATAATACCATCAGGACCAAAAGTTTTAGAGGTACCTAGGCGAACAAGAGACTCAACCAGAGGACATTCAACTGGAGTAAAATTAAAGATAGGCAAGTCACTACGCAGTGGCACAGCAAGCACTTCTCTCAACTCACCCTCGGACAGAGCTGGAGTGCCAGAAGAAATTGAAGTGTAATGAGAGAGAAGAATACTCGAAGAGAAATACTGAAGCGGTGAAGGCAGTATCCTTGTAGCCAGACCAATTTTATGTAGAATGTTCCAGCGGTTTGAAGAGTTACCTACAGTATTCAGACGATCAGCTATAAAATTGTTCTTTGCAGAATCCAACGCATTTGAGATTTCACCTCTGAGCTTCCTATATCTTAAGACTGCCTGAGCAGAGCGGGATCGAACAGCATAACGATATGCTCTATCACGTTCCTTCATCTTAAATCTGATGTCGGAAGTGACCCATGGTTTTTTCTTAATGTCTAATTTATGTGATTTAATTGGTGCACAATGATCGAAGGACGAAACAAGAACGGAAGACAACTTATGAACTAACATATCAACAGAAGAAGAGGCAGTGCCCAATGATTCCACATGGCTCTCATGTGAATAATTTGAAAGAGAAGATGAAATCATACTGTTTAAAGTTTGTATGTTTATGTTAGTAAAATTACGAGAATTAATTATTTTCGCTGCAGCTTGAGGCTTGAAAGCCTTGAAAATGATGGTAATCAAATCATGCCCTGCAATGAAAGGAGATGATGTTTTGCTGTACGAAGCCAGAGAATTTTCATCATTTAAGATGAAGAGATCAATCCAAGTATGAGAAATACGTTCAATTGTAAGAGTATGGTGAGTAGGTTCTGAAGGTACTACGTAAAGGGCAAGCGAATCAATCGTTGAACGAAAAGAGTCAGCACTAAAATTTTTAGCCAGCAGATTAATATTGAAATCTCTAGTAATGACAATGTTTTTGTAAGTTGGTAATAACTCAGATATTGAGTTGAAGAAATCATCAGGAAATAGACCCTTTGGCCTTAAATACACAACCGCAAAAATGAGTTTTTCAGCACCCAGAGAAATTTCTGCTATGATATACTCGGCTGTGTTGTCAAAAACGGCATTTGATTGAAAAAGTATGTTGACTTTGAGAAAATCACGTACATAAAAACCAACTCCACCGCCAACTTTACCCACTCTATCTAACCTGAAGAAATTGTAATGTTCGATAGAGACAATAGAAGAATCATCATACTCGGTTAAGAATGTCTCAGTAACAGCAAAAATATCTGGGTGATTTGAAGTAATTTGATGCTCAATGAGAGAGAAATGAGTTTTAAGCCGATTTACGTTGACATGAGAAATAAGAATATTTTGAAAAAATTCTGCACCGTTTTTTGGCCCAGAAATAGCAGAAGCATTTGAAATTGTTTTGTTACAGAGTGAATTTTGAGAGATGAAATTATTAAGACTATTTGATGACATAAAAGGAGGATTTTTAATCACATAAGAGCCTAGCAATCCCTATTTTTTGTTTTTATTTGGTTTAAGTTTTGACAGTTGAGCCTCTTCCAAAATTGGAATCAGCTCAGCCTTCTTATGGGGACACATGCAAACCCTTAAGTTACGAACAATAGGACGCAAATAGTTTAACTCCTTATAGACTGCGTTCGCCTTGACTAACAACTCAAAGACCGGTTTAGGCCAAATAGGACGAGCAAAGATCTTGGTAGAACCCTTTATACCAAAAAGTTTAGAAACTGTAAAATCTCTCAGTTTAACAGAGTTTGATGCTATAGTATCTCTGATCGCATCGGATGTGAAGCGCCCAACGATAGCTCGAAAATTAGCCTTTTGAGAAGATTCAGGCTCATCCGTTTCCATGGGAACAGCAGGGAGCCATTCACGAGAATCTATGAGCATCAAACAGGCCTGCTGCAACCCAATGGCTCTCAAAATAATTTTGATAATGTCATTATCACTTTTTGTTAGAGCTGTTGGAATGCCTGTGAACAAAATTTCGTAAGTGTCAGACAATAACGGATCAACAGGTGCAGAAGTTGTTGCAGAACAGGAAGCAATGTGCTCATCAAGCCGTTCAGAAAGCAAGTCTTGACGCTTTTCAACATCCGATAGAGATTGCTTAATCTCACGAATATCATTGCGTAACGAACCCACTTCACCAACAAGTTGAGAAGTCAAGAGTAAAAGCTTGTCCATTTTCTCCATCTGAGCCGCAAATTTTAAGTCATTGTCCGACTTAAAATTAGCAAGCCACTCACTGTCCGACATGTTAACGGGCCTTGGTTGAGAAATCGTAAGAAGACTTGATGTAGTAGCACTGGGATCAGCAGCCAATAAGTAAGGGCTAGAGGAAGCAACAAGTTTAGGCTTAACGCCCACCGGTGTATTACTCTCAATAGAAGATTGGGAGGAGCTTGACTCCGAACGACAGCGTCGCCTTAGTAACGGTTCAAGTGGGTGGAGCGGGGAGACCGCACCCCTTTTTTGAGAGCCCTGATTAGGCAAAGAATCTATTAATGGCCCTGGGGAGGCAGAAAGTAATTTATTAGGGGAAACCACACCCGAAGCACTACTCGTAGAGATAATTCTTGAGGTTTTGCGCTTTTCGCAACAAGCGAGAGTATTATTAGGTCCAAACTAAGAGTTATCACAGCAATGCAAGTGATAAATTGCTGAACAATTAATGCAAAGACGCGAAGAGTCGGTGCGAAGGATAGCTGCTTCACAGAAAGAACAAATTACCATACTCGATAAATGCAGCAAAGAGACAGGTCGTGTACAGAGAGTCACCTCCCAGTTAAAACTCAAAGTATAAATGCTAAACAGACAGTACTCACAATCGGTAACGTTAAAGTACAGCAACAGTCGATGATGTAAAGAACAGCGCTCCTATGGTAATGGTTACAGCGCACCTGGTTTCAGAGGCAGTTACTAGCTGAAGACTTATTGAAACTAACCTCAAAATTGGTGGATGGTCCTAATCTCAAAATGTCGGCACCGCCAGATAATTTTAAATGTTTTATAGTTGCAGAGCTCACCAAAAATGCAGTCTATTAGGTCAATCGGTGCTCTGCAAAATGCGCTTGCAGTTACCTGAAACAAGACGCCCGAAGGCAGCAGAAGCAGAATACAAGGCCAAAAGCAATAAGAGTTAAACAGAACACACGTTAATATACTCACAGAGAGAGGCAGAGAGAGAGAGAGAGAGAGAACACAACCAACCCTGAACTCCATTGTCGCCATCGCCGACCAGATTTTCCCTGTCTATCAACGAAATTTCGACAGTGGTGAGTAGACTGTGGTCCAGTTAAATAGAAAATTTATAACTAACGGCTCTCGCCGACTAACAATTAACTATAGAAAAAAAAGTGTGTGCACGAAGCGAAAGAAATAATAATTGATAATAATTAAAACTAGCAAAAAATACCTCGCTCCTAACGTCGCTCGGTTGAATTTTCATATATTATATTATTATGTATAAATTAGCCAATTTTAAAATAAGAAAGAATCGACGACAATCAACTTATGAATTGTGATATTGTAGTTTTGTACTAAATTAAATTTTTCTATTTTTATAAAAAAGAATAATTAAAGTTACAATGTGCATAAAAATTGTTTAAATACAAATTATATCTTGATGAATTAAGAATTTGTTCTACTAAATTGCATTTGAATAAATGAAAAAATATAATAGGAATTTTTTCTTTTTAATCACGTGTTTCAATCACGAATCATGAAATAATCGAAAACAGTATTTGACGTTTACTAGAACTAACAACTGCACGGAGAAAAGAAAGTATTGTTAAAATAGGTTCTAAATCAAGTATATCTAATTTATGTATTAAGGTACTTAAAAAAAGATTGACGATATAATTTCAATTAGTACTATAGCTTGAATTTTAGGGACCAATGTTGGTACTATTATATTATGAAGTAAGAGCATAAATTTGCGATGCTTACTGTCTTTTTTTTGGTATTAAGACTGATCTTTCACCTACTTGATTCAAGGGCAATATTTCGCAGAAAATGCAATTATTAACCTCTTTTCGTGCAAATTTTATAAATTAAATACTGAGAAGTGAGTTAGTAAATTATTTTGTCTTATCAATTTAAATTGACCAGTAAATTTTATTAACTAATTTAATAGTTTATTTTTCTGAAATTGATAGACACAGTGGCGCGCAGTGTGCATAGTGTGAGAGTGAAGTAGCGATACAAAGCGTCACGAGCTCTTGGTAGCCATTTTGATTAAATAATTCTAGTTATTGTTTCAGCTATCGCTGACGATAAATTAACATTTTTTTTATTGTTATTTACTATTAGAGGAGTTGGTTACTACATTAATTGAATTTATTTTCCATTGTTTCTTAATTAAAATTTTCTTTTGAATGTGAATGGGTTATGAGTGCGCGTTAACCTTAAATTAAATAAATAGCCAGCTTCCTTTACTTGAGCTAAAAACAAAGTGTTAAATATTAAGCTTACATCGAAGCGTTGAATTTGAAAAGTTTTGTTTCATTTCATCTTTTAAACAAAAAAGTGAAGAATTTATTTTCAATTCCAAATCCGTCATGTCATGTATATTCTCGTTTTTATATTTATTTAAAGCATCGAACGTAATTTTCAGTTCTTGTAATAAACGCAAAGACACGAATCGTTTGGTGGATCGCGTATAACCCACTTTGGTCTTAAGGTGGCTCCAGCGTTTGGTGCCGTATCAAGCTGGGGCCCCGACAAAATAAATTTTTTTTCTTTTAGTTCAATTTAAAAAAAAATGTTTTTAATCAATTCCTATATTTATAATTTGTATTAAATTTTATTAGTTGACAACAAATATTGGCAATTCACGCCCGACAGCGTTGTAATCATATCAATTTTCATCAATTTTTCAAATATCTTTTTTATTTCACTGATGACATGACGTATTCTTAATTTATTTAAATTTGTAATAAAAAAATCTACAATTTCATGTTTGGTTCATAAAAAAATATAATTTTATTAATAAGCATAAATGCTATTTTTGCCGTAAGAGCACGTGTTAAATTTCTAAATTACAATAATTTTTTTCTCTTTAATTTGGGTGTTGACTTTATATTTTCAAAATTGCTTTGAAATCGTAATGACTTCTACTTTTCATAGTATTTTTTTACTGAACATCCTATTTTTTATCAAAAATCGCTGGAGCCACCTTAAAGCATAGAATATTGATTTACAAATTTTTGTTTTAATTTCAGGATTTCCTTCTATAAATAATTGATATATTTCTTTTATGCTTCGCGTAAAAAACGTTTAATTTTTTTAGTTTTTATACTATTTTCTTTAACAGATATTGTGTCACTTTTATTTGCACTTTGACGAAGAGAACAATTGAAATCATCGTTCATATAATAATTTTTCACTTTCGTTATAATTTCACTATACAAAGAATGGCACAATAGTTCTCAGGCTTTTTGTAAATATCTTTATTATTTACCAATGATCTTGCTTGATCAATCATATAAACAGATACATTTGATAAAACTGATTATAAATAATTTTTGGAAATGTTGCTTGGTATAAGACTTAATAACCGCACTTCCTCAAGAAAATTTGAACAATTATCTAATGCCATTTTAATATTCTCAAGCCATTATCATTTGTTTTACATTCATTATTTTCATTTAATGTGGGCAAATCCGTTATATCGTAGACTTTCATAATTTTACTTGCTATTTGTGAATCAAATGCATCGTTTATTTATTTTCTTTTTCGAAGAGCACAAGATTTTCGCATTTTCATATTGATACTCTGAGGCATTTTGATTGGTGAAATTTTTAATTCCAAATTACTTGAAGTCTGATTGAACTGCTCTACCACAGCCTTACTATAAAAAACTTCTTCCGAAGATTGTTGACTGTTTGAAGTAAATGAAATAGGTGTATTTTCACTTCATCTAAAAATATTCTGTAACATGAAGGACATACTTTATCCTTTCTAGAAAAAGAAGTATTCGGATACAAGCGTTTCAAAGACTCCGTTAGATCACTTAATTCTCTAAACGGATTTTTGGAGCAATCGTAAATAACTTTTTTGTGCAGTTATAAAAAACAATTTGCTAAAAATTATGTGTATTAAATATTTTTATGTTCACCTGATATATTTCCAACTTTAAAAATTAAAAATTTTTCTTTAATGTAAGAAATCGATTTGGAAAGAAACAATTTTCTAGTTGACTTGTCTATTAAATCGAGTATTTTTATTGATGTATCTTGAGAGATACCAAAAGTATTATGCAAACCCTCTAGAAAATCATTTAATTTTTTTTCTGATGATTTCTTCAAAACTTTTGATTTCTATGATTCTTTCTGCAAAACTTTTGATTTCTATGATTTAATTTTTGTAAAATAAAGCTATTTGTTGTTTCATACTTTATTATGTTTTATTATTAATAATGAATAGTTATAATTTCCTACTAAAATTAAATCACTACTTCACCAGCGATTATTTTCTACTTGCTATTGAAGTGTTTTTTACAACTGCAAAAGTATTAGATCGATAACTTTATATGTTTAAAACTTGAAAAAAAATAATTAAAAAATTTTTGTAAAAACAGCTGCAAATAGCATTTTTAGAGCCCTTTCCAAATCTTTTTTCAAATTTTTTCTAGCTCAATTATTTAAAAAACTACAGCTGATTGAAGAAAAATGCAAAAATGAAAAAAATTTCAAAATTGCCAAAGCGATTATTTTTTTTTTAAATATCGTTAAAAAAATTTAAGTAAGCTAAAAAGAAAGCATTTAAAGAATACTTTAAAATGCTTTTTTTAAATGTTTTCTAGGATGAAAATTAAAGAAGATGCGCTTTTTCAAAGTCGGAGCAAAAATTTGATAACCTGCTCAGAATTATTGCCCGGTACTGTAATTAATTTCTTTATGCATATAAAAAAATTTTTTAAATAGGATATAATTGTAAATAAATGTAAAAAATTGTAAATATCTATAAAAAAATTGCAAACAATAGTAAATTATAAATAATTGAAAGTAATCGTAAATAATTATTAACTAGCTTAATTTACCTCGCTCCTAACGTCGCTTGGTTGAATTTTTATATATTATATTATTATGTATAAATTAGCAAATTTAATAATTTTTAATAATCGAAAACAATATTTGAAATTTACTAGAACTAACTATTGCACGGAGAAAGGAAAGTACTATTAAATATAGGTACTAGATCTCGTATATCTAATTTATATACTAAGGTATTTGAAAAAATGTGAAGATATAATTTCAATTAGTACATAGCTTTAATTTTAGGAACTAATGTTGGCACTATTATATTATAAAGCGAGAGCATAAATTTTCGATGCTTACCCTACTGAAAAATCTCACGTGAGATCTCATGTGAGATCTCATGCCAAATTCTCATGTAACTATATTCTTGAAAATTCTATGTCCGATAGTTACTAAAAAATTTTAAGTTCCAACTATTAAAGAAAAATTTTTTAATTTAATATATTTTTTTTGTTTCTAGACATTTTACAATAATTTAGTTTATTAACAACTAATACCTCTCTGCTAAATCTCACGTGAGATCTCATGTAAGATCTCATGTTTAAATTTTATGCAAACAAGTTATTAAAAATTTTAAGTTTTTTAATTTACATGAACATTTTCAAGTATGAAAAACAATTTTTCGAAATTCATTTATTTGGTTTCTAGATAATTTAATCCATTAAAAATTAGTTAACCAGTTTGATTCAAAGTCAGACGATTGTTCAAAATATTTAAAACAAATGCCTTCAAAACTTATAATTTTTTTTATTTCTGGTCATTTTAATTTGATTTAGCTTCACAAAAAATAACATTTTACAAACTTCTATTTTGACTTTTCGTGGAAAAGACGAGTCTTATTATTTTTTAAAATTTCTTTGTCTGGAGTTGAAACAACTGTTCATAGAAGGCAATAATTTTTACATCTATGTACATTCTAAAACAATCTAAATTGTAACAAAATAACATTTTACTACTTGTAAAAAAATCTTACCTTAGATATTGTACCAAAAAAGTAGGTAAGTTAGTGTCTTATACCTGACACAGGCAAGGGAGTTTGTCCGATTAATCTGAGAAAAAAAAGACGCTGTAAAATAAAAAGGGCGCGAAAAAGCGCGGAATATGTGCACAATATACAGCTTTGTCTCTTAAACCCAAATCAAGCATGAAAACTTCTCCAGTTAGCCTGAGGAAAGAAAGACGATAAAAAACAAATGAGAGCGTGAAAATGCGCGAGAATCGCGCACGACGCGTGTAGCATTGTCTTTTACACATGACACAGGCACGGAATGTATAAGAGACAAAACTGCACGCGTCGTGAGCGCTTCTCGTCCTTTTTATTTCACGGCGTTTCTCTTCTCTCAGGCCAATCGGACAAACTCCCTTGCCTGTGACGGGTATAAGAGACCCACTTATCTACTTTTTTGGTATAATATCTGAGGTAAGATTTTTTTACAAGTAGTAAAACGTTATTTTGTTACAAGTTAGATTGTTTTAGAATGTATATAGATGTAAAAATTATTGCCTTCTATGAACAGTTGTTTCTACCATAGACAAAGAAATTTTAAAAAATAATAAGACTTCGTCTTTTCCACGAAAAGTCAAAAATTGAAGTTAGTAAAATGTTATTTTTTGTGGAGCTAAATCAATTTAAAATGACCAAAAATAAAAAAATTATAAGTTTCAAAGGCATTTGTTTAAAAAATTTTAAACAATTGTCTGACTTTGTTTTTGCTACGTAAAGTACAGAATCGAACTGGTTAACTCATTTTTAATGTATTCAATTATCTAGAAACCAAATAAATGAATTTCGAAAAATTATTTTTCATACTAGGGACTTGAAAATTTCGATATAAGTTAAAAAGCTTAAAATTTTTATAACTTGTTCGCATGAAATTTTAACATGAGATCTTACATGAGATCTTACGTAAGATTTAGCAGGAAGGTATTAGTTTTTAATGAACTAAATTATTGTAAAATGTCTGGAAACAAAAAAAAAATATTAAATTAAAAAATTTTATTTTGATAGTAGGAACTTAGAAATTTTTAGTAATCATCGGACTTAGAATTTTCAGAAATATAGTTACATGAGCATTTGGCATGAGATCTCACATGAGATCTCACGTGAGATTTTTCAGTAGGGTAGTGTCTTTTTTTTGTAGTAAAACTGACATTTCACCTACTCGATTCAAGAACAATATTTCGCAGAAAATGTGATTTTTAATCTCTTTTGGTGCGGCTTTTTCTGTTACTAAAATTAAAAATTGATAAATATAGAATTATTTATATAATATATAACACTTTTAAATTACTAATAATTAATTTTCTCATTCGTGATATTTAAGGAATAAAACGATACATGTTTATCTACCATACTTCGTTTTAAAATAGTTAGCTTTTGAGTTTAAAATTAATTATTAGTAATTCAAAATTGTTATATATTATATGATTTACATTATATTTATCAACTGTTAAAAATTGTTTTACAATTTAATGGTTTTTACGTTATTAAGTATTAATTATATTGAAGTTTTATACTTGACAGCGCCGGAGTGCGTATTATATAGGTAATATGTTAGTATATGATAATTTAGTTCCGTAGTACGGAAAAATTCGGTACTATACCAAATAATTTTTGGAACAAGACACGTTAAAAGATGTACTTACATAAGTTGTCTTAATTTATGTACTGAGTATATAATTAAAATGATGATTATTAAACCATTTCTTTAATGAGAAGAAAAGAAGTTTGAATCTAGTCAATTAAAAAACGACTGGTAATGTTTTTTTGACTACTGACTCAAGTTCGTACATTTTTTAGGTATTTTCCTTTCTCTGTGTGCGCAAGTGCGATTTCAAGATTAAGGTTGGTTAACTTGATAATCTTTGGTATTCACAAGATTGAGATTCGTCTATAAGGTTCGAATTCATGAACGTGATTTCAGTATTGAGTATAATTTGTAACTCAAGTATCTTTAGTAGGGTATCAGCAGTTATTTTTGTTGGGTCGGATGTAGGTTTGAAAAAAGGTGGAAAATGTTATTGAATAAAAAGTAGAAAATGAGAATTATATGGGTAAGATATGGAAGGTCAATGACTAAATTAAAAAAAAACTATATTATATAGAAAGATCTATATCCCTTTTTATTATAAAAAGATTTCTCCACTGTTATCGACGTTGCCGCCGTGTATAAGAATCAATCGTCGCCACAGTTAGCTATCATATAGCTGAAATTTAGCTGAAATTTATTTAGAATAGAAGCTACAAGTTAGCTAAAGGTGGCTAAAAAATAGCCTAAAGTTGTATAAAAGTTAGCTAAAAGTTAGTTTAATCTAAGCAGAATCAGGATAAATTTACCTGAAAATTATCTGAATTTATTCATAAAGTCAGTTAATCATACAAAATTTAGATAAAAATTGACAAAACGTCAGTCTAAAATTAGTTGATTGAGTTAAATTTAACTGAATTTAGAGATGTGCTGTCAACAAAAAATGTTTACTTTTGTCTAGAAGCTAGGCAAGTGTAGACTCTAATATTATATTATAATTAAAGTCTATACTTTAAGAGGAGGTCACGTATCTCTGTCCTTTTCTAATCAAAGAATTGAGTTTTTTACAGAAACTAATAACTTTATCAAAAAATGAAGAGGAAGCCGCATCTCGTATCAAAAAAAGCAATATTTTCTTTAATAAGAAAGAATTAATTTTATTGCTTCATTCTCAAGAAAACCTTGAAAAACTTTAATCATAGTGGTTAGGATGGACAATTTGGTTTTTCAAGGTTTTCTTGAGAATGAAGCAATAAAATTAATTTTTTCTTATCAAAGAAAATATTGCTTCTTTTTATACAAGATGCGGCTTTCTCTCTATTTTTTGCTAAAGTTATTAGTTTTTGTAAAAAAATAATTTCTTTGATTAGAAAAGGACAGAGATACGTGACCTCCTCTTAAAGGAAAGAGAAAATTAAGAATGGTAGCTGAAGATAGAGGGGGTAAAAGAAAAATGAAGGAAGAAAGAATAGACTGAAAAAAAGATAATAAAACAAAATATAGTGAAACATAGACGAAGAGAGAAATACATATACTAAAGCCCAAATAAGACCCAAAAATAAGGCCTGAAAAAAGTTTTTGTGTATGATAACTACTCATTATATCGGACTCAATAAGAATTGCTATTCTTATTACGAAAAAATGCGCAGATCCGTAGGAGTCAAGAACTTTAAAAAAAGTTAGTTTCACTTCAATATATAGTAACTACTACACTGAAAAGACATAGGCTCTCTCCCCGCTACACTGGTTTGTCTATAGCGGTGCTCTGTTTTTCAATCCACTACGGAGCAAGACCGGCACTTGAGCAGCGCATAGTAAGCCGTGTGTGCGGTACTATATATGCTGTTCGTAAGCGCGCTGCTATATAGTCTTGGCGGTGGTTTGAATTGTACGGCAAACTGTATGCGCGGCAGTTTTTCAATTTTGTATAAGCGCACTACAAAGATAAAATAAATTTGAATACACACGCACACGCATACATATATATATATGAAACTGTTAAAAATATCATGAAAGGTACGTAACCTGCAAATAAATCATTTTGTTTTTAAAAAAATGTTTCGCGTAAGTATTTTACAATATAATGTAATTCTGTACAAGAATAAGTTTAATAAAAGATTTTAACGTTATTAAGTGTTATAGTAATAAAAAAAAACATTTTTAAAACACGCTTTTATAACGGAGAAAATACACTAAAAAGTATTATATAAATTAATTAACTTCCTTGAAATTACTTTTATACAGTTCAAAGCGATAATTAAAAGAAAATTTTACAACGAAAATTCAAAAAGAAAAGTGTGGGCACTAATTTTAGTAAATCTAATTCAGCGCCCACACTTTTATTTTTGAATTTTCGTTGTAAAATTTTCTTTTAACTATCGCAATGAACTGTATAAAAGTAATTTCAAGGAAGTGAATTAATTTATTTAATACTTTTTAGTGTATTTTCTCCGTTATAAAAGCGTGTTTTAAAAATGTTTTTTTTTAATTTTTATTATCTACTTTTTAGTTAAAATTGAATTTTCTATGAGTAATTTTTTTTCAAAAGTTTGTACTTAATTGTATCTTCTATACATTACCATATCCCCTATATATTCCCCTACCTCCTATATATTCCCCTATCCCTTTTGATCCTCCTATCCTCTATATTTCCAGCTGTACATTCGCCTATCCCCTATGCAAGCCCCTATCCCCTATGCATTTTCTACAACTATCAACTCAACAACATTCCATCAACTCGCCTCCACTCAAAGATAGCCTTTCCACTTAAACTTCCTCGGAGATGACTTTGCATACCCGTCATCGCCGACCTGACAACGGATTATTACATTGTCATCGGAGGCCGATGTCTGCGTAAAATTTCAGAAATTTCCATCGACAAAAAGTGCCTCAAATCGAGCGTGCAAGATTTGATTACAGACAGACAGACAGACATACGTGAAAGCAAGCTTAATAAAAGCGTGTAAAAAAGCTAACCTTTATTCAATATAAAATTATTTTTTATTTACCAATTATAATAAATTCGTATAGATTTTACGAACAATCCCTTATTTTTTTATACATAGAAAATCGTTTTACAAAATCTATACAAATTTATTATAATTGGTAAATAAAAATTAATTTCGTATTAAATAAAGGTTAGCTTTTTTACTAATTAAGGTTAAAATCTTTTATTAAACCTATTCTTGTACAAAATCACATTATATTATAAAATACGCAAAGAAACAAAATGATTTATGTGTAGGTTACGTACATTTTATGATATTCTTAAATTCTTAACGGTCTCATGACTTTGGTATTTGTTAAAAAAATCTTCCATCGATGTTTTAAATACTAAACGAACATTCTAAATAAGATCACATACACTAACCGTGTTTTAAAACCCTTTATTATAACCAAATAAACACTTGTTATTATTACTGCATGTTTACAAAAACCATGTGTTTACCGGTATATATAATATACGTATATTATGAGAGGCCAGCAATATAGAACTGATTTAGTCGTGTAGACCGGCACTGCAAGAGGACGTTTGCGGCACGCTCAAGGTAGGGACCCTCTAGGAAGGGACAAGAAAATGTTGCCGACATACTGATCCAAACCAGAAAGGAACGGATAAAGTGCTTATAGAAAACATCACATATCGTCTTCGTGGAGAATATTTACTGTCTCTTTCTAACATATTACTTTCTTATGTAGTTTCCGGCTTAGATCTCTTGTTTGTAACAACCAATAGAAAACGCAGAACGAGGTTTCCAGTCCCTTTCTAGAGGGTCCCTAGCTCAAGGTGCGGGCCGGCGTAGCTACGGCGCCGATTTTATGAACCACACGGACTGTATGTTTTGGCGTAACTATAGTCAGGAGGGCGCCTGTAGCGGTGCCCATGTCTTTTCAGTGTAATTATATAGGAACTAATAGAAAAAGCAAATCCTATTACAAGAAAAATTACATATACCCTTGGAGCATATATACTATGGAGGAAGCATGCCGTGTTAAAAATAGGTGGCAACTTTAGGTTGTGAGAAAGAAAATATTAACTTACATCCTATCAAATTGCTTTTTATTCGTTTTGTAACAAAAATTAACCTTATTTTTGTATTTTTGAAAATCCTTTTTTGAAATTTTTGAACATTTATTACTCAGAAATAAATTAAAATTTTCCATTAGTAGGCCCGGAGAACTACCCCAAAAATAGTCGTAATGACGATACTTACTCTAGGCTCAGATCATTTTTCATTGTGCATCAATGTAATCACTAATGAGTATAATTATCATAAAAAGTCATTTGCTTCGAAGTCCATACGCACAAATTGGGAAGAAGTTTACAAAAATCATGATACTAAATATACAGAATTTTCAACGTTAAATTATAATAATTCTAAGCCCAGCGAAAAATATAATGTCTTTATCAACATATTGTCAAACGCTATACAATCTAATACACCAGCAAAAAATCGTAAACTATAAAAAACATATTAATTCAGTTTCTTGTTTGGATTCGGAATGTGAGAGGGCTAGAAAAGTATAAAAAACGGCTCTCAAAAAATGGCAATTTCTAAAAAAACTTTCTGATTATAGTAAATATAAAAAATGCAATTGTGTAACTAAAAAACTATACAAAACAAAGAAAAGAGAATGCTGCTAAATATGTTTAGTCGAAAAGTCGAGTTTTTAAAAGTAAATGTATAAAAACAAAGCTCTCTCACACTTCTGAAAGCCATCAAAAGGCTGAAAAAATTAACTTAGCTATATAACTTTCTTAAGTTTGTCCACCTTGGGTCATGAAAGACCCTGATTGGCTGCCTAACTGTTCTGACAATAAATTTTCAAATTCACTATTTAATTTCACTGAATTTCTTGCAGTAGATAATATCCACAACTATTCTTCTCCTGAAATGGATGGTTTCGATTACGAAATTATTAAAAAATTACCAGTCAAATATAAATTAATACTATTAGATATTTACAATGAAATGTATTTAGCTAGTGACTATCCCATGCATTCGAGAGAAACGTATCTATATTTCATTGATAAACCTAATGGTGAAGGTGTTAGACCTATAGCTCTTTCTTCTTGTTTTTGTAAGATATTGGAAAGGACGCTAAAAAACCAGTTACAATGGTAGCTTGAATATAACAATATTTTACCAACTAGCTAATCAGAGTTCACGAAAGGCGTTTTCGGAATTGGTTTTTTTCAAGTTATCACCAAAAAATCATTTCTTCAACCTCTAAAGGGATAACTGTTTTAAAACCGCTCGAACGATTTTTTTTAAACTGCCAACATTTATTTTTATTATTGTTTTAAATCATCCACCGTCGGAATGATTCAGATCAAATAAAAACTTAAAACGAAACTTTACTTTTAAGCTACTGAACTATAAAATAATTTTTTTTTGTTGTAACTTTTGATAGATTATCCTATCCAAAACTTTAAAAAGTATAAATTAATAAAAATATCTTTTTCACATAACATAAATTTCTTCGAAATTAATCAACTTAATTTATAAGAAAAATTTAAATAATTATAAATTTGTTTTTTTTTCAATAAATGCAAGTTGCAAAAATAAAATTGCAAGTTGTGGTAAAAAATACAATGAAAAAAAGAAATAAGATTATCTTTTAATGCTTTTGCCTTTGTAAATGATTTGTTTTAATATTCTTTAAATTCCAAATAGCGAGCGCGAAGCGCGAGCGTTGCAATGCCCGAGGGCATTTCAGAGCTGAGCGAAGCGAAGTTCTGAAAGGACCGAAGTGCGAGTCACAGCGGCCCAAAGGGCCGCTGTGGCAAGCTTGTTTTCTCTAAAATTTTTTTTGCATATTTTTCAATTTGGTTTAAAAATATTTTTTTATATATATAAAAATTTTTTCATTTTTCTCTCTGGTTGTGGCGAGTAAAAATTGCTTTATTTTGCATATATATATATAGTTTGTGTGATTGATTGATTTGATTTGACTAATTTTATTATGCCATGGGGTACAATCCCGTATAGCTCAAAAAGAATACATTTCGTTGAATAAAATTCAAAATCATATGACAACAATTATGAATAGTATAAAAACAATAGGAAATAAAAAGAAATTAAGAGCAGGTCGAGTATATCTGTCCTTTTTTAATCAAAGAATTGATTTTCTTACAAAAACTAATAATTTTAACAAATATAAAGAGAAAGACGCATCTTGTCTCAAAAAAAGCAATATTTTCATAGATAAGAAAGAATGGATTTTATCGCTTTGTTTTCAAGAAAACGTTGAAAAACTTAAAACATAGAGGTTAGGGTAAACAATTTAATTTTTCAAGGTTTTCTTGAAAATGAAGCAATAAAATTAATTCTTTCTGATTAAAGAAAAATTTGTTTTTTTCGATGCGAGATGCGGCTTTCTCTTCATTTTTTGCTAAAGTTATTAATTTTTGCAAAAAATTTATTCTTTGATTAGAAAAGGACGGAGATACGTGACCTCCTCTTAATAAACATTATGAGTTGAAGTTGGTTACAATACTAAACATATAATTACAAAATAAAAGAATTAAATAGACTTTAGTATGAAAAGCAATATTTTATAATTCAACATTTGATTTGCGTCGCTGATCTCCCAAGCCATTCCCCACGGTCTTCATCAACAAGCCAATTAAATGCATGCCTCTTGAACATAGAAACTGATCCCATATCGAATGACAACGAGTTGCCTGTACAGGTGATGTACTCATTAATGTATCTAGTAGTAACGTTAACAAATGAGTTCAATAAGGCGCTAGTTCGCACTGGTGGACAAATGGGAACTCTAGGTGGTCTACGTGAGGAAGATCGTATAGATGGATCAACTCCTGCAAAGCGATCAGCTAAAAATGATGGAGTTCCAAAGACAATAATTGAGTAGGTAAGTGTAAGAAAAAAGTACTTCCTTCTCCTGTTAACCGTGAGCCAACCGAGATTAATTCTGTGCGGTGACACTTTCTCATAGAAATTTATGTTTCCATAAACAAATCGCATCCATAGAATTTTAGAAAATGCAATGTACCATGAACTCTGCGAACAATTGAATAGACTTGCTTTTCCCAATTAAACGTCTGATTAATCCAAATTTCCAAACTTTTTACCTCTGTTGAATAGGGTATAGGCTGGCCACAAACAAACACAGATGGGATGGTTACAGGATCCGATTTAGAGACAAGGTGCTCGCTGCCCAGAACAATAACCTGTGTCTTAGATGCATTCAGTCTCAGTCTGTTCGCAACTGCCCAATCTTTAATAGCAGTAACATCATTGTTCAAAAGAGAAATATCAGATGTTAAATCGCTGGGAAAAAAAGATCTATAAATTTTCAGATCATCTGCGAATAACATGAATTTTGAATGACGCTTCTGTAAGCGCTACACCAGAGAGACAGTATGTAATTAATTATTTTTTTTCTCTCTTACATCATCGTTAAAATAGCCACCACTTTTCCATATAACATGCTGCCTCCATGTATATATGCTCGAAGCACATACCAAAAAAACGTACGCATCCGAAGAACCAGAGATTCGTAGAAAAAGGTAATAAATATTTTAATCACAATAATATTTAAAATTCACTGAAGAGTAAATTAACTTAAGAATATTAAATTTAAATATACGTTATTGTATATGGAAACAAATATTAAAGAAAAGCTTAAGTTTATTACACATACAATATAAGGCTAAGTTTAAATATGTCATATATGGAATGTTATGTAGTTCTGTTCGATTACATATATATAATTAACTTCACCGATTTTCAATAAAGAGCAAATATATGTAGTTTTAAGTTTGAAATAAAAGTAGCAAAAACAACAACAAAAAATAAATCTCAAACATAGATTTACTTTATACTAGAAATCAGTGAAACTAAATAATATAAAGTAATGGAATAGAACCAGGAACATTAAAATAAAATAGAAAGCTTAAGCTTTGTTTCCAAGAATATTTCACTTTGAATAGTATCTTTTTTAGCTAGGGGAAAAAATAAAGAATGTCCTGAATCGTATGTAAATTGTAAGGCACATTTCACAAAAGTCAAAATTGAGCTCGATTTCACAGGTGACTGTGAGTATCACGTATTATTTCGAACTTAAGTATCGTTTAAATATTGAATTCAGTAGACATTGGACAACAAAATTTTAAAACGTGTAAAGAGTTACGTGCAACGTATAATATGGAAAAACGGCTCCTATGTTTAGATTCTTGACCTTAATATATGACTATGAATTTGAACGATGAAATTAAAAATAACCTTTTCTACGTGAAACATGCTTAAAAACAAATTTCGTGTTTATTTCTAATTATAATATCTTCACATATGTAATTCATACGTACGAAATACTGAATTTTAATACACAATTATAAGATTGAAATAAAATATTTTGGTTATTTTAAAATTCGAATATTTCAAAACGATAAATTGACTATTTGCAATTACTTAATAATTTTATTTGCATCACATGTAAATCTTTAATAAAATATAAATATTACGAAGTGTATGCATCAGAAGTGAGGTTATATTATATTCAATTT
Organism: Anastatus disparis; assembly: GCA_017163975.1. Lineage (NCBI taxonomy): Eukaryota > Metazoa > Arthropoda > Insecta > Hymenoptera > Eupelmidae > Anastatus > Anastatus disparis. The sequence goes on along the minus strand of JAFFSR010000272.1, from coordinate 1,992,900 downwards.
TATATTTGTTTTCTTTATTCCACACACATATCATTGATATTATAATTTATGAATGAATCCTTAATATTAATGAAGAATGATTGAAACACAAAAAAATTATTAAATATTAAAACACAACTGAAATTGTCAATTGAATAACATTTTTTTCAAAATAAATTTCAACGCTATGATAATTAAAATGAAAATTTTTATTTAATTTTCATCCATTGTAATTATTATTTGTGTAATATATATCAATTAAGCAATCGTCGAGTACTTTTGTATTCAATTCATTTTTTTAATAATATAAAATTCATGAAATGCTTAATTCATATTTACTTTAATGAATGAATGTTTAGAAAAAACTTTGTTCCGTGGCAAATAATGCAGACTTGTGACTTATCAATTTATGAAAATCAAATTGATTATTGAGATGATAATAGCGATGATAACACACATCAAAATTACCATAAAAATAAAATAACAGATCAAATTTTTAATTAATTTATTAGTATAGACATGCTTTTTCGAAATTTAGGGAAAGATATCAATTTTTATTGTATTATTTTTAATAAAATTATGCAATCTCTATCCGATTACACTTTTTATTTTCAAGTTCTGTAAAATATATTTTAAATTTTACTAAATACTTATAAAATATTTTATAGTGTTGTTCAAAACTGTAAGATTAGGATGATAATAAGTGAGAAAAATCGAAGATTATTTATTTTTTCGTGGGATGTTAATATCCTTCGAGTATAGATAATTACTGTCTTTTAAATATAAATAAACATTAATGTACAATTGTTTGTTTAATTAATTGAAGTTGAATGAAAAAAAAATTAGTAAATCGTATATTCACTATTACATAATAAACGTTAAATATGAATTTTCAACGTCCAAGCTATATAAGTTAGTATTTATTTTTTTACATTTTATAATGGAGCATCGAAAGTTTTTAAGTTTTGTTCTTTCTAAATTTCTTTTACTTCTTTGAATTTCTAATAGATCGTGACTGATGAGGATTAAATATGTTTACCATTAATTATAAATATCTGTTGATTAAGTTTTTTCCAAACATTCATTCATTAAAGTAGATATAAATTAAGCATTTCATGAATTTTATATTATTAAAAAAATGAATTGAATACAAAAGTACTCGACGATTGCTTAATTGATTTCGAAACTTTCATTAGCCAAAATTGTAGATAAATTAAATAAAAACTTGACGATTACCCATTGATTTCAGTACTTTCAAATGCTGAAACTAAAAAGAATACAATGTATAGTATTTAGAAAAAATGTTCGAAAGAACACAATACTATTCGATACCTAAACTCGCCTAAAATATACTTTTTTTAAAAAGTAATAATGGTAATAAAATAGTATTTATCAGTTTGAAGAATGATTAAAAATTAAAGGATTAACAAAATTATTCGCGCGACGTACATGGATATTCGCTTTATTATGATTGCTGTGTGTGAAGTGATTTTACTTCACGCACGGCTTTTTTTCTATGCGAACAGAGTAAAATAATCTACACTTCACACACGGATTTTTTAACTCCACGCACGGAATTCACGCGTAATTATATCAAAAAATAATTTTTTGTATTACACATAATATTTTCATTTTCCTTTTATTATAAAAATAGTTCTTGTTATTATAAAAATTATTTGGCACAAACAGTACATTAAAATTGAACATACATAATGTTTACATACAGGGATTAACTATTTATTGAATTAAATATTTAATGAGGGGAATAAAGAAAAAATTACATAGACTTAGAACTATTTTCCTTATATTTTATGGATCAAAATAAATGCATACAAAATATTAAAGCTCTATTTTTTTTAATTTCGAAGGATTGCGAAATGAATGCAAGAAACACTTACGAATAGTATTAAATTTTTGTGTTTATAAGAGAAATAGTATATATAGATACACACATACTGACATATGTTATACGAATCACTGTATACCATGCCAACAGACAAAAAATACGCTCATAGCTCTCCTACAATACGAAAGTGTGACGTAATAGGCTGGAAACAAAAATTGAAGAACTGGAAACGGAGAAGAATTTTTAACGCGAATATGATACTTTAAAATTTTAAATTACGTTTTCTCGTGATCGAGTGAACGGAATGTAATAAAACTTTTTTTAAATTAAAGATAAAATAAAAATCTTTGAATATCAATTTGTATTTTTTAAATGTTTGGTTTTATTTTAATAGAATTCAATTTTAAAATTTTGAAAAACTAATTCAAAGTATAAGAGGAGCGCCTCGACGTTTTCGTATTCGTACCTTAACTCGCCGTCGAGGCACTGCCGCGCCTCTTGATGTAAGAATATTAAATGTAAGAATCATTATCATATATTTAATGAGTAATCATTTTATTTGATTAACAATTAAATAAATTTATATATTTATAATTGTATAACATAATTTATTCAATTAAAGTTTTATTCAGGTATCATTTAGAAAATAAAGTACTTTAATTAATTCCATGAAAATACATTACTATTTAAAAATTTATTTGTAAACTATTCTTCATAAATAACATTCATGTAACCTTAATTACATATTCATATGTACGTGTGTTTGTATTCATATGAATTGTCATTTATGTAAAAATTGTTAAGAATTGAATGTATTCCTAATAAGTACACATCTGGAAAAAAGAATTCTTTAAGAATTCACGAATGTCCGCTCTGAAGTTAATATAAAATATATTAAAAAAGTATTCATAAAATATTCACAAAGTATTCTTCCACTAAATTTAAATAAAAACTAACTCTTCAACGTATTTTTATAATTATTTTAAAAGGATTAAGAAAATATTCATAAAGAATTCTTTTTTGAAACAGTAATCATAATCCAAAGTATTCATAAAGTAGTCAAAAAGTATACTTTTGAAACACTGATTTTCTAGTAACTTAGTCACTTTTAAAAATCGAAAGATGTAATGGATATTTTATTGCTTTTCAGATTATTTTAAAATCATTTTTAATTTTGATTTTCATGAAATTCAAAATTGAAAACTTGAAATTCCTGATGATTTTATAAATTGTAAAATTCAATTTAATTAATCATTTAATAATTTAAATAATTTTTATCTATTTTAAACGAAAAAATTGTTAACATTTTATAAAACAAAATATATAAATATTTTAAGTGTGTTTAAAATAAATTCTCACTTTAAAAATTTAAACAAATATCTAAACATTCTTCAATTTAAATTAAATTTACCATGACTTCACAAAAAATTTCTTTGGTATCTCTTGAATATTTAATAAATTTTTACTTAAATTATTCAAATAAAAATGTAGTTTTGCTATTATTATTAACCATGAATAATTAACTAACAAATTTACTAACATTTCTTATGCTTACACCAATGAGCATGTACAAGTTTCGAGACTTTATTAACAGATGAATTGGTAGCCAAGTCATGGGCAAAAATTTTTTTTATTTTGTTTGATATCCTCAAGAACCGCGGTTCGAATCTCGAACAAATAATTTTTTTTTTTTTTTTTAATTTAATAGCTTATTTTTAATCAATTATAACATTTTTTGTTTTTCATAATCATGTAAAATAGAAGGATTATTTATAATTTGATGATTCAAAAAATTATTTTGAGAAGTTGATTCAATCAAAAGAATTGTTTGTGAATACTTTAAAAACTAAAGTGGTCGGACATTCGTGAATAAACAAAGCAATCATTAAGAACTCTTTATTGATACTTTCGTTTACAAAAGTATACATAAAGAATTCTTTTTTAATTCTCTCTTTGACACCTTTTGCTTGTTGGGTTAATAATAATTTCATTAAAGCAATAATATTTTTATCAAGAGAAATATATTAATTTTTAGAATATATGTAATGACCTTATTTGAAAAATTATCATAACATAATATAAAAATATTCTTTTTAGTACCTTCATAACATACATTTTATAAAATACAATCTTAAAAAGTTATTTTTTTAATATTGAATTTTTTTTAATATTCAATTATAAAGATAGGAAAATATATGAAATATGGACAAATTTTCCTGCCTATGTCTATAATTATGAATTCATATTTATGATCTGTCTAGATAGAAGTAAAATTTCCCATAAAATAGTAAACGTTCCAAAGAAAATTTACTCATGATTTGTGAGAAATTTATTAAGAAAGCAGGAAATAAATAATGTTCTTAAAAATCACTCTAAAATTTTTAATTAATATAATGATTGAAAATTATAATTATTCTATTAGATTGGATTCATCGACGAAGTTACATTATATTTCACTCTAAATAATTTATACTTATAAAATTTGCATAATATTTTAAATAAACCTTAAAAATGATGATCACTTATTTAATATTATTTTAAACTATGAATAAAAAGTTTACATAATTATTATAATTAATAACTTATAAATTGTTATATTATTTTATTAAATACTATTTCAACTTAAATAATTAGCTCTATTTTAAAACTTAATTATATTAGTATTCAATTCCACAAGTTGATGTATATATCGTGCGCATGAATACTCTTCACTAAATGTATACCCAGAGTGGCTACTAGAGAAGAGGCAAAGGATCTGGCAGTGTCCTTTATGTGCACTGAGACTCGAAAGAATCCCTTCCAAGTTCAAGGTGTGCATTTTTGGAATTCCCTACCTGCTGAAATTAAGTATCTTCCGTCACCGTTGCGAACTTGGCGAAATGAAATGGATTAAAAAAAAAATAAATATCCAAAAAAATTGCGTTTTTTTGCAGATTTTGCAATTTCTAAAAACAAAATTGCGTATTTACTCGTTTTTTTGCAAAATTTAAAAATTATTCATTGTAGCGAATTAAGTAATAAATAATTTTTTTTACATGAAATAAACATATATTGTATAATAAAAAAAGTACTAATCGTTTGCAAATTTATTGCGGATGAGCCCAAGATTTCGCAAATTTGTAAATTTGTATTATTTTATGAATTACTAAATGATAAACATATTGATCGCAGCGAATTTTGATAAAAAAATCGTTTTGTTCATAAATTATAAAAATAACGTATAAATAAATTATACTAATTATTTGCAATTTTATTGCGGGTGAAGAATTAAATTTAAGACTATTTATTTTTTATTATTTATTTCTTACTATTTATTTTTTTATTTTACTATTGCTTTGTTTTCAATTGCATTGATGAAATGCATTAAATAAAAAAAAAAAAAAATAGAATTATTTGACTTTTTTTTATAGTTTCAGATTATTTGAAGAAAAGATTAAGCAGCCCATGTAAAAAATCCATGTCCGCTAGATCATTGGATGCGATTTTATTAATATTTTTTATACTGGATTAATTTTTTTTAGGGTTCTTTTACCGATCATTATAATATATGAAAAGTAAAGATTGTTTCTCAATAATTCATAAAAATTTTTTTATCGTTATAATTTAAAAAAAAATCATTCGAAATTATTAACATAAAAAAGATTTATCCCGTTTAATTTATTAATAAATGGAGTACAATCTCAAAAAATATTTCTTTTTATCGGATCAAATAAAAGTACCAAGCATTTATATATTATACATTTAAAATACGCGCTTAAATCTAATATTTGCGCATGCGCAAATGCACTGGAGAAATTATCAAAGTCAGTTAATTCATAAAATTATTATTATTTACATTAATCAAACGAATGTTTAAGTTCTCAAATTTAATTCTTCACCCGCAATAAAATTGCAAATGATTAGTATAATTTATTTATACGTTATTTTTATAATTTATGAACAAAACGATTTTTTTATCAAAATTCGCTGCGATCAATATGTTTTGCATTTAGTAATTCATAAAATAATACAAATTTACAAATTTGCGAAATCTTGGGCTCATCCGCAATAAATTTGCAAACGATTAGTACTTTTTTTATTATACAATAAATGTTTATTTCATGTAAAAAAAATTATTTATTACTTAATTCGCTACAATGAATAATTTTTAAATTTTGCAAAAAAACGAGTAAATACGCAATTTTGTTTTTAGAAATTGCAAAATCTGCAAAAAAAACGCAATTTTTTTGGATATTTATTTTTTTTTAATCCATTTCATTTCGCGAAGTTCGCAACGGTTCTTCCGTCTCTCAGCAGGTTTAAGACGGCAGTAAGCGGGTACTTGCTTGACCTTGAATAATAAATACTCTCTTTATGTTAATTTATTAGGCGTAGTCCCGTATATATTTAAGGTGTGCTTGTGTGTATTTATAGTATGGTTGATGAGCGCATGGTTGAGAGTGAATGTGTTACTTTTTACTTTTTGATTTGACTCGATTGATTTTTATTTTATTATATTTTATTTTAATTCTTATTGTTTTTGACTGATAGATATTAATTCAACAGATTTGTTTATTTTTATTTTTATTATTGTAATGATCTATGATATCACTCTGAAAAGTGACTTACTTATGTGGTATTATTAGTTTTAGGAAATCAACTGTGATATCATGAGTGCAATATTTACACGTAACGTTACAGCATTATCTTATTTTGTATTTTATTATGTATTATATATTATTTTTTTGTATTACACTTTTTTTTTGTTATAACTGTTACAAAATAAATATCTAATTATCTGTCTATCTATCTATCTATCTATCTATCTTTATATATATATATATATATATATATATATATATATATATATATATGTCCCATTTCATGTCAAACGGATCACGGCTGCTGACAAAATTGTAGTTGACCTACAGAAGCTATTCTGGGCTTTAAATGTTGGTTGAAGATAGTACTTTGAAAAAGATAGTGGCCTTTTGTGCAAACCAATATGGTGGATCCAATATCGCGGCTCAAATGTGTCAAAATCGAGAACCAACTTTTAATAACTGAGAAAATATCACACTTGACAATGAAAAACTAAAAATATTTTTAGCTTAAAAGGAAGCTAGCAAGTTGTTCTTTTAGACCCACTTCGATTTTTTTTTAAATTCAACATAGCGGCCCCAGTATGGCGTCTCAAAGTTGAAAAAATAATAAAAAATGCATAAAATGACGGCTATAAATTATTATTCCTTTTGATTTCGATTCTTAAAAAAAGTTTATTGTTTGTTCTTTTGAAACCAATTGGATTTTATCAGATTCAAGATGACGGCGCCAACATGGTGTCTTAAATTTGCAAAAATTATGAAAAACGTATAAAATGAAGTTATTAAACGACTAAAAAAGCGTTCTTCCATTTATATTCGACACAAATTCAAAGATTATTATTTATTTTTTTGAACCCAGTCCATTTTTTTTATTTTGAAGTGGCAGATTTAATATGGCGTCTGGTAGTTACAAAAAAGGTCAAAAATATGAAACAGATTAATGTTTTCATAAAATTTGTCTAATATTTTACCGTTAACAAAAAGTTGAAGTTTACTCTCTGCGTTTAACAGGGTTGAGACTGTCTCAATAAGAGCCCGCATTACTTGTTTTTTTTTTTTTTTTTAATTTTTTTTTTCATTTTTTTTCTTGTTTTGTTTTTTTCTTTTTTAATTTTTTTTTTGTTTTTTTCGTTTTTATTTTTTATTTTTTTATGTTTACTTGAGTTTGTATCTTATTATGTTTAAAGGTTTTATATCAGGAGAAAATATTTTAATTATTAGGTTACTTGAATTTACAAAAAATCCGTGGGCATCGTTAATTCCAGTGACTGCTGGTGGATTAGAAAATCTTTTATTTAAAAATCTTTTAGTTTTATCATACATTTGTTGATCATAATAAATAAATTGTATACTTTTAAAGTGATTTTTCGCCCATTTCAATAGAGATTCACTTGTTAAAATTGCTTCAGTTGGTTTAGCTTGCAAGCTGGCACGATAAGCATCAGTTTTAAACTTTCCAGCTACAAAATCACATTGAGTTTTGCCATGCGCTACAGCATAAGTATGCCATTCAGCATCAACACCGAAGTCACTTTCATGATGCATCAAGTTCACCATTTGATATTTATTTTTATAATGCTGTCTTGCATTATCTGATACATATATAATCTTTCGAACTTTGGGACATAACTTTTTTACTTCAGGTAAAATAATTTTCTGCATGACATATACTGCAGTTGTGTCATGAGTCCTACATTCAGATAATAATAAAATCTTTGATGTTTTAATTCACTATCTTGTTTATAATGTATAAACACAGAATGAATACTACATTCGCTGTTATTGAAGTGAAAACCTGGTGCAGCATTTTGTGCAACGTATGCGTAATTTTCTGAAAAATCACAATGCAGTATTACTTCTTGCTCTGTGAGATTTTCCCTAACATTCATAATGTACTCAGATTGTTTATTTGCGATAAAATGGTGTGGGATAAACTTATCTAAATGTGATGTGAATTGGCTTATAAATTCTTCTACAGGAAGACAATAATTTTGAAGTGTACATCTATCAGTAGATTGCCATAAACTAAAAATAATATCATGAATATTACGTTCTTCAAACATTTTTAATAAATGGTCCTCTAATTTTTCGTAATTAGGGCACTTTGAGCATTCTTTTTAATAGCAATCTCTTTTTGGTATTCTACACATTACTATTTTTATACAATCTTTGTAATCTCCTATTCCGAATTCAGAGCCAGAAGTAATTCTTTTCAAATTGGCACAATCGATTAAGTTATTTAAATTTTCGTGTATAACACACACGCATACGCTGTGTGTACCTTTTTCTCCAGCTAGTAAACACCATTTTGGTCGTAACTCTGAAAATTTAGTTAATCCTACTGGAAACTGGGGATACTTCTTTATAAAATCCATATGCAGATATTTAATGTCAGAATGCAAATAACGTTTTTGAATTTTCTCTGACTTGCTATTATCTTTTATTGTCACTGTATTTTTACCACCCATAATCACACGACTATTGTTGTCATCTTGATAAAATTCAATAACCTTATCAATTGTTGTTTGAGGTAAGGTTTTTCCTTGTTTTAAAGTTGGCATTGCTAAAATACCTTCATATTGTTTTATATTTTTACTTTTTCTTGCCAGTCTAAAAGAAATGTTAAATTCGTCAGCAATCTTACGGATACTCCAAGAATCCGGCGCAAGCGTTAGTATAGATACTTTCATCGGATCGTTATCGGGTAGACTTTTTAACTTCTTTTTTATCCCAGTTAACATTTCTTCTAATTCTTGTTCTCGAGTTAACTGTCTTTGTCCCAAAAGTGATAGATCATCGATATCAGTATCTTCAATCTCTGAAACATTTCGATGATCTGGATCATTTTCGTGGAGGTTGAAATTATTTGAACTGTCTAAATTATTATATTTTGTTTCTTTATAATACTCATCTCGACATTTTCTGCAAATCCGAGATGTAGATGATAAATTTCGAAATTTTTGCAACATTTCTTTTGAAACCATTCTTAATGAAGAACCAACATGTGAATCAAATTTATAAGGATTTGAGCATCGGTCTGAACGAAATTTACATTTTTTAGATGCACTCGGTTCAATTACTTCACTCATTGTAATGTTAATATTCTCACATCGAATTGAGTAATATTCAATTCAATACTATAATTCAATTTGAATAAAAGTATAACAGTTTTTTTAAAAATAATTATGAGTGGATCTTGATTTCAAATTATTTTTATTATAGGTATGTGTGTATTAGTAGAATTAGAATGAATATTAAATGACAAGTACAAAGAAAAAAGATAAAATTTGATTAAGAAGTTAATCTTACAAACTATGTGCCCATAGCAAAACAGACAAATCGTACATAAAAAAATATTTCAAATAAAAATTAAACATGAAAATTAATTTAATACTACTTTTGAGAAATATGTTAAATATAAAAGAATCTTCGGTTAAAGTGAATGTTACCACAATATTTGTATGTGTATATCTGGGTATATGCATTAAACAGAAAAAAAATTATTGAGTAGCGAGCTTTTCTACGCAGGATGAATAAATTGTCATCGCTGCTTTAATATTTCAAAAGAAAGCAATAACGACATTTTACTCAAAATCTCTCAGAAAGCAATTACGACATTTTAATCAGAATCTCTCAGAAAGCAGTAACGATATTTTACTCGTAATCTCTGTTTTAATATAAAAAAAAAGCAATTACAACGTTTCGCCCGTGATCTTTGTTTTAACAGCAATGACGAATGCAAAAACGACTATTACTTATTCATTAACTCCTTTTTATGCCTTTTGTATCATTTTTATAAGATTAAGATGCCATGTTGGGGCCGTCATTTTCAATTAAATAAAAAAAAAATTTCAAGACAAGTTCAAAAAAGCAAATAATAATATATGATCCCTTATGAAAAAATACTGTAGGAAATACTGCAGAAAATTCTAGAGGAAATACTGCAGTATTTCCTGCAGGATGTCATGCAGGAATTTTGCGCCAAATACTGTAGTATTTTATCCAGAATTTTCTGCACTATTTTCCAAAAATCTTAGAACCAAGTTTTCTGCAGTACTTTCTGCGGGAAAAATCTGCAGTATTTCTCATTAAGGAGTATGCAGAATTAACTGCAGTATTTTCCGCAAAAAGCATCTGCAGTATTTTCCTAAATCTTACATCCAAATTTCCTGCAATACTTCTCTTACGAAAAAATCCTGTAGTACATTCTGTATTATCCTGTGATATCCTGCAGGTCATCCTGTAGGATATTCTATAAAACATCTTTTAGGATATCCTGCAGGGATGTGCTGCAGAATGTCCTGCAGGATGTTAAACATTTTTAGTAATAAATCAAATTTTTCAAAAAATTTGTTAAGAGTTTTAAATTTATTTTATTTTTAATAATTCCACGAGTTTATAACTTGGTAATTATGTTCTTCCTAAAAGAAGGTCCAAAAATATGATAAGAATCAGCTCTTCGTAGATCGAAGAGCTTCTGCAAACAAACATGGAATATCATAATCTTATATACCTGCGTTTCTGAAATTTAGATGAGGGATCCCAAAATTAAGAAAAACGCCACCTAACAGTCAAAGACGGTATTAATGGTTGATCCGAATAATTTTTTCAATAGTTACGTTTTTAAAACTGTTAGGTGGCGTTTTTCTTAATTTTGCGATCCCTTATCTGAATTTCGGAGACGCAGGTATATAAGATTATAATAATCCGTCTTTATTTGCAGAAGCTCTTCGATCTACAGAGAGCTAATTCTTATCATATTTTTGGATCTTTCTTTTGGAAGAACATAATCACCAAGTTATTAACTTGTGGAATTATTAAAAATAAAATAAATTTAAAACTTTTCCCAATTTAAAAAAAAAAATTGAATTATTACTAAAAATGTTTAACATTCTGCAGGAAATTCTGCGGGATATCCTAAAAGATGTCCTATAAGATGTCCTACAGGATGTCTTACAGGATTTTTTCGTAAGAGAAGTACTGCAGGAAATTTGGATGTAAGATTTCGGAAAATTCTGCAGGTTCATTCAGCGGAAAATACTGCAGTTCGTTCTGAGGAAAATACTGCAGTTAATTCTGGATGCTCCTTAATGAGGAATACTGCAGATTTTCCCGCAGAAAGTACTGCAGGAAACTTGGTTCTAAAATTTTGAAAAATACTGCAGGAAATAGTGCAAAAAATTCTGGATGAAATACAGTAGTACTTGGCGCGAAATTCCTGCATGACATCCTGCAGCAAATACTGCAGTATTTCCTCCAGAATTTTCTGCAGTATTTCTTGCAGTATTTTTTCGTAAGGGATTTCATGTCAAAAACGAACGGAAGAACGCCTTTTTAGCCATTTAATAACTTCATTTAATGCATTTTTCATCATTTTTGAAACTTAGAGACGCCATATTGGATCCGCCATGTTGAATCTGATATAAATCGAACTAGTTTTAAAAGAGCAAAGAATAATCTTTATTTTAATATCAAGAACTAAGACAACAACGACTTTACAGCTATTTAAAAACTTCATTTTATGCATTTTTTATTATTTTTTCAACTTTGAGACGCCATACTGGGGCCGCTATGTTGAATTATAAAAAAAATCGAAGTGGGTCTAAAAGAACAACTTGCTAGCTTCCTTTTAAGCTAAAAATATTTTTAGTTTTTCATTATGAAGTGTGATATTTTCTCAGTTATTAAAAATTGGTTCTCGATTTTGACACATTTGAGCCGCCATATTGGATCCACCATATTGGTTTGCACAAAAGGCCACTTTTTTTTCAAAGTACTATCTTCAACCAACATTTGAAGCCCAGAACAGCTTCTGTAAGTCAACTACAATTTTGTCAGCAGCCGTGATCCGTTTAATATGAAATGGGACATATATATATATATATATATATATATATATATATATATATATATATATATATATATATATATATATATATATATATATATATATATATATATATATTGAATATAAAACTCTGATCCATTAATAATTTTAAAAAATCTCAACCGCTATTTTAAATTTTTTTGAGTAGTCTAAAACTTAATTTTCTAAATTTTGGTACTTACCACAAACTTTCTTAGCCAATTTTAAACCGATTGACCTCAAAATTTCCAGAAATCTTCAGTTTATGTATCTTCACAAAATAACAGTTTTAGTTTTTTAAAAAAAGAGAATTTAAAAGTTTAATTTAAAAAGTTGATAAAAATACATATTTTTGTAAATTTTAAATGAGTAATTTAATTCAGCATTCACTTTAGCTTTTTTTATCAAAATTCTAGAGCCGTTATTTTGTTAAAATATACATGGGTGATTCTATTCGAACGGGTCAAATTCAAATTTTGAAATAATAGAAAATAAAGGTGTTCACTTTAAAAATTTTACTCAGGTTTTTTTATGGTTATATCTAATAGAACAATATCCCAAAGTAGCCAAGCTGTCCATAGGTTATTCCCAGAAAAACTGATAGATAAAAAATATACTGATACAGAGGAATTACTTTTATTCCAGGGGAATTACTTTTTTTATTACCATCACTTGATATATTATTTTCTAATAATATTTATGTCAAACAAAGATTCTAAATTATCTGAAATACTTTAGAATTAGCTATTACCATATATGGATAAATTTTTAAAAATAAAAAACGACGATTTACAGCAAAAATATGTATTTTTAAACATTATTAGAAGAAAGTTAAAGAACAAATATATCCATATTTGAGAAAGTTTGCTTTTTCAAAATATATAATAACATTATTTTTGTGTTTGGGAGTGGAGTTAAGTGTACTTGATGATAAAGGATAAGTAGGAAGTTCGCCACGTCCACGTGTAGAAACCATTTTATTACCAATACAATCTAAAATAATATATTATCAATTTATAGATTTTCCAATTCAGATTTTTCAAAGACTTTCATTTAAATTCAAATAATTATATACTTACTTTGATATCAACGACAAACTCTTCATCAAGGCTGATGACAAACTGATATTTTTAGTTTCTGAATACTACGATGTAACCTTTGATTTCGCTTTATTTATTTGTAGTATACACATAATATATAGTGAAGTATGTAAATATGACTACAGTGATTGTTAACAAAAAGATTTGAGAATGTGCTTACTCGGAAATTCTCCACAAATATATATATATATTCAAAATTGAATATATAAAAATTATAAGACTAATAATTTAACACTTCATGGTATGAAATTCATAAATAAAAATGTTAACTTTATTATTTAATTGGAATTTTGTGAGTGCATCTCAAAAAAGGCAGGGGAATTATATGCCAGGGGAGATTACCTGATAATTTGAATGAAACTTTTACCGATTAAACGGTCTCCAACATTCACTGCTATACAAACTCTTTTAGTTGTACATTACTACTTTCTTAAACGTCTATTATGTATTTGAATATGCGCTTATATCATCTGTGACAGTTAAATGTTTAGAGCCAGGGGAATTATCGTAGAAAAGGTAACTTAGCTTTCATAAGTGAAATGATGTTTATACGTAAACAAAAATGTATTCTATGATCAACAAAGCAATTTTTTAGCGAAATAAACATATAGTAACAATATTTCCATGTGATAGGAATAGCTTATATTTTCATAAGATTCAAATATAACATTTTTTATTATTATTGCTTTTTATCTATGAAAAAATATACATTTTTTTTATAATAACAGAGGGTCAAAGAAAATATTTTTTTTTAACCATTCTGCTAAAATGTATGTACGGATGGAAAAAAATATTTTTTGATCTTTCAGAAGTATTTAAAAAAAATTTTATATACGATTACAGACAGGGGAGATTCCTTTTTATACTTTCTAAGGGTCCCTACAAAAGCTACATTGAAATTAGCGATTAAAAAGTCAACGAATCATAAAGTTACAAGCTGAAAGTATATGAAAAATTTATGGTTAATAATATTTGAACCTTATATTGATAGTTTATTAAACGATTACATTTGATTACCCGTTAGAATAGAATCACCCATATACTCAAGATCTCTTGAAATTTTGAAGTTAATTAGTTGAGAATTGGCTGAGAAAGTGTACGGCAAGTAGCAAAATTTTTTAAATTCAAGTTTTCGACAACTCAAACGAATTTAAAACATGAGATGAGGTTTTTTAAATTATTAATGGTTTAAAGTCTTATATTTAATATATACTTAAGGTGAAAAGGAGTTTTATTAAATAATATAATTAGAAAATAAATTATGACTACACTTGAATTTTCATTCATAGTAATAAAATCGCATTCACATATTCGCTTCGACTGTACACAACAAAGCGTCGACCCTTTCGCTTATATAGTGAGTAAGATATTGTCCAACCTCTTGGGGATAAAACTTCCATTTAATGAACATCCCCCTGTCGGCGTCACTGAAAATCTCCCGTAACATTCCGCGCAACCTTTTAACGAAAACTTCATGGAATTCTTCTAGAATCTTTTATACAATATTTTACTGGAAGATTACTTAAATCTTTCTATGAAATTTTTCGTGGAATATTACTGGAAGATTTATGTAATATTCTGCTGTACGATTTTGAAGTTTTTCGGAATCTTTCAGCGAAATGTTTATGGAATCTTCCTGAAATTTTTCATGAAATATTCCACTGTAAGATTACTTAGATCTTTCTGTGAAATATTTCGTGGAATGTTCCACTGGAAGATATCACTTATATAGATATGACTTAACTATTTCTGTGAAATATTCTGTGGAATATTTCTGGAAGATTTATGTAATAGTCCGCTGTACGATTTTAAAGTTTTCTGGGTTCTTTCAGCGAAATGTTTATAAAGTCTTCTTGAAATCTTTTATCGAATATCGCACCGAAAGATTACTTAAATCTTTCTGTGAAATATTTCGTGGAATATTTCTGGAAGATTTATGTAATATTCCACTTTACGATTTTAACGTTTTTCGGAATCTTCCAGCGAAATGTTTATGAAATCTTCCTGAAATCTTTCATGAAATATTCCACCGGAAGATTACTTAAATTGTTTGGTTTCAAATTATTCTTATTATCTTTATCTATATTTCTCCAAATCGGCCATGTAAACAGATTTTAAAAATAATGCCTAAATGTTCGTAATGAGCCTGGAAATCATTCTCAAAAGGATTTTTCAAGTGACATTAAATTTATATTTAAATTTACTACGAAGCACTGTGATCGCCAAGATTAAACTTCTTGAAAAAAACTGACAAATGCATTTATTAGCATAACAAAAAAATATCATGGAAATTTATCGTGATTAGAAGAATTCAAACTTGAAATGATCCAGATGGAAATTGACAATGTCATTTCAGATACAATTTTTTTAAAACTAAATGATGATTTAATGGATTTCGATAATATTCACATAAATTATAACGATATTAAAATTAAAACTGATGAGATTAAATTAAATGAAGAGAGAAAAGAAAAGAAATAGACGATAAAGGAGCTTTATTTATAACAGGATTTAATATGAAAATAGTAACAGAACTATCGAATGAATATAAAGAAAATTCAGAAAAAGACATGATTATGAAAATGCAGAAAAAAATTTAATGATAAGTTAGAACTAAAGCGTGTTCGCAATGTTTACGTAAAAAAAATTATACGAAAATAAAAGAAGATCGACCATATAAATATGAAAAAATATTGAATAATAATAAACAATAAAAATGAAATTGGGAAAAAAATACTGATAAATTAGAACAAATACATGTAAATGAGGCTTTACGTAAGAAAGAAGCTTATATGAAAATGAAAAAAGAACAACCAAATAAATATAAAGAGAAATTAGAAAATACTAAGATAAGCAAAATGGAACTCAAGAAAAAAAAGAGTACTGATGAATTGAAACAAATACGTGCAAATGAAGCTTTACGAAAAAAAGAAGCTTATATTTAAATGAAAAAAAAACAACCAAATAGATAAAGTAAGAAAATACAAAGATAACGAAATTAAAATTCAAGAAAGAAAAGAGTACTGATGAATTGGAACAAATGCGTGCAAATGAGACTTTACGTAAGAAAGTAGCTTGTATTAAAATTAAAAAAGAACAATTAAATAAATATAAAGAAAAATTAGAGAATACTAACAAGTAAAAATCTGGTACAAAACTTCAATATCAAAATTCATAAGTTGAGGCCATTCTTTTTGATTTTAAAATCGGCTAATTTATACATAATAATATAATATATGAAAATTCCATCAAGCGACGTCAAGAGCGAAGTAAATGAAGCTAGTCTTAATTATCATATCATGATATCCTATTATCCTGTGTGTTAAAAAAAAGAAATAATCATTACAAAATAATATGGATACTTATACCATTTTACAACATTCTATTATTCAGTAAAATGTTTGAAAATTCAACACAAACAATATTTATTCTATCTCGTAAAACTCTGATAAAGAAACCTGTCCGACATATTAAATAATCCTACTACCAATACCTAACTAGCATTTGTCTTGCTATTACCATTATGTTAGGAGACGCATTTCTATCTTTTGTATGGAGCATTTTTTTCATACTACTGAAAAGGAGAGCACCCCACCTCCGGGTAACGGATTTGACTAAAACTGCAGTATATGATTTTTTAATGAAAAAAAATAAACCCGTGTTTTTTATTTTCGTCGAATAGGCCTCTTAGACAAGGATATAGACATTTTTTCGAAAATATAGTAAAAAGGAGGCTTTATAAGAACTTGAATATCCAAACAACTAAGACTTTTACAAAAAAATACATAGAAAACAAAATAAAGTGCAAATTAAATGCTATAATTTAAGCTCTGTTACATTAAAAAGCTTTAGTGGTTCAAAAGTTATGCTTTATTGAAAATTACTACATATTTGTTCATTTTTTAAGCATATAAAAAATCATCAATTTTTTTCGCTATTTCATTAACATATTTTAATTACCTGTAACTTTTGAACCACTGAAGCTTTTTTAATGCAAAAAAGTGTAAATCAAAGCATTTGATTTGCACTTTATTTCATCTTTCATGTACTTTTTGTAAGAGACTTAGTTGTTTGAATATTCAAGTTTTTATAAAGGCTCCTTTTTACTATAATTTTTTCACGAAATAAATAATTGGTACTGATAAATTGAAAGATTAAGAGAGGATAAGAGAGGAAGAATGACAGCAAGAAAGGGTGAGAGAGACATGAACACAGACATAGACATTCTTTATTTGGCCTTGGGGTATATACTCAGTCTGGCACTATTAGGTAAAATACAACGACGTATAAAATTATTTATTAAATTATTTATAAATATTGGGCCCAAAAAATAACAAACTCAAAAAAATATGAGGCCCAAAGAAAATAGGACTCGAAAAAATTTAGGGCCCAAAAATATAAGGCTCAGAAAATATAGAGCCCAAAAAAGTATAGCACTCAAAAAAATTTTAGGCCCAAAAAAATATAGGACCCAAAAAAATATAGAACCCAAAAAATAAGGCTCAGAAAAATTTAAGGCCCGAAAATATAAGGCCCAGAAAAATATAGAGCCTAAGAAAATATGAAAATCAAAAAAATATTGGACCCGAATAAATAAGAGGCCCAAAAAAAATAAGGCCCAAAGAAAATAAGACTCAGAAAAATGTAAGGCCTGGAAAATATAAGGACCAGAAAAATGTAGAACCCAAAAAATAAGGCTCAGAAAAATTTAGGGCCCGAAAATATAAGGCCCAGAAAAATATAGAGCCTAAGAAAATATGAAAATCAAAAAAATATTGGACCCGAATAAATAAGAGGCCCAAAAAAAATAAGTTTACTAACTCAAAAATTTGGAAAATTTTAAATAATAGTAAATAATTTTTAGTAATCATTTACAGTTATTTACAGATATTTTCAGATATTTACAAAAATTATTTCCACATTGGTATCTAAGAATTTTTCATTTTTATTACAATTTAAAATTAAATCTTAAAAAATAATAACTAATTCCACTGCACACGAATTTCATTAAATAAGATTCAGAAAGTAAACTGAAAATTGATACGCATTACCGATCTTCTTTAACCTTCACTTTGAATGTTTGATTTTTTTTAAAATGTGTATTAGAATATTTAAAATTATTTTCCATAACCAATCAACTATGATTTTATCAATTAATAATTTTTGTACAATTAAGAAAAAAATATATAAGATGATATATCTGCCGTCCAAAGTAAGAAAACCTTAACTCCAATGGGATTCCAATGTAGTTAACCACTTTTACACTTTGGACGGCAGATATCATAGGAGACAATTTCACATTTAATGCTAGAAGTTTACCATTTAAACCATAGGTATATTCAAAGCTATAAAATTTTGCATATATCTTCATGAAATGGTCAATATAAGACTAGTCGTTCAACCACTAGAAAAATAGAGTTTTTAATCAGAAGTGTAAAATTAAAGACATATAAAATGCAATATTTCTGGAATATGAAAACAGTAGACTCGAAAAAACATTTTTTATAAAGTCGTGGATTTAAATGTTCTCATACTACAGAAATATTGCATTTTCTGTATCTTCAATTTTGCACTTTTCATTAAAAACTCTATTTTTCCAGGTCGGACTACTCGTCTTATATTGATCATGTCATAAAGCTATGCAAAATTTCATAATATATAATATAACTATTATTTAAAAATAAAAAAATCCAACTTGTATCACTTAAAGAATTTTATTCGTCAATAGATGTTTTTCCATTTCTATCCATGAAACTAGAGAGACAGAATTTATTAATCAAACCGTCATCCTTAGTTAGCATCACATTTATCAGTAACGTATATTTTAGCAGAAAACTCTTTATAACTAAAAATATTAGTTTTTGTATATTTTTTTTATGAAAAATATTTCCTAATTAAATATGTTAACCTTTTAAGGACGGGACTGGTCGATATTTCGACCACTCAAGTATCATAATATTTTTGAGTGATTTTGAGGATAATATTATGTTAAAATACTCAAAAATATTATGACACTTGAGTGGTCGAAACATCGACCAGTCCCATCCTTAAAAGGTGAAAGAAAAAAGTTTTTAAATAAATTTTCGAAACATGAATGTAATGAAAAATAAATATTTAACTTAAGTTTCAAACGTTGTATTGCAACGAAAATTTGATTTTTGTAATAAATGATCCTGCGACTGTATACAGAATGGGAATGTCTTTTATCATGACCAATCAAAAATCAAAGAAAAAATGATTCCAACGGATTAAGTTTCTAAAATAAAAAATCAGATAAAGCACAACTGATGTAATAATAAAGCCAGTTACGATTAGTACCATGGATCATAAATAACCCCTCATGGGTCACGAAGGGGGGCTAACAGAAATGACGAGATTTAGTTCTATTATACTTAATTCGTTAAACCCGTTTACTCTCCGCTTTTTAATTTGTAATAATAAAAGACATCCCCATGAATTTCTTCGTTAAGATAAAAGCCAAGGAACCACCCCCAGCACGATACAAAGAGGATGAAAATCAGTTTTGATTTTGTACCTAGGAGACCTAATCCGTTGAGTCCATTTTCTTTTCGATATTCAATTAGTAATGACAAAAGATATGAATTTCATTTTATTTTATCGGATCTGATTTTCATCCACTTTTTATCACGCAGGGAGGTGGTTCCTTGGCTTTCCTTATAAAAAATCAAAGCGACAATGGGTTCAAAGAATCAAGTCTCCAAGATAAAAAATCAGAACTGAATTTCGTTCCCTTAGTTTTGAGCTGAGGGTGATTTCTTGACTTTTATGATGAAAAAAATGTATAGGTATGTCGTTTATTATTACTAATAATAAATTAAAGAGAACTGGGTCCAACGAATCAAGACTCCAAGATAAAAAATACAAACTGATTTCCATCAAGATTTGCCGTCATGATTTGCTTTGATAATAAATAGAACAGCCTATTTCCTCAATTGTCTGTGTTCAGCTCAAAATATACCTTGCGTACATCTTTTAATTTTTACATTTTGGTGTGATTCAAACTGTCTCATCTATTATTATTGCTTTACAACTATCATGTGCCAGTAGACGGTATCTCCACTTAAAGAATGCACTTCATTATTTTTGTACCAGTAGACTGTATCTCTACTTAAAGAATATGCCAGTAGACTGTATCTCTACCTAAAGAATGCACTTCATTATTTTTGGGTGTAACACAGCTTTGTGTATCATTTACAATTTTTAAAATTCAAGCTAACCTTTATTATTAGTATGCTGGTTGATTACAATGAGAAGATTTAAGAAAAGATAATTTACTTCTAAGTAGGCGAGTAAATGTTTCAATGATCTCTTCCATTCAATTCTATCCATCAAAGTCTAAAAAATATATACTTTCTTCTAATCGATTTATATATAGAGACTAAAAAATTGCTCTTATGATTTTATTTGATCGCACTTTTAAGATACTTAAGATCTACATATATATGTAATTGGAAATACATTATATGCTTAAAGATACTGTTTCACGGTGGTCTTCGAGTAAATTTGACCATGAAGTTTTTGCACCTCAGATTTTTCTTCTGGATATGATTCTAGGAACATTTAGGATTGAATTCTTACAAAAACCAAAATCGAAGAATGAGCACTTTTTTATTTATTCAAATTTTATTTTTTATATATATTATTTATGAAAAAAATTTTTTATTAATAATTTATGAGCTCAATTTGTAGAATGCCTTTTTCGAATTTAATCACATACATATTTTAAGTAAATAATATCGTAAATATATTCAGGAAAATCTAAAGTTGTGTAACAATGTCAGCGTAAAGTTAAAATTAAGATTTTTTTTGTAAAACATTATAGTGATAAATACTATGAGAAATGATACGTTTTTAAATTATTTAAAGACGGCACTTGAAGTTGCTGTGATTAGAAAATACTGAGTATTAATATTTTATAAGAATACTGCATGTACTTGTGGTATTTCAGTAACACCAAAAGTACAATTTCCATGTAAAAGATTGTATTGAAGAAAATCGAGGCCTGGATTTTTACAGCGAACAGGCTATGGAAGCGGTCTATTATGATTTTTCTGCAACATATGCTAATGCAAAGTGTCATAAAATGATTCTAATTATGCAGATATATACAGATAACATATATATATATATATATATATATATATATATATATATATATTTCTTACTAAAGTCACGTACAGTGAATTATATTCGCAAACTGCTCTAAATAATTTATCTGCATAATTAGAATCATTTTACAATATTTTATATTAGCCCATGTTGCAGAAAAATCGAAATGGATAGCAATAGCCTGTTCGCTGTAAAAACCTAGACCTCGATTTTCTTCAATACTATCTTTTATATGAAAAATGTAGACATTGTTAAAGGGTATTTTTTGGATTACAACCTTGTAAGTTGTGGTTTAGGGTATCAACATTTTGTGAACATTACAACGGCCGGTATTCTAAACCACAACTTGCACGGCTGAAATCCGAAAAAACCCTTTTAAAATGTCTAACATTTACCGTGAAAGCTTTAAATCCAAACATGGAAAATGTGCTTTTGGTGTCACTGAAATACCAAAAGTACATGCCGTGTTCTTATAGAATATTAATATACAGTATTTTCTAATTACAATTACTTTAAATAACGTCTTTAAATGATTTAAAACATATCATTTCTAATAGTCTTTATCACTATAATGTTTTATGAAAGAAATCTTAATTTTAACTTTACGCTTACATTGTTGCACAACTTTAAATTTTCCTGAATATATTTACAATAATATTTACTTAAATTATGTAATAATAATATGTAAATAATTTGTGATTAAATTCGAAAACGGCATTCTAGAAACTAAGCTCATAAATTATCAATAAAAAAATTTTTTTTTTAAAACATATATGAAAAATAAAATTTGAATAAATAAAAAAGTGCTCATGCTTCGATTTTGATTTTTGTTAGAATTTGATCCTAAATGTGCTTAGAATCATATCCAAAAGGAAAATCTGAAGTGCAAAAACTTTACGGTCAAAATTACTCGAGTACCATCGTGATTTATTGCCAGTATACTTGAAGAGATTCTTTCAATAATGTAAGCAGTAATTTTACATATATATGTTTGTAAAAAAATTTCAAAATATTAAATTAAAATAATTCTATTTAGCTCCTTTATTTTTTATTAATGCACTTTAAGAGCCTTACATAAATACTTTAATTCACCTTAAATAAACATAACGTAAATAGTTATTAATATTAAGCAATAAAAAAAATGATTATTTATTCAAGTAGATACATTTTCTATATACAAACATGTATAATTGCGAAATTTTAAGCAAGTTCTAAAATATTTATGTAAAACTATATTTTATTATGTAAAGATTAATTTTATTTTCAGAATAATGATGTAAAGTAAAAAAATTCTATTTTAATCATAAAGTTTATCCTTATAGTTATTCGACCTTCTTACTACTATATACTTCTATATACTACTATATTATAAAGCATAACTTTTAAATCCAAAGTGATTTGTGCGGTAGCCTTGTTTATAAATCAAATTTTACTTTACAATATAAATAGGAAAGTTTTTTATTCGTCTGATGTCAAATGAGAATCGTTACATTAAAATTTTCTCGTATCATTATTTTACACGTTTATTTACATGGTTCAAATATAAATTAAAATGCTACTTATGATTTGCATTATCAAATAACAAAGTTTTTGTTTTTAGAGGCCCTTTTTCTGCTTTATGAAGTAATTTAAAAATTCCTATTCCAACTGGAACTGGTATGCCCATGATAACAGATTTTGATACTCCACTAATAGCATCTTTTTGACCATAATAAGCTGCATCAAATAAATGATCAGCAGTTTTTTCAAAAAAAGCTAATTTTAGCACAGATTTTTTTATTTTTGCTAAACCTTGTCTTGTTATACCTAAAACTTCACCTCTGCTAGTCATTAAATCAGCAACAAGCATTGGATGTCGACGATCAATATTCATTCCATAATTTTCCATAACTGATTTTATTTCAGTCATAATAGCAGCCTCAATACCTAAAGTCCTAAAAACTTTCAGGATCAGTATCATTTTCTAAATGAGCTGTTATAATTGGAGTACTAATATTCAGATTAGCATTAATGATTTTCTTAAGGGAGCTCTATTGGTAATAGAATTAACAAACAGATTTTGATGAAATTGATGAATAAGATAACGTCATTAAATTATTGGAAGGCTAAGGTACACAGAAGTAAAATTATCAAAGATTTTTTTTCGAGATTTCAACATGCAGTCTTATGGTGGAACGCACTTTTGCCGCATTCACTTAAGAAATACAGTGTTTTTAACAAACAGATATTGTTCAACTTTTTTATATAGCATAAAGAACATTTTAAGTAAGTGTAAATCTGGAAAAAATAGGCAATGAGTATCTGTGAGAGTTGTAATAAATTATTTTGTAAAGACGTTTAATGAATTTCATTTCTTAAATGCCATGATCAAAGACATGTGGTAACGCTGTCAAAGTAAGATAGATACGCGTGCGCTTTTTAAATTTGAATAGTGTAATACATATGGAGTATTAGTGCACGTATTAATTGCAGATTAAAAATGCTGTTAAAAAAACAGATATATTAAATCATTTGAATATAAATTTATTATAGCAATGAAAGTGATTTTTCATAATTTTCTAATCACAGCTTTTTTACTTATCACATTTTTACAATTAAACAATTAGTTTGATAAAAAATCGGAACGTATATAAAAGTTACATTCATAATAAACTTAATAGAACAAATTAAACATGCATAAAGTAATATAAATAATATTTTTATACAAAATAATATACATCAACGTATTTGCAAGTTGTATGAAAATAGTTTGAATGAATAATTTAATAGTACACGTTAAAATATAAATAAATAAAATTTTCAAAAAATATAATCAGGTGTGCAATACTTATTTTATGGTATAAAAATTGGCGATTTTTCGAAAAAAATAAAATTCTTTTTTAATTACTTCAACATTCTTTGTAACTTTCTTATTGCTGTTTTCATCCGCTTTTAAAAGCCTTATTAAACCCGTAGATCTATTTTTACGGCAAACATAAAAAATCTTACTGCAGGTCATATTTGCATTTATCATTTTTTTTCTAATATAATATGATGTGATTATCTTGCATCAATATATCATATAATGATTATATTAACGCAAGACCGAAAAATACATATATACATAAATAAACGATTTATTCAAGAGAATAAAAGAGAAATATGAGCCGAGATGCACTCACTAAACTGATTATTAATTAACTTAATTAAATAAATTAATCAGTTGTATTTTTGTTTGTTTTGAGGAACATGAGAATTACTGAGAGCAGACGACTTACCGGTAGAGAGAGAAATAGAGAAAGGGGAACCTAACCTCAAATCAGAACACGTGGTGAAGGAAAATCCACAGTCATCATCGGTTTTTTATAGTGCACTAGGAGTTAAGCCACGGTGAAGGCTGTAACGTCATAACACTAGTACACACAACATATAAAAAGAAGAGAACACACATGTAAACATAACCTGTGATAGTGCTCTTGTGCATCGCCATCTTATGTTCTTGATGACGACGTGCACGCCGCGCCACTGTCACCTGTACACACACACACACACACACACACACACACACACACACACACACACACACACACACGCACCCGGTGTATAGGTACATACGCACAATACCCTCGTAGTACGCGATGAAGAGCGAAATCGGGAAACGACGCGGAACATTTGAAACACGTGCTCGAGAGTAAAGAGGAAGCGACGGTAAGTGACCGACCAGGGTTGCAAATATATAAATCATTTTGAGCTTTAAATAAATTTTAATTCACAAATCCTTTTTGAATTCGTAATTAAAGTTTTATTTAATTAACAATTCCTTTTAAATTAATAATTAAAAATATTTTAATTAACAAATCAAAATCTAATCGTGAATTGAAAAGGTTTTAATTAAAAAATCAAAAGGAATTCTCAATTAAATAAATTTCAATTAAGAGGATATCGTAGTTCTGCTCCTCCTAATAATATTTTTATTCAAAGTTCATGAGTAAACAGTACGTCAAATCAAATTCTTTCACTTCAGTAAGAAAATTCGTAAGATTAATACTTAGCGCGGACAAGTCAAGAAATTTACCAAAATAATATACATAAAAAGTTATAAACAAACTTTCAATATATACTATTTTGAGGTTAGGTTCATCGAGCTTGATATCTAATTTTCATTCAAAGTTCATAAAAAAATATGAAGCTAAATTGAATTTTTAATTTAACAAAAATTATTGTATTAATATAGTTTTACCGCGGACAAGTCATTATATTTGTCCAAATAGTAAATTTAAAAAGATATCAGTAAGATAAAAAAAGCAAAAGTCGATTCCAACAACTACGACATCCCGTTAAGAAATCAAAATGTAATCGTGAATTGAAAGAGCGTCAGTTATGATTATGATTTGTGAATTCGAGGGCTTTAATTAAAAATTGCACAATTCCTTTTTAATTAAACGTACTAAGGAATTTTTATCATATATATGTATATAGAAAAACATATATGGACGCGCACATACATACGCACCTGGGCTCATATATATGCAACATTTCGTGTCGACCCACACGGACACATACAGACAAGTTGATATATATATATATATATACACACATACATACGTGGGACATTCCACGTCAATTAGAACGCACCCACAAACAGGTTTATATATATATATATATATATATATATATATATATATATATACATATAAATATACATGCGACATTTCATGTCAACTCGTACGTACTCATAATCACAAGCTTTTCTATATATATGGAACATTTCATGACAACTCTCACACACCTATCCGAATTCCTTCAGGTTTACATATATGGGACGTTTCATGTCAATTTGCATTCATGCATACACGCTTTTATATACATGTGACTCTTCATGTCAACTCATGTACGACCTTACAGACAGGTTTTTGCATATGTATATATGGTTCATTTTATATCAACTTGCTCACGTTCACCTGCAATTTTTTTGTTTATATATATATATATATATATATATATATGGGACATTTCATGTCAACTCGCACGTACTCGCAAGCACAGGTTTTTCTATATATATATATATATATATGGGACATTTCATGACAACTTGTACACACCTATCTAAGTACCCTTAAGTTCATATATGAGACGTTTCATGTCAATTCGCATGCATGCACACACGCGTTCATGTACGTGGGACTTTTCATGTCGACTCACAAGCATGATATAAACATATATGTATACATAAGGGACATTTCATGTAGAATCGCACGTACACACACAGGTTTATTCAAGTTTATATGGAACATTTAATTTCAACTCATACGCGCACGCACACGCTCACACATACAAACACATATTTAACTTTATATATATATATATATATATATATACTTTACCTTATCGATGTAGACAATATTTAAAAAATAGTTATTTATTATGCTGTGGTACCCACGATCGCCGTCTTTGGATACCTAGGTGTTAATGACAACTTAAACATCATCTACAGCTAAAACTTTTGTAAATCAACTTATAGTTTAATAACTACTTTGAAGTTGTTTCAAATGTTATCTAGCCAAACATGGATGTTCCGAGTAAGATAAACATTGTCTACAAGAATATCTTTTGAAATTTAGTCATTATTTATTAACAACATGTACGTTTCCCGAGATGACATCTCACAATATCCAGGTGATCCTGGCTACCTGGAAATCGTCTATATGAATGAATTTTGAAATTTTCCATACCGATTATGAAGTTTACAGACATTTGCAGGGACTACGTCAAATGAAACTTGGAGATTCTTTTAGATTTCGATTCTAAGGTTGTTTGATTAGGTCGGAAAATACTCAGAAATAAAAAGATTTTAAAATAACAATTGTTTAAGATTCATGCAAGTTCCATGAAATATGTTGATTTACTCGTAGTCGATACCCGTACATAAAGATCATTCATACAAATCATCTCGCATATAAATTTGCGGTAGTATCCCTACTAATTTATGAATTTTTCGTTCGAATAATGCCAGCGAAATTTAACTTCGAGAAAGCATATTACTATTGTAATTAGTGAATAATTTTAACATTTTTTCATCAAACATCATTCCGATATACAGGTAATAAGCGCTATTATTTAAAAAATTTGAGAATTCATGAATCTTAGCAATTATTTACTTATCACGAAAGTTAAGAAATCATTTTAGTGATTCATTTTATTTGAATTTAATCATTTAGAATCTACATAAGTCAAATTCCAAAGATAAAGAAATTCTGAATTAGTTATGCATTTACATATAATTTTTATTAAATCTTTAACATTTTTGTTTATTTAACCGAACAATAAACATTCTTGCTATTTACATGAAATCATGAAACTTTAATTTTTTACAAAAATAAAAAGTAATATTTTTAAACATCATTTATTATAAATATTATTTTCATAATAGACATAAATCTTTGGAATCATTAGAGATATCTAATACTATTACAAAATTATAGAAAATGAAGATATATTTTAAGGGGAAGAATCATATTTCTGTCCTTTACTAATAAGAAAATTGGTTTTTCGAATAAAAAAAAAAAATTAAAATGGAGATAATATATTGACTATGAATAAGATTTACATAATTAGACGCATTTATGCATATTGTGTATGGACTATGGATACATCGTATATTAATTATGTGGGCTCATATAAATACACAGGTTCTCTATAGCTGTTTATGCATGACTTCTGAATTTTTTCCTATACGATGTGACCTTATATAAAGCAATAAAACAATTTTTTTCATTTCATTTATTTAAATTATTTATTTACTTCATGCTGGTAAAAATTTACAATATTATATGTGGCGATAACTCAGCCAATGTACATTTTTGGTTAATTTTTAATATCATGATTGCATATTTAACACAAGAGTTTGAATAATAACTTTTCAAGTGGCGATTACTCAGCCAATGTAAGTTTTTAGATATTTAATAATATCGCGATTATTTTTTAATATGAAACATTTGAAAAGAATTTTCTAAGTGGCGATTACTCAGCCAATGTAAGCTTACATATATTTCATAATATCGCGATTATTTTCTAATATGAAACATTTAAAAAGAATTTATGAAGTGGCGATTACTCAGCCAATGTAAGCTTACATATATTTCATAATATCGCGATTATTTTATAATATGAAACATTTAAAAAGAATTTATGAAGTGGCAATTACTCAGCCAATGTAAGCTTACATATATTTCATAATATCGCAATTATTTTCTAATATGAAACATTTAAAAAGAATTTATGAAGTGGCGATTACTCAGCCAATGTAAGCTTACATATATTTCATAATATCACGATTATTTTCTGATATGAAACATTTAAAAAGAATTTATAAAGTGGCGATTACTCAGCCAATGTAAATCTTTCGATGATTTTGAATATCGCGATTATTATATTAAAAAATTTTTACCTATTCATATTGAAAGATTGCTTTCATAAAAAATGTTTCTGTATAATTATAAATATTCAATTATAAATTATTAAACTTTTTGCTTATTCATAAAAATAATGAAATATACTATTATTAAGTTCAAAACTTTATACCCTTACAAATAACTTTTGAGTCCATTTGCTTTATACAGTACTCGTTTTTCGAATTCAATATCGGACAATCTATTGAATTTTGGCATGTTCATTAAAGTAGCATAAGAAAATAATCTTTCTACTGGAGCTGAAGAAGGTAATGTGGTATTAAATTTCAAAAATAAGCTTTTAACAACTGGCAAATTATTTAAAGACTCCAAAGACATCGTTTTTTCATTTAAAAACCTCATGAGTTCATTTTCTTCTTGTTCTTGAGGTGCAAAAGCCGTGTTTAGTAATGCATTTGAGCTGTCATCAGCAAAATCAAAAAACGTGTCTTCAGTATCCTCATTATCTGGAACAGCTGATTCCGGCTTTTTAGGCCTAACCAATTCTTCAACAAGCCTTTTTATTTTTGCTTGTGTATTTTTATCAACGCACGAAATCCATTTTGCTCTAAATTTGGGGTGCGTGAGTGCTGCTATAGCTGCTGATTCGCCATTGTTAATGATTTCAAAAAAATCATGAAATCTTTTGTCTCATGCTTCCTTTAAATATTTCAAGAGTGGCTCACACATAGACAAACTTTTATTTACCGATAAAGTATTCCATTTTTTTCGGATAGTCAACAATGTTGGTAAAAGATAACCATAATGACAATCTTTCTCTCTTTGTAAAATATCAATCGCTGGAGCCAGGGGTTGACACAATTTCAAATAATCTTCAATAAATTCAAAATCTTTTTTTCTTAAGATTTTATTAGATTCCAACATGTCATGAATTCTTTCATCATCAATTTTTTCTTTTAACGAAATGATTTGTTTAAAGGCGTCATACGTAGAATTCCATCTTGTTATAACGGGCCTCTGTAAACTGTATTCAAAATTTTTTTTCATTTCTTCTCGTTTTTTTGGTGATCTTAAACATTTCCACAATTGTTGACATTTTTCCATGACAAATTTATGACACTTTTTAATATTTGAAACTCTGTCAATTGCGTCTATAAGATCTTTTGTTGCAATCAAACTCAAGGTATAGCTGATCTATCGAAAATGACGAGATGGTGTTATATTTGAAAATATTGCCTCGTCTTCTACAGGATTTACATTATCATTACTGTTCATAAACAGTGATTCTTCGCCATCATTTTCTTCAAACTCTTCCATTTCCTCTTCAGAATCATTTGAATCCTCATCTGCAATAATTTTTATATAATAATTTGAAAATTTATTAAAATTTTATAAAGATTTTTCATATAAATTTGAAGTTCAATTTTTTCATTTTTTTATTATATTTATAACTTTTAAGCAAAATTAGCTTTTTTAATAAATTTAGATTTGTTTGATTAAATTTTGTTTCATGAGAAATCATAAAATCTAAAGAAAATCTACCGATAATTGACAGTTATTAATTTACTTTATTATTTAATATTAATTTAATTCAAGAATTGATTATATTCATCCAATAATTTAAATGTCTATTTATTTAATTTTTAATACAATTGATTTAAAATAACAATTTAAATAACCTGGAAAATAATTTTCTAGATTTTCTATTCCAAATTCTTTAAAGGCTCTAACAAATTTTTTCCCATTATCCGTAACTGTAGATACAATTTTTTCAGTAGTTAGCTCGAAAGTCGAATAGATAATAGATAGTTGCTCTGCTATATTGGAAAAGGTATGCGATCCTTCAAATCGTCTACAAGCTAAAGCTGCTGATCTTCTTTCCAAAGATATATCATCAATCTGAAAATAGAAATAATTTTGATTTTATTGTAATTTCTTAACTACTTTATGTGAATAATATGTTATCTTACCCAATGAGCAGTTACACCTAAAAATCTTCTATTCGACCCAGTCCAAATATCTGCTGTTGTACAGACATGGTTTGCATTAGCTAAAGCCATTTTAATCTTGTCTAATTGTTTATAATATGAATTATCAACTTTTTTTCCAGCAGTATAATGAGTCAAATGCTTTAACGGAGCGTCACCATGTTTAATTTTGAAATCTAAATATTTTAAATAAAATGTTATTCATTAATATAATAAAAAAAATATTATATAAAATAAATCATCAACTTTTTTTCCAGCAGTATAATGAGTCAAATGCTTTAACGGAGCGTCACCATGTTTAATTTTGAAATCTAAATATTTTAAATAAAATGTTATTCATTAATATAATAAAAAAAATATTATATAAAATATACAACCATTAAATATTTTTCGAAAAGCTGCATCTTCAACTAGACGAAGAAAAAGTTGATTTCTCAATAAAAACTCAACAACATTTTTTTCAAAAGTATTTTGAGAAAAAGCACATGTCACACGTCGATAAACAACATCATTTTCATCTTCATCATCACCATCCAATTTTTTAAATTTTTTACATTGCTGATAACTTTGTAGTTTATCTTCATGTTTTCTCTAAAAATATAATTATGTTAAATCATAAAATTAATACAAAATAAACATTTAATATTATTAAAATTTTTTGGTTTTGTATGAAATAGTATATTTTTCACCTAGAGCGAGTGAAAATAAAGAACTCCTGTTTGGCTTGGATGACAATTCACATAAAATTAAAGTCATTCTTCATTTACTCTCGAGGTGAAAATACAAATTTTCCAACAAGAGGCCAAAAATATCTATTTTCGACGACAGGAGAAAATATGGTACTTTTGGACTAGGTATTAAAAAAGCAATTAGATGACATTGTAAAAAAGTGAACACAACATTTTATTCTGTGTTTACTATAACAGATAAAATTTAGTATTATTGTCACCTACCAACATGGCTGACCTTTTTTTCTGATAAGGTATACAACTTTAATATAAATAATGTTCAATTTTTTATATCCATAAGAGAAAATTTATCATTGAACAAGATATTTATTGGAACATGATACTTGATATTTCATCTAAATATTAACTTTATATTTGAATGTACTGTCATAAAAAACACCAAAATTTTTTTTCAATTCATACCATTAAATATTGACCTTATCAAGGTATTTTTAAAAAAGTACAATTTTTACTTTTTAAATTTTGCAAGTCACAATAACAAGAAATAAATTAGTTGATTTAATAACATATACATATAAAAACAATAACCTTTAAATGGCGATAAAAATTTGATAAAACTTTAAGATTTCCATGAATAATTTGGTTACAAGTCATGCATTTTGTTATGATTTTATCGCCATTTGATTTCGTCAAATCTGCTTCGAAAAATTTTCCATCCAAATAACAAGTTTTACAGCAGGCATCTAACATTTCTTTTTGCTCATCACTCAATGAAACAGAAGACGCCGTTGAAACATTTGTAAATCCTGTAGAATTACTCAATCGTGATAACTCATAATGGGTACCATTATTTGCTGTCCCCTGACTTCCATCATCATGTAATGGTTCACCATCTATACCAACTCTTAAACTAGCTAGCAATTTATCTGTATTATCCACTGAATTTTCTTCACTGTTCATTTTAAATCCTTAAAGTGAACAACAAAACAATGAACAACATAATAAAATACAATGTATTTATAGGTTTATTGATCCAGTAAGAATGATTTGAGAATTTATTTTATAAATAATATTCCTAAAATTAAATTTTTACGAGGTCTAAAATTTGTAAAGTATGAATTTAATTATAATCTTTTTAACGAAAATTAAATTTTACAAAACCCAACTTTGTTAGAAAAATACATAAACATTAATTTCATGCACTATCTGTGCATTTGACATCAAGTCAGTCCCGCGAATTTTTCTTTATACGTATCTAGAACCTTGATTTACATATAGGAGGCGCGGACGCCCCTCATATATATACACTTCCGTTTCATTAGTTCCGTTGCATGTACCGTCATGAAATCAATTCACTCCCGTATAATTTTTTTATACGTCTCTTATGGGAGGTGTATACCGTCGCTAAAGAAGTTTCACTTCAAAATAGAAAATTTATAATAACGTTATTGAGAAAAGTACGGAATGTCAAAGTTAAAGGTTATGTTATACAGATATCTGCGTTCCCTAATTTTTTCAAAAAATTGTCAGCCAGTTTCATGTTATTGTACAAAGATTTGCATTTATATTAATTGCGGTAATAAAATAACTGGTGGTTCATAAATTATTTTTTCAGTTACAGATTAATCATATATTTTCATACACAAAACATATACAAAAAATTTTATAGGTCTAAATCATAAAAGTGTTGAAATGAGACAATGTAAATTAAAAAAATTTTTTTTTCTATGAATTGTTTAATGCATTCCGTAATGAATTGTTTTCTCGAATACTATAAACTTTAGATAAATACTTGAAACAATAATTGATGTTAAATAAAGAACACATTTTGCAAATTATAATATGAAGATATTTGAGTTTATCTAATTGGTGAAATAATTAAATAAAAAACTTATAATTAAATAAAAAAATGTTTTTTTCATGTTGAAAACACGTTGTTAAAAAAAAAAACCAATAATTGAAAAAATGCACTAAAAAGTATTAAATAAATTAATTAAATTTCTTAAAATTACTTTTATACAGTTTCATTGCAATAATCAAGTTAAAATTTTACAACGAAAATTATAAAAGAAAAGGGTGTGCATTGATTTTCAGTAAATCTAATAATAATTTCAATACTATCTTTAATAATTTCTTAAAAAGATTTTAGGAAAAATTTCAGCAACTACACTTTTCTTTTTAAATTGTTGTTGTAAAATTTTCTATTGAATATTGCAATGAAACTATATAAAAGTAATTTCAAGAAAGTTAATTTATTTATTTTATACTTTTTAGTCTATTTATTCAATCATTGTATTTTATTTTTAAAGCATGTTTTGTATTTTCTATTTTTAAGTTAAAATTGTTTTTATTATCATTTAGAGTTACATTGCAACCAGACTTTTCGAAGATTACACTCAGGTACATCCGTTATCGGTGACTTGGTACTCCAGTTCGACCTCTTCATCCTAAATCATTATTATGCATTATAGATTTACTTTCAAACCTCGAATTAGGTTTTAGCAGCCCCGAAATCCCCCGGGGAACCCACCTCGACCCAGAGAAAGCCTCCCCACTTGTACTTCCTCGGAGACGACGTCCGTGCGTATTCTGGACAACGTGCATCACTTTGTGGCAATTGTTTGATCTCAAATTCGGTTTTAGCAACCCTGAAAACCCCCGAGAAACTTGCCTTGACCCAAAGAAAGCCTCCCCATTTATACTTCCTCGGAGATGACTTTTCACACCCATCATCATCGACCTGGATGTCCAGGTACCAAAATGACAACTGATTATTGTATTGTCATCCAAGACCAAAGTCTATGCCAATTGTCAGAATCTATATCTGTCAAAAAGTGCCTGAAATCGAGCGCGCAAGATTTGATTACAGGCAGACAAACAAACAAATTGACATGAAGGCGAATATAAGAAAAGCGTATATAAAAAAATAATATTTACCTACGTTAAGTCTGCTTTAAGACTAATTATCTTTCGTTTTTTATGACAAAAACAAGTAAATTGAATTTGAGAAAATTTCTATAAGTTACTTAAATTTATGAAAAAGTCAATATAAATCGTCATTTTTGCAGAATTATGCAAATTATGATTATTTTCGCGAAAATTATAAAGTTATGTAAATTATTCATGAAAACGTTTTCGATTGGAAAATTTGTGATTATTGCAGTTGAATTTTGTTACATCATCATCAGTTATATCCTCATTAAAATGACTCGAAAATTTCTGAAAGAATCGGATCAAATATTTTTCCGGTCTTTAAAGAATGTTTAAGAACTATTATGAAATAAAAGTGATAAATGTTTCAAGTTTTCCGAATCGTTCCGACATTGAAATTTCAATTATAAGCCGTTACTCATAAAATTTGAAAAAGTCTATTGTATGCAACTATTTTTCCAGTGATTCAGTTGTAATTTATAAAATTGTGAATTCAGGTGATTCATTATGTTTCTTTCCGTAATATTTATCTGATGTTGGAGCTGCAGCAATCGAGTGTTGCTTCTTTTATTTCATTAATATCATTTTAAATTCGTAAATTAATAGTATATTGTGTAACGAGTAAGGTTTAGTTGACTATTGCGCACGAGGGCAAGTTGGCGCACGAGCGTAGCGAGTAGCGCCATTGCTCGAGACTCTCTCTCTCTCATATCTGCCGTACGACTGACTCGCAATAGTATGTTTCAATACTTTTTGGTACTATTATTTGTAATTAAATTACATACTTTTAGTTCACCAATTTCACGTATATACGGAATAATTACGATTTCGTTGATGTAAAAATAATACAAGAATAGATGATACGATTTATTTTGTCAGAGGTTAAAGCGAGATAGAATATAAAATTCATCACATGGTCGATGAGATACAGTATGAGGGCGCTGCGCTTGTATAAACCTTTGTGATTTTACATTAATTAAAGCTTTTGCGTGACATTATTTTACAGAATGTAACGTATTTACGTGATTTAATACAAAATAATATTATACATAGCTGTGAAACACACGCCCTCAAAAACAACACACGCAGCGCGCGCTATTAGCTACTTACTACCCCGAAAACGCATGCGCTATAGGCCACTTACTCAGCACGGATGAGAAAAACAAATATAATGACTTGTCCGCACTAAAGCTATGTTAATACAATAATTTTTGTTAAAATAAAAAATCATTCAAACTTGTAAATTTTTTATGAACTTGGATTGGAAATTATATCAAGCTCGATAAACCTAATCTTAAAATACGTTATATTGAAAGTTTGTATTATTACTTTTTATGTAGTATTTTCGTGGGTTTCTTGAGTTGTCCGCACTTGAGTTGAACCTTACAAATTTTTTCTTTGTCGCAAAAAAATGTTACTAAACGCATTGTTTATTCATAACTTAGAATTGGAAATATTATTAGAAGACTGGAAGCTTCGTCATGCTCTTAAAAATAAAAATAATGTTATCTAATTTTAAAAATAATATTAATCTGAATAATATATCCTCATCAGAAAAGTTATTGTAATTTATATAAACTAGGTTATAATCTTTTGTGCTATCCTGTAACTCTATTTCTGATGTATTTTGTAAATGTGCCACAAACGGTGCAGCAGATAATTCTATAAAAAGTAAATTTACACATAAGATAAATTACGGTAATTTTTTATGTGTAAAAATGAATGTTTCATAGAAATATCTACTGCGCCGTTTGTTAAACATTTACAAAATACATCAGAAATAGAGTTACAGGATAGCACAAAAGATTTTAACCTAGTTTAAATAATGTGCATCATGCGGTAACCCAGTAACAGCTGTAATATGACCTTTTACTAGAGAATTAAAAGTTTTGAGGATATCCCTATATATCAAAAAATATGATTATGACTTCTTCAGATTCTTTATGAATTTCTAATATACTGTATAGTGATTTTTGAAGGGCATATCATAGTATTAATTAAATTAACTTATTAATAAACTGAAAAATTGCCTAGTATTAATAAATCAGTGCAATTTATTGTATTTATTCACAAAAAAAATTTATAGCTTAGTTGTGTAAAATGGCTTTATTTCGGGCGTATATTTTTTTATAACTTTAAAATCGTTACTGAGAATCATAAATAATTTTCACGGTATTTTATTAATAGCAGGTCGTATATCTCTATCCTTTTATAATAAAAAAATTCAATTTTCTGCAAAACCTTATGATTGTAGCAAAAAATAAGAAGAAAGCCCCATCTCGTATAATAAAAAGCAATATTTTCTCTTATGAGAAAAAATTATTTTTATCGCTTCGTTTCAAAGAAAACTTTGAAAAACTGAATTGTCCATCCAAACCTCGATATTTTATGTTTTTCAAGGTTTTTTTCAAAACAAATCGATAAAAAAATTTTTTCTTAATCAAAGAAAATATTGCTTTTTATGATACAAGATGGGGCTTTCTCTTTATATTTTGCTAAAATTATTAGTTTTTGTAAAAAAATCAATTTTTTGATTACAATAGGACATATATACTCGACCTCCTCTTGAGGATCTTTAATAGCTATTAAACTCTTTACAAGATTGTAATAATTCATCTCGATTTACTTTCATAGAGTTCGTGAAGTTTCATTAACCTTTCAATCAATATACAGAAAATATAAAGATTCTTCCGTATTTTTAAATGATCTCATAGATTTATAATCATTTATTTACCAATAATTTAATAAATATATTCATACGATGATAAAACGTAAAAAATATTTCTGAAGAATTTTTTAAAATACAATCTAGAAGGTTTCTCCTGAAAACTTTACAGTGCTGTTCAATTCTAAAGCGATCTTAATTGTTCATTAATTGTGAATACGATAAAATTAAGGTTACTATTCTTTAGTAAAACTTAATGAATTAAAAAAGTTCAGAAGGTATCAACGACAATCATGACAATTTTTTTCATAAGAGTTCGCAAAGTTATATTATGGACTGGTACCAAAAACCGCAAAAAATTAGAAAGGTTCTTTTACATCAGGATCTTTCCAAACCTTAATGTACATTTCAACCGGGGTATTTCACCTGAATACGGAGGATATTTATAACTAATATAGGTAGCTAGGAGAGTTTCCGTAGCCGATTGAAATCCACGGCTCCACCAAAGTTTTTCCTATGTATTTTGGTGCCCTAAACACAAATTTCGAGAATGGATAGCTGGAAAATAGTTAGGAAAATCTCTAAAGTAAATTTTCTGGTTGTTAATTTTTCGCTGAAAAACATAATTTTTCGTGTTTTTCATCAAATATTAAGTCGAAAATATTTTTATCAATTTTGCGGTACATTGCACCATTTCTCTGTAAAAACATCATAAACATAAAAAAAACTCATTTTGCCATTTTTAATGATTTTTTTGATTTTATTGCACCAATCATTGGTGACCAATATAATTAAGAATTTTTACATTTTAATTAGCTAAAATTATTCTTTAATCCACCAACTGTTGATAAAAAAAGAATGGTTTAGGCTGGTTGTGGTCTTCCTTTAATTTTTCACGTAGAATTGAACCTCTTATTCAGAGAGTACCGCGCAACAATGCTCACATGAGAAAGTCAGGTCGGAAAATAGGGAAGATTGCTATAGTAACATTAAAGTCCACGATTCCAAAAATTTTTTTTATATATTTTGTCACTAAACATTAATTTAAAGGGGGTGAAGTCGGAAAATGTCCAGGAAAATTTGTATGATATAATTTCCAAAATATGAAAAGTCTATTTTTTAAATAAAAAACCTATTGTCGCTTATTTCATGCAATTTTCATGCCAAAGTTATGAAAAAGAATAAGTTTT
Organism: Anastatus disparis; assembly: GCA_017163975.1. NCBI lineage: Eukaryota > Metazoa > Arthropoda > Insecta > Hymenoptera > Eupelmidae > Anastatus > Anastatus disparis. The sequence continues at coordinate 1,954,545 of JAFFSR010000272.1, read as the reverse complement.
ATAATTTTTTTCAATTTTTCATATTAGAATGAGACTATTGTTACAGTGCAGCAGAGATTAGAATAGGATTTCCTAAAATTTTATTTCATTTGCTAAATTTATGTTATAATTTATAAATACGTTTAATTAATCGTTATTTGTATTTTAATCTTATTACATTTTTTACATGTAGAATTTTTGCTACAAGAACAATATGTACAGTACGCTATTCATTATTTTATGAAGTTTAAAAAACTTGTGTTTTTATAATTTATAAAATTTTTTAACGAAGTACAATTTTTTTCTGTGAACTACTCTTTTACTGTTACATATTTTGTAAAAATATATCTTTTAATAAAAAAATAGGTATATGATTGATTGAAAATATTAATTTTAATTAATTTAGTTTATGTATAACCCTGTTGAAAAAACTCACTGACATAGTAACATTTTTTTTAACTATTCATAATTGAATTTATTGATTTGTTGATTGTAATTCTTTAATCATTTATTTTATTTCCGCAATTCAATCCAAAATATCCTTAATTTATAATCCTTCAGTTGAAAATTGAGGCAGCACACTAATTATAACACATCCAAAATAATTTATAGCAGCATCATCAGTGTCACAACCAAATTTTAAAATTGCTAAGCATAAACTTGCAAAACGAATGTCAGGAAAAAGTAATTAACATTGTAAAAGAATTTTTTTATTACAGATAACTATTATGTGAAAAACTTTTTCAAAAATAAAATCATATAATCAAATTATCCATCAAAAAGTAAAACCATTCCTTAAAAATCTTTAAGATTTTTATCAGTATTAATATTAGCAACTTTTCCTAAACTAGAATTTTTTTTATTTTAAGTAACATAGAAAAAATAACCTGTTTGTGTAACTGATTAAAAACTGCTCACTTGTTAAAAAAAAAATCTGGTGGCACTCATAAATATATATATATATATATATATACCTGTGTGCGTGTATGTGCGCGCATGTGAATTGACATAAAATATCCGATGTATATGTATATTCGTATATTCATAAGCTTATGTGTGTGCGTGCATGCGCCTTGACAGGAACAGACCTATATATATATATAAACTCAAGTACGTGTGTCATGCATGTAAATTGACATGAAACGTCCCGTGTATATAAGCCTGTGTGTATGTGCGCGCGTGTGAATTAATATTAAATATCCCATGTATATGTGTATACAGATATACACACATATATATGTGTATATATATATATATATATATATATATATATATATATATTCATAAGCCCATGTGTGTGCGTACATGCGAATTGACAGAAACGGTCCCATATATACAAATACAAATTTCAAATATATGTTTAGATGTGTTTGCGCGTTCGAGTTGACAAGATATGTCAAATATATGAAAACCGGTGCGTGCGTGTTGACATGATACGTCCCATATATGTGAACCTAAGGGCGCTTGGATAGGTGTGTTAGAGTTGTCATGAAATCTCCCATATATATAAACCTGTATAGGCATGGGTGATAATTGACGTGAAAAATCCTACGTATATTAACGTGTGTGCATGCATGCGAATCGATATAAAATGTACCATATGTAAAGACCTGTGTGTTTGTGCCTGCGTTCGAATTGACATGGAAAATCCCATGTATATTAACGTACGTGTGCATGCATGCGAATCGACATGAAATGTCCAATATATATAAACCTGTGTGTTTGTATGCGTTTGAATTGACATAAAAAATCCCATGTATATTAACGTGTGTGTCATGCATGCGCAACGACATGTAATGTTCCATATATATATGTATATATAATCCTGTAAACGACATGAAATATTTCATATATATATATATATATATATATATATATATATATATATATATATATATATACCTGTATGTGCGTACGTTCCAATTGACGTGAAACATCCAATATTTATTAAAGTTTGTGTGCATGCATGCGAACCGACATGAAATGTCCCATATATATATAAACATAAGGTTACTAAGATGGGTGTGAGCGTGTTGTCATAAAATGCCCCGCATCCATAGAAAAGCCTGTGATTATGAGTACGTACGAGTTGACATGAAATGTCGCATGTATATAATCCTGTGTGTGCATGAGTGCACATTAACATGAAATATCTCATACATATATATATATATATATATATATATATATATATATATATATATGTATGTATGTATATATTAGGTTGTTATTTTCAAAAACTTACTGAGCATGACTCTCAAACCTTAGTTCGATTTGTTTATACTAAAAATTAAAAAAGCAGCTGGAATATCTTGTTGGAATAGAGATTTAGCTTTGCCAAATCGCAAAAAACCGTATTTTTTTGTTAGTTTTTTTTCCTATATACAGCTATGATTAAGAGGATATCGTAGTTCTGCTCCTCCTAATAATATGTTTATTCAAAGTTCATGAGTAAACAGTGCGTCAAATCAAATTCTTTCACTTCAGTAAGAAAATTCTTAAGATTAATCCTTAGCGCAGACAAGTCAAGAAATTTACCAAAATAATATACATAAAAAGTTATAAACAAATTTTCGATATATACAATTTTGAGGTTAGGTTCATCGAGCTTGATATCTAATTTTCATTCAAAGTTCATAAAAAAATATGAAGCTAAATTGAATATTTAATTTTACAAAACTTATTGTATTAATATAGTTTTACCGCGGACAAGTCATTATATTTGTCTAAATAGTGAATTTAAAAAGATATCAGTAAGATAAAAAAAGCAAAAATCGATTCCAACAACTACGACATCCCGTTAAGAAAAATTTGTAAGACCCTTTTTCGCACTTTTTATATGGGGTGATTTTAGAGCCAAGAAAAAATTTTTCGTTGATTGTTGCTCTTAAAATATTGAAAAATTTCACTAAAATTTGTTTATTATTGTGTAATTTGAGGTTAAAAGTACGTTACAATTTTTTTTTATTCAAACAATCAACACGAATTCGAAGTAAGCTTAAAGTTCTTCAATTTCCTTTTTTATGAAAGTTCCTCGGTGCTTCTGATACTGAGATATGGCCATTTGAATTTGATAGGAATTTCGTAAAATAAAATCTGTAAAAATCGTGAACATGTAATTGACTATCAATTTCTTCTGACCACAAATTGAGTTTCAAAGAACATAGAAATGGTCTAAGAAAAGCAAAATGAAGGTCTTAATTTTAACAAAAAAGTGGCGCTAGGTTTCTTTCACGCAGTCAGAGTTATGAAATTAGTAAATACCCATATGGAAATAATTTTCGTAAATATCTGTAAATATCTGTAAATATCTCTAAATAACTGTAAATAATTATTAAAAAGTATTGGAGTTGAAAAATAAATAAGAGTTATCTACACTTATTTATTATTATTTACAATTATTTATAGTTATTTACAGTTATTTACTATTATTTACATATATTTACTGTTATTTACTCTTAATTACTATTATTTACTATTATTTACATATATTTACTGTTATTTACTCTTAATTACTATTATTTACTATTATTTACACTTTTCAAAATTTTTATTTTAGAAAATAATTTATTGTCATTTATAATTATTTATGATGATTTATAGTTATTTATGATGATTTATAGTTATTTATGGTTATTTATTTTTTTTGTCGTAGATAATTTTTCGGAATGCATGTACTTACTGCCTAAGGATGACGGCAGATGAGTTATGGAAATTATATAAAAAAACGAAACGTCGAAAACCGCAATAATTTTGAATTATGGTGCGATTGATTTAGTTATTGTTTTGAAATGCCGAATCACATGACGTCCGAAAAAAAACCATATTGCTATGATCTAAATTTCTAAATACTCGATTACAGTCATAATATCAAATAAAAATAGTTGAATATATTAAATTGTTAAATAGATATTTATCATATATTTTTATACGATTTAGAATTTTTAATTCTAAACATTCCAATAATTATGTATAGAAGCGAGGTTGGAATATAATTATGACAAAATAAAAGTACTACATGTGATTTGGCATTTTCAAAACAGTAACGGAATCAATCACGCTATATTTAAATAATCTATTGTGGTGTGTGTCGTTTAATTTTTTTATATTAATGTGTCGTCACCCTAAGGGCGATTCTCCATAAATACCCGTGGTATTATCTGTGCCTCGTACCATAGCATTATCCCTATCCCGTCTAAGTTTCTCATAAAGTTTGCCATCTTCATTATTCCACGCTTATAGGCGTGTTCGATATTGGACCGAAGAATCGCGAAAATAGCTTTGACAACGTCGACGTGGAAGGCAACATCTAAAATAATCTTCAATAATAATCTGTAAATATGAAATTATTATTATGTGTTAAATCCTATTTAATTTAAACTATTTAAGTGGAAAAGCTCTTAGGAAGCAGATTCTTGAAAAACTCAAAAGTGCAGAATTTGTCATCATCGTCAAGAGTTAAATAGAACTGTTAAGAGAGCTGGTCTTCTTAAAATAGTTCATAAAAATATAAGTCTAAAAAAGTTTCTGATCCGATTGTACAGGCAAAGCTAACTGAACATTAAAATGTTTTAGAAGATAACAAAGAATTAGAAAGTATTTTGCAAAATTGATTAATAAGTATTTTAAATCCATAAGAAGTTTCAGGCATCCTAGAACGTATACCAGAAAAAGATATACCTTGTAATGTGGGAATTTGTTCCCTATCCCACAGTTACTATAATTTCAACTCTACAGTATAACCTCTGAATAAGTATCAATTTAATCATCACTTTCTTTGACTTTACTCTGAATATAAACTATGAATTTATTAGCAATCAACTATCTTGGGTGGATTCTAATCGGGTCTTCGTAGGGAACTATGACGAAGCCACCGATGTAAACCAGCAATAAACAATTTAGATATTTTATAACAACACAATGTTAATAAACATTTAAATAACACTGTTAAGTAAAATACAAGAAAGAAGTAATTTTCACTATATATTTATTTAAGTAAATTTTAACATCTTAATCACCCGACAATTTCTCGAAATTGTGTAAAGTGTAGGAAAATTGTGTGACTAAAACTCTGGCTCGACTTAATAAACTTTTCGATCAATTATAATTAAATAAAATAAAATTGAACACGTGAAGTTAATATTAAGTTTAATAATGGCGGTGAAAACCGACGTTAATATGACGAGCAAAACGGCGACGCGCACTGATTTTAAATTCTCACTTGATAAAACGTAAAATGGAGGACTCACCTTAGTAATAACTAGTGTTACTCTTCAAAGTACAACAATCTCCAACAAATAACTCTCTAATTCAAAATCTCCTTTGCTCGTTTTAAACAAACTCCTCAGCTCTCTCGAAAATGATAGAATAATCTCTTTGTGTGTAGCGAAAAATGGCAAAATGGCAGCATAAATTCTCTATTAAATTTCAACCTACTAAAATGGAGTCAAGATTCAAGAAATATGGCTCAACGAGCAGCAACAGAAAAACCAACAAGTGCAACAACCAAGATCCAATAGAGAAGTGTGACGATGGAGCGTCTTTCATCGAGCTCCTTCCTCTTCATCCCTTCTTTAATCAATTACGTCATAAATAGAATAGTGGTTGATTGGTTATTAATCCTTTCCGTAATTGTTATTTGTCAATTACAAAGGATGTTGACTTATAACCAATCAACACCTTTCCTTTAGGCGGCTTCTTTGATGTTAGCGCCCTCTATTTCTCGCGCGCTCCGTTTAAATTTATATTAAGAATGCTCCATATACTAAGTCTTGATAATTCTGCATGCAATTGTATCATTATCTATCACTCTCGCTCTCGATTTCACGTATCTCCATATAAAAGACTTACACTGCTTGATATTCTTACAATTGCCCATGTATGATATTTATTCTATTGCTATTTCTACAATAGCCCATGTATATATGAGCCTGATGTATAAGCTATAGCTGGCTCCCCTTTTTCGCTGATCCTTTACTCTTCTTACGCATGAATTTCCGTCGCGAGTCGGTCACAGGGTTGCAAAAAAAGTAATTAAAAATTATTTGAATCACAAATCCTTTTTGAATTCGTAATTAAAGTTTTATTTAATTAACAATTCCTTTTAAATTAATAATTAAAAATATTTTCATTAACAAATCAAAATCTAATCGTGAATTGAAAAGGCTTGAATTAAAAAATCAAAAGGAATTCTTAATTAAATAAATTTCAATTAAGAAATCGAAATGTAATCGTGAATTGAAAGGGCTTTAATTACAAAATCAAAAGGAATTCTTAATTAAATAAATTTCAATTAAGAAATCAAAATTTAATCGTGAATTGAAAGGGCTTTAATTCCAAAATCAAAAGGAATCCTTAATTAAATAAATTTCAATTAAGAAATCAAAATGTAATCGTGAATTGAAAGGGCTTTAATTCCAAAATCGAAAGGAATTCTTAATTAAATAAATTTCAATTAAGAAATCAAAATTTAATCGTGAATTGAAAGGGCTTTAATTCCAAAATTAAAAGGAATCCTTAATTGAATAAATTTCAATTAAGAAATCAAAATGTAATCGTGAATTGAAAGAGCGTCAGTTATGATTATGATTTGTGAATTCAAGGGCTTTAATTAAAAATTCCACAATTCCTTTTTAATTAAACGAACTAAGGAATTTTTATCATATATATGTACAGTCATCCCTCCGAATAAGCGCATAGAAGCCCCAAGGGGAAGAGGTTTTCCACGAATCGGGGTTTCCCCACCGCGCATACATAGATCCTTTTTTCCTGACTTGCTGTCTCTCTTGCATATTTTAGGTTTAGTGTTTCTCAATAAGCGTACACGACGATAGTCCCTTAAATTGCCGTACATTTATTGTTTTAACGGCTACTGTTTGAGAGCAGACACGTGTCATAAGTACAGAAACACTCGGTGAGTGTGTAAAAATATCAGACTCGATTAAAAAAATCAAACGCGAAAATTCTATTGTTCAAGCAGGTGCTAGTGATGCAAAAAATGAAAGTGATTCCGTGAAAAAGAGTGTCGAAGAACCTGTAGCAAAAAAAACGCAATTCAAAACAATTTTCAGAATGATTTTCAAAATGAATTTCTAATAACAAAAGCTTACAATATTTTGTCAGAAAACATTTAATAAAAGTAAATAAACGTTAGAATTAATAAAATTATAAATATTTATTATAAATATAATTATAAACATTTTTAATAAAAATTTATGCTTCAATAAAAAATTTCGTTATTAATAATAAAAAATATTAAGATTTTATTTGAAATTTAAATTTTAAATCCTCTATGAGCAATTGCGCTTATTGAGAAGCAGTCCGCAAAAGTTTAGTGGGCTCGGACTTGGTAGTCGCAGTGGGGGCATGGCTCGCGAGCAAACATAGGGGTATGCGCTTATTGCGGATGCGCTTATTCGGAGGGATGACTGTATATAGAAAAACATATGTGGACGCGCACATACATACGCACCTAGACTCATATATATGCAACATTTCATGTCGACCCACACGCACACATACGGACAAGTTGATATATATATATATATATATATACATGGTCCGTTTCACGTCAACTTGCACCCGTTGACCTGTATATATTTTGATTTATATATATGTATATATATACATACATACATACATACATACATGGGATATTTAATGTCGGTTAGCACGTACTCATAAGTACAGGTTTTCTTTATATGTGGTACATTTCATGACAACACGCACACACCCATTCGTGTACCCTTAGATTTATATATATGGGACATTTCATGTCGATTCGCATGCATGCACACGCACGTTAATAAACATAGGATTTTTCACGTCAATTCGAAGGCACACACACAGGTTTATATATATGGGACATTTCATGTCTATTTGCATGCATGCACACAGACTTTAATAAACATGGGATTTTTCACGTCAATTGGAACGCACGCACTTAAACGTTTAGATGTATGGGACATTTCATGCCGATGCGCACGCACACACACACACACACACACACACACACACACACACACAGGATTATATATGGGACATTTCATGTCAACTCGTACATACTCATAATGACAGGCTTTTTTATATATGTGGGACATTTTATGACAACACGCACACACCCATCCAAGTAACCTTAGGTTTATATATATATATGGGACATTTCATGTCGATTCGCATGCATGCACACGCACGTTAATATACATAGAATTTTTCACGTCAATTCGAACGCACACACACAGGTTTATATATATATATATATATATATATATATATGGGACATTTCACATCAACTGGAAGAGCAAAAAAAAATAAAAATCGCTGAAACTTTGGAAATATATTCTTTTAGTTATTCAAAATATATAAAAAAATTTTCAAGGATTTAGATTGGAAGGATCAAGAGCTATAGATCCTTGAAATTTGGAAATTTCTCAAAATTTTTGGAAAAATCCCAACTTTATAATTTTTTTTCTGGAAATCCTGATGTTTTAGAGAGAAATTCATAAGAATACTTCTTGTTGTAAATAAAGAGGGGAGTTAGCATGATTTTTTACAGACCGGAATTTTGAAGTTTTCTATTGGTTATTATATGTATTACATAGTAATTGAAATTATTCATTGTTAGTCACTTCAAAAATTGCTTTTCAAGGGGTTATTTTCTTCCATTTTATATCAACTTTAAAATAAATTTTTGATTATGTAAGTCAGACCCATTAATAAGAAGTTATGTCAGTTTAAAATATATATTATCATGTATAATTTATTTTCAATATGAAAAATAAATCATACATGAAAATATATTTTTTAAACTCCTTATTGATGGCTCCGACTTACATGATCAAAAATTTATTTCAAAGTTCATGTAAAATTAAAGAAAATAAGCCCTTTGGAAAGCAATTTCTGAAGTGGCGAACCATGAGTAATTTCAATTACCATGTGATACATGTAAGAACCAATAGAAAACTTCAATATTCAGGTCTGGAAAAAATCATGCCATCACTTCTCTTCATTTACAACAAGAAGTATTCTTATGAATTTCTCTCTAAAACATCAGAATTTCCAGAAAAAAAATGATAAAGTTGAGAGTTTTCCAAAAATTTTGAAAACTTTCCAAATCTCAAGGATCTACAGCTCTTGATACTTTCAACCTAGATCCTTGAAAACTTTTTCACATATTTTTGGTAACCAATAGAATATATTCTCAGAGTTTCAGCGATTTTTATTTTTTTGCTCTTCCAGTTGGTGTGAAACGTCCCATATATATATATATATATATATATATATATATATATATATATAATTGTAACGTTTTCCCTTTTCAGGAGAGGAAAATACGTGTAATCTGCTGTTGCTGGATGCTTCAGGGATTGACAGAGTAAGAGTGGCAGGAGTTGGAGGGACGGACAGTGGAAAGATAAAGGGATAAAGGAAAGTGACCTGGTTGAACACGTTTGCTTATGCTAGTGAGTACCTGGGCTTTATCATGCTCAAGAAACTTATCTACAACAACGATTACAATAAAATGGTAATGATAATAAATCGTTAATTAAAGCTAACTCTATTTCTTTATATAATACAAGGAAAGTGAACCTAATCTTAAATAATGTAATTTATAGAAGTTATTATATTTTTATTTAATCTTGGCCACTTGACGGCTATTTGATAAAAGAATAATTAAATTAATTAATTGTCTTTGTCAATTATTTTTAATCTAGTAAATAAAAGATTCGTTTGATTTATAACGGCCTGGTCGTTCTAACGCGCGCTGGCGGCTTATACCTGCAACAGTGTGCAAAAGGAAAAGACAAAAGATTAATGATTAAATAATTACAATATCAATAGGTAGACAGTACCTTAATCCATAACAGTCAATGATACGGCAGTAATAGGTGAACGGCACCCTTTATTTATTTCACGGTTTGACTTATACACGGATGCGACAAGCTATGGGTGGATAGCACCCTTGATTAAACTAGTTCCTGAATGTGAAAAAGAATATGAAATTTTGGTCGGATTACACGCTCAAATTCAATGGCACAACAGAGGGGATTGCGGTGGTAAAAGGTGGCGTGTGTATGCTCTAGGTAGCACAGATTTATACCTATGTGCTCACTTGACGTACCTCCAATGCTGCCTGCATATGCACTGTAGTGTAGACCTGTGTGCTCACTTGGTCTACCCTCATGTGCAAGATGGAGAAGCTCTGCCTCTAGCTGTGCCACAAGTCAAGACAGCCAGCTACTATCGGTATCAAACTCTCTTAACCTTTTGTGCTCACCTTGGTAAAGAGAGAAGAGACCATAGTCTACGCCGCACAGTGGCGAAATCCGAGAGAAAAGTGATCATTCAAATCTGTAGACAATACCATAAAAGATAGCGAAAAATACCTTTAACAGAATCGTTCGTTAGAAAATTTCCTTTCGATTTGTCAGAGTCGATTTTTTATTTTCGACCACAGGAATTTTTTTAATCACTCCAAAACTATGAACATGTAGATTATTATTGTAAATGACTATAAAGTCCTGAGAAAAATTTTTTTTTAATTTAATTAAATAAAAATTTTGTATAATTATATATAAATATATATATATATGTGTGTATACATATATATTATATATGCATACACATATATATATATTTACATATATATATACACATATATAAATATATATATTTATATATATATATATATATATATATATATATACGTATATGGAGCGTTCATGTCAACTCGCACGTTTAAAAAATGAAAGTTGCTGAAAGTCTGGGAATCAGATAAACTCGAATAACTACATGTTGTAATTTGCAAAAATTCAGGTGTTTTCTATATGGCTGTTCCATTTTAAATCGAACAGTCAGTATACACTCAAGTCAACAATTACTGCGCTAATGGAGTATGTTATTCTACCCTAAAAATAAGGGTATACGTATTTTTTTATTTTGCTGAAATATCAAAATTGCATCAGATATGCACTTTTGAAAATTGCATACAAAAACTAAATGTTAAAACTAAAAATGTTGAGAATGACTTTAGAGGGCTATCGTTTTACCAATTTTCAATGAATTTTGGTAAACCTTATTTTGTTTTATTATGTTTTAAGCCCTCTTTAATTCAAGAAATTTCAAAAAAGACTAAAAAATGACTAAGATATGTGCATTTTACCAAAAATGTTTTAAGCCCTCTTTAATTCAAGAAATTTCAAAAAAGACTAAAAAATGACTAAGATATGTGCATTTTACCAAAAAATGCAATTTTTATGCACATGCATTTTTCTCGAAAAAGCCATTTTTTTTTTGCTGAAATTTTTTGTGCTCATAGAGGACCAAATTACCTATCTAATGGTACTTGGTTGATCCCGTACTTATTTGTTTGAAGCGAGAAAAAAAATTCACAAATTTTATTGGTGAAAAATTTTTGTATATACGTTTGAAAGTCTTAAGCAATGTTCATTCCAACGCTGTCGCATGCTTCGCTCATTATTTGTTTATTTTTGTATGTATGTATATATCATCAATAGTGATATATATATATATATATATATATATATATATATATATATAAATTCGTAATATAAAAATAAATATTAAAAAATGGAAAATAATAATTCTATTCGTGTATATCTATATTATGTATGTTTCGATGTACAGACAATAGGAGGCTTATTCGCGGACAAATACCTCGCGTAACCAAAACAGCATATTAGAATTGTTATATACAAGCTAGTTATTCTTACGTTTGCTTTGAAAGGTACTTTTCGGACTTGTGAAAAAGTAAACAAAACTCTGCAATTACGATGTCCGAAATTCACTTTTCTACAAGAATTTGATGTCCCGATTTTTTTCAAATGCATAAGAAGGTAGTTTATAAAAGCAGAAATTTACGTTTTAGACCGTTGAAAGATTTGGCCATTAATTTGGCACAGCTTTATCCAGATTTAAAGATACTGCCCTCTACTAATGTATGCAAAAATTGCCATGAACGCATATCAAAAATGATTTTAAGTGATCTTGAATCTACATCTGAAAATGAAATCACTGAACTTTTTAGCGGAAAACATGATGATTTCATCCCCAAGACACCCGAACGAATACAGGAATTAAACGAGAGTATTAATACAATTTTACCTCAATGCGTCTCGCCGCTAAAAAGAAAAACTGCAATACCTAAAAATTTAACAGAAAATTACTATAATAAGAAAAAATCTTTAATTTCAGCTTTTTCTGCTACTGTCGGAAGTAAATTAGAAGATGCGTATGGCATTTCAGTTGAATCAATAGAATCGGACAAAAGTTCGACTGAAAACTATTGGAATGAATTTGTAGAAAATTTTAAATCGGCTTTAGAAAAATGTTCTTCTGTTTCGGAGAAAATAAAACTTCTAACTCTACTACCTTCAAAATTAAGCAAAATAAAAATTTGCTCACTATTCCCGAATATAAGCGAGTATATGATAAATAAATCAAGAAATCTCGTGAAAAATAAAGGAGTTTATTCGGAGCCAGATTCATATACTGGTCATCCTATTGATGAAAATACAAAAAATATCGCTATGGAATATTTTTTAAATGATGATTTTAATTGTAGTAGACAAAGTCCAAATAAATCTGATGTTGTTACTGTTAAAGTTAATAATACAAAAACTAAAAAAGTTAAACGGTTTCTTACTCGAAGCTTAAAAGAAACATATAGTCAATTAAGACAAGAAAATCCAAACTTACAAATAGGAAAATCGAAATTCTACAGTCTAAGACCAAGTTTCGTCTTAACAAGCCAAGGAAACTTGTCTTTGTGTACATTGCGAAAATTTTGAACTGTTTCTTACAAGTTTAATTTGCTTTAGAGGCGATAATAATTCTGAATTAGATTTAATTCGTTCAGAAATAACTAACGCAATGTTGTGTTCTGAACCATCTGATTCGTGTTTCTTGCAAGAATGCAATTATTGCCCCGGTAGTGAGGGTATCACATTAAAATTGTTGAAACTGAAAGAAAATTGTGAAGATGAAATTACGTTTGCTTTGTGGGATAATGGTAATCTTATCAAACAAACAGTAAGCTTATCAGTTTTTAAAGAAAAATTTTTAATCTGCGCACTAAAAGCAAGTACACACGTATACATAAAAAATATTCAACGTGAAGCTATAAAAAAAGAAAAAGAAGAAGGTAAAGCTGATCCTACTAAGTTAATTATCCACGTTGATTTTGCAGAAAATTGGTCTGTAATAAATAATAAAGCGGTTCAGGGAAATCATTGGGTAAATAACCAAATTTCTATTTTTACTGCAGTCTGTTACCAAGGAGAGATAACGCAAAGCTTTGCGATCGTTAGTGACGACAAAAAGCATGATACTGCATATGCGCTATTAGCAATAAATAAAATTATCGATCTTATGAAAAATGATTCAGTTACTAAAGTCACTATTATATCAGATGGAGCTGCAAGCCAATTTAAAAATCGTTTTCAGCTACATGAATTCAAACATTTTTCTTATCAAATGAAATGGTTATTTTCTGCGACTGGTCATGGGAAAGGAGCCGTTGATGGAATAGGTGGGCTTCTAAAGCATTATGCTACTTCACATAACTTAAAAAGAGTTCATGAAGAATCGATACAAAATGCTGACGATTTTATAAATTGGGTTCAAAAGTACACCAGTGCAATCAAAATCATATTATTACCAATAAATGAGATTGAAAAATTTAGAAAAGAAAAAAATATTGAATGGAGTACAGTTCCTTAATATAATGGGATTCAAAAAAGTCATATGTGGTTAATACAACTTGGGGAATCGAAATCGCATATATTTGTTGGCAGAACAGCAATACATGCACTGACTAAAGTGAAAGACAAGAAAAAAAAATCAAACGTCGTAAGGCTACACTTAGAACTAAAAATAATAAGTGCAAAAATAAAAAAAAGTAATTATTTATAATTATATTTTTGACGCATCCCAACAGTGAGAGGCAAGGGGAACTTACTTTAAAAAAGCACCCTGAAGGGAACAGAAACCTTGTACGTCCACTTCGTTGTTTCTGGGTAATGCTAAAAGAAGGATAGTGTTTAAATCTACACTGCTTAAAATTTCCGAACGTATATACAAAAATTTTTCACCAATAAAATTTGTGAATTTTTTTTCTTGTTTCAAACAAATAAGTACGGGATCAACCAAGTACCATTAGATAGGTAATTTGGTCCTCTATGAGCACAAAAAATTTCAGCAAAAAAAAAATGGGTTTTTCGAGAAAAATGCATGTGCATAAAAAGTGCATTTTTTGATAAAATGCACATATCTTAGTTATTTTTTAGTCTTTTTTGAAATTTCTTGCACTGAATTAAAGAGGGCTTAAAACATAATAAAACAAAATAAGGTTTACCAAAATTTATTGAAAATTGGTAAAACGATAGCCCTCTAAAGTCATTCTCAACGCTTTCAATTTAGAAACAGTGAATTGTTTTGAAATTTTTACCACTTATTTATGATGTTGTTTTTAAATTCTGATAAAAATTTTAAAGCATTGTTAACATAATGAATTTCTTATGATATAACTGGTGGCTAACCTCCTTAATAGAATTGAAATTCTCGATTCTGAAGTGCTAAATACTTCAGAATGCTCATTTTCTTCATTCTCACAACTTTGTATAGAGATTATTTTTTCACTATTACATAATTTAAATTTTTTCGTACCTTTATTAATAAAATCAGAAACTGGAATGTCGTTTAATATAGCGTTAATTCTCTTTCTTTTAATTGATTTACTACATTCACTATAAGGTTTTAATTGCTCAAGTTTATTGTTTACCTCAATAGAGGGTATTATAAATTCAATATTTAACCATCTCTTATTATTATGGAAAAATCTATCAGAATCATAAAAAGAATTTTTCCATTTTTTATTAAAAGCTGGTAAGAAATATTGAAGTAATTTTTTTTCTATAAGTTTTTCTAAAGTAGTTGCAAACCAACTCAGTTGCTTCATGTACTTTAAAAGAACATTTACATTTTTTTCTTTAGACTGCAGCAAAATTCTTGACAATTCTAAATATTTCATTGCTGTAGCTTTTTTAGATATGTAATTACTTTATTATAATTTATGTACACTGAGACATAATAGATCGTATGAAGAATTCACTTACCTTGTTTATTAGATGAAAAATAGCTCATATATTTTACTAATTGTAATAAAAAAATTAATTATTTTTTTGTTTTCATTTAAACAAAAATAAAAAAAAATTACTACAACAATATTTTTAAATCTAATGACGAACTACTCTTTACTCTATATTACTAACAATTTTAAGTAAGTTGATCCGGTTTATAAAAGATCAAAATAGTAACCATACACTACATACGCACACTTTTATAAAGTATTCCGTATAAAGTCAAAACAGCGACTATGTAAAAACATGTGTATAGTCCTTCACGTATGTATACATTAATACATAATATAAAATTTGCTCTATCATTAATAATAATGTTCAATTTTCAATATCTTATTACAAGCATACAGAATATATCAAAAATAAATGTTAATGAATACATTTATACGTTTTCGGTAAAAGAATAAACTTGTCTCTTCACACACACACACACACATACGCGCGCGCACATGCACACGCACACACAGCATGTAAGTCTATATATGTATATATATATATATATATATATATATATATATATATATATATATATACATATATACATAATCGATATACCTATATATGTACGTATATATAGATATACATACATAACACATATTATTTGACATATTTTATTTAATTATGCATACTTGCTGTAGAATCACATATGCTTATAAATATTGAAACAAATATTACATTATTCATATACTTGTATGTATATATATATATATATATATATATATATATATATATATATATATATATATTGTGTGTATATATATAAGCCGTTTCACGTTAACTCGCACGGTCAAGAAATGATAATCGCTAAAAATCTGAAAATAAGTTTCATTTGATACCCAAGACATACAAAAAAATTTTTAGAGGTCTAAGTCAAAAGGGTCGAAAGCTAAAACTCATGGAATGATTCAAATTTTCGAAATTTTTTGTTAAATAAATTATTTAATGAATTTTTTTATGGAAAAATATCAACTTCTGCTAAAAACTTAATAAGATACTTTTTGTTGAAAATTACATATAGAAAACACCTGAATTTTTGCAAATTACAACATGTAGTTATTTGAGTTTATCTGATTCCCAGACTTTCAGCAACTTTTATTTTTTAAACATGCGAGTTGACATGAACGCTCCATATACGTATATATATATAAATATATATTTATATATGTGTATCTATATATGTATATATATATATATGTTTATATGCATATATATATATATATATATATATATATATATATATAATTATACAAATTTTTTATTTAATTAAATTTAAAAAAATTTTTCTCAGGACTTTATAGTTATTTACAGTAATAATCTACATGTTCATAGTTTTGGAGTAATTAAAAAAATTTCTGTGGTCGAAAATAAAAAATCGACTCTGACAAATCGAAAGGAAATTTTCTAACGAACAATTCTGCCAAAGATATTTTTCGCTATTTTTTATGGTATTGTCTACAGATTGGAATGATCACTTTTCTGCCGGATTTTGCCATTGTGCGCCGGTTTGTTTGGCTAGCTTTTCGGTTCCATATATACCTGAGCCTCATTTTTTTCATTGCGCGAAGCGGCGCGCGTAGCAGCCGAGCTTGGAACTGCCGTTCCGTAGTAGTTTGGCTGCTAGGTGAGAGAATTACGCGAGAATGCATACTCGTCGCAATATATATATATATATATATATGTGTGTGTGTGTGTGTGTGCGTGTCAATCCACGTCAAACGGATAATGGCTCTATCCAAAATTGTAGATAACCAAAAAAAGCGTGTATGGGCTCTAAATTTCCGTCTTACACTCTACTTTCTTTTGAAATATAGCGATTTTGAAAATTCGAAATGGCGGCTCCAATATGGCGGCTCAAACCTAGAGATTTCATAAAAAATTTTCGAAAATTGATTATAATTCATTCGAATGTGATTATACGTATTTTTTTAAATCGGAAATCAATTCAGCGTTCAATTTTACATAGGAATATGGTATTGCACTCAAGTAAAAAAAATTTACAATGTCATAGGAAGGTCATATCGGGAAATAATAGTTATTTCTCGAATCACTCATTGATCAATGTTGATTAGTAAGAAAATGAAGATACTGATAGATAACCCGAGTCACTGAATTCAAATCTGATGTCCGCTTAACCCTACAAGATCTCCATGAAGGTCATTTAAAGGTCAAATCGCGAATATCTTTTATTATTTGATAAGATTAAGACACCTATAAGTTTTACGTGTCGCTGAATCCGAATCCGGGGTCTGTTGGAGTGTCAAACGACGTAATTACGTAAAAATTAATTAAATATTAACTAACAGAAAATTTTTGTTTTCCGAGAAACCACAGTTCGGAACGAATTTTTCTGTAATTACGTCGTTTGACACTCCAACTGGCCTCGAATTCGGACCGAGCATCACGTAAAACTTATAGGTGTCTTGATCTTATCAAATAATAAAAGATATTCGCGATTTGACCTTCAAATGACCTTGATGGAGACTGGTAGCTTTAAGCGGATATCAGGTTTGGATTCAGTGACTCGAGTTACCTATCAATATCTTTATTTCCTCACTAATCAACATTGATCAATGAGTAATTCGAGAAATAACTATTATTTCCCGTTATGATCTTCCGATGACATTGTAAATTTTTTTACCTCGAGTGCAATACTATATTCCTATGCAAAATTGAATGCTGAATTGATTTCCAATATAAAAAATACGAATAATCACATTTGAATGAATTAAAATCAATTTTTGAAAATTTTTAATGAAATCTCTAGGTTGGAGCCGCCATATTGGAGCCACCATTTTGAATTTTCAAAATCGCCACATTGCAAAAGAAAGTAGAGTGTAAGACGAAAATTTTGAGCCATACACGGTTTTTTTGGTGATCTACAATTTTAGACAGAGCCATTATCCGTTTGACGTGGATGGACATATATATATATATATGTGTGTCCTTTGGCCGTATTCAGGTAGATTTCTGCTTAAGCGGCAAACATTGTTCGAAATTCAGATTCCACCTGAGTAAACGGCCAAATAACATAGATAATTTTATGTTCGAAGTAGGCCGTATAAGTAGGAACTATAAGTTATTAGTTGAAAATATTAATCTTTTTTTTAATACTTTTAAAATTTAATTTTAGTTTTATTGATTTTTTCTTTCGTTTCTTAGATTGACATTTTATAATGAGTATAACTGCTGCCGAAACGCGAGTCATTTTTTTCCACTAACGTTGATTCAAATTTAAAGCCTAAATTCTTATTCTATTCAGTGAGTTGGTCTCAGATTTACTTTATAATAACAACTTCAATTTTTGGACGGATCTTAGACGCCCTTAAAACTTTTTTCGGAGTTTTAATTCAAGGTCTAAAAAATTATTTCTTAACAGCGTCATTTAGATATTTAGATATTTACCAGAAGAGGCTATGAGCTTTGGGTCACAGATCTTGATGAAATTTTGGAATATGTTTTTAGGTACCAAAATATGAGTAAAGACAGAGGGGTACGGTCTAACGCTTCGAAAAACTGAAATTATAGATGTTTCTAGTCTTATTTTAAGAAAAATGTAAAAAAAGCTCCTAATTGAAGTGTGAATAATTCAGTCTAGAAATGTCTTTATTAAATTAACAGGAACTAAAATAAAAGTACAGAAAGCAAGCTTTAATTTGCGATATTCAGAATCGAGAAATAATAATTAGAACCAGAGTTATGTTTGTTCAAAGTTTAGCAGCAAAGAAGTACTATAAATCTTCTAAATTCTGAAGGACAGTGATTTTTGGTACTTTCTTGCTGCTAAACTTTGAATAAACATATCTATGGTTCTAATTATTATTTCTTAATTCTAAAAACGGCAAATCAAAGCTTGCTTTCTGTACTGTTATTTTAGTTCTTTTAATGTACTTACATTAAAGAAATTTCTAGACCGAATTATTCACTCTTCAATTAGGAGCTTTTTTTACATTTTTCTTGAAATAAGACTAGAAACGTCTATAATTTCAGTTTTTCGAAGCGTTAGACTGTACCACTCTGGCTTTATATTCATATTTTGGTACCTAAAAACATATTCCAAAGTTTCATCAAGATCTGTGACCTGAAGCTATTTGTATATCAAAATACAAAAGGCGTGTAATACAATTAATAAATATAATAATAATATTGCCCATGAAACAATGTATAAATATAAAAATATTGCAGTTGATATCATAATCCACAATGGTCCTCGAGCAATTTTGACCGTGAAGTTTTCGCACCTCAGATTTTCCTTATGGATATGATTCTTGGCACATTTGGGATCGAATTCCAACAAAAACCAAAATCGAAGAATGAGAACTTTTTTGTTTATTCAAATTTTATTTTTTGTTTTTTATGAAAAAAAATTTTTTATTGATAATTTATGAACTTGATTTCTAGAATGCCATTTTCAAATAGAATCCTATATTATATTGAAGTGAAACCACTTTTTCTTCCGTTTCTCCGGTTCTCCAGTTCTCCGATTCTCCGCATTTGTTAAATGTGTCTAATCTTTTGGTAATAAGAGTAGCAATTTTTGATTGGGCCCTATATAATTAGTCCTCATTACTGCCGTCCAAAGTGTAAAAGTGGTTAACTACATTGGAATCCCATTGGAGTTAAGGTTTTCTTACTTTGGATGGCAGATTAGTCATAAGCATCTTTTTGGGTCATATTTTTTTGGGTCTTATATTTTTTTGGGCCTTATATTTTCTTGCACCCTATATTTTATTGGTCTCTATATTTTTTTGGGCTTTATATTTTTTTAGGCCTTATATTTTCTTGCGCCCTATATTTTTTTGGGCCCAATATTTTTTTTTAATTTATATTTTCTTGGGTTTTATAATTTTTTTAGGGCCTATATTTTATTTAGATCTATATTTTTCTGGGCCTTATATTTTTTTGGGCCCAATATTTTTCTGGGCCTAATATTTATTTGGTCTCTATATTTTTTTAGACTATATTTTTTGTGCCTTATATTTTTTTGGGCCTCATATCTTTTTTTGACTTCATATTTTTTGGGCCCAATATTTTTTCGATTCTCATATATTATTGGGTTCAATATTTTTTTAGGACTGTTACGTGGGATTTTTGATACGCACTCCTATGGGGAGTATGAGGATGCAAAATAATTACAAGAGAATTAATATAAGTTAACTGGTATTTATTATAACCCCAAAAATACAGTGAGAGAGAGACTAATTACTTCTGTACTCTAGCGCGTCCGGCGATAGTCTGTCACTCGTCGTCGTCCAAAACGACGATGTAAGTTGCCCGCGACGAGGTGCTGAATCAGCACTTCGCGCATCGTGCGACTCTTGGTCCGGAAACTCGGAGTCGCATTTCTGTGAGTTTCTACCTTATTTTATGTTTTATATTATAATATACGTACAATATAATGTACGTAGCACGTCCGAGGCCGCGAGGCTTCGGCCCCCGAAGCCAAGAACGTACACATGAATACAATAAAAAATTTATTAAACTTAAGTCCCTAAAGTGTAATTGGTACTTTTTTGTGTACCTACACGACCCGATGCCCGTCCTATCTTACAAAAATTTCTAACTTATTCTATTTGTTTGTGTTAGTGTTGTGTTGTTTGCGTTCTAATTTATTCTACTGTTTTATTTTTAAATATTTTTTCATTTAAACTACGAATTTATGGTCTCTCTCTTTTTTCCAAAAAGATATATGACATTTATAATAAAATATTTTACAAAATTGTACAAAAATTAAAATGAATTTTAAATTAATAAATAATATAGCTTTAAATACAAAATTCATTATCTTATTTTCTAATGTTAAGAGATGTTTCTTCTGAAGATACACGTGCGCATCATGTTGCACTCTTGATAAGATAAGAAGCCTTTCACATCACGAAATACATTCTTCCTCGGATGATATTTAATTTTATTCTAAAGTGATTTAAAGAACCTTCTACTTGTTTTTGTGTGGGTTTGAAGCGGGATTCGAACGTGGATTCGAACTCCTTTTTTTTGTCGAACTTTTATAATAAAATTTGTACATGATTTTTCAATAATTGTATGATTTATCTGAAACAAAAACTAACTTATTAGTAGAAAAGGGTCCCCCCTCTATTTCTAACTGTTTAACCGTCATTTATCTATTTTTTGGTTCCTCCTTTCTTATAAAATACTTCTTTTTTTATTAAATTGATCACTGATTAATACTCTATCATGTATCCTCAAAGCTGCGTCTTACAAAAAATTTATTTATTAACTCTATGTGTTCTCTTTGACGCTTTTGTTTATCTTTTTTTTGGTTGACATTATCGTTTAAGAAGCGCTGCGTCAACTAGAATATGGCCACGGTTTCGACTACGATTGGCTTGATAATCGCCTTTTTTTCTAAAATTTTACTCTGCTTCCAGTATTTTCTATGTGTTCTTATTTTAATTTTATAAGCAATGTTATTCAACTCAAAAAACTCATTGGATTTTCATTTTACTTTTTTTTCGAATAATTTTATAAAGGATACTTGCGTTCGATTCCCATGGGTTTTTGGGATATGTTCGGTTGTTAAGGTGATATATTTTTTTTCAGATCTTAGTCCTTTAGCTGAGTTCTTAATAATTTATAATTATTATTAATATTCAACTTCTTTTATCACGAAGTTGATAACACATGCATATAATGGTTCGCTGTATTTAACAGTCTTTTTTTGCTTTTTTTTTTCTTTTATTTCCAATTTTTTTTTGCATGTTTTATTGATTAAACTATGCATGTCATGTTGCTTTATTTACAACATAGAGAAGACTTACTTCTCGTTATAATTTTTATTTACATTTTATTTATTCTTTTTCTTTGAACTCGTGCCTGTTATTACCTTTTTTTTTTATTCATTGGACTTTAATTTTCCGTACGGGGTAAGGGGTAAAAGGATACTCATAGGGAATCTTAGGCGAGATCCTGCATTTCTTTTATAGCTGTTATTATTATTTGAGTTGCCTAACTTTTGCTAATTTTACAATTTTGTTGATAATAAAAATATTTTTATCACAATTATCCTCAAAAACAATTAGCTAATTTATTATTTTTATTTATTAGTAAAAACTTTTCTTTTCTCTTGTGGCCAATTCTTTTGACGCTTTGCTGTACAACTGAATCTTATCTACTAATTATTTTTCTTATTTATTTTTGCTTTTATTCAAAAGATATTTGATTCTTTTTTTTGCTTATACAATATTTGTTGAAACGTCGCACCTCTAAGGATATCTTATTATTCTCATTTCTTAATTTCAACCATTATTATTAATTTTCATTTTTTATATATTTTCTATTTTCTTCTGTAAAATAAGCAGTGATCATATGTCGTTCTTTTTTTTTCCTCGTCCGAAGGCCGCGGAAAAAGAAAAAAAATAAAGCTTTTTGCTATATCTTAATAATTTTAATTGTATTCCTTCAGAAGGAAAGAGGTTTTATGTTATACTAGTTACTCGTTGGTTTTATCTGTTTGATTCTATTCGCGTTTTTAGCATTATATTATGTTTCGCGTGGTTTATTTTTTCGATTTTTAAAAGGCCCGCCGTATTGAACATTGTGTTTCTCTTTTCACTCTTGCTTTAATAAATATACGTTTTCTCCTTTACGAAAATTTTTGGTATTTAATTTAACATAATTCTGCAATGGTTCCGAGGACTCGTTATCTAGTAGCTTCCAAGGTGGTTTCTCGCGCGGCGGCTTTGCATTTTTTACAAGGCAATGCTCGAGCGCATCACTTATCTTATGTGATTGACTCTTTTCTCTTTGCACCAGTACGTCTGTCGTAGGTGTAATAGGAGTACCTGGCTCATTGATAATATTATCGCGTTGTTCGTTGTCGTTTTCGCTTGAAGCTGTACTTTCTTCGTTTTCTTTATTATTTCGATGCTTTTTACTCTATTATTATTTCTTGTATAAAGGTACGGTGTAAAATGCCTTCCTTTTAAATGCAAATGAATAAAATCGTTCGAGCTATTTGCCTTGAAATGACAATATAGCGTTTCATCATAGTCTGTTATAAAATGTACGCAGATATTTTGATTAAACTCGCACGAAAATATAAATACACAATCAACATCTGCGTGTCTTGTGCGTGACATCAAAATAGCTTCTGCTGTTTGCGGGTCTCCACATGCGCCTAATGATATTGCGTCTAATAAAATGTCTCTTAATTCATTTGCGGACATTCCTAAATTACATACTTTAATTACTGAGTGAAAAAAATATTACCGTCTTTCGGTATATTGTCATCCCTTATCAAATCTAACCAGTATTGTGCGCATTCATCACTTGCATCATATACTTCGAATACACCCGCACCATCATTAAAAGAATTACTCCAACTTATTGGTCCATTTTCGTCATCGTTTTGTACTGTTTCTATTATATTCATATGCTCATTTTCTTCGTCAGTTTTTTCTTATTCTTCAAGGTCCTGCGACTCAGTCTCATCTAAATTATTTTTATCTAGTTCTACGTCACTCTCATTCTCTTCCTGCTCCATGCTTTCGTCTTGCGACTCAGATTCACTGACGTCATGCTTATCTCTCTCGCTTTCACTCTCACTTATATAATTTCTTTCTCTTGATTTTTACTTGTATCTTGTACCTCAAACTCGTCTCCGAAATATGAGCCTTTGTCTGTTTCACTGTCAATAATTTCGACTTCAGAACTTATTCTTAATGATTTTTTCTCTTTATCTTTTTCTAAGCTTATGCTTGGTACTAATTTGTAGTATTCTCTTGGCATTTGAGGTCGAACTTTTTCTCGCTCATTAAAATCTGTTTGATTTATTATTTCTTGTGGTACGTCGCTTCTTAGTGCTTCTGCTACTTCTCCTGGTGTTTCTTCCTATATATTTATTTGTACACCTTCTCTATCATTTATCTCTCGTTCTTGCACATCAACTAAAAATCGAGCACGCATTTTTGTTATCATTTCTGGAATCAGATTTAATATACTTCCTCGGCTACTTTCTTTACTTTGCGAAGTGTGTTGTGAATCATCCTGTGTTTCCTTCTCTTTTACTATTTTGGTGCCGTTGTGTTGAGATGCTTTTGATTTTACATTTATTGTCTCTAATGGCGATTCTACATCGCAGCTGTTTCTATTATTTTTCAGTATACTTTTATTTTTTGATATTTCGCTCGCTGGCTCATACGTATTCTTTTCTTTTCTTGATGACACTGCATGTGGCTTATCTACTGGTGTACTTGCTGCAAGAATTCCTTCTCGCATGTTTGTGCTTTTTCGCATATATGCGAGCTTACCGTCGTCTTGTGCTTGACTTATTATATTTTCAGCTTGAATTAATTTTTTCTTTCTATCTGCTTGACTTTTACGTGTTTTTAACGCTTTCTTATTTCGCCTTTTCCTTCTGTACGCCGATCTTTTCCAAGGGTCTTTCTTTCTTTTTGCATAATTCCAATTTTCTTCAGATCCGGTCATACTATCAATTTCTGACTCGTCACTTGTTTCTTTAATAAAGATTTTCTTTTTAGGATTTTCAGAATTTTCTGAACTTGAATCTTCTTCTTTAGTCTTATTCGCATTTTTATTTATTGCGCGTGTAATAAAAATTCTTGCTGGCGGACCGCATTCGTTTGCGTTTGGTTCCTGATTTTCTTGCTTATCTGCTAATTGATACATTTCCGCACGTGGTAATTCAGGATTTTCTTCGCCATCTGCAATTACCGGATTTCTAGACAATGCATCAGCTGCATTATTTTTCCTTCCTGGTCTATATACTACATCAAACGTATATCCTCGTAAAGCTGCTTTTAATCTGTTGAATCTTAAATCAGGCTTTGTGCTCGTATGGAAATGCTTTAACGGTTCATGATCTGTAACTACCGTGAATTTTGTACCGTATAAATAAGGCCTAAATTGTTCTTTTCCAAAAACTACTGCCTACAATTCTTTGTCATATACAGTATATCTGAGTTCGCTTCCTTTTAAACATCGTGAGGCATATACACAAGGTCGATCTTCGCCGATTTTTCCTTGACTCAATATTGCACCTATCGCATAATCAGACGCATCTGTTGTTACTATAAATGGCTCGCTTAAGTTAGGCGCGGCCAACACAGGCTCCTCGCATAGCTTCTCACGTAACGTGTCAAATGCTATTTGATGTTCTTCTAACCACAGAAATTTCTCTTTCTTTGAACTTAATTTATGTAACGGTCTTGCTATGCTTACAAAATCTTTTATGAATCGACGATAATAACCAACAAAGCCTAAAAATTGTTTTACTTTCTTTTTACTTGTAGGTATAGGATAATCATGCACTGCTTCTATCTTTTTAGGGTCTGTTTTAATTTGCCCTTTTCCTACTATATGTCCTAATACTTTCGCCTCACGTCTTAAAAATTGACATTTCTTTGGTTCTATTGTTAGATTAGCTTTCTCAATGCGTTTTAAAAATCTTTTAAAACGAAGAGCGTGCTGTTCTAAATTTTCCGCGTGTATAATCACGTCATCTAAGTAAATTTCAAGCTCTGAACCTTGCAAGCCCTGCAAAGCTAGAGCCATTGCCCTGCTAAAGGTCATGGGTGCTTCACATAACCCCATAGCCATACGTTTATATTGATATGTACCTGATGGCCCTGAAAACGCAGTTTTATGTGCGTCTTTTGCATCAATCTTTACCTGATAATAGCCGTCCTTAAGGTCTACGGCGGTAATATAATTTGCTGACGCTAAATTTTCTAAGATGTCACAAGTTAACGGCAGTGGATAGCAACTTCCCACAGTGATTTCATTTAGTTGGCGAAAATCTGTCACCAAACGCCAGCGTTTCCTGCCCTGAGGGTCAGGTTTCTTGTTAACTATCCATGCTGGGCTACTATAACTCGACATAGATGGTTCTATAATATCTTTTTCCAGTAACTTCTTTATTTCTTGCTGCATAATATTTTTTAATGCTATCGGATATCTGTATGGTTTCACACGTATTGGCTCCTCATGAGTCGTTTTTATTTTATGTGTTAAAATATTTGTTGCTGGGAGCAACTCATCGTCTAGACCGAAAACGAAAGGGTTCTTGGATATCAACTCTCTGACGTGCATTTTTTCTTCTTCGTTCAAATCTTCCAAGTCTAAAATACTCATTATTTTTTCAACTCTTTCTTTTATTTCACATGGAGTTTTATTTGCCATGCATCTGTCTACATATTTTATTTCAGCATCAGCACTTTTTTTCTCTGAATTTTGTTGCGCGTACTCCGACATTGCGCGTCTAATTTTTTTGCAATTGGAAACTTCGTTTCCTTCGCGGTTGCCGTCCTCACCGGCATAAAAATCATTATCTTTTTTTATAACCTCGCATGGAAAAATTTCTATTTCTGGAGTCGGAATTTCAATATTTTTATGATTTGTATTTATACATACTGCGTATGCTCTACCATTTTTATTTTCTGTAATAAAATTTCCGAATAATATTCCAGGCCCTTAATTTTGAAGTGGCACCCACCCTACTTCTACATCATTATTTATAACTTTTGCAGCAATAACGCGTCTCATTCTTGCGGGAATTTCCACTGTTTCCACCCGCTCAAAGGGAATCGATAATTTTACAAAATCAATGCACTTATGTACGGCAATTATATGTCCGTTGTGCTCACTAATAGTTTCCCAGCCTAGTAGCCCATCTGTTTTTACAGGAAAGCTATTTGGGACAATATGGACCTCACATTGTAGTCCTTGAAGAGTCATATCTGCTCTTCCTAACGTATACATTTCTCCTAGTACGACGCCTGTAATCTCTAAAATATGCTGCCTATCTATACTTGTATTTTCATTTATACATTTGGCCTTTATTACGAAAATATCTGCTCCTGAATCAACATAAAATCTTGCACTTTTTTTTTTAAATTCCAACTTTCCAGTTTGACAATAGGCGGATTACGCCCTGCGCACGCGAGTTTCATGTTTATTGTACGTCTAATTTTTATATGCTTATTATTACTATTATTTAATATATTCTGATCATTATTAATTAATTCCTGCCCGGCGCCTGAGGATTGCGGCGGACATCCTGCGAGTTTAAAGGCTCGTTCATTTTATCACTTTGATTATTTTCATTTATCTTTGCGTTTGAATCCCGCTCTCTATCCGGGCCGCGCGTTTGATTCTCGTTCCTGTTATATTGATATCTCTCACGACTGTTGTCTCTACTACGACCTTTATTAAACCCTATATCATTTCTATGATCATTACGTGCATTATTATTATAACGTGGCGGTCCTTGCGCATTATAATTATATTCATTATTGCGTGAGTCATAGTTTCTGTTCCTATTGAACCCACTGTTAAATCTGCTATAATTATTTCTGTAATTACTATCAGCATTCACATTGTTATAATTATTATTAGAATTATTTCTGCCATAATTATTATCAAAATTTCTATTGTAACTATTACTATCAAAATTTCTATTTTAATTATTATTATTGAAATTTTTATTGTAATTATTATCATTGAAATTACTTCTGCTATGATTGCCTCGCGGACCGTTCGTATAATTTTCATTATCGTTTGACTGTTTTCTTTTACTATTATTAACATTTTGCGAATTATTTTTATTTTGTGCATGAATAATACCATTTTCGGCATCATTTCTTAGTGTTTGACACTCTGCCGTCGCGTGCCCCATCTTATCGCAATAAGCGCATTGTATTTTATCATATTTCTTCTTAATGCACGCGCCTTCTTCATGGCCTTCTTTATCACAATAGCTACATTTAACTGCACTTGTACCTGTTTCTATTTTTACAGGCGTAGCTTGCACTGCTTTTATTTGTGCTTCATGCACTTTATTTGTATCTAATGCCTGATGTTGATTTTGCTTTAATTGCATTATATTATTGACATTTGGCTGTGTTAATAATGAGTAGGCTTGCATATTTTGTGCTATAGAACTTATGGGTTGCAAGCCGTTTATAAATGAATTTTACATCTGTGCAAAAAGTCGCGTTTTTTGTTTGTTTTCAAAATCAGCTGCAAGCTGTATAGCCTTTCTTAACGCTAGAGGTTTTTCACAGCGCACTTGTACGTCTAAGGGTGAAGTTAGTCCAAACAGATAATATTGTAACGCATCTCTCTCTATTAGCTGCTTTTTTTGCTAATCGATCTTGTAAGTTTAACATGGGCACCGTGTCGTAAATCACTAAAAGCCTATTCAATAAAGCTTGCGTCCGCGCGCCGTAATCTGCTGCCGATTCGCCTTGTTGTTGTGTAATTATTTTTAATTGCGTTGATAATTCTTCCATCACTGTTACATTATTATATTGCGCCTCTAAGTCTTTTATCAGCGCCTCGATAGACTCATATTGCATCAATCGCGCTGTAAAAATATCTGCCGCTTTTCCCGTGAGTTTCGTTGCTAACTCGTATATAATAAGAATTTGACTACCTGGCCCAAAACTATTTACTATGTTCCTTAATACAGAGCAAAATAGGGGTAATTTATCTACGCTCCCGTCAAAATATGGTATTTGCCTTATTGCTTGATGTAATGATAATTGAGGTATATTCTGAAGGTTTGCGCTTTGCATATTTAACATAGGATTTATTTATTGCGTATTTAATGCGTAGTTAGTATTTGTCGGTGAATTTATTGGAAAATTTGGGTTGACTTGCGTTGGTATCATATTACTCCATGGTTGTGGAATTTGTTGCGGAAAACTCGCGTAATTGTATGGTATCGAAGGATAAACTAGCTGGTTCGGGCCCTGGTTCGCGTATGTTAACCACGTTTCGTTGGTTTTTGGGCTTTCCTCTGATTTCGATTTTTGAGTCTCGGTTTCCCTTTCATTCCGTGGGAGCGTGCCGTTACTTACTATGTTTCTTCCTTTCGTAATATTTAATGATTCTTTGGATAATTCGAAACCCTGAGACGCGGCTCTTTTGTATTTTTCATTCAATTCTTTCATTTCTTTCTCTGACAAATTAACTGTTAAATTTTCACCATATCTCGGAGTGTACATTGGCATATACACCGTGTTCTGTGACATGGTCGGAAATGATATCCTTTCGTTCCCGAATTCGGCTAAGATTTCTTCACTGCGCGAACCTCTAATAAGAGACAACGAACGTCCTCTACGTCTCGCTTTTTCGTCTTTTTTTGAAAATAAATTAATGAGCGACATGTTCGATAACTAAGATTTCACAATTTAACTTTTTCTTAAAATTTTTATTATTGCTTTTTAAATTACGCGTAAGAAGGTGAAGCGTTTACGTTTTCTTATATGCGCTGATTTTTTTCTGATTTACGGAAATTTATTAGTAAATAATGACAATTTATGACATAAAAATATTTCTACAAATCACGTTAATTATGAAATTATTATTAAAATTATTTTCCAATATTTAGACTATAAACTCCTTTTTTTTTCTATCTACGGCAACAACTATTATTTTTTCAGCACAATGATAAAAACGAATGATAAAAATTTATTTTATTTTACTAAGAACCCTGATGAAAATTGATAAAACAAAAATATTTATTTTCCTTTTTTACGTATGTATGAATTATCTCTTTTTTCCACAACCTTACTTATAATTAACATTTACTTATTACCGACCGACACTACTAGTTCGCGTAATTATATTCACGCACTAATCACTTTTATTTAACAATTTTTTTCAAGCCAATATTCTAACATTATTTGTTCTATTACGAGTTCGCTTTATATTCACTTTAAGAAGCTATACTACCCCTTGGGACGCTTTAATAGGTATTATTTAATTTCTACTTACTTGTTACAGCAGAGAGTGAGCAGCGTGATAAAAAGCACTCTCATTTCTTCGGATAATATCTTTCTGACGTCCTTCCTTCCTTCCTCTCGTTCCGATCTTCTTCGTTGCTAACTCGTGACGCGATTTCGAAAAATATTTAATAAAAAAATTCGCTAAAAGAATGTATTTATTCACTGTATTTAATTAATCAAATTATTTCTCTCTCTCTCTTTTAAAAAAATTCTCTATTTTATCTGACGCGCTTTAAGTTTATTTCTTGAAAAAAAATTTTATTTATTTTCTAAAAACCTCACTGCGTATCCCACACCGCTGCCACCAAAATGTTACGTGGGATTTTTGATATGCACTCCTATGGGGAGTATGAGGATGCAAAATAATTACAAGAGAATTAATATAAGTTAACTGGTATTTATTATAACCCCAAAAATACAGTGAGAGAGAGACTAATTACTTCTGTACTCTAGCGCGTCCGGCGATGGTCTGTCGCTCGTCGTCGTCCAAAACGACGATGTAAGTAGCCCGCGACGAAGTGCCGAATCAGCACTTCGCGCATCGTGCGACTCTTGGTCCGGAAACTCGGAGTCGCATTTCTCTGTGTTTCTACCTTATTTTATGTTTTATATTATAATATACGTACAATATAATGTACGTAGCAGGACCAATATTTTTTCGGGACCAATATTTTTTTGAAATCAATATTTTCTTGGGTTTTATAATTTTTTGGGGTACTATATTTTCTTTAGCTCTATTTTTTTGGGCCTTATATTTTCTTGCGCCCTATATTTTTTTGGACCCAATATTTTTTTTTAATTTATATTTTCTTGAGTTCTATAATTTTTTTGGTTTCATATTTTATTTAGCTCTATATTTTTTTGAGCCTTATATTTTCTTGCACCCTGTATTTTTTTGGGCCCAGAATCTTATTGGTCTCTATATTTTTATGGGCTTTATATTTTTTGGGCCCAATATTTTTTTTAAATTTATATTTTCTTGGGTTCTCTAACTTTTTTGGGTCCTATATTTTATTTAGCTCCACATTTTTCTGGGCCTTAAATTTTTTTTGGGCCTAATATTTTTCGGGCCCAATATTTTTTTGGTCTTTATATTTTTTTAGACTCTAAATTTTTTGGGCCTCATATCTTTTTTTGACTCAATATTTTCTTGGGCTCTATATTTTTCGGGCCCAATATTTTTTCGATTCTTATATATTATTAGGCTCTATATTTTTTTGAGCCCAACATTTTTTCGAAATTAATAATTTCTTGGGTTTTATCATTTTTTTGAGTACTATATTTTGTTTAGCTCTATTTTTTTGGGCCTTATATTTTATTGCGCCCTATATTTTTATGCCCAATATTTTTTTGATATTATTTTTTGGGTTTTATAATTTTTTTGGGTACTATAGTTTGTTTAGCTCTATTTTTTGGGCCTTATATTTTCTTGCGCCCTATTTTTTTTTACCCATATTTCTCGTAAATTTATATATTTTTGGGTTCTATAATTTTTTTGGGTTCTATAATTTTTTTGGGTTCTATATTTTATTTAGCTCTATATTTTTTTTGGCCTTATATTTACTTGCACCCTATATTTTTTTTGGCCTTATATTTACTTGCACCCTATATTTTTTTGGGCCCAGAATTTTTTTGATCTTCATATTTATCTGAGCTTTATATTTTTTTTGGGCCTTATATTTTCTTGCGCCCTATATTTTTTTGGGCCCAATATTTTTTTTAAATTTATATTTTCTTGGGTTCTATGATTTTTTTTGATTTTATATTTATTTAGCTTTATATTTTTCTGGGCCTTATATTTTTTTTGGCCCAATATTTTTTTCGTCTCTATATTTCTTTAGACTATATTTCTTGGGCTCTATATTTTTTGGGCCTAATATTTTGTCGATACTTATATATTATTGGGCTCTATATTTTTTTAGGACCAATATTTTTTTGGCCCCAATATTTTTTCGAAATTAATATTTTCTTGGGTTTTATAATTTTTTTGGGTACTATATTTTGTTTAGCTCTATTTTTTGGGCCTTATATTTTCTTGCGCCCTATATTTTTTATGCCCAATATTTTTTTTTAATTTATATTTGCTTAGGTTCTATAATTTTTTTGGGTCCTATATTTTATATAGCTCTATATTTTTTTGGGCTTAATATTTTTTTGGGCCCAATATTTTTTTGTTTTCTATATTTTTTTGGGCTCTATATTTTTTGAGCCTTATGTTTTTTAAGGTCCCATATTCTTTTTTTACTTTATATTTTCTTGGGCTCTACATTTTTTGGGCCCGACATTTTTTCGATTCTTATATATTATTGGGCTCTATATTTTTTTAGGACCAATATTTTTTTGGGCCCAATTTTTTTTCGAAATTAATATTTTCTTGGGTTTTATAATTTTTTTGGGTACTATATTTTGTTTAGCTCTATTATTTTGGGCCTTATATTTTCTTGCGCCCTATATTTTTTATGCCCAATATTTTTTTTAAATTTATATTTGCTTAGGTTCTATAATTTTTTTGGGTCCTATAGTTTATATAGCTCTATATTTTTTGGGCCTAATATTTTTTTGGGGCCCAATATTTTTTGTTTTCTATTTTTTTTTGGGCTCTATATTTTTTGAGCCTTATGTTTTTTTAGGCCCCATATTCTTTTTTTACTTTATATTTTCTTGGGCTCTATATTTTTTGGGCCCGACATTTTTTCAAATCTTATATATTATTGGGCTCTATTTTTTTTAGGACCAATATTTTTTTGGGCCCAATTTTTTTTCGAAATTAATATTTTCTTGGGTTTTATAATTTTTTTGGGTACTATATTTTGTTTAGCTCTATTTTTTTGGGCCTTATATTTTCTTGCACCCTATATTTTTTATGCCCAATATTTTTTTTAAATTTATATTTGCTTAGGTTCTATAATTTTTTTGGGTCCTATATTTTATATAGCTCTATATTTTTTGGGCCTAATATTTTTTTGGGCCCAATATTTTTTTGTTTTCTATATTTTTTTGGGCTCTATATTTTTTTAGGACCAATATTTTTTTGGCCCCAATATTTTTTCGAAATTAATATTTTCTTGGGTTTTATAATTTTTTTGGGTACTATATTTTGTTTAGCACTATTTTTTGGGCCTTATATTTTCTTGCGCCCTATATTTTTTATGCCCAATATTTTTTTTAAATTTATATTTGCTTAGGTTCTATAATTTTTTGGGTCCTATAGTTTATATAGCTCTATATTTTTTTGGGCCTAATATTTTTTTGGGCCCAATATTTTTTTGTTTTCTATTTTTTTTTGGGCTCTATATTTTTTGAGCCTTATGTTTTTTTAGGCCCCATATTCTTTTTTTACTTTATATTTTCTTGGGCTCTATATTTTTTGGGCCCGACATTTTTTCGATTCTTATATATTATTGGGCTCTATATTTTTTTAGGACCAATCCTTTTTTGGCCCAATTTTTTTTCGAAATTAATATTTTCTTGGGTTTTATAATTTTTTTGGATATTATATTTTATTTAGTTCTATTTTTCTGAGCCTTATATTTTTCAGGCCCTACATTTTTTTAGTCCTATTTTTAGTGGGCCTTAAATTTTCTTGGGCTCTATATTTTTTTGGGCCCAATATTTTTTCGATTCTAAAGCATTCTTGAGCTCTATATTTTTTTTTACCTAATATTTATTCAATTCTTATATATTCCTGTGCTCTATATTTTCCTGGACCTTATACATTTTGGGCCTTACTTTTATTTGAGTGCTATTTTCTGTGGGCCTTATATTGTCTCGGGTTCTAATTTTTTTGGGCTAAATATTTTCTCGATTCTTATATATTCTCTGGCTATATATTTTTTTGAAATTTATATTTTCACGGGTTCTATAATTTTTTTGGTTCCTATATTTTACTTAGCTCTATTTTTTTCTGGAGCCTTATATTTTTTAGACTCTACATTTTTTCGAGGCTTATTTTCTTTGGGCCTCATTATTTTCGGCCTCTTATTTCTTGGCTTCCGTATCTTTTTTGGTCCTATATTTCTCTAGGCCTTATATTTTTTTCGATCTGCTTTCTTTTTTTTTAATCTAATATTTTTTTGGGCGCAATATTTTTTTCATTATCATATTTTCTTGGTCTCTATATTTTTTGGGCCCAATATTTTTTGGATTTTTTTATTTACTTTGGCCCTATATTTTCAGCTCTAAATTCTGCCATAATAAACTAAATCAAACTTAATTCTCAATAATGTTCATACGGTTTCCATGTCGTACAATTGGTAATGTTTGCCTAAAATCTCCTGATGCAATTACAGTTTTACCACCAAAAGGTTGGGTCACATTGCATAACCCTTAAAAAAGACGATCAACTACTTCAAAAGCAAATTTTGGAGTCATGGATATTTTATCCCAAATAATTATTTGTGTTCCCTTTGTTTGCTTTCTGCAGAATGAGGCTTAACATTACAAGTTGTACAATCTGTTATATTTAAGAGGACGTTGTATCTCTCTATTCTTTTCTAATAAAAAAATGTAGGTTTTTGGAAAAACTAGTAGTTATTACTAGAAATCAATTGTTGTCCGCAACTCGTACAGTGAAAAACAATATTTTTTCTACTGAGAACAAATTAATTCTCTAGCCTCACTTATGATTTGGTAACTTTTTTTGAAAACGAAGCATCAAAATTGATTTCATTATTAATTAATTTATTTATTCCAGCGGCCTCTAAACGGTAGTTAAAATGTTGTATGCACGGTTTTTCCATCGACTAATGAATTTGCTGCTATAGCTGTCCAAGCTACACATAAATAATGTATAGTATGATATTTAAAATAAACTATTAAAACGTTAAGTAAATAGCTTTTTCCACATCCACCTGGTCCATCTATAAAAATATATTTTTCTTTACTTTGGTTGTTTAAACTTTTTATAGTAGAGTTGAATATTGGCCTTTGTTTATCATTTAAAGAATTTATTTTCATTTCTAATTCATAAAGAATATTATTATTATGATTTAAAATTGTTTGATTATTATCTTCTTTTATGAATGTGCTTATGTTAGGTAAATTAAAATCATTCAAAGAAAATCCATTGACTTGTAAATTATTTTTAATAACATTCAATGCAAGATTTTCACCTATATTTTTTTCGTATTTAGGATGGTATAACTTATCTTTATATTTTTCATATAAATCTCTTGAATTTATAGGATTATGAAAAACG
Source organism: Anastatus disparis (assembly GCA_017163975.1). Classification (NCBI taxonomy): domain Eukaryota; kingdom Metazoa; phylum Arthropoda; class Insecta; order Hymenoptera; family Eupelmidae; genus Anastatus; species Anastatus disparis. The sequence continues at coordinate 1,919,443 of JAFFSR010000272.1, read as the reverse complement.
CAAATGAAAGCAAATAATTGATAAGAAATATAAAGGAATTCTGTTGAAGATGCTTCTTCCAAACATGTATCCCATTTTTCATCTTTATTCATTAATAGTTTTGCCTTAGCTGCCTCATAAAACGAATTGTACATCACATCATCAACAGTACGCAAAGCTTCAAAAGATGTGGCTTTTTTAACATGTAATGGTAATAACCTAATGAAATAACGTTCTCTATCTTTCGGACTTACTAAGTACATTCTACTAAGTATTGGTTTTCTTTTTTTTTCTTTTATTCCACTTTTTCAATTTTTCAACAAATGTATAAAAATTTGGTATGTCTGAATACAAGTGATTTCGTGCTTCAAAATCTTCTCTATTTAATTTAAAAGATGCTGTTAAAAGATGTTGCTCCTACATTTTTTTTCCATGATCATTTATTCTTTTTCTTCTTTAAAAAATACGTTTTGTGGACTTTCTTTACGAACGCTTAGACGTTTTATAGTATGTAAAATAGCATGTAAAGGATATTTTCATAATCTGTGCATTACTCGAGGGGGACATAAATATCGTGTATTAATGTATACTTGGGTTTCATCATATTCATATTCAACATTTCCACGATTGACATTTGGAAAAGTGCCTCTATTTTCTGATTGAAAATCCACATTTACTTGATGTATTTTAATGTATGCACAATCATGACCTTTATAACAGTATTTGAATAAATATTCAATGCAGTGTACAGTGGAACAAACTTCTACGTGTATGTGTGCAATAAGTTTCAATAATAAGTAAGGATTATAAGGAACAACAAATCCCTTATCTGCGATTCTTTCTGTAAATTTATTTTTGAGAATTATTTTGACGCTATCATTTTTACGTTTGTATAGTAAATATCCATTGGATTTAAATGTTGTTGTATTATTAAATTTTCTTGGAAAATTTTTAGTACATTAATAATAAGACTGCGTATCATAAATTGTTTAAGAATACTATATAATTATGGATTAATATCTCTATTTGGAATTTCTGCCCTTATTATTTTATCAACTTTTTCGGGAATATCAAATTTATCATTTTTATTCAAGAGTAAGTTGTTACTAACATATGCATATGCGGTTATCCTCGTTTTTGAAATTCAATCTCATAACTATATGCAATACATTTTCCTAATATTCCCATTTTTATTACTAAATTTTTGAGTTCTTCTACTTTTCGATAAAATACTTTTCTTATAATATCTGGTCTATCTATTGCATTTCCATAAATTTTCAAGTTTTCAGTTATTTCTTTTCAATGTTGATTACAGGTCACAGTTACAAAAAGGTCAGGTTCACCACGATAATTTACAAGTGTCATTGAGTCAATGTAATTTTGTTTTAAAAATTGTGGACTTCCTGTAAAGCTTGACGGTAATATTACCATTTTTCCAATTTTAAAAGAATCTAATTTTTTTTTGTTATTTAAATAGTCCATAACACCTTTGTAACAATCACTTTTTAATACGTTTTGGTTTTTTTTGTATGAAATATAATCTGGAAGTTTAAACTTTTTCAAACGCATTAACAATGAACTGTTAAGATAATTTTCCCAAATTAAGGAATGGATTAAATTTATTTCTAACACTAAATCTATAATTATAAAATTTCAAATATGGAATATTAGATTTTCCAAATTTACTTTCCATATTTGGCATCCATCCAAAACCACCATTAGGATGAATAAGCGTATATGTCATAGGGTCTGTATGTTTGCTAACTGTCGGTATACTAATTGGTTTATCATACTTAGAGTAAATGACAATATCACGTTCAATAGGAGGAAGATCGTCTTCTCCAACATATACTATTGCAACTTCATTACAGGTAGGTAGATTATATTTATTTTTATCCAAATCATTATTGCGGAAAATAGCCATAGTAACAGTTCTTGGAGGACAATAAATTTTCGCACATCATCGTAGTTCTTCTTCTTCTACTGTAAGCATTATTTTATAGGCTTTAGCATAAGGGTTAATGTCTCTTATTAAAATATTTAAATTATTTAATAATGTTAAATTTATATTGAACTTATTTCGTTCAATCATTGCCATTTCATTATTTTAAATATATAATTGTCCATATTTACGTGCTTCATATTTATTAGGATGTAACGCATATACATTATGGTAAATTTGTACACATATTCTAATAACTTTTGGTCCTTTACCCGGCAATGTATCAAAATTAGCTCCAAAATTTGCGAATGCTGAAGCATCATTGTACAACCTAACATCTCGTCGAAAATCAATAATTTCTTGCGTTAATTCAGTTGCTAAAAACTTTGATTGTTCTGGGTAAGGAAGATTCTCTAACAAATATACTTCACCTTTATGACAACAATTGGAGAAATCGTTACTTTTAGTATATTCGAAAGCAAATTGTTTCGTATCACAATAAACACATGTATTTGTCATGGAACCAATGTTATTTTTAGATATGAGATTTTCATCGAAATATATATATTTGCTATACAACCAATCAGTTTCGAATTAATTTTTTCATTCATTTTCTTCAATTATTTTTCTACTTCGTCCTTTATTGTTTTACCAATATTTATTGTCTTCAATTTTTAATCGTTTACACTCAATAAATAATATCTTTAATTGTTAAGAATCATATTTATGTTTTCGCTTTTTTTCATCTATTGGTTTATTTATTGTGGTATCATTATTAACATGTTTATTGTCATCAATTTCTATTTGTTTACACCTTGTGCGTGTATCTTCTAATTGGTAGCAACCATTTTTCACTTGTTTTTTTATTACATATTCACATAATGAAAATTCAATATATTCATTATATTGTTTACTAATAACTTTTCTATAAGTATCTTTTTTGCGTAATTTTTCTTTTTCATGCAATTTTTTCAATTTATTAGTATCTCTATTTTCTATTGATTTTATTTTTTATATCTTATTATTTTCAATTTTTTTTATATTCATTTAGTTGTTCTTCTTTCATTTTTATGCAAGCTTTTTTCTTACGTGTAGCTTCATTTGTACGTATTTGTTTCATTTTATCATTACCCTTGTTTATTTTTGATTTCATTTTTGTTATTTCAGTATTTTTTAATTTTTCTTTATATTTATTGGGTTGTTCTTCTTTAATTTTCATATAATCTACTTTTTTACGTAAAGCTTCGTTCGCACGTATTTGTCCCAATTAATCAATACTCATTTTTTTCTTGAATTTCAATTTTGTTATCTTAGTATTTTTCAATTTTTCTTCATATTATTTTGGTTTTTTTTCTTTAATTTTTATACAAGCTTCTTTCTTACGTAAAGCCTCATTCGCACATATTTGTTCCAATTTATCAGTACTCATCTTTTCTTTGAATTTTAATTTTGTTATCTTAGTATTCTCTTATTTCTCTTCATATTTATTTAAATTTTTTTCTTCGATTTTTATATACGCTTCTTTCTTACGTGAAGCCTCATTAGCACGCATTTGTTCCAATTTATCAATAGTCATTTTTTCCTCAAATTTTAATTTTGTTATCTTAGTATTTTCTAATTTGTTTTTATATTTTTCTGGTTGTTTTTCTTCAATTTTCACAAAAGCTACTTTGTTACGTAAAGCCTCATTCGCACGTATTAGTTCTAATTCATCAGTACTCATTGTTTCCTTGGATTTCAATTTTGTTGTCTTAGTATTTTTTTATTTTTCTTCATATTTTTTTGGTTGTTTTTCTTTAATTTTTATATAAGCTTCTTTCTTGCGTAAAGCCTCATCCGCACGTATTTGTTCCAGTTTATCAGTTCTCATTGTTTCCTTGAATTGCCATTTTGTTATCTTAGTATTTTTTAGTTTCTGTCTAATTTATCATATTTTTTCTTTTCTTGCATTTTCATAATTATATCACTTTCTGAAAGAGTATGATAGGATAAGATAGGCGAAATGACACCCCTCGGGGATTTGTAATTTGGTTGCATGAATGGTCGACATATATCGAATAATGAATTTTAAGATTTATCCTAAATACGATTTCCGTTGGTAAGCATTGTTGCTGCTTTTTTGGTGGCGTAAATAGGTTCCGTCACAGATCAAGACTAATTTATTGTCTACACCATACAGCATTTTCGCTACTTCAGCTGTTTGGGTAAGGAGGAAGTCCCGAGAATAAGCTTTGATCCCAAAATGTTTTGGCAAAATTTCGTTTTCAAAACAGTTGAGTACGGAAGCGATGGAATTTTGAACTATATATTCTTCAATGCCAAAAATTGCAGAGATACATTTATTGGAGTTACCAGATCTCATCTTAAATAAAAAAAGTACCAACGCTTGCGTTAAATTTCGTTTTTCAGTAGATCTCGTGATACTTATTTTATTGCGTAGCTGGAAAATATCATCCCACGTGTGGCCAGTGAGAGCTTTTACGCGTTCTTCCGAAATTTGAAAATTTCCAATTTGGTCATGAAGCTGTGGATTCATGTTATCTGATATTTTGTTCATAAATAGTGAAAGTTCTGAAACTTGAATAATGGATTCCTTTGAAAAAATATTTTGTTGGAAGACTTCATCTTGATAAAATCTATTCTTTATTAGATGAATCTTACAACGTTTATTTTTGTTAGGTATAAAAATTTTTCTGTCAACAAACACTTGGATACGAGCTTTAACAGGCACATTTTGTATATTGTTTACAGATTTACTTATAAAACAGTATCTATGACTTATGCTTACTCTGGGAATGTACATATGAACATATTCAGTGTTTGGTTTAACAGATGGTTCATAAATTGAATAATCACTAGAGATTCGACCGTCTGAGGAATCAGTAATCTTCTGACTAGTTGCTGGTGTTGTATTTTGAGAGGAATTATTACTTGATAATCTAAATTACTAATCTCTATGGGCATTCAGAGCCCTTAAGTGATCTAAAGATAAAGGGTGGCCGACAACCTTAATTTATTCTACGATCTTATTAACTACGCGGCAGTCGGACGGAGTCCTTTAATTAACGTAATATGTAATGGGTGGACGAAACCCTTAAGTTATTCTAAAGTCTACTATTTACACGCGGCCGGATGGAGTCCATTAAAATATGAAACAAGTAATGGGTAGACGACACCCTTAATATATTCTATAAGTCACGTAGTGGTGGACGCGACAGCTGTGGGTGGACGAGACTCTTAATTTAGCCAGTTGCAATATGTGAGATAGAATATAATATTTTGGGTGGACGTCACCCTTAAATTCAGCGGCGCAAGTTCGGCATTGCGGGGACGGCGAAGGATTGCGAGTGGTCTCTAGGCAGCATAGATTTACGCCTGTGTGCTCACTTGACGTAACTCTAGTACTGCCAGCATATGCACTGTAGTGTAGATTCGTATGCGCACTTGGTCTACCCTCATGTGCAAGAGGGAGAAGCTCTGCCTAAGCTCTGGTGCTCCACAAGCCAAGGCAGCCAGCTACTACCTGTCTCACTCTCTTTTAGCCTTGTGTGCTCACTAAGGTAAAGAGAGAGTGGAGACCTTAGTCTACACTGCCGTGTTCTGGTTAGCTTCTCGGCCTCTTATATACTCCGGCCTCATTTTTCCTGAAGCGCGTAACGACATTCGAGGTTACCGCCTAGCGGCTGAGTTCAGAACTACTGTTCTATAGTAGCTTGGCCGTTAGGTGGGAGATTTGAAATGCGCCGGTATGTATACTCGTCGCAATATATATATATATATATATATATATATATGGGGATATCCATGGAACTTTTTAATTTTGAGAGGGCGACTTCAGAATAATTCAAAAGTCTATAATACAAGTTTCTGGAGTGGCACACACTTCAATAAGGGCTTAAATTACTCGTTTCTGTGAGTAGAATATGTAATTAAATTTTGGTATTGATTGAAAAATCGGTCATCACGGTACATAATTTTATACGCCAAAAATCATACTTTTTTTATATTTTTCTACGTGTGTTTCTTGAGCTATATAAAATGACCGTACTTTCGATCATTCTCAAATTTTCTGAGCATAATAAATATAGTAAAAACAACAGTTTAAGCCTACCCTGGTACATGTGCCCTTCTTTAGGAAGCTCTTTGACTATTTTTAATGTAGGTGAGATTTTTAGGTGAAAAGTATAAAATCATGTACCGTGATGACCGATTTTTCAATCAATACCAAAATTTAATTACATATTCTACTCACAGAAACGAGTAATTTAAGCCCTTATTGAAGTGTGTGCCACTCCAGAAACTTGTATTATAGACTTTTGAATTATTCTGAAGTCGCCCTCTCAAAATTAAAAAGTTCCCCATATCTGCATAATTAGAATCATTTTATGACACTCCGTATTAGCACATGTTGTAGAAAAATTATAATAGACCGCTTCCATAGCCTGTTCGATATAAAAACTTAGGCCTCGATTTTCTTCAATACAATATTGTACATGGAAATTGTACTTTTGGTGTTATTAAAATACCACAAGTACATGCAGTGTTCTTATAGAATATTAAGACATAATATTTTTAAATCACAATTACTTCAAGTGCCATCTTTCAATAATTGAAAAACGTATCATTTGTCATAGCCTTAGCACTTTACTGTTTTATAAAAAATCTTAATTTTAACGTTATGCTTACATTGTTACATAACTTTAAATTTCCTTGAATATATTTACAATAATATTTGCTTAAAATATATAAATAATTTGTGATCAAATTCGAAAAAGGCATTCTAGAAATTAAGCTCATAAATTATTAATAAAAAATTTTTTTCATCAATAATGTATATAAAAAATAAAATTTGAATAAATAAAAAAGTGCTCATTCTTCGACTTTAGTTTTTGTTGGAATTCGATCCCAAATGTGCCTGAGGTGCAAAAACTTCATGATCAAATTTACTCGAAGACTACTGTGAGTGCACACCACATTTGATCCACCGTTAAATATAACAGATTGTACAATATGTAATATTAAGTATAACTCTGCAGAAAACAAAAAATTAAAGGAAATACAAATAATAATTTAGGATTAAATATCCATGATTTCGAAATTTGATTTTGAGGCAATTAATCGTCTTTTTTAAGATTTATGCAATGTCCTTCGGCGGTAAAACTGTAATTGTATCAGGAGATCTTAGGCAAACATTACCAATTTTTCGACATAGAAGCCGTATGAACATAATTGAGAATTCGGTTAAATTTAGTTTATTATGGCAAAATTTTATGCGTACGACGTTAAGTAGAAATTTGCGAGTTTCGGATAATGATAGTTTTAAACAATGGCTATTAGATATAAGAAAAAAAAATGTCATAATCTCTTTGGAGATAATAATGAACTAACTAAGAGAGTTTCAGACCTCCGGATCACGGATTTTGCTCGAACTTTGGGATAAGTTTTCAAATGTCAAAATATCAAAAGAAACAGAATTTTAGATCCCAATGCTCAATATTTCCCAAGTTAAAGGCAATTCAAGAAAATCACTAAAAAATTTAATAAATTTTTAAACGCTTTTAGTTCCTTAGCATTGTTAGCTAGAAACTTAAACCTTTTTTTAATGAGAGCTGAGCTAAAATCCTTTCGAAATTGTAGTTATAGCATATCGAAATATTATTTTTTCTCAAAGTTAGAGCATAAAAACGATTGGACGCAATTTCAGCTTTTATTATTAATTGAAGGCCTGGATGCAATAAGGGCATTTACGCTCGGAGCACGCAAAACTGAAGTCACTTGGTAGTAAAAATTTCATTTTCTTCAAATAAATTTCAAAAAATTTGACGTTGTAAAACTCATCATGCCGCATCTTTTTTATATTAACAGTTTTTTTATAAAATTTTTATTTTTCAAGAAAAAAATTAAAAACAAGAAAATTTTTTACATTAAATTTCAATACTTTTTTAAACTTAAATCGTTGTAATTCGAGTAAATATTAACCGATTTTGCTGAAATTTGAAATATATTTTCTAAATATCATAGCGAAACTTATGATAATTATAAAAAATGTTAATTCTCAAATTGTTAGTCGCAATTGTTTATTAATTAATACAAATTACAAATTGTGCGTTTATAATGTACTCGAGAAAAAAGTATCGAGGGAACTTTCAAGTACAAGAAACTTGTAGCGAGAAAGTTTTTGGTTTTTGTATAAAGAAGATTTGTGGAAAGTTTCAAATCGATTGATAAATAATTAAAAAAGATATAACAACATTTACAAGTAGCGCGCATCCGGTCGAGCGCTGCAGTTTTCTTATAAGTTAGATTCTCAGTGAATATTACGTCAACTGAATGACTCTTGGTAATATTATTTGGGAAAAGCAATAATACAAATATAACAATATGATATTTATTAAAAGTAAATAAACATATAAATAAACAAACAAATAAATAAATAAACAAAAGTCTGTAATGTAATTATTTAATAATTAAATAATTACATTACAGATTTTTGTTTAATACTGATTTTTGGATTGTTCCAAAGGATTTCTTTTTTATTTTGTCTATTAAACCTTTTTTTCTTTCGCATTAGTAATATGAGTTTTCTAAAAACACAAAATGTCATATTTTTAAACAATATAATGTTGGGATTTATATTTATAAAAGTAAACATATATGCGTATGTACGTTCACTTTTAGGAATATTTTGCTACCAGTCTCCTTTTGTATAACGATTAGACTTGTAAAATTGTTCATCACGAGGAATGAAAATTATTTTATACTTATAATGGAATCAAAAAACGGTCGGAAAAGAACGATGTATCATTTCTTGTTCTTTTTTGACCGTTTTTTGATTCCATTATTCCCCATGGTGTACAATCTCACAAGTCTAAACGTTAAACAAAAGAAGACTGGTAGCAAAATATTCCTATATGTTAAGACCACAACACTTGCCTAAATCATATACATATATATATATATATATATATATATATATATAAAAGATAACATGTACATATTTTTTACTAAAGTTTTATACAGTGAATTATATTCGCAGATTGCTCTTAATAATTTATCTGCATAATTAGAATCATTTTACGATATTTTATATTAGCCCATGTTGCAGAAAAATCAAAATGAACCGCTTCCATAGCCTATTCGCTATAAAAACCTAGGCCTCAATTGTCTTCAATACTATCTTTTACATGGGAAATGTAGACATTGTTAAAGGTTTTTTTTCGGATTTCAACCGTGTAAGTTGTGGTTTAAGATATCAACATTTTGTGAACATTACAACGGTTGGTATTCTAAACCACAACTTATACAGCCGAAATCCGTAAAAACCCTCTATTATTGTCTTACATTCACCGTGAAAGTTTTAAATCAAAACATGGAAAATGTGCTTTTGGTGTTACTGAAATACCAAAAGTACATGCTATGTTCTTATAGAATATTGACACACAGTATTTCTTATCACAATAACTTCAAATGATGTTTTTAAATAATTTAAAAACGTATCATTTCTCATAGTCTTTATCACTATAATGTTTTACAAAAAAAATCTTAAATTTAACTTTACGCTTACATTGTTGCACGGCTTTAGATTTTCTTGAATATATTTACAAGAATATTTGCTTCAAATATGTAAATAATTTTTAATTGAATTCGAGAACGGCATTCTAGAAATTGAGCTCGTAAATTATCAATACATTTTTTTTAAACATATATAAAAAATAAAATTTGAATAAATAAAAAAGTGCTCATTCTTCAGTTTTCATTTTTGTTGGAATTCGATCCTAAATGTGCCTTGAATCATATCCAAAAAGAAAATCTGAGGTGCAAAAACTTCACGGTCAAAATTACTCGAGGACCACCGTGTACTGTTTTTCCATCGACTAATGAATTAGCTGTTATACTTGTCCAAGCCACACATAAATAACATATATTGTGATATTTATAATAAGCTATTACAACGTTAAGTAAATATTTTTTTCCACTTCCACGTTGTCCATCTATAAATATAGAATAAAAAAACCTACAACTTGAGTGGTGTCGCGATTATTTTCGTTAATTAGTTATTGCAAAAAGCCAAAAAACCATAAAAAATGACCATTTTTTGCATATCAATTATTTATTGCAAAAATAATTTTTTTAATATTTTCAAACTTTTAAGAGGAAGCCTTTATGAATACAAACAAAAAGAGAGGTTGTAACAGCAAATTGGTTAATTTGTTGCTGAGATATTCCCTATTGTTTATCCCAATACGTATAATGTTTATAGCTATAATTTTTTTTTGGATGTACATATTGAGTTACATAAAGGCTTAAACTCTTCATAAAGGTTCGAATTTTTATATTTCATCAAGAACAAATGACAAAACTGAATCGCAATATTTTTTATAACGCTTTAAAAAAGAGGGTGTTTTTTTTATAAATAAATGAAGCTAGGGCTTTATTTATAACTTTTACGAATTAGCTATTTGAATATTCTTATAGAGTTCGAAACGAAGATTTAAAAAAAAACTCTTTAAGGCTAATGAGAGCTGAGATAAGATTTAAAAAAAAAATCATGGCCACTATGTTTATAACAATTAAGAAACCAATCAAGAGGCATTTGTTAATTAAACTTATATGTTATTTGTTAATTAGACTTATATTTTCAAAATCTATAATTAGCTGAAAATATATGAGAAGCTGTTGCTGAAATTCAATGTTTATTTAAACACAAATTTAAATTTTCTGATTACCCTTTGTTTATCTATTTATTCTGTGTTATTTTTAAAATATTTCTGACATGAAAATCTTAGTTGTTTAATTTTAGAAAGAAAATAAAAATATATTTAATAATGAAACAATTTTTTTGTATGAAAAACAAAGAAATATAAGTTCATTTACAACACGTACATAAATCCGCGCCCATTGCGTAAATACTGATCGTAATGAAACTCATGGCATTTTATTGGAAAATTCTTTTTTTTAGCTCCAGAATGAGATGCACGTCTTAAAATATTGATTTAGTGAGCCACAACAATCATTTGCGTTTAAGGTGTCTGTAATAGGTACGGTTGCTTTAAATTAAATACACCCTATTTTGAAAAAATATTTGCATCAATATTCATAACTTTTTAAGGTATCCCAGATTAAAAAAAAAACATAAAAATCGGTCCATTATTTATGGAGACATGGTTAATTTTTACGAATTTTATTGGAACGGGGTCTTTCGTTAACTTTCCTCACACGCAAATATAAGCATCCGCACCACGACCCCCGTTTGACGTTATTATTTGTATGTTATTATTATTTTAGTTTTAATAATATAGAGTCGCATTTAAAAAAATCCAATCATAGGTTTTTAAAATATATGTCTTTAACTAGCAAATGCCGCTTGATTCATTTCTTAATTGTTATAAACAATGTGGCTGTGATTTTTTTTATCTTATCTTGGCTCCTATTGACTTCAGAGTTTTTTTTTTTTAATCTTCGTTTCAAACTCAGCGATAAGAACATTAAAATTGCGAATTCGTAAAAATTATAAGTAAAGCCCCAGCTGCATTTATTTATAAAAAAACACCCTCTTTTTTAAAGCGTTATAAAAAATATTGCAATTCAGTTTTCCCATTTTTTCTAAATGGAATACAAAAATTTGAACCTTCATGAAGAGTTTAAGCCCTTACGTAACTCACTATGTTCATCCAAAAAAAAATTATAGCTATAAATATTATGCGTGTTGGGATAAATAATAGGAAATATCTCAGCAACAAATTAACCAATTCGCTGCTACAACCTCTTTTTTTGTTTGTATTCATGAAGGCTTCCTTTTAAAAGTTTGAAAATATTTAAGAAAATTTTTCTGCAATAAATAATTGATATACAAGAAGTGGTCATTTTTAATGGTTTTTTAGTTTTTTTGTAATAACTAATTGACGAAAATAATCGCGACACAACTCAAATTGTAGGTTTTTTTTATTCTCTGATACTTTTATCAATCATTTTTTTTCTAAAATACATACGTTGTTTTAGAGAATTAAAAAACCTGTTTTGGCCAACTCTGCAGCCTCCTGGAACATTTCCTACCGTTTTTTTTTGTTTACATTTCATATAGGGTATGTTTTTTTATAACCCTCAACAACTTTATATAGGTTTCATTAAGCCCTGAATTAATGTCTGAAATAGCCTTTTCTTTTGCTCTATTGATTGGACTAATATGCTCATGTCAGATAAATTAAAATCATCTAAAGAAAATCCGTCGACATGTAAAATATTTCCAATAACATTCAATGCGAAGTTTTTGCCTATTTTTGTTTCGTTTTTAGGATGGTAAGACTTATCTTAATTTTTTTCATATAAATCTCATGCTTTCATAGGATTACGAGAAACGCAAATAAATGCAAATAATCCACAAGGAATACAAGGGAATTTGGTTAATGATGCTTCTTCTAAACTTCTATCCCATTCTTCATCTTCATTAATTTATTGTTTAGCTTTAGCAACTTCATTAAATAAATTGTATATTACATTATCAATAGTACGCAAAGTTTCAAAAGATTTTGCTCTTCTAACATGTAATTGTTGTAATTTGATAAAATAACGTTTTTGATCTTTTGGATTTACGAAATACATTTTACTAAGTATTGGCAACGAATATAGCATGAATAGTAGCGCAGAGCGAATAGAAAGAGTAAGGAAACTTTAGTAATCAAACCCCCCAGCTTATTTACAGTCTGTTTATCCATATTGTACTAATATATAGATATACTAACAATGTAAAAGCTGAGAGGATAGCATAAAAATTTTGTACGCGTTTGCTCTTCCCACATAAGATGAAAGGTTGCTGTGTGGGTTCTACTTACGTCTATATTTTTTGGTATTGGTTTCCTTGTTTTTTTTCTTTAATTTCACAATTTAGTTCTTCGTCAAATATATGAAAATTTGGTATTTCTGAGTACAAGTAATTTCGTGTTTCTAACAAGGAAGGTACCCGAAGTGTCCGGCGCCGATTTCGTTCAAACTTTAAAATGTTGTAGATCATCAAAAAATAAGAGACACGTATTTTTTTTTATCTGCGGAAGAACATATTTAGGGGGTGAAAACCACCCTTAACGTTCACCCAAAAATACCGTTCTTTCTAAATATCTCAACTTCAACTCTATATTTTCTTATAAAACAAAATGGAAATTATTTCTCGTGGAAAGGACAAGCAATCTATGATGATTTGAGAAGTTGAGATTGCATCCCTTAATCTTTAGGGGATGAAAAACAAGAAAAAAACAAGAAAAAAACAAGAAAAAAATTCTTCAAAACAAAAAATCGAAAAGTAAAGTTGACGTTTTTTCGCATTTTCATGAATTTCACCCTTAAAGGGGTAAACCACCTCTTACAAAAAAATCAAGAAATACAAGTTTCAAGTGGTCTAATTCCGTAAATACTCGTATACAGGAGTTTTTTAGGTCGCTGATTACGAATCCGTTATCACATTTTGCAAATTCGGAAACAAATATCTTGAATCCGATATAAAATATTTTTTAAGAGAACTAAAAATATATGTTGTGTACAAAACTACAGATAAATTTAACAGTATTATAAAATTAGACAAAGACGCGTTTAAAAAATCATTTCACATGTTGTTTCAAAAATAAATTATTTGAATTGTAATCGTTGTTACGTTGGTGAGACACGCAGATTTGTAAAAAAACGTATACATGAGCACAAGAAAGCATGTAATAGATATAATGAAAAATACTCCACAGCTGTTTATTGTAAAACTTATAATCATATTTTAGATTTCAAAAAATTTAAAATTTTGAATAGAGAAACTAATGATAACAAAAAAATGATTACTGAAATGCTGTACATAGCAAATAATAATAATTTTAATAAAATTACAAATACAAATAATTTAAACAATTGTTACAAGTTTACTCTGAAATTATTACAAAAAAATTTTTCTACGGTTTGATATCCAAATTTTAAATTCTAAATATCCATCATATATTCAAACTACAGTATAGGTTAAGCTATTTTGTTTTTTCTTTTCTCCCATTTTATTAACTGAAGCCTAGTCACATCAGTAAATACAAATAGTCTTTACGATATTTTTCGACAGTGCCGTTTCACGAAAACGTGTACGATTCAAAATTTTCAGTGGCAACCCATATGGAAAAATTTTTTGGATATAATTGTAAAATAATATTTTTCGACAGTGCCGTTTCACGAAAACGTGTACGATTCAAAATTTTCAGTGGCAACCCATATGGAAAAATTTTTTGGATATAATTGTAAAATAACTGTTAATAACTGTAAATAAATGTAAAAAGATGTAAATAACTGTAAATAACTGTAAAAAAGTGTTAAAAAATGTGGGAATTAAGACATAAATAACAGTTATTTACAATTATTTACAATTATTCACTGTTATTTACACTTATTTACATTTATTCACTTTTTTCACAATTATTTACAGTTATTTACGATTATTTATAGTTTTTTACAATTATTTGCAGTTATTTACATTCTCGAAAATATTCACGAATTTATTAAATAATTTTATATATAAGCAAAAATTTAAAAAAATGTGAATAACTGTAAATAATTGTAAAAAACTATGGAAAATTGTAAATAATTGTAAATAATTGTAAATAATTATAAATACCCAGGTAACACAATCTGTTGCAAGCACGATTGCGTAGAACTTGCGTGGTCTGTTTCCACATTTTAATGCATATCTGCTGAAATTTAATTGCGACTGAAACGTGCGTCAGATTTGTAACAGATTGCCAATCGAAACGTGCGATTCTAAAATAAGAATAAACACGCAAACTTGCAGTAGAATCAAAGCAGTCTTCCGTAAGAATCTTACAGCAGCACTTTACCCCAGAATTACATAAGAATGACATAAGTTGAGCGCAATTATATGACGAGAATAAACACGCAAACTTGCAGCAGAATCGAAGCAGTCTTCCGTAAGAATCTTGCAGCAGCACTTTACTCCAGAATTACACAAGAATGACATAAGTTGATCGCAATTATATGACGAGAATAAACACGTAAACTTGTAGCAGAATCGAAGCAGTCTTCAGTAAGAATCTTGCAGCAGCACAGTTCATAGAATTTCAAAGTTAATTAATAGTTCAAAAATTCAACAAGTCACTTTATAGAATAAAGATAATACATTGTATTTTAATAAAAAATTTTCATTATGAATATTATTAACATTCAACTAACGAGAACATGTTCATAAGAGTTGTTGACAGATTTTAAGAAAGCAAATGTTGAATTTAAAAATTATAATTTATAATTTAATGAAAATATAATAATTTATAATTGCGATACATTTAATGCATTTCTTTAAACTTTACGTGTTCTTACTACCAATGCCTACACCTATAGGCACATATTGGCTAAAAGAAAAAAGAAGAAACGCAAAAAACAATCAACATATATACTCAAAGAGATGAGATAATCATATCACAAAGAGATAAGCTGATGTGATAGTATAAAATTATATACATGTAGACATTGGGGAGAAGAGAGGAGACCATTGCAGCCAACTGTCAAATATAAAAAACGTAGATAAAAATTTTTTATAATATCTAAGAAAAGTTTTAAATAAATTTCTATCAGTAAAAGATGATAAATATTTTGGTTCTACATTCATACGTAATTCTGTAGTAAAGTTTTGTCGCAAGATTCTTATGTGAGATAGCTCCAAATATGCTGCATGCTCGCGTGATTATTCTTATGATAAGATTGCATTTAACTTTTGTCTTTCTGATGTAATTTTAGCGCAAATCTGCTGCATGATTCTCACATAAAACTGCTTCAATTTTGCTGTAAATTTGCGTGTTTATTCTCATCATTAAATTACTCTTAACTTTTGTCATATTTATGTAATTCGGGGGTAAAGTGCTGCTGCAAGATTCTTACGGAAGACTGCTTCGATTCTGCTGCAAGTTAACGTGTTTATTTTTGTAACATTATTGCACTTGACTTGTGTCATTCTTATGTAATTATGGGGTAAAGTGCTGCTGCAAGATTCTTACAGAAGACTGCTTTGATTCTGCTGCAAGTTTGTTATGTTTATTCTCGTCACATAATTGCACTTAACTTTTGTCATTCTTATGTAAATCTAAGGTAAAGTGCTGCTGCAAGTTTCTGATGCAAGACTGTTTCGATTCTGTTATATGCTTGTGTACTTAATACGATTCGCAGAACAGCACTTGACAATTTGCAATTCTTACGTAATTGTCCTGCAAAACTTTGTCAGAAATTATTTACTCAATTTTGTTGCTAGTGTCTGTATTAAGTTTTTTCCGCAAGTTTACTACAAAATATCTTCAAGATTCTGCGCATTCTTTCTGTTCCGTAGATTGCACTTTCTCTCTGCCAGAAACGTGCAATTCTGTTGCACTTATCTACTGTAATTTCTTTTCATAAAAAACCCTATGGAATGCGGAAACAGACAGCACATGTTCTGCTGCAAGTTTTTGATTTTCAAGAAAATTGCAGCGAAATTGCAGCAAAATTGCGTTGACCATGTTACTAGGGTAACTGTAAATAACTGTAAAAAACTGTAAATAACTGTAAATAACTATAAATAATTGTAAATAATTATTAATAACATTAAATTATTCACTAATTCAAAAATTTTTGAAAATGTAAATAACTGTAAATAATTATGAATAATTGTAAATAATTATAAAAAACTGTAAATAATTGTAAATAACTGTAAATAACAGTTAATAACAGTTAATAACTGTAAATAACTGTAAATAATAGTAAATAACTGTAAATAACTATTATTTATGTCTCAATTCTGATATTTTTTAACAGTTATTTACAATTATTTACTATTATTCACAGTTTTTCACATAAATTATTTTCATATGGGAAGTTTCACATTTTATTCACGCATTCTTTGACGTAAGAAAATTAACTTGTATTTTTTACTGAATTAATAATTTTGTAATTAACGAGTTTATAATTTCCTGAATTGACATTTATACATCGAATTTCACATGTATTGTGTTACAGAGCGTTTTGCTTGATGCAGCCTACTGCAATAGGAGAAAAATCGCAAAGAAAATAAAATAAATTGTGCTGAAGTCATTTATTAATTTAAATTACATCGCCACATTAAATTCTAACTTTAAGTTAAATAGTATCTAATAACTTGATATAAAAAATCAAGAAGCTTTAACAAATGAATAAATAAACAAATGTAAATGGATTATAATTTTTATATTTTGTTATTATTTTTCGAAATGTAAAAAAGTGAAGTTCTTTTGATTCATTATTCACCACAAAGCCAAAAGTCACGTCAAATATGTTGGAAAAATAAGTTTTATCTGTATGATAAAAAAGATATGTAATGTAAATATACTTTTGGAGTTTTTGCGTCAAGTACGGAATGATAACAGTATCTTTTCATTGATAAGACATATGATTACAAGTCAATCATTCATTCTACATTTGATGCTACAGCCAGTCTAATTTAAGTGATGGCAGTGTCAACATTTAATAATCGTTAGACATATAAAATATAAATAATATATTATTACTTATAAATATAAGAACGTTTTGAAGTTCTTCAAAGACGTTCTTGAGATTTAATTTTTCCAAAAACTTAAACCTAAACAGAAATTTAATATTAAAATTATAAACGTACGTGGATAAAATTTCGAAAAACTGCTTTCTTAAACAACTGAACATTTATAGTTATTAAGAGCAGGTCGTATATCTCTGTCCTTTTCTAATCAAAGAATTAATTTTTTTGCAAAAACTAATAATTGTAGCAAAAAATAAGGAGATAGCCCCATCTCGTATAACAAAAAGCAAGCTTTTCTTTGATGAGGAAA
Source organism: Anastatus disparis (assembly GCA_017163975.1). Classification (NCBI taxonomy): domain Eukaryota; kingdom Metazoa; phylum Arthropoda; class Insecta; order Hymenoptera; family Eupelmidae; genus Anastatus; species Anastatus disparis. Next base: position 1,901,689 of record JAFFSR010000272.1, on the reverse strand, counting down.
AATTATTTTTATCGATTCGTTTTGAAGAAAACCTTGAAAAACTTAAAAAATAGAGGTTAGGATGGACAATTCAGTTTTTTAAAAACCAAGGTCGAGATACCGCTTGACTTACCAAGTACATAAAATGGCAACCGCTATTGTACCGCTAAGGTATGATACGTTCACCTTAGGAAAGAAGGGACTCAGGATCCAAAATATTGCCTGCGAAGTTCTATTTAACTATCTTCTCCTCAGTTGTTATATTGTTGCGCAGCGACGCACAGCCTACACGGCCTTTATGTTTTCCAGCATCTTTGGATATTACAAAGTGGACGACACTGGTATAAGCATGATAACCACAATAATTTGATGCTGTAACAACATCCTGACCAGCCACTCATAAACAACATCAACCGACAGCTGTCAACGACAGGTCTAGCACCCTACGTAAGAGTATTATCATCGTTTATCCGCGTTTAATTAGATTTTCTTTTGATAATTTTAAAACAATAAGTTTCTTTGCTCGTAATCAGAATCTTGTTTATTTGCGTTGACCGTGTTCTTTTTCTGTTACCGCTTCCTGCGTTTATAAATTAAGTTGGAAATAATTTTTAAAAGTAAATTTAATCACTTCTTATGCTTATTTTTATATAATATTTTTTTTCATTAAGTTTACTTAGGTTTTCTTAGCTTAGTTTTAATTTTAGAGCATTTTAAAATTTTTGAAAAAAATGTTTCTATTTATTAGGCCAATAAAATCTTAAAAACTAATCGATGAATTTACTTCAAATTTTCCATACAATTTAATTTTTCGATCAACTGGTGCGGAAGCTATTTAGAATTGGTTTTCTTAGCGTAGTTTTTTTTTAGAGTCATTTTAAGAATTTTAAAAAACTTTCGATTTTTCATTTTTTTTGTGTTTTACGTAAACTACTCGAAGAATTTGCTTAAAAATTTGTATGAAACTTATTTTTGACTGCCAAAAAAAGAAAAACTTTTGAAAACTGATTTTCTTAGCGCACTTTTAATTTTAAAGCGTTTTTAAAATTTGAAAAAAAAATTTTATTTTTAATTTTTTTCTATTTTACGAAAACCATTTGATAGATTTGCTCCAAAATTTGTGTACAAGTTATTTGTTACTGTCTGAAGAAAACAAGCTTTGGAAAACTAATTTTCTCAGAGCAGTTTTAATTTTAGAGCATTTTGAAAATTTTCAAAAAAATTTTTATTTTCTATTTATCTTTTATTTTGCGTAAACCATAATATAAATTTTCTCCAAAATTCTTGTACAATCCATTCGCTATTGTCTGAAAAAAATAAGCTTTTAAAGACTAATTTTCTTAGAGTGGTTACGATTTTAGAGAATTTTAAAGATTTTAAAAAAAATTTCGATTCTTTATTTCTTACTTTTTTTATTTTACGTAAAGTACTCGAAAGATTTGTTCTAAAATTTGCAGGGAAATCATTTGCAACTGCCAAAAGAGGGGAAATTTTCAAAAATTGTTTTTCATAGGGTAGTTTTAATTTTAGAGCATTTTTAAAATTTTGAAAAAGAAATTTTGAAAAGAAAATGTTATTTATTTAACCAATTAGATCTCGAAAATTACTCGAAGGATTTGCTTCAAATTTCGCATACTATCTATGTTTTTGTATAAGTAGACGGGAAGCTATTGAATATTGGTATTCATAGAGTAGTTTTATTTATAGTCATTTTAAGAATTTAAAAAAAATTTTTGATTTTTTATTTATTTTGTATTTTACGTAAATTACTTGATGAATTTGCTTTGAAATTTGCATTGGAATTATTTGCAACTGCCAAAAGAAGTATGACTTTTAAAAACCGATTTCCTTAGCGTAGTTTTAATTTTAAAAAATTTTTTTAATTTTTCTTTCTAATTTTCATTTTTTATTTTTTTTCTATTTTACGTAAGCTACTCTATCGGTTTGTTCTAAAATTTGTATACAAGTTATTTGCCGCTGTCTTTATAAAACAAGCGTTCAAAAAAATAATTTTCTTAGCGTAGCTCTTTGATTATTTCTTTTGATTTCTGATTTAACGCTTTCACTAACTCTTTTCTTACTTCCTCACTTTCACTCTGTCCTTTTTTCTCAGATTGATCCTCATTTTCACCCTATTTTCATCCGTCCTTGTCTCTCTCTTCCTGTTGACTAATCATTCTCCCACATTCACTAATTTTTCTTGAATAGCAATTGTATTTTATATTGAAAATTATTTGAAAAAATCAAATCAAATAGTTTTAACTCAATGAGCTCTATGAGAAAGCATTGCGCCAAAGCACTTGGCAGCGTTTTTTTTATCAAAAAATCATATCCCGCAGTTTAAAAAAAAAACGTTTTCCGGAGGTGGGGACCTCACCATGTTAGTCATTTCATAATATGTGAAATCACATGTAAAGAATATTCTAATAATCTTTGCATTGTTTTAAACGGACATAAATATTGTGTATTTATTGTTGGATTTTATCATCTTCATATTTAACATTTTCACGATTTTCATTTTAAAAAGTTTGTTTCCATAGTTAAAAAGTTTTATAAGGATCGGAAACATTCAGGAAAGTCTCATTGCGAAAACGGGAAAGATTTATAAGAAAACTCTTAAGACTCTTTTAGTTTTCTTAAAAACTATTATGAATCTTTTCGGTTTTTGGTACCGGACGTTTCCGAACCATTTGAGAATTTCAACTATTTTAACCAGGGTTATTTTTTGGTTGATAATTAACATTTGCTTCACATACTCTAATGTATACACAATCATGGCCTTTATAACCATTTATGAACAAATATTCAACACATGGTACGGTAGAACATACTTCTACGTTTATATGTACATTAAATTGCAATAAAAAGCAAGGATTATAAAGAACAACAGGTCTATTATCTACAACTTTTTCTGTATATTTATTTTTGTAATTTGTTTAAACGCCATCATTTTTACGTCTGTATAATCGATATCCATTGGATTTAAATACTGTTGTATTATTAAATTTTTTTGGAAAAATTTTAGTATATTGTTTCGTATTTTCATTCATACATAGACAATTCATATTCTGCATACCACAAGGACCGTGTATCATAAATTGTTAAACAATATTCTATGATTTGGGATAAATATTTTTATTTAAGATTTTTGCACTTATTATTTTTTGAACTTTTTGTCATAAACTTTTTCTGAAACCCGGCTATGCCCTTTGTATTAAATTTATTTTGTTCAATTGTTGCCATTTCATTATCTAAAACATATAATTTTCCATATTTACGTGCTTTATTTTTATTTGGATGTGACGCATACACATTATGATAAGTTTGTTCATATATTCTCATAATTCCTGGTCTTTTACCCGACAATGTATCAAAATTAGCACCAAAACTTGCAAATGCTAAAGCATTATTGTACAACCTGACATTTCGTCGAAAATCAATACTTTATTCTGTAAATTAAGTTGCTAAAAGCTTCAATCGTTCTGAATGAGGTGGATTTTCTAACAATTCCACTTAAACTTTATGATAACAATTGCAGGAATCTTTGCTTTTAATATATTCGAAAGCTAAATGTTTCGCATCATAGTAGACTTTTCATGCATATAAGGTGAAAGAATTCACTCGCCATCTCTGTTTAATTTGTATCTTTTATTTTAAGTCGACGTTTCGCTCTTGAATAAGATCCTCTTCAGGAAACTAAAAAACAATTAAAATATATAATACAGTACAAGTCACATAGCTGAGTTCCATGATCGCATAGAAAAAAAACAATTATTACAATGATTCTGAAATTCTCGCCACAATAATTTACACCATATCTGTAATGTGTAAAATTGCTTGTAGTTTTTTTAGCAATGACAAAAATGTCAAAAATTTTTCATTATTATGCAAAATAGCATCATTCAAAACTTTTTTATAATTAATTTCATTTTTGTTATTTTATTATTTTTTAATTTTTCTTTATATTTATTCGATTGTTCTTTTTTCATTTTTATATAAGCTCCTCTCTTACGTAAAACCTCATTGATACGTATTTGTTCAAATTTATCAGTACTTTTTTTCATTAATTTCATTTTCATTATCTTATTATTTTCTAATTTTTATTTATCTGGTTGGTGTTTTATTGTTGCATAAGCTTTTATGTAGTTGTTGTTTCATTGTTGTATAAGCTTTTTTTTACGTAAAGCCTCATTGACACGTATTTGTTCCAAATAATTAGTACTCTTTTTCATTAATTTCATTTTTATTATCTTATTATTTTCTAATTTTTGTTTATATTTATGTGGTTGTTTTTTAATTTTTCTATAAGCTTTTTTTTACGTAAAACCTTGAAGCGTTCAATATCATATAAGAGTTCGCTACGAGGATCACTAAATATAGTATTAACCTCAAAAATTTCTTTTTAATCAGTTGCATTTTGCTGATTTATTTTGCTTTTTCCTGGATCCGAGTTACAAAATGCAACTACTGTCGGTTTCCCGATTTCGATGTACCTGTTTCTGGAAATAAGCTGATAACATCTACGTCTTCTTCAATAAAGTCTTGTTGACATGACGATTTTTGCCTTGGGTTTGAATCTTTTGGTCTATTCCCTTGTTGCACTCTTATTTCATTTACCTCATGTGCATTATAAGGTTTTTGGTTATATCCATTCTTATTATGATCCTTATTATAATAATTTGGATTTTTATTCGGATGGCTTTTATTCTTTTCCGTAGAATGTTGCTCATCCTCTTGATCTTGATCATCAAAATCAAATTCAGATAACAGTGCAAAGAATGCAGTTTTATCTTTAATCCATTGTGCACGTATTGCACTTCGAATTCCTCTATCAAAATGACTGCTCAATTGAGTTATTATTTCACAATCATCTCGATGTTGATCTAGTTCTTGCGCTAGATTAAATAGTTCCATTGCATATGCAGATCTATTTGAATTCTTTTTAGGAATGAATTTCCCAAATTCGGTTTTCCTTTTAACTGCTCTCTGTGTATTTTCATTCCAGAATTGCAGCTTGAATCTTTCTTCCAATTCCTCAAAAGTTGTAATATCATTCTCATTGATATTGAACCAACTTTGAGCAATCCCTTCTAAAGCTTGAGAATAAATATATTTAATTTCTTTCTCATTTAATTTAGTGACATCTATTATTATTCTAGCTTCTAGGTCATCTTGATTCTCATCGAGGCATTTTAATTCCTCGGCTACTGCTCTTCTCCATGAGCCAGATTTCCTTATAGCTTCAGGAGAACTTGCATCTGAAAGCTGATTTATTTCATTTAGAAGCTCCTCAGATGTCATCTCATGTAACTTCAGGATTGACCTTCTTTATGACATTTTTAAATTTAATTGTAAATTTAAAAAATTAAAAAATGAGAAGAAATCCTTTTTTGTAATTCAATACAGCTTTGTATTGAATTATATTTACTTTGAATTCACTTTCAAAGTGTTTAAATTTGATTTAAACTCAATGGAAATTTCCTAAGTGGAAACCCACCATTATATTGTATTTCGATAAACTAATACATCTACATGTGCATGTGTGTGCTTACACTTACATGTGAATTTCTTTTGCTTTGCTCTTTATTCTACGATTTAAAATTCGAAGTTTTTAAATATTTACATTTAATTAAATTAATAATTTATTGCAAATTTATTGTTGGAAATAAATTTAATTACTTTATTTTAATTATTTATGCATATAAAATGCAGAAAAAAATTTGTAATGCTTTAAGGTGGATGCAAACCTCCACCCTCCGTATGTAAAGCAAGAGCTGTGCCATTAAGCTAACGTGGCTTATCATGCACTACACGTATTAAGGTGTTCTCATATAGTCTTAATACGTTACTATAGATGTATTAGCTTTATGAGACTATTTATAATTAAATAAATATTTTTTATACTAATTTATTTAATTAATTTTTCATTTCTTATCTCTTTTGGTTTTGACTACGTTAAAGTCATCAAATCTCTCCTCTAATGCCTCTACACGTGCATAATCAGTGCCCTCAAAGAGCCCCCCGTTATACAGAGGTTGCATCTAGTTATTTATACTAGATTCTCTATTTATTGCTGTATGACCTTTAATGCATGTCCTGTCACGGTCGCCAGTTGAAGCGGGCTTGACTTTATGAACATTTATTATTTTCGGTAATATTTTCATTACCAAATTTAAATTTACTTCATTAATTTAATCTATTACATGCATATACAAGGTGCATACAGTAATATTATAAAAGAAAATTACATTTATCGACGATCTCTTCCAGTGCAATACTCTTGGAGATGCGATAGTTTATAATTCTCTTTACGTGTGGAGGAGGAGGTAATGTGATATAAGTTATTATCGACTCCATTGAGTGCAATACTCCAAAGAGTGCGATAATAAACTTTTTTATTATTATGAGATATGTAGAAAAGTGTTTAGATCGACGACATCTTCAAGTGAAATACTCTTAGATGTGCGATAAATAACACTTCTATTTAATGCAAAATGAATAAAGAAATTATCATCGACAACATATCCAAGTGCAATACTCTTCAATGTACGATAATTAATTTCTTTAGTATTTCTATGAAAAATGATAAATGAGATGAGATTAATTATACTTTTCTTAATAACTTTTTGAACACAGTCTCATTTAAATTTGAAATACCTAATCTTTTTATTCAAAAATTAATTATATCTATATATTTTACAACGATTTAAAAGTTACATAGTATTTTAAAACAAAATGCTTAGATCTTACACTTCTGACAGTATAAGATCGAATGAATATAGAATCCATGTTAGATGTTACATGGTTGAATATCTAAAAGATAATGAGAGAGCTTGCTTGGATTCACGCTCTTTTATATTATTCCATAAACCTTCTATGAAGTTCTATTTCTCACTAAAGAATTATATATCAGGAAATAGAATGTTCCATAACATTTATTTTATATGTTTGCCAAAAAAACATTCAGTTAGGATAAATATATTTGTAAAAGAAATATTTTATTTCCTTTACATTCCCAAAGACTATTTTTAATAGTTAATTTTATTATTTATTAATTAAAAAAGCTATACTTTAATTTATATCTTTAAACTTTAACTAGAATAATCATTTTTATACATATTATATAAATAGAATGTTCTATTTATATATACACAATTACTTATATATTTTATTATTAAAAATTAAATATTGATACTAATTTTTCATTAAAAGAAATAGAACATTATATTTCTATAATCATTTTACTATATCTATATATATATATATATATACATTGGAGTTATCTTATCGACCTCAGTAGGTAACTATGAAGTCCTACTTATACCTTTAATGTAATTTAAATTTATTATTACAGAAAATCATTCTATGTTATAAATAATGACAAATTATTTATAAAATATTTATATCAAATTTAATAATTCTATTCCAAATTGATATGAGCCGTTACGACCTCATTGACACATATTTTTTCCAATTAATCAGTACTTGTTTCACTAATTTTTTTATTAATTTTTCTTTATATTTATATGGTTGTTCTTATTTCATTTTTATATCTGTTTTTTCTACGTAAAGCTTTTTTAACAAATTTTTGTTCTAATTTATTAGTATTTTTTTGCTGTATTCTTATAATCTCACTTTTTTCAGCATTTTCTTGATATCCATTTAATTGTTCTTTTACCATTTTCCTATTAAGGAGGTGTAAAATGGACACTGCATCTATACAAATAAATGTTGACTATCTTTCCATTTTATTGCAAAATTTTCGGAAAAGAAATGTATTAGCTTGTAGTATACACCATAAGATTATTCAGTTAAATTTTTATTAAAATTCATTCATTAGTTATTGAGAATTTTGGATCCTAATATTATTAATCAAAATTTTTCGGATTTGTGCCAGAAATTCAAATATCTTAAAAACTAATGGACAATTTTATTTGAAAATTTAAATAAATCTGATGATACATACTACACAAGCTGATACAATTATTTTCTAGAAATTAAGGGGTGTCCTCATACCAGCACAGAGATCTACCTTATCTACATTCGAATTATGCATTTTAATAAAAATTTAACTATTTTTGACTAAAATTCATAGAAGAGGCACATTCTTAACATTCTAAAGAATTTATTGCAACGTTAAAAGACAGAATAAAAGTGAAAATGAAGACAAAAACTGCATAATACGATTATTCATAACTACATTGAAAAGTTAATCGTATTAAGCAGTTTTCGCCTTTATTTTTACCCTTATATTGTCTTTTAACATTGCAATAAATTCTTTGGCATGTTAAGAATGTGTCTCTCCTACAAATTTCAGTCATGAATAGTTGAAATTTTATTAAAATTAATATTTTAAATGAAGATAAGGTAGAACTCTATATCGGTATGAGGATTCCCCTTAAGCGATAAAATAGAAAGACAGTCAATATTTATGAGTATAAGTGTAGTGTCCATCTTAACTCTTCTTGAATCCTGTTATACATAAATCTTCTTTGTCGTCATCTTCTTTTAATTCTTTTTTATCTTGATTTAATTTAATTTTACCAGTTCTAATTTTAATATCGTCATAATTTACATGGATAACATCGAAATCCATTAAATCATTATTCGGCATTAAAAAATTTGTATCTAAAATGTTATTGTTAATTTCCATTGGAGTCGTTTCAGGATTTGATTTCTTTTGTTTACGATACATTTTCATGATCTTTTTTTGTTCTGCTAATAAATGCATTTGTAAGTTTTTCCAAAAAGTTCAAGCTTGACAATATCTAAATTTAATGGTATTTTATTTAAACATAGTTCATGACAAAAAAATTTTCTTATCAAATCCGGTAGATTATCATAATTAATATTTGCATCATTATAATTATGTAAAACAGGGAACATTATTATTTGTCTTGTTGTAAAAATTCTTAATAAACGTAATTGCATTTGAGAATCATCATATTTCGAACAACATATATATAAATAATAAAGTATCGCAACTGCAAAAGCAATTGCGAAAACGCCGCAATCATAATTTGTTTGTGATTTTACTGTTTCGAAAACTATGCTCAATTCTAATTCGTTCGGAAATAATTTGTTTATATAAATTTCATGCTTATTTTGTAAATATTTAAGATTTAAACTGTCGTATATATGAACTACCTTATTATTACAATACATACAAATCCATTGACCTTTTTTAAAATTTCCGGAAAAGAATAATTGTATTAATTCATTATTAATCGGTACCAAATTAATATATCACGGTCTTTAAATTAGTTACGCTGATTGCATATTGAATGAGGTGCACCGCTTTAAAATATTATTGAATTCTAAGATATGAATATCAGTTGACATGGAAGTAGTTTCACTATACAATCCTTGTCCTTTAACAAATAATTTATCTTCCTCACTAAGAGAGTGTCACACCTCCGGATCACGGATTTTGCTCAAACTTCGGGATAAGTTTTCAGATGATAAAATATGAAAAAAGCTAAAGTTATAGTCATAAACACTCAATATTTCCCTAGTTACAGGCAATTGAAAAAAATCACTAAAAAAGTTACTAGATTTTTAACTTCAATCCTTTCGAAATAGTAGTTATGGCATGTAAAAATATTATTTTTTCCCAAAGTTATAGCGTAATTAAGATTGGACCTGAATTTTTATTTAAAAATATCAATTAATAATAAAAGCTGAAATTATGTCCAATTTTTATTACGCTACAACTTTAGGAAAAAATAATATTTTGATATGTTGTAACTACTTTTTCAAAAGGATTCGAGCTCAGTTTTAATTTAAGAAAAGGTTTAATCTTCTAGCTATCAATGCTAAATAACTATATGCGTTTAAAAATCTAGTAACTTTTTTAGTGATTTTCTTCAATTTCCTGTAACTAGGGAAATATTGAGTGTTTATGACTATAACTTTAGCTTTTTTCATATTTTATCATCTGAAAACTTATCCCGAAGTTTGAGCAAAATCCGTGATCCGGAGGTGTGACACTCTCCTAGTCAGTCAAACCCATTATTCAAAATTAGAAATCTTTTAAGAATTCTTATTTGCGTTAAATAAACTATAAAATTTCAACTTTTGAACTATGAAATTCATAGATATAAGAACGCTACAATATCAATGCTTCCCTTACGAAACTCGTAACTTTCAAACATTAAGAAGGGGCCGAACTATCTGTCTTTGTCTAATAGAGTTTTTCATCATTTATGTAAACACTATCCGGTATAACAAGAAAAAAATAGCAGCCCCCGCTAGATATTAGTATAATTAGTAAATTTTGTAATAACAACCAAATTTTTTCACTGCGTAGTTTTTGAATAATTAGAGACCTACCAAAAAAAGATAGGTTATATTCTAGATTGCTGGTAGGTCTCTAATTAGTCAAAAACTATGCGGTAAAAAATTTGGTTGTTATTACAAAATTTACTAATTATACTAATATCTAGCGGGGGCTGCTATTTTTTTTTTGTTATACCGGATAGTGTTTACATAAATGATGAAAAACGCTATTAGACAAAGACAGATAGTTCGGCCCCTTCTTAAGTCGTTTATGTCTAGCCTCAAGGCTCAAAGACTTGACATGAATGTTGAGGCTCGAATTTATAGTCAAATCTCAAACATTATTCTATCTTACTCTTTTACCATAAGAAAAATAAGGACAAAATGATGTTCAAAGATTGAATGTTGACAATAAATTTAAGCCTGAGTATAACTTGAAACTTAAGTATCGTTATTTGAGTATCAGCTGCTTCTTCAATTGAGTATTATCATATGGATATAAATTATTATTAGAAGTATATTAAGATATTTTTACGTCTTATTAATGTTTCTTTAACAAATATACATACGTAACAGATACAAATATTATACATACAAAAAATATCGCACAGAATTGAACATTTCAGATATGGATGTGTGTCACCCATACTTTTTATCCGTATCATAGATAAATGTGCTATATATATATAATGTAACGGAATTTATTACACGTTACAAAAGAAATTAGATTTTAATTCAATTTAATTTTTAGCTAAGTCTCTGTACTTTTGTTAGAATACGGAGCTGTTTGAATTTATATTAAATATGATGAACAGACTCCGGCAAAGCTAGCTAGTATTTTAGATCGATGTGCGACGGAGGATTTTTCTATCAGCTCGTCGCTGCGCGTCTCTCTCTCTCTCTCTCTACTAGGGGTGGTGGCGTTGCCTTATTTATTCATAACTCTCTTTCTTCAGAGCGCTTATGTTCCTCCAAGGGAGGATGGTGTGGTAAGCCTGGTTTGCCAGAATATTTATTCTGTGAAGTCAATTCTAATGACTTGGCCTCACCTGTTTTTGTTGGTGTCGTCTATAGGCCCCCACATGCTCGGTTTCTGTTAAACACAGATTTTATTCCCGACTTAACTTCTTTTATTCATAATTACAGTACTAAGGTTATTCTGGGTGACTTTAACACTAATTTATGTACTGATTCTGATGATTCTGTGTTTCTCAGGAGTTTGATTGCTGAAAATGCTCTCTTTTCTGTGCCATATGGACCAACTCACCACACCTCTACTTCTGATACATGGCTTGACCTGTGCCTTGTTGATGCGAATGACTTGCTGCTTGACTACTGGAAGACTGATGTTCCATTCATCGACGGACATGACTTCATTGCGGCTACTGTTCAGTCATCTCTCTCTAAGCCTTTGCTCAATGACTTCAGCTTTCGTGATTACAGTTCCGTTGATGATGCTGTTCTCCTTGATTACTTTCGTTCACTGAATTGTTCCGTGTGTGTCGGTGATTCCTCCCTGTCAGATCGCCTTGAATGTCTCTATCACCATCTGAATGAGGCAGTTGCACTATTTGTGCCTCTCAGGAGGGTCCGTCAGGGGGGCCGTCGTCGACCGTGGTTTACTGCTGAACATCATCATCTGATACGAGAGAGGGATCGGCTGTACAGACGCTATAAACGCTCAAGACTACATGCTGATTTACTTTGCTACAGGGTTGCTCGTGATCAGGCTCATGAGCGCATTGAATCGGCTAAACTGCTCTACTATCATGACAGACTATCTGGTATCACTGACTCTCGACTGATCTGGAAGGAGCTCAGGAACCTTGGTATATGCTCTGGTGGTGATAGATCCGGTCATACTTTTTCTATTGATGAACTCAATAAATACTTTGGTGGTGTCGCGTTTAATCCTTTGGTACCTTCTATTTCTGCTTACTTACAGTCTTTATCTGTAGATGAACCTTTCATGCCCTTGTTCAATTTCAATGCTGTTACTTTGGATGAGGTTGGTATGGCTATTAGACGTTCTGACTCTCAGGCTAGAGGATTTGACGCTATCCCCCAATCTATCATAAAATCTGCTTTTCCTGTCATTGGCCCTCAGCTCTGTCGCATTTATAATGATTCGCTGCGAGAGTGCGTTTTTCCTTCTTGTTGAAAGACTTCGCTGGTCACTACGATCAACAAGGTCTCTTCCCCGCGCACTATGGGTGATATACGACCCATCTCTTTGTTGTCTTTTATGTCCAAGGTTCTTGAGCGCCTCGTTTATGATCAGTTGTATAATTACTTGACAACTGGACGGTTACTGGACGCTTATCAGACTGGTTTTAGAGCTGGCCACAGCACTCAGACTGCTCTACTTAAATTGACAGAGGACATTAGACTTAATATGGACAGACGGTACGTTACGATGCTCCTGTTATTCGACTTCAGCAAGGCATTCGATACGGTGTGCCATGTCACCTTACTTCGGAAACTACATTCGCTCGATATTTCGCACACCGTTATCAGGTGGATCGGCTCTTATCTCTCTGATCGTCGTCAAGCTGTCATTGATACTGTTGGTAGGTCATCAGATTTTGTCTGTCTTAACACTGGTGTTCCTCAGGGCTCTGTTCTGGGTCCTCTGCTGTTCTCTATCTATATCAATGACATCTCTTCTGCCTTCCATCAGAATGTTCAGCACCTCTTATATGCTGATGATTTGCAGCTGTATGTGCACTTTCCGATTGCTGAGCTTGATCATTATACTTCACTAATGAGTGAACATGCGTCATTGGTCGCAGATTGGGCATCCAGCAATCATCTTAAGTTGAATATCAACAAAACAAAGGCTATCATAATTGGCTCTTATTATTATATCAATATTCTAACCTCCATGCCGTCTACTGGTATCAGCATCAATGGTGAGACAATCGGTTTTGAGTCATCTGTTCGTAATCTGGGTGTGTATCTTGACAGCAAGCTGAACTGGAAGGAGCATATCACACATGTGTGTAACAGGTCGTTCTCTCTCCTCTATCGACTTAATTTCTTTAGACGGAGCACTACTTTTGCTCTACGTAAGCACCTTATTCGTACACTGCTGTTTCCGATTCTTGACTATTGTTGTCTTGTGTTTACTGACCTTTCCACTGAACTCGACCTTAGGCTTCAGAGGGTTATCAACGCTGGTATTCGTTACATCTATGGTGTAGGTAGGCGTGAGCACATCTCTCCTTATAGGCTCTCTCTGGGTTGGTTATCTACTGCAGGTAGAAGGAACTACTTTGCCTCTACTTTTCTTTTCAAAATGTTTTTATCATGCTCACCTTCATATCTATTTTCTAGATATCAGTGGAACTGGCCTGTTAGGGCTCTGAGGGGGGATGTGAGGCCATTGACCATTCCTCATTCTTCCACCGAATACCATCAACGCTCATTCACTGTTTCATCCTCGCGACTATGGAATGAACTTCCATCGTCGCTTAGGACTTCATCTTCACTCTCATCTTTCAAGTTGACCTCTCATGCGCACTTTCTCTCCCAAGAGTTTGGACCTCTGCTCCCAGCTTAAAATTTTCTTTGCTTTTTGTTTTGATTTTTATTTTGTTTGTATTTTTTATTTTTGTAGTTTATTATTACTATTTTTATTTGTATTTAATTTTTTATTTTTATTCTATTGTTTAATCTTTTGTAAACTTTATTTTGTTGTACAACATACTGTACATAAATAAATTAATTATCTATCTATCTATCTCTCTCTCTTACCTGATCGAGAGACGCGATGCCGCTAGCACAGTTCTCCTTATTTTTATTCGGTTTAACTTTCTTAGTTAAACCTATTCAATATTTTATATAGAAAATATATATGTTTTACTATGATAAAAATAAGGACCGCGGAGGCGTCGGGGTAAGCAACAGGTACAGGCTTATTATATGATATGCACATACAGCACAGATAAGATAAATATTTTATATTTAAAGTGAATTTATTAAAAGTAATAAAGAAAAATACAAAATCAAGAATTGAAACGTAAATGATAGGGTAAAAGAAATAATTAACTAATATGACAATATTTGAATTTACAATAAATATATTCTCTAGAAAGAGCTAGCAATAGGGGAGGGCGCGACGCGAACTAAGTTACACTAAAACTCTTGTAATATCACGCACGCACTTTATAACGTAAAGTTTCTATGAGGAAAGAAACCTTACTTTACGAAACTTACAATTACTTACAATATCGTCGAGAAGCTTTTCTTATATCGGAGATGCTACGCTGATCGCTCGCTCGTTGGCCAACGGTTATAACGCTGCAGCAATCCTGGTCGCTGGAGCTAGTCAAAGCGCGCTCTCAAGAAGTCGTCCCTGGACGAATAAAGGCAGTTATATTCCAAAATTAGGATAACACCTTGGGGTTGATAATGCACGTGTCTCACGGTTCGTATAGAAGCACGATTCTTGACACGGAATCCATGCACTAACAAAAGTTATCGACTATTTGCACCTATTGCAATGAGCTCTCAACGGCAGCCGGAAAAGGTCTGACACGCCTCGTGGTCGACTCAGCGTTCTTCCCTTGATGGTCAGTAAGTTACGTATTTCTTCGCATAACTCTAACGGCTTGTATGACCGCGCGCGCGTCGTATATTATCTACTGCTCGCGCAATATTCAAACACGGTAAAATACCGTGACAATATATATATATATATATACACATTGCGATGAGTATGTATTCTCGTCCAGTTCAAATCTCCCGCCTAACACACAAGCTACTAGCTCGGCCGCTGCGCGCGTCGTTTCGCGCAATAGAAAAAACAAGGCTCAGGTATATATAGAGCCGAGAAGCTAGCCGAACCAAGCGGTGTAGACTATGGTCTCTTCTCTCTTTACCTAAGTGAACACACAAGGCTAAGAGAGGAAGAGGCAGATAGTAGCTGGCTGTCTTGGCTTATGGCACACCACAGCCAAAGGCAGGAGTTTCTCTCTCTTGCACATGAGGGTAGACCAAGTGAGCACACAGTTCTACGCTACAGTGCATGAGCAGGCAGTACTAAAGATACGTCAAGTGAGCACTCAGGCTTAAATCTATACTGCCTAGAGCACACACCTTTCCTTCCGTTGCGCCGTTCAATTTAAGGGTGCCGTCTACCCAAAATTTGATATTCTTTTTCACATTCACGAACTAGCTTAATTAAGGGTGCCGTCCACCCATAGATTGTCGCGCCCACGCGTAAGTGAATTATGGAATAAATAAAGGGTGCCGTTCACCCATTATGTTTTTATATTTATTTAAGGACTTCGTCTGCCCGTCGTTATAGATAGTAGGCTTTAGGTGCCATCCATCTATTAGTATTGTAATTATTTAGTCATTAATCTTTTATCTTTTTCTTTTGCACACTGTTGCAGGTATAAGCCACCGACGTATGCTAGACCGTCCAGGCCATTATAAATTTTTTGTTTACTAGATTAAAAACTATTGACAAAGGCAATTTTATTAATTTAATTATTCTTCCATCAAATAGCCGTCAAGTGGCCGAGATCAATAAAAATCAAATTACTTTTGTAAATTATATTTTCATTTGAGGTTAGGTTAGATGACTTGTATTATGTAGAGAAATAGGTTTAGTTTTTATTAACAATTCATTATTATCTTATTATTGTAAGTGAGTTGATTGAGTACAATAAAGCCAAGGTACTCCCAAGCATAACCAAACGTTTTTAACCTGGTTATTCTCCTTTATCTTTCCACTGTCCGTCCCTCCAATTCCTGCCGATCTTACTCTGGCGACTTCTGAAGCGTCTGGCAACAAGAGATTACACGTCTTTTCCTTTCCCAAAAAGAAAAAACGTTACTATATATATACTAGGGGGAGGATACCCCTTAATAATTTCATTAATGTATATTTACATTAATGAAATTATTAGTCAGTAATTAAAACTATAATAATGAAATTTTTACTGATAAAAATTAGTTATAAAATGATTAATTAAATTAATGTTAATTATATATTTGTTCAGACAGATTTCTACACCACCCGAACAGGTACTGTCAATAATACCTTACAATTAATAATTTATAATATAAATTAAATAATAAACGATGTATGGTATTATGGCGCGTTGGTTTTTTTTTTTGTTTTATTTAAAAATATATAAAATCAATATAATAATTTTAAGTTATCTTAAGACATGTTAAAATTAATTAAAATTATTTCATTTTTTTATACGATTATTTAAAATAAAACCATGGTTCCTTTCGCCTGTAGCCCTACACAGACTCTATTTACAATCCATCCTCCACCATCAGTATTACATATTTGAACAGAGTTTTAAAAGTTATTTTATAATTTGTACAATTTGCTATTAAATTATTGTTATATAATAATTTTCCAATTAATATTTATCTCTTTTATATCTTTGTTTAAGTATGTTTATTAGAATAATTATTATAACTTGATATCTTTCAATTAAATATTATTTTAACATGTCTTACAATAATATAGAACAGAAATTTATTTTATTATAACTATCCTAAATTTAAAGTCTAATACCTAATTGAACTCTATGTTTTTAATATTATTATTATTTAAATTTTTTTAATTATTTCTCATATTCGAATATTAATTATTGTTATTATTTTATAATATTTAGTATGTTTAGTTTAGAAACTCAAATTTAATATATTTCATTTTATTTTTTATTAATGTTGGTTTGATTCAAAGTATATATTTTACCATAAATTTCAATATCATTACGATAACTATAATAATATTAATTAATATATTCCATAAATAAAATGATAAGATTAAATAATATAATTTTTTCCTAATTCATAAATTTTAATTTTATTTTTAATATACCTTAATGTTCTTTTATAGTCTTTTGGATGTATAAAATATATATTCATATTGCTTTTTAATATCCTTGACTTTCATGTTAGTATTAAAAAAGATATATTAAAATAATTTTTATAAAATTAATAAAATGTATTTTCATGTTTGTTTCTATTAAAATTACTGATTATGTATTTAATAATAAATGATTTTTAATATCATTTATTAATTTAAAAAATTAATATAATATGATACATAATGATATGAATGTTACTAATGTTTTATAAAATAATTTTTTATTTATTTTTGAAACATTAATACACCTCGAGTGATCTTAATTTTAAGTATTTTAATTTTATGTTAATTTATTTTGTTTTGTCTTATATATAGATTTAAGGTGTGAATGTATTTATTAGCGCGAATGATGGTTGAATGAATGCAGAAAGAATGAGTGATACTGTTTCTTCTTATTAATAGTCATGACATCTTCGGTATCAAGTTTTTATTCTTTTAATTTTATTATTATATTATTTTTTATTATTTATTGTTGCATTATTTTGTCCAATTTTATTTTTATTTGATATCATGACTATGCTTTATGCTTTATTTTTTAAATTGTGTTATTTGATTTTAATTTGATTTTAATTTTATGACTGATAAGTATTTAAGACTGTTTTTATTGTAATTTATGTTTTCATGCTTCCTGCGTGTATTTAGAGTAGTCTGTGATATTGCTTTTATATAGTGACTTACTGATACAGTATTATATATTAATTTTAATATTTGACTATGATATCTTATCATATTATGTGCAATACTTTATACAGAATTATTATTTATTGCTTGATGTATTACACGCCTTTTTGTACTCTTTTACAAAATAAATTAATATCTATCTATCTATCTAACATTTTATTATATTTGAATTCAATTAAAAATGTATAGGTTATAATGGCCCTGTTAAAAAGAATCAGGTGATAAATCACTTGATTTATCAGGTGATTTATCATGCCAAAACATCATGTAACGATTTTTTTGGTTTTTGCGTTTTAAACCATGCCCAGTCAATTCAGAACAATTTTTAAAAATTTTTGAAAATTTTGAACTTAGAAAATTTTTTAGATGATTTGGTTGTAGAAAAAATTAGTCAAAATTTTTCTAAGACCAAACTGTCTAAAAAATTTTCCAAGTTCAAAAATTTTCAAAAACAGTTTTGAATCGACTAAGCATTGTTTGGAACGTATGAAAACCAATAATATAGTTAAGAGCAGGCCGGATTCGCTGTCCTTGTCTAATTGGCATTTTTGTTATTTACTCAAGTTTTAATCGGTGTATCTCCAAATTAAAGGTCGAGCGCAATAGATAATATTATTTTGAACACCTATGCACAAGAAAAAAAATATCTACCGGTTTGCTTGTGAGAAAAGTAAGTAACGCCAAAGTAAAAGTTTATGTTTATAATATTTTCGCGTTACTTACTTTTCTCAAAAACAAACCCGTAGATATTTTTTTTCTTGTGCATAGATGTTCATAATAATAATATCTATTGCGCTCGACCTTTAATTTGAAGATACACTGATTAAAACTTGAGTAAATAACAAACAACTCAATTGTTACTCGGTCGGTATCAGGTTCTACTCCGGTCTACCGTTAAATGCTGTTTTGGCATGATAAATCACCTGAGAAATTAGATAATTTGTCACCTGATTTTTTTCACCAGAAGGACTAATTTTTT
The DNA here is from genome assembly GCA_017163975.1 of Anastatus disparis. Taxonomy (NCBI): domain Eukaryota; kingdom Metazoa; phylum Arthropoda; class Insecta; order Hymenoptera; family Eupelmidae; genus Anastatus; species Anastatus disparis. The sequence goes on along the minus strand of JAFFSR010000272.1, from coordinate 1,882,871 downwards.
TTAACTCACAATGCCATTATCATTATCATAATAATATTAATTCAATTAATTATTAATCGATGTACTTCATAAATAGAATTGTAAAGTATATACTTTCTATTTTATTAAATTTTTTAAATTTCTTTTCTAATATATCCTAATGCAATTAAGTCTTTTTGATGTATGAAATGCATGTTAATATTTCTTTTTAATATATTTAATTAATTTTTTGTTGTTATAAAAGATATTTTAAAAATATTTATTTGAGGTTCATCAAGCTAGGACCGTATCATGTTTTGGGTTCCTTGGTGGTATTTGTTTTATTGCAAATTTTCATGGATGAATACACTCTATGTTTCTAAAATATAATTATCATTGTTACAAGAACAAAAATAATTGCATAAATATAGGCAAAGAAAAAAATTTTTTTTTCTTGAAAAGCTCTTGTGACTATTTACTTATATACGGCACTATACAGCGGACTTCGTAATATGTATACACGCACTCTGAGCGTCTTAGCATTATCACGCATGCGCAGTATATACCAGCTGATTCTCTCGATTCTACGTAAATCAAATATTTTCAACTTTTACACTTAATTTCTCTTTATTTTGATGGCTTACCCTCTTTTTTCTTAATTGCATTGTAATCCTTATTAAAAAATCTACATCCTCCTAGTTTTTTAGAAAAAATCTATGCGTAGAGATGTAATTACGATAACGTTTGTAGTTTCATCATGCGTTTTTCACATAAGGCCTGTGTATAAGAACAATGATTTGACACATTAATTTCTTTGAATTTTGATGGCTTACCTTATATTTTTTTTAAGCAACGAAAAGATGGGAGGCCAGTGAACATTTTTTCAAAGTTTCATAAAAATCCATTCAGTTTAGAAAATAACATTGGAGACTGAGGAGCCTCCTTAATTAATTTTTTTTTTTTTTAGATGATTGATTTTTTATTTATTACTTAAACATATTTTATATTATATTTTATAATACAAAAAAAATTATATTAGCAATACCTAATAAATATCTATAATATATTGTATTATGAGTCGTAATATAATATTCCATTATTGGATCACACATAACTTATACCGAATAATTTTATTTGTCATATTGTTAAACCGAGTTCATTACCAATAAATTTAAAAAAAATATAAAAGCTAGAATAATAATAATAATAAAAAGTAACAATAATATTGATAAATTAATAAATAAACGAATGCAAGAGACAAATAGCACGACGTAAACAAATCAAGCGGTGGCTGAATAAAACAATGAAAGAAAGAAGTACAAGCTGAAGGAAACTAGATCATTACCAATGAATTTTTCAAAAAAAATATAAAAGCTAAAATAATAATACTAATAAAAAAGTAAAAATGATATTGATAAATTAATAAATCAACGAGTGCAGGAGACAAATAACACGATAAGACAAATTCAGGTCAAAGTGGCAGCGGAATGAAACAGTGAAAGAAAGAAAAATACGCTAAAGGAATCAACTCCAATACCAATAAATTTTTCACAAGAAAAATAAATGAGAATAACAATAGTAATAAAAATAAGTAAAAATATTAATAATAAATAAACAAATGCAAGAGACAAATAGCAAACAACTTCAGTTAACCTTAATGAAGAACAAGGCTTGGCGGCCGAATGAATCAGCGAAGGAAGAAGTACAAGCTGAATAGGATGCTAAAAAAAGATATGGGCAGATGGCAAGCTTAGAGTAAGCAAGAAGCCTGACAAAGCTGAACGACTTCACAGAAAACTGTAAAGTTAACATAGAGGAGTATGAAAGAATTTCAGCGAAGCGGTAGGGAAATTAAGTGAAGAATAAAATAGATAAGGCCGTCCCTGAAGAAATACAGAGTGGAGGGAGATTTCCTCCAATTTATGTGAAGCAATTATCCAAAGTCAGTGCAAAATTGCAAATAAAAGCTTTAACGGAGTTCCAATAACAGGAAGCCAAAATGGTAACGGTAGACATTAACTACCAATAAACTTTAAGTTAAACTCTTTCTATTCAAACCGAAATTAGGATTTTCAAAACAGAATCATACAGTGAGGGCCGACTGGCAACCAATTGTATGGCTAAAACTCATAAGAATGTACAAAAAAAAGATACTGCCATTCACAGCAAGCAAAGGTTCTCGAAGTTAGTATGAGAAACACATAGGAAGATTAGAATATAAAATATAAATCAGAGTATAAAAAGCTTTGAGCTTGTGGGCCAGGCTTCTTTAGATCGGACGGCGGGCGGAGCAACAGCTCTCTTCCAGATCAGATGGCAATGGAGCTAACCTCTTTTTCCCGACCAATTTTTTGCTGGCCACGTCGACTTCGTCAAGCAGCCTGGATGTCACCAGATCCAGCAGCAGCCAGCCATTGCCCATCTCCAAAGCCATCAACCTAGGAGACTTTAATCAAGAGTAGAAGAAGTTTTTGTCTAAACTCAAGGAATTTCAGAAACAACCTTAGCAACAAGAATAAAAGGCTGACGTTGTGGGGTAGCAGCGATTAAGACACAAAAATAAAGGTAGAGAGTTTTTCTAAATTTTATATTGTAAATCTCGAGGGAAGAGCATGGCGCAAAAACGGGCGGCTTTTATTTCTCATACGTGAATTAAAGGTAGAGCGTTTTTCTATGGTTGTAATTAAAGTGAAATCCAGTAAATATAATGGAATTGAATGCAATGAAATAATTAATAAATTTGGCATATGGTTACGTAGTTTCCTCCCAGAGCAAAATAGTAAGAAAGAAAAAGAAGGGGACAATAAATGTATGAAGCAAAGCTTCTTGTCTTAATTATGAAAAATAAAAAAATAAATTTGTATAACCCTAGAATTTGCATAAGTGTATAAGTCTACTAATTTATTTAACCCATCCTTGCTGTCTCTTTCTCAGTCTTCCAATCCCGGAGACGTAGCACTCGACAAGAATCAGCGACGTTGAGAACGTTTTTCTGCGAACTTTTATTAAAATAATACATTGGATATACACATTTTTCTTTTGCAGCCTAGGACAAGAATACACTATTTTGGGCTCCATATACAGGACACAAAAATTCATTTTGCGGCCTGAGGACAAAAATAGTACATTATTGACCAAGGATGCATATTGATCATTCTCGGCGAGTGCGAACTTTTGGGGCCGAGCGTAGTGAGGCCTCGAAAGTTGCACGAGCTAGAATGATCAATATGCATCCATGGTCTAATATACTATTTTTTTGTCCCGAGGCCGAGACATTTAAAGTTTTTCCGTAGGACGCAATTTAGTGACACAATGGTCATTTTTCGGCCTAGGGCAAAAAAATATTTTTCTCTATTCTAACTTTAAAATTCCAACACATTCTTATAAAAATTTATAATTTGCTACATGATTTTATCTTTTATATTTATTTCTTTTTAAGACTTTTTATATTAATTTTTTATAATTATTTACTATATTTTTATTTTTATTACAGTACCGAGAATAATTCTGAGCAGGTTATCAAATTTTTGCTCCGACTTTGAAAAAGCGTATCTTCTTCAATTTTGATCCTAGAAAAAATTTTCAAAAATGCATTTTAAAGTATTCTTTAAATGCTTTCTATTTAGCTTACTTACATTTTTTTAACGATATTTAAAAAAAAAATAATCGCTTTGGCAATTTTGAAATTTTTTTCATTTTTGCATTTTTCTTCAATTAGCTGTAGTTTTTTCAATAATTAAGCTAGAAAATATTGGAAAAAAGATTTGGAAAGGGCTCTAAAAATGCTATTCGCAGCTATTTTTACAAAAATTTTTAAATTATTTTTTGTCAAGTTTTAAGCATATAAAGTTATCGATCTAACACTTTTGCAGTTGTAAAAAACACTTCAATAGCAAGTAGAAAATAATCGCTGGTGCAAAACTTTTGATTTCTATGATATAATTTTTGAAAAATTAATTTTTTTGTTGTTTCATACTTTATTATGTTTTATTATTAATAATGAATAGTTATAATTTCCTACTAAAATTAAATCACTACTTCACCAGCGACTATTTTCTACTTGCTATTCAAGTGTTTTTTCAACGGCAAAAGTATTAGATCGATAACTTTATATGCTTAAAACTTGACAAAAAATAATTAAAAAATTTTTGTAAAAATAGCTGCAAATAGCATTTTTTGAGCCAAATATTTTTTCAAATTTTTTCTAGCTCAATTATTTAAAAAACTACAGCTGATTGAAGAAAAATGCAAAAATGAAAAAAATTTTAAAATTGCCAAAGCGATTATTTTTTTTTTAAATATCGTTAAAAAAATGTAAGTAAGCTAAAAAGAAAGCATTTAAAGAATACTTTAAAATGCTTTTTTTAAATTTTTTCTAGGATCAAAATTGAAGAAGATACGCTTTTTCAAAGTCGGAGCAAAAATTTGATAACCTGCTCAGAATTATTGCCCGGTTCTGTTTGTATTATTTTTCAACAAATAGTATATGTGATTCACTCTAACTTAGGCTCTAATTGTTACGATTTTGTTAATTTAAAATTCCTTTTTGCTTCGTCATTGCCATAACATGTTTTTGATTGATTTCAGTTTACAACATAATGATTTATAATTCTACTTTTTATTCATAAAGAATATTTTTTTATTCTCATGCTAAAGGTATTAATGCCATTTTGTCAATAAGAGTTATTTTTCTTATTTCTCATACCATCTCTGCCGAAAATGCGATTTTCGTCCTTATGTGCCTTTGTGGAAACGCCGATTTCCTTGCCAGCTAACTAGATAGCGCGCACACAGGAATGGGAGAAAATCAAAGCCCATGCGTGTGTGTTTTCAAGTGTCATATACAGTGAGTGTGAGTAAGCGCGTATAAGAACGTAGTTAATGCGAAGCGAAAGACAGACTTAAAAGTAAGCACAGAGCAAACAGTCTTTTTTCGTTATAACTATACGTTCCGACTAGTATATCTATCACTTATCACAACAAGTCGCAGCGGACAACGTGCGTATTAAGAAGTGAAAGAGAGAGAGAGAGAGAGAAAGAGAAAAGAAATGCGTGGCCGCGACATTGTAAGGTTACATAGCATGCTGTCGTATAAATGTGCCCGTACACGTTTTATCGTTTGTTTGTTTTTTTTTCGGGCTTTTTAACATCCGTTAATCAACAACACTTGCTTCGCTCGTGTCATAAATGCTAACGAATGTTAAAAAGCCCTTTATGTTTAGCTCGTTATGTTAATAATGTAACAATTTTCGGCAAGCTGGTATAAAATAAAGTATACATTACTTAAGACGAATCTTGTTGATTCTGTCTGGCAGAATACCTCTCCAGTGGGACGAAACCGACAATATTCGTCCCTTATAATGTAATATACTATTAAATTACTTTCATAATTAACTTATAACTCATACTTTTCTAGATAGTTTTTAATGAGTTTGCTTTTATTAATAAAAGCTGAAATCATTTTAAACCGTAAACGACTGTGTCACTGCGTATTCCACTCTTCATTGTATGAAAATTCTATTGTCATATGAAAAGTCTGTTGTTCCTTTCAATTCTGGTCATGATCTGATTAAGCTTAGATTTAAGCTTTCTAGGTCTGAAAGGGTTAATAAATCTTTTGTAACAAGGAACTTTGCTAACTGTAGCATTGATGCACTCAATGCCGCAGTAGGTTCTGGTCTTTCTTCTTCTCCTCCTGCGAGTCTTTCTTATTCGTGTTCTTCTCCTTCGAACTTGTTGTCAAATCTTACATATATTCCTAATTCTAGTTCAGCTGATATTTTGCAATTACCCCAGATTTTGAGTGCTCATACTGCTGGTGCCAGGGTTGATACATTCTCATCTAGTATAGTTGAGGCTTTTGATAACTTTGTGCCTGAAAGGATAATAAAGATCACTAGCAAACATAAACCCTGGGTCAATCATGATATTAGGTTACTCATGAAAAATTATGATAGGTGTTACAAACTAGCTATGAGAACTGGGTTAGATGACGCTTATGCTCGTTTCAAAACACTTAGGAATGAGGTTTCTAATTCTCTTAGTAAATTAAAAAATGACTATATCGCTGATGAACTTTCTTCAGCTTCTATAGTCAAGAGCAAATGGTCTGAATGACGTAAACTGGGCCTGGCTAGTAGTGCTCTGCCATCATCTCTCAAGTATTTCTCTTCATCGGTGCTTTTAAAGCGCTATGCCTCTGTCTCTTCTCAGAGCCCAGCATTAACTGATGCTGATCTTGATCAGGTTCTAGCCATACCGCTTAGAATGGATCTCCCGGTGTTCAACTTTGTTCCAGTTGACTCCTCTAACATAATGAATTTACTTCGTTCATCTAACTCTAAGGCGGTTGGTCCTGATCACATATCAGCTTAGATGCTCAAGATGATTGATGCCACTGTGTCATCAAATTTAGCCTCCATCATAAATGACTCTGTAGCTCATGGCCATTTTCCCGAGACTTAGAAAAAGGCATTTCTTTTACCATTGGCATATCTCATAATTCACCGTCATACTTAGCCTCAAGGTTTTTAAAACAAATTTTTCGTATTCTGACACTAATTCTTTTCTAAATTATTTTTGGGACTCTGTACGCGTATAAAGCATTTTTGTGAGTAAAAAAAATATCCCCTATAGTGCTTTGAAAGCAAAATAATTTGTTTTCTCCGAGATGTAGCTTGTTAATTCAGTAAAAAATTCACAAAAGTGTACTTTTTTTTCGTTTTTTCAATGTTATTGATGGGTCCTCGTCACTACGGGTGCAAGTGAGTTTTACTATGCAAAATGAGAGCTGAAAACCTTTAATTTCATGTTTACACAAGTTTCTAAGTGCTTTCATCACCGAGATATAAGCATCCAAAGTTGGTACAATAATCGAAGTATGAAATCTGTGAACTAACCACTTTATTTATTTTATATGTGAAAAGATCTAGATTAATATTACATAAGTAAAATTTCTAATAAAAGCAAACAATATATTTACAAAAATATAGTACAAAAAAATATATAATATGTTATAAATACATTTTATTAATTTCTTACATCACTCAGTTCTCAGTTTCTTAATCAATTTATTTTTATCAGCACTGGCTAATAAATTATTTTTTTTACACAGGGCGCGTACAGTGGGTACTTTACTCCTTCCCAGCGAAAAGTAAAGTACCCATTGTACGCTGCCTGTGTAAAAAAATCGTATATTCACCATGGGAGTAAATGAAAAATGCCTTAAATCGTATGTTTGTCACCCTCGCCTCCGGCTCGGGTGACAATTTACATACGATTTCAGACATTTTTCGTTTTTACTCCCTAGGTGAATAATATACTATTCACATGCCCCAGCCTAAAGTTCGTACTTCTTTTCCTCTGAACAGAGGAAAAAGTACTGCGTTCAGTCGTCGGTTTTATAATTATGCGCATGCGCGTTTCATATTCCATGATTCTCATGTGTACGCAGTTACTTGCTAAATGTGAATTTCCAGCTTTAATTGCAAACAAGGTTTTTCAAGTTTCATCCCTGTATTTTTTTTGGCGTTCTGCTTTTCTTTTCTTGCTTAACAGTTGTTTACTTTTCTGTTCTATATGCATTCTCAATTCATCGATTTCCTTTCAAACCCCAGTTTTTGCGAGACCAGCATCACGATCTTCGATTTTTAATAATAATGTTTTTTCTAAAAATTCTATCTCTTTCTTAAGAGTATCTTGGGCAGGAGATGTATATTGACGGGTCGTTTTAGAAGCATTGATTGTAGATTCTTCATTGTTATTTTTATTTTCAGTCAAGCTAACACTTTCGCTAGTACCCGTATCCAAGCTGTGTTTACGTTTTTCTCCTTTAAAACAATAAAGTGAATTCACATTAATAAGACTGTAGGAAAATAATACCTTTTTGCACCTCTGAAATTATTTTAGTATCTGAAGGAAGGTGTGAGGTTGATGACGATGGCGATGGCGATAGTGATATTAATAAGGATGATGAAGGATTATTGGAAACACTGACACTGGAAGACTTAAAAGAAATATTCATAAAAAAAATAACGTAGAATTTTTGCTCAGTATTGAAAAGTTAATATTAATGTTCAAAACAAAAATAATATAATCGGTCAAACAAAGAAAATCATAATATTATGTTGTAATTTATTAGAATACCATATAATTTTTATTCAATACAGTGGTTTATAATATTCATGAAAAATTAAATGAGCGAAAAATTAATGTTTGTATATAAAAGCATCCACACAAACAAGTTCTCCTATGTAGATGATTTTATTATAGTGAATTTATGATATCGCGTTTTTTCGTTAATATTTAATACATTTCTTTATTAAATAGAATTAAAAATAAACTAGCAAGAAAAAAATTTACCTTATGGACAAAGTAATTGAGATACTTAGCGTCTTTTTTTGTTTTTTTTTTGTAACAGCTTTGATATTTTTTTTCAACGTTGCCAGGAAATTCACTTTTATTATGTTTAAAACCTTACCACAGTTCGTCACATTATCTTGTACTTTTTGTTTGGAAAAATTATCGGCGTTCAATTTTACGCATCAAATAATTTATTATATAATGACATATTTAATGTTCTATTCTATATTAACTGAAATCGAACTTTGCACACTTGTTTATACGCATAAACCTGTTCTCAAATATATACTCGATCCAGCGACGTGTTATAGACGTGAACAAAACACTGAAGCGTGCGCCAAGCAAGAACGCGGAAAGTGTTGCTTTCTAATCTGCTATCATAATAACGGTGACGACTTTTAGAAAGTGCGACGGAGACAGGAATAAGAAAAACAATAAACCTTGGCATTCTTGCGCGTTATTTGAAATTTTAAATGTAATTTTTCAAACATTGATGCATGATTTCAACATATTAAGCATCATAAAAACCACGTGCCTTTCTGTATCATCCCTCCCCCCCTCACGTAGTCTTAATGTAGCATTTCATGACCCCTACCATCCCCCTCAAATAGGCCATGTGGTTTGTGAACGTTACCTTATACTATCACTAGTCTACTGTCCATTCGTAAATGTGACTGCACTCAGTCGAACAAACCACTTATAATACACTAATCTTAAATTCAAAGCGCTGGTGTTTTCGTGAAGTACTGAATGACTCCTTATCTCGACAAGTATACGGTAATGACTGTATTAAGACCAAATAGCAAACCAAGCCAAGCAAGATGGCTGAACAGCATCAGAACAGGCAACAAAAAATATCAAGGCGCATCTACTTTAGTGTATATATACGCTTATTCCTCAACAGATAAAAGAAGGGAGAGAGTGAAGAGTATAAGTATGCGCGTTGTGAACAATATCTACGCACACATTTATCAATGAAGTGAGAATATAAAAGAAATAAGAAAAAGAGAGAGAGAGAGAGAGCAAAGAATATATATACAAGCATCAACTGTAGTATATACAACGCGCATCTACTTTAGTCTATATAGACGCTCATTTTTAAACAGAGTAGGGCTTGGAAAAAGAACAGGTGGACAATGAGAAAAAGAGAGTGAAAACTGGATTTTTATGACTAGATGGCGGCGCAACCTCACAACTACGTTAAAAGTCAAAATGTATTACATACACTAAGTTTAGTCTTGTTTTGCCACTGCAGCAGGCCTTTGCAGGCTAGAAGAATAACGCGAGAGAAGAAGGTGGACATAAGTGTTCTTATGTACAGCTTATTCTCTTTTATTTCCATTCTCTCGCGTTATTCTTTTAGCCTACAAAGCTCTTAACGGCTATAAATCGCTTGCGATATGCGGGCGTATTCCATAAATTGTACGTACGCATCAACGTTCATTCCTTAACTTCCAAATGTTCACTTAATTTTGCGACGTTTCAAAACAAAAGCTTTGAATAGTTTAATAAAAGCTATAAAGATGCACATTTTGCACATACCTTTTCTACACTTTAAAACCGTCTGCGAAGTTTTAGGACGTTTCGTAACTAGTTTTCAAAAAACGTCTACCACGCGATATTAACGTATATATATATATATATATATATATATATATATATATATATATATATATATATATATATATATATAATTTACCTTATTTAAAATTATTTCATTTGCTAATATAAGTTCTTCTAACTCCATGTTTACATCATTTAATACTTTAATAAATTCCAATCGTTTTACTTTTAATATATATGTAATATCTATAAAATTTTTTCTATATATATATATATATATATATATATATATATATATATATATATAAATATACATGAATATTTTCATATGTGTATATGCATATAATATATTATTATAATTGCTTTTACTATTTTCTTCTATTTGTTCAATAATTTCTAGTTTTGTTCCTCTTTCACAATTCACATATTCATTTTCTAATTTATTTAATAAAACGTCTAATTTTTACTATCCATGCGTTATTGTTCTGATGTATTCTGATTCGTTTTTTTTATGTTTTTGTGCAAAAGAATTTTTTAAATACCCTTTTATTTCTGAAAAATAAAAAATTATTTATATTATGATATATTTTTTTTTTCAATAATATTTAATTACTTATTTATCCAGGTCTTAATTTTATTTCTTCAAAATTTATTTTAATTGGTTTGTTATTTTTCAATATGTTGTATTTTCCTAAATGAATAATATTCGAATAATATTTTAATGTTAAGGGTAATCCTCATACCGACATAGAGTTTTACCTTACCTACATTTAAATTAGGAATTATAATAAAAATTTAACTATTCATGACTGAAATTCGTAGGAGAGGCACATTCCTAACATGCCAAAGAATTTATTGCAACGTTAAAAAACAATATAAGGGTAAAAATAAAGGCAAAAACTGTTTAATATGATTAACTTTTAAATGTAGTTATGAATAATCGTATTATGCAGTCTTTGTCTTCATTTTCACTTTTATTCTGTCTTTTAACATTACAATAAATTCTGTAGAGTGTTGAGAATGTGCCTCTTCTATGAATTTTAGTCAAAAATATTTAAATTTTTATTAGAATGCATTATTTAAATATAGATAAGGTAGATCTCTGTGCCGGTATGAGGACACCTTTTAAGTCATATATATTTTATCCTTTTGCTTTTGATACATTAACATTCTCGAATAATATTTTCTGAAATATTAAAAAATGTTTAATATTATGTTGTGTAACGGGGAATATATTTAAACAAATAAAATCAAATATATTTGTGGGCTTTCATGTGTACTTACTTTAAGTACACATGCACTTACCGTTAAGTAACTGATTCTCGGTTTATAGTCGATCAGCCTACTTTATTACAGCTGATCTGCTTCGACTATCTATTACTGACGAGAAAATCAATTGAACAATATTTAATACTATTGCAGAACTTCGCTTAGAATTTCTGCCTTCCGGACGTCTGGTACGACGAAACCCACGGAGTGTACCCGAGAACTCTATTAAATACCGTTGATCAAGAGAGTTAGGCAATCATCAAGAATTACTTTAACTTTACTTTACTTTATTATAAGCACTAAATAAATTTAATACAAAGAAATAAAATTATAAAAATATTAATTCGCAAGTAAGACTTGATAAATTTAATTATGAGAAACAACTGAGAATATAAGCTAATCTATACTACCTAACACCGGCGCACACAACGGTCTTCATCGCCACGCGTATATCGCAAATAAATATTAGAAATATCGCACTAGTCTGCAGACTTACATTTTTCATGATTCGATGCGTGTAGAGCCTTCTCACAGTTGCCTTCACGTAACAAACAACCCAGGGTATAGCTTAAAGCGGCACCGTAGATATGCGGTGCAGCCTACTGTTCTTCTCGCTCTTACTGAAAGGCCAATCAGCTTCTCGCTTGACGCTGCAGTGGACACACTTAACCCTGGCTTTCAAGAAAAAGATGACCATAAAGAATCGGCACTTCTTACGAGCTGACGCTCGAGCACAAATAACTTGTCAAGATGGCAGCCTAACTCTGTCTACCCGACCCGTTCGCTTTCCTCTCTTGCCTAAGTCTACCCGTCATGCATTGCGCGCGCTTCTTTCTACAGTCATCCATCCAAGCCGCTGACACAGACTCTCTCTGTCTCACTCTTATACTCGCACATGAAGCATCGAAACATACGTTGTACTGTGCGACTAACAACGAGGACAGATATTTGCGCATACTATCACACAGTATACGCGTAATTCGCTATCCTCGTTACTGTTGTAATTATATTGATAATATTGTATATTATAAAAATTTACTTCGTTTAATTTTAGATTTTTTTTTAATTTTTCAATATTTTTATCATAAATATTGCATTGAATTCTGAATCCTTCAGAATTATTTATTATGAATATCAAAATCCTGAAATCAGTTTGTTTTTGTTTGCTAACAAAAGTTTGTTCTTCGGAAATTTCTTCAATATATGCAACCAGAGATCTATTATATGTAATCAAAAATATTTATAACATATATTATATTTTTTATTTTTTTAATAAAGTTTTTAATACATTCGTTGATTGATCTCCTATTACAATTTTAGTTTTTAAAAAATTCCGTTGACGAAAACGGTATTTTTTTTCTTTTTTTGAAATATGATCTTAGTATTTATCATCGCTTTTTCTTTTTAAATTTTTATCACTCATATTAATTCTATAAATAAATTATTTAATAATTTAATGAATGTTAATGATAAATAAGTTAATTATACATTTCTTATAATGTATTTTTTTTTTAAAAAAGTATTATATAAATATAAAAGTAATTAAATATTATAATTAAGATATTATTTTTATATATTTATTGTATTAATTTTTTCAATGTTATTAATATATTTATTGCTAAATTAATATGATAATACTTATTATATTATATATAGTGTAATTTAATATTTTTTAATATTATTAAGTTATATTATTTATAACTTATGTATAATTTACTATATACATATATATTTTATTAATAATTTTTCAATTTTCTACTTTAAATTAAAATTTTTTTAATTTAAAATATACGCAGTTATATTTTTTTTGTAATTACTTTTTAATTATTATTGAATGGGCCATGTACAAATTACGTGAGGATATTTTCATTACATATGACTTTTCTTTACTTCCATGTAAAGGTCTATATTTTTTTTTTTTTAATTTTGACCCCCTACTTTATGTAACGTTTTGTTAATTAAGTGGGGCTAGAATAATAAAAATTACATTTGAGAACAAATTTTTTTTATCATAGAATTTTTTTATTTATTAATAAATGAATATGATAATCGTTAGTTTTAAATCGTAATTTCATAATCTCAAAATTTTTTCATTTATTAATGAATGAATATGATAATCGTCAGTTTAAAATTGTAATTTCTAATCTCAAAATTATAGTGTTCATAAAAAATCATATGTATTAATACTTATTTCCGTATCATTAGTCTTCTTTGTGTTTATTTATTTAAAATTATGCAGGGACAATATTCTTATAGTAATATAAACTACCATGTGAATATATATATAAATATATAAATACATGTGAGGACATATAGACTTATATAAATGATGTATTATTATACATAATAAAGTATATATAATTGTACATAATCTATGTATAATTGTACATAATCCGTGTATAATTATATATGAATATAAAGGTGAACTCTTGTAAAATATTTTTGAACCTCCTTTTCCATCTATGTAAGAGATTATAAGTTATTTGGACACTCTTTGTCCCCCTATCAACCTTACGTAATTTGTACACGGGTCTAAAATTAATATTAAAAATTATAAACTTTTCGATTTTAATAATAACTGCAATAGATAAAATTTTTATATTTAAATTAAGAGCAGGCTGGATTCGCTGTTTTTTTCTAATTGAGATTTTTGTTATTTACTCAAGTATTAATCGGCGTATCTGCAAATCAAAGGCTAATATAATAATAATTCAAAATGATATCTATCGCACTCAACTTTTGACGATACATCGATTAATACTTGAGTAAATAAAGAAAACGCAATTGTTACTCGGTCGGTATTAGATTGTACTCCAGTTTGGTCTTAAAAGAAGAATATGGTAGCACGATGAGTTAAATTTTAAAAATTGAAATGTATTAATTAATTATATAGTAAAAATAATTAATAATCATTTGTTATTATTTTTATTTTATACAATTATTAAAAACCTTGTAAATTTAAATACAAGATTTATATTCATTTCGCTAATTAATAAATATTTATATTTTTAATATAAGTTAAAATAATTCGTTCGTATAATGATTGTTACATAAATATTGTTTCTAATTCCATAAAATGTTGCTGAAAAATATTTATTAAGAGGAGGTCACGTATCTCTGTCCTTTTCTAATGAAAGAATTGAGTTTTCTTACAGAAACTAATATCTTTAGCAAAAAATGAAGAGAAAGCCGCATCTTGTATCAAAAAAAGCAATATTTTCTTTGATAAGAAAGAATTAATTTTATTGCTTACTTTTCAAGAAAACCTTGAAAAACTTAAATCATAGAGGATAGGGTGGACGATTTGGTTTTTCAAGGTTTTCTTGAGAACGAAGCAATAAAACTAATTTTTTCTTATCAAAGAAAATATTGCTTTTTTTGATACAAGATGCGGCTTTCTCTTCATTTTATGCTAAAGTTATTAGTTCTTGTAAAAAAATTATTTCTTTGATTAGAAAAGGACTTGAGTAAAATATTTCTGAAATATTTTTAAACTGTAATATTTATTCATTCAATATTATGATAAAAACTTTTCAATGGATATCTTAGAAATATTTTTAAAATATATCATGAAATGTTTTGATGCAATATTTTTAATATATGTCAAGAAATATTTATTATATATTTTCGAAAGATTTCGTGAAATTTAATTATGAATTTTGTAAAATTTAATTGCAAAATCTATTAAATAATTTGAAAACTTTACATGAAATGTTTCTTGAAACATTACATGTAAGGTTTCCATTTGTTATAATTAATGTCAAATAGACAAAAAAGCAAGGAAAAAAATTTAAAACTTGTTTTTCTGTTATATAATGGCGTTACTAATATGCGATGTACTTCTATATTTATATATATTAATGTTTTCATCTGTATATATAGATAAACATAAAATGTTATAAAAATCCGTCAAAATTAAAAATACTTTTTTATAAGCGTTTTTTCTTTATCGATAATATGTATATTAAAAAAACGTTGCTAAGTGCTTTAGTGCAATGCTTTCTCATAGAGCATATTAAGTTTGAGAAATTTGATTTTATTTTTTAAAATGTGGTTTTAATGTAAATATTCTTACCAACTGCATCAAAGACTGATTTAAGATCTAAGGAAATTATATATTTAAAAAAAGTATATGTTTTTTACAATGTGGTTTAATGTAAATATTCGTATCAACTGTATCAAAGACTGACTTAAGAGCATGACGAAGCTGTCCGCCTTCTAATAATATTCCCAATCTTAACTTATGAATAAACGATGCGTTTAATCGAGTTTCTTTGCTACAAAGAAAAAATTTGTAAGATTAAACTCTAGTGCGGACAACTCAAGAAATCCACCAAAATATTACACATACAAAGTTATAATAAAAACTTTCAATATGTTGTATTTTAAGGTTAGGTTTGTCGAGTTTGATATCTAATTTCCAATCCAAGCTCATAAAAAAATAACAAGTCCAAATGATTTTTTATTTTAACAAAAATTATTGTATAAATATAGCTTTAGTGCGGACAAGTCATTATATTTGTTTAATTTAAGAATTTAAAAAGATATTGATAAAATAAAAAAAGCAAAACTCGATTGCTGCAGCTCCGACATGCCGTTAAGATCTAAGGAAATTATAGATTTGAAAAAAGTATATGTTTTTCACAATTCTTTTTAAAAACTTGAAAAAGACAACAAAATGAATTGATTAAAACAAACATTTAGCTATGTATTCATTGTATTTCAATGTAACATATTTCATACAGTGATTGGTTAAGGATTTTTTTATAAGTGTGTGTATGTATGTACGTTAATATAGGATACATAGGGTATATCATGTAGGGTCGTATTCTACAATTGCGTCACGAGTGACATAGATCTAAAGACACATTTTGAGCTTATGCCATTTGTTAGACATAGAATAAGCTCCTACAAAAAGTAAAGATAAAAAGAAAGTATAAGGTTGCAGGCAAAGGAGTAGAATAGAGACTGCCGAATAGAGGATGTGTAATAGAAACAACCAATCATCGCTAATCGGCAAGTTTCATGCGGAGAGTAAAATTCTATTCTCTATTCCACTGTGGAATAGAATAGCGAATAGCTATACGAAGTAGATACATTGACATTTTTTTAAAAATTTGATGGCAATATATTATTAATGTAAAAAATGAAATATGATCATAATTTGAGCGCTTTGTATTAACTACAACTTTAAAAGAGGTTATTTTTATTTTTACGCAACCCAATATGCATGCATCTTCTTTCCATTCCACAGATTTCTCGCCTCCTATGGTCACATGGAGAGAAAAAATAGTAGAATATGCGGTAGAATAGACAAAAAAAATTTGAAATTATTAATAAAAAACAAAAATATATTTTTATATTATTGACATTATCTTCAAATAACTAATTAATTTATCATTACGCATTTTTTCTATGATTAAGGATGTATTTTTTTATTTAAAAAATTATATAGCTTTCAGTAAAAGACATTTTGTCTATTTTATTCTATTCGGAGGATTTCCATGACGTCCATGTGACCGTAAGGGAAAAAAATTTTTGGAATAGAAAGTGGGGAATAAAATTGATTGGTTGTTTCTATTACGCATCCTCTATTCGGCAGTCTCTATTCTACTCATCGGCCTGCGCGTTAATCACATTATATGTATATATATATATATATATATATATATATATATATATATATATATTCATTGGTTTTGACTGTATATGAGTATATTTCGTTTTTATATACAATAAAAAATATGTGTACTCATCGTTACATATTTCTTTTCTTTAAGGGAAATCGTATAAATAGTGACATGTATTGAATTTTATGTTTATTTACAACAGTAAGCATCTATCTCTCTCAAATTTCATACTTAACCTAAATTATATTACAAATAAATTTTATACATTTTAAAATTTATTTATTTAATTTTATAATTTTTAAATTTTATATCATTATTGTAATTAGGTGTTACGTTTTCACGTTATTGATTTATTATATTGTGGGTATCTTTTTATCACGACTAAGCTTGGTAAATCCAAGTAGTCAATTTGTGTGAAGGTAATTAATTTAATAAGACGACAATTAAGATAAACTGATTGATTTATTATTACGTCAATCGCGAGAGAGAGAAATGTCTACTGTACTACTGGTGTAAAATCGTTGATACGTCCTCGCTGTGCTGATCGTGGGTTCGTGCTTCTCTATACTGTGGTCGGGTTCTAGCAGTCTACATCTTTTTTGGTGCTCTAGTGCCTCGTAGCCTAGTAGGCCGCGGCGTGGTTCGCCCGGTCGTATTTATACTTGCTGGTTCGTTGTTTCCCACTTCTCTATTCTTCTAGAAGTTTCTACCTCGTGGCTTCTGTTTTTCCATGCTTTACTTTGTTCGTTCTTTACAGGTTTTAACTTGTCGGCTAGTTCGTCATCATTTCTTTCGATCACGAGTTGTTGCTAGCTAGTTTCAGACGTCTAGTCAGCGCTTTCTTACTGGCTTATTCATTTAGTTTAATATATTTCTTACACTTCTACGTTTTATTATTTTCTAGAATATTCCACCCGTAACACGTCTAAGGCCGTGGTATCGAAGTCCTCGTCAATTGATAACCTATACTGAAAAAATTTTTTTTTTACTATCTACAATTATTAAGTATGCCTAATCTACATATTTATATGTAACTGTTACAATCTCTTGTATAGAATTGTGTAGTGTACCTAAAGATTACAAATCTATCCTCTAGTTAAGTAAATAAGAATACAAATCTTTTCGTTCAATACATGCATAATTTTGATATCAATGGCTCCATCTCTTGGTTGCCTTGCATACTAAAGAGTATAGCTGAATAAGTACGTTAAAATGGCCTGTCCTTCGATTTTTTTAGAATTTAGCCTGTTTATTTATCAACTAGATTTAATCAAATTCTTTGTAAATGAAAATAATATTTAACAGTAGACTAAAATACCTTTATTTTAAGCTTTTATGAGCTCATTTTGCTTTAGCTATAGTCCCATAATCATTCGATGAACTCTTGTCCTTATAATGGCTCCACCGTAAGATTTGACCTAAACCGCTGGATGGATCTGACTTTTCCAAACTGATTTAACTTCAGTATTGGCATCATTCTCGCGTAAATGAGGAAATTCCTAAAAAACAAAAAATTTTTTAGTTTTCAACAAAAAATATTAATTTATTAAATAAATTTTTATTTTTTTACCTTATTTTTGGATTTTTTAACAACTTTTAGTCATTCAATTTCAAAACCCTCCATTCACGCGAGAATGATGCTAATACTGAAGTTAAATCAATTTGGAAAAGTCAGATCCATCCAGCGGTTCAGCTCAAATCTTACGGGGCAGCACCTAAAATTTTTAAAATTCACTATTCGAGAAAAATAGCTTTAAAGTTTTGAATTATTATATCTTAAAATTATTAATGCTATACTTATCTTTTATAGAATAATTTTTTCCTGGTATCTCTTATTTATATTAACCTTCAATATAAAAAAGAGATACCAGCCAAAAGAACCTTGTTATTCGGCTCGATCAAGCTGGAATGCAAAAAGATATGTTATTAAAATAATCAATAAAAATAATCTTTCTTATTATATTTTGTCAGTACTCACCCTTATTCACCAATGAAACTATGTATTTGTTGTAAGAATCAACAAATACATAGTTACTTGTTACTCTGATGGTTGTTAGAATCACTCGTACTAACCTTGAATCAGCTGGAAACTAAGAAATAATATTTAATATGGAGGAATCATTTTATATTTTATAATTCAAATTCAAAATAAAGAAATAAAATCTAGATTTAAAATTTATATTTTGATTAATATTAATATTTATAAATAGAATTTATATCTAAATATGTAATAATAATTAGAATTATACACTTACAAGAATTTAATATGCACCCGGTGTATAGAAATCCATCACACCTATTCGTACTTTTCTTTTCAGAGTATGTGCTTCTTTCAAATGAGACTAACTTGATCACTCTACATTGAATTATCTTCTATCATTCAAAGTCCTGATCCACTCGACAGATACATTTCCAAGTTCGATGTTCAATTTCTTCAACATCTTGAGAAAATTATATCAAGATCAGCACTATTAGGGGAAGTCGATTCAAGTTATTTTTTAACAGCTTTAGATGTAGAACCTTTTGCCACTTGTTCGTATACTTTTGTTATTTAACAACTTATAGCACTGAACTCTGACTGGGCAACTGGCTTTGATAAACCTATTAAACTACAAAAACTAGACAAACTTGCAAGTCCATGGCCAAGTACACGAACAGCAAGAAAATTATATCTGTTAACTTTATACGTATTGTCCATAGCACTTTCTCTCTTGTTAGAGTTTACAGTTGCTTATTCATCACAAAAATCACAAATCATATTAATTTTGAATCCTTATCCTCCAAAAGAGGTTTCAATAAATTTCATCTTATGATGGCACACACTGCAACACAATTTTTCCAACATAGAAGATAGAACGTTGGTATCAACATTTCTATCATTTGCCCTGGAACTTGGAAATTCTATTCTTTTTAGTTTAGAAAAAGAAGTAAAGGGTCTACTTCTCTCAGCTTTAGAAGAATTTTTTTCACTTTTACTAAGAAATTTCCTTGGCCTCTTTTTAGATCTTTCTGTAGATCGTTTTCTATCTTGATGTTGGTTATGAAATCTGCCTCTGGTATCTCTTTCATTATTTGACATTTTTGAGGTTCGTATTCTTAATGTCAATTTAAGCTTTTTACACTTCAAATACACTTTCTATTAAGATAAAAGTAGAATTTCAGGCGCACATGAAAAAATATGAAATAACTCGCGAACGTGTAATTTACTAAAAATTAATAATTTTACGTAAATTAAACCACAAAACCTACTAATAATTTTTTAAATGCACTTTAAGTAAACAAACTCACTACAAACTGACTAAACAAATAGCTGAGACTGACTGTCATGTAGCGAAATGATACGAGCAGAAAGCGCGAACGCGTGAAATCCAAATTGATAAAAAATTACACGAATAACTATGTGCCACTTGTTTCCTTACAAAATCAAAACGGAATAAAATATGGATGTAAAACTTTTCAGAACTTAAATCAAGATAAATATTTTGTTAAAATTAAAAAAATAAACTTTTTTTTTCAATTAAACCTAAAAAAAAATCAATAAAAATTAAAAAAATTCTATTTAAAATATTTCTTAACATTTTTTTAATTTGTAAAAATTATATCATTATAGACTTAATAAATAAAAACAAAATTAAATCTCTTAAAAAAAACTTTTTGGAGATTAATTAATGATTTATGAATTATTGAATCAAGTAATAAAAAAATAAGTTCTTATAGTGTTTTAATAAGATCAGCTAAAAATTTGAGAAAAATCTCAAAATAGCAAAATTAATAAAAAAATCAATTAAAAGTTTATTCTACTAATTTCTTCATAAAAACGGAACTAAATGAGAAAGAGTAAAAAAACTTGTTGGAGCTTATTCTACAGTAAATTTCCTATAAAAAAAAGCAATAAACCCAAATTCGATGGTGGGACCGAAAAAAAGGTGTTTTGTGCCCTTAATGTTTATTGAAAACATCATTTTTTTTTCAAAAATGCTATATCATTAATGACATAAAAACTCACATTTTCAATATTTGACGCAGTGCTTTTGATGTTAAGCTAAACACTAACCTTTAAAATAAGTTATCTACCAAGAAATTCCTTTAGATATAATGGTAAGTCACGTTTCTGTTGAATAAGTGAGAGTATATGCGCGAAAAAAATAAAATAAAAAACGTTGTAAACTGCCTTAGCGCAGTGTTTTAGAGTACTTTAAGTTCGAGTAATTAGACTTTATTTTTTTAAATGTAATTCTAATATAAAAAATGATTTACCAGTAATATTTCCTAATATTTTTATAAAGTTCATCTTAATAAAGTTTCATAATTAAATTTGGCATTAAAAAAAAATAATAATATAATGAAAAAAAAGCTTATTTGATAAATGAAAAAACAAATCAATAGATCGTGCAAATTTTGGAACGTATCTATCGAGTACTTCACGTAAAATAAAAAAAAGGAAAAAAAATCAAAATCATTTTAGTTCTTTATTTATAAAAATTATTTAATGACAATTAATTAGTTTATTATAAAATATAAAATTATTTAAAAATTTCAAAAACACTTATGTCGATATAGTTATTTTCTTGTTCTGAAAATAAAATAATGAGAATATTTAATTTTCAGTCATATGCAGTAGGCTAGAACCACTAAACATATCGTCGGATTGGCGGAAAAACATCATAACTCAGCTAAACTCTTAAAAACGTAACAACTTGGTTTTGTTCACGAAAAGGTTCGTTTTGTTTTGTTAACTACTTTCCACCCTTTAAAAAAATCTGAAAAAATTTATGGTACTAAATTCAAATAAAAAGAAATCTTTGAGGTAAACTTAAAAAAAAATCCAAACAATAGTTTGTTTTCTACGCAACTTAGAAATGTTCAAACCCATTTTTAGGTTATGTTTTGGTTTTAAAACCCTCTAAAAATAATAAGCTTATGTTCGCATTATGATTCCCTTTAATCTCGATTTCGAATCACCCAAATCGGTTAAAAATTCGCAGAAATATGCTTAAAAAACTGAAAATCACATTTTCTGAGGTTAGGAAGCCAATTTTGAGTTTAGCGAGCTGTAACTTTCAGGATCGGAGTTTTTTGACATGATTAATAAATAGGCCAAATTCTAAAAAAATCGAAGGACAGGCCATTTTAACGTACTTATCCAGCTATACTCTTTGTAAATTGATTGGTAAATGACTGTGGAGTCTCATATTTAAGGTGCTTTTTCACTTGTCATTATTATAAGTTATTAACTACGTGAAATTCAGATCTGTATTATTATGCTGTTTCTCCACTTGCTGGAAATTATTCACTAAGTTATTGATGGACCAACATCTTTATAGCATACATGCTATGCTGCTATTTCACTACCATATTTAATACTACAGCACTACTGTTTCTTTGAGCGCTACAATTTTGTTTTCCTGGATTTCTTGAATTTTGATAATTCATTCTATTTGTTTAAATGGATATGCAGCAATTTAATGATATTCTTACTACGATACTTGAGAAGACGAGTAAGCTGGATAAATTGGACTCAATGGTATCCTCTGTTTCCAATGTGAGCAGTCTGCTTACTGTGCTATCTCACAAATTTTCTGTTCTTAAGTCGATAGTTAGTGCACTTTCTACTGCATTTGACAGGAGAATTACTGACAATGAAGCCAGACTTGACCAGGTCTGTCACGAACAGGGAAGAAGAGGGAGTCGTGAAGGCGAGAGTTAAGAGTGTGCTTGCTACTACTACCAATACAACAATATCTGGAACAGATTCTGCTATTAATATGGATCATTTAAGAACTCTATCACAGCGATGTGATGCTTTGAAAGAACAGCAGCTTCGTATTGAAAGGACTTCTGACTTGGTACTGGGTGGTCTTGTGCCATCGGAATTTTCTAATGTTAAGGCAGGTGCATCTGTTATTTTTTCTACTTTGGATGCTAGTTTCTCAATTGAGGATATAGATTCTGTTTAGCCACTAAGACGTTCGGTTCCTGACTCTTTCACCTCAACTTCTTCTACTACTGCTGTTATTCATGCTAGTACATCATCTGAAGTGATGTCCCCATCAACACGGCAGCGTGATTGCCGCTTCTCAACTGTGCCACTGCTTGTAACAGTAAAGAGTCCTGCACTTGCACGTAGGGTTATAGCTGCTAAGATTAAGGCTAGGAGACTTTATACTTCTCAGGTTGATGAGAATCTTCTTTCTGGAGCTAAATGCGTCGCTGCTCTTTCGCCCTCGTTAATCAACATCAACGAATTCCTTCCTTCCTCACTGCATCAACTGAAGTCGAAAGTGCTTACAAAAGCGAAGAGCAAGAAACTAAATTTTCTTTCATTCGTGAAGAATAGAAGAATTTTTGTGAGAAGAAAAAATTAAGATGCTTTTACGCGAGTTGCTTCTGTCGAGGACCTAGATGCTTTTTTAGCCAAGGTGATGCTGGTCGGCGTCAGTCCAGCACCGTAGCTTCTAGTACTGGGGTAAGTCCACTCTCTCCTTCATTCCCCTCTAATACATCACTTTCTACTAATAACCCTGCTTCATCACTCATTAATAATTATTTCACTGCAATGGGTGGTCTCAGAGTTTGTCATTTCAATGCTAACTCTATTAGAGCACACATTGAGATGATAAGACTCTTTCTGGCTTCTCACCCTTACTTCAATGTTATAGCTGTAAATGAGTCCAAGCTGTGCCAGTTTGTCGTGACTCTCTGATAGAGCTTGATGACTACGTGTTTCACAGGCAGGATCGTAACACAAGAAGCGGTGGTGTTGCTTTATATATTCACAACTCTATTGCTTCGCGGCGCCTTTGTTCTTCTTCTGGTAAATGAAGTGGTAAGCCTGGTCTTCCCGAATATCTGTTTTGTGAGGTTAATTCTCTGGACTTTGCTTCACCTATCTTTGTTGGTGTAGTCTACAGGCCGCCACATGCTCCCTTCTTGGCCAACACAGATTTCATACCTGATTTAACATCGTATATGCACAATTATAGTTCGAAAATCATCCTTGGTGATTTTAACACTAACTTGTGCGTTGATTCTGATGACTCTAAGTTTCTTAAAGGTCTGATTACTGAGAATGCACTTTTCTTGGTTCCTTATGGCACAACTCATCATACTTATTCTTCTGACACCTGGCTTGATTTGTGCCTTGTCGATGCCAACGAAATTGTACTTGACTTCTGGAAGACTGATATACCATTCATTGACGGATACGATTTCATAGCTGCGACTGTTAAGTCCTCTCTCTCTAAACCTATGCTTTAAGACTTTACCTTCCTGGATTATAAGTCTGTTGATGATGTTGCACTCCTTCAGTTTTTTCGCTCTTTAAGGTGCGACACGTGTGATGGTGATTCCTCTCTTTCTGCTCGCCTTGAATGTCTTTACAAGCATCTCAATGAGGCAAGTGCACAATTTGTGCCTGTCAGGAAGGTCAGGCAGGGTAGGGCTCATCGTCCGTGGATCACCTTTAAACATCGTCGCTTGATTAATGAGAGAGATCGACTTTATAGACACTACAAACGTACTCGACTGTATACTGACTTACTATACTATAGGACTGCTCGAGACAAGGCATGAGTGCATTGAATCAGCTAAACTGTTATATTACTATAACAGACTATCGGGTATTACGGACTCGCGACAGATCTGGAGAGAGCTCAAGAACTTTGGTTTATGTTCTACTGATAATAACTCGCGACATTCATTTCCTATAAATGAGCTTAATTGTTACTTTGGTGGGATTGCGTTTTATCCACTTGCCCCTTTTGTTTCTGAGTATGTGAATACTATTAATGTAGATGAGCCTTATAAGCCTTTATTCAGGTTTAATGAGGTTACTTTGGAGGAGGTTAGAATGGCAATATGTCATTCTACTTCTCAGGCTAAGGGGTTTGATGCGGTCCCACAGTCTATTGTCTATGGGGCATTTCCAGTTATTGGGCCCTCGCTATATCGTATTTATAATGATTCGTTTCGTGAGTGTGTGTTTCCCTCATGTTGGAATATCTCGTTGATTACCACAATCAACAAGGTCTCTTCTCCACGCACTATGAGTGATATACGACCTATCTCCTTGTTGTCATTCATATCCAAGGTTCCTAAGCGTCTCGTCCATTAACAACTTTATTACTACTTTTCCACCAGATATCTGTTGGATTCTCATCAGACTGGGTTTAGAACTGGACATAGTACCGAAACAGCTTTGCTCAAACTAACGGAGGATATTAGACTCAACATGGACAGACGTTATGTAACTATGCTTCTATTATTTGATTTTAGCAAGGCATTTGACACTGTGTGCCATGTCACTCTGCTTCGAAAACTAACTTCTCTCGATATCTCGCACACTGTTGTCAGGTGGTTTGCCTCTTACTTAACTGATGGACAGCAGTCTGTTGTTGACTCTGATGGTAATGCGTCTGACTTTGTCACTCTGAATACGGGAGTACCCCAGGGTTCTGTGCTTAGACCACTTTTATTCTCTATTTATAATAATGACTTCGCTGTCAACTTTCACTCGGATGTACAACATTTAATATATGCTGACGATTTGCAAGTCTATGTACATTTTCCGATTTCTGAACTTAGCACTTATACTAATCTTATGAGTGATCATGCTATTCTCATTTTAAATTGGGTCTCTAGTAACCATCTGAAATTGAATTTTGACAAAACAAAGGCAATAATTATTGACTCTTATTTTTATATTAATATGCTGTCCTCATCACCTGTAACTGGCGTACCATTGAACGGCGCTAATATTAAATTTGAGTCCTCTGTTCGTAGCCTGGGTGTTTAATTGGACAGTAAGCTTAACTGGAGAGAGCACGTTACACAAGTGTGTAATAGGTCATTTTCTCTGCTTTACAGACTAAACTTCTTTAGAAAGAGCACCACGTTTGCTCTTCGTATACATCTTATAAAAACATTGCTGTTTCCACTTCTGGATTACTGCTGTCTGGTTTACTGTGACCTCTCGACTGAGCTTGACCTTAGACTTCAGAGGATTATCAACTCTGGTATACGTTACATCTTCGGTGTAGGTAGGCGTGAGCACATCTCTGCTTATAGGTTCTCATTAGGCTGGTTATCCACTGCGGGTAGAAGAAACTATTTTTCTTCTACATTTCTGTATAAGATGTTCTTATCTTGTACTCTATCCTATTTGTATTCTATGTATCAGTGGAGCCGGCCGGTGAGATCTTTAAGGGGTAATGTGAAACCTTTGACTATTCCTTTCTCATTTACTGAGTATCGCCTGCGATCGTTCCTGGTCACTTCCTCGCGGCTATGGAATGATTTTCCTGCGACTTTACGCAACTCATCCTCGCTCATGACGTTCAAGACATCCTCATTTGCACACTACCTTGCCTTGAAGAGTGGGCATCTGCTCCATGCTAACTTATAAAACTGTTTTATATTGTATCAATTTTATTGCTGTAGAGTTTATTTTATTTTTATGTTTGCTTAATTACTGTTTTTTTCACTATTTATTATTATTATTGTGCTTGATATTATTTCTATTAATTTTAATGTATCACTGTAATTAATTGTACAACTTAATGCACATATAATAAATTTGGCTATCTATCTATCTCTCTTTTTTACTACATTATTATTTTTTTCTGGTACATATAGATTTTGTTGAAACAAGAAATTTTTTATTTTATTATTCTTCTTTGTTATGTCTTTAATAATTTTCTGTGATTCGGATACTTTAGATGTTGACGTTGACACTTGTTAGTATCTGGTAAATGGTTTAGTTTATTTCTTGAATGTGATGCACTTGTTCGCGTGTATGAACTTCTTTGGGTCTGTATCTGTACCTAAAAACATTCTTTTTTGATTAATTATAGGGGACCCTCCATGTCTGGAACCTTCCAAATTAAAATAATTAATTCTTATTGTATTCTTCTGGATTATCTTTTATTTATGTAATATTAGGTTTGATTGTTAGCATATAATAACCCCTGTATACCTGCAATACGTTAGGCAAGTAATTTTAATTGATCTTTTTTTTATTAGTGGTTATTTATTAGTTTTGTGTTATCCCCAGTGTCTTATTTTATGTTTATTTGGTTATTAATTATCATTTTTGCACTATTTGACCCTTGGTATATTTAAGGCAATTTTATAAATAATTTAAATAACGTTGCAATTATAATTATTCTTACCAGTATTATTATGTAATTCAATAAAATATTCTTAGTTGCAAAATTACAGTTCGGTTTTGTTTTGATTAAGTCATTAAGTTCTGAGAAAATGGCTTATAAACAATTTATTGTTTATATAAAAATTGTTATAATATGATATTTTTATATGGCTTCATTTATGAGGTATCAATAGGTAGTTGTATTTTTGTAATTCTTGAAATTTAATACAAACAATTTAAATTGTTAATAATAATAATTATTATTTATTATACTTTATATGGGGTTACAAAACTTATTGCTTAATTGTAAAATTACAGGTGGTTTTGCAATTGATAAGTTTAATAGTATTCAAGATAATAATTTATTAATTAATAACTGAAATTTTTAATATTGGACCCGAAAGTCTACCCTTAATTAACAAATTAGGGTCAGGTAAAAAACTTTTATCCATGTAATTTTCCGAGATATTAGCATTTATTCATTAATTTATGACTTTCTTATTTGGGTAGCTTTTTGTCTCTATATTAGTACTATGTTGTCCCGATATGGTTTTAAGCCATATTTCACGTTTTATTTGCGTTTATTTATAATTTTATTGATAAATTTATTTATTAATCAATACTTTTATTATTTAACTTAGGTCATGTGTCGATTCCATGTATTAGCTTTTTAATTTTATTTATTAATTAATTATGTGAACATCTAGATTTGGTATATGTTTTGTTATATTATATAAATTTCCAAGTTTTCAGTTATTTCTTTCTAATGTGGGTCACAGGTCATAGTTACAAAAAGGTCAGGTTTACCATGATAATTTACAAGTGTTATTGAATCAATGTAATTTTGTTTTAAAAATCGTGGACTTCCTGTAAAGTTTGTTAGTAATATTACCATTTTTCTAATTTTTGAATAATCTAATTCTTTTTTGTTATGTAAATAGTCCATAACACCTTTGTAACAATCACTTCTTAATACGTTTTGGTTTTTCCGTATGAAATATAATCTGGAGGTTTTAACTTTTACAAACGCATCAACAATGAACTGTTGAGATAATTTTCCTAAATTAAGAAATGGATTAAATTCATTTCTAACACTAAATCTATAATTATAAAATTGCAAATTTTTAATATTAGATTTTCCAAATTTATTTTTCATATTTGACATCCATCCGAAACCACCATTAGGATGAATAAGCGAATATGTCATAGGATCTGTGTGTTTGCTAATTTTTAGTATACTAATTGGTTTATCAGACTTAGGGTTAATGACAATATCACGTTCAATAGGAGGCATATCGTCTTCTCCAACGTATACTATTGCTACATCATTACAGGTAGGTAGATTATATCTATTTTTATCGAAATTATTATTGCGGACGATAGGAATAGTAACAGTTTTCAGAAGACAATTGATTTTTGCACATCGTTGTAGTTCTTCTTCTCCTGCTTCATGCATCATTTTATAGGCTGTAGCATGAGGGTTAATATCTTTCATTAAGTTATCTGAATGTTTTAATAATGTTAAGTTTGTATTAAACTTATGTCGTTTGATCGTTGCCATTTCATTATCTAAAATATCTAATTGTCCATATTTTAGTGCTTCATCTTTATTAGGATGTAACGCATATACATTATGGTAAATTTGTCCACATATTCTAATAACTTGTGGTCCTTTACTCGGCAATGTATCAAAATTGGCATCAAAACTTGCGAATGCTAAAGCATTATTGTACAACCTAACATTTCGTCGAAAATCAATACTTTCTTCCGTGAATTCAGTTGCTCAAAACATTAATCGTTCTGGGTAAGGTGGATTTTCTAACAATTCTATTTTACCTTTATGACAACAATTGGAGAAATCGTTACTTTTAGTATGTTAAAAAGCAAAATGTTGCGCATCACAATAAACACATGTATTCGTCATGGAACCAATGTAATTTTCAGATATGAGATTTTCATCGAAATATATATTTGCCATACAACCAATCAGATGTTTCAAATTAATTTTTTCAGTTAATATTTTTTTATTTAATTTCTTTAATTTTTTTTCTACTTTGCCCTTTATTGTTTTATCAATAACTTCGTTTAATACAATATTATGATTGTTATAATGATTATTATTATTCTAATTTTCATTATAATTATTATCTTCAATTTTTAATCGTTTACACTTAACATTTTCTAATTTTTCTTCATATTATTTTGGTTGTTTTTCTTTAATTTTTATATAAGCTTCTTTCTTACGTAAAGCCTCATTTGCACGTATTTGTTCAAATTTATTAGTACTCATTGTTTCCTTGAATTGCCATTTTGTTATCTTAGTATTTTCTAATTTCTGTTTATATTTATTTGGCTGTCCTTTTTTCATTTTCATATAAGCTTTTTTCTTACGTAAAGTTTCTTGAACACGTCTTAGTTCTAATTTATCATTACTTTTTTGTTTCTCACATTTCCATAATAATGTCTTTTTCTGAAATTTTTTTATATCTATGTGATTCTTCTGTTACCATTTTCCTATTAACGGGATGTCGGAGCTGCATCACTTGAGTTTTGCTTTTATTATTACAGTATCTTTTTAAATTAATAAATTAAACGAATATAATGACTTGTCCGTACTAAAGCTATATCACTACAATGATTTTTGTCAAAATAAAAAATCATTTAGGCTTGTTATTTTTTTTATGAGCTTGGATTGGAAATTAGATATCAAACTTGATAGACCTAACTTTAAAATACGATACATTGAAAGTTTTTATTATAACTTTATATGTCTAATATTTTGGTGGATTTCTTGAATTGTCCGCACTGGAGTATAATCTTACAAATTTTTACTTTGTAGCAAAAAGAATTGATTAAACGCATCGTTTATTCATAAGTTAGGATTGGAAATATTATTAGAAGGGGGCCGCTTCGTCAAGCTCTTAAGTTCTGTTACAAATAAAGTTTCTTTTTCATCTATTTCTTTTGATTCTTTTTTTTCTTTATTTAATTTAATCTCAACTGTCCCAATTTTACTATCGTTATAATTCAAGTGGATGTCATCGATTCCCATTATATCATTATCTGGTTTTTAAAAATTTCTATCTGAAATGTCATTGTCAATTTCCATCAAAATTGTTTCATGATTCAAATTCTTTTGTTTACGATACATTTCCATGATCTTTTTTTGTTCTGGCAATAAATGCATTTGTGAGTTTTTTTTATAATATTTCAAGCTCGGCGAAATCTAAATTAAATGGTATTTGATTAAGACCTTGCTCATGACAAAAACTTCTTTTTATCATATCCGGTGTATTATCGTAATTAATTTTTGCATTATTATAATTTTGTAAAACTGGAAACATTTTTATTTTTTGCGTTTTAAAAATTCTTTATAAACGTAATCGCATTTGAGAAACATTATCTCTTAAACAACATGGACCTAAATTATAAAGTACTGCAACAGCAAAAACCATTGCAAAAACGCTACAATAATAATTATTCGTTTGTGATTGTACTGTTTCGAATACTGTGCTTAATTCTGATTTGTTTGGAAATAATCTGTTTATATAAATCTTATACTCATCTTGTAAATATATAAGATTCAAACTGTCTATATATATGAATTACCTTATTATTATAATACACACGAATCCGGTGACTCTTTTCTAAATTTCCGGTAAATAATAACTGTATAAATTCTCCATCAATCAGTACTAAATGAACATATTGTGGTCTCTGAATTAGTGAAGTCAATCGCATGTCGAATGAGGTGCACAGGTTTGAAATGTTATTAAATTCTAATATATGAATATCAGTTAACATGAAAGCAATTCCACTATACAATTCCTGTCTTTTAACAATCAATTTATCTTCCTCAGTTAAAACCATTATTGAAAAAGAAAATTCTCTTGAGAATTTTCATTCATTTTTAATGAACTTTTACCAAAGATATTCACAAAAGAATTGCTTTTATATTAACTGATTTAATTTACTGCCTTTTTACTTTAAAAGCTGAAAAATTAAAGAAATTATGAAAAATGCTATGAATTAATTGTTATATGATAAATAAATAATAATGAAATTTGTAAAAATAATATTATGATAAAAAATGATTATTTTCGGCAATTATTTATATATATATATATATGGGTCAATCCACGTCAAACGGATAATGGCTCTGTCCAAAATTGTAGATCACCAAAAAAATCGTATATAAGCTCAAAATTTTCGTCTTACACTCTACTTTCTTTTGCAATGTGGTGATTTCAAAAAATCCAAAATGGCGGCTCCAATATGGCGGCTCAAACCTAGAGATATAAAAAGTTTTCAAAAATTGATTTTAATTTATTTAAATCAGATCCTACATATTTTTTTACATCAGAAATCAATTAAGCGTTCAATTTTACATAGGAATATAGTATTGCACTCGAGGTAAAAAAAATTTACAATGTCATCGGAAGGTCATATCGGAAAATAATAGTTATTTCTCAAATTACTCATAGATCAATGTTGATTAGTGAGAAAATGAAGATACTGATAGATAACTCGAGTTACTGAATTTAAATCTGATGTCCGCTTAACCCTACAAGATCTGTATGAAAGTCATTTGAAGGTCAAATCGCGAATATCTTTTATTATTTGACAACATTAGGACACCTTCAAGGTTTACGTGTCGCTGAATCCGAAACCGGGGTCTGTTGGAGTGTCAAACGACGTAATTACGTAAAAATTAATCAAATATTGACTAAAAAAAAATTTTTGTCCTTCAAGAAACCACAGTTTGAAACGAATTTTTCTGTAATTACGTCGTTCGACACTCCAACAGGTCTCGGATTCGGATCCAGCATCACGTAAAACTTATAGGTGTCTTAATTTTATCAAATTTGACCTTTAAATGACCTTGATGGAGACTGGTAGGGTTAAGCGGATATCAGATTTGGATTCAGTGACTCGAGTTACCTATCAGTATCTTCATTTTCTTACTAATCAACGTTCATCAATGATTAATTCGAGAAATAACTATTGTATCGCGATATGACCAGATAATATTGTAAAATTATTTTACCTTGAGTGCAATACTATATTCTCATGTAAAATCGAATGCTTAATTGATTTCTGATATAAAAGATATGTAGAATCAGATTTGAATGAATTAAAATTAATTTTTGAAAATATTTTATGAAATTTCTAGGTTTGAGTCGCCATATTAAGGCCGCCATTTTGGATTTTTCAAAATCGCCACATTGCAAAAGATAGTAGAGTGTAAGACGAAAATTTTGAGCCCATGCACGGCTTATTTAGTGATCTACAATTTTGGACAGAGCCATTATCCGTTTGACGTGGATTGACCCATATATATGGGACATTTTACACCAACTGGAAGAGCAGAGAAATAAAAATCGCTGAAACTCTGAGAATATATTCTGTCTGTTACTCAAAATGTGTAAAAAAATATTCAAGGATTTAGATTTGAAGGATCAAAAGCCATACACTGAAAAGGGGTTAGAGCAGTGGTTGTACTCTATGGCGGCGAGTGGCGCTAGTATCGATAGCGAACATTCATTAAAGTACGAGAGAGATGCTAGTATTTTCTAGAGGATAATGAGTGCTCTTTGCGAGGTTTTGAGTGTTCTCCGCGATGTTTTTTGTTCGAAGAAATGAGCAGGTCTTCGCTCAGAGAATAATGAGTCTTCTCTAGAGACTACTAGTTCGCATTTCGACACGTAGGCTGACTGTATTCTAAAAATGACACCGATTGTACCGTAGAGTACAGTCACAGTTCGCTTCCCTTTTCAGTGTAGATCCTTGAAATTTGGAAATTTTCAAAATTTTTGGAAAAGTGCCAACTTGATCATTTTTTTTCTGAAAATCTTGATGTTTTAGAGAGAAATTCATGAGAATTCTTCTTGTTCTAGATAAAGAGGAGAGTTAGCATTATTTTTTACAGAGCTAAATTTTGAAGTTTTCTATTGGTTCTTACATGTATTACATGGTAATTGAAATTACTCATTGTCTGCTACTTCAGAAATTGCTTTTCGAGGGCTTATTTCCTTCTTTTTAGAATAACTTTTTCTTCCACAATTTAAAACAAATAATATAAACTTTTATCCAACCAATGGGAAGTAAGGCCTTTGTAAATCAATAAGATCCAAAAATCATTTTAAAAAAAAATTGTTACGTTTCGTCGGTATGGTTTCCGACCTCTTCAGACTAAAAAGACGTAATTAAAATTTATTAAACAAAACAAATTAAATATACACAAAAATAGTTTTCACTTTACAGTACATACCTAACTTAAAATTAATTCATACACTAAACTAGTTACATGAGAATTACTCATATTGTCGAACTAAGAACTGATACAAGTTGTTGTCTATTTATATTGAAAATCAGAAAGACAGTTAGATATTTGTTTATAAACAGAAGGCAAATACATTATGTCTGTTTTTAAATTTATCGCATTTTTATTTCCGTTTATATATAACATTTCGGATATCTTACGCTTTTTGTTGTTACATTCTTTATCTAAAATTATTGTATTTGACCAATCAAATTCATGAGAGCATTTTTTCATGTGTTCACCCACAACTGTATTTTTATTGATAGACTTTTTATGTTCATTTAATCTTGTTTTTAATGATCTCTTTGATTCCCCAATATAACAAGCTGAACAAGATTTACAGTTAAATTTATAAACAATACCAGTGATATCATCTTTCTTAAGCTTATCTTTACCAATTTTGATAATGTGGTCAAGTTTTTTATTAACTAATGGTATAGTATTTATGTTAAATTTTTTTAACGATTTTTTGCATTGGTTATATAATCGAGGAATAAAAGGAATCGCTATTGTACATATTGAGTCAGAAAAATTACTTAGTTTTGATTTTTCATTAACATTATTGTATTTATAATTTTGTAATCTTTTGTTTATGCATGATATAATGAATTTTTTTGGATAATCATTTTGTTGCAATAACTTTTTAATTAAATTAATATTCTTTTCTTGAAATCGTTTGTCTGAAAGTAAAACTGCTCTATCGGTTAAATTGTAAACAATATTACGTTTTAATTCTATGGTATGAAAAGATTTAAAGTTCAGTAAACGAGAGGAATTTGTTGATTTTTGAAACCAATCAGTTATTAAATAATTATTTTCTCTAATTAAAGTTAAATCTAAAAAGTTAATTTTATTGTTTTTTTCCATCTCATGCGTAAATCCAATACATTTGTCATAATTATTAAAAATATTCAATACAGTTGTGAGATCATCTTTATGAATACAAGTTATTATGTCGTCAACATATCTATAATAAAAGATCGGTTTTATATTATGTTCAAATTTTAAAATGCTAAGACACTCGCTCTCTAAATCGTCCATTACTATATTCGCAAATAATGGTGAAATGGGAGAACCCATAGGAGTGCCATAAATTTGTTGATAAGTCACATTATTAAAAGTAAAAAATGTATTATTAAATAAAAACTTAGTAATATTGATAACATCACAAAACGGAATTTTACATTTATTATGAATTGACTCTACACGTCTTTCTAGACTTTTCATTACGAGTTCATATGATACATTTGTATACAAAGAAGTAACATCTAAAGAAATTAAACAAAAGTCTTTCGGAAATATAATGTCTCTAATTTTATGTACAAAATTTAAACTGTTATCAATGTTAGAATTCGGAATATTAAATGTCTTTTTTTAAATTATCATATAAAGATTTTGCTAAATTATGAATGGGACTACCAATAGTAGAAATGATTGGTCTAAGAGGAATGTTAATTTTATGTATCTTTGGTAGTCCATACGCACGAGGTAACACAGTGTTTGTTTGTGTTAATTCCATATCTTTATATAATCTGTCAAGAGATTCTAAATTATTTAGAATCTTCATAAATTTATATACTTCTTTCTGTATGGTAGCTAACGGACATTTATTACAAACTTTGTATGTGTCACCATTAGACAATAAAACGTTCATTTTCGCAATATAATCAGATAAATTCATACAAACGGTCAAATTTCCTTTATCGGCTCTAGTAAAAAGTAAATTATTTTCATTTTCTTTTACAAATTTTTTGGTAAACAATAAATCATTATTAAACTTTTTCTCTTCTACTGACAATTGAAGTCTATTTTTTAAATTATATTTAATATTTCTAACAATTGTTGATCTAACATTGTTTATAATATTTGAATCAACATTATTTAAAAATCCTAATTTAAATTCTACATTCTTTATTATGTCTATTGAATCGAGTTTGTTTATATTTGATTTGACGTTAAACTTAGGACCTAGAGAAACAATATTAGTTACTTCTATTGGCAATGAAAAATCTGAAATATTTTTGACCCAACTATTTTTAACAATTACATTATCTGATTCATTAACAGAATTAAATTTATTACAATATAACTTATTAAATTTAATATCGAGCATTTTAGATTTTTTTAAATAAATATTTCTACTTTTTCTCTCAGTCATTGTATAAAAATTATAGAGAGACTGTTTATCTATTTTTAAATGACTAATTTTATATTTCAAGGCGTTCAAACGTTTATGTAAATAATTTAAATGTATGAAACTGTCACACAACATGAAATTGAACATTCTATATTGAATTCTTAAATTAAAAGTTTTCACTTTATTTTTAACCGAATTGCTATAAAATTTAAAACTATTTAACGATTTATCAGCTCTCATTATATGATTAGGAATCAATCCCGACTGTTTACATCTCACCAAAAATTGATGATGGGCGTTAGCAGTTGATAAATTATGTCTCAACATTGTCCAATTTTTCAGATAGTGAACTGCGTGAAAACCAAAATTTATGAAGATAAATCCATAAAAACTCAATCCTCTTTGAGAACGGCACTTTCTAGGTTGTACGCCGTGATTCATTTTAGAATAACTTTTTCTTCCACAATTTAAAACAAATAATATAAACTTTTATCCAACCAATGGGAAGTAAGGCCTTTGTAAATCAATAAGATCCAAAAATCATTTTAAAAAAAATTGTTACGTTTCGTCGGTATGGTTTCCGACCTCTTCA
Organism: Anastatus disparis; assembly: GCA_017163975.1. Classification (NCBI taxonomy): domain Eukaryota; kingdom Metazoa; phylum Arthropoda; class Insecta; order Hymenoptera; family Eupelmidae; genus Anastatus; species Anastatus disparis. The sequence goes on along the minus strand of JAFFSR010000272.1, from coordinate 1,846,892 downwards.
GACTAAAAAGACGTAATTAAAATTTATTAAACAAAACAAATTAAATATACACAAAAATAGTTTTCACTTTACAGTACATACCTAACTTAAAATTAATTCATACACTAAACTAGTTACATGAGAATTACTCATATTGTCGAACTAAGAACTGATACAAGTTGTTGTCTATTTATATTGAAAATCAGAAAGACAGTTAGATATTTGTTTATAAACAGAAGGCAAATACATTATGTCTGTTTTTAAATTTATCGCATTTTTATTTCCGTTTATATATAACATTTCGGATATCTTACGCTTTTTGTTGTTACATTCTTTATCTAAAATTATTGTATTTGACCAATCAAATTCATGAGAGCATTTTTTCATGTGTTCACCCACAACTGTATTTTTATTGATAGACTTTTTATGTTCATTTAATCTTGTTTTTAATGATCTCTTTGATTCCCCAATATAACAAGCTGAACAAGATTTACAGTTAAATTTATAAACAATACCAGTGATATCATCTTTCTTAAGCTTATCTTTACCAATTTTGATAATGTGGTCAAGTTTTTTATTAACTAATGGTATAGTATTTATGTTAAATTTTTTTAACGATTTTTTGCATTGGTTATATAATCGAGGAATAAAAGGAATCGCTATTGTACATATTGAGTCAGAAAAATTACTTAGTTTTGATTTTTCATTAACATTATTGTATTTATAATTTTGTAATCTTTTGTTTATGCATGATATAATGAATTTTTTTGGATAATCATTTTGTTGCAATAACTTTTTAATTAAATTAATATTCTTTTCTTGAAATCGTTTGTCTGAAAGTAAAACTGCTCTATCGGTTAAATTGTAAACAATATTACGTTTTAATTCTATGGTATGAAAAGATTTAAAGTTCAGTAAACGAGAGGAATTTGTTGATTTTTGAAACCAATCAGTTATTAAATAATTATTTTCTCTAATTAAAGTTAAATCTAAAAAGTTAATTTTATTGTTTTTTTCCATCTCATGCGTAAATCCAATACATTTGTCATAATTATTAAAAATATTCAATACAGTTGTGAGATCATCTTTATGAATACAAGTTATTATGTCGTCAACATATCTATAATAAAAGATCGGTTTTATATTATGTTCAAATTTTAAAATGCTAAGACACTCGCTCTCTAAATCGTCCATTACTATATTCGCAAATAATGGTGAAATGGGAGAACCCATAGGAGTGCCATAAATTTGTTGATAAGTCACATTATTAAAAGTAAAAAATGTATTATTAAATAAAAACTTAGTAATATTGATAACATCACAAAACGGAATTTTACATTTATTATGAATTGACTCTACACGTCTTTCTAGACTTTTCATTACGAGTTCATATGATACATTTGTATACAAAGAAGTAACATCTAAAGAAATTAAACAAAAGTCTTTCGGAAATATAATGTCTCTAATTTTATGTACAAAATTTAAACTGTTATCAATGTTAGAATTCGGAATATTAAATGTCTTTTTTAAATTATCATATAAAGATTTTGCTAAATTATGAATGGGACTACCAATAGTAGAAATGATTGGTCTAAGAGGAATGTTAATTTTATGTATCTTTGGTAGTCCATACGCACGAGGTAACACAGTGTTTGTTTGTGTTAATTCCATATCTTTATATAATCTGTCAAGAGATTCTAAATTATTTAGAATCTTCATAAATTTATATACTTCTTTCTGTATGGTAGCTAACGGACATTTATTACAAACTTTGTATGTGTCACCATTAGACAATAAAACGTTCATTTTCGCAATATAATCAGATAAATTCATACAAACGGTCAAATTTCCTTTATCGGCTCTAGTAAAAAGTAAATTATTTTCATTTTCTTTTACAAATTTTTTGGTAAACAATAAATCATTATTAAACTTTTTCTCTTCTACTGACAATTGAAGTCTATTTTTTAAATTATATTTAATATTTCTAACAATTGTTGATCTAACATTGTTTATAATATTTGAATCAACATTATTTAAAAATCCTAATTTAAATTCTACATTCTTTATTATGTCTATTGAATCGAGTTTGTTTATATTTGATTTGACGTTAAACTTAGGACCTAGAGAAACAATATTAGTTACTTCTATTGGCAATGAAAAATCTGAAATATTTTTGACCCAACTATTTTTAACAATTACATTATCTGATTCATTAACAGAATTAAATTTATTACAATATAACTTATTAAATTTAATATCGAGCATTTTAGATTTTTTTAAATAAATATTTCTACTTTTCTCTCAGTCATTGTATAAAAATTATAGAGAGACTGTTTATCTATTTTTAAATGACTAATTTTATATTTCAAGGCGTTCAAACGTTTATGTAAATAATTTAAATGTATGAAACTGTCACACAACATGAAATTGAACATTCTATATTGAATTCTTAAATTAAAAGTTTTCACTTTATTTTTAACCGAATTGCTATAAAATTTAAAACTATTTAACGATTTATCAGCTCTCATTATATGATTAGGAATCAATCCCGACTGTTTACATCTCACCAAAAATTGATGATGGGCGTTAGCAGTTGATAAATTATGTCTCAACATTGTCCAATTTTTCAGATAGTGAACTGCGTGAAAACCAAAATTTATGAAGATAAATCCATAAAAACTCAATCCTCTTTGAGAACGGCACTTTCTAGGTTGTACGCCGTGATTCATTTTAGAATAACTTTTTCTTCCACAATTTAAAACAAATAATATAAACTTTTATCCAACCAATGGGAAGTAAGGCCTTTGTAAATCAATAAGATCCAAAAATCATTTTAAAAAAAATTGTTACGTTTCGTCGGTATGGTTTCCGACCTCTTCAGACTAAAAAGACGTAATTAAAATTTATTAAACAAAACAAATTAAATATACACAAAAATAGTTTTCACTTTACAGTACATACCTAACTTAAAATTAATTCATACACTAAACTAGTTACATGAGAATTACTCATATTGTCGAACTAAGAACTGATACAAGTTGTTGTCTATTTATATTGAAAATCAGAAAGACAGTTAGATATTTGTTTATAAACAGAAGGCAAATACATTATGTCTGTTTTTAAATTTATCGCATTTTTATTTCCGTTTATATATAACATTTCGATGTACAATAGCGATTCCTTTTGTTCCTCGATTATATATCCAATGCAAAAAATCGTTAAAAAAATTTAACATAAATACTATACCATTAGTTAATAAAAAACTTGACCACATTATCAAAATTGGTAAAGATAAGCTTAAGAAAGATGATATCACTGGTATTGTTTATAAATTTAACTGTAAATCTTGTTCAGCTTGTTATATTGGGGAATCAAAGAGATCATTAAAAACAAGATTAAATGAACATAAAAAGTCTATCAATAAAAATACAGTTGTGGGTGAACACATGAAAAAATGCTCTCATGAATTTGATTGGTCAAATACAATAATTTTAGATAAAGAATGTAACAACAAAAAGCGTAAGATATCCGAAATGTTATATATAAACGGAAATAAAAATGCGATAAATTTAAAAACAGACATAATGTATTTGCCTTCTGTTTATAAACAAATATCTAACTGTCTTTCTGATTTTCAATATAAATAGACAACAACTTGTATCAGTTCTTAGTTCGACAATATGAGTAATTCTCATGTAACTAGTTTAGTGTATGAATTAATTTTAAGTTAGGTATGTACTGTAAAGTGAAAACTATTTTTGTGTATATTTAATTTGTTTTGTTTAATAAATTTTAATTACGTCTTTTTAGTCTGAAGAGGTCGGAAACCATACCGACGAAACGTAACAATTTTTTTTTAAATGATTTTTGGATCTTATTGATTTACAAAGGCCTTACTTCCCATTGGTTGGATAAAAGTTTATCTTATTTCCTTCTATTTTTTATTAACTTAAAAATAAATTTTTGACTGCGTAAGAAAGAGCCACCAATAAGGAGTTAAATAAGGAGGAAAATAAGCCCGCGAAAAAAAATTTCTGAAATGGGGAGCAATGAGTAATTTCAATTACCATGTAATACATATAAGAACCAATAGAAAACTTCAAAATTCAGGTCTGTAAAGAATCATGCTAACTCTGCTTTTCATTAACAACAAGAAGTATTCTCATGAATTTCTCTCTAAAATATTAGGATTTTCAGGAAAAAAATGATCAAGTTGGGACTTTTCCAAAAATTTTGGAAAAATTTCCAAATTTCAAGAATCTATGGCTCTTGATCCTCCCAATCTAAATCCTTGAAAATTTTTTTACACATTTTGAGTAACAGGCAGGATATATTCCCAGAGTTTCAGAGATTTTTATTTTTCTGCTCTTCCAGTTGGTTTGAAATGTTCCATATATATATATATTCATTAAAAAAAGTTTGTTGTAAAAAGAACTAAAATCAAATTATTTTTAATAATTGTATTCTTCAATTTATTTACAGTTATTTATGGTTATTTGCAGTATCTACATTTACATAATGTATAAATGATAATAAACAACCCACACAGCATGAAATATTTATGAAAGCTTCCATGGAATATTCCTGTAATATTCGTATGTCCTTGATTCTTCCTACATTGGAATATTTCATGGAATATTGCTGGAAGATTCTAAGAATATTTCATTAGAAGATTTGGGACATCAGATCTTTTATTGAAATATTTCAGGAATCTTGCAGGAATATTTCATGAAATATTCCGTTGAAACATTCATTGAAAATTTCCGGAATCTAAAGAATCTTTCATGGAATATGCACGAAAGATTTAAAGAATTTTTCATGAAATATTCCATGAAATATTTCTGGAAGATTTTAGAAGTCTATCGTAAAATATTCCGTGGAATATTTATGGAAGATTCGCAGATTGGCACGGAAGATTTGGAATATTTCAGGAATCTTCCGTGAAATATTCCTGTAATATTCGTATGTCCTTGATTCTTCCTACATTGAAATAATCCATGGAATACTCTTGAGAGATTTGAAGAATATAAAAATGGAAGGTTTGGGTAATCTCTCATCTTTCATGAAATGTTCCTGGAAGATTTTTGGAAAATGTGAAATGCTGTGAGGGGATGGTATATATATTATATAATAACACATCACACTTATACATCAATACATATACGCATACATAAACATTTAGTTATAAAATTGCATTTAAATATTCGCTACGACTGTGCACATTAAAGTGCTGATACCCTTTCGGTTTTATAGTAAGTGAGGTATCTTTCAACCGCTTGGGGATAAAACTCCCATTTAACAAACATCCCCTTATCGGCGTCACTGGAAACCTCCCGTAACGTTCCGCGCAATCTTCCAACGAAAACTTCATGGAATCATTCTAGAATCTTTTAAGCAATATTCTACTGGAAGATTACTGTAATCTTTGCGTAAAATATTTCGTGGAATATTTACGGAAGATTTATGTAATATTTCGCTGTATGATTTAAAAGTTTTTAGGAATCTTCCAGTGAAATGTTTTTGGAATCTATCTGAAATCTTTAATGAAATATTCCACTGGAAGATTACTTAAATCTTTTTGTGGAATATTTCGTTGACTATTTATGGAAGATTTATGTTATATTCCACTGTACGATTTAAAAGTTTTTTGGAATCTTCCAGTGAAATGTTTATGGAATCTTTCTGAAATCTTTCATAAAATATTCCACTGGAAGGTTACTTGAATATTTCTGTGGAACATTTCGTGGAATATTTATGGAAGATTTATGTAATATTCCGCTGTACGATTTTAATGTTTATAGGAATCTTCCTGAAATCTTTCATGAAATATTTCATTGGAAGATTACTTTAATCTTCCTGTGAAATGTTTCGTGGAATATTTATAGAAGATTTATCTAATATTTCGCTGTACGATTTTAAAGTTTTTTGAAATCTTCCAGTGAAATGTTTATGGAATCTTTCTGAAATCTTTCATGAAATATTCCACTGGAAGATTACTTAAATCTTTCTGTGGAATATTCCACTGAAAGATTACTTAAATCTTTCTGTGGAATATTTAGTTGACCAGTTCTGAAAGATTTATGTAATCATCCGCTGTACGATTTTAAAGTTTATCGGAATCTTCCAGCGAAATGTTTCTGGAATCTTTCTGGAATCTTTCATGAAATATTTTACTGGAATATTCATAAACATTACATGGAATATTTTATGAAATATTTCAGAAATCTTTCGTGAATATTACATGGAATATTTCGAAAAAGTTTTTGAACATTCCTTTGAAATATTCCTGAAATATTCCTGGAAGCTTTCAATGGAAGATTCCAGTGGAATATTCTGAAATATTCCGTGAAGACTTTCAATAATCTGCATGAAGGTTCCATTGAAATAATTCGAAATATTTTAGTGAAATCTTCCATACTATGTGAGAACCATTATTTATTTCTAGCCTAACGCTTTTTTATTGTTATTTACAGTTTTCAATATTTTCTTATAATCATTTGTTTATTCGCAGCATTATTCTACTTTTACAAAATAATTTTCATACAAGGTGATAAAATATTTTACTATAAGATAATATATATATATATATATATATATATATATATATATATATGTTTCATTTCACAAAAAAATTTCAACATCAAAACTAATTCTCTAATGTAAAGAATAAAAAATTAAATTGGTATAATTTTGAAATTTTGATATGGGAATACTTTTTATAAATAACTTTTTAATAATTTTGAATAATGGTGAATAATTTAAATAACTTGTGGTATTGAATGTTAATTAAATTTAGGTTTAACATGAAGTTAATTACTTAAGTTGGAAATGTATTCAATAAAATAATATAACTATTTATAAGTTATCATTTAATTTTTTAAACTTTTTATTCATAGTTGACAATTATATTGAATATATGATTCTCATTTTAATAGTTTTTATATGATATTATGTGAATTTTATAAATATAAATTATTTAAGGAGATGTAAAATGGACAGCACACTTCCACCCATAAATATTGATTATATTTCCATTGTATTTTAAAATTTTGAATAATTAACATACAGTATGTATCACGAAGATTATTCAGTTAAATTTTAACATAAATCTATTCATATTGAGAAGTTTGGGTTCCAATAATATTTACTAAAATTTTTCCATTTGGAATCAGAAATTTAAATATCTTGAAAACTAATGATTGGAATAATTTAAAAATTCAAATAAATAATCACCACGAGACATACTACAAGTTAATACATTCCTTTTATGGAAATTCAGCAATAGAATGGAAAGACAGTTAATTTTTTCATCTTCTTATAGTAAAATATAATCAAACTTTGACAACAAATTTAACATAATGAAATAATTGTACTTCCAATGATTTGTATCATATTTAATACAAATTATAGAGTGATATTACAGAATATTATTTTTTTTCCGCATTCATAATAAATGTTTCGCAAATAATAAGTAAATTTGCTTTTGAAATATTTACTTTTTTAGGGGGAATCCTACTTCTATCCAGACAGTTCATACATATAAATGCATAATTATAGACATAATCAGAAACATTTATTCATATTTTATATATTGTCCTATCTTTATAATTGACTATTAAAAAAATTTAATATTTAATAAATAATTTTTTTAAATTGTATTTCATAAAATTTATGTTCAAACGACATTAAAAAAAATATTTTTATATCATGTAATTATAATTTTTCAAATGAGGTAATTTAATATTTTTTAAAAATTAATGTTTCTCTTATTAAAAATATTATTGCTTCAATGAAATGAATTGCTAACAATTTTTATATAAATCACAATTCATTTAAATATAAACACGTGTACAAATGAAAATGTAATTAAGGTTAAATGTATGTTATTGATAAAAAATTGTTAACAAGTAACTTTTTAAATAATATATTTTCATGAAAACTAATTTAAATACCTCATTCTTTGAATGATAACTGAATGCAATTTTAGTTTAATAAATTTAGTTATACAATTATAAATATATAATATTTATATAACTGTTCATCAAATAAAATTATTATTTTTTTAATATATATGTATATATATTAAAAAAATAATTATTACAATAGATTGTAGTTAAATAAAAATGTTTATTTTAATAATTATAGCGTTGAAATTTATTTTGATGAAAATGTTATTTGATTGACATTTACAGTATTATTTTAACTATTTTTAAAAAGTTACTTGTCATCAATAAAAAAATATTTAATTTTCTAAATTAATAATCTATTAATATCAAGAATTTTTTAAAAATTATAATATTTATGATATGCAAACCTTACTTGTGATACATACACTTTGTAATATTTGTATCTCATTAAATTTTTATATTAGATGCAAAGAGGATTGTTAAGTAATTGCAAATAGTTATTTTTTTATTCCGAAATATTCGAATTTAAAATTAACTAAAATGTTGTATTTTAATCTTATGATTTTTTCTATTTAAATTTCGTATTTCATATATATAAAATACATTTGTGAAGATATTTTTATTAGAAATCAACACGAATTTCTTTTAAGCATGTTTCACTTATAAATAAATTTCATAATTCAAATTCATGGTCATATATTGAGGTCTGGAAATTATAGTTGTAACTCAGTACCCAGTTCTCAGTTTATTTACATCAAATATCGTACTATCTTTGTTTTTCTAATGGCAATAGAGTAAGAAATAGTCACTTGAAATAAATTATACGCTTTTTTACTTTAAGCACATGTGTACATATATTTTTATATTATGTTTCATCAAATTATTTTCAATTTTATTCAGTACTCAAAATTCAAATAATTAATTCTTATTTACTTAAAATTAGTCATTTATACATTATAATATAATAAAAGAAAATTCAACTAAGCGACGTTAGGAGCGAAAAACTTCAATATAATCAATACCTGTTAACGTAAAATCCAATAAATTGTGTAACGATTTTCAACAGTTGATAAATATAATGTAAATCATATAATATATATATATATATCAATTTTAAATTTCTAATCATTAATTTAAAACTCAAAAGTAACTATATTAAAACGGAATATGGAAGATAAACATGTATCGTTTTAATCCTTGAATATCACGAATTTAAATATTAATTTTTAGTAATTTTAAAGAGTTATATATTATATAAATAATTCTATATTTAATAATTTTCAATTTTAGTAACAGGAAAAGCCGCACGAAATGAGATAAATAATTACATTTTCTGCAAAATATTGCCCTTGAATCGAGTCGGTGAAATATCAATCTTAGTACCAAAAAAAAGACAGTAAGTATCGCAAATTTATGCTCTTACTTCATAATATAATAGTACTAACATTGGTCCCTAAAATTCAAGCTATAGTACTAATTGAAATTATATCGTCACTCTTTTTTTAAGTACCTTAATACATAAATTAGATATACTTGATTTAGAACCTATTTTAATAATACTTTCTTTTCTCCGTGCAGTTGTTAGTTCTAGTAAACGTCAAATACTGTTTTCGATTATTTCATGGTTCGTGATTGAAACACGTGATTAAAAAGAAAAAATTCCTATTATATTTTTTCATTTATTCAAATGCAATTTAGTAGAACAAATTCTTAATTCATCATGATATAATTTGTATTCAAACAATTTTTATGCACATTGTAACTTTAATTATTCTTTTTTATAAAAATAGAAAAATTTAATTTAATACAAAACTACAATATCACAATTCATGAGTTGCGTCGATTCTTTCTTATTTTAAAATTGGCTAATTTATACATAATAATATAATATATAAAAATTCAACCGAGCGACGTTAGGAGCGAGGTATTCTTTGCTAGTTTATTTATTAATTTATGACTTTCTTATTTGGGTAGCTTTTTGTCTCTATATTAGTACTATGTTGTCCCGATATGGTTTTAAGTCATATTTCACGTTTTATTTGCGTTTATTTATAATTTTATTGATAAATTTATTAATTAATCAATACTTTTATTATTTAACTTAGGTCATGTGTCGATTCCATGTATTAGCTTTTTAATTTTATTTATTAATTAATTATGTGAACATCTAGATTTGGTATATGTTTTGTTATATTAATAATTGTGAATGCGTTTAACCCTCTTAATTAATTTTCTTACTTCATGGCTATATATCGTGCACATGTTTCATTCCTATTTGTGCGGATTTTCGTACGTTGCACACTTAATGGCACATGTATATGCCTCGTGTGATTGTGTTAGTGATCGCCGTGTCGCCTATGTATGCTAGTACGTATACTCGCGCGTGGCTGTGTTAGAGATCGCCGTGTCACCTATGTATGTAATACGTATACTCGCACGTGGTTGTGTTTTCTTATGCACTCTATGCATATGGTATAGCTATAGCTTATAGTGTAGCTTGGAAGTTGCAGTTGTAATATATAACTTCTATTATTTTTTGTTTCTCTTTGATATTTAATTGTTTTCCCATAATTTATTGTAGGGTTCTTTTTTTTGTGTAATAAAATTTGTTATTTATGTCATTTAAATTATTTTAATTTTATATATGTATTAATAACTTATGCTTTTTTAATGTGATTCTTAATATGCAGTATCATTTATTATTTTTATTTAATGCTTGTTTCTATTAATTTATTTATTTGCATTAATTTTAATATAATTTAATTATGTATTGTTATATATATTATTTCAATTATTGTTCTAATTTTAATGTAGTTATATGTATGAGGTTTTATATGTTATTTCTAATAACTTTTATACTCTTTGTATTAGATTTAATATGTAGTTTAATATAATTATATTTTTGTATTGGGTACTGTTTCTAATTTCTAATGTTATTTAGTTTAATACAATCAACTATGTAGAGATTATTTAGTATTAGTAATTACTTGTATTTGAATTTTATAAGTCAGCTTCAATACTTATACAGATTGTATTTCAATGTTAAGAGCAGGCCGGATTCGCTGTCCTTGTCTAATTGGCATTTTTGTTATTTACTCAAGTATTAATCGGTGTATCTGCAAATTGAAGGTTAAGCGCAATAGATATTATTATTACAAATATTTGTGCACAAGAAAAAAAAAATCTATCGCTTTGTTTTTGAGAAAAGTAAAGAACACCAAAGTAAAAGATTATGTTTATAATATTTTCGCGTTCCTTACTTTTCTTTAAAAAAAATCGGTAGATTTTTTTTTTCTTGTGCATAGATATTCATAATAATAATATCTATTGCGATCAACCTTTATTTTGAAGATACACCGATTAATATTTGAGTAAATAACAAACAACTCAATTGTTACTCGGTCGGTATCAGGTTCTACTCCGGCCTGCCGTTAAATTTTAATTTTATAGTATTTTTGTGTCTACATATGTATATACATACATTTACAATATCAATTTTACCTTCTTATATATATATTTATAAAATATGCTTGTATACTTAGTTTTCTTATTGTTATTGTTGTAATATGTAAATGTTGCGTCTTATATTTGTAAGCGTATCACCTTCAGTCGGTAAATGCGTACTCGACCATACATATGAATCAGCAAATCAGCTGAGAAAGAGAGGCTCTAGTCGAGCTCAAGCAGTCTGTTGAACAGAGTCTAGCGAGCGCCATGTAGCGATAAAGACAAGCTCTTTACAATAGCACATGTAAAGTAAAGCTCAGCCATTTGTAACGTACTAGATTAATAATTACTGTACTTAAAGATAATTTAGAATACATATCAACTAGTTTAATATTATAAATAAAAGTGTTTTCCTTTCCGATCCCGGAACACAAAACCTCTATTCCCAACATGGTAGCAGAGCGTGGTTGAAGGTATGCAAATAAAAAACGTGGTTAAAAAGAAATAATAAGATAACGTGGTTTAAAAGAAAAAATAAGAAAACGTGGTCAAGATAAAAATAAAATAAAAGAACGTGGTTCAAAAAAAACAAGAAAACGTGGTTGATAAAATTGAAGAAACGTGGTTATTGAAGCAAAAACGTGGTAGACTATTTAAGTCAAAAAGATAACTAAAAGGCAAAAGTAAAGTGAAAAATATATAGAAAAGTGAAAAGGAAAAATTAGTGTTAATCAATAAAAAGAAAAAAGAAGAAAATTAAGCAGAAAATACGTTCGATGCTAACGGATTAAAAATTAAAGCCACGTGGTCGCAAAAAGTCAGGTTAGAAGTAAATCATTTTGAGGTTAAAACAGAGCACGTGTTCGAAAGATAAAAGGACAGAAAAAGAAAACAAGTGAATAAAAGGTAAAAAAAAAAAAAAAATAATAAATAATAAAAAGAAGATAGTGAATAATAATTTTGAAAAAATAGACTGTACGAGAAAATTAAAAGAAGTGACAAAATAAAAAGATTGAAAACGTGAATTCACTAAGGAAATTAATAAGTAAATTAAATAAGATAATTAAAAGAAAGTTTAATGAAACAGACAAAAGCTGAAAATATAGTGCTCATTAAAGAAGAAAGGAATCGTTTAAGAAAAATTTTCCTCAAAGGACTGAAAAAAGTGTTAAGTGCAGTAAAAGATATTGATAAAAATATAAAATTAGAAAAAGAGAGAGAAATGGCTAAGCAAGTAAAAATTGATGATGTTTATATTCCCATTTTTGATGGATGCAATTATTCAAGCTGGGAATTCAGATTACTGAATATTTTAGAATATAAAGAATGTAAAAAGCAAGCAATAAGAGTATTAACTGAAGCAGATAACCAAGATGTTTGGAAGAAAGCAGATTTAAAAGCTAAAAATATACTGATAAGCTCAATATCAGATAAGCAGTTAGAGTTAAAGAATGTAAAACAACATATGAAATGATGAGAAAGCTAGACAGCATGTACTCAACAAAATCTACAGCTCTACAGATAATATGTAGAAGTAAATTAGAAGATGTAAAATTGAAGAATTATGACAAAGTTGAAGACTTTTTTGTAGATTGTGAACAAGCCTGTAATAAGTTTAAAGCAGCTGGTGGAACTTTGAACGAGCAAGAAAAGATAAGATATATAATAAAAGCACTGCCACCCAGTTACAGTTTTATTGGTGACTTCATAGATGTCATACCAGAAGAGCAAAGGACAGTAGAATATGTAAAGTCCAAAATTCAAGAGAAAAATATGACAAGATCTGAAAGTGAAAGTAAAAGAAATGTCAGCACTTTCAGCATAAAAACAAAAGGACAATGTTTTAATTGTGGGAAAGAAGGCCACAACAAGAAAGATTGTTGGAGAGCACCACAATTCAGCCAAGGTAGAGGAGCACATACCAATCAAGGTAGAGGAGCCTACTACAACAGAGGTTATGGTCAAAGCGGATTTCAACGAGGATCTCTACGATCAAATTCAAGGGGGTATTCACAACGAGGCTATGGACAGAACAGATCAAGTCAACCAAGAGAAGAATCTTCTAGTCAACGTAACGACAACCGCAATGCAGAATCATGGGTAACGATGGTAAACCATAATGAGGTAAAAGAAACAGAAATTAATGAAAGTAAAAATGAAATAAACTGGCTTTTAGATAGTGGTTGTACTGACCATATAGTTAACAATGATAGTTATTTTGAAAAATTTATTGTATTAAAAGAACCGGTTAATGTAAAATTGCCAGATGGAAAAATATTAAAAGCTACTAAAATAGGTAACGTTATAACGTATTTTAAAACTTATTATTATGAAAAGAAAGTTGATCTTAAAAATGTCTATTATGTAAAAGAATTAAGTAGAAATTTGTTAAGTTTTTCTAAAATAACTGTAAATAACACAATTGTATCGAGAAATCAAACAGCAAAGATTTATAATAAAAATAGAGAATTAGTAGCTGTAGCAGAAAAAATAAATAATTTGTATTTAATGAAAAGTTTTATTGATGAATATAAAGATAAGAATATTTATGCAAATACGGTAAAATTAACAGATAAAGAAAAATGGCACAGAGCATTAGGCCATGTAAATTTTCAATATTTAAATAAATTAGTAAATGAAAAATTATTGAATGGTTTACCAGATAAATTAGAAAATAATAATATGAAATGTGCAAACTGTATTCAAAGTAAAATGGCTAATGTACCGTTTGAAAATAAGAAAACTAAATCTACTGAGACTTTAGAATTAATTCATACAGATTTAAATGGTCCACACAGCACAGCTGGTTATGGTGGAGAAAGATATTTTTTAACGTTTATAGACGATTATAGTAAATGCAGTAGAGTTTATTGTATTAAAAGTAAATCTGAAACAGTAGGATGTTTTATAGAATACGTAAATTTAGTTGAAAATCAATTTAATAAAAGAGTAAAAAAGTTGCAATGTGATAATGGTAAAGAGTATTTAAATCAAGAAATTTATAAATTTATTAAATATAAAGGAATTGAATTATTACCTTGTCCATGAATTAAATGGAGTAGCGGAAAGATTTAATAGATCAGCTATGGATATAGGCAGATGTTTAGTAAGAGAAGCCAAGATACCTATAAGGTATTGGCCAGAAGTAATGAAAACAGTTTCTTATTTAAAAAACCGTACAATAGCCAACACACATGAAAATAAAACTCCATACGAAATACTTTTAAAATCAAAACCTGATGTAAAACATTTGAAAATATATGGAAGCAAAGTTTTTGTAAGGGTACCAGAAGTATTAAGAAAAAGTAAATGGGACGATAAAGCTAAATTAGGTATAGTTGTAGGTTATACACACAATGGTTATAGAGTTTTAATTGATAATAAAGTCATAAATGCCAGACATGTTAAAGTAGTTGAAGAAGATACAGAATTAATTTGTATTGAACAAAATGATGAAAATTATATTGAATTAATGTTATCTATTTCTTCTTTATTCAAATGCTTTGATATTTTGGATTTAATTTGTTTAAATACCTATGCTGCTTTATTCTCTTTTTCCTTGCTAGAGTAATGTAAAATTTGCGCTCGTAACATGATTTTATTCGCTTTATTATTATTTATTCTTTTATTATTATTCATTTTAATCATTTCTTCATTGCATATTGTTTCTTCATTATTCATAATATTTTTGACTTCGCATGCATCTAACTTAACTTCTGGCGACTTTTCTTCTATCAATAATAATACATATGGCATACGCTTTGTCTTTACTATTTTTGGCTTCAGTATTGCCAACTAAGATGCCCGATCCTGTATCTTAGAGCGGTACGAATTCTATATCTTCACTGATGTCTTTGACACGTGCATAATTAATTTGTCTTGTATGAGGAGTAGCAATAAAGCTTTCTTCAATAAATGGTATTATATTGTTATTTAATTCTAAGCATTTACGGGCGGCATGAACTTGCCCTTTATATCTATTAATCATGTCCCAACCTATTAGTCCGTCTGTATCTATTGGAAAATCATCTGGGACTACTTATATTTCGCATAATGTATTATTTAGAAGTAGATTTACCTATCCCAATGATATGCATTCACCTGGAATGACACCGTTTATTGTAACGATCTTATGTGGATTTATATACATATAATTTGATATCACACTTTCTTTTATAACTGATACGTTGGCTCCTGTGTCGATGTAAAAACGACCTTTTTCTGATTTTAAAAGTGGTCCACATAACTCAACTATTGGGGGCTTCCTCCCAGCTTGCATAAACTTTATAGTACATTTTCGAAAGCTGGACCGTTCATATCTCTCGGCCTGACTGCTAGATTGCTTGACTCCACAGACCCTGGCGTCGAGCATCTTGGGAGTTTAAAGGTTCCTTATTACCCTGATTACCTATTTGTTCATTACAGTTAAAATTATTACCTGGTCTTTTATCAAAAATATCTCGTCCGTTATTAATATTGTTATCATAATTATTAGTGTTATTATCAATATTATTTTGATGACGTGTCTTGCTCTGATAACGATTCTGATTTCTATTACTATTATAGTTATCGCGATTATTATTGCCTTTGAAATTCCTATTATCTCGTGAGTTATTTTTATTATTTAAATTTCCGTAAAATTCTCTGTTTTCTTCATTATAAGGTCTTTGCTCGTTTATCTGTGACGTAGAATATATATCAGGTGTCGCGGGAGGCAGTTGATAAGGCAAATAAATTACTTGAGGCATGATAGGTGCTGTCATTGTGTAATTATTTTCCACGAAGTTCTTGTTTTTAGAGCATTTTCAAGTGCGTAATATTCTGCATATGTGTGACCTCTATTCTTGCAATATTCGTAAAACTTGTTGTCGTATTCCTTTTTTCTACATTGCGCCTCTTGATGTCCCGACATGTGACAATAACCACATAATTAAACTGCTGGTGCTAATCTAATGTTTGCATTTTGCTGTGCGCTACTCAAGTTTAATGCTGACAACTTATCTGCAATGTTTTTTAATATACTACACTGAAAAAAAAAATAAGCAAACATGACATTGTAGACCCATGCTAAAACAGCATAGTGCCTGTTATCTCATTCTAATATAAAAACTATTTCGAACTTGCGTTATTTTCTGCAATATCGACAGAGTGGAGAGAGTAGGTATTTTGACATGGTGAAACTTTTGAAATAACCAGTAAACAGATTATAGTGGCATAGTGATTCTTTGCAAAATCACAATTAAAAAAACTATATATATATATAAATATTACAAATCATTTTATTTATCAGTGATGGATGATTTTGTGAAACATCTTCTTATTGATTGGAATTTATCTCGATTTGTGTCTAAATTTTCAGGTAAGTTTTTATATATCTAACCTCAAAAATTTGTTTGAATATTTAAATTTGTTATTAAACGTATTTTAGCTGCTTGTTTTTCATTTATTTATAACTGCTTGTTTTTCATTTATTTATTGGTTTATTTATGGTTTATTCATTTATTTAATTTTGCATGCAAATTGTGTATTAAAATAAAGTGTATATAAAGTTTGTTATATAGAATTTTATGAGTGCTTGGTTTTTTTTTTAAATCAATATTTATATTTTAATTTGTAATTGTTATAATAATTTAAATTAATAAATACTTGTTAACAATTGCATAAAAATATACTAAAATATATAGTGATACTTAACGTACATTATAATTGTAAGTAAATATTACAAAAAGTGATATAAAAAATGAAATGTAATCATAAAAGTAAAGAGAATTATTTCCAAATTTTTTTGAACTTTTTATTAAAAGATTTTTAATATAAATATACTGCCTCATTAATTTAAGATAGTTCAATAGGCATTTTTTTGCAGAGGCAGGCATAGATTCTGAAATTTTTCCAAAAATAACTGAAGAAATGTTAGACATATTATTTGAGAGAATAGAATGTGGCTTTAGAAAAAAGTTTTGTGAACATTATGACACGTGGAAAAAAAATAATCCTTTTATATTTCCAAATAAAAAATCATTTGTTATCGAAGATATTCATTTAACTAAAAATGGAAATAGTCACCTAAATGACACAGAATCTCCTTTATCTTTTTCCCATGATGATGAAATCAGTGGAAGTAATATCATTACTGATAGTGCTCTGATAAATGTAACAGAGTTACAAAATGCTCAAAGTATCTTAATCCGTGGGTTACATTAATACTTTTATTTTTGTTGCATGCTTAGATTATCACTTATTTAAATATTTTTAATAAATAAGGCTTATGCTTGCAAACTACATGTAATTAAATAAATTATTTAACATCAATGTGGGTATGTGATAGCTATGATATGGTGAAACAGTTTTTATGTATTAATTGATTTCATTTATTTTAATTTTTATAATAAATTAATAAGTAAAGAACAGTTACTTATAATG
This sequence comes from Anastatus disparis, assembly GCA_017163975.1. Taxonomy (NCBI): domain Eukaryota; kingdom Metazoa; phylum Arthropoda; class Insecta; order Hymenoptera; family Eupelmidae; genus Anastatus; species Anastatus disparis. The sequence goes on along the minus strand of JAFFSR010000272.1, from coordinate 1,829,136 downwards.
CTAAATAATTTTTTAATACATCATTCATTCGTCAAATAAAAAAAATGCTTTGTATGAATGTAAATATAATCAATTATTTTAGACTTTTTATGCATAATACTTTAAACTATATTAAAATTCTTGGCCAAAAAGGTGAATATTTCTCCTACGTGTCACAAATTAGAAACAATCTTCATGGGTAGATTTTTAGTCACCTTAATAGATGACCTGTAAAACTTTAGAGACCTACGCTGTCTTATTCTTCAGATATTATATTTTATAATTTTCCAAATTGACTTGATTAAATTCAACTTTTATTCCATATGACAAAAACATCAAAAAAATTTTTAACAAAAAAAAAACCGACTTCAAAAAATGCACTGAAAAGTAACAAATAATTTATTATCTTTAGAAATAATACAAATAATTGGTGAAATATAATTTTAGAAGTCGGCGTCTAATTCCTCAATGAATGTAAACGTTATTTTTTAACAATAAATGTAAACGTTATTTTTGAACAATGAATGTGAACGTTATTTTTGAAAAAATGGACTAAGTCGTTCTGCTTATGCACCACAGATTTAGAATTAGACGCCGACTTCTGAAATTGTATTTTACCAATTATTTGTATGATTTCTAAAGATAATAAATTATTTGTTACTTTTCAGTGCATTTTTTGAAGTCGGTTTTTTTTTTAAAAATTTTTTATTTGTCATTTTTAGTGCAATGTTTTTAAAATCTTATTTTTTGTAAAAAATTTTGTTTTTATTCGATACTTTTAAAGTCGGTTTTTATTTATTAAAAATTTTTCAAATTGTTTGTTTTTGTTAAAAAATTGTTATTTTCTATCTTCTAGTGAATCCCCTTACTAAAAACACAAATATAGGTAGACCCACTAATTACATTAAACTTTCATTATTAATTCATAACGCATGCATTAGTACACCACCAAGCAATATATAGCAGGAAAGAAAGAAGGCTCAACAGCACAGTGTCGTTATGTGTGCATGTATACATATTCAAGCTCAGGTGAGAGAGAGAGAGAGAGAGAGAGAGAGAGAGAGAGAGAGAGAGAGAGAGAGAGAGAGAGAGGGGGTAGGCGAAGTATAAGGGAGGTAAATGAAAAAACAAAACACCCGGTTTTTTTCTTAATTTGATAATTGGGTCATACAAACCGAATATTGGCCCAATAATTATAGGACACGTATGGGACCTTCCTGCAGACATTCTCTATCAGATAAGAAAAAGTTTTTTCGAATCGGTTAAGAAATGACGAAGTTATGAGGTAACAGACATAAAAAAAAAAATAAAAAAACTTTTCGAAGTCGGTTAATAAAATATAATACCAGTGAAATTATAAATACGTATAATTACAGCATATATAACAAATGTCAAAAAACAAACATTCAATCAAAAAGAGTTAATTTAATCAATTCTTACCATCTTATTGTTTAATATTTTTAAATATAATACCAACATATTGTATCAAATAACAATAACAACTTTGGTCTTTTTTTGTATCCATATCCTTTTTCTAGATTCATTGATAAAAACTTAATACTTTTTTATAATTTTAACCCAGAAATCATAAAAAAATTATGAAAAAGTTATCAATTCTTATCGAGGAATCAAGAAAATAACTTGGAATATGATACGAATACGAAAGAAGACTGCAGATGTTATTTGATGCAATACGCTGGTTATAACTAAAAATATTAAGCAATAAGATGGTGAGTATTAAGTCAATAAATTCTTTCTGATTTAATATTTGTTTTCTGATTTAATATTTGTTTTCTGATATCTATTATGTATGCTTTAATTATATGTATTCATAATTTGACTAGTATAATATTTTATTTACATATCTTTTTGTTAGATTGAATAAAAGTTGAGTTTAATCAACAAATGAATGTGGAAAATTATAAAATTTAATATCTCAAAAATGAGATAGCATAGGTCTCTAAAACTTTACATGTTATGTATTTAGATAGTTATAAACCTATTCATGAGCTTTGGTGCCAATATTTGATAATAAGGTGAAATTCTTACCTTGTGAGTAAAAGTTTAATTTAATTATATCTTTCTACTGGATTTAATGTATTTTCTTTTAAATTTTTAACCGACTTCAAAAAGGAGGAGGTTCTTAATTCGACTGAATTTTTTTTTTTTTTTTTTTTTTTATTATGTCTGTCACCTCATAACTCCGTCATTTCTTAACCGATTCGAAAAAACTTTTTCTTACCTGATAGAGAATGTCTGCAGGAAGGTCCCATACGTGTCCTATAATTATTGGGCCAATATTCGGTTTGTATGACCCAATCATCAAATTAAGAAAACTAGGAGTTTTGTTTTTTCTCTCTCTCTCTCTCTCTCTCCCTCTCTCTCTCGCTCTCCCTCTTTTACCTAAGCTTCAATATGTACACATGCACACACAACGACACTGTGCCGTTGGGCCTTCTCTCTTTCCTCCTATACATTGCTTAGTATAATGTATTAATGCATGCGTTATGAATTGATAATGGAAGTTAGGCATAATTAATGGGTCTACCTATATTTGCGCTTTTAGTAGGGGGACACACTAAAAAATTTTTAACAAAAAACAAAACCAATTTCAAAAAAATGCACTAAACAGTTACAAAAAAAAATTTTTTTAACAAAAAACAAAACCGACTTTAAAAAAATGCACTAAAAAGTTACAAATAATTTATAATTTTTAATAATTATACGCATAGTACGCATCTAACCCAACACATGTGTTGCAAACATATTATAGATTATCTAATTATTTGTAAACAGCACAAACAAATTATATGATTGTTTAATTCACGAAAAAATATTATTGAAGTCGGCGTCAAATTCTACATCTGTGCAGAACGATTCAATAACTTGACGCTGACTTCGAAAATATTTTTTCGTGAATTAAACAATAATATAATTTGTTTGTGCTGTTTACAAATAATTAGATAATCTATAATATGTTTGCAACACATGTGTTGAGTTAGATGCGTACTATGCGTATAATTATTAAGAATTATAAATTATTTGTAACTTTTTAGTACATTTTTTTGAAGTCGGTTTTGTTTTTTGTTAAAAAAATTTTTTTATGAATTCTTTTGTCATAAAAAATTTAAATCATTTTGAATATGTTATTTGAAGATAGTGATTTATTTTATAAAACTATGCTCTGCTGTTGTATTTAACATTTTTATTTCCAATTAAAAAAGTATTTTTTAAAATTGCAAGACAAAATTATATATATTTTAAGTTGAATTGTATTGTAAATATTACTTATTTAAATGAGTGAAAATCTACTATTATATATCATAAGTCACCAATTTTATTTGTGTTATTGTTTTTTATATTTTAATTAATAGCTGTACTTCCAAGAACAGTGTCAGAACTTGTAAAAGATACTGTCAACAGAAAGATAGCGGTGGCACAATTTAAAGCAGGTTTGCTTATTAATTTGGGAATCATACTAAAAAAATGCACTAGGTTAATGTCAGATTTAATTATAGAGCATGAATTTAATTTCACTAAAAATTATTGGTAAAGATTATCATCAAAATTATTCTTCATTATATCTATGTCATCAATAATCTTTGACATTAAGGGGATGTAAAATGGACACTACACCTGTACTCATAAATATTTAATATCTTTACATTTTATTGCAAAATTTTCAATAAAAAAATGCATTAGCTTGTAGTATGTACCATGAAGATTATTCGGTTGAATTTTTAAATAAATTCATTTATTAGTTATTGAGAATTTGGGGTTCCAAAATTATTTATTAACATTTTTCAATTTTGTACTGGAATCCAAATATCTTAAAAACTAATGAATGAATTTATTTGAAAATTTATCTAAATAATCATTATGGTACATACTACAAGCTAATGCATTTCTTTTCTGGAAATTCAGCAATAAAATGGAAATGAAGCTAATATCTATAAGTACAGGTGTAGTGTCTGTTTTATATCTCCTTAAACATCTGTAATCTCTCATAATTATATTAATCATCATTATAAACAACTAGATTTCTTTTTTAGAGGGACCGTTTGGAAACTGAAATTAATGTTTAATTAATAAACGGAAAATTTAGTTTTTATTTTTATTTATATTGTTTTACAAAAACAAAACAAATATTAATTTTGTTTTGTTGTCAATAAAGATAATAAAAAAAATAAAAAGTTAAATTTTTATTTCTTTTTTGTTTGTATAAAAAAACATAATTATTAAGTTATTCATTTTTTTTTTTCAATAAAAACTAAAAATTAATTTTGAAAAAATTAAAATTCACAAAATAAAAACTAAAATGAAATTGTTATTCGAATTTGTTTTATCTCTTATCTATTTATAGCCAAATTTATGCAAAATAATTTATTTTCACGATTTATGTTTTATTTTATTTTAAAAATATAATAAAAAGAAAAAATCATGTATGTTTTTATTGAAATATAATTTGAAATAGAATAACTAAAAAAAATCATATTGGATATCGTAATGAAAAAATTTAATTGAAAACCAATTTAGTTTTGTTTGCATTTTAAAAATTGAAACAAATTTCGTAATAATTAAGTTTTTGTTTCCGAAAATAAAACTAAAAGAAAACTAAAAGAAAACTAAATAGGGTCTTCATTCGATTTTCTAAACAGTTCCTAATTTTCCACTTTTACTAGAATAAATAAAAAAATTATTACATTTTAAAATTGAGCAGGTAGTATATTAATTGATTATTTTCAGCATAACATCAGAAAGGTTTATTAAGTTGACAGAGGAATTGGTGTCAGCTTCGTACGAAGAGTTTCCTGCCGCTACTCCAGAAGAGCTTGAAAGAATAAAACTATTTTTATTATCCTTTTCAAAAAGGGTGTAATTCAAAAAACTGTAAATCCTGGTGGATCTTTGTATGATAAATATTTAAAATTAAGGAGCAAATTATTCAAGCACAAAATTATTTCAAAAGAAAATATTACTGAAGAAGGTAAATTTCATTTAATCCTAACCAGGAGAGGCTATGAGCTTCGGGTCACAGATCTTGATGGAACTTTGGGATATGTTTTCAGGTACCAAAATATGATTAAAGCCAGAGCGGTACGGTCTAACGCTTCGAAAAACTGAAATTATAGACGTTTCTAGTCTCATTTTATAAAAAATGTAAAAAAAATGCTTCTAATCAAAGTGTAAATAATTCAGTCTAGAAATGTCTTTAATAAATTAACAGAAATTAAAATAAAAGTAGAGAAAGAAAGCTTTAATTTGCCGTTTTGAGAATTGAGAAATAATAATTAGAACCAGAGATATGTTTGTTCAAAGTTAAGCAGCAAAAGAGTACCAAAAATTACTGTCCTTCAGAATTTAGATGATTTTTGGTACTTTTTTGCTGCTTAACTTTGAACAAACATATCTCTGGTTCTAATTATTATTTCTCAATTCTCAAAACGGCAAATTAAAGCTTTCTTTCTCTACTTTTATTTTAATTTCTGTTAATTTATTAAAGACATTTCTAGACTGAATTATTTACACTTTGATTAGAAGCATTTTTTTACATCTTTTATAAAATGAGACTAGAAACGTCTATAATTTCAGTTTTTCGAAGCGTTAGACCGTACCGCTCTGGCTTTAATCATATTTTGGTACCTGAAAACATATCCCAAAGTTTCATCAAGATCTGTAACCCGAAGCTCATAGCCTCTCCTGTTAAGATAAAAATATGGAATGTTAATTTTTATAAAGTTAAAATTAAAATTTCTGAAAAAGCTATTACTATTAAAAAAAATATTTCTCGAAAGGATTTGTTAAATATTATACTATTTTCTTTAGTTTCAATTTGTTCGAACGTATGGTCAATGTTCAATCAATATTTGTGATTTTTATTAACAATTTTCAATTTTTATGTTCAACGCAATAATCGCAACAAAATTTTTTTTATTATTATAAAAACTTCTCATGATAAAAATCAGCTCAGATTTACAATTTTGATCAGCGACTTACAGCGTTACATGTTATCTGAGTTTTTTTTTTAGTTTCTAATTGCAAACGAATGTAAGTGTGAAGAGCTGTGTAAAATTTATTTTTGTACTTAAGATTTTTAAAATACATTTTTTCTACCATCAATGTTTCTACCTAAGAAACATTGCACATTAATTTCATTTCTAATTTTTTCTTCGTACATAAAAATAAAGTCAACTCAATGATGACTCCGTGTTATGGCTGAAAGAAAATGATGGTCCGGAAGATAAAGTTTTAGACGTGTGGAAGGAATCATTTCAAAATCGCAATAAATGCAGAAAAGCTTCATCTTATTTTGCAACTTTCAAGTGTTTAAGATCAACTTTTGGATACAAGTTGGTACGTGTACATTATTTGACAAAATATATTCAAATCATTTTCCTTAATAAATTTTCTTATGTAGTATCTTGTTTTCAATATATCGATCAGTTGACAATTCTCACAAATATTTAATAAAGATTATAATCTTACAGTTAAGCTGTGATTTTAATATTGTTTTTCCTGATACTTTTAAAAAGTTGTACGAAAAATGGCCTAATACAGCTGAGGCTTTAATTCATTTGATTCAAGAGAAAAAGAAAGTTACTGCAACAGAAATTTTAGGTTCGTTATAAATTGAATTGTACTTTAACATACTATGATACATTAAATATAATATATCACAAACCTTCAACGTTTATCGACTTTTAATATTCAATAAATCCATGAATTCATTTGTTTTAACTAGGGGATATCCAAATTTGGGCTTTACTTTGCCTTCCAAAATTTTTCACTCCTCTTATTCATAATAAAAGAAAGCTTGGCGAAGATCAAATTTTTGGCAGTACAGTAAAAGACGTTTTGGATTCATTTATTTTGAATGTACAGGTATGGTCCAAATAAATATTTTGAACTGGACATGTTTTAGTTGCCGACCTATACTTTATTCATTTTTCAACTGGTTTTTTAACGCTTTACGTTCTCTAGAAATAGATAAGTGAAATTTTTAACGTAAAAATAGTTAAATTATATTATTAAAATAACTGAAGTTATGTTTTTGACATTCTTAAGAATAAAATAATTAATAAAATAAAATCTTAATGAAATTCTGTAGGGTATAAATTAACATTGTTTTCCAAAAATTAACCCTTACTTGTCACACTTGTATAAAATCACATACTTATAAACTATTGAATATTCCAACTTGATTTTTTACAGCTTTTAAAAATGTTATCATAGTGTACGTTATACAACCAAAAATTAAATATATTAAAAAAATGAATATAGTGAAGATTTTAAAAACAAGTCAATTTAAAGATAATTATTACAATTAAATGATCACAGTGTGACGAACAATAATTAAAAAAGAATTTTGTTGCATAGGTCGCTTAGCATGTCCACATTTACAAATTTTTTTATTTAATCAGATTTTAAAGCTAATATTAAACGTTATTATTTAGTCACTCCAGGAATTGCAAGAATTTCAATCAAAACGGATACAATAAATAAAAAATAACGACTTAGATGGTATTGGACCATATGTGGCTGTAATTGGCGATGTCTTTGCTCAGAATGACAGTCCAAACAAAGAAATTTATCTGATCATTGGAAGCAATAATTTTAAAATTGAGTCCAATAATTTGCTTGACGCCGTAAATTTTTGTTATCAAGCATTCTGGGCACTCAACATTGATTTTACAGCAGAGTGTAAACACGTTTGGACATTTTTTCATTTTTATATTTTTAAAAATAGAATTGGAATTTGCAAATATAAATCCGTTACACATTTGATTGAAGACATAGAAAAATATCAGTGTAAAAAATAATATAAATACTTATTTAGTTTTCTGTTAATTAGGAATATTTTGTTGTTTCTTTGGATTTAAATAATTAATAATTTGAATTTTTTTATTATAATTTATAAAATTAAGAAACTTTGAATATTTCAACTTTCTATTTTTTATTTATACTCTTCATTGTATTATAGTTTTATAATAAAAATTATAAATAATATAATTTTTTAAATTAAAAATAAAAATTCAATATTTTTTTAATCATTAATTTTTTGTAATTTAAAAATCCTATAACAATTTTTATTTTATTTTCATTTTCTTTTTTACATTGTATTATTTCATATAAGATTCATCTTAAAGAATCTATTGCAATAATTTATTTCAATTTATTATTTTGTTTATGAAAATAATTTACAAACATGATAAATCTTGAAGATAAGCTGTTAGAACTTACATTAAAAATGTCAAGTAATCCCGTCATACCAAGAAATGTTGTTGAAGATAACATAAAGCCTTTGTATGAATTCACGTATGTTACAAATTACACTTTCTTACGAGAAAATTTACAATTAACAAAAACTGGAAACAACTTGCAGGCTTTTAATGATATAGAAGCTATTCATCATTTATCGAAGCTATCATTCGCTAAATTTGAATCTGAACATAAAAGATTTGAATATTATAAAAAACGCGAACTTTTTAAATTGCCAAATGAAATTAAATTAGGAAATAAGTTCGTTGATAATGCTTCTGGATGTAAAGCAAGTTCTTTATACGTAGTGCTATTAAAATGGAGTTTAAAACTATTATTAGAAACTCCTGGAGTATTAGATATAATTAAAGATTACATGAATGATTTGTCAAGTGAAAAAAACATTCTAAGTAATTTCATTCAAGGTAGTTGTTGGAAAGAAATGTCCCAATGTTTTGCTGACAAATTCGTTGTGCCTTTATTTCTTTTGCTTTCTCATAGAGAAAGCATTGTATCGGTAAAAAAATTTTTTTTCTATTTATTTATTAATTTGTACATATTTGAACTCAGTGAGTCAAAAAAGTGGTTTCCAGAAAATGTCTGTATGTATGTGTGTGTGTGTGTGTGTGTGTGTGTGTGTGGATGTATGAATTTAGTTAGTAAACTGTATCTCGAGAACTACTCGATGGATTTGCTTCTGATTTTGCATGGAATTTAGTTTTGTGACTAACTTGCTGGGAAGCTATTGATAATTTGGTTCTTCCAGCGTAGTTTTCATTTTAAAGTTTTGAAAAAAAAAAAAAAAAAAAATTCGATTTTTCGTTTTTTGGTTTTTTTTTGTTTACTACTCGATGAATTTGCTTCAAAATTTGCATGAAATTTATTTGTGATTGCCTGGATAAAATAAATTTTTAAAAACTGATTTTCTTAGCTTAGTTTTAATTTTAGAGCATTTTGAAATTAAAAAAAAAAATGTTTCTATTTATTAAGCCAATAAAATTTAAAAAACTACTAGATGGATTTACTTCAAATTTTCCATACAATTCAATTTTTTGATGAACTGGTGCGGAAGCTATTGGGAATTGGTTTTCTTAGCGCAGTTTTTTTTTAGAATCATTTTAAGAATTTTTAAAAAATTTCGATTTTTCTTTTTTTTTGTATTTTACGTAAACTACTCGAAGAATTTGTTCGAAAATTTGTATGAAACTTTATTTCGACTGCCAAAATTATTAAAAATTTTGTAAACTAATTTTCTTAGCGCACTTTTAATTTTAGAGCATTTTTAAAATTTTTTAAAAAATTTTTATTTTTAATTTTTTTTTATTTTACGAAAACCATTCGATTGATTTGCTCCAAAATTTGTATGCAATTAATTCGCTACTATCTGAAGAAAACAAGCTTTGGAAAACTAATTTTCTCAGCGCAGTTTTAATTTTAGAGCACTTTGAAAATTTTCAAAAAAATTTTTATTTTTCATTTATTTTCTTTTTTGTGTTAACCATACTATAAATTTTCTCCAAAATTTTCATACAATTAATTCGCTATTGTCTGAAAAAAATTAGCTTTTGGAAACTAATTTTCTTAGAGTGGTTACAATTTTAGAGAATTTTAAAGATTTAAAAAAAAATTTTGATTCTTCTTTTCTTATTTTTTTTTATTCTACGTAAAGTATTTGATAGATTTGTTCTAAAAATTACAGGGAAATTATTTGCGACTGCCAAAAGAAGGGAAATTTTCAAAAATTGATTTTCATAGCATAGTTTTAATTTTAGAGCATTTTTAAAATTTTTAAAAAGAAATTTTGAAAAGAAAATGTTATTTATTTAACCAGTTAGATCTCGAAAATTACTCTATGGATTTGCTTCAAATTTTGTATACCATCTATGTTTTTGTATAACTAGGCGGGAAGCTATAGAAAATTTGTATTCATAGTGTATTTTTTTTATTATAGAGCCATTTTAAGAATTTGAAAAAATTTTCGATTTTTAATTTTTTTTTTTTGTATTTTACGTAAATTAATTGATAAGTTTGCTTTGAGATTTCTATAGGAATAATTTGCATCTGACAAAAGAAGGATAACTTTTATAAACCGATCTTTTTAGCGTAGTTTTCTTTTTAGAAAATTTTAAAAATTTTCTTATTTCAGTATTTTTCCATTTTACGTAAAAATACGTGAAGTACTTGATAGAATTACTCTAAAATTTGTATACAAATTATTTGCTACTATCTTTATAAACCAAGTTTTAAATAAATAATTTTATCAGCGTAGCTTTTTGATCACTTCTTTTGTTTTCTGAGTTACTCTTGAAAATTTATAATAGTACTACTGAATTTAATTACCGTTACTAAAAGTGACTACTTGGATTTACCAAGCTTAGCCGTGATAAAAAGATATCCACAAGATAATAAATCATTAACGTGAAAACGTAACTATATATTAAAAAATGAGTTTTTCAATTATATCTTAATAAGTCAGAAAAGGTTTTGTAACATTTATAGGATATAATGTTATCGATGATAATACTTGTATTTCATTGGATAAAATGTAGTGGTTAACATTCAAATAAACCTTATTGAATTATAATTTTAGTGATACAGAAACAGTAACAGCATCATGCCAATATGCTCATTTATTGGCATTTACCTATTTAAAATTTAGTTAAAAAATCTCTTTCAATGTTGAAAGCAATTTGTTGTAAAGTTGCTATAAACATGAACTGTAAGTTTGAAGAATTACCTTGATAAAATAATAATTTATAGTGATATTGCTGAAGAAGAAAAAATTACAGATATTAATAACTACGATGTTGAACAATTGAAAAAAACGCTCTTTCAAATGTGCAAATCTAATAGAAGTGAAAAAGGTTGCCATCTTTTGGAAAATAAACGAAGTAAGATAAATTATTCAAAATTTTGTTTAGTCATAAAATTAAAATGATTAATTATAAGCTATTAGGAGGCTAATATGAGAAAGAAAAGAGAAATATATAGAAAAAAAAGATCTAAATAGTAGCAACTCAAATACAACATATACCATTATTACTAGATTCAACATATACTAGATTCTTTTGAATTGAACAAACAAACGAAGTGAGAAATATATTAATGTTTTTGCTGAAATATAATAATAAAATTTTTTTCTTTAACAGTTCTTTAACGAAAAACCTTACTTGTGTATCCAAGTAGATAAGAAACTTCGACAGATTCTTCATCATAATTGCTTTCTCATAGAGAAAGCATTGTATCGATAAAAAAATTTTATCGATACAATGCTTTATTAAGTTGGTGTGTGTGTGTGTGTGTGTGTGTGTGTGTGTGTGCGTGTGTGTGTGTGTGTGTGTGTGTGTGTGTGTGCGTGCGTGCGTGCGTGTGTGTGTGTGTGTGTGTGTGTGTGTGTGTGTGTGTGTGTGTGTGTATGAATTCAGTTAGTAAACTGTAACTCGAGAACTACTCGATGGATTTGCTTCTAATTTTGCATGGAACTTAGTTTTGTGACTAACTTGCTGGGAAGCTATTGATAATTGGTTCTTCTAGCGTAGTTTTCATTTTAAAGTTTTGAAAAAAAAAAAAAAAAAAAAATTCGATTTTTCGTTTTTTGGTTTTTTTTTGTTTACTACTCGATGAATTTGCTTCAAAATTTGCATGAAATTTATTTGTGATTGCCTGGATAAAATAAATTTTTAAAAACTGATTTTCTTAGCTTAGTTTTAATTTTAGAGCATTTTGAAATTAAAAAAAAAATGTTTCTATTTATTAAGCCAATAAAATTTAAAAAACTACTTAATGGATTTACTTCAAATTTTCCATACAATTCAATTTTTTGATGAACTGGTGCGGAAGCTATTGAGAATTGGTTTTCTTAGGGTAGTTTTTTTTTAGAATCATTTTAAGAATTTTTAAAAAATTTCGATTTTTCATTTTTTTTGTATTTTACGTAAACTACTCGAAGAATTTGTTCGAAAATTTGTATGGAACTTTATTTCGACTGCCAAAATTATTAAAAATTTTGTAAACTAATTTTCTTAGTGCACTTTTAATTTTAGAGCATTTTTAAAATTTTTAAAAAAATTTTTATTTTTAATTTTTTTCTATTTTACGAAAACCATTTAATAGATTTGCTCCAAAATTTGTATGCAATTAATTCGCTACTGTCTGAAGAAAACAAGCTTTGGAAAACTAATTCTCTCAGTGCAGTTTTAATTTTAGAGCACTTTGAAAATTTTCAAAAAAATTTTTATTTTTCATTTATTTTCTTTTTGGCGTTAACCATACTATAAATTTTCTCCAAAATTTTTATACAAATTATTTGCTATTGTCTGAAAAAAATAAGCTTTTGAAAACTAATTTTCTTCGAGTGGTTACAATTTTAAAGAATTTTAAAGATTTAAAAAAAAATTTCGATTCTTCTTTTCTTATTTTTTTTTATTCTACGTAAAGTACTCGATAGATTTGTTCTAAAAATTGCAGGGAAATTATTTGCGACTGCAAAAAGAAGGGAAATTTTCAAAAATTGATTTTCATAGCATAGTTTTAATTTTAGAGCATTTTTAAAATTTTTAAAAAGAAATTTTGAAAAGAAAATGTTATTTATTTAACCAGTTAGATCTCGAAAATTACTCGATGGATTTGCTTCAAATTTTGTATACCATCTATGTTTTTGTATAACTAGGCGGAAAGCTATTGAAAATTTGTATTCATAGAGTATTTTTTTTTTATAGAGCCATTTTAAGAATTTAAAAAAATTTTCGATTTTTAATTTTTTTTTTGTATTTTACGTAAGTTAATTGATGAATTTGGTTTGAGATTTCCATGGGAATAATTTGCATCTGCCAAAAGAAGGATAACTTTTATAAACCGATCTTTTTAGCGTAGTTTTCATTTTAGAAAATTTTAGTCTGTTTTCACATTTTAATGCATATCTGCTGAAATTTAATTGCGACTGAAACGTGTGACAGATTTGTAACAGATTGCCAATCGAAACGTGCGATTCAAAGATAAGAATAAACGCGCAAATTTGCAGCAAAATCGAAGCAGTCTTCCGTAAGAATATTACAGCAGCAATTTACTACAGAATTACATAAGAAAGACATAAGTTAAGTGCAATTATATGACGAGAATAAACACGCAAACTTGCAGCAGAATCTAAGCAGTCTTCCGTAAGAATGTTGCAGCAGCACTTTACCCCAGAATTACATAAGTATGACATAAGTTGAGCGCAATTATATGACGAGAATAAACACACATACTTGCAGCAGAATTGAAGCAGTCTTCCGTAAGAACCTTGCAGCAGCACTTTACCCCAGAATTATATAAGAATTACATAAGTCAAGTGCAAATATATGCCCACTAGTTATATATTAAAATCACATTTGAATAAATATAAAAAAATTAATGAAAATCAAAGAGCTCTATGAGAAAGCATTCCGCCAAAGCACTTGGCAGCGTTTTTTATGATGATTTTGAATCAGGTAATGCTCTTGGGGCTCATGCTGGGAAAAATAAATTTGGTGGTGTATACGTTTGCACTCCTTGTTTACCTCCAGAATTTGTTTCAGAATTAAGCAATATTTTGCTAGCATGTTTATTTTATGCTGACGATCGCAAAAAATTTGGCAACAAAGCAATTTTTGGACATTTAATCACACAATTAAACAACTTACGCGAAGAAGGTTTAACTATAAATGTTAATGGCAAAATAGAACAAGTTTATTTTCAATTGGGTCTAATTTTAGGTGATAATTTAGGGCTCAATCAAATGTTAGGATTTGTTGATACCTTCTCCTCAGGGAAACTTTGCAGAGTTTGTAAACTTCCCGTAAATAAAATGCATACTGAAATTTTTGAAAATGTTCACTTATTGCGAAATAAAAATACATACGAAAAAGAATGTGAACAATGCGATCCTTCAGAAACAGGTATAATAGAGAAATGTATTTTTAATGAAGTTCTTGGTTTTCATGTATGCGAGAATATCACATTAGACTTAATGCACGACCTGTTCGAAGGAACTGTCAATCATACAATGGTGGAAATAATCAATGATTTGGTTAATAAACAAAAATTGTTTTCATTAGCATATTTAAATGGTAAATTTAAAAGCTTTGAAATATCTCAAGTAGATTATTCTAACCACATTCCAAGGATCAAACCCGAGCACATATTAAATAAAAAAAAATTGAAGATGTCAGCGGCAGAATTAATTAACTTTAGTAAATTTTTTGGTTTAATGATTAATGACGAAATTTTGGATCATGACAATAATACTTGGATTCTGTATACATTGCTTAGAAAAATAATAGCCATTGTAATTGCACCTCGCCTTGTAGAAGGCCAAATCATTCAAGTGGAACAATTAATATTAGAATTTTTAGATCTTTTTAAGAAGCTTTATGGCGAAATAATTTACAAATTTCATAATATGACTCACTTTGTGAGAACCCTTAGAAAAAATGGACCACTTGTATGGTATTGGGCAATGAGGTCGAGAATTGAAACTAACTGCAATTTCAACAAGTTGTAGGAAAAATTTATTAAAAACTTTATGCATAAAAAGTTTACTGCAAATGGCATATTTTAGATTAACGAGAAACTTTTTATCCGATACCGTTGATTTTGCAGAGATTGGAAAGCTCGATGCTTTTGATTTGAAAAAATGGTTTCCCAATGTAGCCAGCGATATTTCTATTTTAAAAACAAATCACGCTAAGGTGAAGGGAATTCATTATTACATTAATTCATTTTTAGTTACAGAAATGAATGAAAATCATCTTCAGTTTGGTAAAATTAAAAATATATTTATTCTTGAAAAGCAAGTTTTTGTTAGTTTCAAACCCATGGAGGTTAACTACTATGATGCAAATTACTTTGCTTACAATGTAAGTGAAAAAAATGTTTATTTGTTAAAAAAAATTGATGATTTGCCGTTAATCCACCCATGTGTAATTGAAAGAACAAGTTATGGCATGTTTGTCGCAACAAAATATGCTCTTTGATTTAAAAAAACAAAATTTGGATAAGACATTAAAAATTTTCTGTGGCTATTTTCTATAGTTATGAATAATATAATTAATTAAGATTAGCCTTAATGTTTATATGTAATAACAAAAAAGCTATTTTTGTGATTGTTAAATAAATATATTTCCAATTGATATGTGCATTATTTCTCACCGTTACATAATAAAGGATATTCTTACTGTAAAATTTGTTTTTTATTTCAAAATATTTTTAAAATTGTGCTTGAAAGCTTAAACAATAATTATGTAAAATAAAAAGTAATAAAATCTAGAAAAAAAATTACATTTTATATTATTTATAATGTTTTTACAGCTTATGATCTTATTTTCAAATGTTACTCAATAGTAACAATCACAATTTTAATTGCGAATAAATAATAAGCCTAAATTTAAAAACCCTTCTTTCTCTTTCATAGTAAATATAAACTATATTATTGTACGAAATTTTTCTTTCTTTTATTTTTTGAAAAAAAAATTAAAGAAGAGAAAGATCGACGTATTCCTTATCAGAAGAATTAAATGTTTATTTACGCGTATACCTTGCCACTTGAAGACTGAGTTTCTAATTTGATGAAGGCAAGGAAAAAAAAGTCTATTCGCGCTCTCAAAAATACTTAGAGAAAACAATAGCAACAATAATATTAATGAATCAATGTGTATATAAATCAATATTAATTCTGTAACATCATAAAGCCAATATTAAAACCACATATTTTTTTGATCAGTAAATTTATTTGAAAATTCTTACTCGAGGGTTTTTAAGGTCGCTAATTACGAATCTGAAATCCGAATTTTGAAATTTTTAATTCAAGATGACGGCTACAACCATCTTAAATCAGCCATTTTCAATCAAAAATTTCAAAATTCTGACTACAAATTCGTAATTAGCGACCTCAAAAACCCCTGAGTCTAAATTTTCAAGCTGATATATCTTTTTTCCAAATTTTGGAACCGCCATTTTGAATTATGAGAATTTCGAAATTCTGACCTCAGATTTTTAATTAGCGGCCCCAAAAACTTCCGAGTAAAGATTTTCAAGTTCGTGTATCACTTTTTTTTAAATTTCGGAGCCGCCATTTTGAATTTGAAAATTTTTAAATTTTGACTTCAAATTCGTAATCAAGACCCCAAAAACCCCTAATTAAGAATTTTCAATTTATAATGTTAAATACATTTTTCAAAAATGAATTTTGGAACCGCCATTTTGAATTATGAGAATTTCAAAATTCTGACCTCAGATTTGTAATCAGCGAGCCTAAAAACTTCCGAGTAAAGATTTTCAAGCTCGTGTATCACTTTTTTCAAAATTTCGCAGCCGCCATTTTGAATTTGAAAATTTTTAAATTCTGACTTCAAATTTGTAATTAGCGATCCCAAAAACCTTTAATTAAGAATTTTCTATTTATTATGTTAAATAGATTTTTCAAGAAAATTTAAATGAGCAAAAATTTTTTTAAGATTCATCATAACTTTAGTTGAAAAATTGTTTTGATTTGAATGAGTTACTTTAATAAATTTTTATATATTCATTTGATCACATAATTTAATTGTTTCAATTTATTATAGTATTTATGGATAATTACGCAATAAGTATTTAAATAAGTTAATACATTTTTAAATTTTAAATAAGTTAATACATTTTTAAAGAAAACAATCATATTTTCGTTTTCTACAAGAATTTTTACTATGGAAAGAATAGATTTCGCTTTTTTAAAATTAATAATACTCATTTTTATTTAAAGAATTTATTTAATAAAATTTGTTTACTCAATTTATTTACGATAAATCATAAATGTTCCATTATCTGTTTGAGTATATACTGTCTAATTACGATGTTCCGCCGTTTGTTGCTCGTTTTACATTCTATACATGTCAAAACTGCATAGCTGCTTCAACAAAAACGACTGGATTGGCGCACTATGCTGTTTTAGCATGGTTACTAGAATAACATGGCTTAGTTCCTCTGATGATATTACTTAAAGCGCCATGCTGTTTTATCATGGGAACCAAGTTGAGTTTGCTTATTTTTTTTTCAGTGTAGAGAGTTCTGAGTTGGTTGGCCGCGGCGTGGATCGTCTTGCGACTCTACGTTGTTTGAATGCGATAGCTTCGTGTATAGCGTCTCTTAGCGTAGTAGGGTTCTTTGACCGTACTTGATGCTTCAATACTCCTTCCGAATGAGAATTGTTCCAATGCTTCTTTATTTGCTTAATTTTTGTATGTAGTTCTTTCGAAAGGCTGTAGTGTTCTGGTAGCGTCGTAAAAATTATGAAGACGATTATGCAAGATTTGCACTCTTAATCCGTCGTCTCCTGCGCTTTCACCAGACATTTGTCTTATTACTTTTAATTCAGCTAATATTGTGTTAGCTTCACCAGCATAACTGTAATGTTTTTTCAAGTCAGCTAAGAGACCTTCTACTGTATTATATTGCGTTAACCGTGTTGTATAGCCTCCTGCTGCACGGCCTTTGAATTTTGAAGCTAGACAATTTAATACTTATCTCTCTGCTTGCGGCCCATATGTTCTTATAATGTCTCGCACTGATCTACAGAATAATGGTAATACGTCAGAGTTCCCGTCAAAAGTGGGGATCGTATTTAATGCTTGATATAGCGATAGACTGTTTAGTGACTCTCTTGCTCTCTCTATTGGAGTTGAGTTTGCAAAATTTATATCCGCAGGCAAGTAATGGTTGTCATAAATTATGAAAATATCCTCATCATCGCTATAGTTAACCCATGCAGGTGCACCTCTCATACCTTGAGGGTTATCTCCTTTGTAATTTCCGCTGTTACAGGGTTTATTAGGCTCCAGATCAAATTTAAGTTCTTTATTAGTTAGGGTTTTTCTTTGCTTTTCTGGTGGCACTATATGATTAAATCTGTGTCTTCTTTCGTATTCATATACTTGTTGTAATATTTTTTCCCGTACTCTTCGATGGATCATATCCTCTTGTTGCTGGTTGGATGAGATTTTTAAGTTTGGTTCTGAGACTTTTTCGGCTTTGGTAAATACTTTGGGTTTAGTTCCATTGTATTCTCAAGCTGCTACTTCGTCTGCCTTTTCTACGGCTTCGACTATTTTTTTCAATGTATTTGAGAGGTATACTCTAGCTTCTCCCAAAAATTTTTCGTCGTCTTGTTCTAATTTATGCTTGCCGCCGTCTATTATTGCATTTAATTTTTCTAATACCAACACCATTAAACCTTTATTCTCGGAGTGTTGGATTGCACAATCTGCCAACGATAATTCATTTCAAAGCTCTATGCGTGCTTCCTCTTCCGGGGCTTTCATGATTTGTTGAAGCGTTAATGGTGATACGAAACCCGCGACTTTTTCACGTTGATCCGGTTTATTCATTTTTTTTTGTTTTTTTATTTTATTTATATGTTGATATATATGTATTTTTGTTATATTTTATTTGAGCGAGATTCACTTAAGTTAAAATAAAACTTTTTGCAACGTAATGTTTGTAATAATTAGTATTATTTTATACTGGGTATAACCCAAATTCACTTTAATAAAATCGTTTATACTTCACGTGGTTTAATTAGATTTTTACTCACTATGCAGCTTAATGCTGGTGTTAATTAATATTGTTTTATAGTTAATTTAATAAAAATTCACTTTAATGAAATCGAATACGGCTCAATCGAGCTAAGTTTAACATGCAACTTAATATTAATATTATAATCAGTTTATTTAGAGTTCAATTCAATAAAGCACTAATAATTCATTTGAATGAAAATTTACTATTAAGATTTTTCAACATGTAATTTAATATCGATAGTATAGTTAAATCATGCAGTATTTACTTTAATAAAATTTAACAATAATTCGCTTGAATTAAATCAAAATTTTCAGACATGTAATATAATAATTATTGTAATTTGAAAGTTCGTAGCGGGCGCGTATTCCCCTTGTAGGACGTATAAGGTATGAAAATAAAATTTACTTACCCCAGGATAGTGATGACAGCGATGTAAAAGTAGAACATCCTCTCGTTGTAATAGTTTCTTGTAGATAATGCCTTTTTCAGAAGTGATATCATCGTAGCTGTTTCTTACAGGCTTGGCTTCCTTCGTAGTACTGTTGAAGTTTCTTCTTGTAGATGCTGCTCTCTTCACAAGTGATGTTGTAGTTGTTTCTTGTAGATATATATTTTCCTTCACAAGTGATACCCCACACCTAGCACCACTTTTTTATGTTACGTTTTCACGTTATTGATTTATTATATTGTGGATATCTTTTTATCACGACTAAGCTTGGTAAATCCAAGTAGTCAATTTGTGTGAAAGTAATTAATTCAATTAGACGATAATTAAAATGAACTGATTGATTTATTATTACGTTAATCGCGAGAGAGAGAAATGTCTACTGTACTACTGGTGTAAAATCGTTGATACGTCCTCGCTGCGTTGATGGTGGATTCGTGCTTCTCTATGCTGTGGTCGGGTTCTAATTAGGGGTGGGACAATCCAGATAAAAATTATTCGAATAATAAATTCTTTCATTCGAAAGGTATCCGTAATCCGGGTAGTGACTATTCGGATTTTTTATTCGAATAATCAGTATTCGAATAATAACTATTCAAATAATAAATAATCGAGTCTAATTATTCGAACTTCAAAGAATTAACGGTACACACATTCACACACCCACACAACCACACACACGCACACATACAATTAAATTATTTGATTAAAATTATTATTTGAATATTTTTCGATTATCCGAATACTTTTTGATTATTCGAATATTTTTTGACCATCCGGATTATTTCATCACGGATAGTATTATCCGTTTATTCGAATAATTCGAATATTCAAAAAATCCGAAAATAATCCCATCACTAGTTCTAATAGTCTACATCTTCCTTGGTGCTCTAGTGCCTCGTAGCCTAGCAGGCCACAGCGTGGTCCGCCTGGTCGTATTTATACTTGCTGGTTCATTGTTTCCCACTTCTCTATTCTTCTAGAAGTTTCTACCTCGTTGCTTCTGTTTTTCCTCGCTTTACTTTGTTCGTTCTCTACAGGTCTTAACTTGTCGGCTAGTTTGCCATCATTTCTTTCGATCACGAGTTGTTGCTAGCTGGTTTCAGACGTCTACTCAGCGCTTTCTTACTGGCTTATTCATTTAGTTTAAGAGCGGGCCGGATTCGCTGTCCTTGTCCAATTGAGATTTTTGTTATTTACTCAAGTATTAACCGGTGTATCTGCAAATTGAAGGTTAAGCGCAATAGATGTTATTATTACAAATATTTATGCACAAGAAGAAAAAAAATCTATCGCTTTGTTTTTGAGAAAAGTAAGTAACGCGAAAATATTATAAACGTAAACTTTTACTTTGGCGTTACTTACTTTTCTCAAAAACAAAGCGGTAAATTTTTTTTTTTTTTCTTTTTCATAGATGTTCATAATAATAATATCTATTGCGCTCAACCTTTAATTTGAAAATACACCGTTTAATACTTGAGTAAATAACAAGCAACTCAATTGTTACTCGGTCGGTATCAGGTTCTACTCCGGCCTGCCGTTAATATATTTCTTATACTTCTACGTTTTATTATTTTCTAGAATATTCGACCCATAACATAGGAAACAAATAAAAGATTTAACAATTTTAATATATCTTTTAGTAAAGTTCTTGAGAATCACTTGTTAATGTAAATAAGAAACCTAGTAATATAATTTTTACAAAAAAATTATTCAATATTAGAAGATGATTTAAAAAGTTTGAGCTAAGTTTATTAATTTCTTTTATCAAATTGTAGGAGTATTTGAAGACTGCATAAAAATTAAAATAATGATATTGTGTTTAAATACCGAAAAAAGTAGAATTAAATAAGTTTCTTGTATCCAATTCTGTTAAAACATTGTTAGTTCACGAAAAATTGACATTGCATAAAATTGATGGTAACAATGTAAATTTGAAAGTGATTCCTATAAAAATATATTTTTACTTAGTCTTTCATATTTCTTTTTTATTTGTAAAAGTTAAGATGGTTGAACAAAATGTCTTCCTGGAATATAACCTGTAATAATTTGTATTGATCAAGTTTTAACAGAAATAGGAATCTCAAATATATAATTTTTAATTAATTTCATCGGTAAAAATACTTCAAAAACGTAATTGGATAGGAGGTTTTGTTTTTATGAAAATATATCTCAACAGGCAATATGACATGGTATAAAAGTTTTATAATTAATTACTAATAATTGAATAATAGTGTTTTTTCAAGAATTAAAAATCAAGTACAAAGTATTGATATTGTTAGACGAGATCAAAGAAAATATATATTTAAAAAGAATGATAAATATTTTAAAAATACTTAAAGTAGAATCACCAGGAGATTAGAATCAAATTACAGATGTAAGATCCATAAAAATATATTTTAAATTTTCAAGAAATCTAATTATTTGAACATAAAATTCATATAGTTTCCTTTGATCTCAAGACAGCCTTTGATGCAGTGGATAAGAATAGTTACATTAAAATCACATTTAAAAAAATAAAATCAATTAAAATATTAAACAATGTAAACTAATTAACTGCTTATATTTAAAAAAAAATGAAAATTTATAAGATGTGATGTAGTTTTTAATGTAATAAAGCATATAATATAATTTAATTCAAATTTTAATATTAATTTTTGTAAAATATTATTTTTAATATATATAACCTTGTAATAGAAATAAATATATATGTATATATATGTATATTTTTTTATTTTAAATATTTGAAATTCAAATATAAAAATTGAAAATATAAATAACTAACTTTTAGTTTTTATTTTAAATATATTTGAAAAAAGTTTCTGTTTTTTACAATTCTTTTTCAAAACTTGAAAAAAGTCAACAAAATGAATTGGTTAAAATAAACATTTATAACTATATATTCATTGTATTTAAATGTAACTTACTTCATACAGTGATTGGTGGCTTCTTTTATAAGTGTGTATATTTATGTACGTTAACATAGAATACATAGGGTGTATCATATTTTAACTTAAATTATATTACAAATAAATTTTATGCATTTTAAAATTTATTCATTTAATTTTATAATCTTAAAATTGTAAATCATTATTTTAATTAGGAAACAAATAAAAGATCTAACAATTTAAATATCTGTTTTAGTGAAGTTTTTAAGAATTACTTTTCAGTGTAAATACAACGCGTAGTAATATGATGAAAAAAATTTATTCAATATTAGAAGATGATTCAAGAAGTTTAAACTAAGTTTAGAACATATTGTCTAATCCTGAATGCTATTGTATATAATGAAGAGATATTATTTATAGGATCAGTATTTATCATTTTTTAACAAAAATTTGTTACCATAAAAATATTAAATCATTTGTAGCATGTAATGATTTATTAGAAAAGCAAATATTTATAAGTTATCAAAAACATCAAATTTTAATAAATCTTATATGTCATGTAATTCGAGTTCTTATTTAATGTTTAGACCGAAATTTATAGTCAATTCCAAGTTCTTATAAGCATTTACCATTTTTAATATTGTTATTTTGAAAATATTCAACTAAATTAAGTGTTTTAGACTTACATTATTGAGTCCTAGATAATGCTGATATTTTGTTAACCAACTATTATCCAGAAGTATAAAAAAAAATTATTCAAATTATTCTTCAAAATCATATTCACAAATTTTTAATTAATTTGGTGAATTTTATTTAATTTAGTTCATGACTTTGATAAAGAATCATAAAATCATTAATAAGGATATTGAACATTCCATTCCATCTAGGCCAAATCAAATTTTTGTTTTTGCAAAAATTTGGACTGATAGAGTTAATTCTGTTGATAATATATATTTATATTAAAGATCCACGTGTATATATAGGAACATTTACAGCAGCTGCTGCATTTTGTAAAGTGCAAAAAAGAATATTAATACCTCATTCTGCAAATCTGTTTCTGTTTCCAAATTTAAAATATTAAATAATATAATTGGATAGAAGTATTTGTATGCTTGTATGAGGTTTTTTAGCGACAACAAACAATAGATCTGTACGCTTCAGCGATAATAATAAATTTGTAAGCTTTTTTATCGACGATAAAAATACATTTGTAAGCTTCTTTTAGCAATACCAAACAATATATTTGTATGCTTATATGAGGTTTTTTTAGCAACAACAAACAAAAAATCTGTATGTTTTTATAAGCATTTTCTAGTGACAATAAACAATAAATCTGTACGCTTTTATAAGCTTTTATTAGCGACAACAAACAATAAATCTGTACGCTTTTACAAGCTTTTTTTAGCGACAACAAACAATAAATCTGTACGCTTCAGCGACAATAAAAATGCATATGTAAGCTTCTTTTAGCAACAACAAACAATATATTTGTATGCTTGTATGAAGTTTTTTTAGCGACAGGCAACAATAAATCTGTACGCTTTTTATGAGCTTTTTTTAGTGACAACAAACAATCAATCTGTCCGCTTTTATAAGCTTTTTTAGCTACAACAAACAATAGATCTGTATGCTTCAGCGACAATAAGAAATGAATTTGTAAGCTTTTAAAGCTTTTAATGCAGCCATATATTTTTATGCTGGTCTCAAGCCCAGAAATCCTTTATTAAGATAAATATGTAAATATCTTATTTCTAGTTTAAAAAAAAATATGTTTCATTAAAATACAAATGTAAATAAAGTACCTATGGATATTAACGGTAGGCCGGAGTAGAACCTGATACCGACCGAGTAACAATTGAGTTGTTTGTTATTTACTCAAGTTTTAATCGGTATATCTTCAAATTAAAGGTCAGGCGCAATAGATATTATTATTATGAACATCTATGCACAAGAAAAAAAATATCTACCGGTTTGTTTTTGAGAAAAGAAAGTAACGCGAAAATATTATAAACATAAACTTTTACTTTGGCGTTACTTACTTTTCTCAAAAACAAACCGGTAGATATTTTAATTCTTGTGCATAGATGTTCATAATAATAATATCTATTGCGCTCGACCTTTAATTTGAAGATACACCGATTAAAACTTGAGTAAATAACAAAAATGCCAATTAGACAAGGACAGCGAATCCGGCCTGCTCTTAAGCTAAATTCATTTTGTAATTTATAATTTACTTTTGTAATAAGTAATTTTTTTCAATAATAAAAATAAAGATACAATATATAGAAACAAAAATATTATACATTTGTCTGAATAAAAAAAGTGCAGAGAAGAAGCTTTATATGATGAATAAGTTCCAAATGAAATGCAGCGAAGAAGCTATGTATTATTAATTAGTTATGTTTGCAATCATATTAATGAAATATTAATAATAATAATTTTTTTTTCATTATTGAAATTCAATATTAGAATATGAATGAAATGCAGCGGAATAACTTTATATTATCAATTAGTTACAGTTGCAATTATGATAATAAAATATTACTAATTATAATAATATTCAATTAGTTATAATTGTTATTATAATAATAGAATATTATTAATACTAAAAATATTTGTTTATTACTAATTACTAAAACATAATATCATAGTGAGGGGGGAATGATGAGGGGGGGCTGAGGGGGAGCATTAATTTCGAAGTGGCCATTTGTAAGAGGAATTGCAACGTAATTTGAGGGGGGCTGTACCGACAGACCTTTGAGGGGTGGCTGAGGGGGGAGTCGGTTGAATCTTGTCTTACGACTTTATATAGATATTTATACACATATATAGGGAGGGTACCCCCTGCTCGCTCCGCTCGCCAACCCCCTATTTGTTATTTAAGTTACGTTTTCTACGGTCTTCTTACGGTATCTTTTTTTTTTATTTTTATTAACTGTAAAAAATATAATTATTGAAAGATATTAAGTTATACTCAAAAATATATTTAAATATTTATTACAAACCTATTTTTGTTTTCCTTATTTATATAATGTTATATACTAAAAGTTTTTATTGTTTATATAAAACCAATTTTCATAAATACTAATATCTTATGAATGTCCATAGCATTGATAAAATTGTTTTTCTTTACCTAAATTATTGAATTTATAAAGTTTGTATTATAAATATATTTCTATATTTTCCATACTACCTAGTATTTTTAAGTACCGAGGTATATATGTAGGCGCGTTATTTTTTAGTGGTTTACCCAGGAGGCCTATTTCCACTCACATTTTTAAAAAAGTTTTTTATTAATAAATAAATGAAAAAAATAATTTTTTTATTTATATATTAAAAATAAAAAATAACATCTTTTAAATATGTTCGCTGAAATATAAAATATTAGAAATAATATATATATTAAATTTAATATATTTAAATATACAAAAAAATATTACTTATACTTACTATTAAACAGTATTTAGAAATTAAAAAATTTTTTAAATTTATAAATTTAGAATATTAAAAAAATTGTACCTGTTTTTATGATGACTAAAAATTTTGAAAACAGAAATTTAAAAAATTTTCATGTATTATCCTTTTTTTTGTCAATATACTTGGAATTTTTTTCATTTTTTTGTTCTAATTTTTGTAAATATTGTAAAATTATTTAATATAATTGTTTATAAAATTTTATATAATTTTTTACTCACTTTTATAAATAAAAAATAATATTTCTGGAAAATATTTCTTGGAATTTTTATATGTAATATTAATTATATATACATAATTCATACATATATTTTGTATGAAAATAAATTATTTTTTAATTATTTATATTTGTAGTTAATAGTGTATAACATTTAAAAATTAAAAATATTAAATTTTAATTTTTGAAAATATAATAAAAAAAATTTTTAAATATAAATTTATATCATAAAAAATATAATACCTTTTTTAATATTTTTATATTATGTAAACTGATCATAATTTTTAATTTATAAACCAAATTTTTTTTACTGCAAATAAATATTTTATTGTTACAAAAAATAATTTTATAATTATGAATTTTCAAGTAAAATATTATTCACGTGATCTTTTATATGCCTTTTTAAATGATCATTTCTTGAAAATTTTTTATTACAAATAAAGCATGTCAATTTTTGTTTCCTATGCTTAGCTAATATATATCTTATTAAATAAGATTTCGTACTAAAATTTTTTTTACAATAAATACAAAATTCCGTTTTTTGTTCGTGAGTTCTTTCATGTCTTCTAATATTTTTAATTTTAATAAATAAGCCACATATTCTACAACTTATAGTTTTAATGTAAATTCTATTTATATGTATTTTTAAAAATTCAGATGTAGAATAATAATTTTTGCAAAACGGGCATTGAAATACATCCATTTTTCCTATTAATATTAAGTTTAAATATTAATTTTCATTAAATAATAATTTTATGAAAAACTTGGGAAACATTTTAATTATATTTTATACATGGGGATTTATAATTTTATTCAAGATTAATTTTATTCTGTTTCTATTATATTTAAAAAAAATAAAATATAATAAGCATAACACATTTAATAATTTACATCAATGACTTTTGAGGAGTCCACCTTTGCTTTATTTGACATTTTCATTGATTGCAATTTTCTAATGTGAAAGAGAGAGAAAGAGAAAGAGTCTACTTACTCTTTACTTAGCTGCCTACCCGACACTGAAGTGGCTTTTGCTGATCGCTTGCCCTACGCACGCACTTATCTTCACAGTGGAAAATTTGTTAGCTTTTGTCAACAAAAATCGCATCATGAGTGGCGAAGCTCACGAAACAGCTACCACTCCGATATTTTCGAGTACTTACTTTCTGACAGCTATGCAGAAACTGTTTTAGCTTTCAATTTAACTTAAAACAAGTTTTACAAAAGAAAAAAATCTTTAATTTTAGTAAGATAAAAATAAAATACCCTCTAAGTGAGTCAAATTTACACAACAAAATGAAATTTGAAAATCAATTAATCGTTAAAATTAAATGAAATGAATTAATAAAAATGGTAAAAATTTAAATAAATTATTCATCGAAAATTTCCGTCCAAACAATGTTATCTATTTTTGATGTATCATCTAAATTGTTTTGAATATAAATATTATTAAAAGTTTTACATCTTGACAAAGCAACATATAATTGATCATGTGAAAACAATAGTCTTCTTATAAATAAGCCTACATTATCGAAACTTTGACCTTGTGATTTATTTATAGTTATTGCAAATGTTAATATAATTGGAAATTGTTTTCTGTAAAGAATAAATGGTAATGAAGAATTATTTCCTGTATTTAAAGTAATTTTTGGAATAAAAATTTTATTTCCACTTTTATCGCCTGTTATTATTTCAGCTTCAATATTATTTACATATAAATTTATACTTTTCAATCGTGTACCATTACATAATCCTTCCGATATACTTAAATTTCTCAACAACATTACTATAGCATTAACTTTTAAATTAATTTATGAGGTGGTAAACCTTCTTTAATTATATTTAAAAATTCTATTTGGTAATTCAAATAAATGTTATCATCAGTTTGGTCAACACCTTTATGCGTAGCGTAATCAATACTATAATATGTTTCAGTTTTTCCATTTAATAAATTTAATACTTTTTTATTTAAATTATTAATATCTTCATTATGAGGAGCTAATATAATTTTTTCTTTGCAACAATTTTTATTAATATTAGAATAAATTTTAGAACAAATATCGTTAGTTTGTAATTTGTTTGGAATTATGAAAGGGTTTATTTTGCCATCACCAATTTGTAATAGAAATGAAGCAAATTTTTCATTTTTAGATCGAATATTTTTTGTTAATTTTAATATACTAAAAAATTGCCATAAATATGAACTTTTTATTGTTTCTTCTATAATTGAATTTCTATTTCCATGTTTAAAAACTGGTAAAATTTGTCAAAAATCACCACCTAAAATAATTAATTTTACACCAAAAAGAAAATTATTATTACAAACATCTTTTAATGTATTATTAACTATTTCTAATACTTTTTTTGGAATCATTGATGCTTCGTCCCATATTATTATATCAGCTTCTCTTAATTTTTTTTAATCTGATTCTAATTCTAAAAATGTATTTTCAATTGTATTTAAATTCAAAGGTAATCTAAAAGTCTTATGACTTATCATTCCTTTAGGTAATAAAGTAGATGCAATACCAGTCCAAGCCATAGACTAAATTTTTTTATTAATTGATATAAAATAAAATATTAAAGTCTTATATAAAAAAGTTTTTCCTGTTCCTCCAGGACCATCAATAAAATATATTTTGTTATTATCTTTTTCAGTTAAAATTTCAAAAATTAATTTTTGTTCATCGTTTAATTTATTATACATTAATTAAAAATTTTTTTTGCTTTCTATTTCATCATGATGATTATTGTTCAAAGTAATTAAATTTATTTTTGGTTCAGGTAAACCAAAATCTTTACAAGATATATGTTTATTAATAAAAATATTATTAAGTTCAAATAAAGCATTATTTTCTTTATTTTCATTAAAATCTTCAACAAAATAATTGAATCGGCGCATGCAATAAGTGCCCCAAGTCCATTCTAACAAATTTTGGAAAAATGAAAAATAGTGTATTACTTCTCTTACGCTTAGTGGATTAACTTAAAATTCATTACATACGTAGTTGGTATTATCAAAAGTAAGATAATACATTTACTATTGCTAAAACTGGCCGATGAATTTTTTTAACTGATAAAAAAGCCAATGGACTCAGGTCCTTTTTTGCAGAATCTATAAAAATTAACATTTTTATGAAAATATATTTAACTTTTATTCATCAATAATACATTTCACAATATTGTCATATTATTTCATACATATAAAACTAATTATTTATTTAGAAAAATAATTTTCAACAATTCATTAACAAATAACTACTGAATTTCTTTAAATACTAACATGAATAAATAAATAAATAAATAAGTTAATAAATAAACGAATACAGATAAATATTATTAATCACAAGTAGGATATTCAAGAAGAACGTTGAAAATTTTTTTATATTGACTTGGTATGTAATTTATCAGTTTTTTTAAATCTTCAATTTTTGATTTTTTTATAGAAACGTAACCATCTGAAAAAACTTTAACTAAAACTATTAACTATTTTTTACTATTTTTTCTTTAACAATTTTTTTTTTTAATTTTAACTTTTTGCAGAAACTAAAATTTTAAAAATAAGGTTTTTACTATTTACTATTTACATTATGATGTAGCATCATTTTTCATGCACTTTGATCGTATCTCATTTTTTCCAATAAATGGATATGAGTCCCTGTTTGCATGCACCGATTCATATACCTTGTACTACGTTCTCAAAATTAAGGGATTTCAATATATGCAAAAATATCAAATTCGACAAAAAGGGACCTAAGTTCGGGACTTAGGTCCCTTTTTGCAGAACTCAATATTTAAAAAATGCTTTCATATAGCATTTGAACATTGCATTTGATGGAGATTGCAATTCTATTACGTAAAATGAAGCTATCTAAATTTGACCCAAAATTGGACTTAGGTCCCTTTTTGCATACACTGATTCAATTAGTAGTGGAGGTTGGCGCGCTTGCGCACAGGGGGCTTACGGAATTTCCATTTTATCATGTTTGATGTCATTTATTCTTTTAAACAATAATTGTACATTTTATAAAATTTATTATAAAAATTATTAACTTAATATGTTTGTTCTATATATTTAAAGTAAAAACAGTAGGTGCAAACAATAAAAATTAACAAGAAGCTTTTTAAATGATGGGATTTGAATGAAATTGAGGATCAAAAAGGATGAGCTAAGGAGCAGCTAAGGAAGAGCAACAAAAACGTAAAATAACACAAAAAAAGGTAAAATTTGAGGATTTACCTGAGGAGGAGTAAAAATGACCTAAAATAACGTAAAAATAACGGAAAAAAGTGATGGATTTTTTGAGGAAAAGAGAGGGAAGAGAAAATAAAGGCATGAGGAAACTCAAGAGAAGAGAAAAAGAAGAGGGGAGGAAGGGAAAATGAAAAGAAAAGAGAGAGGAACAAATAACGTAAAAAAAAGGGGAAAAAAAGAGGATCAAAATTAGGTAAGAGGACGAGGAAAAAAAGAGAAGGGAGGACCTTGGTCGTAGAAATTTTCCTTACAACTATATAATATAGATATATATATAGACATACCGTGTCCCATTTTAATCTGCTCAGGAGAAAATCTCCCAAACCAACACACCTTTAAAAAATGATCGGACAAAAGTTGTTGAGGTCAGAAAGGGGCAACTAATAGTCTATACAGATTTGTCCTTGGACTTCATTTTCAAGGTCACTTGAAGTTCAGAATGTTTTTTTAATGTCAACTCCTATTTTTGATACCTAATACGGAAAGAGCGAGAAATTTTACATCCAAAATGATATTTTAAATTTTTCATCATGATCTTGAAAAGGTTAATTTAAGGTCAGATGCTTAAAAAAACTACTTAAGAGCATTTTTGTTTAATTTTTAAAATATGGAAAAATGACTTCTATAAAAGTTGTTAAGAACAGAGAGAACCATCCAATGGTATCAACAACTTTTATCTTAAACTCGAATTTCAAGGTCATTTCGAGGTCAAAGTATTTTTTTGAATGGGAATCCTTAATTTTGACACCAGATTTGAAAAGATAGGGAAATTGTACGTTCTAAATAATATTTAAAAATTTTTTTGTGACCTTGAGAAAGTTGAATTAAGGTCTAATTTTGAACATTCATTTTATTTGCTGATTTGCTGTATCGTATGTATGGTCGAGTACGCATTTACCGATGGATGAAAGACGCAACATTTACATATTACAACAGAAATAAATTATAAATAGATATTTATTTCAATTAAAATTAAATAGTTTATGTGTAGCAAGTATATATATATATATATATATATATATATATATATATATATATGTGTGGGACATTTTACACCAACTGGAAGAGCAAAAAAATTAAAATCGCTGAAACTCTGAGAATAGATTCTGTTTGTTACCCAAAATAAGTAAAAAAATTTTCAAGGATCTAGATTGAAAGTATCAAGAGCTATAGATCCTTGAAATTTTAAAATTTTTAAAATTTTTGTAAAAGTTTCAACTTTATCATTTTTTTTCTGAAAATTCTGATGTTTTAGAGGAAAATTCATAAGAATATCTCTTGTTGTACATGAAGAGGAGAGTTAGCATGGTTTTTTAAAGACCTGAATTTTGAAGTTTTCTATTGGTTCTTATATGTATTACATGGTAATTACTCATTTTGCCATTTCAAAAATTGTTTTTCGCGGGCCTATTTTTTTTAATTTACATGAACTTTAAAATAAATTTTTGATCATGTAAGTCAGAGCCATCAATAAGGAGTGATGACAATTTAAAATATATATTTTCATGTATGATTTATTATTTATATTGAATATAAATATATATTTTAATGTATGATTCTTTTTTCATATTGAATATAAATATCTATTTTCATGTATGATTTTTTTTTCATATTGAAAATAAATCATACATGAAAATATATATTTTAAACTGTCATCACTCCGTATTGATAGCTCTGACTTACATGATCAAAAATTTAATTTAAAGTTTATGTAAAAAAGAAAAAAATAGGCCCGCGAAAAACAATTTTTGAAATGGCAAAATGAGTAATTACCATGTAATACATATAAGAACCAATAGAAAACTTCAAAATTCAGGTCTTTAAAAAACCATGCTAACTCTCCTCTTCATGTACAACAAGAGATATTCTTATAAATTTTCCTCTAAAACATCAGAAATTTCAGAAAAAAAATGATACAGTTGAAACTTATACAAAAATTTTGTAAAATTTTCAATTTTTAAGGATTTATAGCTCTTGATACTTTCAATCTAGATCCTTGAAAATTTTCTCACATATTTTGAGTAACAAACAATATATTCTCAGAGTTTCAGCGGTTTTTATTTTTCTGCTCTTTCAGTTGGTGTAAAATGTCCCACACATATATATATATATATATATATATATATATATATATATTTGTTACACATAAACTATTTAATTTTAATTGAAATAAATATCTATTTATAACTTATTTCTGTTGTAATATGTAAATGTTGCGTCTTTCATCCATCGGTAAATGCGTACTCGACCATACATACGATACAGCAAATCAGCAAATAAGATTAACAAAAAATAAGTAAACGTGGTTGAAAAAACAAGAAACGTGGTCATTAAAAAAAAAGTCAATGAAAAAACGAAAAACGTGGTTGAAGAAAAAACAAACAAGAAAACGTGGTTGAAAAAAAAGTAAGAAAACGTGGTCAAGAAAAAATAAAAAACCGTGTTCAAGATAAACATAAAATAAAAGAACGTGGTTGAACAAATAAAAAACGTGGTTGATAAAATAGAAAAAACGTGGTTAGTGAAGCGAAAACACGGTAGATTATAAAAGTGAAAAAAAATAATTAAAAGGCAAAAGAAAAGTGAAATATGAAGCGTGTAGCTGCAAAGGTGGCTATCTCCATTTTTTCCGAATTCATTTTTATTGCATTTTCGTATACAGAACATTAAAATTTATCATAAAAAAATCATATGGGACCAAAATATAGGTATAGTTTTTTTTATGAAATGAAAAAAATATGGTGTATTGCAAAATACACTGACTTTTAAGTATAAGTACAGCAGAAAATGTTATTTCTTGAAAAAAATTTTTTTGGAGATAACTACTTTTGCAGCTATACGCTTCATATATATATGAAAGAGAAAAGGAAAAATTATTATTGATCAAGAAAAAGAAAACAAGAAAATTAAGCTAAAAATATGTTAGATGCAAATGGATTAAAAATTGAAGCCACGGGGTCGCAAAAAGTAAGGTTAGAAGAAAATTATTTTGAGGTTAAGTCGGAGCACATGTTTAAAAGATAAAAGGAAAGAAAAAAAAACAAGCGAATGAAAGGATAAAAAAAAATAATAATAACAATTAATAAAAAGAAGGTAGTGAATAATAATTTTGAAAAAATAGACTTTACGAGGAAATTGAAAAAGTGATAAAATAAAAAAGATTAAAAACATTAATCCACTAAGAAAATTGAAAAGTGAATTTAATAAGATAAGTAATAAGAAAATTAAAGAAAGTTTAATGGAACAGACAAAAGCTTAAAATATAGTGCTCAATAAAGAAGAAAGAAATCGTTTAAGAAAAGTTTTCTTTAAAGAATTGGAAAAGGTGTTAAGAGAAGAAATTGATAAAAATATAAAATTAGAAAAAGAAAGAGAAATGGCTAAGTAAGTGAAAATTGATGATGTTTATGTTCCCATTTTTGATGGATGCAATTATTCAAGCTGGGGATTCAAATTATTGAATATCTTAGAATATAAAGAGTGTAAAGAGCAAGCAACAAGAGAATCAACTGCAGCAGATAATGAAGATGCTTGGAAAAAAGGCAGATTTAAAGGCAAAAAATATACTGATAAGCTCGATATCAGATAAACAATTAGAATATATTAGAGAATGCAGAACAACATTTGAAATGTTAAAAAAGCTAGACAGTATGTATTCTACAAAATCTACAGCTCTACAAATAATATGTAGAAGTAAATTTGAAGATGTAAAATTTAAGAGTTATGATAAAGTTGAAGACTTTTTTGTAGATTTTGAACAAGCCTGTAATAAGTTTAAAGCAGCTGGTGGAACTTTGAATGAACAAGAAAATATAAGATATATAATAAAAGCGCTGCCACCCAGTTACAGCTTTATTGGTGACTTATAGATGTCATACTAGAAGAGCAAAGAACAGTAGAATACGTAAAGTCCAAAATTCAAGATAAAAATATGACAAGACCGGAAAGTGAAAGTAAAAGAAATCTCAGCACTTTCAGCATAAACACAAAAGGACAATGTTTTAAGTGTGGGAAAGAAGGCCATATCTAGAAAGATTGTTGTAGAGCAACACAATTCAACCAAGGCAGAGAAACGCATACCAATCAAGGTAGAGGAGCCTACTACAACAGAGGTCGTGGTCAACAAGGATTTCAGCGAGCATCTCCACGATCAAATTCAAGGGGGTATTCACAACGAGGCTATAGACAGAACAGATCAAGTCAGCCAAGAGAAGAATCTTCTAGTCAACGTAACGACAACCATAATGCAGAATCATGGGTAACGATGGTAAACCATAATGAGGTAAAAGAGACAGAAATTAATGAAGGTAAAAATAAAAATGGAATAAACTGGCTTTTAGATAGTGGTTGTACTAACCATATAGTTAACAATGATAGTTATTTTGAAAAATTCATTGTATTAGAAGAACCGGTTAATGTAAAATTGCCAGATGGAAAAATATTAAAAGCTACTAAAATAGGTAACATTATAACGTATTTTAAAACTTATTATAATGAAAAGAAAGTTGATCTTAAGAATGTTTATCATCTAAAAGAATTGAGTAGAAATTTGATAAGTTTTTCTAAAATAACTGTAAATAACACAATTGTATCGAGAAATCAAACTGCAAAAATTTATAATAAAAGTAGGGATCTAGTAGCTGTAGCAGAAAAAATAAATAATTTGTATTTAATGAAAAGTTTTATAGATAAATATAATGAAAATGTTTATGCAAATATGGCAAAATTAGCAGACAAAGAAAAATGGCACAGAGCATTAGGCCATGTAAATTTTCTATATTTGAATAAATTAGTTAATGAAAAATTATTGAATGATTTACCAGATAAACTAGAAAATAAGAATATGAAATATGCAAATTGTATTCAAAGTAAAATGGCTAATGTACTGTTTGAAAACAAGAAAACTAGATCTATTGAGATTTTAGAATTAATTCATACAGATTTGAATGGCCCACACAGCACAGCTGGTTATAGTGGAGAAAGATATTTTTTAACATTTATAGATGATTATAGTAAATGCAGTAGAATTTATTGTATTAGAAGTAAATCTGAAACAGCTAGATGTTTTATAGAATACATAAATTTAGTTGAAAATCAATTTAATAAAAGAGTAAAAAAGCTACAATGCGATGATGGTAAAGAGTATTTAAATCAAGAAATTCATAAATTTATTAAATATAAAAGCATTGAATTATTACCTTGTCCACCCTACGTCCATGAATTAAATGGAGTAGCGGAAAGATTTAATAGATCAGCCATGAATATAGGCAGATGTTTAGTAAGAGAAGTCAAAATACCTATAAGGTATTGGCCAGAAGTAATGAAGACAGTTTCTTATTGAAAAAACCGTACAATAGCCAACACTCATAAAAATCAAACGCCATTTGAAATATTTTTAAAACAAAATCAGATGAAAAACATTTGAAAATATATGGAAGCAGAGTTTTTGTAAGGGTACCAGAAGTATTAAGAAAAAGTAAATGGGACGATAAAGCCAAATTAGGCATACTAGTAGGTTATACATATAATGGTTATAGAGTTTTAATTGATAATAAAGTCATAAATGCCAGACATGTTAGAGTAAATGAAGAAGATACAAAATTAATTTGTATTGAACAAAATGATGAAAATTATATTGAATTAAAGTTACAGAAAGAGAATAGTAAAAGTAAAATCAATTCTGAAAATGAAATAAATGATAATGAAAATTATGATAGTGAAAATTCAAATTCTAATAATAAAATGAATAATAATTCTGGCAAAGTAAATAAAAGATTTAAAACACGAAAAGATAATTTAGAAGTTTAAAGTACTTCAACGAGAAAGAAAAGTCCTATAGAAAGATATGGTAACCCAATAACGCATTATATTTATGTAAATCATGTAAAGGCTAATGTACCGAATACGTTCGAGGAGGCGATAAACTCCACAGAAAGTAAAGAATGGCTTTGCTTTTTGAGCTATGGATTCTGAAATTAATGGTTGAAATAAAAATAAAACATGGATTATTGTAGATAAACCAAAAGATAAGAAAATAATTGATGTTAAATGGATAAAAGAAAAGGGGATGATCCATATAAAGCTAGATTAGTAGTAAAAGTCTTTCAGCATAGAAATATTTAGAAAATGTATACTTTCCAGTAGGAAAAATGCAAACTTTAAAAATTAATAGACGGGAGAATTAGTTATAGAAATTTAATAGGGGAACTTTTATACATTAGCACAGGGACAAGACCTGACATATCATACAGTGTAAGTTATTTGAGTAGATACCAAAGTTGTTACAATCAAACACATTTTAAGTATGCTTTGAGAGTATTAAAATAATTATACAAAACTAAAGACTTAAAATTAACTTATTATAATAATGTAAACAAAGAAAAATTAGATTGTATGGTCGATTCAGATTACACAGTTGATCATATTGACAGAAAATCCACAACAGGATTTGTCATTAGAGTATTTGGCAATGTATTCTATTGGAAAACTCATAAACAGAAAACTGTTACGAAAAATTCAACTTTCGCTGAATACATTGCTATGTCAGAAGAAGTGACAGAAATACTATTTGTAAAGGATTTATTAAATGATGTATTTGAATTAAATATTGATAGACCAATTAAAATTTATGAAGACAATTCTGGTGCGATAGCTATAGGTAAATTTGGTAATCTTACAAAAAATTCTAAGCACATAGAAGTGCAATATTAATGGAAATTATGAAAACGGCGTAATAGATATTGTTAAAATTGAAACTGATAATATAGCTGATATACTAACTAAAGGTCTATGCAAAGAAAAATTTGTTAAAAATAGAAAAGAATTAAGATTAATTTTAAATAATTATAAAAGCATGTAAAAGCGAAATTAAATACAAAAAAAATAAAAGAAATAAAACTTGCAAATTTAAGGAGGCATGTTGTAATATGTAAATGTTGCGTCTTTTATCCATCGGTAAATGCGTACTCGACCATACGTACGATACAACAAAGCAGCTGAGAAAGAGAGGCTCTAGTCGAGCCCATGCAGTCTGTTGAACAGAGTTTTGCAAGCGCCATGTAGCGATAAAGACAAGCTCTTTACAAACGTATATGTGTAAAGTAAAGCTAAGCCATTTATAACAAAATAGATTAATAATTACTGTACTTAACATAATTTATAATACATATCAACTAATTTAATAATATTAATAAAAGTGTTTTCTTTCCAATCCTGGAACATAAAACCTCTATTCCTAACCATTTCATTATTGTATATAATTAATTTTTAGGGGTTTTGATTAATTGTTTTTAGAGTTATGTTTTTACCTAATATATGAAGTTGTAATTAATGTCTTCAATATTTTATCGCGTATAAATCGGTTATTTATCGATACAAGATATCGCTAGCTATTTTTATCTTGAATTTTCTACCAGGGATATATAAAAAAATAATTATTCAATAAAGGGTGAGTTATGGTCTGTAGATTTAATTTCCTTGATAGATGGAGAAAGAGTTAAAGTCGATTTAAAACCTCATTCCACGCATCCCCTCAATTATCTTATATTCTTATGAGGAAGTTATACTTTTTTTCTATAATATACTTAAAAATAAAACATCATATTTTGATGTATAGCGTAAAATATATATGGGTAATTTCTCTGTCAAATCGACTATCAGCAAATTTTTTTTGCTGAAAATTTCTTTTCGTGTTCTTTTCTATGTTTTATATCACCAAGAATTTTTTCAGATTGTTTCCGGACCTATTCCCGAAGTTATAAAACACCAAATTTGGATTTTTCCCTGATTTTTGCTATTTTTGACAATTTTCGGGCTCTAATTGCTCAGTTGGGTTGCATTTTAGGAAAAAACTGTAAGACTTTTTTATTGAAAAAAAGCATATTTTTAGAAATTTGTAGTTAAAATGTGATAACGCATCTTTCTGATAAGTAGGAGTCATTTGCATCATTGAAATACAGATATTAAAGTTTTGGTCACTGATTCCAGTTTACAAAAAATCATGGGAGTAGCATTGATACGTACAAATGATTCCTAAAAATTTTTATGTGGGCAAAGCGATGGTTCTCTCAAAAAAAATTAGATTGTGCTCTATATTAATATGTCCACGTATGCGCAATACTATTTTCCAAAACCTATATTTTAACTTTATTTTCAATCGTTTTTTGAACTTAGCAATTTTTCGAAAGTGAAACAGTTTGAAAAACTTGCAAACGATTTTTAAGGAGATATATGTTTAAAATAATCATTATTTTGCATACACGCCAAAGAAATTCTACAATGTCCCACATGAAAATAATTTCTGTAAATAACTTTAAATAATAGCTGTGAATAATCATAAAGAGCTGTAAATAAAAGTGTGTGCATTAAAATGTAAATAACAATTATTTACAGTTGTTTACAATTATTAACAATTATTTCTAGTTATTCACAGTCATCAATAGTCATACACTTATTTGCAATTACTTATATTTATTTACAGTTATTCCCAGAAATTATTTTTACATAAGGTATAATAATAAGGGAAGTCCACGATGTGCGAGTTACCAATTTGAATGAAACTTTAGGTATAGTTTTGTGGTATATAATAATGAAAAAAGATGCTCATAATTTAATCTGATAGGCTCTTTCAACCCCTATAATCATAATTTTAGAGGTTTGTATCAAATTTTATATATAAGTTTGGAATCTCATAATTCAGTAACTGTAAGGCTGAGTAAGATCGCCAAAAAAGAAAATAAAAATAGTAAAAACCAGCTTTAATTTGCGAAGTTTTGAAAGTTAAAAGCTTCAATGTTTCAAAAGTCATGTTTAATTGAATACTTAACTGTAAGTTGTTTACTAGAAATAACAGCTTATTTCGTCCCTTAAATTTTATAAATATTTTAATAATTTTAATAATTTCAAGAAATAATTCAAAATAGTTAGGAATTAATTTTAGAGCCTAAGTTTTTTTGGAATAAGAGCATTGCGCATACGTGGACATATTGATATAGAGCATAATATAATTTAAATGTTGTAACGTTCCTATCCTATTAATTTATTATTCTAAATAATATTTCATTATTTAATTTAACTAGAATATGATTATTTATTTAAATTACTAACGGATACTTATAGAATCATTGATAACTAGCGCGCCTTGCCTTAATGCAAATTCTTTAAAGTATGTGTTCTTTTATTAGTTTTTATTTTTTAAATGTCGTTAATAGCTAGCGTGCCTTGCCTAGCTATTGCGGACTCTTTTGATGGTTTTTTGTTAGTAATATTTAATGTCAGATGGAAAATCCGTTGTTGTTAAGAATCAAACGCTTTAACATTCGAGGCTAACCAATGCTAATAGAATAAAGAAAGATATTTCGATAAACTCTTTATTTTAAAATTACGATTTCGATGTATTTTCATTTACATAAAGCATAAGCGCTTACAAAGTAAAAGCGTAAGCTATGCAGACAAGTACTGTTTAAAACAATGAAAAGGCCAAACGCCTGCCCCTGGCTTAAGCAAAGTTGCATCTGCACGCTAGAAGAGTCGATTCAAGAGTCCTGAAACTCGCGAGCTTACGAGCAAGCACTGCTTGCTTCAACTCTCTCTCTCTCTCTCTCTCTCTCTCAGTATCTCTCCCACTCTTCTCCGTTCGAGAGAAGAGAAGGACAGAAACGTGTGTAATTACATGGGCTTTTGCATGTGCATGCACACATACTTTGCTCATGCAATCACTTTGGTCTTTTTTGTGTTTGCACGCGCACCCTTGAGTTTTGTACGGTTTTGGCGTCGTACGTACTCGGGCCCTCACAATGTAGTATGGATGCATACAAATTGTCTCCATGTACGTAGAAGAAGAATCATTTATGAGCTATAAGTTTAAATTGATATTTTAAAGGTGAAGTTTCAGCTCAAAATCCAATTTTTCATGACATGAAGACACATTATAACTTTATTTGAAAGAACAGTCGCTTCTCCCACACAAAAATTTTTAGGATACATTTATATGTATCAATGCTACTCCCATGATTTTTTGTATGCTGCGATCAATGACCAAAACCTTAACATCTGTATTTTAATGTTGTCAATGACTCCTACTTATCAAGAAGATGCGTTATCACATTTTAACTGCAATTTTCTGAAAATATGCTCTTTTTCAATAAAAAAGTCTTCTTCCAGTTTTTTTCCGATATGCTAGCTAACTGAGCAATCAGAGCCTGAAAATTGTCGAAAATCAGGAAAAAATCCAACTTTGATGTTTTATTATTCCAGAATTAGGTCTAGAAACGATCTGAAAAAATTCTTGGTAATCCAAAACATAGAAAAGAACATGTTAAAAAGTTTCCAGCAAAGAAAATTTTTTAATGGTAGATTTGACAGAGAATTGCCAATAAATATATAAATATATATATATTAATCAGTTTTTGCAATAATGATGCATGTTTTATTATTATTAATAATTAAAAATACGGGAAAATTATTAATATAACTAAGCCAAATCTTAATATTTCTGTATATAATTTGAATATTTAGTATATAGTAACAAACATTTTTCAAGAAAATTTACGAAATTCAAATTTTATATTTTTTGTATTACAGTTTTTATCATTTAAACAGTCTTGAAGAACACATTTCACGAGGGAGCTGGATCTTAGGATACTGGTGTACTTATTGTTTTCAAGAATGTGAACATTTGGCTGGAAAAAAGTTATACTGCAGTAATTGTATAAAATTACAGATCCAAAAGTATAAAGCCCTACAAGCTAGAGGATTAAAAAAAGACGATGATCCTGGTATAGTTAAAATATTTTTTAATCCATGTCAATTGCTACAACATATGCAAATGCATAATACAGAAGAAATATTTTCACATCAATTAATGCTGCTACCATTTCCGAGTGGAATTGGAAAAGAATATTTTCCTCATTTGAAAATGATAAGCGAAGCATTAATCGATTTCATGTTCATAACAAATATTCATATTGTTAATTGGTTATTTGAAAATAAAATTCATAAATGGTGGCGCATGGCAAAAGGAGATAATCCTGTAGCTAACATTATTAAAAAATATCCTTTCGAGGTACAACAAATCAAACAACTTTTAAATTGTAATAATAAAGTGAATCAAATTCATAAACCATCCTATGATTTCGGTAGTATTTCAATACCAAATAAAAAAAACCATTCTGATTCTAAACACTTATTACGTATCAATGATTCTGTATCTAGCATAATGACCTTTAATTCATTAATATTAGATACACAAGCAAATCTCACTTCAAATCTGACTTTTGTTGATTATGGTCCATGTGATAGTAGTTTCAATACAGTAAACTACGAAATCAACAATTTTAATGATGATCAAACGTCATCCAATAGGAGTACACCAATGAAAGAAAATTTTAAAAATATTCATTCAACAGTAGGATTATCTAAAGCTAAGATTTCTGTTAGAAAATTGGCTATAGTTTCTGCACCTTCGAAGAATGTAACGAAATTAACTTCTAACATTTTTGTTGATAATAATAATGATAATTTATCTCATTCACGTACACTTACCATTTGTTCTACTAAATATATGGATTTGACATCACCTATTAAAAATATCCCTCAAATAACAAATGAAGTAGCATATAAGAAAATTGTTTTTATAGGTGAGGATTTATCAAAAAGCTTGGAAAGAAATTTAAAATATTTACAAAATAAAGGAGTTCAAAATATAAGTCTATTTAATGCAGATAGTAAAGATATTATCGAAACTCAGAAAGTGACGCCAACGCTAATGATTCAAAAACTCAATCTACTATCAGAGAAAATAGAAAATTCAAGTATTGAATGTAAACTAAACCGAACTAAATCATCAAATATAAACCTTTGGAATGTCAATAAGCTAAAGAAGAAAATGATTAAAAAACAGATGAATAATATTAATAACATCAAACATCATAAAAAAATAACAAAAAATAACCATAAAAGAATCAATTCATCAGTTAACTCAATAAGTCATGCTACAAAAATGGCATTGCCAAATATTCAAATTCCTTTATTACAAGCAAATTTACCAAATCATTCTTCTACCGTCGATTCAAATGCAGTCATCAACAATGGAATCGTAAATATTGAAAATTTGAATAAAGTTTTCGATATTTTGAAGAAAACAAATACAAATATTTTCGAAGGATTTTTGCTTGATAGCAAGTTAATGACATTAAGTATTATAAAAAATGAAAAATCGGGTAAAAGTTACTTATCTACTACTTATGATAAAAATGATACACGCACTATAGACAATTTAAGGCATAGGAGTAAAATGTTTTCTCATTTAAACAAAATGACTAAAATTAAAATTCTCCAACGCATAAGTCATGTTAAAATTATTAGTAGAAGTTATTCAGAAAAAACAGGTATTTCAAGTGATGAAATAATTGAAGCACATAAAAAGTTTATTTCTATTCTAAATAATATTGTTGCACACTTAGATTCATCAGTTCATTACAGAGGGGATGATTACTCTGCCCCTTTACTAAGTCCTGTTATTAAAGAAAAATGTGTTATTTGTAAAAAAATTATCAAATCATCTGAATATTTAGTTGGATTTTCTAACCCAGTAGCTGATTTAAATTATTATTGCTTGTGTTATGATTTTATTTGTTTTAAATGTAATACTTTTCAAGGAAATAATGATCGTTTTAATGCTCATATGAGATATCATAAAGCTGAAACTCCTTATACCTGTCCTGAATGCAATAAAAAATTTCCAAATTTTCAGAGATTAAATATCCATACATGGACAAAATGTTTCCATCCTCTTATAAGACGTTTTTTTTCTTGTGCGTTTTGTGGAATTGATGGCTTTAGCAGTTTAGAATCGATTGTAAATCATTTTGTTATCATGCATAGTTCCAAAATAGTGGCTTGCAATATATGCTATAAGGTATTTGACCATAAGCGTTACTGTTCAACCCATATGAGAAAAGGACATGCTGAAATTCAAATTTCTGATGATCCTTTGCAGCTTATTATCTGTCAATTAGATGATGAAGTTATACCAATCGAATATTATAATCATCATATAAAAAATCCTAAATGTATACAAGAAAATGTTTATTATAAATGTGTTTTTTGTAAGACTCAAGAAAAATTATTTAAATCAAAAGAATTAATAAAAAATCATGTGTATAAATATCATAATTCTGAATTATCAACCGTTATAGATGTAGAAACTCTAAAAATAATATTGTCAATGAATGAAATAAAAAAATTACTTAATGAAAATTTTATGTTTATTAGATCAACAATTCCTAATATAAGAGATACAATAGTAGAAACACAAATTCCAACATCTATTTCTGTTTCTTTCATTGATGATTCTAAAATTGCAATATCAACAATTGCAAAAGAGGATTTTACGAAAGTAGATGATGTAAGTAATTTAAATAAGACTAGACATAATAAAATAAATAATTTTATTCTAAATCAAAATAGTGCAGAGGATAAGTTAACAATTAAAGGTAGCAATATTTCTACTGATTCTAAAAATTTTATTCAAAATAAATTTGAAATAAAAAATCAAGCACAAAAAATGGAAGAAATATATGTGACAGATTTTCATGAAAATATTAGTAATATTGATGTTTTTGGAGTAAATAACGCTCTTGATAAAGATGAAACACTGGTAATGATAAAAGATCAAACATCAAAAAATCATAACATACTTGATTTATTATTATATCAAGAGGAAAATGAAAATATACCTTTAATTACGAATGATTCAAATTTTTCGGACAGAGTTTCAAAAAAAAAATTTAATAAGCCAAAAAGTAGCAATAGAATTGATATGAAAATAAAAGATAGAAAAAATAAAAACGCTCAAACTTCGAACAAATTATTTAAAAAAATAAAACCACTGATTTTAATTGACGAAGATCAACAAAAAACCATTCAACAACCAGCACAGAAATGTACTGGTAAAGCAATGCTGATTAAGAAAATAACTAAAGCTTTTACTTATTTAAAAGAAACTGACTTGGGAAACTATAACAAAAAAAA
The DNA here is from genome assembly GCA_017163975.1 of Anastatus disparis. Classification (NCBI taxonomy): domain Eukaryota; kingdom Metazoa; phylum Arthropoda; class Insecta; order Hymenoptera; family Eupelmidae; genus Anastatus; species Anastatus disparis. The sequence goes on along the minus strand of JAFFSR010000272.1, from coordinate 1,785,025 downwards.
AAATAACATTTTTATTTCACAACTTGAAGATGACTACACAACCAATTTAATCAACTATGAAACTAAGGAAAAACAAACAGCAGAAAAATCTATCATTTTAAAACAATCAATGAAGAAATGTACATCAACTAAAATAAAAGGAAATGTAAAATTGATGACAAAAATTAAATTGTATGATGATTGTTCTGAAAAAGAAATAAACCATTTTCGTATGAATAAATTTTCTATAAAATTAAAAAATGATGAAAAATGTGCAACGATAAACAAGTTTCCAAAAAAAAAAATTTTCATGAATAAAGTTTTAAATGTATTAAGGAAAAATAATCAGGAGGAAATTTTCGAAGTACTTAAAAATACAAAATGTATTAAAATCAATGAAACTTTAACACGGAAAATGTCTAATATAAGTATCAAACAGAGTATACATACAGAAATTAATAAAACGATCTGCGAAATTGAAAATTATTCCAGTAATAATTCAAAATTGATCGAATCACATATCTTTTCAAAGGACATTATAAATGATTCTACAATGGAATGCACTAATGAAAACAAAAATGTTCAAATGATAGACAAAGATACTCTTTTTGAGAAACTGAAAGAATTTTCTTGTAGAGATATTCCATTGAAAAATAACAAAAATATTGAGTCAATTCAAAATTGTAAATTCAATGCTTTAGATTTAAAAATTCATAATAAAAGTAACAAAACATTTGAAAATCGTAACTGTATGATAAATAATAACGTAGAAATAAATACCTATAAATCACAATGCGATGTTGTTTACGTAGATATACACTCTAATAATGTAAATTTAATAAATAATCATAAAGACATTAAACAAACAACTTGTGATGAAAATGCTACATCTGTTGATACTAAAAAATATCATAAAACTGTAAATTATGATTATTTGGAACATTTCGTAGGTAAAATACAAGATGAACAAAAAAACATTCGAAAAACATCATCTGAATTTTTAAATGACGTCAATTTGAAATGTAAAACAGCCAATAAAAATAACTTTTCAAATATCAACATTACTGAAATTGATCATAACACTAACAAAATAGGTGACGAACTTACAGTCTATGATTTATTCAATAATGAAATAAATTTTGAGCAGGTGAAAAATGATGTGACGAATATTGATAAATTTATAGAGTTAAATACGACAAAAATAGAAGAAAATATTAGAGATGTACTACAAAATGAACATATTGAAAATAGAGAAGAAATCTATAGATCTTACGGAGATGAAGATTTAGAAAAACAATTAACTGAAGTAGACTGTAAAACAAATGATGAAAATATGGAATTCATTTCATTAAATGAGCACAATGATTCAATCAATAAAATACCTAAAAGAGATATTATATTAAAAAAGAATACATGCTTAGATAAAACTATTGCTGAAGATGAATATACGTTAAAATATAAAAATAACATGAAACAGACAATGATTAGGATGAATATTCTGTTAAACGAAGGTAATGATAAGATATACAAAGTTATTAAAAATTCTTTTAAAATGAGGATGTTGTCAAATGAAAATTATGATACAGAACATAACAAAACTAAAACTATTTATAAATCAATTAATATCGTAAAAAAAAATCAATTCCCACGTGAAATAAATAGTTTATTAGATTATAATAATTCTAAATATTTGGAAGAATCAGTTAAAAATTTCATGTTTGATAAAGGACAAAGTATAAAGACTATAATAACAGATAATATAAATTGTATATCAATAAATAAAAGTCATATTATTGAAATAAGTACTCTAACAAATAATTTAAATTCAAAGACTAAGGAAAATAAAGATAAGACCACAGAATCTAGAACTAATGGCTTTATTGAGATCCCCATTGCAAGATATGACTATGTAACAAATGATGAAAATAAAATTAAACCTATTTCAATTATTAAAATAAAAAATGTTAAAAAAAGCAGTAATGATGAGGGAAATAACAGACAAGATATTGGACAAAAAGAAAATGGAATTTTATATAACAATTTTGATGAATTTCAATCGAATGTCACGATTGATACAATGGATAATAATACTGTATATTCAATAGAAAAAGAAATTTTTGAGCCCGTTAAAGTTAGTAAAAAACAATCAAGTATCAAAATGTATAGTCTATTAGATAATAAAAAATATTCAAAACAGTTATTGATAAAGAATAAATTAAATAATCGTAAGTACGTAAGAAATCAACAAGATATTGAGGATTTTACCAAATTTGCCATTGAAAAAAATTCAAAACAATTCACGATTATAATAAATGATCGAATGAATTCTTCAAATAATTCTAAAATGAAAGAAAATCAGGAACAAAAACAAGATAAACTAGATGCTCAAGTAAATAACACACCAAACAAATATAACGAAAGAGACTCTTTAAAGAATTTGGGTTCATTAGAAAATAAGAATAATATACCATTACCTGAAATGGTAAATACAAAAACCAAAGATTTATCTCTAGATACTTTATGTTTAATCAATGGAAATGAAAAGACGAACAGTTATGAACTAAAAAATAATATAAACAATATTGTCAACAATGAAAATCAAAAGAAATTAAGTCAAGTTGAAAATAACGTAAATTCTATGCAGACAAACAGGGAAAATATTTCTGATTGTACTTTGTCTGACGTACTTGAAAAACGTGATATATCAACAACAAATATTTTACAACCTAAAAAAGTAATTTGTGATGTTCTGAATGTTAAAGAAACGAAAAATAAATTAAAAATTTTTGTCAAAGAAAATTTGTCCATTCAAATAGTAGAGATACCAAAAACTACAGATTATGAAAATGCCATAGAATTGAATATCCCACAAATTATAAAAGATAAAAATGTTTTGCGTTTTCAATGTGAAATGCTTCAAAAATCAGAACTTGTCAGCTCAAAAGATTTAAGCTCGTATCCTGAAGAAAATATCAAGGATTTTTCTTGCACAAAAATTAATAAGACACTTGACAATTCATACAGTACTCTAATCACTGATAAAAAAAATAAACTGATTAATGATTTGGATTCTGACTCAACATCAAATGTTAGTATGAACGAAAAATTATCTGTCTTAGATCGAACTGCAAATCGTAATAATCATTTTGAGTTTAAAAAATTATGTTTGACAGATGATGAAAAAATAACGTTAGCAAAACCTTCAGATACTACCAACTCCACGAATTTTAAAACTGTTGGCGCAACAGTTACAAACAAAGATATTAAGCAATTATGGAAAAGAAAAATTAATAAGTTAAAAAATTTTGATTTACAAGTTGTAAATACAAGCAAAAATAGAAATACAACATCAAAAAAATTATATAGATCATTTCATAATGAAAAAAATGCAAAAAAAGTGAAAATCCAATTAGAAGAAATTGATTCTTCTGTATCTAAAGCAAAAATTTTAAATTCACAAAGAATTAATACGTCAGAAAATGATTTTAATAGTAAACCTAAATTGAGTAAAAAGTACTTTAAATACAATTTAAGAGAAAAAATAGTTGAAGGTTTAGAAAAAAACTTAATTTTCAGCTCTATGGATAATGAAATTCGAAATATTCAATCTGTTAAAAAAAATTTAAAACGAAATAGGTCCTGTATATCACAGAATATTATCAATTCTCATGATATAAACATAAAAATAAAAGACCCGTTTCCTTTACAACTGCCTACTCTTCAATTAATTAAAGCACCCTTAGCTTTAAGTTCCGTTTATTCATCTTCTATATCAAAAAAAGTTTCTATCCCTGACACAGCCAAAAAATATAAAATTGATTTCTGTAGTACTATGGATTCTGCTTCTAAAATATATAAATTTAAATGTCATTTATGTGGTGATGCAATAAATACATCTTGGACTGTAATAAGCAATCATTATAATAAAAAACATGCTCAAAATTATCAGTTATGCACTGTAACACTAAAATTGACTCGTCTCTCCAATGAAGTAATCGATATTAACCAGAAAAAGATATCGAGAAAACGAAAATCTTCTGAATTGACTACTATAAATACAAAAAGAAGGAAAAGGAGTCCAAAAAAAATTATTGAAAAACCTGTAAAGGCCATAGAGCGTACATCTGGTTTTTGCGTGCAGTTAGAATCAATTGTTGATGGTGAAGGACACTTTAAATGTAAAAAGTGCAGTGAACGTTGCATTGATATGATGAAATTGCGACAGCATATTGCTGACATTCACCGAATTGATAAAAAGAATCTTATATGTCTTGAGTGTGGTGAAAATTTCGTTGTTTCGCCTAGTTTACAAATGCATTTAAAAGCTTTTCACGAAATTAATGATCCAATTTCTTACATGAATCAATATCCAGCTTACGCGCCAGAAGTCATCAATTTCGAAGAAGTAAAAATAATGGTAGCTAATCAATGTCATGTTTGTATGGCTGTTTTTAAAGATAATTCAGCTATTGATAAACATTTGAGAGTGCATGGTATGGCTTTTTTGAACAAAAAGATAACAGATGCAAGAAATGCAAAAATCACTGCAGAAAATAGAATCAAAAAAGTAAATTTGAATCAAGATAATCAAATGAATAGAAATATTGTCGCTTTGAATTCTGATAAATCAAATAGCGCGGTACGTAAAAACTTTTTTTAATAATTTTCATTTGATCAATAGTTAAATATATAAAAATAAATATTTACAGATTTCACAAAGATAATTGGATCTAGAAAATGCGTATATAACATGAAAGTAAGTTAAAATTTTAATTAAATATAAATTTTTATTAAATGTAAATTTTATAATTGCATTAATTTTTTAATCCAAAATCAAATATGAGTTAAAACACTGATGATCAAAACATAATTAATTTCAATAAAGGTCCAGCATTTTTGATATATTAATATTATTTTAATATTATAGTATTAATATTACATTAATCATAGAATTTTTTTGTTTATTTAACAAAATGATTAAAGAATATTTTTAAATATCTTAACCCTTCTAGTTCTAAATTTTTTTATAGAAATGTTCTGATATAATTCTAGAATGATGAGTATTCATTTTTTAATCAACTTTTGCAAAACAAAATGTATTTTTTTGTTTCAATCCTTATCGCCTGTATAATAACTTAGGCCCTCCACGGTGATCCTCGAGTAAATTTGACCATGAAGTTTTTGCACTTCAGATTTTCCTTCTGGAAATGATTCTTAGCAGTTTTGGGGACGAATTCCAACAAAAACTAAAATCGAAGAATGAGCACTTTTTTATTTTTTATATGTTTTTTATTAAAAAAATGTTTTATTGATAATTTATGAGCTTAATTTCTAGAATGCCGTTTTCGAATCTATCCACAAATTATTTACATATTTTAAGCAAATATTATCGTAAATATATTCAGGAAAATTTAAAGTTGTGTAACAATGTAAGCGTAAAGTTAAAATTAATTTTTTTTTGTAAAACATTATAGTGATGAAGACTATGAGAAATCATACGTTTTTAAATTATTGAAAGACGGCACTTGAAGTAATTGTGATTAGAAAATACTGTGTATTAATATTCTATAAGAACACTGCACGCACTTGTGGTATTTCAGTAACACCAAAAGTACAATTTCCATGTAAAAGATTGTATTGAAGAAAATCGAGGCCTAGATCTTCACAGCGAACAGGCTATGGAAGCGGTCTATTATGATTTTTCTGCAACATGGGCTAATACAAAGTATCATAAAATGATTCTAATTATGCAGATGTATATACAGATAACATATACATATTTTTTACTAAAGTTACATACAGTGAGTTATATTCGCAGACTGCTCTTAATAATTTATCTGCATAATAAGAATCATTTTACGATATTTTATATCAGCCCAGGTTGCAGAAAAATTAAAATGGATAGCCATAGCTTTTTCGCTGTAAAAACCTAAACCTCGATTTTCTTAAATACTATCTTTTACATGGAAAATGTAGACATTGTTAAAGGATTTTTTTCGGATTTCAACCGTGTAATTTGTGGTTCAGGATATCAGCATTTTGTGAACATTTAACAGTCGATATTCTAAACCACACGGCTGAAATCCGAAAAAACTCTCTAACAATGTCTAACAGTCACCGTGAAAGCTTCAAACTCAAACATGGAAAATGTGCTTTTGGATTACTGAAATACCAAAAGTACATGCCGTGTTCTTATAGGATATTAATACAAAGTATTTTCCAATTACAATTACTCAAAATGACGTCTTTAAATAATTTAAAAATGTTTCGTTTCTCATAGTCTTCATGACTATAATGTTTTATAAAAAAAAAATTTTTCTTCATATCTTGGCCGAAAATTCGGGGTTCTGCTTGGTTAATATGCAAAGAAACTCAGAATTTCTGCTGGGTGAGATGACATCCATCGCAACTAACGCAGCACTAACGACCTAAAGCAGAAAACTTTCGGCAGTCGCCAGACACTGGCGCCATATAGGCTAATAGCAACAGCTGTTGTTGTTATTATAACCTTACTCGAAGTTCTAAAGCATGAATTCTGAAATTTTAATTAACGCAATGTATTTATACATGCATATGAATCTTTTTGATATTTTTCTTTTCTATTTTTTATGTTGATGCCGTGTCGTATGTGTGTGTGCATGTTAATTTTTATACATAATATATCGTTATGAAACACATTCTGAGTGTTGACAACAATGTTTTAATAGTGTTTTAATGTTTTGATTTGTTATTATTTCAAATTATTTATGTGTATAATTCATACTTTTAATAAATATTTAGATTTATCACTCGTTTTTTTAAGTGTTTCATAGGTTACATTTTTTGCGTATAATACGTTATTTTGCAATTGACTGTAATTTTTAGTGTTTAATTTTTTGGATTTATTATTGATATTTTTCGATAAATTTTTATATTTATCATTTTTATTTTTTTTAGATTTATCATTTGTATTGATTTTAAGATTCATAATTCGTATTATTTTTTAGATATATCATTTGTTTTTGTTTTTAGATTTATCATTAATATATATTTAGATTTATTATTTGTATTTTCGGTTAATCCTTAGCTTTATCATTCGTAATTTTCAAAGTGTATTTTAATCAAGGCGTGACGTGCGCCTTTGAATTTTCTTCAGAGCTGATCCGCAGATGGCGCGTGAGCAAATCAGAAAGGAAAGTCATGGCCGCGCGCTGTCATCAGCTGGTATATCCAGACGCGTGACATTTTTTTAGATTTATTATCAATCAAAGTGGCGAATTTTCGGCCAGCTATGAAGAAAAGTAGTATTATCCACTCAGGTAAGTAGTTATAGGGGCACCATGGACCGTCAAAACAAACCCCCACTCCACCACCCTAAAGGTTACTGACCGGTGGGTCAATGACCTCTGAGAAGGCGAAGTAGGGGTTGTTGAGACGGAACATTGGTGCCCCAAGAAATAAATACACGCTTACACACGCACACGCACAAACACACATACTCACACGCGCACACACACACACACACACACACACATACACACACAAAATAAATACACAATATTTGAAATTTAAAAATTTCATACCAGCTGATCACTGTTGGAACTACATCCCGACGTTGACCCACATTGTAGAACAACCTTTCTGCCCGGATTTTCGATGGAAACTGACAGTGAAGCCGAATCTTCACCCCTTAATAGCCTAACTCCCCCCACCGAAAAATAAAAATATTACATACCATTCTCACACTACGAATAGCAACTTGATACTTTTTGCAGGAAAATATTAATAAGTGTATTTTGAGAAGCATATTCTAAAATAAAGTTAAAATAATCATAATTTATAAAAAATCACATACCATTTTCACGCTAAGATTGTTAATCTGACTCTTTTGCAATCAATTTTATGAAAAAGACGTATTAGGGTGCTGACGTTATAAATTTAAAATTTCAACGTAAGAAATCTCTCTCCCCAAGACGTATGTACGGGTGCTGATTTTATAAAACTTAAAATTTTAGCAATTGAGAAATGTGTCTCTCTCTCTCTTTCTTTCTCTTTTTACCCTATTTCATTTTTATAATATAAATAAAAAATATGCCTATATATAAGCCTCTCTCTCTCTCTCTTTCGCTCTCTCTCTCTCTCTCTCTCTCTCTCTCTCTCTCTCTCTCTCTCTCTCTCTCTCTCTCTCTCTCTCTCTCTCTTTCATACATACATAATACATACACGTGTAAACAAAAATCTGTATATATATATATATATATATATATATATATACAAATCATATGCAAATGATGGACAAATAAGCCATGCATTAAAATTGATTATTATATTTTAAATATAATATATATTTATTTCCATTACATTACATTACCAAGGTATCGAATCAATAAATATAGAGAATTAGTGATACAAAAATGATAAAAAAGTATCAGAAGCCCAAAACATAAGAAGTATAACTATTCTACCTCTTACGATTAGTTGTTTTTGACATTCATTGTTAATACGCCCAAGTTGCGTATATAACTAAGAACAACTGTGTATATATATATATATATATATATATATATATATATATATATATATATCGCCCATTCTCTGTGAAATTAGTAAACAAAAAATTTTTTTTCGCTATAAATTTGTAAAATGTTTCTTTTTTGTATTCTGGACCACTCAGAATTTTTTTAGATATTTTTAGGGACTAGCTTCAGAGCTACAAAGCTTTAAAGTTGGGCTAAAATCATATTTTTGACATTTTTGACTATTTTCAGGCTTAAATTACTCATTTGAGTTGCATTGAAGGAATACATTACTAAGAAACTTTTTTCTTTAATGTATTCTAGATTTTCAGAAAAAAGTTATTCCAATGTGCTAATGTAGCTATCCGCTGAGCTAAAACTATTTAAATCATTGAAATACAAGTTTTGGGTTTTCGAACCAAGATATCTGGTCAGGGAAGATCATCGGAGTAGGTTATACATGTACAAATATACCTTAAAAATTTCAGAGTGTTCCGGCTTCTTGTTTTTTTTTAAACAATGCAAATCCAACTAAAAATCATGAAAAATGTGATTTCTAGCTACAGTTACTCATTTAAATGTCAACTTGCACGTCCCTTTGTAAGCATTCATAGAAATAGTTGTAAACTTAACAAATATTTTAAAATATAGAAAAATATCTTCTGAAAGGTTCAGAGTGGACCAAACTTTTGATATATGCCTATAACCTTTTTCTAAGATGTATCAGTTACACGATCAAAAACTAAAAATGCAGTTCTACCTATATGTCAGAACTTTTTGTGTTAATTCATGAGAATCTTGTTAATTATTAGGTAATTCAAGTCCAACTGATTTCATCCACTGTGATATTGATTTCAAAATTGCACTATACTGATCTTCAACGAACTGACCAAGAGAGGCTACAAGCTTTGGGTCTCAGATCCTGCTGGAACTTTATGATAAGTTTTGGTTTGATATAACTAAAAGAAAGCTATAGCCTCAGAGTCTAACGCTGAGTAGTTTCCAAGTTAGAGCACATCATTTATGATTTTTACATTATTTGTTGGCAAATTTTTGTAAAAAATTTGCCAACAGAATCATCATGTAAAAATCATGTAAGTTATCATATAAATCATTGTGTCATATTTGTAAAGTTATTTAATAATTTGTCTAGAAAGTAAACTGTCAGGTAACTCGACCATTTTATTAAACTTTCTTGTTTAAAAATTTTGCATGAAATTGAATCTGTTCTTTTATTAATAAATTATGTTAATTTCAGGTATAAAAAGAATAGCAAGAAAATAAATTACATTTAAAGACTTTTTAGTATCAAAATGAAGAATTTTTGTTCAAGGGTTTGTTGAAAATTTTAAAAAATATGAAATAAGTCATCTGCTCTAACTTGGAAACTAAAACTCATCATAAAGTTCCAGACAGATCTGAGACCCAAAGCTCGTAGCCCCTTCTGGTGAGATACAAAGAGACACGAGTTCAGTTATATATCACTGACAATAAGAAAAATTAAATTAAATAATAATATATATCAATCTCTATTATATGTTGATTGTAAATTTTTATTCAAATTAATTCCAAGTTTCTATACACAATTACATTTAATTATTGCTATCATATCATGAGATTCAATGACAAATTGTCTGAAAATGTAAATTATGATAATCAATTTTCATAGAATTTTGTTTGTTACTAATATAAAAATAATAAAACACATTTAAAAAATATAACAAGGATTAGAATTAATGATTTTCTGAAACTAAACTTAATAATATACATCAGTATAGATACTTTAATCTTAACGAATCTCATTGAATGGAATCTATATTTTGAAAGTATCTATACTGATGTATATTATTAAGTTTAGTTTCAGAAAATCATTAATTCTAATACTTGTTATATTTTTTAAATGTAATTCATTATTTTTATATAAGTAACAAACAAAATTCTATGAAAATTGATTATCATAATTTACATTTTCAGACAATTTGTCATTGAACCTCATGATATGATAGCAATAATTAAATTTAATTGTGTATAGGAACTTGGAATTAATTTTAAAAAATATTTACAATCAACATATAATAGAGATTGATATATATTATTATTTAATTTAATGTTTCTTATTGTCAGTGATATATAACTGAACTCGTGTCTCTTTGTATCTCACCAGAAGAGGCTACGAGCTTTGGGTCTTAGATCTGGCTGAAACTTTATGATAAGTTTTAGTTCGTTATAACTAAAAAAAAGCTCCAGCCTCAGAGTCTAACGCTGAGCAGTTTCCTAGTTAGAGCAGCTGACTTATTTTATATTTTTTAAAATTTTTAACAAACTATTGAACAAAAATTTTTCACTTTGATACTAAAAAGTCTTTAAATGTAATTTATTTTCTTGCTATTCTTCTTATACCTGAAATCAACATAATTTATTGATAAAAGAACAGATTCAATTTCATGCAAAATTTTTAAACAAGAAAGTTTAATAAAATGATCGAGTTACCTGACAGTTTACTTTCTAGACAAATTATTAAATAACTTTACAAACATGACACAATGATTTATATAATAACTTGCATGATTTTCACATGATGATTCTGTTGGCAAATTTTTTACAAAAATTTGCCAACAAACAATGTTAAAATCATGTAAGTGTCACGTCTAGGGCCTAATTATCTAGACTGTTTGACGGTTTTATAGCGCCGATGGTTCGTTTGCGTCGCGTTGTTGTATGACGCTATAGGCATGCTTAGATTTTTTTTATTAAAGAGTTTTACGCGGATCTTAGAGGGATTTATTAATTTTTGTTTTAAATTGTTTTAAACCTCTCGCACCGTCTGGTTGCCCACATAAGTTGTGCAGCCTAGTGCTCTGTCATGTCCCGAACGGAACACGAATCGAGGTAATTGATTTTTTTAGAAGTGTAGATTATTTTTAAAAATTAAAAAAAAATAAATGTTTAACTATAAATATTCAACTAGATTGAATATTAATTTATAAATAAAAATCACTTGAAATAGAAAAATAAAATCGTAAAAATAAATAAATAATAATAAAATGACGAATAAAAACACAATCAAGAAAAATGAATAAAATAAGAATTTAAAAATCACAAAATAGAAAATAAAAGTAAAAATTAGATTTAAAATAAATTAGAATTAATAACTTAGAAATCAAAATAAAATCAAATAAAGAAAATTTTAATTTAAAAATCTAAAGAAAATAATATTAATTTTAACAAAAGAAAATATTAAATCAAAAGATGGTAGGTAATAATTAAAAAAAAAATTTTAAAACAAATTTAAATTGAATTTGAAAATTTATTAAAAATAAAAAGAACTTACTATTCCCTTTTCGGAAGCAGAGAGAGAGATGGTGATCCAGAACAGTCCAACCGCAAGCAAAAGGAAAAAATAGATTTAAGTCCTCGTGTAAATGATTGCAATGTAAAACTCAGTGTAGAAATTCAGAGATCCTTGTAATTGAAAAGAAATTTAGTAGATTTAAAATTCTGTGCCTTTGAAGTAGTTGATCCTTGAGGGATGCGTGGTGAAAAAACAGTGAGCTTGACCAAATTGACCCTTGAGGGATGAGACGTGGAAAAACAGTGAGCTTGAGGAGCTGGGTATAAAAACCACAACCCCGAGCCGCTATCCAAAGGCGAACTAAATTTTCCTTCCCTTGTCCGGCTTTTTAAGGGTTTTGAAAAAGCTGTCCCGCACTTTTAGAAATTTCTTCCCTCTCTCCTTAAAGAAAATTTAAAAATTGTCGTGGGAGGACTCAGAGTATTCTTATCCTTCTCTAATTTTTGCCAGCGGCGGACCAGAAAACTTAAGGACTGGAAAATTCCCTAGAGTGTTTTGGAAATTTAGTTTACCTCTCTCTCTTTTTCCTTTGGGAATTCTAATACATTGAAAAAATAATATTATTATTAATATTACGCAAAAAGAACTTGTTTTTCGCTCGCTATTTTGATTTAACATAAAAGGAGAAAAAAAAAATATATATAATGATTGGTCCTTCTTACAACTTATTCATTTATTAAAAAAAAAAGAAAAAATTATTTATTACAAAAAGATGAAATCTTAATCATGATTTAAAGTTATCAGAAGTACCATTCATTATTTGACATTAAAAATACATGTTTTATACGCAAGTTTAAATCTTATATGATAATAGAAGAAAAAAAAATATTAATTAAAATAACGTACGATTTTTTTTTTAAGAGAATGACGAACCATTTAAAAAAAGAAAAGAGAATAAAATTTGAAATAGTGAATTTAATTGATTTTAATTTATTCAAATAATTTGTCATTCCATTAAACTAAGTTATTATTAAGAAAACAACTAATAATAATCTAAGTAATAGTAAAACATAAAAATACTAAATACTAATAAGAAGATCCTAATATTAGATAATAATATAAAATATAAAAAAATGTTATAAAATAATAAAAAGTATATAATTACTAACAAAAATATTAAAATAAACGCAAAATGTAAAATATAGAAATGTTAGTATAAGCTAAAATATTAATTGCTAAAATATAAGAAAAATAATATGCGAATATAAAAATTTAAAAATAAGAAATATTAAAATACAAAAAAAATGGAAATGTAAAATATGAAATAATGTAAGAATAATAAAAATACTAAATAATACATAAAAAATATTTAATAATGCGGATGCGCAGGTAATGGCGACATTCGTCTAGCCAGTTTATTACTTGTCCAGACGGTTTGTTTGTTATTTTATGATACGGTTCTTAATCTGTCTACAGCTTCGGCAGTTTTTACGTGAGCAAAAGATAATCTGGGAAACACATGTACACGCATTTTAATATTTGGGGAAAATTTTTAAGAAACGTCTCGATGTAGTTGCACGGCTCTGTATCTTAAGTAATAAAAAAAAGGTCCTATGCAATTACTTCGGACGCTTGGGTCGGTACCTGGCATATTATCTTAATATAGATATTACTACAGGCGAATGCTTTGGAAACAACAAGATTTTTCAGTGAATCTATGTTTCGTTTCAAAATCATTTTCCTTCGTTAGACTCTAAAATTCTAAACTAATTTGTGGTTTGTTTTGACCACAAGTCCTTAACACCTATCACTTACCCCAGGTAGTTATATCTTATGGGCGTGATATTGTAAAGGTAATTATAATACTAAGGAGGGAGAAAAAAAAAAAATTTTAATTTAAAAGCGAAAAATTTTTAAAGGAATTGGTGGGACGTTACACCCCCCTTTGTAAACGGTTGCTTGGCCCGAAGAATGAATTGCACAAGCAATCGTAAGCCTCTGTTGGGTATTGATAAAAGTTTGAAAAATTAATACAGTAATTAAAAGAAAGTCGTTCATCGAGAGAATCCATACATTCCAGAAAAAATAATCTCAAAGGAAAATTTGTAGTTGTAAATTAATGTTTTATAAGGAAATAAAAATTTATCTGCAAATAAAATGTGTTTTATAGTAAAATTTAATTTAGTAAGGAAAAGTAATGTAAAAGTTAGAGTTTTTTTTTTTTAAAAGGAATATTTTTTTTTTTTTTTTGAAAATACAGTTAGAAGGTTTAGAGGAATGTAAATGAAAATATGTGGGTAAAATTAACCGTTGCGACACTTTACGCCTAGAGTTGTTGCAAGGGGTTAAGACCCAAACTGGCAATGCACGCTTTATTGTTTTTAGGATATGAAATCCCTTTTTTCGTCAAATTCTGATCTTAGTATTGTATAGTCAAAATCGGTTTTAAAATTCACTGAGAAAATTATGTTCTCATGTGAGTAGAAGACAAGCTTCTTATGTCAAATTTTTGCCTAGAATGTGGTAGGCAGTCGGTATGGCAATCTTAATGCCTTTTGTCAAACAGCGTGTATTAATTTTAGATGGTGGTACAATTTATTTTCAATATTCCTCAATTTCTTATTGTATTTTTTTTGTTTTAAGATTATGTTAAAAGAAAATAAGTTGTTCAATATCTTAATGATATAATTGATTTTAAAGAGAAGAAAAATAAATTATTCGAAATTAATATGTTATAAAAAAAAGTGAAAGATTATTAAGATCTGTATATATATGTATCTTTGTGTGAATTTTAATTTGTGTTTATTACTATGGTAATTTAAATGAATATAGTAATTATTTTGGTTATTTGTAAACTTTAATAATGATTAATTTTATATAAAAAAAAAGAATGAGTTCCAAGAAACATGTAACGTCTGCGCTTTTAGACTGTAGTATTTTGTTAAAATAAAGTAAGGTAGACGATATATTTATAATAAATTAATTTTTAGTTTCAGGTAATTAAATGATAAAATTCTTAAATTTAGCGCAAATGTTGTATTCGGAAGAATTTACGGTCTGGAGTTATTTTACTGGATTATTTGTATTTTTGTTTGATTCATACTGATTATTCAAAATTTTATAATCATTATTTAGAAACTCACTCCAAAGCGTATATCCTTTTACATTTTATATAGATCGCTTAAGAAAAATTTATGTGTTGAAAACTTTTGACGCATTTTTATTTATTTATATTTAAGATGTATGAAATTTCGCACACAATTATAGAATCCATTTTTATAAAATTCGTAACTTATTATGAAAATTGTTATTATTAATTTTGTATCTTATCGTAATTTATATCACTTTATTTTCTAATTTTTAACTATTTAAAAAAGAATTCTAATAATGAAAATATTCTTTACAATTATTATCAGTTGATGATTAAAAGTGAAAATAAATAAGATGTATAATTTTAAATTAAATGTGTGTTTTATTTCTTTGTCTCAAACAATTAATTGATTAATGAAGTTTGTACGAATATTCTCATTTTTAGAAGGTTTCCTTTTTATTTTGAAATTATAACTATGAAAAACTAAACTGAAAAGAAAGTTTTGATTAGTATTGTATTTTTTTTTTCTGTTTTTGTGTATTTTTTAAATAAAGAATATAAATATAAAGAATAGAAAAATTTCACAATATTATTTTACAAGAAAAAGAAAAAGGGTTTAGAAAAGTTATTTGAATTTTTAAGGAGATAAAAGGTTATATACAATGTATTAGTCTTTACGGGGAGAGGAAAAAAAACTATCAATTGTAATTTTATAATAATTAACTAAAGAAAAGAAAAGAGTAAATATAGGCTTTTTTTGTAGAAAAATTTTTTCTTTAAAATTCTTTATTAATTTTTTTAGTGTTAATTAAAGATGAAAATGTTAGTAAGATTATTAGTCAGGTGGTTAGTAAAAATTATCATGCAATTAAAAGTTAGTGTTAGTAATGTTAGTAAAGTTATTATAATATCATGCAAAGAAAAAAAAGAAAAAGGATTCCGCTGTCAAATTGGAATGATTTTTAAGACAGGGTTCAAATGAGATGATGTAGCTTGACCTTGATTAATTCGTGCTACATCATGTAAGAGCTGCAATTGCTCGTCAAATATTTGGTTATTGAAATCAAGTTGGATCTTTTTCTTGATGTTAAGAAGGTTGTTATTATCAGGTTTGTTTGATAAAGGTCCAATCTTTGATTCAGTGATGAGTACATCAGTCGGTTTGTTAAAATTTCTGTTTAAAAATATTGAGCTTACTTCGGCAATCAGTTTCTTGTAAAATTTCATTGCTGAAACCAAGAAATGATTTTCGCCGCTTTCGATAATTCTAATATTCGATTTCGAATTAACTTTCGGAGCTGAGTTAGGATCTGAATGCGTTAAAATTGGACAATCTTTGTCATTAAAAATGTCAGTTTCTAAATTAACTTCTTTTATCTTTATAAGTTTTGGATTTAAATCTACATTCTGTAATTCAGTTTCAATGATTTCAGTTTTTATTTTGTCTATGTTGTTTGAATTACTGTCTAAAGTCGCTTTGTCGATTTCTTTTAAATTTGGAATATTTACTGTCATATTATGTCGCGGTCTTCGATGCCTAAGGTTACCATATTTTTCAATTTCTACTGCTTCTAACATGCATTCATGCAAACTTTGATAATTTTTTTGCATCCTAACTTCAATTTCTGGTTTAAGTCCCGTCAAGAAAGCTGTTAGTATTGTTTGTTTAACATAACTCTGTGTAGAATCATTTAATGTTTTTTCTGCCAGATGTAAATTTAAAATTTGTTTTTGTATGTCGTGTATTCGAAGAAAGAAAGTTAAAACTGTTTCATTATCTTTTTGAAAATTATTTGCTAATTTTCCAAATAATTGTAAAATTGTCTCGCTTGATCTAAAATACAATATCATTAGATATTTAAATTCATTAAAATTTTTGAACGTCTCATATTGGACTGATTTACGCGCTTCACCTTGTAATTTAATTTTTATAATTTTGACCAGGCTTGTTTCGAACTTGGGATCTATTACCGATAACGCGTGTTCGCATCCCAATATATAATCATGCACGGGCATGTTTGTACCATCATATGAGGGTATCAAAGTCTTGGCGACTTCGAAAGCCTCTAAATCGTAATGATTACTCATTTTTTTTAAAAAATAAAATCTTCCAAATTTTTAAATTGTATTTATGTGAAATTAAATATAATTATTGCGATTCTTATTTATCTGATATAAAACGATTAGTAAATTTTGCTAAAATAAAATCGGACAACTATATTATGACTTTCATAGTTAAAATAAAATAATTATTAAAATTTATTTGAATGCAATTTGTTCATTAATCGATTATAAAAAAGACAAATAAAATAATTACTATCTTTAACTAAATCGGTATTTAAAATTAATTGATGATTATTGAAATGTATTAAAAGGCTATAATATTCTTTAATAGATGTTTATTTATTATTAAATGTGTATGTGTTTATAACGTATCGAATTTTAAACAAATGTTGGTTGAAGAAAAATTTATTAATGAAAATTTAAAATTAAAATCATGATATAAAGAAAGAGAAATTTAATATATGGACGTCTTAAAAAGATTTCTGATAATTTTAATGAACAAATGTCAATATTAATGTAGAAGCGGTTATGAAAACTTAAAATTTGAATCAAAAGAATAAAAAAAAGAAGATAGTTTATTTCATTATTAAAAAAAAACTATTCTGTTGAATCAAATGATCAATCAAAACAGGAAAAGATATTTATACGAAAACTTATAAAAATTTAAAATGTGACATGAAAAACTGAGGAATGTAAAATGAATTTTATCATAAATTTCATTTAAATTAATTCTGTTAATAATTTCCTATAAGAATCTATAACAAGAACCTTTTATTTCATTTTTTTTAAAAGCTTTGAATTGTCAATTTGTGATTAATTTAAAATAAGATTACTAATATTTTTCTTAAAAGAATGATATCTATAAAGGTTGTAAATAGGTTAAATTAATTTGAAACTGATATAAAAATAGTAAATTGTAATGAAATTCAAAATTTATTCAATGAAAACTAATACAATGTAATGATTTTTAATCTAATTTATTTATTAAATGAACAAAACGTTAAAAGTTGTAGAATAAAAAAAAAACAAAAATGTCTTAGCGGTTTACTTTTTAAAGTGATTCTAAAACTTTTAAGTTTACTATTGAAATAATCTAGTTTTTTTTAAATTCGTTTTATTATTTTCTAATGTTATAAATTTATAAATTTTAGAAATTATTAAATGTATAGAAAAATAAAGTTTAAATTTCTATCTACAAAACAAAAATTTTTTTATTTGATTTGCAATTTGAATTTTATTAATGGTGAATTTCAAGTAATGAGATATTTTAATAATTTTAATTTTATTATTGATATAATGTTAATTCGAAAGAAAAATTTTAGCAAGAGCCAAAGAGAAAAATTGTTATTTGTATAAAAATCAATGATAGCATACGAAATTTTTCAATTAAACTATCTAATAATCACGTCATTAATTTGTATTATTATTATTTCCATCAATTGTTTTAACGTCAAAATAATTTTGAATAATGTTGAAATTTGGTATGTTTAAGGAAAGATTTACTTAAATTCTGTGTGAATGCACATAGATTCAATGTTTATCAAAGATTTTTAAGTTAATTAATTTATTGGATTGAAACTTATAGCATGTAGAATTTTAATAATAAAAGTTTAAATTTAAATAGAATAATTATTTTGACAAAAAAAATGAAATTTATTAATAATAAGATATGAAAATAATTATATGCATAAATTATTGAATTGATTCTTTTAATCGGATTTTATGTATAAAATTACGTTTTGTAGTGAATTTCAAATCAGTAAATTAATTGGTTTTTAAGCGTCAAAAGTAATTTCAGAAAGATTCATCTTTATTTTGAATGAGTGCACATCGTTTTTTAAATCTAGTTAGACTGAAAGTTTATAGATTTTTGATAATTTTAAATTTTATATTTATTTATAATAATTTGAATTTAAATATTGTTTTATAAGAATGAAATTTATTATATTAATAAAAATAAGCATAAAATAGATTCGTTTAAATAAATTAATCATGTAATTTCTGTGTTATCTATATTTTTAGCGATAAATAAAATGATGACAAAATAAAATTACTTTAGTTCGCATGAAAATATTGAATTTTAATGAAGTTGAAAATTTTGATCGAATCTATTTTTGAGTTGAAGGTTTCTGATTTTTTTTAAGATGTTCTAATTAGTAAAAATTTGTATTATGAAAATTCGTGTAAAAATAAAATAAAAGATATTAAAATGAGTAAATTAAATTGAATCTCATAAAAAGCTAATAGATTTTAATTTACTTAATGAATTGAGTATTTAAAACTTTAAATTCTAAACAAGTATCTGATCAATGATTTCTTGTCACTTATCAACTTCGAATTTCACAAATAATTCATCGAAATAATATCAGTAAACTGTTTTTGAATAGTCAAAGGAAACTATAGTATAGGAAACTTTCTTATACTTTAATGATCTTTATAATCTGAATTATTATAAAAAAAATTATCATCTTTAAGAAAAAATAAAAAAAAGTACTTGAAATCAAATTGTAATAAGAACTTTTAATATATATATTTTTTTTTTGACGTGTTAAAAATTTTATGATAACTAATGAATTAATCAAAATCAAATAATAATAAATTAAAACAACAATCAGAGAGATAAAATGTAAAAATGTTTATGAAAATTTGTAAAATTTAAATGAAAGTTCAACGAAATTATTTATAAATTAAAATTATTATAATGTATGAAAGAGAACGTACAGGAAATTATTTCATTGAAATGAGCGATTATAGATTTGATTATATAAATTTCTATTGAACAAATTTAAAATTGGAATTAAAAATTTTAAAGAAAAGGTAATTTAGTTTACCAATAAAAAGTTTATATGTTTATTTTAATTAGCAATAAATACTCAAAAAGATATCGATCAAAAATTCAAAAAAAAAAAAAAAATTTGAAATGTGAAATAAAAAGTAGAAAATATTAAGATTTGTGATCAAGAACTTTGATGGAACAAATTTGTTTAGCTGAAAATTATTTGAAATGTGTCTTTATCATGAAAAAATTTAATGAAATTAAGATTTTGATTTAAGGATTAAAAAAAAAATTAAATTGAATTCAAAAAGCTATAATTTAATGAAGGTTAAAATTATTAAAATTGCTTATCAATTAAGTTGATTAAAACAATTTATCAGAATAACAAATATTAATTAATATGATCTGTTAACTTTGTCAAAAGTGAAAGTTTATTTAGAAAACAATGTTATCTTAGTGACGAAACTATTAGCGAAGATCTATCAATTTTAGAGGAAAGGTAATAAATAAAAGATTAGT
This sequence comes from Anastatus disparis, assembly GCA_017163975.1. Classification (NCBI taxonomy): domain Eukaryota; kingdom Metazoa; phylum Arthropoda; class Insecta; order Hymenoptera; family Eupelmidae; genus Anastatus; species Anastatus disparis. Next base: position 1,764,809 of record JAFFSR010000272.1, on the reverse strand, counting down.
TTATACGTACAAAAAGATTTTAATCAAAACTTATGAAAATATAGAATGAGAAATCAGAATGTTTTATTATCGAAAAAATAAAAAAACTAAAAATTGTTGATTTGAAGTCGAAAGAGAAATTTGAAATTTATATAAAGTCAAGATTAATGTAATCATGTATTATTTAAGTTGATTGAAAAAAAACTTCAAACTTTAAATTCTGTTTAATTTAAACTGGAAAAATGGAAATTACAACTACATTTTGCCAAAATAAATTACGTTGGTCTCGTATTCTCAAAAAGGAATGTAAAAAAAAAAAAAAGAAATAAAAGAAAAGATCCATGCAACCGCTTTAACTCAAACCAAACACGACCTATCACTCCGGGTTGCCTCCAAATTAGTTTGTCACGTCTAGGGCCTAATTATCTAGACTGTTTGACGGTTTTATAGCGCCGATGGTTCGTTTGCGTCGCGTTGTTGTATGACGCTATAGGCATGCTTAGATTTTTTTTATTAAAGAGTTTTACGCGGATCTTAGAGGGATTTATTAATTTTTGTTTTAAATTGTTTTAAACCTCTCGCACCGTCTGGTTGCCCACATAAGTTGTGCAGCCTAGTGCTCTGTCATGTCCCGAACGGAACACGAATCGAGGTAATTGATTTTTTTAGAAGTGTAGATTATTTTTAAAAATTAAAAAAAAATAAATGTTTAACTATAAATATTCAACTAGATTGAATATTAATTTATAAATAAAAATCACTTGAAATAGAAAAATAAAATCGTAAAAATAAATAAATAATAATAAAATGACGAATAAAAACACAATCAAGAAAAATGAATAAAATAAGAATTTAAAAATCACAAAATAGAAAATAAAAGTAAAAATTAGATTTAAAATAAATTAGAATTAATAACTTAGAAATCAAAATAAAATCAAATAAAGAAAATTTTAATTTAAAAATCTAAAGAAAATAATATTAATTTTAACAAAAGAAAATATTAAATCAAAAGATGGTAGGTAATAATTAAAAAAAAAATTTTAAAACAAATTTAAATTGAATTTGAAAATTTATTAAAAATAAAAAGAACTTACTATTCCCTTTTCGGAAGCAGAGAGAGAGATGGTGATCCAGAACAGTCCAACCGCAAGCAAAAGGAAAAAATAGATTTAAGTCCTCGTGTAAATGATTGCAATGTAAAACTCAGTGTAGAAATTCAGAGATCCTTGTAATTGAAAAGAAATTTAGTAGATTTAAAATTCTGTGCCTTTGAAGTAGTTGATCCTTGAGGGATGCGTGGTGAAAAAACAGTGAGCTTGACCAAATTGACCCTTGAGGGATGAGACGTGGAAAAACAGTGAGCTTGAGGAGCTGGGTATAAAAACCACAACCCCGAGCCGCTATCCAAAGGCGAACTAAATTTTCCTTCCCTTGTCCGGCTTTTTAAGGGTTTTGAAAAAGCTGTCCCGCACTTTTAGAAATTTCTTCCCTCTCTCCTTAAAGAAAATTTAAAAATTGTCGTGGGAGGACTCAGAGTATTCTTATCCTTCTCTAATTTTTGCCAGCGGCGGACCAGAAAACTTAAGGACTGGAAAATTCCCTAGAGTGTTTTGGAAATTTAGTTTACCTCTCTCTCTTTTTCCTTTGGGAATTCTAATACATTGAAAAAATAATATTATTATTAATATTACGCAAAAAGAACTTGTTTTTCGCTCGCTATTTTGATTTAACATAAAAGGAGAAAAAAAAATATATAATGATTGGTCCTTCTTACAACTTATTCATTTATTAAAAAAAAAGAAAAAATTATTTATTACAAAAAGATGAAATCTTAATCATGATTTAAAGTTATCAGAAGTACCATTCATTATTTGACATTAAAAATACATGTTTTATACGCAAGTTTAAATCTTATATGATAATAGAAGAAAAAAAAATATTAATTAAAATAACGTACGATTTTTTTTTTAAGAGAATGACGAACCATTTAAAAAAAGAAAAGAGAATAAAATTTGAAATAGTGAATTTAATTGATTTTAATTTATTCAAATAATTTGTCATTCCATTAAACTAAGTTATTATTAAGAAAACAACTAATAATAATCTAAGTAATAGTAAAACATAAAAATACTAAATACTAATAAGAAGATCCTAATATTAGATAATAATATAAAATATAAAAAAATGTTATAAAATAATAAAAAGTATATAATTACTAACAAAAATATTAAAATAAACGCAAAATGTAAAATATAGAAATGTTAGTATAAGCTAAAATATTAATTGCTAAAATATAAGAAAAATAATATGCGAATATAAAAATTTAAAAATAAGAAATATTAAAATACAAAAAAAATGGAAATGTAAAATATGAAATAATGTAAGAATAATAAAAATACTAAATAATACATAAAAAATATTTAATAATGCGGATGCGCAGGTAATGGCGACATTCGTCTAGCCAGTTTATTACTTGTCCAGACGGTTTGTTTGTTATTTTATGATACGGTTCTTAATCTGTCTACAGCTTCGGCAGTTTTTACGTGAGCAAAAGATAATCTGGGAAACACATGTACACGCATTTTAATATTTGGGGAAAATTTTTAAGAAACGTCTCGATGTAGTTGCACGGCTCTGTATCTTAAGTAATAAAAAAAAGGTCCTATGCAATTACTTCGGACGCTTGGGTCGGTACCTGGCATATTATCTTAATATAGATATTACTACAGGCGAATGCTTTGGAAACAACAAGATTTTTCAGTGAATCTATGTTTCGTTTCAAAAACATTTTCCTTCGTTAGACTCTAAAATTCTAAACTAATTTGTGGTTTGTTTTGACCACAAGTCCTTAACACCTATCACTTACCCCAGGTAGTTATATCTTATGGGCGTGATATTGTAAAGGTAATTATAATACTAAGGAGGGAGAAAAAAAAAAATTTTAATTTAAAAGCGAAAAATTTTTAAAGGAATTGGTGGGACGTTACATAAGCTATTATATGAATCATTGTGTCAATCATGTACAGTTATTTAATAATTAATAAGAAGAACAATAGTAAGAAAATAAATTACATTTAAAGACTTTTTAGTATAAAAGTGAAAATTTTTTGTTTGAGAGTTGGTTGAAAATTTAAAAAAATATGAAATAAGTGATGTGCTCTAACTTGGAAACTACTCAGCGTTAGACTCTGAGGCTATAGCTTTCTTTTAGTTATGGCTGATTCCATTTCAAATCGAACAGTCAGTATACACTCAAGTCACCAATTACTGCGCTAATGGAGTATGTTATTCTACCCTAAAAATAAGGGTATACGTATTTTTTTATTTTGCTGAAATATCAAAATTGCATCAGATATGCACTTTTGAAAATTGCATACAAAAACTAAATGTTAAAACTGAAAATGTTGAGAATAACTTTAGAGGGCTATCGTTTTACCAATTTTCAATGAATTTTGGTCAACCTTATTTTGTTTTATTATGTTTTAAGGGGAATCCTCATACCGACATAGAGTTCTACCTTATCTACATTTAAATTATGAATTTTAATAATAATTTAACTATTCATGACTAAAATTCGGTGGAGAGGCACATTCTTAACATGCCAAAGAATTTATTGCAACATTAAAAGACAATATAAGGGTAAAAATAAAGGCGAAAACTGCTTAATACGATGAACTTTTCAATGTAGTTATGAATAATCGTATTATGCAGTTTTCGTCTTCATTTTCACTTTTATTCTGTCTTTTAACGTTGCAATACATTCTTTAGAATGTTAAGAATGTGTCTCTTCTATGAATTTTAGTCAAAAATAGTTAAATTTTTATTAAAATGCATAATTCAAATGTAGATAAGGTAGATCTCTGTGCCGGTATGAGGACACCCCTTAAGCCCTCTTTAATTCAGTGCAAGAAATTTAAAAAAAGACTAAAAAATGACTAAGATATGTGCATTTTACCAAAAAATGCACTTTTTATGATTTTTCTCGAAAAACCCATTTTTTTTTTTGCTGAAATTTTTCGTGCTCATAGAGGACCAAATTACCTATCTAATAGTACTTGGTTGATCCCGTACTTATTTGTTTGAAGCGCGAAAAAAAATTCAAAAATTTTATTGGTGAAAAATTTTTGTATATACGTTCGAAAGTCTTAAGCAATGTTCATTCCAACGCTGTCGCATGCTTCGCTTATTATTTGTTTACCTTTGAATGTATGTATATATCATCAATAGTGATATATATATATATATATATATATATATATATATAAAAAATTCGTAATATAAAAATAAATATTAAAAAATGGAAAATAATAATTCTATTCGTGTATATCTATATTATGTATGTTTCAATGTACAGACAATAGGAGGCTCATTCGCGGACAAATACCTCGCTTAACTAAAACTGCATATTAGAATTGTTATATACAAGCTAGTTATTCTTACGTCTGCTTTGAAAGGTACTTTTCGGACTTGTGAAAAAGTAAACAAAACTCTGCAATTACGATGTCCGAAATTCACTCTTCTACAAGAATTCGATGTCCCGATTTTTTTCAAATGCATAAGAAGGTAGTTTATAAAAGCAGAAATTTACGTTTTAGACCGTTGGAAGATTTGGTCATTAATTTGGCACAGCTTTATCCAGATTTAAAGATACTGCCCTCTACTAATGTATGCAAAAATTGCCATGAACGCATATCAAAAATGATTTTAAGTGATCTTGAATCTACATCTGAAAATGAAATCACTGAACTTTTTAGCGGAAAACATGATGATTTTATCCCCAAGACACCCGAACGAATATAGGAATTAAACGAGAGTATTAATACAATTTTACCTCAATGCGTCTCGCCGCTAAAAAGAAAAACTGCAATACCTAAAAATTTAACAGAAAATTACGTATCTAAAAAGAAAAAATCTTTAATTTCAGCTTTTTCTGCTACTGTCGGAAGTAAATTAAAAGATGCGTATGGCATTTCAGTTGAATCAATAGAATCGGACAAAAGTTCGACTGAAAACTATTGGAACGAATTTGTAGAAAATTTTAAATCGGCTTTAGAAAAATGTTCTTCTGTTTCGGAGAAAATAAAACTTCTAACTGTACTACCTTCAAAATTAAGCAAAACAAAAATTTGCTCACTATTCCCGAATATAAGCGAGTATATGATAAATAAATCAAGAAATCTCGTGAAAAATAAAGGAGTTTATTCGGAGCCAGATTCATATACTGGTCATCCTATTGATGAAAATACAAAAAATATCGCTATGGAATATTTTTTAAATGTTGATTTTAATTGTAGTAGACAAAGTCCGAATAAATCTGATGTTGTTATTGTTAAAGTTAATAATACAAAAACTAAAAAAGTTAAACGGTTTCTTACTCGAAGCTGAAAAGAAACATATAGTCAATTAAGACAAGAAAATCCAAACTTACAAATAGGAAAATCGAAATTCTATAGTCTAAGACCAAGTTTCGTCTTAACAAGCTCTGTGAAGGAAACTTGTCTTTGTGTACATTGCGAAAATTTTGAATTGTTTCTTACAAGTTTAATTCGTTTTAGAGGCGATAATATTTCTGAATTAGATTTAATTCGTTCAGAAATAACTAACGCAATGTTGTGTTCTGAACCATCTGATTCGTGTTCCTTGCAAGAATGCAATTATTGCCCCGGTTGTGAGGGTATCACATTAAAATTGTTAAAACTGAAAGAAAATTGTGAAGATGAAATTACGTTTGCTTTGTGGGATGATGGTAATCTTATCAAACAAACAGTAAGCTTATCAGTTTTTAAAGAAAAATTTTCAATCTGCGCACTAAAAGCAAGTACTCACGTATACATAAAAAAATATTCAACGTGAAGCTATAAAAAAAGAAAAAGAAGAAGGTAAAGCTGATCCTACTAAGTTAATTATCCACGTTGATTTTGCAGAAAATTGGTCTGTAATAAATAATAAAGCGGTTCAGGAAAATCATTGGGTAAATAACCAAATTTCTATTTTTACTGCAGTCTGTTACCAAGGAGAGATAACGCAAAGCCTTGCGATCGTTAGTGACGACAAAAAGCATGATACTGCATATGCGCTATTAGCAATAAATAAAATTATCGATCTTATGAAAAATGATTTAGTTACTAAAGTCACTATTATATCAGATGGAGCTGCAAACCAATTTAAAAATCGTTTTCAGCTACATAAATACAAATATTTTTCTTATCAAATGAAATGGTTATTTTCTGCGACTGGTCATGGGAAAGGAGCCGTTGATGGAATAGGTGGGCTTCTAAAGCATTATGCTACTTCACATAACTTAAAAAGAGTTCATGAAGAATTGATACAAAATGCTGACGATTTTATAAATTGGGTTCAAAAGTACACCAGTGCAATAAAAATCATATTATTACCAATAAATGAGATTGAAAAATTTAGAAAAGAAAAAAATATTGAATGGAGTACAGTTCCTAAATATAATGGGATTCAAAAAAGTCATATGTAGTTAAAACAACTTGGGGAATTGAAATCGCATATATTTGTTGGCAGAACAGCTATACATGCACTGACTAAAGTGAAAGACAAGAAAAAAAAAGTTAAACGTCGTAAGGCTACACTTAGAACTAAAAATAATAAGTGCGAAAATAAAAAAAAGTAATTATTTATAATTATATTTTTGACGCATCCCAACAGTAAGAGGCAAGGGGAACTCACTTTAAAAAAGCACCTTGAAGGGAACAGAAACCTTCTACGTCCACGTCGTTGATCCTGGGTAATGCTAAAAGAAAGATAGTGTTTAAATCTACATTGCTTAAAATTTCCGAACGTATATACAAAAATTTTTCACCAATAAAATTTTTGAATTTTTTTTCTCGCTTCAAACAAATAAGTACGGAATCAATCAAGTACCATTAGATAGGTAATTTGGTCCTCTATGAGCACAAAAAATTTCAGCAAAAAAAAAAAATGGGTTTTTCGAGAAAAATGCATGTGCATAAAAAGTGCATTTTTTGGTAAAATGCACATATCTTAGTCATTTTTTAGTCTTTTTTGAAATTTCTTGCACTGAATTAAAGAGGGCTTAAAACATAATAAAACAAAATAAGGTTTACCAAAATTCATTGAAAATTGGTAAAACGATAGCCCTCTAAAGTTATTCTCAACATTTTCAGTTTTAACATTTAGTTTTTGTATGCAATTTTCAAAAGTGCATATCTGATGCAATTTTGATATTTCAGCAAAATAAAAAAATACGTATACCCTTATTTTTAGGGTAGAATAACATACTCCATTAGCGCAGTAATTGGTGACTTGAGTGTGTACTGACTGTTCGATTTGAAATGGAATCAGCCTTATATCAAACCAAAACTTATAAAGTTCCAGCAGGATCTGAGACCCAAAGCTTGTAGTCTCTCTTGGTCAGTTCGTTGAAGATCAGTATAGTGCAATTTTGAAATCAATATCACAGTGGATGAAATCAGTTGGACTTGAATCACCTAATAATTAACAAGATTCTCATTTAAGCCTGAAAATAGTCAAAAATGTCAAAAATATGATTTTAGCCCAACTTTAAAGCTTTGTAGCTCTGAAACTAGTCCCTAAAAATATCTAAAAAAATTCTGAGTGGTCCAGAATACAAAAAAAAGTATTTTACAAATTTTTTGTCCACTAATTTTACAGAGAATGGGCGATAAATATATATATATATATATATATATATATATATATATATATATATATATACATACATACATATGTAAATCATATGTAAATATAAATATTTATTGAAATCGAATATATTATATTGAAAGATATTTATTATTTAAAAATTATTATTCATAAATTATCAATCATCACGCAATAAATATCGACAATTCATGATAAATATAAGAAAAAGTATCAGGGTATTATAAAAGCTATTCTTTCTCTTGTGATTAGTTATTTTTGACATTGATTGTTAATACGCCCAAGTTGCGTATATAACTAAGAACAACTATATATACATATATATATATATATATAGAAATTTAATAAGGCCTCAGGATATTAAATTGAATATGGCCTACAATGTCATAAAAGTATACATGATAATGAGTAAGTACATTACTTACACAATGTTTATACGCAAATAACGTGCAATGCGTTATCCATATGCAAATAACATACAAATGATGAATGCATTGAAATTCAAATTTTTTATGTAAAAAACAAGAGATTATTACGAAAAATTAATAAAAAGTATCAGGACAGCAGAAAGTAGAAGAGCATAACATTCATATCTTTTACAATAACTGTATATAAAAATATATACAAATTATTTCACTACGATTATGCAGGTTGGGCAATTAACGCCTCTTTACTTAAGACACACACTAGCTAGGTGGACGATATAGAACACGCCCAAGTGTGATCGCGTTACATGAAAAAATTCCCACCTACTCGTAAGCGAAATGATAGTGGATTATATGCATTCTGGTTTATACTTACATGCACACCGGTCCACGATTCGCGCTAAACTGACATTATTTTACATGTGTTGGCGGATTTAAATATCAAATTAAGATGACTCTTGAAATATTAAATGTTGCGCACATACTACCCCTTTGTCACCCCTCATCCCTACTTTTAACAGTTAAAGTTCAACGTTCCAGAGAAGAAGATCAACACGAAGTAAGATGGTTAGAAAAAATTTACTTAAAGTCTTGATAAATATTGTAAATATAGCCGCAAATAAAATTATTTTGTAATTATTGATGGCACAAAAGTCTAAACATTTGCTCCAATAATGAATTATTGAAAAAAAATAAATTTATCTTAGGACTTTGCGGATTACGTACCTTAGCTTATATGTTTAAGCGAGATATTTTTAATGATAATGAAATACTTGACGTTGCTGGTCATTGTATTAAAAGCAGAGGGATGCAAGATGCGTCACAAGTCAGACTTCTCATGTTACATCACCGTGTTATTAAAGGTAAGTTATTCATAATTTCTGTTACCGTTTAGAAGCTTGTATCTTTTTTCTTTACGATCGTAGAATTTCGCTATAAAATATTTTTTTGTTGTGAATAAAATAATAAATCTGAAAACATGATTTACAAGAAAATATCAGTTTCGGATCAATAATCAATAACCAATAAACTTTTTGTTTATGATCACAGAATTTCGCGAGATAAGACTTTTTGTTAAAAATAGTGCAACTAAGCAGATTTTACATAAATTTTACAGACCTGCAAAATATGATGGAGGACAGTAGTGGGGATGAACTGTTGATAAGGCTTCTGACCGAAGAAGAAGATGTGTCTGATTTGAGAGATCTCGTGCTACTACCACCTCCCGAAGAGGTAAGAGAAGTCATAAATGTCTCTGAAACTACCCCAAACTTTGCGGTGGAGAGGGTAAATAATACAGCAGCGCCACCACCTTCTGAATTAATGCCTGGTTGCTCGTGGTGGGGCGATGATGGGAGACCGTCATCAATGGCAATCAATAATAACGAGCAGAATACACTTAATACGATGATTCCGTTTGAATCGCCAGGTACAGAGAATACAGGTTGATTTAAAGAGATGTAAAACGGACACCACCCCTGTATTCATGAATTTGGCTTATTTTTTTATTATATTGCAAAACTTGAGGAAAAGAAATGCTTTAGCTTGTAGTATTTACCATAAAGATTATTCAGTTAAATTTTAAAATAAATTCATTCATCATCAAGGTGGTTATAGAAAAGCAAACAAGCAGTCTATGAAGGCGAAATACATATCATGTACTACCCGTTAAAATGCATAATAAGCTTTTATTTCCACTGTGTCGAACATGTGCTGAATCAATGTATATCACAGATTGTGACCATGAAAATCCTGATGATCGAATTTTTATCCGTACGTGAGTTGCTGACGAGTTGAAAAAAGCTGTTCGCATGGGCTATATCATCAGAAAAATATTTGAAATATGGTCTTATAAAATTACTCAGTACAACAAAGGCACGGGTCAGGGTGGTCTATTTCCAACTTATATCGATAAATTTTTCGCTGAGAAAACGTATGCGTCGGGTTACCCTTCGGAATGTGCTGACGGTAATGAAAACGCGATTGCTCGATATATTGAGGAATTTGTGCAACAAGAGGTCATTAAATTAGACAAAAATCGAATAAAATATAACGCTGGTCTGAGATCTGTAGCAAAACTCTGTTTAAATTCATTGTGGGGTAAATTTGTGGTAGATGATCTACAGAGATTGTTTGAATTACTCTGCAGTGTCGAGACCGAGATCGATTCAATTTTACCGATCAATGAGACTACAATTTATGTAAGTTGGCACAACAAAGAATCGGCTGTTGAGTCATGACCATTATGTAACGTTGTCGTAGCCGCTTATACCACAGCCTTGGCGCGTTTAAAACTCTACGAAGAATTGCAACCGCTGGGTGAACGTGTATTGTGTTACGGTACTGATTCTATTGTGTATGTAAGTCACGTAGGTGAGTACGATGCGAAAACAGGGCCGTTTTTGGGTGACTTGACCGACGAATTGGCCTGTTATGGTCTTGTCACAAGCATCACATCATTCGTCTCTGGAGGACCCAAATTTCACGGATATAAATATTTGACACCAGGTGGCGTTGAAGGATGTGTTTGCAAAATCAAGGGTATAAGACTTAATTCGTCGGTGAGTCAGAAAATAAACTTTGATTTCATACGAGATGTTATTACTGGTAAAATACCGCCACTTTTTGCAAATTATGATGCTATTAGACGCACACGGTTTCACGATGTTGTAACACGACCTGAATGTAAAATATGCAACCCCGTGTACTCAAAGAGACGATTCGTGAATAACGAGATTAGCTATCCATACGGTTATAAATCTAATTAAAAATAAATTATTGTAAATATATTATCACTAAAGCGAATATATGATATAGGATAAAGAGAGAATTAAAACACAAACTATTTTAAAATACATTTTTATATTTTATAAAAATGTAAAACGAAAAATGAATTTATTTTCTATTAATTAAGTAGTCATCAATTTTTTTCAAAAGCACAGGTTCCAGAATAATCCGCATCCTTTCCACTCTCATTCTGAATCTTTCTCTATCACGAGCCGCTTGCTCCCACTCTCCACGTCGCGCTGTACAACTCACATAGTCCCACACGCGTATCACATCAATTTCCGGCTTACCCTCATTGAAATGCACTTGTTTTGTTCGATTCATCGTTCACTGTACTTTTTGTAGACTCTCTTTTCTATAAAATTGTTTAGAATCAAAAATTTAAATCTGATTATTTCTTCGATAAAAATTTATTACCTTTTTAAATTCCTTGGTTATTGCTCACGATAGCAGCACTTTTTCAAGACTAACCAGCACTGACCGTTTATCAACACTTTTAATTTTATACTATAAATGGTGGTGGTTGTGGTGGTGGGGGTGAGGGTATTAATTATAAGTAGGAGATTAATACTTATTTGGCTCTTTCAGCCATATAACTAAAGATCGGAATAATGCAGGCGTCAACCAGCTGCATGGCTAATCAGCTAAACGATTGGCTAGCGCCAGCACGACACTGCTCGCACATGCGCGCGCCGCCGCCGCCATCCCCCACTCTTGCTCATCATTCTTAATGATCGTATATATAGAGTGGTTGGAAGATTTGATGAGGTTAGTAATAGAAGTTTAGCAGCAGCGGTAACATGGACGTTTGCAGGTGGGTGAATCCGTGGACTTTGATGATTTGTGGACCCAGCTCGTGTGGTAAAACAGTATTTGTGAAGAATTTTTTGCATCACATTGATCGCATGAGTAATACCAAATTCGAGCGTATACTCTTGTACTATACCCAGTGGCAGCCAATTTACAAGGAGTTAGCCGAGGGTATCGAATTTCACGAGGGTTTACCAAAGAGCGAAGACTATGCCAATGATCCACGAGCAAAACTCTTGATTCTCGACGATCTGATGAGAGAATCGTTCAACAGAGCTGTAGTAAATCTCTTTACCAAGGGCAGTCATCACAATAACTCGAGCGTTATCTTTATCTCGCAAAATCTCTTTCATCGAGGTCAGCGAGAAATTTCTTTAAACTCTAATTACATCGTGGTATTTAAAAATCTGCGCGATCGAGCGCAAATAAATCGTCTGCGCCAAGTCTGCCCCGAAGAGCCTCGTTTTTGCAAGAAGCATATCTCCATGCAACAGCACAACCACACGGCTATTTGTTCATGGATCTGAAACAGGGTTCGCCTGAAAACGTGAAATTTCGTACTTGTATATTTCCGTTCGACAAACATCAGTACGTTTATGTGCCTCGTTGCAAACCCATAAAAGCTGGTGCTCGCTCGAACAATCTACCGGTCGTGCGATGTTAATGGAGTCGGTAAGACGTAGTCGTAGCAGACCAATTCCAGAAAAGTACTGGACTCAATCACATGTTTTGTGTAAAATCGAACTTTTTCAACTCATGGCCATATTACGCGAAGCAAATTCCAAACTTATAACGTAAATTTGCGAGTGTGCTTTAAACATTTTACGTAGAAATATTCCACTCAGCAAGTATTAGAAGAAACAATTGCAAAAAGTCGCAGCACTGTTGCCAAAACTCGCTAAACCGGGTATTTTGGAGGTAAAAAGGAAATTGGTGGTAAAATCAGCATATTTACTACGGCTAATTGTGAAACCTGTTTCATCGGCATGGAGTACGCAAGAAAAATGATTTTAGTACCGCAAGAGTGCTTGAAGCAACAGCGGCTGCAGCACGACGTACCAACTACCAATCATACAACACCACCATCCAGTGTCCAGACACCTGGTACAGCCACGACACGCTTTGACGAGGAAATGAGTAAAATTTTACATTCTACGGATGATGAGCGTCAAAAATCTCTGCAATATCAACAAATCTTGCAGCATTACTTGCATCTAAAAGAGGAGGAGAAGGGTGAAAGTAGGGGTATAATACGTCCAAACGAGACAACATTATTAGAAACGGAAACGACGATGGGTACAGACAATAATGACGAAATCGACGACGAACAGCTTGTCCAGTCGGTACCGCAGAAATTTCGAAGCAATGCTAGACATTTTATTAGATATTTATGGCAAGCTGGTAATATTGAATGGGATAGTCGTGGTATAATCAAGCTAGATGGCACTGTTCTTGAGGGTGCTAATATTGTCGATTTAATGAACGAAGCTATGAGAAGTAGAAAAAGGCCGCTACCGCGCGGATACAAACAGTTTGCACGAGTCTTGCGACAAGTTAGCATACCTCGAGAATTCATTGGTAACGATCAACTGTGGCGTACGATTGCATCTCATAGCCCTGATTCACCGCTGTCATCCTCGTCAGAAAACGAAGGTTATTATTCTTCAACAGCTACTGGTCAAACGAGTGTAAAGGAGAAAGAAGTTGAGAGTGCGAAAAAGCGTAAAAAAGTCGGTAGCGAGTTGGCAGCTACGCCATCAACCCCTGTAAAAAAGAGTCGCCTTGAACAGCTAAAATGGGACTATATGTAAAAGCATGGAAGAAAGTGATGGAGGGGGAGGAGGAGGAGCAGGGGGAGAAAACTGGTACTTTTATAGACCGATTGATTTCAGTTGCACCCTTTGAAATGCATCTACCAGGCTACCAGTTTCTCGGCCCTGGCACGCATCACGAAAAGCGTTTCAGACGTGGTCAGAGAGGAAAAAATCCTCTTGACAATGCCTGGCTAGAGCACGATATTTCATATTCAAATGAAAAAATAAAGAATCATATAAAAGCCGTCAGACTGCTGGCTGAACAAGCATTTTCACGCTTGCTTTCGGAGACTGCAGATGGTAATGAGAAGACTGCAGCTGGTATTACTGTTTTGTGCATGATCAGCAAAATTGCGTTTGATAAATTTCTGAAACGCATTAAAAATAATTTTAAAAGACAGCAAAAGAGAGAGAAAAAGCTAGTTTGTAAGAGGGGGAGGAGGAGGAGCAATGAAAAAGAAGGAAAAAAAGAAAAAGGAGGCGAAAGAGTCGGACGATCTTGAGCATTATTACTATAATCTTTCTGCACCATCAGCGTACGCTGGTGCTCATCTACTGAAACACGCGAAACCCAAAAAATTTGATAACAATACCATTGCTAAACGGTTGGAGAGTCAGGATGCACATACCTTACACAAACTCGTGAGACATCGTTTTCCTCGTCGACATTACAACGTTTTTAGCCCCTTTGAAGTGTGGGAAGCTGACTTGGCAGATTTTAGATCACTTAAAACCTACAACGATGGGTACAGCTATATTCTCATTGTCATTGATGCACTTTCGAAGTTTGCCTGGGCAGAGCCTCTTCTCGACAAAACCAGTCGAAGCGTCGCTGTAGCATTAGACAACATTTTATCACGATTTAATATAAATAGACATCCCATTTATCTACAGACTGATAAAGGTAAAAAGTTTATTGGTCGAGAGGTGCAAGAGGTGCTAAAAAAGAAACATATTACCTATCGAGTCGTCAGAGACCCTGATATAAAGGCAGCCATTGCCGAACGCTTTATTCGAACTCTCAAAGGACGGATCTGGCGATACTTTACTCATTTGCGCACAAGACGTTATATAGATGTTTTGCAAAATATTGTGACGTGTTACAACGAGTCGTGGCACAGTGCCATAAAAATGCCCCCTTCAAAGGTCAACTCATATAATGCTCACGTAGTACATCAAAATTTGACGTTGCGTTACAGCGAAAAACAGCCGTTTCGAGTAGCTAAATACAGCGTTGGCGATCTGGTTTGTGTCAGTCGTGCCAAGACAGCCTTCAGGAAAGCATACGAGGGTGGCTGGACTCTGAAGCTGTTCGAAATTATAAGAGTCGACACAAGACAACAACCACCCGTCTATATTTTGACAGATCTTGATGGAGAAAAAATTGACGGATATTTTTACGACGAACAGTTGAGCAGAGTGCGCAAAGATTTGGGTAGCTAAGCGTCTAAGGTTGATGAGGATTTGAAGAGCAAAGGTAAGGGGTCGAAAAAACAATATTTGGTCAGTTGAAGGGGGTATCCAGAAAAATTCAATTCTTAGATAGAAGCTGAAGATTTAAAAAATTTACAATGAACGATGAATTTTACATGGTTTTACCGAGCAACAGCAGCAAGTTTGTCTTTCCACACAATGTGGCGACACATTTTACAACACAATTGTCACAAAATTTTCATCTTCATGGCGAGTGGTGTGTAGGACTCACGGGAATTCAAATACCTCTCACATTTCAGCATATATTGGTGGTAGAACGTAAGGGGGTGATTTCTGTTAAAACATCCAAACGTGACGTGGCAAATGTTTTGCGAGAAACAGAGGAAACTCAACAGAAGGCCGAGGTGTTTGCCCGTGTTAAACCTGGTGTTTACCGTGACATTGAAAATCTCTTAGAAGAAATAAATAATCTCGAGAATGTGAAGAATCATTTATATTTTAAAATCCGCGCTGGTGGCTATGTACAGATTAGATGTCGATGTGGTGAAGATTGCACACCTTATATGCACACGTTTACCCTATCGGAAAAATTACTTAGAATTTTAGGTTTGGAAAATGTACCGATTTTCTCTTACAAAGGTAATAAAGAACACTACATTGCCGGTAATCATCCAGCAAATCTTGTGAACGGGTTAGCAACCGTGCTAATGGTTTACAGCAACATTTGCCAGCCTTATGTAACAGGTGACATGCGCACGAGCTCACTACGTATAGTCTCGTTTCATTTGCGTGACTACGTTTACAGAGGTGTTGAAATTAAAAACTTTTCACACCCACATACCTACCACAGCTGTCTTCAGCGTTTCAGTCGATAGAAATAGATATAAGAGACGAGCACGGATTTTCCATTTTATTCGACTACGGTACGCTGACTGTAACGCTTCACTTTAAGCGCATCCGATAAAATGCCTGTGTTTGAAGATTTCTTCAATAACCAAATGGTTGGTGGTGGGGGTAAGTGCGTTAGAGCTGGTAAACCTTGTTTTGGTTATCATCAGTCGGGTGCAGAAGTAGGTAGTTTTTTGAAAGGCCTCTTCCGAGCAGCTATACCGAAGATCAAGCAAGGTGCAAAAGTGGTCGGTAAAGAGGCTCTCCGAGCGGGTAGAAATATCCTAGAGGATGTCACTCTAGGTGGCAGACCTGTCGAATAGGCGGCCAAAGAGCGCATTCGCGAGAGTGGTAAAAATCTCAAAAGAAAAGCTGACGTTGTTCTGGACAAATTGCTCTTGGGTGAGTCGAGTGAAAAAGAGGGGGAAGAATCTGAATATAAAAAGAAGAACGAGACATCGTCAGTTCAGTCGTCGAGTGCAGCTGGTACTACGAACACCTCAGCGGCTAAACGCTCGAAAAGTGGTAAGGTTGCGAAAAAGAAGAAGAAGAAGCAGAATAAGAAAGCACGTGTAGCTAGAGATATTTTCGAAAATTAAAATTTCAAGATGGCGCTGTTGCATACAGAATCTTGTCAGTCGATCAAGTCGGAGTTATCACTTTTTGAATTACCCTCGACACAGACTGCAATTGAAGGCTCTTACTGGGTTCAGTACAAGCCAATATCTTCACTTCACGACCAATCACCAATTGAATTTACCATCCCTGGCAACACTGAGTATCTAAACTTGGCTCACACAATGTTAAGTGTGAGTATAAGTGTAACATGCACTAGTGCTGAACCACCTAAAGAACGTTGGACCAATAAATAATCTTTTTCATTCGTTGTTCAATCAAGTCGACGTGCTATTCAATCAGATACCTGTTTCACCACCAAACAATGCTTATGCATACAGAGCTTATATTGAAACATTACTAAATTATGGCCCAACAGCTAACAAGTCTTATTCGACGAGTAGATTGTGGTACGATGATACAGCAGGAAAAATGGACGATATCACAGGTGGTAATACAGGTCTCAGCCAGCGTAAAGCGCTTATGGTTGACAGAAAGATTGATTTACTCGGCCATTTACATTGTGATGTTTTTAATTAAAACAAATTATTACTGGGTGGTGTTGAAATTAGAGTAAGGCTCGCGCGTTCTCGTGATGGTTTCTGTCTCATGGATCCCGCTGGTGCTTTCACAGTAAATATTACAGAGGCTACGCTTTTTGTGCGTCGAGTAAGATTAAATCCTTCACTCGTGCTAGCACACGAAAAACTATTGTCGCAGACTACTGCAAAATACCCACTGACACGTGTGGAAGTTAAGGCTGTTACGTTACATAATGGTGTGCATGGGGAAACAATCGACAATGTCATATTAGGTCAACTGCCAAAAAGAATTATACTCGGTTTTGTTGAGAATAAAGCTTACAATGGAGATAAAAGTCTTAACCCGTTTAACCCTTTGCGGCATAGTGGGACGCATGCGTCCAACCTTTTTGTGGATCAAATTAACGCATTGTTTTCTAACGTATTCGGATGAAAATTACCAATAGGAGGTTCTTATGGTCACTGATCACAATTCCGGGGTCAGATTTGCAAAATTTGCAGATGGCGCCACTGTACGGCGCATGCACAGATTGAAAATCATTAAGTTTCCTACATAATGCCTTGAAACTTTGAACTCGGGGGTTTTCGGGGTCGCTGATCACGATTCCGGGGTTAGATTTGCAAAATTTGCAGATGGCGCCACTGTACGGCGCATGCACAGATTGAAAATCATTAAGTAAATCATATTTGACCAGGTATCCTGGACTCTAGAATTATCCGATTCTGACTTCAGATTCAACAATAGCGACCCAAAAAATCCATAAGTGAAAATTTCCATCCAAGTCTGTTGAAAAATAATACGTCAATTACATCCACATATTCATCCTACTATGGCTCCAAGGGATACAGTGGCGCCATCTGCAAATTTTGCTAATCTGACCCCGGAATCGTGATCAGCGACCCCGAAAACCTTCTGAGTGACTTTCTCCGGAAGAAAAGGGCTGATAGAAAAATTCATGCCTCAAAGGGTTAATTCCAAAAATTTTAATATAAATTTTTTATGTCTGTACGTTGATGGAATGCAAGTGCTATCGAAACCCTTACAGCCAGATTTCAAAAAAAGCAAAATGTACGTTGATGCTTATCATACACTTTTTTCTGGCACTGGTATTTATTTTATGAATTCAGGCAACTCGATTACCCGTAAAGACTACCCAAACAGTTACTGCCTATTCACTTTTGATTTGATACCTGATTTATCGGCGAGTGATGGTAGTCATTAGAATTTGATAAAAAATGGTAACGTACGAATTGATGTTAGATTTGACGACCCGCTAGAGGGCGCTGTAAATTGTATAATTTATGCTGAATACGACAATTTGCTCGAAATTGACTCGTCGAGACAGGTTGTCGTTAATTATAGCGGTTAAGTAGTAGTGGTGGGGATATAGTTCTCGCTATTTAAGTGGAGCAAAGCCATCTTTATCATCTCACACTGAAAAGGGAAGCGAACTGTGACTGTACTCTACGGTACAATCGGTGTCATTTTTAGAATACAGTCAGCCTACGTGTCGAAATGCGAACTAGTAGTCTCTAGAGAAGACTCATTATTCTCTGAGCGAAGACCTGCTCATTTCTTCGAACAAAAAACATCGCGGAGAACACTCAAAACCTCGCAAAGAGCACTCATTATCCTCTAGAAAATACTAGCATCTCTCTCGTACTTCAATGAATGTTCGCTATCGATACTAGCGCCACTCGCCGCCATAGAGTACAACCACTGCTCTAACCCCTTTTCAGTGCAGTTGGCGAGCAACTTTGATTGCAAACAGTATGGACGTGTAGATTGACGTGCAGTTTTTAAAGGACAACAAAAACTGTTTGATTTCAAAGGAGGTGGCTGTACTTGCTATTCATAAAAACTTTATCGCTCATTGGATGGTGGCGCCTTCTTATAATTTAAGATGCTTACCTAACAATGCTTTGAGACAGAACATTTGGGTGACACTGAATCATCATGGTCTGGAGTGGTACGAAGGTGATATATCGATAAAAAAATTATACAAAAATTTGGAAGATATTTTCAAGCATTGTCGTGTAATTTTCGTGCGAGGTCAAGAAAAGCTTGAACTACTTTCCAAGCTCACCACCTGTAAGATTGAAAATTTAGGAAAACAAGATTGTCCAGCTTTTAGAAATTTAAATTTCAGCAGTGTACAGTGCATGCGACATTACATAAAATCATCTTATTCAAATTACGTGTGTGCTCTAAATAATGCTGTTAATCTGAAACATTGGCTACTGAAACTTAACCCCATCGTAAAATCGCTGATTGTGGAAGAATTTTTCGGAATTCCCCGCAATGAATTCAAAAGAGATTGTTCGATATCTGATGAGGATCAAGTTTCACGCAGTAGGCGTTTATCCAGCGGATCGGATTCCTCTGATGTGCGCTTGTGCTTAATACGCAAAATTATAACCAGTGTGGTGCGCACTGGGTTGTCATATACGTTGATAAGTATGGTACAGATGTGTACTTTGATAGTCTTGGTAAGCCGCCACAAATTCAACAACATTTACGACGTATTCAGCAAAATTGTAAAAAATTTAGATGGAATAATAAACGCTTACAAAGCGAATATTCCAATGTTTGTGGTCATTATTGTATCATGTTTCTGTATTATATGTCTACCGGATTGGGTTTCAAAAAATTCTTGGAAAATTTCTCGCAGAATTTGCAAAAAAATGATGCTATAGTAAAGAATTTTATAGAAAAAACTTGCTATGCGTAATTTGATACTTGACTGTCTCTGATTGGTTAAACGCCACCTTTCTACGATATCCACCTCAATTTTTACAGTATAAAAGAAGTAGTATCCACTTGGTCTAGCCACAGTTGTGTGTGATTGACGGTAACAGCAGTAACAAGCAACAAAACCTAACCAAGATGGCTGGTCAAAAGAGAAGCCTGGAGCAGACATTTGGTAATAACTTGGCATATTTAATAAAACAAAACAGCAAGAAAATTTATTGGCAGCAGGTCCTATGGTCTATGGTCTATGGCCAATGGTCTACGGGCTGAACAGCTCTTTTGGAAAAATTATCCAGGTAGGCCTGGAGAATATAGGCGGCGAAAGCAAAAAGGAGTTTGCACCCGTAGTACGCTTCTGTGGAGCCAATTTTTAAGGTGTATCTCTGTCACTAGATTGTTGGGAGGCATTGAAGCAGGAATTTGATGAAATTGAAGATTTTTTCACTTGCTATAACGAGGAATCTATGCTGGATCAGCGGCTATCTATTCCTGGATACACTATCCGTTTTATGATTAGTTTCCACGAGAGAGCTCCTGAATTGGTACCCAATGACGCACAACCAGAAGGAGAGGAGTGTGGTGGACCGCCGAAAAAATATGGTCGATTTAATCGGTCACTAGTATTTAAACGTGTCACGTTTGAACGTTTAAAAGATTTATCAAAATGTATAGATTATAGAATTGGATATTTAAATACTGTTGCAAAATCTGTAGATTATATATTACGAGAAATGGTTGCAAATATGAAAAATGTATTAGAAAAAAGTCAGGAATCTTAATATGTATACTTTACTTCCAGCGATATAAAAACCACAATGTCTAGTTTTAATGATGATTTTGTAAATGATCTCATCGAATTATTTAAAAAGAATAATCTAGTTTTAGAAAAAGAAGATTTGTTTATAATCATACACGAATTTATTATTTATCATATGTACACACTAGTTAATTATATGAATGCTACGTTGTAATGTTTTATTATTAATAATAAATGTTGTTAAACTTTAAAACGTGAGTATTTCATTTACCTTGTTCATTACCAATTCCTCAACCTTCATACGCACAGTAATATTGCAAATTATATATTTCACGATTCAATATAAAATTTTTATTATTTTAATATTTAAAAGTATTTAGTTGCAAATTAAAATCTTTTAAATTAATATTTTATGATTCAATATAATTTTAATAATCAAAAAGTATCATGTTGCATATTAAAATATTTAAAATTTTTA
This sequence comes from Anastatus disparis, assembly GCA_017163975.1. NCBI lineage: Eukaryota > Metazoa > Arthropoda > Insecta > Hymenoptera > Eupelmidae > Anastatus > Anastatus disparis. The sequence goes on along the minus strand of JAFFSR010000272.1, from coordinate 1,743,860 downwards.
AATATCGAATAAAATATTTTTCATCCCCACTCTTAATTTACGGGTCAGTGACCTTTCAGTTTATCCTCACTCTAAATTTCTAGGTGGGGGATAAGTGACCCTCTAGTTGTTCGGGTACCATGCCTAACAAGCCCCCCTACTTCACATTCTCAGAGGTCATTGTCTCACCGGTCAGTAAGATTCGGCTTCACTGTCAGTTTCCATCGAAAATCCGGGCAGAAAGGTTGTTCTACAATGTGGGTCAACGTCGGGATGTAGTTCCAACAGTGATCAGCTGGTATGAAATTTTTAAATTTCAAATATTGTGTATTTATTTTGTGTGTGTGTGTGTGTGTGTGCGCGCGTGTGAGTATGTGTGTTTGTGCGTGTGCGTGTGTAAGCGTGTATTTATTTCTTGGGGCACCAATGTTCCGTCTCAACAACCCCTACTTCGCCTTCTCAGAGGTCATTGACCCACCGGTCAGTAACCTTCGGGGTGGTGGACTGGGGGTTTGTTTTGACGGTTGATGGTGCCCCTATAACTACTCAGGTATAAATTAGATCTACTTGCCGCGCGTGGAATTGTCTCTCTCGGCTTCGCCTCGAAAGATTTAATTTCTGCCCTCGTAGATAAATATACTATTAATTTAAACTTTACGCTTATATTGTTGCACAATTTTAGATTTTCCTGAATATATTTACAATAATATTTGCTTAAAGTATGTAAATAATTTGTGGATGAATTTGAAAACGGCATTCTAGAAATTAAGCTCATAAATTATTAATAAAACATTTTTTTAAGAAGAAACATATATAAAAAATAAAATTTGAATAAATAAAAAAGTGCTCATGCTTCGATTTTGATATTTGTTGGAATTTGACCCTTGATGTGCCTAAAATCATTTCCAGAAGGAAAATCTGAAGTGGAAAAACTTCACGGTCAAATTACTTGAGGACCTCCGTGCCTCGCTTGGAGATCGGAAATTACCCACTTTAAATTAATCCATTTATTTATTCATATTTTTTAGGTTGCTCTTGTACAATTTAAAAAAAAAATAAAAGATAGTAAATATTTATCCCAATGGTCGTATCAGCAAAAGTTAAGACTCTTTTTAGCTAAGGTTCATATAATCCTACTTTAATTCAAAATAAATTTTGTAACCAGAAATTGTATTTCTTATGCTTGTTATCATAGTCTAATGATGTTATCAGATAAATGTAGGACTCGAAGGTGACAGTTAAAGGTACCATTTTCTCATACACTACTGATCCAGAATTGTTATAACAAAAATCACAAAAGACTAAAATTTCAATATCTTTTGACGCAATCGTAGGTTTCCTGAAAAAACTAGTTAGATATTAGAATCTGAGTAAAAATATTTTCAAAAAATATTATTTTGCATACACGAAAATTACTGTCAAAATTATGAAAATTATACTGGTAATATGAAATCATTAACTTGTATTTGCATCTGGTATATTTCTGTTTAAAATACACCAAACTGTAAAATAATATAAACGAAAAAATGTAGTAAAAAAAGTCTCATTTTAATAAAAAAAAATGAACCATTTTATAATTTAATGCTCTTAGGTCTATCTTTTTGCATAAATTATAAACTTCTAAAGTTTTTATTGTGGTAGCGATTGAATGTAATTATTTATTTAAATTTTTAATCATTTGATATCTTTGAGTTGATTAGACACTAAAATGTAAATACAATTTATTTTTTTACTTGGTTCGAAAAAATTGACCACCAACTTGAATAAAATATTGCTTATGGAAGATATACAGTACTGCTCAAAAATTCGATAGCACCGTGTAAAAAAAGCGTGTGGACAAAATGATCATATCTTGGAAAAAAGGTGTAGAAAATTCCAAAAAAAAAAGATTTTGAAGTACTTTTCGAGAGCTTTCAAATCGACATATAAAATTATTTTCAAAGTTTTTTATCGTTCTAAAAAAGTAATTTGGAAATAAACATTTTTGCCAATTTTTTTAATGACAGATTCGCTTAACCCTTTCAGAACGGAATTATTATTTCATCATGAAAAGTTCTGATAACCATTTAGCGATGATAAGTGTTCATTTATTAAGCAATTTTTGCGATAAAAAAATTTTTTTTTTTTTTTCTTTTCAAGTTTTCTTAGTTTCTATCAAAGATATAATAACTTAGGCCCTCAGTTTGAGATCGGAAATAGTCCACTTCAATCTAATACACATATTTTTTTTACAAAATTTGAAGCCACTTTTGCACAATTTAAAAAAAACCAAAAAATGTCAATGTACATTGTAATGTACATTGGTTCTGAAAGGGTTAAACAGTTTTTTGAATATGATATACAAAAATCTAAAAAAAAAAAACATTTTAAACTACTCTAAAAGAGCTTTCACTTGCTTCTTTAAAAACTTTTCTTCAATGATTTTCCATAAAGTTATAAAGCTTTAAAGTTAAGAATTTTTTTCTTTTTTTTTGTAAATTTGTATTTTACAGAAAATCATTGTAATAAAGATTTAAATTAACCCTTTCAGTCATGCAATTCAATTCACTTTTTTCGTATGTATTTGTTTATAGTAATAATTAATAGTTATAAATTTATAAAATATCATCAGCATTATAAATAGTAAGGCTATGTGTATCTGAAAATACAAAAAATCCAAGAATCAAGCATGATATTGCAAAAATATTAAGGTAAAAAAAAAGAAAATTAGGTAGCCGATATATCGGCTCCTGTGACTGTAAGGGTTAAATAAATCAAAGCTCTTTTGGAGTACTTTAAAATATATTTTTTTCAAATTTTATAATAAGATACACGAAAAACTGTCTAAGTGAATCCATCATTAAAAAAATTGGCAAAAAGTGTTCATTTTTAATTAACTTTTTTAACATGATAAGAAACTTCGAAAAAAATTTTATACATCGATTCTGAAAGCCTTTGAGAGTTCAGAATTTTTTTTTGTTTTGTAATATTCCTACACTTTTTTTCAAGATATGATCATTTTTTCCACATTCTTTTTTTTTACATGGTGTTATCGAATTTCAGAGTGGTACTGTAATTTCAAGGGGGCAGGTCAGAGTTTTTGTTGAAAAAAGGTTTGATTTTGAATTTTTATAATTTCTTTATAGGAAATTTCACGTGGAATAACCTTCCGCTTATAGTTTTAGAAAATTCAAATTATTTCAAAAGTTTTGAAGAGAAATGTAAAAAAAAATTCTGGAAAATATTCCACATGAAGTACAAGTCCCGTGTTTTTTTGACGATATCCATTTTTAAATTATGAAATTACGTAAATTATATGACTGTAAGAATACATCACAAGAATCTCAGCTAATTTTTCAGAGCGTTAAGCTTTCTACGTATTTTTCAATTTTTACGTTTCTTTAAGCTTTACTAAAAATAATCACGTGATTATCACATAATGTTATCAAGCGAAAAATACGTGATTATCGTGTGATCATCACAAGATTTGTAAAAACAATATGAAAATAAGAGTATATAAATATACCAAATCATATAGACCAAAAATTAAGTAATAGAATTAGGAATTATAACTTTTTTCAATAAATTTCATTTTTTATATAAATAATTTATACTTGATACTTTGTGTATAAAGTTCAGCCTTAATTGATATAATTTATTATATGAATACCCTTATATATCTTTTTTTTATTATATTAATAAATAATAAATTACATTTATTTTTATTTTTTTTAATATAACTTATAAATCGTGTGATTATCGCGTGATATAGAAGTAATTTCGTGAAACTTTATTATATATTTTCAATACCCATTTATATAGAGCACGGGAAATGATACATATGATACTTTTGAACAAGAACCTTAGCGGTCATGACCGTTTCTCATCATCTTTTAAATCAGTTTTTCATTCGTTCAACTCGAAAAGTTCGTGCGCTACATCAATTGCAAAGAAAAAGTATAAATTACTGAAAGTCACTTTCGGAGACTCGGTTTCAATATTAAAATTTAATGCACAATATGTAGTGACAAGATTTTTGTAAGCTCCTCCAAGAAAGACACTATAAAGAATGCATATAAAATCAGTCATACAAATGGGTTCTTCTTCTGATATACTAAACTAATAACATTTTTTAAGATAATTTACAAATCGATTGTATGTGTTCTAGTATCTCACAAAATATAAAGCAAAAAGATGAATTTGACAATTTTTTCTAAAATAATTTACAAATTGATTGTACTTAATTTTGTAATTTTTCTAGTATATTTCATTTACAAGGTGAGTGTTTCATCTTCGGGTTACAGATTTGGACCAAACTTCATAAGTAGATTGAGGACAATTGAAATAGATGATGTGCAGAGTTGTAGAGCTCAACGCTCATTTTTAAGAAATTCAATTTTCATATTTCCCAAAATCAGTTTGTCGGTAACATCTAAAATTCTTATAACAAAAAATTATTAATATGATATATAATTTCGACAAAATTATAATTATTTACACATGAAATATACATGACATGCGTCAAAAATTAAACATTCAATGAAAAAAACTGATGACATTATCATCTAATACCTAAATATTTTAAGATTTTTTGTACATTCTACATATTATATCAAATAGCTATTCCACTTTTTTCAATACATTTTCCTTGAACACAGAATAATTTGATGATATCAATCTGGATATTACTTCAATGAATATAAAAATAAGATTATTTCCTATAGAACCACATTGATTCTAGTTGCTTCAAAATATCATTCTTCTTGAAGATATCAATATAGATTTATGTAGTGAATGCAGTATTTATTTTATATTATTAATGATGGTACCGCTATTCATGATTATTATATTAATTTCAAAATTTATGTATATTCAAACTTGCGTTGAATAATGTTTATTATTGATTTATAATTAATTAACGTAAATCTTTTTATCATATTAATTGTTTTGATTATAATAAATTTAATAAATCATGCTATATATAAATTATAAAATTTTCAACTCTTTTACTACACGGGAGGGGGCAAAATAATTTTGTTATATAGGGAGGGGAGGGGGTCTATTTTTTTAAAAAAGTGCGTTACGTAATTTGTGAACAACTCCAAAGAGTATGCATCGTTATTCTTTTTCACTATGGGATAGGTACCCTATTAAAAAAATAAAATGTACATAAATGTGTAAAAAGATACGAAAATATTCAAAAAGGTACATAGATGTAAAATAATGTGTTTTTGTCCTAATTGGCCACCGAAATCTGTAGTTTTGAGACGTTTATTCACATTAATATACCTTTGTGTACATTATCGTAAGTAGTATAGGTACCACTATGGAGCGTCACAACAAACCCCCACTCCTGACCCTCCGCAGAGGTGAATGACCTCCGAGCGACATCAGGAGCGGGATGACCCACTATGACACCGTAATATACATATATATATATATATATATATATATATATATATATATATATATAATATATATATATATATTATTATGATGTCATGTGCGGATGGGTCGGAGGAGTTTGTTATGACACTCCATAGTGGTACCCTGATTTTAAAACACACACGCACACACACACACATATTTTAAAAATTTATAAATTAAAAAAAAAAGGTACTTACCATTTTTTTATCAGCATCAACAGTTTTTTTTGGACACCTTGCACTTCCATGAGTTTTTGCACTATATTAGTTTTTTAAAACACACTTTCACAGTTTTTCACTTTTTTAAGAGTCAGCTGTATACCGACACAGTTACCTGTTTTACCGAATCTATTTAAAATTTATTTTTTATAAAAACTAATAGCTTCAGGCAGAAATAAAAAGATGGTTTCGATTCGTGTAATAGAAAGCAATATTTTCTCTGATAAGAATAATTTAATTCCACCGCTTTATTTTCAAGAAAAGTTGGAATAACTTGAAAATCCCATCATTTGACACTAATTTCTAATTTTTTAAGTTATTCCAACTTTTCTTAAAAACGAAGCAATAAAATTAATTCATACTAATCAAAAAAATATTACATTTTATTAAACACATCGAAACCATCTCTTTATTTTTGCCTCTTGTTGCTAATTTTGGGAAAAAAGTCAATTTTTTAATTAGAAAAGGACAGAGATACAGCGGACTCTTAAAACACTTTTTTATTTTTTAACCACTGTTTTTTTTTTTTGAGTTTCACAGTTTTTCACTTTACACAAATACACACAAATTTAATATTCAAACCGTCGACGGCGAAGTCGCACGGCCACTTCATACCGACAACAAAACATCCTCGCCCAGTGTGTTGCTGTCAAGAATATTTCTTGATACACCGGGTCCGAGGTAACGGCGGTGTTCAGCGCGACGTTAATAAATGGTCGTGGACGCCACTCCAGTGAGCTTGGCTCACGGCTTCGCCGCCGACAAAAATCGTCCAACACCACCGGGTGTTCATAGGAATAAAAACGCCAGTGGTCCTCCCATAATAGGAGGACCACCAGCGTATTATCGCCGAAACCGGAGAAGTCAAAATTGCGGAATTGCGGGTACATCCGCATCCGTCGGATCATCACAAGATGCACCTATCCGATGGGTTCCGGCGGTACAGTTGCCGGCTCTAGCGCGGGGAGAGGATTAGGGTCCTCTCCATCACCCTCGCGAGGCTCTTTATCGTCCGGCAACATCTTGAACACTAAAATCATTGTCTTGATCTTAGTGTCATCCTCCTATCTTAATCATATACCGATGATCTAATAACATCAAAATTTGACGTGTGAAAGAAAGTTTCTTTCACACGTGTAGTTTTCTGCTAAAAATCAAAACAAAAATACACAGCTGCAATAGGCCGTCATGATTCTATAAAACATCTACAACAGCACTTTTAAACCAATATTGTTACAATGCAGCTGTGGTTAGTCTATGGGAAATTAAAAAAAAAATACATTTAAAATTCTCGTAAAAATTGCAGAGTTAAAATCCGCATGTGGATAGAAGATAAGTCTGCATTTTGGTATCATCTTCAAGGATAGGAATATGTATCAAAAATCACCTTGATATTTTCATTAGATCAATAGATAATCGATCATGTATCGATTCTTGATCTATTGATCCTAGAAAGCTGATTTTTTGAACAAATACTAATCTGAACATAAGAAATCAAATAGCATCATAAGAAAACATTTATATTAAAAATTGATCGATTTTAAAGATTGTAATTACGGTATTAGTCATCATACACTGTACTAAAAACATACGAACATCCTTATCTTATCTGATGATTCATACACAAATTACAAATTTTAAAATTCACGAATTTTGGAAAAATAAAAAATTTTATGACGCCATTCGATTTTTTGCTATTCAAATAACATATGTACCAAAAATCATCTTGATATTTTTATTAGATCAATAGATAATCGATCATGTATCGATTCTTGATCTATTGATCCTAGAAAGCTGATTTTTTGAACATATACTAATCTGAACATAATAAATCAAATGGCATCATAAGAAAACATTTATATTAAAAATTGATCGATTTTAAAAATTGTAATTACGGTATTAGTCATCATACACTGTACTAAAAACATACGAACATCCTTATCTTATCTGATGATTCATACACAAATTACAAATTTTAAAATTCACGAATTTTGGAAAATTAAAAAATTTTATGATGCCATCCGATTTTTTGCTATTCAAATAACATATGTACCAAAAACCACCTTGATATCTTTATTAGATCAATAAATAATTGATCATGTATCGATTCTTGATCTATTGACCGTAGGAAGCTGATTTTTAGAATTTATACTAATTTTAATATAAGAAATGCAATTGCATCATTAAAATTGTAATTACAGGTTTGTTATATTACCCGCATCATTTACTTTTAAAGATTTTATTTTTTATTTTAATACTCCTTAATTAGAAAATGATTTAAAAGAAAGTACCATGTGTAGCTTGCAATTTTCAGAATTCTTACTATTGATATTTTATTTTTTCTTGGTATAACACGTGTACTTGCAATTCTCAGAATGCTTACTATTACTCTTTCATTGTTTCTTAGTATAACACGTGTTCATCAAATATCATCATCGCACGTGTGCTTGCAATTTTCAGAATGCTTACTATTGCTATTAATGTTTCTTGGTATAACACGTGTTCATCATCACACGTGTGCCTATATTTTTTAGAATGCTTACTATTGGTATTTTATAGTTTCTTAGTATAACTCGTGTTCGCCGCATATCATCATCACACGTGTGCTTGCAATTTTCAGAATACTTACTATTGCTATTTTATTTTTTCTTGTAATGACACGTGTTCATCACATATCATCATCACACGTGTGCTTGCAATTTTTAGAATGCTCACTATTGGTATCTCATTGTTACTTGGTATATAAAATTGTATTGTCTCTTTATTTGCGCCACAGCTGCTCCTCATTTCTTTTATTCTGACAGCTATAAAATGCGCTCGAAACAGTGCTTGCTCCATAGTTGTACTTGAAGGCTTGATAGATAATCATGGAAAACGTATCTAGATTTCACGCTTTTAGTGTGCTCAATTGTGTGCTATGTTTCGCTATTGCACACGAACCGATGATACGCACAATTTGTCAAAATATACAGCGTGGTAATTTAAGAAATTTACCGACAGAAGCGTTATTAAGTAGATTACGCTTTATTCTATTACATTGCACCGTACGAACAATAAATTATTCACAACGACGAAGATTATTTTCCAATAGATTTATACTTGATATGGTGGACAGTGTCATACGACAAAGAAATCTTTCAGATCCAGATTCGAACGAGGTGCTGCGACAAAATGGTAATTAATTAATTTAAATGCTTTAATCTATATCTACACATAGTTAATATATTAATCATTTTAGCACTACGGCGGATGGCAAACGATATTGAAGGTGACGAGGTTATCGCTGGTTGTGAATACGTGTTTGGTGAGTGAGAGAGATTTTTAAAAGCTAGAAGTTTTTTACAGAAGAATATTTTTTAACTTTTTATAATTTATTTTTCTCGTATTTCTAGAACCTACAAGTGCAAGTGTTGTGGAAGAAGAAGATGATGATAACCCCGTCATTCCATCATCATCATCAAGAAGAGTGTCATCCAGAAGGTTATCATCATCATCATCATCGTCATCATCTTCATCTTCATCTTCATCGTCATCATCATCTACTGATAACTCTTTATCGTCTTCCAATGATGTTGAAATGGAGCGTAAGTATAATCGATATATATTATTACTTCTATGTTTTTAGTAATACATATAGATATATATTAAGATTAAAAGAAAAATATAGTTGATCTGTTACAGAGCGGTGAAGGTATGGAGCAAAAAGTGGAGGAACCACAAGAAAGACCAATATTCTTAATTGAAAACCAAACTTCCCTATTTTACCAAAGGTTTAATGCAGAAGGTGTAGAGATTTCGGGAAGAATATCATCACCACCAGCAGGAGCAAACATTTTTGAGTGGTTAAATGGATCTTTAGATGATCTGCGTAATCAATTAGTGAATGGGCGTAGTCCTTCCGATTTTATAGGTGTAACGATACTATCTGATCATTTTGTTCATGGACCATTATGGCTATCTTTTAGACCTATTAGAAATTTCACTACTCAAGATTTGTGGGAAATAATATTTAGTGTCGCACAGAGTTCTCAAGACTTTGACATAGATGAAAACTTTGTGATCAAGTGTGTTATAGTGCCGGACATGAGGGGAAACGGACGTGTTCGATTAAGTGATGATCACGTGTACAAAAAATTAATTTTAACTATACGCAACGACGATAATCTTTACTTTCCGAGACCATTAGTTACGGCACTCGCCTATGCTGTAAGAAAACAAATTCGCTCTGGTACACTACACGATTACTGGAATAGTATTAGACAGCACAATAGTAGGGAGCAAAAAAGAGCAGCTCTTGATCTCATTGATCAAGCACAGGTTACTATACCATCAACAGGGTGTGGTTTACAAGAAATTCATCAGTTTCAAATTTTTCTTGCCACAAAAAGCACAGCTATTGTGGTTTACTCTTTCCGGAATTTTGGGCGTGGGGATATACCTCTTTATGATGGTACAAAAGTTGTAATTGATGCATACCAAAACGTATCTTATACTTTACGTATAATGTATTATGAAAACCAAGGACATTATCAACCTATTCTAAACTTGACTGGTGCAGCCGGTAGTAGAGGATATTGCATACCATGTAATAAAAGTTACAAGTTCGCTATGGATCATAGATGTTCTAATAGATGTTTTAAGTGCATGCAATCACCAGTTTGTGACAACAGTGCGGATATAAAAAAGTGCTTAAATTGCTTTAGAGAGTTTTTTGGTAATACATGTTTCGAGAACCATTTGAAATCAGGATCGTTTAAAAGAAACGTAAGTGTTTGTAAAGCGGTGAAAATTTGTCAAATTTGTTGTCAAACTATCCGTGTAAAAAACCGCGGTGAAAAACATGAATGCGGAGTTGTATATTGTGACATTTGTAACAAACGGCTACCGACCAATCACTTTTGCTATATTCAGCCTATTGAGCAAGGTAAGGAAAGATCTAAAATATTATATTTATTTTATGATTTTGAAACACAACACTCTTTCTGTGTTAGGTGATGAAAATAAAAAAATACATGTACCTAACCTGTGTATTGTACAACAAGTTTGTAGTTTTTGTTTAGAGGATACTAATATATCAAATATGTGTGAAGAGTGTGGTATTCGTGAATTTGTATTTCAAAAAGATCCAGTAAAACAATTTGTCGGATTAGCTCTATCACGACGTGAAAAGTTTAAAAAAGTTATTTGTATAGCACACAATTCGCAAGGGTTTGATTGTCAATTTGTATTCAAGTATATCGTAGAAAACCATTGTTCACGGGAGAAACCAACGGTGATTTTAAACGGTTCCAAAATAATTTTGATGCAAATTTCAAGCGTTAAATTTATCGATAGTCTAAATTATTTTCATATGCCACTATGTGATTTACCGAAAGCTTACGGGTTGTCAGATATAGAAAAAGGAACTTTTACACATTTATTTAACACAGAAGAAAACCAATTATATATCGGTCCTTTACCGAGCCTAAATATGTACGGTGTCGATGGTATGAACAGTAAAGAAAGAGAAAAATTTATAGAATGGTATACTCGACAGACAGATACAGGATACATATTTAATTTCCAAGAAGAAATCGTAAAATATTGTAAACAAAATGTTAAAATACTGAGAGAGGCCTGTTTAGAATTTCGAAAAAATTTCATGAAGTTTAATGTAGACCCATTCGAAGAGTGCACAACCATAGCTTCATCGTGTATGCGTGTTTACAGGAAAAAGTTTTTAAAAAAAAATCAAATAGGTGTTATGCTTGTGAGAGGGTACAGAATGGCTGATAATCAATCCATTAAAGCTATACAATAGCTTTATTGGATGGAACAAAAGGTTCTACAGTGTCGAATCGAGCATGCAGGGCATGGACGCGAGAGGAGACTTATTGAAGGTATTCTTGTTGATGGATACGCTCTACCATGGACAGATGAGGATCATAATGGTACAGTTCTTCAATTTTACGGGTGCTACTGGCATGGATGTCCACGATGTTACAGAATAAATAGAAATGAAACATTATCATCAGGCGAATCGCTTGACGACAGATATGAAAGAACATGTGCTATATCCTTAAAAATTAAAACAGGCAATTATACACTCATTGAAATATGGGGTTGCGAATTTGAGCGGCAAATTTCACGTAACCAGGAATTGAGAGAATATATAGATGCGAATATCGATATTGCTTATCGTAAACCGCTGGACCCCCGTGATGCATTTTTCGGTGGTAGAACTGGTAACACGATAAAATTATACGAGTGTGAGGGTGATGAAAAAATTAAATACGTTGATGTATGTTCATTATATCCATACATTTGTAAACGAGGTAAATATCCTGTGGGTCATCCAACGTTATATGTGGGTAATGAAACTCAAACTCTCATAGGGGTTAACAACGACATCAGTAACGTTGAAGGTCTTATCATGTGTGATGTACTCCCGCCCAGAAATTTGTATCACCCTGTTTTACCAGTTAAAATGCATGGAAAATTAATTTTTCCTCTTTGCCGTACGTGCTGTGAACAAATGATTCAAATGGATTGTATGCACGATAATACGATAGATCGGGTATTACACGGAACATGGGTGTCGGAAGAGCTTAAAAAAGCTGTAGAAATAGGATACGTGATTTAAAACGTTTACGAAATATGGCAATATGAGATGGTACAATATAATCCTGTCACGCGAACAGGTGGTATTTTTACCGAGTACATCGATGAATTCTTTAAACAAAAAACCGAGGCTTCTGGTTACCCGTAAGAGTGTATTACCGAAGATCATAAGGACCGATATATAGAGAACTTTGAACGTGAAGAGGGTATTCGTCTAAGTAAAACTGATATAAATTTTAATGCGGGTTTGAGATCGGTTGCTAAACTATGTTTAAACTCGTTATGGGGGAAGCTCGCGCAACGAGAGAATATGGCTAAAACAGAGGTTGTTACAGAGCCAGCAAGATTGACAGAACTACTTACCAATGCTGAAGTGGTTGTAAACAGTATCATCCCAGTCAACGATCAGGTATTGTACGTGAACTGGCAGTATCTGGATGAAGCTCTCTTGCAGTCACGCACGACAAGTATTGTAATTGCAGCTTTCACAACAGCACAAGCCCGGCTTAAACTTTTTGATTATTTGAACAAACTAGGATCGCGTGCACTGTACTACGACACAGACTCCGTTTTCTGTGTCAGTAAGAACGACGAACACGATTTGCCGATCGGTACAGTGCTTGGTGAACTTACTGATGAATTAGCGGAGAAAGTTGTTGGTACATACATATCATCTTTTGCCTCTGGTGGGCCGAAATTTTACGCGTACAAGTGTAAACTTCCAGATGGTTCTGAACAAACAGTATGTAAAATTAAAGGTATAAGACTAAATCATTCAAATAGTCAAAAAATTAATTATGAAAGTATACGCGAGTTAATATCGGGTAACACGGACGAAATTATTATATCTTCATCGGCAATAAGAAGGACAGATTTTCACGAAGTATTATTACTTACAGAGACGAAAACTTGTAAAACCGTATATGGTAAAAGAAGATTTGTCGGGTTGAAAAAAAGCTACCCGTACGGATACAGACACAGTTAACGACTGAACTCTACATCGTCTGAGCAGGTATACAATGATAAGAACGCATGCGCAAAACAATTTCCAATCCTAAACGCTCGTGAGACCGTAAGTGGTAAGGGGAGAGAGGTAATATTGCAGTGGTGGGGGGGACGAGCTCGTCTCTAACGCGCTCACGGTTGTGGGAGCCAATCGCGCATGCACTAAAAAGCTAGCCGTTCTGTAGCGCTCGCGAGCAGCGTGCGTTAATATTACGACAGTGGGAGGACGAGCTCTTCTTCAACGCTCTCGCGGATACGCGAGCGACCGAGCGGGGGCCCCACCGTGATCACAAGATTGTCGTAGACTCCAGAAAAACTTTAGCTTTGTCAGCAGACAGCTCTGGTAATATGGAGAAAAAAGTGTGAGATTTGATCCCAACTCACCAAGTATTCGTATATTACACGTGTGGAATTACGCCAATCGTGCTGCACGACGTGGCGAGTGTGAACAAGCGGCACGAGATCGGGTACAGTTTAGATGGAGGATCGAGAGAATTGGTAAAATTATTTAAGCTGTGTTGGTGAAAAAGTACATGGATTTTACAAAGTCATAAACTATAACTATCAGTGTTTTTTGTTGAAACGTTTAGTGTGCTAACAGTTTCAGAGAAGAATAGTAGTTGTTATAGCAGCAAGTCATGGATATTAGATGGAAACACCCGTAGACATCTATGATTTGCGGACATACAGGTTAAGGCAAAAAAGTGTTTGTAAAAAAATTTCTAAAATAAATCGATCGTATGAGTGACACACGTTTTGATCGCATGATCGTTTACTATGCTGAATGGCAGGCAGGTTACAAAGAGCTTGGGAGACATATAGAATTTCGCGAGGGGCTTCCCCAAAGTACGGACTACGCTGGTGACTCACGCCCAAAGTTATTAATATTGGATGATCTGATGCGTGAATCATCCTCAAGTAACGCCATTGTCAACTTATTCACAAAGGGGAGTCATCACAATAACCTAAGCGTCATATTTATTAAACAGAATATATTTCATCAAGGAAAAGGCCAACGAGACATTTCGCTCAACGCGCAATACATAATCGTGTTTAGAAATTTACGCGATCGTACACAAATACAACATCTTTCGCGCCAGCTCTGTCCTGAAGATCCACGATTCTTACAAGAGGCGTACTGGGACGCCACCTCACGGCCATTTGGATACCTTTTTCTAGATTTAAAACAAAATACTCTAGATAATTGTCGTTTTCGTGCTTGCATCTTCCCCGATGACGAATATCAGTACGTTTACGTACCTCGAAAGCAGTTTAAAGGCGTTGATTCGAGTAATCACCTTCCAGTCGTATCTTTGTGATGGAGCGGAAAACTAGAGGTCCCATCGGGCAAAAGCATACAGATATTTTAAGAGCGCTTTACCATTTTAACAGGGAACAACGCGCTGCCGTGCTCCGTAAGGCCGATCCCAAATTGGTCAGATACATTTGTGAGTGTGCTCTCAACGTGTTGCGCGGTAACGTTTCTCTCAACAGAACGCACAAAACTCGATTACATAAACACGCAGGCATTCTTAGTCGATTAGCAAGTCCTCAAAAGAATCTAGCTACGAAAAAGAAAATTATCGTACAGCACGGCGGATTCTTGCCAATATTGTTGGCACCGCTCATTGGTACAGTATTGTCAAGTCTTATATCAAAATAAAAAAAATAAAAATGGAACACACCAAAAAAATGATTTTGTTACCACAAGAGAGTGTGGAACGCTTACAACAAAAACTTTTCACCAACGCTGGGTTAAAGTCGGTGCAAACACCAGGAACTGCTGTTAGCAGGCTGGATGCAGAGATGAGCGATATCTTGAATTCTACGGACGATATGAGCGAGCGGGATAAATGGCAACGATATTCTCAAGCATTACAACGTTATCTACATTTTAAAGATATTAGTAACAAGAAGACAGAAACTACAAAGAAAAACGATGATATGCAAGATGCTGATATTATCAACGATGATAATAATGATGATGCTGAGGCAGAGTCAAAACGAGTCGTCAAAGAATTAGAAGATCGTGTAGATGCACGAATTGTGGAAAGTGTACCTTTAAAATACCGGTCCAATGCAGCGGGTCTTTTACAACATTTACGTGGCACAGGTATCGTCACTTGGGATGGTAATGGTGCAACATGTATAGATGGCATTCCTATCCGTGGCGCAAATACTATCGACTTGGTTAACGACGCTATGAGGAAAAGACAACACGTGAATTCGGCAGGTGCTCGTCAGTTTGCTCTGGCACTTCGACGTGTCATGACGCTTCGGCTTTTTATTGGGAAGGATCGTGTGTTACAGATAATCGATGAGGCTTCTCCTTTCGCTTCTCCAGAGTCTGGTAGTAGCAAATCAAAATCCGGTGGTAGTAACAAACTCAGCGAGGAAGAACAAGGGTGTAGAAAGAGAAAGAGAAGAAAGAAAGTCGCCAGATCACCGAAATCAGGGGAAACATGGAGTCGTCTGGGCACGAAATTCTGAAATTAGAGAAAGACGATGAAGGGGAAAAGTCTGTTCTAGATTCTATAATTGATTTAATGCCTTTTGAGATGCACGTACCAGGATACAAATTTTGCGGACCCGGAACAAAACTGGCTGATCGGCTTAAACGTGGTGATGTTGGAATTAACCCGCTTGATGAAGCGTGTCGTGAACATGACATAGCCTATGCCAA
Organism: Anastatus disparis; assembly: GCA_017163975.1. Taxonomy (NCBI): domain Eukaryota; kingdom Metazoa; phylum Arthropoda; class Insecta; order Hymenoptera; family Eupelmidae; genus Anastatus; species Anastatus disparis. Next base: position 1,727,969 of record JAFFSR010000272.1, on the reverse strand, counting down.
TAAGAAGTCGACAGATCGTCGTCGAGCTGACCAAATACTAGCAGAGAAAGCTTTTTCTCGGATGCTTGGTAGTGAAACCCCACCCGATGAACGTACAGTTGCAATGATGACTGCTTGTTGTATGGTTAGTAAAATTACTTTTGAAAATTTTTTTTCGCGTATTAAGAAGGCTATAAAATGCAGGGATAAGGAAATAAAGAAGACAAAAACGTGTATGATTTCGACGAAGAAGCAAGCAAAAGGAAAAAAACAAGAATAATGCAGAAACAATTAAGTAAGCTTTATTTTGGTCCACCAAGACCAGAAGCATACGCGGGGGCTAATAAAATTATAACCTCTGTACGAAAGAAATACCCAGTTCGAAAAGTAATCGACTGGCTCGAGAGTCAGGATGTTTACAATCTGCACAGACCTGTACGACACAAGTTTCCTAGACGCCATTACAATGTTCGAAATCGTGATGACGTCTGGAAGGCAGGTTTGATGGATATGAGAGCGGTCAAAACTTCTAACGATAATTACACTTATATCCTCGTTGTCATCGACGTTTTGAGTAAATACGCATGGGCTTTACCACTCATGGATAAAACTTCAAAAAGTGTTGCCAAAGCATTTGAAAACATTTTGAAAAACAGTGCTAATCGAAAACCTGTGATTTTTCAAACGGACAAGGGGAAAGAATTTCTAGGAAAGGAACTGCAAGAAGTGTTGAAGAAAAATGAAATTTCATTTAGAATAGTGCGAAGTCCTGATATTAAAGCAGCTATAGCCGAAAGGTTCATAAGAACTATAAAGGAACGGATGTGGCGATATTTTACGCATAAAAACACTCGTCGATACGTTGATATTCTAGAAAAAATATTAGAGTCTTACAATCATAGCAAACACTCATTCATCAAGATGGAGCCAGCATCTGTTACGATTTACAACGCCCACAAAGCTCGAAATAATTTAGAATCTCGATATAGTTGCTCCAAGTACCGAAAACCTAAATACACCATCGGTGACCTAGTACGGGTCAGTCGAGCAAGAAACGTGTTTGCGAAAGGATACGAGGGTGGATGGACATTGGAACTGTTTAAAATTACACGTATTTCAGTAGCGCGCCCGCCATCGGTATACTTTCTAAAAGATTTAGCTGATGAGGATATTGAAGGGTGTTTCTACGAGCACGAGTTGAGTAGAGTAAAAAAGGATTTAAATAACGCGAGTTTCGAAGTTGAAAAAATTTTAAAAAGTACTGGAAGTGGCCGGAATAAAAAATATTTTGTTAAATGGAAAGGTTACCCCGATAAATTTAATTCCTGGGTTGCAGCCAGCCAAATCGAAAAAACATCATGAACGATCAATTTTACATTATACTACCTAGTAATAGTAGTATGCATTATTTCCCTGACAATACTACAACACGGTTCGTCACTCATCTACCACAACAAATAGGGCTGCAAGGATATTGGAGTGTTGCACTTTCGGAGATCCAAATTCCTATGACATTTCAACATGTTCCACCAAACGAGGACGAAAGATTTGTGTGTGTAAAAAATATAACACCATCGTCGCTGGGGACTAATAAAATTGCACCGGTCGTTTCATCCATTAATTTTATACGTCCAGGTGTTTACAAACATTCAGAAAGTCTCGTGGAGGAGGTAAACAATCTGAGTTGTGTAAAAGACCATCTACGTTTCCAGATAGAGCGTGGTGGATACGTATCAATCAGACGCGTTTGTTTAACAGAGAAATGTACGCCAATTGATCACGTTTTAGAATTGTCAAGGAATTTGAAAAAAATTCTCGGGTTCGAAACTGGAAAAAATGAAGCTATCAAGGTCGATAAAGAAGAACCCACTTTAGCTAATTACCCTGCTAATCTTTCTAATGGGTTACCAACAAGTCTAATGGTGTACAGTGACATCTGTGAACCTTATGTAATCGGAGATGTGCAAGGTAAATTATTAAGAGCGGTTTCCTTAAATACTGAGGATGGCAAATATGGTGGTGTAAAAATAAAAAACTTTTCACCATCTATGTACATACCGCTATTGTTTAACTCTTTTCAAACTATTGAAATAGATATAAGAGATCAACAAGGTCAGCCAATACCATTTGATTTTGGCACCTTGACAGTGACGTTGCACTTTCATCGTATTGATTAATAAGAAAAAAGATGAATTATTACGAGGCATACTTTGACATGCAGATCGGTGGTGGTGGTAAAATGGTAGGGGTATCGGACGTATTTACGTTGGAGCCCCCTATCAAAGAGGGCATGGTGGTGTAGGAAGTTTTCTAGCTGGGTTGTTTCGTCGTGTACTACCGCTACTCACCCGTGGTGCTAAAGCTGTGGGAGAGGAGGCATTGCGTACCGATGTGAACGTTTTATCTGACGTTGCAACACAAAATACTCCAATCAAAGAATCTCTACGAAATCGTATAAAAGAGTCTGGCACAAATCTTAAAAGAAAGGCTGAAGAGAAACTGGATAAATTGATGGAAGGATCTGGATATAAGAAACAGCGTTATCTGTCTGCTTTGCAGTTGGATGACGGCCGTGTCAGTGTTAAGAGCACTCGAAGAAAGATTAAACGGCGCAGCACAAAAAATAAAAGGAATAAAGTAGTAAAGAAGAAAATAAATAGAACCAGAAAAAAAAGAAAAATTCTCGAAAAAGTAAAAAAGTACGAACGACAAGAGATATTTTCGATTAAAAATGGCGTTTTTACACACACAGTCCTGTGAGTGCATGAAATCGGAATTGCTCCTATTCGACATTCCTCCGACACAGACTACTATCGAGAGCTCTCATTGGGTCCAGTATAAGCCTATCTCCTCGTTGACTGATGACGCACCTATAGAATTTGTAATATCTGGAAATGGTGAAGATTATTTAGATTTAGCACATACTATGCTTAGCTTGCGCGTTAGCTTATACACCACTGTCGATGAGTATCCTGGAAATGTGACTGCAGAACTACTCAATAAAGTGGCACCGGTGAATAATTTTATGCACTCACTATTCAGCCAATTAGATGTACTATTTAACCAGAAACCTGTGACAGCTCCAAATAATGCTTACGCGTACAGAGCATACATCGAGACACTGCTCAACTATGGCCCTGCTGCTGAAAATCCTCATTTATCAACCGTTTTGTGGTGTGACGATACAGCTGGGAAAATGGACGATGTGGGTAGTGACAATCAAGGACTTGTTAAGCGGCGTGAATATTTGGGCGCAAAAAAAACTGTAGATCTTGTCGGGCATTTACATGCCGATGTGTTTAATCAAGAAAAATTATTACTAAACGGCGTTGAAGTAAGAGTTCGTTTAGTGCGCTCTCGAGATGGATTTTGCCTCATGGATCCTTCAGGATACTTTGCCGTACATATAGAAGAAGCTAATCTTTTAGTTAGACGGGTAAAAATTAACCCAGGTGTGCTATTAGCACACGCAAAAGCACTTTCTAAAGCTACAGCTAAATACCCTCTCACAAGAGTTGAAGTCAAAGCTGTAACAATGCATAGCGGTATACATGGTGAAACTCTGGATAATATTATTTTAGGACAGTTACCTAAAAGAATAATCATAGGGTTTGTTCAAAACAAGGCGTTTAACGGAGACCGAATGCTCAATCCGTTCAATTTTGATCATTTTAACATCAATTTTCTATGTTTGTTTGTTGATGGTGTTCAAATACCTTCAAAACCATTACAACCTGATTTCAAAGTAAAAAAGTTATACGTTGATGCATATCATACTTTATTCAGCGGTACAGGTGTCCATTTTCTTAATGAGGGAAATAAAATTACTCGTGAGTCGTATCCAAACGGTTTCTGTCTGTTTGCGTTTGATATATCACCCGATTTATCGGCAAATGAATGTACTCATCGGAATTTAATAAAGCATGGAAGTGTTAGACTCGATGTCAGATTTAGCGAACCTCTGACAGACACCGTCAATTGTATAATTTATGCAGAATACGATAACATTTTAGAGATTGACGCATCACGACAAACAATTGTAGATTTTAATGGGTAAAGATATCAATAGATGGCGTTTACAAATTTTATCGGATGAAAAGACATTACCGTTACTCCTCAGTATAGCTTTAATCGTTGCATTGGTCAGACAAAAAGTTAAATCATGGATGTAGTCGTGGATATTCAGTGCTTAAAAGATAGCAATAACAGAGTTGTTCCAAAAGAAGTCGCCATCGTAGCTTTGAACGATGATTTTAGCGGTCATTGGATTATCGCATCGAAAAATCGTATAAACGCTTTTAGCAGAGGCATAAGAAGAGAAAATAATTGGCTTGCAGAACATCATCATGGTCTTGACTATTTTGACGGTGATGTCACGGAGAAAGCTCTCTACCAAACGTTGCGCGATCTTACTCGGAAAGTTAGAAAAATTTACGTGAGAGGTAAACAAAAGTGGTCAATTTTATACGGTATTACAGCGCGAGAAATTATAAATTTAGAATCAAATAAAGATTGCCCGTCATTTAATCAGCTACCCTGGTTAAATAAGTATTGTCTCAATCACGCTGTAAAGACACCTCATCTAAAATATACGTGCGCTTTAAACAATGCGTACCGTTTAAAAAAATGGTTATCTTTACGAGATTTGGAGCGTGATTCTGAATTTGTGTTTCAACCACCGACACTTCTTTGCGATGAACAGCCTGGAGATAATGGAAATTTTGAAGGTTATACCGTCCCACTCTGTAGGAGTGTACCCAGCAGATCAAATTCCGAAGGTGTGGACGAAACCGACAGCAATTGTAGTGAACACTGATGGCTATACAAAACCCGGAACGCATTGGGTGTGTATGTATGTTAACCGTAGTGGTACAGCTTGGTATTTTGATAGTTATGGAATGCCACCTTTGATACCAGATTATATTAACCGTCTACGTCGTAATTGTAATAGATTCCGTTGGAATACGGTGCAATTACAGAGTAAAACATCTGATGTGTGCGGCCAATTTTGTATTATGTTCTTGGATTACATGACATCTGGATTGGGTTTCGAGAAATTTCTTAAAAATTTTTCTACTGATTTAGTAAAAAACGATGCTGTAGCCAGAAATTATGTACCGTTCAAACATGCTGACGACAACTTTTCTGGAAATGGTTGTTGTATGATAACATGTTTTCAAAAGTGTTGTGGTAAGCTGTCGTTATTGTAACCTGATACTTTCTTGTCACAAAGTCATGTTCGTTACCAAGAATATAGTGAGATCAGTGTTCGTGGAATTTAATAATTCTATTGTTGGTTTCTTCGAAACCAATACTGCAGCTGCAAGCCACGTGTCGATCAGACATGTTGATGATAACTTTTCTAGGAATGATTGTTACTTTCTTCTCGTAAAGTAACGCTCACCAAAGAAATAATGAGGTCAGCGTTCGAGGAATTCAATAACAATTTTTTTTGCTGATTCGGTAGAAAATAATACTGCAGCTGCAAGACACGTGTTCATTAATAATGCTGACGATAGCTTTTCTGGGGATCATTGTTACTTTCTTGCCGTAAAAGCACGTTCGTTACAAAGAAGTAGCGAGAGTGTATTTTCTTAGTCATCACCTTATCCTCTCCACTGTCTCTTGTGTTAAGCCTTTATATAACGAGATTATATTCATCAAGATGACAGTCATTCAGTCGACGTTCGTATCGTAGAAAGCTATTAGGAAAAAAGGAAAAAAATGGCGCATTAGAAGAAGAACTTTACACAGCCCATCTTTAATTCTTTCTACGGTTTGAACAAGTCATTTACGAAAAAAATTTTGGTTGGTCTTGAATATAATAAACTACGAGATGGCGAATTTTATCCAATGGTACGTTTATTCTCACACGATTTTCAAGGAATAGCTTTCACTACAGCTACGTGGAACGAGTTTGAGCTTACGTTTGGTGATACTGAAAAATATTTTGATGGTAATGCTGATGATTTGATGGAGCAAAAAGTGTACGGAACTGGTTGGATTCTGAGGTATACTAGAAGCCATACTGATAGAGCCATTGAGATTGAAGAAAATTTCACCCCTACTTCTGGTCTGGTCAAAAGGTATCGACAAAGCATTGTTATGAAAAAGGTGACATTCGAGTATTTACAAGGCGTTGCATCCTGCGTAGATGATAGGATTAAATATTTAACCACGCTTGTTAAAGGTGTTAGTGTGTGTGCAGGAGAGATTGTTGATCTTGTAGAAAAATTGTGCGGTGTTCGATATGGATCTCAAATAGATGAATATTGTGCGGGCTTTGTGAAACGAGCTGTACTAGAGTGTGATGATGATATAATTGCGTCGTTAATTACAAGTGTGGAAAATAAAATAAAAGAACCTGAAAATTGTATTTTTAAAACCGAAATTATTCGTGTATTTCACGAAATCACAGCGCTTCATGTTGATTCAATTGTAGCTGCGTTAAATTATCTTGTAGTTGTAAAATAATTATAAGCGTATATTCACTATATTTATAAAATAATATTTTACACTATACTTATAAAATAAGTTTTGTTCACTATACATATACTATAATTGTATCCACTATATATTTTATAAAACAATAAACGAAAAAATATAAAGTATACTCACCATCTTCTTCTTTCTTGACCAATATTGCACCTCATCCTAATAAAGTCGTTTTTTTTTTAAATTTGCAAAATATTTTATTGTTCAATTAAATTAATTCTAATTTTTTCTTGATTAATTTGAATAGTTTAATAAAATTTTATTAATAAATTTTTCATAAATATTATTGAAAAAGTTTGTCATCTCTAGATTAAATTATATGTATATACATCCACGTGACGTCATAATGACTCACTCAACTCCTGATACCAATCAGAGGTCATTCACCTTCGGGGAGGGTGGGGAGTGGGGGTTTGTTGTGACGCTCCATAGTGGTACCTATACTACTTTCGTACTATGCTGAGAAAAAAACAGCTCTCTTGGCCTGAATGCGCTGGGCAGTAAAATCTTTCGTTGACTCAAGCAAACTTAACCCGAGTCTCCAGCAAAGTCTAATGGAAAATTCAACACTGTCTACTTTACTGCTCGAATTGTACCGACTGGACAGAGCCAAGAACTGTTATAAGTCAGCACAACATAAAGTTGAAAACGACTTGTTTACAAATTAATTTGTGTGAACTGTTGATTTTTTTTTGAGTAATCATTATAAAATAGGGAAGTGAAAATAAAAATAATGATATTGTTACAAATTTGCTAATGTCATGGAATTAGCACTTGTCATTGAACATTTGAAAGTAAGTTTTACACATGACTTATTATTTTTAAAGTTCGTTGTAAGAGCGTATATAATAATGGTTTTATGTACACTTGGTGGAAAGGATATTTTCCGGAATGTGTACCTCAAATGGCAGCGCTGCATATTTTACCACAGACATAAGAAAACTTTGAATTATGCATTGAGTTCCGCATCACGATTATTTTGTTTTTTCTTATAGGTTAATCATGCAAAATTTAAATGATAACATCTTAAATTTTATTGCTTATACAATTTAAATTCATTAGATTCTATATGATTATTGAACTAAGAAATAAAAATTTTATTTCATAAAATTATAATTCGGATCATGAGAAAAGAAAGTAATATTGTTTGTTTACTAAAATTATGTCATTAAGTAATAAGTAACGATGATGCGAAATTTGATCTATAATTTGGAATTGTCTTATGCATGTGGTAAAATATGCGATGTTGCTATTTGAGGTACACATTCGGAAAAATATTCTTTCCGCCAAGTGTACAAGAAATTTTATAATTAAAATTTTTTATTCATTTATATATAATAATACATTAAGAGCATAACGAAGCTGTCCGCCTTCTAATAATATTTCCAATCATAACTTATGAATAAACGATGCGTTTAATCGAGTTTTTTTACTACAAAGAAAAAATTTGTAAGATTAAACTCTAGTGCGGACAACCCAAGAAATCCACCAAAATATTATACATACAAAGTTATAATAAAAACTTTCAATGTATCGTATTTTAAGGTTAGGTTTGTCGAGTTTAATATCTCATTTCCAATCAAAGCTCATAAAAAAATAACAAGTCCAAATGATTTTTTATTTTAACAAAAATTATTGTACTAATATATTTTTAGTGCTGACAAGTCATTATATTTGTTTAATTTATGAATTTAAAAAGATATTGATAAAATAAAAAAAGAAAAACTCAATTGCTGCAGCTCCGACATGCCGTTAAAACTAATAGAACAAGATTATTGTTAAGCTTTAAGCATAATTTATTTTTACATGTATAGCTATTAATAATGTTATATATATTAATATTCATTGATATTAAAGAATTGAAAAAAAATAAACTTTATATATTATTTATTTTTCTACATACAACTATTAGACAATTTTTATTATAAGTCTGCGATGTTACTTATCTTTAGCTGGACATCCAACTAGTTCCGAAAATATACGCGCAATTTATTCATATCGCGAAAAGCTTTTGACAGTCTACAGAGGAGATTCGCCGCGGAATCATAACTCTAGTTCGGGATTCGAGAGTTTAAGGTTTAGGTATAATTTAAAAAAAATAAATGAATAAACCCTAGGTATTAATTAAATGAATAAAAATTGATTTGAGTGACGAACTAAATTATTTAATATCCAATAGATAAATAATTATAAACAATTTTTCACTATTACAATTTTCCAATTATATAAACTTGCACGCTAAATATAAAATTTCAAATTATCTTTCTTGTTCTGACTTATACTCTCTTTATATATAAATATATATATATATATATATATATATATATATATATATATCTTTCACTTTCTCGTTCTCATTCGCTATCGACACTATTACACGGAGAAACTTTTTGAGGCAAGAGACCTTAGTTAATCTTGAGATGTGAGACCTTTATTAATGGAGCGATTAGATGAGGCGTCGTGCCTTGTTTATAAAGGTCTGAGACCTTTATTTTGAAGACTGAAGGCATAAAGTCGGGAAAAACCGAATCCATGTATACATCAGCCGAACGTAATAAACGTACGGCCTCGGTGACAAAGGTCTCAGACCTTTATGCTCAAGACGGGACGACTCATTTACTTTATAGAGGCGCCTGGCCCTACACTACAGAGGTCTCTCGCCCCAAAAAGTTTCTCGGTGTATATCACACCACTAGATACTTGCACAATTCGAAATTTTTCATTCTATTCGACAGGGTGCCTCTTTATGTTATTTATGTTAGTTTACGTTATGCTGTATCATCCCTGATTTACCTCCTCCTCTCGACGGCAGTAACAGAGGCTTTCTTCGCGGAAATTCAGCACGCGCGCATTGTAGGCGCAACTTTGCTGATTTCTCGGAAGACAAAATTCTCTTGCAACTCTTTCACACAAATTTTACAAATCGATATATTAAATCTCTCTCTCTCTCCCTCTCTCTCTCTCTCTCTCTCTTTCGGCGGACCAATCACGACGCTTATTATATTTCACATATACTTACTTCCGGGTGCGAATTAATATATGCTCACTTGATTGATAACACATGCACACAAAAAAAAGTCGATGTCCACGAAGGCGACCTTTGGGGTTCTATGTTTTTTGGGTCGCTGATTCTGAATCGTTTTTCGGTTTATTAAGATCAGATCGCTTTCAAGGTCGGTCTCGGTCCGGTCGGTTGACCTTCATAAGTTCAAGTTCAAGGTCATTTGAAGGTCAAACCAACAAAATAACCTCAAAAAAATTTGGAAAAATTTAAATATAGGTTTTGAAGGTCGCTGAATCCAAATCCAAGGTTGATTTGATCATATTTGATTATCTGAAGGTCATCTGAGGTCATTTGAAGGTCAAATTTGGAAAAAAGGCTCAAAAAATCTGAAAAAAATTCAAATGTAGGTTTTTGAGCATGCTGAATCTGAATCTGGTGACGGTCGACCTTAATTAATTCAAGGTCAAGGTCATTTGAAGGTCTAATCAATAAAGTGATATTATAATAATTTGAAAAAAAATCATATATAAGTTTTAAGAGTCGTAGAATCTAAATCTTAGGTCATTTTGACCATATCTAGTATTTTCAAGGTCATTGAAATATGAAAATAATAACCCATATATCGAGTTTGATAGACCTTCATCAATTCACGTACAAGCTCATAATCAGATCAAAAAATTAAATATACTTTATAAACAATGACGATAGACATATTTTTTTGTATCAACTTATGTTCATGTTTTCCGCTCATACCGTACACTCTTACTATCAAACGATCGACGTAACGGTTTTTTTCGCTTTTTGCCTGTAGTTTTACACTCTTTTTTCAGTGACCAGCAGTAATCAGCCATCATAGCGACATCCCATCTGCCTTGGTAGGGCTTTTCCATTTCTTTTATATCTTGATGGAAGCGCTCTCCTTGCTCTTCACTGTAATCAACACAATTCTCTGGGAATCGATCTAAGTGATTATGCAGGAAGTGCAATTTGTATGAAATCATGCACCCCATTTTTCCAAAGTTCTTAATCATTTAGGCTACTAAAACTTTATAATTTTCACTTCTTTTATTTCCTAAAAAGTTTTTCATAACTTCCTTAAAACTGAACAATGCATCCCTTTGAATTTTTGTCATTGTCGTTAGAAATTTATCATCTTGTAAAAGTCACCTTATTTCTGGACCAGCAATAATCCCTTCTTTTAACTTAGCATCAGATTTATATGGAAAATTCTTTTCCAAGTATTCTAAACATCGACCATTTGCATCAAAGGCTTTCACAAATTGCTTTATGGCTCCTAATTTAATATGTAATGGAGGAATCAATACTTTTTTTGGATCAACCAGGGCCAATCCAATGATATTTCCTTTTCTTATTTCAAGTGATTTCCTTTTAGCCCACTTATGATTCGTGTAATGTTTTTCGCGATCTCTACTATCCCAAAAGCACAAGAAACACGGATTCTTTGTAAGTCCAGACTGCTGTCCTAGCAACATACCTGAAACTTTCAAATCACCACATATAAGCCAATTATATGTTTTGTATTCAATGGCCTCTAGAAGTTTTTTAAGACTAGTGAAGGATTCTTTCATTGTCGTAGAGTGTGCGACAGGTACTGCGGCATATTGATTTGTGTTGTGAAGTATTACAGCTTTTGAGCTTCTTTTTGATGAATCAATAAACAGTCTCCAATCATCATCTTTATAAGTATTTGGCTTAAGTTTTTTCATCAGTCTTTTAACATTTGAACAGTACACTAATTTGTTTTCATCAAAGACTTTTTCTTCGAAATACTGCTTAAAACTCTTATTTCTTTTTCTATAAAACGTTACTTTCGTACCTTTTTCTAATACATTTTTACTTTTTAAAACTGAAGCTAAATGTTCCGCACCATCTTTAGATAGTCCCAAATCTCTTACGAGATCATTAAGTTTGGACTGTGTAAATTTTTCAGGAATTCTATTGTTTACTCCACCTGGTTTATAAACTTCATCAGAGCTTTCATTGCTATCGCTTTAATATTCATCTTGATTTTCATCATCGGTCTTAGTGTTTTTGTCATCATCATCATCATCTTTAGATTCAATTGATAAATTTTCTATACCATCAACATCAACCTCATCAATCGTTTGAGTTCTCTCAACGGCTTTTTTCACTGATCCTACCTGGGCGTATTTAAAATTATGTACATTTTTTTCATTATATCCACGGATATCGGTTTTACAGAAATAACAATCATCTTCGTGGGATGGCTCATTTCATTCTGTGGGTTTAATGAAGATCAATTCAGAATCTTCTTTAGTTTTTTTCCAAATGGAAAGCATTCTGTGGCAGTTATTGCAAATAATATCAAGAGCCCAATCTCCCGAAACTATATCTGAATTAAAGCATTCTTTGTATACATTCCGAAAATTTTCGTTGAATGATCATCGATCGTTTTTGTTCGGAATAAATGTTTCTCAAATGAAGCAAAATACGCTAACATCTTTCGGGCACACGTGTTTAGAAGATGAGGTTGAAGGTTTGTTTAAATTTTCCACATTTTTATATATAAACCCGCTCGACAGGGATCTTGGTCCGATTGCAGGTGAGTCCGCCGTCTTGTAGGTGATAACCCTTTTACCTCTCCAGAGCTAAGTAAAAGGGCTTTTCGTCTTTGACGAGGACAATGTCAACTCGTCGACGAACACACCCTGTCGACCCCCTGTAAGACAGTGCACTTCCACTGGCATCGATACCCCGACTAGCGTATGAGAGCGAATCACTCTACACATCTCCTTACGGGGCAGTTGTCATCGTCACACGATTAGTCGAGGCAACAGGTGAAAAAGAATCGATTACATATATCAAAACATCTAGACATCCGCACATCCACACATCCATGCATCCGCAGATCCACGCATGCACACACGCAAACATTCACTCATAACCGCAAATACATGTGGACATTTATAAAAAATGTATTTTTCACCATATTAGGGCAAAAAGCACCCACTTCTTTTTTAAAGATATACTATTTCTATGGATACAAAGCTTTCTTTTTCAAGAAATCTACAGCAACTAATATTGATAAGAAAGTACACTGCCTTACTTTCGAGAAAATCACAGTAGCTTATGTTGATAAAAATAAATTAATATTTCCAGTTTCTATATAGACGAAAAACTAAAGATGATTCTAAATTAATTTTTTTTTAACATATTTTTAATAGTACCTCATTGATTTGACCTTCAAATGACCTTGGCCTTGAACTCATGAAGGTCAACCGACACCGGATTTGGATTCAGCGTGCTCAAAAATCTACATTTAAATTTTTTCAGATTTTTTTAGCCTTTTTTCCAAATTGGACCTTCAAATGACCTCAGATGACCTTCAGATAATCAAATATGATCAAATCAACCTTGGATTTGGATTCAGCGACCTTCAAAACCTATATATAAATTTTCCCAAATTTTTTTGAGGTTATTTTGTTGGTTTGACCTTCAAATGACCTTGACCTTGAACTTATGAAAATCAACCGATACCGGATTCGGATTCAGCATGCTGAAAAACCTACGTATGAATTTTTCCAGATTTTTTCAGCAATATTTTCTTCATTTGACCTTCAAATGACCTTGAAAGCGATCTGATCTTAATAAACCGACAAACGATTCGGAATCAGCGACCCAAAAAACATAGAACCCCAAAGGTTGCCTTCGTGGACATCGACTTTTTTTTGTGTGCCTGTGTAATGAATTTACAATTATTACTCTTTTAATAAATTAAGAAAATAATAAAATAATATTTCTTATAATAATCACGTTTAACATCGATTGAAAACCTCTACACCTTGTCAATATACTCGCGCGCTTAACCATTACGGGCTCACCACATATCGCCTCTCTTATATTCTATCTCTTTTTACCACGTCAACAATTTGTTTAGTTTTTCGGCTCTCACAACCCAAACTTTACTCACTCATATTTGAAAAAAATCACGCACAATTTTTTAAAGATAAATTACAATTTTCGCACACATAATTAAAGTTCATAATTAAAAAAAAAACAAATAAATGCTTCTCTTCTTTAATAATCTTTTATGTAGCGCCATCAGATCTTTTAATAAAAAATGTTTATGTTAGAATATTGTTCGAATAAGATAAATTTTATACAAGTTTTATTGTTGTATGAGTAGCCAATAGTTGATTCTTATAATGAATTCATATATTAATTTATAATACACATCGATACGAAAAAAATAAACTTAATATATTATTCATCTTTACACGTACAGCAAATAGACAATTTCTATCATAATTCTAAATATTTATATTAGAATAGTATTTTAACAAGATAAACTTTATACATTATATATTGTCATACAAGAAGCCATTACTTGATTCTTGTAGTATACATAAATATTAATTTATATCGAAAATGAGTTTGAATAAAATTAACTTTGTACATTATTTTTTTTCATATGTATAGCCATTAGTTAATTCTTATAATATGTATGGATAATAATTTTTATAAAAAGAAAGTTTAAACAAAATATTTATACTTTGATTTAACAGAAACTGGCATTAATGAAGAGAATTCGAAAGATATGAATGATGATATGTTCAAAGACTTATTTTACAGTACAAAATATGATTTTAAAAATAAATTTTGTTAAAAAATTGGAATCTAAAGTGAAATTTCTTTCACTTTAAATTCATTGCATTTAGAAAAATCTTCCTATATCTTATGATAATTATGATGTTATTCAAGATTATTGATTATTTTCATCTTCTATTCATATCTGTTTTTTCATTTAAATATATTTTTCGATTCAAATAAATTAAATTTGATAATTTATTTACGATTATATATATGGGGGAATTACGTCAACTCTTCTAGCGCGACGGGAGAACGCTTAATCCTGTTGTTTTAAACTAGCGTTCTTGGTATCAAAATTTATTTAAAAACAGTACATTGTGTACCAAGGGCGCAAAATAGGGGATTCCGGCCAGAGTGTGAATGAGCACCAGAGCGAAGTGAAGGCGCTAAATTTGCACGAGGGCCGTTAATCCCCTTGCGCCCGTGGTACACATATAATTTTTTTAACCAAAGGGTGAAAAATCCGATTTCTATGCTTGTCCAGCAGGCGCAAAATAGTACTTTTGCGCCCTAGGGCGGGGATGTACTATTTTGCGCTTGCTTGACAAGCATAGAAAATCGAATTTTGCGCTCTGAGGGTCAAAAAAATATTTAATACACTATTTCAATGTATTTTTTCCTCAGTTTTCCAATAGCGTAGCCAGATTTTCGAAAATTTTCCATTTTCCTATTAAAAAAAACACAAAATGTGTTATATCTATAGAGGTCTATTTTTAATATTTTTTAAAATACTTTTAATCGAAAGCTGAGGTTTTTTTTATCCAAATACAAAGCTATTTTGTACGAAGTGCCTGATTATATTTCAGTATGTAATAGCACGCCCAAAAGTAGAAGTACTTCACGCGGTGCGGCCACTGCCGCCACATCGTGCTTACTTGTAAAACTAGTTCTTTTTTACATTCGCTAGGTGGCTTAAACATAAAAATTTAAACTATAAATGAATTGTCACAGAGAAATGCATATATACAATGCCTTTTTTTTTTAATTTTGATTTTTTATGATCAAATCATAAATCTATTGGTTACAATTTTCTCCGGTATATTGTAGCAACTACAATAAATTAAACCTATAAAATGAAATGCATAAATCCTCTCGAAAGAGAGAATCACCCTATGTCTTAAGTTCTGTTTGACTTTCCTTTAACTTTTAGAAGTATATTTCCGTTTGTACCCGAAGAAGCGAAAATATGTGGTACATGTCGAAGGAAAATTTACAAACGTGAAACAGATTGACCTATTTTGGATTCAAAGAAAGCTAATGCAAATTGTTGTGATAAATATTTTAAAGCTTGCGTAACAGTTCTCGAACAAATTAAAAGAAAATTTTCTAATATGATATCGAAGCAAGATAGAATTCAACTACTCACTGTTGCTCCCGATTTTTGGTCTCGTAATGACTTGATCAGAGAGTTTGGTTGCAATGAATGGGAAGCTCGAGAAGCAAAAGAGATAGTAACTGAGAAAGGAATTTTCTCAATTCCTGAAAAAAACGCGGCAAAGTACTTTCG
Source organism: Anastatus disparis (assembly GCA_017163975.1). Lineage (NCBI taxonomy): Eukaryota > Metazoa > Arthropoda > Insecta > Hymenoptera > Eupelmidae > Anastatus > Anastatus disparis. The sequence goes on along the minus strand of JAFFSR010000272.1, from coordinate 1,712,352 downwards.
GTGGAAACTACGAATTTAGTTAAAAGTTTTCATGAAAAGGATCACATGAGTCGAATTATGCCAGGCTTAAAAGATTGCATATCCGTAAAGTAGGATAACGGAAAACGAGAAAACGTTCAGAAAAGATTACTTCTTGGTGATTTGAACAAAATTTATTATTTATTTAAAAAAGAACACGAACGCGTTAAAATTGGGTTAGCAAAATTCATACAATTGAGACCAGTACACTGTGTTTCAGCTGGGAGCAATGGTACACACAATGTATGCATATGTGTACATCATGAAAACGTTAAGCTCATGCTAAAAGCTGCTGAGCTAGAGTACGTAACGAAAAATAGTAAACTATCTCTTACAAATTATCATTACTGTATTCAGGCAATCGTTTTTAAAAATGCACGTGATGAGTGTTTTTAGGTGACTGTCTAAATTGCACTAATATGTCTATATTACGAGAACAATTGCTTAAATTTTTTGATAAAAATAATATTACGATAGCTTCAAAATGTGAAAACGTTTATGACTTTCTCAACACGCTGGGCAAAAAATTAATGAAATTGAAGACTCATGATTTTTTTGCTAAGAAACAGTCACAGTATGTGAATAACCTAAAAGAAAATCTTCAAGAAGTAAAGTTTATTGTCTGTTTTGATTTGCGGAAAACTATGCATTTATAGTACAGAATTCTACCCAATGTTTCCATTGGAATAATAACCAGGCAACTATTTTACCACGTTTTTATTAGCTTTTCTTCGTGTCTGCCTGTCTGTCCGCCTGTTCGGGTGAAATTTTGTAATCGATTTAAAACTAACGTCCCGATGAGCTAGAGACTTGAAATTTTAAACATAGCTCAGATTCCGATGACAATGCAATATTATAGAAAAAAATTAATATATTTCTACCGATTTATATATTAATATATCGATTATATGCGGAGATATTTGCAAAATTGAATATTTGAAAATTTTATATGTAGATATACTTTTAACATTAGTGTCAAAAAATCTTCGAAAATTTTTTAGATTCTTTATTTGATATATTGATATATTGATATATTCAATATTATATTTTTGCATGCATTGTTGGATAATACAATCAAATTTATATATTTCTACCGATGTATATATCGATATATTCAACTATATGCGGAGATATTTGCAAAATTGAAAATTTGAAGATTTTATATATAGTTTTAACATTGATGTTTAAAAATCTTTGAAAATTTTTTTAATTCTTCAACTTGTCATATATCGTAATTAGACATAAATTACAGCATTTTCCATTGATTTTATAAGTCTTAACATTAAATTTTATCGATTTTATGGTCAATCAATGGATAAAATATCATACATTAGTAAAATTTCCAATAGCGTCATAATCTTCAAAATGGCGAGAAATTCAGCATGCGATCACGTGTTCTCTAAAAATAGTCTAGATGTTGACTTGTCCAAAAAAAATTTCATTTTAAACAAAAAAAATTTTACACACACAGGACCAAAAAGTAGAAAATAATATTTAAATAAAAAAAAAATTTAAATACCACGTTTTTAAAACGACAAAAAAGTATAAAATAATTTTGAATAGCTATGAAAATATTTTTAAGATTTGTAATAAAAAACCTGGAGCACATACAATACATAATAATCTGCTACATGCGCCCCACGTTTTTTATTCCAAATCTTACAAATATTTTCATACCTATCAAAAATTATTTTATTCTTTTTAGTCGGTTTAAAAATGTGGTATTTAAAAAATTTTTTTTTATTTAAATTTTACAGTTGTAGTTTATTACAAAGAAAATAATGATCTCAAATAATCTAAACCACGATAGTGTTGCGGTTTATGAATATCAAAAAAATGTCATACTTCATCCAAAATCTAATTTCACAGTTAAAAAAATTTATTATTTAACGGATGGAGCAGGTCAACATTTTAAAAATAAGAAAAATATGCAAAATTTTCTGTTTAATAAAAAAAATTTCGAAATATCAGCGGAATGGCACTTTTATGTCACTGCGCACGGTAAAGATACATGTGATGGGATCGGTGCGACTTCAAAAGACGTGCAAAACGTGCCAGTCTACAACTTTCATCCAAAAATAGAATTCTCACAACAGAAAGTCTTTACGAATGGGCTAAAAATTATTGCAAAGAAACCAAAACTTTTTATAGCAGTAAAGATGATTATGAAAAATCGGTTTTGTAACTCAAACCACGATTAGGTAATACTATAACTATACCAGGGACTCTACAGTACCATGCTTTTATTCCATTGAATCAAAACACTTTAAAACTAAAGAAAACGTCTTCAACGTTAGACATATCAAATCTTTCCAAAGAAAGTCACTAAAAAAACAGAAAATAATATATCCAAACACGCAACTAAGACAAAGAAAGCCAGGAAACAAAAGAGTTTGAACACTTATTCCTCTTCCAAAGCCAAAGAAACAAAAAGGATTCATAAGAAAAAATAACTAAATCAGACTAACAGGTTTGAAAAAAATTATAAGGTAGCAAAATGTTAACAGGAGGAGTGAATTCAGCGGCTGCCGTCGAGCGCGAAGTCACGCAGCTTGCCGCGCTGCGCGCGATACTTCTACTCTTGGGCGTTCTATTATTTATTGGAATATAATCATACACTTCGTGCAAAATAACTTTTTATGTGTAGAAAAACCTCAGTATTCTATAAAAAGTATTTTAAAAAATATTAAAAATAGACTTTTCGGGATATAACATATTTTGTGTTTAATAGAAAAATAGAAAATTTTGGAAAATCTGATCCCACTATTGGAAAGCTGAGGAAAAAATACATCGAAATAGTGTATTAAGTATTTTTTTATATACATTTTAATACCGTAAACGTGAGTTTAAAACAACAGAATTAAGCGCTCGCGCGCTGCGCTAGGAGAGTTGATGTGATTCCCCCCATATATATATATATATATATATATATATATATATATCGTATACACAAGAGGTGCACACGCACACACACATGTATATATATATATATATATATACATGTGTGTATTATTCTGTCCTTGTCTAATCTAAATTTTCGTTATTATTAATAAATTAAATATTTTCATAGAAAAGTAAAACAACCGCCCAATAGAGCAAAAGATAAGCAAACGATTCTATTCTATGAAAATATTAAATTTTGATTATTTTTCAAGTGAAGTCTGAAACGGAAAAACAGTTGAATCAACTCAATCAAGTTTGATTGTTTTTCCGTTTCAGACTTCACTCGAAAAATGATCAAAATTTTATAGTTTTTCATAGAATAGAATCGTTTGCTTGTCTTTTGCTCTATTGGGCGGTTGTCTTACTTTTCTATGAAAATATTTAATTTATTAATAATAACGAAAATTTAGATTAGACAAGGACAGAATTATACGGCCTCCTCTTAAGCTGTTTTCTTGACTCTGGTGTCTTACCAGTTAACCGGACAGTTGTAGAAAAAATAGCACCACCATTTTTTTCGTCAAAAATATGTAAAAATACATATAATGATTGCTGCTAATACTCTTAAGTAACTTTTCACAAATCCCAGAGAAAAAGTGAGTTGTCCTAACATGCTTATAGCAGCCTCTTCTCCATTATCATTTTATAGCTAGTGATCTAAAAATATTGGGACGAAGTATTATACAAAGTTTTTGACGTAAAATCTGATGGTCCCATCAGTTTTGTTCTAATTATTTCTGGTAAGGCGGAAAAAGCCAAAAATGGATTTAAAAATAGCTAAAAAACAGGTTTCTTGAACTTTTAAATATGGCGCACCACTCCAATGAGTCTGAAAAAAGGGCAGATTAAGGACACAGATTCTCAACTTTCTACCAATTAATGAGGCGGCACCCTCTTTTTACAAGTTTTGAGAGCAATTTTAAGAATATTTTATGTTTTTTAGGTTAGTTCTCGAGGGCCAAAAATAGCTGAAAAAATTACAGTGAATGCGAATTTTTATATAGAATAAGCTCAAATTTTTTTAAATCTCTTATTCGTTTTTTTTTAGGTTGAGGGGGAGTAGGTTGCTAGTCGCAGCTTAAAATCTTATTTTTTAGCATGTATTAACTAAGTTTAATAAATATTTTTGTATAAAATAATTTTTATGGATTCACTATTATTTTAATTGCAATTCAACTATGAAAATTATACAATAAATAAATTTGAAATCGAATAGCTCATAATATTAATATATTTCAGTGGTAGCTTCAGTGAATTAAGAAAAATTTTTAATAAATTTTTTTGAAACTACACATTAATATAAAATTATTATTTTAATAATGTTCTAAATTAAATTCTTAATCAATTAATATCCATTCTTTAATTAAGATTTCTATTTATAATTGTTTTATACTAAAAAATTTTTATAAATTTTCCACCACTAAAATTACTATTGGATTATTTCTTTTATATTATTATTCGTAGGATTATTAATTTATATACATTTTAATGGGTAATGTATAAGTTTCAAACTAGCAGCTATGAAAATGGTGCAATCATTAGTAGTTATTGGGGCACTATGGACCGTCACGAAAAACCCCCACTCCACCACCCCAAAGGTTAATGACCTCTGACAAGGCGAAGTAGGGGTTTGTTAGGCATGGTACCCAAACAACTGGAGGGTCACTCACCTCCTCCTAGAAATTTAGAGTGGGGATAAACTGGAGGGTCACTTACCCCCTCTCACAAAATTTAGAGTGGGGATAAAAAATATTTTAATCGATATTTCAAAATTATTAATTTAAAATTTTGTAATATAATCCTTTTAATTATCGAAATAATAAAAACTTGAATTATAAAATATGAATTTAAAAGATTTTTAATTTCCAATTATTATAAATTTTTATATTGAATCAGAAAATATAAAATTTACATATAAATTATTGTGTGTATGAAGGATGAGGAGTTGGTAACAGACAAGGTGATTGAAATACTCATGTTCTAAAGTTTGACAACACATTTATTATTAATAATAAAACATTACGACGTAGCATTCATACAATTAACTAGTGTGTACATATGATAAATAATAAATTCGTGTACGATTATAAACACATCTTCTTTTCCTAAAACTAGATTATTCTTTTTTAATAATTCGATAAGATCATTTACAAAATTATCATTAAATTTAGACATTGTGCTTTTTATATCGCTAGAAGTATAGTATACATATTGAGATTCTTGACTATTTTCTAATACATTTTTCATATTTATAACCATTTCTCGTAATATATAATCTACAGATTTTACAACAGTATTTAAATATCTAATTCTATAATTTATACATTTTGATAAATCTTTTAAACGTTCAAACGTGACACGTTTTAATACTAGTGACCGATTAAATCGACCATATTTTTTCGACGGTCCACCACACTCTTCTCCTTCTGGTTGTGCGTCATTGGGTATCAATTCAAAAGCTCTCTCGTGAAAACTAATCATAAAAGGGATAGTGTATCCAGGAATAGATAGCCGCTGATCCAGCATAGATTCCTTGTTATAGCAAGTGAAAAAATCTTCAATTTCATCAAATTCCTGCTTCAACGCCTTCCAACAGTCCAGTGACAGAGATAAACCTTGAAAATTGGCTCCACAGAATCGTACTACGGGTGCAAACTCCTTTTTGCCTTCGCCGCCTATATTCTCCAGGCCTACCTGGATAATTTTTCCAAAAGAGCTGTTCAGCCCGTAGACCATTGGCAGAACCTGCTGCCAATAGTTTTTCTTGCTGTTTTGTTTTATTAAGTATGCCGAGCCATTACCTAATGTCTGTTTCAGGCTTCTCTTTTGACCAACCATCTTGCTTGAGCTGTGTTGTTACTGCTGCTTTCACCGTCGTCAAACTGTGGCTAGACTGAGTGGGTGCCGCTTCTTTTATACTGTAAAAATTGATGGGGACGCCGCAAAAAGCTGTTGTGCGACCAATCAGAGACAACCAAATGTCATATTACTCGTACGAGATTTTTCCCACAAAATTCTTGACTATAGTATCATTTTTTGCAAGTTCTGTGAGAAATTTCCCAAGAATTTCTTGAAACCCAATCCGCTAGACATATAATACAGAAACATGATACAATAATGACCACAAACGTTGAAATATTCGCTTTGCAAGCTTTTATTATTCCATCTAATTTTTTTACAATTTTGCTGAATATGTCGTAAATGTTGTTGAATTTGTGGTGGTTTACCAAGACTATCAAAGTACACACCTGTGCCATACTTATCAACGTATATAGAAACCCAGTGCGCACCACGCTGGTTATAATTTTGCGTATTAAGCACAATCGCACAAGGTTTCACCCACATCAGTGGAATCCGATCCGCTGGATAAATGCCTACTGCGTGAAACTTGATCCTCATCAGATATTGAACAATCTCTTTTGAATTCATTGCGGAGAATTTCTAAAAATTCTTCCGAAATCAGCGATTTGACGCTGGGGTTAAGTTTCAGTAGCTAATGTTTCAGATTGGCAACGTTATTTAGTGCACACACGTAATTTGAATAAGGTGATTTTAAGTAATGATGCATGCACTGTACACTGCTGAAATTTGAATTTCTAAAAGTTGGACAATCTTGTTCTTTTTCTAAATTTTTAATCTTACAGGTGGTGAGCTTGGAAAGTAGTTCAAGCTTTTCTTGACCTCGCACGAAAATTGTACGACAATTCATGCAAATATCTTCCAAATTTTTGTATAATCTTTTTATCGATATATCACCTTCGTACCACTCCAGACCATGATGATTCAGTGTCACCCAATTGTTCTGGCTCAAAGCATTTTCAGGTAAGCGTCTTAAATTACAAGGAGGCGCCACAATCCAATAAGCGATAAAGTTTTTATGAATAGCAAATACAGCCACCTCCTTTGAAATCAAACGATTTTTGTTGTCCTTTGAAAACTGCACATCAATTACCACGTCCATACTGTTTGCAATGAAAGTTGCTCGTCGACTGAGATAATAAAGCTGGCTTTGCTTTACTTGAATAGTGAGAAATGTACCCCCCCCCCCACCACCACTCCTTAACCGCTATAATCCACGACAACCTGTCTCGACGAGTCAATTTCGAACAAATTGTCGTATTCAGCATAAATTATACAATTTACAGCGCCCTCTAGTGGGTCGTCGAATCTAACATCAATTCGTACATTACCATTTTTTATCAAATTCCAATGACTACCATCACTCGCCGATAAATCAGGTGTCAAATCAAAAGCGAATAGGTAGTAACCGTTTGGATAGTCTTCACGGTTAATCGAGTTGCCTGAATTCATAAAGGGAATACCTGTGCCGGAAAAAAGTGTATGATAAGCATCAACGTACATTTTGCTTTTTTTGAAATCTGGCTGTAAGGGCTTCGATGGCACTTGCATTCCATCAACGTACAGACACAAAAAATTTATATTAAAATTCTTGAAATTGAATGGGTTAAGACTTTTATCTCCGTTGTAAGCTTTATTTTCAACAAAACCGAGTATAATTCTTTTCGGCAGTTGACCTAATATGACATTGTCGATTGTTTTCCCATGCACACCATTATGTAACGTAACAGCCTTAACTTCTACACGTGTCAGTGGGTATTTTGCAGTAGTCTGTGACAATAGTTTTTCGTGTGCTAGCACAAGTGAAGAATTTAATCTTACATGACGCACAAAAAGCGTAGCCTCGGTAATATATACCGTGAAAGCACCAGCGGGATCCATGAGCCAGGATCCATCACGAGAACGCACAAGCCCTACTCTAACTTCAACACCACCCAGTAATAATTTGTCTTGATTAAAAACATCACAATGTTAATGGCCAAGTAAATCAATCTTCCTACCAATCATGAGTGCCTTACGTTTATTGAGACCTACATTACCACCTGTGGTATCGTCCATTTTCCCTGCTGTATCATCGTACCACAAACCACTCTTTAAATGAGACTTTCTAGCTGCTGCACCATAATTTAGTAATGTTTCAACGTAAGCTCTGTACGCATAAGCATTGTTTGGCGGTGAAACAGGTTTCTGATTGAATAGCACGTCGACTTGATTAAAAAACGAATGCAAAAGATTATTTTTCGGTCTAACGTTCGCATCCTTAGGTGGTTCAGAACTAGTGCATGTTACACTTTCACTCACACTTAACATTGTGTGAGCCAAGTCTAGATATTCAGTGTTGCCAGGGATTGTAAATTCAATTGGTGATTGGTCGTTGAGTGAAGATATCGGTTTGTATTGTACCCAGTGAGAGCCTTCAATTGCGTCTTGTGTCGAGGGTAATTCGAAGAGTGATAATTCCGACTTGATTGATTGACAAGATTCTGTATGCAACAACGTAATCTTGAAATTTTAATTTTCGAAAATATCTCTAGCTACACGTGCTTTCTTATTCTGCTTCTTCTCCTTCTTTTTCGCAACCTTATCACTTTTTGAGCGTTAAGCCGCTGAGGTGTTTGTAGTACCAGCTGGACTCGACGACTGAACTGACGATGTCTCGTTCTTCTTTTTATATTCAGATTTTTCCCCCTCTTTTGCACTCGACTCACCCAAGAGTAATTTGTCCAGAACAACGTCAGCTTTTCTTTTGAGATTTTTACCATTCTCGCGAATGCGCTCCTTGGCCGCCTCTTTGACAGGTCTGCCACCTAGAGTGACATCATCTAGGATATTTCTACCCGCTCGGAGAGCCTCTTTACCGACCACTTTTGCACCTTGCTTGATCTTCGGTATAGCTGCTCGGAAGAGACCTTTCAAAAAACTACCTACTTCTGCACCCGACTGATGATAACCAAAACAAGGTTTACCAGCTCTAACGCACTTACCCCCACCACCAACCATTTGGTTATTGAAGAAATCTTTAAACTCAGACATTTGATCGGATGCGCTTAAAGTGAAGCGTTACAGTCAACGTACTGTAGTCGAATGGAATGGGAAATCCGTGCTCGTCTCTTATTTCTATTTTGATCGACTGAAACGCTGAAGACAGCAGTGGTAGGTACATGGGTGGTGGAAAGTTTTTAATTTCAACACCTCCGTAAACGTAATCGCGCAAATAAAGCGAGACTATACGTAGTAAACTCGTGCGCATGTCACCTGTTACGTAAGGCTGGCAAATGTTGCTGTAAACCATCAGCACGATTGGCAACCCGTTTACAAGATTTGCTGGACGATTACCGGTAATGTAGTGTTCTTTATTACCTTTGCAAGAGAAAATTGGTACATTTTTCAGACCTAAAATCCTAAGTAATTTTTCCGATAGTGTCAACGTGTGCTTATAAGTTGTGTAATCTTCTCCACATCGACATCTAACCCGTACATAGCCACCAGCTTGGATTTCAAAATATAAATGATTTTTCACATTCTCGAGATTATTTATTCCTTCTAAGAGACTTTCAATATCACGATAAACACCAGGTTTGACTCTGGCGAACACCTCGACCCCCTGTTGAGTCTCTTCTGTTTCTCGCAAAACATTCGCCATTTCACGTTTGGCTGTTTTAACAGAAATGACTCTCTCCCGCTCAACTATCGATATATGCTGAAATGTGAGAGGTATTTGAATTTCCGTGAGTCGTACACACCAGTCGCTATGAAGATAAAAATTTTGTGATAATTGTGTTGTGAAATGTGTCGCCACATTATGTGGAAAGACAAACTTGCTGCTGTTGCTCGGTAAAACCATGTAAAATTCATCGTTCATTGTAAATTTTTCAAATCTTTAGCCGCTATCCAAGAATTAAATTTTTCTGGATACCCCTTCTAACTGACCAAATATTGTTTTTTCGACCCCTTACCTTTACTCTTCAAAACCTCGTCAACCTCAATCGCTTCGCTATCTAAATCCTTGCGCACTCTGCTCAACTGTTCTTCGTAAAAATATCCGTCAATTTTTTCTCCACCAAGATCTGCCAAAGTATAAACGGGTGGTTGTTGTCTTGTGTCGACTTTTATAATTTTTAACAGCTCCAGAGTCCAGCCACCCTCGTATGCTTCCCTGAAGGCTGTCTTGGCACGACTGACACGAACCAGATCACCAACGCTGTATTTAGCTACTCCTAACGGCTTTTTTTCGCTGTAACGCAACGTCAAATTTCGACGTACTACGTGAACATTATATAAGTTGACCTTGGAAGGGGGCATTTTTATGGCACTGTGCCACGACTCGTTGTAACACGTCACAATTTTTTGCAAAACATTTATATAACGTCTTGTGCGCGAGTAAGTAAAGTATCGCCAGATTCGACCTTTGAGAGTTCGAATAAAGCGTTCGGCAATGGCTGCCTTTATATCAGGGTCTCTGACGACTCGGTAGGTAATATGTTTCTTTTTTAGCACCTCTTGCACCTCTCGACCGATAAATTCCTAACCTTTATCAGTCACTAGGTAAATAGGATGTCTATCATTACATCGTGATAAAATTTTGTCCAATGTTACAGCAACGCTTCGGCTCGTTTTTTCGAGAAGAGGCTCTGCCCAGGCCAACTTTGAAAGTGCATCAATGACAATGAGAATATAGCTGTACCCATCATTGTAGGTTTTAAGTGATCTAAAATCTGCCAAGTCAGCTTCCCACACCTTAAAGGGGCTGAAAACGTTGTAATGTCGTCGAGGAAAACGATGTCTCACGAGTTTGTGTAAAGTATGTGCATCCTGACTCTCCAGCAACTTGGCGATGGTATTGTTATCAAATTTTTCGGGTTTCGCGCGATTCAGTAGATGCAGAATAATGCTCAAGACCGTCCGGCTTTGACGTCTCCTTCTTCCTTTTCTCCTTTTTCCTTTTCTCCTTCTCTCTCATTGCTCCTCTTCCTCTTATAAATTAGCTTTCTCTCTTTCTTTTGCTGTCTTTTAAATGTATTTTTAAGGCGTTTCAAAAATTTATCAAACGCAATATTGCTGATCATGCACAAAACAGTAATACCAGCTGAAATCTTTTCATTACCATCCGCAGTCTCCGAGAGCATGCGTGAAAATGCTCGTTCAGCCAGCAGTCTGTCGGCTTTTATATGATTCGTTATTTTTTCATTTGAATATGAAATATCATGCTCTAGACAGGCATTGTCAAGAGGGTTTTTCCCTCTCTGACCACGTCTGAGACGCTCTTCGAGATGTGTGCCAGGGCCGAGAAACTAGTAGCCTGGCAGATGCATTTCAAAGGGTACAACTGAAATCAATTGGTCTATAGAAGTACCAGTGTTCTCTCCCTCCTCCTCCTCCTCCTCCACCCCCTCCATCACTTTCTTCTATGCTTTTACATACGGTTCCATTTTAGCTGTTCGAGACGACTCTTTTTTGCAGGGGTTGATGGCGTAGCTGATAACTCGCTACCAACTTTTTTACGCTTTTTCGCACTCTCAACTTCTTTCTCCTTTACGCTCGTCTGACTAGTAGCTGTTGAAGTATAATAACCTTCGTTTTCTGACGACAATGACGCCGATGAGTCAGCGCTATGGGATGCAATCTTACGCCACAGTCGATCGTTACCAATGAATTCTCGAGGTATACTAACTTGTCGCAAGACGCGTGCAAACTGTTTGTATCCACGTGGTGGTGGTCTTTTTCTACTTCTCATAGCCTCGTTTACCAAATCGACAATATTAGTACCCTCGACAACGGCGCCATCTACTTTGATTATACCACGACTATCCCATTTAATATTACCAACTTGTCGCAAGTATCTAATGAGATGTCTAGCATTGCTTCGAAATTTCTGCGGTACCGACTCGACAATCTGTTTTTCGTCGATTTCGTCATTATTGCCTCTATCCATTGTCGTTCCCGTTTCTAATAATGTTGTCTCGTGTGGACGTATTATACCCCCACTCTCATTCTTCTCCTCCTCTCTTAGATGCAAGTAACGCTGCAAGATTTGCTGATATTGCAAAGATTTTTGGCGCTCATCACCCGCAGAATGTAAAATTTTACTCATTTTCTCGTCGAGGCGTGTCGTGGCTGTACCAGGTGTCTGGACACTGGATGCTGGTGTTGTATGATTGGTAGTTGCTACGTCATGCTGTTGCTGCTAATGCTGTTGCTCCAAGCACTCTTGCGGTTCTAAAATCATTTTTCTTGCGTACTCCATGCTGATAAAACAGGTTTCACAATTAGCCGCAGTAAATATGCTGATTTTACCATCAATTTCCTTTTTACCTCCAAACTACCCAGTTTAGCGAGTTTCCGCAGCAGAGGTGCGAATTTTCGCAATTGTCTCTTATAATACTTGCTGAGTGGAATATTTCCACGTAAAATGTTCAAAGCACACTCGCAAATGTACGTTATAAATTTAGAATTTGCTTCGCGTACGATAGCCTTAACTTTATAGAGTTCGCTTTTACACAACAAATGTAGCTGAGTCCAGTACTTTTCTGGAATGGGTCTGCTGCTACGACTACGTCTTACCGGCTCTATTACAATCGCACGGCTGGTACATTATTCGAGCGAGCACCAGCTTTTATAGGTGTGCAACGAGGCACATAAACGTACTGATGTTTGTCAAACGGAAATATACAAGTACGAAATCTCACATTTTCAGACGTACCCTGCTTCAGATCTATGAACAAATAGCCGTGTGGCTCAGCTGTAGCATCGAGATATGCCTTTTGCAAAAAACGAGGCTCCTCGGGGCAAACTTGACGCGCCAGATGATTTATTTGCGCTCGATCGCGCGGATTTTTAAATACCACGATGTAATTAGAGTTTAGAGAGATTTCTCGCTGATCTTGATGAAAGAGATTTTGCGAGATAAAAATGACGCTCAAGTTATTGTGATGACTGCCTTTGGTAAAGAGATTGACTACAGCTCTGTTGAACGATTCTCTCATCAGATCGTCGAGAATCAAGAGTTTTGGTCGTGTATCATTAGCATAATCTTCGCTCTTTGGTAAACCCTCGTGAAATTCGATTCTCTCACCCAACTCCTTGTAAATTGCTCGCCACTTGGTATAATACAAGAGTATACGCTAGAATTTTGTATCACTCATACGATCAATGTAATGCAAAAAATTCTTCACAAATACTGTTTTACCACACGAGCTGGGTCCAGAAATTATCAAAGTCCACTGATGCACCCACCTGCAAACGTCCATGTTACCGCCGCTGCTAAACTTCTACTACTAACCTCATCACATCCTCGAACCACTCTACATATACGATCATTAGTAGTGATGAGCAAGAGTGGGGGCGGCGGCGCGCGCGTGTGTGAGAAGTATCGTGCTGGCGCTAGCCAATCGTTTAGCTGATTAGCTATATAGCTGGCTGACGCCAGCATTATTCCGCTCTTCAGCTATATGGCTGGAAAAGCTGACCAAGTATGAATCTGTTATTTACTCAAAAGCGCTCGTCACCATCACTACTTGTACCTCCCACCACCACCACCACCACACTCTGCTCGTCACCCCCCACATTTCCAGTATAAAAGTAAAAGCAGCAGCATTTATAGGTTAGTGCTGTACAAGTTTTGGTATCGTGAAAATAAATAAGTTATAGTCAACAAATTTGAGCAGAGGTAATCAAATTTTAACAAAAAATTCATTAAAGACTCAAATTCTTAAATTTTGATAAAATTTTATAGAGACTTGTCGTGAGGAAGTGTGGTGATTATCCGTATCTTGCAGAAAAAATAATAATAATGAATCAAACAAAAAAGGTGCATTTCAAGGGAGGTAAACCGGATATTCACGTGATACGCGTGTGGGATTATGCGAGCCGTGCAGCACGACGTGGAGAGTGGGAGCAAGCGGCTCGTGACAGAGAGAGATTTAAAATGAGAGTGGAAAGAATGAAGATTATTCTGGAACCTATAATTATGAAAAAAATTGACGACTACTTAATAAACAGAAAATAAATTTATTATTTTGTTATATTAATTTTAATTTCAATAAATTATGAAATTTATTACAAAATTGTTTTTGTCTTAATTCTATAATCTATATATATATATATATATATATATATATATATATATATATATATATATATGCATAATATTTCTACTTCAGTAATAATATATCAACATTTATTTATTATTTAATTAGATTTATAACCGTATGGATAGCTAATCTCGTTATTAACAAATCGTCTCTTAGAGTACATGGGCTCGCATATTTTACATTCAGGTCGTGTTATAACATCGTGAAACCGTGTGCGTCTAATAGCGTCATAGTTTGCAAAAAGTGGCGGTATTTCACCAGTAATAAGATTTCGTATGGAATCAAAGTTTATTTTCTGACTCACCGACGAATTAAGTCTTATATCCTTGATTTTGCAAACACATCCTTCAACGCCATCTGGTGTCAAATATTTATATCCGTAAAATTTGGGTCCACCAGAGACGAATGATTTGGTGCTTGTGCCAAGACCATAACAGGCTAATTCGTCGGTCAAGTCACCCAAGAACGGCCCTGTTTTCGCATCGTACTCACCCACGTGACTTACATAAACAATAGAATCAGTATCGTAATACAATACACGTTCACCCAACGGTTGCGATTCTTCGTAGAGTTTTGAACGCACCAAGGCTGTGGTATAAGCGGCTACGACAACGTTACATAATGCCGATGGCTCAACAGCCGCTTCTGTGTTGTGCCAGCATACGTAAATTGTCGTATCGTCGATCGGTAAAATTGAGTCAACCTTGCTCTCAGCACTACAGAGTAATTCAAACAACCTCTGTGGATCATCCACCACTTTGGTCTTTGGTATATTTTTTCGTTGACCAAATTTACCCCACAATGAGTTTAAACAGAGTTTTGCTACAGATCTCAGACCAGCATTATATTTTATTCGATTTCTGTCTAATTTTATGCCCTCTTGTTGCACGAATTCCTTAATATATCGAGCAATCGCGTTTTCGTCACCGTCAGCACATTCCGAAGGGTAACCCGACGCGTACGTTTTCTCAGCGAAAAATTTATCGATATAATTTGGAAATAGACCACCCTGACCCGTGGCTTTGTTGTACTGAGTAATTTTATAAGACCATATTTCAAATATTTTTCGGATCATATAGCCCATCTGAACAGCTTTTCTCAACTCGTCAGCAACCCACGTACCGAGAAAAACACGATCATCAGGATTTTCATGGTCACAATCTGCGATATACATTAATTCAGCACATGTTCGACACAGTGGAAACAAAAGCTTATTATGCATTTTAACGGGGAGTACAGCGTGATATGAATTTATCTTATCTTCAATGTACGATTTCATATTCTCGTTTTCCGAGTACTCTCGATCGAAATCACACTCCCACTTTTCGATAAGTTCATAACCATGGGCTCGTATTTTTTCCGATATCCGCGCGGTTCTCTCGAAACGTTCGTCCATATTTTCAATGTTTACGAGCCTCGAGTCTCGGTTTATTGTATAACATCAGACACAACCATGCCAATAACACCCGTGAAATTGTAAAACGATTTTCTTTTCATTTTCAAGTACGCAATATCCGTCCACTAGAGGGCCTTCGGAAAGCCTCTTTTCTCATGCACGAACGGTATACTGAATTTGTCGATTCAGCACATTTTCCATCCAGCACAACCATCGCATCGCCTCCATAGACTGTTTATTTGCTTGTCTATAACCACCTTGAGGTATAATACCTATTGTATCTTTTTGTAAAAATTTTTTTCTATACACACACATGCAAGAAGATGCGATGGTGGCGCACTCTACAAATGGATCTGTATTACCACATTCGATAAAGGTCTTGTGAAAAGCCAGACATGCTAAACGTAAAATTTTTCCATCTTGCTTATAGTATTTTATAATTTCATTTCTAAAATTAAATATATAATTTTCAGTTTTTTTTTTCGTTATACCACTGCATAAATTCGCGTCGCTCTTCGATCTTCATCGAATCTGGCGAAAAAGTGCATATCGGTGGCATTTCTCCCACGTAATTCTGATTTTCCGGTGTATTAAAAAGATGAGAGAACGTACCTTTTTCGATATTAACAAGACCGTAAGCTTTTGGTAGTGCAGCTCAACCCATATGTAGATAATTCAAACTATCTATGAATTTAACCGATAAAATTTCCATTATGATTATTTTTGACCCGTTTAAAATTACATTTGGCTTATTTCTGAGATCTTTACGTTCTGTTAAATGTTTAAGAATAAATTGTGCATCAAAACCCTGCGCATTGTGTGCTATACAAACGATTTGTTTGAAATTTTTTCTTGGTGCCAAGGCCAAATTGACTAGCTGTTTCACGGGGTCAATTTCAAACACATACTCGCGCATCCCACATACTTCGCAAGAATTTGATACATTTTCATCATTCAAACAGTAACTACACACTTGCTGGACAACACATAAATTTGGTACATGCAGCCTCACAGCCTAAAATGCTTTCTGATTGCTGAGTCTCAAAATCATAAAATAAATAAAGAATTGTTTTTTTATTCATCATGAATCCTTTTTTATCGACAATAGGATATCATGTAACAAAGATGTTCTATTGGTCTTTTACCATTACATATTTTACAAAATATCGTATTACAATCATGTGGTTCTTTATCGTTGATGCGCACTGTTTTGCTACATACACGACAAATTTTTATACTCTCGCATACCGACCGAGAACTATCGAAAGATTTTGAATTTTTATGATTTTCAAAACAAACGGTGCCGTAAAAATCTCTGCTTCATTGAAAGCATTTTATTTTTTCCTGATTTATATCATAAGGAGGCTTCTGTAAACATTTATAGCATTTTTATTCACATTTATAATTTTTCGTATGACTAAATTTTTTATTGCAAGGTATACAGTAGCCTCGACTCCCAGCCGCTGCGAGTAAATTTAAAATTGGCTGGTAATGTCTGGAATTTTCATAATATTTGATATTTAGAGTATGTCTAACGACATTACCAACGTCGTGTACGAAACGTGTGCCATCACAAAGCGGTCTATATCCACGAGCAAAATTTTGAAATGAATAAACAACGATTGCGACTCCAAAGAGTGCATAATATTCTTGAAATAATTTAATCTCCTCTATACCACAGCCCGTCTCGGGTATCGTAACTCTCGCAGCTCTTACAAGTTTCAATGCTTGCACTTTCTGATATTGTGCTGTATGATGTCTTATTTTATTCCATCTGTCATGGAAAATTCCACTACGCGTTTGACCACGTATGGCGTATACGTGAGCAGCGACTAGCGGGCGTGGAAGACAAAGACTGTCGCTATTTTCAATATTTAGAATGGATTTCTTAAAAACTGATTCGCTAGTGAGAGACACATGACCCCGGACCTCTGGTTTAGTCACAGTACTGACTTTAACATTCAAAACATCGTCAATTTCGAAACCATCATTACTCTCCGCTATACTAGCTATCAGTTCTAGTAAATCTACCGGTGAAAAATCACGAAGCAGTCTAAAAGAAATCCATAGAGGCCCGTGCACAAAACGTTCAGAGTTTATAGTCATGCGAATATAATCTGATGGTTGTGCATATTCACACACGTGACGATATAAATCGTTTATAGCAGCCTCCAACCAGCCATATACATTTGTATTAGCTGGTGGAGGTAATATCGACACTCTTAATTGTCGCCCTTGAAGCTTAAACTGTTTGTAATATCGTGAAGTTTCTTCAGGAATGATAATGTGTTCCTGAGCAGAAGTACCATCTCCCTGTTGAAGACATTCGTCTACAATACCGAGCAGTAATATATAAGAATTAATACAATCATAAAATTACATACATCTCAATAGTCGAGATCTTCTGTACCTGGTGTCGATATTGCAGATAATGTAGTTTCAGGTGAAACTATTTTATTCGACGTTTGTAGATCCTGGTCAATCCAGTGAGAGCAACCAGGCAACGGTTCATTAGGTCGTGGTGGCGCTGTAGTATCAGCAATTACCCCCTCCAACATCGTGGTTGGAGTACTATGATCATAAATCACGTCTAACGAATTTTATTCATAAATCATCTAACAAATTTATAACTTCTCGTACTTCTTTGGTGGGCGGCAGTAGTGCAGGATCTCTCGAACTAAGCAGCTGTTCTTCTGCTGACAGAAGATTCATCAGTAATTTATCCCTACTACTGTCCTCCATCATGTTTTGCAGGTCTGAAAATTTTTTAATATCATATCTATCAAAGTTACACTATTTTAAACAAAAAAGTCTTATCCCGCCAAATAAAAAATCTATAGATTATTGATCCGATATTGGAAATCGATATTTTTTTGTAAAACATATTTTTGGATTTATCATTGTATTTACAACATAAAAGTATTAGCTTGCAAAATTTTTCGACCGTAAATAAGTAAGTTATCGAGTATTGGTCCGATATTGGAAATCAATATTTTTTTGTAAAATATATTTTTGGATTTATTATTTTATTTACAACAAAAAAGTCTTATCCCACGAAATTCTCCGACGATAAATAAAAAATCTATAGATTATTGATCCGATATTGGAAATCGGTATTTTTTCGGGAAACATATTTTTGGGTTTATGATTGTATTTACAACATAAAAATATTAGCTTGCAAAATTTTTTGACCGTAAATAAGTAAGTTATCGAGTATTGGCCCGATATTGGAAATCAATTTTTTGTAAAACATATTTTTGAATTTATTATTTTATTTACAACAAAAAAGTCTCATCCCGCGAAATTCTCCGATCATAAATGAAAAATCTATGGATTATTGATCCGATATTGGAAATCGATATTTTTTTGTAAAATATATTTTTGGATTTATCATTGTATTTACAACATAAAAGTATTAGCTTGCAAAATTTTTGACCGTAAATAAGTAAGTTATCGAGTATTGGTTCGATATTGGCAATCAATATTTTTTAGTAAAACATATTTTTGGATATATTCTTTTATTTACAACATAAAAGTCTTATGCCGCGAAATTCTCCGGTGGTAAATAAAAAAGATATAGATTATTGAACGATTATTGGCTACGATTTCGTGATTTTAAAATACATTTCTATATATGTTATTGGATTCATGATAGAAAATATGCATAACTTACCTGTAGTGACACAATGATGTAACATGAGATGTCTGACTTGAGGTGCATCTTGCATTCCTCTGCTCTTAATACAATGACCAACTATATCAAGTATCTGATTATCGGTAAAAATATTTCGCTTAAACATATAGGCTAAAGTACGTAGCTCGCAAAGTCCTATAATGAATTTAATCTTTTTTAACAGCTCATTTATAGAGCAAGTTTTAAAATTTTTGCGCCATGCATAATTACAAAATAGTTTTATTCGTGGTTCACGAAGGAGATCCACATTTAAAATAGCTATTAAGATATTATATAAGTCTTTTTTATTTATTCTCTTTTTTGTTATTTTTGTTTCAATGTTTAAACTCAGAATGATATTAGAACCGTAAATCGTTGTCTATTTATACCGAAAATAAATCATAAATTTTAAGGTGAGCATGCGCGTAAAAATATAATATTTAACTTGTCGAGACCTGTAAAAATAATTTGATATTTAAACCTCCAACGTAGCAAGAAATACATCAGTTATGTGGGAACCACTGAGTTGTGAGTACGAAATTCAATATTCTTAATAATCTTTAATAATTATTAACAATTTATTAAAAATTTCATATAAGATATTTAGTTAGCATGTACATAATTAAAACTCGGGTTACCATTATTTCGCTTATAACAAGGTAGGACTTTTTTCTTTAAGGCGTGTGTTATGCGATTTCATTCGTCTCTCGTGTCGCGTTATCAAACTTGGGGTGATCTTATTACAACGAATGACTTGAGTGCATCTCTTAAGAACACCCATTCCACATTGTCGTAGTAATGGCTATTATACTTCTTAAATCTTTGTACTTTACATACTTTATACATACACTTAATTTGCATATGCACCTAATTTGCATACGTACTTAAACTATTAATAAATATCGATATTAGGTAATATCCTTAATATATAAATTGTGAATTATTTTATTACATACACATCTACTGTCAAAATAACGAATGGTATACCTCTTTCTTTTTTATAATAGCCTGATACTTTTCATTATTTTTCATCATAAATTATCGATATTCATTGCGCAATGATTGATAATTTATGAATAATAATTTTTAAATAATAAATATCTTTCAATATGATATATTCGATTTTGATAAATATTTATATTTACATATGATTTGCATATGTATATATATATATATATATATATATATATATATATATATATATATATATATACATATGCAAATCATATGTAACATACACAACAACTGTATATATATATATATATATATATATATATATATATATATATATATATATATATATATATATAGTTGTTCTCAGTTATATACGCAACTTGGGCGTATTTACAATGAATATAAAAAACAACTAATCGCAAGAGGTGGAATAGTTTTTATAATAGCCTGATACTTTTTTCTTATTTTTATCATGAATTGTCGATATCTATTGCGTTATGATTGATAATTTATAAATAATAATTTTTAAATAATAAATAACTTTCAATATTATATATTCGATTTTGATGAATATTTATATTTACATATGATTTGCATATGTATGTATGTATATATATATATACAGTTGTTCTTAGTTATATACGCAACTTGGGCGTATTTACAATGAATGTCAAAACAACTAATCGCAAAAGGTAGAATAGTTATACTTCTTCCTATGTTTTGGGCTCCTGATACTTTTTATCATTTTTGTATCACTAATTCTCTATATTTATTGATTCGATACCTTGGTAATGTAATGTAATGGAAATAAATATATATTATATTTAAAATATAATAACCAATCCTAATGCATGGCTTATTTGTCCATCATTTGCATATCATCTGCATACGATTATTATATATATATATATATTTTATACAGATTTTTGTGTACACGTATTATGTATGTATGTATGTATAGACATACACATTAGAAAGATAGAAAGAGAAGAGAGAGAGAGAGAGAGAGGGAGAGAGAGAGAGAAAGGCTTATATAAACGCATATTTTTTATTTATTTTATAATAATGAAATAGGGTGAAGAGAGAAAGAAAGAAAGAGAGAGAGAGAGAGAAAAATTTTAAGTTTTACAAAATCAGCACCCGTACATACGTCTTAGAGAGAGAGATTTCTTACGTTGAAATTTTAAATTTTATAATGTCAGCACCCTAAAATACGTCTTTTTCATAAAATTAATTGCAAAAAGAGTCAGATTAACAATCTTAGCGTGAGAATGGTATGTGATTTTTTATTAATTATGATTATTTTAACTTCATTTTAAAATATGCTTTTCAAAATACACTTATTAATATTTTCTTGCAAAGAGTATCAAGTTGCTATTCGTAGTGTGAGAATGGTATGTAATATTTTTATTTTTCGGTGGGGGGAGTTAGGTTATTAAAGGTGAAGATTCGGCTTAACTATCAGTCTTCATCAAAACTCCGCACAGATAGGTTGTGTTCTACAATGTGGGTCTAGATCGGGATGTGTTTGCAACGGTGATCAACTGGTAAGCAATCATTATGTGGCACTTTGGACCAAGGTTAAATGTTGTGTTACGCAATGTGTGAATGGTTGTGTATGTCTCCAACAGTAGTTAGCTGGTAAGCAATTTTCATGTGGCACTTTGGACCAAAGTTATATGTTGTAGTACACAATGTGTGAATGCATGTGTATGTATACAATGGGTGTGTGTTTATGTATGCGTATATTACTCCATCTACAGCTATGTATAATACTTTATTTTTAAGGTCATCGACCTTGAATTAGTATTTTATGTTATATATATATATAATATGGTTTATTTGTGTGTGCGTGCGTGTGAGTGTGTGTGTGTGCGTGTGCATTTATTTCTTGGGGCACCAATGTTACGTCTCAACAACCCCTACTTAGCCTTCTCAGAGGTCATTGACCTTCCGGTCAGTAACCTTTAGGGTGGTGGAGTGGGGGTTTGTTTTGACGGTCCATGGTGCCCCAATAACTACTATCATTAGAAGTTAATTAAGTATTTTATAATATGTAAAACAATTATTATTTTTTTCTAAAGAAACAAGAAATCTTTTATTTTATTTTTATTTTTTTACTTTGTTAATCTTCTGATTCTTTAAAATATTTTACTCTTTACAATAAAAATGTC
The DNA here is from genome assembly GCA_017163975.1 of Anastatus disparis. Classification (NCBI taxonomy): domain Eukaryota; kingdom Metazoa; phylum Arthropoda; class Insecta; order Hymenoptera; family Eupelmidae; genus Anastatus; species Anastatus disparis. The sequence goes on along the minus strand of JAFFSR010000272.1, from coordinate 1,690,245 downwards.
TAAAAATTTTACTTGGTACAATTGAAATAGAAAATGTGATAATTCTTCAATTAATCTACTGTTCGATTTATTTTTAATACTTACCGTTTTCTCTCATCCGTAAATTATGATTACCATTACAACTCTTATATTAAAGTGAAGAATTAAGACTTTTTTTTTCTTACGTGAATATCTTTTGCATTATTGTCACATGCATACATACACATATACAGGCGCAGCATTAACATATACATACATACATACACATTCACACATATACACATATCCAAACACATAAACATACTCATATACATACACACATACACAATATCCGTCAATCCATCTCTCCGTCTCAGACTCTCCGTCTCCGTCTCTCCATCTCCACCTCTTCGTCTTCGTCTCTCCATCTCCATCTCTCCGTCTCCGTCTCCTCGTCTCCGTTGCTCCGTCTCCGTTTCTTCGTTTCCGTCTCTCCGTTTCCGTCACTCCGTCTCTGTTTCTCCGTCTCCGTCACTCCGTCTTTCCGTCTCCATCACTCCGTCTTCGTCTCTCCGTCTCCCTCTCCGTCTTCGTCTCTCCATCTCCGTCTCTGTTTCTTTGTCTTCGTGTGTCTCCGTTTCTCTGTATTCGTCTCTTTCTCTCCGTTCTTTCATCTTTGTCTCTTCGTCTCCGTTTTTTCGTGTTGATCTATTTGTCACTATTTCTCTGTCTTTGTTTCTTTGCCTCTGTTTATCTGTCTTTGTCTCTTTGTTTTTATCTCTGTCTCTTTGTCTATGTCTCCATCCTTCCGTCTACGTCTCTTCGTCTTCATTCTTCCGTTTTCGTCTCTCCGTCTCCACCTTTCCATTTCTCTGTCTCCGGCGTATTTTTAATCATACAGCATTCAAACTACCAGCCACGAATTTGTAACTACACAGCGCTCAAAAAAGCAGCTGTGAATTTCTAATTACACAGCGCTTACAATAGTTGTTGCGTTTCTCGTCTTGAGCTCTCAAAATAGCAGCCGCGTTTTTTAAACCAGATAGTGCTCTGAAAAGCAGTTGCGAATTTCTAATTACACAGCGCTTACAGCAGTTTTAGCGTTCTTTTCCATCACAGCACTTACAACAGCAACCTTTTTTTCCTAGCTACACAGCATTTAAAAAAGCAATTGCGTTTTTCAATGGCACAGAGCTAACAATAGCAGCAGTGATTTTCAAGCACACAGCGCTACTTAAACTCTACTTCATAATTTTTAATTTCTTTATACTTAATATTATATTAGAGTTTCAAACATGTTTGATTTTATTTTCTTATTCATTATATTTAATTTTTGTATTGTGGTTCTATAATATTTCTTTGTAAGCGATGTTTGTATAGACCATTTTATTTTTAACTTTTCTTGATTTTTTTGTTAAAATTTTCAATTCTTTTTTATTAGTTGTGTTTGAAAGTGCCACGTATAACTGCCCATGACTGAAAATTGATTTTGGTAAATACAATCCTACTTTTTCAGATGATTGTCCTTGCGACTTATTAATAGTCATTGCATGAGCAAGTTTTACAGGAAATGGTTTTCTGGTCATCTGGAATGGCAGTTCATCATTTACTGATAAGGTCATACGTGGTAAAAATATAGTGCTCCTTTTCTTACTCCCTGTTAATATTTGCGCAATAATAGTAAATTGTTTCAATTTCGTTATTACTGATCGGGTTTCGTTAAAAAGTCCTTCATTCAAATTAACATTTCTTGGAAACATTACTATAGCTCCTTTTTTAATTATAATCTATGTGGAGGTGAATCGTTGGGCGTTAGAGAATTTCAAAATTCTGTTGGCAAAATTAAGTATAAACTTTCGTCATTTACATCATTTGCAGAGTCAATGCTTAAGTACTCTATTGCTGGTTCATTTATTTTTGATAAAATTTTTTCATTGATTTCTATTACATTTACGTTTTTCGGTGCTAATATAATATTTTCGTAATAATCACAATTTTTAATATTTATATTATGCCCGTAAATTTCATCAATTAGATTGCGCTTTGACAATATTTCTTTCGGAATTTGTATAACTTCATTTCGTTTTCATATTTTGAATGAAAATTACTATTAAAAATGTACTTATGAATAACTTTTTTTTACACGATTTCCTACTATTTGTGTTCTATTTTCATGTTTTATTATTGGCAATGTTTGTCTAAAATCACTTGATATGATAAATGTTTTCTCTCCAAACAGATAATTATTATCACATGCATCTTTGAACATGCGATCGACGGCTTCAAAAGCATATTTTGATGACATTGTGATTTCATCCCAGATAAAAATTGATACATTTTTCATTTTTTTACGTATTTCGCTGTTTGCACTAATATCACATATTGTGTCTTCAGATATGTTTAACGGTAATTTAAATGCTGTATGTACTGTCACACTGTCATGTAATAAATTAGCCGCCATATCTGTCCATGATACAACTAAATAGTTGATTCTATGAATTTTTAGATAAGTTATTATATTTAATAAGTAGCTTTCACCACTTCCACCTGTACCGTCTAGATATATATATATATATATATATATATATATATATATATATATATATATCTTTTCAGTGCAATTTGTATTTAATGAATTTATTACTGTATTACAAATAGTCGTTTGAGCATATGTTAGAGTATCAATAATTGACCGAATATTATTAACATTATTTACTGTACTATATTTATTTTCCTTATTTTCAATATAGTATTCTGAAGTAGGTAAATTAAAGTCACTTGATCGGAATCCATTATTAGTTAAAATATCATTAATTATGCTTAATGCATATTCATTTTTGGAGGATAAAAATAGATTTTTCGCCATACCCTGCCCGAAAGCACAACTTTCGTCCCGGCACCGAAAAACAAAAGTTGTATTTTCGGCCCGGGTATGGCGAAAAATAGCATACACACCACGGGAGGTAAAATGGCGAGCCCATAGCACATATTTGCCACCCTCGCCTTCGGCTCGAGGTGGCAATTATATGTGCTATGGACTCGCCAGTACTTTACCTCCCATGGTGTGTAATATACTATTATATTTTTCATATAATTTTCGAACAATAATTGGATTATGAAATGTACAAATTTAACCAAATGATTGACAAAAAGCTTCTAAAAATCGAGATTTACATGATTCTTCTAAACATTTATTCCATTCATCATCAATTTCAATTAAATTTCTTGCTTTTGCTGCTTCAAAGAATATTGGGTATGTAATTCCATCAAAAGTTTTTCAGCTTTCGAAAGATGTTGCAGCTTTAAAGTGAAGCAGAAGTAATCTTAAAAAGAATCTTTCTCTTTGTTTTTGATTAACTAACTAGGAGAGTGTCTCACCTCCGGATCACGGATTTTGCTCAAACTTCGGGATAAGTTTTCAGATGATAAAATATGGAAAAAGCTAAAGTTATTGTCATAAATACTCAATATTTCCCTAGTTACAGTCAATTAAAGAAAATCACTAAAAAAGTTACTAGATTTTTCATTGCATATAGTTCTTTAGCGTCGATAGCTACAAGCTCGAAACTTTTTTTAAATCAAAGCTGAGCTCAAATCCTTTCGAATAAGTAGTTACAGCATATCAAAATATTATTTTTTCCCAAAGTTAGAACGTGATAAACATTGGACCTGATTTTTCTTTTAAAAACATTAATTAATAATAAAAGCTGAAATTAGGTCCAATCCTTATTACGCTCTAACTTTGGGAAAAAATAATATTTTGATATGCTGTAACTACTATTTCGAAAGGATTTGAGCTCAGCTTTGATTTAAAAAAAGTTTAAGGCTTCTAGCTATCAATGCTAAAGAACTATATGCGCTTAAAAATATAGTAACTTTTTTAGTGATTTTCTTTAATTGTCTGTAACTAGGGAAATATTGAGTATTTATGACTATAACTTTAGCTTTTTCCATATTTTATCATCTGAAAACTTATCCCGAAGTTTGAGCAAAATCCGTGATCCGGAGGTGTAACACTCTCCTAGTAAGTACATTCTGGTTAGAATAGGTTTCATAGTTTTTATTCTTTTCGTCTATGTTTTATGTATTCGATTAAAAACATAATTTTGCGGTACATCAGAACAAAAGTAATTATGTGCCTCTGGGTCACTTTTATTAAGTTCAAACCACACTGTTAGTGTTGTATTCACGTTTTTCTCATCAATTTCGTGTTCGGATCCTTCTTTAAAATACACATATTGTTCATTTTTATTATGAACGGATAATCTATAATTTGTATGAGAAAGTTCACTAATATTATATTCCCATATGCGATGCATAGCTTCTGGTGGGCAACCGTATCTTGTGTTTATATATTGTTTGATTTTATCATAAAACATATCGAAATCATTCGTTTCATCCGTTTCATCATTAGTATTACTTTCAGTATTTATTTATTAATTTGCTTTCATTTCGATAAATGCACAATCATATCCTTTGAAGCAGTATTTAAATAAGCAGTATTTCATAACTCCTATTGTTGAACATAATTCAATATTAATATGACAGTTAAACTTTAGTAAGAAATATGGGTTATCAGAAACCACAAATCTATTGTCTGCCCACTTGTTTTTTGTGTATCATATCTCTTTTTTATTATTTCTTCGTCGATAAATAGGATAACCATTTGTCATTATTGTAGTTTTATTAAATCGTTTCGGGAAATTTTTCGGACTCTTTCCTGATTCTTTATTCGTACAAGGTAAGTTTTTATTCTGATCTTCACGAGAACCAAGGATCATAAATTGTTTAACTATTTCATATAATCTAGAATTCTCATTTTTATTTAGAATTTCAGCCATGATAAATTTATCAACGTCATTACTATTGTAAATTTTATCACCTTTACTCAAAAATATTAGCATATAGGCATGCCGTAATCCTCTCTTTTGAAATTCTACTATGTATGAATAAGCAATGCATTTTCCCAAAATATGTTTTTTAGAAATTTGCTCTATTAATAGTTTTAGTTTTTGATAAAATACTTTAACAACAATATCTGGTCTATTTGTTACTTCTTCACATTGCCCTATATTATTTGTGATTTTTTCCCATCTTGGATTGCATCTCATAGTAATGAAAAAATCTGGTTTCTCAATTCTTCGTACTAATGTCATAAGATCAAGAAAATTTTAATATAAGGAACGCAGACTTCCTGTAAAAGTTGATGGTAATGTAAACATTTTTTTTATACTATGATTGTCAATAATAATTATTCACTTAAGCTTATTAATTTACAAAAAATTAAAAAATTTTTTATTTCAATGCAGTACAATATAATGATATGAATATGTAAAAAAAAATTAAATACATCTTTTATATTTAACTACTATTGTCAATGAAATTAGCAAATTTATATATAATAATATAATATATAAAAATGCAACCGAGCGACGTCAGGAGCGAGGTAAATTTTGCTCGTCAAATATGATGTTTTAATAAGTTTTGATTCTCACATGAAAATTAATAATGTTGAATTATTATTGGTTTAATTTGGTTGATATAAGTTCATTTGTATACAATCAAGTATAATGCTATAATAAATTTTATTTTTGACGTTAAAATCAATATATTGAATTACCACCGACTTAATTTGGTTAATTTGAGGTTTATTTGTTACAATTAAATTTGATGCTATAATAAATATTGTCTCTTCGTTATCGTCAAAATTCAAAATATAGCATCATTGTCGATTGAATTTATTCAATTTGCGGTTTATTTGTGTGCAATAAAATAATTTGCTTTAAGAGGAGGCCGTATAGTTCTGTCCTTGTCTAATCTAAATTTTCTTTATTATTAACAAATTAAATATTTTCATACAAAAATAAGCGTAGAGCCCAATAGATTTGAGGACAAACAAATGATTCTATTCTATAAAAAAATATATAATTTTTATTAGTTTTCGAATGAAGTCTGAAACGGAAAAACAGTTGAACTTGATTAAAGTTGTTCAACTGTCTTTCCGTTTCAGATTTCACTTCAAAATTTATGAAAATTTTATATTTTTTCATAGAATAGATTCGTTTGCTGAGCCGGTCTGTGGCACAGTCATTGAGCATTGGATTCGTATTCTCGGGGGACCGTGGATCGAATCCCGCTCGTGGCTGTTTTTCAAGCAAGCACCTCTGTTGCATGTGCTTTATTCCTATGAACACACTTACGAGCTCCGTCGTTAAAGGACGAAAAGTAACTCAGTTGCTTAAGGCAGCTGGCTTGCGTCCTAGTGGATCGGGGTTTTGACTCCCTGGAAAAATTGGGAAAAACAATTTTCGTAGTTTTCCGTGGGGAAGAGAACCCGAAGAACACAAAACACAAAATAGAGAGTTCCTCGGAACAACACAAAAAATTAATAATAAAAAGTCCCCTCGGGGCAAAAATTGATGATGGCCTATGATGAGAAATCGAAAGGCCAATTAAAGAAAAAGAAAGAAAGAAGAAAGATTCGTTTGCTCGTCCTTAAATCTATTAGGCTCTGCCCTTACTTTCAAATAAAAATATTGAATTTATTAATAATAACGAAAATTTAGATTAGACAAGGACACCGCTATCCGGCCGCCTCTTAAGTTAAAGTGATTTGATTTTATTTTTGAAAATGTGATTTCAGTGTAAAAAATGATTAATCAGCAATATTTTCCAATATCTTTTATATAACACATACATTACCTTAAACATTTTTTTTCAAGGTTTCGAAATACACAAACATTAAAACAGTGATAAAAAAATCAGTTTTCAAAAATTTTCCTACTTTTAGCAAATAATTTCCATGAAAAATTTAAAGCAAATCAATCGAGTATTTTACGTAAAATAAAAAAAAATAATCAAACTTATTTTCAAAATTTTCAAAATGCCCTAAAATTAAAATTCTGCTAAAAAAATTAATTTTCAAATGCTTGTTTTTTTATCAGTAGTAAATAAATTGCATACAAATTTTGAAGCAAATCCATTGAGTAGATTACGTAAACTAAAAGAGAAATGAAGAATATTTAAAATTAAATAATTTAAAATACTTGTTTTCTTCAGATAGCAACAAATGACTTGTATACAAATCTTTGAGCAAATCTATTGAGTAGTTTACGTAAAATAAAAGAAAAATAAAAAAGTGAAATTTTTTTTAAATTTTTAAAATGAATTAAAAAATAATTTTAAATAGCTTCCTCCCTAGTTAAACAAAAAAATAAATTTTATGCAAAAGTTGAAGCGAATCCATCGAATATGTATGCGTATGTAGGTCGCGGAGTTTGTGCCAGAAGGAGAATGTGCCAGACATAGCTTAAGAGCAGGTCGTATATCTCTGTCCTTTTATAATAAAAGAATTAATTTTTTTGCAAAAACTAATAATTGTAGCAAAAAATAAGGAGATAGCCCCATCTCGTATAATAAAAAGCAAGATTTTCTTTGATGAGGAAAAATCATTTTTATCGATTCGTTTTGAAGAAAACCTTGAAAAACTTAAAAAATAGAGGTTAGGATGGACAATTCAGTTTTTCAAGGTTTTCTTAAAAACAAAGCGATAAAAATAATTTTTCCTCATAAAAAAAAATCTTGCTTTTTATTATACGAGACGGGGCTTTCTTCTTATTTTTTGCTACAATTATTAATTTTTGTGAAAAAATCAATTATTTGATTAGAAAAGGACAGATATACTCCACCTCCTCTTAAGGCCGATACGCATGATCAAACGAAGAGCGCTGCCGCACTGATGCACAGTAGGAAACAATTTCTTTTTTTGGTTCATAGTTTATAGGTTCATGGCTTATGAGTTTAGGACTTATGTATTCATGGATTTGTCAGTTCATGGCTTATGGGTTTATAGTTCATTATGATCTAGAAGTGTATTGTTTATCGGTGTATGGTTTCAAGGGTTTAGGGTTTAAAGAGTTTAGGATTTATGAGCTTATGTCTTTAAGGTACATCGTTTATGATTTGTAGGTTAAATGGTTAATGTTTTATGGGTTTCTTGGTTTATAGTTTACGGGTTTGCGGTGTAGAAGTTTTTTTCTTTTTTCATTTATAGTTTATGGGTTTAAGGTTTATGTTTTCATGGTTACTAAGTTTTTACTTTTTTTGCTTATAGTTTATGGGCTTAAGGTTTATCGGTTTATAATTTATGAGTTTATGGTTTAAAGGCTTACGGGTTTATAGGTTCATGGAATTATATTTTATGGGTTTATCGTTCATGAATTTATGGGTTTATAGTATCTGGATTTATATATAATATATCATTTATGGAATTTTTGTGTATTTGTTTATGGGGTTTGTGGTTTATGGGTCTATAGTTAATGGGTTTAACGATTGAAGGTTTATGGGTTTTTATTGTGTGAGCTTACTGTGTATAGGTTAATGGATTTATGGTTTATAGGTTTAGGGTCTTTAGTTTATGGATTTTGCGATGCCGTATTTCGGCCTCACTTCAATAACGCCTTTATTAAAAGAATTCAATTTTTCTTTTATCTATCAAAATAAAATTTTCTTTTTACCCGACAAAGACTGATTTTTTTTCTTATTATTTATTAACATGCCTGTGTGTTACATTTTTATTTTTCATGATATGAGAGCCGCAAGAATACTGGTTTAGATAAAGTCATTTTTTTTCGCTCGCCGATGTGCCATGGCAACGACAAAGAAGCTAAAAGAAGAAATGTCTTAGTGGCGTAATATGCATAAAAAAGAATAAATTTAAGAGAATATAGAGAAGAAAATAAAAATTTTATTATAAAGACTGATTTGTAATGATGTTTTTTTTTAATTCTATCCGTAAGAATTTATGCATGAAAATAATTTAATACATGTATTTTAATGCGTGCGGGCGCCATACTAAGAGAACAAGAGACAGAGCGAATAGACTATATAGTATGACAGAGCGAGACAGTACAAGAGTTAAAGTGACGAGTTTTCTTTGCGCCGGTATGAAACTAATGTAAAACGTGAAGAAATGTATGAAGAATAAGCTGTTAGAAAAGTATTATAAGAGTCGATGCGAGTAATTGTGAATAGAAATTCATATTATTTTAATTAAATACGTAATTTAAAAGTTAATAACAATTAAAAGCGTTAAACGGAAACGAAGGTTTAGCTAATCATAGAACTACTCGCCGCCAAAAAGACATAGGTCGTCAGAACGAAGCGCTGTGATTGGATACTAATTAAACAAAAATTTTCAATGACGGTCAAAGAAAGTGGGCCTGTAGTTAGTGCGTAAACAGCAATAGAACAGAGCGGACGTGTTGTTAAACGTATAGAGTAGAGCCCTTTGTTTTAAGAGAGAAAAAGATTTTTTTTTTGTGTCATAAAAAGAGATTAGTTCCGTGGTTTTTCTCTAAATTAATTTAGCTTTAATTATTTAAATTAAAACGAAGTGCGGACGTGTGTGATCTCAAGAAAAGAAAATTATTAATTTTCTTATTTTTGTTCACCAATTATTAGCGTCATAAAAAAAATAAATAGATTAAATTTTTTTTTTTGATTCTGTGTGTTACTCCAAACCATGTTAAATTGTAAAATTTTTCAAATTAATTAAAAATTAACAATAACTTTTTGGGGTAGTAGCGTCTAGTGAAATTCAGTGTGTGAGATTTTACAAAAAAAAGTGAAATAAATAATAAAAAAGAGAAAAAAAAAGTAGCGCCTCAAAAGAAAAGAAGAAAAAAAGAAGTCCGCACGTAAGGCTGATACGAGAAAAAATCCGAGAAGGAAGAATAGGATACTTCAACCTGGGCCAAGGGTTTTTCCCACAAAGCCATAAAAGCCAGCCGTACGAGAGATTTTGTCCTCAACTAAGATTTTGGCAATAGTAGAAATTATATTTTATTGTTTTAATATGCGTATGTTTGCCGAGTGTGTGTGTGTGTACGTATTATTTATGTCAAATTAGAATAAAAATTTTACTGTCCTTATAATAGCTTTATTAAAAAAAATTTGTATGCGAGAAACGATGATTATGAAAGTAAATCGAAAGAGAGAAAGAGAGAAAGAATTTGATTAAATAAAAAAATTATTTGTGTAAATATGACAGAAAAATAAGAAAAAAAAGAACTTTTCTTGGACATTTGCGGAAAGACATCGAGTTGGAAGTCGGTCGAAACTTGCAGAAAAGGGGGAGAGAGAGTAAAAACAAAAGTGGGTAGAGCCTGTGTCATCGTGAGCAAGTTGTAGCGCGCCCATCTATGTTGAAGCCTGCGAGCCCGCGACTTTAGTAGTGCGATAGTATAAAAAGAGAAAGAGTGTTTATGTATGAGACAGAAAGAGAACCTGAAAGAAAATTTAAGAATAGTAGTGCCGCGTCTTTTTTTTCATCATTATCTACAGAGCAAGCTCCATCATTTGCATATTTATACCAATTTTTTAGCGTAACTTAGTGACATATTATTTAACGTGGTGTCAACCCACGGCAGAGACAGCGAAAAAGCGACCAGACGGGGAATCGATCCCGCGCCAACGGGAATACGAGCCACGCGCTTTAGCCACTACTCCACTGAACTCTACAATTTTAAAGTCTTTTAAAATTAAATAAAGTGTAAACTTTGTGTGTGATATTAATTCAATAGAAATAAAGTTAATATATTTGTATCATCTATAAAAAAATCACACGTGTATTAATTTAAAATTTTCCTACTGCCCGAATAATTATCAAAAAAAATTAGAAAGTACAAAAAATTTATATGATGAATTCTCAAAACATCGGCCGATTTCCGTTCTTTGCCAAAACTTTCATAAAGAATAATGTGTGACAGGGCTTAAAAATTATTTTCAAGTTACCTTATACTTTCTTATGATAGATAACGGGATGAGATTATTAATGAGGTATCCTATTTGTTGACCAAAGAATTGTAAAATATTAGAAAGCTAAACTCCATTAACTTTCTCGCGTTGAATCATAAAAGTATTATTACATATCATCTTGAAATCATATTAAAAGTTTATTTTATTTCACTCAGAAGTGTTCGTTTTTCTTTAATAAAAAAGTATATTTACTTGTTTATACCCCTTTTTACATCATCATTAAATATTAATAATTGGATCAATTCCACCCCCAAAAAAATTGTAAACTCCGCTAACTCAACGTAACTACTGTTAACTAAGGTATTTATTGAAAAGTATTCATAAGTACTTAAGTTCAAATTTAATCTTCATCAAAGCATTATTCAAGTTAAATATAATGCATAAAGATACAATATATAAATTCTTTTCAATCGTCATCATTGAAAATTTCTTGTGTAATCAGCCGATTTTTTGAGAATTCACCATATATATTTTAAAAAATACCCGCGTTTTCCGAGCGCAAGAGAGTCTCGACGAATCTCATATGCGATTTTAGTTAATTCCTTATATATATTAAAATTTTTGATTAAAAATATTTGACGATTTCGGGTACTGAGCCGACGTTGCTTCAAATACATCGTTACAATTTATGGTTCATAGTTAATAGGTTTATGGTCTATGGACTTATGGGTTTATGGTTTCTAGGTTCATTGTTTATGGGTTAATGGTTCATGGGCTTATGTTAATGCGTTTATGGTTTATGGATTTATAGTTTATGGGTTTATAATTTATAAGTTTATGGTTTATAGCTTTATGATGTATGAGTTTGTAGGTTATGGGCTTAAGAGTTTGTGGTTTACAGGTGATTTATGAGTATAATTTATAGGTTGAAGGATAAATGCTTTATGGATTCCTGCGCTTATATGTCTTAAACTCATAGACCATCTACTTGCAGACCATAATTTCATAAACCATGGACCATAAATCCATGAACCGTAAACTCATAAAGTATAAACTTATAATCCATAACCCCATTAACCGTAAATTCATAAACCAGAAACCCATAGATTATAAATTCATAAACCATAAACTCATTGACCATGAACACAAAACCATTAACTCAAACCTATACACTATAAAACCTTAAATCATGAACCCATAAACTATAAACCCGTAAATCATAAGCCATGAGCTTATAAACCATAAACTTATAAATTATAAACCCGTAAACCACAAACCCATATACCATAAACTCATCAACTATGAACGATAAATATTTAAACCCATGAACTATAAACCATAAATATACAAACCAGTAACCTATAAACAATAAATCTATAAACGATAAACCAATAAACTATTAGTCAATAAATTATGAACCTATAAACCCTTATTTAATAAATCATAAACCTATAAACCTACCCTTCCGTCCATATGTTTTTGACTTTTTTCGATAAAAATTGTATGAACTTCAAAATACAATATCCCTGCGAAAAATCAACGTACAGAAATTGCGAGCATTAATTTAGAAAGGTCTAGAAAAGTACTTAAAAATGGCATCGCTTTTATTTTAAAATATATTTTTTCTAGCTCTTTATAAAAATTAAAAAACTAAAAAATTTTTTTTTTATTTTAACCTGTTTTTAATATTTTGCCATTTGAAAAAAAATAGATACATTCTTTAAATCTTGCATACCTCGGCCATCCTTCACTGTAGAAAAAATGTTAAAGGAAAAATGCGTATTTTTTAGTTTAGGATATGTATACAAAGTTTGAAAAACTTATGTAAAAAAAAAATTTTTTTCGGCTTTTTCATTAGCTAAATTACTAATCAAAAACAATCAATAATAATTTTATTTTTTTTTTTTTTAGATTCAATATAAAAAGCACAATTTATTAAAACATCACTTCTGATTAAAGAAAAATAAACATAAAATTAATGATTTTCAATCAATGGAAATTCGATATATTCAATTTTGAGACAGGAATCAAGATTCATTAAAACATCATCTATGACTGCACTTAAATAAACCGCAAATTTAACAGATAATTACAATTATACAATCACGAAGCTTATGTGCTAAAAGTAACTTTCAGAATTTTATCAAAATATTGTATAATCAATGACAATGAATAAAAAGCTACAATGAGCATCTAAGGTATAGTCTGTTTAGAATAATTTTAAAAGCCTTGCTGATGAGTTCTAAACAAAAAGACTTATACGAAATTTTGTCCTTATAGCTGAAATTTATATGGATATGCTTTTAAACATGTATACAATTCACAGAACATTATAATCACTTTCAACAAATAATTTATTGTGATTTAATGAATATCATAATCGTTGGAACCAAAAAACAAAGTCACACTTTTGAACGTAGTCGTCATCGACATTATTACAAACATAACGGTCACCGTCATCGTTAAAACCTTATTATTATAAACATAAATCAATAAATCTAATTAGTGATATCAAAAATGTGTGCGTGTATGCGTGTAGCAATGTATGCATGTAGGCGTGTACGAGCATGAGTTATCAGTCAAGGTGTATGACTATGTATACACATGTACACACGCGTACAAACATGTACGCACATGTACAAACACGTACACACACTTACACACAAGTACAAACACGTACACACGTAGAAACACGTAAACACACGTACACATACGTATAAACGCATACCCACAAGTATAAACAAGCACATACACTTACAAACACGTACACATAAATAAAAATACATGCACACACGTATCAACACGTACACACACGTATAAACACCTACACGCTTACGAACACATACAAACACGTACACACTTATACACACACGTACAAACACGTACAAACCTGTACACACACGTAAAAACAAGTACAAACACGTACACACGCGTAGAAACACTAAAGAAAAAATATATATGTATATCTACAGGAGACGATAGCTAACATTTCAAAATTTTTCCGTAACGTCATGAAAACGTCACAACTATGTCACAGATGGAAAAAAATTCTAATTTTCAGGATTCAAAACGCTTAAATACGTTTAAAACAACGTTGTGCTATGTTTTCATTTACACGGAAAAAAATTTTATGTTAAATCAAATACAGCTTGTGAAGTAATTGTAGACGGTAAAGCATCGCGTTAAATCTAATGAAGATTGCAATAGAATTTACTGCAGTCTCGAGTTGCGATTACTGCAGGGCAGTGAAGTTGTGTGTATATCACGTGTTATGTTTTGTTTACATATATTTTTCGTTAAATGACTATTTGTAGTTGACAGTTCCATATGTTAAAGTATTTATCATAACTATTAGTAATTTTATAAATTTGCGAACTGATGGATTTTCATGTGGAAAAAATTTATGTGGTTTTGCAAAATTTTAAGAATTTATTTTGAATATATAAATGCTTTGATGTACAGTTTTGCACATAAGATTTATGTTCTAATTTATATCATTTTAATTAATACAAATGCAAGCTATACATCTATGAACTATTAAGATTTATCGAACAAGTTAAGTTTTTAAATTAAATTTCAAATGCAGTGTAAGATCTATAATATATTATAAAATAAAATTCATTATAGAAAGTATTGAATAATTAGAATATTGCGAATTTTAATTATTCTAGGCTTACTTGTTAAATTTTATATTTAAATCATAATTTTTTTATTTATTAAAACTGTACATACATCTGTATTTTATACACATATAACATTTATTATCAATGTTAGACATTCTTAAATTTCTAATTTATTTATTTATATTGATTTTATTTTCTAATAATAATATGAAAAATTTTAGAACAAAGCATTTACGAATACGCATACTTATTTAAATGTTAAAATTAAGGTACAACATAAGTGTATTATTTATAGTACAACGTTATTCAATAAGTGAATTCTACGGATAATTTTCGTTGAATATAAATCACTACCCCTTCTAGAATTTACAGCAGTTCTGTGCAGCTAAAGCTACTGCAGTAGGTTAGGTTAAGCTTACTCGATACGCGTTCAAAACTCTACTGCAGTTAAATATACTGCAATTATCAGTAAGTTTAACATAAAATTTTTTTCCGTGTATGCAATTGGTTTTCCGTTGATGAAATATATATGTATATATATATATATATATATATATATATATATATATTCTGATATTTACATAAAAAAATGTTAAGTTACTAGTTTATATGAAGAATGAATATATTATGAGCAGATTTTTTTTTAGATCTAAAGCATTTTAATATAATAATAAGAAAGCAGATTTTTTTTTAAACCTAAAGCATTTTAATATTATAATAAGAAAGCAGATTTTTTCTTTTAGACCTAAAGCATTTTAATATAATAAAAAGATTATATGTTGTTGCTGTTATTATTTTTTATGGACAAAAGCATAAATATTTTATTTAATCTGATTGTTTATTTTTGTTGTAATAGACATAACAATCTAATAATTTTAAATATATTCTAAATCTAATTATTTTAACATAATTATTTTAATTTTATTTGAAATGCAATAGTTTACAAAATTAAAAATATTAGTATTATGTTTGCTTATCAAAGCCGGGAGTTATTTATATAATTTATCTTGTTCATACATTGATAAAGAAAGATATCTCACTGAAAATACAATTATCTTGCTTGTGACATACCAAAAAAAAATTTACTCAATTCATTTTTATCGAATGAAGTTCTAGAGAAATAAAATAATCATTTTCTTAAAATACTGACTACTAAAAAAATTAAATCTTTTATAGTTAAGTTACTAAAATGGATCTATATTGAATGGGTTCTACAATTTTTTCCACAAACAACCTTCTAATTTTTGGGTACTGACGAAAATATTTTATAATTCATATTTTCAAACCCATTAATTACACAGGCCCACAAAAAAAACAAAAGTGTCTGTGCAATTGACCAGACCTATATATTCTTCTGTATTTTTCGACGCTGAATCCGAATTTGCAATAAAAAAGTAGGGTCCAGCTACTTTTTTATGGGGTTTTGCTCGAAAAACCTCATTTTTTACGGTTTTTTCATGTTTTTTTTTTTAATAAAAAAAAAATAAAGAAAAATTTTATTTTTTCGACTTCAGAATCGAATTCTACGGGAAAAAATACATCGAAAACCATGTTTTGAATTTTTCCTTTACAGAAATTTCAACCCACCATACGGCGATGAAAAGGCAGAAAATCGCGAAAAGTTAAAATTTGCTTCAAATTGGATTGAAATGACATTAAAATCAAGTTTTACGTTTTAAACCGATTTATAAACATTGAAAATACTTTACTGAGGGTTTTCGAGGTCGCTGATCACGAATTTTAAGTCATTTTTTTTCAAAAAATAACTCCTAGTCGGCGTAAGTGGACAATAAATGTGATGAATTGATATTTTTTTCAAAAATCGATGTTTTGGATACTGTTCTGGAGGTTTTCCACTACATAAATCACAAAGCTAGAACCTTTTTCGACTCTTGATCATAAAATAAGACTTAGAACTTATGTATAGCGATATTCATGAATTCCATTATAATATTTTTAGCTTCTTTTAAGAAGTGACTTAGAGTTTTAATGGGTTAATCAATTGAGTTTGTAGAATTTTCGCTAATACTTCGCAACTTCGATAGTGAGATGTTGGATACTAGATATTGGCGATATCTATTTTTATTTGTCTTCCAAAAAAATATTTTAAATAAAGTTTTAAAGTGTTTTACGCTTACGCACACGTTTCTCGTCAAATGACCGGCGTAAAGGATTTCTGACACGCTTTTGACCTTTTTTTTGAAGATGTTTCTCTCTTCATCATCCAGCAGTAATCTGCCAACATATTTATACCCCATCGTCCTTGAAATCTGCGTTCAAATTCCTTCAAGTCTTGGTGAAACCTTTCTCCTTGCTCTTCACGTTGTTCTCAGGAAATTCATCAATATGTGAATCAAGGAAATGAAGCTTCAAGTTCATTAGGCAGCCCAGTTTTTCAAAGTTGCGTACCATTTTTTTTACAATAGTTTTGTAATTTACGTCTTTAGTGCTACCCAAACATTTTGTTGATACATCTTTTAAACTAGACCATGCTGCTTTCTCATCATCTTTCATAGTTCTTTCAAAGTTTTCATCTCTAAATAGAGTACGAATTTCAGGTCTATCAAAAATACCTGCGCTTAGTTTACCATCTGTTTTGTGGTGAAATACTTGGCTCAAATATTCGTAGCATTCCCCATCTTGGTCTAATGCCTTGACAAATTGTTTCATTAAACCAAGCTTTATGTGAAGAGGTGGTATCAAAATTTTGGACGAATTCACAAGTGGCTCTTTTACAATATTTTGTTTTCCAAGTTCAAATGACTCTCTTAGTGGCCAAATTTTCTTTTTGTAGTGGTTTTCCCTATCTTTATTATCAAACATACACAAATAACAAGGATATTTTGTAAATCCAGATTGTTGTCCTAGTATCATAGATAAAATTTTTAAGTCTCTACATATTAGCCATTTATGTTCCTCGTATTTTATTTTTGACAAAACCAATTCAATGTTTGAATACTCTTCTTTAAGCACAGTTGAATGCGCTAATGGTATAAGAGCGTACTTATTTGTGTTATAAAGAAGGACTGCTTTAAGGCTCCGCTTAGACGAATCAATGAACAGGTGCCAATCCTCAGGTTTGTATATACCTGGTTTTAATTCGTCAATAAGTCCTTTTACGCCAATGCAGTAAACTAGCCCTGGATTCGCTTAGATCTTTGGATGATGTGTTATCGCTTGGTTCAGTTTCTTTCACATTAATCTGAATTATCGAATGATCGTCCACATGCAGAGAATATAAACCTGCTGTAAATCTCATGATTCTTCATTTTCTAAACCTTCTATAAGGATATTTTCTGGAAACTGAACAGTTTTAGGACTAGAATAATGTACTTCTTTTTTCTTAATATAAGCTGTACTCCCTACTTCTGTTGTACAAAAGTAGCAATCGTTTTCATTTTCTGGTTCTTTCCATTTTGTTGGTGCAATGAATTTCAGGGACGTCTTGTCCTGATTTTTAGTTACTTGACTCATCATTATATGACACGAGTTACAGACAAAATGTGGTACCCAAGTTTTGTCTTGCTGTGAAATCTCAATGTCAAAACATACTTTATACAAATCATTTATTGTTTCTGTTATTTTTCTTTTGTTTTTCGACCCAACAAATTTTGCACATAGATAACAAAAGTTATCAGGATTACCAGTGCATTCATGATTGCATATGTTACCAGAAGTGCCAGCGGAGTTAAATGAAGATGAGGAATTGTGATGTGCCATAAATTATATCTAAAACCCACACGCTAAGAATCCTGTCCCGATCGCAGGTGAGTCAGCCGTCCTAGGGGTGATAACTCTCATACCTCTCCAGGCCTAAGTATGAGAGCTTTCTGACTTTAACGAGGAAAATGTCAACTCGTCGTCAGACACACTACGGCATCATTCTCACATCTTAGCACTCCCCTGCAAGACAGCGCGCCTTCGCTGGTTTCGTTACTACGAAGAGTTGGACCGATGAATCATTCTACACATCCCATTTTCAGGGCAGTTGTCATCGTGGCCAACGTCTTCGTAGCAGCAGGTTTTTGATAGTACTGCTATTGAGTAGCAATATAAGTTATAAACTTTAGATAGTTTAATTCAACTATCCAAAATGCAGAGAGTATCTAATGATTGCAAAGTTCAAGTTCATCACGCTAACAAAAGCTAAAAACGATTGCTACTTTTGATAAACAAGAGTGTATGACTTACATTTAAAAAAAGAAGTACATTATTCTAGTCCTAAAACTGTTGAGTTTCCAGAAAATATCCTTATAGAAGGTTTAGAAAATGAAGAATCACGAGATAGTTTTATAGCAGGTTTAGATTCTCTGCATGTGGACGATCATTCGACAAATCAGATTAATGTGAAAGAAACTGAACCAAGCGATAATACATCATCCCAAGATCTAAACGAATCCGACGAAAGTGAAGAAAATCTCTCTTCAGATGATGATGAAGAATATGTACCTAAAGGTGTGGAGAGATCTGTGAAAAAATATGATCAAAAGAGTGAATGATTTATTTAAAAAGGCTGGTCTATCTAAAGAGCAATCTGAATTGATGGCTTCAGACTTTAAAAAGCGAAATATGCTGACAAAGGGAACTAAAATAAGTGAATATTGTGACCGAGAGAAAACCTTTCGAAAATATTTTAAAAAAGATTCTGGGCTAGTTTACTGCATTGACGTAAAAGGACTTATTGACGAATTAAAACCAGGTATATACAAACCTGAGGATTGGCACCTGTTCATTGATTCGTCTAAGCGGAGCCTTAAAGCAGTCCCTCTTTATAACATAAATAAGTACGCTCCTATACCATTAGCGCATTCAACTGTGCTTAAAGAAGAGTATTCAAATATTGAATTGGTTTTGTCAAAAATAAAATACGAGGAACATAAATGGCTAATATGTGGAGACTTAAAAATTTTATCTATGATACTAGGACAACAATCTGGATTTACAAAATATCCTTGTTATTTGTGTATGTTGTGATGTATAAAATACATCACAAGGAATAAAATTTAAATAAATTAGTTATTAAGTATAAAAAGCGAAATTATAACAAGCAAGCGTACTTATTTTTTTAATTCATAAATCTTATGTTTTATTTTATTTTTGTAACTTTTTTTTCAAAATGATTTTTCTTAAGCGTAAGAAATTGACAGATGTAAAGGAGAGTCAAGAAAACTGCAGGAGAAAACCAGAAATAAAAATAAAGTAATTAATAGTTATTTAAAGAAAGAAAAAATATTTATCGTAAACTAAGAGTAAGAGCAGACGCAAAGACAGAAGCACAGTAAGAAAGATCAGCTGTAATGATGCACATAAGTGAGAAAGAGAAAGAAGATTATGATCATGCGTGCGGCAAATAAAAAAGGCTTCAGGAACACGACGCGTATATATACACATACTAGATGCACCAGAAACTCAGGATTAACGTCCACGAGAAACATTTATACACATACTAGATGCACCAGAAACTCAGGATTAACGTCCACGAGAAACATTTCATAAACGAATCACGAGGAGTTACGACAAATCAGCAACACGAAACAGGAAGCGACGCGACGTAGTAGAAACTGTCATAGCGACAGCATAAGAGCGAGAAGGATAGATAGCACAAACGCATTCAGACTCAACATACAAAAGGAACAGTCTGTACAGTAAATACATATGTGTGTGTGTATATATATATATATATATATATATATATATATATATATATTGAAATATCTAAGTATGCGTATATGTATATATATATATATGCGCATACTTAGATATTTCAACGCCGCGCCATGTAGCTGTACATACACATGTAAAATCGACCAATGAGTAACAGCTATGAGTAGAAATCTTCGATAATCGATGTTTCTACTGCGTGAAGCAACATAGCAACTTCGAATACAGTATAAAAATTTTCTAGAGTGATAGAGATAGAAGATCCGCAACCAAGAGTCGATTAAGCTGTCGATAGCGACTCATAACTAAAGAGATCAAAGTAGAAATTAAGACGCGGCGAGAAATAAGGATAGAAAATAATGAGTACCTAGGTGTGACAGAGATGGACAACAGAGCGAAGAGGAATGTAATTTCCTTCTTATTGAAAGAGATCATTCTGGGATCAGCAGTCGTTGAGTACACTCGAGTAAAGTTGAAACTCATCTTTTGTGTTGAATATTATCGGTGAAGCTAAGGAGTAAAAAGAGAAACGAGAGCAGAGAAGTCGTGGGCTAGATAAAAGGAAAAGGAGAAATAAAGGGAAAGAAAGAAGTCTGCGGTTAGACACCTCCAGAGACGACGACTCTTGGAACCAACATCGTTTTCGTTCTTTCGACCACGCCATTGTCTTCTTCTTCAACCAGCGTCACGTTCTTTTTTTCCTTTTTCGACTACTGAAAGGGAATCTGCAGCAAAGCAACTGTAAATGGAATTCTACCAGCGGGTTAGCAAGTAAGAAATAGTATTTTCTAATTCTGTTGGTTTTCCTCGATACCTTTCTCGGTTCTCCTTAAGAGATATAAATTTGTGTTATTACCTTAATACGATAGAGTTTTTCTCGATTTTGATCGCGAGTAGATTAAAAGTAAAATCAGTGCGGATTAGTGAAAATACGAATAAAGACATTAAAAATAAAAATAAGTGTAAATTCAAAGAGGAAAGAGAAAACCACGTGCGAAGGCGTTCATGCTTAGCGACGCGACGCCATTTTGTGTTATAAATTAAATGAAAAACTCGTTATTATTAAAGTCAATTAAATCTGTTTTTTTTATATTCTGATTGCTAACATTGGTATTACCGAAAATTAGTTAAAGTGAAATAAATAGACGACGCGGCGGCCATTGTGAAATTATGCGAGCGAGATAGATATACGTAGTTGTTAGTAATTAAAATCTAAAGTTCTTATTTATTTTATATAGAGTAGTGCGAGCGATATCAATATTAATTCTTTAAGAATAGATTGAAGTGCGAAGTGTAAGTGTTGGGTTGTGCGACTGCGCGGTAAGGAAATCGAGCGACGCTTAATTTAAGTTACAATTAATTATTCTTTGTACGATGTTAACCTAAAGGTAATTAAAACGATTGCACGTGTAACAGAATTATAAATTCTTGGTCTTCCGCACATGCGCACAGCCTTAGTGTAGTAAAACAATTAGAGCGGCGTTTCCTTCCTTGTTTTTTTTTTGTGATGTGTAAACGAAGTTTTCTTTTGAATTGATAATATAAGAAGTTTAAAATTAAGATTAAATAGAGAGTCAACTGCTTATTTTACCTTTTCCTCTTTTCAGGACAAGAATTATAAGTTGAAGAAAATTAATTACATCATTCATTTTTCTTAAATAATTAGAGTCATTTAGTATCAATAGTTTTTTTTTTCTTTTATATAAATTTAAAATTTAATTGCTTTTATATATTAAAATTTGCTCTTTTTTAACTTCTTATTTAAAAAAAAAAATCATAAATTATATTGAAATTTTCTGGACTACTCTGATCGTTAGAACCAGCCTACAACCTGAGGCAGGCCAATAAGTATTGACCCCCTCTGCAGTTGCTCTACCCAGCTAGCTGAGCAGGGTTGACTGGCGCTCAATTAAAAATAATTATAAATTTTGTAAACCCAGGTAAGTTCGTGGCTTCGGGGATTCACTCGGAGGTCCGGGGAATTTGCCACGTAACAAACTGGCGCCCAACGTGGGGCGATTAAATACAAAATTACGTGAATCGACGCGACGCGATTTTGAGGTTGTTTTCGAAAAATTTTCAAAGTTTGTGATTTTCGCGTAAAGAAAACCAACAGAAGACCTGTGCTCAGTGTTTGACAAATAGTTAGTTTCGTGTATAAATTCATATTTAAAATTGCTGTGTAAATTCATAGAAAAACATAAAATTAAAGTTTTGGGATAGAGTGCAACTAATTAAAGTGGTGAGAGAAATTGCGCATTAAGAACAGGTGTTAGCGCGAGCATTGTTCATAATTGCGAACATATTTATTGAATATTTTTAACATGTATACATATAAAATAAATAGTATTTATCTCTCTTCTGCTCATATATCTAAAGACTCAGATTGTTAAGAGATACTAGATATAGGCGCAATTTGTAAAATTGTAAATCACAAGTGTGAGCACCCATTTTGTCCCCAAAGTTTAATAGTAGAGATAGGGACAACCACTACAAAAAGAAAATTTGGCCACTAAGAGAGTCATTTGAACTTGGAAAACAAAATATTGTAAAAGAGCCACTTGTGAATTCGTCCAAAATTTTGATACCACCTCTTCACATAAAGCTTGGTTTAATGAAACAATTTGTCAAGGCATTAGACCAAGATGGGGAATGCTACGAATATTTGAGCCAAGTATTTCACCACAAAACAGATGGTAAACTAAGCGCAGGTATTTTTGATAGACCTGAAATTCGTACTCTATTTAGAGATGAAAACTTTGAAAGAACTATGAAAGATGATGAGAAAGCAGCATGGTCTAGTTTAAAAGATGTATCAACAAAATGTTTGGGTAGCACTAAAGACGTAAATTACAAAACTATTGTAAAAAAAATGGTACGCAACTTTGAAAAACTGGGCTGCCTAATGAACTTGAAGCTTCATTTCCTTGATTCACATATTGATGAATTTCCTGAGAACAACGTGAAGAGCAAGGAGAAAGGTTTCACCAAGACTTGAAGGAATTTGAACGCAGATTTCAAGGACGATGGGGTATAAATATGTTGGCAGATTACTGCTGGATGATGAAGAGAGAAACATCTTCAAAAAAAAGGTCAAAAGCGTGTCAGAAATCCTTTACGCCGGTCATTTGACGAGAAACGTGTGCGTAAGCGTAAAACACTTTAAAACTTTATTTAAAATATTTTTTTGGAAGACAAATAAAAATAGATATCGCCAATATCTAGTATCCAACATCTCACTATCGAAGTTGCGAAGTATTAGCGAAAATTCTACAAACTCAATTGATTAACCCATTAAAACTCTAAGTCACTTCTTAAAAGAAGCTAAAAATATTATAATGGAATTCATGATTATCGCTATACATAAGTTCTAAGTCTTATTTTATGATCAAGAGTCGAAAAAGGTTCTAGTTTTGTGATTTATGTAGTGGAAAACCTCCAGAACAGTATCCAAAACATCGATTTTTTGAAAAAAATATCAATTTATCACGTTTATTGTCCACTTACGCCGACTAGGAGTTATTTTTTGAAAAAAATGACTTAAAATTCGTGATCAGCGACCTCAAAAACTCCCAGTTAAGTATTTTCAATGTTTATAAATCGGTTTAAAATCGTAAAACTTGATTTTAATGTCATTTTAATCCAATTTGAAGCAATTTTCACTTTTCGCGATTTTCTGCCTTTTCATCGCCGTATGGTGGGTTAAAATTTCTGTAAAAAAAGAATTCAAAACATGGTTTCTGATGTATTTTTTCCTGTAGTATTCGATTCTGAAGTCAAAAAATTAAAATTTTTCTTCATTTTTCTTTATTTATAAAAAACCATGAAAAAACCGTAAAAAATGAGGTTTTTCGAGCAAAATCCCATAAAAAAGTAGCTGGACCCTACTTTTTTATTGCATATTCGGAAAATACATAAGAATATATAGGTCTGGTCAATTGCACAGACACTTTTGTTTTTTTTGTGGGCCTGTGTTAGTTATACTAATAAAGTGTAATTATTTAATGCTTTTATTTTATTGTTAGGTTTAAAGATGAAGATCAATCCTTTCAATGTAGTGAATTTATTATGAGTGTTTTTTTAAACTTTGCTAATACAAAATAGCGAGACGAATTTTAAAGAAGTTGAGTTATCAGAAAAATTGAAACGAATACTAAACGATGCAACAAATGAATTTTATTTCATTGACATGGTTGATGAAGAAACTCTGGATTTCCAGAAAGATTTTAAGGATTGTGATGTATTTGAGGATGGAGGACTTTGTACCAACGAATCAGTATACGCGTGATACTGAAGACGTTGATTTTGATTACAAACAAAAAGCTGTAGAATATTAAAGAAGCAGGGAAAAAGGAAAATTAAAAATTGAAACAGTGCAAAAAAGATTCAGGAAAGTCTCGTCAAATAGTCAACTCAAACGTTGGGCTCAAACTATTAATAAACGTGGTATGTATAGAGGAAAATTGCATAAATCTGTCAATATACACTAGATAATTCTAAAGCTGCTGTTGAAGGTGGTTTTATAATTCACGATCGCGATTTACGTAGATGGGCGTTACAAGCTCAAAAATAAATTAGATATGAAGATAACAGATTTGAAGCTTCTAAAAATTTGTTAACGAAATTTAAAAAGGCTTACAGAATAGTGCCTAGAAAAATAACTAAATTTATTACTTGAAAAACATTATAAAATAATTTAGAGCTTCAAACAAAAACTGAAATGTTCGTTGCTGACTTGAAATCTTGCATGTCATCAATTGGGATCAGAAATATATATAATTTGGATCAGAGTGGCTTCCAATTGGAAATGCATTCTAGAAAAACATGAGCAGTTGAAGAAGCAAAACAAATGCAATGCCCAGTACAGTCAACTTCATTAACAACTGATAGCTACCCGATTCAATCACTCATATCAGCTACTGGACCATTTCTCTCACCACTTTTTCTTGTTTTCAAGAAATCATCGGGTCGTTTCGGTCCTGTTGTAGAACGAACCTTATTTAGACCAGAAAACGCACGTAGAAGCATCAAAATCGAAAAAATTAACTACAGGTGAGTCATTTTTCGTTTATTATAATGCAATTGCAAAGAAAAAAATTGATAGACCTATATATACTATAGTATATATACCATCCCCTTTCAGCATTTCAAAACCATATTCCAGAAATATTTCGTGATAGATCTGAAACTCTGAATCTTTCATCGAAATTTTCCAAAAATCTTTCATAAACATTACATGAAAGATAAGAGATTACCCAAACCTTCTATTAAAACATTCTTGAAATCTTCCAAGAATATTTTATGGGATATTTCAATGTAAAAAGGACCAAGGACGTACGAATATTACAGGAATATTTCATGGAAGATTCTTAAAAAATTTAAATTATTTGTGCCAATATTCCAGTAAGCTTCGATGCTATGTGGGAGGTGATCAAAATATGCTAATTGAATAGTGTGAAAATTTATCATGTGTTACATGCTAAAAATTTTAAGAAAATGTGTAGTAATATTTAATGTAGCATAACTTCTGAACCACAAAAATTTTTCTAATACAAGAAGGTTTCAAGTAACGCGTTTAACTTGTATTTTTTCATCTTTCATGCACTTTTTTTGTAAGAGTTTTAGTTTTTTGGTTATTAAAGTTCTTATAAGCATTTCTAATCTTTATCTCCGGGCTTATTGAAGGAAAAGAAACAACACAGATTCATTCTTTTTATCAAAGAATCATAACCTGCAGTATCAGCCAAATCTGTTTCCTAGAGGTGTTGAGACCTCTCCTTATTAGTTGTGCAAGTTTCAAATTACTACTTAAAGAATATATTAACGTATGACATTGATGTAAATATTTACATTCTTTGAATACTATGTATTGCGACGGGTATTTATACTCGCGCAGTTTGAATCTCCCGCCTAGCAGCCAAGCTATTAGGGAACAGCAGTTCCAAGCTCAGCTGCTAGGTGGCAACCCCGAGCGTCGTTGCACGCAATGAGGAAAATGAGGCTCAGGTACATAAGGAGCCAAGAAGCTAACCAAGAGAAGCAGTGTAGACTATAGTCTCCCCTTTTTTTACCTAAGTGAGCACACAAGGCTAAGAGAGAGTGAGACAGATCGTAGCTGGCTGTCTTGACTTGTGGAGCACCACTGCTAAATACAGAGCTTCTCTTTCTTGCACATGAGGGTAGACCAAGTGAGCACACAGGTCTACACTACAGTGCATATGCGGGAAGTATGGAGGTACGTCAAGTGAGCACACAGGCGTAAATCTATGCTACCTACGAGCATACACTTTCAGCCTTTTACCACCGCAATCCTGACCGTTGCGTCGTTGAATTCAAGGGTGAAGTCCACCCAAAATTTGATATTTTATTTCACATTTTGCAAATTAGCTTAATTAAGGATGTAGTCCATCCATAGCTTTTCGCGTCCGCGTGTAAGTAAATCAAAGAATAAATTAAGGGTGCCGTCCACCTATTATGTTTTATGTTAATGAAAGGACTCTGTCCGACCGTCATTATAGACTTTAGAGTAATTTAAGAGTGTCAAACACCTATTGTCTTTACATTAACTAAGGGCTCCGTCTGTCTGCGCCCATAGAGACTAGTAACTGAGATAATTAAGGGTGCTACCCACCCATTACTGCCGTATCATTAGCTATTGCGATATTAGGTGCCGTTCACTTATTAGTACTATAATTATTGAGTCATTAATTTCTTGTTTCTTTTTGTTTGCACATTGTTGCGGGTAAAAGCCAACGGTGCATATTAGACTGTCCAGGTCGTTATAATCAAACAAATCTCTTAGTTAAAGATAGACTAATATTTATTTTTCCTTTTAAAGAATCATTAATTGATATAAATTATTCTTTTATCAAATAGCCGTCAAGTGGCCGAGATTAATAAAAATCTAATTACTTTTTGTAAATTATATTTTTATTTAAGGTTAGGTTAGATTACTTGTATTTTATAGAACAGTAGGGTTAGTTTTGATTAACAAATCATTATTATTTTATTATTGTAATTGTCGTTGTAAATGAGTTTATTGAATACAATAAAGCCAAGGTACTCCTTAGCATCATCGAACGTTTTCAACTCGGTGACTTTCCTTCATCTTCCACCGTCCATCCCTCCAACTCCTGCCGATCTTATCCTGGTAATCCCTGAAGCGAACAGCAACAAGAGATTACACGTATTTTCCTCTCCTGAAAAGGAAAAACGTTACAGTAACTAATCGTAAATAGCTATAGAACTATTTTTCGACATTAATTTTAACTAGCTTAATTTATCTCGCTTCTAACGTCGCTCGGTTAAATTTTCATATATTATATTATTATGTATAAATTAGCCAATTTTAAAATAAAAAAGAATTAAACTTATGAATTTTGATATTGAAGTTTCGTACCAAATTAAAATTTTTTATTTCTATAAAAAAGGATTAATTAAAGTTACAATTATTTTACTAGATTGCATTTAAATCAATGAAAAAATATCATAGGAATTCATTCTTTTCGATCACATGTTTCAATCACGAACCATGAAATAATCGAAAACAGTATTTAACTTTTTATAGAACTAAAAACTGCACAAAGAAAGGAAAGTACTGTTGAAATAGGTGCTAAATCTAGTATATTTAATTTATGTACTAAGGTATTTAAAATAAAAGTGAAGATATAATTTTAATTAGTACATAGCTTGAATTTTAGGGACTAATGTTAGTACCATTATATTATTAAGCAAGAGCATAAATTTTCGATACTTAGTGTCTTTTTTTTCTCAATAGTAAAACTGACGTTTCACCCACTCGATTCAAGGACAATATTTTCCAGAAAATGTAATTATTATTCTCTTTTGGTGCGGCTTTTTCTGTTACTAAAATTAGAAATTGATAAATATAGAATTATTAATAGATATATAACACTTTTAAATTACTAATAATTAATTTTCTTATTTGTGATATTTAAGGAATAGAACGATCCATGTTTATCTGCCATACTTCGTTTTAAAATAGTTAGCTTTTGAGTTTAGAATTAATTATTAGTAATTCAAAATTGTTATATATTATATGATTTACATTATATTTATCAACTGTTGAATATTGTTTTACAATTTAATGGTTTTTACGTTATTGAGTATTAATTATATTGAAGTTTTATACTTGATAGCGCCGCAGTGCGTATTATATAGGTAATATGTTAGTATAAGATAATTAAGTTCCGTAATACAGACAAATTCGGTACTATACCAAATAATTTTGTTGTTTTTTTGACTACTGACTCAAGTTAGTACATTTTTTAAAGGTATTTTCCTTTCTCTGTGTGCGCATGTGCAAATTCAAGATTAAGGTTGGAATTTGATAATCTTCAGTATTTACAAGATTGAGATTCGTCTATAAGGTTCGAATTCATAAACGTGATTTCAGTATTGAGTTAAACTTGGAACTCGAGTATCTTTACTTAAGTATCAGCAGTTATTTTTTTGGGTGGGATATAGAGTTGAAAAAAAGTGAAAAATAGGTGTGAAATGAGTAGAAAATGGGTGTCATTAAATAAAAGGGTGGAAAATAAGAATTCTATGGGTAAGATATGGAGGGTCAACGACTAAATTTTTTTAAAAACTATATTATATAGAAAGATCTATATCTCTTAATATTATAAAAAGTTTTCGCCACCGTTATCGACGCTGCCGTCGTGTATAACAATCAATCGTGGCCCCTGTTAGCTATAATATAGCTAAAATTTAGCTGAAATTTAGTTAAAATAGAAGCTACAAGTTAGCTAAAAGTTGGCTAAAAAATAGCTAAAAATTGTATGAAAGTTAGCTAAAAGTTAGTTAAAACTAAGCAGAAGTGTGATAAATTTACCTGAAAATTAACTGAATTTATTCATTAAGTCAGTTTAGTTATACAAAATTCAGATAAAAATTAACGATACGTCAGTCAAAAATTAGCTGATTAAGTTAAATTTAGCTGCATTTAGAGATGCGCTGTCAACAAAAAAGGTTTTCTTTTGTCTAGAAGCTAGTCAAGTGTAGACTCTAAATATTATATCATAATTAAAGTTCATACTTTAAAGGGAAGAGAAATTTAAGAAGGGTAGCTGAAGATAGAGGGGGTAGCAGAAAAATGAAGAAAGAAAGAATAGAGAGTGAAAAAAGATAATAAAACAAAATATAGTGAAATATAGATGAAGAGAGAAATACATATACTAAAGCCCACATAAGACCCAAGAATGAGGCCCAAAAAAGTGCTTGTATATGATAACTACTTATTATAAAGGACTCAATAGAAATTGCTATTTTTATTACGAAAAAATGCGCAGATCTGTAGAAACCAAGAGCTGTAGAAAAAGGTAGTTTCGCTTTAATATTTAATAACCACTAATTATACAGGAACTAATATAAAAAAAAAATCTTACTACATGAATAATTACACATACCCTCAGAGCTTATATACTATAGAGAAAGCATGCCCTGTTAAAAATTGGTGGCAAATTTTGGTAGAAAGAAAGAAAATATTAACTTTGATCCTATCTCTCTCGCGTAAAGCTCCCGTAAGCGCTGCACCAGAGAGACAGTATTTACGTATTCATTTTCTTCATCTCTCACATGATCGTTAAAATAGCCACCAATTTACCATATAACATGCTGCCTCCACGTATATACAGGGTGGACCATTTTAATCGCCCCACCCAAATTTCTCGAAATCTAAGCTGGCTACAAAAAAACTATTCAGACAAAACTTGAAGGGGACAAAAGGGGCCATCTTTTGGTAGAGTAAGTTTTGACATTGAACTTCATTTTCAAGGTTATTTGAAGGTCAGAGTGTTTTTTTTAAATGGGAACACCTATTTTTAACGCCGGGTTCAGAAAGAGCGGGAAATTTCACGTCTAAAATGATAGTTTATACATTTTTAAAATGACCTTGAAACGGTCAAATAAAGGTTGAACATTGAAAATTTGTCCAAAACTTGTTTTTTCGAATTTTTGTAGGCTCACTAATGATACAAATTACTCGCGACTAAGGTGGTCACGTAACTTTGACCTTGTGGAGTCAATTTTCAAAGTCATTTGAAGGTCAGAGTTTTTTTAAATGAGAACTGCTTTGTTAATCCTGAAATTGTATCCAGCTGAAAAAATCAGTACTTGAATTGATACTTGAAAATGACTGTTGCGACCTTGACAAGGTCAATTCAAGGTCTAATGTTCACAAACTGTTTTTTTTTTCTTTTTTTTCGAATATTGCTGGAAATACCAGTCGTCGTTGAGCAAAAACAAAATAAATAAAAATAAAAATGAAAAATAAAAATCTTACTTAATTTTAGCGAAAAAAGAGAAGAATTTAAACTGTCTGAATTGTAATTTTTAATTACAAAACCAAACTAAATATTTGGTTATTCAAAAAGTCATAAGAAAGTTAATTAATGAGGCAGTTTTTGTCATTTTTTTATTTCTTGAAAGAAACCTTTGAGATTTTGTTTATTCATTATCAATCAATAATAGTTTTATAAAGCTGATGGATCAAATAGTAAAGTTAAATTAATAATTCGTACAGTTCATTAATTTTTTAAATTTTCTCTTCTCATAAGTTTTGAAGGTTGTAATCGACATTTTATTATCTGCATTTTATAAAAGTCGTAACACGTTTTTGATCCACAATCAGCACAGAATAAATTTATTAGCAAACACTATTTACTGTTTTAAAAACTGTTACTTTATTAATACTACCACTTAAATTGTCCAAACTTCGGTGACCCTTGAAACCTTTAATAAAAGTGAAAGTAAAAATCTTTAAAAATGACTGATTAACCCAATGAAATTGTGGATATGATCATGGTTTTAGGGGAAAGTCATCATAATTACCGAGCAAGACTTTACGCTGCACGCTTTCCTGACCGACGACACCCAGATCATAGAGAAATAAGTCGCTTGACTCAAAGAGCTCGTGAAGGTCATATGGTTCGCCCACGCAGGCAATACACATATGATGAGAACGATCCCAATGTTGTTACAGTTCTCGCGGTCATTTATCTTGATCCTCATACCAGTTCTCGCCGAGTTGAAAAAGAAATCGGCATATCAAAATCAACTTTTTTGAGAATTCTTAAATCCCTTAAGTATCGTGATTACCACATTACGTTGGTTCAAGAGTTACAAGATAATCATTTTCAACAGCGAATTGAGTTTTGCCAATGGGCTTTAGGTATGATAGAGAATGATCCAGATTTTTTTAGATATGTCCTTTTTTTCCGATGAGGCTAAATTTCAGAGTGACGGAGAACTCAATAGGCATAATTTTCATTATTGGTCAGATATCAATCCTTATTGGTACAGAACGGTCAATCATCAAAGGCGTTGGAGCATTATGGTATGGTGTTTTTTGGTATTTTTTCGAGGAAAATGTTGATAGGGATTCCTATTTATATGTGATAAGAGATCAGTTTCATGAAATGATGGAAGATGTTGATCTAGAAACGCGTCAAAGAATGTGGTTCCAGCACGATGGTGCACCAGCACATTTCGCTGTAATCGTACGAAATTTTTTAGATTAACATTATAATGGTAGATGGATTGGACGAGGGGGTCCAGTTGACTGACCTGCTTGCTCACCCGACCTCACATCTCCAGACTTTTATTTATGGGGGTTTTTAAAAAATGTTATTTTTCGAGAACGGCTCACAACTAGAGCAGACTTGCAAGATCGCATTCGTCGAACATGCGCAGCTATATCAAGAAAGACATTGCTCAACAGCGTTCGCCATTTCCAAAGGCGTTTGAATTCATGCCTTGAAGCTGATGGACGCCAATTTGAACATTTGCTTTGACGTCAATTAGAATAATATTTTAAATAGTAAGAGGCAAGGGGACAGACGTTAATCAAGCACCCCAATCGTGAGAGGCAGGGGGACTCACGTTAATCAAGCACCCCAATCGTGAGAGGCAAGGGGACTCACGTTAATCAAGCACCCCAAAAGAAACAGAACTTACTACGTCCTCGTCGTTGTTTCTGGGTAACGCTAAAAGTAAGATTAAAAACAAAAGCACAATATTTTATTTAATTAAACTGCTTCAAAATGACTTTCATATTTGTTATTTCGGTCAAAATGATCAGTCATGGGCCCCTAATCAAATTTAACAATAAAATATTCGAAAAAAATAATTTGTGGACAAATTTTCAACATTAGACCTTGAATTGACCTTGTCAAGGTCACAACAGTCAATTTCAAGTATCAATTCAAGTATTGATTTTTTCGGCTGGATACGATTTCAGGATTAACGAAGCGGTTCTCATTTAAAAAAAACTCTGACCTTCAAATGACCTTAAAAATTGACTCCCCAAGATCAAAGTTACGTGACCACCTTAGTCGCGAGTAATTTGTATCATTAGTAAGCTAACAAAAATTAAAAAAAAACAGGTTTTGGACAAATTTTCAATGTTTAACCTTCATTTGACCGTTTCAAGGTCATTTTAAAAATGTATAAACTATCATTTTAGACGTGAAATTTCCCGCTCTTTCTGAACCCGGCGTTAAAAATAGGTGTTTCCATTTTAAAAAAACACTCTGACCTTCAAATAACCTTGAAAATGAAGTTCAAGGTCAAAACTAACTTAACCAAAAGATGGCTCTCTTTGTCCCCTTTAACTTTTGTCTGAATAGTTTTTTTGTAGCCAGCTTAGATTTCGGGAAATTCGGGTAGGGCGATTAAAATGGTCCGCCCTGTATACTCGTAGCACACACTTGAAAAATGCACGAATCTGAAGAACCAAAGATTCGTAGAAAAAGGTGGTAAATATTTTAATTACGATAATACTTAAAATTCACTAGAAAGTATATTAACTTTAGAATATTAAATTTAAATATACATTGTTGTATACGTAAACAAATATTAAAGAAAAGCTTAAGTTTATTACACATACAATATAAGGCTAAGTTTAAATATGTTATGTAGTCCTGTTCGATTACACGCATATAATTCACTTCACTGATTTTCAATAAAGAGAAAATATGTGTAGTTCAATGATTGAAATGAAAGTAGCAAAAACGACAACAACAAATAAATTTTGAGCATAGATTTACTTGATACTAAAAATCAGTAAAACTAAATAATATAAAGTAATTGAATAGAACCAGGCACTTAAAAAAAATAGAAAACTTAAGCTTTACTTCTCAAAATATTTCACATTAAATAGTATATTTTTCACCTAGGGAAAAAAAGTAAAGAATGTCCTGAATCGTATGTAAATTGTAAGGCATGATTTACAAAAGTCGAAAATTGAGCTTGACTTCAAAGGTAACCGTGAGTATCTCGTATTATTTCGAACTTGAGATTGGATATTGAATTCAGTAGACATTGGACAACAAAATTTTAAAACGTGTAACGTATAATATCATTGAAGAACGGCTCTTATGTTTAGATTCTTGAATTTAATATGTGACTATTATTTTGAACAATAAAATTGAAAATAAACCTTCCCAATAAGCACACATCTGGAAAAAAGAATTCTTTAAGAATTCACGAATGTCCGCTCTGAAGTTAATAAAATATATTAATAAAGTATTCATAAAATATTCACAAAGTATTCTTCCACAAAATTTAAATAAAAAATAACTCTTCAACGTATCTTTATAAATATTTTAAAAGGGTTAAGAAAGTATTCATAAAGAATTCTTTTTTGAAAAAGTAATCATAATCCAAAGTATTAATAAAGTAGTCAAAAAGTTTACTTTTGAAACACTGATTTCCTAGTAACTTAGTCACTTTCAAAAATCAAAAGATGTAATGGATATTTTATCGCTTTTCAGATTGTTTTAAAATCATTTTTAATTTTGATTTTCATGAAATTCAAAATTGAAAACTTGAAATTCCTGATAATTTTATAAATTGTAAAAATTCAATTTAATTAATCATTCAATAATTTAAATATTTTTTATCTATTTTAAACGAAAAAATTGTTAACATTTTATGAAACAAAATATATAAATATTTTAAGCGTGTTTTAAATAAATTCTCATTTTGAGAATTTAAACAAATATCTAAATCTAAACATTCTTCAATTTAAATTAAATCAACCATGACTTCACAAAAAATTTCTTATATTAAATTAAGGTATCTCTTGAATATTTAATAAATTTTTACTTAAATTATTCAAATAAAAATGTAGTTTGGCTAATATTATTAACCATAAATAATTAATTAACAAATTTACTAACATTGCTTATGCTTATACCAATGAACATGTATAAGTTTCGAGAATTTATTAACAGATGAGTTGGTAGCCAAGTAGGCTAAGTCATGGGCAACAGTTTTTTTTATTTTGTTTGACATCCTCAAGAACCGTGGTTCGAATCTCGAACAAATAATTTTTTTTTTTTTTTTTAAATTTAATAGCTTATTTTTAATCAATTATAACATTTTTTGTTTTTCATAATCATGTAAAATAGAAGGATTATTTATAATTTGATGATTAAAAAAAGTATTTTGAGAATGTGATTTAATCAAAAGAATTGTTTAAGAATACTTTGTGAATACTTTAAAAACTAAAGTGGTCAGACATTCGCGAATAAACAAAGCAATCATTAAGAACTCTTTATTGATACTTCCGTTTACGAAAGTATACATAAAGAATTCTTTTTTAATTCTCTCTTTGACACCGTTTGCTTGTTGGGTTTTTACGTGAAACATACTTAAAAACAAATTTTGTGTTTATTTCTAATTATATCTTTACATATGTATTTCATACATACGAAATACTGAATATAAATACACGATTATAAGATTAAAATAAAATATTTTGGTTATTTTAAAATTCGAATATTTCAAAACAATAAATCGACTATTTGCAATTAAACAACAATTTTATTTGCATGAAATGTGAATTCCTAATGAAATATAAATATTACGAAGTGTATCACAAGTAAGGTCATATTATATTCAATTTTATATTTCTTTTTTTTTTATTTTCATATCATTGATATTATAATTTATGAATGAATCTTTAATATTAACGAAAAATTATGAAAACACGAAGAAAAATTATTAAGTATTAAAATACAAATGAAAATGTCAATCTAATAACATTTTCATCAAAATAAATTTCAACGCTATGATTCTTAAAATAAAAATTTTTATTCAACATCATCCATTGTAATTATTATTTGTGTAATATATATGTAAGAATAATATATATTTTATGAATAATCATTTTATTTGATGAGCAATTAAATAAATTTATATATTTATAATTGTATAACATAATTAATTCAATCAAAGTTTCATTCACGTATCATTCAGAGAATAAAGTACTCAAGTTAATTTTATAAAAATACATTAGTAATTAAAAATTTATTTTAAACAATTCTTCATAAACAGCAATCATGTAACCTTAATAACATATTCATATGTACATGTGTTCTTATTCATATGTATTGTCTTTTATGTAGAAATTGTTAAGAATTGAATGTATTAATAATAATTTTACTAAAGAAATGATATTTTTATTAAGAGAAATATCTTAATTTTTAGAATATATTTAATGACCTCATTTGAAAAATTATTACAACATAATATAAAAATATTTTTTTAGTACCTTTTTAACATACGTTTCATTAAATACAATCTCAAAAAGTAATTTTTTTAATATTAAATTATTTTTAATAGTCAATTATAAAGATAGGAAAATATATGAAATATGGATAAATTTTCCTGATTATATCTATAATTATAAATTCAGATTTATGATCTGTCTAGATGGAAGTACAATTTCCCATAAAACAGTAAACATTTCAAAGAAAATTTACTTATGATTTGCAAGACATTTATCACGAATTTAATATTATTTTATGCTATAAATAAAAAGTTTACATAATTATCATAATTAATAACTTATAAATTATTGTATTATTTTATAAAATACAATTTCAACTTAAATAATCGGCTTTATGTTAAAACTTAATTTTAATAGTATTCAATTCCACGAGTTAATATATATTGAATATATATATATGATTATTTTTAAATATATATATATATAATTATTAACATAAATATCTATTGAATATAAAACTTTGATCCACGAATAATTTTTAAAAATCTCAACTCATATTTTAAATTCTTTTGAGTAGTCGAAAACTTGATTTTCTTAATTTTGGTACTTGCCACAAACTTTCTCAGCCAATTTTCAACCAATTGACCTCAAAATTTCCAGAGATCTTCAGTTTATGTATCTTCACAAAATCACAGATCTGGTTTTTAAAAGTAAAGAGAATTTGAAAGTTTAGTTTGAAAAGTTGATAAAAATACGTATTTATGTGAATTTTATATAAGTTATTTAATTCAACATTTACTCCAACTTATAAAAATTCCAGAATCATTATTTTGTGAAGATATACATACTCAAGATCTCTGGAAATTTTGAAGTTAATTAGTTGAGAATTGGCTGAAAAAGTCTGAGGCAAGTACCAAAATTATCAAAAATCTAGTTTTTGACAATTTAAACTAATTTAAAATATTGGATAAGGTTTTTTAAAATTATTAATGGATCAAAGTCTTATATTTAATATTTAAGGTCAAAAGAAGTTATATTATATTTAAGGTGAAAAAAAGTTTTATTAATTAATATCATCAGAAAAAAAAATTATGACTACATTTAAATTTTTTTTTCAGGCTGAAACTCAGTCCTGATACCTTAAACAGTTTTCAAATGTAAATACTGTAAATAACTATCTATGAATTACTATAAATGATTGTAAATAATGCAATTATTAGAAATAACGAAAAATAATAATATTCTATTAATAATGTTCTATTTACAACAAAACTTTCTGAATTATTAAAAACACACACACTCACGCACGCATGTACGCACGCACGCACACACACGCGCGCGCGCGCACACACACACACACACACACACACACACACACACTCACACTCACACGCATATACATACACACACACATATATAGATATAAAATTCTGTATTTGGAATAGTAATAAAATAAATGTTTTTGACACAGTGTGCGTAAAATTGCATATAATGAAACGCATTATATGCAATTTTACGCACACTGTGAAACGCATTATATGCAATTTTACGCACACATCATTCTTGATGTGCAATTTTATGCACTCTGTGTCGAAATAGTATATTATTGACCAAGGATGCATATTGATCATTCTCGGCGAGTGCGAACTTTTGGGGCCGAGCGTAGCGAGGCCTCGAAAGTTGCACGAGCTAGAATGATCAATATGCATCCATGGTCTAATATACTATTTTTTTGTCCCGAGACCGAGACGTTTAAAGTTTTTCCGTAGGACGCAAAATGAATTTTTGTGTCCTGTATATGGAGCACAAAATAGTTTATTCTTGTCCTAGGTCGCAAAAGAAAGATGTGTATATCCAATGTCTTATTTTAATAAAAGTTCGCAGGAAAATGTTCTCGACGTCGCGATTCTTGGAATTGAACTTAATGAACTGCTCGCTTTCCTTAATATCGTTATCCTTTTCTCACATATACTATACTGGGTATACGTTAACGAATAACTTAGACTCAATATATGTGTATTATGAAAGAAAAGGAAAGAGCGAGAAAAAGACATAGTTACCAGTTTCGCGTGTTAAAATTTTTTTCTTTTTTAAATATTTTTGAATTATAATTTTTATAGTTTAGCTTTGTTTTATTTTTGTTTAATTTTAATATTATATTTTAACAATTGTTAGTTGTTTTTATAATCGATTTTTTTTTATTCTATTTTTTTAATACTTTTTCTTTCTTTTCTTAAATATTTTTTAGTTATAATATTTATAGTTTAGCTTTATTTTATATTTTATTGTATTTTTGTTTAATTTTAATTTAATATTTTAACAATTATTAGTGGTTTTTATAATCGAATTTTTTTTATTATATTTTTTTATTGTGTTTTAAGAATTATTAGTTATTTATTATTTATAATTGAATTTTTTATTAAATATATAATAAAAAAAATTCATATTATACATATAAAATTCTTTTATATTTTAAGAATTATGAATTATTTTTTTTATAGGCGGGGGGCTCCGCCCCAGCTTCCGCTTAGCGGCCTTTGGACAAAAAAAAGTATATGCAGTCACGACCACAAACATATCATTCTTGCTCGTGCAGCTGGAGCGGCCTCGCTTTCGCTCGGCCCCTCAGCATGCACTCGCCAAGAATGATACGTTTTGCGGCCTTGACGCATAATATACTATCTGTTACTAGTGGGTTGCATTATAAATATTCGTGCGATTGCTATGACACTCAGGCCGGCTTGGCCGACCCTCGTGCATGTCAACCACACGAATATTTATAATTTGATGTACTAGTATCAAAAAGTACTATTGTTAAATTGCCTTTAAAAATTATATTATATAAATATGTATTTAATTATTCAGAAAGGTTTGTTGTAAATAGAACAGGAATATTATTATTTTCAGTTACTTAGAATAATTGCATTATTTACATTTATTTATAATTATTCATAAATATTTACGGTATTTACATTTAAAAACTGGTGAAGTTATCAGGATGGATTTTAGGCCAGATAAAAGATTCAAATGTAGTCATCATTTTTTTTCTAATAATAGTAATTAATAAAAATTCTTTTTACCTTAAATATAGAATAAATATAAGACTTTGATCCATTAATAATTTTGAAAAACCTTATCTGATGTTTTTTTGTATATATTATATATATATGATTGCCGAAAATAACCATTTTCAAATCGTTATATCATTTTCACAAATTTTATTATAATTTTTTATCTCATTACAATTAATTCAAAGCTTTTTTTATAATTCCTTATATTTTTCAGCTTTTGAAAGTAAAAATACACTGAATCAAATTAGTCAATATAAAAGCAATCCTATTGTGTTAGTCTAAAAGTTCTTTTGGAATAAATAAAAATTTTTAAAAGATTATCAATTTTCAATAATGGGTTTGACTGAGAAAGATAAATTGATTTTTAAAGGACAATAATTGTATAGTGGAATTGCTTACATGTTCACTGATATTTATAAATTAGGATTCAATAATATTTTGAATCGGTGCCCCTTATTATTTAAACCACTTGACCAATTCAAATACCGCAATATATTAATTTAGTACCGACTGATAAAGACGTATTTTCGTCCCGAAATTTTGAAAAAGGTCACTGGATTTGTATGTATCA
The DNA here is from genome assembly GCA_017163975.1 of Anastatus disparis. Taxonomy (NCBI): domain Eukaryota; kingdom Metazoa; phylum Arthropoda; class Insecta; order Hymenoptera; family Eupelmidae; genus Anastatus; species Anastatus disparis. The sequence goes on along the minus strand of JAFFSR010000272.1, from coordinate 1,651,065 downwards.
TAATAATAAAATAACTCATATATATGACAGTATAAATCTTAAATATCTACAAGATGAGCATAAGATTTATATAAACAGATTATTTCCAAACAAATCAGAATTGAGCACAGTTTTCAAAACAGTACAATCGCAAACAAATAATTATGATTGCGGCCTTTTTGCAATTGCTTTTGCTGTTTCAATACTTTATATTTATGTCCATTATTTTAAGATATGATATTTCTCAAATGCGATTACATTTATTAGGAATTTTTGAAACGCAACAAATCAGAATGTTTCCACTTTTACATAATTATAATATTACAAATATTAATTACGATAATCCATCTGACATGACAAGAGGTTTTTATCATAAACCATGTTTCAATAAAATACCATTGAATTTAGATATCGCCCGATGCTCCTGAGGAAGTTTAAATACAAATTCAATGTAACTTCAAAATTCCATCTGAGAATGATTCGTAGGCCTCTTACATAATTCAGGCATCACTTTTAAAATCATTTTACATGATCGATTTGGAGTAAAATAGGTAAAAATGAAAAAAAATTCAAAACCAAACCATTTTGTTTTATTTATAAAACAAATGCTCAAAAATGTTCGGAACGTTAGTGAATTGTAAAAATATAATAAAATTAAAGAATATCTGCCTTATGTTATGCAGCTATTTAGCTCAAGTATTTATTAAAATTAATGTCGAAAAGTAGTTCTATAGCTATTCACGTATAGATATATAGTATGCAGAGAATGTAAATATTTATATCGATGACATCTGTGAATATACACTTTAAGTAGTAATTTGAAACTTGCATAACTAATGAAGAGAGGTCTCCACACCTCTAGAAACCGATTTAGCTAATACTGTAAGTTATAATTCTTTGATGAAAAGAATGAATCCATGTTGTTTCTTTCCCTATAATAAGCCCAGCGACAAAGATTAGGTTGTTTCTTTCGAAAATATAATAACAAGAAGTGCTTATAAGAACTTTATTAACCAAAAAACTAAAACCCTTACAAAAAAGTGCATGAAAGATAAAAAAGTACAAGTTGAACACTTTACTTTGAACCTTATTGTGTTAGAAAAGTTTTTGTGGTTTGGAAATTACGTTGAATTAAATACTATTACATATTTTCTCAATATTTTTAGCATGTAACACATAATAAATTTTCACACTATTTAATTAGCATATTTTAATCACCTCGTACACAGCACGGAAGATTTAAAATATTTCAGGAATCTTCCATTGAATATTTCTGTAATATTCGTTGATTTATCTTATATCGGAATATTCTACGGAATATTGTTGGAAGACTCAAAAAATATTTCATTGGAAGATTTGGGTCATCTCAAATTTTTCATTGAAACATTTCAGAAATCTTGCAGGAATATTTCATAAAATATTTCGTTAGAACATTCATGGAAGATTTTCAAAATATTGAAACGGAAGATTCGAAACATTTCATAAACCTTTTATGCAATACATATGTAAGATTTTAGAAAACTTTCACGAAATATTCCATAAAATATTTCTAGACGATTTCAGAAATCCATTCTAAAATATTCCATGAAATATTCATGGAAGATTCGTAGAATATTGGCACGGAAGATTAGGAATATTTCATAAATCTTCTATGAAATATTTCTCTAATATTCGTATGTCCTTGATTCTTCTTACATTGAAATATTCCATGAAATATTATTGAAAGATATTAAAAATATTTCAATGGAAAGTTTGGGTAATCTTACATCTTTCATGAAATATTCCTGGAAGATTTTTTGAAGATTTCGATGCAAGATTTAGGGTTTTAGATCTACTACAAAGTATTTCTGGAATATTTCATGAAAGGTTTAGGAATGCTGAGAGGGGGTAGCAAATTATATAATAACACATTATACTCATATATCAATACATATACGTATACATAAACATTGACATGAAGTAATAAAATCGCATTTACATAATCGCTTCGACTGTACGCAACAAAGCGCCGAACCTTTCGCTTATATAGTGAGTAAGGTATTGTCCGACCACTTGGGGGTAAAACTCCCATTGAACGAACATTCCCCTATTGGCTCCACTGGAAATCTCCCGTAATATTTTTTAATCTTTCCATAAAATATTTTGTGAAATATTACTGGAAGATTTATGTAATATTCCGCTGTACGATTTTGAAGTTTTTCGCAATTCTCTAGTGAAATATTTATGGAATCTTCCTAACATCTTTCATGAAATATTTCACTGGAAGATTACTTAAATCTTTCTGTGAAATATTCTGTGAAATATTTTTGGAAGATTTATGTAATAGTTCGCTGTGCGATTTTAAAGTTTTTCGGGTTCTTTCAGCGAAATATTTGTAGAATTTTTCTGAAATCTTTTGTCGAATATTGCACCAAAAGATTACTTAAATCTTTCTGTAAAATATTTCATGGAATATTTATAGAAGATTTATGTAATGTTTCGCTGTATGATTTTAAATTTTTTTGGAATCTTGCAGCGAAATGTTTGTGAAATCTTCCTAAAATCTTTCATGAAATATTCCACCGGATGATTACTTAAATCCTTCTCTGAAATATTTCGTGGAATATTTGTAGTAGATTTGTGTAATATTCTGCTTTACGATTCTGAGTTTTTCTGGAATCTTTTAGCAAAATGTTTATATAACCTTCCTGGAATTTTCCACGAAATATTCCACTAGAATATTTGATAAACGTTAAATGTAATATTTCATAAAATATTCCAGAAATCTTCCGTAAATATTTTATGGAATAATTTGAAAAAGTTTCTGAACATTCCTTTGAGATATTCCATAAATATTCCTGGAGGCTTTCAATGGTAGATTTCAGTGGAATATTTCGAAATGTTTCGTGAAGACTTCCCAGAATCTGCAAGGAAGGTTCCGCTGAGATATTACAGTGGAAGATTTCGCTATATTTTAGTGAAATTTTCCATGCTGTGCTAGTTATAACTTTTGAATAAGGCAAGACTTTCTGATGCAATAAAGCTTAACTCAAAGTATTAAACTTATACTTCCTTTTTTTATATTTTGCTGTGAAAGTTTTAGTTCTTTGGTTAATCAAGATTTTATAAGCGCTTCTTCTTACTATGTTTTCGAAAAATAGCTTTATCTTAGCTTCTGGGTTCATTAGACGAAAAGAAAGAACCCAGGTACATTTTTTTTATCAAAGAATCGTAACCTACAGTATCAGCCAATTCTGTTTACTAGAAATAAGGATCTCTCCTTGTTAGTTAAACAAGTTTTAAATTACGACTAAAGCGCTCAAAATCTGACATGATATGGGCTTCAAGAAATTAAAGAATATATTAGAAGATGTTAATATTTATTTTCTTTGAATACTATGTATTCATATGTAACTAGCTGTAGAATTAGTTTTCGACAATATTTTTAATATTTGAGCCCAATAGCTCCATATCCTAAGGCCAATATTCTTCAATTTTGTTATATTTTTACTATTATATCTACGTTCCAAACACTTTTGAGCATTTTTTTATAAATAAAATAAAATTGTTTGGTCTTGAATCATTCTTTTTATTCTTATCTATAATTCTCAAAATCGGCCATGTAAACCGATTTTTAAAATGATGCCTAAATGTTTGTAAATTGTTCTCAAAAAGAATTTTGAAGTGACATTAAATTTTTATATAAATTCACTCCGAAACACTATGATTACCAAGATTGAACTTCTTGAAAAAAACTGACAAATGCATTTATTAGCATAACAAAAAAATATCATGGAAATGTGTCGTGATTAGAAGAATTCAAATTTTGAAATGATCCAGACGGAAATTGACAATGACATGTTAGATATAATTTTTTTTGAAACGAAATGATGTATTAATGGATTTCGATGATATCCACATAAATTATAACGATATTAAAATTAGGACTGATGAGATTATATTAAATAAAGAAAAAAATAATTAAAAGAAGTAGACGACAAAGAAGCTTTATGTATAACAGGATTTAATATGAAAATGGTAACAGTAGTATTGAATGAATATAAGAAGAAAATTAAGAAAAAGACATGATTATGAAAATGCAGAAAAAAATTAATGATAAATTAGAACTAAGGCGCGTTCATAGTGTTTACGTGAAAAAAAATCATATGAAAATAAAGGAAGATCGACCATATAAATATGAAAAATATTAAATAATAATAAGATGATAAAAATGAAATAAAAAAAAATTACTGAAATATTAGAACAAATACGTGTAAATGAGACTTTACATAAGAAAGAAGCTTATATGAAAATTAAAAAAGACTGACCAAATAAATATAAAGAAAAATTAGAAAATACTAAGATAGGAAAAATAGAACTCAAGAAATAAAAGAGTACTGATGAATTGGAACAAATACGTGCTAATGAGGCTTTACGAAAAAAAGAAGCTTATATTTAAATGAAAAAAAAACAATCAAATAGATATAAAAAAGTAAGAAAATACAAGGATAAAGAAATTTAAATTAAAGAATGAAAAGAGTACTGATGAATTGGAACAAATACGTGCTAATGAGGCTTTACGAAAAAAAGAAGCTTATATTTAAATGAAAAAAAAACAATCAAATAGATATAAAAAAGTAAGAAAATACAAGGATAAAGAAATTTAAATTAAAGAATGAAAAGAGTACTGATGAATTGGAACAAATGCGTGCAAATGAGGCTTTACGAAAGAAAGAAGCTTATAATGAAATTAAAAAAAAACAATTAAATAAATATAAAGAAGAATCAGAGAATGCTTACAATGAGAGGTTCCCACCTACCGAAAGGCTCCTTTTTACTATATTTACGAAAAATATGTTTATATTTTTGTCTAGGCGGCCTATTCAACGAAAAGAAAAAGCACGGGTTGATTTTTTTTATCAAAAAATCATATCCTGCAGTTTTAGCCGAATCCGTTTTCCGGAAGTCGGGACCTCTCCTCGTAAGATAGCGAAAATGAAATTCAAGAAAAGAATGAGTAATGATTAATTGGAACAAGAACATACGAATGAGGCTTTACGTAAAAAAGAAGCTTATATAAAAATGAAAGAAAACAACCAAATAAAAATAAAGAAAAATTAAATAATACTAGTATAACAATAATGAAATAAAAAAAGGGTACTGATAGATTAAAATAGCAAGAGAGGGTAAGAGGAGAAGAGAGACAGTAAGACAGGATGAGAGAGATATAGACAGAGACATAGACATTCTTTTTTGTCCTTAAGGTATATACCTAGTCTGGCACTATTTAGTAAAATACAACGACGTATAGAATTATTCGTTAAATTAATTATAAATATTGGGCCCAAAAAAAAGAAACCCCAAATAATATGAGGCCCATAGAAAATACGACTCAGAGAAATGTAGGGTCCAAAAAATATAGAGCCCAAAAAAATGAAGGACCTAAAAAACTTTCAGGCTCAAAAAAATATAGGACTCAAAAAATAAGACCCAGACAAATATAGAGCCTAAGAAAATATAAAAATAAAAAAAACGTTGGGCCTACAAGAATAAAAGGCCCAAAAAAATATAAGGCCCAAAGAAAAAAGGACTCGGAAAACTGTAGGGCCCGAAAAATATAAGGCCCAGAAAAATATAGAGCTCAAAAAAATATAGAGTCCAAGAAAATATAAATATTAAAAAAATGTTGGGCAAAAAAAATAAGAGGACAAAAAAATATTAGGCCCAAAGAAAATAGGACTCGAAAAAATGTAGGGCCCGAAAAATATAAGGCCCATGAAAATATAAAAATAAAAAAAAATGGGCCAAAAAAAATAATAAACCCAAAAAATGAAACCCAGAAAAATAAAGAGCTCGAAAACATATAAAGCCCAAAAAAATAAAGAGACCAAAAAAATATTGGGCCCAAAAAATATAAGGCTCAGAAAAATATAGAGCCCAAGAAAATATAAGAATAAAAATAAGAAGGGCCCAAAAATAGGCATTGAATAAAGATATAGGGTCCAAAATAATATAACGCCCAAAAAAAGCTTTTGACTAATGAGTACTAATTATATAGGAATCAATAAAAAAATTTTACTTTTATTATGAAAAGATTAGACACATTTAAAAAATGCGGAGAGCCGGAGAACTGCAGAACCGGAGAACCGGAGAAACGGGAAAAAAGTGGTTTCACTTTAATATTTGAGCTCAATAGCTCCATACCATAAGGCAGATATTCTTCAATTTTATTATATTTTCACTATTATACCTACGTTCCAAACACTTTTGAGCATTTTTTTTATAAATAAAATCAAATTGTTTGGTTTCGAATTTTTTTTTCATTCTTATCTATTTTTCTCCAAATCGATTACATAGAACAATTTTAAAAATGATACCTAAATTATATAATGGGCCTGAAAAATCATCCTTGGACGGAATTTTAAAGTTACATTGAATTTGTATTTAAACTTCCTCGGGAGCATCGTGCAATATCTAAAGTTAATGGTATTTTATTGAAACATGGTTTATGACAAAAACTTCTTATCATGTCAGATGGATTATCGTAATTAATATTTGTACTATTATAATTATGTAAAAGTGGAAACATTCTAATTTGTAACGTTTCAAAAATTCCTAATAAATGTAATCGCATTTGAGAAATATCATATCTTAAAAAACATGGACATAAATTATAAAGTATTGCAATAGCAAAAGCAATTGCAAAAAGGCCGCAATCATAATTATTTGTTTGCGATTGTACTGTTTTGAAAACTGTGCTCAATTCTAATTTGTTTGGAAATAATCTGTTTATATAAATCTTATGCTCATCTTGTAAATATTTAAGATTTATACTGTCATATATATAAATTATTTTATTATTATGATACATACAAATCCAGTGACCTTTTTCAAAATTTCGGGACGAATTTTTAAAAAAGTCTTTATCAGTCGGTACTAAATGAATACATTATGGTTTTCAAATTGGTTTAGTTGTTTGCATATTAAATGAGGTGCACTAATTTAATTATTGAATTCTAATATATGAATAGCAGTTAACATGGAAGCAATTCAACTGTACAATTCTTGTCCTTTAACAATCAATTTATCTTTCTTAGTCGAACCCATTATTAAAAATTGATAATCTTTTAAAAATTTTTATTCATTCTAAATGAACTTTTTCGAAAAATATTCACAATAAAATTGCTTTTATATTGACTAATTTGATTCAATGTATTTTTACTTTTAAAAGCTGAAAGATATAAAAAATTATGAAAAATGCTATAAATTAATTGTAATAAAATAAAAAATTATTATAAAATTTGTAAAATTAAAAATGGTTATTTTCGGCAATCATGTGTGTGTATGTATATATAAATAATTATATATGTAACAAAAAAACATCGGATGAGGTTTTTTAAGATGAATAATGGATGAAAGTCTTATATTTAATATATACGAGCTCAATTTACCTCGCTCCTAACGTCGCTCGGTTAAATTTTCACATATTATAATAATATGTATGAATGAGCCAATTTTAAAGTAAAAAAAATTGCCTCAATTTATAAATTTTTATATTGCAGTTTTGTTTGAAATTTAGTTTTTATATATTTGAAAAAAAAGAATTAATTAAAGTTCCAATATGAATAAAAATTGTTTAAATACAAACCATATCATCATGATAAATTAAAAATTTGTTTTACTGAATTCCATCTAAATAAATAAAAAAATATGATAGGAATTCATTCTTTTTAATCATTAGTTTTATACAGAGACACGGAGATGAAGAAACGAAGACGTAGGAACGAAGACGGAGGGACAAAGACACAGAGACGGAGACAGAGGGACAAAGACACAGAGACGGAGAGAAGAAGACAGAAAGACGGAAACAGAGAGACATAGACGAAAAGACGAAGACGAAGAGACATAGACAGAGGGACGAAGAGATAAAAACGGAGAGACAGAGACAGAAAGAGAAAGACGAAGAAACGGAGTCGTAGGAACGGAGATGGAGAGGCAAATGTTGTGTATGTATATGTGCGTATGTGTATATGTATGAGTGTATGTGTATGTGTGAATGTGTATATGTATGTGTGAATGTGTTTATGTGTTTATGTGTACGTGTGTATATCACATGTATATGTAAAAATGTACATGGAAATATATGTTTATGTATATATGTGCGTGTACGTGTGTATATGTATGTATGTATGTGTGTAAGAGTGTGTATGTATGTGTGCATGGGAATGTGCGTAAATATATGTGTATGTGTGTATATGTGTAGGTGCGTGTGTGTGTGTGTGTATATATCTGACAATTATGCAAAAGATATTCTCGGGAGAAAAAAGGTTTAATTCTTCACTTTAATATAATTGTAATCATGGAGAGACAAAGACGAAGAAACGGAGAAACGGAGACGGAGAAACGGAGAGACGGTGATGAAGAGACGATAAGACGGAAACGGAAAGACGGAGTTAGAGAAACGGAGATGGAGAAATGGAGACAAAAACGGAGAGACGATGACGGAGACGGAGTGACAGATATTGCGTATGTGTATATGTGTATATGAGCAAGTATATATGTAAGGATATGTGTGTATGTGTATGTATGTGTATGATAAAGGTGCACGTGTGTATATGCATGATAAAGGTGCACGTGTGTATGTGTATGTATGTACAGTACCGGGCAATAATTCTGAGCAGGTTATCAAATTTTTGCTCCGACTTTGAAAAAGCGTATCTTCTTCAATTTTCATCCTAGAAAAAATTTAAAAAAAGCATTTAAAAGTATTCGTTAAATGCTTTCTTTTTAGCTTACTTCCATTTTTTCAACGATATTTAAAAAAAAAATAATCGTTTCGGCAATTTTGAAATTTTTTTCATTTTTGCATTTTTCTTCAATCAGCTGTAGTTTTCTAAATAATTGAGCTAGAAAAAATTTGGAAAGGGCTCTAAAAATGCTATGTGCAGCTATTTTTACAAAAATATTTTAATTATTTCTTGTCAAGTTTTAAGCATATAAAGTTATCGATCTAATACTTTTGCAGTTGTAAAAAACACTTGAATAGCAAGTAGAAAATAATCGCTGGTGAAGTAGTGATTTAATTTTAGTAGGAAATTAGAACTATTCATTATAAATAATAAAACATAATAAAGTATGAAACAACAAAAAGATTTATTTTGCAAAAATTATATCATAGAAATCAAAAGTTTTGCACCAGCGATTATTTTCTACTTGCTATTGAAGTGTTTTTTTACAACTGCAAAAGTATTAGATCGATAACTTTATATGCTTAAAACTTGACAAAAAATAATTAAAAATTTTTTGTAAAAATAACTGCAAATAGCATTTTTAGAGCCCTTTTCAAATCTTTTTTCAAATTTTTTCTAGCTCAATTATTTAAAAAACTACAGTTGATTGAAGAAAAATGCAAAAATGAAAAAAATTTCAAAATTGCCAAAGCGATTATTTTTTTTTTAAATATTGTTGGAAAAATGTAAGTAAACTAAAAAGAAAGCATTTAACGAATAGTTTAAAATGCTTTTTTTAAATTTTTTCTAAGATGAAAATTGAAGAAGATACGCTTTTTCAAAGTCAGAGCAACAATTTGATAACCTGCTCAGAATTATTGCACGGTACTGTATGTGACATAATGCCAAAGATATTCACGTAAGAAAAAAAAGTCTTAATTCTTTATTTTAATATAATAGTAGTAATTTAAGGTAAAAAGAACCTTTAAAAAGGTAAAATTACGGCAAGTTAGCTTTAAAAAAAAATCTTGTTCACTATCTCAAAAATAAAAAATATTTTGTCAAAAATTTAAACTAATTTAATACAATCAGCTATAAAAAAATCTATTATATCTCTAAAAAAAGTCTTTAACATTATAGATAATAAAAAAGTGGGAATTTAATTATAACAAAAATATACTTGAAAAAATACTGAAATCAATAATGTGTGGTCAAGTTTTAATATGATTTCAAATAATACTTACAAATGATATTATAACCTATATTTTGATGGTAATAATGAATCAATAAAAAATTTCTTTGAAGTATAAAAAAAGCCATATGAAATGTTATTGAAAATATAAAACTATTTTTAACAAAATTTAAAAAAATAATAACACTTTAATTTAAATAATTAACGTTAAAGTAAGAATAAAAGTAATATTACAGCTATAAACTTGACAGGCCCACTTTATAAAAGTTAAATATATCATTAATATTATAATATTAGATTATTTGTTTATTGAATACTAAATTGTGAAAATTAATATATATTTTTAATTTTCTTACGGGATTCTAAAAAGTCAATCCTAAAAAATGTTTTAAATCGATGTGTGTTCACCAAGAAATATAACTCTTAAAGGGTGGGCCTGTCAAGTTTATAGCTGTAATATTACTTTTATTCTTACTTTAACGTTAATGATTTAAATTAAAGTGTTATTATTTTTTTAAATTTTGTTAAAAATAGTTTTATATTTTCAATAACATTTCATATGGCTTTTTTATACTTCAAAGAAATTTTTTATTGATTCATTATTATCATCAAAATATAGGTTACAATATCATTTGTAAGTATTATTTGAAATCATATTAAAAATCATATAAAAACACATTATTGATTTCAGTATTTTTTCAAGTATATTTTTTTTATAATTAAATTCCCACTTTTTTATTATCTATAATGTTAAAGACTTTTTTTTAGAGATATAATAGATTTTTTTATAGCTGATTGTATTAAATTAGTTTAAATTTTTGACAAAATATTTTTTATTTTTGAGATAGTGAACAAGATTTTTTTTTAAAGCTAACTTGCTGTAATTTTACCTTTTTGAAGGTTTTTTGGGGAGATATCACAACTTTTTCAAAGTCGAAAATTCTTGTCTCAATAAATTTATTAACTTTACCGATAATCTGATACTTTAATAAAATAACACTAACTTTATAGCTAATTGTATCAACCTAATTTTTATATATATTTATTATTATTATAAAATATTTGTTTTCGAATAAATTTTAATCTTATTTTCTTCCGCACTTTCAAATTAATTAACTATTATAAAACTTATTTTGCATAAATATTGTGACCTCACTTATATTATATTCATAATATAAAGAATTTGAGAGAGAATAAGTAAGAAAAAAGAATAAAATAAAAGATAAGTAGCAATAATCTTATTCTCTCTTGAATTCGAATCATTACGTTAAAAGTCTATCTCTATCTTGTGCGTCGGCGCGACGTAGCAATTAGAAAGTATATCAGCGCGCGAGATGGATATTGATAAGAATGTATGTACGCGCTTAGATGTGCGCCGATCCACACCTATAAAGTGACGTACGCTAGCACACATCTAAGCGCACCTGTAATAGTATAATGTAAGATATGTAAATGTATCCCTTCTACTTAGTAGTAAGAGAGGATTGCGGCCGCGGTGGCTTGATCGACGCTTAAGCAGATCGAAGCCGAATCTTTGTACGGCACTCTTTGGCCAGCTCTCTTCTAATAAAGTTTAACTAAAAATTAATAAGTTGTATGTAGTGTTCTTATCTTTCGATTATTCTGCAGGTCCGCGAGGAGCTGGATAACCACCAGCTCCGTACCGTTAGCAGTAATGACGAAATAACTATTTTAATTAAAAGTCAAAGTTTGTTTTTAGTAGAATTAAATTAATATTACATTTACTAATATTTCTTTTTGTAAATGTATTAAAGTGTTTTGATTCAAGCTAATTATACCTATTTGATATTTATTAGTGTATTAGAAGTGTTAGCTATAAACGATGACTTTAAATATTAGTAAATTGAAATTGGAGAAAATGCTCTTACAAGAATGTGAGTCTGGAGTTTTTGGCTTATAAGAGGCCCTTAAATATACTAACAACTAACATACAAGCAAAGAGACCCCGGACGAGTTGTAGCATGACGCTACACTAAGAACGGGTCTAGCTTAAAAATAACCTTTTTCCTTTATCCTTTTTCTCGTACATGAGCACTTTGTGCTATCATTTTCAGATTTAGGATAGTGAGAGGTTACAATATCGTATGAAAAACTAATTAATTAATTAAGAATGTTTTAAAATATGCAAATATTACTTTTTTATTTGTTGTTGTTTTCATTTTTAAATACCAAATCGGTAATACCGACTTTTGAATTTGGCTGTTTTCAACTGTTGAATTTTATGTACGAGATGTTTTACTGCCCACGCGCGAACTGATCACATGAACGCCCGTGATTTTGCGGCAGCTGGTCATAGAACGAGACATTAAATTCTTATATTGCTTATTTACGCGATGTTTTTATACATTTAGCATGTTCTGAAAGCATTCACCTTAATACATGCGTTCATTATTAATAGATATAACTCGTATTCTGTCTCTTTTTCTCACATCAGACGAAAAACTCTTCGTCGTTCTCTAACATCTGCCGGAAATCTGAAACAACCCGATATAGAAAAGAAAAAATCGACAGACTTACCTGTAATAATATTAAAAAATCATGAAAATTTAACTTTTGGCCATGTTTTTTTGTTGTCAGATAAAACATTAGATCATTTTATGTATACTTGTAATCAAATAATATGTAAATATTGAAACATAATCATTCACTCAAAGTTTTAATCTTTGAACATCACAAATTCAAAGTAAATAGGGAAAGCCGTAGCGCTAACTTGTCGTAAGGAGCGCCACCGCGCTCCCTGATTTTTATTAATTAATATCATTGGAAAAAAAAATTATGAATACATTTCAATTTTTTTCGGGCTTAAAATCCATCCTGATACTTTTAACAATTTTCAAATGTAAATACTGTAAATATCTGCGAATAAGTATGAATAATTGTAAATAATGCAATCATTAGAAATAACTGGAAATAATTATAATTATGTTCTATTTAAAACAAACTTTTCTGACTAATTAAATACATATTCATGTGATATCATAATTTCTAAAAGCAATTTAATAAAACATTTATTTTATTACTATTCCAAATACAACATTTTTAAATGTATATATATATATATATATATATATATATATATATATATATATATATGAATAATTCCATCAAATTTTAAACTTTTAAGGGGCGAAGGGGGGGGGTGTAACGTTTGTTCGGTCAAAAAAAGGCAAATTTTCAATAATTTTTTTAGAGCACTTTGCTATTATCGATTTATTTGAAAATTTAGTATCTTATTATACAATATTTAAAAAGTTTGTAAAAAAATTTTGGTGCAAAAATATGAAGAAATAACGGAGTTATAGCAGTTTTTCGCCGATGCCTCGAAAATTATTTTTTTTCCAGTAACCGCGAATGCTCATCGCTGGATTATCTAAAATCAAAAAAGTAAATAGTTTTGGTTAGTTGATACCTTTCTCCCTCAAATGACGCTTCGTTTTTTTTATTTTATAAATTTTTTCATGTTTTGCATCATTATTAAGGTAAAAGGTCGATTTTTGCAAAAAAAACGACTTATTTGTAATTGTAAAATTGAAAAAAAAAAAAAAAAAAAAAATCACCTGAAAGCATTATATGTGTAGAATATGTGTACAAAATTTCAAAACGATCGGTTGAGTAATTTTTGGGACGCTGGTCACCGTCTTCAAAAATGACATGTTTGGGGAAACCAATTCAAAGTTTTGTACACGAAAAAAATGAAAATAACGTGAAAAAAATTGGATTTTCTTATAAAATACCTATACAGAATCATCAATGCCAGGTCCAGATGGTATATTACTATCATCCGAAAAATCTAAGGCTTCTTTTTGATCCTGTCTACGCTGCATTCTGCCTTCCTTAGTCTCAAGTGCAGCTTTTTCGTCCGCTTTGTTGATCCGCAAATTGTCTGTTGCGTTTGCCCATTGATAAGCGCTTGGTCCTGAAGTGATGCCCATTTCTGCCATGAATGTGAGAAAAGCAGAGCTGCCTTCATTAAATACACATGCTGCTACATACGCAGCAATTTCGACTGTTGTTGAGGTACCACTCACTGACTTAGAACTAATGTTCCAGACGAGTTGATTGTAACTCTTATTATTGTTCTGCGTGAATCCACCGAGACAACGTTCCAGCAGTGTGTCACTACTCAGATCTTCGTACTCAGGCTTGATGGCTTGTAAAACATCATCTGGAAGAGCAGAGTAACTATGTTTAAAGGGCTGCAAGATCTTAGCAGCTTCGGCTTTTTTCCATTTGCACCATGATTTATCGCACTTTTCGTGCTGAGGGTTTTCGTCAGTCGACGAGTAGTGAAAAAAGGTCACCCATATAGCGTTCTTCATTTTTTTCACAGAATCATGGTTTCTAGCTAGGCCATAAAATACTGTCAACTTATCAATCATAGATGCAGTAAGTTTACCTTTTCCAGACAGAGTTTTCCGCTAAATTTTCTCACCTTTTTTAGTTTCCGTATCAACGACATTCGATTTCACCAAGTCACGCAGACGTTTACCCATTCTCTTTTGCACATGGCCAATACACTCTTTCTTGTTTATAACAAATTTTTCACCATAAGGTTTCGCATTGACAACTCCAATGTACGTTTTGGAGTCGCCGTCACCAATATAATTACGGTATTTAACTTTGTAGAGGTTCATCGAGTGTTGAAACATTTTTATGATAGCATCGACCTCCATATCACCTTCCGGGCCACTGTGATTTGAAAGACATTCTCCTTTTTCTACGTGCTCTTTGCTCCATTCTTCGTATTCTGCAGTGTCTAGTTTGTTATTCCAAGTTTCACAATTATTACAATATGAACTTTTCACAAATATGTCGAGAACTTTGCCCGTCCAGTAACCAATCAAGGACAATACACCATAAAGCGAGGAAAATCCTCGTTTTTTCCAAGTTCCGTCGCCTGATACTGTCAATTCCGATGCTTCTTAGAGATTATTTTGTTTAGTAGTTTCTTCTTTCTCTTCTTGAACGGCAGTGGCAAAATATTTATTGGCAACAATTTGTATGCTATCGTTCATTTTTTTGATATACTTGTTATATGCAGATTTTGAAATAAAACTACTCGCGACGTCCATGATTCTACAAAACTTCGTACAACCAGCAAGTCCGAGGCCTAAAATTCGCATTACAAATGCAAATCTGTAATTAACTTCATATGCATTACCATTAATTCTTTCACTAGATGGAACATACTTAGGCTGTTTGCACTTTTCACATGAAACTTTTATTTTAAAACCGAGACCTTCTTTTTTGCACGTTTGAAAAGATACACCGTCACACGTTTTACATTTAACTAATGTTGCAATTGTTGAAAAAACAAGAAGAAAATCTACGATTTTGAAATGATCGTTAAACTCTTTTTCGATTTCTAAGGACGCGTTCAATTTAATTTTTTTAGCAGATGCACTCGACGCTCTCACTTCATCGTTCTTACGTTCGTGGGGCATCACTCTTTTTCTCGGTCTTAACCTCGGGCCACCTTCACTACGAGCTTCTCTACCACTTCTTTTTGGCATATGTTTGTTCAGAAATGCACAATCACTGCAAAAACAAACTAGAAACTATACGGAGTAAGAGTTATGAAATCGGAGCTAAAATCAAACAACGCACACGACTGCTCTTCTAAACGTACAATTTTTAACTGAAATATATACTATACATCAAAGATACAGAAAGTACGTTACATATTTTGTATACCTAAACAAAAAGAAGGGGATATATACAATACAATAGAGACCCAAACAGCTGCCGCTTACCGCTCGGCACAGGTAGCTAAAATGTGCGTAAAACTGAGTTGGAGCAAGGTACGTTCAAACTGCTATAGCTCCGTCAATTTTGCTTGGATTGATCTCAAAATTTAACACAATATTTCTGAGGTGTTAGAGATTCAAAATATCAATCAAAAAAATTGAAAAAAAAGGTTTCAAACTTTACCCCCCCCCCTTAAGTCTAGAAAAAATTTTGTTTTAAATTTAGGTGCACTTTTTTCTAATTACTTTTTTCTTATTTGATAAGTCTTAAATTGCTTAAAAAAATTGTGTGACTCATTTTTTTCCAAAGACATATTTTTCATAAGCTAAAAAAATTTTTAAATCATACACTTTGAAAATGACCGCAAAATGAGCATCGGAACGATTTACTTTTGCAAAGATTAATAAACTTTAGTGATAATTGGTGACTGCTCACTCATTATCAGTATAGTATTTGAGTTATAATATAATTATAAAAAGAATAGCTTAAATATTGTTTTAGTTAAAGAAAAGATAAAAAAATGGTAAATTTTCTGATTCTATTTAAAATAACTATGAATTAAAAAGGAAAAATTAAAATATTAACTTTTCGTAATGTAATACTTCTTTATTTTTATAAATATAACGTTACATAAATTTTACAACTTATCAACAATATTTACAAAATAATAAAATTAACATGAAGTAAAAAAAATTTCTATGTTTAATATTAACCAAAACTAATTTTAACTAACAAAATAAACTCTTTCATTCATTTTTACTTTTTTTATTTTCTTGTGGTTTGTTTTTTAGTTTCTTTTACAATTAATTGTTCGTTTTCTACTCTCTTTTTTCGAGTTTTTATTTCATTCTTTGTTTTCGATTTAATTTTTGCAGAAACTTCCTTTATCATTTTAATTTTTCTTTCTTAATTTAGATTTTAACCATTTGTTATTAACGAAAAATGTTGCCAAAGAACCGTTTTACCCCGGTATACCGTTTTGCCCCGGTATACGGTGTTGACCATAAAGGTTGCGCATATAAAGCATAATAGTATTATCGATCTGTTATTGAAAAGATATAAGAATTAAAATTTTATATATTTTTTTAGCCAGTATTAACATAAACGAAAAATTAAAACTAAGTGAAAAAATTATAAGTCATAGATTTTATGTTAACCCTTTGTTATCAATTTGGCATGGCGTATAGTGTTTAGAATGACATAAAACCTCATGATCACAATGCAAAATAATTGTTTCTAACCCGTTTTCAAAATTTGCCTACTAATAATCACATTTTTTATAACGAGTCACGTTTTTACTTATGATATTTGATGTCATATAAACTTGTGAAATAAAATGGTACACTTATCTAACATAGGTAATTGAATTCGTTACATTAAAATGATTTTTTTGCCCTAGGCCGCAAAATGGTCATTTTCCTCCTCGTCCTACGGAAAAACTTTAAATGTCTCGGGCTCGGGACAAAAAAATAGTATATTAGACCATGGACGCATATTCATCATCCTAGCTCGTGCAACTTTCGAGACCTCGCTACGCTCGGCCGCAAAAGTTCGCACTCACCAAGAATGATCAATATGCATCCTTGGTCAATAATGTACTAATTTTCACATGAGAAAACATTAAAATTTTGCTCAGTCATTTTTTATAATCCGTAAATGTAAAATAATCACATTTTTACAAAATGGAGTAACGTTTACATCTTTTGTTTTAGCAATCCACATAAAGTAGGCACATATATTTAATATAAATTTTCTGAAAATAAATGTTAAAAAAAGTAATCTTATATGATTTTTATTGCATTCCATGATTTGGCATTTTTTTATTGGATGATAAAAAAAAAATTTTTTTATTAGTATCACTTTTTAAATGTGAAATTTCATGTATTCTTATTATCATACATAATTCTGGTAATCAGAGGGTCAATTTGAATGATGAAATGATCTTCTCTGTACTCTATTTTACAATTACTAGCATTTTAAATGTCAGTATAATCATTAACTAATCTGTTATTATTTAGTAACACAAAAGTTAAAGGTTTGGCGGAATAATTCATATATGTATTCAGTTATTCAGAAAAGTTTGTTGTGAATAGAACAGAAATATTATTATTTTCAGTTACTTATAATAATTGCATTATTTACATTTATTTATATTTATTCATAAATATTTACGGTATTTACATTTAAAAACTGTAGAAGGTATCGGGACTGAGTTTAAGCCTGAAATAAAAAATTCAAATGTAATCACAATTTTTTTGTTAATGATATGAATTAATAAAACTCCTTTTCACCTTAAATATATATTAAATATAAGACTTTGATCCATTAATAATGTAAAAAACCTCATCCGATCTTTTGAATTCGTTTGAGTTGTCGAAAAGTTGATTTTTGAAAATTTTGGTACTGGCCGTAGACTTTCTTAGCCAATTTTGAAGTAATTAACTTCAAAATTTCCAAAGATCTTAAGTATATATATATATATCTTCACAAAATAACAGTTCTGGAATTCCGATAAGATAAGTTGAAGTTAATGTTGAATTAAATTATATATATATAAAATTCACAAAAATATCTATTTTTATCAACGTTTTAAACTAAACTTTTAAATTCTCTTTTTTTTTAGAAAACTAAAACTCTTATTTTGTGAAGATACATAAACTAAAGATTTCTGGGAAATTCGAGGTCAATTGGTTGATTAATGAAATTTCCAGAGATCTTAAGTATATATATCTTCACAAAATAATGGTTCTGGAATTTTTATAAGTTGGAGTAAATGTTGAATTAAATAACATATAAAATTCACCTAAATACGTTTTTTTATCAACTTTTCAAACTAAACTTTTAAATTCTCTTTACTTTTAAAAACCAGATCTGTGATTTTGTGAAGATACATAAACGGAAGATCTCTGAAAATTTTGAGGTCAATTAGTTGAAAATTGACTAAGAAAGTTTGTGACAAGTACCGAAATTAAGAAAATCAAGTTTTTGACTACTCAAAAGAATTGAAAGTATCGATTAAGATTTTTTAAAATTATCCATGGATCAAAGTTTCATATTCAATATATATTAATGTTGATAATAATTAAAATAATAATAATAATAATAATATATATACAGTGGGGTCCAATAAAAAAGAGCTACCCTTGAGAAAAAAAGTACTAATTTAAAAATTTTGTATCACAACAAATAAGGGTCGTACAGAACTTTACGACCACTCATTTTAAACGCATTTGTAAGGAATTTTTAATGGTGTATTGGCAATTTAGTTTTGAGTACTTGTCTAGGAAATATTACGACTTGAAAATAGGAAAAAAACAATTTTTATTCGCCTGTGTTTAAATTTAAATCATTTTTCGGAAAATGATGGTAGAAAAATTTTACATGGCTAGTTTTAAAGGTATTTTGCTTAACTTGAAATTCATATTTAAGTTCTTTTTCTAGGTTCAAAATTGACCGAGATTTAGCGATTTTGTTGAAAAAAGGGTCTTTTTTATTTTTCCGATATCTGCTTAATGAGAGGAGATATAGAAAAATGCCAAATAAAAAAGTGTATTTTTGTGTGTAGAATAAACTTAAATTTTTTCAAAATTTTTTGTGCATTTTAATTTTTTTGATATTGTTGCGGTATTCTTATATACATGTATACCATACTCTTATACGCCAAATCTCGATCAATTTTGAACCTAGAAAAAGAACT
This sequence comes from Anastatus disparis, assembly GCA_017163975.1. Lineage (NCBI taxonomy): Eukaryota > Metazoa > Arthropoda > Insecta > Hymenoptera > Eupelmidae > Anastatus > Anastatus disparis. The sequence continues at coordinate 1,631,720 of JAFFSR010000272.1, read as the reverse complement.
TAAATATAAATTTCAAGTTAAGCAAAATACCTTTAAAACTAGCCATGTAAAATTTTTCTACCATCATTTTCCGAAAAAAATGATTTAAATTTAAACACAGGCGGATAAAAATTTTTTTTTTCCCTATTTTCAAGTCGTAATATTTCCTAGACAAGTACTCGAAACTAAATTGCCAATACACCATTAAAAATTCCGTACAAATGCGTTTAAAATGAGTGGTCGTAAAGTTCTGTACGACCCTTATTTGTTGAGATACAAAATTTTTAAATTAGTACTTTTTTTCTCAAGGGTGGCTCTTTTTTATTGGACCCCACTGTATATATATATATATATATATATATATATATATATATATATATTGTAACGGTATTTTATTACTCGTTGCAAAAGAATTTAGACTTACGCTTCAGATTAACTTTTCGTTAAGTCAATAAATTTAGTTTAGATAGAGTTGCCGCCAACTCGTTAGAAAATAATCGTATATCTATATTGCGCAGCAAACTCAATGTGCTAGTCAGGCAAACGTATATTGACTTGCGACAAGGCTTTATACTATATACTCGTCGCTGAGCGTCTCTCTCTCTCTCTCTCTCTCTCTCTGTTACCTGATCGAGAGATGCGATGCCGGTAGTTCAGCTTTCCTTATTTTACGCCAAGATATATATATATTATATGATATAAAAGATAAGGACCGCAGACGCGTCGGAGTAAGCAAATTGATTCAGGTCTTTAAGCTTAATATAGATTTATTAAATGTGTAAATAAAGAAATACAATAAAATAGATTTAGATAAAAAGTAAGAACAAAGTTTGTCAAAGATGATTCTAAGGGGGGACGCAACGCGAGCTAAATTATTGCAAGATAATGCAACGAACGCGCGCACTCTCTACGCTAAGATTTCTTCGAGGACAGAAATCTTAGCTTAGTATATAAAATAAGATAGACTTACGAACACGCGTAGAAGCTTCTATGACAACCAAAATACGTACGCTATAAGTATCTCGCCGTTGGCCAACAAAATATGCGATGCGATGTAACCTGGTTGTTGATGCTCGTAGACGATCTCTCTTAACGCCTTTATGATACACTGAAAGACTTAGAGAGTTGTATTCACTCCCTATCGGCGTAAATCCAACTCTCAGTAGGGGAGTAGAGAGGTAGGAGTTACATTAACGCTGCCTTGGAGAGTAGAAGATACTCCCCAACTTTTAAAGTATGATTTACTTGCGATTCGCGATGTAAACACAAGTATTTTAGTTTAGGAAATTATGCAAAATGTAAGTTTACGAGCGGAATTTGTATTTAATGTATTTACAAAACTATATTGAGAAATAATTGTAAAAAGTAACCTACAAACAAGCAATATATTAATTGTTTATAGGTTGTTATTCCTAATATAAGCCCCTGAAATTAAAGGTTAGGATTTTTTAATCACGCAAAATTTTATGTAGTATAGTTTAATTAATAGTCTTAAATAAAGATTCTACTTGTAGTGTTACGTCATGTAAACTTTTCTAAGCTAAAATAATTGAGCTCACATCGTTGATTTCAAGTAAATCATACTTTAAAAGTTGGGGAGTATCTTCTACTCTCCAAGGCAGCGTTAATGTAACTCCTACCCCTCTACTCCTCTATTGAGAGTTGGATTTACGCCGATAGGGAGTGAATACAACTCTCTAAGTCTTTGAGTGTATCTCACGAAACACAAGGTAAGCAACCACTATGATGTGTACGCTCCGAGCACAGGAAAATGTCTGCCCGCGCCGACGCTTCCTTTCTTCTCGCTCGTTTAGCTGACTCTTACCATACTAACCTACGACGGTACTCGTGACAGCACGCTGAGCGGTTTTAAGTCCTAGAGCGCGCGGGATTCGAACGTGGTAATAGGAATACCGTGACACCCCTCCGCCAGATGCAGCATACCCAGGTTCTGCTGCTCTCGTACTGTTCACCTAAAGAAGTGATAGGACTAGGCGTGTGTAATGAATAATTAAATGTATATGTTTTATATAACATTTTGTTGGTAATTGCCATGTTCTGATCGGCGTGGACAGAATTTGGATCTTTTAACATTGGGGTGGCCACACACATAACATTTGGGTGGCTCCTGCCTGAGGTGCTTCAACCTAGCAGCTTCTTCATCCTTCTTGATCCTCAACTCTGCCATCATCCGGTCGGCTTGGACCCGTTCATGGGCCGCTTTTGCCTTTGCGGCCGCCTCCCTAGCCCTATGCAGGTCACGAGCTGCCTGCTCTTCCTGTAGCTTAACCTTTCGCCGTATTTCCTCTCTCTTTCTTTTCTCTTCGGCTACCCTGGTTTCGTGGGCGCGCCGGGCTCGCATAAGTGCCTCGACTTCGGCCTTCCGGTTCTTTATAATTGTAGGCCAGTTCTTCACTACTTTGGCAGCTTCTGATTTGTACGAGTCGATGAAATGGTCCCACCATTCGAAGGCTTCGGCTTCTTGGTCAAAGGCCACCGAAGATTGGCGTGCCACTCGCCTCAATTCCGCCTCGAGCTCTCGCCACTCGACCTGCATCGGGCTTTTCTGCTCAGCGGATGACGTGCCTGGTCGCGAGTCGTAGGCCGGTTGGCTCTGCGACGCGCTGGGGCTTGAAGGCCTTGCAGCTTCCTGTCGTTTGGCAGCGGGTTTGGCTCTGACGGGTGACGGTTCCCGGGGTACTTCCTCAATCGATAACGCGGGGAGGCTATCTCTCTCTTTTTCCTTTTCTACCTCCTTCTGCATCCGTTCGTCCTCAGCCAGATCCCGCAAGAACTCCGCATAAGGCAGGAGGTAATCCTTTACCCGCATATCGGCCGTATTTGAAATCAAGAATGCGATGAGGTCTTCCATTCCCTTTTGACGTTGTGGATCCATCTGTTAGTAAGAAGGAAAGAGCCTTGGTTAGTGTTCTCAGGTGGTTACTTTTTATTCGCTCGGGTTCGCGTTCTAATTTTTCTCGGCGAAGAATCGATTACATTTTCGATACGCTATACATTTCTAGAACTTTTTGGTCTACCGCGTTTACGCATAATCGGTTCGGACTCAGCTTGACGCATACGCTTTACTGTTCGGGCTACAACGATCGCCGTTTTACGCGGACGCCCACGCTTCCTATTCGGTTTATCGAGTATGGGAATGTCACCGCTCGCAGGCGGCCGCACGCTGTCTGAGCCCGATTCTCCGTTGGCACACGGAGTCGCATCGCTCGTAGGAGATGGGTCGCTCATCGTCTCATTCGCACGTGTTTGGTCCAACGGTGGTTGAGATGGTGTTTCGTCTTCTTGCCTTGCTATATATGGTTTTAATTGCTCTACATGAACAGGGCCGTAAGCATTACTATCTTGATCTATCAGTCTGTATGTGGTGGAGCCACTTTTTGCCGTGATTACATATGGGCCTACAAACTTCGGCGCAAGCTTACTTGCAATGCCCTGAGCCGCTGAAGAGAGTATTTTGTTCCTTTTCCATACTAAATCTCCTATATTATATTCTACTTCTCTTCAACGAATATCATATGCCTCTGCCTGCTTTTGTTGCGCAGACTGTGCACAATCTACCACCTGTTCGTGTAGCAAAGGTAATTTGCTTACACGCCCTTGTCAGTTCGTTACTTCTTGTAACCTTTCGTTTTCTCGGGCAGCACTGTCTTCTTTCCTTTTCAGTGAGCTCGGAGGCACTGGCTGTCTACCGTAATTTAACATTGCAGGACTTGTACCAGTCGCACTCTGTTTTGCAGTATTATATGCAAACATAATCTCTGGTAGCTTTTCGTCCCACGAGCGATTATTTTCGCTAATAAATGCTGTAATCATGGTTTGACTGTCCGGTTTATCCTTTCGACCGGATTTGCCTGCGGGTGGTACGTTGGAGTAGTGTTGTGACAAATACCTGTCTCATTTAGATATTTATCTATTATGTGATTCCTGAATTCTGATCCATTATCAGATAAGAAAATCTCAGGCGCACCAAACCTTAGAATAATTCTTTCTCTTAGTGCTTTTAGGATCGTGAATGCATTTGCCTTTCTGATAGGTATGCACTCCACCCATTTTGTAAATACGTCATCAAAAATTAAAGCATATTCGTAACCTTGTTTACTCCTTGGAAAAGGACCTGTTACGTCACCGGCAACGACTTTCCATGAGCCTGTAACTTCTCTTTTACCTATTAATCCTGCAGGTAATTTTTGCTCTACCTTGCATTGTTGGCAGATCTCGCAACTCTTAACGTACTGTGCCACCGTTTTCTCTATATATGGCCAGTAATAATACAGTTTTACGCGAGCTATTGTTTTATCACGGCCTAAGTGGCCAGCTGTCGGCTCGTCGTGACATTCACGCAGCACTTCTGCTCTGTTTTCGCTGGAAACGACGAGTTTCCATGCGTCATCGTCTCCCATTGTTGTTTCAGTGAACCTGTCCGGCAGATAGCGATACAATTGACCTCCAACTATCTTCCATCTTGGATAGTCCTCAGGATTACTCACAACCTGTTGAAGCAGAGACTTATACCATACATCATTGGTTTGCGACGCCCAACTTAGTGCACTTACATGGGTGTCGCAGTCCATTGAATCTTCATGCATGCGTGATAGTGCATCAGGCACATAATTCAATGCACCCTTCCTGTGTTCGACAGTGTAAGAGTAACCCTGCAGTTCCAGCGCCCACCGCGCTAGCCTGCCCGTTGGATTATGTAAATTACATAACCAACGTAGACTACTATGATCGGTTATGACTTTAAAGTCATAACCTTCAATGTAGCAGCGAAACTTTTTGACAGCCCATATAACAGCTAGACATTCTCTTTCTGTTACGCTGTAGTTTCGCTCCGCACTGGACATTGTACGACTAGCGAATTCCAATACTCGCTCTTCGTCGTTGACTATTTACAGAAGTACCGCTCCTAGGCCTGAGTCGCTAGCATCTGTCTGTATAACGAATTGCAAATCGAATTGCGGTCGATGTAATAACGGAGCAGATGCAATTAAAGCTTTTATTTGATCAAAAGCGATTTCCTGATCGCTTGACCATACATATCTGCAGTCTTTTCTAGTTAGCCTCGTCAATGGCTCTGCTAACGTGGCGAAATTTTGCAAGAATTTCCTGTACCACGAGGCCATACCCATGAAACGCCTCAGCTGTTTTAAATTCTTAAGAGCTGGGTATTCAATGATGGGTTTTATCTTTTCTGGGTCTGGCTTAAATCCATCTCTATTCACCAGAACACCCAGATATTTGACTTCTTCTCTGCAGAATATGCTTTTTTCGTGACTGATCGTGAGACCTGCTGCCTTTATGCGGAGTAATACCTTCTTTAACCATTTCATATGCTCAGTTACTACGATTATATCATCCAGGTATGAGAATGCATATGGCTCGAGTTCTGGGCCTATAACCTTGTCGATTAATCGCTGAAAGGTGGCGCCAGCGTAGCTCAGACCGTACGGCATACGTTCAAATTGGAAAAGGCCCATGCCAGGTACCGTAAATGCCGTTTGAGCACGTGAATTCTCTTTCATCTTAATTTGATGATAAGCACTGCTCAAATCCATTGTAGAGATGTATCTTGCTTTCTGCAGTTTACGCAAGATATCATCCATTCTTGGCAATGGGTATGCGTCAGGTTTTGTAACTGCATTAACTTTCCTAAAGTCAATACAAAATCTGAATTTGCCGTTTGGTTTTTTAACCCTGACCACTGGGCTTGACCAGCCGCTCATTGAAGGTTCGATAATATCTGCTGTAAGCATTTCATTGACCTGTTCGTGCATCCTCTCTTCGACTTTTTTAGAAACAGGATAATATTTCTGTTTAATAGGTCGCGCAGAGCCTGTATCGATCTCATGTTCGATCCAGTCTGTACAACCTATAGGAGCATCATCTTCTCCTAATATTTCTGTAACTAGTCTTTTTACCTGAGCACGATCGGTTGCTGATACGTCGGCCAAACTGACTGAGCCTAATTTAGCAACATATAATTGCCTGAGCGCAGCGATTTCTAAATTTACTTTTACATTTGTACCTTTAAAAGAAAGTTTATTTTCACACGGATCGAAGATAGCCTTAAATGCTCGTATAAAGTTGCCGCCTAGATAACATTCTTCGTCTAAGCTAGGCATAATTGCAGAACGGATCGTTTTTGTAACTCCGCCTACAGTAAATGGTAAGTCAACATAACCTACTAGTGAGCATGATCTACCATCTGCTACTTTAGCGAATCTGCCCGTAGCTGGTATCAAAGGCACATGCAGCTGCCAACTGCAAACCTATAGAATTCATAACCGTGCGTGATGCCCCTGGGTCATATAAGGCTCTTATTCGGTAATCTCCGATCACTACCGTGAGCTACCATCGAGCTTCATCATCGATATCCGATTGCGGATGTTCTTCCTGATCACTTGTCTCTGCCTGACAAGTGCGAGACTTGCTCTGCTCTGCTACTAGGGTTTCCGGTAACTTTTCTTCTACCATCTTTCTAGTAGAGAGTTCTGAGGTCTCGTAATCCTCGTTAGGAACAGTAGGTACCTCGTCTACTTGTTCCCTTGCCCTTTTCCCGCACATTGTGGGCAAGACCATTGTGTGTAGCCAGGTAGCCCACAGCGGTAACAACTAAGGTTAGGATTTCGATTTCTTGTACCTCCTTGATTACCCATGTTGGCCTTATCACTATTTGGATTTTCTGTCTGATTTTCCTTTTGGTTTTGACTTTGCTGCTCGGAGTTGCCATGCCCTAGGTTGGGTTTTCGAGGTGGCCTTTTAAAGTTTTGTCGTCTCTTAGGAGAATTTCCTCGCGGAGAGTTAGATAGTTGAGATTTTTGTGCATTTTCCTCATTAGGCTTTTGTTGCTTTACAAAAGCCTCCTTGAGTTCACGTATCTCTTCCGTTAATTGAGTTAACACTTTTCCGAAATTTAGCTGTTCAGTAGATGCATGCTTGTCAGATACGGCAGCTACTTGTGTCTTACTGTCTCTAGGCTTGCTCGTTGGCCGGTAAGCCACATCAGGTAATAAGGACTGTTCAGGCGGAGGCGGTGGTCTGTAGACCCTTTCTGCCTCAAGCGTCAGTTCAGCTTCTGCAGCTTTTTCCAATAACGATTCGATGTCTACTATTTCATCCCTTTTTACCATTCTCTGAATTTCCGGTAATAGGTTACGATGTAGTAGATCGAGCTGTTGGTTTATATCTGGCAAAGGCACTTGCTTTAAGACTATAGACTGCAGGCAAGTAATATAGTCTCACACAGGCTCGTGTTTGCCTTGCGTGCGTGCGTTAGCTTCTGCTAACAACCTTTGTTGAAAGCGTCTGCTGTGGCCATACCAACGTAATGCTGCTTCTTTAAACTGAGCCCATGTTTGCCACGAGTGTCTATTATTCCTGTACCAGGTGGCAGCAACTCTTGTTAGCAGTTCGGAGAGCGAGGACAGTAAGTCGCTCTCGCTGAGTTTAGCCAGTGCTCGGCATTCTTCTACTCTCGTTAAGAAGAGGTCTATGCTTTGGCCTCGTTCACCCGAGAATGTGACGTTCCAGCGGCGCACTATATGACCTACGTCTGTGGTTTTATTTGCGTTTACTGTTCGATCACTATGCCTGATCTGATCGACGTTATCCGTCGCACTATTAGCAGTGCGAGGGGTCCGTTCCCCCTCGACTGTACGTGCACCTGTCGTACCAGTAGACAAATCATTACGCCTTCTATAATTTAGTGCTCTTGCACTTGCATTATTATTTTCTTGGTTATCCAATGAGCTGCTACTGTTATCGTAATGTACGCTAAATGTGTCACGAAAGTTAACGTGCTGTTCGGTACTTTTATTTCCTTGGAGGTTTTCCCGTTCCGGTGTTCCTTCGCCTGTGGCCTGGTCGAACAGCTGTGTGCTCGATGATTTAGGATGTGACAGTACTTCTACTTTTTGTGATAAAGAATTTATTGTAGTTGACATGCCTTCCACTTTAGAAGATACCTGATGCACGTGTTTTGTCATATCTTTCATCTGGTTATGCATGGCGGTAAGATAGGTTATCAGTTCTTTTGGTACATTAGAGATATCTAGTGCTATTTCACTTTCCTGTTGCGCGTTGGACTTCTCAAGTACCACCTGATCATTACGCATTTCGTTTTGCGTAATGTTGCTTAACGTAGCGTTTAAATTTTTCGCCACCGTTTCGTCATTACGTAACACGGTGAGTGGGTGTTCCTCGTTCTGATCTATGTTGTCATCAAAGATCGTGGACCCTGTTTTTTCGAATATTGTTTCCTCTATGAATTCTTGCCTGACCGAAAGGCGGCGTTGACGCGTCGCCTTTTCGTCCTCTGTAGAATTTGATTGTTCAAAGTCTACCGCTGTATAATTACCTAACAGCCACCGCTCTAACCGGTGTGACTGATCATAGGCCAACCCTTCTTGCTTTAGTTCTAATGCTTGGAGGGAGTCTAATAGGTCATCCTCGGATAAACATGCTGCCCATTTATGGATTTTTATAGCGGTAGCTTTGTGTTTCTCGTCGACCGCTTTTTGTTGTGTAGCCATCTTGGAATGATTTATCTTCTTTCTTGATTAAATCTATATCTTGAACCTGCTCGCACGCAAGTACGCTTCTATGCGCTTGCAGTGTGTGTGTATTCGCTATATGTATAATAAATAATGTTTGAGTTCGTATATGTGTGGTTAGAAACTAAGCCACAGACATACGATGCGAAAAAAAACGATAAAATATATGTATATATAATTTTTGTGAAACAATATATTTTTATGTTTTGGTTTTTGGATTTATTTATTCAATGCGATAACTAATAATATTTTAGTAAACTGACCTATATACAAATTTTTTAACTCAGTTAATTTTAATTTTACTACAAAAAAAAAATCAGTTAAAACTGTTAAAATCTTCAAAATACGCGGTTAAATCCAAAAGCCTGTGCGTTTTTAAACTTTAGTTAAAAGCGCACACCTAACTGTGTGAGGACAATTTTTTTCTTTATTATACATTTGTATTTAATGTGTAGTGTAAAAAGATAAAAAAAAATTTTTAAGTGTAAACTTTGAGAAATTTTTAACTTTTCTCTACAACTCACACTGCGCTGGTCAATTGCCTCGCTATGATCTGGCAATTTTTGATGAGAGAGAATTTGTAATGTGTAACTAAGACTATTAATTTAAATTCTATTAAATCATGCACACACGAAAGAAAGAGAAGCAAAAAATTTTCTGACCCTTTAATATATGTCTATAAAAATATATTTTAACTTTTATTTAATTCAAGTTTGTATTAGATATATACAAAAAAAATCTATATTTTATGCTCTTATTGAGGTTAGATTCTTATTATATTAAAGGGCAGTTAATAACTAATCTAATTTCAACTTCCTCGACAGTTGAAATCAATATTTCTCTCTCACCATTAAAGTCAGGCAACTATGACTAACGACCTAATCGGCAATAGGGTTATATAACTAACGCACGTTTTTATTTTAAATAAATTTAAATGCCTGTTCGCTTTTTCACTTAAAGCGAACAAAAGCATGCAGAGTTTTTATTTCTTGAACTCTGTGTCTAATCAACGTCGACAATATCTGCGCGTTATCTAGCGAGAAAAAGAAAATTTTCGCTGGGACACGTGGGGACGCAATTTTATTTTTAAAGAAAATTTTGTCCTATATTTCCGAAAAAATCACGAAAAGGAAAGAGAAACAAAAATTTTTCAATTTTAAATTCGATAAATTTTCTGTAATAATAATTTCATTTACGAAAAAAAATTTTATTCAACACGTGTTTCACTTAATTTTTGCTGTAGGCAAACGCCATCTTTAATACTAAAATTTTTCAGCAACGCGAAGCCTGTTCGCTTTGACGCCGGCTACTTGCTCGACGCCATTTGCAAATTTTTGGTTTATTATATAACGCGCCAAGACCTGATCCCGTTGACGCATCTATACATTGGGCGCCATTTTGTAACGGTATTTTATTACTCGTTGCAAAAGAATTGAGACTTACGCTTCAGATTAACTTTTCGTTAAGTCAATAAATTTAGTTTAGATAGAGTTGCCGCCAACTCGTTAGAAAATAATCGTATATCCATATTGCGCAGCAAACTCAATGTGCTAGTCAGGCAAACGTATATTGACTTGCGACAAGGCTTTATACTATATACTCGTCGCTGAGCGTCTCTCTCTCTCTCTCTCTCTCTCTCTCTCTCTCTCTCTCTTACCTGATCGAGAGATGCGATGCCGGTAGTTCAGCTTTCCTTATTTTACGCCAAGATATATATATATTATATGATATAAAAGATAAGGACCGCGGACGCGTCGGAGTAAGCAAATTGATTCAGGTCTTTAAACTTAATATAGATTTATTAAATGTGTAAATAAAGAAATACAATAAAATAGATTTAGATAAAAAGTAAGAACAAAGTTTGTCAAAGATGATTCTAAGGGGGGACGCAACGCGAGCTAAATTATTGCAAGATAATGCAACGAACGCGCGCACTCTCTACGCTAAGATTTCTTCGAGGACAGAAATCTTAGCTTAGTATATAAAATAAGATAGACTTACGAACACGCGTAGAAGCTTCTATGACAACCAAAATACGTACGCTATAAGTATCTCGCCGTTGGCCAACAAAATATGCGATGCGATGTAACCTGGTTGTTGATGCTCGTAGACGATCTCTCTTAACGCCTTTATGATATCTCACGAAACACAAGGTAAGCAACCACTATGATGTGTACGCTCCGAGCACAGGAAAATGTCTGCCCGCGCCGACGCTTCCTTTCTTCTCGCTCGTTTAGCTGACTCTTACCATACTAACCTACGACGGTACTCGTGACAGCACGCTGAGCGGTTTTAAGTCCTAGAGCGCGCGGGATTCGAACGTGGTAATAGGAATACCGTGACAATATATATATATATATATATATATATATATATATATATATATATATATATGTATGTATGTATGTATGTATATAAAACCGGTCTTTTGAATGCGCGATACCCCGCGCTCGTCAGTACTGACTTCGGGTTGTATCCGGCGCACGTCAAGGCGTGTGGCAGTCTCACATTGTTACCCCCTCCTTTCCATTACCGTATGTATTATAAAAGTTAGTCTTTTGAATGCGGCATTCAAAAGACCGATCCCTCGCACAAAATATACAGGAGTCCATAGCAGCAAACTGTAGCACGCATTTAAAAGACCGGTTTTACTTACTTATATGTATGTATATATATATATATATATATATATATATATATATATATATATATTGAAAGGCATTTTCTTGAATTGCCAGAGACCTGAGCCAGGTACTGAGAAAGCAGTATACTTTCTACTACAGTATACATTCTCCTCCATGGGAATTTGAAAGTAGGCTTGCTTCAGGTCAATTTTGGTGAGGTATCAGGCTTTTCTTAGCTTATCTAGGATTGAGTCGATACTAGGTAATGGATATGCGTCCTTCCTAGTGACCTTATTCAATCCCTTATAGTCAGCACAGAATCGGTACTCCATGTCAGGTTTCCTAAGTATCACTGGTGGACTGCTCCATTCACTTGCTGACCTTTCAATTACGTTGCTCCGCAGCATCGTCTCTATTTCTCGATGAGCAATCTGCAACATCATCGGTGACATCCTCCTAGGTCTCTGTTTTATTGGTGCTGCTCCCATGACGTCTATGTGATGCTCCGACAAATCAGTGGTACCTGGTATGTCTGTTGGTTGAGGTATGATTTTATTTACTAAGTCTTCGATTCTTACTCTTTGCTCATCATCTAATTCCACAATTCTATCACATTCTCCGAAAAGAAGGGTTTGGGTATGGTCTCCGTTATTGAATTCTCTTCATTCTCCGTCTCTCATTCTCCATAGATTTTCACTGAACTTCGTTTCTATTCCTCAGACTTGCGTTCGAGGACCGGAAGGCGAAATCTACGAATAGAAAGCAATTACTTGGATAATTGATCAGTCATTGGAGGAATTAAAAATTAAAAAGAGATAGACAATAAGGAAGAGGGAGAAATAGGCCGGAGAAGAAGGAAGTGAGCAGCCAAAGAGACATTCGATGACTGTCCTCGTGCCGTATCGGAACTAAAACTCGCTCAACTGATTCTTTTGAAACAAGTAACTTAGAGATTTTCGTGCGCCTTTTGGGTAGCTGTGTAGAGATTGCAGAGTTTTGGATAGACTACAGAGCAGTTGAACAGAGGGATTTCCAGAAAGAGATTTTCGCTGCCCGGATCCTCCAACCAACCCATTTTTCGCAGCCGGCGTCGACCAGGAGTTGCTTGTGCAGAGAGAAAGAGAGAGAGAGAGAGAGATATACGAACCTGAGGCCCATCACCGCCATCGTCGACCAGATTGTCGCTATCGCCGACCAAATTCCTGTTGTCAACGAGATTTTTAATACAACGGTGAGTGGACTGTAGTCCGAATCGATAAAGATATTTTTTTTAAAACTAAAAGTGTAAATTCAGTGCGGGCGTATAAAGTAAAATTTAAGTGATTGTGACAGCGTTAACTGGTAAAATTAGAAATATTAATTGTTCCGAGGCATAGTTATAAATTCGTAAAATTTGATTGTAAAAGTTTGATTTGTAGACCGATAAAGTGAAATTACATTTTGACCACGTGTTCAACGATTTCGTTGACCGGTTAAATTCTCTTTTAATTTAATTATATTAAAGAAATTGTTATAATAAGATTTCTTTTGATTGACCGGGAATTAAAATTTGAGATCGGTGGACATATTGGCGCGTATTACGTAACACATTTCATGACGCGGGCCTTAGCGGCCATCTTGTAAATTAAATTCTCTTATCTAGTCTGCGTTGACTAGAAATTTACAATAAATTGAGAATTAATTTGTAGACCGTCAGAAATAATAATTAAATATTAATTTTTTTTGGATACATAATAAATTTCGAGAGTGCGGGAGTGCAAATTCGACCACGTGTCTAACGGTTTCGTTGACCGTAGGATTAAATTAAATTAAATTAACTATAGTAATTCGAATGAAAAGTTTAAAATAATTATTATTTTTCTTGATTAATTTTTATTGACCGGTAATTAAACCAATAAACTGACACGTAGGATTAGTGTGTGAGAGAGAAAGATAAGTGCGCGGGCTCTTAGTAGCCATATTGTCGAAAAGGAGAAGAGCGAGGTCGCTTACGTCGACCAGACCGTGAAACGAAAATTTTTTTTGTTACTACTAGAATTAAAGACTATTATATCAGTTGAAGTGACATAAATAAAATTTTTCTTTATTGTATGGGTTATGATTGTGCGCGAGTAATAAATTTCATAGAGTAAAGTTTATAGACCGAGCGTTAAATATAAAAATTACAAATATTTAAATTTTCTTCGTTTATTATAAATTAAACTCAAGTTAAATTAAAGTGTTGAAAGTTAAACCAGTAACAATTTTTTTCTGTGTATGTGCATACCTCTCCCAATTTCAGCTTAATAACATTAACACCAGTGGTCGCCCACTTCTCGAACCAAGACAGCCGAGGTTCATGCTTGCCGACGAGTTAGCCGCAGGTCTGTCTGGCGCTCTCAAATAAATTAAAGATTCTTTCTTTTTGACAAACCGAATTTTGCATGCGGCGACGGGCAAAGTTATATTAACTTAATTAATAATTTATTCATTGAAATTTTAATTATAACGAAATTCTCACATCGCAAATGGCGCTCAACGTGGGAAGTAGCGAAAAGATTACCTAACCCCAAACATAAAGACAGAAACCCCCACCTTAGAGAATATACAAGAGAGCAACGAGATACAAGAGCCCATGAAGATTCTCTCCCCACTCGAGTTTGCAGAGAAATACTCTAGTGAAGGGATTCTGAGGACCATGGAGCACTTGCAAGAAAGAAAGAAGAAACTAGCATTATTAGAGCAAGAAAGATTACAATTGAGTAAAGAGTCTGATAACGAAGAGAAAGATGGATTTAAAAAACTAGCAGAGTTAAATAAAGTATTAAGTATATTAGATGAAGAAGAAGAGAAACACCCATCGATATCAAGGACCAAAGTTCGTGCAGAAGAAAGTAAGTCTAGTCGAGGGGGGAGAAGCATCCACCTGCGACGACCGAAATTAGACCTGAACCTGAAGACGATAACGATGCTATAGCAGGCATGTGCAATGAAAATCGGAATTTCCTGGATTTAGTGCTCGGAGGGAGACAATGCCAGGCCTTATTCGATACTGGAGCAATGGTGTCGTTGATAGGACCAAGAGTAGCCCAGAGATTCCAAGATAGATTAATACCAGCCCGCACAGTGATCAGAAACGTCATAGAAGGATCTGCTCGAATAATTGGAAAACTAAACAGTAGACTTGGAAGTAGATGGATGTGTGAGGCGACTAGAAATGAAAGCTATTTCTGCCTTAGACCATGATGTCATTCTAGGAATAGATTTCTGTCGACTTTGGGAAATAGAAACGAAGCTCAGTGAAAATCTATGGAGAATGGGAGACGGAGAATGGAGATAATTCAATAACGGAGACCATACCCAAACCCTTCTTTTCGGAGAATGTGATAGAATTGTGGAATTAGATGATGAGCAAAGAGTAAGAATCAAAGACCTAGTAAGTAAAATCATACCTAAACCAACAGACATACCAGGTACCACTGATTTGTCGGAGCATCACATAGACGTCATGGGAGCAGCACCAATGAAACAGAGACCTAGGAGGATGTCGCCGATGATGTTGCAGATCGCTCATCGAGAAATAGAGACGATGCTGCGGAACAACGTAATTGAAAGGTCAGCAAGTGAATGGAGCAGTCCACCAGTGATACTTAGGAAACCTGACATGGAGTACCGATTGTGTGCTGACTATAAGGAATTGAATAAGGTCACTAGGAAGGACGCATATCCATTACCTAGTATGAACTCAATCTTAGATAAGCTAAGAAAAGCCTGATACCTCACCAAAATTGACCTGAAGCAAGCCTACTTCCAAATTCCCATGGAGGAGAATAGTAGAAAGTATACTGCTTTATTAACCCAAGAACACAAAGACGATGATCATCCTATTGTTTACGTGAGCAAAGTACTAACAGCCACAGAGAGGAACTATACTACCACAGAGAAGGAGTTATTAGCAGTAATATGGGCAATTGAGAAACTTAGACCTTATCTTGAAGGTTATTTTTTTAAGATTATCACAGACCATAGTGCGTTGAAATGGCTACAGAAGCTAAAAGACCCATCAGGACGACTAGCAAGATGGGCATTAAAAATGCAACAATGGTCATTTGAGATCGTAAACCAACGTGGAGCATTACATCACGTACCTGATGCTCTCTCGAGAATGTACGAAGGTCAAGATGAAGAAGAACATGTGTGCGCTTTCGAAGAGATCAAGGATGAAAAATACAACGAGAGAGTCAAAGAAATAGAGACCAACCCTTATAAATACCCTGGATGGAAAGTAGAAGATGGATTACTATATAGATTTAGGAAACAACCATTACTCGACCCAGTGACCCATGGAGAAAAAGGATGGCGACTAATAGTACCAGCAGAACATCGAGAAAGAATACTGCAAGATGCTCATTGTCATCCTTCCTCGGGGCATCTCGGACTAGAAAAGACCTATGATAAGATTATCAGAGAGTATTATTGGCCAGGAGTATACTATGACACCACTCTATTTGTGAAAGAATGCGATGATTGCCAACGATATATGACCAAGCAAACTGGACCTCAAGGATTAATGGGAAACCGTGTCGTTGAGAGACCATGGCTGGTAGTATCAGCTGACATGATGGAATTTCCTCCTAGTGAAGGCCAAAACAAATACTTACTAGTCTTTCAGGACCTTTTTACCAAATGGATCGAGTTGAAACCACTAAGAATAGCTGATGGAAAAGCAGTAGCTAAAGCTTTCGAAGAGCTGATTTTATTCAGTTGGGAGACTCCTAAGTACTTGTTCCCGGATAACGGGAAGGAGTTTGATAACAAACACCTAGACCAAGTGCTACAAGAATACGGAGTATCTAGAGTCACGACACCGCTATATCACCCGCAGGCTAACCCAGTTGAACGTGCGAATAGGACCTTGAAGACCATGATAGCAACCTTTGTAAAAGAGAATCATAAGACTTGGGATCAGCATCTTCATGAATTTAGACATGCAGTGAACACAGCGACGCAGTCGACACTTAAGACCTCTCCAGCGTTTTTGAATTATGGTCGACATCCCAGCCCGGTAAAAAGTTTATGAAGAGAGGTGGAACAAATTAAACCAATAATCAGAATAAATCCTGAAGACTGGGCAGATAGGGTAAAACGGTTGGACGCACTAAGGGTTTAGTAATCAAACATATCGAAAAAAGTGAAAGAAAAAGAAGCAAGGGAATATAATAAAGGTAGGAAGGATATTAGATTTAACATAGGGGATATAGTCATGCGACGTTCTCACCCGCTTTTGAACGCAGCTTACCGATTCTCTGCGAAACTCGCACCGAAATACGACGGGCCGTTTAAAATTTTAGAAGTCAAATCACCGTTAGTATACGTAGTCGAAATAGAGGGCGGTAAGCGCAATGCGAAGGTACACGTTTCCGAACTCAAAAGATATATACCCTCTAGAAATAAACCTGAATATAGAATAGAAGATAGAAATACCCCTAATCGTTGAATTTAGCTGAGCTCTGCCAACGTGGTTGCCTTGGTGTAGATCAGTAGAACCCTTTACACGCCGATCAACGTATTTGCTGGCACTTAATGGCTGACCGCTAAGACGCACGAGAAGCGGCCAAACGAAACTCTACAGAAAGAATTTCTGAGAGTTGCAACTAGCAAATATAATATAATACGTTAGTAGGTATAAACTAACGACTTTTATTGAAGACAATGTTTTGCGCTATCAATTGCGAACTTAGTCTAACGTATTATAAGATTACGTGGCGAAATCTTTTAATGAGCACAGTACGGCTTAGGTTTCGTGTTAACGTAATGGTAGCCGAAAACTCTCTGAAGCGCCTTGCGGCCAGCTTGCTTCTCTCTCGTGTGCCGGTCGTCAAGATACGCGCTTCTTTAGTCGTCTTAGACATGACATATGACCGAGCGTCTGCCCTATTATAATACCTAAGCGCACAAGATTCAAACACGGTATAATACATTTACAATATATATATATATATATATATATATATATATATATATATATATATATATATATATATATAAGGGTTATTCTATTCTAACGGGTAATCACATGTAATCGTTTAATAAACTATCAATACAAGGTTCCAATATTATTAACCACAAATTTTTCATATACTTTCAGCTTGTAACTTTATGATCCGTTGACTTTGTAATCGCTAATTTCAATGTAGCTTTTGTAGGGACCCTTAGAAATTATAAAAAGTAATCTTCCCTGTCTGTAATCATATATAAAATTTTTTTTAAACGTTGTAGAGATACAGGATAGATAAATTAATGCTTCTGAAAGATCAAAAAATATTTTTTTTCATCCGTACATACATTTCAGCAGAATGATTGAAAAAAAAAATATTTTCTTTGACCTTCTGTTATTATGAAAAAAAATGTATATTTTTTCATAGATAAAAAGCAATAATAATAAAAAATGTTATATTATCTAAGAAATAGCATCGTAAAATTACAATCTTTAGTTTATTACCAGCTTTTTTCACCGAGATATAAGAATATGTTTAAATATTCGTGGTATAAAATTGGTTGCATAAATGAAAAAGCAGATAACTCTGAAAATACTGTTGAGTTCTCTTTTGGAGATTTTTGCAATACACAGTTTGATATAGAAGGATGTAATAATATTGCTATCATACGATGTCGCTGGTGTAAGAAATCTTTATGTTTTCAGCACTTTTTTGAAGAAAATCATTATTGCAAACAATATGAAAAATAAGATACTGTAATTTCACCAAGAAAGCAGAATAAAGATAAATAAATCTTCTAATAAAAATGTATTTAAATTAGTCTTATTAAAAAATGTTAATAAAGTTATTATCAAACATCATAAGCATTAAGTTATGTAAAATAATTTACTTTTAGGGGTGACTTTAATGACACTTTTTACCATTAAATTTATTACTTATTTACTTACTACTACATTTTTAAAAATGTGTAACTTGGTTGCTTTTGATATAATTAACATTCCGCTTCCACGTGTAATGAATCTTAAGAAACAAATTTTTCGTCATTTTAACCTCAAAGTGACGACTTTGATATCATTTCTGAGGTTCTTATGATAAAAAATACTATCCCGACCTGATGCGAAAGGTGTTTTTCTATTTTGTTCAAAATTATTTTTCCAGGGATGAAAAAGTACTATTTGGTTATTTACGTATAGTAATTTATTTCAAGGGGTAGTTAACGATATTTGGGGTGGTAACTTGAAAAATGCTAAAACGCGTCAATTGAAATATTCGGTTAAGTAAACAAAAATGCTTTATTTTATTTTTTTGAGCTCATATCCTGGTTTTCATAGAGAAAAAAAGCATAAAAAATTTAGTTTTTTAAAAACATAACATAAAGGCTGCAATCCCTGGGGGTCATAAATACATCTAGTATCTTACGCCTCTTATGACAAATATTTTGCACTTTCTTTTATCAAAAAATATTAATTAAAAGCCGAGATATGACAAAAAAACGATTTTTCGGAATAAAATTTAGGAGTGTTTTTCACCCCCTTAAAGTGAATGTCGACACAAAAAAATACGTGTCTCTTATTTTTTTCGAGTACTACAATATATCGCAGAATGGTTGAAGTCGGTGAGGTCAGGTTGAAGGGCCGTTCTTGTAAGTAGGTTGGAAAACATTTGAGAAAATTTTTTTCAATAGTATTATATAAATACTATATAAATATAAATATGGTCCACAAATTTTTTTCATTTTCATAAAATGTTAGTAATTAATTAGTGACAAGTAAAAGCGACATGATGTCTGCTTATTTTCGCTCTTTGAATTTGTGTGTTTGGAGAGTCAAAGTTATTGTTAGAAGAATTTTTCCTCAAGGAAATAAAGTGAACATCATGAAAAAACCTTTGTTTACTAACAAACACAATTGTGTTTGTTAGCAGCATTTTTTTATTTATTTAATATTTAAGATAACATTTATTTAAAACATATTCTTATAAATAACTTTCTTGTAATTATTTATTAATTTAAATCAATGTTGACGTTGGTTTTCATATAAAACATGATTTCTTTGTAAAAATTTTTAAAAACTTGCTTCATTTAAGTATTATTGTCAAATTTTGTATTATTCTATTATAATATAGAGATATTTTAAAACATTTTTTTAAAGGCGGTCGGAACCATTCGCCGCTTGGTGGCGCTGCGGTCAGGTGAGAGAAAATTATCAAATATTTTTATACAGCAATTTAAAATTTACTGAAACAATAATATACTTTTAATTTTGTCATTTCCTCTAGCCATATATATGTAGAATAATTATTAATATTAATCTTGTTTGAAAAGTCTAAAATATTGTTATAAAGCGAAAAATGCGGCGTGAGGTAGAGCCGACGTAAACATCAGTATACATAATTCTTTAGTATTGCTCTCTCTGTCGCACTAAAGAAAGGTGCACGCATGTTTACATCGGTCCTACGTTGCATCGCATTTTTCGCTTTATAACAAAATTTTAGACTTTTTAAACAAGATAAGTATTAATAATTATTCTACATACACAGGGTGGGCCAAAAGTACCGGAACTGTGAAATAACTCTGCGGGATTGTATTTTAGGAGAAAAAGCTTAAAACAAAAGATAGAGGATATTTTCTTGGCTATTCGACGGTGATAATGACCATGACCTTGACCATAACCTTGAATGTCATTTCAAGGTCAAGTTAATTTCTTTAAATGGGAACCCATAATTTTCACCTCAGAAATGAAAAAAGCGGAAAATTTTACGTCCGGATATGTATTGACTGTATATGATTAGAGGAAATGACAACATTAAAAGTATATTGTCGTCTCAGAAAATTGTAAATAGCTGTATAAAAAATATTTAATAGATTTCTCTCACCTGACCGCAGCGCCACCCTGTATGTAGCGGCGAATAGACCCGACCGCCTCTTAATAAAGATTCAAAATAGGAGAAACTGCAATGTCAGTAACTAATGTAGAAATCATATACCATATTACATTATCTTAGTATACCTGTATTAAAATTCGGCTGTATAGCTCTGTCCTTGTCTAATCTAAATTTTCGTTATAATAAATGAATTAAATATTTATAAAAATGTAAGAGATGAGCGCTGTAGAGCAAAAAACGCTGCCAAGTGTTTTGGCGCAATGCTTCCTTATAGAGCTCATTGAGTTAGAGTAATTTAGTTTTATTTTTTTAAATGTGATTCTAATGTAAAATACAATTTCTATTTAAGAAAAATTAGTGAATGTGAGAGAGTGATTAGGAAATAGGAAGAGAAAGACAAGGATGGATGAAAATAGGGTAAAAATGAGGATCAGTCTGAGATAGAAGGACAGAGAGGAAGTGAGGAAGTAAGAAAAAAGTTAGTGAAAGCGTCAAATCAGAAATCAAAAAAAGTGATCAAAGAGCTACGTTAAGAAAACTATTTTTTAAAAACTTGTTTTATAAAGATAGTAGCAAATAACTCGTATACAAATTTCAGAACAAATCTATCGAGTAGTTTGCGTAAAATGGAAAAAAAATGAAAAATGAAAATTAAAAAAAAAAAAATTTTTTTAATTTTCTAAAATTAAAATTACGCTAAGAAAATCGGTTTTTAAAAATCATCCTTCTTTTGGCAGTTGCAAATAATTCCCATTCAAATTTTAAAGCAAATTTATCAAGTAATTTACGTAAAATACAAAAAAAAATGAAAAATCGAAATTTTTTTAAAATTCTTAAAATGGCTCCAAAAAAAAACTACGCTAAGAAAACCAATTTCAATAGCTTCCCGCCGAGTCAGCCCAAAAGATAAATTTTATGCGAAATTGGAAGCAAATTTATCGACTAGTTTTTGAGATCTAATTGGAGTACTGAATTCATACATACACACACACATACACATATAGACATTTTCTGGAAACCACTTTTTTCGACTCCCTGAGTTCAAACATGTACAAATTAATGAAAAAATAGAAACAAATTTTTTTATCGATAAAATGTTTTCTTCATAAGAAAGCAAAACGAGCAAACGATTCTATTCTATGAAAAAATATGAAATTTTCATTATTTTTCGAATAAAGTATGAAACGGAAAACACAGTCAAACTCAACTTAATTTTTTTCGTTTCATACTTTATTTGAAAAATAATGAAAATTTCATATTTTTTCATAAAATAAAATCGTTTGCTCGTTTTTTGCTCTACAGCGCTCATCTCTTACATTTGTATATAAATATTTAATTTATCAATTATGAAGAACATTCTGATTAGACAAGGACAGAGCGATCCGGTCGACTCTTAAGTATACATCCAAAACTTAATTTAATACTAATTCAATTAGATATATTAAAAATTAGTCATAGAGTATTCAACATACTAATAAATCACATCCTGAGTGTCATGAATTGAAAACTGAAAATAAAAATTATTTTCGATGATTCTTAAATATTAAAAAAAAACAAAGAGCAAAACGTGTGTAAAAATTTTCTAATGAAAAAAAGCATTTAAAAATATTAAACAGATTGATTACAAAATAAATTTCCTTTTAATCATATTACAATTTTTTCTTTTCAGGTTAAAGGACGAATACATTATAAGTGAACAACATATCAAGAAATTTATTGGATGGTCATGATGAAAAAAAGAAAACAGCATATGGACGAAATGGTTTTTCTAATGAGATTTCACGATGTATTAATGTTTCCAATTATATTATTTCACATTAGAATGTATTTTTTCTGAAATAGGTTTAATTATTAATTTATGATTTATTTGATAATTTTCATTATTATTTAAAGTAAAAATTTTTTTTTTATAGATTTAAAGTTTAATTTCTTGTAACGTCCTTTTAATAATGTAAATAATCAAAATGTAAAATAAGATAATATTAAAAAATGATTAAAACAAAATGAATTTATTTACTTACAAAAAGTATGGCTATAATAAAATTCGAATTTTTTTTCTTTAAAGTACTTTTGCTTTTATAACGTAATAATAAAAATTGCATCCTATTGGTATTGTATACAATTTTTCTAAATTATGGGCTGTTTTGTTTAAATTTTTAAAAAGCTCAAGAAAATTTATTTCATTTTAAAGATATGTCGTGTTTAAATTTAAAACCGTAATTAAAATCTTGTTGACCAATGTTAAAAAAATATTGATTCTTAAATTATAAAAGGAAAAAGTTTTGAACAAAAATTG
Organism: Anastatus disparis; assembly: GCA_017163975.1. NCBI lineage: Eukaryota > Metazoa > Arthropoda > Insecta > Hymenoptera > Eupelmidae > Anastatus > Anastatus disparis. The sequence goes on along the minus strand of JAFFSR010000272.1, from coordinate 1,609,387 downwards.
ATGTTAACTATATCAATTTCTAGCTTATTGAAAATTCTCGTGACTTTTGAATTATTTAATCTTTTCAAATCTATACACTTCAATTAAAGGTTTTAATCTCATCTTTGATGTTTTATTACTAAGAAAGTTTGGATGTTGTCTTAAACTTGTGTAAAACTTGGTTCATTCTATCAGATTGTCTTATGTTGTGTCTTTAACTATTGACACACTCTGTCCTTAATTTAGCTCATCTGAATCTCTGGCATAGGTTTAAGACCTATTTATGGTATTTTCGCTGACAGCCTTGCTGAGTCGTTTGCCACCATGTTGCCTTTAATTTTTATGTATCTGAGATATACAGATTAAGTTTCCTGCATTTTTCTTCCAAGATATTCAGAGCGTTGATGCAATCTTCTACGAATCTATACTTTTTTATAGCTCTTTATCGCCATTAAGGCCCCTCTGCTGTCATAACAGCTATTCACTGTTTTTTTATTATTTGCACCCACTGCCATCTAAGCTCAAATCATAATCACAACCAGTTACGTCTAAAACATCAAAACATGTCTTCTCAAAGGCATCATGGTACCCTTTTCAAGCTTTCTAGTGTAAATGTCGACTCCCGTGCCGACTTCGAACTTTGATCCATTTGTGTACCAGATATCCTCCAAACACGGTGTTTCCCATTCCTACCCCCTGTTTGCTAGTCCTCTTTGGTTCGAAAATTTACCATTAGGTGTCTTAGTGACTAAATTTCTCTTTGTCCCTAATAATTTATCCTGTTCAACACAACAGCCTGGTATATTCACCTTTCCCTGTCCACATGTTTAGAGCCATTAGTCCGCATGCTAGTGGCAGCTTTCTGTACGTACAACCGTAGCAGCGCTACATCCGTTATAAAGCCAAGGGCCTCAGCTGTTGCAAACTTATTGCATCAGTTATTGCTCTCAGAATTAAACACCTCAGGTTATCCAGGATCTTCACTGAGAGGGTTTGGTGGGTACGTCTTTACCATACTACCGCTGAATATGTGAGTTTAGGAATTAATATCGTCTTAAACATCGAAAGGATGGTTACAGGTTCGAGCCCCCAATTTCTTCCAATGATTCTTCTACTAAGCTAAAATAAATTCGTGAGTTTCCTGCACAGCTCTTCTGCCCTGGATTTTTAGTGTAGTTTGCTATCCAGTAGCACCCTTAGGTATTTGGCTTGAAATTTGATATCAATACTTGTCCTCCCAACTTTAGAGTTCTATGTGGTCTCCGCTTTTATTCCCTCGTAAAGATCATAATCTCTGATTTGTTGGAGAAAATGGATTATTCGTTAATTTTTCACTAATTTCAAAACTTGTCTAATGTTTTCTGTAATATGTCTGCCTGTGCTTCGAAAAAAACGTCCTCTCACCATATCATCAGCATATTCAAAAACATGGTATTCGGCATCTTGAAGACATGTAAGTGCACATTTCGCCAATAAATTTTTTTTCAAGAGTAACCCTACCCGTCGATCGCTCAACATATCACAGATCCAATTAGTGATCGTAGCCGACACACCTTTTTCTGCAACCGCCTTACGTATAGCCCCTGTTGAAGTATTAAAAGCCTCCTTGACGTCCAGAAGAGTACAAATCCTCCCAGTTCCATTTCTTCTTGAATAAATAACACTGCTTTGTACAGTGCCATTTCCGTTAATTTGCCTCCAGCGTAGGCGTTTTGTTCTGGTAGTAACGAATTATGCATGAGAACAGTTTCGTTAATATATCTTTCGGTCAATCTCTCCATTAACTTAAGCATGAAGGACATAAGATAAATTGATCTAAAGTTCTTCGCAGTAGATAGTTACTCCTTCCTGGTTTAGAAATGAATGCCACTCTTGCTTTTCTCTAGATATTGGGTGTGTAACCGAGTCACAAACAAGTTTTCGCCAGCCTCATGAACGGACCAAAGATACTAACTATGCCCTGCTGAAACAGGACCGAATAGTTCACTTTTGATAAGTTATCAGGTTGTCTACTCTGTCCACCTTCCAAGTTTACAGAACCAAGAAAGTGCTCCGCATTGGTTTAGGGTTTTCCTGTCCGTAGTCAAGTATCCTGCTTCTGGAAGCCTAATAGCAATTAACCATGCCTCTAAATTATGTGTAAACAACTTGTCCAATCGAAAGGCCTCCGGATCCTGTTCCACTTTCGAATAGGACATTCTCCATTCTTCTGTGTGAGCTTTTCTGATCGTCCGTTTGTACTCCTTGTATTTATTTCTCCACTTCTGTCAAGATATATAAAATTTGGATTTCTTAGCCTCTTTGAACAGTTTTTTTACTATGTTTTTAAAAGTCTCCATTTTGCGATTCCTGAATGGAGACTCATACTGTATCCTAGCCTTATTGAGGAGGTAGCTCCTTGAGAATGTCAGGATAATGGACTGTTGAAACAGTTCTGCTACTTCTTCTACCTTTCCCCCACTCCCAATGTTTTTAGAAAATTCTCCCATCGCTGTTGGTAGCTCCTTCTTGTATGTTACCCAATCCGTATTCCTCATGTCCTTTCTTCATTTATCTTCCTGTAACGGAAAATGAATATTAAAAGTATAAGAATATTAAAAGTTGTAGCTGTCTCGTCATGGATATTCACAGCCAACTTGTTTTCTAGACCGTCAATCCAAATACACGCTCTTGGTTTTACTCATTTTGGAACTCTAACAATTTTGTCTCCTTTTCCAAGTCCTTTACTTGAATCATTCATAATTCATGGTTCTTGTAGCGATGATACATATGTGTGATCCAGTTGTTGCTTCTGTTGCTCATCATTTTAATGACCCTTTAATTGTTTGTGAAACTTTGTTTTTGGCAGCGGCGAGAAAGTTGTCGCTTTCTGGCCGGAGGGCAGAAAAAATATTTTATATTCTTTTCTCACCTGCAGCTCCACCAAGCGGCAAATGATTCCGACCTCTTTCTAAGGGTAGTAGTATCGTGGCTTTGACCAGCCACTACAAGAGATCAACATTCTTCCCTTACTCACCTTAAGAATGGGTCAACATGGCAAGTTCTTACTACCTATCCACCGACTGAACCACTTCTTACCATATTGATCCACCGGAAAAATGACCAATGCTCCATTTTTTAGGATTGAATCTTTGAATCTCAGTTTTTCGTTCTGCATCTTGTCAGTGAGCTCTCATATATATCTTCTCGGAAACTCGCTTTGCTCCTACGGTAGACTATTTACAGAAATTTTGGGTCTTTTAACCCCTTTAGAAGTCGATATGTTAGAGGTGGGAAAGAAGCGTGTTTCTCATGCTGCATCCTGTGTTCTCTCTTTCTCAATCTTCTCTATATTTTCTTAATAGATCTATAGTTTTTCCTTTCAGATTTAGTGGCTAAGTAGCAGTAGTTGGTTGAACTTCTAGTTGGTTCACAGATTTAAGTTGAGTGGTTCATTCACCATCCGTACCACCACACTGCGTAGCAGTTCTGTTATTTTTAATTAAACTATCCATTCGATTGAATGGATAGTTTAATTAAAAATGATCGAAGGCAAACGGACTCCATCATATTTCAAGAATGGCTTGTCTGAAATCAGAAAATAGAAGTGTGTTAAATTCAGTATAACGTAAGCTAGGTAATGACCCTTAGATGTTAATTTTTTTTTAATAAATAACAAAATGATACATAATTTTAAGAAATTAAAAAAACGTTTTTTTCACTTTTTTATACAAAAACCATATAAAAAATTAAAATTTTAAGTTTGTAAAGCATTAATTTCTAGGTATTTATATGTAGAATATGAGGTTAGAATTTCATAAGAATTGGTTAAGCAGTTTTTGAGGTCTTATGGAGACCAATTCAGATCACAAAATTATGTTTCGAGAGTAACGCATTAAAAGTTTTTTTTATATAACAAATCATGAAAAATGACTACGTTAATTGCTTTTGCCCACTCTAAAATAAAATTTATCAAAATAAAAAGTTTTTTCATCTTCGGAATTAATGATCATATCTTCAAAATCCAAACGCTCTTCGAAACATCGATAAAAAATCTTCAAGATAAAGTAAGTCGAGCATAAAAAAAATAATTTTTTAATATTTTATAGCGATATAAAAAAAATTTTCACTAATTTTTTTTACTTACATAAAAATGTATGCTATAATTATGGAAATTATAATATCAAAACAAAATATAGTAGTCCTCTTCTAAATGAGGTAAGTAAAATGTTTACATGACTTTTTTCATCATAATTAAATTGTTTGAAATTTTTTTCAATGATGATTATCTAATAATCTAAGAATAATAGGAAATTTTATAAAGGAAAAATTTGATATTTAGTCTACAATATATATATATATATATATGGCTGATTCCATTCAGATTTATGTAGGCCGTCACTGATCGAATTTTTTTTTTCATATAAGTAATAACAATACCTTCTATTATGTATATGAAGATAAAATTTACCTCGTAGAACGCTCAAAATTTTTTTTTCTTTTTTACTACAGCAATTTTAGTGTTGGATGTAAAAACGAAAATTCGAAAATTGAAAATGAACCTCTATTTTTAAATGACTATAGCTCCGTCAATTTTGAACCTTTTTGGGCGTTCTTTTAACGAAAATGTGCGGAATTCTGTCTAGTTTTCAATGCAATCTCGAGTTTTGTAATACAATTTGATCTCACTAAGTTATTCACAAAAAAACGAAAAAAAGCGATTATTTTCAAACACGATTTTCTCAAAAACTATATTTTTTTTTTTTTAAATTTTTATATGATTTTATACATAAAAAATACTAACTTTTAGGGTAGGTGAGAAAATGCGATTTCGCCTTATTTTTTTTTAACAGATTTTTCAACGTTTTTTTTATATTTTCGATTTTAAAACATTGATACCATGGCGCATCGTACTATTTTTCCAACTTTACGTGTTCTTACAACTATTCTATGCTTTTATTTATTAATATATCAAAAATATTAACAATAATCTTTAGAATAAACCCCGGATCGAATATTTTGATCAATTAGAATTAAAGTTATGACGATTTAAAAATTTAAAAAAAAATGCTAAAACTTTAAATAAATATGATATTCACATTGAGGAAACGCAATTTTCGTTAAAGATTGAAATCTGAGGATATAAATTTTTTAATTTCAAAAAAAAGTCATTTTGATGAAAAAATACATAACCATTTATCCTCTTTTTATGGTACATTATTATAATAAAAATCTTTTTTGTTGAAGAATATAATTATTTTATTAGTTTGAATTTTGCGCCTAGAATTTGAATTTATTTTGTAGGGAGTTGACGCATATCACCACTAGGTGGCGATGATTCGTTCTTTGCATTTTTATTAACGACTTGACGCGTTTAAAAATATAAGAAAAGGAAAGAAAAAAAAAATGTTTAAGAAAAATTATTTTTTTCGATCTGTCATTGAACAGAATATCAATAATGGCATCACTGATTGTTAAAATAAAGTGCAAGGATTTAAAAGAAAGGCACAAAAAAGTTGTTTATGATTGCTCCAGAAGTCCGCTTGGAGAATTAGGTGATCTAACGGAGTATTTGAAGCGCTTGTATCCAAATACTTCTTTCTCTAGAGGAGATAAAGTATGCCCTTCGTGTTACAAAATATTATTAGATGAAGTGAAAAATGCGCCTATTTCATCGACTTCTAGCAGTCAACAATCTTCGGAAGATTTTATTTATAGTGAGGCTGTGGTAGAACAGCTCAATCAGACTTCAAGTAATTTGAAATTAAGCATTTCACCAATTAAAATGCCTCAAAGTATCAATATCAAGAAGCGAAAATCTCATGCTCTCCGAAAAAGAAAACAAATGAACGATGCATTTGATTCATAAATAGCAAGTAAAATGATGAAAGTCTACGATATAACGGATTTGCCCGCATTGAATGAAAATAATGAATGTAAAACAAATGAGAAACGGCTTGAGAATATTGAAATTGCATTAGATAATTGTTCAAATTTTCTTGAGAAAGTGCGAGTGTTGAGTATTATACCAAGTGATATTTCCAAAGATTATTCATTATCAGTTTTACCAAATGGAACTATTTATATGATTGGTCAAGCACGATCATTGGTAATTAATAAAAAACTTTACAAGCAGTCTGAGAACTATTGTGGCCATTCTTTGGATAGTTAAATTGTAATGAAAGTAAAGGATTATTATCTGAACGATGATTTTAATTGTTCTCGTCAAAGTGCAAATAAAAGCGACACAGTATCTATCAAAGACAATGGTATAAAAACTAAGAAAATGAAACGCTTTCTTACGCGAATAAAAGAAATATATCAATTATTTAAAGACAAAAATCCTGAAATGAAAACAAAAATTGGTCAATCAACATTCTACGCTTTAAGACCGAAGTGGGTTATACCACATCCACCCACCGATTCGTGTCTTTGCGTTTACTGCGAGAATCTTAAACTTATGTTAGATGCTTTGAATAATTATAAAAAAAGAGAATAAACAAGACATTGCAGATTTGGAATTGAAAATATGTTCTTCACTTTTTTGTTTAAAAGATGATATGAAATGTGTTCTAAGAGAATGTAAAGAATGTCCCATTGGAGATTCTATTGATTTACTAGTAATTTCTTTGACAGAAGAAGATTTATATGAAGAAATAATTTATGGTGTCTGGGAAAAATCAAATTTACTGAATAAAACTAGCACAATTGAAAATTTCTTAATAGAGTTAAGAGAGCGCGCTCTCACTGTAAGTGCTCATAAATTGGTCAAAGAAATTCAACATATAGCAATGAAAGAGGTTAAACTTTTAGCGAAAAATAATGACTTCCAATTAGTTATTCATGTTGATTTTGCAGAAAATTGGACAGTTCTGCTTCAAAATGAAATTCAAAGCTATCATTGGAGTAAAAAGCAAATATCAATATTTACGTCAGTATGTTATTTTGGAAATGATAAAACAGTCAGTTATGTCACCGTCTCTGACGATATTAAACATTATTTGGCTCATGCCCTAATGGCTATAAATTTAATTATCGACAACTTAAAACAACATAATGCGCAAGATCTTGATGAAATCATAATCATTTTCGATAGAGCTGCCAGTTATTTTAAAAATAGATATCAATTCTATGAGCTTCAAAACTGAAAAGTAAACAGAAAATGGCTTTTTTTGCAACAGGTCATGGTAAAGGCGCTTGTGACGGTATTGGTAGTTTAGTTAAACATTATGCTACCACGCATAATCTGTCCAAGAAGAGTGCAAATTTTATTAGAAACGCTGAAAATTTCGCCACTCACGTGTCAAAATATACTCCGTCGATTAACATTCTTGTTATTCGCAAGGATGACTTAAAAGTTTTTTGACAGACAAAAAAATGGAATGGTTAGAAGATGCAAAAGAAATTAAAGGTATTCAAAAGATTCACTGTTGGAAAAGTGAACGAAACCAAATCTACCCTGCCAAAACTTCGAGACATGAGTGGCAAGCAGGGTTGGTTTAGCGTTAATGTACGATCACAGTTCATGACTGTAACAGCGCCACCGCGACTTGATTTTTAACTAACACACGAGTTCGAAATTAAAATTCGGATACTTTTATTGTAATTTAATATTGCAAAATAAAATATTTCTTTGATTTTTCCTAATACATATCTTTATTTGTTGAAAAAAATTTATTTTTCATTAATATAACGTTAAAATGATTTGGATTTAAATTTCGAACTCGAGTGTTAGTTAAAAATCAAGTCGCGGTAGCGCTGTTACTCGCTGTTACAGTCATGAACTGTGATCGTACATTAACGCTAAACCAACCCTGGTGGCAAGAAGTAAATTGAAAGGTTTTATTCAAATTCGGATTTTTTTATTCAAATTAGTTCTCAATTCATTAGTGTTCTTTTTCAATTGTATCGCATATTATTTGTTCATTGAAAATGACCAAATAATATATTTTAGTATTTAAAAAACTCATCTTTTCAAAATTCGAATTCAAAATTCAAAATGTAAATTCAAAATTCAAAATTCAAAGTAAATATATTCATTTAAAGTTTCAGCATTTTTTTTTAAACTTTAAATCGTCATAACTTTAGTTCTAATTGATAAAAATATTCGATCCGGGGTTTATTTTGAAGATTATTGTTGATATTTTTGATACTTTAGTAAATAAAAGCATAAATATAGTTGTAGGAACACGTAAAATTGGAAAAATAGTACGATGCGCCATGGTATCAATGTTTTAAAATCGAAAATATAGAAAAAACGTTTAAAAATCTGTTAAGGCAAAATCGCATATTCTCACCTACCCTAAAAGTTGGTATTTTTTATGTATAAAATCATATAAAAATTTCAAAAAAAAAGGATAGTTTTTGAGAAAATCGTGTTTGAAAAAAATCGCTTTTTTTGGTTTTCCGTAAATAACTCAGTGAGATTAAATTGTATTACAAAAATCGAGATTGCATTAAAAACTAGACAGAATTCCGCACATTATCGTCAAAAGAACCCTCAAAAAGGTTAAAAATTGACGGAGCTATAGTCATTTAAAAATAGAGGTTCATTTTCAATTTTCGAATTTTCGTTTTTACATCCAACACTAAAATTGCTGTAGTAAAAAAGAAAAAAAAATTTTGAGCGTTCTACGAGGTAAATTTTATCTTCATATACATAATAGAAGGTATTTTTATTATTTAGAAGAAAACAAAAATTCGATCAGTGACGGCCTACATAAATCTGAATGGAAACAGCCATATATATTATATAATAACACATTATACTCATACATCAATACATATACGCATACATAAACATTGACATTTAGTTATAAAATTGTATTTATGTATTCGCTTCGACTGTAGTCAACAAAGCGCCGACTCTTTGACTTATATAGTAAGTAGGATATCATCCAACCACTTGGGGATAAACCTTTCATTTAATGAACTAAATAAAATGATAATCCCCCTATCGGCGTCACTAGGAATCTCCCGTAATATTCCGTGCAACCTCCCAACAAAAACTTCATGGGATCCTCCTCGAATCTTTCATACAATATTTCACTGGAAGATTACTTAAATCTTTTCATACAATATTTCACTGGAAGATTACTTAAATCTTTTCATGAAATATTTCGTGGAATATCATTGGAATATTTATGTAATATTCCGCTAAGCGATTTCAAAGTTTTTTGGGTTCCTTTAGCGAAATGTTTATAAAATCTTCCTAAATTTTTTTATCGAATATTGCATTGAAAGATTACTTAAATCATTCCGTGAAATATTCTGTGGAATATCTCTGGAAGATTCATGTAATAATCCGCTGTACGATTTTAAATTTTTTCGTAATCTTCTAGCGAAATGTATATTGAATCTTCCTGAAATCTTTCATAAAATATTACAGTAGAAGATTACTTAAATCTTTCTGCTTAATATTTCGTGAAATATTTCTGGAAAATTCATGTAATATTCCGCTGTACAATTTTGAAGTTTCTTGTAAACTTTCAGTGAAATATTTATTGAATTTTTCTGAAATCTTTTATGAAATATTCCAAGGGAAGATTTCTTAAATACTTCTGTGAAGTATTTCTGGAAGATCTATGTAATATTCCGCTTTACGATTTTGAAGTTTTTCGGAATCTTTCAGCGAAATTTTTATGGAACCTTCCTTGAATCTTCCATGAAATATTTTACTGGAATATTTGTGGAAGCTTTTAATGTAAGATTTCAGTGAAATATTTCAAAATATTGCGTGAAAATTTCCTAGAATTTGTATGGAAGGTTCTATTGAAATATTCCAGTGGGAGATTTCGAAATATTTCAGTGAAATCTTTCATACTTCGTGAGCTATAACTTTTGAACTAGGCAAGACTTTCTTATGCAATAAAGCTTAAATCAAAGTATTAAACTTGTACTCTTTTTTTTATCTTTATATTTTTCTGTAAGAGTTTAATTTTTTTGGTTAATCAAGTTTTGATAAGCGCTTTCCTCTACAATGTTTTCGAAAAATGGCTTTATTTTAGTCTCTAGATTTATTAGACGAAAAGAAAGAACCAGGGTTCATTTTTTTTATCAAAGAATCATAATCTGCAGTATCAGCCAAATCTATTTCATGGAGGTAAGGACCTCTCTTTGTCAGTTAAGCAAGTTTTAAACTACGACTGAATTGCTCAAAATCTGACATATGACATGAACGTTAACAAATTAAAGAATATATTAGAAGATGGCATCGATGTAAATATTTACATTCTTTAAATACTATGTATTCATACGTAAGTAGCTATAGAATTATTTTTCGACAATATTTTTAATATTTGAGCCCAATAGCGCCATAACATAAGGCAGATATTCTTCAATTTTATTATATTTTTACTATTATACCTACGTTTCAAACACATATGAGCATTTTTCTTAGAGATAAAATGAAATTGTTTGGTCTTGAATTATTCTTTTAATTTTCATATATTTTGCTCCAAATCGGCAATATAAACCGATTGTAAAACTGATGCCTAAATGTTCGTAATGTATTATTAGGTAAAATACAACGACGTATAAAATTATTTATGAATATTGGGCCTAAAAAAAAGAGGCCTAAAAAATATGAGGCTCTGTCACGGTATTCTACCGTGTTCGAATCTTGCGCGCTTAGGTTAAATTAAATGATACGTGCTCAGTAATATACCTCGTCTAAGTTATGTGAAGAAGCACGTTACTCGACAAGCAGCGCGTGCGCGAAGAGCAAGAAAGCCACGAGGCGCGTCAGAACATTTCTGACGTTTCATCAGCGCACACGTTCGTGTAAGGCAGACCTTTTCTGGCAGTCTATGAACGTGCAACTCAGAAATGTTAATCTCTCGACTTTTTCTTGGAGTTCGAAATACTCCGTTGCCGCAGACTCTCAACATAGTTTTAGTGCTGTTGAAAGGAGTCAACTTCTGCCTGGGACAACGAAGATCTACGGCTGTTTTTCATGGCAAACATTATTAAATGGTACTCGTGGTCGATCGACTTGGCTGCTGTCGGCGAGCTTCAGCAACCAGGCTGTTGTGTGTTTGCGCTGCGTTGGCCAACGTTAAAGGACATTCGATGTATGTATTTTAATAGAAGCTTCTACGCGTAGTCGTAAGTAATCTATACATTTTGTTAACTGGAGTTTCTTTCCTCGAAGAAACTTCAGCATTAAAAGTGCGCGAATTCTTCATTGCTTAGTAAAGCATCAGTTCGCGTCGCGTCCCCCCTTATTTACTATCTTTTACTAATACAGATCTTATAATTTAATTTGTTTGCGTTAAGTAAATTTCATTAGTAATAACTTGTTTTATATTGATTCTTTTTATTTAATAAATTGTCTTAAGCTTAAATACAACGTGATTTCTATTAATTTATGTTGCCTGATAATATATAATATATCAAATATATTTTCCGTTGCTTATTCCGACGCCTCCACGGTCCTTCTGAGCAGGTATAAATTAATCATTGTAATAATATTACGCAGTTTATTATAACTCAATTTTTAACCTGCATCACGAAAGGAAACTGCTACCGGCAACGCATCTCTCGATCAGGTAAGAGAGAAAGAGAGAGGGAGATGTAGTGAGTGCAGCAAGCGAAAATTATATCACATAAGATTTTGTCGTTCATCAATAATATTACTAGCTAGTACAATCGGAGTTCGTTATATAATATTTAGTGAAATTCTTATAGTTTTCAGCGACTCCGCATATAGTAAAATTTATAGACTTAGCTAAAAGTCATATTAGATTAATAACTAATTCTTTTTTGTAACGTGTGGAAAATAACCGTTAAAAAATGGCGCCCAACGAATAGATGCGTCAATAGGATCAGGCTTGTATGCGTCGTCTAATAAATCGAAATTTGCAAATGGCGTCGAGCGTATAGCTGGCTTAGACGCCAACAGACTTTGCGCTGTTCATAAAAGACTTTATGTTCAAAATGGCGTTTTGCTATAGTTAAAATTTGATATTTAAAATAGTACGTGTCAAGAATTTTTTTTTTCTTTTGAAAATCAAATTATTTTTATTTGAAGACAAATAAATTTAGAATCGACATTAAATTTTTTTTAAGTTTTGTAAAATAAAATTAATATTAAATTGCCTTTTTTTCGAAAAATAAAATAGTGGAAATTTCTCGAAAAATTGCTAATAATCAAATCAAAATTTTTTTTCGTCGGTTAACTGTTATAAATTTGTGTCCCCACGTGTCTCAGCAAAAAATTCTATTTACTTTCATATTGCGCAGACATTCTCGCGCTTTAATAATATAGTAACAGAGATAAAAGATATAACTCTGTATGCCTTATAGTTCGCTTTAGATGAAAAAGCGAACAGGCAGTTGAAATTTTCTAAGAATTAGAATAGTGCGTATTATATATACCCCTCTTACCGATCAGGTTGTTAATAGTAAATTATGAAGCTTTACAGTGAGAGAGAAATATTGATTACAGCTAACGAGGAAGTTGCAATTAAAGTAGTTAAAAAATAATCCTTTAATATAGAATAATTTAGTATCATTAACATTAAAAATTTTTTTTTGTATTTTGATATAATATTTAATTGAATAAAAATTAAGATTTTTTTATAGGGAAAGAGGTTTGGTTGTGGGCATGGTTTGGTTAAAGACACCCCTGCGTTTCTATTGATAGAAAGCAGATGAGGTTTTTCTGACAAATGTCATTTATGTATTATGACAGCACGTTTTTTTATGACAAATATCGAAGCAAACAAACGCATCTGCTTCGTGCTGTAAGCAAACTAATTTTTCTGTGCTTGAAAAAAAATCACAAAAATTCATTTACACTTATGTATACTTTTTCCAAAAAATTACAAATCGAAGTGAATCAATTAAGCTGAGTGTAATGCACATTTATTCAGTCGGAGTTTATTCCTACTTTGTGATGCAATATAGATTGCAACCAATATCTTAATACCAACAATTTTGCATGATTGTCCACGACCGAACCAAAATCTTTTTTGACTCGGTTGTGGGCATTTTACAAAATTAACAAAATAATTATTCTATTTGACGGAATCGATTTTAATCCTCCATTGGTAGTTACCTAAGGTCTTCATCTTTCTATAGACACTTATAAGTTCAAAAAATATACAATTGGTGAAAAGTTATGAGCCAAAAACAAAAGGGTGCCTACAAACGAATCCTTTTCCATGCATATTAAAAGGCCATAAATTTTTTTTACTTGTACAATAAGTAAAGTTTCAAATTTAAAATTTTTATTTTTACACATAGTGGAACATTTATGTTTTCTTTTTCTCTTTCATCTACGATTGCCAGCTCGTAGCACGGCAATCGACCAGCGCTGTGTGTGCTGTGGAGAAAATTTAGAATTTTCTCAAAGATTTTGAATTAAAATTATTCTACAGTACACGTCAAATACACATAAATAAATTGTCCCTACACAGCTAGGTGTGCATTTTTAATAAAAGTTTAAGAGCGCACAGATTTTTGGATTTAGTTATATATGTTAATACTTTGTATTTTAAATTGACTGATATTGCAAAATTTTGTTTAGTAATATAGTGTAATTTTAATTTCATAAATTAATTTTAATTACTGGAAATTCTAGTATAGTTCCAAAAATCAAAACAGTTAATTTTTAATATACATACATATTTAATAAATTTTAACTGTTACGTATGTACATGGTTCTATTATAACCATATACAAACGATCAGTAATATAATTTTCTTTATAAAATAAACGGGCGTATACACACAGCGAGAGTTAGAGAAACAGCAAGCGTTAACATAAATAGAAAATATATCGAGAAAAAAGATAGCAATATTTATCAAGTTGGCTGAACACCAGAAAATGGTTGACGAAAATCACAAAGCTGACGCTATAAAGGTCCATAAATGGGCAACATGCTTGTCCGAAGATGACCTAATAGATTCGCTTCAAACATCAGAATTAAAGCAAAAAGGGCTACCTTTCACAGAACAGTCACAATGATTATTGCGATGGCTGTTAGGTGATTATACGGCGGTGGACTCCGAGCAATTAAATCCTGGAGAAAACGAAATGGCGACGCGACAACGCTGCCTTTCAGCAGGAAAGAGTCCATTGAAAGAACTATCTTTGAAAAAACAGGATCTACGATCTACGATGATAACGTAGATCTAAACGAGGAACACTTACTTACCGTATTACGTAATGATGAAACAGTGGTGAGAAATTTAAATGCTACGTTAAGCAATATTGCGCAAAACGAAATGCGTAACGGTCAGATGGTACTTGAAGATCCCAACGTGCAACAAAGAAGTGAAATAGCTCTAAATGTCTCTAACGTACCAAAAGAACTGATAAGCTACCTTACCGCTATGCACAACCAGATGAAGGATATGACAAAGCAGATGCAAGGTATGTCAACTACAGTGAATTCTCTATCACTAAAAGTTGAAGTATAGTGACAACTAAAATCCTCAAGCACACAACTGTTCGATCAGGCTACAGATGGGGAAACACCTAGACGGAAAAACCACTAAGGAAATGAAAGTAATGAAGAGCACGTGAACTTTCGTGATACGTTTAGTATACATTACGATGATAGTAGCAGCTCGTTAAATAACCAAGCGAATAATAATGCAAGTACAGATCAGCAAAACTATAGAATCCGTAATAACTTGCCAACTGGTACGGCAGAAGCACCTACAGTCGAGAAAGGAGGGATCTCTCACACTGCAAACAGTGCGGCGGATAACACTAGTCTCAGCAGGCAGAGCGATCGACCAGCAAATGCGAATAAAACTACAGACGTAGGTCACGTAGTGCACAGCTGGAATGTTACATTTTCAGGCAAACGAGGGCAGAGTATAGACCTCTTTCTAACAAGAGTAGAAGAGTGTCGAGCGCTGGCTAAACTTAACGAGAGCGACTCATCCTCGCTCTCCGAACTAAAGTTGCTGCCACCTGATATAGGAATATCAGACACTCGTGGCAAACGTGGGGTCAGTTTAAAAAAGCAACACAGCGCTGGTATGGCCACAGCAGGTGCTTTCAACAAAGATTGCTAGCAGAAGCTAACGCACGCACTCAAGGCAAGTACGAGCCAGTGCATGACTATATCACTTGTCTACAATCTATAGTCTTAAAGCAAGTGTCTATGCCAGATAGAAACCAGCACCTCGATCTATTACATCGAAACCTATTACCAGAAATTCAGAGAATGATACGGAGAGATGAAATAATAGATATCGAATCGTTATTGGAAAAAACTGCAGAAGATGAACTGACACTTGAGGCGGAGCGGGTCTACAGACCATCGCCTTCACCTGAACAGTCCTTATTATCTGATGTGGCTTATCGACTATGAAGCAAGGCTACAGACTGTAAGCCTCAAGTAGCAGCTGTGTCTGATAAGCAGGCATCTGCTGAACAACTAAATTTGGAGAAAGTGTTAACTCAATTAGCGAAAGAGATGCGTGAGCTTAAGGAGACTTTTGTAAAGCAGCAAAGTCCTAACGTGGACAATGCACGAAGATCTCTACCACCTAACTTGTCTTGAGGAAATTCTCCTAAGCAACGACAAAACTTCAAAAGACCGCCTCAACGAAAACCCAATCAAGGGCACGGTAATTCCGAACAACAAGGTTAAAACCAAAAAGAAAATGAGACAGAAAACTCAAATAGCGGTAAAGCTAACGGAGGAAATCAAAGAGGTACGAGAAACCGAAATCCTAATCTCAGTTGTGGACTACCTGAATACACACAACGGTCTTGCCCACAATGTGCGGGAAATAGACAAGAGAATAAGTGGATGAGGTACCTACTTTTCCCAACGAGGGTTACGAGACCTCAGAACACTCTACTGAAAAAGTATTAGACAAAAAGTTACCTTAAATCCTAGTAAAAGAGCAGATCGAGTCTCGCACTTGTCAGGCTGAGACAAGTGAACAGGAAGAGCATATGCAGTCAGATACCGACGATGAATCTCGATGGTGGCTCACGGTAGTGATCGGAGATTACCGAATAAGAGCCTTATACGACCCAGGTGCATCACTTACGGTTATGAATTATATAGGCTTGCAGTTAGCAGCTGCCTGTAATGTGCCTTTGATACCAGCTACGGGCAGATTTGCCAAAGTAGCAGATGGTAGATCATGTTCAATAGTAGGTTATGTTGACTTACCTTTTCCAGTAGGCGGAGTTACGAAAATGATCCATTCTGCAATTATGCCTAGCTTAGATGAAGAGTGTTATCTAGGTGGCAACTTTATACGAGCATTTAAGGCTATTTTCGATCCTTGCGAAAATAAACTCTCTTACAAAGGTACGAACGTGAAAGTGAATTTAGAAATCGCTGGGCTCAAGCAATTGCATGTTGCTAAGCAAGGATCAGTCGGTTTGGCTGACGTATCGGCGGCTGATTGTGCTCGTGTAAAAAGTTTAGTTACAGAAATATTAGGAGAAGACGATCCTCCTATAGGCTGCACAGACTGGATCAAACGTGAGATCGATACAGGCTCTGCACGACCTATTAAAAAAAAATATTATCCTGTTTCTAAAAAAGTCGAAGGATTGATGCACGAGCAGGTTAATGGGATGCTGGCTCTAGATATTATTGAACCTTTGATGAGCGGCTGGTCAAGCCCTGTGATTTGAGTTAAAAAACTAAATGGCAAATTCAGGTTCTGTATTGACTTTAGACAAGTTAACGCAGTTACAAAACCTGATGCGTATCTATTGCCAAGAATGGATGATATCTTGCGTAAATTGCAGAAAGCGAGATACATCTCTACAACGGATTTGAGTAGTGCTTACCATCAAATTAGAATGAAAGAAAATTCACGTGCCCAAATGACATTTACGGTACCTGGCATGGGCCTTTTTCAGTTAAAACAAATGCCGGAGGAGCTTAGATACGCTGGCGCTACCTCTCAGCGATTAATCGACAAGGTTATAGGTCCAGAACTCGAACCATATGCGTTTTCATACCATGATATAATCGTCGCAGCCAAGACGTTTGCTGAACATATAAAATGGTCAAAGAGGGTATTACTGCGAATAAAAGCAGCAGGCCTCACGATCAGTCATAAGAAAAGCATATTCTGCCGAGAAAAGGTCAAATATCTTGGTGTTCTGGTAAATAGAGATTGATTTAAGTCAGATCCGGATAAGATAAAACCCATTGTTGAATACCCAGCTCCTAACAATTTAAAGCAGCTAAGGCGTTTTACGGGTATGGCTTCGTGGTACAGAAAATTTTTGAAAAATTTCGCTACATTAGCAGAGCTATTGACTAGACTCACCAGAAAAGACTGCAGATATGTATGGTCAAGCAGTCAGGAAATCGCTTTTTATAAAATAAAAGCTTTGATTGCTTCTGCTCCGTTATTGCATGGACCGTAGTTTAACTTGCAATTTATTATACAGTCAGATGCTAGCGACTCAGACCTAGGAGCAGTACTTCTGCAAGTAGTTAACGACAAAGAGCGCATATTGGAATCCGCTAGTCGTACAATTTCCAGTGCAGAGCAAAATTACAGTGTAACAGAAAGAGAGTGCCTATCTGTTATATGGGCTGTCAAAAAGTTTCGCTGTTATATTGAAGGTTACGACTTTGAAGTCATGACTGATCATAGTAGTTTACGTTAGTTATGTAATTTACATAATCCATCGGACAGGCTAGCGCGTTGGGTGCTAGAGCTGCAAGGTTACTCTTACACTGTTTAGCACAGAAAAGGTGCATTGAACTGTGCATGAAGACTCAGTAGGATACGACACTCACTTAAGTGCACTAAGTTGGGCGTCGCAAACAAACGATGCGTGGTATAAGTCTCTGCTTCAACAGGTTACGAGTAATCCCGATGATTATCTGAGATGGAAAATAGTCAGAGATCAATTGTATCGCTATGTACCGGACAGGTTTACGGAGGAAATGATAGGAGACGATGACGCATGAAAACTCGTTTTCCCAAGTGAAAATCGAGCAGAAGTACTACAGGAATGCCACGACGAGTAGACAGCTGGCCATTTAGGTCGCGATAAAACGGTAGCTCGCGTGAAACAATATTATTACTGGCCATATATAGAGAAAACCGTAGCACAGTATGTCAAGAGCTATGAGATCTGCCAGCAGTGTGAAGTAGAACAAAAATTACCTGCAGGCTTGATGGGTAAAAGAGAAATTTCAGGCCCATGGAAAGTCCATGCTGGTAATGTAACAACCCCTTTTCCAAGTAGTAAACGTGGTTATGATTATGCCTTGATTTTTGAAGATGTATTTACTAAATGGGTGGAGTGCATACCTATTAGAAAAGCGAATGCACCCACAATCTTAAAAGCACTAAAAAAAAGGATTATTTTACAGTTGGGTGCATCTGAAATTTTCTTATCTGATAATAGCTGAGAGTTCAGGAACCACGTAGCAGATGAATATCTAAATGATGCAGGTATTTGTCATAATACTACTCCAACGTACCACCCGCAGGCAAATCCGGTAGAAAGGATAAACCAGACAGTTGAAACCATGATTATTGCATTTATTGATAAACTTCATCGCTCATGGGACGAAAAGCTACCAGAGATTATATTTGCACATAACAGTGCGAAACAGAATACAACTGGTACGAGTCCTGCGTTATTAAATTATGGTAAACAGTCAGTACCTCCTAACTCGTTGAAAAGAAAAGAAGATAAAGCTGCTCAAGAAAACGAACGGTTACAAGAAGTGGCAAAAACGTGTAAGCAAATTACCTTTGCTACATAAACAGGTAGTAGATCGTGCAGAGTCCGCTCAACAAAAGCAAGCTGATGCATATGATATTGGTCGAAGAGAAATAAAATACAGCGAAAAAGATTTAGTATGGAAGCATGGAGCTTGCGTCTAAGTTTGTAGGCACAAATGTGATCACAGTGAAATGTGGCTCTAACACATACAGGCTAATAGACCAAGATTGTAATGCGTATGGCCCTGTTCATGTAGAGCAGCTTAAACCATACATCACATGGCAAGAAGACGAATCACCATCTCAACCACCGATGGAACAAACACATGCAAATGAGACGATGAGCGACAGAGGGATGGAGACGAAGAAACGGAGATGGAGAGACAAAGACACAGAGATGGAGACAAAGAGACGGAAACAGTGAGATATAGACGGAAAGCCGAAAACAGAGAGACGAAGACGAAGAGACATAGACAGAGAGACGAAGAGACGAAAGCAGAGAGAGAGATTGATTGATTGATTGATTGATTCATTTATTTCAGATCATGGGGTTCAACCCCGTATGACCCTTGAGAATTACATTTCGATATACAAAATATTATATGGAAAAACAGTGTAAATTCAACTTTAAAACAATTGATAAGTTAATATTTAAATTGCGTAGACACAATAGAGTAAATAAAATAAGTAAAGCAGACATAATGCTTATAAGTACAGCAATGCTATCGTAGTGCTATTGTTCTCATCATTCACATCAGTACAGAAAAAGAACCTTTTGAGGTCTACATTGAATATTATACATTAGAGTTTCTTAATTAGTTAAGTAAACTCAACGAGTGTTCAATGTATTTTGCCATTCAGTGCGCTCATCAAGAAGGAATTTGTTAAATAGTCGAACTTTTAAGACCTGCGTCATTCCTTCTCCAAAACCATTAAAAACATCATTATCGTTGATGAAAGAGGATGCTGTTGAAATAAAAGAGTTAAGCATCGTCGCTGTGCGGACAGAAGGACAGATGAGTAATCTCATAGGCAACCTACTAGATGACCTGACCATTGTATCTATATTTGCTCGATAAAATTTTGTTGCTAGGTATGATGGATTTTGATAGGATACAATAGAATGTACAAGTATCATTTTAAAGTAAAGTCGCCTATTTTTAACCGAAATCCATCCCAGTTCAAGGCGAAAAGGAGTTACTCTGTCTTGCCATCCAATATTGCCAAGCACGAATCTAACACATGCATTAAGAGCATCGTGAAGTTTTAGATTTAATATTTGAGGCAGATCATCATAGACTACACAGCAATAATCAAGAATAGGAAATATTAATGCCTCGACTAGCTCTTTTTTAAGTTTTCTAGATAATGCATGCCTATCAAACTTGAGTGACTGGAGAGTACAAAAAACTTGACTAACAACCGAATTTACCTGCTTATTCCAATTTAAAGTGCTATTAATCCAGACTGCCAAGTTTTTAAGAGCGTCTGTGTAAGAGATAGAGACATTATTTATCAGGACAGAAGGACATGAAGAGAGATCAATTCTCGATATAAATTGCTCACTACTAAGGAAAATAGCATGCATCTTGTTGGGGTTTAGAGTGAGTTCGTTTTCATTCGCCCACTTTACAACTGCTGCTACCTCATGATTCATGGAATTTATATCCTTCTCTAGTTTTGCAGGAAGAAAAGAATAGCATAGTTGTAGATCATCAGCAGAAAGAATATGCTGAGCTTTGATCAAGACTGAAAGAAGGTCGTTTATAAAAATAGAGAAGAGTGAGGGACCTAGGACACTACCCTGAGGCACACCCGCCGTCCACGAGATCCATTCACCCACTCGACCCTCAAGATCTGGTACAGCATAGAACCTGTTTTCAAATAAGACACAAACCAGCGTATAACTGTGTCAGAACAATTGAAAGATCGAAGCTTGCGAAGTAATCGAGCACGAGGCATAGTGTCAAAAGCCTTCGAAAAATCAAATAAGAACAACAGTGTTATCATTCGTTTATCTATAGCTAGACGAGCGTCGTCAAGAAGTTTCAAAAGAGCTGTCTGTGTACTATTTGCTCTTCGGAAACCTGTTTGCAGACAGTCAAGCAGAGCATTTGCTTCAATATGAGCATTTAACTCAGTGTACAACCCTTTCTAGCACCTTAGAGATTTCACAGAGTTTTGCTATGGATCAAGTTTGCATAGGAGAATCCATCTTATTGGACTTGGCCAACGGTAAAAGAAAAGCTTTCTTCCACGGATCAGGAAATATTCCAGTGGATAACGAAACATTAATTATGGAAGTCAAGTACGGTGTTAAGGAATTCTGTGTGATCTTTAACACGTCTGTTGAAAGATCATCAGGTCCTACGGCTTTTGAGGAGACCAGTCACAAAAATGTCTCAGTGACAGAACAGTCGACCTGAGAGAACTCAAAAATCGGGATATACTAGATAGTGAAAGTGCGAGCACCTTATTGATCTCACTATCAGATAGAACAGAAGATGTTGATGAGATGGAGGTATAGTGAGTCAATAGAGCTTCAGATGAAAAATATTGCAGTGGTGAGGGTAAAATCTTATTAGAAAGCCCAATCTTATGCAGTGTTAACCAACGATTTGCTGAATTCGACGAAGCCGATAAACGATTTGAAATATATTCATTCTTGGCCGTATCGAGAGCATTTGAGACTTCCCCACGGAGTCTTCGATAATTTGCTATAGACATGATAGAGCCTGAACAAGCAGCTGAGCGGTAAGCTCTATCACGCTCCTTCATTTTAACACGAATGTCTGGAGTGACCCAGGGCTTCCTTTTAATCATTAGATTACGAGTTTTAAGAGGTGCACATTTATCAATTGACGAAACAAGAACAGAGGACAATCCATTAACCAAACCATTAATAAGTTGATTATTAGAACAAGAAGTTGCATGGGTCTCTTGCGATTTTATTAAAAGATTACGTGAAATAGCTTGATTTAGACTATCGCGATTTAAGTTAGAAAGATTTCTATAAAAGATTTTTCTCGTTGTATTCGGTGGTTCGTAAGCTCTATACGTGATCGTAATAAGATCATGACCTGCAAGAAAAGAAGCCGTTGATTTATTGTATGATAACAGAGAGCTGTCATCATTAATAATGAACAGGTCAATCCATGTATGAAAAGTATACTCAGAGGTCAAAGTGTGATGAGTAGGTGCGGATGAAACCACATAAAGAGCTAATGAATCAATAACTGAGCGAAAAGTGTCAGCCGAATAGTTGTTAGCTAGTAAATTTATATTGAAGTCACCAGTTATTACAACGTTTTTAAAAGAAGGTAAATAAGTAGTGATTAAGTTAAAAAATTCCTCAGGAAAAATAGGACGCAAGTATACAGCTGAAAAAATAAGTTTTTCAGAGCCAAATAAAATTTCATCTATTATAAACTCCACTGTATTGTCAAAGGTAGGATCTGATTGAGCTAAAATATTGATCTTAAAAAAGTCACGAGCATAAAAACCGACTCCACCACCTGCTTTGCCTATTCTATCTAATCTAAAGAAGTTGTAATGCTCTAAAGAAATCATAGAGCTATCATCCAGCTCAGTTAAGAAGGTTTCTGTTACAACAAAGATATCAATTTTACAGGACGTAATATAATTTTCAATAGCTGAGAAATCAGTTTTAATTCTATTTACATTAGTATAAGAAATTACTAGGTTATGTGAAGAATCAGAATTATAATGATTTGAAAAATTATGATTATTATTGGAGTTGATAAAAGAAGAAGAATAGCGGTTTGGAGAGGTATTTAAAAAAGTGTGCGCGCTCGCTGCAAGAGAGCCAAAAAGTCCTTATTTTTCGGCTTCAACCGGTTTAAGTGAAGCCAGCTGTGCCTCATCTGTAATGAGAATTAATTCCCCATTTTTATGAGGATGCATGCAAAAAGTTAAATTACGCACTATCGGGTGCTGATAATTGCTAATTGCTAATCGCTAATAAAGAGAGAGAGAGAGAAAGAGAGAGAGACAAAGACGAAGAAACGGAGTCGTAGGAGCAGAGACGGAGAGACAGAGAGACAGAGACAGAGAGGCAGAGACGGAGAGACATAGACATAGGAACGGAGATAGGGAGACGGAGAGATGGAGACGAAAAGACGGATATGGAGAAACAAAGACGGAGACACGGAGATAAAAACAAACAGAAACGGAGAGACGGAGTAGCGGTGATAGAGAGACGGAGGTGGAGAGGAAAATGTTGTGTATTTGTATGTGCGTATGTGAATATGTGTATTTGTATGTCTGTATGTAAATATGTGTATTTGTATGTGTTTATGCGCATGAGTGTATGTGTATGTGTGTCTATGTATGTGTGCATGTGAATGTGCGTATATGTATGCTTATGTGTGTATATGTGTAGGTGCACGTGTATGTGTGTGTATATATATATATATATTTGACAAATATTCAAAAGATTTTCTCAGGCGAAAAAAGTTTTAATTCTTCACTTTAATATAATTGTAATTACAGAGAGACGGAGACAGAGAAACGGAGACAGAGAGACGGAGATGGAGATGGAGAGATGGAGACGGAAACGGAGACAAAAGACGAAGACGGAGAAACGGAGATAGGGAAATGGAGACGGAGACAGAGAGACGGAGACGGAGAAACGGAGACAGAGAGACGGAGACGGAAAAACGGAGACGAAGGCAGACAGACGGAGATGGAGAAACGGAATTAGAGAGATGGAGACAGAGAGACAGAAACAGAGAGACATAGACGAAGACGAAGAGACGGAGACGGAGTGGTGGAGATGGGAACGGAGACAAAAAATGGAGACGGAAAGACAGAGATGAAAAGACGGAGTCGGAGAAACGGAGACGGAGGGATGAAGACGGAGACGGAGAGGCGAAGACAGAAAGACGAAGATGAAAAAACGAAGACGAAAAAACGCAGACAGAGAGACGATGACGGAGATGGAGACGGAGAGGTGGAGACCGGAAGGGAGACAAAAGACGGAGACAAAAAGACGGAGTCGGAGAAACGGAGACGGAGAGATGAAGACGGAGAGACGGTGATGGAGAGACGGAGACGGAGAAGCAGAGACGGAAAGACGAAGACGGAGAAACGGAGACGGAGAGATGAAGACAGAGAGACGGTGATGGAGAGACGGTGACGGAGAGGCAGAGACGGAAAGACGAAGACGGAGAAACGGAGACAGAGAAACGATGATGGAGATAGAGTCGGAGAGGTGGAGACAGGAAGGGAGACAAAAGACGCAGACGAAAAGACGAAGTCGGGGAAACCGAGACGGAGAGATGAAGGCGGGAAGACGGTGATGGAGAGACGGAGCGGCGGAGACGGAAACACGGAGACGGAGAAATGGAGACAGAGAGACGATGACGGAGATGGAGAGGAAGAGGTGGAGATGGAAACGGAGACGAAAGACGGAGACAAAAAGACTGAGTCGGAGGAACGGAGAAACGGAGACGGTGACAGACAGTCGGAGATGGAGAAACGGATTTGGAGAGATGGAGATGGAGATGGAGAGACGGAGACGGAAAGATAGAGACGAAGAGACGGTGACGGAGAGACAGAGACGGAGAGATGGTGATGAAGAGACGGAGACGGAGAGGTGGAGATGGGAACGGAGACAAAAAATGGAGACGGAAAGACAGAGACGAAAAGACGAAGTCAAAGAAATGGAGACGGAGAAACGGTGATGGAGAGACAGAGACGGAGAGACGGTGTTGAAGAGACGGAGACGGAGAGGTGAAGATGGGAACGGAGACAATAAATGGAGACGGAAAGACAGAGACGAAAAGACGGAGTCGGAGAAACGGAGACAGACCGACGGAGACGGAGAGATGAAGATGGAGAGACGGTGATGGAGAGACGATGTCAGAGATGGAGACGGGAACGGAAACAAAAGACGGAGTCGGAGAAACGGAGACAGACAGTCGGAGATGGAGAAACGGAGTTGGAGAGATGGAGATGGAGAAATGGGGACGGAGAAACGGAGACAGACAGACGGAGACGGAAAAACGGAGACGGAGACAGACAGACGGAGACGAAGAGACGGTGACGGAGATACAGAGACGGAGAGACGGTGATGAAGAGACAGAGACGGAGAGGTGGAGATGGGAACGGAGAAAAAAAATAGAGACGAAAAGTCGGAGTAGGAGAAACGGAGACGGAAAAACGATGGACCGACGGAGAGGGAAAACGATGACGAAGAGATGAAGACGGAGAGACGGTGATGGAGAGACGGAGACGAAGAGATGGAGATGGAAAGACGGAGATAGAGAGACGATGACGGAGATGGAGACGGAGAGGTGGAGACAAGAACGGAGGCAAAAGACGGAGTCGAAGAAACGGAGAAACGGAGACAGACAGACGGAGATCGAGAAACGGAGTTAGAGAGATGGAGATGGAGAGACGGAAATAGACAGACAGAGACGGAGAGACGGTGATGAAGAGATGGAGACGGAGAGGTGGAGATGGGAACGGAAACAAAAAATAGAGACAGAAAGACAGAGACGGAGTCGGAGAAACGGAGATAGAGAGACGGAGAAATCGAGACGGAAAGACGGAGACGGAGAGATGAAGATGGAGATACGGTGATGGAGAGACGGAAAGGGAGAGATGGAGACGGGGAGACGGAGACTGACAGACGGAGACGGAGAGGCGGAAACGGAAAGATGAAAACGGAAAAACGGAGACAGAGAGACGGAGGCGGAGACGGAGTGACGGATATTGTGTATGTGTATATGAGTAAGTGTATGTGCATGGATATGTGTATATGTATGCATGTGTGTGAGTGTGTATGTGTGTGTGTGTGTCTGTGTATGTATGTATGTTAAAGGTGCACATGTGTATGTGTGTATGTTAAAGGTGCACGTGTGTATGCGTATGTATGTATGTGCCAATAATGCGAAAGATATTCACGTAAGGAAAAAAAAGGCTTAATTCTTCACTTCAATATAATAGTAGTAATTTTATAATATCCAACATTTTAATCTCTTGTCAGTCATTATGAATTAAGGGTCGTATGCTGTAACTTGGATCACTAATGTTCAGTTTTTGTTTTCTTAAAACTCTAAAATTAAAACTACAGTAAGAAAACCCATATACGATAGCTTTGGCACTAGTCAATTAAAAATATAAATTGTATGGAAAATTTGAAGCAAATCCAACGAGTAGTTTTCGAGATCCAGTTTGCTCACTGAACACACACACACGCGCGCACATACACACATACATACA
Source organism: Anastatus disparis (assembly GCA_017163975.1). Classification (NCBI taxonomy): domain Eukaryota; kingdom Metazoa; phylum Arthropoda; class Insecta; order Hymenoptera; family Eupelmidae; genus Anastatus; species Anastatus disparis. The sequence goes on along the minus strand of JAFFSR010000272.1, from coordinate 1,583,495 downwards.
GACATTTTCTAGAAATCACTTTTTTCGACTTACTGAGTCCAAATATACAATAATAAGTAAAAAATAGAGAAATAATTTTTTTACAGATACAATGCTTTCTCTATGAGAAAGCGAAATAATTCCAGACTTTTTAAAATGAATTAATTTCACTGCTACAAAGTTTATTTTGTACAGTTAAAAATTCAGAATTCATTGACGAGAATAGAATCATAATTTCTATTTTTTATCATAATTTGTAGCTAACTTTTTGCTAAAAAATGCATATGTCTCAGATGGTACTTACCGTTTTATCTTAGAAAATTGGCAATAAATTTTAATATAATAAAATCGAAATTCTATCCTCGTCAATAGATTCTGAATTTTAAACTGAACAAAATAAACCATGTTGCAGTCTAATAAAATCGTTTTTGAACCTTTGGCATTAATTTTTATCATTGCATTCGATTTGTGTAAAAGTTATAAACTTTACAATGCAACGACCCTTTAATAATTCAGAATATTTAAATGAAACAAAATTTAAAATGATTGTCTTAATATTATTGAATAAGTTACTGATCTGGAAATTACATGATTACTTTCTACCAAAAAATATAAATGATTTTCTAAAAAACTAACTTTTGATACAGACTGTATAGCCCATACAACCTTAAATATAATTTGAGAATGTATTTTTTATAATTGAAATTGTCGTGACCTCTACGATTGTGGCTATTTAAAAAATTTAAACCTCCTGTTAAAAGTTGGTGAAAAATACAATGAAAAAAAAAATAAGATTAAGTTTCAATGCTTTTTTGTTTGTAAATGATTTGTTTAAAAATTTTTTAAATTTTAACCTTTAGAGGAATTCGCAATTTCTCAGTATTTTCTATAAAAAGCACATAATATTTGTCTCTAATATTAAGAAATACTCATATGTATAGTGTCTATCCATGATCAAGCCACTATAGTGGCTTCCTCGTCCCTTAAAGGTTAAATAAGGCAGTAACAAATAGCAAGCGCGAGCGTTGTCTGTCATGTCTCATATGCAGAAAGCTTTGCTTTTTGCATGCTTTGCATCGCGAAGCGATACAAGGTCCGAGGTGCGAGCGAGCTGTTGCGAGTAAGTTATATGTTTAGAATCTTCTATACAGAATTAAATTTTCTTTATCAATTGATGAACTGCTTCATTTTGACCTTTCAGGCCCCTGAAAATTTATTTCTGCAAATTGGTTCTTCTAGTTGAATTAAATAATTTTTCGTAATTGTGAAAGTAATTATTTTGATTTATATAGTTATGGTTGTTGATATTCGTACTATTTTTCAATTCTAAAATTAGTGGATAATGATCTGTCGATGATACCATTCATGTGAGAGGTGTTATCATGAGTATATCAGTTTTATTAAATATATTGTCTATACAAGTTCCTTTATCAGTACTTTTTTGGTCTAGTCATATTAACCAATCCCGGCAAGAAACCTTTTTTAACAAAATTATTGAAGAAGGCTGCGCTCAATGAATTATGTTTATGAATATTTATTTTAAAATCACCCATTATTATATGATTAATGGATTTTTTTTCAATCATAAGAATAATTTTAAATTTATATTGAATCCAACAAAATTGAAACCATGTGATCTATATAAGAATGATATTTCAATTTGACTTTCATTATTTGGCTCTATTATAGTATTTAGTATTTTACGTCTTTTAATTTCTACAGTTTCTGCAGAGTGTAAAATATCATTTCTTACATAAACCACTACCCCATCATTTTAATTAGTATCTCTATAGTTATAATATACAGTACCGCTCAAAAGTTCGTAAATTTTTTTTTTTTTTAACTCAACTTCAAACTGCGATATTTCGGAAACGGCTCGATGAATTTGAAAAATCCGGACGGCGTTTGAAAGATCAGACAAAATACTATTTTTTTGTGTCCTGCCAAATATTTTTATCCCTTTTTTTAACTCTATTTCTAATGATAGAAAAATTTTTTATTTTTACGAATTTTTAAATTTCAATCAATCAAATGTAACTTTTCAAGAAATTGATAAAATTAAAAAATTCGAACGCGACTGAAAAGTAGAGTGAATTTCCTAAATCTTTATGTTTAATGATTTTTTTGTATTTATTTCCTGCGTGTAGCTAAAAATGCGCAAAAATGGAAAGTACAAGAAAATCCGTTTTAGATATGATAATATTTTCCAATATCGCGGGTCTATTTTTGTTTACATTTCAGCATGTGTTCAAATCTGTCGTTCGTATATACATACGAAGAATCAAATTTGTAAATAACTTTAATTTATTCAAAAAAAGGACACTATCATTTATAATAATTGTGATAAAATTTGTGATAATTTTGTTAAAAGTATACAATACCGTTCATTAGTTCGAAAAAAATTTTTTTTTAGAAACTCAACTTCAAACTGCGATATTTCAGAAATTACTCGATAAATTTGAAAAATCTGGATGGCGTTTAAAAGATTAGACAAAATACTATCTTTTTGTATCTTGCTAATGTAAAAAAAAAATTGACTCGCGACATTGGAAAATATTATCATATCTAAAATTGATTTTCTTGTACTTTCCATTTTTGCGCATTTTTAGCTACACGCAGGAAATAAATATAAAAAAATCATTAAACATAAAGATTTAGGAAATTCACTCTACTTTTCAGTCGCGTTCGAATTTTTTAATTTTATCAATTTCTTAAAAAGTTACATTTGATTGATTGAAATTTAAAAATTCGTAAAAATAAAAAATTTTTCTATCATTAGAAATAGAGTTAAAAAAAGGGATAAAAATATTTGGCAGGACACAAAAAAATAGTATTTTGTCTGATCTTTCAAACGCCGTCCGGATTTTTCAAATTCATCGAGCCGTTTCCAAAATATCGCAGTTTGAAGTTAAGTTAAAAAAAAAAAAAATTTTAAGAACTTTTGAGCGGTACTGTATTTTATAATCTTTAATAAGACCCTTAATAAAAATCTGTAACTTATCAAAATTAACATCCAAACTTATAATATTCAAATATAGAATCGAACTACTATTACATTTTCCTTCTTTATTAAAAGTCTTAAGATCATTGTACAGTTTTTCCTGTTAGACAAAATTTTTTTGTATTTCTTATACTAAGTTCACCTGTTCCATTATTTAAATCATGTAGTTGTTGTACGATAATTGAATTGATGATTGCTACCAAGTTGCGCTGTTGTAGACGTTTTGCTTCATTTATTAATTAATCTTTCAATTGTCTTTCTTTGTTTGTATTTAAGTTCTTTCCTGTATTATCTTGCTTATTAGTTTGTTAGTATATTATTATTCTGAGTTTTCTTGTCGAAAGAAAGTGTTGATTTTTCTTTTAAAAAGATATTATTAATGATATTTGATTAATTGCAACTAAAAACATAATAAAAAAAAAACATAAGATTATATGAAGTAAAAAAATTTTTTATCATAAATACACAATATAAATCTTACTTTTACTTTGTATAAGTTCAAGAAATAGACTAAATTATTGATATGTTGTTTTGTATTACTATTGTAGATGTAACTTTCAAAGGGAATTGTCGATATTTCTTCTGAAGAAGATATATTATTAATTTTTAATTAATTACAACTGAAACATAATATTAGAGCGAGGAGGAGCTGAAGCAGAGCGAGGGGGTGTGACGGGCAGAGAAAGCTGTGGAGAGGCTAGAGAGAACATTTTTTTTAAATAACGTAACCATTAAAAATAGATATTTAGAGAAGGGATCGCGGCGTATTTTGAAGGGAAACTAGATTAAGAAGAATGAAAGGAAGACGGAGAGGGGGGAATCCAGGTCTTGTGACAATATATATACATACTAGGGGGGGTTCCTCCTGCTCGCTCCGCTCGCCGACCCTCCCCCCCTTATAAATTTCTAAATATACATCTGTAGCGTTTTAAATAAATTTTTAGAATCTGTTAACAAGTAAGTAAATAAAGATTCCTCTACCAGACTAGACTTAGTTTTGTAGCTTTTTAAGGCCATAAGTGCCCCTTCGCTATCCGAACAGATGTTCACTATGTCTTGGTTGTTCGCATCTAGTGCCATCTGAGCAGAGATCAGTATAGCCACCAGTTCTGCCTGAAAAATTGAAGCCTGCTTGCCTAGCGGGACCATAGTCCCCTTCCCAAGCCTCCTTCGATAAATGCCTGCTCCAGTACCCGTTGCGGACTTTGATCCATCCGTGTACCAGATGTCACCTAAATTTGGTATTCTATCGCTACCTTTTTCTGACAGCCAGTCTTCTTTGATTGGGAAAATCACCTCGAATTTATTGTCGAAGTGATATTCCGTCACCATCAGATCTGACCTCATCTTTAATAATACATCTTGTTTAAGGCAAGGAGGGTTAGTGTGTTCATCTCTCCCTGTCCACATATTGAGATTAATCAGTCTGCATGCAGACCTTGTAGCAGCCTCTTGTACATACAGTTGTAGGGGTGCCACTCCCATCAAGAATCCCAGGGCTTCTATGGGAGTAGTCCTTATTGCCCCTGTCATGGCTCTCAAGATAAGTCCCCTTAGCCTATCTAGGAGCTTCGCTGTTGTTGTTTGGCTGGTGCGTTTCCACCATACCACTGCTGCGTAGGTTAGTCTAGGAATGAGAATCGTCCTAAACATCCACAGGATGGTTGAGGGATTAAGTCCCCAATTCCTTTCAATAGTTCTTCTGCTAAGCCAAAACATACTGGTGAGCTTTCTGCAGCACTCTTCTACCTGGGGTTTCCAGTGTAGCTTGCTGTCCAGTATCACCTCCAAGTATTTGGCCTTGGATTTTGGTGTTGATACTTGGCCTCCTAGCTTTAAGGTTTTGTGCAGTTTCCACTTGTACCTCCTCGTGAAGACCACCACTTCTGTTTTGCTGGGGTTGATAGACAGTTTGTTGGTTTTGCACCAGTTCCAAAGTCTGTCCAGTGTTGCCTGTAATACATCTGCTAGCGGTTCAAGGAAACGCCCCCTCAGCACTATCATAATATCATCGGTATATCCAATGACATGGCATCCGGTTTCTTTAACACAGGTTAAGGCACCTTCTGCCACCAAGTTCCATTCTAAGGCTCTTTCTACACTAAGATCACATGACTGTGAATGTGATTGTTCCGTGTGATGCGGCGCATTTTTATAACCTATATTTAGTTTGTCATCTATGTTATATTTGATATCAATGATTCAAGATATGACTGAATGTGATTGTTCCGTGTAATGAGGTACATTTTTATAACCAAAATTAATAATAATCATTGATATCAAACATAGCATAGATGACAAACTAAACATAGGTTATAAAAATGCGCCGCATCACACGGAACAATCACATTCACAGTCATGTGATCTTAGTGTAGAAAGAGCCTTAGGGGGAGATCACACCACCCTGAGGACAGCCATTTGCGACTGTACCCCTGACCGTGGTGTCACCCCTGGTTATTTCCAATAATCGGTGACTCAGCATTTCACGGATTCAGTCCGTGATCATGTCCGGCACTTCTTTATTCTCGGCTGCTTTGCAAATAGCCTCTGTTGGGGTGTTGTTGAAAGCCCCCTCTACATCCAGGAGGGCTCCTATGACAAATCCTTCTGTTTCTATTTCTTCCTCGATTAATGACACTGCTTCGTGCAGTGCCGTTTCGGTAGATTTGCCTTCTGTGTAGGTGTGTTATTTTGGTGATAGCCGATTCTGCGTGAGAACCGTCTCTTTGATGTATCTATCGATGAGCCTCTCTATCGACTTGAGCAAAAAGGACATCAGACAAATCGGCCTGAAGTCCTTTGCCGTGGAGTAGCTGTTTCTTCCTGGTTTAGGAATGAAAACTACTCTCGAATTCCTCAAGTTTTCGGGTGTATAGCCCAGCAACAAACAGGCTCTCGCCAGTCTCACGAAAGGGCCGAGGATAACCTCCGTGCCCTGCTGAAGCAGGACCGGGTACACCCCGTCTACTCCGTGAGATTTGAACGGCCCAAAGGAGAACCAGAACTACCTGACACGGCCTGGGGAGACAATCCCAGCCGCAAACTTCACCCTAGCTAACTTATCAGCGAGTCCACCGCGACCAAGACCCCAATTCACCCTTGAAGGGTTATCAGGTTGATCACTCTCCCTACCCTCCAAGTTAATGAAACCCGGAAAGTGCGTCCTCATCAGGCAGCCCAAGGTCTCCCCGTCCGTCACTGAGTAACCACCCTCTGGAAGTCTAATGGCACCCAACCAAGCCTCCGGATTCCGTGCAAACAGTTTGTCCAGTCGAGATGCCTCAGGACCTTGTTCCACTTCCGAACAGAACTTCCTCCATCCTTCCGTGTGGGCCCTTCTGACCTCCCTTCTGTATTCTTTCTGTTTGTCCCTCCACTTCTGCCAAGGTAACTCCTCTTTGGATTTCTTGGCCTTTTTGAACAATCTTTTGACTGTCTCCTTAAGAGTTTCCAGTTTGTGATTCCACCATGAAAACTCATACTTTTCCTTGCTTTCTTGAGAGGACAGCTCTTAGAGAATGCCGAGATGATAGACTGTTGGAGCATTTCCGCCGCCCCTTCTATCTCTTCCCTATTCCCAATATTTTTAGGGAATTCTCTCATTGATATTGAAAGTTCCTTTTTGTATGTACCCCAGTCCGTATTCCTTGGGTTCCTAATCAATTTGACCTCCTAAAACAGAAAACCAATATTAAACGTGATCTGTGCATGATCAGAGAGCGTTGGTTCTTCCGACACTCTCCAATCCTGCACAGCATGAATAAAGTTTTGTGAACACAGTGTGAGGTCGATCACCTCTCTTCTCTTTATATTAAAGAAGGTAGGTTCCGAAGCCCTATTAAGAATATCTAGTTCAGTGGTGGCTAAGTACTCGAGTAGGGCCGATCCTCTAGCATTCGTGTCCGTGCTGCCCCACGCCGTATGGTGCGCATTGGCATCACATCCCAAAACCAGAAAGAGCCCTTTCTCGCCACAATAGTCCACCAACTTAATTATTTCTTTTGTAGGAATTTCTTCCTCATAGGGGAGATAGACTAAGGCTAGTACTACCTCCTTTGAAACACCTCTTATGGAGAGTTTTACCTTAGTAGCCACTACATCTCGAGTAATGACTTCCATAAGTGGCGTGTTTTCCAGACCTTTGATCCAGATACACGCTCTGGGTTTGACTGCTGTTGGATCTTTGACAATTTTGCCACCTCTTCCAAGTCCTTTAATAGAGCCTTTGACGGTCTTTACTGTGGTGCAAGTTAATCTGAGTAATTTTAAGGATCCCCTCCATTTGGAAGTTCTCCTATTGATTACTTGATGCTTCCACGGTCTTGACAGAGTATTTAACTTCAACTCTGCCCATACCTTAGTAAGCCTTGTTGTCTAATAAACTCAGACTTTTGATAGACGATTCGGGAATACCGACTATAAGCATCATTCCCTCCTCGTCTGACTTACCTTCTGACTGCTCCTTTGACCCTTGGTCCGGTTTCGTCTTCTGCTGGTCCTTTGGTTCTACTAGACCCTGTTGTTGTTGCAGTTTGCTTGGCTTCCAGGATTCTGAGACCGCGTACAGCCTCCAGCCATCCACCTTGAGTGACGGATTGAGCCTCCCCAGCCTCTTCAGCGCCACTCCCGGTTCTACCTTTGTGGGCAGTAGGATCGGGGCCCTAATCAGACGCTGGAGGAGCTCAATCCCCCCTACTCTAAGGATGGGAGCACCTGGCAGACTCTTCTCGCCCATCTGCTGCACAAACCACTCCCTACTGAATCGGTCCGCTGGCACGACGACTATTGCGTTCTTTACCATAGAGTCTTCGAATCTTGGCAGTTCTCCGTCCTCTATTTGGTCAACACGCTCCTTAATCTTCTTGCGAAGATTCGTCAGATCACTTGACGAGAAGCATTTATCTGGGTACTCCATCGGAACCACCACTACCGTGAGTGGGTTTGTCCTTTGTGCAATTGACAGGGAGCCTTCTCCCGGTCCAATGTTGTTTCTTTTAGGGGGTCTTTGCTCCTCCGGTGGAGTATCGCTTGATGTTTTGGGTCTCTTGATTCCTTTGATATGAGAGGGGGTCAAGGGCAAAGAGGAGAAGAGTGTGCCTTCTTGACGTTTTTTTCTCCTCTGCTTGTTCCCCATTCTCTTTGTTTCGTTGACAGTTCCCCTTTCCAGGTTCACCAGCATAGTTCCGGTTCCCCCTTCTAGGTTCACCGGTGTGTTATGGGTTCCCCTTTCCAGGTTCACCGACTTATTGGCAGGCACTGGTTGCGCTTCTGGTTGGGTCACCAGCTCTTGTTGAGCGGTTCTCCTTCCTTCCACACTACCAGGTTGCGTAAGGTTTTTGTTGTAATTTTGAACATCCATTTTGAGTCCCACGAGTAGCTAGGGAAAGGTTGGTATACCTCCACAGAGCCCCGCATGCAGAGATAAGGCATTAATACTCGTAGAGGTCGCCCGGTATCTACGAGGCACCGTTTGAGACCCACTGTGACCCCTGGGCCACGAACAACATCGGCATGGTTCGCATTACACCTTCAGTCAGGGGGTGATGTATTTTATTAATGCCCGATATCTCTCCACCACCAGAGAGAGTCGGGGGGTTGTTTCTTAGTCACCTCGGGCTGCTGAGCCATCCTAGATTCAGCTAGGCGAACCCTCGGGCTGAAGATGCCAAGCCGGATTTCTCGCGCCCCCGACGCCCGTACCCCAGGCGCCCCGCGGCTCTCAATCGCCAGGACCCCCAGAAGCCGTCAGCGCCAGCAGCACGAGCGCCCCCCCACCCCACGTCCCCAGAGCCTGCCTAGCAGGATGAGACGGAAGCAGAGAGGCACCGACCCAACATCCCCCGCACGAGAAGATCTTAGACTCCCAAGCCTCCAAGGCTAAGCTTCCCCACCGTCCTCTTACGAGGCACCCTACAAAGTCCTACAACCCCTAGAGGAAGTACTCGTTCGTATTGTGAAGAAGAACTGTCTATAAGCTTCGATTAGATGAATCGATGAATAGCCTCCACTCCTCTGGCTTGTATAAATTCGGTTTAAACTTATAGGTATATATACATATTTATATTATATTTATATAAATACATATTTATAATTATAATATATATATTTATAATTTGCTATGCTTATATGGATTCTAATATAATTTTAAAGATCTCCACCAAATTTCATTGAGATCCGATGAAAACTCATGAAAAAACCTTGCGACCAATCTGTTTTTAGTAGAATGTGAATGGAGACTAGTTGAAACCATCAGTTGAATTTTTAAGATGGATAAAAGCTTCAGTAATAAAAAGTCTTCTGAATTATAAGTATTTTTTCAAAAAAATTTTTTCTTTTGGATAAAAGCAATAAATTTTTAATTATTCATATTCAAATTTTTCAAGTTTTAATAGTACCTGGTCCCCTTAATCCTGCTACCAGGAAAGATACTGGAATGATGACAACTGCCCTAAACGGATATGTAGAATGATTCGCTCTCAATTTTTCGTGGTAACGGAAACGCTAGAACGTGGGAATGATGCCGTAGTGTGACTGACGATGAGTTATCCTCGTCAAAGTAGGAAAGCCCTCGTACTTAGGCCTGAAGAGTTACGAGGGTTATCACCCCTAGGACAACTGACTTACCTGCGATCGGAACAGGAATTCTAGCGTGCGGGTTTTTCAATAAATCTATAGGTACTAAAACTAATTTTAATGATATTAAGATTGCTTCGGGATCTCGCGAACAAGTTGATCATGACTGTGTAGGTGATTTTGATAGTTACTGCTATATTTGTACGGAATATGTGTGGAAAAAATATAAGAAGCATGTAACTGTAAAAATAAGAGATTTATTTGAAGCATGCTTTGAAGTAGAAATTTCTTAGCAAAATTCAACCTGAGTTCCGCATATTATATGTGCTAAATGTTACAAAATGTTATGTATTAGAAAAGGACGTAAACGTTACATTGCATTGAAACCGAGAAAAAGCGTTTCGATGAGACTTCACTATCGAATCTGATCTAGTGTATTGCACCGATGTACGAGGACTTATTAATAAGTTTAAACTAAATTTATACAAGCCAGAAGAGTGAAGGCTATTCATTGATTCATCTAATCGAAGCTTATAGGCAGTACTTCTTCACAATACGAACGAGTATGCCCCGTTATCATTGGCTCATTTAACTGTACTCAAAGAAGAATACTGTAACATCGGAAAGGTTTTTAAATAAAATAAAGTGCAGTGGGCATGAATGGTTAATTTGCGGAGACCTGAAAATATTGTCCATGATATTAGGTCAACAATCAGGTTTCACCAAGTACCCATGCTATTTATGCATGTTTGATAGTCAAGATAGAGCAAAACACTATAATACAAAAGTGTGGCTAGCGAGACCATCACTTACTCTAGGGTCTAGCAATGTCATCAATCGTCCTCTTGTCGATCCTAGCAAAATCCTTCTACCGCCTTGACATATTAAATTAGGGCTGACGAAACAATTTGTAAAAACTCTTGATAAAGAAGGGTGATGCTTCAAATACTTAGAAACCATCTTTACGAATATAACTCTGGTTAAATTGGAGGAAGGTATCTTTAATGGACCTCAAATTCGCAAAATGTTCAGGGACAAAGAATTCGTCAAAAGTATGAATGATACCGGCAAGCCAGCCTGGTTGAGTTTTAAAGATGTTGCAATTTCTTGATAACAATAAAGATGAGAACTACAAGAGCATCGATAGATACTATGGTACAAAATTTCAAAAAATTAGGTTGCTTAATGAATTTGAAACTCCACTTTCTTGATTCGCACATTGATAAATGTCCACCAGTCTTAGGTGACTACAGTCAAGAGCATGGTGAAAGATTTCATCAGGATATGAAGGAATTTAAACGTAAATTGCAAGGAAAATGTAGCATAAACATGATGGCGGACTATAGCTAGATGCTAAAAAGAGAAGTACAACCTAATAAGAAAAAGAGGCGTAGGAATCCTCTGCATAGGTCGTTCGGAGACAAGCGTATACGTAAGCGTAAGTCAATTTAGCTTTTGTGCAAATTGACTTTTGAGTAGTTTTTTGAGGTTATCTTCAAAATTAGTCGTTCAAATCTCTTTTTCCATAACAAATTTAGATTCAACAGGCTGAAATACATAAAAATAAAGCGTTTTTAATGTGCTGGAAACAATGTGTTTTACTCTCCTCACGTTTTTCCACAGAAACACTGCTTTTTAAACAGTTTTTTGAGGTTATGTACAAAATTAGGTGGTCGACTCTCTTTTTCCATAACAAATTCGGATTCAGCAGGCCAAAATGCATAAAAATAAAGTGTTTTCGATGTGTTGGAAAAAATTTTCATTTTTTCTTCTCATGTTTTTCCACAGAAACACGGTTTTTTACAGTTTTTTGAGGTTATGTTCAAAATATACAGCCAACCTTCTACTTTTGACTGGGTTCGGATTCAGCGGGAAAAAATACAAAAAAAAGTATAGTCTCTATCCTAGAACCGTCAATTTTTTTTGTGGGCCTGTGTTATTTATTACAACAGCATATTTAAGTTATTTACTTAACCCTAAATGGATTGAGTTAATTTCAAAAAGGATTAATTTTGATTTTAGTTACAAAGAAAATTGTGCTTGTAAAAAAATGGTCCATGTGCAGGTAAGATTTTAATAATTTTTTATTTCTTTTGTATTGTTTTGAAAAAAAAAATAAAATAAAAACAAAAATAATTGAGTTTATTTTGTTAATAATAATTATTTATTGTTTCTAGTTCTATATGTGGCATGTCCAGTGATTATTCAGGCATTACTTAAGGCGCAGGAATCATAATCTGCAGGAATCACCTTTCCTTTACCAAAATAACACTGAATTTGTACCGCCGCACAGTAGGCCGAAACGACTTTTCATTGGACAAAATTGAGTAGTGTCTAATAGGATAGGGTTACGCGGGTCTACTAGGGCTTATTTTGAAGGTCTTGTGATGTACTTTAATGGAAAAATATTTATAAAAAGCTTATTGTGACGGAGATATCTTAAACAACCCGTCAAATCAAGGTTTTTCCGAATTTTTTGCTTATTTCTTCTTAAACAGTAGTATGAAGGAAATAAGGACATAAATACATCACAGTTTATTAAAGTAGAGTAAAAAACCTATAATTTGCTCTTTTGAAATCGTTTCTAGGTGCTGTAGAACCCTAGTTACAACGACTTTAAGTCGATAGTCTCCCTAAAAATAAGATTTTTTAACATATCTGGCTTGTTTCTTTGAAAAAGTTTTTTTAAATCGTATTTTAACGCTTAAGTGAAACAGATTCAGAGAAAAAATTTTTAAAAACATTTTAAAACACTATTTTATAATGGAGAAAATACACTAAAAAGTAACAAATAAATTAATTTACTTCCTTGAAATTACTTTTATACAGTTCATTGCAATAATTAAGAGAAAATTTTACGACAAAAATTTGAAAAGAAAAGTGTGGGCGCTAATTTTAATTTTAATTCTATTTAGTAAATCCAATTCAGCACCTATAATTTGCTCTTTTGAAATCGTTTTTAGCTGCTATAGAAGCCTAGTTACAACGACTTTAAGTCAATAGTCTCCCTAAAAATAAGATTATTCAACATATCTGGCTTGTTTCTTTGGAAAAATTTTTTAAAATCGTATTCCAACGCTTAAATAAAACAGATTTAAAAAAAAATCTTATTTAACCAGTATCCTATTTTCACCCTTAAAATTGAGCCCCAAAATAATATTTTTGGGGAAAAAATCATTTTTTTTGCTCTCATGTTGGATTAAATTTTTTTTTAAATAATACAAAACATTGCCTTCTGTCGGTTTTGAACTAAAGAACAAGAATCCATTCTTTAAATGTAGCTCAAAAAATTTTAGAACCCTTAAAGGGTCTACCTGATTATAATGGGGTCTGGTAACCCCCCTCCCCTCTCCCAAGGGTATTACCAAACAAAAAGTACTCCAATAAAGTACATTAAAATATTTTTAGAACACATCAATGCTATACTTTTTTTATGATTTTAAATAATCAATATTGGTAAGTTATATTGACAAATAAAGATATACTGTATATTTAAAAAAATTATTACCATAACAATAATTATTAGAATAGATTAAAACTTATAATAAAAATGATTCAATAGACTTCTGGGTTGAAATGCTAAATTAAAAATTATTCACGTGTATTTAAATTTTGTCATACCACTTGAATATTAGTGCAATATTAGCTAACTAGGAGAGTGTCACACCTCCGGATCACGGATTTTGCTCAAACTTCGGGATAAGTTTTCAGATGATAAAATATGGAAAAAGCTAAAGTTATAGTCATAAATAGTAAATATTTCCCTAGTTACAGGCAATTAAAGAAAATCACTAAAAAAGTTACTAGATTTTTAAACGCATATAGTTCTTTAGCGTCGATAGCTACAAGCTTGAAACTGTTTTTAAATGAAAGCTGAGCTCAAATCCTTTCGGATTAGTAGTTATAGCATGTCAAAATATTATTTTTTCCCAAAGTTAGAGCATGATAAATATTGGACCTGATTTTTCTTTTAAAAACATTAATTAATAATAAAAGCTGAAATTAGGTCCAATCCTTATTACGCTCTAACTTTGGGAAAAAATAATATTTTGACATGCTATAACTACTAATTCGAAAGGATTTGAGCTCAGCTTTCATTTAAAAATAGTTTCAAGCTTGTAGCTATTAATGCTAAAGAACTATATGCGTTTCAAAATCTAGTAACTTTTTTAGCGATTTTCTTTAATTGCCTGTAACTAGGGAAATATTTACTATTTATGACTATAACTTTAGCTTTTTCCATATTTTATCATCTAAAAACTTATCCCGAAGTTTAAGCAAAATCCGTGATCCGGAGGTGTGACACTCTCCTAGTAAGTTAAATTATTGTTATAAATACGTACATTAAGTTATATAAATACTAAAAATTTGAATGAGCTCGTATTGCACTAATATTAAAGTAGTATGACATAACGCAAATATATGCCCTGGTAGAAAATTAACTAACTAGGCTGGTTAGCTTATTAATAGTTAGCTAGTCGCATTAACTAAGAAAATAAGTAGTTCATTGTTAACTTATAGCTAAAAATCCGTCAACTAAAAGTAAAATTTTATGGTAGTATACGAAGCTTTGAGCACGCACGTAAACGATTATAGTAACTACTATGCCGTCTCTCTCCTTTTCCTATATATATATTCCTCTCTCTTTTTCTTATGTAGTCTTTGAGAAGTAGAAAGAGAGAGAGATAGTCAAAACGACTTTAATACATTGTAAACACGTTCCGGTTGAGATTGGATTTTATTCTTGTGCTTAACACTTGCTTAATTATTGTTCATTTTATTTATGTAAATTATAATCACGGGAATATATTATGTTGGTGTATATAAAAGAACAGTGCGAAGATTTTTTTTTTATTTATGAATTATCATCACAAGAATCTAGTGTCATATACGTAGCAGAACAAAAGTGTCACTCACACTTTTCTACACAATCTTGTGAGCGCCCAATAGCATTAGTATTTTTAAACGTCATACTAAATATAATTAACATAATCACATGTAGTAAAAAAGTAATAGTAAAGTTAATCTTAATTAATAATTAATAAAAGCATAAGCGCGAAAAGTACATACGCTCCTGAAGCGCACACACACTCAAAACTATACATGTATGTATATCATACATTGAAAGCGCGCTTAGGTCTCATATTGGCTCAGCGCGTACGCGAAAAGCAGGACCACGCAAGCGAGAGCCAGCGGTGCCAAGCTACTAGAGAAGAGGGGACTGGAGTCCAGGGCCTATAAAAGCGGGCAAGCAGAGAGAAAGGCTCTTTCTCGCCTCAGCTCTACCATCAATTCTATTTTAATTTTTCAAGCACGATAGACATTGAAGAATCATCAACGTCGTTGATGATTCTTCCATGCTCGCGTGTATTAAAGATATTCTCACTTGAATTTATTGTACGATTTTATTTAATAAAGAGTTGCGACGAGCAACACCTGTACCTTATCTTATTCTAAACGGTAAAGCTCCGCATACGGAGGCACTTGGTCTTCAGTATTAACGGGCATTACCCATAACAAAACTAATCCTTTATTAACACTTGAAATAACAACACACACTACACACTGACACGCTCTAGCCCACACCAGACGGCATAGCGACTTGTCTGGTTAACGGCTTTACATTCACAAGTCTTGCATAATTGCAAACAAAGACTCAATAGAGTCCATCCTAATGGATGATCCCCTAACTATTAGTTAGTGGGACTTCACAATCTAGAAAAAATATGCACGTGGTCCTACGCGAGAGCAAACTAGTATATTTTAAAAAAATTATTATTAATCAAACGATTAATTATTTGTTTTTCATAGTGAACTTTTTGCCTGGTATAAGAAAAAGTCGTATGGCTGATTCCATTCAGATTCATGTAGGCCGTCACTAATCGAATTTTTTTTTCTTCCAAGTAATAAAAATACCTTATATTATGTATATGAAGATAAAATTTACCTCATGGAACGCTCAAAAAATTTTTTTTTTACTACAGCAATTTTAGTGTTGGATGTAAAAACGAAAATTCAAAAATTGAAAATGAACCTCTACTTTTAAATGACTACAGCTCCGTCAATTGTTAACCTTTTTGGGCGTTCTTTCAACAAAAGTGTGTGGAATTCTGTCTAGTTTTAAATGCAATCTCGATTTTTGTAATACAATTTGATCTCACTGAGTTATTTACGAAAAACCAAAAAAAGCGATTTTATTCAAACACGATTTTCTCAAAAACTATCCTTTTTTTTTGAAATTTTTATATGATTTTATACATAAAAAATACCAACTTTTAGGGTAGGTGAAAATTTGCGATTTTGCCTTATTTTTTTTTAACAGATTTTTAAACGTTTTTTTTATATTTTCGATTTTAAAACATTGATACCATGGCAAATCGTACTATTTTTCCAACTTTACGTGTTCTTACAACTATTTTTATGCTCTTATTTATTAATATATGAAAAATATCAACAATAATCTTTAGAATAAACCCCGGATCGAATATTTTGATCAATTAGAACCAAAGTTATGATGATTTAAAGTTTAAAAAAAAATGCTGAAACTTTAAATAAATATGATATTTACATTGAGGAAACGCAATTTTCGTTAAAGATTGAAATTTAAAGATATAAATTTTTTAATTTAAAAAAAAAGTTATTTTGATGAAAGAATACATAACCATTTATCCTCTTTTTATTATACATTATTTTAATAAAAATTTTTTTTGTTGAAGAATATAATTTTT
Organism: Anastatus disparis; assembly: GCA_017163975.1. NCBI lineage: Eukaryota > Metazoa > Arthropoda > Insecta > Hymenoptera > Eupelmidae > Anastatus > Anastatus disparis. The sequence continues at coordinate 1,567,214 of JAFFSR010000272.1, read as the reverse complement.
TTATCAGTTTGCATTTCGCGCCTAGAATTTGGATTTATTTTGTAGGGAGTTGACGCATGTCACTACTAGGTGGCAAGGATTCGTTCTTTGCATTCTTATTAACGACTTGACGCGTTTAAAAATATAAGAAAAGGAAGATAAAAAATAAAGATGTTTAAGAAAAATTATTTTTTTCGATCTGTTACTGAACAGAATATCAATAATGGCATCACTGATTGTTAAAATAAAGTGCAAGGATTTAAAAGAAAGGCACGAAAAAGTTGTTTACGATTGCTCCAAAAGTCCGCTTAGAGAATTAGGTGATCTAACGGAGTCTTTGAAGCGCTTATATCCAAATACTTCTTTTTCTAGAGAAGATAAAGTATGCCCTTTGTGTTACAAAATATTATTAGATGAAGTGAAAAATGCGCCTATTTCATCGACTTTAAGCAGTCAAAAATCTTCGGAAGATTTTATTCATAGAGAGGCTGTGTTAGAACAGCTCAACGAGACTTCAAGTAATTTGAAATTAAACATTTCACCAATTAAAATGCCCCAAAGTATCAATATCAAGATGCAAGAATCTTATGTTCTCCGAAAAAGAAAACAAATGAACGATGCATTTGATTCACAAATAGCAAGTAAAATAATGAAAGTCTACGATATAACGGATTTTCCCGCATTGAATGAAAATAATTAATGTAAAACAAATGATAAATGGCTTGAGAATATTGAAATTGCATTAGATAATTGTTCAAATTTTCTTGAGAAAGTGCGATTGTTGAGTATTATACCAAGTGATATTTCCAAAGATTATTTATTATCAGTCTTACCAAATGTAACTATTTATATTATTGATCAAGCACGATTATTGGTAAATAATAAAAAAATTTACAAGCAGTCTGAGAACTATTGTGGCCATTCTTTGGATAGTAAAATTGTAATGAAAGTAAAGGATTATTATCTGAACGATGATTTTAATTGTTCTCGTCAAAGTGCAAATAAAAGCGACACAGTATCTATCAAAGACAATGGTATAAAAACTAAGAAAATGAAACGCTTTCTTACGCGAATAAAAGAAATATATCAATTATTTAAAGACAAAAATCCTGAAATGAAAACAAAAATTGGTCAATCAACATTCTACGCTTTAAGACCGAAGTGGGTTATACCACATCCACCCACCGATTCGTGTCTTTGCGTTTACTGCGAGGATCTTAAACTTATGTTAGATGCTTTAAATCATTATAAAAAAGAGAATAAACAAGACATTGCAGATTTGGAATTGAAAATATGTTCTTCACTTTTTTGTTCAAAAGATGATATGAAATGTGTACCAAGAGAATGTCAAGAATGCCCCATTGGAGATTCTATTGATTTACAAGTAATTTCTTTGACAGAAAAAGATTTATATAAAGAAATAATTTATGGTGTTTGGGAAAAATCAAATTTACTGAATAAAACTAGCACAATTGAAAATTTCCTAATAGAGTTAAGAGAGCGTGCTTTCACTGTAAGACCTCATAAATTGGTCAAAGAAATACAACGTATAGCAATGAAAGAGGTTAAACTTTTAGCGAAAAATAATGACTTCTAATTAGTTATTCATGTCAATTTTGCAGAAAATTGGACAGCTCTGCTTCAAAATGAAATTCAAAGCTATCATTGGAGTTAAAACCAAATATCAATATTTACGTCAGTATGCTTTTTTGGAAATGATAAAACAGTCATTTATGTCACCGTCTCTGACGATATTAAACATGATTTGTCTCATGCCCTAATGGCTATAAATTTAATTATCGACAACTTAAAACAAAAACATATTGCGCAAGATCTTGATAAAATCATAACCATTTCCGATGGAGCTGCCAGTCATTTTAAAAATAGATATCAATTCTATGAGCTTCAAAACTCAAAAGTAATCAGAAAATGGCTTTTTTCTGCAACAGGTCATGGTAAAGGCGCTTGTGACGGTATTGATGGTTTAGTTAAACATTATGCTACTACGCATAATCTGTCCAAGAAGAGTGCAGATTTTATTAGAAACGCTTAAAATTTCGCCACTCACGTATCAAAATATACTCCGTCGATTAACATTCTTGTTATCCGCAAGGATGAGTTAGAAGTTTTTCGACAGGCAAAAAAAATGGAATGGTTAGGAAATGCAAAAGAAATTAAAGGTATTTAAAAGATTCACTGTTGGGAAAGTGAAAGAAACCAAATCTACACTTCCAAAACTTCGAGACATGAGTGGCAAGAAGTAAATTAAAAGGTTTTATTCAAATTCGGATTTTTTTATTCACTTTAGTTCTCAATTCATTAGTGTTCATTTCTTAATTGTATCGCATATTATTTGTTCATTGAAAATGACCAAATAATATATTTTAGTATTTAAAAAATTCACTTTTTCAAGATTCGAAATTCAAAATTCAAAATTCAAAGTAAATATATTTATTTAAAGTTTCAGCATTTTTTTTTAAACTTTAAATCATCATAACTTTGGTTCTAATTGATCAAAATATTCGATCCGGGGTTTATTTTAAAGATTATTGTTGATATTTTTGATATATTAATAAATAAAAGCATGAAAATAGTTGTAAGAACATGTAAAGTTGGAAAAATAGTACGATGCGCCATGGTATCAATGTTTTAAAATCGAAAATATAAAAAAAACGTTTATAAATCTGTTAAAAAAAAAATAAGGCAAAATCGCATATTCTCACCTACCCTAAAAGTTGGTATTTTTTATGTATAAAATCATATAAAAATTTCAAAAAAAAAGGATAGTTTTTGAGAAAATCGTGTTTGAAAAAAATCGCTTTTTTGGTTTTTCGTAAATAACTCAGTGAGATCAAATTGTATTACAAAAATCGAGATTGCATTTAAAACTAGACAGAATTCCACACACTTTCGTTAAAAGAACGCCCAAAAAGGTTAACAATTGACGGAGCTGTAGTCATTTAAAAGTAGAGGTTCATTTTCAATTTTTGAATTTTTGTTTTTACATCCAACACTAAAATTGCTGTAGTAAAAAAAAAAAAAAATTTTTGAGCGTTCTACGAGGTAAATTTTATCTTCATATACATAATAGAAGGTATTTTTATTACTTGGAAGAAAAAAAAAATTCGATCAGTGACGGCCTACATGAATCTGAATGGAATCAACCGTATATTCTCCTCGGGAGAAAATCGGACTATCGTTGCCCGCGTATATTCCGCTCTCGCTATACTTCATTTTCTACAATTTTCATTTAATATATATAAATATATGTTATTAGTTAATTTCTAGATAGAAGATAGCTAAAAGGGAGAGAATATTGGCGAGATTTCTGGCTAAGAGGTTAGCTAATATTAAGTTATTCTGTTTAATATTAGCTAATATCTTGCTGCAAACTATTTTAAAATTCTACCAGGGTGTATATGATTTTTAATTTTGTTACTTATATATAATAAATCTTTCATATCATAATTTTAAAACTATTAAAGATCTTTGAATGTTCTGAATGTTTAACGCTAAGATTACATATGTCAAATGTAAACACCCAATTGTTAAATGTTAGGTAAATATTATATCGATCATAATGAAATAAAATTAGTCATTTATTCATACAATAATTTAATTACAAGAACGCATAAATTTGAGTATTCTAAGTTTTTAAATGAATCGTAGGTATTCTAAATTTAAAAATGTAACCTGCATGGAAAATAGTTTTGGAGATGTATGCTCCGCTAAGCTATATTCATTACATTAAATTGACTGTGAACCATTCACTAATGGTTTGACTATTGATTTTTTGAATTTCGAAAACTCAGTGACCGAAAGCAAAAAATGCTTTCTGACTGCTTTATGAAATGACTGAGTTTCTGAAACTCGCGGAATAAGTTGTCTCATATATTGAACTATGGCGCTACTGTCACTCAGTAAAAGAATCAACCAAAGTTTTTTCCATTTTTTTCCGTGTGTACGTATGAAAACATATTAAAATTCAATAAATAACATATCGGCTACTATAATGTTCACTACAAATATAATCATTTTTCAACAGTTACAAATTTTAAAGTCTGATTATGATAAAATATTTTTTGTACAGAAAAAAATCTTCTAGAATTAATTTTAGCGAAAATCTGCCTTGAATGTATTTATATATATATATATATATATATATATATATATATATATATATATATATCACATGTATATAACATACTTGTTTTTAAAATATATCTACTGCATCATTACATATGAGTCTAAAAACTTTTGAAAAAACATTTTATAAAAATTTAACCCAAAAATATTTGATTGGTTCCCATTGCTATGACGAAGGCATGATGTTAATCGTATTACTTTATGAATTCTACCACAAAAATAACTACAACAAAGTATAACATTATACTAAAATATCAAATGCTCAAATATTGCACATTTAATAAAATATTTTCATTCAATTAAAAGTGCAATATTCAATTATTTGATATTTTAGTTTTAAAATTTTTATGCAGTTACTTTTTGTGTTTAAATTCATGAAGTAATACTATCATAGCGCTATTTCTTTATCATAGCAATGAGAAACAATCAAATATTGTTGAGTAGAAGTTTTTCTCAAGGTTTTTTTTCAAAAGTTTCTAAACTTATATGCAATGATGCTATGTTTATATTTCAAAAAAAGTTTGTTACATGTAAGAAGTTATATTTAATAAACAATTTAATAGTTCTAAAATAGTTTTAAAAAAATTTTTAAAAATTCGTATGAATATTAAAACATTTATAAATTATATACATTTAAATTATAAACATTTTCTTTTAAAATCATTAAAAATAATATTAAACATATGACAAATAATCATTATTGATTATTAATAATACATTTTTTATGCATATTTGAAAAAAAACCGAGTAAGCGTTAAATAGTAACAAAACTTTTTAAAGATAAATAACATAAAAATTTAGGAATTTAGATAATATAACATATTTATTTTGTTTTATTAAAACTTAAGAAAAATATAATCAATCAATTGATCTTTTGCAAATTATTATCTTTATAAGTATTTCATAATATTTTTGCAATATTAAAGAAATATCTATAAATCAAAAAAGAAAGCTTATAAATGAAATATAAAAAATACCTATAAATAAAAAAACTATATATTTTATTTATAAAATATATTTTACATGAGTATATTAAAAATAGAACCTGGAGAGAGAGATACTGATCGCTAAGCGTTGGCTTGGGTCACACACGTCTTTGCAAGTGTTTAATTAAATTGTATTGAACAGATTGTCACGTTTATCGAAGGCAACATGAAATGGTATTGGAAGGCAATAAGATATTTCTAATGCTATCCTTTTACCTGCATCCTAATATCCCTCTGAAATAACATAAAATTAAAAGGGTTAGATCAAGCGTATGGACTCGAATCTGGCAAGGAAGACGTCTTGTCAGTGTACGGTCTAGCCAGGTCTAACTCTCTCACACAAATTAATTAAAGTCATCAATACAACAAGTTTGTACGTGGAGCGGTTAGGCGCACGTTAAACTCGGAGTATCAATATATCGGGCATCCATCTTGTCTTGCTCTGACGCACGATCGGTTCTATACCCAAAACGATCGTTTCTTAGAGTAAAACAAGGTGAGATATCGTAGTACATGGGGTTTTCAGCCACCATGTACTAAAGAGTAGCGTCATATATGTTTATGACGTCACAATATACATAAATATATATATATATATATATATATATATATATATATGTATATATATATTTATATATAAAACAACCATGGAAGTTGGAAATGCTCCGGAACCCTATCTTCAAATATCAGAAATGTCCTGGAAGTACTATCTTCGATGGAGATATAAATATATATATATATATATATATATATATATATATATATATATATATTTTGAATTTGTTTCATTTATGGATTCATAGTTCTATAAAGTTTATTTAATAATTTCGGAAAAATTTTAATAAAAAAAATCAAATTTTATTAGTAGACTGTTATACAATTATGTTACATATATGAATTTATTACATAGATCAAGTTTATATTTTGTAAAATTTATTTGTAGAACTATAAAAAGTTTTAATAAATACAGTACCGCTCAAAAGTTCGTAAAAATTTTTTTTTTTTTTAACTCAACTTCAAACTGCGATATTTCGGAAACGGCTCGATGAATTTGAAAAATCCGGACGGCGTTTGAAAGATCAGACAAAATACTATTTTTTTGTGTCCTGCCAAATATTTTTATTCTTTTTTTTAACTCTATTTCTAATGATAGAAAAATTTTTTATTTTTACGAATTTTTAAATTTCAATCAATCAAATGCAACTTTTTAAGAAATTGATAAAATTAAAAAATTCGAACGCGACTGAAAAGTAGAGTGAATTTCCTAAATCTTTATGTTTAATGATTTTTTTGTATCTATTTCCTGCGTGTAGCTAAAAATGCGCAAAAATGGAAAGTACAAGAAAATCAGTTTTAGATATGATAATATTTTCTAATGTCCGAGTAATTTTGGTTTACATTAGCAAGATACAAGAAGATAGTATTTTGTCTAATCTTTTAAACGCCATCCAGATTTTTCAAATTTATCGAGTCATTTCCGAAATATCGCAGTTTGAAGTTGAGTTTCTAAAAAAAAATTTTTTTACGAACTAATGAACGGTATTGTATACTTTTAACAAAATTATCACAAATTTTATCACAATTATTATAAATGATAGTGTCCTTTTTTTGAATAAATTAAAGTTATTTACAAATTTGATTCTTCGTATGTATATACGAACTACAGATTTGAACACATGCTGAAATGTAAACAAAAATAGACCCACGATATTGGAAAATATAATCATATCTAAAACTGATTTTCTTGTACTTTCCATTTTTGCGCATTTTTAGCTACACGCAGGAAATAGATACAAAAAAATCATTAAACATAAAGATTTAGGAAATTCACTCTACTTTTCAGTCGCGTTCGAATTTTTTAATTTTATCAATTTCTTAAAAAGTTACATTTGATTGATTAAAATTTAAAAATTCGTAAAAATAAAAAATTTTTCTATCATTAGAAATAGAGTTAAAAAAAGAGATAAAAATATTTGGCAGGACACAAAAAGATAGTATTTTGTCTGATCTTTCAAACGCCGTCCGGATTTTTAAAATTCATTGAGCCGTTTCCGAAATATTGTAGTTTGAAGTTGAGTAAAAAAAAAAAAAAATTTTTACGAATTTTTGAGCGGTACTGTAGAAAAAATTAATGTTCAATGAATCTTTATTTTAAGTCAATAAATGCAAGAGTGAGACAGAAGAAAGTGTGCTCTGTAAAAAATTATGTAAAGAGTATATTGGATTCGGAGAAGTGTCCAATATCTTTAATGGGTAAGTTTTGTGAATAAACTATTATTACATTATTCTGTTTTCAGTGAATCATTGTTGAAGCTTAAGAGTAGGCCGGAGCAGTTTTGATTACCGACCGAGAAGTGAAAATGTTATTTTATCATAAATAAAATAATTATACTGTTTTCAAAAGAAATTGTTATCGGGCGAAATTTTTTATACATACATGATTGTATAATAGATGTTTTTTTTCATAATATTACCACATTTTAAACGGAAAGTAAGTAACTGTACTTAGAGTTTAATAAACAGCTGTAGTATAAAATTTTTATTTTTTTTTAATTTCCCCAGTGAAAATGGTAAATGTATCCAAATCATACGAAAGTGTATCAAAGTGTATCTAAGAGCGATATTTCGGACCAAATGTTAATACACTTTGGTACACTTTGATACACTTTCATACATTTTTATACACTTCCAAAAAAAAGTTTCTTGGTATCAATTTTTTATATTCGTTAATGATATACACTTTGATACACTTTAATACACTTTTGCACATTTTCATATATTTTTTGGACACTTTCATACACTTTGATACACTTTCATACATTTTTCTAATAAAGGAAAAATGTTGATTATCTTGGATACACTTTTGCATACATTGATACACTTTTGCACACTTTGATACACTTTTCGAAAATGTTGACTAAAATTAATTTCTACATTTGCTATGTGTTACACACTTTGATACACTTTTGCACACTTTGATACACTTTGATATACTCTTGCACACTTTAATACACTTTGATACACTTTCATACATTTTTCCAATAAAGGAAAAATGTCGTTTTTATTGGATACACTTTTGCATACTTTGATACACTTTTGCACACTTTGATACATTTTAAAAATTTTAACTAAAATAAATTTCTAGATTTGCTATGTGTTACACACTTTGATACATTTTTACACACTTTGATACATTTCGAAAAAAGTTAACTACAATTAATTTTTAGATTTGCTATGTGTTACACACTTTAATACACTTTTATTCATTTTTCCCATTTTTGAAATGCAGGAATAGTACATTATTCAGCAAAGGAGTTAATTCCAAAATACATTTAAGGCATTTTTAATTTACTCCCATGGTGAATATGCTATTTTTTGCCATACCCGGCTAAAACTACCACTTCTGCGATTTTGAGCTGGGAGTTAAAGTAGTACTTTTGGACAGGATACGGCAAAAAAATATTATTTTGAATAATTGGTTATTGATACTTTCATATAATTTAAAACATTAAAAAAAATTGAAATAGAAGCGTCTTTTTTATTTTAAAAGTATAATATTTTAGTGGTAATATAAATGAAGTATGAAGTAAAATAAAAAACGTGATTTAGTAAAATTATTTATTATCTAGTTTAGAGATTTTCCCTTATTCCTTTCATGATGGGGCTTACAAAATATTTATCAGTACTGTGCATAATTATACATGAATTCGCAATATCATTAGGGAATATAATTCTCAATTTTTACTCACATTATTTGTACAAGATTTTATATGATTAATTGTAACATCGCTCGTTGAAATAATGAATCCAGTATCTAATTGAATTTCAAACATTATTATAATAATATAATCAACGTAAGAATGTGTTATTTTACATATTCGGGAAATTACTCCATATTTATTATTATTTGTTTGTAAAATACAATCATTAATTCTCTTTTTTTGGAATACTGTGATGATGTGTATCGACAACCGTTATAAATAAACCTATTATAAGACACACATTCAGTTATCTTACTCACATCAAAAATTGTATTAATAGCTTGAAATTCTTTTTCAAGCTATTAATTTACACACTTTTCAAGCTATTAATAGCTTGAAAAGTGTGTAAAAGTGTATCAACGTGTACAAACGTGTGCAAAATAAAACAAGAAAAGGTTAATATTCAGAAGTGTATCAAGATGTACCATAGTATATTAAAGTGTATCAAAGTGTGTAAAAGTGTATCAAAGTGTACAAACGTGTGCAAAATAAAACAGGAAAAACAATTTAGGCTAATACTCAGAAGTGTATCAACATGTACCATAGTATATTAAAGTGTGTAAAAGTGTATCAAAGTGTGTAAAAGTGTATCAAAATGTGTCAAAGTGTATCAAAATGTGTCAAAGTGTATAACATCAAAAAAATTGAGGAAATTTAATTTCAGCTCATTTTTTAAGAAATGTACCAAAGTGTACCAAAGTGTATCTAAGTGTATCAGAGTGTATCAAAATGGATCGAGAATAAGGTCTGAAAAATCGCTCTTAGATACATTTTCATACACTTTGATACATTTTTGTATGCTTCAATACACTTTCATACACTTTTATACATTTTGATACACCGAAAAATTTCCATTCGGGTTTCTTTAATTATTTTTGGCGAGCGCGATAAAGAAATAACTTTCGTGAATTTATTTTAAATTTTAATACATTTTATTACGTATAGTAGGAGAAAATTAAACAACGGTTTTTCGATTCTCGGTCAGTATCGAATCTGCTCCAGTCTACTCTTAATGAAGAGTTCTATTGGTGATAGAAATAACAAGTAGATTTTCATGAAATTCGTTATATTAGTACAAAGTACATATAAGATAACGTCATTTAATTTTTGGAAAACTAGGGTACGCAGGAGAAAAGTTACCGAAGTTTTTTTCCGGGATTTTAACATATAGTCTTATGCACTTTTGTCGCACTCACTTAAGAAATACAGTTTATTTAACAAACAGATATTATTCAAATTTTTTAAATAGCTTAAAAAACATTTTAAGAAAGTATAAATGTATCTGTGAGAGTTGTAATAAATAATTTTGTAAAGGCATTTAATGAATTTTACTTTTTAGACGCCATGACCAAAGACATATAGCAACACAATAAAGGTAAGATAGATGCGATGATATGTGCGTTTTTTTAATTTGAATAGTGTAATGCATATAGAGTATTAGTGCAAATACTAACTGCAAATTAAAAGCCTTATTTATGCCTAAAAGGCTAAGGTGGTAATTAGAATAATTAAATATAAATGTTCAAATAGAATGTAAATAAAATAACGCATATATTAAATCATTCGAATATGAATTCATTATACAATTTTGCACTTATTATCACATTTTTATAATTTAACAATGGGTTTAATAAAAAAATTGGAAAGTATATGAAAGTTATATTTGTATATAATAATGAGACTACTGGTAATTTCTGTTCAATTATTTTTTTCTTTATTAGTTCGACGTTTCGCTCATGTACTAATGAGCCTCCTCAGGAACAACTAAAATACATTATAATTTTTATTGAAAATAAAGGTTACAATACGTATGATGTATGATTTGCCATCGCAATTACTTTAAATATACAAATCATTTATAAAAAATTATTTTGCTTATTCCCATAATTATAATGTATCCTTGTATATAATTTTTTATTTGTATGTAATAATTTTTGTTAGATATTTGTGATAATATACTCTTATGTTAAGGTATCAAGCGTCAATGTAATTTCATATATGTTGTTATAATATAACTAAATATAAAGGTGCGTATACGTAACAAGAACAACATACATGTAGATAGAAAACACAGGGCGTGACCATCGTATGTACAATTATGTTTGTTAAATTATTACAATTAAAATTAAACAAATGAATACAAGAATTGATAATGTATATTTCGAGATTCAAATTCAAATGAATGAAGGATAATGAATAAAACATTATTAGTCTCATTTTATTATTTTAATCATCATAATAACCTTTTATGTAATGTGAAAAAATTGAGTTAAGCGAATTTGTATCTTGTATTGTAACAGGTTAGTAATTAAATTAAATGTTATATACTTGTAACTTTTTGTTACAAGTACCTCACCTGTTATAATGTGATCAGCTGATCACTTGCACTAGCCGCTCAGAACTCGTACTTCAATTACAAAATTAAATATAGTGAACAACTGGGCAATTGCTTTTGTTAATAAAAGCGTGCAATTTGCCAGTCGTATATAGAATAAATCAAATGTATGATAAGGTACTCGGGCGTGGTAAATCTTTACTACACCAGATCAAAATAAATAACAATAAAAATTTATTTGGAAGGAAAACTAAATGACTTAATTTATTGAGAGTAAGAAAATAAAACAACGTTGAAAGATATTAAATTTAAGGCTCAGGCCGAGCTTATAAAACGTAACTAATAAAGTAGTTATTTAACTAATTAAAAGCACTGCAAAAATACAATTCAATTTTATACGCAAACGCATACGGGGTTGCAACCAACGTACCTTATTATATTTAACGGTCGCGCGTAATCTTAAACAAAGAGAAGATAAAGAGGAAAGCCGGATCGCTGTCTCTCTCTTATGCACAGCTATCCTATACACCGCGTTGTCATGTAGGTGGCTTCTACAACACTGTCAAACGCGTAGCCTAATTATAAATTCTTTCAATTCGAGCAAATAAACTTTTTGTTAGAGAGAGCGCGGCAAAAAGCTATCAAGGCTTACAATGGCAGTCGAAAGTCATAATGAGATAGAAAGAGTGAGCTATCTTCCCCCCCTTTCTATCGTTTTTACCTGCGCGCGTCTTATTTACATAGACCTCATGCAAACCGGCACAAGGCGCCTCACACGTAGTTATCTTAGTCCACCGTGTGCTGCCCTCGCCTATCAGCTGGCAGAGTATACCTAACGAGTATAGTATCGATACTCGTTACAGTATTCTATTACAGGTATAATTTTTTTCAATGAAAATCATCTCAGACATTAACCTTTTTTGATAATTGGATTCTTTGTCTAAAATTGTGGACTTTTTAATATCAAAATCAGACTTGTGATTGGTTTCTTTAGAATGTTGGTAAAGAGCAGATTTATCTCTTCTGTGGTGAATATCTGAGATATGTTCTTTGGTACGTTTTGACAGTTTACGATGCGTTTGGCCAACATATTTAATATCACAATTTAGACAATTAAAACAATAAACAATGTTAGTTTGGTCTTTTACATCAGTAATATCATTGCCTAACATATTATTACAAGTTATCTTGTATATAGCCTTGATTATGATCTTTATATAATATTTCTCACTTAAACTTATATATTTTGATTTCAATGTGTTACGTGGCAAATTCCGCGGACCTCCGAGTGAATCCCCGAAGCCGTGAATTGGGTTCACAAATTCATAGTTAATTTTAATTGAGCGTCAGTGAACCCTGCTCAGCTAGCTGGGTAGAGCAACTGCAGAGGGGATCAATATTTACTGGCCTGCCTCGGGTTGCAGGCTGGTTCTAACGATCAGAGTGGTCCAGAAAATTTCAATGTAATTTATGATTTAGTAAAAAAAAATAAGAAGTTAAAAAGAACAATGTTTAATATATAAAAACTAGTAAATTTTAAATTTATAAAGAAATATTATTGATATTGAATGACTCTAATTATTCAAGAAAAATAAATGATATAATTAATTTTCTTTAACTTACAATTCTTGTCCTGAAAAGAGGAAAAGGAAAAATGACCAGTTGACTTTCTGTTTAATCTTTAATTTCAAACTTATTATATTTTCAACTTAGAAAGGGAAATTTCGCTCACAATTTGGAAAAGCGAAAGAAACGCCGCTTTAATTAATTTCTCGTACTTGAGCTGTGCGCATGCGCAGGAGATAGAAACAACACTTCCTTTCTTTACACGAGTAATCACTAATTAGTTAATCACTTATTAGATTTGAATAATTACTATTTAAGATTTTAATCACGCGACGCTCTATTTCCTTACTGCGCGGTCGCAGAACCCAACACTTATAATTCACACTTAAAATAAATATTAAAAGAAATTATCTAAGTATCACTCGCGCTACTCTGTACGAACAAAAGAACTTCAAATTTTAATTAATAACTAACGTATAGCTATCTCGCTCGCACAATTTCACAATGGTCGCCGTGTCGTCTATTTATTTCACTTTAACTATTTTCCAGTAATACAAAGATTAGCAATCAGGATTTAACAAGAGCGGATTTCTTTAACTTTAATAATTACGAATTTCTCATTTAATTTATAGCACAAAATGGCGTCGCGTCACTAAGCATAAACGCCTCCGCACGTGGTTTTCTCTTTTCTCTTTTAATTTACACTTATTTTGTTTTTAATGTCTTTATTCGTATTTTCACTAAACCTTAATGATTCTAATTCTAATCTATTCCCGATCGAAATCAAGAAAACTCTATCGTATTGAGGTAATAACAAAAAATATATCTCTTAAGGAAAACCGAGAAAGGTATCGAGGAAAATCAACAGAATTAGAAAATAAGATGGAGATGTCTCATCGCAGCCTTCTTTCTTTTCCTTTATTTCTCCTTTTCCTTTTATCTAGCCTACGACTTCTCTGCTTTCGTTTCTCTTTTTACTCCTTAACTTCACCGATAATATTAAAAAAAAGGATGAATTGCAGCTTTACTCGAGTGTACTCAACGACTGCTGATCCAAGAATCATCTCTTTCAAGAAGAAGGAAATTACATTCCCCTTCGCTCTGTTGTCCATCTCTGTCGCACCTAGCTACTTTCGATTTCCTATCCTCATTTTTCACCACGTCTTAGTTTTTACTTTGATCTCTTCAGTTACGCGTCGCTATCGACAGCTTAATCGACTCTTGGTCGCGGATCTTCTATCTCTATCACTCTAGTAAATTTTATACTGTATTGGAAGTTGCTATGTTGCTTCATGCAGTAGAAACATCAATTATCGAAGATTTCTACTCATAGCTGTTTCTCATTGGTCGATTTTACATGTGTATGTACAGCTACATCGCGCAGCGTAGAAATATTCAGTTATGCGTATACATATCTGTAATGCGACGTTCTGGGATGTTCCAAGTTATGGAATGCGAGTTTCTGGGATATAAGTAGTTTTCTGGGATATCCCAGAAAAATTAACATTGTGTAGATTAGGGGTTAAGGGGCGTTCACAATCGTTTCCCTTAGGAGAAATTATTTCTTTAGTAAGAATTATTTACTTTTTTTAATGAATATCACTAAAATATCATAATTAAACCAATAACACCCCACTTCCGCCCCTGATTGTAAGGGTCTTTACACGTTTTTTTATTATAAATTTTTCATGTTGTGAGAAAAACCTTATGAAATCCCGGAAGATCGCGTTACAGATATATTAATATATATATATATATATATATATATATATATATATATATATATATATATATATATATATATATACGCCTCGTGTTCCTGAAGCCTTTTCCATTTGCCGCACGCATGATCATAATCTTCTTTCTCTTTCTCACTTATGTGCATCATTACAGCTGATCCTTCTTGCTGTACTTCTGTCTTTGTGTCTGCTGTTACTCTTAGCTTATGATGAATCTTTTTCTTTCTATTTAAATAACTATTAGTTACTTTATTTTTATTTCTGGTCTTCCCCTATAGTTTTCTCGACCCCCCTTTACATCTGTCAATTTATTACACTTAAAGAAAAATCATTTTAAAGAACGTTAAAAAAAATAAAACCTAAGATTTCTAAATTAAAAAAAAAAATAAGTACGCTCGCTTGTTATAAATTTGCTTTTTATACTTAATAACTAATCTATTTAAATTCTATTCCTTGTGATGTATTTTATACATCACAAATGGTAGATGGAAAGGCAATACTAACAAATCTTTTGGTGTACTGTTGAGATTAACACAACTTTCTGAAACTTGTGATTTATATTTTATTCTTTGCTTTATGTTGTGCTCTATGAATGTAAGTGAACAATTATTTTTCATAAGTACCTGTTTTATATAATCGAAATTGGATGTGATCATCATAACTATTAAATGTAGTTAGAATTCTATTATTACTGGTTTTTTAACACATAGAAGACAATCATCAACGTATCTAACATCTAAGCTAATGTCATCCATATGTGTGTCCATACATTCTCGCTCAAGATCTTGCATCACTAAATCTGCTAATATTGGACTAATGGAACTTCCCATTGTAGTACTAAAAATTTGATGATATGTGTTGTCATTAAATGTAAAATAATTATTATTTATAATGAAAACTATAATTTCAGTATATTGTGTCGAAGATAAATCTATTTTATTGTATAAAAGATGTCATCTTTTCTCTATAGACTTTTTTACCGCCTGTATGTGTACATTATCGTGTAAGGCAACAACGTCAAGACTCATAATAATATGTCCCTCAGGAATATTAAATTTATCAATACTTTTTTTTAATTCTAAACTATTTTTTATAGAAAATTGGGAATTAGGTAAATCGTTTTTTAAGAATTGTGAAAAGAATTTTGAAATAACATAAGTTGGACTTCCACATGCAGAAACAATGATTCTCATGGGTTAACCAACCTTGTGTAATTCTACAAAAATTTTGGAGAAAATTTATAGTATGGTTTGCACAAAATAGAAGATAGAAAGATAAAAAATAGAAGATAAAAAATAAAACTTTTTTTTTAATTTTCAAAATGCTCTAAAATTAAAACTGCTCTGAGAAAATGTTTTTCAAAGCTTGTTTTTTTCAGACAGTAGTGATTAACTTGCATTTGAATTTTGGAGCAAATCTATCAAATGGTTTTCGTAAAATAGAAAAAAATTAAAAATAAAAATTAAAAAAAATTTTTTTAAAATGCTCGTAAATTAAAAATTTTTTAAAATTCTTTTTGATTTTCATTTTTTTTGTATTTTACGTAAACCACTCGAAGAATTTGTTTGAAAATTTGTATGAAACTTAATTTTGACTGCCAAAAGTAGAAAAATTTTTGAAAACTGATTTTCTTAGCGCACTTTTAATTTTAGAGCATTTTTAAAATTTTTTAAAAAATTATTTCTAATTTTTTTCTATTTTACGAAAACCATTTGATAGATTTGCTCCAAAAGTCAAATGCAAGTTATTCGCTACTGTCTGAAAAAAACAAGCTTTAGAAAACATATTTTGTCAGAGCAGTTTTAATTTTAGAGCATTTTAAAAATTAAAAAAAAGTTTTATTTTTTATTTATCTTCTATCTTGTGTAAACTATACTATAAATTTTCCCCAAAATTTTTGTAGAATCAATTCGATATTGTCTGAAAAAAATAAGATTTTAAAAACTAATTTTCTTAGAGTGGTTACAATTTTAGAGAATTTTAAAGATTTAAAAAAAAAAATTTCCATTTTTTATTTCTTATTTTTTTTATTTTACGTAAAGTACTCGATAGATTTGTTCTAAAATTTGCAGGGAAATCATTTACAACTGCCGAAAGGAGGGTAATTTTCAAAAATTGATTTCCATAGGGTAGTTTTAATTTTAGAGCATTTTTTAAATTTTAAAAAAGAAATTTTGAAAAGATAATGTTATTTATTCAGCCAATTAGATCTGGAAAATTATGCGATGGATTTGCTTCAAATTTCGCATACTATCTATGTTTTTGTATAAGTAGACGGGAAGCTATTGAAAATTGGTATTCATCGAGTTTTTTTTATAGAGCCATAAACATATACTGTATTTATATATAAATATGATTGCATTTTATAAAGATTAGAAATTTTGTTGTCATCATTCTTTTTACTACTACATTATATCATTTTTTCAATAGAACCAATTTTTTTGTATTACTTGATGATTTAAAATAAATTATAAATGTTGAAAAAGCAAACAGCTAGTATATATGTTCGAAATTTATAAAGTACAATATGAATAAATATTAATGTTAGATAATTTTTTAATATTAAAATCACATTTATATAAATATCAACAAATTAATGAAACTCAAAGAGCTCTATGAGAAAGCATTCCACCAAAGGAACTTGGCAGCGTTTTTTTAATACTTTGGCTCTTTAAATGAAATTGTAATGCAACAACATTTTTAAAGGAATTAATCAAGTGTGCCGGTAACAGATTGAAATATCTACATAATACTAGAAATTAACATTTCTTTCTTCCATATTCTACTTTTTTTAATAATCTCATAAAATGAGTGAATTGTTTTAGCTATTTCATAGTTAAAAACTGTACTAAAGAGATGTATGAGATATGAGATATTAATGAATTTGTTGTTGTTTATAAATTGAAATAGTTAAACCACCTGGTATGTATTTTGACTCTGATTTAGCATTGTCGTATTCATGATCAACCTGATTCTATTTATTTATTGATTGTAAACTATAAAAGACCAAACCACGTGTACACAGTCAAAGAATAAATTAATTTATAATTGTTTAATTTTTGTTTAATAATTGTTTAATAATTGTCTTAGTAATTGATGTAAAATTTATGTATAACACCAATAATTATATAAAAAAAAATTTTTCCATTACATAATATTGTTTAAGAAATTACGTTAACTTAACTAATAATAATCTTCTTGTATATGTCCTTCTGTATATTTCTTGGGTGTAGTATACTACCAAATTGGATGCATAAGTATAGACATTGTAAATAGTTTTTCTTTTACATTTATATAGTTTTGTTTAAACGATGTGAAAATCCATTATAAATGTCAAAGAACTGAAGAAAAGCAAAAAACCTTGAATGTTCCAACCTTACAAGGAAATTAGTTGATATCTTTTTGATACCACCAACAGAGTAAATTAATATATAATAATGAGACTACTGGTACTTTATGTTCAATAATTTTTTTTCTTTATTACTTCGACGTTTCGCTCATATAATAATGAGCCTCCTCAGGAACAACTAAAATACATCATTATTTTTATTAAAAATTAAGGTTACAATACTTATGATGTATGATTAACCATCGCAATTACTTACAACATAACTTTAAATATACAAATAATTTATAAAAACTAGTTTGCTTATTCCCATAATTATAATATATCCATAATAAAAATATATTTCTAGTATTATGTAGATATTTTAATCTGTTACCGGCACACTTGATTAATTCCTTAAAAAATGTTGTTGCATTACAATTTCATTCAAAGAGCCAAAATATTAAAAAAAGTAATCTAATGAAAAAATTTCAATGTATGCTGCTTAATTCTGAAATTGAAGATTGTAACATACATATACAATATACATTAAATATAATCAAACAATTAGAATACAAATAACACATATAAATTTCTCAATAATAATAAAGACTTAACAATTTTAAAAGCTGACAAAGGTGGATCAATGGTCATTATTAACAAACAAACATATAATAGTAAAGTTGAGGAAGTATTAAAAGATAAAAAATTATATGAACTTTGTAATTATAATAAAAAAAATCCACTCAAAATATTAGAAAAAAATGTTGATACTTACTTAAAAAAAAATCAATGAAATAAATATTTCTAAACAAAAAAATAAAATAGAAATTTGTACTGATGAATCTATATTGTCAAAAGCATATGGCTTAATTAAATTACACAAGATTGGTGAACCCATGAGAATCATTGTTTCTGCATGTGGAAGTCCAACTTATGTTATTTCAAAATTCTTTTCACAATTCTTAAAAAACGATTTACCTAATTCCCAATTTTCTATAAAAAATAGTTTAGAATTAAAAAAAAGTATTGATAAATTTAATATTCCTGAGGGACATATTATTATGAGTCTTGACGTTGTTGCCTTATACAATAATGTACACATACAGGCGGTAAAAAAGTCCATTGAAAAAAAATGGCATCTTTTATACAATAAAATAGATTTATCTTCGACACAATATACTGAAATTATAGTTTTCATTATAAATAATAATTATTTTACATTTAATGACAACACATATCATCAAATTTTTAGTACTACAATGGGAAGTTCCATTAGTCCAATATTAGCAGATTTAGTGATGCAAGATCTTGAGCGAGAATGTATGGACACACATATGGATGACATTAGCTTAGATGTTAGATACGTTGATGATTGTCTTCTATGTGTTAAAAAACCAGTATTAATAGAATTCTAACTACATTTAATAGTTATGATGATCACATCCAATTTACCACTGAATCGCCAGATAAAAATATTATTAATTTCTTAGATATGTCTCTTATCACACGCAATAATAATATCAAAACCAATTGGTACTGTAAATCCACTCATTCCAATTCTTATCTTAATTTTTTATCGCATTCACCAATTTCTCAAAAAAGAGCCATAATTTATACATTAGTAGATAAAAATCTCAACTTATCATCAAAAGAATTTTATAAAGCCAATTTCGATTATATAAAACAGGTACTTATGAAAAATAATTATCCACTTACATTCATAGAGCACAACATAAAACAAAGAATAAAATATAAATCACAAGTTTCAGAAAGTTGTGTTAATCTCAACAATACACCAAAAGATTTGTTAGTATTGCCTTTCCATCTACCATTTGTGATGTATAAAATACATCACAAGGAATAGAATTTAAATAGATTAGTTATTAAGTATAAAAAACGAATTTATAACAAGCGAGCGTACTTATTTTTTTTTTTAATTTAGAAATCTTAGGTTTTATTTTTTTTAACGTTCTTTAAAATGATTTTTCTTCAAGTGTAATAAATTGACAGATGTAAAGGGGGGTCGAGAAAACTATAGGGAAAGACCAGAAATAAAAATAAAGTAATCAATAGTTATTTAAATAAAAACAAGATATTCATCGTAAACTAAGAGTAACAGCAGACACAAAGACAGAAGCACAGCAAGAAGGATCAGCTGTAATGATGCACATAAGTGAGAAAGAGAAAGAAGATTATGATCATGCGTGCGGCAAATGGAAAAGGCTTCAGGAACACGACGCGTATATATATATACGCATTACTAGATATTTCTACGCCGCGCAATGTAGCTGTACATACACATGTAAAATCGACCAATGAGAAACAGCTATGAGTAGAAATCTTCGATCATCGATGTTTCTACTGCGTGAAGCCACATAGCAACTTCCAATACAGTATAAAATTTACTAGAGTAATAGAGATAGAAGATCCGCGACCAAGAGTCGATTAAGCTGTCAATAGCGACGCGTAACTGAAGAGATCAAAGTAAAAACTAAGACGCGGCGAAAAATGAGGATAGGAAATTGAGAGTAGCTAGGTGCGACAGAGATGGACAACAGAGCGAAGGGGAATGTAATTCCCTTCTTCTTGAAAGAGATGATTCTTGGATCAGCAATCGTTGAGTGCACTTGAGTAAAGCTGAAACTCATCCTTTTTTTTAATATTATCGGTGAAGTTACGGAGTAAAAAGAGAAACGAGAGCAGAGAAGTCGTAGGTTAGATAAAAGGAAAAGGAGAAATAAAGAGAAAGAAAAAAGGCTGCGGTGAGACATCTCCAGAGGCGGCGAGCCGGCAAGCGGATGCAACCATCTCTTGGAACCAGCATCGTTTCCTTTCCTTCGACCACGCCATTGTCTTCTTCGACCAGCGTCACGTTCTTTTTTTCGTTTTCGACTACTGAGAGGGAATCTGCAGCAGAGTAACTGTAAATGGAATTCTACCAGCGGGTTAGCAAGTGAGAAATAGTATTTTCTAATTCTGTTGGTTTTCCTCGATACCTTTCTCGGTTCTCCTTAAGGTAGTACTATCGTTAAGGGATTGACGGTTCAGAAAAATCTGAAATTAGGTATATAAGTAGATTTAAGTTAAAATAAGATGTAGTTAAATTTTGGTAAACTTTTGGAGCATGAGAGAAAAATGACAAACATTTTAATTTTCACATTTTTAACACGCGCTCTTATGGTAACCACACAGAAATTCTTTTTCAACTTTTGATTATAAACTACTGATAGTTCAAAATTTCATCGAATTTAACACGTAATTAATTAAAGAACTAAAGAATAAATTTTTCAGTATCGAGTTTGAAACGATATAAACATCTTAGACTCACTGCACGCTCGTGTATAGCTATGTATACACTATATATAGATATAAAGCGCGTGTTAAAAGATGAAAATTAAAATGCTTATAATTTTTTTCTCATGCTCTGAAAGTTAACCAAAATTTAACTGTGCTTTATTTGAATTAAAATCTACTTATGTGCCCAATCTCAGATTTTTCTGAACCGTCAATCCCTTAACGATAGTACTACCTTAAGAGATATATTTTTTGTTATTACCTTAATACGATAGAGTTTTCTTGATTTCGATCGGGAATAGATTAGAATTAGAATCAGTGAGGTTTAGTGAATATACGAATAAAGACATTAAAAATAAAATAAGTGTAAATTAAAAGAGAAAAGAGAAAACCACGTGCGAAGGCGTTTATGCTTAGTGACGCGACGCCATTTTGTGCTATAAATTAAATGAGAAATTCGTAATTATTAAAGTTAAAGAAATCTGCTCTTGTTAAATCCTGATTGCTAATCTTTGTATTACTAGAAAATAATTAAAGTGAAATAAATAGACGACACGGCGACCGTTGTGAAACTGTGCGAGCGAGATAGCTATACGTTAGTAATTAATTAAAATTCAAAGTTCTTTTGTTTGTACAGAGTAGCGCAAGTGATACTTAGATTATTTTTTTCAATATTTATTTTAAGTGTGAATTACAAGTGTTGGGTTGTGCGACCGCGCAGTAAGGAAATAGAACGTCGCGTGATTAAAATCTTAAACATTTATTATTTAAATCTAATAAGTGATTAACTAATTACTCGTGTAAAGAAAGGAAGTGTTGTTTCTGTCTTCAGCGCATGCGCACAGCTCAAGTACGAGGAATCAATTAAAGCGGCGTTTCTTTTGCTTTTCCAAATTGTGAGCGAAATTTCCCTTTCTAAGTTGAAAATATAATAAGTTTGAAATTAAAGATTAAACAGAGAGTCAACTGGTCATTTTTCCTTTTCCTCTTTTCAGGACAAGAATTATAAGTTATAGAAAATTAATTATATCATTCATTTTTCTTGAATAATTAGAGTCATTCAATATCAATAATATTTCTTTATAAATTTAAAATTTACTAGTTTTTATATATTAAACATTGTTCTTTTTAACTTCTTATTTTTTTTTACTAAATCATAAATTACATTGAAATTTTCTGGACCACTCTGATCGTTAGAACCAGCCTGCAACCCGATGCAGGCCAGTAAGTATTGACCCCCTCTGCAGTTGCTCTACCCAGCTAGCTGAGCAGGGTTCACTGGTGCTTAATTAAAATTAACTATGAATTTGTGAACCCAGGTAAGTTCGTCGCTTCGAGGATTCACTCGGAGGTCCGGGGAATTTGCCACGTCACACATTGGAATCAAAATATATAAGTTTAAGTGAGAAATATTATATAAAGATCATAATCAAGGCTATAAACAAGATAACTTGTAATAATATGTTAGGCAAAGATATTACTGATGTAAAGGACCAAACTAACGTTGTTTATTGTTTCAATTGTCTAAATTGTGATATTAAATATGTTGGTTAAACGCATCGTAAACTGTCAAAACGTACCAAAGAACATATCTCAGACAGCGTATAAAATTGAATCGTACTCTTGCAGCGCTTTTAATTAGTTAAATTACTACTTTATTAGTTACGTTTTATAAGCTTGGCCTGAGCTTTAAATTTAATATCTTTCAACGTTTTTTTATTTTCTTACTCTCAATTAATTAAGTCATTTATTTTTCCTTTTAAATAAATTTTCATTGTTATTTATTTTGATCTGGTGTAGTAAAGATTTACCACGCCCGAGTACCTTATCATACATTTGATTTATTCTATATACAACTGGCAAATTGCACACCTTTTGATTAACGCGCAAGCGCTACATCTGCGGGGTTGGAAGTCTAAAAAAAGAGGCAGCAAGGATAGGTTGAATAAATTAGTAAACACCCGTGTAATTGCCAGAGTTATATAAATTTATTTTTCTTTTCCTTTTTATTTTATAATCCAACCAAGAAGCCCTGCTTTGTACATAATTTATTATTTTTTTTTTATTTTACTATTTCTCTTCAGGGCGAACGATGCTACCCTATGCCAAGTTATTTATTATTCCTTGAATTTCCTTTCTTAATTTTTTTTTACTTGTTTAAATTTAAATTTGCAACAATTGACAACGCTCGACATTTACTCCGCGGATAAACAATAGGAGCCACGCGTTTCTGAGCCATGATTCCCCCCTTGAGACTTACAATTAAAAAAATTCGAAAAACTCTCTAACTTGTTTTTTTTTGTTTTGATATCCGTTTCTCCACAATGGCAGCCTTGTTCTCTGGTTAGCATAGTTGACTTTTGACCATGGCACTCGAACGTAAAATCAAACTTCTTCTTTCTTTTAATTTAATTTGCATCTCCTCGGCTGATGACTTGCAAATGGGCGGTGACTGGCTGCTGCTGGAGCTGGTGACGTTCCGGCTGCTTGGCAAAATTGACGAGGCCAGCAAGAGTTTGGTCGGGAAAAAGAATTTAGCCCTATTTCCATCCGATATGGAAGAGGGCTGCTGCTCCGCTGGTGGTTCGATCTGAAGAGAGAGCTTCACCGCCTACAAGCTTAAAGCTTTTTATACTCTAAGGCTCGATTCTAGAAGCTTTGTTTGTTGCTAACAGCGGTATATTTTTTGGCGGAAATCCCAATGCATTATATAATTAATCAAAAATTGAAAGTATGGAATAAAAGTCCAAGATTTAACAAATCAATTCTGAGCAGAATGTATTCGGTAAATCCAAAAGATCGTCAAAGATATTATATAAGATTATTACTCTCACATGTCAAAGGTGCAACTTCATTCTAAGGTTTACGTACTGTTGATGGTATAACATATCCTTTATTTTTCGAGGCTGCTGTAGATAAACATTTGGTTAATGAAGATGAAGAGTGAGATCGATTGCTTAGAAGAAGCATCCCAAGTACAGTTTCCTGTTATTCTTTGTGAATTATTTGCATTGATTTGTAAATTTCATAATTATATTAATGCTAGAAATTTATATGAAAAATATAAGCCTCTTTTTACCATCCAAAATATGAAAAAAATGTAGGTAAAAATATAGCATTAAATATTATTAAAGAAAATTTACAAATTAATGGATATTGTTTAAGTGATTTTAATTTACCAGATATATCAACTCATATACATGATTTATGCACATCTATCAAAACAACAGAATTTTGTATAAAATATGACATTTAAAATGATTAACAAATCAAAATAAATACATTCAAAGCTCAACAAAGAATTATTTATGATACTATTTTAGAATGTTTAAGAAAAAAGGAAACAATTGTATTTTCATTGATGGGCCAGGTGGAAGTAGAAAAAGTTGTTTACTCGACGTTTTAATAGATTATTTAAATTTTTCAAGTATATCATTTCTATCCGTTGCTTGAACAAGAATTGCTACTAATTCATTGGGAAATGGAAAAATAGTACGAACTACATTCAAATTGCAAATGAAAATCACAGAGTCTACAACATGCAACGTAAAACCTAACTTAATAGAAGGTAAAAAATTAAAAGAAGTACAAATAATAATATGGGATGAAATATCCATGACATCAAAATATGCTTTTGAAGCAGTTGACCGTTGGTTTCAAAATTTATGCGATGTTAAAGAAATATTTGGTGGTAAATTTTACTTATATCAGGGGATTTTAGACTAACATTACCAGTTGTAAAACATGGTAGTTGCATTGAAGTTATTGAAAATTCTGTCAAGAACAGTTATTTGTCGCCAAAATTTAATCGTATGACATTAAATAAAAATAGTGCGCCAACCTGTCAGGTCCCTGGCACTGATTGTGTCTATGACCAAAGTCTAGACATTTGTAACATCTTGTCACCATTATTCTCCGTTCTATCCTGCAATTAACAAATCCGATTTCGGTTCTTTTCTTATTTTAGAGATCTCTTGCCTCTGTCTGGTCAAGAACAATTACTACCATCTTAGACCCAAATTACTTGGTCCGAGGATTACAATCTTTCGAGATCTTTGCTCGGAACCTAGGGTCCTACTCAATGCTTCCTGAACTTCGGCCTCTCTTGTTATTTGGTCAAGATCACGAATCTGAATCGTTCTTTTTCGCTCCGCCATACTTATGTTTCCCACACCCTCTACTGCAACCTTGACGTTGTCAGTGAAGGCCTTTTTTCTGACTCTTTCGATATCTGGATAATAAGGTTTTCCTTGTTTGTTGGTCTAGCACTCAAGACCTCAGTACTAATCTCTTGAGGCTTGACATCCTCGCGAAGCTTTTCAAGAACGTCTGCATATGTAGACCGCTGTGAGATCCTTACGATCACCGCTTCTTTCTTCCGGGTACTTTACTTTTCTTTGCATCTGGAGGACGCGGTTGACTAGCTAGCACAGTCTACAGAAAAAACTGCGTTTTCGCAGCACCAAGCATCGCTTTCTTCTTCTTTTTTTAATTTTGCCGTGCATCCTCTGGGCTGTTGCCAGCGCTGCCTCGGTCCCTTTTGAAATCAGTGCATGCTAGCACTGTGTCTCTTAGAACCTCAGCATGCATTTGCCTCCACCCTATTTTCCTCTGTATGTGCTGATCATAAATTTGATCTACCGCGTCCTTGAGTTCATTTGCCTTATTCCTAACCTGTTCTTGCTGGTCAACGGTATGCTTCAGGTGAACCTGTAACCTTTTCACCGAACTTTGAATTCTGAGATTGGTGTTTTTTTTAAAGCTTCCTGCATAATTTTGACTTCCTTTTCCGTTTCCTCTATCAAAAGATCTTGGTTCCTCGTTGCTTCCAAAAACTCGTCTATATCTGTTCGCACACCGTTCTGCTCGAAACCAAACGCGTCACTAAAAGCACTTTTCGCGCTCCCGACGCTAGCGACACTGCTCTGGGTACCGCTTCGTACTCTCGGTACTTGCAGAGTAGCCATTCCATGTTTTTTTATGTTGTTTCCTCTAGCCTTCCAGTAGAGATGATTGGCGCTGAGGCCTGGTTCCCTATCCCTGCTACAATATGGTCAGCGTAAGGTTAACTCCTCCTAGAATCTATGGAGCCGGCTCCGCCCACCAGGACTTGCACCTGATCGGAAGCGGAGGTAAGATTTCCCGGTAAAGGGGTACTCACCTGGGGTATTATTGTACTATCATCATACATCTTCCATAAAAATAGTTAATTTATTCAGGGAACCACCCCTATCTTGTTACCCTAGCGGAACCCTTTTAGGGTTACTACCATCCGGGTCAGATGGTCCCTGGTTTTTTCGCGAGGTTGTTTCTTCTCGGGTCATTGCTTCCCATTTGCCGTCAACGTTATAGCGTTGTTCCAAAGAGCATTGATGCGACGATGACACCCAGCAGTGGTATTTGGAACCTGGAAGATGAAACTGACCTAGGGGACCTCCCCAAGCCGACTCCCTCTTCAAGCCAACGCACTACATTCAAATTGTAACTGAATATCACAGAGACAACATGAAACGTAAAACCTTACTCAATAGAAGGTAAAAAATTAAAAGAAGTACAAATAATAATATAGGATAAAATATCCATGACATCAAAATATGCTTTTGAAGCAGTTGACCGCTTGTTTCAAGATTTATGTGATGTTAAAGAAATATTTGGTGGTAAACATTACTTATATCAAGAGATTTTAGACTAACATTACCAGTTGTAAAACATAGTATTTGCATTGAAGTTATTGAAAATTCTATCAAGAACAGTCATTTGTCGCCAAAATTTAATCGTATGACATTAAATAAAAACCTCCTGGTATCCAACGATGACAACAATTTTAGAAAATGATTATTGAATATAGGTAAAGGTAAATATTCAAACGTTTAGAAAGAAGAAATTGAATTAGTCGAAATACCTCATGATATAATAATACAAGGAAATAAATTTAAATGATAAAATTATATTAGCGCCTACGAATAATGACGTAATAAATAATAATAATAAAATACTCTATATTATGGAAGGACAAACTATTGAATACTTAAGTATAGATTCTGCAGAACATGAGAATAATGAAAATTTAGATGTTATGTTACGATTAGAATTTTTAAATTTAATTACACCTGATAGACTCCCACCATATAAATTAAAATTAAAAGTTGGTGCTATTATTAGCCTATTAAGAAATTTAAACTTCAACGATGACCTTTGTAATGGAACACGACTATCAATAAGAATGCTGGTAAAATATTCAATTCTTGCTAAAATTTTAAATGAAAAAAATGCAGGAGAATTAATTTTGATACCACAAATGACATTATTTCCATCCGAAGAAGAAATGACATTTAACATGTGTCGTAAACAGTTTCCTGTACGATTAAGTTTTGCTATGACAATCAACAAATCCCCAGGACAATCCTGCAATCATGTTGGTGTATACTTACCAATACCAGTATTTAGTTATAGTCAATTATACGTTGCTCTATCAAGAGTCAAGAATAGGAAAAATTTAAAAGTTTTATTGAAAAAATAAAACATAAGAAATTAAAAAATTAAGACAAAATTTATACTGAAAATATTGTGTATAAGGAAATATTATAAATAAAATAAGAAAAAATACAAACAATAAAGTAATGTCTTAATCCTAATATAACATTATATGAATGCAAAACAATTGTTATAACAAATATCTACAAACCAATGATTTGATGACTATAATTCATGATTGGTGAGAAAGTTAAAACACTTAAGAGAACCAAATCGACGTTTTTATTTAATGGCACTGGTCAGGTAAAAGCAATGCGAATAATCAGCGTTGAATATTTATAATAATATATTCCTATATTCAAACAATAAAATATTATCATTTCCTACAGTTATATTTATAAAAAATATCTTATAAACGGATGCAAAATTTTAGAGTTATATTGATAAAAAAAATGAACAATACAAACTATATGTTACAAAATTAATTTCAATATCAAGAATCTAAATTAATTAAATACCATGAAAGTTTATTCGTAGTCGAATATTACCCCTATGGAATAAAAATAAATTTAACATAAGAAAACAGTTTTTAATAGTGTATAACACCAGAAGTATTTCAGATTAGATACATCTAACTCCAAAAAATGGATTGTTTTTTTATTTTTTTTTTATTTTTTTGAAAAAGTTAATAATTTGATTTAATTCAATGATAACATTATCCAAATTCCTCCATAAATTACAAATTTGTTTACCTTCTATATAATTTTAAATGAAACTTTATATGCTTATAGAAGTTATGAACTGTTTTATTTATTAATTGTTGTCTCTACCTCTATTTCAACATTTTTTAATAATAACCATTTTCTTAGGTATTTATCCATTTCGGATGTGCTGTAATAATCGGCTGCATATGGTGATGCACTGTAATAATTGGCTGCATATAGAGATGCGCTGTAATAATCGGCTGCATATGGGTATGTGCTGTAATAATCAGCAGCATATGAGGATGCGCTGTAATAATCAGCTGCATATGGGGGTGCGCTATAATAATCAGCTGCATATGAGGATACCCTGCAATAATCGATTGCATACAGAAATAGTCTGTAATAATCAACTGTATATAAATATATGTTACATATTAAGTCATGCTTTTCAAATTATTGTTTTATAAAAAAATCCAAAAATTCAAAACGCTCAAACATATTGCAGTCGAAATAAAAATGAACAAGTGAGCGTCGAAAGTGGAGTCTGAATTTCAAAATTTAAAACTAGCTCGCCACAGCGGCCTAACGGGCCGCTGTGGCTTGCACCTTGGTCCTTTCAGAGCTTCGCTTCGCTCAGCTCTGAAATGCCCGCGGGCATGCAAAAAGCTCCGCTTCTTGCATATAAGGCACGACCGAAAATGCTCGCGCTTCGCGCTCGCTATTTGATATTTAAAGAATATTAAAACAAATCATTTACAAACGCAAAAGCATTAAAAGTTAATCTCATTTCTTTTTTCTCATTGTATTTTTTACCGCATCTTTCAACAGGAAGTTTGAATTTATTGTATTTATTGGAAAAAACAAATTTATAATGATTTAAATTTTTCTTGTGAATTAAGTTGAATGATTTCGAAAAAATTTATGTTATGGGAAAAAGACATATTTAATAATAATACAAATGAATGTTGGCAGTTTAAAAAAAATCGTTCGAGCGGTTTTAAAACAGTTATCGCTTTAGAGGTTAAAGAAATAATTTTTTGGTGATAACTTGAAAAAAACGAATTTCGGGAAAAAGTATATTATATGAAAT
Organism: Anastatus disparis; assembly: GCA_017163975.1. Taxonomy (NCBI): domain Eukaryota; kingdom Metazoa; phylum Arthropoda; class Insecta; order Hymenoptera; family Eupelmidae; genus Anastatus; species Anastatus disparis. Next base: position 1,537,812 of record JAFFSR010000272.1, on the reverse strand, counting down.
TTATGGAAAAAAATTAGATACGTCTTTTTAATATTATATATATACTTTTTTAAAAATAATATTCATCAAATTATCATTAAAAAGCCTTCAATTTCAATAGTTTTCATGAACAATTTGAAAAATATTAACTTTGGATAAAAATGTATGATATAAAAAAGATTTATTTTTTCATATTCTATAACTTTTATCCCATATACTTTTTTGAAAAAAACTGTATTTTTCAAGTTATTACCAAAAATCCATTTTTTTAACCATTTGAAAGGCGCCTATATAAAAACGCTTCCAACGATTTTTTTGAAAATAGAAAAGTTTATTTGTGTTATTATTTAAAATAATTTCCCGTTTGAATTATTTAGATTGGATAAAAACTCGTCGAGAAAATTCATAAACTTGATTTCTCACACACCTACATCCATACATACATTTTAAGGAAGCCTCGTAATAGTCTTATTTTGCTATAAAAATAAGTTTTTTATCATAAAATAACATATCTTAAAAGGTTACATTTTTCGCGATGTCGAAAATATAAGGCACTTCCGTAGAGCGGTCGTGAATTAAATTAAATTATTACAGAAATAAAGCAAATATAATTTTTCAGATCTTTTCAGTCAAATAAACAAAAAATATTCTAGTTACAAATCATAATTTTCAAGAAATTCAATGACATTTAATTTTTTTCTAAGCAAAAAGGCCTGATCCATTCTGAATCTTATGAGAAAAGAATTTTACATATAGTTATCTGTTACCATGTGTTATTGGAAATATTAACAATATTATATAACCTTTTTTTTCTTTTTAAAAAAGAAAAAAGATTAATAATAAAGGATATTGTAATCTATATGTTAACCTTTTTTATAAAGTGATGTCGAGGGAGCCCAGCCCGGTTCCCGTTTAACACATTACATCAGGCTAGACTGTCAGACCCACCATACCGAAAACTTTGACTACCGATGGACGGTCAGCCACTTTTGTGACCAACAATCAACCGATACCCAATAAGGTCGAATTTTTTAAGACTCGCGATATAAATGGCACATACACTAATTTTCTTTCGAAAAAAAGTTAGAGGTACCTGGCCAGGATTCGAACCCATGTCCTCCGCGTTGAAGGCAAGAGCTCTATCCATTAAGCCACCGCGCTCTCTTACGCAACTGCGCTCTCATATTATATAACCTTAAACTATGAAATAAACGAAAATTTTTTTAAAATTCATCTTTTAAATATATTTTTCATGTGCTACTGTGGCACATGATTTGTTAAAAAAATTTCAAGGTTTGGTTCACTCTAAATCTTTCAGAAGATATTTATATAAATATTTTAATATTTCTAAAGTATACTATTCCTATGAATGTTTGCGAAGGAATATCTGCTGCCGATGAGTGCAAGTTAACATTGAAATGAGTAAATGTAGCTAAAAATCACATTTTTCATTATAATTAATTACATTCTAATTTTTTCCAAGGGATCGCCTAGGATGTCCACTCTGAAATTTGTAGGCCATATTTATACATATATTACCAGCTTCGATGATTTTCTTGGACACGGAATCATGGTTCAAAATCTGGAAAAGTGGTATTTCAATGCTTTAAATGACTTTAGCTCAGCGAATGACTGCATTAGCACTTTTAATTTAATTTTTTCTCAAAATTTCGAATATTTTGTAGAAAAAAGTTTGTTAGTAATAAATTTTTAAAACCCAACCCTGTTGAGTAAGTGAAGCTTAAAATTAGTCAAAAATGTCAAAAATATGATTTTTGCCCAACTTTGAAGCTTTGTAGCTCTAAAAATATGTACTAAAGAAATCTGAAAAAATTGTGAGTGGTCCATAATACAGAAAAGAACCATATTACCAATTTTCAAAAAAAAAATTTTTTTAACAAAAAACAAAACCAACTTCAAAAAAATGCATTAAGCAGTTACAAATAATTTATGATCTTTAATAATTATACGCAAACTACAAATCCAAATTAACACATGTGTAGCAATATATTATGGATTATCTAATTATTTGTAAACAGCACAAACAAATTATATTTTTTTGTGAATTAAAAAAATATAATTGGTTTGTGCTGTTTACAAATAATTAGATAATACATAATATATTGCTACACATGTGTTAAGTTAGATGCGTAGTATGCGTACAATTATTGAAAATTCATAAATTATTTGTAACTGTTTAGTGCATTTTTCTTAAGTCGGTTTTGTTTTTTGTTAAAAAATTTTTATTGTTCAATGTTTTTTTTTCAATGTTTTTGAAGTCGGTTTTTTATTGTTAAGAAAGTTTTATTTTTTATTTTTTAGTGAATCCCCTTACTACAAGCGCAAATATAGGTAGACTTAATAATTACGTCTAAGTTTCATTATTAATTCATAATGCATGCATTAGTTTACTACACAAAGCAATGTGTAGGAAGAAAGAGAGGAGGCTCAATGGCACAGTGTCGTTGTGTGTGGATGTTTACATATTCAAGCTTAGGTAAAAAAGGGAGACATAGACATAGACAAATATTTATTTATCCATCGGGTCAAACCCCGTATGGCTCAATGTAGCATATACATATGTATTAGGAGGTATTTGGAGAGAGAGAGAGAGAGAGACAGAGAGAGAGAAAGTATAGACAGAGAGTATAGCAGGTGAAGTATAAGGAAGGTTAATGAGAAAACGAAAGACCCGGTTTATCTTAATTTGATAATTTGCTCATACAAACTGAATATTGGCCCAATAATTATAGGACACGTATGGGACCTTTCTGCAGACATCCTCTATCAGATAAAAAAAATGGTTTTTTCGAATCAATTTAGAAATAACGGAGCTTTGAAAAGAGCGGGAAATTCTAAGATAAGTTTGTCCCAGGTCAAAATTTATTTGGTAACCTTGTCAAGGACAAAAATCGAGGTCAAATGTCTAAAAACTGATTAAATGCCCTTTTTCTGCATTATCTTGGTTTGCTGATAAATGCAAATGATCTAAGTAGTGTTAAATGGTCATCTTAGTTCCGAGGTAAAAGGATCTTGACCATCTTGACCTTAAGGTCAAATTTCAAGGTCATTTTAAGATCAATAATGTTTTTCCGGTAATAGAAATTCCTATTTTAGACTACGAATTTAAAAATATTAGTTAATTTTACGCGAAGATTATTCTAGGGCAAAGTTGATTTTATGACCTTGGAATGGTCCAAAATCAGGGTCAAATATTGAAAAACTTATCGAATGCTCTTTATCTGAATTACACTGATTTCCTAAGACTTTTGGTGTATCGGTATGAAAGAAAAGTTCTGAAAATTTTGTACATGGCGAAGGGGGCCTCGCCATGCACAACTTTTGTCTGGACTTTTTGGTGTAATTGAACTTCAGTTTCAAGGTCATTTCAAGGTCAACTTAAAAGAGCGTAAAATTTTACGTTGGAAACAGTATTTTAAAATATTTTTCATGACCTTTGTGAGGTTATGTCAAGGTCAAATGCTGAAATACCTAGTATGATGTTTTCTGTCTGGAGAACGTTCAGCGTAAAGTCTTAGTGCAGCACGAAAATATTAGGACACACCTCTAAAACCATTTTTATATCAACAATTTTATTTAAAGGTTATACAAAAGTGGAAAATTAAAATAACACTATTCAGTTGTAATTAATATTTCAAGTGCAATAATCAAAAATAAAAATAGTTTTGATAATAATATTAAGATTCAAGAAGTAGTAATAGCAATAAATTAATTTAAACACGGATTAGATATTAGAATATTCTTTTTAGACTATTTTTGATTAGAAAATAATGTTTTACGAAGAACGATAGATAAATTTTTATATTGAATTTTGCCTCTACTCATTATTCAGTTTTATCTTATAACTTAATTTTCTATAAAGCGTTCTTCGTAGTAATTGAAGAAATATGTAGAGTCATGTTTGTGTTAAATAAATTATTTTTGATTTAAAAATAATCTTTAACAAAAATATTAAAGTATCTAATTCGAGCTGAAGATGAAAGTTATCATTTACTACTATTACTACTTCTTCACTTTTTTTTATTCTTATCAAAAATTTTATGTTTGTTGGACTACACTTAAAATATAAATTACAACTTAACAGTGTTATTCAAATTAAAAAACTGTTGTAATGGCTGACTATCCTCCAAATGAGATTGTTGATATGATAATGGTGTTAGGCAGATGTCGTAATAACTATCGTGTTACAGCAAGACTTTACGCTGAACGCTTTCCAGATAGAAGACATCCCAGTGATAGGTCAATACAAAGTTTTACTGACAGAGCTCGTCGAGGATGTCTTGCTCGCCAACGCAGGCGTCATAAGTACAACGAAGATGATGCTCGTGTTATAACTATTCTTGCGCTTATTCATCTTAATCCTCATGTCAGCAGTCGTCAAATAGAAATGGATGTTGGTATTCCAAGACGAACATTTTTGAGAATTTTAAATAGGCTTAATTACCGTGCTCACCATATCACGCTCGTACAGAAACTGACAAGGAATCATATGCAAATGAGGACTCAATTTTGGCAATGGGTCTTACACATTGTAGAAAATGATCCCAATTTTTTCAACTATGTCTTTTTTTCTAACGAAGCTAAATTTTATAGCAATGGACAATTAAATAGGCACAATTGTCATTATTGGTCAAATGAATAGCCTCATTGGCATAGCGTTGTAGATCATCAGCATCGATGGAGCCTTATGGTATGGTGTGGGATTGTAAATGGATATTTGATTGGCCCTTACTTTTTTGAGCAAAATGTTAATGGAGACAGCTATTTGCAGTTAATAAGAGACCACTTGCCAGAATTAATGGAAGATGTTGATTTAGAAACTAGATGAAGAATGTGATTCCAACAGGATGGTGCACCACCACACTTTGCACGAATTGTCCGAGAATTTTCGAATTAAAATTACCATGAAAGATGGATCGGTACAGGAGGGTCAGTTAATTGCCTCCTAACTCACCTGATTCAACACCTCCAGATTTTTATTTGTGGGGATTCCTAAAAGATGATATTTTTAAAGAGCGGCCTACAACTAGAGAAAACATGCAAAATCGCATTTGTCAAGCACGTGCGGGAATTCCGAGACAAACTCTACTGAAGACTGTACGTCATTTTCGAAGGCGCTTAACTTTAAGTCTACAAGTAAATAGAGGTAACTTTGAACATTTGCTCCGTGGTTAAAACAGTGCGAGGCAAGGGGACTCACGATAATCCAGCACCCCGACGTGAGAGGCAAGGAGACTCAATATAGCACCCCAAAGGGAACAGAATCCTATTACGTCCACGTCGTTGTTCCCGGGTAACGTTAATGATGGGATAAGCATATTATGTTATTTAATCTTGAATTGACCTTCTTCAGATCCATTCACGACATAACAAACTTAAAATATCACTTTGAGTGTCACTTTTTCTAACTCCAGTGTCAAAAATAGGCCGAGGCCCGCTTCGCCATGCACCAAATTTTCAGAACTTTTCTTTCATATCGATACACCAAAAGTCTTAGGAAACTAGTGTAACTCAGATAAAGAGCATTCGATAAGTTTGTCAATATTTGACCTTGATTTTGGACCATTCCAAGGTCATAAGATCAACTTTCCCCTAGAATAATCTTAGCGTAAACTTAACTAATATTTTTAAATTCGTAGTCTAAAATAGGAATTTCTATTACCGAAAAAACATTATTGATCTTAAAATGACCTTGAAATTTGACCTTAAGGTCAAGATGGTCAAGATCCTTTTACCTTGGAACTAAGATGACCATTTAACACTACTTAGATCATTTGCATTTATCAGCAAACCAAGATAATACAGAAAAAGGGCATTTAATTGGTTTTTAGACATTTGACCTCGATTTTTGTCCTTGAAAAGGTCACCAAATAAATTTTAACCTGGGACAAACTTATCTTAAAATTTCCCGCTCTTTTCAAATCCGTAGTCAAAAATAGGTATTTTTATTTAAAAAAATGGTCTTAACCTTCAAATGACCTTGAAATTGGACCTCAAGGTCAAAACCAAGGGTGCAGTTAAATGGCCCCCTCTGTCACGGTCAATTTTGCTCTGGACCTTTTTTTGTAGCTACAGTAGGTTCAGAGAAAATTGAGTCCCCCTTGGCCCCCCTAGCCATCTCTCGATATAGGCACTCCTCAAAATCACATTGTAATTTCTTTTCTTTTTTTTTATTATTTAACGTTGCTGTATTTTATGCTATCATTGCGAAGGTAATTAGCGACGAATAGTCGTCAATGTGTTTGTGAACAAAGCACATGTAACGCACAATGGTGCTTGTATCATTCAGCTGAGAGCGGAAATCAAAGAGTATAGCTGGATAAGTACGTTAAAATGGCCTGTCTTTCGATTTTTTTAGAACTTGGCCTATTCATTTATCATGTCAAAAAACTCCGATCCTGAAAGTTACAGCTCGCTAGACTCAAAATTGTCTTCCTAACCTCAAAAAATGTGATTTTCAGTTTTTTAAGCATATCTCTGCGAATTTTTAACCTATTTGGGTGATTCGAAATCGAGATTAAAGGGAATCATAATGCGCACATGAGCTTATTATTTTTAGAGGTTTTTGAAACCAAAAACTAACCTAAAAATGGGTTTGAAAATTTCTAAGTTGCATAGAAAAAAAACTATTGTTTGGATTTTTTTTAGTTCACCTCAAAGTCTTCTTTTTATTTGGATTCAGAACCATAAATTTTTTCAGATTTTTTAAAAGGGTGGAAAGTAGTAAAAAGGATGAAGATCTCAAATTTCCACTCATTTTTGGGATGTTTAGAGTATTTAAACAATTTCAAAGTACAATTAATGATGAAAAATGAGTTCAGCGACCCAAAATACCCTTTAATATGAGTTTTTGGTTACAGTTTTCCCCAATATATTGCTCAAATGTCGAAAACTAACCTCAAAAAACGCGTTTTGATATTGCATACGACGTAAAAACTCACGTTATCTCGGTAATGATCCAAGGTGTTGACTTAATGTTTATTGAAAACATCATTTTTTCTTCAAAAATGCTATATTATTAATGCCATGAAAACTCACATTTTCCATATTTGACACAGTGCTTTTGATGTTAAGCTAAACACTAACCTTTAAAATAAGTTATCTACCAACAAATTCGTTTAGATATAATGGTAAGTCACGTTTCTGTTGAATAAGTGAGAGTATATGCGCGAAAAAAATAAAATAAAAAACGCTGTCAACTGCCTTAGCGCAGTGCTTTAGAGTTCTTTAAATTCGAGTAATTAGACTTTTTTTTTTAAAATATAATTCTAATATAAAAAATGATTTACCAGTAATATTTCCTAATATTTTTATAAAACTCATCTTAATAAAGTTTCATAATTAAATTTGGCATTAAATAAAAATAATAATATAATGAAAAAAAGCTTATTTGATAAATGAAAAAGCAAATCAATAGATCGTGCAAATTTTGCCACGTAATTTTTTCACGTAAAATAAAAAAAAAGGAAAAAAAATCAAAATTATTTTAATTCTTTACTTATAAAAATTATTTAATGACAATTAATTAGTTTATTATAAAATATAAAATCATTTAAAAATTTCAAAAACACTTATGTCGATATAGTTATTTTCTTGTTCTGAAAATAAAATAATGAGAATATTTAATTTTCAGTCATATGCAGTAGGCTAGATAATATTTAATATTATTTGTAATATCGTTGTATGTTCTATTAATACAAATTTTTTTTACCACAATCGAAACAGTAGGCTGTTGTCGTTTGGTGTAGTTGAGCATATCGTTGGGTGGTAGGAAAAAGATCGTAATTCAGCCAAGCTCAAAAACATAACAACTTGGCTTCGGCAACTAAAAAGTTGTAATTCAACTTAGCGTATGAAAAAATTGTAACTCGGGTTTGGCCATAAAAACTTTATAACTTTTATGCTTAAACATAGGAGTTATAACCTTTATTTATAATTACTACTTTTTTGAGCGCTAAGTTGAATTAGAACGTAGAAACCAAGTTGTTACGTTTTTAAGTGTTTAGCTGAGTTATGATTTTTTTCCGCCAACTCGAAGATATGTTTAGTGGTTCTAGCCTACTGCATATGACTGAAAATTAAATATTCTCATTATTTTATTTTCAGAACAAGAAAATAACTATATCGACATAAGTGTTTTCGAAATTTTTAAATGATTTTATATTTTATAATAAACTAATTAATTGTCATTAAATAATTTTTATAAGTAAAGAATTAAAATAATTTTGATTTTTTTTCCTTTTTTTTTATTTTACGTGAAAAAATTACGTGGCAAAATTTGCACGATCTATTGATTTGCTTTTTCATTTATCAAATAAGCTTTTTTTCATTATATTATTATTTTTATTTAATGCCAAATTTAATTATGAAACTTTATTAAGATGAGTTTTATAAAAATATTAGGAAATATTACTGGTAAATCATTTTTTATATTAGAATTATATTTTAAAAAAAAAGTCTAATTACTCGAATTTAAAGAACTCTAAAGCACTGCGCTAAGGCAGTTGACAGCGTTTTTTATTTTATTTTTTTCGCGCATATACTCTCACTTATTCAACAGAAACGTGACTTACCATTATATCTAAACGAATTTGTTGGTAGATAACTTATTTTAAAGGTTAGTGTTTAGCTTAACATCAAAAGCACTGTGTCAAATATGGAAAATGTGAGTTTTCATGGCATTAATAATATAGCATTTTTGAAGAAAAAATGATGTTTTCAATAAACATTAAGTCAACACCTTGGATCATTACCGAGATAACGTGAGTTTTTACGTCGTATGCAATATCAAAACGCGTTTTTTGAGGTTAGTTTTCGACATTTGAGCAATATATTGGGGAAAACTGTAACCAAAAACTCATATTAAAGGGTATTTTGGGTCGCTGAACTCATTTTTCATCATTAATTGTACTTTGAAATTGTTTAAATACTCTAAACATCCCAAAAATGAGTGGAAATTTGAGATCTTCATCCTTTTTACTACTTTCCACCCTTTTAAAAAATCTGAAAAAATTTATGGTTCTGAATCCAAATAAAAAGAAGACTTTGAGGTGAACTAAAAAAAATCCAAACAATAGTTTTTTTTCTATGCAACTTAGAAATTTTCAAACCCATTTTAAGGTTAGTTTTTGGTTTCAAAAACCTCTAAAAATAATAAGCTCATGTGCGCATTATGATTCCCTTTAATCTCGATTTCGAATCACCCAAATAGGTTAAAAATTCGCAGAGATATGCTTAAAAAACTGAAAATCACATTTTTTGAGGTTAGGAAGACAATTTTGAGTCTAGCGAGCTGTAACTTTCAGGATCGGAGTTTTTTGACATGATAAATGAATAGGCCAAGTTCTAAAAAAATCGAAAGACAGGCCATTTTAACGTACTTATCCAGCTATACTCTTTGGAGCCTCGAGGTTACGAATCCATCGCTGTACCGAATGAGCGACTGACGACCTCTAATTCTTTTTCTCAATTTTTATTCACGTTATCTGAAACAAAAAGGCCCCTCTTTGCCCCTTCCCCAGAAACCTCACACACACCCCCTTTGATTTATGTGCCCCCTCCCTCAGCTCCATCCCACACCTTTCTCTTACTTTAATATTCTGCTGTAATAATAAATATTGATCATTTTCATTTACATTTCATTATTGTTATTATACTTGTAACTCATTAATGCTGCATGATTATAATTATAACTAATAGATAATACAAAACTTCTCTCAATTACATATAAATCTGATATTACATTATGATAATAAAAAAATAATATCTTCATTAATATTTTATTAATATGATTACAATTATGATTAATTGATAATATTTAGCTTCCTCTCTTCATTTACTTAAATAATATAAATATAGTGATATTCATATCTTTTACATCAACATTTGTCTTAACATTTATCTTATTTACATTTATATAATTTATTTGCATTTGATTCGCATGAAGTTAAATTTTTAGCAAAAGGTTGATTTGATTGTTGTTCTGTGATATACAAGTATGCTTTTGCGCATACTTAAATATTAACGTGCACACACATACAGACACCACAAAAATTGCTTTTTGAGGTGTTATGATGGTTTGAAATATATATTTATATATATAATTTATTTCCAATATGAAAAATAAATCATACATAAAATTCCTATATTATATTGAAGTGAAACCACTTTTTTTCCGTTTCTCCGGTTCTCCGGTTCTCCGCATTTGTTGAATGTGTCCAATCTTTTAGTAATGAGAGTGGCAATTTTTTATTAGGCCCTATATAATTAGTCCTCATTAGTCATAAGCATCTTTTTGGGTCATATTTTTTTGGGTCTTATATTTTTTTGGGCCCAATATTTTTTTGGGCCTTATATTTTCTTGCACCCTATATTTTTTTGGACACAGAATTTTTTTGGTCTCTATATTTTTTTAGGCTTTATATTTTTTCGGGCCTTATATTTTCTTGCGCCCTATATTTTTTGGACCCAATATTTTTTTTTAACCTATATTTTCTTGGGTTCTATAATTTTTTTGGGTCCTATATTTTATTTAGCTCCATATTTTTCTGGGTCTTATATTTTTTTGGGCCCAATATTTTTTTGGTCTCTATATTTTTTAGACTCTATATTTTTCGGGCCTTATATTTTTTTGGGGCTCATATCTTTTTTTGATTTTATATTTTCTTGGGCTCTATATTTTTTGGGCCGAATATTTTTTCGATTCTTGTATATTATTAGGCTCTATATTTTTTTAGGACCTATATTTTTTTGAGCCCAATATTTTTTCGAAATTAATATTTCCTTGGGTTTTATAATTTTTTTGGGTTCTATATTTTGTATAACTCTATTTTTTGGGCCTCATATTTTCTTGCGCCTTATATTTTTTTGGGCCCAATATTTTTTTAAATTTATATTTTCTTGGGTTCTATAATTTTTTTGGGTCCTATATTTTATTGAGCTCTATATTTTTTCGGCTCAATATTTTTTTGGTCTCTATAGTTTTTTGGGCTCTATATTTTTTGGGCCTTATGTTTTTTTAGGCCCCATAAATTTTTTTTACTTTATATTTTCTTGGGCTCTATATTTTTTGGGCCCAATATTTTTTTCGATTATATATTATTGGAACCTACATTTTTTTAAATCTTATTTTCATTGGGCCTCATATTCTTTTTGGGCCTTTAATTTTCATGGGCTCTATATTTTATTGGGCTCAATATTTTTTCGATTCTTATGCATTCTTGGGCTCTATATTTTTCTGGGCCTAATATTTATTCAATTCTTATATATTCCTGTGCTCTATATTTTTGGGCCCAATATTTTTTTTTAATTTATATTTTCTTGGATTCTATGATTTTTTTTGGATCCTATATTTTATTTAGTTCGATATTTTCCTGGGCCTTATATTTTTTGGGCCCTACTTTTGTTTGAGTGCTATTTTCTTCGGGCCTTATATTGTCTTCGGTTCTAATTTTTTTAGGCTAAATATTTTCTCGATTCTTATACATTCTCTGGCTCTATATTTTTTTGAAATTTATATTTTCATGGGATCTATAATTTTTTTGGGTCCTATATTTTATTTAGCTTTATTTTTTTCTGGGCCTTATATTTTTTTGGCTCTACATTTTTTTGAGTCTTATTTTCTTTGGGCTTCATTATTTTCGACCTCTTATTTCTTGGCTTTCATATCTTTTTTAGTCCTATATTTCTCTAGGCCTTATATTTTTTTGGACCTACTTTTTTTCGAGTCCTATTTTCTTTGGGTCTCATTTTGTTGGGCCTCTAATTTTTTTGGGTCATTAATTTTTCTGGGCCATATTGTTTTTTAACTTTTTTTTGGGTTTTCATTTTTTTTAATCTTATATTTTTTTGGGCGCAATATTTTTTTTTATTATTATAGTTTCACGGTCTCTATATTTTTTGGGCCCAATATTTGTCTGATTCTTTTATTTTTTTTAATTCAATATTTTTTTTATTCTTGTTTTACTTGAGCTTTTTTTGATTCTTATATTTTCTTGAGCTCTATATTTTTTTGGCCCAATATTTCTATGAATCTTATTTTATTTTTATTCTTATGTATTCTTGGCTCTTTTTTTTGAGCTCAATATTTTTTGGATTTTTATATTTACTTTGGCTCTATATTTTGAGCTCTAAATTCTGCCATAATAAACTAAATTGAACTTAATTTTCAATAATGTTCATACGGCTTCCATGTCGTACAATCGGTAATGTTTGCCTAAAATCTCTCGATGCAATTACAGTTTTACCACCAAAAGGTTGGTTCACATCGCATAAATCTTAAAAAAGACGATCAACTGCTTCGAAAGCAAATTTTGAAGTCATGGATATTTCATCCCAAATAATTATTTGTGTTTACTTTGTTTGCTTTCTGCAGAATTAGGCTTAACATTAGAAGCTGTACAATTTGTTATATTTAAGGGGACGTTGTATCTCTCTATCCTTTTCTAATCGAAAAATGTAGGTTTTTGGAAAAACTAGTAGTTATTACTAGAAATCAATAGTCGCCCGCAACTCGTACAGTAAAAAACAATATTTTTTCTACTGAGAACAAATTAATTCTCTAGCCTCACTCATGATTTTGTAAGTATGTCAAACTTTTTTTGAAAATGAAGTATCAAAATTAATTTCATTATTAATTAATTAATTTATTCCAGCGGCCTTTTAACGGTAGTTTAAATGTTGTATGCACGGTTTTTTCATCGACTAATAAATTTGCTGCTATAGCTATCCAAGCTACACATCAATAATGTATAGTATGATATTTAAAATAAACTATTAATACGTTAAGTAAATAACTTTTTCCACTTTCACCTGGTCCATCTATAAAAATATATTTTTCTTTACTTTGGTTGTTTAAACTTTTTATAGTAGAGTTGAATATTTGCCTTTGTTTATCATTTAAAGAGTTTATTTTCATTTCTAATTCATTAAGAATATTATTATTTTGATTTAAAATTGTTTCATTATTATCTCCTTCTATAAATGTGCTTATGTTAGGTAAATTAAAATCATTTAAAGAAAGTTCATTGACTTGTAAATTATTTTTAATAACATTCAATGCAAGATTTTTACCTATATTTTTTTCGTATTTAGGATGGTATAACTTATCTTTATATTTTTCATATGAATCTCGTGAATTTATAGGATTATTGAAAACGCAAATTAAAGCAAATAATTCATAAAGAATATAAAGGAATTCTGTTGAAGATGTTTTTTCCAAACATCTATCCCATTCTTCATCTTCATTAATTAATTGTTTTGCCTTAGCTGCCTCATAAAACGAATTGTACATCACATCATCAACAGTACGCAAAGCTTCGAAAGATGTGGCTCCTTTAACATGTAATAGTAATAACCTAATGAAATAACGTTCTCTATCTTTCGGACTTACTAAGTACATTCTACTAACCAGGAAAGGCTATGAGCTTCGGGTTACAGATCTTGATGAAACTTTGGGATATAGTTTTAGGTACCAAAATATGAGTAAAGCCAGAGCGGTACGGTCTAACGCTTGGAATAACTGAAATTATAGACGTTTCCAGTTTTATTTGAAGAAAAATGTAAAAAATGGTTCCTAATTGAAGTGTGAATAATCCAGTCTAGAAAGGTCTTTAATAAATCAACAGGGACTAAAATAAAAATACAGAAAGCAAGCTTTAATTTGTTGTTTTCAGAATTGAAAAATAATAATTAGAACCAGAGATATGTTCGTTCAAAGTTAAGAAGCAAGAAAGTACCAAAAATCACAAAATCACTGTCCTTTAGAATTTAGATGATTTTTGGTACTTTCTTGCTTCTTAACTTTGAACGAACATATCTCTAGTTCTAATTTCAATTCTGAAAACGGCAAATTGAAGCTTGCTTTCTGTACTTTTATTTTGGTCCCTGTTGATTTATTAAAGACATTTCTAAACTGGATTATTCACACTTCAATTAGGAGCTTTTTTTTATATTTTTCTTCAAATAAGACTGGAAACGTCTATAATTTCAGTTTTTCGAAGCGTTAGACCGCACCGCTCTGGCTTTACTCATATTTTGGTACCTTAAAACATATTTTAAAGTTTCATCAAGATCTGTGACCCGAAGCTCATAGCCTCTCCTGGTAAGTATTGGTTTTCTTTTTTTTTCTTTTATTCCACTTTTTCAGTTTTTCATCAAATGTATAAAAATTTGATATGTTTGAATACAAGTGATTTCATGCTTTGAAATCTTCTCTATTTAATTCAAAAGATGCTGTTAAAAGATGTTGCTCCCACATTTTATTGCATGAACATTTATTCTTTGCCTTCTTTAAAAAATACGTTTTGTTGATTTTCTTCATAAACGCTTAGACGTCTTATAGTATGTGAAATAACATGTAAAGGATATTCTCATAACCTATGCATTACTTGAGGTGGACATAAATATCGTGTATTAATGTACTGTTGGGTTTCGTCATATTCATATTCAACATTTCCATGATTGACATTTTGAAAAGTGTCTTTATTTTCTGATTGAAAATCCGCATTTACTTGATGTATTTTAATTTATGCACAATCATGACCTTTATAATAGTATTTGAATAAATATTTAATGCAGTATACAGTGGAACAAACTTCTACGTGCATGTGTGCATTAAGTTTCAATAATAAGTAAGGATTATAAGGAAGAACAAATCCATCATCTGCGATTCTTTCTGTAAATTTATTTTTGAGAATTATTTTGACGCTATCATTTTTACGTTTGTATACTAAATATCCATTGGATTTAAATGTTGTTGTATTATTAAATTTTCTTCGAAAATTTTTAGTACATTGTTTCGTATTTTTATCCATACACAAACAATTTATATTTTGCACACCACAGGGACCGCGTATCATAAATTGTTTAACAATAGTATATAATTATGGATAAATATCTTTATTTAGGATTTCTGCACTTATTATTTTATCAACTTTTTCGGGAATATCAAATTTATCATTTTTATTCAAGAGTAAGTTGTTACTAACATATGCATATGCGGTAATCCTCGTTTTTGAAATTCAATCTCATAACTATATACAATACATTTCTCTAATATTCTCATTTTTATTACTAAATTTTTGAGTTCTTCTACTTTTTGATAAAATAATTTTTTTATAATATCTGGTCTATCTATTGCATTTTCATAAATTTTCAAGTTTTCAGTTATTTCTTTTCAATGTGGGTTACAGGTTATGGTTACAAAAAGGTCAGGTTTATCACGATAATTCACAAGTATCATAAAGTCAATGTAATTTTGTTTTAAAAATTGTGGACTTCCTGTAAAGCTTGACGGTAATATTACCATTTTTCCAATTTTTCAAGAATCTAATTTTTTTTTGTTATGTAAATAGTCTATATAACACCTTTGTAACAATCACTTCTTAATAAGTTTTGGTTTTTTTCGTATGAAATATAATCTGAAAGTTTCAACTTTTTTAACTACATCAACAATGAACTGTTGAGATAATTTTCCCAAATTAAGGAATGGATTAAATTTATTTCTAACACTAAATCTATAATTATGAAATTTCAAATTTGAAATATTAGATTTTCCAAATTTACTTTTCATATTTGACATCTAATGAAAACCTCCATCAGGATGAATAACCGGATATGTCATGGGATCTGTATGTTTGCTAATTGTCGGTATACTAATTGGTTTATCATACTTGGAGTGAATGACAATATCACGTTCGATAGGAGGAAGATCGTCTCCTTCAACATATACTATTGCAACTTCATTACAGGTAGGTAGATTATATCTATTTTTATTCAAATTATTATTGCGGACAGTAGACATAGTAACAGTTCTTGAAGGACAATAGATTTTTGCACATCATTGTAGTTCTTCTTTTTCTACTTTAAGCATCATTTTATAGGCTTTAGCATAAGGGTTAATGTCTCTTATCAAAATATCTAAATTTTTAAATAATGTTAAATTTATATTAAACTTATTCCGTTCAATCGTTGTCATTTCATTATCTTAAATATATTATTATCCATATTTACGTGCTTTATTTTTATTAGGATGTAACGCATATACATTATGGTAAATTGGTCCACATATTCTAAAAACTTGTGGTCCTTTACCCAGCAATTATCAAAATTGGCACCAAAATTGGCGAATGCTGAAGCATCATTGTACAACCTAACATTTCGTCGAAAATCAATAATTTCTTCCGTTAATTCAGTTGCTAAAAACTTTAATTGTTCTGGGTAAGGAGGATTTTCTAACAATTCTACTTCACCTTTATGACAACAATTGGAGAAATCGTTACTTTTAGTATATTCGAAAGCAAAATGTTTCGCATCACAATAAATACATGTATTTGTCATGGAACCAATGTTATTTTCAGATATGAGATTTTCATCGAAATATATATTTGCTATACAACCAATCAGTTTCGAATTAATTTTTTCATTTAATTTCTTCAATTATTTTTCTACTCTGTCTTTTATTGTTTTATCAATAACTTTGTTCAATACAATATTATGATTATTATTATAATTATTATTATTGTAATTTTCATTATAATTATTGTCTTCAATTTTTAATCATTTACACTTAATTAATAATATCTTTAATTGATAGGAATCATATTTATGTTTTCGCTTTTTTTCATCTATTGGTTTATTTATTGTAGTATTATTATTAACATGTTCAATTTTTGTTTTTTAATTTGTACCATTCTCTCATATTCATTATATTTTTCACTAATAACTTTTCTATAAGTATCTTTTTTGCGTAATTTTTCTTTTTCATGCAATTTTTTAAATTTATTAGTATCTCTTTTTTCCATTGATTTTATTTTTTATATCTTAACAAATTCAATTTTTTCTATATTTATTTAGTTGTTCTTCTTTCATTATTATGCAAGCTTTCTTCTTACGTGTAGCTTCATTTGTACATATTTGTTTTATTTTATCAGTATCCTTTATTATCTTTGATTTCATTTTTGTTATTTTAGTATTTTTTAATTTTCCTTCATATTTATTGGGTTTTTTTTCTTTAATTTTTATATATTCTTCTTTTTTACGTAAAGCTTCATTCGCACGTATTTGTACCAATTAATCAATACTTATTTTTTTCTTGAATTTCAATTTTGTTGTCTTAGTATTTTCTAATTTTTCTTTATATTATTTTTTTTTTCTTTAATTTTTATATAAGCTTCTTTCTTACGTGTAGCTTCATTTGTACATATTTGTTCTATTTCATCAGTACCCTTTTTTATCTTTGATTTCATTTTGTTTATTTTAGTATTATTCAATTTTTCTTCATATTTTTTCGGTTGTTTTTCTTTAATTTTTATAAAAGCTTTTTTCTTATGGAAAGCCTCATTCTCACGTATTTGTTCTATTTTATCAGTACTTATTGTTTCCTTGAATTGCCATTTTGCTATCTTAGAATTTTTAATTTCTGTTTATATTTATGTGATTGTTCTGTTACCAGCAATTGAGTTTTGCTTTTTTTATTTTATTAATATCTTTTTTAATTCATAAATTAAACAAATATAATGACTTGTCCGCACTAAAGCTATATTAATGCAATCATTTTTGTTAGAATAAAAAATCATTTGGACTTTTTATTTTTTTATGAGCTTGGATTGGAAACTAGATATCAAACTCTATAAACCTAACCTTAAAATACGATACATTGAAAGTTTTTATTATAACTTTATATGTATAATATTTTGGTGGATTCCTTGAGTTGTCCGTACTAGAGTTCAATCTTACAAATTTTCACTTTGTAGCAAAAAAACTCGATTAAACGCATTGAAAATATTATTAAGAGGCGGGCAGCTTCGTCATGCTCTTAAGTCCTGTTACAAATAATCTTTTTCATCTATTTCTTTTGATTTTTTTTTTATTCATTTAATTTTATCTCAATAGTCCTAATTTTATCATCGTTATAATTTAAGTGGATTTGATCGATTCCCATGATATCATTATTTGGTTTTTAAAAATTTGTATACGAAATGTCATCGTCAATTTCCATCAAAATTGTTTCATGATTCAAATTCTTTTGTTTACGATACATTTCCATGATCATTTTTTGTTCTGCCTATAAATGAATTTGCGAGTTTTTTCTAATAGTTCAAGCTCGGTGAAATCTAAATTTAATGGTATTTAATTTAGACGTTGCTCATGACAAAAACTCCTCCTTATCATGTCCGGTGGATTATCGTAATTAATATTTGCATTATTATAATTTTGCAAAACTGGAAACATTCTTATTTGTTGCGTTCTAAAAATTTTTGATAAACGTTATCTCATTGGAGAAACATCATATTCAAAACAACATGAACCTAAATTATAAAGTATTGCAATAGCAAAAACAATTGCAAAAACGCCACAATCATAATTATCTGTTTGTGATTGTACTGTTTCGAATACTATGCTCAATTCTGATTTGTTTGGAAATAATCTGTTTATATAAATCTTATGCTCATCTGGTAAATATTCAAGATTTAAACCGTCATATATATGAATTAACTTATTATTATAATACACACAAATCCGGTGACACTTTTTCAAATTTCCGGAAAATAATAACTGTATAAATTCTCCATCAATCGGTACTGATTTAATATGTTGTGGTCTTTGAATTGGTTGAATGAGGTGTACCGGTTTGAAATATTATTAAATTCTAATATATGAATATCAGTTAACATGAAAGCAATTCAACTATACAATCCCTGTCCTTTAACAATCAATTTATCTTTCTCAGTCAAAACCATTATTGAAAATTAAAATTCTTTGAAGAATTTTAATTCATTTTCAATGAACTTTTTCCAAAGATATTCACAAAATAATTGCTTTTATATTAACTAATTTAATTTACTGCCTTTTTACTTTAAAAGCTGAAAAATAAAAGAAATTATGAAAAATGCTATGAATTAATTGTTATATGATAAATAAATAATAATAAAATTTGTAAAGATAATATAACGATAAAAAATAGTTATTTTTAGCAATTATACATTTATATATATATATATATAAATGTATAATTGCTATATATATATATATATATATATATATATATGGAACATTTCACACAAACTGGAAGAGCAAAAAATAAAAATAGCTGAAACTCTGAGAATATATTCTGTTTGTTACCCAAAATATGTGAAAAAATTTTCAAGGATTTAGATTGGAAGAATCAAGAGCCATAGATCCTTGAAATTTGGAAATTTTTCAAAATTTTTGGAAAAGTACCAAATTTATGATTTTTTTACTGAAAATCCTGATGTTCTACATGAAAGTGCGTGGAAACAAAGTTTTGGAACTTGGAACCGATAATTTCGTTTGCGAACTGACAAATTCATTCACATGCGAATTTGGTGACACTCTGATAAACTTTTTCGCGTGCGACTGTGGTACACTAATAATCCCTTTCGCATGCGTTGAACAATTTTTTTTCGTACGCGAAGCTAAAGAAATATTTTATTGGTAAACGTAAAAATTTTCCGAGCTTTGCGTACAATAAAGAGACATGAGACTATTTTCTTGATAATATTTTCTATATATCAAATCTAGCGTACGCTAATGTAGCATGCGCTAATTTGGCGTGCGCTAATATTGCGTGCGCTAATATAACGTGCGCTAATCTAGCGGACGCTAATGTAGTTTACGCTAATGTAACTCTCCTTATTAGTTATGCAAGTTTTAAATTACTACTTAAAGTGTATATTAACAGATGTCATCGATGTAAATATTTACATTCTCTGAATACTATGTATCTATGCGTAAATAGCTATAGAACAATTTTTGACATTAATTTTAATAAATATTCGAGCTTAATAGCTCCATAACATAAAGCAGATATTCTTCAATTTTATTATATATTTTTACTATTATACTGACGTTCCAAACACTTTTGAGCATTTTTTTTTATAAATAAAATAAAATGGTTTAGTTTTGAATTTTTTTTTATTCTTACCTATATTTCTCCAAATCGATCACGTAAAATAATTTTAAAAGTGATGCCTGAATCATGTAATAGGCCTACATTCTCAGATGAAATTTTCAAGTTACATTAAATTTGTATTTAAACTTCCTCGGGAGCACCGTGCGATATCTAAATTTAATGGTATTTTATTAAAACTTAGTTCATAACAAAAACTTCTTTTTATCATGTCCGATGGATTATCGTATTAATATTTGTATTATTATAATTATGTAAAAGTAGGAATATTCTAATTTGTTGCGTTTCAAAAATTCCAAATAAATGTAATTGCATTTGAGAAATATCATATCTTAAAAAACATGGACATAAATTATAAAGTATTGCAACAGCAAAAGCAATTGCAAAAAGGCTGCAATCATAATTATTTGTTAGTGATTGTACTGTCTCGAAAACTGTGCTCAATTCTGATTTGTTTGGAAATAATCTGTTTATATAAATCTTATGCTCATCTTGTGAACATTTAAGACTAAAATTGTCATTGTTAGAAAAGAACACTTGAAGCGCCATCTCTAACTATCTCGTTTTCGCGAGTCAAGGGAGCTCTTAGTCTAGTTCTTTGTGGCGCTTCTTACGAGCAACAGCTCTTTTTCTTAAGGATAACTTTTATTAGACATAGAGTCATAGATTACTTTTTTACTTTGATTAAATAAACTAAGTTAGAATTTCTTAATCTGTTGTAATTATTTGTGCACGCTAATCACCCATTTATAAATATTAATAAAAATCATATTTTAACAGTCATTTATGAGCATACCTCTTCAACTTTCAATCTTTTTATGATGTTTTTGAAAAGTCATTTTACAGCTGTTCCTGGGTTAGCCATTGATGCATACTATTTAAACTAGGTTAACACCATTTGTACAATCTTGTTCCTCTATTTTCCATGTCCTTAGTGAATGTGCCATCAATGCGACAGTAGACATTTCTATAAAACGTAAATTTTTACATGAGTAAAATTTCCATTCATTAAAGACATGAAAAATAGAGAAACAAGATTGTACAAAAGGTGTGAACCTAGTTTAAATAGTATGCATCATCGGATAACCCAGTAACAACTGTAAAATGACTTTTCAAAAACATCATAAAAAGATTAAAAGTTATAGAGATATGCTCATATATGAATTATTTTATTATTATAATACATACATACCCGGTGAACTTTTTCAAAATTTCCGGAAAACTATGCTTCTTCATCAGTCGGTACTAAATTAATATATTGCGGTATTTGAATTGGTAAAGTGGTTTGCATTTTAAATGAGGGGCACTGATTTAAAATATTATTAAATCCTAATATATGAATATCAGTTAACATGTAAGCAATTCCACTATACAATTCTTGTCCTTTAAAAATTAATTTATCTTTCTCAGTAAACCCATTATTAGAAATTGAAAATCTTTTAAAAATTTTTATTCGTTCTAAATGAACTTTTCCTAAAAATATTCACAATAGAATAGCTTTTATATTAATTAATTTAATTTAGTGTATTTTTACTTTTAAAAGCTAAAAAATATAAGAAGTTATGAAAAATGCTATGAATTAATCGTAATAAGATAACAAATTATAATAAAATTTATGAAAATGATATAACGGTTTAAAAATGGTCATTTTCAGATATGCATAACAAATAAACATCGGATGAGGTTTTTCAAAATTATTAATGGATTAAAGTCTTATATTCAATATATATTTAAAATAAAAAGAATTTTTATTAATTAAAAGCATTAGAAAAAGAAATTATGACTACATTTGAATTTTTTTCGAGGCTTAAAATTCATCCTGATACCTTCAACAAGATTTTAATGTAAATACCGTAAATATCTGTGAATAATTATAAATAATTGCAAACAATGCAATTATTATAAATAACTCAAAATGACAATATTTATGTTCTATTTACAACGAACCTTTCTGAATAATTAAATACATATTTATATAATATTATAATTTTTAAAGGCAATTTTACAGTAGTCCTTTTTGATACAAGTGCATCGAATTATAAATATTGGTGCGGTTGATATGCATGAGGGTCGGCCAAGCCGGCCCGAGCGTCATAGAAATCGCACAAACATTTATAATTTAACGCACTAGTGACAAAAAATATTGTACGCCCCTCGTGTTATAAAATAGTATATGCACCGCGTGCGCAATGTACTTAGTGTATAAGGTACTATTTTGACACAGAGTGCGTAAAATTGCACATCAAGAATTGGGCTGCGTTTCATTATATGCAATTTTACACACGCTGTGACAAAAAACATTTATTTTATTACTATTCTAAATACAGAATTATTATATATATCTACCTATATTATATAGTTATATTAGAAATTAATCATCGGACCCCCCCACTCCCCTCTATAGCCCCTCCACGGCCCCTCCACAAAATAACGTATAATTGCTTGAAATATTGCGATATTTTTTATTGTTGCTTTTATTCTAAGTACCCTCCACACCCCCCACCCCTCCACACTCCTTCACCCCCTTCCAAACTCCCCACACCCCTACATGGCACCCCCACGGAACACCCACGGCACCCCCACGATCCCTCCACTGCCCCCCCCCATAATATAATAATGTATGTATTCAAATATACAAACTTAAAACTTAACATAATAATATATAATTTGTAATATTAAAATTAATTAATGCTAGAATTAATACAAAAATTTTATTAAAAAAATATTTATTTTCTTCATTTTAAAATGATTATAAAAAACAATTTTTTAAATTATTTAAAATAATATAAAAAATTAAATGAAACATATAAATTATAAAACAAAATGATTTTTATGGCTACTGGCGAAGGCTTCCATTAATAAAAAGACCTAACGCGTCATAAGCGGTATCTCTGCAATTGAAGGTCGATACGTTATTATTGATAATGTAAATGATCAAGAAATGATGGATAGTTTAAATGATAACATTGAAGATTATTTAAATTATGAGGAAGAGTATGAATATTACTTAGAAAATCTTGCTGATAATAATAGTTCAGATAATACTGAAATATCTATTTTAAATAATATAAAAAATTCATATATTGGTAAGATAATAAAAAAGTAGAATTTCATAATTGGAAACAAGTACCAGAATATTATAAATATTACACTAATAAAATTATAGAATATAAAATAACATTACATGAACCAATAAATGAATTTTATCTAAATCAAAATTACGAAATATATTCAAAATATTTATTGAACATTGCACACATTTTAAAAAAAATATTATGATATATTGTTTTAAATTTATTAATTATTTAAATTATAAATTTAATATTTTTATGTAATGTTTAATATTTTATTAAGATTAAATTTTATGAAAAAAATTTTGATATATTTCTAAAATGTAAAATTAAGTAAAAAGATATCAAACAGGAATTATAACAAAATAATCCTTTAAATCTTAAATATCTTAAATTTACATTTAAATATATCAAACATTATGTTAAATTAATATAATAAAATAATTAAAAATTATTTTTTTTAATATTTAATGTAATATTTACATAAAATATTAAATATTATATAAAACTATTAATAATTAATAAATGAAAAAATTTTGATATATTTATAAAATGTAAGATTAAGAAGAAAGATATCAAACAGGAATTATAGCAAAATAATCCTATAAATCTTCAAAATCTTAAGTATACAATTGAATATATCAAATAATAATATTGAAAAATTTTACTAAAAAATTTATGATTTCACAATAATAAAAATCTAAAAGATTTAAAATGTAAGGTGGTGTAAAAACCAGCTTAATCTATATGTTATGAATAATGATTAAAATTTATTAATAATTTTTTTCAGATATTTTACATAAATAATTAATATTATGTATTTTTTTTCATGTTTCTATGTCAATAATAAAAATTGAATAAAAAATGTACAATTATATAATATTACGTATAATATAAAAATATATTATAATAAAAAAATTTTTATATAAAACAATGCATAAGTGCTACATTTTATATTGATATGATAACTATAATGGGGGTAGGCGAGTGGAACGAGCAGGGGGCTACCCCCCCTAGTTTATAAATATATATATATACTAGGAGGGTACCCCCTGCTCGCTCTGCTCGCCAACTCCCAATATTTAATATAATTTACGTCGAGAAAGATTTATTTATGATAAAATATATGTTACATGATCCAGAGACACTTTGTTATGATTTAATGAATTGTAAATTTAAAAAAATTTTTTCGAATACGTTTTGTAATTTAATTATTTTTGAAGATAATGGTTTCCCAAAATGCAAAAGAAAAAATAGTAGATCAAAAAACTATTATCATAATAAAAAAATTGATGAAAAACCAATAAAAGTTAATAAGTCAATGTTAGTACCGTATAATTGAACATTACTTAAAAAATACAATTGTCATATAAATCTATAATATTATGCATCAATAATAAGTATAAGATCTCAAGTACTAAAATCTCATTAATGTCTATAGCATTAATAAATTTTTTATCATTTACTTGAATCATTAGATCTATAAATTTTATCATTATAAATAATAAATATATTTTTTCATATTTCTATATTTTTAAATACCGAGATATATATGTAGGCGCACGACGTGATTAATAACTCCAAAAACTATTTTTTACACTATAATTTTTATGATTTCAATATATTAGAATTAAAATATATGCATCAATGAATATTATATGAAAAGTAACAACTTCTATTTAATTGAACTTCAAATTAACTACCCTCATCAGTATATGGAATCATAAACTTATACCATCGGTACTTATATATCTCTTGAAATCAAATCGTATTATCATGCCACTCGAAAATATATTTAGATTAGACCCATTTTAATAGAAAAATTTTGTCTTTGTTACTGAAAGAATGTGTGCTCAATAAAATAATCAATTCAAATTCTTACTATTACTACTATTATATTAAAGTGAAGAATTATGATTTTTTTTTCTAACGTGAATATCTTTTGCATGATTGTCACATACATACATACGCATACGCACGTGCACCTTTGACATACACATGCACACATACACAAACACACGTGCACCTTTAACATACACATACACACATACACATACACACATACACATGCATACTTACACATATACACATACACAATATCCGTCACTCCGTCTCCGTCTCCATCTCTCCAACTCCATGTCTCTGTCTCCGTTTCTCCGTCTTTCCGTCTCAGCATCTCCGTCTTTTCATCTCCGTCTTTCCATCTCCGTTTCTCCGACTCCGTCTCTCCGTCTCTTTGTCTTCGTCTCTCCATTTCCGTCTCTCCATCACCGTCTCTCCAACTCCGTCTCCGTCTGTCTGTCTCCGTTTCTCTGTTTTCGTCTCTACGTCTCCGTTTATCCGTCTTCGTTTCTCCGTCCCCGTTTCTTCGTCTCCGTCTCTCCGTAATTACATTACTACTTATATATATATACATGGTGATTGGATAACATCGATACATATTTATATCATTGGATTCAGCGCAATAAGCTGACTCCGAAAAAAATGATAAGAATGTATTTTAAATTTGACCAATATATTGCTAATATATTGGAGATATTAGAGAAAATTTTACCAACACGTTGCGAATATATTGGCAATATATTAGTAGAATTTAAAAAAATTTTATATTATGTATTTCAGGATCAGCTCATTGCACTGAATCCAGCGATATATATATATATATATATATATATATATATATATATATGTACCGATGTTATCCAATTACCCTGTATATATATATATATATATATATATATATATATATATATATATATTATTATTATTTCATTATAGTAAAATGAAGAATTAATTATATCCTTTGCGTTATTGTCACATACATACATACACATACATACACATACACACATATACACATACATAATATCTCTCACTCCGTCGCCGTCATCGTCTCTCCATCTCTGTCTCTCCAACTCCATGTCTTCGTCTCCGTCTCTTCATCGTTCTGTTTCCGGATCTCTATCTTTATGTCTTCGTCTCTTCGTCACCGTCTTCCATCTCCACCTCTCCATCACCGTCACTCTATCTTCGTCTCCGTTTCTCTGTCTCCGTTTTTCCGTCTTCGTTTCTCCGTCTCCGTTTCTCCGTCTCTTCGTTATTACATTACTACTTATTTATATATATATATATATATATATATATATATATATATATATATATATATTATTATTATTATTTTAGTATACTTAAGTAAAGAATAAAGACTTTTTTTACGTGAATATCTTTTGTGTTATTGCCACATACATACATACACATACACACGTGCACCTTCAACATAAACATAAACACACACATACACATACACACATGTACACATATTTATACACATACACACATTTACGAATTTCCATACACATACACTTACTCTTATATACATACACACATACACAATATCCCTCACCCCGTCTCCTTTTCCGTCATCATCTCTTTGTATCTGTCTCTCCATCACCGTCTCTCCGTCTCCGTTTCTCCGTTTTTGTTTCTCCGTGTTTGTCTCTTAATCTCCGTTTCTTTGTCTCCGTTTTTTCGTCTCCGTTTCTTCGTCTCCGTTTCTCCTTCTCCGTTTCTTTGTCTCCGTTTCTCCGTCTCCGTTTCTCTGTTTCTGTCTCTCAGTAATTACATTAATACTTATATATTCCCATGTACATTTTCACATATACATGTTACATACACAAGTATACATAAACACATACACTCATACACATAAACACATACCAACATACAGATACACTCATGCGCATAAACACATACACTCATGCGCATAAACACATACACACAGATAAATACACACACATATACACATACACAACATTTGCTTCTTCATCTCCGTCTTTTTGTTTCCGTCTTCTCGTCTCTCCATCTCCGTCACTCCGTCTCTATTTCTTTGTCTTCGTCTCTTAGTCTCCGTTCCACTATCTCCGCTTTTTCATCTTCATCTTTCTGTCTCTCTATCTCCGTCCTTATGTCTATGTCTCTCCGTCTCTGCTTTTCCGTCTCTGTCTTTCGGTCTCTGCCTCTCCGTCTCCGTCCCTCCCCCAATATCTCTCCGATTTTTTATTTATGATAATTATTTTTTATAATATGTTTAAATTATAATCATTTTTTTTAATTGAATAAAAAAATTAAAGCTTCAGTAGCTTGTTAATTAATTAATCGTCTCTACACATGATTTGAGGAACAAGGAGGATGAGCCAAGGAAGAGCTCAAACAACGTAAAATAACGTAAAATAATGTTAAAAAAACAGAGAAAAATTTAAGGATTTCGGATGGATTAACTGAGGAGGAGTTAAAAGTACATGAAATAACGTAAAAATAACGGAAAAAAGTTGTGGATTTTTTAAAAAGGAGTGAGGGAGGAGGAAACGAAGAGGTGAGGAGGAGAAAAGGAAGAGAAAAAAAAATGAAAAAAAGACAAAAATAACGTAAAATAACGTTCAAAAACGAAAAAAAACGAGGATTGAAATACGGTAAAGGGAAGAGAAAAGGAGGAGCTCTTCTTCTTCTGGCATATAGAGGTCCTCTATGGCTATCAATTCTTCAATAGGAACCTCTCTGGGATTCTGTGATACTACTGGTGGTTGTTGGCTTCGTGTAGCTGGAGTAGTTGATGGCGTCTCCGGTCTCCAAGTATTTGTGGTGTTTACTGTCCATCGTGGGATCTGTGTATTCCTGGAGTTCCATCCTACTGAGCCTAAGATGGACGTCACATCATGGAGGTAACCTAGAGGTGCATGGTTGGACATGGCGATATACCGGGCGGCCACTCCAGTCGCTGACATGGCGGTTCTTGCACTGGCTACCGTTTGTAACAAAGCACTATTAAAAGTACCGGCCATGGTGGTAGTAGGAGTCGTGGAAGTGGTGGTCGTTACTACGGCCATACAAGCGGTCGTTTATACTACACGGGTCCTCGCCGGTGGTGCATTCGATCCTGCTGTCGAAGCTGGAGTTGTTTCTAACCCATTTCCACTTTGGTCGGTCCACCTGGTTCCTCGCCTGTCGAACTGAGCCCCCTGATTAGTTGCTGGGTCATCTTCATCTTCTGACGGCGCCATTAAGAAATTCCTCGTCGTGGCTGGGATGTAGCTGTGTCTTTCATCGACCATTGGGTTCCATGGTACTCTCTTATGTGGTTCTATCTCACGGGTGCTTGCCCTGATTAGCCTGCTTCGTAGTACTGGTAATGATCCCACGGTGCTACATGCCATACTATCCAATCGTTGTGACACTTCCCACGGGTCCAATTTCTTTACTCCTGTTACTAGAGTTGGGTGATAATGATCTAGTGGGTTGGTCGTACGACGACCTCGTGTACTTTTTGTTGGTTGTGCCATTTCCATAATCTCTTTTACCTAATCTCTATAAATTTTAACTATCTTCCTAAACCAAGGAAATTCCGCGAGTCTATCTCTCTGGAATCTTCAAACAGAGGTCACGTATTGCTAGGTACACGCTTCGAGTAAGGTTGGGGTTACCACTGTGCTTGGGGTACGTTTATAAACTGGTACGAAATAATATATATAAGTATAGGTAGTATAAATTACGATATTAATACAGGAAATAAAAAGGTTTTAAGTTTGATTATTTTTTTTTTCTTGATATTCTTATTTCTTTTATACTTTTACTCTTCTTTAAATTTTATCTTCGCTGCTTTCTTATTTTGTTCAATAATCTTCTTATTCTCAATTTTTTTCTTGATTTGTTATAAATCTTCTGTTTAATAATTTAGTTCTCTTCTTACGAAATTTTTTTCTCTTCTTTTATTTTTATTAATTTAATTCTTCTTTATCTTCTGGTCAATATCGAGAAATATGTGTGAATGGGGAAATAGATAAATAAATATATGTATATAAATGTTTATAAATTATTATTATATAAATATATGCGGGAGATTTATTGGGTCAGCTTCCTATAGCACAGTGGTCTAAGGCACGGGTGGGGGTCAGGTGATATTTTTGGTGCACTAATAATGTATTTAATTATGCTAATGCAAAGAATTTAATTTTACTGAATTGGAAATACAAGAAACTTTTACTTTACTTTATTTCTCTGTTATCTTTTACTTTAACACAATAAAAATTCTTTACCAACTTATCGAAAGAAAATAAAGTTTTTAATTACTAATTTGAATAAATTTCCAAAATTACAATGACTCTTACGTTAATAAATTATTGTTCGTAGTTGGGTGTGGGAAGGGGTAATGTGGGAAAGGGAAATTATGATATATAATATATATGTAAATTAGATATATATAAATGTGTAAAATATATATATAGAAATTTTTAAATTATATAAATGACGCAATTTCTGGGGATCCTATTACACTAACACGCTCGCTTTAATTTGTTAAGTGATTGTGACACTCCGCTCCTAACCAACGAAAAAGGAGGTTACTCTGATCTACTTATACAAAAAAAATTTTTACACGTCTTAGTTAACACTATGCACTACTATATTTTACTTTTCTCACGTTTTACTCCGGTCAAAAATTTTTAATTTACTTCACTCTCCTTTTTCACTTTTTCTCTCTCAACTTCTGTCTAAAAATTTCCACCAGAAATTTTTCCGAACCAAGCCCCACGTTCTGGTGCCATTTGCGATGTGAGAATTTAGTTATATGAAAATTTCAATAAACAAATTTATCGAATAAGTTAATATAACCTTGCCCGTCCCCGCATGCAAAGTCGGCCTGTCGAAAAGAAAGAATCTTTAATTTATTAAGAGCGCCAGACAGGCCACCGGCTTACTCGTCGGCAGCATGAATTTCGGGCTGTCTTGGCTGGAAGGTGGGCGACCCCTGGTGTCAAATTTTATTAGTTGAAGTTGGGAGAGGTATTGCACACACAAAAAAAAATGAATTTTTCTAGGTCAATTGTAACACTTTAATTTTAACTTAGGTTTAACTATTACAACAAAAGAAAATATAAATTTGCTATGAAACTCTCTATTGATTTAATCTATAACTCTGTTTAATTAACTCGCGCACACTCATCACCCATACATCCCGGTCAATATAAATTACTGAAATTTAATTTATTCTTATTCAACGCTTTTACTAAAATAATAATCT
Source organism: Anastatus disparis (assembly GCA_017163975.1). Classification (NCBI taxonomy): domain Eukaryota; kingdom Metazoa; phylum Arthropoda; class Insecta; order Hymenoptera; family Eupelmidae; genus Anastatus; species Anastatus disparis. Next base: position 1,507,739 of record JAFFSR010000272.1, on the reverse strand, counting down.
AATGGTATTAACAAAAAAAATGAATGTTACTGTATGGTCGACGTAAGCGACCTCGCTCTTTTTTCTTTCAACAATATGGCTACCAAGAGCCCGCGCACTTATCTCTCTCTCTCTCTCACACACACTGATCCTACGTGTCTATCGGTCTATTGGCTTTAACTGCCGGTCAACAAATACAAAAATATATATATTTATTTAAATTTTTCATTCGAATTACTCTAGTAAAATTTATTTAACTAAAATTTACGATCAACGAAACCGTTAGACACGTGGTCGAATTTGCACTCCCGCACTCTCGAAATCTTATTACCTATATCTTAGAAAGAAATTTAATTTTTAATTCTGACTTCGGATGGTCTCTAAATTTAATTTTCGATTTATTTTTATCTTCTAGTCAACGCAGACTAGGCAAGAGAATTTAATTTACAAGATGGCCGCTGAGGCCCGCGTCATGAATTTTATTACGTAATACGCACCACTATGTCCACTGATCTCAAATTATTTCTCGGTCAATTAAACTTTTTGTGAAAATTTATTTAATATAAGTAAAATAAGGATAGAATTTAACCGGTCAACGAAATCGTTGAACACGTGGTCGATTTTTAATTTCACTTTCCCTGCCTACAAATTAAACTTTTACAATCAATTTTTATGAATTTATAACTAAGTCTCGCAACAATTAATTTTTCTAATTTTACTATTTCACGTTGTCACAATCACTTAAATTTTATTTTATACGCCCGCACTGAATTTACACATTTAGTCGGCGAGAGCCGTTAGTTCACAATAATCTTTATTAATTTGGACTACAGTCCACTCACCATTATAGAAGTCGTTGACGAGACGAAGGGAAGCTGATCGACGATATCGGCAATGGCGGTTAGACTGGCTCGCTTTTTCTCTTTCTCTCTCTCTCTCTCTGTGTCTGGTCAGCTAGTCGACGCCGGCTACCAGGAACCGCAAAGGAATCAGGTCGATGAAATCTCCCTCTGGAAATCTCTATCGTCACAGTCGACTCTGCTATTCTCTCAGCACGCTCCAGGTCTCTGTACAGCTCCAAGACAACGCACGAAAAATATTTAGACTGAAATATTTTTCAAGTAATTAAAGAGAGATCCGACACGGCACGAGGACAGCAACCGAGTGAGTTGCACGATGGCCGCTTCCTTCGTCTAAAGTCTTCTTCCTTCTTCTTGACTATCTTCTCTCTTCTTCTATGTTCTTCTTATCCAATCCATAATTTCTTGTCTAATTTCTTATTTTTTAATTGGTTGATCTTGTTTTCCGGTCTTCAAACGCAAGTCTTCGACATGCGCGCCACCATTAACAAGAGAGATTCAAGTCTCTTTGTATGCTCTTGCTTCGCTTCCTCTTTTATCTCTTTCGTGTATATAAGTTTTGAGAGAGAGAGAGAGTACATTCATGTAAAGGCGATCCGTATATATAGATATACTATATATATAGATATGTATGTCTACCGCGTGCTTCTTTAGGCAAAGAGAAAGAACTGGTGACATCCCCTCTCTACGTTCTTCTCATCTCTCTCTATTATCTCTTGTCTCTTTCTTTGTGCTGTGCGCGAGAAGACAGCGCGCCATCATTTCTAATTTATTCTTCTAGCATGCTGATCTACCTATCTCTTTTCTTCTTCTTGTCTCTTGAGCCTCCCTCTTTTTCTACATCTTCACTTTACTTGCGGTCTACGTTAGCAGTATTATAGCTCACACACACGGTCTGCGAATGTGTGCGTAATGGCTGTTGCGTGTCGTTCTCCTCGTGTGCCGGGAATTTTAAACAAACAAAAAAAAATCTCTCTATTAATAATTTTATTTATTTTATTAAAGATGCGTCCGGGTCGGTGAGTGCACCGCTGGTGTGCCTGAGTATGCTTGCGTAGTAGTAAAAAAATTTTAATTGTTACAAAAAAAATTTTCATTGGGACGAACCACGTCACAACTTAACGCAAAATTTATGCACTATATATATATATATATATATATATATATATATGTACAGCACAACACCTATGAGTTGCATAAAAGCTATGTACGTACAAATATATATATATATATATATATATATATATATCTGAAATGCGCTTACTCCTGAAATATTTGTTGTATCTATGACGTATTTACATTTATGTAAATATGAAAATTTTTTTCTCAATTTTTTTTATATCTCTTACTAAACCAAAATATTTCAAATTCCACACCGATGAAAATATAGGTCTTAAGGCCACCTATCCATAAAAAAAATTTGAGACAAAAAAAAATGGCTTTTTTGAGAAAAATGCATTTTTCATTTTTTACAAAAAGTGCAATTGCACTTCCGTTTTTTTGTTAAAAAAAATAAAAGACGGTGGAATTTCAAGAGCATTCTCTGCAGCATTGAACGAGCCTAAATTTATTTATAAAGATCACTACAGGGATAAAAACGATTAAAAAAAAAAAAAAAAATTTCGATTTTTGAGAATTGAAAATTTATAAGTCATTTTTAAAAAGTGCATAAAAACTGCATTTTTGATGATATTGAAAAATAAAAAAATACGTATACGCTTATTTTCAAAGTAGAATAATATAAAAAATTTTTAAGCAGTTCGGAGAGATAGGTGCAGTCGGTCTGCATGATTTGAGATGGAATCGGTCCAATATTTTATTTATGCTTTTTTTAATTATAAAAATTAAGTGAGCATTCTTTTTAATTGTATAAATAGTCGAATATTACATATCTTACAAATACTCGTGTTAATGAAATTGATGTAGATCTGTCTGATATTCGACCTCGTTTATTCACTTCTTTATAATTGATTTTAATTATTGGTTACAAAATAATGTCGAGCGAGGAAATGTCACTTGACGAAACCGAAATCGTCCATGTAGAAAAGAAAAGACGTATAGTTTATAATAGATGCAGAAAGCCATTCGCCAGTGAAGAGATTTGTTCAGCAAAGTCATTGCGTAAAATATCAGAACAAGTCTTGGAGAAATTCACTAAAAAATTTTCTTGTGAACCTCCATTAACACCTGATGATAGAATTTGTTATAAATGTAGGATAAAAATGTATACTGCCTGCGTTTCAACTGAAACATCACCATGTAATGTTCTTTATGTAAAATATTTTTACAATTTTAATATTTTTATTCAAATACTTCTTTATATCTTTTAATTGTTCTATAGATAGCACCCGAAATACAGAATCACCAGGAGATACATCAGATATTCCAATGCTTGTAGAACAACTTTTACATGACAACGAAGATGAAGTAGAGGTTTCTGTAAAAGATTTTAAGATGTTTGTAGATTTATTAGAGAATTTAAAGATGAAATACCACAGTACAGATACACATAAAATAGAAAAAGTCCAAATACTGACCCTGCTACGATTAACTTGGTCATATGATGAAATAAAAAAACATTTTGGTACTACAAATTATTTGATTAACATGTCAAAAAAATTGCAAACTGAAGCAGGTTCTCTAGCAAAACCATCTATAAAAAAAGGTAATTAAAAATATTCATAAAAAAATAATAGGTGAAAAAATGAAACATAATTTAAATAAATTTAATAGAACATTTTAATTTGTTATATAAATGAAGTACAATTTTTTTTTTTTTTTTTTTTTGCCCTATTGGCCCGGGCGCAGCCTGACTTGGCCTAGCACCCGCATCCTTACCACCTTTGTGTGAGGATGTTACCTAGCACACATTTTTCCTATTTTTTATTTTTTATTTTTTTTTTTTTCCTATTTTCTTACGTCCTACATATCTTTATCCTAATCTAACTAATAACCCACATCCCCGAGAAATCTTAGACTGCCGCGTTCCAGAGCAGTCGGTAAGCAGATTTCTACGGTCGGTTCCCGCATTTACCCAGGCTTATTAGGCCTGTGACGCAGGGAAAACTCCCCCAGGAGAAAACCCACGCCAGGAACATTGACCCATCGCACTCAGAGATTCTTTTTCCGATGAAAAAAAGCCTGAAAAAAATTTCAGGTTTTCACCGGGAATCGAACCCCCGACCGCTCGGAGCGAAAGTGTAGAGACCGTATAAGGCGTGCGCCTTAGCCGGTTACGCCACTGACGCTCCCATAAATGAAGTACAATTAAATTTTGGCAATAATTATTAAAATAAAATATAATTGGTTGAATATTATCCTGGTAAAAATTAATATCAATTAAAAATGATTTTAGGAAATCTTGTTTCTGAAACAACTAAGCAAAATGTAATAAATTTTTATACAAGTGAAGAAAATACCTATATGGGTAAATCTTTCATAATGTTAAAATTTCACCTGCAACAAATTAAAAAAAAAAATACAGGCACACGTATAAAACTAATTTTCTCTGAATGTTGACGTATTATAATGAAAGCAAAAAATCGTGTTACTCACTTTTAAGGGTAGTCTTTTTAACAAACATCAAAAGACAGATTTTCGAGTAAATTTTTCATAGTGTTAAAATTTACTTTCAATAAATTAAAAAAAATTGAAGACACATGTATCAAATTTATTTTTTTTAAATGTTGATATATTAAAATGATAATAAAAGAAAAAATCGCATTACTCACTTTTGAAGATAGCTTTTTTTAATATAAGACATTTAAATATATTCATTATTATCACACCCAGGTATAATATTTTACCTATCTCAGATCAGTTTTTTAAGTATTTTGGGCTATAATAGATCATTTTCCATTGAGCTTTTTCATTTTTACATGTTTAATATGTTACAGAAAATATTTAAATACGCAATTTACATTAATAATTACAAAATTTTTTGTAATAAATAAAATATGCCAGAAATGGCAATTTTTTTGGAAAATTCATTTTTGGCGATTCGGGCATTAAAATTGAGTGATATTAGTTACCCAATGGCTTTTGGGATTCCTGATTACAAATCATAAGTGAGTGGAATATCAATTTATTTTTGCTAAAATTGTCAATCTTAGGGTATGAAATTTGACATAGATTTGTGTAGTTTATGTTTTCGAATAAAAATACTTATATTCCTTTTAACCAAATATTTTAGTTTATTTAATAAACATTAAATCTAAAAATTTTAAATTTAAAATCTAGAAATTTCAGTGATGATTCAACTCAACGTTCTAGGTGTAAGCTATTAAATACATACTAAAACTGAGCTTTTTAAAGTTTAAACTCTTTAGAATTAAAACATTGATAGAAACTAGGTAATCGATGTAAATTTGGAAAATTTAATAGCCGGGAAAAATTCAATGATTTCCAGAATACTCGAAATAATACTTCAAAAGCAACTTAAAGATTACATTGAGTATTATAAAATAGTAAATTACAAAGTTCACAACAGAGAAAAGATGAATCAAAGCTTAGGTTTTCATATTAGTGGATAAAAACCTATTTACAAAAGTGAGTCACGTTTTTTAAGTATAATTTCAAACGAACAAAGAACTTTATCTACACTAGGCACACGTTCCTAATAAAAAAAATTCTCTTTTGTGATTCTAAATATTACCTTTTGATGAAGTTTAAAATGTCACCGCTGAATAGTCTTTTTTACAGCATCGTATTTTCCAGAAAAAAGTAAAATATATAAATTTTTGGTAACATTTTAATAACCTTTCAGAAAGTACTTTTGTTAACAGGCACACACCCATGCTCTTGATTTTCCAAAAGTATGTGTATAGATAAAGCTTTGGTGTGAATTTCAAATAAAAAAAGCAGTAGTCATTTTTTTTATAGCGGTAATTTATCATTTTACATGGCCTGGTAACATTTAAATTTCAAAAAAAAACCTCTTTTCCCCATCCGCCATAAAATGACACGTCTAATTATCATTAAAAATATAACAAAATTAGTTTCTAATAACTCAATAAATCAGTGAACATTTGCTAACAAGATGTGCTATCTCATATTTAGGAGAAATGACGCAGTAACATGATTTTTAAAAGTATGAAAGAATTACCCATATATTACCTGGAAAAAAAGACTGTGTTAAGTACAAGGATGAGGAGGGCAACATTGTTTATGATCAAAAACGTCTTCTGCTTTGTACATTGAAAGAGTTGTACAGATTATTTTGTAATCAATTTTCATCTGATATTCCAATAGGATTTTCTACACTTGCCAAATTGAAACCTAAATGGTGTGTATTAGCTGGTAGCAGTGGCACACATTCTGTATGTGTTTGTTCAATTCATCAAAATGCCAAGTTGATGATATTAGGTATTTTCAATTTATTTTCAACATTTTTTACTCGGATAAATTTTTATAATATTAATTAAAAAAAAAAAAAACACTTTTGTAGGTTGTAATTTAGAAAAAATGACAGAAGGCTATTCTCACCAATTTAAGACAAATAAAGATATTTTACAATTTATCATTTGTAATAAAAATAAAATGTCGATGGCATACAAATGTTATTTTGGTGACTGCGACAAATGTCCTGGTGTTCAACGCTTAGAGTCTTACTTGACCATGATATTTGATGAAAAAGAAATTGAAGAAGTTATCTATGAACAATGGGTGTTAACTCCTAGAGCCATTTTAAAAAATATTGTAGAGGACGTAAATGATCTCATTCCATCATTTTGTGATAAAATTAAAGCTTTACAGCCACATGCTTTTATTTCAATAGCACAATCTGAATATTTTAAAAAATTAAAAAATGAATTGAAAGAGGATGAAATTATGGTATGCCTAGACTTTTCAGAGAATTATGCTTTTGTTGCTCAAAACGCTCCACCTGGGTTTCACTGGAATAACGACCAGGCGACAGTATTTGTTACATATATTTATTATGTGGAACATACTCAATTATCAGGCAAAGCATTTGTAGTAATTTCAAATAATTTAAGTCACGATACTGTAGCAGTTTATACTTATCAGCAACTACTAATTCTATATTTAAAAGAAAATTTCAAAGGATTGAAAAATATTTACTATTTTACTGACGGAGCCCCTCAGCAGTTTAAGAATTTTAAAAACATTTTAAATATTTATTATCATAGTGATGATTTTGGGATATCTGCAGAGTGGCATTTTTTTCCAACTGCACATGGTAAAGGTGCATGTGACGGGGTAGGTGGTTCTGTTAAAAAAGCTGCAGCTAAAGCAAGTCTCACGCTTCCAGCAACGCAACAAATTTTGGATGCAGTTACATTGTACGAGTGGTTGAAAAATAAAGGAAACTATACAAATGTTGATTTTGCTTACTCGCCAGAATCAGATTACAATAAAAATTTTAAAAAACTGCAGAATCGTTTTAAAAATAGAAACAGGGTGAAAAACTTACAAAAGCAACATTTTATTAGTCCAATAGCAAATGGCAAAGTAAAATGCAAATTATTTTCTAGTTCAGTAGACTCCATTGAAGTAACAGTAATTGATTAATTATTATATCTATGTTTTTACATTTTTTTATATCAATGTTAAATTTTTAAATATACTGTAAATAAAGAATTCAATAATCCTGTCTATATTTTAATTATAACATGCAAATTTTTTTAATATATTTAAAACCTTTAACGGGTCGTCGGAGCTGTTGGAAACAATTTTTGCTTTTTTTATTGATAACTTTTTAATTTTATTATTCAAACAAATATAATGACTTGTACGCACTAGAGTATATTAAGAGAATTATTTTAGTGAAATAAGAAATCAATTGTGTTTTTTATTTTTTTATAAGATTCGAATGGAAATTAGACATAAAACTCGATAAACTTCACCTCAAAATACTATTTATTAAAAGATTGCAAGTAACTTTTTATTCCTAGTATTTTGGTAAATTTCTTTAGTTTTCCGCACTCAAGTTTAAACTCACAAATTTTCTTACTGTAATGAAAAAATTCGATTTACCGTACCCTATTAAAAATATATACGTATTTCCAATACGTCTTTTTACTACGTATCTCAATTACGTAATAGAATTACGTAACTCCATACGTAACTAAGTGTTCGAATTTGTGACGTGATTCTTATACGTATTTATTTAAAAAATACTTAACTTTGATACGTTTTTCTTGTAAAAGTACGTAATTTTTAGACCTATATGCACTTAAAATATGCTAATAGAGGATACATATTTTAACTATATATAGGTCTAAAAATACTTTTACAATAAAAATGTATCAAAGTTACGTATTTTTTAAATAAATACGTATAAGAATTATGTCACAAATTCGAACACTTAGCTACGTATGGAGTTACGTAATTCTGTTATGTAATTATGATACGTAGTAAAAATACGTATTGGAAAAACGTATACATTTTCAATAGGGTACTGTTTGCACGTATACTTGGAATTATAATATTACTAGACTATTTGAGAAGGGGGGACCTCCGTCATGCTCTTAAGGAAAAATGTTTAAGTTTGTGAATTTAGTTCATTTTTTATTATATAGACAATATTTATTCAATATAATTATACTTACATTGTTTATTAAAAATTTCATTTTCATCTTCAATTTTATGATTCTTACCTTACCTAAGTAGTCCCTGTATTGGATATCAGACTATGGAGACGATGAGTCAGATAAGTTTTTATTTTATTTCATGTTCACAAATTGAAAAAGATTTCTTTAAATAATAAAACTGATGCTTTGTAATAATTTTTTTTTCAATTACAGGTAATAATTAGTATAAGTCCAGGGTGAACGAGCATTCTTTTTATAACAATGCAGGTGAATAATATTATAATATGAATGTATATAACAGGTAAATGATAATATTCTTTTATAGATTCAGTGTATAACACACACTGACTTAAATTCCATTCAATGAGATTCTTCAAGATTAAAGTATCTATACTGATGTATCTTATTAAGTTTAGTTTCGGAAAATCATAAATTCTAATCCTTGTTATATTTTTTAAATGTAATTTATTATTTTTATATTAGTAACAAACAAAATTCTATGAAAATTGATTATCATAATTTACATTTTCAGACAATTTGTCATTGAATCTCATGATATGATAGCAATAATTAAATTTAATTGTGTATAGGAACTTGGAATTAATTTTAAAAAATATTTACAATCAACATATAATAGAGATTGATATATATTATTATTTAATTTAATTTTTCTTATTGTCAGTGATATATAACTGAACTCGTGTCTCTTTGTATCTCACCGGGAGGGGCTACAAGCTTTGGATCTTAGATCTGGCTGAAACTTTATGATAAGTTTTAGTTCGTTATAACTAAAAAAAAGCTCCAGCCTCAGAGTCTAACGCTGAGCAGTTTCCTAGTTAGAGCAGCTGACTTATTTTATATTTTTTAAAATTTTTAACAAACTCTTGAACAAAAATTTTTCACTTTGGTACTAAAAAGTCTTTAAACGTAATTTATTTTCTTGCTATTCTTCTTATACCTGAAATCAACATAATTTATTAATAAAAGAACAGATTCAATTTCATGCAAAATTTTTAAACACGAACGTTTAATAAAATGGTCGAGTTACCTGACAGTTTACTTTCTAGACAAATTATTAAATAAGTTTACAAACATGACACAATGATTTATATAATAACTTGCATGATTTTTACATGATGATTCTGTTGGCAAATTTTTTACAAAAATTTTTTACAAAAATTTGCCAACAAACAATGTAAAAATCATGTAAGCTATTATATAAATCATTGTGTCAATCATGTACAGTTATTTATTAATTAATAAGAAGAACAATAGCAAGAAAATAAATTACATTTAAAGACTTTTTAGTATCAAAGTGAAAAATTTTTGTTTAAGAGTTGGTTGAAAATTTAAAAAAATATGAAATAAGTGATGTGCTCTAACTTGGAAACTGCTCAGCATTAGACTCTAAGGCTATAGCTTTCTTTTAGTTATAGCAAACCAAAACTTATCATAAAGTTCCAGCAGGATCTGAGACCTGAAAGCTTGTAACCTCTCTTGGTCAGTTCGTTGAAGATCAGTATAGTGCAATTTTGAAATCAATACCACAGTGGATAAAATCAGTTGGACTTGAATTACCTAATAATTAACAAGATGCTCATGAATTAACACAAAAAGTTCTGACATATAGGTAGAACTGCATTTTTAGTTTTTGATCGTGTAACTGATACATCTTAGAAAAAGGTTATAGGCATATACCAAAGGTTTGGTCCACTATGAACCTTTCAGAAGTTATTTTTCCATATTTTAAAATATTTGTTAAGTTTACAACTATTTCTATGAATGCTTACAAAGGGACATCTGCAACAGATAAGTGCAAGTTGACATTTAAATGAGTAACTGTAGCTAGAAATCACATTTTTCATGAGTTTTAGTTGGATTTGCATTGTTTAAAAAAAAAACAAGAAGCCGCACCACTCTGAAATTTTCAAGGTATATTTGTACATGTATAACCTACTCCGATGATCTTCCCTGACCAGATATTTATGTTCGAAAACCCAAAACTTGTATTTCAATGATTTAAATAGTTTTAGCTCAGCGGATAGCTACATTAGCACATTGGAATAACTTTTTTCTGAAAATCTAGAATACATTAAAGAAAAAAGTTTCTTAGTAATGTATTTCTTAAATGCAACCCAAATGAGTGATTTAAGCCTGAAAATAGTCATAAATGTCAAAAATATGATTTTAGTCCAACTTTGAAGCTTTGTAGCTCTGAAACTAGTCCCTAAAAATATCTAAAAAAATTTTGAGTGGTCCAGAATACAAAAAAGAAGCATTTTACAAATTTTTAGCGAAAAAAAATTTTTTGTCCACTAATTTCACAGAGAATGGGCGATATATATATATATATATATATATATATATATATATATATATATATATATAAATAAATATATGATTGCCGAAAATAACCATTTTTTCATCGTTATATTATTTTAACAAATTTTATTATTATTTTTTCTATCATATTATAATTAATCTATAACATTTTTTATAATTTCTTTTATTTTTCAGAAAGTAAAAAGGCAGTAAATTGAATTAGTTAATATAAAAGCAATTCTATTGTGAATTTCTTTAAAAAAAGTTCATTGAAAAGAAATTAAAATTCTTAAAAGAATTTCAATTTTCAATATTTGTTTTGACTGAGAAAGATAAATTAATTGTTAAAGGACAGAGATTGTATAGTGGAATTGCTTAGAGAGCGCGGTGGCGTAAAGAGAACGTGGTGGCGTAATGGATAGAGCTCTTGTCTTCAACGCGGAGGGCATGGGTTCAAATCCTAGCCAGGTACCTTTAACTTTTTTTCGAAAAAAATTAGTGTATGTGCCATTTATATTGCGACTTTTAAAAAATCCGACCTCATTGGGTATCGGTTAATTCTTGGTCACAAAAGTGGCTGGCCATCTATTGGTGGTCAAAGTTTTTGGTATGGTGGGTCTGACAGTCTAGCCTGATGTAATGTGTTAAACGGAAACCGGGCTAGGCTCCCTTGACGTCACCATATAAAAAAGGTTAACATATAGAGGACAATATGCTTTATATATTAATCTTTTTTATTTAAAAAAAAAAATAATTGAATTGCTTCTATGTTAACTGATATTTATTGTTGAAAATATGCACGCTCAGTACATCGTATGTAAGGTAGCGCCATCTATTATATGTAGATGCCGTGAGTCGACTAACGTTTCTTCAGAGTCAGTCTATGGATATCGGTTGAATAGAGCACACCGTGTTACTTCATATAAAACTTGTAAGGGTGGGTTTTATTCGGAAGATTATAGAATTATAATATTTAAATGTAAAATAAAGCTTGCTTATAACCTCCAGATCCTGAGATTTCCCACTTACAAAAGTAACACTAATAATAAGATAATGGGAATTAAATACTCCAATTCTAATATAGAAATCAATTATTAATTTTAATAATATTAATACTATAATTAAAGTGACAAACTTTCAATCATAGCAGCGTAAAATTAACTAAATTAATTTTAAATAAATAATTTTAAAAAAATTAAACTTTAATAATAAGTAAATCCCTCTATTAAGCAGTCTTCCTAATAATTATAGTTTATCCCACTAAATAAATTATTAACTTTTGAAATAAAAAAAAAGAATTTAAAATATAAAAGAAAAATCATTAATTTTAAAATATTATATAATAATGAATAAACTAATTATTAACTCAATAAAATTAAAAGAAAATTTTCAGCAACAAACGCAACACGTGCTCAGGAGGTTTTAGGTTATGTAGGGGTAGGAGGCTCGAACAGTAGTGCGTATCTCAGTTTACGCAATTTTCCTGTTGGTGGCGCTAGTGTCGAATACCCTCTTATTCTTTCTCTCTGATCTTCAATAGGTGTTTCGTGGAGGTGAGGTTGTACACTTTGTGGTAATTTGATTTATTCTTTCTCTCTATCAAAAATTCAGATACTATGATTTTATAATCAGGTAATTAGATATTTTAAACTACTTTATTTTTCAAATACTTAGTTTTAACACCGATAATATATCACTTAAAATCAACAACAAAAGAAAAATAACAATTCAATAATTTTAACAATACGAGAAACTTTAACAATTAACTTGATCTATAAGTGCAGTAGAAAACAAAATAACTTTATACAGTACGGTGACTGGAACGACAATGACGCATGAAGAAGAAGGAAGCGAACGATGAGCGTCGGTTGCTTCTCCTTTCCTATTGCTCTCTTTGTTACTCTCGTTACATCCTATTATCTTTTTCTATCTCGCGACACTTTAATCAAATCAAGTTCTTTTCATCATTTTATTCTATCTACACTAGTGTAGTTTTACTACTCGCTAGTCAAATTTACATTTTATTTCCTTTACTAGTATAGTATTTTCAAGTTTCGCTTATTACGCCCTCTGCGCGCGTGATTTAATTAATTAAAAATGAAGTATTGAGTATTAAGTAATTTTCTATTTAAGTGTCAAAAATATTATTTCTAATTAACTTTCATCTTTAATTAATTATTTTATCAGATTATTTAAATTATTTTTAACTCCTTATTAATTAATTAATTCACGCTATTAATGATCTTTATAAAAAAAACTTCTTTACAGTACAGCAGCGCTACTTATAAAATTAAAAGAAAATAATGTAAAAAGAAATTTATTTTTTGACTTTACGTTCGAATGTTATTAGTACGTGAGCGCCCTCTACATATATATACGCCTACACTAATCTATACATAATTAATTTCCCCATTTTTTATAGTATAATTCAGTTTTTTTATCTAGTTAATATCTTTTTACCATACGCGTATCTATCCTGCTTTATCGACTTTACTTTGCTTATTACATCATTCTGTTTCTGTCTATCTCTCTCTCTTTCTTTCTATTAACTATACTACGCGAGCACCACAATAATATGTTGGCGCGAGCATGTGTTCATTCTTTCTGCCCCGTTGAAACCGCTCTGCCGCTTCCTAGACGTGGTATGACCACGTCTAGGTATCGGTCGTGCTGCTTGCTGATTGTGTGTACATAGTGAGTGTGTGTGTGCATAGTTGTTTCTTCGTCAGTACCGTCAGCCGGTAGTCCAACATACATGGCTAATTAGCAATAGGCCATATTATCAGCTGTGTACACCCAGGGCTCAGCACCGAAAACAAGAACACAACGGAATTATTTCTCTGTTGATTTCTTACGGTGGCCCTAGCAGCTGTCACGAGTGTGGTGATTATGATTTTAGGAATTCACATGCTCAAGGAATTATGTATGCTTTTCATTTAACAGATTTTTTTTTAATGAAGACTTATTTTAAATGATTAAAAACAAAAAAAAATGATTGTGACGTGGAAATACCACTTCACAAACTACATTTTTGTATCTTAATAAATAAAGACTTTTTATTTTTATATAAAATAAACTCGAGTGTTCATTTATTTTATTGCAATATATTTAAAAGGTTATGGGCACCAGCTCACTTAATCTGCACGTGAATAATTATTAATTAAAAGCTTTTAAAAACGTGCAGTGACTTTTGCGAGTGTTGTTGAAAGAAAGGAAAGTTTTTGTGTGTGCCCGAAGTGCAGGGCAGTTTTATCTCCCTTTCACAACAAAGGAAAAGATGAGTGCACGAGAAGCAGGCACAACGACAGTAAAGCGATCGCAGTACAAAGGAGGGTAAGAAAAAAAATATGTTCATTGGTGCCAACGTTTATTGACATGAGTGAATTTTAAAAATCTTTGAGTGGTGAGTAATGACCGGCTGGCGGTGAAATAAATATATTCAAAAGAGATTTATAAATCTAAGCCGCAAAAATATATATCTATATACATAAAGACGGAAGATTGTACAATGACAGATATCATAGGAAAATCTGATTAATTTGCAAAAGCGGCAAGAAAAAGTGTCTTTTTTTTTGTATTAATAATCGTTTATGCGAGTGAAAATCTTTTGTGTAACGACCGGCACGCAGTGAATTGAAAATTAGCAAAACATAATGATTTATTGATTGAAGCGCGATACTAGTATAAAGACGAAAAACTGCAAGAAGACAGGCAGCTTGAAAAAGAAAAATAATAATACTCGTAAGTGAATAATGAATTTTTAATGTTTCGAAACAATAGTGGAAAGTTTTTTTTATTAGTAAAATATTTTAAGAATATTAAAAATTTGATAGAATGAATGCATAGAAACGGACGCGTTTCTACAAGTGTGTGCATAGCGTGATTTTTAATTCCAAGAAACCGAAAGACCGGGACACGCACAAAAATGGCGGCTGTGAGTGAGAATAAGAAAGACGATGAGAGTAAGACTCTTATCAAACGGATAAGAGATGCGTGCGCATGCGAGAAAAACAGAAGGACAGCGTCTACAGCACGATGCGAGTGAATACGTGTATATACGTGTACGAACGTAAAGACTAGCTAGCGAAGACTAGCTAGAAATGACAACGCGACTGTATATGTAAAATAATACATATATACGTATACGTATGTGCTTAACAAAGATTACGGAAAAGATGACGCCATGCTATGCATTCTACAAATAAAAAGACTCTATAAACTAAAAAACACTATATAAATTAAAATTAAAAGCATAGAAATAAATTAAAATTAATAAAATGGACAAGTACGACTGTGTACGATATGTGAATAGTTATATGCGTACATATGAATATTAGTATACGCACGATTTAATACACGTATATGTATAAATTCAAAAACAAATACAAAGTAGACAGTACAGCGACAGTATGTGATCACAAACGAAAGTGTGTATATACACTAAACGAAAAATAAAATAAAACACGTTTGACTGAAGTTACATATATACGTATGTGCGCAAGAGCATGTATATAAAAATATGAAATATTATAATGAAATTTTATGTACAGATGAGACAAGTCTGCCATTATTCTTGAAGACACAAGAAGCCATCAATGACTTTAGATGGCAGCATGCTAAGGAGAAGGTGCATGCAACGGTCAGGGATGACTGTATAGTTTTTGTGACAGAATCTGAAAGGCAGTACAGACTGGGTACCAAACAAAATTATTTAATCAAGCTTGTATCTATGAGTACAATTTAATCAAAATTATTTAATCAAGCTTGTTTCTATGAGTACATACAACATAAAGCGCACTATATATGTTATATAAAAAAATATGTTTAAAATTAAATTTATTATTTTAAGATAAATATGTTAAAAATTACATTTTTCTTGCTGAATTTGCACATACAATATTACTTGTGTTCGGTATATTGTGTGTGTGAAAGACAGAATATAAATATAAATAATTATTAACTGGTCAAAATTTAGGAAAATTAAGAGAGATATAGCTTGTGTTCGGCATATCACTCTGAGCTTATAACCTCAAAAATTAAACTCGACTGATATAGTTTGTGTTCGGCATATCATTCCGAGTCTATAATCTTAAAAATTGAAATCGATTAACATCGCTTGTGTTCGGTATATTAATTTGATTTTACGCTGGAATTATTATAGAGTTTAAAAAATTATTGATGAACTGATATTCGGTATTATCTTGAATTTCAATAAATTTATTTTTGATAAATAATGTTTAAATTTAATGAAACTAAATTTTGAATCAATTAATACTGCTTGTGTTCAGCATGTCAAATTGATTTTTCTCTGAAATTACCATAAATGTTTTAAGAATTATTAATGAACTAGCGTTCGGTATTATGTTCAATTTTAATTACCTTGTGCTCGAAAAACAATTCTAAATTTAATTAAACTAAATTTTGAATCCATTGATACTGCTTGTGTTCGGCGTATCAAACTGACTTGAATATTAAATGTTCATTTCTTTTTCAGATAACCTATACGTAACCAGCAAGGAATATTACCTCGTTATAAAAACAGGAAAAAAAAAAAGAAAGTGAAAGACAGAAATTGTTTACGATTTATTGCTCAGACCAGAAATTCTGTTTTAAAGGAAGAAATAGAAGACCGATTGTACATGCCCTATTGTACGACATGTGGCCACATTATGGAAGACAGAGTGATGGATTTGACTGAAAGCGAAGACAGAGCGATGAATATGACTGAGAGTGAAGACAGAGAAAATGAAGACAGAAAAGACAAGGCAGAAAAGGAAGACAGTTTAAGAGATAGAAGGAAGCACGAAACAGCTATATAAGAGTGTAATAAGACAACTAACAAGACAGAAGAGAAAAAAAACGAGATAAATCTATTATTAAGACTGATGAAATCGTCTTAAATAAATTATTTATCAACAAAATTTTGAAATATTATAAAAGAAAAAGTAAATGATAAATAGTACATTATTGACCAAGGATGCATATTGATCATTCTCGGCGAGTGCGAACTTTTGATGCCGAGCGTAGCGAGGCCTCGAAAGTTGCACGAGCTAGGATGATCAATATGCATCCATGGTCTAATGTACTATTTTTTTGTCCCGAGGCCGAGAAATTTAAAGTTTTTTTGCCCTAGGCCGCAAAATGGTCATTTTGCGGCCTAGGGCAAAAAAATGTTTTTAATAATAAATTTCTTAATTTAAATTTAGACAGCAAACTGAATCGAATTGGAAGAACTCGGTTCTGTAAAGAAAACAATGAAGGAAGTTAAAAGAAAAGAAGTTAAAATTCATCAAAGAAAAGCAAGCGATGGTAGCATAGTTTGAAAATTTAATGGATGAATTAAAACTCATACTTAAAGAACAAATAACGACTGGTGTAAATGAAAAATGCAGACGGCAGATAAAATGACAGGTGTAGCCAGAACATGTGATGTAAAAGATAGAAAAACGACCGATTAGACAGGAGAGAGAGAGAATAAATCGGTAATGCAAATAATAATTTTAACATAGACATGTTTGTCAGGAAATTCAAAAAATTTGACTATTTTGGATCAAGACGGTAAACAAATAAACAAAGTAGAAATATTGCGATTGATTCAATTAAAAGTAGACAAAAGATTCAATGAAAATGACAGCAAAAATCACTCCTGAACTATTTGAGACGAAAAGTATTGAATTTCAATGTATGTTAACGAAAACTATTATTTAAATTTTTATGCAAACGAAGAATATCACTCCTGAACGATTTGCGACAAAAAGAATTAAACTTCAATGAATGTTGACGAAAACTATTATTCTAATTTTTATGTTAACGAAGACTATCACTCTTGAACGATTGCGATCTAATAGATTGAAGAATTAAACTTTAATCTATTAGATAAATTTTATTAATCTATTAGATTGAAGTTCAATTCTTTTCGTCGCAAATAGGTCGGGAGTGATAGTCTTTGTTTACATCAAAATTAAAATAATAGTTTTCGTCATATATGGTGAGAATTATAATCTTCGCCGAATGTCTGAAGGTCTTCGTAAGCACCGTCGATATGAATTACTAATATTTACAATGGGCGGGATATTAAAATAGTAATAAGATTAAAAAATAGAGATGCTTTTTTTAAGTGTTCTAACGGTTATAAGGAATCGATTTATATATTTTTATCCTTTTTAAACCAAAGAATACATTTTTTTGCAAGAACTAATATTTATAATAAAAAATATTAAGAAAGCTGCTGCTCGAACCATAAAAAACAGTATTTTCTTCGCTGAAGAAAAATTAATTGTATCGTTTCGTTTTCAAAAAAATTTTGAATAACTTCGAAAATATAGATTAAGGTAAACAATTTGGTTTTTCGAAGTTTTCTTGAAAAGAAAATAATTAAATTAATTTTTCTTCATTAAAGAATATTTATTTTTATGATACGAAATGCAGCTTTCTCCTAATTTTTTGCTGCAATTATTAGTTTTTGCTAATAAATTAATTCTTTTATTAAAAAAGAATAGAGATGTACGACCTGCTTTTAAGAATTAAAAAAATTGCTTGTGTGCGGCCCTCAAAACAAACGGCCCCAGGCCCGAGCATATAAAGTCTATTGGGAAATACGGCACTGTCTGCTTCTTATAATTAATGAAAAATTAGTAAACACTAAAACAGTAACGTTTACGTGATTTTTCCGTGGGCCTAAAGTAATTTCAACCTACTGCAGTGCCACGTTAATTATAACAGGAGTCTGCGTTATTTTAATTTGAACGTGAAGCAAAAATTATATCATTCACATTGAGTTTTTATATGTTACCATTTATGTATTAAAAATATAGATACCATGATGAAGATACTTATTTTTACGATGATACTCGGTGACAGATTACAAAGAATTAATTACTTTAAATTTTATAGAAAAATATCATGATTTTCATTTCCGCGTAGGATAAAATTATGGCAAAAAAATTGTTTTTCTTAAAAATTTTATAAAAACAACTCGATGTAACTCTTATAAATTTATTTTAAACTTTTTATTATTTTTACACAAAATATTAAAAATAACATGAATAAGGATAATTTTATTTAAAACTTAATAATATTATTTATTATTTATATTTATAGGTCAGCTAATGTGGGTAATTTTAGAAATATAAGTAACTTGTTGATCTTCTGTAAATCGAGTTAAAGCACATCGAGATTCACTTTCATTATGATTTGAAGCATTTGTATCGAGATCTGAATAATTATTAATTTGATTACTGCTACAAATAATAGGATCTTCGTTCATTTTTGCATCATACTCTGATACAAGTTTCTTTATATGACCCAGCTTATCATGAAGATAATAAAATCGTGCATTCACATTTTTTGTCCTTGCATATTCTTGAAGAATCTGATGTTTGATAAGCTGTAAACATATGAATGATAAATATTAATACATGCTATTTTTAAATAATTATGACATTAGAAAAAATACCTCATAGCCTTCGATGTTTCCACTTTCTAATTTTTTTTTCAATTCTTCCTCTAAATAACTGAATTGCTTGGATATTTTTACAACCTGTACATGTAATTTTCTGTATTCCTTGTAGTAAGCATTGAATTCTGCTTTATAGCGCGTTCGTTGCTCAGAATTGCTTATTTCTGTATAGCGCCTACAAAACAAAATCTAGTAAAAAATTTGGAATATTACAGAATATGATGCCTTTTAGCTTTTTAATTAATCTAAAATCATAGAAGATAAGGAATATTTTTCAAACATAAGTATTATGTTAACTTAAATCTTTCAAATATTATACAGATATTTAAAAAAAAAACGCTGCCAAGTGCTTTGGCGCAATGCTTTCTCACAGAGCTCATTGAGTTAGAGGAATTTGATTTCATTTTTTTAAATGTAAACTACTTAAAATGTGAAATGGATCACACATACATACAGACAGACATTTTCTGGAAATCACTTTTTTCGATTCCATGAGTTAAAATATGTACAAATTAATGAAAAAATAGAAAAAATTTTTTTTTATCGATACAATGCTTTCTCTATGAAAGCAAAGTAGAAAATGAAAATTAAAAAAAAAAAACTTTTAATTTTCTAAAATTAAAACTATGCTAAGGAAATCGGTTTTTAAGTCATCCTTCTTTTGGCAGTTGCAAATAATTTGCATGTAAATTTCAAAGCAAATTCATCAAGTAATTTACGTAAAATACAAAAAAAAAATTAAAAATCGAAATTTTTTGAAAAATTCTTAAAATAGCTCTATGAAAACCAATTTTTAATAGCTTCCCGTCTACTTAGACAAAATGATAGATAGTATGCAAAATTTGAAGCAAATCCATCGAGTAATTTTCAAGATTTAATTAGCTAAATAAATAACATTTTTTTTCAAAATTTCTTTTTCAAAATTTTAAAAATGCTCTAAAATTAAAACTACACTAAGTAAATCAATTTTTAAAAATTTTCCTTTTTTTGGCAGTGGCAAATAATTTCCCTGCAAATTTTGGAATAAATCTATCGAGTACTTTACGTAAAATAAAAAAAAATAAGAAAAGAAGAATTTAAATTTTTTTTTAAATCTTCAAAATTCTCTAAAATTGTAACCACACTAAGAAAATTAGTTTTCGAAAGCTTATTTTCTTCAGGCAATAGCGAATTAATTGTATAAAAATTTTGGAGAAAATGTATAGTATGGTTTACAAAAAATAGAAAATAAATAAAAAATAAAAATTTTTTTTTTAATTTTCAAAATGCTCTAAAATTAAAACTGCACTGAGAAATTTAGTTTTCCAAAGCTTGTTTTCTTCAGACAGTAGCGAATAACTTGCATATAAATTTTGTAGCAAATCTATCAAATGGTTTTCGTTAAATAGAAAAAAAATGAAAGATAAAAATTTAAAAAAAAATTTTTATAATGCTCTAAAATTAAAATTGCACTATGAAAATCAGTTTTCAAAAGTTTTTCTTCTTTTGGCAGTCGAAAATAAGTTCCATACAAATTTTTAAGCAAATTCTTCGAGTAGTTTACGTAAAATACAAAAAAAAAATTAAAAAATCGAAATTTTTTTTTTAATTACTCAAATGGCTATAAAATTAAAACTACGCTAAGAAAACCAATTCTCAATAGCTTCCGCACCGGTTGATCGAAAAATTGAATTGTATGGAAAATTTGAAGTAAATCCATTGAGTCGTTTTTAAGATTTCATTGGCTTAATAAATATAAACATTTTTTTCAAAAATTTCAAAATGCTCTAAAATTAAAACTGAGCTAAGAAAATCAGTTTTTAGAAATTTATTTTATTTGTTTATTCAGGTTGTTGCTTATTCAGGTGAAATCTAAATCTCGAACAATGTTTGCCCCTTGAGCAGAAATCTACCTCGGGCGCGCTTCGTGCGCCCTCAGCAATTTCAGCTCAAGCGACAAATATTGTCCTCAATTCATATTCCACCTAAATACGGCCAAAGGACATATATAACTAATATATATATATATATATATATATATATATATATATATATATATAGGGGTACCCCCTGCTCGCTTCGCCCGCCAACGCCCCTTTTTGTATCTATTGTAAATTGTATATTATAAATAATTAAAACATTTTTAGTGACTTTGATAAATTTTCATTAGTATGTAAATTTAGAATGCAAACATTTATTTTTTTTAAATTTATTTATTATAATATTGAAAATAATATTGAGAATTTTAAATAATGATTTTTCAATAAATTTTTCTATAATACTTCTTTCCATATAATATTTTTTATAACATTTTCATTTTCATTTTGTATAAAAATTTTTTTACTATTTTTTACTCTTCATAACGCTACATATAATTGACCATGTGAAAATAAAGGTTTATTTAAATATATTCCTACGTTTTCAAAACTTTGGCCTTGAGCTTTATTAATGGTCATTGCAAATGCTAAACAAATTGGAAATTGCCTACGGTATAATATAAATGGTAACGATGACTGTTCACCTGTATCTAAAATTATTCTTGGTATAAATATAATTGAACCTTTTTTATTAACAGTAATAATTTCAGCTTTTATATTAAATTTAAATAAATCAATGATTTTTAACGGAGTACCATTACATAGTCCGTCACTCAAACTTAAATTTCTTATTAACATTACAATCGTATTTTTTTTAAGAATTAATTTATGTACTGGTAACCCGTATAAAAAAGTATGAAATATTTATATTAAACTTTAATTAATACATTTATTTCATTTACTAAAATTTATTGAACACATAACATTAAGGAATCGCGGGTCTTAGAACAATGTTAGTGACAACAGCGGAATTTAAAATATAAATTTTAAAAAAGAAAAAATTTATAACTTTTGAGAAACAATAAATAATCAATTTAAATGTTTGTATTATTTGTGACAGATAGGTTATTTAACCTTATTAAAATCTGAACAATTAATTATACTTTAGGTGCAATCGTGCAAAAATGCAAATTGCACTTCTTTTGTAACGCAAACTTACTCTTCCATGAGTTGCAAATTAACGCGCGTGTCCCATGTATAAACAGACTGGATATAAGGAAATTATTTTCAAAGTTCTCTCTCCCTATTTTACGTTTGTCAACAAAAATCGATCGTAAAATACTTCATTTGAATTTCATTCAGCATGTTTCCTTTCCTTTATTTTTTTTCTCTCTTCATACGTGGAACGATGATTTATATGCTCACTTCTCGTAAAAATTTTAGATCAATTAAAAATTAAATAAGCTTTAAAATTTTGTGATATTTCAATTTTTTCTTATTAAATAAAGATAATAAACAATTAAACATCGTCCTTTTTTAAATAAATCATTTTTAGTTAAAAAATTAAATTTTTAGCATGAATTTACAATAAATTAGTTAAATTTAGCAATAAGTTATCTAAAATATTTTGTTATCATTTTTTCCGCTTAATTTATTGAAATTAAGCTAAAGAATCAAATATTTAGCTAAAACTCACAATAAATCACCTAAAATTAGCTAAAAATTATCAGTAAAAAGGAGGGATTAAGAGGGGGATTGGGGATTTCGAGAGGCTGACAGCGGCGGCAGCGGCGAAAATCTTTTATAATATAGATAAATCAACAAAAATTAGCTAAAAATTATCAGTAAAAAGGAGGGATTAGGGATGTCGAGAGGCTGACAGCGGCAGTGGCGAAAATCTTTTATAATATAGATATATATATATATATATATATATATGCTCTTTAGACCCTTCCGTAAGGTATTTTAAGTAAAACCCATAGTATCACTACAGAGAAATATACAAACAATACGTATAATATGATGATAAGAAGATTACAAATAGTTATTTAAACACCATAGAAGAAAAGAAAGTCATTTATATAAATATATATATCATTGTTTCTATACACATTTTTATTTAATAAAATTTTCTGCAACTGATAAAACTTTAAGGAATTGTTTATATAAAATAAATGAATAATTAACCGGTCACCTGACAATGTATCGTATACGATAAAAAAAGTCGGGCTTATTCTGGAAATTTATCATATATGATCAAATGAAATAATTTTCTTGTTTTCCAATCAAATTAAATAAAACTTGGTACACATTAGTTTTTGGGGTCGCTGAATCTGAATCTGAGATCAGAATTGAAGAATTTTAAATGGCAGATCTAAAATGGTGGCTACTAGATACTTTTTTTGTGTTATATCGATGCTTTCTCATTGCTTCATTTTTGGTTTTTGCCATTTCGAGCCCTGAAAGTGAATAAAACCGTGCCAGGTAACCGGTTAAATACAATTAATCTATCATCTATTTATTTCGTAAGAGTGCGTTGGCGTAAATGATAAGGCTTTGGCTTTTTTTTGAGTTTGAATTCCGGCCAAGTGTCTCTGACTTTTTCTTAACCCGTTAAGCTTGAGTGGGTCCTCGAGGCCCCTCTCGGGCTTAACGGGTTAAAAGAAAATTAGTTTATGTGCAATATAAAAGGTTAATGTGTAGAGAGCATCAACCTATTATTGAAAAAATAAATCTGTTTATTTTAAGATTAGATACAGCGGAAAGTAAAAAAAAAGCAAAAAAGACTTTCTTCTGCTTTTTGGACCTTTCCATAAAGTAGTTAAAGTAAAACTTATGATACCACTACATTTCACAGAAAAAAATGCACGAAAAAAATGTATAATATAATCATAAGAAGATAAAAATGGTTATTCAAACACCATAGAAGAAAAGATGGTCCTTCCGAGATGCTTAAAGCAGACCACTTTTTCGTTTTCAATTTCTAGCGAATAATATAAAAAAATTTTTTTAACAAGTATAGACATATTTTAGACGTATTTTGTACCGTAGAATTGAAATGCTATCAGATTTAATTTAATTAGTTTCACTAAGGCGTAAGTGGCAGAAAACCACTAAAAAATCTTTGAAAAAGTGTTTTTTTTCTATTAGATATGGCGCACCACTCCAAACGATATGAAAAAATTATAATTTTTTAAGACCATTCTCAAAAAGATTTTACCAATCATCTTTTTTACACCTTCAAATAGCGAATTTTGAGAGCAATTTCAAGATTTTAGAAGCTTTTCCAGGTTAGGTCGTTAGGTCAAAAATTCAAGGGAAACATTTTTTTATACGTATTTATGCAAATAATCTGTTCGAATTTTTTCAGACTGTGTAATAGTAATTAAAGTGTAAAAAAACATTATTAATTAAAAAGCACGTTTTTTGGTGGCGGAGGGATCAAAGGGAGGGGAGAAGGTTTAATGATCTTAAAAATCATTATTCGATATAAGGCGACCATTCATGCAACCAAATTCCGAATCTCCAAGAGGTGTCATTTCGCATGTCTTATCCTACTATACTCTTTTACTAGAAGAGGCCCAGACCTCTGGCTGATAGATTTTGATAAAATTGCACAGATCTTTTCCCTTTTATACAAAATAAAAGTTTGTGCAGTTGTAAACCCTAACGCTCAATAGTTTTGGAGATATGGATTTACCATATTATTTCAGTTTATACGCGTCGAAATTCTCATAGAACGTATTTATCACTTCTACGTGCATCTATAACAATCTTCAAAATTATTTTTACTTTAATTACAATAAATGTAAACTAACAAGGAGAGTGTTTCACCTACGGGTCACCATATTAGCTCAAATTTTGAGAATGTTTTCCAGATGCAGAAATATGAAGAAAGCCAAAATTTTAGAAGCCAACGCTCAATATTTCCCTAGTTACAGGCCATTGAAGAAAATCACTAAAAAAGTCACTAGATTTTCAAAAGCTTATGGTATCTCAGCATTGTTAGCTAGAAACTTAAACCTTTTTTTAAATGAAAGCTGAGCTAAAATCCTTTCGAAATCGTAGTTGTAGCATATCGAAATATTATTTTTTCGCAAAGTTATGGCGTAATAAAGATTGAACTCAATTTTAGCTTTTATTATTAATTAATGTTTCAAACAAAAAATTCAGATTCAATCATTATTACGCTCTAACTTTGGGAAAAAATAATATTTTGAGATACTATAGGTGCTGTTTTGAAAGGATTTGAGCTCAGCTTTCATTTAAAAAAAGATATAAGCTTCTAGCTAAAAATGCTGAGATACCATAAGCTTTTGAAAATCTAGTGACTTTTTTAGTGATTTTCTTCAATGGCCTGTAACTAGAGAAATATTGAGCGTTGACCACTAAAATTTTGGCTTTCTTCATGTTTCTGCATCCAGAAAACATTCCCAAAATTTGAGCGAAATTGGTAACCTGAAGGTGAAACAATCTCCTTGTAAAACATAGAAATGCACTTTCTCAAACGATTAAAAGTTTTTCCGCAATTATGATTGATGCAATGATCTTAGAAAGAGACACATCAAGTCCATCTATTCATTTTCAATTTCTGTTCCATTTCACAGTAACATGGCTTTTGATAATTCTTGAAGTATGTAATTAATTTTATAAAAAAATAAAAAATAAATCAACTTATTTAAACCTAATTTACGTAGTATTATTTTGAAAATTATTTTGAAATAATTTCAAGTTCAAAACTTGAGAAATTTAGCTAAAAATCACATTTTTCATTATTTTTAATTATATTTAAATTTTTCTAAAAGGGGTTGACCAGGATGTCTACTCTGAAATTTTTAGGCCATATTTATACATATATTACCTACTTCGATGAATTTTTTGAACATGGCATCATGGTTCGAAACCTTAAAAAGTGGTGTTTCAATGTTTTAAATGACTTTGGCTCAACAAATAGTTACATTAGCACTTTTGACTTATTTTTTCTTCAAAATTTAGAATATTTTGCAGAAAAAAGTTTCTCAATAATAGATTTCTAAAACGCAATTTAACTGACTAGGAGAGTATCACAACTTCGGATAACGGATTTGGCTCAAACTTTAGGATAAGTTTTCAAATGTCAAAATGTGAAAGGAAAAAGAATTTTAGACACCAAAGCTCCATATTTTCCTAGTTATAGGCAATTAAAGAAAATCACTAAAAAAATTACTAGTTTTTTAAACGCATGTAGTTCCTTAGCATTGATAGCTAGAAGCTTGAAACTATTTTTAATGAAAGCTGGACTCAAATTCTTTCGAAATAGTAGTTACGGCATGTCAAAATATTATTTTTTTCCAAAGTTATAGCGTAATAAACATAAGACCTAATTTCAGCTTTTATTATTAATTAATGTTTTAAAAAGTAAAATCAGGTCCAATGTTTATCACGCTATAACTTTGGGAAAAAATAATAATTTGACATGCTATAACTACTATTAGAAAGGATTTGAGCTCAGCTTTAATTTAAGAGGAGGCCGTATAGTTCTGTCCTTGTCTAATCTAAATTTTCGTTATTATGGCTAAATTAAATATTTTTATACAAAAGTAAGGGCAGAGCCCAATAGATTTAAGGATGAGCAGACGATTCTATTCTATGAAAAAATATAAAATTTTTATTAGTTTTCGAGTGAAGTCTGAAACGGAAAAAGAGTTGAATTTGATTGAAGTGTTCAACTCTTTTTCCGTTTCAGACTTCACTCGAAAACTAATGAAAATTTTATATTTATAGAATAGAATCGTCTATTCATCCTTAAATCTATTGGGCTCTGCCCTTACTTTTGTATAAAAATATTTAGTTTACTAATTATAACGAAAATTAAGATTAGACAAGGACAGAACTATACGGCCGCCTCTTAAAAGAAGTTTCAAGCTTCTAGCTATCAATGCTAAGGAACTACATGCGTTTAAAGATCTAGTAACTTTTGAAGCAAAGCTTTTATGCGGACGTTCTGGGCGCCCGCCGCGCGGCCACTCTATTTGTGCTAAGCGTTAGATTTTAAAAGCGTTACACGATATATATAGGTATACAGAGTGGCAGTTGCAGCGCGCGTGTATACATATAGTGCCAGTACGTGCACACTGCCTCCCATCCCCACCTCTCTCTAACTCAGTGTGTGTGGCCTTCTGTCTCTCTCTCACTTATATCAGTCATCGCTTTCTATCTCTTTCTCTTGAATATCCGCTGCGATGTGCTGTTTCGTTTATCCCGCTTTCTGTCGATTCGCGTTAATAGTAATTCTCTAAGAATAGAATTGAAAACATTTGTACCATAATTTAGTTACCATCAACCAATAGTTACTTTGGTACAATATAAAAATGAGAATAGTGGTGTACAAATTACTGAATTAGTCCAGTAGAATTAGACTTTTTGCATGACTTAATTAGTAACAGGCAACTGAAGTGAAAAATGAGTTCATTAGGTCAAAAGATATTAAAATTTAGAAAAACCCTCAAAATTTGGGCTGGCATATTTTTTTAAACAACGTTTTTATGTAAAAAATTGTGAAAAATCGTTGTTTTTTGGATCTAGCTCTTTTCGTTTTTTAATAGGGTATATGAAATTTATAATACTTATAAGGGTCTTCAAGACGAATAGTCTAAGTCCTATTACATTAAATTTTGTTAATAATTTATTTAAATAATCGCAAAAATATAGTCAAAAATCGTTAAATGTTCAATAATTTTTTATTCCATAAAAAAAGAGCTACGTGCTTGTAACTTTGTAAAAAGTTGCCTTCTATCATCCTTAAGTTCCCATAATTTTTTCAGCAAAAAATATTAATTTGTTTATGAGATATTCAATTTGTTCACTAAAAAGAGGTAACATGTAGGCCTCAAATGAACCCTATTGCGGTCATTTTAGAAAGAAATGACCATTGTCATTTATGCTCTTTGACACTTATATTTAGTGAAAATAAAAAGTTTGATTGACATTTTTATTATTTTCGCTGCTTAAATGGCGATCGAAAAAAAAAATTTTTTCTCTTGATTGTTTTTTAAATTTATATATGAAAAAATAAAAATATTTAAATGCAACTTTTTTATTCTTGTTGCTTAAATTTTAACGCTCATTTAAAAATAAAAACGTTATTCTCTTATAATTAGGAGCTGAGATATATATATTTTTTTTTAAATTCGCCATTTGTTTATTTACAAAGATTAAGGAATGAAATTTTAATGACGGATCCTTTAA
Source organism: Anastatus disparis (assembly GCA_017163975.1). Lineage (NCBI taxonomy): Eukaryota > Metazoa > Arthropoda > Insecta > Hymenoptera > Eupelmidae > Anastatus > Anastatus disparis. The sequence continues at coordinate 1,479,544 of JAFFSR010000272.1, read as the reverse complement.
TACTTGAACTTTGATATAAGATCATTTCTGATATTAAAATCAGTTTTTTAAAACCTTAAAAGATTGTTTTAAGTATGTATGGTTTCAATTCTTTTTGAAGAGAGGAGGAACGCGCCATCTTTCGCAAGTACAGAAAAAAATTTTTCGAATACTTCAAATTTGTCTTGTGAAAAAATTTTCTATATCTCACTCAGTGAAATATTAACCGATTTTGATGTTTCTTTTTTTAATCTGGGGTAGCGCGAGATAATATTAACAGTCGTTATATTTGTTTAATGATATAAATAAATTAATTTGTTATAAACAATAACAAAAAATATATGCATATTTTTTTTTCATTTTTTATATACTTGTAATGTTTATTTTTATAATCTAATAAATAGGTTTCATTTCTTTTATGAAAAAATTAGATTATCATCTTTTTTACAAGCTAATAATTAATACAAACATTGCTCTTATCATAAAAATCCTGACATTATTAAAAATAATGTGAAAGCTTTTGTGATAAGAGATATGTTTTTATTAATAATATTGTTTAAAAAAGAAAATAATTAAATTTTTTAGAGAAAAAGATATTATGTTCCATAAAATTATTAATACAAACGTTCCATTAACGTTAAATATGAAATAAATTATTTTTTTCATATATATTGTTTATAATAAATTAATTTGTTTTGCTAAATAAAACAATAATGACGGTACTTAACATTATCTCGCACAACCCCAGATCAGAAAAAGAAACGTTCAATTCGTTGAATATTCAAGGTTAGAAGCTTTTTTTAATAATGTCAGGATTTTTATGATAAGAGCAATGTTTGTATTAATTATTAGCTTGTAAAAAAGATAATAATCTAATTTTTTCATGAAAGAAATGGAACTTATTTATTAGATTATAAAAATAAACGTTACAAGTATATAAAAAATGAAAAAAAAAATATGCATATATTTTTTGTTATTGTTTATAACAAATTGATTTATTTATGGCTGATTCCATTCAGATTCATGCAGGCCGTCACTGATCGAATTTTTTTTTTTCTAAGTAATAAAAATACCTTCTATTATGTATATAAAGATAGAATTTACCTCGTAGAACGCTCAAAAGAAATTTTTTTTTTACTACAGCAATTCTAGTGTTGGATGTAAAAACGAAAATTCAAAAATTGAAAATGAACCTCTACTTTTAAATGACTATAGCTCCGTTAATTTTTAACCTTTTTGAGCGTTCTTTTAACGAAAGTGTGCGGAATTTTGTCTAGTTTAAAATGCAATCTCGATTTTTGTAATACGATCTGATCTCACTGAGTTATTTACGAAAAACCGAAAAAAAGCGATTTTTTTCAAACACGATTTTCTCAAAAACTATATTTTTTTTAAAAATTTTTATATGATTTTATACATAAAAAATACTAACTTTTAGGGTAGGTGAGAATATGCGATTTTGCCTTATTTTTTTTTTACAGATTTTTAAACGTTTTTTTTTTATATTTACGATTTTAAAACATTGATACCATGGCGCATTGTATTATTTTTTAAACTTTACGTGTTCTCACAACTATTGTTATGTTTTTATTTATTAATATATCAAAAATATCAACAATAATCTTTAAAATAAACCCCGGATCGAATATTTTGATCAATTAGAACCAAAGTTATGACGATTTAAAGTTTAAAAAAAAATGCTGAAACTTTAAATAAATATATTTACTTTGAATTTTGAATTTTGAATTTTGAATTTTGAATTTTGAAAAGGTGAGTTTTTTAAATACAAAAATATATTATTTGGTCATTTTCAATGAACAAATAATATGCGATACAATTGAGAAAGAACACTAATGAATTGAGAACTAATGTGAATGAAAAAATCCGAATTTTAATAAAACCTTTCAATTTACTTTTTGCCACTCATGTCTCGAAGTTTTGGCAGTGTAGATTTGGTTTCGTTCACTTTTCCAACAGTGAATCTTTTGAATACCTTTAATTTCTTTTGCATTTCCTAACCATTCCATTTTTTTTGTCAGTCGAAAAACTTCTAACTCATCCTTGCGGATAACAAGAATGTTAATCGACGGAGTATATTTTGATACGTGAGTGGCGAAATTTTCAGCGTTTTTAATAAAATCTACACTCTTCTTGGACAGATTATGCGTGGTAGCATAATGATTAACTAAAACACCAATACCGTCACAAGCGCCTTTACCATGACCTGTTGCAGAAAAAAGCCATTTTCTGTTTACTTTTGAGTTTTGAAGCTCATATAATTAATATCTATTTTTAAAATGACTGGCAGCTCCATCGGAAATGGTTATGATTTCATCAAGATCTTGCGCAATATGTTTTTGTTTTAAGTTATCGATAATTAAATTTATAGCCATTAGGGCATGAGACGAATCATGTTTAATATCGTCAGAGACGGTGACATAACTGACTGTTTTATCATTTCCAAAATAGCATACCGACGTAAATATTGATATTTGGTTTTTACTCCAATGATAGCTTTGAATTTCATTTTTAAGCAGAACTATCCAATTTTCTGCAAAATCGACATGGATAACTAATAGGAAGTCATTATTTTTCGCTAAAAGTTTAACCTCTTTAATTGCTATATGTTGAATTTCTTTGACCAATTTATGAGCTCTTACAGTGAGAGCGCGCTCTCTTAACTCTATTAAGAAATTTTCAATTGTGCTAGTTTTATTCAGTAAATTTGATTTTTCCCAAACACCATAAATTATTTCTTCATATAAATCTTCTTCTGTCAAAGAAATTACTTGTAAATCAATAGAATCTCCAATGGGACATTCTTTACATTCTCTTAGTACACATTTCATATCATCTCTTGAACAAAAAAGTGAAGAACATATTTTCAATTCCAAATCTGCAATGTCTTGTTTATTCTCTTTTTTATAATTATTCAAAGCATCTAACATAAGTTTAAGATTCTCGCAGTAAACGCAAAGACACGAATCCGTGGGTGGATGTGGTATAACCCACTCCGGTCTCAAAGCGTAGAATGTTGATTTACCAATTTTTGTTTTCATTTCAGGATTTTCATCTTTAAATAATTGATATATTTCTTTTGTACTTCGCGTAAGAAAGCGCTTGACTTTTTTAGTTTTTATACTATTTTCTTTGATAGATACTGTGTCGCTTTTATTCACACTTTGACGAGAACAATTGAAATCATCGTTCAGATAATAATCCTTTACTTTCATTACAATTTCACTATCCAAAGAATGGCCACAATAGTTCTCAGACTGCTTGTAAATTTTTTTATTATTTACCAATGATCGTGCTTGATCAATCATATAAATAGTTACATTTGGTAAAACTGATAATAAATAATCTTCGGAAATATCACTTGGTATAATACTCAACAATCGCACTTTCTCAAGAAAATTTGAACAATTATCTAATGCAATTTTAATGTTCTCAAGCCATTATCATTTGTTTTACATTTATTATTTTCATTCAATGCGGGCAAATCCGTTATATCGTAGACTTTTATCATTTTACTTGCTATTTGTGAATCAAATGCATCGTTCATTTGTTTTCTTTTTCGGAGAGCATAAGATTCTCGCATCTTGATATTGATACTTTGAGGCATTTTAATTGGTGAAATGTTTAATTTCAAATTAGTTGAAGTCTTGTTGAGCTGTTCTACCACAGCCTCACTATGAATAAAATCTTCCGAAGTTTGTTGACTGCTTGAAGTCGATGAAATAGGCGCATTTTTCACTTCATCTAATAATATTTTGTAACACGAAGGGCATACTTTATCTTCTCTAGAGAAAGAAGTATTTGGATACAAGCGCTTTAAAGACTCCGTTAGATCACCTAATTCTCTAAGCGGACTTTTGGAGCAATCATAAACAACTTTTTTGTGCCTTTCTTTTAAATCCTTGCACTTCATTTTAACAATCAGTCATGCCATTATTGATATTCTGTTCAATGACAGATCGAAAAAAATAATTTTTCTTAAACAACTTTATTTTTTATCTTCCTTTTCTTATATTTTTAAACGCGTCAAGTCGTTGATGAGAATGCAAAGAACGAATCATGGCCACCTAGTAGTGACATGCGTCAACTCCCTACAAAATAAATTCAAATTCTAGGCGCGAAATTCAAACTGATGAAAAAATTATATTCTTCAACAAAAAAAATTTGTATTATAATAATGTACCATAAAAAGAGAATAAATGGTTATATATTCTTTCATCAAAATAACTTTTTTTTTAAATCAAAAAATTTATATCTCTAGATTTTAATCTTCAACGAAAATTGCGTTTCCTCAATGTAAATATCATATTTATTTAAAGTTTTAGCATTTTTTTTTAAACTTTAAATCGTCATAACTTTGGTTCTAATTGATCAAAATATTCGATCCGGGGTTTATTTTAAAGATTATTTTTGATATTTTTCATATATTAATAAATAAAAGCATAAAAATAGTTGTAAGAACACGTAAAGTTGGAAAAATAGTACAATACGCCATGGTATCAATGTTTTAAAATCGAAAATATAAAAAAAAACGTTTAAGGATCTGTTAAAAAAAAATAAGGCAAAATCGCATATTCTCACCTACCCTCAAAGTTAGTATTTCTTATTTATAAAATCATATGAAAATTTAAAAAAAAAAATATATATATATAGTTTTTGAGAAAATCGTGTTTGAAAAAAATCTATTTTTTTTTGTTTTTCGTAAATAACTCAGTAAGATTAAACTGTATTACAAAAATCGAGATTGCATTTTAAACTAGACAAAATTCCGCACACTTTCGTTAAAAGAACGCCCAAAAAGGTTAAAAATTGACGAAGCTATAGTCATTTAAAAGTATAGGTTCATTTTCAATTTTTGAATTTTCGTTTTTACATCCAACACTAGAATTGCTGTAGTAAAAAAAAAATTTTTTTTGAGCGTTCTACGAGGTAAATTTTATCTTTATATACATAATAGAAGGTATTTTTATTACTTAGAAGAAAAAAAAAATTCGATCAGTGACGGCCTGCATGAATCTGAATGGAATCAGCCATATATATATATATACGCTACCGGTTAATTGCTTTTGCTCACCCTAAAGTGAAATTTATCAAAATAAAAAGTTTTATATCTTCGGAACTAATGATCACATCTTCAAAATTCAAACGGCGTTTAAAAGATTGGTAAAAAATCTTTGAAATAAAGTGAGTTTGGTATGAAAAAAGTCATTTTGTAATTGCTTGTAACAATGTAAAAAAAAATTTTAACTAATTTTTTCTGCTTACATTTACAAGTGAATGCCGTTTTTATGGAAATTATGATATTAAAAAAAAAACTAAATGAATTTTAAAACTCTAATAGTCCTTTTTGAAATGAGCTAAGTAAAATGTTTCTATGATTTTTTTAACCACAGCTATGATGATTTTTCGGAAAAAAGACCTATTTTTTCAATTATGATTATCTCATAAACTAAGAAAGATAGAAAATCCTATATTATATTAAAGTGAAACCACTTTTTTACTGTTTCTCCGGTTCTTTGATTCTCCGGTTCTGCGCATTTGTTAAATGTGTCTAATCTTTTAATAATAAGAGTAATAATTTTTTATTGGGCCCTATATAATTAATCCTCATTAGTCATAAGCATTTTTTAGAGCTATATTTTTTTGGGCCCAATATTTTTATGGTCTTTATATTTTTTGGGCCTAATATTTTTTGTTATTTATATTTTCTTGGGTTCTATATTTTTTGGGTCCTATGATTTATTTAACTCTATATTTTTCTGGGCCTTATATTTTTTCGGGCCCAATATTTTTTTGTTCTATATTTTTTTGGGACATACTTCCTTGGGCCTTATTTTTTTTTGGGACCAATATTTTTTTGGTCTTTATATATTTTGAGCTTTGTATTTTTTGGGCCTTATAATTTCTTAGGCTTTATATTTTCTTGGGCTCTATATTTTTTGGGCTTAATATTTTTTCGATTCTTATATATTATCGGGCTCTATATTTTTTTAGGCCCAATATTTTTTTGGGCCTAATATTTATTCAATTCTTATGTTTTCTATATTTTTGGGCTTAATATATTTTTTTTTAATTTATATTTTATTGGGTTCTATGATTTTTTTGAGTCTTATATTTCATTTATCTCTATATTTTTCTGGGCCTTATACTTTTCTGGCCATAATTTTTTCGAGTCCTATTTTCTTTGGGCCTTATATTGTCTTGGGTTCTAATTTTTTTGGGCCAAATATTTTTTCGATTTTTATATATTCTCTGGCTCTATATTTTTTGGGTCCAATTTTTTTTTGAAATTAATATTTTTATGGTTTTTATAATTTTTTTGGGTCCTATATTTTTCTGGGCCTTATATTTTTTAGGCTCTGCATTTTTTCGAGTCTTATTTTTTTCGGCCTCTTATTTCTTGGCTTTCATATTTTTTTTGGTCCTTAATTTCATTGGCCTTTTATTTTTTTAGACCTACTTTTTTTCGAGACCTATTTTTTTGGGCCATTTATTTTTCTGGGCCTTATTTTTTTTCAACTTTTTTTTTGGGTGCAATATTTTTTTATTATTATATTTTCTTGGTCTCTATATTTATTTGGGCCCAATATTTGTCTGATTCTCTTAATTTTTTGGGTCCGATATTTTTTTGATTCTTATATTTACTTGGGCTCTATATTTTTTTGATTTTTCTATTTTCTTGGGCTCTATATTTTTTCGGGCCCAATATTTGTCTGATTCTCTTAATTTTTTGGGTCCGATATTTTTTTGATTCTTATATTTACTTGGGCTCTATATTTTTTTGATTTTTCTATTTTCTTGGGCTCTATATTTTTTCGGGCCAAATATTTTTATAAATCTTATATTCTTTTGGGCACAATTTTTTTTATTATTATATTTTCTTGGTCTCTATATTTTTTGGGCCCAATATTTGTCTGATTCTTTTATTTTTTTGATCCCAATATTTTTTTGATTCTTATTTTACTTGAGCTCTATATTTTGGTGATTTTTATATTTTCTTGAGCTCTATATTTTTTTAGGCTCAATATTTTTTTTAATCATATTTTTTTGATTTTTATGTATTCTTGGCTCTATATTTTTTTAAACATATTTTTTCGAGCCTAATATTTTTTAATCATTATATTTTCTTGGTCTCTATATTTTTTGAGCCTAATATTTTTTTGATTCTTATATTTACTTTGGCTCTATATTTTGGGCTGTAAATTCTGCCATAATGAACTAAATTCAACTGAATTTTCAATAATGTTCATACGGCTTCCGTGTCATACAATTCGCAATGTTTGCCTGAAATCTCCTAATACAATTACAGTTTTACCACCAAAGGGTTGGTTCACATCGCATCTTAAAAAAGACGATCAATCACTTCAAAAGCAAATTTTGAAGTCATGGATATTTTGTCACGGTATTCCTATTACCATGTTCGAATCCCGCGCGCTCTAGGACTTAAAACCGCTCGGCGTGCTGTCACGAGTACCGTCGTAGGCTAGTATCGTAAGAGTCATTCTAGACGAGCTAGAAGAAAGGAAGCGTCGACGCGGCAGACATTTTCTGGTGCTCGAGGTGCACACATCGTGGTGGTTACTTGTCTGATATTTTATAGTTTATTTTAATCGTGATATTAGAGAGATCAGCTACGGCTTCCGGAGGAGACTACAGACACGAGGAAGTCCCAAATTTGGTTGGAGTGCTCCCCGTAGGAATCGACATTTCCAAGTGTCCGGCGTATATCGGCTGCCTTCTACAAGCCTTGCCGACCAGGTCGCGGCGTCCCGTTTCTTTAGTTGGCCAACGGCGTTATATTTCAAGCGTACGTATTTTGGTTGTCATAGAAGCTTCTACGCGTATTTGTAAGTTTATCTTATTTTATATACTTGGCTAAGATTTCTTTCCTCGAAGAAATCTTAGCATAGAGAGTGCGCATATTTTACAATAATTTAGTTCGCGTCGCGTCCCCCCTCAGAATTATCTTTAGTAATTATTATTCTTCTTACTTTTTTATCTAAATCTATTTTATTGTATTTCTTTCATTACTAGTTTAATAAAGTCACGTTAAGTTAAAGCCCTGAATCAATTTGCTTACCCCGACGCCTCCGCGGTCCTTATTTTTAATATATCATATAATATATATATTTTTGTATGGAATAAGGAAAGCTGTGCTGCCGGCATCGCGGCTCTCGTTAAGGTAAGAGAGAGAGAGAGAGAGAGAGAGACGCGCAGCGACGAGTATATAGGATAAAGTTTTGTCGCTAGTCAATATACATTTGACTAACTAGCACCATAGAGTTTGCCGCGTAATACATATACATGATTATTTTCTTACGAGTTGCCGGCAACTCTATTTATAATAAGATTTCTAGACTTAGCATAATTTGATATTAAATTAAAAGCTATTTCTTTTTTTGTAACGGGCAAAATAACCGTTACAAAATGGCGCCCAATGTATAGATGCGTCAACGGGATCAGGTCTTTGCGCGTTATATAATAAACCAAAATTTGCGAATGGCGTCGAGCAAGTAGCCGGCGTCGAAGAGAACAGGCTTCGCGTTGCTTAAAAATTTTAGCATTAAAGATGGCGTTAGCCTACAGCAAAAATTAAGTACAACACGTGTTGAATAAAATTTTTTTTTTTTTCGTAAAACAAAATTATTACAAAAAAAAAATTTATTGAATTTTAAATTGAGAAAATTTTTTTTTCTTTCCTTTTTGTGATTTTTTCGGAAATATAGTATAAAATTTTCTTTAAAAATAAAATTGCGTTCCCACGGGTCCCAGCGAAAATTTTCTTTTTCTCTCTAGATAACGCGCAAGTATTGTCGACGTTTGCTAGACTCAGAGTGCAAAAGATAAAAACTCTGCATGCTTTTGTTCGCTTTAAGAGAAGAAGCGAACAGGCATTTAGAATTTATTTAAAATAAAAACGTGCGTTAGTTATATAACCCTATTGCCGAGTAGGTCGTTAGTCATAGTTGCTTGACTTCAATGGTGAGAGAGAAATATTGATTTCAACTGTCAAGGAAGTTGAAATTAGATTTGTTATTAAAAGCCCTTTAATATAACAAGAATCTAACCTCAATAAGAGCATATAGTGTAATTTTATATATATATATATATATATATATATATATATATATATATATATATATATATATATATATATATATATATATTTAATATAAAATTGAATTTGATAAAAGTTAAAATATTTATATATATATATATATATATATATTAAAGGGTGTGAAAAATTTTTTCTCCCTTTCTTTCGTGTATGCATGATTTAATCGAATTAAAAATTTATAATCTTGGTTACGAATTACAAATTCTCTCTCATCAAAAATTTCCAGCCCGTAGCGCGGCAATTGATCTGCGCAGTGTGTGTCATAAAGAAAATCAAAAAATTTCTTCTCGAGATTTTCATTTAAAAATTCAACATTTTTTTACATTACACGTTTGATACAATTGTATAATAAATAAATTGTTCTTACACAGTTAGGTGTGCGCTTTTAACTAAAGTTTAAAAGCGCACAGGTTTCTGGATTTAATCGAGTATTTTGAAAATTTTAATAACAGGTTTAGTAAAATTTCGTTTTGTGTAATAAAAATTAAAACGATAGTGTCGGAAATTTTTGGTAATAGTTACTAAAATAATAATAGTTATTACTTCTTAACGAATAAATCCAAAAGCCAAAACATAATATATATAAATTTTCTTTAAATTATATACATATATTTTATCGTTTTTTTGCATCGTATGTCTGTGGCCTAGTTTCTAACCACACATGTACGAACTGAAATATTATTCATTATACATATAGCGAATACACACACACTGCAGCGTATTGTAGCGGACTTGCGTGCGATCAGGTTCAAGATATAGATTTAATCAAGAAAGAGGATAAATCATTCCAAGATGGCTACACAACAAAAATCGGTCGACGAGAGCTACAAAGCTACCGCTTTAAAAGTCCATAAATGGGCAGTATGTCTATCGGACGATGACTTGTTAGAATCCTTTCAAGCATTGGAACTAAGGCAAGAAGGGTTACATTACGAACAGTCACATCGAGTAGTACGATGGCTGTTAGGTAATTATACAGCAGTAGACTTCGAGGAATCAAGCTCTGCAGAAAACGAAATGGCGACACGACAACACCGCCTTTCGGTCAGGCAAGATTTCATAGAGAAGACAATATTTGAAAAGACAGCGTCTACGATCTTGGACGAAAACGTAGACCCAAACGAGGAGCACCCACTCACCGTATTACGTAATGACGAAATGGTGGCGAGAAATTTAAATGCTGCGTTAAGTAACGTTACGCATAGCGAAATGCGCAACGATCAGGTACCACTCGAAAATCGCCAAGAACAACGAAAACAAGATATAGCCGTAAATGTCTCAAATATACCTAAGGAATTACTAGACTACCTTACTACAATACATAACCAAGTAAAAGATGTATCGTCTAAGGTAAAAGGAATGGCAACTACAATGGATTCGCTATCACTAAAAGTGGAAGTACTATCACAGCCGAAATCTTCGAGCACACAGCTGTTCGATCAGGCTACAGGTGAGGTAACACCTGGACGGGAAAACCTCCAAGGAAATAAAAGTACCGAACAGCATGTCAACTTTCGTGATACGTTTAGCGTACATTACGCTAACGGTAGCAGCCCATTAGATAACCAAGAAAATAACAATGCAAGCGCAAATGCACTAAGCTATGGAAGCCGCAATAAATTGTCAACTGGTACTACAGGTGCACGTACAGTCGAGGGGGGAGGAACCCCTCACACTGCAAACAGTGCGACGGTTAACGTTGATCAGACCAGGCACAGTGACCGAACAGCAAACGCAAATAAAACCACAGACGTGGGTCATATAGTGCGCCGCTGGAACGTTACATTCTCGGGTGAACGAGGCCAAAGCATAGACCTCTTCTTAACAAGAGTAGAAGAGTGCAGAGCACTTGCTAAACTCAGCGAGAGCGACTTACTGTCCTCGCTCTCCGAACTGCTAACAAGAGTTGCTGCCACTTGATATAGGAATAATAGACACTCGTGGCAAACATGGGCTCAGTTCAAAGAAGCAGCATTACGTTGGTATGGCCATAGCAGACGTCTTCAACAAAGATTGTTAGTAGAAGCTAACGCACGCACGCAAGGCAAACACGATATACACTATATTACTTGTCTGCAGTCTATAGTCTTAAAGCAAGTGCCTTTGCCAGATATAAACCAACAGCTCGATCTACTGCATCGTAACCTATTACCGGAAATTCAGAGAATGGTAAGAAGGGATGAAACAGTAGATATCGAATCATTATTGGAAAAAGCTGTAGAAGCTGAACTGACACTTGAGGCAGAAAGGGTCTACAGACCACCGCCTCCGCCTGAACAGTCCTTATTACCTGATGTGGCTTACCGGCCATCAAGCAAGCCTAGAGACAGTAAGCCACAAGTAGCGGCCGTATCTGACAAGCAGGTATCTGCTGAGCAGTTAAATCTTGGGAAGGTACTAACCCAATTAGTAAAAGAGATGCGTGAACTTAGGGAGACTTTTGTAAAGCAGCAAAAGCCCAATGAGGATAACGCACAAAAATCTCTACTGCCTAACGCATCGCGAGGAAATTCTCCTAAGAGACGACAAAATTTTAAGAGATCACCTCGTGAACCCAATCTAGGGCATGGTAACTTCGAGCAACAAAGCCAAGGCCAAAAAAAAAATGAGACTGAAAACTCCATTAATGGTAAAACCAATGGAAGCAAAGTGGTACAAAAAACCGAAATCCTAACCTCAATTGTTACCGTTGCGGGCTACCTGGCTATACACAGTGGTCTTGCCCACAATGTGCGGAAAAAGGGCAAGGGAACAAGTAGACGAGGAATCTACTGTTCCTAACGAGGATTACGAGACCTCAGAACTCTCTACTAGAAAGATGGTAGAAGGAAAGTTACCGGAAACCCTAGTAGCAGAGCAGAGCAAGTCTCGCACTTGTCAGGCAGAGACAAGTGATCAGGAAGAACATCCGCAATCAGATATTAATGATGAAGCTCGATGGTGGCTCACGGTAGTGATCGGAGATTACCGTATAAGGGCCTTGTATGACCCAGGTGCATCACGCACGGTGATAAATTCGATAGGTTTGCAGTTGGCAGCTGCATGTAATGTGCCTTTGATACCAGCTACGGGCAGATTCGCTAAAGTAGCAGATGGTAGATCATGCTCGCTAGTAGGTTATGTTGACTTACCGTTTACTGTAGGCGGAGTTACAAAAACGATCCGTTCTGCAATTATGCCTAGCCTAGACGAAGAATGTTACCTAGGTGGCAACTTTATACGAGCATTTGAGGCTATCTTCGATCCGTGGGAAGATAAACTTTCTTTCAAAGGTACAAATGTGAAAGTGAATTTAGAAATCGCTGCGCCCAGGCAATCGTATGTTGCTAAATTAAGCTCAGTCGGTTTGGCTGACGTATCAGCAGCCGATCGTGCTCAGGTGAAAAGACTAGTTACAGAAATATTAGGAGAAGATGATACTCCTATAGGTTGTACAGACTGGATCGAACATCAGATCGATACAGGTTCTGCCCGACCTATTAAACAGAAATATTATCCTGTTTCTAAAAAAGTCGAAGAGTCGATGCACGAGCAGGTTAATGAGATGCTAGCTGCAGACATTATTAAACCTTCAATGAGCGGCTGGTCAAGCCCGGTGGTTCGAGTCAAGAAACCAAATGGCAAATTCAGATTCTGTATTGACTTTAGGAAAGTTAATGCAGTTACAAAACTTGATGCGCATCCATTGCCAAGAATGGATGATATCCTGCGTAAATTGCAGAAAGCAAAATACATCTCTACAATGGATTTGAGCAGTGCGCATCATCAAATTAGGATGAAAGAAAATTCACGTGCTCAAACGGCATTTACAGTGCCCGGCATGGGCCTTTTCCAATTCAAACGTATGCCGTACGGCCTGAGCCACGCTGGCGCCACCTTTTAGCGATTAATCGACAAGGTTATAGGCCCAGAACTCGTGTTGTATGCATTCTCATACCTGGATGATATAATCGTAGTAACTGAGACCTTTGCCGAGCATATGAAATGGTTAAAAAAGGTATTACTCCGCATAAGGGCAGCAGGTCTCACGATCAGTCACGAAAAAAGCATATTCTGCAGAGAAGAAGTCAAATATCTGGGGGTTCTGGTGAATAGAGATGGATTTAAGCCAGACCCAGAAAAGATAAAACCCATTATTGATTACCCAGCTCCTAAGAATTTAAAACAGCTGAGGCGTTTCATGGGTATGGCCTCGTGGTACAGGAAATTCTTGAAAAATTTCGCCACGTTAGCAGAGCCATTGACGAGGCTTACTAGAAAAGACTGCAAATACATATGGTCAAGCGACCAGGAAATCGCTTTCGATCAAATAAAAGCTTTAATTGCATCAGCTCCGTTACTGCATCGACCACAGTTCAGTTTGCAATTCGTTATACAGACAGATGCTAGTGACTCAGGCCTAGAAGCAGTACTTCTACAAGTAGTCAACGACGAAGAGCGAGTATTGGAATTCGCTAGTCGTACAATATCCAGTGTAGAGCGAAACTACAGCGTAACAGAAAGAGAATGTCTAGCCGTTATATGGGCTGTCAAAAAGTTTCGCTGCTACATTGCAGGTTATGACTCTAAAGTCATAACCGATCATAGTAGTTTACGTTGGTTATGTAATTTACATAATCCAACGGGCAAGCTAGCGCGGTGGGCGCTGGAGCTGCAGGGTTACTCTTACACTGTTGAGCACAGAAAAGGTGCATTGAATTATGTGCCTGATGCACTATGACGCATGCACGAAGATTCAATGGAATGCGACACTCACTTAAGTGCACTAAGTTGGGCATCGCAAACCAAAGATGTGTGGTACAAGTCTCTGCTTCAACAGGTTATGAGTAACCCAGATGACTACCCAAGATGGAAGATAGTTGAAGGTCAATTGTACCGCTATGTACCGGACAGGTTCACTGAAGCAACAATGGGAGATGATGGCGCATGGAAACTCGTCGTTCCCAGTGAAAACCGAGTAGAAGTACTGCATGAATGGCACGACGAGCCGACAGCTGGCCACTTAGGTCGTGATAAAACGATAGCTCGCGTAAAGCAATATTATTACTGGCCATATATAGAGAAAACTGTGGCACAGTACGTTAAGAGTTGCGAGATCTGCCAGCAGTGTAAGTTAGAACAAACATTACCTGCAGGCTTGATGGGCAGAAGAGAAATCACAGGCCCATAAAAGGTTGTTGCTGGTGACGTAACAGGTCCTTTTCCAAGGAGTAAACGTGGTAACGAATATACCTTAATCTTTGAAGATGTATTTACTAAATGGGTGGAGTGTATACCTATTAGAAAAGCAAATGCACCCACGATCTTAAAAACACTAAAAGAAAGGATTATTTTGAGGTTTGGTGCACCTGAGATTTTCTTATCTGATAATGGATCAGAGTTCAGGAATCACATGATAGATAAATATCTAAATGAAACAGGGATTTGCCACAACACTACTCCAACGTATCATCCGCAGGCAAACCTGGTCGAAAGGATAAACCGGACAGTCAAAACCATGATTACAGCATTTATTAACGAAAATCATCGTTCATGGGACGAAAAGCTACCAGAGATTATGTTTGCATATAACACTGCAAAACAGAGTACGATTGGTACAAGTCCTGCGATGTTAAATTATGGTAGACAGCCAGTACCTCCGAGCTCGCTTAAAAGAAAAGAAGACAAAGCTGCTCGAGAAAACGAAAGGTTACAAGAAGTAACGAACTGGCAAAGGCGTGTAAGCAAATTACCTTTGCTACACGAACAGGTGGTAGATCGTGCACAGTCTGCGCAACAAAAGCAGGTTGAGGCATATGATATTCGTCAAAGAGAAGTAGAATATGACATTGGAGATTTAGTGTGGAAAAGGAATAAAATACTCTCTTCGGCTGCTCAGGGTATTGCAAGTAAGCTTGCACCTAAGTTTGTAGGCCCGTATGTGATCACAGTGAAATGTGGCTCTAACACATACAGACTGATTGATCAGGATAGTAATGCTTACGGCCCTATACACGTAGAGCAATTAAAACCATACATAGCAAGGCAAGAAGACGAAGCACCATCTCAACCACCGTTGGATCAAACACGCGCGAATGAGACGATGAGCGACCCGTCTCTGACGAGCGATGCAACTCCGTGTGCCAACGGAGGGTCGGGCTCAGACAGCGTGCGACCGCCTGCGAGCGGTAATAATCCCATACTCGATAAACCGAATAGGAAGCGTGGTTGTCCGCGTAAAACTGCGATCGTTGTAACCCGAACAGTAAAGCGTATGCGTCAAGCTGAGCCCGAACCGATCATGTGTAAGCGCGGTAGACCAAAAGGTTCTACAAATGTACAGCGTATCGAAAATGTAATTAATTCTTCGCCGAGGAAAATTAGAACGCGAACCCGAGCGAATAAAAAGTAACCACCTGAGAACACTAACCAATGCCCCTTCCTTCTTACTAACAGATGGATCCACAACGTCAAAAGGGAATGGAGGACCTCATCGCCTTCTTGATTTCCAACACGGCAGATATGCAGGTAAAGGATTACCTCCTGCCTTATGCGGAGTTCTTGCGAGATCTGGCCGAGGACGAAAGGATGCAGAAGGAGATAGAAAAGAAAAAAGAGAGAGATAGCCTCCCCGCATTATCAATTCAGGAATTATCCCGGGAACCGCCACCGGTCAGAAGCAAACCCGCTGCCAAACCACGAGAAGTTGCAGGATCCTCAAGCCCTAGCGTGTCGCAGAGCCAACCGGCCTGTGACCCGCGACCAGGCACATCATCCTCTGAACGCGAAACTCCGATGCAGGCTGAGTGGAAAGAGCTCGAGGCCGAATTGAGGCGAGTAGCGCGCCAATCTTCAGTGGCCTTTGACCAAGAAGCCGAAGACTTCGAGTGGTGGGACCAGTTCATCGACTCATACAAGTCAGAAGCTGCTGAGGTAGTAAAGAACTGGCCTACCATTATAAAAAACCGCAAGGTGGAAGTCGAGGCACTGATGCGAGCTCGTCGTGCTCGAGAGGCCAAGGTCGCAGAAGAGAGGAGAAAGAGAGAGGAAATAAGAAGAAAGGTCAAACAACAGGAGGAACAAGCGGCTCGTGACCTATATAAAGCAAGGGAGGCGGCCGCAAAGGCGAAAGCGGCCCATGAACGGGCCCAAGCCGACCGGCTAATAGCAGGGCTGAGGATCAAGAAGGAAAAAGAAGCTGCTAGGTTAAAGCACCTCAGGCAGGAGCCTCCTAACTGTTATGTGTGCGGCCACCCCAATGTAAAAAGATCCAAATTTTGCCCACGCCGATCAGAACATGGCAATTATCAATAAAATGTCATATAAAACATATATATTTAAATACTCATTACACACGCCTAGTCCTATCGCTCCTTTAGGTAAACCGTACGAGAGCAGCAGAACCTGGCTATGCTGCGTCTGGCAGAGGGGTGTCACGGTATTCCTATTACCATGTTCGAATCCCGCGCGCTCTAGGACTTAAAACCGCTCAACGTGCTGTCACGAGTACTGTCGTAGGCTAGTATGGTAAGAGTCATTCTAGACGAGCGAGAAGAAAGGAAGCGCCGGCGCGGCAGACATTTTCTGGTGCTCGAGGTGCACACATCGAGGTGGTCACTTGCCTGATATTTTATAGTTTATTTTAATCGTGATATTAGAGAGATCGGCTACGGCTTCCGGAGGAGACTACAGACACGAGGAAGTCCCAGATTCGGTTGGAGTGCTCCCCGTAGGAATCGACATTTCCAAGTGTCCGGCGTATATCGGCTGCCTTCTACAATCCTCGCCGACCAGGTCGCGGCGTCCCGTTTCTTTAGTTAGCCAACGGCGTTATATTTCAAGCGTACGTATTTTGGTTGTCATAGAAGCTTCTACGCGTATTTGTAAGTTTATCTTATTTTATATACTTGGCTAAGATTTCTTTCCTCGAAGAAATCTTGGCATAGAGAGTGCGCGCGTTCATTGTAATATCTTACAATAATTTAGTTCGCGTCGCGTCCCCCCTCAGAATTATCTTTAGTAATTATTATTCTTCTTACTTTTTTATCTGAATCTATTTTATTGTATTTCTTTCATTACTAGTTTAATAAAGTCACGTTAAGTTAAAGACCTGAATCAATTTGCTTACCCCGACGCCTCCGCGGTCCTTATTTTTAATATATCATATAATATATATATTTTTGTATGGAATAAGGAAAGCTGTGCTGCCGTCTCTCGTTAAGGTAAGAGAGAGAGAGAGAGAGAGAGAGAGAGAGACGCGCAGCGACGAGTATATAGGATAAAGTTTTGTCGCTAGTCAATATACATTTGACTAACTAGCACCATAGAGTTTGCCGCGTAATACATATACATGATTATTTTCTTATGAGTTGCTGGCAACTCAATTTATAATAAGATTTCTAGACTTAGCATAATTTGATAATAAATTAAAAACTATTTCTTTTTTTGTAACGGGCAAAATAACCGTTACAATTTCATCCCAAATAATTATTTGTGTTTCTTCTGTGTGCCTTCTGCAGAATTAGGCTTAACATTACAAGTTGTACAATCTGTTATATTCGGTAGTTTAAATGTTGTGTGCATGGTTTTTCCATCGACTAATGAATTCGCTGCTATAGCTGTCCAAACTACACATAAATAATGTATAGTATGATGTTTAAAATAAACTATTAAAACGTTAAGTATATAACTTTTTCCACTTCCACCTGGTACATCTATAAAAATATATTTTTCTTTACTTTGGTTGTTTACACTTTTTATAGTAGAGTTGAATATTTGCCTTTGTTTATCATTTAAAGAATTTATTTTCATTTCTAGTTCATTAAGAATATTATTATTATGATTTAAAATTGTTTCATTATTATCTCCTTCTATAAAGGTGCTTATATTAGGTAAATTAAAATCGTTAAAAGAAAATCCATTGATTTGTGAATTATTTTTAATAACATTCAATGCAAGATCTTCACCTATATTTTTTTCGTAATTAGGATGGTATGACTTATTTTTATATTTTTTATATAAATCTCTTGCATTTATATAATTATGAAAAATGTGAATGGAAGTAAATAATTCATAGAGAATATAAAGGAATTCTGTTGAAGATGCTTCTTTCAAACATCTATCCTATACTTCATCTTCATTAATTAATTGTTTTGCCTTAGCTGCTTCATGAAACGAATTTTATATCACATCATCAACAGTACGCAAAGCTTCAAAAGTTGTGGCTCTTCTAACATGTAATAGTAATAACCTAATGGAATAACGTTCTCTATCTTTCGAACTTACTAAGTACATTCTACTAAGTATTGGTTTTTTTTTTCTTTTATTCCACTTTTTCAATTTTCATCAAATGTATAAAAATTTGGTATTTCTTAATACAAGTAATTTCGTGCTTCAAAATCTTCTCTATTCAATTCAAAACATGCTGTTAATGTTGTTCCCATATTTTTTTGCATGATCATTTCTTCTTATTCTTCTTCAAAAAATACGTTTTGTTGATTTTCTTCATGAACGCTTAGATGTTTTATAGTATGTGAAATAACATGTAAAGGATATTCTCATAATCTGTGCATTGCTTGAGGTGGACATAAATATCGTGTATTAATGTATTGTTGGGTTTTGTCATATTCATATTCAACATTTTTACGATTGTCATTTTGAAAAGTTTCTTTATTATCTGATTCAAAATCCACATTTACTTGATTCATTTTAATGTATGCACAATCATAACCTTTATAACAGTATTTGAATAAATATTTAATACATTGTACACCAGAACAAACTTCTACGTTTATGTGTGCATTAAATTTCAATAATAAGAAAAGATTATAAGGAACAACAAATCCATTATCTGCAATTATTTCTGTAAATTTATTTTTGAGAATTATTTTGACGCCATCATTTTTACGTTTGTATAGTGGATATATATTTGATTTAAATGTTGTTTTATTATTAAATTTTTTTGGAAAATTTTCAGTACATTGTTTCGTTTTTTTAACCACACACGGACAATTTATATTTTGCATACCACAGGGACCGCGTATCATAAATTGTTCAACAATACTATATAATTTTGGATTAATATCTCTTTTTGGGATTTCTGCACTTATTATTTTATTAACTTTTTCGGAAATATCAAATTTATTATTTTTATTTAAGTGTAACAACAGATGCATATGCGGTAATTCTCGTTTTTAAAATTCAATAACATAACTATATGCAATACATTTCCCTAATATTTCCTTTTTTATTACCAAATTTTTTAATTCTACTTTTTGATAAAATACTTTTGTTATAATATCCGGTCTATTATATTTTCATGAATTTTCAAGTTTTCAGTTATTTCTTTCCAATGCGGCTTACGGGTCATAGTTACAAAAAGGTCAGGTTTACCACGATAATTTACAACTCTCATTGAGTCAATGTAATTTTGTTTTAAGAATCGTGACTTCCTGTAAAGTTTGACGATAATATTAGCATTTTTCCAGTTTTTGAAGAATGTCATTTTTTTTTGTTATGTAAATAGTCCATAACACCTTTGTCACAATCACTTCTTAATACGTTTTGGTTCTTCCGTATAAAATATAATCTGGAGGTTTCAACTTTTTCAAACGCATCAACAATGAACTGTTAAGATAATTGTCTTAAATTAAGGAATGCATTAAATTCATATCCAGCACTAAATCTATAATTATAAAATTTCATATTTGAAATATTAGATTTTCCAAATTTACTTTTCATATTTGACATCCATCCAGAACCACCATTATGAGGAATAAGCAGATATGTCATAGGATCTGTATGTTTGCTAATTATCGGTATACTAATTGGTTTATCATACTTAGAGTAAATGACAATATCACGTTTAATAGGAGGAAGATCGTCTTCTCCAACATATACTATTGCAACTTCATTACAGGTAGGTAGATTATATCTATTTTTATCCAAATTATGCGGACAATAGACATAGTACCAGTTCTTGGAGGACAATAGATTTTTGCCCATCGTTTTAGTTCTTGTTCTTTTACTTTATGCATCATTTTATAGGCTTTGGCATACGGATTAATGGCTCTTATCAAGACATCTAAATTTTTTAATAATGTTTAATTTATAATAAACTTATTCCGTTTAATCGTTGCCATTTCACTATCTAAAATATATAATTGTCCATATTTGCGTGCTTCATCTTTATTAGGATGTAACGCATATACATGATGGTAAATTTTTCCACATATTCTAATAACTTCTGGTCCTTTACCCGGCAATGTATTAGAATTGGCACCAAAATTTGCGAATGCTAGAGCATCATTGTTTAACCTAACATTTCGTCGAAAATAAATAATTCCTTCGTTAATTCAGTTGCTAAAAACTTTAATTGTTCTGGGTAAGGAGGTTTTTCTAACAATTATACTTTAGCTTCATGATAAAAATTGGAGAAATCGTTACTTTTAGTATATTCGAAAGCAAAATGTTTTGTATCACAATAAATACATGTATTTGTTATCGAACCAATGTTATTTTCAGATATGAGATTTTCATCGAAATATATGTTTGCTATCCAACCAATCAGTTCAGAATTAATTTTTTTCAGTTAATATTATTTTATTGATTTCTTTAATTTTTTTTCTACTTTTCTCTTTATTGTTTTATCAATAACTTTGTTCAATACAATATTATGATTGTTATTATAATTATTATTACTGTAAATTTCATTATAATTATTTTCAATTTTTAATCGTTTACACTTAATAAATAATATCTTTAATTGATCAGAATCATATTGATGTTTTCGATTTTTTTTCATCTATTGGTTTATTTATTGTAGTATCATTATTAACATGATTATTGTCATCAATTTCTATTTGTTTACATCTTGTGCGTGATTCTTTTAATTGATAATAATCATTTTTCACTTGCGTTGTCTTAATAATATCGACATTTTCCAATTTTGATTTTTAATTTTTACCATCCTCTCATTTTCATTATATGGTTAACTAATAACTTTTCTATAAGTCTCCTTTTAGCGTAATTTTTCTTTTTCATGCAATTTTTTCAATTTATAAGTATCTCTATTTTTAATTAATTTTATTTTTTATATTTTAATATTTTCAATTTTTTATATTTATTTGGTTATTCTTTTTTCATTTTTATGTAAGCTTTTTTCTTACGTGTAGCTTCATTCGTACATATTTGTTTCATTTTAACAGTACCCTTTTTTATCTTTGATTTCATTTTTGTTATTTTAGTATTTTTTAATTTTTCTTTATATTTATTAGGTTCTTTTTCTTTAGTTTTGATATAAGCTCCTTCCTTACGTGAAGCCTCATTCGCACGTATTTGTACCAATTAATCAATACTCATTTTTTCCTTGAATTTCAATTTTGTTATCTTCGTATTTTCTAATTTTTCTTCATATTTTTTTGTTTTTTTTTTCTTTGATTTTTATATAAGCTTCTTTCTTACGTAAAGCCTCATTTGCACGTATTCGTTCCAATATATCAATACTCATTTTTTCCTTGAATTTAAATTTTATCTTAGTATTTTCTAATTATTCTTCATATTTATTTAGAATTTTTTCTTTGATTTCTATATAAGCTTCTTTCTTACGTAAAGCCCCATTTGCACGTATTTGTTCCAATTTATCAATACTCATTTTTTCATTAAATTTTAATTTTTTCATCTTAGTATTTTCTAATTTTTCTTGAAATTATTTTGGTTTTTTTCTTTAATTTTTATATGAGCTTCTTTCTTACGTAAAGCTTCATTCGCACGTATTTGTTACAATTCATCAGTACTCATTGTTTCCTTGAATTTCAATTTGTTATCTTAGTATTTTTTTTATTTTTCTTCATATTTTTTCTGTTGTTTTTCTTTAATTTTTATATAAGCTTCTTACTTGCGTAAAGTTTCTTGAACACGTCTTAGTTCTAATTTATCATTACTTTTTTGTTTCTTGAATTTTTATAATAATAATGTCTTTTTCTGAAATTTTTTCATATTTATGTGATTGTTTTGTTACCATTTTCCTCTTAACGGGATGTCGGAGCAACAGCAATTGAGTTTTGTTTTTTTTATTTTATCAATATCTTTTTAAATTCATAAATTAAACAAATATAATGACCTGTACGCAAGCTATATTAATTATAAAATTTTTGTTTAAATAAAAAATCATTCTGACTTGTTATTTTTTTATGAGCTTGAATCGGAAATTAGATATCAAACTCGATAAACCTAACCTTGAAATATGATACACTCAGAATTTGTATTATAACTTTATATGTATAATATATTAGTGGATTCCTTGAGTTGTCCGCACTAGAGTTTAATTTTACAAATTTTTACTTTGTAGCAAAAAAACTCGAGTAAACGCATCGTTTATTCATAAGTTAGAATCGGAAATATTATTAGAAGGCGGGCAGCTTCGTTATGCTCTTAAGTCTTGTTACAAATAAAGCTTCTTTTTCATCTATTTCTTTTGATTCTTTTTTGCTTCATTCAATTTAATCTCAACTGTCCTAATTTTAATATCGATATAATTAAAGTGGATATCATCGATTCCCATTATATCATTATCTGGTTTTTGAAAATTTGTATCTGAAATGTCATTGTCAATTTCCATCAAAGTTGTTTCATGATTCGAATTCTTTTGTTTACGATACATTTCAATGATCTTTTTTTGTTCTGCCAATAAATGCATTTGATAGTTTTTTTCTAATAGTTCAAGTTCGGCGAAATCTAAATTTAATAGTATTTGATTTAGACATTGCTCATGATAAAAACTCCTCCTTATCATGTCCGGTGGATTATCGTAATTAATATTTGCATTATTATAATTTTGTAAAACTGGAAACATTATTTGTTACGTTTTCAAAATTCTTGATAAACGTAATCACATTTGAGAAGCATCATATCTTAAACAACATGGACATAAATTATAAAGTATTGCAATAGCAAAAACAATTGCACAAACGCCACAATCATAATTATTTGTTTGTGATTGTACTGTTTCGAATACTATGCTCAATTCTGATTTGTTGGGAAATAATCTGTTTTATAAATCTTATGCTCATCTTGTAGATATTTAAGATTTAAACTGTCATATATATAAATTACCTTATTATTATAATACACACAAATCTGTTGACCACCCTTTTCTAAATTTCCGGAAAATAATAACTGTATAAATTTTCTATGAATCAGTACTGAATTAACATATTGTGGTCTCTGAATTAGTGAAGTTGATTGCATGTCGAATGAGGTGTACCGGTTTGGAATATTATTAAATTCTAATATATGAATATCAGTTAACATGAAAGGAATTCCACTATAAAATCCTTGTCCTTTAACAATCAATTCATCTTTCCCAGTCAAAACCATTATTGAAAATTGAAATTCTTTTAAGAATTTTAATTCATTTAAATGATCTTTTTCAAAGATATCCACAAAATAATTGCTTTGATATTAAATAATTTAACTTACTGCCTTTCTACTTAAAAAGCTGAAAAATAAAAAAAATTATGAAAAATGCTATAAATTAATTGTTATATAATAAATAAATAATAATAAAATTTGTAAAAATAATATAACCGTAAAAAAAGGCTATATTCTGCAATTATACATTTATATATATATATATATATATATATATATATATATATATATATATATATATATATATATATATATGGAACATTTCACACCAACTGGAAGAGCAAAAAATAAAAATCGCTGAAACTCTGAGAATATATTCTGTTTGTTACCCAAAATGTGTAAAAAAATTTCCAGGGATTTAGATCGGAAGGATCAAGAGCCATAGATCCTCGAAATTTGGAAATTTTTTAAAATTTTTGGAAAGGTACCAACTTCATGAAAATTTTTCTGAAAATCCTGAAGTATTTGAGAGAAATTTATCAGAATACTTCTTGTTGTGAATGAAGAGGAGAGTTAGCATGATTTTTCACAGACCTAAATTTTGAAGTTTTCTATTGGTTCTTACATGTATTACATGGTAATTGAAATTACTCATTGTTTGCCACTTCAGAAATTGCTTTTCGAGGGCTCATTTTCTTCTATTTCTTATTAACTTTAAAATAAATTTTCGATTGTGTAAGAAAGAGCCATCAATAAGAAGTTATAACTGTTTGAAATATATATTTTTATGTATTATTTAAATTTTCATATTGAATATAAATGTATATTTTCATGTATGATTAATTTTTATATTGAAAATAAATTATACATAAAAATATATATTTTAAACTGTCATAACTCTTTATTGATGGCTCTGACTTACATGATCAAAAATTCATTATAAAGTTTATGTAAAATAGAAAAACATAAGCCCGCGAAAAGAAATTTCTGAAGTGGCGAACAATGGGTAATTTTAATTACCATGTAAAAAAATAAGAACCAATAGAAAACTTTAAAATTCAGGTCTGTAAAGAATCATGCGAACTTTGCTCTTTATTTACAACAAGAAGTATTCTTATGAATTTCTCTCTAGAACATTAGGATTTTCAGGAAAAAAATTATGAAGTTGGGACTTTTCCAAAAATTTTGATAATTTTCCAAATTTCAAGGATCTATGGCTTTTGATCCTTCTAATCTAAATCCTTAAAAAATTTTTTACATATTTTGGGTAACAAAAACATATATTCTTAGAGTTTCAGAGATTTTTATTATTCTGCTCTTCCAGTTGGTGTAAAATATGCCATATATATATATATATATATATATATATATATATATATATATATATATTTAATCATTAAAAAAAGTTTGTTGTAAAAAGAACTAAAATGAAAATTATTTTGAATTATTTCTAATAATTGTATTTTTTAATTTATTTACAGTTATTTACGAATATTTGCAGTATCTACATTTAAAAAATCTATAAATGATAATAAACAATTATTATTTATTTTCAGCCTAGCGCTTTTTTATTGTTATTTACAGTTTTCAATATTTTCTTAGAATCATTTGTTTATTTACAGTATTATTCTACTTTTAAGAGGAGGTCACGTATCTCTATCTTTTTCTAATCAAAGAATTGAGTTTTTTACAGAAACTAATAACTTTAGCAAAAAATGAAGAGAAAGCCGCATCTCGTATCAAAAAAAGCAACATTTTCTTTGATAAGAAAGAATTAATTTTATTGCTTCGTTTTCAAGAAAACCTTGAAAAACTTAAATCATAGAGGTTAGGGTGGACAATTTGGTTTTTCAAGGTTTCCTTGAGAATGAAGCAATAAAATTAATTTTTTCTTATAAAAAAAAATATTGCTTTTTTTGATACAAGATGCAGCTTTCTCTTCATTTTTTGCTAAAGTTATTAGTTTTTGTAAAAAACTCAATTCTTTGATTAAAAAAGGACAGAGATACGTGATCTCCTCTTAAAAAATAATTTTCATACAAGGTGATGAAATATTTTGCCATAAGATAATATATATATATGTTGCATATCACAAAATAATTTCAACATCAAAACTAATTCTCTAATGTAAAGAATAAAAAATTAAATTAATAGAATTTTGAAATTTTGATATCGGAATCTTTTTATAAATAACTTTTTAATAACTTTGAATAATGGTAAATTTTTTAAATAACTTGTGGAATTAAATGCCAATTAAATTTAGTTTCAACATGAATATAATTATTCAAGTTGGAAATGTATTGAATAAAATAATATAACTATTAATAAGTTATCACTTAATAAAAATTTTTTTAACTTTTTATTCATAGTTTAAAATAATATTAAATATATGATTATCATTTTAATAGTTTTTATAAAATATTATGTAAATTTCATAAATATAAATTATTTAAGGAGATGTAAAATGGACAGTACACTAGCGCCGATAAATATTGACTATATTTTCATTGTATTTCAAAATTTTGAATAAAGAGATGCATTAACATATAGTTTTTATAAAATATTATGTAAATTTCATAAATATAAATTATTTAAGGAGATGTAAAATGGACAGTACACTAGCGCCGATAAATATTGACTATATTTTCATTGTATTTCAAAATTTTGAATAAAGAGATGCATTAACATATAGTATGTATCACGAAGATTATTCAGTTGAATTTTTGAATAAATCTATTCATTAGTTATTGAGGACTTTGGGTTCCAATAATATTTACTAATATTTTTCTACTTGGAATCAGAAATCTAAATATCTAGAGAACTAATAATTAGAATAATTTAAAAATTTAAATAAATAATCATCATGGTACATACTACAAGTTAAGACATTTATTTTATGAAAATTTAACAATAGAATGGAAGGACAGATAAATATGACAGTTAATTTTTATATCTTTTTATAGTGCAATATAATCAAACTTTGACAACAAATTCAACATAGTAAAATAATTGTACTTTTAATGATCATATTTAATACAAATTTTAGAGTGATATTACAGAATATTATTTTTTCCGCATTTTTAATAAGTGTTTCGCAAATAATAAGTAAACTTTTTTTTAAATGTTTATTTTTTTAAGGGAAATTTTACTTCTATCTAGGCAGTTCATAAATATAAATTCATAATTATAGACTGAATCAGAAAAATTTATTTATATTTCATATATTTTCCTATCTTTATAATTGACTATTAAAAAAAATTTAATATCGAATAAATAATTTCTTTAAATTGTATTTCATAAAATTTATGTTTAAACGAAATTAAAAAAAATATTTTCATACCATGAAATGATAATTTTTTAAATAAGGTAATTTGATGTATTTTAAAAATTAATGTTTCTCTTATTTAAAATATTATTGCTTTAATGAAATGAATTCCAATATATTTTATTGTTGACAATTTTTATATAAATTACAATTCATTTAAATACAAACACGTGTACAAATAAAAATGTAATTAAGGAAAATATAATTTTAATATATTAATATGTTATTTTAATATAGTTAATTGTTATTTTAATATAGTTAATTGTTAACAATTTTCATATGAATGACAATTCATTTAAATACCAACACGTGTACAAATGCAAATGTAATTAAGATTAAATGTATGTTATTTATAAAAAATTGTTAACAAGTAACTTTTTAAATAATATATTTTCATGAAAACTAATTTAAATACTTTATTCTTTGAATAACTAAATGAAATTTTAATTTAATAAATTTAGTTATACAATTGAGGCTTCAGATCGAGAAACCGGCCGAGCGCTCGGCCGCTGATAGAAGTCATGCTATATAGGGTTGATTTTTCAACGGCGGCCGAGCGCTCGGCCGGTTTCTCGATCCGAGGCCTCAATTATAAATATATAATATTTATGCAACTATTTATCAAATAAAATTATTATTTTTTTAATATATATATTAAAAAAATAATAATTACAATAGATTGTAGTTAAATAAAAATGTTTATTTTAATAATTATAGCATTGAAATTTAGTTTGATGAAAATGTTATTTGATTGACATTTACAGTATTATTTTAACTATATTTGAAAAGTTACTTCTCATCAATGAAAAAACATTAAATTTTTTAAATTAATAATTTATTAATATCAAGAATTTTCTAAAAATTATAATATTTATGATATGCAAACCTTACTTGTGATACATATACTTTGTAATATTATTATCTCATTAAAATTTTATATTAGATGGAAAAAGGATTGTCAAGTAATTGCAAATAGTTATTTTATTGTTCTGAAATACTCAAATTTAAAATTAACCAAAAATGTGTATTTTAGTCTTGTAGTTTTTTTAATTTAAATTTCGTATTTCATATATTTAAAATACATTCGTGAAAATATTTTCATTAGAAATAAACACAAAATTTTTTTAAAGCATGTTTCACGTAAAAATTAATTTCATAAATCTAATTTATAATCATATACTAGGGTCTGGAAATTATAGTTGTTACTCAGTTCTCAGTTTATTTATATCAAATATCGTACTATCTTTGTTTTTCTTATGGAAGTAGAGTGAGAAATAGTCACTTGATGGAATAAATTATACGCTTTTTTACTTTAAGCACATGTGTACATATATTTTTATATTATGTTTCATCAAATTATTTTTAATTTTATTTACTACTCAAAATTAACTTAAATTCATTAATTTTTATTTCTTAAATTTATTTACACATAAGAATATAATAAAAGAAAATTCAACCGAGCGACGTTAGGTGCGAAAAACTTCAATATAAATAATACCTATTAACGTAAAACCCATTAAATTGTGTAACAATTTTCAACAATTGATAAATATAATGTAAATCATATAATATATATATATATACTAGGGGGGTTCCCCCCTGCTCGCTTCGCTCGCCAACCCCCCATTGTCAATATCAATTATCAAATCAATATCAATTTCCAAGAGAACGTTCTTAAATTAGATAACAATTAATTAAATTAGCTAACAATTAACTACCTTTCAGCTATCTCTCAGCTAACTTTCAGCTAAATTTTATATGAATTTCAGCCAACTTTTAGCTAACTTTTAGCTAAATTTTATCTGAATTTCAGCTATCTCTCAGCTAACTTTCAGCTAAATTTTATCTGAATTTCAGCTAACTTTTAGCTAACTTTCAGCTAAATTTTAGCTGAATTTCAGCTATCTGAGGGCACATAAAATTCTTATACACGGCGGCGGCGGCGGCGGCGGCGTAGGCGATATATCTTTATTATATAGAGATATATATATATATATATATATATATATATATATATATATATAAATTTTTAAATTACTAATATATAATTTAAAACGCAAAAGTAAGTATTTTAAAACGGAATGTGGAAGATAAACATGTATCATTTTATTCCTTAAATATCACGAATTAAAATATTAATTATTAGTAATTCGAAAGTGTTATATATTATGTAAATAATTCTATATTTAATAATTTTTAATTTTAGTAACAGGAAAAGCCGCCCGAAAAGATTATTAATAATTACATTTTCTGCGAAATGTTGCCCTTGAATCGAGTAGGTGAAATATCAGTCTTAGTACAAAAAAAAAGACACTAAGCATCGCAAATTTATGCTCTCACTTCATAATATAATAGTACCAACATTGGTCCCTAAAATTTAAGCTATAGTACTAATTGAAATTATATCGCTTCTCTTTTTTCAAGTACCTTAGTACATAAATTAGATATACTTGATTTAGAACCTATTTTAACAATACTTTCCTTTCTCCGTGCAGTTGTTAGTTCTAGTAAACGTCAAATACTGTTTTCGATTATTTCAAGGTTTGTGATTGAAACACGTGATTAAAAAGAATGAATTTCTATCATATTATTTTATTGATTCTAATGCAATTTAGTAGAACAAATTCTTAATTCATCATGATATAATTTGTATTTTAGCAATTTTTAAGCACATTATAACTTTAATTATTTTTTTTTATAAAAATATAAAAATTTAATTTAGTACAAAACTACAATATCAAAATTCGTAAGTTGCGACAATTCTTTTTTATTTTAAAATTGACTAATTTATACATAATAATATAATATATGAAAATTTAACCGAGCGACGTTAGGAGCGAGGTATTTTTTGCTAATTTTATATTAAAGAAAAAATATTTCATTTTTAGTTTAGAATATATATATTTAGTGACCAATGAAAGCTATTTATGAAAAACCAAAAAAAAACGATTTTTTTTTCAACGTGATTTTTTAAAAAACTATATTTTTTTTCTTCAAATTTCAATATGTTTTTATATATAAAAAAAAACTAACTTTTAGGATGGGTCAGAATATGCTATTTTGCGTTATTTTTTTTAATGAATCACGTATCATTGGTTGGATGAGGTATAACCTATTTTGGTCTCAAGGCATAGAATGTTGATTTGCCGATTTTCTTTTCCATTTGGGGATTTTCTTCTTTAAATAATTCAAACATTTGTTTCATACTTCGCGTAAGAAAGCATTTAACTTTTTTGGTTTTGATACCATTTTCCTTTAGGGATATTGTATCATTTTTATTTGCACTTTGTCGAGAGCAATTAAAATCATCATTTAAATAATATTCTTCGACTTTTAACACAACTTCCCTATCTAATGAATGGCCACAATAATTTTCACGCTTCTTATAAAAATCTTCATTATTTACATGTGAGCGAGCTTGATCAATCGTGTACGTAGTTACGTCTGGCAGAACTGATAATAAATATTCTTTTGAGAAATAAGTTGGTATAAGGGTTAATAGTCGGACTTTTTCGGAAAAACTTGAACAATTTTTTAAGGCAATTTTAATATTTTTGAGCCATTTATCTCATGTCTTACATTCAATGCTTCCACTCAATTCGGTAAATCCGTTACATAAAAAAATTTCATCATTTTATTAGCTACTTGAGAATCGAATGCAGCATTCATTTGCTTTCTCTTCTGAATGGCCTACGATTTTCGCATCTTCACATTAACAGTTTCAGGCATCTTGATAGATAAAACCTTCAAATTCAAATTATTTTCGGTCTCGTTAAGCTTATGCCCACAATCTCGCTGTCAATTTCTTCTGAAGATTGTTGACTGCTTGAATTAGATGTAGAAGGTGTAGCATTCTTCACTTCTTCTAAAAATAATTTATAATATCCAACGCAAACTTTATCTTCTTTAGATAACAAAATTTTAGGATACAAGCGCTGCAAAGATTCCATTATTTGGCCCCATTCTATGAATGGGTTTTTAGAGAAATCGTAGATAGCTTTCGTGTGCCTTTTTTCAAGTCCTTGTATTTTATCTTAGCCAATGATGCCATTGTAATTAACACAAAATTTTTTATTAAAGCGAAAAAAAGATTATGAAAGTTAGACGATTTGTTATTCAATTCGATCTCTTCTTATGTACTGTGATGCGCTGCATTGCTAATGAGTACGCTGGGACCGCGACTTCGCTACCTAGCGGCGGCATGCACAAACTACTTTCAAACTGAATTTCACGCGCAGGCGTGAAATACAAATTGAATAAATGATAATTTATTTTTCTTTTTGAACATATTTTTAAACTTAAAATTACTGTAACTTTTGTTCTGATTTACCAAAAAAGTTGACCAATGGCTCATTTTGAAGGTCTTTTTAAACACTAACAATATATTAATAAATTAAAAAGTAAACGAATAGTGAAAGAGCACAGTTATTAGAAGAGGACATGGTCTTAATACTCTATAATTGAAAAAAATTGGATAAAATTTAAAAAATTCATTAAAAAAAAATAACGCAAAATAGCATATTCTGACCCACCCTAAAAGTTAGTTTTTTTATGTATAAAAACATATTAAAATTTGAAGAAAAAAAATATAGTTTTTGAGAAAATCACGTTGAAAAAAAATCATTTTTTTTTGTTTTTTATTAATAGCTTGATGGCATTAATTTGTATCTATGAAATAATAATGTGATGTAAAAGTAGGCTAAATTTCTCACACTTAAGAAAAAATACGCTTTGTAAAGTCAAAAATTCACGGAGATACAGCATTTTGAATATGGAGGTTCATTTTCATTTTTTCACTTTTCATTTTAACATTCAACACAAAATAGGCTATAGCATCGCGAAAAAAATTTTTCAAGCCGTATTTCAGGGTCTCCTCATGTTTTCTTGAGTATAAGAACACATTCACATAGTTTTCAGACAAAAAAAAAATTCGATTCGTGACGGCCTGCATGAATCTGAATGAAATCAGCCATATATAAAAATATTTCAAACGTAATTGTTAATAAAATTTTCACTTTTGATATTTCAATTTTTTATAACTTTATTAAAAAGCGTCAGAACAAAAAAAAATCATCAGAGTTGAACTTTTTATTTTTTTAAATTCTCTTCATTTCTGTTTGAATTTTTTAGTAAATATTGAAAAATTTACGATTGAAAAATTTTTTTTTTAATTTGGAATTCTCATAAATTTTAAAAGACGATAAAAATAGAATGAAATTTTAATTACTTTAATTTACTTTTTTTGATTTTTGCTTGTGACAAGTAGAACCAGAGATAATACTATTTGAATGAGCACTTTTCATCTACATTTTTTCTTGTGAATTTCTGATGGTAGACTGAGGTTAGTTGTCAGTAGGGGAACGTAGGCAAATTGTGAATAAGTTTACAAATAAAAGCCATGTCATCACGCTGCTTAAACCTAAAGTGTAGTATAGTCTTACGAATATTTTCCGTCATTGGTTAATTAAAATTGCTGGTAGGTATACTGAAAAGCTAAATTCTAATATTTCAACATGCTTAGAGTGAAATTATTAATTTTCAAGTAATTTATATTTAGTGCTCGATCCAAAGTTTCAAGAAAAACATCGACTAAACTCGAGTTTAGAACTGCAATTATAATTCACATACACGCACTGTACATTTTTTAAATATTTTTAAAAAACTATGAAATAAAATATTAATTATATTTTTGGCTATTATTAAGTTCAATTTTAAATTTGCATAATAAGATTATTATAATATGCGATCCCCATATTGAATATAATAATTATCATATACTACTATAAGTTTTTATATATACTATGATTATTTTAAATATTTAGTTGAATTTTCAACTATTTTAATTTCCTTTACTGTTTTTTATATTGATCAAATTAAGCTTTTTATAATTACAATATATTATGATGTACACTCGGCGGAAAGGATATTTTTTCGAATGTTAACCTCAAATGGCAACTTCGCATATTTTACCACAGCATAAGATAATTTCAAATTATAGAGCAAATTTCGCATCATCATTACTTATTACTTAATGACATAATTTTAGTAAACAAACAATATTACTTTCTTTTTTCATAATCCGAATTATAATTTTATGAAATAAAATTTTTATTTCTTAGTTCAATAATCATATAAAATCAAATATTATTAATTAAAATTATATAAGTAATAAAATTTTATTAGTTATCATCTGAATTTTGCATAAATAACCTATTAGCAAAATAAAATAATCATGATGCGAAACTCAATGCATGATTCGAAGTTCTCTTACGTCTGTGGTAAAATATGCAGCGCTGCCATTCGAGATACATATTCTGAAAAATATCCTTTCCGCCAAGTGTACAAATATAATAAAAATAATAAATTTTGTTGAAATCAATAAAAGATGCTTTTTTTTCAACGTCATAATTTTGATTATTGATTAATAGTTTATTTGCCTACTTAAAAATTTGTTACTTATTTCAAGTAATTGACCATTATAGTATATGTATGATATATGATACTCATTGTACTTTATGAAATAATTAAGAGTTCTTTAGGTTTTTAACCTATGATTTGACAATATTATAAAGATTTGTAATCGTCATTAATAATAATCAAATTACCATATTTTTTTTAAATAGTAAAGATTTTTGTTAATTACGTAAATCTTTATTTCACATTTTTTTATAACATGATATGATATAGCTTTATGAATTTTGAAAATAAATTATTCTGCATAACTTTCGCTAAATAAGTTGCAAATATATTTAGGAAGCCTTGTCTTAACTCAGAACTCAAACTTATCTACTTTATGAATTACAAATTTGTATTGGGTAAACATATATATTTTTTCTAAAGCTTTTTTTATCAAATCATTAAAAAAGTTTAATAAATTAATTGTTTTTATATTTATTATCATTATATGCTGATTATTTAAACAATTCCTACATGCATTTAAGTAGCTCAGTAAGTTGCAAATATCTTGAGGGGGCCTTCTCTTTACCCAGAACTACCATTATTCTACTTCATGAGTTGATAATTCGTTGTGCGTATACATACTTTTTTAAGTATTGTGCGTATAGATATTTTTAAGCAAAGCGTGACGGAAAAAGGTTTATTCTATGAGAAGCAGGACTGTCACTAAACCAAAAGAAGTATTAACTTCTGTCGGGCAGTCCCCACGACTGCCACACTTTTTTTTATTATTTCAAAACTGATTTTTTCAATTAAACTTCTTATACCAAATAGCCGCTTAATTTAAAAAATATAAAAATAAAAATCATTTTTCTACAGTAGGGTTTTCAACGTTACTCTAGTTATCCCCGCCCCTCTCCCCCGCGTTACCACCCGTAAGTTCTGGTTTGACCACTTCTCCCCTAAAATTAGTAACGTAGTTAATGCACGACATCTAAGCTCAGAAAAAAACTCAATTACAAAGAATTATTTTAATTTATTACAAGTTTATGAATATTTAAAATTGAAATTTTAGCCAAGAAATAGCAGAAGAATATATTTGGCTGATTCCATTCAGATTCATGCAGACTGTCACTGATCGAATTTTTTTTTTCTTTTAAGTAGTAAAAATACCTTCTATTATGTATATGAAGATAAAATTTCCCTCGTAGAACGCTCAAAAAAAATTTTTTTTTTTACTACAGCAATTCTAGTGTTGGATGTAAATACGAAAATTCAAAAATTGAAAATGAACCTTTACTTTTAAATGACTATAGCTCCGTCAATTTTTAACCTTTTTGAGCGTTCTTCTAACGGAAGTGTGTGGAATTTTGTCTAGTTTTAAATGCAATCTCGATTTTTGTAATACAGTTTAATCTTACTGAGTTATTTACGAAAAACAAAAAAAAATAGATTTTTTTCAAACACGATTTTCTCAAAAACTATATATATATATATATTTTTTTTTTTCAATTTTCATATGATTTTATAAATAAGAAATACTAACTTTGAGGGTAGGTGAGAATATGCGATTTTGCCTTATTTTTTTTTAACAGATCCTTAAACGTTTTTTTTTATATTTTCGATTTTAAAACATTGATACCATGGCGTATTGTACTATTTTTCCAACTTTACGTGTTCTTACAACTATTTTTATGCTTTTATTTATTAATATATCAAAAATATCAACAATAATCTTTAAAATAAACCCCGGATCGAATATTTTGATCAATTAGAACCAAAGCTATGACGATTTAAAGTTTAAAAAAAAATGCTGAAACTTTAAATAAATATATTTACTTTGAATTTTGAATTTGAATTTTGAATTTTGAATTCGAATTTTGAAAAGATGAGTTTTTTAAATACTAAAATATATTATTTGGTCATTTTCAATGAACAAATAATATGCGATACAATTGAAAAAGAACACTAATGAATTGAGAACTAATTTGAATAAAAAAATCCGAATTTGAATAAAACCTTTCAATTTACTTCTTGCCACTCATGTCTCGAAGTTTTGGCAGTGTAGATTTGGTTTCGTTCACTTTTCCAACAGTGAATCTTTTGAATACCTTTAATTTCTTTTGCATTTCCTAACCATTCCATTTTTTTTGTCAGTCGAAAAACTTCTAACTCATCCTTGCGGATAACAAGAATGTTAATCGACGGAGTATATTTTGATACGTGAGTGGCGAAATTTTCAGCGTTTCTAATAAAATCTGCACTCTTCTTGGACAAATTATGCGTGGTAGCATAATGTTTAACTAAACCACCAATACCGTCACAAGCGCCTTTACCATGACCTGTTGCAGAAAAAAGCCATTTTCTGTTTACTTTTGAGTTTTGAAGCTCATAGAATTGATATCTATTTTTAAAATAACTGACAGCTCCATCGAAAATGATTATAATTTCATCAAGACCTTGCGCAATATGTTGTTTTAAGTTGTCGATAATTAAATTTATAGCCATTAGGGCATGAGCCGAATAATGTTTAATATCGTCAGAGACGGTGACATAACTGACTGTTTTATCATTTCCAAAATAACATACTGACGTAAATATTGATATTTCCTTTTTACTTCAATGATAGCTTTGAATTTCATTTTGAAGCAGAACTGTCCAATTTTCTGCAAAATCGACATGAATAACTAATTGGAAGTCATTATTTTTCGCTAAAAGTTTAACCTCTTTAATTGCTATACGTTGAATTTCTTTGACCAATTTATGAGCTCTTACAGTGAGAGTGCGCTCTCTTAATTCTATTAAGAAATTTTCAATTGTGCTAGTTTTATTCAGTAAATTTGATTTTTCCCAAACACCATAAATTATTTCTTCATATAAATCTTCTTCTGTCAAAGAAATTACTTGTAAATCAATAGAATCTCCAATGGGACATTCTTTACATTCTCTTAGTACACATTTCATATCATCTTTTGAACAAAAAAGTGAAGAACATATTTTTAATTCTAAATCTGCAATGTCTTGTTTATTCTCTTTTTTATAATTATTCAAAGCATCTAACATAAGTTTAAGATTCTCGCAGTAAACGCAAAGACACGAATCGGTGGGTGGATGTGGTATAACCCACTTCGGTCTCAAAGCGTAGAATGTTGATTTACCAATTTTTGTTTTCATTTCAGGATTTTCATCTTTAAATGATTGATATATTTCTTTTATACTTCGCGTAAGAAAGCGTTTGACTTTTTTAGTTTTTATACCATTTTCTTTGATAGATACTGTGTCGCTTTTATTCACACTTTATTTGTGATATATTAATAAATAAAAGCATAAAAATAGTTGTAAGAACACGTAAAGTTGAAAAAATAGTACAATGCGCCATGGTATCAATGTTTTAAAATCGAAAATATAAAGAAAAACGTTTAAAAATCTGTTTAAAAAAATAAGGCAAAATCGCATATTCTCACCTACCCTAAAAGTTAGTATTTTTTATGTATAAAATCATATAAAAATTTCAAAAAAAAAAAAAAATATAGTTTTTGAGAAAATCGTGTTTGAAAAAATCTCTTTTTCTCGGTCTTTCGCAAATAACTCAGTAAGATCAAATTGTATTACAAAAATCGAGATCGCATTTTAAACTAGACAAAATTCCGCACACTTTCGTTAAAAAATTATTTCATTTCAACCCCAAAACATTATAATACAAATCAAGACAAATATTTTGAGCTTCGCTAGATATTTCTGAGTTCATTTTTTATCAGGATATAGAGCTTTAACTTGCATGCATTTAGATGCAAGCAAGTTAAGACTCTATATCTAAGCTCGCAGTCAGCTCGCAGCGAACGCGACAAAGCGAAGCGCTTCTTTTGCACTTCATTCAATTAGATATTTCACAATATTTCAAATTTAAATAAGTTCTTTGAAGTTTCCATATGTTTTCAATATCATAAAAAATGAATTAAACAAATCTTACAATTGAACAACTTGAGAATATAGTAACTGATAATCATCCCACGTAGTATATTAATTTTTAGTTTTTTTCTATATCCATCCAAACTTGATAATGATTTGGTAAGTGAAATTCAATACCTTCTTGAAGGAGTGTCCTCATAACGGCACAGAGATCTACCTTATCTACATTTAAATTATGCATTTTAATAAAAATTTAACTATTTTTGACTAAAATTCATAGAAGAGGCACATTTCTAACATTCTAAAGAATGTATTGCAACGTTAAAAGACATAATAAAAGTGAAAATGAAGACAAAAACTGCATAATACGATTATTCATAACTACGTTGAAAAGTTAATCGTATTAAGCAGTTTTCGCCTTTATTTTTAACCTTATATTGTCTTTTAACTTTGCAGTAAATTCTTTGGCATGTTAAAAATGTGCCTTTCCTACGGATTTCAGTCATGAATAGTTGAACTTTTATTAAAATTCATAATTTAAATGTAAATAAGGTAGAACCCTATGTCGATATGAGGATTCTCCTTAAGTTCATAATCAAATCTATTAAAGCTTGTGACGTGGTATTTTCACGCCACATTAATTTTTTTTTTGTTTTATTTATTTAAAATAATTCTCTGTTAAAAACCTGTTAAATAAAAAGTCATACATAATTCCCCGAGCGTGTGAATTCATAAAATCATAATCACCACACTCGTGACAGCAACCAAGGCCACCGTAAGAAACCAACAGAGAAATAATGCTGTTGTGTTCTTGTTTTCGGTGCTGAGCCCTGGATGTACACAGCTGATCACATAACCTATTGCCAAGTAGCCATGTACGTTGGACTACCGGCTGACGGCACTGACGAAGAAACAACTATGCACATATACACTCATGAGTCACACCGAGATCCTCGAGCAGACGATTCTCACTACTAAACGTACAGGAGGCGGCGAAACGGCGCCAACGGCACAAAATATATACGAACACGTGCTCGCGTGAACATGCTATTGTGGCGCTCGCGTAGAGTTAGTTAAAAGGTAGAAAGAGAGAGAGATAGATAGAAATAGACTGATGTAATAATTAAAGTCGATAAAGTAGGATAGACGCGTATAGTAAAAAGATAGCACATGTATAAAAAACTTAATTATGATAAAAAGAGATGAAAAGATTACTTGATAGGAATTGTAATGAGTCATATTATAGGGGGCGCGCAAAGACTAACGATATTCAAACATAATTTAAATAATAACTTGTTTGCTTGTCGTAAATATCTTTTTGTATATTTTTATAGATGGCGCTACAGTACAAATAAATAAATTGACATTGTAATTGTACGAAATAATCAAAAATAAAAATAATTAATAGAATAAAGATTTAAGCAAATTTAAAATAACGAATAGTTAGAAATTATTGTTTGTATTATTAATTAACGCTTGTTTATATTATTTGATAAAAATTAAACTCTTTATTGTAATGAGAAAAATAATTTGTTCTTAATGTTCTTAATATTTTATTGGCCTCTTGATTAGATAAGTACAATCTTAGGCCATCACCAGGTTTCATTATTTTGATATTTTTAGTTTGCCGAGTGGGACTTTATAATTTTAGTATTTTGCCCATTGGGACTTTTTTGTATATATTTTTGTGTTTTTCGGATTTATTCCCTCGGAAAAACTTCGAAAATTATTTTTTCTAATTTTTCCTAGGGAATCAAACCCCGGTCCACTGGGACGCAAGGTCAGTTGATTTTTACAACTGCACTTTTTCATCCCTTAGCGACGGAGCTCGTAAGTGTTTTCTGCGTACAAAGCACATAAAACAGAGGTGCTTGTTTGAAAAACAGCCGAGAGCGGGACTTGATCCCGGTTCCCCAAGAATACGAATCCAACGCTCCTACCGACTGTGCCACAGACCGGCTCATAAATAATTAGTTATTCATAAAGAAAATAAGATGAACTGTAATCAAATTAAGCGCGCAGATAGCGTAACAGGTAAAGTGTAAAAATACTACACTAGTAACAGGAAATAATATGTAATTTGACTAGCGAGTAGCAAACTACACCAGAATAAGGTGGTGAAGAGAACTTTACTTGATTAGTGAGTCGGGAAAAAGAAAAAGATAGTAGATAGGAAATAACAAGAGTAACAAGAAGAGTAATAAAGAAGAAGCCACTGATGCTCAGCGTTCGCTTCCTTCTTCTTCGTGCCTCATTGTCGTTCCAGTTATCGTGTTATACGGGTGCTCATTGATTGTTCTTTAAATTTTACAAAAAAAAAATTATTTCTTTATATAAATTAATTAGTTGATGATTTCTTTGTTAAGTTTCAAAAGAAAATTAGAATCTTGTTATTACGTTTGTTATTATTGGCTGATTTCGTTCGCAAGGAGTTAGATATTTTTTTTTTTTTTTGTGACGTGTGCCAGCTATCGATAACCTTTGGGCCATCTCTTCTCGAGGGTTCTTCAGCAACAGCCAACGGCTATTTTTTTTTTGAGAGCAGATTAGCGTTGGATAGGATGACTCCACCTTAATTGCGATATACCGAGGTTGAAATGGCTGATGCAAATCACCGCGGAGAGGCTAAGGTATAATCTGATTAAATAATTTTTTTTTGTTGTTTGTGCATTAGTGAGGATTCAATTAAAAGAAATAGTGCGCGTAATCTCTCTCTCTCGCGAATAAAATTAGCGGAAGTCCACGGCAGGCTATAAGAATAGCCACGTGGACATTTAATTTATAAATTTTCATTTACTTTGCATATCAAATAAATTATGGTGGTGAAAAATTGTAAAAGATGAATATATAATAATTTTTTTTGTGAGTAAAGTGAGATAGTGAAAATTAATTAGTGAATTTTTTTTCCTATCCTAATCGAGTGTAGTGTAAAAATAAATTTGGTGACTTTACTATTAAGAAGGGGCCGAACTATCTGTCTTTGTCTAATAGCGTTTTTCATCATTTATGTAAACACTATCCGGTATAACAAGAAAAAAATAGCAGCCCCCGCTAGATATTAGTATAATAAGTAAATTTTGTAATAACAACCAAATTTTTTCACTGCGTAGTTTTTGAATAATTAGAGACCTACCAAAAAAAGATAGGTTAAATTCTAGATTGCTAGTAGGTCTCTAATTAGTCAAAAACTATACGGTAAAAAATTTGGTTGTTATTACAAAATTTACTAATTATACTAATATCTAGCGGGGGCTGCTATTTTTTTCTTGTTATACCGGATAATGTTTACATAAATGATGAAAAACGCTATTAGACAAAGACAGATAGTTCGGCCCCTTCTTAATATTTATTTGTTCTTATTCGATACTTAAAGTGATTTTCTTTTATACAAATAAAAGTTAATTTCTCCTATTTAATTATATTTTATCAAAGTGAAATTTAATTTATTTATAATTTAAAATAACAGTTAATAACTGATTCTAGAAACTTTCTCTTTAAAGTTCGCTTTTACTTAATTTTTGTGTTTTATTGAATTTAATAAATTCTTAATTTATCATCAAGCTATTGTTAAAATTCTAAAGTGATTAAAAATTTCTTTTAACCTTCGGGCGGCCGGCATGACCCCTTTGGGGTCATCTGATGTTGGCCACTTATCAAGTCATACTTTGTAAAAAATTTCCATACTAAACTTTCAAAAATATCTAGTGATAAGTGGCCAACATCAGATGACCCCGAAAGGGGCCACCCCAGCCGCCTGAAGGTTAATTGGTGTAAATCCTAACCTCGTGAGAAATTAATGAGAGATACTCTATTTGATAAATTCTTTGGAAACTATTTTTCTTAGATAATTTTTCTTTGATTTAAAAGTAATTTTTTTAAAATTGTGAAGATAATCTTAACTTATATTATATTAAAGTGAAACCACTTTTTTTCCGTTTCTCTGGTTCTCCGGTTCTCCAGTTTTCCGGTTCTCCGCATTTTTTAAATAGGTCTAATCTTTTGCTAATAAGAGTAGCAATTTTTTATTGGGCCCTATATAATTAGTACTCATTAGTCACAAGCTTCTTTTTGGGCTATATTTTTTTAGGTATTATATTATTTTGGGCTATATTTTTATTCAATGCCCATTTTTTGGGCCCTTCTTTTTTTTCATCCTTATATTTTCTTGGGCTCTTTATTTTTTTGAGCCTCATTTTTTTGGTTCTATATATTTTTGGGCTTTATATTTTTTTAGGCCTTATATTTTCTTGGGCCTTATTTTTTTTGGGCCCAATAATTTTTCCGTCTCTATATTTTTTGGGCTTTATATTTTTTTAGGCCCAATAATTTTTTGGACCCAATATTTTTTTGGGCCTTATTTTTTTTTGGGCCCAATAATTTTTCAGGTCCTATATTTTATTTAGCTCTATAAATATGCAGCCAATATGCAGCCAATTCAACGGGGCATCCCAATATGCAGCCGCTTTAATAGCGCATCCCCATATGCAGCCAATTTAACAGCGCGTCCTCTTATATAGCTGATTCAACATCATATAAACTATTTTGAAAGCGTCAGTTGATATCATATAAATATATATTTTAGTAAATATTATATTTTTTAGTAAATATTATATTTTTTATTATATTTCGAGTTTAACTATTACACAATAACATATACAACATCTCTTGACATATTCCCGACTAAAAAAATATTAAGGATGCCCTACATAATTGTAAGGACCCCACAGGGCATCCTGACAGGGGCGCTACTTGGCTTGTAATGGGGCGCTTCTGAGGTCCTGATAGGGCAGCCTCATTTTCCTAAATATTCTATTATTACCCGTCCACTGTCCGATAATTGCCTGACTATTGATATTCAAAACCTTTTAAAGTAAAACATAACCTCTTCTGACATTCTCACCAGTAAATTAAATTTTATTTTTCTTATAAGATACAAATTAGTTTGCAAAAGATAAATGTATTGATATTTTTATAAAATAATATGAATGAATCATTCTTCAACTCAATTTTATATATTATGCATTTATTTTGTTCTACGAAAATTCAATGTTGATTGCTATTAAAACACACACACATACACCACACTAGTAAATAAGAACATGGCTGTATCTAAAATTAAAATAATTCTTCTTTTCGTGTTGAATATTATTTATATTGAAACTATTTTACAGTTAAATTTACAAGAAAAATAGTTTTTTTCACACCAAATAAACACGTGCATCAGATGAGGTTATGTTATCACTTCGAATTTTTTCAACATCGATTGTCAGGCAACTGTCAGGTGATAAACGGGTCACAATAGGGCACATCTGAAAATGAGTCTGCCCTATCGGGACCTTAAAATCACCCCATTACACGCCATCTAGGAACCCTTTAGGGCACCCTAAAGGGACCTTATAATAATCTTAGGGTACCTTATAGGGACCTCATTTTCACCCGAAATTCGTTTCTAGTCGGGTTGTTTGTATTTCTTTATAAACAATGTTTTTTTGTAAATATTGTGTTCTGATCATTTTTATTTTCTCCGTTGACAGTATCGTGGTCACCTAAAAATAATTTTAAATTTCGTCCTTGAAAGAGCAACATATAAGTGCCCATGACTGAAAACTGGTGACGGCAAATAAACACCAACTTTTTTGTAAGATTGTCCTTGTGATTTATTAATAGTCATTGCAAATCCTACTCTAATAGGAAACTGTTTT
Organism: Anastatus disparis; assembly: GCA_017163975.1. Classification (NCBI taxonomy): domain Eukaryota; kingdom Metazoa; phylum Arthropoda; class Insecta; order Hymenoptera; family Eupelmidae; genus Anastatus; species Anastatus disparis. The sequence continues at coordinate 1,436,748 of JAFFSR010000272.1, read as the reverse complement.
CGTTGCATTGAATGGAATTTCTTTCGTAGATGGAGATAAACTTATTCTTGGAATGGAAACTAATTTACCTTTGTTTTGACCAGTTGCTAATTCTGCTTGAATGGAATATTTAGGCAATTTTTTCACTATCAACCTTGTTCCAGTACAAAGTCCCTTATTGACATTTAAATTTCTTAAAAGTATTATTATAGCCCCTACTTTTAAATGTAATTTATGTGGTGAAAGTCCATTATGAGTTAACTTATTTAAAAATTCTGTATGTAACATAATATCTAAATTTTTTTTGTTATCATATTCAGCTGTATCAATACTTAAATATTCAACATGGTTTCCTTCCATCAAATTCAAAACATTGTTATTGATTTCAGTATCATCATTATTTTTAGGAGCCAAAATAACTTTGTCCGTTAGATTCGGATTGTTTATTTTTATTGTTTTTCCGAATATTTCTTCGACAAGATTTTCTTTAATGATAAAATTATCTGGTATAGCACTTAGTTCATTATCGTCTTCAAAAACATTGCGGCATTTTCCTTCTCCGATATCTAATAACCATTGTTTAAAATTATTATCACTATCCGAAACTCCCAGATTTTCATTAAACTTCATTTGCTTAAAATTTTGCCATGATAAACTAAATTTAACTAAATTTTTAATAATGTTCGTACGGCTACCATGTCGTACAATTGGTAATATTTGCCTAAAATCTCCTGATACAATTACAGTTTTACCACCGAAGGGTTGGTTTACATCGCATAAATCTTGAAAAAAACGATCAACTGCTTCAAAAGCAAATTTTGAAGTCATGAATATTCCATCCCAAATGATTATTTGTGTTTTCTTTAATTGTTTGCCTTCTGCAGAATTAGGCTTAACATTACAAGTTGTACAATCTGTTATATTTAACGGTAGTTTAAATATTGTATGCACGGTTTTCCCATCGACTAATAAATTCGCTGCTATACCTGTCCAAGTTACACATAAATAATGTATGGTATGCTATTTAAAATAAGCTATTAAAACGTTAAGTGAATAACTTTTTCCACTTCCACCTGGTCCATCTATAAAAATATATTTTTCTTTACTTTGGTTGTTTAAACTTTTTATAGTAGAGATGAATATTTGCCTTTGCTTATCATTTAAAGAATTTATTTTATTTCTAATTCATTAAGAATATTATTATTATGATTTAAAATTGTTTGATTATCATCTTCTTCTATAAATGTGCTTATGTTGGGTAAATTCAAATCGTTTAATGAAAATCCATTGACTTGTAAATTATTTTTAATAACATTCAATGCATGATCTTCACCTATATTTTTTTTGTATTCAGGGTGGTAAAATTTATCTTTATATTTTTCATATAAATCTCGTGCATTTAAAGGATTATGAAAAACGCAAATAAAAGCAAATAATTCACAAAGAGCATAAGGGAATTCTGTTAAAGATGCTTCTTCCAAACATTTATCCCATTCTTCATCTTCATTAATTAATTGTTTTGCCTTAGCTGCCTCATATAACAAATTGTACATCACATCATTAACAGTACGCAAAGCTTTAAAAGACGTGGCTCCTTCCACATGTAATAGTAATAACCTAATAAAATAACATTCTCTATCTTTCGGACTTAATAAGTACATTCTACTAAGTATTGGTTTCCTTTTTTTTTCTCTTATTCCACTTTTTCAGTTTTTCATCAAATGTATAAAAGTTTGGTAATTCTGAATACAAGTAATTTCGTGCTTCAAAATCTTCTCAATTCAATTCAAAATATGCTATTAATGTTGTTCCCACATTTTTCTTATGATCATTTCTTCTTTTCCTTCTTTAAAAAATACGTTTTGTTGATTTCCTTCATGAATGCTTAGACGTTTTATAGTATGTGAAATAACATGTAAAGGATATTCTCATAATCTGCAGATTATGTAATCTGCACATGTGCATTGCTTCAGGTGGACATAAATATCGTGTATTAATGTATTGTTGGATTTCGTCATATTCATATTCAACATTTTCACGATTGTCATTTTGAAAAGAGTCTTTATTTTCTGATTAAAAATCTACATTTACTTGATGTATTTTAATGTATGCACAATCATGACCTTTATAATAGTATTTGAATAAATATTTAATGCATTGTACAGTGGAACAAATTTCTACGTTTATGTGTGCATTAGATTCCAATAATAAGTAAGGATTGTAAGGAGCAACAAATCCACTATCTGCCATTCTTTCTGTAAATTTATTTTTGAAAATAATTTTGACGTTATCATTTTTGCGTTTGTATAGTGAATATCCATTCGATTTAAACATTGTTGTATTATTAAATTTTTTTGGAAAATTTTTCGTACATTTTTTCGTATTTTTATCCATACATGGACAATTTATATTTTGCATACGGTAGGGACCGCGTATCATAAATTGTTTAACAATACTATATAATTTTGGATAAATATCTCTATTTGGGATTTCTATACTTATTATATTATCAACTTTTTCGGAAATATCAAATTTATCATTTTTATCTAAGAGTAACAACATACGCATATGCGGTAATCCTCGTTTTTAAATTCAATTACATAGCTATATGCAATACATTTTCCTAATATTCCCTTTTTTATTACTAAATTTTTTAATTCTTCTACATTTTAATAAAATACTTTTGTTATAATATCTGGCCTATCTATTACATTTTCATAAATTTCTAAGTTTCCAGTTATTCCTTTACAATGGGGTTACAGGTCATAGTTACAAAAAGGTCAGGTTTACTATGATAATTTACAAGTGTCATTGAGTCAATGTCATTTTGTTTTAAAAATCGTGGACTTCCTGTAAAGTTTGACGGTAATACTACCATTTTTCCAATTTTTGAAGAATGAAATTCTTTTTTTTTATGTAAATAGTCCATAACACCTTTATAACAATCACTTCTTAATAAGTTTTGGTTTTTTCGGATGAAATATAATCTGAAGGTTTCAACTTTTTCAAACGCATCAACAATGAACTAGTGAGATAATTTCCCCAAATCATGGAATGGATTGAATTCATTTCTAACACTAAATCTATAATTATAAAATTTCAAATTTGAAATATTAGATTTTCCAAATTCACTTTTCCTATTTGGCATCCATCCAAAACAACTATTAGGACAAATAAGCGGATATGTCATAGGATCTGTATGTTTGCTAATCGTCGGTATACTAATTGGTTTATCATACTTAGAGTAAATGACAATATCACGTTCAATAGGAGGCTGATCGTCTTCTCCATCATATACTATTGCAACTTCATTACAGGTAGATAGATTACATCTATTTTTATCCAAAATGTTATTGCGGACAATAGACATAGTAACAGTTCTTAGAAGACAATAGATTTTTGCACATCATCGTAGTTCTCCTTCTTCTACTTTATGCATCATTTTATAGGCTTTAGCATAAGGGTTAATGTCTCTTATCAAGATATCTAAATGTTTTAATAATGTTAAATTTATATTAAACTCATTCCGTTCAATCGTTGCTATTTCATTATCTAAAATATATAATTGTCTATATTTACGTGCCTCATCTTTATTAGGATGTAACGCATATACATTATGGTAAATTTTTCCACAAATTCTAATAACTTGTGGTCCTTTACCCGTCAATGAATCAAAATTAACACTAAAATTTGCAAATGCGAAAGCATGATTGTACAACCCAACATTTCGTCGAAAATCAATAATTTCTTCCGTTAATTCAGTGGCTAAACACTTTAATTGTTCTGGGTAAGGAGGATTTTCTAACAATTCTACTTTACCTTTATGACAACAATTGGGGAAATAGTTACTTTTAGTATATTAGAAAGCAAAATCTTTCGCACGATAAACACATGTATTTGTCATGAAACCAATGTAATTTTCAGATATGAGATTTTCATCGAAATATATATTTGCTCTGCAACCAATCAGTTTCGAATTAATTTTTTCAGTTAATATTTTTTCATTGAATTTTATTAATTTTTTTTCTTTTTTGCCCTTTATTGTTTTATCAGTAACTTTGTTCAATACAATATTATAATTGTTATTATAATTATTATTATAGTAATTTTCATTATAATTGTTGTCTTTAATTTTTAATTGTTTACACTCAATAAATAATGTCTTTAATTGATAAGAATCATATTGATGTTTTCTCTTTTTTTTCATCTATTGGTTTATTTATTGTAGTATCATTATTAACATGTTTATTGTCATCAATTTCTATTTGTTTACACCTTGTGCGTGATTATTTTAATTGGTAACAATCATTTTTTACTTGTATTTTCTCAATAATATCGGCATTTTCCAATTTTTGATTTTTAATTTGTACCAATCTCTCATATTCATTATATTGTTCACCAATAACTCTTCTATAAGTCTCTTTTTTGCGTAATTTTTCTTTTTCATGCAATTTCTTAATTTACTAGTATCTCTTTTTTCAAATGATTTTATTTTTTATATCTTAATATTTTCAATTTTTTTATATTTATTTGGTTTTTCTTCTTTCATTTTTATATAAGCTTTTTTCTTACGTGTAGCTTCATTTGTACGTATTTGTTCCATTTTATCAGTACCCTTTTTTATCTTTGAGCTCAGTTTTGTTATTTTAGTATTTTTTAATTTCTCCTCATATTTATTTAGAATTTTCTCTTTGATTTTCATATGAGCTTCTTTCTCACGTAAAGCCTTATTCGCACGTGTATGTTCCAATTTATCAGTACTCATTGTTTCCTTAAATTTCAATTTTGACATCTTAGTATTTTCTAATTTTTCTTCATATTTTTTCAGTTGTTTTTCTTTAATTTTTATATAAGCTTCTTTCTTGCGTAAAGTCTCATTCGCACGTATTTGTTCAAATTTATCAGTACTCATTGTTTCCTTGAATTGCCATTTTGTTATCTTAGTATTTTCTAATTTCTGTTTATATTTATTTGGTTGTCCTTTTTTCATTTTCATATAAGCTTTTTTCTTACGTAAAGTTTTTTGAACTCGTCTTAGTTCTAATTTATCATTACTTTTTTATTTTCTTGCATTTCCATAATAATGTCTTTTTCTGAAATTTTTTTATATTTATATGATTGTTCTGTTACCATTTTCCTATTAACGGGATGTCGGAGCTGCAACAATTGAGTTTTGCTTTTTTCATTTCATCAATATCTTTTTAAATTTATAAATTAAACAAATATAATGACTTGTCCGCACTAAAGCTATATTAATAAAATAATTTTTTTTTAAATAAAAAATCATTTGGACTTGTTATTTTTTTATGAGCTTGGATTGGAAATTAGATATCCAACTTGATAAACCTAACCAAAAAATACGATACATTGTAAGTTTTTATTATAACTTTATATGTATAATATTTTGGTGGATTTCTTGAGTTGTCCTCACTAGAGTTTAATCTTACAAATTTTCACTTAGTTGCAAAAAAACTCGATTAAACGCATTGTTTATTCATAAGTTAAGATTGGAAATATTATTAGAAGGCGGGCAGCTTTGTCATGCTCTGAAATCCTGTTACAAATAAAGCTTCTTTTTCATCTATTTCTTTTGATTCTTTTTCTTCTTCATTTAATTTAATCTTAACTGTCCTAATTTTATTATCGTTATAATTCAAGTGGATATCATCGATTCCCATTATATCATTATCTGGTTTTGAAAAATTTGTATCTGAAATATCATTGTTAATTTCCATCAAAATTGTTTCATGATTCGAATTCTTTTGTTTACGATACATTTCCATGATCTTTTTTTGTTCTGCTAATAAATGTGTTCGTAAGTTTTTTTCTAATAGTTCAAGCTCGGCGAAATCTAAATTCAATGGTATTTGATTTAGACGTTGCTCATGACAAAAACTCCTCCTTATCATATTCAGTGGATTATCGTAATTAATATTTGCATTATTATAATTTTGTAAAACTGGAAACATTATTTGTTGTGTTTTCAAAATTCTTGATAAACGTAATCACATTTGAGAAGCATCATATCTTAAACAACATGGACATAAATTATAAAGTATTGCAATAGCAAAAACAATTGCACAAACGCCACAATCATAATTATTTGTTTGTGATTGTACTGTTTTGAATACTATGCTTAATTCTGATTTAATTGAAAATAATCTGTTTATATAAATCTTATGCTCATCTTGTAGATATTTAAGATTTAAACTGTCATATATATGAATCACCTTATCATTAGAATACACACAAATCCGGTGATTCTTTTCTAAATTTCCGGAAAATAATTAATTATTATTTATTTATCATATAACAATTAATTCATAGCATTTTTCATAATTTTTTTTATTTTTCAGCTTTTAAAGTAAAAAGGCAGTAAATTAAATTAATTAATATAAAAGCCATTCTTTTGTGAATATCTTTGAAAAAAGTTCATTAAAAATGAATTGAAATTCTGGAAAGAATTTAAATTTTCAATAATGGGTTTGACTGAGAAAGATAAATTAATTGTTAAGAGACAGGGATTGTATAGTTAAATTGCTTTCATGTTAACTGATATTCATTTATTAGAATTTAATAATATTTCAAAATGATGCACCTCATTCAACATGTAATTAACTTCGCTAATTCAAAGACTACAATAGTCCAGGCGGGATCTGTTTTAAAATGGGTAGCTTTGGATGTTTGGTATATAGTCGCCAATTTTTGCTTAAATGTCTCCAAAATTATGTTAGATATGAAAATTTCGATATGCGCCAATTGAAAAAGTTGTGCTAAATTCGCTATTAAACAAATAGTGAAAAAAACTCGAAAAATACGACTTTTTTCATCCTTTTTTTATTTATAGCTGCTTAAATATACATTTTAGAGAAAATGTAAGAGAAAAAAAAGTTAGATGATATAATTTTACATGAAATATTAAACTTTTGAAATGAAAAATTTTCATTTTTATGTTAGAAAAACGACAGCAATTGCGAAAAAACTGCCCAAAAATTAATATTTTATTAAATGATTCTTTTAACTATTTAAATTTATCATATGATTTTAATATTGAGCCACAGAAAACTTTTTGATATGATAAAACAGCCCAGCAAATTTCATTAGAATCGGTTTCTTCATTGCTTCCCAATAATTTAACAATTAAGCGTCCTGCCAAAAAATTCAAAAATTTCAAAACTTCATTGCAAATAAAATGATGCTTTCAGATGGGTGCTGATTTTTTTAAATATAGCAGACTATTAAAGCTTTCAAATGCACTTTGAAAAATTAAAATCGGTTGATTAGGAGAGTCTTGGGAATTTTTAAAAAAATATAGTTTAACTCATGCTTATAAACAAATTGAATATCTTTTTCAATTTTGAATTAAATGAAACCCAAAAACTTCTGTTTGAAAATTCTCTGAAAGGCGCTCATTTAAAAAAAAGAAAAGTCAAATTCCGCTTAATAGTTTTTGAGGTATGACTCACCAAAGTTAACTTGTGTTTATTATTAAACAATAAACAATAGAAAGTCAATTGAAGCGTCATTAGCTTTATTTGTCCAAGCACTTTTTAGGTAAAAGTTTTCAAAACATGCGCTCTTTAGAAACACATAAAAACATCGTTTAAAATTACTCTAATCACTAGAAAAGCCGTTGAAAACGCAGAGGGTCACGTGATGGAGCAAACTGATTGAAAAGTGAAATCAAGACTTAAAAACAGCATGCTCTAAAACTGCAATTATTTCGACTTCGAATGGTCCGATTTTGATCTTTTTTTTTTAAATCAATGTGTCGGAAGTCAAGGAATTCAAATATTTTATAGTAAATAATTAATTATGCGTATAATTTTTCATATTAACATAATTTTAAATCATGAGATAAAAAAATTTGTATTTTTTTCAACATTTATTCGTCTATTTTACATAAAAAAAGCTTAATCTTATCTCATTTTATCTACTAAATGAGAACTTATTTGATATTAATTTTTAATATTGTTTAAACAAATTAGAAAATTGAAAAAAAATGTTAAATAATTTTAAAAGTATCATCATTTCAATCGTTAATGTCTATTATAGTATATAAACATTGTCTATTATAGAACATAAAATATATAAGAAATTTATCATACCTTTACGCAGTTTGAAACTCCTGTTTAATTCAAATAAAATGTTTGAAATGTATAAAAAAGAAACATTTGTATAAAGCGAATTAAAATCATTGACCCTTGCCAAAGTCAAAGTTCAATTATGATCAAGCTTTAGCTGAGTCTTTTATTTTTATTTATTTTCCAAATACATTATAACCACAATATCTGAGTATCTAAAGTAAATACTCAAGCATACGATGGTCACTTTATTTATTTTTTACATTATAATTCTGCTATTTGAAGATATAATAATTTAAAATGGAAATAATATAAAATTTGAAGATGAATATTTCGAAAAAAAGAGCGATGATTCAATCTAGTTTGATTATAAGTTATCTTAAATTATAAAAAAGTGTTTCCTTTTATTTATTATAAATAATAATAAATTTATTTATTTTTCACGTCATATTTCTTCTTTTATATTATTCGTTTGAAACTCTTAATTTTCAAATAAATGTTTCACTTTTATACGAAAAACTTCCTTAATTAATAAATTAATAATATTTATCAAAGATTAATAATAAGTACAAAATTCTCATTTAGTTTATTATAGACATTAACGATTGAAATAATGATACTTTTAAAATTATTTAACATTTTTTTCAATTATTTACAATTTTTCAATTTTCTAATTTGTTTAAACAATATTAAAAATTAATATCAAATAAGTTCTCATTTAGTAGATAAAATGAGATAAGATTAAGCTTTTTTTATGTAAAATAGACGAATAAATGTTGAAAAAAATACAAATTTTTTTATCTCATGATTTAAAATTATGTTAATATGAAAAATTATACGCATAATTAATTATTTACTATAAAATATTTGAATTCCTTGACTTCCGACACATTGATTTAAAAAAAAAAGATCAAAATCGGACCATTCGAAGTCGAAATAATTGCAGTTTTAGAGCATGCTGTTTTTAAGTCTTGATTTCACTTTTCAATCAGTTTGCTCCATCACGTGACCCTCTGCGTTTTCAACGGCTTTTCTAGTGATTAGAGTAATTTTAAACGATGTTTTTATGTGTTTCTAAAGAGCGCATGTTTTGAAAACTTTTACCTAAAAAGTGCTTGGACAAATAAAGCTAATGACGCTTCAATTGACTTTCTATTGTTTATTGTTTAATAATAAACACAAGTTAACTTTGGTGAGTCATACCTCAAAAACTATTAAGCGGAATTTGACTTTTCTTTTTTTTAAATGAGCGCCTTTCAGAGAATTTTCAAACAGAAGTTTTTGGGTTTCATTTAATTCAAAATTGAAAAAGATATTCAATTTGTTTATAAGCATGAGTTAAACTATATTTTTTTAAAAATTCCCAAGACTCTCCTAATCAACCGATTTTAATTTTTCAAAGTGCATTTGAAAGCTTTAATAGTCTGCTATATTTAAAAAAATCAGCACCCATCTGAAAGCATCATTTTATTTGCAATGAAGTTTTGAAATTTTTGAATTTTTTGGCAGGACGCTTAATTGTTAAATTATTGGGAAGCAATGAAGAAACCGATTCTAATGAAATTTGCTGGGCTGTTTTATCATATCAAAAAGTTTTCTGTGGCTCAATATTAAAATCATATGATAAATTTAAATAGTTAAAAGAATCATTTAATAAAATATTAATTTTTGGGCAGTTTTTTCGCAATTGCTGTCGTTTTTCTAACATAAAAAATGAAATTTTTCATTTCAAAAGTTTAATATTTCATGTAAAATTATATCATCTAACTTTTTTTTTCTCTTACATTTTTCTCTAAAATGTATATTTAAGCAGCTATAAATAAAAAAAGGATGAAAAAAGTCGTATTTTTCGAGTTTTTTTCACTATTTGTTTAATAGCGAATTTAGCACAACTTTTTCAATTGGCGCATATCGAAATTTTCATATCTAACATAATTTTGGAGACATTTAAGCAAAAATTGGCGACTATATACCAAACATCCAAAGCTACCCATTTTAAAACAGATCCCGCCTGGACTATTGTAGTCTTTGAATTAGCGAAGTTAATTACATGTTGAATGAGGTGCATCATTTTGAAATATTATTAAATTCTAATAAATGAATATCAGTTAACATGAAAGCAATTTAACTATACAATCCCTGTCTCTTAACAATTAATTTATCTTTCTCAGTCAAACCCATTATTGAAAATTTAAATTCTTTCCAGAATTTCAATTCATTTTTAATGAACTTTTTTCAAAGATATTCACAAAAGAATGGCTTTTATATTAATTAATTTAATTTACTGCCTTTTTACTTTAAAAGCTGAAAAATAAAAAAAATTATGAAAAATGCTATGAATTAATTGTTATATGATAAATAAATAATAATAAAATTTGTAAAAATAATATAACGATAAAAAATGGTTATTTTCGGCAATCATACATTTATATATAATATGGGACATTTTACACCAACTGGAAGAGCAAAAAATGAAAATCGCTGAAACTCTGAGAATATATTCTGTTGGTTGCCCAAAATGTGTAAAAAAATTTTTAAGAATTTAGATTGGAAGGATCAAGAGCCATAGATCTTTGAAATTTGGAAATTTTTAAAAATTTTTGGAAAAGTACCAACTTTATGGTTCTTTTCTAAAAATCCTGATGTTCTAAAGAAAAATTCCTAAGAATACTTCTTGTTGCAAATGAAAAGGAGAGTTAGCATAAAGTTTTACAGACCTAAATTTTGAAGTTTTCTATTGGTTCTTACATGTATTACATGGTAATTGAAATTACTCATTGTTTGCCACTTCAGAAATTGCTTTTTGAGGGCTTATTTTCTTCTATTTTTTATCAACTTCAAAATAAATTTTTGATTGTTGAAGAAATAGCCACTAATTAGGAGTTATGACATGGCTCTGACTTACATGATCAAAAATTCATTTTAAAATTCATGTAAAATAGAAAAAAATAAGCCCGCGAAAAGAAATTTCTGAAGTAGCGAACAATGAGTAATTTCAATTACCATGTAATACATATAAAAACCAATAGAAAACTTCAAAATTCAGTCTGTAAAGAATCATGCGAACTTTGCTCTTTATTTACAACAAGAAGTATTCTCATGAATTTCTCTCTAAAACATCAGGATTTTCAGGAAAAAAATGATAAAGTTGGGACTTCTCCAAAAATTTTGATAATTTTCCAAATTTCAAGGATCTATAGCTTTTGATCCTTTAAATCTAAATTCTTAAAAATTTTTTTACATATTTTGGGTAACAAAAAGAATATATTCTTAGAGTTTCAGGGATTTTTAATTTTCTGCTCTTCCAGTTGATGTGAAATGTCGCATATATATAATAAATCATTAAAAAAAGTTTGTTGTATAAACCAGAAAAACCTTTTCAATGTGGCAGCCAGACGCGCTTGCGCGGGCCTAACTAGGTTACCGCAAGGGAGCCGAATCTGTAAAGAATCTGGCGGCGCATTCGGGCCCGATTCGGCTAGATGAAAATGCCATATTCTCAGCAGTATATACCGCTTATGTCGAGCAGCTGATTGGCAAAATGCGGCTACTGCTATTTTGATTTTGAGGTTAACTTGAATTCGTGTTCAGCTCTTAGAGCTGTGTTTTAAAATTTGTATAAAAGGTGAAAGTATTTTTTAAAAATGATTTAAAAAAAAAACAAAAAAAAAATAACCTTAGATCAAGTAAACAAAAAATGCTTTTAGATAAAAATGCCGAATAAGGAATCTACGAGCAAGATTGATTTTAATCAATTTTATTGTTAAACTTTGTTTAGTTACTTCTGAAGCTGACTTATCAAATGATTTAAATGACACTAATTGTACTGCAAATCAGAACAATTATTCTGAATTATCCTGCGATATTATCAGTTTCCAAGATTCTAGTGATTATAACAGCGGTAGTGACTTAGATAATATTAATGAAAAACAAATTTTTTGTAAAAAAAGTTGTGATAAAGAAAAGCATAAGTGTTTTATAATTTGTAAAAAATTGAGATTATGGACCATTAATTTCTTGATAATGCAAATCATAATAAATACTCTTTTGAGAATTTTTCACTGAGTTTGAAAGGCATCTATTCAAGCTAATTAATTTATTTATTTTTTAACTAATTATAATAATTATCATAATTAATGTATTAATTTTATTCGCACTTTATGTAAAATAATTACTTTTAAAAAAGTGCTTAACTACTACTTAAAAAAGTATACATATAGGTTATGTCATCTGATATATGATAATTTATAAATTTATAATACAAAAGTTGGCATGCGCGATAGGCCCGAGCTCGCCGCCCGATTCTTGAAACTGTGGTGCCGTCTTGGGTGCGGAAAGGCTAGCACTGTGGGGCCAATATGGCGAGTCTGGCACCCTCATCGGCCCGAATTCGCGCCACAACGAAAAGGTTTCTCGGGAAGAACTAAACTGAAAATTATTTAGAGTTATTTCTAATAATTGTATTCTTCAATTTATTTACAGTTATTTACGGATATTTGCAGTATCTACATTTAAAAAATGTATAAATGATAATAAACAATCATTATTTATCTCCAACCTAACGCTTTTTTATTGTTATTTATAGTTTTGAATATTTTCTTATAATCATTTGTTTATTCACAGTATTATTCTACACTGAAAAATAAGTGGTAGTCCACGAGTCCCTCGAAGTACTTCTGCTCCACGAAACCGTAAGAATGCTAATGCTTTCTCTCGTGGGGAACGTGACGCCCCACTGTCGAAGCTAACAGCTCTTTTTGTTGTGCATGTGTATTCCCACTCACGTGGGATTTCGTTTGGCGTCATGCGAAGTACTCCTCTCATCCCACAGTGGCACCACTGTTTTCTCGCAGTGGCACTCTGTGCGCACGAAACGAAAAGAGTATAGTTTCGTTACCGATGGTAGTGCTTCTTTCCCACTTATTTTTCAGTGTACTTTTAAAAAATAATTTTCATACGAGGTGATAAAATATTTTACTATAAAATAATATATATATATATATATATATATATATATATATATATATACATGTTGCATATCACAAAAAAATTTTAACATCAAAACTAATTCTCTAATGTAAAGAATAAAAAATTAAATTAATAGAATTTTGAAATTTTGATATGGGAATAACTTTTATAATTAACTTTTTAATAACTTTGAATATTGGTAAATTTTTTAAATAACTTGTGGAATTGTATGCTAATTAAATTTAGTTTTAACATGAAGATAATTATTCAAGTTAGAAACGTATTTAATAAAATAATATAACTATTTATAAGTTATCACTTAATGATAATTTTTTAAACTTTTTATTCATAGTTAGAAATAATATTGAATACATGATTATCATTTTAATAGTTTTCATAAAATATTATGTAAATTTCATAAGTATAAATTATTTAAGGAGATGTCAAATGGACAGTACACTTGCGCCCATAAATATTGACTATGTTTCTATTGTATTTCAAAATTTTAAATAAAGAGATGCATTAACATATAGCATGTATCACGAAGATTATTTAGTTAAATTTTTAAATAAATCTATTCATTAGTTATGGAGGAGTTTGGGTTCCAATATTATTTACTAATATTTCTCTATTTTGAATCAGAAATTTAAATATCTTGAAAACTAATGATTATAAAAATTTGAAAATTTAAATAAATAATCATCATGGTACATACTACAAGTTAAGACATTTATTTTATGGAAATTTAACAATAGAATGGAAAGACAGTTAATTATGACAGTTAATTTTTATATCTTCTTATAGTAAAATATAATCAAACTTTGACAACAAATTCAACATAATGAAATAATTGTACTCTCAATGATCATATTTAATACAAATTTTAGAGTGATATTACAGAATATTATTTTTTTCCGCATTTATAATAAGTGTTTCGCAAATAATAAGTAAATTTTTTTTTAAATGTTCACTTTTTTAGGGAGAATTTCCCTTATATCTAGACAGTTTATAAATATTAATTCATAATTATAGACATAATCAGAAAAATTTATTAGTATTTCATATATTTTCCTATTTTTATAATTGACTATTAAAAAAAATTTAATATCAAATTAATAATTTTTTCAAATGGTATTTCATAAAATTAATGTTCGAACGATATTGAAAAAAATATTTTCATATCATGTAATGATAATTTTTCAAATGAGGTAATTTGATGTATTTTAAAAATTAATATATTTCTCTTATTAAAAATATTATTGCTTTAATGAAATGAATTTGAATATATTTAATTGTTAACAATTTTTATATAAATGACAATTCATTTAAATACAAATACGAGTACAAATGAAAATGTAATTAAGGTAAATATAATTTTAATATATTAATATGCAATTTTAATATATTTAATTGTTAACAATTTTTATATAAATGACAATTCATTTAAATACTAACACGTGTACAAATGAAAATGTAATTAAGGTTAAATGTATGTTATTTATAAAAAATTGTTAACAAGTAACTTTTTAAATAATATATTTTCATGAAAACTAATTTAAATACTTTATTCTCTGAATGATAACTAAATAAAATTTTCATTCAATAAATTTAGTTATACAATTATAAATGCATAATATTTATATAACTGTTCAACAAATAAAATTATTATTTTTTTAATATATATATATTAAAAAAATAATTATTACAATAGATTGTAGTTAAATAAAAATGTTTATTCTAATAATTATAGCGTTGAAATTTATTTTGATGAAAATGTTATTTGATTGACATTTACAGTATTATTTTAACTATATTTGAAAAGTTACTTGTCATCAATGAAAAAATATTTAATTTTTTAATTAATAATCTATTAATATCAAGAATTTTCAAGAAATTATAATATTTATGATATGCAAACCTTACTTGTGATGCATACGCTTTTTAATATTTGTATCTCATTAATATTTTATATTAGATGTCAAAAGGATTGTCAAGTAATTGCAAATAGTTATTTTATTGTTCTGAAATATTTAAATTTAAAATTAACCAAAATGTGTATTTTAATCTTATGGTTTTTTAAATTTAAATTTCGTATTTCACACATATGCTAGCTCGCCTCAGCGGCCCTTTGGGCCGCTGTAGCTCGAACTTCGGTCCTTTCAGAGCTTCGCTTCGCTCAGCTCAGAAATGACCTCGGGCCTTGCATCGCTTCTTGCATATAAGGCACGACCGAAAACGCTCGCGCTTCGCACTCGCTATTTGATATTCAAAGAATATAAAAACAAAACATTTACAAACATTAACGCAAAAGCATTAAAAGTTAATCTTATTTCTTTTTTCATTGTATTTTTTACCGCAACTTTCAACAGAAGGTTTGAATTTATTGTATTTATTTAAAAAAACAAATTTATAATTATTTAAATTTTTCTTGTAAATTAAGTTGATTGATTTCGAAGAAATTTATGTTATGTGAAGAAGACATATTTTTATGCATACTTTTTAAACTTTTGAATACTATAATTTATCAAAAGTTACAAGTAAAAAAATTATTTCATAGTTCAGTAGCTTAAAGGTAAAGTTTTGTATAAAGTTTTCATTTGATCTGAATCATTCCGACGGATGATGATTCAAAACAATAATACAAATAAATATTGGCAGTTTAAAAAAAAAATCGTTCGAGCAGTTGTAAAACAGTCATCCCTTTAGAGGTTGAAAAAATGATTTTTTGGTGATAACTTGAAAAAAACGAATTTTGAAAAAAAGTATATTAAATAAAATTTATAGAAAAAAATGATACATCTTTTTAGGATTATACATATTTTTTTAAAATAATATTTATCAAATTATCATTAAAAAGCGTTCAATTTTAACATTTTTCATGAACAATTTGAAAAATATTAACTTTAGAGAAAAATGTATAATATAAAAATCATTTATTTTTTTATATTCTATAACTTTTATCGAATATACTTTTTACAAAAAAATCGTATTTTTCAAGTTATCACCAAAAATCCATTTTTTGACCATTTAAAAGGCGCCTATTTATAAACGCTTCCAACGATTTTTTTTGAAAATAGGAACGTTTACTAATGTTATTATTTAAAATAATTTCCCGTTCGAATTATTCAAATCGGATGAAAATTCGTCGAGAAAATTCATAAACTTTATTTCTCACACACATACATCCATACATACATTTTAAGGAAGCCTCGTAATAGTCTTATTTTGCTATGAAAATAAGTTTTTCATCATAAAATAACATATTTTAAAGGGTTACATTTCTTGCGATGTCGAAAATATAAGGCACTTCCGTATAGCGGTCGTGCCTAAAAATACATTTGTGAAGATATTTTTATTAGAAATGAACACAAAATTTTTTTAAACATGTTTCACGTAAAAATTGATTTCATAAATTAAATTCATGGTCATATATTAAGGTCTGGAAATTATAGTTGTTACTCAGTTCCCAGTTCTCAGTTTATTTATATCAAATATCGTACTATCTTTGTTTTTCTTATGAAAGTAGAGTGAGAAATAGTCACTTGAGGGAATAAATTATACGTTTTTTTACTTTAAGCACATGTGTACATATATTTTTATATTATATTTCATCAAATTATTTTCAATTTTATTTAATACTTAAAATTAACTTGAATTAATTAAGTCTTATTTGCTTAAAATTAGTCATTTATACATAATAATTTAATAAAAGAAAATTCAACCGAGCGACGTTAAGAGCAAAAAACTTCAATATAATTAATACCTATTAACGTAAAACTCATTAAATTGTGTAACAATTTTCAACAGTTGGTCAATATAATGTAAATCATATAATATATATATATATATATATATATCAATTCTAAATTACTAATAATTAATTTAAAACTCAAAAGTAACTATTTTAAAACGGAATATGGAAGATAAACATGTATCGTTTTATTCCTTAAATATCACGAATCAAAATATTAATTATTAGTAATTTGGAAGTGTTATATATTATGTAAATAATTCTATATTTAATAATTTTTAATTTCAGTAACAGGAAAAGCCGCCCGAAAAGAGATAAATAATTACATTTCCTGCGAAATATTGTCCTTAAATCGAGTAGGTGAAATATCAGTCTCAGTACCAATAAAAAGACAGTAAGCATCGCAAATTTATGCTCTTACTTCATAATATAATAGTACCATCATTGGTCCCTAAAATTCAAGCTATAGTACTAATTGAAATTATATCGCCACTCTTTTTTCGAGTACCTTAGTACATAAATTAGATCTACTTGATTTAGAACCTATTTTAACAATACTTTCCTTTCTCCGTGCAGTTGTTAGCCCTAGTAAACGTCAAATACTGTTTTCTATTATTTCGTGATTCGTTACTGAAACATGTGATTAAAAAGAATGAATTCCTATTATATTTTTTTATTGATTCTAATGCAATTTAGTAGAACAAATTCTTAATTCATCATGATATAATTTGTATTTAAACAATTTTTATGCGTATTGTAACTTTAATTATTCTTTTTTGTAAAAATATAAAAATTTAATTTAGTACAAAACTACAATATCAAAATTCATAAGTTGCGGCAATTCTCTTTTATTTTAAAATTAGCTAATTTATACATAATAATATCATATATGAAAATTCAACCGAGCGACGTTAGGAGCGAGGTATTTTTTGCTAGTAAAGTATTAAAATTAAATAATTTAAATTACATTAAAATCAAAAGTCACAGTAATTTAGTTTCTGGATATATATATATATATATATATATATATATATATATATATATATATATATATATATATATATATAGATAGGAAAATATATATTAAATTGCTACAAAATATATAACCTCGCTTCTACGAAACGCATATTGCAGGTCAGAGAGAGAAAGACTCAGAAGAAATTCGACGCACTGCTGTTCGAGCCCCACCCTTTCATAACCTAAAATATATATTGAGCACGTGTTGCATCCGTTATTCGACTTTTATAATATTAAATAGATTCAAATTATTATTATTGCTTAATAGTTTAAACTAATAATTGTCTTTTCTGTAATTTAGCATATTTTAATTGAGTTCAATAATTTCTTTTTATTTTAACTTAACCTAGATTTATTTAAAGAATTTGTCTTATAGAGGAATTTGTCTATGGCTTAACTTAAACTATTTCAATTAAATTACTTAAAGTTTATTTAGTGAATTTTACTTTCTATAACTAGACGTTTATTAATTTATTCATTGAAGTGATCCTACAATTGGTTAGAATACTAAAGGTAGAGTATTTAATTCCCTTGTTATACCATTATTATTATTTTTGTAGGCTGGTAAATCTCAGAATTTGGGAATTATAAGCCAACCATTATTTAGTATTTAATTAAATATATTTATAATTACCCAAATAAAAACCACCCTTACAAGCTATAGAATATGAAATTATAACATACATTAGCCTGCATAAGTTTCCGGAAAAATTTTTGGTAAAAATTAACGGGATGTCGGAGCTGCAGCAATCGAGTTTTGCTTTTTTATTTTATCAATATCTTTTTAAATTAATAAATTAAACAAATATAATGACTTGTCCGCACTAAAGCTATTTTAATACAATAATTTTTGTTAAAATAAAAAATCATTTGGACTTGTTATTTTTTTATGAGTTTGGATTGGAAATTAAATATCAAACTCGGCAAACCTAACCTTGAAATACGATACATTGAAATTTTTATTATAACTTTGAATGTATAATATTTTGGTGGATTTCTTGAGTTGTCGGCACTAGAGTTTAATCTTACAAATTTTTTCTTTGTAGCAAAAAAACTCGATTAAACGCATCGTTTTTTCATAAGTTAGGATTGGAAATATGATTAGAAGGCGGGCAGCTTCGTCATGCTCTTAATGCTTTAAACAAAAATATCTCTCGTTCCATTGGTCATTGAACAAAAAATAAAAATGAAAATTGAAGTACAGACAATAATATATTACTCACCAAAGAAGTTAAAGAACTGGCGAGTCCATAGCACATGTGAATTGCCACCCGAGCCGGATGTGAGAGTGGCAAACATTTGCTATGGGGTTGCCATTTTACCTTCCGTGGTGAGTATGCTATTTTTCGCCGTACCCAGGCCGAAAACACCACTTTCGTTTTTCGCAGCCGAGGCGAAAGTGGTACTTTTAGCCAGGGTATGGCAGAAAATATAAACTTTCATGAATCAGCAAAATTCTTTTGACTGAAACTGCAGAATATGATTTATTGACGAAAAAAAATGAACCCGTGTTTTTTCTTTTTGCTAATACATTTCTTCGAAAATGTAGTGAAAAGAAGTCTTTCTAAGAACTTGAATACCTAGACAATTAAAACTCTTACAGAAAATTGTACAAGAAATTAAAGAAAGTACAGGTTAAAAACTTTAATCGAAGCCTTAATGCATTAAAACATCTCATATGGTTCAAAAGTTACAGAAGATTAAAATATGATAATGAAATAGGGTAAAATATTTTTGGTCGTATGTTACATGCTAAAAATATTAATAAATATGTAGTAATTTTCAATTAGGCACAACTTTTGAACTACAAAAGCTTTTTTGATGCAATAAGGCTTAAATTAATTCTTTTAATTAGTACTTTCTTCTATTTTTATACATTTTTCTGTAAAAGTTCTAGTTGTTTAACTGTTTAAGTACTTATAATCGCTTTTTTCTCTATATTTTTAAAGAAATATCTATATCTCTGGCTATAGGGCCTATTAGCATAAAAGAAAAAAAATGATTTCATTTTTTTCTATCAAAGAATTATATCCTGCAGTTTCAGCCAAACCCGTTTTCTGGAGTTCAAATACTCTTCTTGTTAGATTTTTCTTTGCAAGGATGCTATTTAAAAGAGCAAGACGCGATTGAATATTATAATAATAACGTTAATTTAACTCATAACTTATTTACATAATTTTTAATAGAATGTAATATTTAATCGTGTCTAATTCTTTTAAAAAGCATTCAAGCAAAAAAAATCTGATTAAAAACTTTTAGCTCTTCAAGAGATCTTCCGATTCTCGTTGGATTTTTTCACATCGCTAAATTAAAAAAAAAAACTAAAAGTGATTAAACAACACAAAAAAAATTTGAAATTTAAAAAAATATTTATAACGGTAAAAAAATAAAAAAACGCTGGTAAGTGCTTTGGTGCAATGCTTTCTCATAGAACTCCTTAACTTTGAGTAATTTGATTTCAATTTTAAAGTTATTTTAATGTAAAAAAAATACTGATCAACAATATTTTTCAGTCTTTTATATAACTCATACTTTAATTTAAAATATTTTATGTTCATTTAATTTTTAAAATGGCTCTTCAATTACAACTCTACGAAGAAAACTAAGTTTCAGTATCTTTTCGCCTAGTTATAGAAATAAATTGTATGCAAAATTTAGAAAAAATCTATTGATTATTTTTCTTGATCGAATTGGCTAATAAAATAGAATTTATGGAAGTGAAACTTCTTTACGAACGGTATACATCTCTCATAAGAGACGTATAAAAAAATTACGCGGGAGTTAATTGTTTTCGTGACGGTACATGCAACGGAACTAATGAAATAGGAGTGTATATATATTCCGCTGTACAGTTTTAAAGTTTTTCTGTTTCTTCCAGCGAAATGTTTATGGAATCTTCCTGAAATCTTTCATAGAATATTCCACTGGAAGATAACTTAAATCTTTCTGTGAGATGTTTCGTGGAATAATTCTGAAAGATTTATGTAATATTCTGCTGTACAATTTTGAAGTTTTTCAGAATCTTCCATCAAAATATTTATGGTATCTTCCTGAAATCTTTCATGCAATATTTCACTGGAAAATTACTTAAATCTTTCTGTAAAATATTTCGTGGAATATTTCTGAAAGACTTATGTAATATCCCGCTGTACGATTTTGAAGTTTTTCTGTTTCTTCCAGCGAAATGTTTATAAAATCTTCCTGAAATATTTTATGAAACATTCCACTAGAAGATTACCTAAATCTTTCTGTGAAATATTCTAGAAATCTTCCGTGAATATTTCAAAAAAGTTTTTGAACATTCCTTTGAAATATTCTTGAAATATTCCTGAAAGCTTTTAATGGAAGATTTCTAGAATCTGCACGGGATGTTCCATTGAAATATTCCAGTAGAATATTTCGAAATATTCCATAGAAATCTTCCTTGCTGTGTGGGCTGTGTTGAATTTTTAATTTTCAACAATTTTTCTCTTAATGCAATTAAAAAAATAAATAACACACAACTCTAGTAAAAACATACAATGTATATCACAGCTAAATCACAACTGATAAAAAAAAACAATAATTTAACATCAATAATGTTGTAATATAAAAATGTATCTCAATCATGAGCAATGAAGATTGTCAAGTTACCATTTCGATCTCGAAGTAGCGCTTACACAGTCATTATAATATTTGAATAAATAACAGAAAAATCATTTAAACAATGACAGCAAATCTGGTCTATACTTAATATAAATTTTATAATATTTAACATTTCAATCCTCTATCAGTGATCATAAATGTAGGGTCATATGCTGTAACCTAGATCATTAATGTTCAGTTTATGTTTTCTTAAGGCTCTAATATTAAAACTACACTAAGAAAACCAATTTTCAATGGCTTCCGTACTAGTCAATTGAAAAAATAAATGATATGCAAAATTGGATGTAAATCCATCAAGTACTTTTCGAGATCTAAATAACAAAATAAATACAAACAATTTTTTCAAAAATTTAAAATACTCTAAAATTAAAACTGTGCTAAGAAAATCAATTTTCAAAAGTTTTTTTTTAATTTGGCGATCGAAAATAATTTCTATGAAAATTTTTAAGATAATTCATAGAGTAGTTTACGTAAAATATAAAAAAAATGGAAGGAATAAAATTTAAAAAAATTTTTTAAATGGCTATTTCGTTAACACTACGCTAAGTAAACCAATTTTCAATAGCTTCCGCACTAGTTAATCAAAAAAATAAGCTACATGGAAAATTTAAAGCAAATCCATCGATTACTTTTCGAGATCTAATTGGCTAAATAAATACAAACATTTTTTTTCAAAAATTTCAAAATACTCTAAAATTAAAATTACGTTGAAGGAATCAATTTCCAGAAGTTTATTTTATTTTGGGAATCAAAAATTATTTCAATGCAAAATTTGAGGCAGATCCATCGAGCAGTTTTCAAGATCCAATCGAAACATTTTTTTCAAAAATTCAAAATGTTCTAAAATTAAAACAGCGCTAAGAAAATCAGTTTTTAAAAGTTCTGTTTATTTCAGCAATCGAAAATAATTTCCATGAAAATTTTTAAGCGAATTCATTAGGTATTTTACAAAAAATACCAAAAAAATTAAAAATCGAAATGTTTTTTTTTTTTATAAATGACTCTGAAATTAAAACTACGCAAAAAAATTAATTCTCAATAGCTTCCCCCCAAGTTAGACAAAAATAAATTCTATGCAAAATTTGGAGCAAATCCATCGAGTAGTTTTCGAGATCCAGTTGGCTTACTGAATACACACACACACACGCGCGCACACACATACATACAGACATTT
The DNA here is from genome assembly GCA_017163975.1 of Anastatus disparis. Taxonomy (NCBI): domain Eukaryota; kingdom Metazoa; phylum Arthropoda; class Insecta; order Hymenoptera; family Eupelmidae; genus Anastatus; species Anastatus disparis. The sequence continues at coordinate 1,414,130 of JAFFSR010000272.1, read as the reverse complement.
TCTGGAAATCACTCTTTTTGACTTACTAAGTCCAAATATACACAAATAAGTGAAATAATAGGAAAATAATTTTTTTACTGATACAATGCTTTCTTTATGAGGAAGCAAAAACGACTTGAAATAATTTTGTGTCTAATAAAAAGTTTGTATTTTGTCAGTACTTCAATTGCCATTTTTGCTTTTTGTTTTAGGACCAATAAAACGGGAGTTATTTTTGATTAAAGCATTAACTTTTTCCAAAATTTTTTCCGGAAACTTTTGCAGGCTGCTGTACATATGCATGGTAACACGATACTTCAAATTTTGCGCTGCGATTATTTTTATTCGGCATGATATTTAAATTGTTTACTTGCTTGAATATTATAAACAAAAGTTACAACGCAATTTAAAAAACTCATCAAAATTTAAAATATTGTAGGATGCCTAGTTAAATGTAGCACGAAAGAAGCGCTTTGCTGGGTCGCGTTCGCTGCGAGATGACCGCGCGCTTAGATGCATGCAAGTAAAAGCTTTATTTTTTTGATAAGAAATGAACTTAAAAATATCTAGCTTAGCTCAAATGTTTGTCTTGATTTTTATTATAATGCCTAGGGGTTTTGATAAAACAATTTTTATTGTAAGCAAATTTAAAATGCTCCTAAACAAATACTTTATCAATTTTTTGGCTAAAATTTGAATTTTAAATCAACATAAACTTGTCATAAATTAAAATAATTATTTGTAATTAATTTTTTTCAAGCTTATAATTGAAGCTTCGAAATGAGAGGTTGTGGAGTTATTATTTTTTATTAGAAGCCTAGTTATGATCCGCTAAGCGTTGGTGGCGCTCTGATTTTCAACTATTTTAAACAAAAGTAGCAATTATTTCGCTTCTAATTTATGGCTTACCATTTAAAAGGAATTGATTCCTTTGTTTTTTCATAAGGAATAAAAATTTCTGTATATCTCTTAGTTTTTCAGTTATAACAGTTTAAACAAATAAATTGTTCATAATAAATTTTTGACTACTCGAATCAAGATCCTCCATGGATATTCGTAATCAGCAGCCAAAAATATATGAAAAAAGCTTTGGTAGACTCATCAGTATTGAAAAGGTAACGGTGGCCCACTGAGCACCTAAACTACTAGAAGATTAAGTCATTAATAAAAATAGTAAATACATAAAAAATAGAAAATTTTCTAAATTAGCAGAAAAAAATCACAAGAAAAAATAATATCCCAATATCGAAAATCGGAAAATAAACTTTAAACATTGGAAAGAAGAGCTGACGATCCAAGCTTTAGACTTCAAAAAATTCATAGTTTTAGTTTTAAATGTTAGAAATATATTAAATGAGTTTTATCATAATATTTTTTAAGGTTAAACCAGAAAAAATTTTTTTTATGAAATTATTTGTCAGAATCGCAATTTTTTAATATTTTATCAATTATGATACCATTCGAAATACTATCTGAGTATAAGTATTGTAATTTTTTTTTATTCACGAAAAAAAAAATTGTGATTCATAACCTCAAATGGATGAGAAATCCATTTCTTGCCTATACATATGGGCTACAGTAGCTATAAAAATTTATAAAATCTCAATGATTATTATTAAAATTAATTTATTTGTTATTTATAAATTATATATTTTTTTGATGTTTTCACTTTTTTTTACAAGTAATAGACTTTATTTTCTCTTTTTTCAATCTTGGATAGAGCTGTTATAGCGAGAATTCTACATTCATAGTCTATGGCGTAAAGATTTGTGTATAATTTATAACACGTTATTAAGTCTTCACGAACGATAATTTTTTTTTGAAAAGAATTTTCCGCAGCTGAAGTGATATTAGTGTGTGACAGAGAAAATAATATTAAAGAATGACATATGCATATGCTCATGCTGATTCTACTTCGTACTACATTTTTCGTTTTATAACAATATCTGAGACTTTTCAAAGAAGATTAGCATCAATTACACAGGACCACAAAAAAATGAGTAGAGGGTTCCTTTAACCAGACCCAGTTGATTACATGTTTTTGGGTCGCTGAAAACGAACCCGAAACCTCTTTTGCCCCATCACGTCAGCGTTTTTTTTCTAACTTCAAAAAACAGCTTAAAACTATGAAAACCAACAATATCGATCCTTAAACTATATAACCCCTGTAACTTCATAACTCAATGACGGATGTTTCGGGAAACCACTTTGTTAACCCAATAAAATTGTCATTATTTTTAAATCTCCACATATTTTTCACTTGTGTTTAGCATAATATCATTTTTCGAGTAAGAAGCTAAGATTGTGGTTCTCCTCATTTAAGACAACCGAATGACCAACAGGTAGCGGAGCAAATAGCGGTCCAATGATTCATCATTTCATTAGTTTCTTAACCAAAAAAGTCCTGGTATTTGCTTTTAAGTACATCTGTAAATTTTTTTCTAGTTTTACTTATAACATATGCTCCACAAACAACACAGAAAGAGTCTACGGAATTAATGAATGTTGTATTTTTTGTAACATTATACTCTTCAAAGGTCAAGTTGCCCACCGATGTAGAGCTACGGTCGTTTGATGACGGCGCCTGTAGGCCCGCTTTCTCACCCTGACCAGCCGCTGGTACTGAGGTTCTGAATCCCTTCGTACTTTTTGATGCAGATAGCGGAACTACTCCGTTTCCCACTGTCACCGCGTAGAGGTGCCCAGGATGTGGACACGCGACAAAGCTGTCAGACTCAGAACTCAAGTCTTACGTGCAAGTACATTTAATATTGTATTTTAGGATTACAGGGTCATGAGTTTATGGGGTTATAAGTTTAAAGGTGGAGAAGTTATAAAAATGTGGTGTCGTGGAGTTTTAACAGCTCACCTCAAAATATTTTTTTGTCGCATTTAAGAATTGTGTGTTACGAAGTTTTGAATTACTGGGCTTATAAACTGCTGGGGTTATAGAGTTATGAGACTTCAGGGTTATGAGGTTTATGGGTTTATGATTATGAGTGATGTATAAAATTATAAGATTAAAACTCTCCGAGATTTAGGTTTCAGTGTTGTGCGTTTACTGTTTTTTTTAATGCATTTGGGGTTTGCAATTTATTGGGATTTGATAACTATGAGTTTTGGAGTTATATATTATCAAGTTATTAGTTTTAGAGTTATAGGTTATCGATCTGAAGGTTATTGTGTTATGAAGTTACAGGGGTTATATGGTTTAAGGGTCGATATTGTTTGATTTCATAGTTTTAAGCTGTTTTTTGAGATTTTAAAGAAAGCCGATTTGATGGTGAAAAACCGGTTTTGGATTCGGTTTCAGCGACCCAAAAAACATTAAAAAGTTAATTAACAAAGAAACGATCCTTTTTATTTTGCAATTTGGAACAACTTAATTTAAAAGAAAAAACGATTAGCCATACTGAAATAAAGCCGTAACACTAGTGGTTCCTTACCTCTTAGAACCATTATTGTTTGCGAGATCGGAACTGCCGCGGTGTGAAAATAAAATCATAAATGTAAAATTGTCCCTAGTAAAGAAGCTGCTCACTGTAAATACAGCAATAGTTCCAGCGCTGAACGTTGGCTGCTGGGGGTAAATGGAATACGATCTGTCAAAATACATGGATGCACGCGGTTCCAGACTCGAATTACACAGCGTCGACAACGTTTCACTAAAGCCTGAGCTTTTTGAATACGTTTTTTTTTCAATTGTAAGATTTTAATCTCAACCTTAATACACAATTAGTAAAAATCTTATAGAATAAGTAGTTCAAAAACTGTACATCTATAAAGCAGATGCTAATTACGATAAATTTTATATATATATGGGACATTTCACACCAACTGGAAGAGCAAAAAAATTAAAATCGCTGAAACTCTAAGAATATATTCTGTTTGTTACCCAAAATATGTGAAAAAATTTTCAAGGATCTAAATTGAAAGTATCAAAAGCTATAGATCCTTAAAATTTGGAAATTTTTCCAAATTTTTGGAAAAGTTCCAAATTTATTTTTTTTTTCTAAAAATCCTGATGTTTTAAAGAGGAATTCATAAGAATACTTCTTGTTGTAAATGGAGAGGAGAGTCAGCATGATTTTTTACAAACCCGAATTTCAAAGTTTTCTGTTGGTTTTTGTATGTATTACATAGTAATTGAAATTACTCATTGTTCGCCACTTTAGCGATTCGATCCGTATGTAAAAGTGAGCGAACTTGGTCAGCAAATAAAGTATATACAAATGAGAGAGAAAAAACAAATTTTTCTCTCTTATATATAAGCGCGCTCGTTACTTATTAGTTTTTTTCACGTTTCCATATAAAAAAGGGAAAGATAGAAGTAAGCGTGACTATTAGTTACAGACTAAAAAATGATGCCCTAAATAATTTTATTTTAAAAGCACTGAATTTCCAGTAAAATGTTGATTTTTATAAAATTTCCTAACTTTTTCCTGACTTTTTCAGGCAAAAAAAAATTCCCTGACAATTTCAGATTTTCCCGGTTTTCCAGTTGCGTAACAACCCTGTTTTTCAAATCATTTTATTTTTTATACATAAAAGATTGATATTTCAACTTTTTTAAATCGAAACTCACCTTTTTTTATGGTTTTTAATGTAAACTTTGAAACTTTGTTAGAATTTTTCAGTTCCATTCATTTTTTGCAAAGATATAAAATTTTGAATTTTCTCCGATTTTTTCTTAGGTAAAATTTTTGTGAACAGCAGTGTATATCATCGTCTCATATGATATTAAACAGATTTTATTTCACGCCCTGATGGTTATAAATTTAATTATCAACAGCTTAAAACAAAAACACATTTCGCAAGAGCTTCATGAAATTATAAATATTATCGATGGAATTGCAAATCATTTCAGGAATAGATATAACAATTGAAAAGTATATGGAAAAGGGTTTTTTTCTGCAACAGATCACGGTAAAAATGCTTGTGACAGTATTGAAGGTTTAGTTAACACATTAGGCTATTACACATAGTCTGTCCAAGAAGAATGTCGTTTTTATTAGAAATATTGAAGATTTCGTTACTCACGTGTCAACCTATACTCCGTTCATTAACTTTCTTGCTATCCGCAAGAATGAGTTAGAAGTTTTTCGACAAACAAAAAAATTAAATGATTAAAAAATACAAAAGGAATTAAAGATATCTGAAAAATTCACTCTTGGAAGATAGTCTAAGAGCAATCGGGGTTTTCATCGCCGATGAAGGTGTAGTTACTCACCCAAGTTTTCTAGATGTATTTTGGCACGCTGATTATGAATTTCGAAGGTAATTTTAAAAAAAATTATAGATAGATAGATAAATAGATATGTATTCATTTGTAAAAGTTTACAAAAAGTGTGTAACAAAAAATATAATATATAATACATAATAAAATACAGAAATGAGATAATACTGTAACGCTACATGTAAAAATTGTACTCATGATATCACAGTCGATTTCCTAAAACTAATAATACTACATTAGTAAGCCACTTTTCAGAGTGATATCACAGATTATTACAATAATAAAATACACACACAATCATCAATAAAATAACAATAAACAAATCCGTCGAATTAATAATAGTCAAACTAGTAAAAACAATCTAAAAAAAATCTAAAAATATAATAAAATCAAATGAGTCAAAAAGTCAAAAAGTAATAAATTCACTCTCAACCACGCGCTCTTCAACCATACTATAAATACAAGCACACCTTAAATCTATATACGGGACTACACATGATAATAAGTTAACATAAAGGGACTATAAATATAACATAAAGAGAGTATCTATTATTCAAAGTTAAGCAAGTACCCCCTCACTGCCGTCTTAAATCTACTGAGAGATGGAAGATACTTAATTTCAGCAGGTAAGGAATCCCAAAAATGCACACTTTGAACTTGGAAGGAATTCCTTCCAATCTCAGTGCGCATAAAGGGCACCGCAAGATCCTTAGCCTCTTCCCTAGTAGCCGCCCTAGGTACACATCTAGTGAATAGACTCACTAGATGCTCCGGAGTATTCATGCGCACGATTTTGTACATACGCACAGCCAAAAAATACTATCTCCTCGAATCAGTGCGCAGCCAACCTAACGCGGTTCTATAAGGAGAGACATGATCACTCATTCTTAAACCCATTACATATCTCACACATGAATTTTGTAATCTCTGTATTCGTCTTCTCAACTCCTGAGAAGCATCGAGCAGAACCACTGAACAATAGTCAAGATGTGGAAACAGCAGGGCGGTTGCTAGCTGTTGACGCAGAGTCTCCGTGGTGTACCGACGGAAAAACGTACAAAACTCTATTAAACTTTTTCGTAATCATATCAATGTGCAGTACCCATGAAAGTTTAGGGTCAAGTACAACACCAAGACTCGTCACGGAGTCGGAGAAAGGTATACTAATGCCTCCCTCAAAATCAATCGTCCGTGACTTATCAGCATAAAAAGAATTTACAAAAAGACTATTACCAAAGACGATTGCCTTGGTTTTATAAAAATTCAAAGTGAGTGAGACACCAGCAGCCCATTCCGACACCGCTTTGGCCGTCCTCTGTAGGATGAGAATACCCTCTCCACATTCTCGCGAGGCACCTACGTGTAAATTTGCAGGCTGTCTGCATAAAGTAGGTGCTCGACGCAACCAGAGTCCAGAGCGTCACTTATGTCATTAATGTAAAGACAAAACAACAGAGGCCCCAGTACCGAACCTTGTGGAACTCCTAGGTTGGTTGTCAGCCAACTCTATTCCTCGTTTAAGTGCGCGGGAACCATTTGTTTCCTTCCTGATAAATAGGAGTTAATCCATAACAGAACAGCCCTAGAAAGCCCCATCGATCTAAGCCTAGTAAGTAACTTGAAAGGAGAGATCGTGTCGAATGCCTTACTAAAGTCAAAAAGTAAAAATAGCGTGACGAGTTTTTTGTCTTGACCCGATCTTATGTCATCAATTAATTTAAGAATAGCTGTTTGCGTTGAATTGTGCTTTTTGAAGGCAGTCTGCATTGGGTCAAGTATTTTATTAGCAGTAATGTACTCCTGCAATTGGTCATGGGCGATCTTCTCAAGTACCTTTGAAAGAAAACATAAAATAGCAATAGGCCTGCAGTCTTTAGGCGATTTGGGTGCAGAGCACTTTGCGCAATGCCGTCTTCTCCACGAGCCTGCGATGAGAAGTGAGAAATTGCAAGAATAACGTCGTTAATATTAATTGATTATGTGCTACCCATATCGCGACTCTTAAGATGTGCTACCCATATCGCGACTCTTAAGATGTGCTACCCATATCGCGACTCTTAAGATGTGCTACCCATATCGCGACTCTTAAGAAATCTGGCCTCATTGAGTATCGGTTGATTGTTGGTCACAAAAGTGGCTGACCGTCCATCGGTAGTCAAAGTTTCCGGTATGGCGGTGTCTGACAGTCTAGCCTGATGTAATGTGTTAAACGGTTCCGGGCTGGGCTCCCTCGACATCTCCATAGAGAAAGGTTAATTATATAGAGGATAACAATATCCTTTATATATTAATCTTTTCTTAAAAAAAAAAAAAAAAAAAAAAAAAAAAAAAAAAAAAAAAAAAATATTAATTGATTTAAAAGCGAAACCATTTTAGCTGCATTCAGAAAGAAACTTCTTGCGTTCCTCACCATCATCATGTAGCGAAACCAAAACCCCAGTTAAGTGCGCATTAAGCTCATCTGGAGCAAATCCATTCAGATCTCCTTGGGGTCCGGATAAGAGTCCCAGCTCTCTCAACTGCTTCCAGACATTACCACTTGCAAGAGCCTCGAACAGTCTGTTATAGTATTCACTTCTTGCACGCGCAATCTGTTCGTCCAATGCCTTACGTAAAATTGAAAATTCTGAAAAATACTTACTGTCATTTGTCCGTTTGTATCGCCTATATGTGGCATCGCTCCTGCGCTGCATCTGTCACAACTCTCCATCCATCCATGGTGGCTTCTTTTTTATACATTTAAATATTTTCACTGGTGCTAAATTTTCAATAGCAGCAGTGAGATTATCACAAATGCAGTCAAGTGCAGACTCAGGATCCACTATATCAGTTGTCAATTTGGACCAATCATAGCCGGCAAATTTCTCTAATAATAATTTTCCAATAATATTTTTATAATTTCGATACTTAATCGGTTCTTGCACTAAACTGCTAACATTGTAGGCTATAGAAACTTCAATTAAATCGTGCCGACTATGAAAGTTCGCAGGTACGTTACGTGCGTCAAGTATGGTGTCATTGTCCTCCACAAAAATCAGGTCTATCCATGTGCAAGACGATGAAGTTATATGTGTGGTACCGTGCTGTACCAACTGAAGCGAAAGCTCAGCGGACAGCTTTCTAAGAAACTTCGCATCACTGCTTTCTCGCAGGAGATCGGCATTCAGATCTCTCATTATAATCTTAAATGAAAAATCGGGAGTCAAACTTACTAACGTATCAATTAGATCAGAATCTCTTGTGAAGGCAATGACAGGAGGACGGTAAATGACGGAAACCAACACAGATTCAGAGTTGCCTGCTTTAACAGAACAAAAAATATATTCAGGAACTTCAGGTTTATCACTGGTAATTATAGTTATGGTATTTGAAAAAGCTAATATCTCACGTTTTAAACTATCTTTAACGTAAAGGGCAACCCCTCATGCATGAAGGTTTCTATCCTGTCTGAAAATTTTATACCCCTTAATCTGAATGACTTCGTTCAAAACAGTCGGACCCAGCCAGGTCTCAGCCACTCTCAACGGATCATAAGAATAGCCGTCCCATAGAAGCTCATGCAACTGTCCAATGTGAGACCTTAAAGAAGTCACATTCAAAAAACCCGCTCGCAGTGCACCCCTTCTCCCTTTTTGACTCTCCGAGGAGATCTGGCTTAGTCATTGGAGAGAGGGAACATTATTATTTAACTTACTTTTAATAACAGGACATTCATCATTGGGAGCTATCTGAACAACATTGTCAACCTTATTTAAACATCCACTAATCACACGAGATTTGTCAGCAATAAAATTTTTATCTAAAATAACATTATTTGAACTACTTAAAATTTCATCTATATCACATCTTTGGTAGCAAATGTGTATGCTCTCTCCCCTCTTGTCCGTCTTGCCAGAAATCTGCTACTCCTATGCCAAATAAATTTAACACCTTTAACCTTAGCATATTTCTTTAGATCTTTGAAATTTTCGTATGTATCTTTTCGAAAATATTCATTAATAAAAACCTTATAATGATTTTTTATGACAGACAAACTGGCAAAACGAGAAAGATCAATGTCTGCCGTTGAGAAACTAGTAATTTTTATTTTTTCATTTAATATTTTTGAACCAGACTGGCCTCGGAGAGTCTGAATAGCAGCGAGAGAGGACCCCCCGGACCGTCCCTGATCACGCCGCTTCTAGATTCAGACGATGTTAAACATACAACCGACAAAATGTGTTACTGCTCCAAGTCCGGAAATATGGTACCGAGGACAGCACAAACATAATCCTCCTGTCAAATATTGGCCGCTAAGCAGTCCAGTCCACTGAAGATCACCAATGAGCCACCCCCGATACCACAATTTTGTGTACGTTGATAATTATCCTTTGCTATTTCTGTGTCAAAAATTTGTGTGTTGGCGTCTACTGTTTTCTTTGAATTCGTGTCAGTGTGTGAGACATTTTCACGCTCTTCTACATACTCCTGCACACTGAGATCAGAGACGGTCTGCACCATGTATTCCAACCCCACTCCAAGTTCTGAAAAATTCTTGTCCACTCCATTAAATTTAGCTTGTATAGTAGATTGAAGGCTATTAATTTTAGAATTTAAATTTAAATCAGTCTTATCATAATTCTTAATTAGAGTGGACAATTCATTTTCTAAACTACTGACTATCTCCCTTAATTTAATATTTTCATCAAGCAGCCTTGCCTGCACTACCTCAAAATTCTTTATTACTCAAGTTTATCCAAGATGCCTCGCAAGCCATTATCAATACCCATTATGCTGCTCTTAACACTCCGGATCCGATCGAAAGCGCATAAGACTGAATCAAGCTTACGAGACAAATTTCCGTCAATTTCAGACAAAGCAGCCTGAGAAATGGAGATGTCAGCATTATTATTCAATCATACATTATTATTTGTTAAATTTATTAATTTATCATTTTGAATATTGGCAGCGGGGGCAATATGCGCAGCGCCACCTTTGCTATGCGCAGATTGAATTGAATTATTATTATTTAAAATGTTGCTTAAGCTAGACTTCTTATTTTTTCGCCGTGCCACTAGCCTTCTGAAGTGCCTTGGTTGCTGATTGCTCCTGTGTGACGATAACCGGTGGTACTTGCGTGTCAGTTCTCGATGAAGTCGATGTGCTGAGGGGCGACTTCTTATCTGCCTTACCGACATCATATAGTTAGCTATTATTAATGCCAGCATCAATAGTATGTGAGCTGGAGGGGGTGCTTTTCTTATTCTTTACACATTTGTTGCAGGTATAGTGGTAACCTGTGCCTACTAATTGTATGCGTGTCATACATCTAGCATGACAGCGCTGGCGACAAGTTGAGCAATTATATAACCTCTTCGGTCCACATATGTCAGATGACGGCTGCTTATATATGGCACATCAATCCATGATAGCGACCTTTTGTGGCAAATTACAAAAATTTCGTCGCTTGGCGTGTTCTAAAGACCACCAAAATACCGCCTTTCCTCCAAAAACAATCAGTTTGTCACTAACCTCAAAAAATTCCACTGGCTCAGAAAAACTCACATCAGCAAAGCAAGAACAGCATCACTTCTCACAAACTTGAAACAGACACTGTCTTGCATTATGGCGCTTGCAAGTACCCTGAAACAAAAACGCCCGAAGGCAGCTTACGGCAGAGAAAAGTCAAAAAAGTACAGAGCATCTCAAAGTACGTCTGGCGCTACTTACGTGTTCCAAAAGAGTATTATACAACACAATATATCATAATGACTTTTTAAACCTATATAATTATAGCTTATTTTCATGAAAATCAGCTCAATTTCGTAAAATTCAAAAATGTTAATTAGAAACCGAGATATTGCAAATTTAGTGATTTCAAGTTGCAAAATTACGCCTTGCGCTCAGTATTTGTTTTATAACTACGGTTCTACTTTGAATTTTTTGACTTTATAGGTCTTCTTTTAAAGCTTAAGCATTTCTCTGCCAATATGTATTTAATAATATTTACATAAAATATTGTTAGTAAAAAGTTATAATGTTATAAATGTTAAAATTTCAGTGAAAAAAGTACTTTTTATTTGTTTATAAGACATTTTGACCGCCTTCTTTTAAAAATAATGTATTAAAAATTACACAGAATTATTCTTTTTTTTACAACGAATAATTTCATGTATTATAAAGTTTAATTATAACTATCAGGTCAGGAAAATCAGCCGGAAAAACGCCGGAATGGACACTTTTTTATTAAACTTTTTAACGGCTATATTTTATAAAAAAAAAAGTCACAGAGAAATTTTCAAACCATTATATGTAACGTTGAATTATCTGAACTTCTAAAATCTGTCATTAGATTTTCCAAAAAATGCGACTGTAACAATTGGTATATAATTTTTTGAAAAAAAAAAAAAAAAAAGTTAAAAAATTTTTTCATTTTTGTTTAAGAGCAGGCCGGATTCGCTGTCCTTGTCTAATTGGCATTTTTGTTATTTACTTAAGTATTAATCGGTGTATCTGCAAATTGAAGGTTATGCGCAATAAATATTATTATTACAAATATTTATGCACAAGAAAAAAAAAATCTATCGCTTTGTTTTTGAGAAAAGTAAGGAACGCGAAAATATTATAAACATAATCTTTTACTTCGGCGTTCCTTACTTTTCTCAAAAACAAATCAGTAGATTTTTTTTTTCTTGTGCATAGATATTCATAATAATAATATCTATTGCGATCAACCATTATTTTGAAGATACACTGATTAATACTTGAGTAAATAACAAACAACTCAATTGTTACTCGGTCGGTATCAGGTTCTACTCCGGCCTGCCGTTAACTTTTGTTTTTATATTGAAATTGCATGAGGATTTCTTTATCGACTGAATATATTGAGTCCATGGGCCCAAAGCTTTAATCTCTACGCGCAAAAGATCTTAAATTTAGGGTGATAGCAACCAAAATGGCGGCTTAAAGGTACAAAATCCTTCAAAACTTCAGAAATTTTTTATTCAAAAGTGATAGAGTTTCAGAAAAAATTTCATAGGAGAAAAAGTCCTTAGGATTAAGCATACAACACGCAAAAATTTTTTCATAATTTTTTCAAAGTTCTTTCCTCAAAGTTGGCCATTTATGTAAAATTAAAAAATTTTCCAAAAATTTTGACAAAATTTACACATATTGATACAATAATTTGAAGTGTATTTTATTCTATAAATTAAGTATGAATAATGTTAAAAACGTAATTATTTGTGTATATCGATGTTCGTTACTTAGCCGACTAATAATCTTGCCGTTGCCCGACTCTTCCGAGTAATTTTTTTCATGTTTTTTTTTGTAATTGTATTTTTTTTTTTTGGAAATTTAGATATTTTAGGTTTTTTTTGTATTTTATATTTTTTAGTATTTTTTCACATTTCTTTTTATTTGAATTCACTTATGAAAAATTATGAAGCAGTATAAGCAGGAATAGACATTGCAGGTTTTACACATTTTTTGAGTTCTGGTGTTACACTTTTGGTCATTTTTACAGCATTGTTTACTAGCAACAGTTATACTTTCGTGTAGTTTTTTATGTTTGGACTTGGCGAGATAGTACTGTGCAACTTCTACAGTAATTTTTTTGGTTTCAATTTTCTCATTATTTACTAAATTTCGCATAACAGTTTCATTACTGACTGATGATTGTAAAAATCCACATAACATAGACCACGTCCACTTTTGTGCTCTTATACAAGAACTTAAATTGCTACAGTGAGCATCATGTTGATCGACTCCACCCATGAAAGTATTGAACAAACTAAACGCCATAGAAAATGGTATTTCAACTTTGCACTGATCGTCTTTGGAAAATCATCTAACGTTTCGTAAAGGAGTAACTTCTGTTGCTGATGGACACAGGTTTCGAATCCATAACTGTAATGAAATTCAATCTATAATTTTTTTCATGTTTGGAAATATAAGTCCCTCTTTTTACTTTTTTATCAAGAACATTTTTTTATTTGACTCTATCAGATCTAACTATACCTGTGGCTTTGAGACCAACATCTTTCAAATGAACTAATAAATCTGGACTGCTAAAAAAATTATCAAAATATAAGTGATACTTGTTTATTTTTCTAAGACCTATTGAAGAGAATAATTTTTGAACCATCAACATCACAACACGACTTCCCACAGTACATTTTGCCAGTTTCATTTTATCATTTGTCGTATAAATATTAGATTCTTGATCACAGTAAACGTAACAATTGAATGAATATCCATCAACACTACAAATACCTTCCATAAAGCATGGCTTCTAAATATTTCAAGTACTTTTTAATCGACTTCAAAAAGGAGGAGGTTTTCAATTCGACTGAATTTTTTTTTTTTTTTTTTTTTTATGTTTGTTACCTCATAACTCCGTCATTTCTTAACCGATTCGAAAAAACTTTTTCTTATCTGATAGAGAATGTCTGCAGGAAGGTCCCATACGTGTCCTATAATTATTGGGCCAATATTCGGTTTGTATGACCCAATTATCAAATGAAGAAAAAAACCGGGTGTTTTGTTTTCTCATTTACCTCCCTTATACTTCGCCTCTCTCTCTCTCTCTCTCTCTCTCTCTCTCTCTCTCTCTCTCTCTCTTTCTCTCTCTCTCTTACCTGAGCTTGAATATGTATACATGCACACATAACGACACTGTGCTGTTGAGCCTTCTTTTTTTCCTGCTATATATTGCTTGGTGGTGTACTAATGCATGTGTTATGAATTAATAATGAAAGTTTAATGTAATTAGTGGGTCTACCTATATTTGCGTTTTTAGTAAGGGGATTCACTATAAGATAGAAAATAAAAATTTTTTAACAAAAACAAACAATTTAAAAAATTTTTAATAAATAAAAACCGACTTTAAAAGTATCGAATAAAAACAAAATTTTTTACAAAAAATAAGATTTTAAAAACATTGCACTAAAAAATGACAAATAAAAAATTTTTAACAAAAAAAAAACCGACTTCAAAAAATGCACTGAAAAGTAACAAATAATTTATTATTTTTAGAAATCATACAAATAATTGGTAAAATACAATTTTAGAAGTCGGCGTCTAATTCTAAATCTGTGGTGCGTAAGCAGAACGAAGTAGTCCACTTTTTCAAAAATAACGTTCACATTCATTGTTCAAAAATAACGTTTACATTTATTGTTAAAAAATAACGTTTACATTCATTGAGGAATTAGACGCCGACTTCTAAAATTGTATTTTACCAATTATTTGTATGATTTCTAAAGATAATAAATTATTTGTTACTTTTCAGTGCATTTTTTGAAGTCGGTTTTTTTTTGTTAAAAATTTTTTCTTACTCTCCAAACTTTATCATTCTCATCTTCATCTTGTGGTTTAAAAACAGTTTTACGTTTTATTTCTAAAAATTTATCTTGACTTATCGCTGATGCAATCGGACCACAATGCAGTAGTTCGTTAGTAGACCAGTAATCTCTTTCAGATTTGCGTGAGTTGAACATGGATGTAATTATAATTCTAAAAAATATATCTAAGTTGTCATCAGTAACAAAATAACCGTTACAATGTGTAATTTCTAAAATATATTTTTTCATTTCATTAAAAAAAAAAACTCAAATAGTTGAACTTATGATAAGTTTCTCAAATATTTTTTTTTTTAGTCAGGAAGTAAGATATCATTTCTGGGCACCTCATGAATTTTTTTTTCTTTATTTACCCATTGATAATCATGAGATAGTGCTAATTTTAATTGATTTTCCTCATAATTATCTAGCACATGTCTGTAGCTTGCTCTCGAGATTTTTTCAAAATTATTGGAGCAACCGTTTGATTCCGGATCAGATTCAGAATCTTGTGGAGTAGGAATGAAAACAGCGTCAGTTGTCCCATTTTCATTAACTTAAAGTTCTATTACTTCTTCAACTCGTTTCTGTTTTTTTCGTTGAGGCGGATGAGACATTTCGAAGAATTGTGACTCAGTAAAAATTATCGTCAGTCGTAATACTTACTAACAGATTTGATATATATTGATTTACAACAAACTTTTAGGGCTTAATAAATATATAGCACTTAAGCAAAACCAAAGCGTTCAAAATTATACAAATAAAATTAAAGTTGTAACTTAAGAAAATTTTCGTTTTTATTTAACGAATTTGATCGTTCCAGGTATCGCACGTAATAGCGTAAAAGAATAATAATTTTCTGCGGAGAAATTAAATCAGAAATAAAAACAATAAGTCAAAAAAATATATAATTATATTTATTCTCAAACTTCAATTATCTCCTTTATCTTTGTTCAGTTATGAAAAGATGAATAATATGATGATTACACGTTCAAAAGAATAATAGCCAGCCAAATAACAAACGTGAATAAGATAAATGATTACGTTTTTTAACATTATTTAGACATAATTTGTTGAACAAAAGTTGCTTCAAATCACTGTGTACGTGTAAATTTTTTAGAATTTTTGGAAAATTTTTTAATTTTACATAAATGATCAAATTTTAAAAAACGTAAGAACTTTGAAAAAATTCTGAAAAAATTCTTGCGTGTTGTATGCTTAATTCTAAGAACTTTTTCTTCTATAAAATTTTTTCTGAAACTCTATCGCTTTCGAATAAAAAATTTCTGAAGTTTTGACGAATTTTGGACCTTTAAGCCGCCATTTTGATTGTTATCACCCTAAATTTAAGATCTTTTGCGCGTAGATATTAAAGCTTTGATATATTTAGTCAATAAAGAAATCCTAATGCAATTTTATCATAAAAATAAAAGTTAAACAAAAAAAAAAATAATGTTTAATTCATGCTTTTTTTTAAAGCCATCAACAGGTTGTTCTGGTCGTATTTTTCGAAAAATCTGATGACAGATTTTGAGAGCTCAGATAATTTTACGTCAAATATAGTAGTTTATAAATTTTTTTGCAATTTTATTATCATAAAATGCAGCCGTTGAAAAGTTTAATAAAAAAGAGTCCGATCAGGCGTTAGTGGGTTAAGAAGACACCAAAAAAAGGAATGACTCATTATGTATTCTTTAATCTAAATATCAGATTGTATTTAAAATTTTTTTAAAATAAATTTTGCTTTTTTTGCCTAATACAAACGTGCAAATTTCATGCATATGCCTGCACAAAAACTAATTATTAGAGCAAGAAATAAAAGGGTGATTTTGATTTGTATAATGAAAAGCAACGTTTCCTCTGATACGGATAACTTAATTTAAAGGGAGACAATACGATTTTCAAGGTATATCAAACTTTTCTTGAAAACGAAGCGCTAAAATGTATTTATCTTATCAAAAAAAAGTTTTTATTATACAAATCGAAACCATCTTTTTATTTCTGCTTTTAATTGCTAATTTTTGCAGAAAGTAATGACAGAGCAATATGGCAGACACTTGAGTAAAAAATAATAGTGACTGATTCCATTCAGATTAATGTAGGCCGACACTGATGAATTTTTTTTTTCTTTTCTAAATGATAAAAATACCTTGCAATGTGTATATGAAGATAAAATTTACCTTATGAAATGCTCGAAAATATGTTATCTCCTCGCTACAGCGTATTTAGTGTTAGGTGTAAAAATAAAAATTAAAAAATTGAAAATGAACCACAATTTTCAAATTGCCGTGGCTCCGTCAATTTTTGATCTTTTTGAATTTTCTTTTAATGAAAATGTGCGAAATTCAGTATAGTTTCCAATGCCGTTTCGATTTTTGCAATACAACTTGATCTCTCTGAGTTATTTATGAAAAACTAAAAAAAGGGATTATCCAACGTGATTTTCTCAAAAACTATTTTTTTTAATTTGTATATGTTTTTATACATAAAAAATACTAACTCTCAGGATAGGTGAGAATATGCAATATTGCCTTCTTTCTTTTAAGCATATTTTTAAACTTTTTTTTTTATATTTTCCATTTTAAAGCCTTGATACTATGGCGCATTATACCATTTTTCCAACTATTACGTCTTATTACGATTTGTTTATGCTTTGATTTATTGATTTATCAAAAAAATCAACAAAAATCTTTAAAATAAACCCGCGATCAAATTTTTTATTAATTAGAACCGATGTTATGATGATTCTTAATTGAAAGAAATGTTAAAATTAAATGAAAACTGATATTTAGAATAAATAATATATGAGTTATTCTTTTTTTTGGATTTTGTTGAAAAAAAAAAATTTATTTTCGTTATTTATTAAAATTTTTGATTTGTAAAAAGGTAAATTTTTTAATAAAAACATTTTTAATGAACAACAAATTTACAAAAAAATTAACAAATAAAAATTAATGAATTGACAACCAATTTGAACAAGAATAGTCCAAATTTAAATAAAACGTTTTAATTTACTTCTTTATCATGACTTGTTGCAAAAAAAGCAATTTTCTGCTTATTTTTGAGTTTTGAAGTTCATGAAATTGATATCTCTTTTTGAAACGACTTGCATCTCCATAAAAAAATGGTCATGATTTCATCGAGCTCTTGCGAAATATTTCTTCCATTTAAGCTGTTGATAATTAAATTCATAGCCATTAGGGCATAAGACGTATCACGTTTAATATTGTCAGAGACGATGATCACTTGGTATAAGACTTAACAAGCGTACTTTCTCAAGAAAATATGAACAATTATCTAAAGAAATTTTAATATCTTCGAGCCATTTATCACATGTTTTACATTTATTATTTTCATTTAATGTGGGCAAATCCGTTATATCGTATACTTTCATAATTTTGCTTGCTATTTGTGAAACAAATGCATCGTTTATTTGTTTTCTTTTCCAAAAAGCATAGGATTTTCGCATTTTTATATTGATACTCTGAGACATTTTAATTGGTGAAATTTTTAACTTCAAATTACTTAAGGTCTGATGAAGCTGTTCTACTACAGCCTCACTATGAACAAATTCTTCTAAAATTTATTGACTGCTTGAGGTCGATGAAATAGGTGTATTTTTCACTTCATCTAAAAATATTTTGTAACACGAAGGACATACTTTATTCTTTCTAGAAAAAGAAGTATTTGGACTAGCGCTTCGAAGACTTCGTTAGATCATCTAATTCTTTAAACGGGTTTTAGGAGCAATCAACTTTTTTATGTCTTTCTTTCAAATCCTTGCACTAAGTCTTAACGACCAGTCATGCATTATTATTAATTAGTTCGTCGACAGAGCAAAAAAAAATTTTTGTTAGACAATTTTATTTTTGAACTTACTTGTCTTATATACTTGAATGCGTCAAATCATTAACGAGAATGCAAAAAGCGAATCGTCGCCACTTAGCGGTGGCACATGTCAACTCCCTACAAACTGAATTTAAATCGTAGGCACGAAATTCAAACTGAATAAGAAATTTTCATTGTCGACGAAAAAAAATTTATATTTTTATAAACTTTGAATCGTAATTATTTCGGTTCTAATTGATAAAAAAATTTGATCAAGGGTTGATTTTAAAGATTTTTGTTGATATTTTTAATAAATTAACAAATAAAAGCATAAACGAATTGTAAAAAGATGTAATAGTTAGAAAAATGGCAGAATGCGCCATGGTACCAATGCTTTAACATGGAAAATATAAAAAAAACGTTTAATAATGTTTAAAAGAAAGAAGGCAAAATCGCATATTTTCACCTATTCTTGAAGTTAGTATTTTTATGAATAAAAACATATACAAATTAAAAAAAAAATTGTTTTTGAGAAAATCACGTTTAATAATCCCTTTTTTTAGTTTTTCCTAAATAACTCAGAGAGACCAAGTCGCATTGCAAAAATCGAAACAGCATTGGAAATATACTGAATTTCGCACATTTTCATTAAAAGAAAATTCAAAAAGATCAAAAATTGACGGAGCCACGGCAATTTGAAAATTGTGGTTCAATTTCAATTTTTCAATTTTCATTTTTACACCCAACACTAAATACGCTGTAGCAAAGAGATTAAATATTTTCGAGCATTCCATGAGGTAAATTTTATCTTCATATACACATCGCAAGGTATTTTTGTCATTTAGAAATGAAAAAAAATTTCATCAGTGACGGCCTACATTAATCTGAATAGAATCAGTCAAGTATATTGAATTAGAAACTTTCATGATATTTGTTCAAAAGATAAAATTTCTATTTGTCACAATTATTAACTTTCTAACACTCTTTACTCTCAATAACAAAATAAGAATTGATCCCCTAAAAAGAACCTTTAAAAAGGTGAAAGTCTAGGCATTTATGAGTCTCATATCTGAGATTATAAATTATTTTTTTTTCACATTTTTATAATAAATTTATAACAAATGGCCACATTTATTATTGTCCCTATCTAAATAATAACTCATTGTTTAAAAAATATTTAATTTGCATTTTGAATTTACTTATATTAATACAAAAATTTAAACCCAGGAAAAGTCGTGAAATCTTCCCCAAAAAAATCCTTTAAAAAGGTGAAAGTCTAGGCATTTATGAGTCTCATATCTGAGATTATAAATTACTCTTTTTTTTCACATTTTTTTATGTAAAACGAATTTTTAATTAATTTTCCCTAAAACAGAAATTAATATAAAATAATCAGATGGGTTTTATAATGAGTAAAATGGCTACATTTATTATTTTCAAAAGAAACAAGAAATATTTCATTTTACTTTTTATCATCCCATTCTTTTTTAGTTTTCTGATTCTTTAAAATATTCTACTTTATGCAATAAAAATGTCTTCAAACATTCCACTTCGTACAATTGAAATAGAAAATGTGATAGTTCTTTAATTAATCTATTTCATTCATTTTTAATACTTGCCGCCCCCGCTCTAACGTATATTATGGAGTACTTTTAAAATTTTCAAAAGTCTATTATTTCAAGTATATAAGTACTAGTTCACGTATAAATTCAGTGAAATAATCAAAACTGTAAAATTATGTAATTTATTAAAACCATTTATAAGTTTACATTTTCTTAGTTTTAAATCATTTAATTTTGTCTTAATTTGTATATAAAATGTATTTTATATTCTGATAGCCAAAAAAACTCGAGAAAATTGAGGTTTATAAGTTAGAAGAATGTAAATACACTTTTATACTTTTTTAATATACTTATCTTATGGATTTATTATATATATGAAAGAATATAGAAATTTTATTATTGTTTTTATTTTGCAAGAAGATTGTATTCATAGATAAATATATTTTTTTGCCCTAGGCCGCAATGATCATACGGAAAAACTTTATATGTCTCGGCCTCGGGACAAAAAAATAGTATATTAGACCATGGATACATATTGATCATCCTAGCTCGTGCAACTTTCGAGGCCTCGCTACGCTTGGCCCCAAAAGTTCGCACTCGCCGAGAGTGATCAATATGCATCCTTGGTCAATAATGTACTATTAATTACCATTGATGATCATCGCAGTAAATCAGATTGAGAACGTTGATAATTAATTTGAGTACGGAAGAAAATAATTCATCATTAATGTACGTTAGAGCGGGGGCGGCGAGTATCAAAAATGAATGAAATACATTAATTAAAGAACTATCAAATTTTCTATTTCAATTGTACGAAGTAGAATGTTTGAAGACATTTTTATTGCATAAAGTAAAATATTTTAAAGAATTAGAAAACTAAAAAAGAATGGGATGATAAAAAATAAAATGATATATTTCTTGTTTCTTTTGAAAATAATGTAATTCCTTTCATTATCATAAAATACATGACCAACTTTTAATGATTGCACTATTTTCATAGCTGTAAGTTTGGATCTTATACATATAATTTTAAGATTAAAGAAAGAAGTGATTGAAGAACAATTAAAGGAAAAAGTTGTAATTTAGTGTAAAAGAAAAAATTTATTTAAAATGAGTTATTATTTACATAGAGATAATAATAAATGTAGCCATTTTACTCATTATAAAACCCATTTGATTATTTTATATTAATTTCTGTTTTAGGGAAAATTAATTAAAAATTCGTTTTACATAAAAAAATGTGAAAAAAAAGAGTAATTTATAATCTCAGATATGAGACTCATAAATGCCTAGACTTTCACCTTTTTAAAGGATTTTTTTGGGGAAGATTTTACGACTTTTCCTAGGTTTAAATTTTTGTATTAATATAAGTAAATTCAAGATGCAAATTAAATATTTTTAAAACAATGAGTTATTATTTAGATAGGGACGATAATAAATGTGGCCATTTGTTATAAATTTATTATTAAAATGTGAAAAGAAGAGTAATTTATAATCTCAGATATGAGACTCATAAATGCCTAGACTTTCACCTTTTTAAAGGTTTTTTTAGGGGAAGATTTCACGACTTTTCCTGGGTTTAAATTTTTGTATTAATTTAAGTAAATTCAAAAAACAAATTAAATATTTTTTAAACAATGAGTTATTAACATAGAGACAATAATAAATGTGGCCATTTGTTATAAATTTATTATAAAAATGTGAAAAAAGGGACATTTATAATCTCAGATATGAGATTCATAGATGCCTAGACTTTTAACTTTTTAAAGGTATTTTTTGAATAGATTTTACAACTTTTCCTGGGTTTTATTTATTGTAACATCATAGGTAAATTCACAATTAAAGTTTAATATTTCTTAAACAATCAATTACAATTCAATTAGAGACAATAATATTATGAATTTGATCATTTGTGCTTTTCATAAAACCTATCTAATTATTTTATAAAATTTCATGTTTTAGGAAAATTTTATTTAACATTCGATGGTCCTAATCCGCTACTTTGCGGTATCGCATGCATTTGATGAAATCTACTTTAAGTATATATATATGGGATATTTCACACCAACTGGAAGAGAAAAAATATAAAAAACGCTGCCAAGTGCTTTGGCGGAATGCTTTCTCATAGAGCTCTTTGAGTTTCATTATTTTTTTATATTTATTTAAATGTGATTTTAATATAAAAAAATTGTCCATCATTAATATTTATTCATTTTGTACTTTATAAATTTTGAATATATATGCTAGTTGATTGCCTTTTCAACATTTTGTTTGGGTTAAATGTTAGCTTTTAAAGTGTTTAATTTTGTTGACTTTAGCTAGCCTTATACATAGGTTCGAATTTATTATTTTTGTTATCTTGTGGATATCTTTTTATCACGACTAAGCTTGGTAAATCCAAGTAGTCAATTTTAGTAACGGTAATTAAATTCAGTAGTACTATTATAAATTTTCAAGAGTAACTCAGAAAACAAAAGAAGTGATCAAAAAGCTACGCTAATAAAATTATTTATTTAAAACTTGGTTTATAAAGACAGTAGCAAATAACTTGTATACAAATTTTAGAGTAATTCTATCAAGTACTTTACGTAAAATGGAAAAATACTGAAATATGAAAATTTTTTAAGAAAATTTTTAAAATTTTCTAAAAAAAACTACGCTAAAAAGATCGGTTTATAAAAGTTATCCTTCTTTTGGCAGATGCAAATTATTCCCATGGAAATCTCAAAGCAAACTCATCAATTAACTTACGTAAAATACAAAAAAAAAAATTAAAAATCGAAAATTTTTTCAAATTCTTAAAATGGCTCTATAATAAAAAAAATACACTATGAATACAAATTTTCTATAGCTTCCCGCCTAGTTATACAAAAACATAGATGGTATACAAAATTTGAAGCAAATCCATAGAGTAATTTTCGAGATCTAACTGGTTAAATAAATAACATTTTCTTTTCAAAATTTCTTTTTAAAAATTTTAAAAATGCTCTAAAATTAAAACTACGCTATGAAAATCAATTTTTGAAAATTTCCCTTCTTTTGGCAGTCGCAAATAATTTCCCTGTAATTTTTAGAACAAATCTATCGAGTACTTTACGAAGAATAAAAAAAATAAGAAAAGAAGAATCAAAATTTTTTTTAAATCTTTAAAATTCTCTAAAATTGTAACCACTCTAAGAAAATTAGTTTCCAAAAGCTAATTTTTTTCAGACAATAGCGAATTAATTGTATGAAAATTTTGGAGAAAATTTATAGTATGGTTAACGCAAAAAAGAAAATAAATGAAAAATAAAAATTTTTTTGAAAATTTTCAAAGTGTTCTAAAATTAAAACTGCGCTGAGAAAATTAGTATTCCAAAGCTTGTTTTCTTCAGATAGTAGCGAATTAATTGCATACAAATTTTGGAGCAAATCAATCAAATGGTTTTCGTAAAATAAAAAAAAATTAAAAATAAAAATTTTTAAAAAATTTTAAAAATGCTCTAAAATTAAAAGTGCGCTAAGAAAATTAGTTTACAAAATTTTTAATAATTTTGGCAGTCGAAATAAAGTTCCATACAAATTTTCGAACAAATTCTTCGAGTAGTTTACGTAAAATACAAAAAAAATGAAAAATCGAAATTTTTAAAAATTCTTAAAATGATTCTAAAAAAAAAACTGCGCTAAGAAAACCAATTCCCAATAGCTTCCGCACCAGTTCATCAAAAAATTGAATTGTATGGAAAATTTGAAGTAAATCCATCGAGTAGTTTTTAAGATTTTATTGGCTTAATAAATAGAAACATTTTTTTCAAAAATTTCAAAATGCTCTAAAATTAAAACTGAGCTAAGAAAATCAGTTTTTAAAAATTTATTTTATCCGGGCAATCAGAAATAAATTCCATGCAAATTTTGAAGCAAATTCATCGAGTAGTAAACAAAAAAAAACCAAAAAACGAAAAATCGAATTTTTTTTTTATTTTTTAAAAAAACTTTAAAATGAAAACTACGGTGGAAGAACCAAATTATCAATAGCTTCCCAGCAAGTTAATCACAAAACTAAATTCCATGCAAAATTAGAAGCAAATCCATCGAGTAGTTCTCGAGATACAGCTTACTAACTGAATTCATACATACACACACACACACACACACACACACATACATACAGACATTTTCTGGAAACCACTTTTTTCGACTCACTGAGTTCAAATATGTACAAATTAATGAAAAAATAGAAAAAAATTTTTTTTACCGATACAATGCTTTCTCTATGAGAAAGCAAAATAGCTAAAACTCTAAAAATATCTTGTGTTTGTTACCCAACATATGTAAAAAAATGTTCAAGGATCTAAATTGAAAGTATCAAGAGCTATAGATCCTTGAAATTTGAAAATTCTTCAAAATTTTTGGATAAGTCCCAACTTTATTTTTTTTTTTCTGAAAATCCTTATGTTTTAGAAAGAAATTCATAAGAATACTTCTGATTGTAAATAAAGAGAGGAGTTAGCATGAATTTTTACGGACCTAAATTTTTAAGTTTTCTATTGGTTCTTATAGGTATTACATAGTGATTCAAATTACTCATTGTTCGCTGCTTCAGACATTGCTTTTCGAGGGCTTGTTTTTTTCCATTTTACATGAACTTTGAAATAAATTTTTGATCATGTAAGTCAGAGTCATCAATAAGGAGTCATGACAGTTTAAAATATATATTTTCATGTATGATTTATTTTCAATATGAAAAATAAATCATACATGAATATACACAGTGACCCATTTCAATCGCTACACCCGGATTTTTCGGATCGTAAGACAGATAGGGAAAAATGGTTCAGATAGAAGTAGTAGGAGACGAAGGGGGCAAAATGATGGTCCTAACAGCTTTGACCTTGAACTTGACCTTCAAGGTTATTTCAAGGTCAAGTTGTTTTTTTTTTAATAGGGACACCTATTTTTGACCCCAGATCCGGAAAGAGCGGGAAATTTTACGTTCAAAATCATATCGAGACATTTTTTTCAAGGTCATTTCAAGATCATATGAAGGTCGAACTCCGAAAAATCTATTTTAAGTCGTTTTTTCCATGAGTCACAGGCTTAGGTAGTTCAAACTAATCGTAGGTTTAATAGGGGAAGCCACACATCCTAGTAAACAAATATCAAACTTGCACATCCAAACCCCATGCTCTTCATAGCCTCACATGCTAAACTGTTACACCAGACATCCCCCAGACCAACACATCTCTACCTCATGTATGATGTTTGTTTAACGGAAACTTCAAGATCATTAAATTTTCTGTTGTAAATGTGTCAACCTTACGTTTAGCGCTACCCAGAAACAACGACGTGGACGTAGTAAGGATTGTTTCCTTTGAGGTGCTTGATTCAAGTGAGTCCCCTTGCCTCTCACTGTTCGGGGTGCTTGATTTAAGTGAGTCCCCTTGCCCCTTACTGTCCGGGGTGCTTGATTTAAGTGAGTCCCCTTGCCTCTCACTGTTCGGGGTGCTTGATTAAAGTGAGTCCCCTTGCCTCTCACTGTTCAGGGTGTTTGATTTAAGTGAGTCCCTTTGCCTCTTACTTATGTGTTTATCTAACCTAGAACTAAATTTTCAAAATTACAACCATTTGCTTCCAGGCACTTTCTAAAACGCTTTTGGAAGTGGCGAACGGTCTTTAGCAAAGTTTGCCTTAGAATGGCAGCGCATGCTCGACAAATTCTGTCGATCATGTCTACTCTTGTGGTGGGCCTTTCCTCAAAAACGGTATTTTTTAAGTACCCTCATAAGTGAAAATGGTGGGATGTAAGATTGGGTGAGCAAGCAGGCCATTCAACCGGACCACCTCGACCAATCCATCTGTTACCATACTGCTCATTCAAAAAAGTCCTGACGATTCGTGCGAAATGTGGTGCTGCGCCGTCCTGCTGGAGCCACATTCTTCATCGCGTTTCTAAGTCAACATCTTCCATCAATACAGGTAGTTCATCTCTTATTAGCGTTAAGTACGTGTGTTGATTAATATTTTCTTCGAAAAAATAAGGGCCAATCAAATATCCATTAATAATCCCACACTATACCATAATACTCTGTCTTTGATGGTTAACAGTTCTGACCCAATAAGGATTAACATCGGACCAGTAATGACAATTATGTCTATTTAATTCCCCATCACTTTAAAATTTTGCCTCATAAAAAAAAGAAAAAATTTTAAAAAGTCTGGATCATTTTCTATCATTTGTAAAGCCTATTTGAAAAACACAATACGCTTTTGAAAATGAGCGAACTGTAGCTCTTGGACCAGAGTAATATGATACGCACGATATCTAAGCACCTTTATAATTCTTAAAAATGTACTTTTTGGAATACCGATTTCCCTTTTGATTCGACGAGCGCTTATCTGTAGGTCAAGATGAATTATTGTCAGTATAGTCACCACCCGATTATCATTTCCATCATATTGATGGCGCCTACGTTGACGAACCATGTGTCTAGCACGAGCTCTTTGAGTTGAACATCTAATAGCCAGAGCGTCAGGGTGTCGTCTGTCTGGATAGCGTTCACCATAAATGGCTTCTTGCCGCAGCACAATAATTACTTCGGTTTTCTCCTAAAGCCAACATCATGTCAATGATCTCGTTGGGCTGATAGTCAGCCATTTCAGAGCCAGCTATTAATTACCATTAAGGGCACAAAACACCTTTTTTCTGGTCCCAACATCAAATTTGGGTTTATTTTTTTTTATAGGAAATTTACTGTAGAATAAGCTCCAACAAGTTTTTTTACCCCATCTCATTTAGTTTCGTTTTTATGAGGAAATTAGTAAGATAAACTTCTAATTTATTTTTTTGTCAATTTTGCTATTTTGAGATTTTCCTCAAATTTTTAGCTAATCTTATTAAAACACTATAAGAACTTATTTTTTTATTACTTGATTCAATAATTCATGAATCATAAATTAATCCCCAAAAAGTTTTTTTTAAGACATTTAATTTTGTTTTTATTTATCAAGTATATAATGATATAATTTTTACAAATTTAAAAAATTTTAAGAATTATTTTAAATTAAATTTTTAAAATTTTTATTGATTTTTTTTTAGGTTTAATTGAAAAAAAGAGTTTATTTTTTTAATTTTAACAAAATATTTATCTTGATTTAAGTTCTAAAAAGTTTTACATCCATATTTGATTTTGTTTTGATTTTGTAAAAAAACGAGTGGCACATAGTTATTCATGTAATTTTTTATCAATTTGAATTTCGCGCGTTCGCGCTTTCGGCTCGTATCATTTCGCTACATGACAGTCAGTCTCAGCTGATTGTGTGGTCAGTTTGCAGTAAGTTTGTTTATTTAAAGTGCATTTAAAAAATTATTCGTAGGTTTTGTGGTTTAATTTACGTAAAATTATTAATTTTTAATAAATTACACGTTTGTGAGTTATTTCATATTTTTTTATGTGCGCCTGAAATTCTACGTTTATCTAAATAGAAAGTGTATTTAAAGTGTAAAAAGCTTGAATGGACATTAAGAATACGAACCTCAAAAATGTCAAATAATGAAAAAGATACAAGAGGCAGATTTCATAACCAACATCAAGATAGAAAACGATCTACAAGAAGATCTAAAAAGAGGCCAAGGAAATTTCTTGGTAGGAGTAAAAAAAATTCTACTGAAGCTAAGAGAAGTAGACCCTCTACTTCTTTTACTAAACTGAAAATAACAGAATTTTCAAGTTCCAGGGTAAAAAATAGAAATGTTGATATCAACGTTCTATCTTCTATGTTAGAAAAATCATGTTGCAGTGTGTACCATCATAAGATAAAATTTATTGAAACCTCTTTTCGAGGATAAGGATTCAAAATTAATATGATTTGTGATTTTTGTGACGAATAAGCAACTGTAAACTCTAACAAGAGAGAAAGTGCTTATGGGCAATACGTATAAAGTTAACAGATGTAATGTTCTTGCTACTCGTGTACTTGGCCATGGACTTACAAGTTTGTCTAGTTTTTGTAGTTTAATAGATTTATCAAAGCCAGCGTTCAGTGCTATAAATAGTTAAATAACAAAAGTATACGAACAAGTGGCAAAAGGTTCTACATCTGAAGCTGTTGAAAAATAACTTGAATCGACTTTCCCAAATAGTGCTTATCTTGATATAACTTTCTCAAGATGTTGGAGAAATTGAACATCGAACTTGGAAATGTATCTGTCGAGTGGGTCAGGACTTTGAATGATAGAAGATAATTTAATGTAGAGTGATCAAGTTAGTCTCATTCGAAAGAAGCACATACTTTGAAAAGAAAAGTACGAATAGGTGTGATGGATTTGTATACACCGGGTGTATATTAAATTCATGTAAGTATATAATTCTAATTATTATTACATATTTGGATATAAATTCTATTTATAAATTTTAATATTAATTAAAATATAAATTATAAATCCAAATTTTACTTCTTAATTTTGAATTTGAATTATAAAATAAAATATAATATGATTACTTCATATTAAATATTATTTCTTAGTTTCCAGCTGATTCAAGGTTAGTACTAGTAATTCTAACAACCATCAGAGTAACAAATAACTATGTATTTTTTGATTCTTACAACAAATACACAGTTTCATTGGTGAATAAGAGTAAGTACTGACAAAATATCTTATAATAAGAAAGATTATTATTATTGATTATTTTAATAACTTATATCTTTCTGCATTTCAGCTTTATCTAGTCGATAACAAGGTTCTTTTGTCTGGTATCTCTTTTTTATATTGTTGGCTAATATAAGTATATAAGTATTTTATGAAAGATACGTATAGCATTGATTATTTTAAGATATAATAATTAAAAACTTTAAAGCTGTTTTTCTTAATTATTGAATTTTTAAAATTTTAGGTACTGGGCCGTAAGGTTTAAGCTTAATTTAACTTTTCCAAACGGTTTTGATTTCAGTATTAGCATCATTCTCGCATGAATGGACGATTTTAAAATCGAATGACTAGAAGTAGTAAAAAAACCCAAAAATAAGGTAAAAATATTGAAATTTATTTAAAAAATTGATATTTTTTGTTGAAAAATAACAAATTTTTTGTGTTTCAGAAATTTCTTCATTTATGCGAGAATGGTAGTAATATTGAAGCTAAAACCATTTGGAAGAGTTAAATCCATCCAAGGGTTTAGCTTAAACCTCACGGTCAAGAGCTTATGAATACAAAGGTTTATCAAATGATTGTGGGCTTACAACTAAAGCAAAATTTGCTTATGTTAGCTTAAATTAAAGGTATTCGAGTCTACTTTTAGATATTTCATTTATTAAAAAATAACTAACTAGGAGAGTGTCACACCTCCGGATCACGGATTTTGCTCAAACTTCGGGATAAGTTTTCAGATGATAAAATATGGAAAAAGCTAAAGTTATAGTCATAAATACTCAATATTTCCCTAGTTACAGGCAATTAAAGAAAATCACTAAAAAAGTTACTAGATTTTTAAACGCATATAGTTCTTTAGCATTGATAGCTACAAGCTTGAAACGGTTTTTGAATGAAAGCCGAGCTCAAATCCTTTCGAATTAGTAGTTATAGCATGTCAAAATATTATTTTTTCCCAAAGATAGAGCATGATAAACATTGGACCTGATTTTTCTTTTAAAAACATTAATTAATAATAAAAGCTGAAATTAGGTCCAATCCTTATTACGCTCTAACTTTGGGGAAAAATAATATTTTGATATGCTGTAACTACTGTTTCGAAAGAATTTGAGCTCAGCTTTAATTTAAAAAAAGTTTCAAGCTTGTAGCTATCAATGCTAAAGAACTATATGCGTTTAAAAATCTAGTAACTTTTTTTAGTGATTTTCTTTAATTGCCTGTAACTAGGGAAATATTGAGTATTTATGACTATAACTTTAGCTTTTTCCATATTTTATCATCTAAAAACTGATCCCGAAGTTTGAGCAAAATCCGTGATCCGGAGGTGTGACACTCTCCTAGTAAGTTAAATATAATGAATATTGAATATTTGTGTTTGCAGGTTATAAAAGTGTTTTTCCCCTTAAGTTTAAATAGTAAAATGGTATAAAAAATATTAATAATTATAATATTTGCCCGTATACGGTCGCGACCAAAAAAGAAAAATGTTCCTAAATTACGGTAACTTTATCTGACTAAGTGTATTTACCAAAAGTACTCCGATTGTCACACTTTTATAATTTTAAGTTTTATAATAAAGTAATAATCATTAAATTATTTCTAATTTGAACTGCACATAATACTAAAACTTGCTTTTATTTTAAATATTGTGAATTATTGCCGTTCAAACTTGAGGTATACTAATATTGATAATGTAATCATTAAAGGCACATATACAAATAATTTCTGTTCCGTCAAAGATTCTTTTAATAATATCTGAACTGCTGACCGATTTTAATATCTTCCGCACATTTTTAATATTGAGCTTTATTTTTAATAATTTGATTCTAAAAAAATAGCTTTGATACTCTTTGTACAAAAAAGAAATGTTGCATCTTTATTCTTTCGAAAGTTATGACTTTTCTTTTCGAACAATCACATTTTTTTACAGCTCATATCTTTAATTTATTCATAACTTTCGAAAGAATAAAGATACAACATTGCTGTTTGTTACAAAAAGCATCAAACCTATTTCTTTCGAATCAAACAATTAAAAATGAAGCTTAATATTAAAAATTAATGTTTCATTGAATCAAATACCTATGATGTTTTGATTATTACTTTACTATAAAATTTACAATTAATAAAGTGTGACAAACGTTTTTCTTTTTTAGTCGCGACCGCATACAGGCGAATATTACAATTATTAATATTTTTGATACCATTTTACTATTTAAATTTAATAGTAATTAATGGCTGGCTCTTAAATGGTTGACTATCCGCTCAACAAGACTGTTGACACGACGCTACTTTTAGGAGAAAGCTGAAGTGATCATCGTGGTGCGACAATCGGAAATCGGTATTCCAAGGTGAGGGGCGAAGAGACTTACTTAAATCAAGCACACCGAACAGTGAGAGGCAAGGGGACTCACTTTAATCAAGCGCCTCAAAGGAAACAATCCTTACTACGTCCACGTCGTTGTTTCTGGGTAGAGCTAAACGTAAGGTTGACACATTTACAACAGAAAATTTAATGATCTTGAAGTTTCCGTTAAACAAACATCATAGATGGGGTAGAGGTGTGTGGGACTGGGGGATGTCTGGTGTAACAGTTTAGCATGTGAGGCTATGAAGAGCATGGAGTTTGGGTGTGCAAGTTTGATATTTGTTTACTAGGATGTATGGGTTCCCCTATTAAACCTACGATTAGTTTAAACCACTTAAGCCAGTGACTTATGGAAAAAACGACTTAAAATGGATTTTTCGGAGTTCGATTTATATATGATCTTGAAATGATCTTGAAAAAATTGTCTCGATATGATTTTCAACGTAAAATTTCCTGCTCTTTCCGAACCCGGGGTCAAAAATAGGTATTCCTATTAAAAAAAACCACTCGACCTTGAAATAACCTTGAAGGTCAAAGCTTCTAGGACCATCATTTGGCCCACTTCGTCCCCTACAACTTTCGTCTGAACTATTTTTTCCTATCTGTCTTAGGATATGAAAAATCCGGGTGTAGCGATTAAAATGGGTCACCGTGTATATATCTATATTCAATATAAAAATAAATCATACATGAAAATATATATATTAAATTATTATAACTCCTCATTGATGGCACTGACTTACATGGTCAAAAATTTATTGCAAAGTTCATGTAAAATGGAAAAAAATAAGCCCTCGAAAAGCAATTTCTGGAATAGCAAACAATGAGTAATTTTAATTACTATGCAATATATATATACATACTAGCGGGGTACCCCCTGCTCGCTTCGCTCGCCAACCCCTAATATTTAATTTAATTTACGTCGATAAAGATTTATTTATGTTGAAATATATGTTATATGGTCCAAAGATACTTTGTTATGATATAAGACATGGTAAGTTGAAAAAAAATTTTTTCGAACACGTTTTGTAATTTAATTATTTTTGAAGATAATGGTTTCCCAAAATGCGAAAGAAAAAATAGTATATCAAAAAACTATTATTATAATAGAAAAATTGATAAACAACAAATAATACTTGATAACTCAATGTTAATACCATATAATTCAACATTACTTGAAAAATACAATTGTCATTTGAATGTAGAATATTATGCATCAATAATAAGTATAAGATCTCATTAATGTCTATAGCATTAATAAATTATTCATCATTCACTTAAATCATTAAATCTATAAATTTTTACATTATAAATATATTTCTATATATTTCTATATTTTTAAATACCGAGGTATATATGTAGGCGTACGACGCAATTAATAATTCTAAAAACTATTCTTTACACTATAATTTTTATAATTTTAATAAATTAAAATTAAAATGTATGCATCAATGAATATTTCATGAAAAGTAATAACTCCTATTTAATTAAACTTTAAATTAACTACCCATACTAGTATATGGAATCATAAACTTATACCATCGGTACTTATATATTCTAAAATATATTTAGATTAGACCTATTTTAATAGAAAAATTTTGTTTTTGTTACTGAAAGAATATGCGCTTAATAAAATAATCGATTAAAATTATTACTACTACTACTATTATACTAAAGTGCAGAATTATGACTTTTTTTTCTTATGTGAATATCTTTTGCATTATTGTCACATACATACATATACATACACACGTTCAATTTTAACATATACATACACATGCACACATACACATGCACACATACACATACACACATACACATACACACATATACACATACAGAATATCCGTCACTCCGTCTCCGTGATCGTCTCTCCAGCTCCATGTCTCCGCCTCCATCTTTCCGTTTCCGTATCTCCGTCTCTCCGACTCCGTATCTTCATCACCGCCTCTCCGTCACCGTTTCTCCGTTCTCTGTCTCCGTTTCTCTGCTTCCGTCTCTCAGTAATTACATTTATATATATACATATATATATAATATTTATTATATTAAAGTGAATAATTAAGACTTTTTTTTTCTTCTTGCGTAAATATCTTTTGCATTATTGATATATACATACAAACACATACACACGTGCACCTTTAATATACACATACACATATTCATGCATATACACATACACAAATACACAATATCCGTCTCTCCGCCTCCATCTCTCTGTCTCCGTCTCTTCATCTCCGTCTGTCTGTCTTTGTTTCTCCGTATCTCCGTAATTACAATTATATAAAAGTAAAGAATTAAAACTTTTTTTCTTCCAAGAATATCTTTTGCATAATTGTCACATATATATATTTATACATAATCATACACATGCACCAACACATATACATACAAACACATAAATATACGCACATTCACACGTACGCACGCATATATCCACTCACCCACACACCCACACACACACACACACACGCGCACGCACGCACACGCGCACACACATATATTCCGATGTTTATTTTCACATACACATGCACATACACAACATTTGCCTCTCTATCTCCGTCTCTTTGTCCCCGTCTTCTCGTCTCTTCATCCCCATCACTCCGTCTCTGTTTCTTTGTCTTCGTCTCTCCATCTCTGTTTTTACGATTCCGTTTCTTCGTCTTCGTCTCTTCGTCCCTCTATCTATGTCTCTTGGTTTTCGTCTCTCCGTTTTCGGCTCTTCGTCCTTCTGTCTATGTCTCTTCGTCTTCGTCTTTTCGTCTTCGTCTTTTCGTCTTCGTCTCTGCGTCTTTCCGTCTCCGTTCCTACGTCTCCATTTCTTTATCTCCGTCCCTCTGTCTGAAACACAGATTGAAAAGAATGAATTCCTATCATATTTTTTCATTCATTTAAATGGAATTTAGTAAAATAAATTTTTAATTTATCATGATGATATGATTTGTATTTAAACAATTTTTATGCATATTGGAACTTTAATTAATCCTTTTTCTTCAAGTATATAAAAACTAAATTTTAAACAGAACTGCAATATAAAAATTTATAAATTCAGGCAATTTTTTTGACTTTCAAATTGGCTAATTTATACATATTCATATAATATCTGAAAATTTAACTGAGCGACGTTAGGGGCGAGGTAAATTAAGTGAAATCCTCATACCAACATAGAGTTCTACCTTATCTACATTTAAATTATGAGTTTTAATAAAAATTTAACTATTCATGACTGAAATTCGTGGGAGAGGCACATTCTTAACATGCCAAAGAATTTATTGCAACGTTAAAAGACAATATAAAGGTAAAAATAAAGACGAAAACTGCTTAATACGATTAACTTTTCAATGTAGTTATGAATAATCGTATTATGCAGTTTTTGTCTTCATTTTCACTTTTATTTTGTCTTTTAACGTTGCAATGAATTCTTTAGAATGTGAAGAATGTGCCTCTTCTTTGAATTTTAGTCAAGAATAGTTAAAATTTCATTAAAATGTATAATTCAAATGTAGATAAGGTACATCTCTGTGCCAGTATGAGGACACCCCTTAAGCTCGTAAAATATTAAAATCAAGTTTCTTTTATCAGTTAATCCAGTAACCTAATATGCTAAATAATAATAATTTTACTCTGATTAAATTTTAATTGAAATAGAAATCTTAATACTTCTATTAATAAATAACCTTATAAACATTTAAACCATTTAAGTGTAAACAAATACAAAAATATATTGTTAAAAGATTGATTTTAATAACAATAAAGACAATTCCTCGCCGTCACATCATTGCATATTGGTGCACGGTGTGACATATAAATGATTCCTAATAACATAGATTAGTAGCTATAAGATATATTCAAATAAATATATAAATACACTATTATTACAAATAAATAAATATATCATTATATTTATTTTTTTATTGAAAATTTATGTATTTTTTCTATTAAGGATAAAATAGAGATAGGATGAAAAATATATTACATTGCAAAGGATGAATATTATAAATTAAAATATGCAAGTCATTTATGCATTACTTAATTGTTTATCAAAAAAAATTATTCAATATTTGAATATAAATTGAATTTTTATTCTAATTGTAATCTATATGATTACCCTTTAGCTTCAGTAGCTTAAGCAATAGCATTTATATACAAAAGTTGATTAATAAATGAACTGATGATATTTTTTTTTAAATACATGAACTGATATTATTTTTTTTTCATTTTAATGAATATATTAGTCTAGACCTAATTAAGAGTTGTAAATAAAGAAGAGAATCAGCATGATTTTTTACAGACCTGAATTTTGAAGTTTTCTATTGGTTCTTATATGTATTACATGGTAATTTAAATTACTCAATGTTCGCTACTTCAGACATTGCTTTTCGAGGGCTTGTTTTCTTTCATTTTACATAAACTTTGAAATAAATTTTTGATCATGTAAGTCAAAGCCATCAATGAGGAGTCATGACAGTTTAAAATATATATTCAATTTAAAAAATAAATCATACATAAAAATATATATTTTAAACTGTCATGACTCCTTATTGATGGCTCTGACTTACATAATCAAAAATTTATTTCAAAGTTTATGTAAAATGAAAGAAAATAAGCCCTCGGAAAGCAATGTCTGAAGTAGCGAACATTGAGTAATTTAAATTACCATGTAATACATATAAGAACCAATAGAAAACTTCAAAATTCAGGTCTGTAAAAAATCATGCTGACTCTCTTCTTTATTTACAACCAGAAGTATTGTCATGATTTTCTCTTTAAAACATCAAGATTTTCAGAAAAAAAAAAATGATAAAATTGGGACTTTTTCAAAAATTTTCAAAAATTTACAAATTTCAAGGATTTATAGTTCTCGATACTTTCAATTTAGATCCTTGAAAATTTCTTTACATATTTTGGATAACAAACAGAATACATTCTCAGAGTTTCAGCGATTTTTATTTGTTTACTCTTCCAGTTGGTGTGAAATATCGCATATATATATACTTAAAAGATTTTATTAAATCCATGCGGTACCGCAAAGTAGCGTATTAAGACCATTAAATGTTAAAAAAGAGCAGGAACAGATATAAGAAATACCATGCTTCTATGTCTACATATATAGAACAAGCGCGTTCCTCTTAGCAACAGCTTGCTGTTCCTCATTTATATAGATATAGAAGCAATGTATTTTTTATATCAATTCACGCTCTTTTTTAGCATTTAATGGTCCTAACATGCTAGTTTGCGGTACTGCATGGATTTAATACAGTCTACTTTAATTTTATATATTAATTATAGACTCAATTTAGGCGTATAAAAGATTTATATAAGCGAGACTAATGTTTTCGGCTTAAGCAGTAGTCCGTCGAGGGCTCTAGCCCGAGACTGATTGCTGTTTAAACTATGAAACATTAGTCGAGGTCATATGAATTGCTTCATGCAAAAAGGGACCTATAAGCAATTTTGAAAATTTTCAAAAATCGAATAAAACTGTGTAACTATCGTTCTATGATTAATTTAAAAATATTAAATCTTTTAAACTGTTGTATGATGCACATAATATATAAATATGATGGTATTTTGCTTCTAAATTATATTTTCTTCCGTTTATATAGGAAAAAAGTTTATGTACTTAGAACCCTTTTGGCATGAATTTGAAATATAGAATTTTTTTATCATTTTTATTTTAATTGTGAAATATTGAAGAAAAATCTTGCATATTTTTTTGAAACAGTTTGGACAACAAAAAGTATGCTTTGTTTTACTATTTATTTCGTCACGAACAACTATTATACCTGGAAAATCTGCACTATAGATGGACTGGGCATAACTATAAATACCAAACAATACTTCATTCTTTTTTTTGGTTTTTCTGCCTTTCGATTCCTCACAAATAACTTTTTTTTTATAATAAAGTGGCTGCCACGATTTGAAATCAAGAATTTCTCCGCTGTCAATAAATTTAATCTCAAATTTATTCAAATTACTACTTTTGACCATAGATTGAACAATCTGTTTTAAGCTATAAATTCTATCTCTTTTTTTTAATTTTTCTTTTAATCACACTGAAGTCCCTGTCACAAGGTAAAAAACTATGTTTTCTGACAGGATAAAACTGCTCAATTTTTTTAAATCTTTTGTTTTGAACTAAAGAGAGGAGAAATTTGGACACTGTGTTATTACAAAACAAAAGAAGAGTATCCACAGATTTTGATAAGTTGTTATCAACATAATCTTTTATAAACGTACATACTTCATTTGGGTCTTTTTTTGCTTGTCCTTCGTGATACACGTACATTTTAGCCGTGTTGTCTGAAATATTGTGTATACAAAATGTACTCACCGTGATTTGGCGTAAATAGTATGTGTCTTGCACTGGAACCACAGGTAGACTTAGATTAGCCATGTAGCCGAATGTAAGAGCAACAGTTTTTGGATTTGACAGATTTTCTTTTCAGATACTTCTAATTTTTTCGTAGAATAAATCTGTTTTTTTTTATGTCTAGATAGATCTAATTTTACTCTTTCAATAGTAGCATCACTAACATGAGAATTTTTTATTGTTGTTTTTAGCGTTTCACACTCACAGCAACAATCTACTTGTGGTTGACCAAATCTGAGAATAAAATTATTCTTGAAATAATTGAAGAAAAAAACATAACCAACTTTATGTGCTTCGTGTTTTTCACAGTACACTTTCCACAGTGTCTTGATGTCTAGTCGTTCATTCAGATAATTGATTTTTTTCCCTGAATAGTGGCTTTCATAAGTTGGAAAAGAATTGACAGAATTATTAATTTCAATCAAAATCTTTTGGACGATTTTATTTTTTTTTATCCTTTTCTCTCTGATCAATCGATATGATTCCTAATTCAAGAAACTTTTCGATTCTTTTTAATCGTTTTAATGGAACCCCATGAATTGAAATAAATGCATTTCGGCAAACTTCCTTTGATATACTACCAAGCGTGACGTTGTAAATCATCGTCATCCTTAAAGGAGGATTTTTCGATCGTCTTCTTTATTGAATTGCCTTATTTTACATTGTAAATATAAATCTTGAGCATTTTTAGTTCCCAAAGATAGAAAATGTAAAGTTTCTTGCATTTGTTCATTTGGGATCGATTCCATACACTTTCTTTTACATCTACAAAGACATAATTACTAGGTATAATATTATAATAGCAACCAATTCGTACATTCTTAACATTATTATCATTATGATTACAGCACATATGATTTTATGCATGCGTATAATAACTTTATATACATGTAATGTATATGGGTATATCTCTGGAACTTTTCACTTTTTAGGAACAGGATTTTATAGAAATTTAAAAGTTTATAATTTAAGTCCCTAATAAGGCACAGGCTTTGACCAGTGCTTAAAATTTTCGTTTAAAGAGTAGAATATGTACTGTAACTTTGGTGTCATTTGAAAAATAGTCACTAACGATATACAATTTTATACGTCAAAAATGATGCATTTTTCATAATTTTCTACACGTGTTTCTTACGATATATAAAAAGTAACTTCCTTTTAATCATATTTTAATTTTTACATCATAATTTACATAATAAAAACAATAATTCAAGATTACGTCTATCGATGTGCTATGCTTTATTAATTAGTTTCACCATTTTTAAGGTATGTGTAATTTTTGCATGGATAATTACACGGTCCTTAAAAAAGGTGAAACTTATTAATAAAGCATAGCACATCGGTAGACGTAATCTTGAATTATTGTTTTTATTATGTAAATTATGATGTAAAAATTAAAATATGATTGAAAGGAAGTTATTTTTTATATATCGTAAGAAACACATGTAGAAAATTATGAAAAATGCATCATTTTTGACGTATAAAATTGATTATCGTTAGTAACTATTTTTCAATTGACACCAAAGTTACAGTACATATTCTACTCTTTAAAACGAAAATTTTAAGCACTAGTCAAAGCCTGTGCTATATTAGGAACTTGAATTATAAACTTTTAAATTTCTATAAAACCCTGTTCCCAAAAAGTGAAAAGTTCCAGAGATATACCCATATACACGGATATAATTAATATATTCGTGTATAATTAATGTATGCACATAATTATATAACGCGCTCTAGAATATTTTTTGTACAAGTAATGAAAGATTTTAATTTAAAACTAAATTAAAGATTTAAAAAAATTTTTTTCAATTTATTATAGTAATAAAAGTATTTATAAATTAAAAATTTGAAATTGAGCTTGTAAAAAAAAATTGAATAGTATTTGAAAAGAGAAAAACACTCACTTGCATTTCTGGCCAATGCACTTTCCGGGGATATAAGCTTCTTTGCTGTTTAGAAATGGCTCACCAATTATTTTGGCTTTTTTTTTTTAAATTACGCGTCCATGAAGAAGGATCACTCTTGTTTTTTCTTTTATGTGAGCACTCGTCACTAATTTCTTCCATTTTCACAAAGAAAATTTATATGAATTTATAAACTGTTGTATCAATGTTCAACTCACAAGCGAAGAACAAATACTGCGATATTGTAGAAAACGCCTTCTCTTAATATGAAGTTTCATATCATCGATGTTTACAAACAAGGAGTAGGTTATATATAAGTCATAACATACTTATATTGTTTAAATAATCTTGTGTTTATAGTGTATGTATATATATATATATATATATATATATATATATATATACTAGAGGGGTTCCCCCTCACTGCTCCGCTCACAACCCCCGAATATACACAGCTGTCAGTCAATTTCAAAGTGAATAGAATAGTAGAACATAATTAATCTAAATTTTATAATGTGAAAAAACTTCAATAGAAAACATTGATACATAAAAATATGAGATATGAAGTTATAGAATTAGAATTGATAAAAAAAGATGGTTTAACGCAACATTCAAAAGTTCACAATGAATCAAACTTATATATTTTTGAAATAAATTAAAAATAGAATAGTAAATAACAATACAATTTCAAGTTATGATTGTATATAATAATATTTAATACTAATTATGAGCGAATAATAAAAAATAGAATAATAGAATAATAGAAAATTATAGATAAATATTTTTATCTTCTTATGTCATAAATTTTATACATATCGAGAAGATGCAAAGAAAACGCTCCCTCTCTGCATTTTTTATTTTTGGGCTTGAAATCAACATATATAAATATATAGCTGCATTAAGAGTGTTTTTTTTTATTGTAGCTAAAGAAGCTTACATTTTTATTTTTTATTGTCGCTAAAGAAGCCTACAGTTTTTTTCATTGTCGCTAAAAAAGCTTACAAATTTATTTATTATTGTCGCTGAAGCATACAGATCTATTGTTTGTTGTCGCTGAAAAAATCTCATATAAGCATACAAATTTATTGTTTGTTGTCGCTAAAAGGAGCTTACAGATTGATTTGTTATTATTACTGAAATAATTTCATAGACTTATTTTTTATTGTCGCTAATAGAAGCTTACAAATTTATATTTCATTGAAGTTATAAAAAGCTTACATATTTATTTTTCATTGTCGCTAAAGAAGCTTGTACAGTTGCTTTGTATTTTTACTAAAAAAAGTTTAAATAATTTTAAATATTTATTTAATATATCGTTAAATTTCATTGTCGCTAAAAGAAGCTTACAAATTTATGTTTTATTACAAGCTTACATATTTATTTTTTATTGTTGTTAAAAAAAACTTATACATTAATTTTTTCTGTAGTAAATCAATAATATTTTATATTTTGTATTTTAATTATCATCAATTTGTTTTTCTGTAACCTTGAAAAATAATCATTTTATATTAAGAATATTGTATTTATTAATGTAATGAAATAAAAAAATTAAATTATTTAATTTACCTTATTTAAAATTATTTCATTTGCTAATATAAGTTCTTCTAACTCCATGTTGTATCATTTAATACTTTATTAAATTCCAATCTCTTTACTTTTAATATATATGTAATATCTATAAAATTTTTAAATATATATATATATATACATGAATATTTTCATAAGTGTATATGCATATAATATATTATTATAATTGTTTTAACTATTTTCTTCTTTTTCTCCAATAATTTCTAGTTTTGTTCTTCTTTCCCAATTCACATATTCATTTTCTAATTTATTTAATTAAACGTCCAATTTATATTGTCAATCCGTTATTGTTCCGATATATTCTGATTAATTTTTTTTTTGTGCAAAAGAATTTTTTAAATAATCTTGTATTTCTGAAAAATAAAAAATTATTTATATTATTATATTTTTTTTTTCAATAATATTTAATTATTTATTAATCCAGGTCTTAATTTTATCTCTTCGAAATTTATTTTAATTGGTTTGTTATTTTTCAATATGTTGTATTCGCCTAAATAAATAATATTCTAATAATACTTTAATGTCAAGTCATATATATTATTTCCTTATTGTATCCTTTTGCTTTTGAAACATTAACATTCTCTAATAATATTTTCTGAAATATTAAAAAATGTTTAATATTATGTTGTAATTAATAATATTGTATATTATAAAAATTTACTTCGTTTAATTTTAGATTTTTTTTGGATTTTTTAATATTTTTATCATAAATATTGCATTGAATTCTGAATCCTTCAGAATTATTTATTATGAATTTCAAAATCCTGAAATCAGTTTGTTTTTGTTTGTTAACAAAAGTTTGTTCTTCAGAAATTTCTTTAATATATGCAATCAGAAAATTATTATATGGAATCAAAAATATATATATATATATAGATATAAGAAAATAAATAGAGAAATGGAATGTTCTATTTCTTTTGATAAAAATATTATTAATCTCTTATTGTTAATTACAAAATATAAACGTAAAAAGAAACAGAACATTTCATTCCTATAATAGGTATAAAAGAAAAAAAGATTATTATGGTAGAAATTAAAATAGAAAAGATGAACTTTTTTAAATAATAAACAAAATAATTAATAAATTAAAGATTAAAATTATGTTAGCAAACAAATACTTTAATTATGAAAAATTATAGGAAATAGAATGTTTTCTTCGAAAGCATTCTACTTCTTATTTAAAAAACGAATGTTCCATATCTCTTAATACTATCAATATTAAATTAGTAATAATAAATAAAATAAAATATAATTGTTATGATTAAGGGAGCATTCTTTTTTTATAATAATAACCTTTGATGACTATGAGAGAAATATAATGTTATTTTTATCTATATTTTAAATTGAATTAAAGAAATAATAAATCAAAGTTATAGAACATTCTATTTCTCTTATAGAACATCATCGAAGGTACATCAAATGGTATAAAAAGGCCTGCCACGAGCCAAGAAGGATCATTCGATCTTATACCGTCAAAGGCATAAGACCTTAGCACTCTGTGTTAAAATTTACATCATGTTGTTAAATGTACAAAATATAAATTTCTTTAATCAATAAAAGACAAAAGATTCAAGTTTAAATGAGACTATGTTAAAGTTCATTTGGAATAGTACAACTTATCTCATTTCATACATTATTTATCATAGAATAAGTAAATAAATTAATTATCGCACATTGAAAAGTATTGCACTTGGATATGTCGTCAATAATAATTTATTTAGTCATATGTCAATAATAAAAGTGTTATTTATCGCACATTTAAGAGTATTGCACTCAAAGATGTCGTCGATTTAAACACTTTTCTGCATTTTTCATATAATAAAAAAGTTCATTATCGCACTCTTTACAGTATTGCACTCAACGGAGTCGTCGATAATAACTTTTATCACTTTACCCTCTCCTCCACACGTAAAGAAAATTATAAACTATCGCATCTCCAAGAGTATTGCACTGGAGAAGATCGTCGATAAATATAATTTTCTTTGATAATATTGTTGTATGCACCTTGTATATGCATGTAATAGATTTAATTAATGAAGTAAATTTAAATTCGGTAATTAGAATATTACCTGGCGACCGTGAAAAAAGTCAAGCCCGCTTCAAGTTTAAGTTTTAAAATTAAAATGTTTTAATTAATTATATATTAAAAATAATTAATTGAAATGTTTTAATTGATTATATATTAAAAATAATTAATAATCATTTGTCATTATTTTTATTTTATACAATTATTGAAAACCTTGTAAATTTAAATACAAGATTTATATTCATTTTGCTAATTAATAAATATTTATATTTTTGATATAAGTTAAAATAATTCGTTTGTATAATGATTGTTACATAAATATACTGTTTCTGATTCCATAAAATGTAGCCGAAAAATATTTATTAAATATTTTTTGAAACCTTTCGTAAAATATTTCTGTAATATTTATTTATTCAATATTACGATAAAAATTTTTCAATGGGTATCTTGGAAATATTTTTAAAATATATCATGAAATGTTTTGTTTCAATATTTCTAATATATTTTAAGAAACATTTCATTCAATATTTTCGAAAGATTTCGTGAAATTTAACTATGAATTTTGTAAAATTTAATTGCAAAATCTATTAAATAATTTGAAAACTTTACATTAAATGTTTCTTGAAACATTACATATATAAGGTTTTTATTTGTTATAATTCATGTCAAATAGACAAAAAAGGAAGGAAAAAAATTTAAAACGTGTTTTTTTACTTTATAGTAGCATTACTAATATGCTACGTATTTCGATATTTACATTTATTAATGTTTTCATCTGTATATAAAGATAAACATAAAATGTTTAAGACATCCATCAAAGTTAAAAATACTTATTTATAAGCGTTTTTTCTTTATTGATAATATGTATGTTAAAAAAACGTTGCCAAGTGCTTTAGTGCAATGCTTTCTCATAGAGCATATTAAGTTTAAGAAATTTGATTTTATCTTTTAAAATGTGATTTTAATGTAAATATTGTGACTAACTGCATCGAAGAATAACTTAATATTTAAGGAAATTATATATTTGAAAAAAGGCTATGTTTTTTTACAATGTGATTTTGATGTAAATATTCTTACCAACTGTATCAAAGACTGACTTAAGATCTAAGGAAATTATATATTTGAAAAAAGTACATGTTTTTTACAATTCTTTTTAAAAACTTGAAAAAGACAAAAAAATGAATTGATTAAAACAAACATTTAGCTATTTATTCATTTTTCTATTCTACCGCCTATTCTACTGTTTTTTCTCTCCATGTGACCATAGGGGGAAAAAAATCCGTGGAATGGAAAGAAGATGCTTGCGTATTAGGTCACGTAAACATAAACATAACCTCTTTAAAATTGTAGCTCATACAGAGCGATTTTCTACAATTTGTTTTAAAATGAATGAAGTAGATTTGTATTTATAATTTAATTATTTTTGTTTATTTACTTCGTATCGCAACTCGCTTTTCCATTCTACATTGGAATAGAGAATAGAATTCTATTCTTCGCATGAAACTTGCCGAATAGC
The DNA here is from genome assembly GCA_017163975.1 of Anastatus disparis. Lineage (NCBI taxonomy): Eukaryota > Metazoa > Arthropoda > Insecta > Hymenoptera > Eupelmidae > Anastatus > Anastatus disparis. Next base: position 1,369,808 of record JAFFSR010000272.1, on the reverse strand, counting down.
GCTGATTGGTTGTTTCTATTATGCATCCTCTATTCGGCAGTCTCTTTTCTACTCATCTGACTGCACCCTTACATATTTCTTTTCTTTAGGGTAAATCGTATAAATGATAACATGTATTGAATTTTATGTTTAATTATAACAGTAAGCATCCATCTTTCTCGAATTTCATACTTAACCTAAATTATATTACAAATAAATTTTATACATTTTAAAATTTATTTATTTAATTTTATAATTTTAAAATTGTAAATCATTATTGTAATTAGGAAACAAATAGAAGAATTAAAAATTTTAATATATCTTTTAGTAAAGTTTTTGAGAATTACTTGTCAATGTAAATACCAAACCTAGTAATATAATTTTTGCAAAAAAATTATTCAATATAAGAAGATGATTTAAGAAGTTTGAGCTAAGTTTATTAATTTCTTTTATAAAATTGTAGAAGTATTTGAAGACTGCACAAACATTAAAATAATGATATTGTGTTTAAATACCGAAAAAAGTAGAATTAAATAAGTTTTTTGTATCCAATTCTGTTAAAACATTGTCAGTTCGCGAAAAATGAATTGCATAAAATTGATGGTAACAATGTAAATTTGAAATATATTTTTATAGAAGATTTCTATAAAAATATTTTTTTTTTACCTAGTTTTTCATATTTCTTTTTTATTTGTAAAAGTTAAGATGATTAAACAAAATGTATTCCTGGAATAATTTGTATTGATCAAGTTTTAACAGAAATAGGAATCTTAAATATATAATTTTTAATTAATTTCATCGATAAAAATACTTCAAAAACGTAATTGGATAAGTTTTCTGTTTTTATAAAAATATATGTCAACAGGCAATATGACATGATATCAAAGTTTTATAATTAATCTCTAATAATTGAATGATAGTGTTTTTTTTTAATTAAAAATCAAGTACAAAGTATTGATATTGTTAGGTGAGATCAAAGAAAATATATATTTCAAAAGAATGATAAATATTTTAAAAAGACTTAAAGTAAAATTACCAGGAGATTGGAATCAAATTACAGATGTAAGATGCATAAAAATATATTTTAAATTTTCAAGAAATATAATTATTTGAAAATAAAATTCATATAGTTTTCTATCTTAAGACAGACTTTGATGCATTGGGTAAGAATAGTTACATTTAAATCACATGAAAAAAATAAAATCAATTAAAATATTAAACAATGTAAACTAATTAACTGCTAAAATTTAAAAAAAAATGAAAATATATAAGATTTGATGTAGTTTTTAATGTAATAAAGCATATAATATAATTTGATTCAAATTTTTATATTAATTTTAGTAAAATATAATTTTTAATATACTAACCTTGTAATAGAAATAAATATATATGTATACATATATATATATATATATATATATATATATATATATATATATATATATATATAATGAATATATACGTACATTTTTTTATTTGAAATATTTGAAATTCAAATATAAAAATTTAAAATATAAATGACTAACTTTTAGTTTTTATTTTAAATATATTTGAAAAAAGTATATGTTTTTTACAATTCTTTTTCAAACCTTGAAAAAAGTCAACAAAATGAATTGGTTAAAATAAACATTTATAACTATATATTCATTGTATTTAAATGTAACTTACTTCATACAGTAATTGGTGGCTTCTTTTATAAGTGTGTATATTTATATACGTTGACATAGATTACATAGGGTATATTATATTTTAATTTAAATTATATTGCACCTATTCTTTAATATTTCCTATTTCAAAAATTTTATTTTAAAAATAATATTATCAACTGTAGAGCTATGGATTCGTAATCTCGAGATCACAAGTTTCAAGGCTGATACAAGCACCACTGTATGTTGCATGTGCTTTGTTCACGAACGCACCGACGATATCCGTCGCTAATTAGCATCGCAATGATAGCTAAAATACAGCGACGTTACATAAAATTTAAAAAAAGTCAAGTATATTTTTTTTGTTTTGATTATAAAATACCGACATTACAGGTTTCTACATTTATCATTCTTAATCCAAAAATTGTAAAAATATCTCATTATGATTTGGAAAAAAAAGTTTCTTTTAGCGATTATGAAAAATAAATTTGTAAGCTTTTTTTAGCAACAACAAACATATTTGTATGCTTATATGAACTTTTTTTAGCGACAACAAACAATAAATCTGTATGCTTTTTATAAGCTTTTTTAGCGACAACAAATAATAAATCTGTACGCTTTTATAAGCTTTTTTCTAGCGACAGCAAATAATAGATCTGTCCGCTTCAGCGACAGTAAGAAATGAATTTGTAAGCTTTTAATGCAGCCATATATTTTTATGCTGGTCTCAAGGCCAGAAATCTTTTATTAAGATAAATATGTAAATATCTTATTTCTAGTTTAAAAAAAACATGTTTCATTTAAATACAAGTATTAATAAATTACCTATGGATATTAAGCTAAATTCATTTTGTAATTTATAATTTACTTTTGTAATTAGTAAATTTTTTCAATAATAAAAATAAAGATACAATATATAAAAATAAAAATATTATATATTTATCTGAATAAAAGAAATGCAGAGAGGAAGCTTTGTATTATCAATTAGTTATGCTTGCAATTATAATAATGAAATATTAATAATAATTTTTTTTTTCATTATTAAAATTCAATGTTAGAATATAAATGAAATGCAGCGAAAAAACTTTATTTTATTAATTAGTTACAGTTACAATTATAATAATAAAATATTACTAATTATAATAATATTCAATTACTTATAATTGTTATTATAATAATAGAATATTATTAATAATAAGAATATTTTTTTATTACTAATTACTAAAACATAATATCATAGTAAGGGGGGGCTATAAAAATTGAGGGGGGGGGGCATATTGAGGGGGGTCTTAGTTACGTTAATTTTGAAATGGCCATTTACAAGAGGAATTACAACGTAATTTGAGGGGGGCTGTACGGACAGACATTTGAGGAGGGGCTGAGGGGGGGGGGGGTTTCATCTTGTCTTACGACCATATATATATTGTATTAAATGATATTATACTATACATGAAAAAAAATGTTTAAATATGATTTATGCAAAATGGTACCTAAGTACGGGATTTGGGTACCTTTTTGCATGAATCGCTTTATAAATATAAACTTTTATGAAGTTCCAACTACATAACTTGATGTATTTTCAATTTTTAAGCATAAATCCACCTCCAACTCAATTTTGGCAAAAATGGCGCATAGGTCGTTTTTTGCATATAGCGATTCATGTGTATTCATCGTTATTCTAAGTTGGATAGATGATTATATGTTATCGTAGGTCGTATGAGAGGCTAGACAGAAATTGAATAAAATAAAAAACTTCATTATAAAATATAAATTTTTAGACTATTTATTTGATGAATTTTCATGAGTAAAGAACTGAGCAACGCAGGTATACTTCTGCCTGTAGATGCGAGAAAGAGAGACAACGATGAACTATGGAAACAAATGAGCGACGCTTCTTTATCTGTCTTTGTCTTAACTATAGCAGTGTGATTAGGCGCTCTTTTTTATCTGTCTTTGTCTTGACTATAACAGAGCGAAGAAGGTTTGCCTACTTGTTGCCTACTGACTCTACTACCCTAAAAACATATTTTAGTGTCATGGGTATTCTACTGAATACGGCAAACTATAACATAAACGTTAATATTGCGTAGCGGACGTATTCCATACGTACGGTTTTATGATAACTCGTTATGAAACATTACAAAACTTCGCAGGATATTCGAAAATGTAAAAAAGTTGTGTACAAAATATGCATCTTTTTAGCTTTTATCAAACTATTTAAGAAGGGGCCGAACTATCTGTCTCTGTCTAATAGCGTTTTTCATTGTTTATATAAACACTATCCTTTATAACAAGAAAAAAATAGCAGCCCCCGCTAGATATTAGTATAGTTAGTAAATTTTGTAATAACAAACAAATTTTTTTACTGCGTAGTTTTTGAATAATTAGAGGCCTACCAAAAAAAGATAGGTTATATTCTAGATTGCTAGTAGGTCTCTAATTAGTCAAAAACTATGCGGTAAAAAATTTGATTTTTATTACAAAATTTACTTATTATACTAATATCTAGCGGGGGCTGCTATTTTTTTGTTGTTTTACCGGATAGTGTTTATATAAATGATGAAAAACGCTATTAGACAAAGACAGATAGTTCGGCCCCTTCTTAAGGCTTTCGTTTTGAAACGTTCCAAAATTGACTGAACATTTAGAAGTTAAAAAAAGAACGTTGGAGCGAACGTGTAGTACATTTAATAATTATTAAACAATTTTATAAACAAATTATGAAAATGCGGTTAAAAAAAAATTTATCATATTCTCTGAATCATTTTGAGCAAAAAAGGTTTTTATGAAAATATTGCTAATATGCACTGAATCAGCAGAAAAAAATCGCAGTTTGAAAAAACGCGATTTTTCAAAACTTCAACAGCTTAAAATTCAGCTTCTACTGCTTCAATTTTAAATCCCAATAGCTAAAATTGTTTGTTAAAATGAAAACTTTGAGATTATGGTAGTTGGCGACAGTATTTATAATGATTCAATTACTCATTCATAACTCAAACAAGTACCATTTATGCGCGCCTAAACAAGTACGTTTGCCCGTGCGAAAACGGAATTTTTTTGAGCGATAAATAGGTAATGTAATCATTATAAATACTGTCTTTAACTACTGCAATCTTCAAGTTTACATTTTAACAAACCAGTAAAAGCTATTGTGAGTTAAAATTAAAGCAGTAGAAGCTGAGCTATAGGCTGTCGAAGAAAAATCGCATTCTTTTAAACTTGGGGATTTTTTCTGACGATTCAGTGCATTTTAGCAATATGTTCATAAGAACCACTTTTGCTCAAAATGTCATAAAGGAAATGATAAAATTTTTTTTTTTAGTAAAAAAGCACTTTTATAATTTGATTATAAAAATTTTTAATAATTATTAAATGCGCTATTTTCAGATTTTCTACCCAAAAAAATCGGATTTAGAAGGTAAAAATACATAAAAAAACCTGGGTATATAATTGATGATCTCGATCGGCTACGACTTATGTAGTTTGCCCCTGGACTAGTACAACTTACGAAATACGTTCGACATAACGCACAGCAAGTAATAGCCGTTAATTGCTTTGCAGACTAAAGGAATAACGCGAGGAAATAGGAATAAAAGAGAATAAAGCTGTACATAAGAAGACTTATGTCCACTTTATTTTCTTAAGCGGCAGCGGCAAGACGCGACTAAACTTCATGTATATAATACATTTTGACTCTTAACGCAGTTGTAAGATTGCGCCACAATCTAATAACGAATATGGACCCTCTAGAAAGGGACTGAAAACCTCGTTCTGCGTTTTCTATTGGCTGTTACAAACAAGAGATCTAAACCGGAAACTACATAAGCAAGTAATATTTTAGAGAGAGACAGTAAATATTCCCCACGAAGACGACCCGTGATGTTTTCTATAAGCACTTTATGCGTTCCTTTCCGGTTTAGATCAGTATGGCGGCAACATTTTTTTGTCCCTTCCTAGAGGGTCCCTGTCACAAAGATCCAGTAACCAAGGGAGCGGCGGTAGCGCAGGGGCTGAGGCTCTTGGCTCGCGCTCTAGTGGACCGGGGTTCGATTCCTCGAAAAAATTTCGAAAAAATTTTCCCTGATTTCTCTCCGGGAAATAGAACATGGAGACCACGAAAATAGAAAGCCTCTCAGGGCTTAATGAATGTGTTGTTAAAAATTCCACTAGGCGATGAAGATGTTAATAAAGTCCACTGGTCAAGATTTAGATGAAATAGATGCGAAAATAACAATAATCATCGAGGGATTCCTGAGGATCATCGATGGATAGAAATTGTGGAATAGCGGAAATAGCCTAGCAGCTAATGGCCAATAGAAATCAACTATCAATCAATTCAGTGACCAAGCATAGCTTTCTTTAGTGTTAATGAAACAGCATAAACGAATATCGACTAAAAAAATAACATGAGAGAATACATCAGATTTCATGCCGAAATCCCATGGAGAGATAAAAACTAACACAATAAGCAAGTTAAATAATGAAGCAGCATCCTGTTAAAACAGTAGAACTTAATTTCTACATAGAGCTAGATTAAAGTGGATTTTAGATAAATTTTTTTGTCTGAAAAATTCAAGTGAATTTGAGGTCCTCTAAGGATATTGCTGTAGGATATTAATTGTAATATAATAAACATATAAAGGGAAGTTGAAGGGGGCTTGTGCATGTGCAGGTTAAAGCAAATATATAGGGATACGCAGTCGATTAGGTTATAAACATGCGCAGTCGATTCATAAACATAAACATGTGCAGTCGGATTGTAAAGATTGTAAATTAGCAGAGTTTGATTAACGTATCAGCTTCTGATAAAGATTTTACAAAGCTTGGTCCAAAAGAAACGGAAAAACTCCGCAAAATTTGTTTTCTTCAGTTTTCAGGGCCTGTACGGCACGATGAGATATAAGTGAACTTGGTTTTTTCTAAGTCCTAAGGCATTAAAATCTCTAATAACTTGGTATATAAACGTAATTTTTAGGTTAGGATGAAAAGAAAAACAGAAAAAACGCTGTTTTTTCCGATTTTTGAGCACGTTTCTGTGGGAAAATGATTCTTAAGACCTCGGTGTTGGAAAATGTAAACAAAGACAAACATTCATAGCACATTCATACTTATATTTATCTTGCACATTATACTCAAGAGTGACTGAACTCCGTATGCATCATATTCCAAGTCTTCTACTTCGAGACTGCGATAGCAAACAATAACGTTATACATTCGCGAGAATGCGACATACGAGAATGCGACGCACAAGAGGCGATCGAATACTAAACTGCATCATATGCAAAATTCAATCAATCTTTTCCCCGAAATTATAAAAGTATCAATAATAGCATACATACGAAAGAATGCAACTGCCTTTTACCATAGTATAAAAACCCAAGAGTCTTTAGCTCGCAAGCTTAATTTCATACTTACCGTCTAAGGCTACACTTCGCCTAAAATTATTGTACTAAAGGTTAAGAAGGAGAAATAAAGATAAGTTCAATTCAACACTTTTATATATATATATATATATATATATATATATATATATATATATATATATATATATATATATATATATATATATATATATATATATATATATATATATATATATATATATATATACACACATATTCTTTTATTCTTGGATACCTATCCTAATATACCAACGTCCTAAATTACAAAAATAAGTTACAATAATAATTAAAAATTCATAAAATTGATAAATCAAGTTTATTAAATAAAGTTTAATAAATTAAACTTTACAAATTAATAAATTCAGTTCTAACGGTTAACAAAAGTACGGCAAAAAAATACACAAAAAAAACTATTTAGGTTTTTGCCAAATATTATCTAGATGTATTTACTTGAAAAATAACTTTGTTTGAACTATTTTATAATAAGTTAAGATGGTTATCAGACCTCATAATAATTTTTAAATATTTTTTTTTAAACTCTTACGTACAAAATATCGAACAAAATAGTCGTTTCTATCATTGATTCAAATTCAAAGCCTTAATTCATATCCTATTCAGACCACGTGAAAATATATATTGCAAGCTGAAATTTCGTTTTTTGTAATCCTGTATAGGTAAATAATTGACAGAGATATAGAAATTTGAAGTTTTTAATAAACTGAGGGGATTAAATCTGTGAGTTAGTCTCAGATTTACTTCATAGTAACAGCTTTTATTTCTAGGCAAATCTTAGACGGCCTTAAAACTTTTTTCGGAGTTTTAATTCAAAGTCTAAAAAATTATTTCTTAATAGCGACATTGTTGTAAAATTAGATATAATATTTTCCGAAGTAGACAGAATCAATGTAATTGCAAAAAAAATATTATTTATCAAAGTTAAGTTCGTTTAAGAGTAAGTCTTTATAATTCAAGGCGTATTGTGAAATGTAATTCAGTTTTGGCTGAGGTTGTTTTATTATAAAAAAAAATATTCCATTAATCCTTAAAGAATTCACTTTCATATTTATGATAAATAAGAATTTTAATTATATTTTATATACAAATCCTGTAAAGGAAACTTAGGTATTTTTTAATTTTTTTCTTAATTTTTTAAAGTGTTTTTTTTTAATATTTTTTTATACAAGTTGATTTTCAATTAAATTTTTAGTCTTTAAATGCACATAAAAAATTTTTATGTAAGTGTGCATAATAGTTGAATTTTATAATTTTTGATACCAAAATCATTAATACACTAATATTATTTCTGTTTGTCATTTGGCTGTTTACTCCACATTTTGAGTATATATCATTGAGAGCTGCAACTAATATTCTAAAGAAAGGACGATCAACTTATCAAAACTAAATGGATCACACTACAACAACTAAAGGGAATCTAATCCTACTGACGAATCTCACTTAAGATCTCATCTAAGATCTCATGCCAAAATCTCATGTAACTATATTCTCGAAAATACTAAGTCTGATAGCTACTAAAAATTTTCAAAATTTTACTCTCGAAGAAAATTTTTTAGATTTATTTTTTTTCCTTAGATTATAAGAATCTAATTCATTAAAAATTAATACTCTTCTGACAAATCTCACGTGAGATCTCATATTAAAATTTCATTTGAGCAAGTTCTTAAAAATTCTATGTCTGATAACTTGAAAATTTCATTTTTTGTGATGAAAATTTCATCCCAAAAAATAAAATTTTACCAACTTTTATTTTTGAGTATTTGACATTTATGTGCATTCTAAGACAATCCAAATTGTAAGCAAATAACGTTTTACTATTTGTTAAAAATTTTATCTTAGATATTGTACATAAGAAGTAGGTGAATTCGTCTCTTACACCTGAAACAGGCATGGGAGTTTGTCCGACTAGCGTGATGGGAGAAAGACGCCGTAAAATAAAAAGGGCGTGAGAAAGCGCGGGGACAGTGCACAATGTACAGCTTTGTCTTTTAGTCCCGAATTTAGCATAAAAACATGTCATTGAAACTAAATTATCTAGAAGCAAAAAAAATGAATTTCGAAAAATTATTTTTCATACTAGGGACTTCAAAATTTTTAGAAGTTTTCGGACATAGAATTTTTATGAACTTGTTTTGCATAAAATTTTAACATAAGATTTCACGTGAGATTTGTCAGAAGCGAAACCAACAATCCTTGAAAATTCGAAAATGAATTGTACTGAAAACTAGAAAGAAATATTGAAAATCAAGAAACAAACATTTTAATGTTAATTAAAAATCAATCATGAGTAAAATTTTGAAAATACAATGGCTGAATTTACTAATTCGCTGTGCCATCTCGTAGCAAATGTTTTAAGTTAGGGGTGTAACGTCTCCCTATTTTTGATTCTCGTTTTTTAAAACATTTTTTATAAAAACATGAATATTTAATGTATTTAAGATGGATGAGTTTATTAAATTTATTGATGAACTTTTTTTTTAGTTCGAATTTAAATAAAAAATGAAAAATGAAGCGTATTTTCTCGACCGGCCGATAAAGATTACCTTGCAGCAACAATTGAATTTGATCTTAATCTAAAAGTGTAGCAATTGAAGTTATAGCGTTCTTTGTAACGCTCTGTGGTTTTCGGTCTTTTTTCTGCCTTCGGGCGTTTTTGTTACAGGTTACTTGCAGGCGCCCTAATGCAAGTCAGCATTAATATTAAATTCGAGAGAAGTGCTGCTGTACTTGCTCTGTAATATATATATAGCAGTCGGACACTAACCTCAAAAAGTCCTCAGCTCCATAAATTTGCAATAAATAAATATATATATATATATATATATATATATATATATATATAAATATATGTATATATACATATATTTTTTGGCGGAAAACGGGAAGTATTTGTTCGTAAACGCTCAGCGACGTAGATTTTGGAATTTGCCGCAAGAGGTCGCTACCATGGAGCGTTGTTATATATTTAAGCAGCCGACATCAGGCATTCGCGGAGCAAAGATGTTACGCAATTGTGTGATCTGTCGCCAGCGCTGTCATGCTAAGTGTAAGTCACAAGTACAATTGGTGGGCAGGCAAAAAAAGATAAGATCATCCCCTCCACTGCTCATGTACTTGGCGCTGGTAATAATAGCAGTCAGATACTTGGCGTCTATAAGGATTAAGAGAAGTTGCCTCTTAGTTCATCTACTCCTTCAAAGTCTGACTTGCAAGTAGCACCGGTCATCAATATACAGGGGCAACTGAAATCGAAGGCATCTCAGAAGGATAGTGGCGCGGCAGAGAAGAAGAAATCTAATTTAAGTATTAATTCTGCTTTAGTTATACGTAATAGAGGTGGCGCTGCGCATGGTGCCCTCACTACCTCAGTTAGAAAAAAAAAATAGAATTATGAATACAAATAATAATGGGAATTTAAATGAAAATGTTGACTTCTCTCCTGTCCATGCTGCTCTTTCTGTAATGGAAGGCTTTTTGTCTCGTAAGCTTGAGTCGATACTGGGTGCTCTCGATAGACTTCCGGATCTTCAGAGTAGTGTCATGGATGTTGGTGATGGCTTGCGAGATATATTAGACAAACTTGACAGCCAAAATAAATTAATTAAGAATTTAACAGCTGTGCAGGCGGAGCTGATGGATCAATCTTAAATTAAAGGACATAGTCAGCATTTTAAGGGGTCAGGTGTTGTCCACTCTAAATAAAAATTGTGAAACGATCAACAAAAATTTTAATTTTAAATTTAATAATATAAATTCAATGTTAGTGAATCAATTTAATGGAGTGAACAAGAATCTTTCTGATCTCACGTCGGGGGTAGCATGCGTGGTGCAGACTGTCTCTGATCTCAGTGTGATGGAGCCTGTGGAGAAGCGTGAAAGCAATCCACACGCCAACGCAAACACAATTAGAATCCCTGACCCTAACACTACATTGCCACAAAACAGACGATCGGATTGTGGTGCCAAGAGTGGTTACTTGGTGATCTCTAGCGGACTGGACTGCTTAGCGGCTAATGTTTGTCTAGGAGACTATGCATTTGCCATCCTTGGGGCCATACTTCCAAACATATCACCAGCACATATATTATTGGTCGTTGTGTTAACATCATCTGACACTATAAACAGTGCGATTAGAGACGGTCCGGGGGTCTCGCTGCTGGTTAGACTCTCGGAGGCGAATCTGGTGAGACAAATACACATTGAAAAAAGGAAAATTACAAATTTCTTAATTGCAGATATTGATCTTTCTTGTTTTGCTAGTTCATCTCCTATAAAAAAGCATAATAATATATTTATTATTGATTATCTCCAAAAAGATGAATATAAAATCTTCAAAGACCTCAAGAAATATGCTAAAGACAGAGGCAAGTTTGTGTAGCATGGAAATGGTAGATTTCTGGCAAGACGGGAAAGTGGGGAGAGAGCATATACATTTGCTTCGAAAAATGATATAGACAAAATGTGCAGTTCTAATAATATAATTTAAACAAGAATATTAATAACAAATCTAAAGTAATAAGTGGATGCTTAAACAATGACGTCATTGGTTTGACTAATAAAAAATATAATGTTGATATGGAAAAGTTAGATAGTAATAATGTTAACCTCTCTTCCCAATGTCTACACCAGGTTACTTTGAGGAGTCGAATAGGGGAAAAGGGTGAACTGCTGGCGGGCTTTTTGAATGTGACAACTTTAAGAGCTCACATTAAACAGGTGCGTGGACTTCTATGTAATGACCCTTCTTATGATCTGTTTGGAGTGGCTGAAGCCTGGCTGGGATCAAATGTCTCGTCATTCGGATCAAAGGATTTAAAATATTTTGGCAGGAAAAAAACCTTCATGAAGGAGGGGTAGCCTTTTATGTTAGGGATAATTTAAAATGTGATGTATTAACTTTATCAAATACCACAACTTATACTACCAGTGGTAAACATAAAGTCCCAGAGTATATCTTCTGCTCTATTAAAGACGGCAACTCTGAACCTGTGCTATTTTCTATCATTTATCGCCCTCCTGCTATTTCATTTACTAAAAATCATAATTTATTAGACTCTTTAAGAGAATTTGTCCTGTGATTTTTCACATGAAATTATAATGGGTGATCTGAAAGCCGATCTCCTACGAGAAGACAGTGATGCGAAGTTTCTTAATAAACTATCGGCAGAGCTTTCGCTTCAGTTAGTCAAGCACGGTGCTACGCATATCGCTCCGGTGTCTTACACATGGATTGACCTGATTCTTGTGGATGACAATGACTGCATACTCGACGCACGTAACTTGCCTGCAAATTTTCATAGTCAGCATAATTTAATTGGCGTTGCTTTTGCCTATCATACACGCGCTGTAGATCAAAAATTGATTGAATATAGAAATTATTTAAATATTCGTCAAAACATATTATTATGAAAATTGGCCGGCTATGATTGTACACCACTAACAGAGGGTATAGTTGACCTCCAATCTGCACTTGGCTGCATTTGTGATAATTTAACTCATGTTATAGAAAATTTAGGACCAGTGAAGATACTTAAATATACAAATAATAAACCTCCGTGGTTAAATAAAGAATTCTCGCAGATGTAGCGCAAGAGAAATGCTGTTTGTCGAAGATATAAACGGTCAAATGATATGCAATATCTCTCTGAATTTTCGCATTTACGAAAAACAGTGGACGAACAGCCTGAACATATAAGTACTACATACTATCACAATAGTCTGTTCGAAGCTCTTGCGAATGGTAATGTTTGGGAAGGAGTTAAAAGACCTGGGACTTCTATCCAGACCTCAAGGGGACTTGAATGGATTTACTCCTGATGAGCTTAATGCGCACTTTACTAGGGTGTCGGTTTCTCCGCATAATGATGATGATGGGCGTCGCGAGAAATTTCTATCTGAATATAGTGAAAGTGATTTCCCTTTTAAACAAATTGATATAAATAATGTTATTCTAGCGATTTTTAATTTCTCATCCCAGACGTGCTGTGAGGATGGCATTCCACAAAGCATGCTACTTAAAGCTTTACCGTTTATTGGAGAACATCTTGTGACTGTTAAACTTCTCTTTTGCGAGGGGGGTCATTCCTGGTTTTGAAAGCAGGCACGCATTGTGCCTTTGAAAAAGTGCCCGGAACCTTAATTGCCTAAGGATTTCAGGCTTATTGCGATTTTGTGTTTTTTTTTCGAAGGTGCTCGAGAAGATTGTTTACGTCCAATTGCAGGAGTATATTGCTATAAATAAGATACTTGATCCGATGCAGACTGGTTTTAGGAAACATTATTTAACGCAGACAGTCATACTTAAATTAACTGACAGCATAAGATCAGGCCTAGACAAAAAACTCGTCACACGTCTTTTGCTTTTTGACTCCAGTAAGGCATTCGACATGATTTCCCCCTTCAAATTACTTGCAAGGCTTAGATCGATAAGGTTTTTCAGGGGCGCTCTCATGTGGACAAACTCCTATATTTCAGGAAGGAAAAAAATAGTTTCGACACACTTACAAGAAGAATCAGGTTGGCTAACAACTAACCTAGGAGTTCCATAGGGTTCGGTACTGGGGCCTTTGTTGTTTTGCCTTTATATTAACAACGTACGTGACGCTTTTGACTCTGGTAGTGTTGAGCACCTACTGTATGCAGACGATCTGCAAATCTATACGCAGATTCCTCGTGAGAATATGGATGAGGGTATTTTTATCCTTCAGAGAGCGGCCAAAGCGGTGTCGGAGTGGGCGATTGATGCTTCCCTCACTTTAAATGCTGATAAGACTGAGGTAATCGTCTTTGATAGTAATCGTTTAATTTATTCTTTTTATGCTGTGACGCCAAGAACGATCGATCTTGGGGGAGGTGTCGGCATTCCTTCCTCTGACTCTGTAACAAGCCTTGGAGTTGTGCTTGACTCCAAGCTTTCTTGGGAGCCGCACATTAATATGGTTACAAAAAAATTTAACAGAATGTTATATGCTTTGCGGTTTTTTCGTCGGTACACTACGGAGGCTCTGCGTAAACAACTCGCAACTGCCCTGCTGTTTCCACATCTAGATTTCTGTTTGGTGGTTCTGCTTGATGCTACTCAGGAATTGAGAAGAGGGGACAAAGACTGCAAAACTCGTGTGTGAGATATGTATTGGGAGTAAGAATGCGAGCTCATGTTTCTTCTTATAGAACCGCGTTGGGTTGGCTGCGTACTAATTCGAGAAAACAGTATTTTTTAGCCGTACTTGTGAAAAAAATCGTACGCATAAATACTTTGAAGCATCTAGTTGGTCTCTTTACTAGATGTGTACTTAGGGCGGCTACTAGAGGAGAAATTAAGGAGCTAGAGGTGCCCTTTATGCGTACTGAATCTTTTTTGGAACTCTCTGTCTGCTGAGATTAAAAATTTCCATCTCTCAATAGGTTCAAAGCAGCAGTGAGTGGGTACTTGCTCGACCTTGATTGAATTTAATATTTTTAATCTATATGTTAATTTAATTTTGTAATGTCCTATATATAGGCTTAAAGTGTCAATGTATTTATTGTGTAACTGATGACTGAATGATTTCATTTTATTGTATTGACTGCATCGTATGCTTTTGCATACGCTTTTTATTGTTTCATTTTATTTTATTATTGTTATATATTTTTAACCTTTTAAGGACGGGACTGGTCGATATATCGACCACTTAAGTATCATAATATTTTTGAGTGATTTTGAGGATAATATTATGTTAAAACACTCAAAAATATTATGACACTTGAGTGGTCGATATATCGACCAGTCCCGTCCTTAAAAGGTTAAACTTAAATTTTAACATTTCGACTGATAGATAAGGAATGACTGTTTTTAATTTATTGTATTATTAGGTTTATTTTTACTATTTTAATTTTTGTTTGTATTATTCTGTGACATTACTTTTTGAGTATTATTAGGATTAGCTGTTCGACTGTGATATCTGTACCTAAGTGCAATATTTATGTTTCCACATTGTGTTACAGGCCTTTTTGTATATTTATACGAATAAATTCTTATTGATCTAGAAAATTGAAAATATAATTAACTTTTTTTTTTAAATTTAAACAAATTATCAATAAATATTAGAATTTCAATAACAATTTTTAAATCATTATTCGAAGAAATTTAATTACCATTGTTCTTTTTTTATACAACTTATATTAAATAATTATATGTTATGTAATTATAGTATATTATAATCAATTTAAATTATTTTGAACTAATTCGATGTTATGTAAAATTATTTTTTTGGTTTTATTCTTTTTTTATATTTTAATTGTAATTACTATACTATTTAGTTTATAGGACTTACATTAATCGCTTTCAAAAATAATGAGAGAAAGAAAGAAAGCAAAATAAAATCAATATAATCCCAACTAATTAATAAAGTCACTTCTTTAATAGATGATACAATAAAGAAGGGCGGTCTTCACGCAAGCTTGAGCCCTAAAATTTTAATTGATTTATAAAATACTTGTAACACTCTTATCATCAAATAAAAGTAAGTTGAAATATTAGATTTAAAAACTCAAGATTTATTTTACTTATTAATTTCTTATTCTTTTTCCTCTTTAATAACATAATCTTATCTAATGCGTATCATTTACCAACTGTAATCAGTTTATGTAAATAATAATTGTAGACAGTTGCCGACTAGGGCAGTTATCTTAATAGCATTTTATTATTTACTAACTTTAGCATCCTGTCAAATTTTTATAATAATTATATCTTCTATTTCATTTATTAGTCTACCTGACTACCCAGGAGGTCATAAGCGCTGGGAAGACTAAATAAAAATAATATTCAAATAATAAATAAAATAATAAGTATTAATTGACCAATGCATTAATTCTACAGTTTTAACTTCATAAAATTTAATCCAAGAAAGTATAATCTAAAAAAAAAAACACTAAGAGCTATTAGATAGAAATATTTATGTTCATCGAAAAATTTCTCACTACTAAGCAGGCTTTACAGGAATAAACTAAGATGGTTTCCTTTTGTATACGCTTTTAAACGGATTACATATTTCAACGAAGTGGACTTAGAAAAATATTTTAGGATACTTTTTTCTATTGATTTTGAGATGATACAGGGTTTAAATAAGCATAACTTTTTTTTTTAGTTTATGCGTACAATCAAATGGAATTGTTTATTAATAGAAATTTGGAGTAACTATATATTCCGCTATTTATGAATGATTATGATTGATGTTTTAAGAATGAATGTTTGGAACTGCAAATTGAAATAAAATGTTTGATAGAATTAATTTTTTTTTTTTAAACCACGTTTTTTTAAAAAGAAAGCATACACAGTATTTGATGGTTGAATTTTTCGGAAAATTGAATCAAAGATTCTGAAAGTTCATAAAATTTTTCGTCGAATACACTTATTAATATACTTTTTACAACTCATTTTCACAAAAATTATAAGCGTTAAAAACTTTAATAAAAATTTTCTGTTCAGGACTTAATGGGTTAATAAGTCAAGCAGTATGAACGTTAAAATACTAGAAATAATTTCACGAAAATTTAAAAACGTCAATTTTTAAGTATTTGTAGAGTTTTTAAAAAGACAAATAGTCACAAGCAGATTCGGATAGTCTGTTTTTATATAACTCTAACTATATCTTTTCTGAAAGTTTCATGAAAATTAGAATAGACGAAGTATATATTTCAAGAGCTTAAATTTTGTAAAAAACCAAATTTTTCGTATTTACTTTAGAGTAACATACCGGCATCAATTTTGAATTTTTTCAAGCGATTCAAAAATAAATTTGTATCTATACTTCAAGTCAATGGCATTTTTTTCCGTTGAATTGAAAAAAAATAAATATTTCGAAATGCAACATCTATTTAAAAACAAGTAATTTAGTAAAAAACTCTTTTTTCTTTCTGGACTGACAGAGGTGGAGCTATGCAACTTTCAATATTGGCTTTAACTCTTTCAGAACCAATGTACATTACAATGTACATTGACATTTTTTGGTTTTTTTGAAATTGTGCAAAAGCGGCTTCAAATTTTGTAAAAAAAATATGTGTATTAAATTAAAGTGGACTATTTCCGATCTTAAACTGAGGGTCTAAGTTATTATATTTTTGATAGAAATTAAGAAAACTTGAAGAGAAAAAAATTAGAATAAATTTTTCTATCGCAAAAATTGCTTAATAAATGAAAACTTATAATCGCTAAATGGTTATCAGAACTTCTCATGATGAAATAAAAATTCCGTTCTAAAAGGGTTAAAAACCTTTTTTGAAGCTGGCACAGCAATGAAGAAAATGCAATGTTAAGCATTAAAATTCGACTACAAAGTAAGATTTCGTAAGTATTTGAATTTATGCGAAAAACAGCTAAATAAAACTCAATTTTAAAACTTTACTATTAGATGATCATTTAGATGGCCATGATTTGTTTTGAAATTAATAATCACGGCTGAAATTTTGGCTGAGTTTCTAAATTCACTACTACTTTAACATAATATAATTTAAGGAAAATCCGTGACCCCCCCTCGCTTGCTTTTTTAAAAAGGTATTGAAATGACGCATATATATATATATATATATATATATATATATATATATAATTGGAGAAAAAAAATATATTATTTTTTTAAATTAAGTCCGTTTTAGAGTAAGTCTTTATAATTCAAGGCTAATGGCGTATTGTGGAATGTAACTAAGTTTTGCTGAGCTTGTTAAAATTACAAAAGAATGAATTTATTAATTTAAAAAAAATTAATTTTCATATTTATAATAAATAAGAATTTTATTTATACTTTATATGGGTAAATCCACCGTAGTTTTAACTTTGCATTCGACTTTTTTTCAGCAATTTTTAAATAATTACTATTCTGTTACATTAAAACGCATGTAACTGTATTTGGCTTCAAATTGTCCGTTTTGAATTTAAGAAATATACTCCACTTGTTTGCAAAGCTACATTGAACGGCACCTTCAAAATTTTCTAAAAAGTATCAAATTTTTTACGAAAAATCAAGGTTTTTGCATAAATAGTATAAAAACAAGTAAAATTTTTGAAGTCTTAATGAATTTTAGATTATGCCGTTTGAATAATATTCAAAGAAATTGTGAGACTACTTTTTCAACTCGTAAACAAAAAATTTAAACCTAAGTACAGTCACGTGCAACTTCAAATAGGTTTGATAATAGCGATTTTCATTTCAAGACAACATACATATTTTGAATTGTATTTACTGAGTTCTTCGATGTTGCACATGACTTTACTTAGGTTAAGATTTTTCGTTTTTTAATTAAGAAAATAGTTCTATAGTTTTTTTTAAAGATTACTTGAACGGCATGATCTAAAATTCATCAAGACTTCAAAAATTTTACTTGTTTTTATACTATTTATGCAAAAAACCGTGATTTTTCGTAAAAAATTATACTTCTTAGAAAATTTTGAAGGTGCCGTTCAATGGAGCTTTGCAAAAAAGTGAAGTATATTTCTTAGATTCAAAACGGACAATTTGAAGCCAAATCCAGTTATGTGCGTTTTAATGTAACAGAATAGTAATTATTTAAAAATTGCTTAAAAAAAGTCACATGCAAAGTTAAAACTACGGTGGATTTACCCATATACAAATTCTGTATAGAAGACTAAGATGCTTTTGAACTTTTTTTTCCTTTTCTAATTATTTTTTATTTTTAAAGTTTCAATTAGCATAAAACTAAAGTTTATATAAGAATGAAAAATAAATAAGTTGAAAAGTGCCTTTTGATACTTTTGTGTTTTGCTTAGAGCTTTGTCGAATAGCAGAATTCTATAGGTACGTATTTGCTTTTTTTAAAAACACTTGAGAGCAGGCTAGATTCGCTGTCCTTATGTAATCGAATTTTTTGTTATTTACTAAAGCATTAATTCTACATCTGCAAATTGAAGGTTGAGCGCAATAGATATTATTATAATGATTATTTATGCACAAGAACGAAAAATTCCACCGCATCGTTTTTGAGAAAAGTAAGGAACGTAAAAATATTATAAACATAACCTTTTACTTCAAAGTTCTTAACTTTTAAAGTTTAAAACTATATGGTAAAATTTTTTGTTTTTGTGCATAAATATTCATAATAACAATGTCTATTGCGCTCAACCTTCAATTTGCAGATACATTGATTAAGACTTGAGTAAATAACAAAATCTTCATTAGACAAAGACAGCGAATCCGGCCTGCTCTTAACGGTGAGAATTTTTCCATAAAAATTTTAGTGATGATTACTACAATCGATGAACAAGCTACATGTTTACTAAAAATTATAAGACATTGCGGTAAAAATTATTAGACTCCATAATTTTTACAGTTATTTTTACGGAAATGTCACATAATTTTTCATAGCCTGAAGAATCACAAAAAAACATCTGAAAATAATTAAGTCCCATCTATTAAAGAAATCACTAAGAAGATTCATGAAAGTTTGACTTTTGGTATGGTTTAATAATTCACATAACCTAATATAAGGAGATTGTTATATATTACTTTCAAATGTTGATAAATAAGCTAGAATGATTTGAAGCAGAAAAAATATTCAATTTTTCAGAAATTTGTTTGTTTATAACGAAATAATATAAGTTAGCGAACAAAATATTTCTATATTTTTGATATAGAATGATAAGAAATTTCATCTAGTTTAAGAATCTGTCCGGTTTTTTAAATTTAAGTAAGTAGAACCTGAGATATCGCAAATTTAAGCTGTAGCGCCAACTCCTTGCAATACGACATATGTGTGCAATATGGCTATCGCTTTCCTTATAAAAAATTCTTTTATTAAAAGGTAAGTAATTTCATTCTTTTGTAATAAAATTAATTTTAATTCTGTATTTGGTAATTAAATAAAAATTTAATAAAAAAGGATTCAGCTAAAAATAGATGACTCTAATAAATCGGAAAGTTAAACAAATTTTTTGAATAAAATAGATTGTTGTTTTTTTGCAATTGCAAAAAGAAAATAAATGTAAAAATACTCCATAAGTTGAGTAAATTGTTTACTATTGTAGTAGAAAAATCAATGATTATTTAAAACCCTAAATCTACTTCATCTCCATGTATTATACATCATTAATATTATGACAATAATATTATGACAAAGTATATAAAATAGAGTCAAAAGTAATTTTATTGGAAAAGAATAAGATTGCTTACCTTATAATAAAAGAATTTTTAATAAGGAAAGCGATCGCTATATTGCACACACATGCCATATTGCAAGGAGTTGGCGCTACAGCTTAACCCTTTCAGTCACGAATTATTTTCGCAAAAACGCGTATTTTCTATCATACATTAATTTTTTAGATTTATTTACAATCGTATATTCAAAATATATCATATGATACTTATAAAATGAACACTCATTTATATGAAAATGCAAAAAGAATAAAGATTAAACTTAAAGTTCGTATTAAACAATAAAGAAAAGAAAATAAGAAAGGGTGCCACTATAGTGGCTTCTGTGACTGAAAGGGTTAAATTTGCGATATCTCAGGTTCTACTTACTTAAATTTAAAAAACCGGACAGATTCTTAAACTAGATGAAGTTTCTTATCATTCTATAACAAAAATATAGAAATATTTTGTTCGCTAACTTATATTATTTCGTTATAAACAAACAAATTTCTGAAAAATTGAATATTTTTTCTGCTTCAAATCATTCTAGCTTATTTATCAACATTTGAAAGTAATATATAACAATTTATCATTAAAGCTGAGACTCTGACATTTTTGAAACACATGTTAAACTTCAAAAAATATTAATTAGTTGTCGAGTTATAAGGTTTTTTACCAGGGCGTTCCGCCCTTGCGCTACGTCTCTATGTTTTTCAGCAATATATTTGCCATATCTCTGATTCTAATTATCGAATCGACATGCAACAAAAACGATTTTTTTTGTTTTTTTATTAAAGAACAAGTTTTCGCAGAGAAAATTACTGCATCTATTGTAGTTCATAAACTATAGCCATTTAAACAATTAATTTGTTTATAACAAATTACTCGACCACTTGCACGAAAAGCAAGTTGCAAATTCGGATTCAGCTGCTCAAAATACATAAAAATGACCTACTTGCTTGGTGGGACCTTTAACTTCATACGAAACCCTCTGGGCGCCTAGACTAATATAAAAATTTATAAAGTGACAAAAAGAAAAGTATTTATAATATTTTTATTTCACTATGTTTTATGTATGAAAACCGTTATAAAGTGACAAAAACAAAATATTTTAGGTTGAAAAAAATTGTGTATGTTTAAAGTTATAGTTAATTCTTATAAATATAAGTGTATTTATATTAAAAGTTTTTATGTTCATTATTTGCATTTACATTTGGAATTTCTTCTGAATACAACTATACTTCGTTATTCTAATTTATATTTCCTTGGTCTTGATTATTTACCTCTTTCTACTGAAACTTTCATGTTCGTGAAACCGATGTTAATGCTAGATCTCTATCATAATCCATACTTTCAGTTTCGTTTGTATATGTCTATAAGGAAGAGTTTGACATGGGTAAGATGGAAGATAAAGGTTTAGGAAAATTAAAGTTTTCAGTTTCTGAAAAAATTATAATTTCATCTTTTGTTAACTTCTATCATTAAAAATTTTTGTTTGATCTAATTAAAAATTAATGAAAATATCATTATTTTTTTGTAAAAACATTGTTTACAATGAATTATTATTTAACAAAATTTTAGAAACTAAAAACTTCAATTTTCCTGGAACTTTATCTTCTATCCTACCAATGTCAAACTCTTCCTCATCAACATTTATGAACGAAACCGAAAGTATGGATTATGATGGAGATCTAGCGTAAACATAGGGTTTACAAAAATCACAGTTTCAGCAAATAACCAAGTAAAAGGAAATATAAATGAGAATAGCAAAGTAGAGTTGTATTCAGAAGAAATTCTAGAAGTTAATGCAAATGATGAATATACAAACTTTTAATATTAATACACTTATATTTATTAGGATGAACTATAACTTCAAACATACACAATTTTTTTAACTCACAATATTTTGTTTTTGTCACTTTATAACGGTTTTCGTTCACAAAACATAGTGAAATAAAAGTATTATTAACACATTTATTTATTTGTCAGCTTTTTTTTTAATATAAATCATCATTCAAGTATTTGCTATGTATCCTATGTTAGCCGCTATAGGATTTTTATTTTTTATTCTCACTCACTCACTGACTCACTCTCTCTCTCTCTCTCTTTATCCGTAAGTAGACAAACATCGTTTTCTTTAAGCTTCACATAAATCTGTCTGTGAGTACTGCATTTTTTGCCCACGGACGCTTTGTTACAGGTTTTCTGCATGCACAATCCACAGAGCTTCGACTGATATATTAATCAGTATTCTTAATCAGCTCTATTACTACAAAACATTGCTTTCTTTTTGTACCAGTACCTTTTTGAGGTTAAGTACTAACGAAATTTGAGGTTATGTTTGCTGCTTTTTGTCTCCTGGTGACTATATCCGATACCATTTATCAAGCTACGACTGAGTTACCTTCCAAAGATAAAGTGGATCTCTACATCATAAACTACAGTTATTAGTCCAGTGTTTCAACTTATTGCCGCCAGTTGTCTGCTTCTTAGCAGTGTAGTAACTGTATACTTGTTGAGGTGAGTGTCTGATGTATGATGTCTGTTAGTGCGCTCAGTTTTTATTATGGCTCTCTTTTTTAATCTGCCAGTCTTACGTACAGATACAGCACATCTTTGCAAAAACTGTACTTCTATTTATCATACTTAGTGTTGCGATAGTTTGTGGTTTCTTAGCGAGAACATTATAGTTTGTCGCATAAAAGAAAGGCTTCACAAAAGAAAGCCTACAGATGAATGCTCGTGTGCATTAGCTACTGAGGATATAGTTTCAGCCTCCCCACAGGTATCAGAATCTCCTCCATCCAATCAGCGCTTACAAAGAAGGAGCGCGGTCTCTCCATTACACTTACTTCCTTGAACCGTCGCCAAGGAGACGCTGTTGGTCAGAGTCAAGCTCCTCCTTCTTCTCTGTGAACAGCATTGCGTTGGGCGTCGACTGGCAAAAGGTTGCAATCTCTAGCCCCTCTCTATTGGCTTCTTTCTCTTCTCAAGTCAAACCAATTGACTCTCTTCAGAAGCGGTCGGGACTATTTGCCGCATGAGGGCGCTGCGGTCAGGTGAGAGAAAAATGTAAAATGATTTTTACACAGCGATTTACAATTTACTGAAACAATAATATACCTATAATGTTGTCAATAACTCTAGCCATATATATGTAGAATAATTATTAATCCTAATCTTGTTTGAAAAGTCTAAAATATTGTTGTAAAGCAAAAAATGCAGCGCGAGATAGAGCCGGCGTAAGCATATGTATTCATCATTCTTTAGTAAATATTACTTTCTCTGTCGCACTAAAGAAAAATACACATGTTTACATCGGCTCTATTACGCACAGCATTTTTCGCTTCACAAAAATATTTTAGACTTTTCAAACAAGATTAGCAACGATAATTATTCTACATATATATGGCAAGAGTTATTGATAACATTAGAAGTATATTATTATCTTAATAAATTGTAAATCCATGTATAAAAAATATTTTATATTCTTCTCTCACCTGCAGCGCCACCAAGCGGCAAATGGTTCCGACCGCCTCTTAATAGTTCCGTTATTATGTTGCTACCTGAGTACTTTGCGGTTTTTGCAGCCGACTGTAATGAAAAATTCGATCAACAAATGGCAATGTCCAATCAGTTGCTGCAGGTGACTAATCAATTGTTGGAATCCAACCATAAGATTGTGGCGGAGATAAGTGCTCTCAGGGCCTAACTTGGAAAGGTGAAGCTCTCTTTTTTAGAGCTAGAAATGCATTGTGACGCTCTTTCTGATCGTTTAGATCACCATATTGCCTCTTGCTCACCATTAAGCATATCTTTATTGCGTGATTCGCATGAAATACTCTTTACGGGTATTCCTTCCATTGTCTCTCTAAGCAATAAAGAAATTGTCAAGACTGTCTTAGAGGCTATAGAGCTTGACTTCAGAGCTGCCTTTCTTATTGACACTTGTGAGTGGATACCTACTATTTCTATGGATACTGACGAGCTTGAGTGCTCACAACTTCATAACTTTAGATTATTTGTTGGACAATTCTCATCTGATGCTGTACGTGATAGTATAGTAGAAGCGTCACCTAAATTACATGACCTTTCTGTTTCTAACTTGTTTAGCATGGGTGGCAATGGCTAAATTTTTGCTTGTCCAATTCGGCCTAAACCGGTTTACAGAATGCTTAGGAAGTCTTTGGTTGTCTACAAAGTTCTTAACTATCAACGTCCGATAATACGTAATCTAACAGGTTGTATGCGTCCTTCCAGGAATGGTGAATTAATTCCTATTACAAATGAGGCGCAGCTGTCCTCATTTAAGACAGTCGAAGCAAATAAATGAGGACTCTATGGCTCCCTTGCGACGAGCACATGCACTTTTTGAAACACTTTTAATCGTTATTTTAATGGCGCGTGTTCCAAATTTAGTATTAATTTTTTTTTCTAATTCAAATATTATGGATAATCCTTCTATTCAATACAATTCTGATTTTTTTCAAAATCTTGTCATTTCTCACGCTAATGTTAATAGAATCAAAACGCATTTCTCACTCAGATCACTATAATTTCTTTAGGTTAGATAGAATGGGCAAAGCAGGTGGTAAAGTCGGGTTTATACTCGTGACTTTCTCAAGGTCAAGATTTTAGCACAACCAGACCCTGTTTTTGGTAATATTGCAGAGTATATCATAGCTGAGATTTCACTTGATATTGAAAAAGATATTTTCGCAGTGGTATACTTGCGTCTTAAGGCCATTTTTCCTGATGAATTTTTCAATGCATTCTCCACATACTCACTTTCATATAAAAATGTTATCATAATAGGTGATTTTAATATAAATTTACTATCTAGTAGTTACTCTGCTGACATTTTCCGTTCAGTTATTGATTCATTTGCTCTCTATGTAGTTCCTTCTGAACCTATGCATCACACTCTTACTTCTGAATATTATTCACACTTTTGGATTGACTTATTCATCATTAATGATGACTGCTCCCTGTTATCTTATAATAAATCATTAGCACCTTTTATTGCAAGTGATGATCTTATTAAAATCACATTTAGAACATATAAGCCACCAAATAAATCAAGAAAACTCTTTAACAGAAATATTTCTAATTTAAATCGTGTTAAATTAATGAATTAATTTCACGAAATCTCTTACTTAAATCGCAAGCGAGCCATGCATGTTTTGGTTCAAATAATAAACTTATTAATGGTCTTGAAAATGGTATATCTTCTGTCCTTGTTTCGTCTTTTAATAAATGTTCACCTCACAATAACTATTAAGAAAAAACCCTGGGTTACTCCTGATATTCGTACTAAAATGAAGGAGCGTGATAGAGCATATCGCACAGCCGCTCGTTCAGGCTCTGTGCTATCTATTACTCGTTATAGTAGACTCCGTGGGAAAGTCTTAAATGCTTTAGATACGACTAAAAATGAATTCATATTAGATCGTTTGTCTACATCGTCAAATTCAGCTAATCGTTGGATAACTTTGCATAATATCGGTCTCTCTAACAAGATTTTACCTCCACCACTACAATATTTTTCATCTAAAGCTCTATTAACTCACTATACTTCTATCTCATCATCATTTCCTGCTCTATCTGATAATGAGATTAATAAGGTGCTTGCTGTTCTGCTATGTAGTGACTTTCCGATCTTTGAGTTAACTCAGGTCGATTGTTTTGTTGCTAAGACTTTTCTACGACCTCCTTTCTCAAAGGCAGTGGGACCTGACGATCTTTCAATAGATATGTTGAAGATCACACAGGATTCTTTAGCTCCATACCTGACTTCCATAGTTAACATATAGTTGTTTTCTGGAATTTTTCCTGACCCGTGAAAAAGAGCTTTTCTTCTCCCATTGGCTAAGTCAAATAAATTGGATTCTCCTTCACAAACGCGACCTATTGCAAAGCTTTGTAAAGTTTCAGATTTTAGAAAGGGTGGTGCACACGCAATTCTATGCTTATATTAAGGTAAACGCCCTGCTTGAGTGTCTATAGGTAGGATTTCGAAGGTCTAATAGTACACAAACAGCTCTCTTCAAACTTCTTGAAGATGTTCGTCTTGCAATAGACGAACAAATGATAACGGTGTTGCTTCTATTTGATTTTTTGAAGGCTTTCGACACAGTGTCTCATTCAAGTCTACTCCATAAGCTTCGATCTTTCAACTGTCCTGACACTATTATACGTTGGTTCGCGTTCTATTTAAGAAATAGATATTATGCTGTTCCTGATTTGGATAATCAAGTAGGTGAATGGATCTCTTGTACAGCGGGAGTACCTCAGCGTAGTGTCCTAGATCTTTTGCTTTTCTCAATCTATAATAATGATCTTTCTTCGATTTTGATCAAGGCTCAACATATTTTTTTTGCTGATGATCTTCAACTTTATCATTCTTTTCTTCCTATAAAACTAGAGGAAGAGATTGACCTTATGAACCATGAGATTGCTGCGGTTGTGAAGTGGGCAAATGGCAATAAGCTCACTTTAAATCCTTATAAGATACAGGCTATTTTTTGGATAATGAACAATTCACATCAAGGAATGATCTATTGTCTTGCCCTCTTATTTTGGTTAATAATGTGTCGATTCCTTATACGGATGTTGTTAGAAACTTGGGAGTCTGGATTAATAGTACACTGAATTGGAATAAACAGGTTGATTCGGTTGTTGGTCGTATTTTTAGTACTCCCCAATCTCTTAATTTTCATAGGCATGCGTTGTCCAGGAAGGTTAGGAAGGAGCTGGTTGAGGCCTTGTCTTTTCTATTCTTGATTATTGCTGTACAGTTTACGATGATCTGCCTCAAACTTTGAATCTCAAACTTCATCGTGCTCTTAATGCATGTGTTAGATTCGTGTTTGGCAATTTTGGGAGACAGGACAGAGTCATTCCTTTTCGCCTTGATCTGGGATGAATATCAGTCAAAAATAGGAGAGTATTTTAAAATGGCAGTTGCTCACTAAATCGTTTCGTATCGAAATCCGCCAAATTAGCAACAAAATTCTGCCTTGCAAATGTTGATACAATGATCAGATCATCCAGTAGGCTGCCTATGAGACTGCTTATTTGTCCAATTGTTCGTACTGCGGCGATGTTTAACTATTTTGTGTCTTCAGCATCTTCTTCTATTAACAATAAAGTCGATGAATTTACTGGTTTTGGAGTGAGGTTAACCCAGGTGGTAAAGATGCGATTAATGAACAAATTCCTTCTATATGAACGCACTGAATGGAATGGTACATTAGGCATTTGTTAAATATATTTTAATATTATATCTAAAATGCTCTACCACAAAATTGTATAATGTGGACTTCAGATAATTGCTTTTCTACACTGCTGGGGATGGTAAGACACCTAGTGTCGTTATAACAATATTGTAGTTAAATGCTTTACTGTACGTTATAAGAACTTGAGACCTATATTTTTCGTCTACGTGGAATTCTTAATAATGCTATATATATTATTACTTTTCTTTATATTTATAATGTTATTACTGTTTATATTTTTGTATATACTTTTGTAATTTCCTATGAGTAATACGGGGTTGAACTCCTCGATCTTAATAAATTGTATCAATCAATCAATATCTCTCTGGTAAGTTGTCAGCAGCTTGTTTCGTCGCTCTGTGTTTGCAGCTTATTTTAATAGTTTTTTGCATTTCCTTACGAGGAAATTTCGTTACAGGCGGATCAGATTACTACTGGCTCACGTTTTTTGAGCATTCAGGGCACAGCTCGACATTTTTAAGTGCTAAGGAGATCGATCTTCGCCTAACGTATAGTGAGGTTAGAGAGGATTTATTACGACGGCCATTAGTATCTTCTTGTTTGAGGCGCCGGTTTTTAATAGACTTGGACTGTCAATAAGCTGTCTTTAATTATTTACGCCAGGCGGGAAATTTAATTGTGCCTATTGACGAGTGTCATCTGTACTCGACCATCTGGTATGACGCTTGCTCTGACGCTGAAGTTACACAGCTTGTTCTCAGCTTCCGCTACTTAGGTGTATGTATGTATGTTAGTGCGTGCAAAATTTTCATGTTCATTTCATTTTTTTTCCGCTAAAAGTAATCTATTTGCAGCACTTCATTTTTATTTTTAAAGACATTAAGGGTTCTTGTGGAATGTTTAGTGCACTTGATTTATTTACTTAGTGAGTTCTTGTGCGATTAAGAAAATGTGTTTTTTAGATGTATTAGAGTGTTGATGTTTATAATGTATATAGATACTCCTACTTGGTTTTTCAATTATTCACGCATGCGTACTTCTAGCCTCTTGCGTTTTTATATACTATTTATCATTATATATTCAATTTCTTTTTTATTTTTGAGTTTTGTTAGTTTATATTTATTTTATTTACTTGATTTTATATTTACTTGTGCATGACCGATGTTCATATGATTATATGCTTAGTTTATGCTGTGTTTATTTTTAGCACTGGGGCATTGTGTTATTTAATATACTTTTTAATATTGTTTTTGCTTTTTGAAGACTGAATTTTTTTTTGCACGTGCGTTAATTAGCTTAGCTTTGATCAATCAATTATTGACTTAGCAAATTATTTCTATTTTTACATATATTTTTATTCATTTTTTGCATCAATTTCATAATATTTATTTCTGTTTTACAGTACCGCTCAAAAGTTCGGAAACATTCTTATTAAACCAGTCGAAAGTTAAAAGGTCATAACTCCAAAACGGCTTGACCAATTGAAAAAAATTGAAAAGATTTTAAAAGATCTCATTAAACTCTATCGATTTATGTCAGGTGTATTCCCATTTTTTATTAAAAAATATAATATTTTGACGTATTAAAAAATTTTTTTTTTTTTTTTTTTTCTAATCAATCATCTGTAATTTTTTGGGAAATTGATGGATCAAAAAATTTGCAAAGCATTTTAAAGAATTTTCTAAGATTTGATGTCCAGCAACTTTCTCTTACGTTTCGTATGTGCGGAGTTATAAACGTTCGGAAAATAAACTCGGACAAAATCAAATTTTTTGTTTATAATATTTATTTAAGTAAGGTGTATAGCTAACTAAGCAAGTGCTTTTTTATTGATTGATTTAGATTATTTTCTTTATTATTGTATTAACTTAACATTTTAGAAAATATAAACATTTTATACAGTTAACACAAACAATAGTTTTTTTGACACTTCGTGCGAGAAGCTCGATTTCACGCACGCTGTACAAAGTGACACGTGCGAAAATGGAGCTTCTCACACGTCGTGTCAAAAAATAGTGTTCGATACTCGTGCGAGAAAGTGATTTCTTACTCGTGTGACCTTTTCACCCTCGCTTCGCTCGGGCGCAAACCGCCACACGAGTAGAAAATCACTTTATCGCACTAGTACCGAAATATACTATTACCGACTTACAACATTTAAAAAGAAATCAATTATGTCATAATTAAATTCTCTTAAAAAATTTAATAAATAATTATAGATATACATATTTATTTATTTATTTTGTTACGGTTTACAAAAAGTGTGTAATACAAAAAATAATATATAATACATCATAAAGTACAAAATAAGATAATACT
The DNA here is from genome assembly GCA_017163975.1 of Anastatus disparis. Classification (NCBI taxonomy): domain Eukaryota; kingdom Metazoa; phylum Arthropoda; class Insecta; order Hymenoptera; family Eupelmidae; genus Anastatus; species Anastatus disparis. The sequence goes on along the minus strand of JAFFSR010000272.1, from coordinate 1,340,088 downwards.
GTAACGTTAAGTGTGAATATTGCACTAATGATATCACAGTCAATTTTCTAAAACTAATGATACTACATAAGTAAGTCACTTTTCAGAGTGATATCACAGATCATTACAATAATAAAATACACACATGAACATTAATAAAGATAAAAATAAACAAATCTGTCGGATTAATATCTATCAGTCAAAACAATAAAAATTAAAATAAAATATAATAAAATAAAATGAAAATCAAACAAGTCAAATCAAAAAGTCAAAAGAAACACATTCAATCGCAACCATGCGCTTATCAACCATACTATAAATACAAGTACACCCTAAAACTATATACGGGACTACACATAATAAATTAACATAAAGAAAGTATATAGCTGATTCCATTCAGATTCATGCAGGCTGTCACTGATCGAATTTTTTTTTTCTTCTAAGTAATAAAAATACCTTCTATTATGTATATGAAGATAAAATTTACCTCGTAGAACGCTCGAAAAATTTTTTTTTTTTTACTACAGCAATTTTAGTGTTGGATGTAAAAACGAAAATTCGAAAATTGAAAATGAACCTCTACTTTTAAATGACTATAGCTCTGTCAATTTTCAACCTTTTTGGTCGTTCTTTTAAAGAAAGTGTGCGGAATTTTGTCTAGTTTAAGGTAGTACTATCGTTAAGGGATTGACGGTTCAGAAAAATCTGAGATTGGGCACATAAGTAGATTTTAATTCAAATAAAGCACAGTTAAATTTTGGTTAACTTTCAGAGCATGAGAAAAAAATTATAAGCATTTTAATTTTCATCTTTTAACACGCGCTTTATATCTATATAGTGTATACATAGCTATACACGAGCGTGGTGAGTCTAAGATGTTTATATCGTTTCAAACTCGATACTGAAAAATTTATTCTTTAGTTCTTTAATTAATTACGTGTTAAATTCGATGAAATTTTGAACTATCAGTAGTTTATAATCAAAAGTTGAAAAAGAATTTCTGTGTGGTTACCATAAGAGCGCGTGTTAAAAATGTGAAAATTAAAATGTTTGTCATTTTTCTCTCATGCTCCAAAAGTTTACCAAAATTTAACTACATCTTATTTTAACTTAAATCTACTTATATACCTAATTTCAGATTTTTCTGAACCGTCAATCCCTTAACGATAGTACTACCTTAAAATGCGATCTCGATTTTCGTAATACAATTTGATCTTACTGAGTTATTTGCGAAAGACCGACAAAAAGCGATTTTTTCAAACACGATTTTCTCAAAAACTATATTTTTTTTTTTTTGAAATTTTTATATGATTTTATACATAAAAAATACTAACTTTTAGGGTAGGTGAGAATATGCGATTTTGCCTTATTTTTTTAAACAGATTTTCAAACGTTTTTCTTTATATTTTCGATTTTAAAACATTGATACCATGGCGCATTGTACTATTTTTTCAACTTTACGTGTTCTTACAACTATTTTTATGCTTTTATTTATTAACATATCAAAAATATCAACAATAATCTTTAAAATAAACCCCGGATTGAATATTTTGATCAATTAGAACCGAAGTTATGACGATTTAAAGTTTAAAAAAAAATGCTGAAACTTTAAATAAATATGATATTTACATTGAGGAAACGCAATTTTCGTTAGAGATTAAAATCTGAAAATATAAATTTTTAATAGTTATTTTGATGAAAGAATACATAACCATTTATCCTCTTTTTATGGTACATTATTATAAAAAAAATTTTTCTTGTTGAAGAATATAATTTTTTTATCAGTTTAAATTTCGCGCCTAGAATTTGAGTTTATTTTGTAGGAAGTTGACGCATGTCACTACTAGGTGGCGATGATTCGTTCTTTGCATTCTCATTAACGACTTGACGCGTTTAAAAATATAAGAAAAGGAAGATAAAAAATAAAGTTGTTGAAGAAAAATTATTTTTTTCGATCTGTCATTGAACAGAATATCAATAATGGCATCACTGATTGTTAAAATGAAGTGCAAGGATTTAAAAAAAAAGACACAAAAAAGTTGTTTATGATTGCTCCAAAAGTCCGCTTAGAGAATTAGGTGATCTAACGGAGTCTTTGAAGCGCTTGTATTCAAATACTTCTTTCTCTAGAGAAGATAAAGTATGCCCTTCGTGTTACAAAATATTATTAGATTAAGTGAAAAATGCGCCTATTTCATCGACTTCAAGCAGTCAACAATTTTCGGAAGATTTTATTTATAGTGAGGCTGTGGTAGAACAGCTCAACGAGACTTCAAGTAATTTGAAATTAAACATTTCACCAATTAAAACGCCTCAAAGTATCAATATCAAGATGCGAGAATCTTATGCTCTCCGAAAAAGAAAACAAATAAACGATGCATTTGATTCACAAATAGCAAGTAAAATGATGAAAGTCTACGATATAACGGATTTGTTCGCATTGAATGAAAATAATGAATGTAAAACAAATGATAAATGGCTTGAGAATATTAAAATTGCATTAGATAATTGTTCAAATTTTCTTGAGAAAGTGCGATTGTTGAGTATTATACCAAGTGATATTTCCAAAGATTATTTATTATGTTTTACCAAATGTAACTATTTATATGATTGATCAAGCGCGATCATCGTTAAATAATAAAAAATTTACAAGCAGTCTGAGAACTATTGTGGCCATTCTTTGGATAGTGAAATTGTAATGAAAGTAAAGGATTATTATCTGAACGATGATTTTAATTGTTCTCGTCAAAGTGCAAATAAAAGCGACACAGTATCTATCAAAGAAAATGGTATAAAAACTAAAATAGTCAAACGCTTTCTTACGCGAAGTATAAAAGAAATATATCAATTATTTAAAGACGAAAATCCTGAAATGAAAACAAAAATTGGTAAATCAACATTCTACGCTTAAAGACCGAAGTGGGTTATACAGCATCCACCCACCGATTCGTGACTTTGCGTTGACTGCGAGAATCTTAAACTTATGTTAGATGCTTTGAATAATTATAAAAAAGAGAATAAACAAGACATTGCAGATTTGGAATTGAAAATATGTTTTTCACTTTTTTGTTCAAAAGATGATATGAAATGTGTACTAAGAGAATGTAAAGAATGTCCCATTGGAGATTCTATTGATTTACAAGTAATTTCTTTGACAGAAGAAGATTTATATGAAGAAATCATTTATGGTGTTTGGAAAAAATTAAATTTACCGAATAAAACTAGCACAATTGAAAATTTCTTAATAGAGTTAACAAAGCGCGCTCTCACTGTAAGAGCTCATAAATTGGTCAAAGAAATTCAACGTATAGCAATTAAAGAGCTTAAACTTTTAGCGAAAAATAATGACTTCCAATTATTTATTCATGTCGATTTTGCAAAAAATTGGACAGTTCAAAATGAAATTCAAAGCTATCATTGGAGTAAAAACCAAATATCAATATTTACGTCGGTATGCTATTTTGGAAATGATAAAACAGTCAGTTATGTCACCGTCTCTGACGATATTAAACATGATTCTTCTCATGCCCTAATGGCTATAAATTTAATTATCGATAACTTAAAACAAAAACATATTGCGCAAGATCTTGATGAAATCATAATTATTTCCGATGGAGCTGCCAGTCATTTTAAAAATAGATATCAATTCTATGAGCTTCAAAACTCAAAAGTAAACAGAAAATGGCTTTTTTCTGCAACAGGTCATGGTAAAGGCGCTTGTGACGGTATTGGTGGTTTAGTTAAACATTATGCTACCACGCATAATCTGTCCAAAAAGAGTGCAGATTTTATTAGAAACGTTGAAAATTTCGCCACTCACGTATCAAAATATACTCCGTCGATTAACATTCTTATCATCCGCAAGGATGAGTCAGAAGTTTTTCGACTGACAAAAAAAAATAGAATCGTTAGGAAATGCAAAAGAAATTAAAGGTATTCAAAAGATTCACTGTTAAAAAAGTGAACGAAACTAAATCTACACTGCCAAAACTTCGAGACGTGAGTGGCAAGAAGTAAATTGAAAGGTTTTATTCAAATTCGGAATTTTTTTATTCACATTAGTTCTCAATTCATTAGTGTTCTTTCTTAATTGCATCGCATATTATTTGTTTATTGAAAATGACCAAATAATATATTTTAGTATTTAAAAAATTCATCGTTTCAATATTCAAAATTCAAACTTCAAAATTCAAAATTTAAAGTAAATATATTTATTTGAAGTTTCAGCATTTTTTTTTAAACTTTAAATCGTCATAACTTTGGTTCTAATTGATCAAAATATTCGATCCGGGGTTTATTTTAAAGATTATTGTTGATATTATTGATATATTAATGAATAAAAGCATAAAAATAGTTGTAAGAACACGTAAAGTTGGAAAAATAGTACGATGCGCCATGGTATCAATGTTTTAATATCGAAAATATAAAAAAAGCGTTAAAAAATCTGTTAAAAAAATAAGGCAAAATCGCATATTCTCACCTACCCTAAAAGTTAGTATTTTTTATGTATAAAATCATATAAAAATTTAAAAAAAAAAAAAAATATAGTTTTGAGAAAATCGTGTTTGAAAATAATCGCTTTTTTTCGTTTTTTTGTGAATAACTTAGTGAGATCAAATTGTATTACAAAACTCGAGATTGCATTGAAAACTAGACAGGATTCCGCACACTTCCGTTAAAAGAACGCCCAAAAAGGTTAAAAATTGACGGAGCTATAGTCATTTAAAAGTAGAGATTCATTTTCTATTTTTGAATTTTCGTTTTTACATCCAACACTAGAATTGCTGTAGTAAAAAAAAAAATTTTTGAGCGTTCTACGAGGTAAATTTTATCTTCATATACATAATAGAAGGTATTTTTATTACTTAGAAGAGAAAAAAAAATTCGATTAGTGACGGCCTGCATGAATCTGAATGAATCAGCCATATATTATTCAAGGTCAAACAATCACCCCCTCACTGCCGTCTTTAACCTGCCGAGAGATGAAAAATACTTAATTTTAGCAGGTAGAGAATTCCAAAAATGCACACCTTGAACTTGGAAGGAATTTTTCCCAGTCTCAGTGCGCTTGGAGGGCACAGCCAGATTTTTTGCCTCTCCCCTAGTAGCCACCCTGGGTATACATTTAGTGAAGAGACTTACTAGATGCTCCGGAGTATTCATGCGCACGATTTTGTACACAAGTACAGCCAAAAACTACTGTCTCCTCGAATCAGTGTGCAGCCAACCCAGCACGGTTCTATAAGGAAAGACATGATCACCCATTCTTAAACCCATTATATATCTCACTCATGAATTTTGTAATCTCTATATTCGTCTTCTCAACCCCTAAACAATAATCAAGATGTGGGAACAGCAGGGAGGTTGCGAACTGTTTACGCAGAGTCTCCGTGGTGTACTGACGCAAAAACCGCAGGGCATATAAAACTCTATTAAACTTTTTTGTAATCATATCATTGTGCGGTTCCCAAGAAAATTTAGGGTCAAGCACAACACCAAGACTCACACTAATGCCTCCCTCAAGATCGATCGTATGTGACCTTCCAGCATAAAGAGAGTTTACAAAACGACTATTGCCAAAGACGATCGCCCTAGTTTTATTAGAATTCAAAGTGAGAGAGACACTAGCAGCTCACTCCGACACCGCTTTGGCTGCCCTCTGTAAGATTGGAATACCCTCTTCCACATTCTCGTGAGGCACCTGCGCGTAAATTTGCAGGTCGTCTGCGTAAAGTAGGTGTTCGATGCAACCAGGGTCGAGAGCGTCACGTGCGTCATTAATATAAAGACAAAACAACAGAGGCCTCAATACCGAATCCTGTAAAACTCCTAAGTTCCTCATTTAAATGCGTGGAAACCATTTCTTTCCTGATATATGAGCATATCTCCACAACTTTTAACCAACTTACAAGGAGAGTGCATTGCATTTGGGTCTCGCATTTTCTTCTAACTTTGGGATATTTTTTCTTACATAAAATCATGAGAAAAGCCGCGTCCATTCGGTCCAACGCTCGATTTTTTCCAAGTTATGAGCAGTTTTGTCTGTTTTGTTAAAAAATTTACATTTGCTTTATAGTTTTACAGATTTTGAACTACTTATTCTATAAGGTTTTTACTGATTGTATATTAAAGTTGAAATTAAAACCTATCGATTACAAAAAAAAAAAAAAACGTGTCCTAAAATCTCAAGCTGTTTACAAATTATAAGGGAATGAAAATAGGGCAAATATTTAGTTGAAAATATGCATAGAAAATTAATGCTGTATTTTCGTCTGAATTTTATTTTAATTTTCATCCCTTCATAACATTTGAACAACTTGAGATTTTCGGACATGATTTCTTTTGATTGATAGGTTTTCATCTCAACTTTAAAATGCAATCAGTAAAAACCTTACAAAATACGTATATTGAAAACTGCGAACTATAGAGCAGATGCAATTTTTTTCACAAAACAGACAAAACTGCTCATAACTCGAAAAAAATCGAGCGTTGGACTGAATGGATTCGGCTTTTTTCATGATTTTATGTAAGAAAAAATATCCCAAAGTTAGAAGAAAATCCGAGACCCAATTGCAATGCACTCTCCTTGTTAGTGGAGAGACATTTTACAGCTGTTCATAGGTAACGAATGATGCACACTATTGAAATTAGGTTTACACCTTTTGTACAATGCGGTTATTCTATTTTTTATGTATTTAGTAAATGTGCCACCAACGGTACATTCGATATTTTTATAAAATGTAAATTTTTACGTGGATAGAATTTCGGAAATCTTATTGATGTAAAAATTTACGTATTATAGAAATATCTACTGTACCATTAGTGGCACATTCACTAAATAAATAAAAAATGGAGTAACCGGATTTTACAAATGGTGTGAACTTAGTTTAAATAGTGTGCATCATTCGGTAACCTACTAACAGCTGTAAAATTACTTTTCAAAAATATCACAAAACGATTCAAAATTGTGGAGATATGCTCATATAGGAGTTAATCCACAAGAGAGCGGACCTAGAAAGCCCCATTAATCTAAGCCTAGCAAGTAACTTAGAAGGAGGGATCATATCGAATGCCTTAATAAAATCAAAAATCAATAGTAACGTTACAAATTTTTTGTCTAGACCCGATCTTATATCATCAGTTAATTTAAGAATAGCTGTCTGCATCGAGTTGTGCTTTCTGAAGGCAGTCTGCATCGGATCAAATAACTTATTTGTAGTAATAAATTCTTGCAATTGATCGTGGGCGATCTTCTCAAGTAGCTTTAAAAGATAACACAAAATCGCGATTGGCCTAAGGTCTTCAGGCGACTTAGGTGCAGAACACTTTTTTAATGACACAATACGTGCCTGCTTCCAAAGGTCAGGGAAGACCCCTCGCACAAAAAGGGAGTTGAACAGAGTCACAAGATGTTCACCAATAAATGGTAGAGCTTTAAGTATCACGCTTTGAGAAATGCCATCCTCGCCACGAGCCTGTGATGAGAAATGCGAAATCGCGAGAACAACATCATTGATATTAACTGGTTTAAAAGCAAAACCATCTTGACTACATTCAGTAAGAACCCTCTCGCGAAGCTCATCATCATCATGCGGCGAGACCAACACCCCACCAAAGTGCGCGTTTAGCTTATCAGGAGTGAATCCATTCAAGTCCCCTTGAGGTCCGCTTGAGAGTTCCAGGACTCAGATCTTTCCAAACATTACCATTTGCAAGTGCTTCGAACAGTCTATTGTGATAGTATGTAGTCTTTGCAAGTTCAGTCTTTTTGTCTACTGTTTTACGTAAATGCAGAAACTTAGTCAGATATTGCGTTTCGTTTGTCCGTTTACATCTTCTGTAAGTAGCATCTCGCTTGCGTCGCATCTGCGACAATTCTTTATTTAACCATAGTGGGTTATTCTTCGAATGTGTAAGTATTTTTACTGGTGCTAAGTTCTCTATGACAGAAGTAAAATTATCACAAATGCAGCCGAGCGCAGATTCTGCGTCGACAGTACCAGCTGTTAATGGTGTCCAATCATATCCGGCTAGTTTCTCTAGTAATTAATTTTGATAAATGCTTTTATAGTTTCTATATCTAATCGACTTGTAATCGAATCGAATTGTAAAAATGTTTCCGAACTTTTGAGCGGTACTGTATATTTGAGTATACTCAGTGTGTGCTGCGTTTGCAACACCAATTTATTTAGGTCCTCTAAATCAGCCTCTCAGTGTATTAGGTGAAAAATGCTATATCACCTTGAATGCTGCAGGTCTGAATGGTACGTGTCTTACAATTCTGTTGATTGTTGCTACACTTTTGAGGCACAGAGTGGGTCTCATTTATAGTAGTTATCTCTATCGGCTTTTTCGTCTTCATCTACCTCTGTACCTGGAAAGCGTGCTGCTTCTCCTTCGCCACCGCAGTCTTCTCAAGTAGAAAAACAGCAGAAAGTCGGACCTCCTGTCACTAGTGACGGCACTAAAATGACTAATGTTTCACCATACTTCAAGGAATTTCTGGTAGTTTTCAATCAGATGAATAAGTGTGTTGCTGGTGTTGATGAAAAGCTTTCTAGGCAGATCGAGCTTACGGAAGGTTTGTAAGAGGATGTCCAGCATATGGTACATTTACAGGGATTTATGGGTTCCAACGAGATTAGAGTCATTGATATGTCTAAGAACGAATCTATATCTGATGCACAGGCTGCCGAAGCTGTGTTAAATGCGCTTAACCTTTCTCGTCTGCACTGTTATATAATCGATACTCGTTTATGGTTTATAATAACACTACTAATGCTGGCAACTCTTCAAATGGGGATGACTTAAATGCTAGTTCATCGCAGCATCAATCATCCCATCCTCAGTCTACTGATTACCGTAGCGTTGTTTTAAAATTATCATCTATCATTTTCAAATTTTTGAAAATTTTGAACTTAGAAAATATTTAAAATGATTTGGTTTTAGAAAAAATTTTGACTAATTTTACAAAAAAATTTCCAAGTTCAAAAATGTCAAAAATTTTCAAAAATTGTTTTAAATTGACTAAACATTGTTTGGAACGTGTAAAAACCAAAAATATCGTTACATGATGTTTTGGCATGATTCGTCACCTGATTTTTTTCACCAAGGTTACCAGTAACTAAATGCATTAATTCATTGCAAAACGCTGATTTTACAACAACAACAAATAACATGAAAACGAATATAATATGAATTAGAATATAATGTAAATAAAATAATTTATATTAATGTATATAAAATATATGAAAACTCCTTAAAGGGCGTCCTCATATCGGTATAGAGTTCTACCTTATCTACATTTGAATTATGCTTTTTAATTAAAATTCATCTATTTATGGTTAAAATTTATAATAGTGTTACGTTCAGCATATAAGCTAAATAATGACTGAAATTCAGCCATCCAACGACTTTCTTTCGACTAACGCGCGAGCGCTACGTCTCCGGGATTGGAAGTCTGAAAAAAGAGACAGCAAGGATAGGTTGAATAAATTAGTAGACACCCATGCAATTTCTAGGGTTATATAAATTTATTTTTCTTTTTTTTTATTTCATATAATCCGTACATTATTTATTATTTCTTTTTTTTACTATTTCGCTTCAGGGCGAACTATGCTACCATATGCCAAATTATTTATTATTTCTTGCATTTCCTTTCGTTATGTTTTTCTAGCTTAAATTTTAGTTACAACAATCGACAAACGCTCGACATTTAATCCGCGGATAAACAATAAGAGCAACGCGTTTCTGCGCCATGCTTCCTCCCTTGAGATTTACCATAAAGAAAGAGTATAGCTGGATAAGTACGTTAAAATGGCCTGTCCTTCGATATTTTTAGATTTTGGCCTATTTATTTATCGTGTCAAACACCCCGATCCTGAAAGTTACAGCTCACTAGACTCAAAATTGGCTTCCTAACCTCAAAAAATGTGATTTTCAGTTTTTTAAGCATATCTCTGCGAATTTTTAACCGATTTGGGTGATTAGAAATCGAGATTAAAGGGAATCATAATGCGCACATAAGCTTATTATTTTTAGAGGTTTTAAAACCAAAACATAACCTAAAAATGGGTTTAAAAATTTCTAAGTTGCGTAGAAAAAAATATTGTTTGGTTTTTTTTAGTTCACCTCAAAGTCTTCTTTTTATTTGAATTTAGTACCATAAATTTTTTCAGATTTTTTAAAAGGGTGGAAAGTAGTTCTAATGATGAAAAACTCAAATTTCCACTCATTTTTGGACTTACCATTATATCTAAAGGAATTTGTTGGTAGATAACTTATTTTAAAGGTTAGTGTTTAGCTTAACATCAAAAGCACTGTGTCAAATATGGAAAATGTGAGTTTTTATGTCATTAATAATATAGCGTTTTTGAAGAAAAAATTATGTTTTCAATAAACATTAAATCAACACTTTGGATCATTACCGAGATAACGTGAGTTTTTACGTCGTATGCAATATCAAAACGCGTTTTTTGAGGTTAGTTTTCGACATTTGAGCAATATATTGGGGAAAACTGTAACCAAAAACTCATATTAAAGGGTATTTTGGGTCGCTGAACTCATTTTTCATCATTAATTGTACTTTGAAATTGTTTAAATACTCTAAAAATCCCAAAAATGAGTGGAAATTTGAGATCTTCATCTTTTTTACTACTTTCCACCCTTTTAAAAAATCTGAAAAAATTTATGGTTCTGAATCCAAATAAAAAGAAGACTTTGAGGTGAACTAAAAAAAATCCAAACAATAGTTTTTTTTCTATGCAACTTAGAAATTTTCAAACCCATTTTTAGGTTAGTTTTTGGTTTCAAAAACCTCTAAAAATAATAAGCTCATGTGCGCATTATGATTCCCTTTAATCTCGATTTCGAATCACCCAAATAGGTTAAAAATTCGCAGATATGCTTAAAAAACTGAAAATCACATTTTTTGAGGTTAGGAAGACAATTTTGAGTCTAGCGAGCTGTAACTTTCAGGATCGGAGTTTTTTGACATGATAAATGAATAGGCCAAGTTCTAAAAAAATCGAAGGACAGGCCATTTTAACGTACTTATCCAGCTATACTCTTTAAAAAACTCTCTACCTTTATTTTTCCGATCTTAATCGCGGCTTCCTCACAACGTCAACCTTTTTTTCTGGTTGTTACAGTTGTCACTGGAACTCGAGCGTTAAAATAAAACTTCTTCTTTCTTTTCATTTGCGTCTCCTAGGCTGATGTCTTGCAGATGGGCGGTGGCTGGCTGCTGCTGGATCTGGTGACGTTTCGGCTGCTTGGCAAAATCAACGTAGCCAGCAAGAGTTTGGTTGGGAAAAAGAAAGCCCACGCCTGCAAGCTTGGAGCTTCATACTCTAAGTCTTGATTCTAGAAGCTTCGTTGTTGCTAACGGCGGTATATTTTTTTGCCCATTCGTATGATTTTCCGCTATTCTGATTGGTTGCCAGTCGGCCCTCCCTGTGTGTTTTTTTCTGGAAACCATAATTTCGGTTGAATAGAAAGAGGTCAGCTTGAAGTTTATTGGTAATTAATTTTTGCCCTTATCATTTCGGCTTCCTGTTTTTGGGACTCCGTCAAAGCTTTTCTTTCCAATTTTGCACTAACTTCGGATAATTGCTCCACATAAATTGGATTGAATGTCCCTCCACTCTGTATTTTTCTTCAGAGACGGCCTTATCTATTTTTATCCTGCATCTTATTCCCCTACCGCTTCGCTGAAATTCTTTTATACTTTCCTATGTTAACTTCACGATTTTCTGTGAAGCCGTTCATCGTTGTCAGGCTTATCGCTTATTCTAAGCTTCATTCAGCTTGTACTTCTCTTTCCTTTGCTGATTCATTCGGTCGCCGAGCCTTGATCTTCATTGGGGTCAACTGAATTTGTTTGTTTTTTGTCTCTCGCATTTATTTATTTATTATTTTTTTGCGATTATTTTTACTTCTTTTATTATTACTATTGTTATTTTCATTTATTTTTCGTTTGAAAAATTCATTGGTATTGAATTCGGCTCCTGCAGCGTACTTTTCTTTCTTGCACTGTTTTACTCGGCCGCCGCTTTGACCTGAATTGTTTTCATCGTTATATTTGCCTCCTATATTCGCTTATTTAATAATTTAGCAATATTATTTTCACTTTTTCATTATTATTATTATCTTAGCTTTCATATTTTCTTTGAAAAATTCATTGGTAATGAACTCTGTTCCTTTAGCTTATACTTCTTTCTTTCACTGTTTCATTCAGCCACTGCTTGACCTTAATTTGCTTGCGTCGTGCTATTGGTCTCTTGCATTTGTTTATTTATTAATTGATCAATATTCTTTTCACTCTATTATCATTATTATTATTTTAATTTTTATTTGTTTTTTTTAACATTTATTGGTAATGAACTCGGTTTATTACAATAGAATCACATTCTTAACATCCTAAAAAATTTATTGCAATGCTAAAAGACAGTATAAGTATAAAAATAAAGACAAAAAGTTAGTTATGATCATCTAAACATTTAGATCTTAACACAAAAACACCAATGTCCATGTAAAATTTAACTTTTGTTCAGTTGTAGTCAATAACCCTGGTATGACAAAATCTAAATGTTTAAATAATCATGATTAACGTCAGAAAATATCATACAATTCTTCGCGAAATTGCGTTGTATTTATCTGAAAAAGCTCTTATAAGTGAACCTACACTTGACCCCATATTTCATTTGAGGTTTTTTTATCCCCCCCTCCCCCCATGTTGCCTTCCGGAGGATATGGGGTAGGTACTTTTTTTTATAATAGATTTTTTTAAGATTATCTAACCCTTAAAAATTTTGATTTAATATCTCAGGCTGTTCTAAAATTATTTAGGTGGCCCGGAACTTATGGAAGGTACTGTATCGTTAAAAGCAGTAAATTTATTATTTGAAATTGAGATAACTGATATGAAAGCCCTCAATTTTTATATTAAGCCAATTTAATTTATATTTAATTATAGTTTAAGTTTTTATTACCAGCTATAATATATTGTTATAAAAAAAGTCCTTTTGTGCAGCAGAATTAATAAGTTTAGCAGAAAGAACGTTAAAATACTAGAAATCACATAATAATTTAACAACGTCAATTTTTAAGGGCTCGTAGTTTTTGTAAAAGCAAATAGTCACAAGCAGACTTGGATAATCTTTTTCTATATAATTAGAACATTCTTTCCTAAAAGTTTCACAAAAATCAAAGTAGACAGAAAAATTATTGTATTTTCGACTAATTTTAGAGTAATATACCCACATCAATTTTTCATCATTTTAAGCGATTCAAAGAAAAATTTGTATCCATACTTCAAGCCAAAGACATTCATTTCCGAGGAATTACAAAATATCAATATCTTGAGATGCAGCATCTATTGAAAAATAAATGATTAAGTGAAAAACTTCTCTTTCTTTCTGAACTGACAGAGATAAAGATATGCATTATTCTTTATTGGCTTTAGAAACCTTTTTTGAAGCTGGTACGGAAACAAAAAGAAAGCAATGTTAAACATCGAAATCCGACTATAATTGAAGATTTAGCAAGCATTTAAATTCGTGTGAGAAACAGCTGAAAATAGCTCAATTTTGAAACGTGACTCGGTGATCCTAGAGTAATTTCAACCTTAAAGTTTTTGCACCTCAGATTTTCCTTTTGGATATGATTTTAGGCATATTTAGGATTCAATCCCAATAAAAACCAAGATTGTATTAAAGAAAATCGAGGCCTAAGTTTTTACAGCGAACAGACCATAAAGGTGGTCTATTTTGATTTTTCTGCAACATCGGCTAATATAAAGTATCTTAAAATGATTCTAATTAAATTGCTTCATGCAAAAAGGGACCTATAGGCAATTGTTAAAATTTTGAAAAATCCAAAAAAACTGTACAACTATTGTTTTATAATTAATTTAAAAATATTAAATCTTTTAAACTGTTGTATTATGTACATGATATATAAATATGGTGGTATTTTGGTTTTAAATTATATTTCCTTCTGTTCATACGAAAAAAAAGTTGATGTACTTAGGACCCCAAAGTCCTAAGTACATCGTTCGTGACGAAATAAATGGTGAAACGAAGCATAAAGGTATGCTTTGTTTCACCATTTATTTCGTCACGAACAACTATTGTACCTGGAAAATCTGCACTATAAGTGAACTGGGCATAGCTATAAATACCAAACGATAGTTTGTCTTCTTTTCTGGTTGTTCTGTCTTTCGATTCCTCAGAAATAACTTTTTTTTAATAATAAAGTGGCCACTACGATTTGAAATCAAGAATTTCTCCGCTGTCAATCAATTTAATCTCAAATTTATTCGAATAACTACTTTTGACCATAGATTGAACAATCTGTTTTAAGCTATAAATTCTATCTCTTCTTTCAATTTTTCGTTTGATCACTCTAAAGTCCCTGTCACAAGGTGAAAAACTATGTTCTCTGACAGGATAAAATTGCTCAATTTTTTAAAATCTTTTGAGAATTTTTTATTGTTGTTTTTAGCGTTGCACACTTACAGCAACAATCTACTTGTGGTTGACCAAATCTGAGAATAAAATTATTCTTGAAATAATTGAAGAAAAAAACATAACCAACTTTATGTGCTTCGTGTTATTCACAGTACATTTTCCACAGTGCCTTGATGTCTAGTCGATCACTCAGATAATTGATTTTTTTCCCTGAATAGTGGCTTTCATAAGTTGGAGAAGAATTGACAAAATTATTAATTTCAATCAAAATCTTTGGGTCAATTTTATTTTTTTTTTATCCTTCTGTCTCTGATCAATCGGTGTGATTCCTAATTCAAGTAACTTATTGATTCTTTTTTTTTTAAAAAACCCATGAATTGAAATAAATGCATTTCGGCAAACTTCCTTTGATATTCTACCAAACGTGACATTATAAATTATCGTCATCCTTGAAGGAGGATTTTTTGATCGTCTTCTTTTTGAATTGATTTGCCTTATTTTACTTTGTAAATATAAATCTTGAGCATTTTTAGTTCCCAAAGATAGAAAATGTAAAGTTTTGCATTTGTTCATTTGGAATCGATTCCATACACTTTCTTTTACATCTACAAAGACAAAATTACTAGGTATAATATTATAATAGCAACCAATTCGTACATTCTTAACATTATTATCGTTATGATTACAGCAGATATGATTTTATGCATGCGTATAATAACTTTATACACAATCCGTGTATTACATGCAATGTATATACACGGATATGATTGATATATCCGTGTATAATTAATGAATGCACATAATTATATAACGTGCTCGAGAACAATTTTTGTACAAGTAATGAATGATTTTAATTTAAAACTGAATTGAAGTTTATTGAAATTTTTTTCAATTTATTATAGTAATAAGAGTATTTATAAATTGAAAAATTTTAAATTAAGCTTGTAAAAAAAATCTAATAGTATTTGAAAAGAGAGAAACAGTCACTTGCATTTCTGGTCAAAGCACTTTCCGGGGACATGAGCTTCTTTGCTTTTTAGGAATGGCTCACAAATTATTTTGGCTTTTTTTCTTAAATTACGCGTCCATGAAGAAGGATCACTTTTGTTTTTTCTTTTACATGAGCACTCGTCACTAATTTATTCCATTTTCATTAAGAAAATTTATATAAATTTATAAACTGTTATATCAACATTCGACTCACAAGCGAAGAACAAATACTGCGATATTGTAGGAAACGACTTCTCTTAATATGAAGTTTCATATCATCGATGTTTACAAACAAGGAGTAGGTTATATATAAGTCATGACATACTTATAACGTGTAAATAATCTTGTTTTTATAGTGTGTATTTACACTGTGGGCCATTTTAATCTTCGCACTCAATTTTCTCCGAACCTACTGTAGCTACAAAAAAAAGGTCCATAGCAAAATTGACCGTGACAGAAGGGGCCATTTAACTGCGCCCTTGGTTTTGACCTTGAGGTCCGATTTCAAGGTCATTTGAAGGTCAAGACCATTTTTTAAAATAGAAATACCTATTTTTGACTGCGGATTTGAAAAGAGCGAGAAATTCTAAGATAAGTTTGTCCGAGGTCAAAATTGATTCGGTGACCTTTTCAAGGACAAAAATCGAGGTCAAATGTCTAAAAACCGATTAAATGACCTTTTTCTGCATTATCTTGGTTTGCTGATAAATGCAAATGATCTAAGTAGTGTTAACTGGTCATCTTAGTTCCAAGGTAAAAGGATCTTGACCATCTTCACCTTAAGGTCAAATTTCAAGGTCATTTTAAGATCAATAATGTTTTTTCGGTAATAGAAATTCCTATTTTAGATTACGAATTTAAAAATATTAGTTAATTTTACGCTAAGATTATTCTAGGGGAAAGTTGATTTTATGACCTTGAAATGGTCCAAAATCAAGTTTAAATATTAAAAAACTTATCCAATGCTCTTTATCTGAATTACACTAGTTTCCTAAGACTTTTGGTGGATCGGTATGAAAGAAAAGTTCAGAAAAAATTTGTGCATGACGAAGGGGGCCTCGCCATGCACAACTTTTGTCTGGACTTTTTGGTGTGATTGATTTTAACCTCGAACTTCAGTTTCAAGGTCATTTCAAGGTCAACTTAAAAGAGCGTAAAATTTTACGTCGGAAACAGTATTTTAAAATATTTTTCATGACCTTTGGAAGGTTATGTCAAGGTCAAATGCTGAAATACCTAGTATGATGTTTTCTGTCTGGAGAACGTTCAGCGTAAAGTCTTAGTGCAGCACGAAAATACTAAGACACACCTCTAAAACCATTTTCATATCAACAATTTTATTTAAAGGTTATACAAAAGTGAAAAATTAAAATAGCACTATTCAGTTGTAATTAATATTTCAAGTGCAATAAACAAAAATAAAAATAGTTTTGATAATAATATTAAGACTCAAGGAGTAGCAATAGCAATAAATGAATCCAAACGCGGATTAGATATTAGAATATTCTTTTTAGACTATTTTTATTAGAAAATAATGTTTTACGAAGAACGATAGATAAATTTTCATATTGAATTTTGCCCCTACTCATTATTCAGTTTTATCTTATAACTTAATTTTCTTCTAAGCGTTCTTCGTAGTAATTGAAGAAATATGTAGAGTCATGTATGTGTTAAATAAATTATTTTTGATTTAAAAATAATCTTTTACAAAAATATTAAAGTATCTCATTCGAACTAGACGAAAGTTATCATTTACTACTATTACTACTTCTTCACTTTTTTCTATTATTATCAAAAATTTTATGTTTGTTGGACTACACTTAAAATATAAATTACAACTTAACAGTGTTATTTAAATTTAAAAACTGTTGTAATGGCTGACTATCCTCCAAATGAGATTGTTGATATGATAATGGTTTTAGGGAAATGTCGCAATAACTATCATGTTGCAGCAAGACTTTACACTGAACGCTTTCCAGATAGAAGACATCCCAGTGATAGGTCAATACAAAGTTTGACTGACAGAGCTCGTCGAGGACGTCTTGCTCGCCAACGCAGGCGTCATGAGTATAACGAAGATGATGCTCGTGTTATAACTATTCTTGCGGTTATTCATCTTAATCCTCATGTCAGCAGTCGTCAAATAGAAAGGGAAGTTGGTATTCCAAGACGAACATTTTTGAGAATTTTAAATAGGCTTAATTACCATGCTTACCATATCACGCTCATATAGGAACTGACAAGGAATCATATGCAAACGAGGACTCAATTTTGCCAATGGGCCTTACACATTGTAGAAAATGATCCCAATTTTTTCATGTACGTCCTTTTTTCTGACGAAGCTAAATTTTATAGCGGTGGAAAATTAAATAGGCACAATTGTCATTATTGGTCAGATGAAAATCCTCATTGGCACAGAGCTGTAGATCATCAACACCGCTGGAGCCTTATGGTATGGTGTGGGATTGTATATGGATATTTAATTAGCCCTTACTTTTTTGAGCGAAATGTTAATGGAGACAGCTATTTGCAGTTAATAAGAGACCACTTGCCAGAATTAATGAAAAATGTTGATTTAGAAAATAGACGAAGAATGTGGTTTCAGCAGGATGGTGCACCACCACACTTTGCACGAATTGACCGAGAATTTTCAAATGAAATAAAATTTTTAAATAAAGAGCATTCGATAAGTTTTTTAATATTTGAACTTGATTTTGGACCATTTCAAGGTCATAAAATCAACTTTCTCCTAGAATAATCTTAGCGTAAAATTAACTAATATTTTTAAATTCGTAATCTAAAATAGGAATTTCTATTACCGAAAAAACATTATTGATCTCAAAATGACCTTGAAATTTGACCTTAAGGTCAAGATCCTTTTACCTTGGAACTAAGATGACCATTTAACACTACTTAGATCATTTGCATTTATCAGCAAACCAAGATAATGTAGAAAAAGGGCATTTAATCGATTTTTAGACAGTTGACCTCGATTTTCGTCCTTGAAAAGGTCACCGAATCAATTTTGACCTCTGACAAACTTATCTTAGAATTTCTCGCTCTTTTCAAATCCGCAGTCAAAAATAGCTATTTCTATTTAAAAAAATGGTCTTGACCTTCAAATGACCTTGAAATTAGACCTCAAGGTCAGAACCAAGGGCGCAGTTAAATGGCCCCTTCTGTCACGGTCAATTTTGCTCTGGACCTTTTTTTGTAGCTACAGTAGGTTCGGAGAAAATTGAGTGCGAAGATTAAAATGGCTCACCGTGTATATATATGTGTAGCGTCCATGCTACATACACTCTGTCAGGTACACAAATATATTTAACCTTATTCTTACATACATTACGGGAAAAACCAATGAACCATATACATATTATAGTTATAAACATTTATTACGTATACACTTTCCTAATCCATCCTTCAGACGTCTAAAGGTTTTTCCAGCAATAAAATATCCCGTTACTTCTTTCCTTTTTATGATTCCGACCTATCCTTAATCCTCAATGTATTAGCATAGCTCCGACTACCTAATACCCCACCTACGCTCCATTCCTTCCTCTCTGTGTTCTTTTCCTGAAGGGAAAATATGCAGAGAGACACACAATCTGTTCGACTGCCGAAGCGACAACTTCTCGGCCTCGTCCTCGCAACGACGCGCTCGAGGATTCGAACGACTCTTGTACTTATATTAAATAAAACGAATTTAAGCGAAAAAGAAGTCTACATTGTTTAACCATTCCAACTTCACCCAAGCCGACTCCTAAAGTGGTGACCCCGACGTGATATCAAGTGAAGTGAAAAATGGTGCAAGGAAGCAGCGCGCACGAAGCAGCGCTTTCTGTTAAGTTAGCGCAGTTAACACTTAGCCTGCAGGACGAACTTAAAGTCATCCGCCAGGAAGGTGCATGTAAGTTTGCGGGAAACGCACCGGCTGGGAAGTAAATGCGGCATCTGACTCGGCCAAACCGACCTGCCGCCTCTTCATCATGGACAAGGAATCGAGGCGTGATTTTCTCGTAGACACGGGCGCAGACATTTGTGTTATTCCACGCTCTCATACCCGTCAAATACTAAAGAAGGCAGCCTACCAGCTTTCCGCAGCTAACGGCTCTGTCATACAAACGTATGGCACAGCCGAGCAAAGTCTCAATCTCGGACTTCGCCGCTCTTTTCCTTGGCGTTTCGTAGTTGCTGAGGTCACTAGACCCATCATCGGCGCGGACTTTCTAGCCTACTACGGACTCCTAGTGGACCTCAAAAACAGTCAGCTCATCGACGGAGAAACAAAACTAACTAGGCGTGGACGTGTTACCACTTGCGACACTCCAAGCATCAAGGTCATCGTCTTGGGAAACTCGGACTATCACCAGCTGTTAGCCGAATTTCCTGAGATCACGCGTCCGGACGGCCGTGCTCCAGTGATAAAGCACGACACGCAGCATCACATCGAAACGACACCTGGCCCGCCAGTCGCAAGCAAGCCCAGGCGCCTTGCACCCGACCGTTCCATCTTAGTGCGCAAACAATTCGAGGCGATGGTACAGCTAGGCACTATGCGCCCATCATCCAGCAGCTGGGCAGCTCCGTTGCATATGGTGCCAAAGGACAACGGGGACTGGCGACCGTGCGGAGATTACAGAGCGCTTAACGCGCGCACAATCCCCGACCGTTACCCCGTGCGACACATTGCCGATTTCACGCAAACGCTACGAGGCAGGAAAATATTCTCCAAAGTGGACTTGCGAGCGTTCAACCAGATCCCAGTGGCACCGGAGGACATAAAGAAAACAGCCATCACGACACCCTTTAGTCTCTTCGAGTCACCGTTCATGACATTCGGACTACGCAACGCAGCGCAGACGTGTCAGCGACTTCTTGATGAGGTTACCAGAGGACTGGACTTCTGCCATCCATACATGGACGACATCCTCATAGCTTCGGACAACGAGATCGAACACCTGAAGCATCTACGGGTCTTATTTCAACGCCTTAACGACTATGGTATCGTTATCAATCCAGCGAAATGCGTCTTTGGTATACCCGAGGTTTTATTCCTCGGCCATCTAGTCAACAGCGATGGTGTTCGCCCGCCGCCAGAGAAAGTTGAAGCCGTCCGAAGCTATCCTCGCCCAAACACCGCTAAGCAGTTGAGGCAGTTTCTTGGTATCATAAATTTTTACAGGAACTGCATGCCTAACTGCGCGAAGACACAAGTACCGCTAAATGATCTGCTCATCGGAAACATCAAGGGCAAAGCGGAACTCAACTGGACGCCCGAGGCAGATGCATCTTTCTCAAAAGCCAAAGAGGACATCGCACAGGCTACCTTGCTCGCTTATCCAAAAACGGGAGCCTCTCTTGCGTTATTCACTGATGCCTCAGATTATAGTGCTGGCGCTGCTCTTCAACAACGAGTAAACGGTATATGGGAGCCGCTAGCCTTCTTCTCAAAGAAATTCAGCCCCGCGCAAGCTCGGTACAGCGCTTTCGATAGAGAACTGCTCGCCGTCTACTTAGCGGTCAAGCAGTTCCGACACATGGTCGAAGGACGCAGCTTTGTTATCTATACAGATCACAAGTCGCTCACCTTCGCTTTCCAACAAAAACTCGAAAAAGCTTCGCCACGTCAAGCTAGGCACTTGGACTTCATCGGCCAGTTTTCTACAGACATCCGGCACATCGCTGGGAAGGACAACATCGTCGCCGATGCTCTATCTCGCATCGAGGAAGTAGCAACGACTCTCGACTACGCAGCAATCGCCCAAGCGCAACAGGACGACGGCGAGCTGCAACGGCTACTTACTGCCGAAACATCGCTCCAGCTTAAGGAAGTGGAAATTCCAGGTGCAGGCGTTCGTGCCTATTGCGATACATCTTCGGAAATTCCTCGTCCTTATCTTCCAGCAACTTTCAGACGAGCAGCTTTCGAGTCAGTGCACTACCTTTCACATCCTGGCATTAGGGCAACTGTCAAGGCTACTGTCAAGCGATTCATCTGGCCTTCCATCCATGCAGACGTTCGTACTTGGGCACGAGCTTGCACTCAATGTCAGCGTTCCAAGGTTACGAGGCATACGCATTCACCCTTAGGGAGCTTTTCACCAGCCTCATCGCGCTTCGAGCATGTGCATATAGACATAATAATTATGCCATGCTCAGAAGGTAACAGGTACTGTTTAACATGTGTAGACAGATTCTCTCGTTGGCCTGAAGTCTTTCCGATGCCCGATCAGGAAGCAGAGACGGTCGCTCGCGCATTCTACAACGGCTGGATATGCCGCTTTGGCACGCCTCTTCGAGTGACAACCGATCAAGGACGCCAGTTTAAGTCACACCTGTTCAAGTCGCTCAATCGATTGACAGGCACGACTCACCTACGAACAACATCATACCATCCTCAAGCCAATGGACTGGTCGAACGTCTACATCGACAACTGAAAGCAGCTATACGATGCCACGAGAACGCAAAGTGGACGCAAGTGCTACCAACAGTTCTCCTCGGTATCCGTGCGGCGTGGCGCGAAGATTTGGAAGCCACTGCAGCAGAGATCGTCTACGGCCAACCTCTACGCCTTCCAGGAGAACTATTAACACCAGCGGATCTCAACAACGAGGACCCAGCATCCTTCACAACCGAGTTGCGTCAATACTTTCAACACCTGAGACCATCTCCTGGACGACAGCATGGTCAACATAAGACCTTTATCTTCAAGGATCTCGCGACAGCGAAGTACGTTTTTGTTCGTCATGATGCGGTAAAAGGTACGCTACAAATGCCTTACGACGGCCCTTTTCCAATCATCAGCCGCTCAGAGAAAACCTTCGTGATCAACATAAATGGTCGCAACTCTAACGTCTCTATCGACCGCTTAAAACCAGTCTACGTACTCGAAGACACGCCAGAGGAAGCTCATCAAAGCCAACCAGCTAATAACGACATCAATCAAGATCAACCGCAGCAACCAGCAAAGAAGCCTAATCAACAACAACCAAGAAAATCTGAAAGACGCGTACGCTTCGCCGAACGATATCAAGCCGGTTTCACATGAATATCAATTTTTTTAACGTTATTATTATTTTCGTAATTGCATTACTGGCAAGGGGGTACTGTAGCGTCCATGCTACATACACTCTGTCAGGTACACAAATATATTTAACCTTATTCTTACATACATTACGGGAAAAACCAATGAACCATATACATATTATAGTTATAAACATTTATTACGTATACACTTTCCTAATCCATCCTTCAGACGTCTTAAGGTTTTTCCAGCAATAAAATATCCCGTTACTTCTTTCCTTTTTATGATTCCGATCTATCCTTAATCCTCAATGTATTAACATAGCTCCGACTACCTAATACCCCACCTACGCTCCATTCCTTCCTCTCTGTGTTCTTTTCCTGAAGGGAAAATATGCAGAGAGATACACAATCTGTTCGACTGCAGAAGCGACAACTTCTCGGCCTCGTCCTCGCAACGACGCGCTCGAGGATTCGAACGACTCTTGTACTTATATTAAATAAAACGAATTTAAGCGAAAAAGAAGTCTACATTGTTTAACCATTCCAACTTCACCCAAGCCGACTCCTAAATATATATGTATATATATATATATATACACACACACACACACACACACACACACATATATATATATATATATATATATATATATTGTATTAAATGATATTATACTATACACGAAAAAAAATGTTTACATATGATTTATGCAAAAAGGTATCTAAGTACGGGATTTGGGTACCTTTTTGCGTGAATCGCTTTATAAATATAAACTGTTATAGAGTTTCAACTACACAACATGATGTATTTTCAATTTTCAACTATAAATCCACCTCTTACTTAATTTCGGCAAAAATGGCGCATAGGTCCCTTTTAGCATAAAGTGATGCAATTATGCAAATAAATTATTAAAAGCACTCTGAAATTATAATTTACTGTACGTAACTTTAGTGAAAACTATGTTTATGGTATCTGTATATATATGCATAATTAGAATAAAATACGAAAGTACATGCAGTGTTCTCATAGAATAATGATACACAATTTTTCTTATCACATTCTCTTCGAGTGTAGTCTTTAAGTAATTCAAAAACGTATCATTTCTCATATTTTTTATCATTATGTTTTACAAAAAAATCTTAATTTTAATGTTACGCTTACATTGTTACATAACTTTAGATTTTCCATTACATATTTAAAATAATATTTGCTTAAAATATGTTAAGAATTCATAATTCTTTATAAAAAGGCGTTCTAGAAATTAAGCTTATAAATTATTAATAAAGAAATTTTTTTGTAAAAAACATATATAAATAATAAAATTTGAATAATTAAAAGTGCTTATCCTTCGATTTTGGTTTTTGTTGGAATCCGATCCCAAACGTGCCTAGAATCATATCTAGAAAAAAAATCTAGGGTGCACAAACTTTATAGTAGGATGACCATAACTCAGGTATAAACTGATGACCGAGGCTAAAATTTTGGCTTAGCTGCTAAATTTAATACTATTTTAATATATTAAAATTTACGGAAAATCCGTGACCCCCGGCGCCCATTTTTTTAAAAAAGGCGCTGGAATGACATGTATATATATATATATATATATATATATATATATATATATATATATATGTCATTCTGTATATCATATATATACACGGTGACCCATTTTAATCGCTACAACCGGATTTTTCGGATCCTAAGGCAGATAGGAAAAAATGGTTCAGACAAAAGTTGTAGGGGACGAAGGAGGCCAAACGATGGTCCTAACAGCTTCGACCTTGAACTTCAAGGTTATTTCAAGGTCAAGTGGTTTTTTTTTTAAAGGAACACCTATTTTTGACCCCAAATTCGAAAAAATCTGGAAATTTTACGTTCAAAATCATATTGAGACATTTTTTTCGAGGTCATTTCAAGATCAAATAAAGGTCAAACTCCGAAAAATCCATTTTAAGTTGATTTTTCCATGAGTCACAGGCTTAAGTAGTTCAAACTGATCGTAGGTTTTATAGGAAAACCCACACACCCAAAACTTTGACATCCTAGTTAACAAATATCAAACTCGCACATCCAAACCCCATGCTCTTCATAGCCTCACATGCTTAACTGTTACACCAGATATCACCCGGTCCCACACATCTCTACCCCATGTATGATGTCTGTTTAACAAAAACTTCAAGATCATTAAAGCTTGTGTTGTAAATGTGACAACCTTACGTTTAGCGCTACCCAGAAACAACGACGTGGACGTAGTAAGGATTGTTTCCTTTGGGGTGCTTGATTAAAGTGAGTCCCCTTGCCTCTCACTGTTCGGAGTGCTTGATTTAAGTGAGTCCCCTTTGCATCTCACTGATCGGGATGCTTGATTTAAGTGAATCTTCTTACCTCTCACTGTTCGGAATGCTTGATTTAAGTCAGTCCCCTTGCCCCTTACTGTTCAGGGTGCTTAATTTAAGTAAGTTCCCTTGCTACTCACTGTTCAGGGTGCTTTATTTAAGTGAGTCCCTTTGCCACTCATTGTTCAGGGTGCTTAATTTAAGTGAGTCCCCTTGCCTTTTACTGTTCGGGGTGCTTTATTTTAGTGAGTCTCTTCGCCTCTCACTTATGTGTTCATCTAACCTCGAAGCAAATTTTCTAAATTACGACTATTTGCTTCCTGGCACTTCGTCAAACGCTTTTGGAAGTGGAGAACGGTCTTTAGCAAAGTTTGCCTAGGAATGGCAGCACATGCTCGACGAATTCAGTCCATCATGTCTACTCTTGTGGTGGGCCTTTCCTCAAAAACGGTATTTTTTAAGTACCCTCATAAGTGAAAATGAAGGGATGTAAGATTGGGTGAGCTAGCAGGCCATTCAACCGAACCACCTCGACCAATTTATCTGTTACCATACTGCTCATTCAAAAAATTCCTGACGATTCGAGCGAAAGATGGTGCTGCGCCGTCCTGCTGGAACCACATTCTTCGTCGCGTTTCTAAGTCAACATCTACCATCAATACAGGTAGTTCATCTCTTATTAGCGTTAAGTACGTGTGTTGATTAACATTTCCTTCGAAAAAATAAGGGCCAATCAAATATCCATTAATAATCCCACACCATACCATAATACTTGAACGTCTTTGATGGTTTACAGTTCTGACCCAATAAGGATTAACATTAAACCAGTGATTACAATCATGTCTATTCAATTCCCCATCACTTTCAAATTTTGCCTCATCAAAAAAAGAACAAATTTTAAAAAGTCTTGATCATATTCTATTATTTGTAAAGCCCATTGGCAAAAAACAATACGCTCTTGAAAATGAGCAAACTGTAGCTCTTGGACCAGAGTAATATGATACACACGATATCTAAGCACCTCTATAATTCTTAAAAATGTACTTTTTGGAATACCGATTTCCCTTTCGACTCGTCGAGCGCTTATCTGTGGGTCAAGATAAATTAGTGTCAGAATAGTCACAACCCGATTATCATTTTCATTATATTGATGGCGTCTACGTTGACGAACCATGTATTCACCACGAGCTCTTTGAGTTAAACGTCTGATAGCCATAGCGTCAGGGTGTTGTATGTCTGGATAGCGTTAAGCATAAATTCTTGCCGCAGTACGATAATTACTTCGGCTTTAAAGCCAACATCATGTCAACGATCTCGTTGGGCGGATATTCAGCTATTTCAGAGCCAGCTATTAATTACTATTAAATTTGAATAGTGAAATGGTATGAAAAATATTAATAATTATATTTGCCCGTATACAGTCGCGACCAAAAAAAAAAAAATGTTCCTAAATTACGGTAACTTTATCTGACTAACAAGGAGAGTGCATTGCATTTGGGTCTCGGATTTTCTTCTAACTTTGGAATATTTTTTCTTACATAAAATCATGAAAAAAGCCGAGCGCATTCGGTCCAACGCTTGACTTTTTCCGAGCAGTTTTGTCTGTTTTGCTAAAAAATTTGCATCCGCTGAGGACTCACTTAAATAAAGCACCCTGAACAGTGAGTAGCAAGGGGACTTACTTAAATTAAGCACCCTGAACAGTAAGAGGCAAGGGGACTGACTTAAATCAAGCATTCCGAACAGTGAGAGGCAAGAAGATTTACTTAAATCAAGCATCCCGATCAGTGAGATGCAAAGGGGACTCACTTAAATCAAGCACTCCGAACAGTGAGCGGCAAGGGGACTCACTTTAATCAAGCACCCCAAAGGAAACAATCCTTACTACGTCCACGTCGTTGTTTCTGGGTAGCGCTAAACGTAAGGTTGTCACATTTACAACACAAGCTTTAATGATCTTGAAGTTTTTGTTAAACAGACATCATACATGGGGTAGAAATGTGTGGGACCGGGTGATATCTGGTGTAACAGTTAAGCATGTGAGGCTATGAAGAGCATGGGGTTTGGTATTTGTTAACTAGGATGTGAAAGTTTTGGGTGTGTGGGTGTTCCTATAAAACCTACGATCAGTTTGAACCACTTAAGCCTGTGACTGATGGAAAAAATGACTAAAGGGGTGTCCTCATACCGGCACAGAGATCTACCTTATCTACATTTAAATTATGCATTTTAATAAAAATTTAACTATTTTTGACTAAAATTCATAGAAAAGGCACATTGTTAACATTTTAAAGAATTTATTGCAACGTCAAAAGACAGAATAAAAGTGATAATGAAGACGAAAACTGCATAATACGATTATTCATAACTACATTGAAAAGTTAATGGTATTAAGCAGTTTTCGCCTTTATTTTTACCGTTATATTGTCTTTTAACGTTGCAATCAATTCTTTGGCATGTTAAGAATGTGCCTCTTTTACAAATTTCAGTCATAAATATTTAAATTTTTATTTAAATTCATAATTTAAATGTAGATAAGGTAGAACTCTATGTCGGTATGAGGACTACCCTTAAAATGGATTTTTCGGAGTTCGACCTTCATTTGATCTCTAAATGATCTCGAAAAAGATGTCTTAATATGATTTTGGGACATTCCGGGGTCAAAAAAAGGTGTTCCTATCAAAAAAACCACTTGACCTTGAAATAACTTTGAAGGTCAAGTTCAAGGTCAAAGCTGTTAGGACCATCGTTCGGCCTCCTTCGTCCCCTACAACTTTTGTCTGAACCATTTTTTCTTATCTGTCTTAGGATCCGAAAAATCCGGGTGTAGGGATTAAAATGGGTCACCGTATTTATGTATATTAGGGTGTCCCTCATTTCCCTAATGGTAAAAGTTTTAGCAGAAGTTGTTTTGATCGACTATTGACTACAAAAAAATAAGATCTAAACCTATTAAGCTGCATAAAACAGACAGATAAACTCTGCCTGTAATTAAAAAATCATTTTTTTCACTGTTAATAAGTATATTTTTTACTTTGATATTTTTAAATCCTTCTATATTAATCAACGTGTTATACGACAATACAGATACTTTTATTCATATTGAAAGAGCAAAAAAAATTATTTAGCCAAATCATTTAAGCTTGTTCTGAACGTTTTAAGGTGGTTCGTGCGGTAAGAGAGAGAAAGCTAGCTGTGAGAGAAAGAGATAGCGCTCACATGATCCAGTTGCGCATGCGCAGCAACGTAAATGTGAACGAAATATGCATCGTTTATCTAATAATTACATGTTCAAAACACTTTATCTCTTTAATAAAACGATGAATTTACGTGAATCTTGTTGGAAAATGTTTATTATTAGTTCCTTTATATATGTTTAAATTTTCAATCACAATTTGAATTTAGTTTATGAGATATTGCGATTAACAGCTACGAAATGTAAAAATTCCAATATATATAGATATACTTCCAATGTAATTTGTAAAACTTTGAACATCGATTAATCAAAAACGAAACGATGAAATGTTCTGAAATTTTAATATGATATTCACATTGCCTTTATTGAACTATACCTACAATTTCAAGAATATCTTGAAAAAACACGTTAGTCGCACGAACCACCTTAAACCCGAAATTGTTAAAACTTTTTTAGAAAAAATCACTTTTTTTAATATGAAGATGGATTTTCAAGGATTCCATTTATTTTGCGGGGCTGTTCTCTATTTTATTTAAAAGTGGGATTCAGCAACTCTAATTTGACAGGTTCAAAGGTCTTTTAAACTTAATAGAACTTCAGACCCAGCCATTTTAAGACTTGGAAAAAAAAAACTATTCATCAAATCCGTTACAGACATTTGCAAATTTTATAATCTTGAAGTACACCATTATAAAAATAAAATCTTCTATCAATTTTTCTTATAAAAGAAGAAATCAATACCTTTATTTCTTTTTTCAAAAATCTCTTTGAATCTTACAGAACCAGATATACAATTATTTTAAGTTTTTTAAAAGATGAGGTGTTGATTCTGCGAGTAGTTCAGGACGAATTTTATCAGTTTAAACAATTTTTAGCACTGTATTCAGCACTGGCACTAGAGAAATCAATTCGATTAATTTATTCAATATAACCTTTTCCTACAGTTTTTATTGATTCTCTGTTCAGCGCTTCGAGCATATACTACTGGAGGAAGCCTCCAAATGGCAGTATGCGTTACAAGGCGAAAATAGAGAAGGCTGCCATCAAGGTATCAGCTATTTCTTTCGTCTCATTAGATTGGCTGTTTCCGTTTTTCACGAACAAAAGCAGCAAATTAAATGAGGCGAAAGAGAGATAGTATGATGACTTCAAGAACTGATATATATTTATTCTTTACGTGTGTAAACACTAATTATGGATAATATTAACAAAATTAATTGAATTCTCTCAATGCATATTATGTTTAAAATATGTTAACACTTAATTTTTTTTCATGTAGCGGTAAACTGAATTGTCTTATCAAAAATTTCATTTCCAGCACACTGCTATGAGCTGCGGTTTATTACCATATCAGGACTCTTGCTCCAGGGTGGTAAACTGTATAGTGCTATCTTTGTCTAACATATTGATTTCATTATCTTCTGTCCTCGTGATAAAACATAATGCATAATGCTGTAGCAACCTCCTACCGTCCACCACAGTCGTATAAACAGGCCCTGCAACTCTGCTGGTGGGAGTATCCTTTAATGTGGATCAATCATAGAGTTATTATAGATAGAGTAGGCGAGTCCGCGAAAATGACATTCCATCATTAGAAAAAGAACGACGATAAGAGTCTTTTAACGCCAGACACGCATGCGCTGTAAACATATACAAAATAACTCTGTGTGGCTCATTTATCGTCTTTCTCTTTTTATTGATAAGACGTTTCCACTTTAACAAGCCCCTTGTTTTGCCTACTTCATCTATAATAACTCTACGGGTTTGATTCAACTAAGAAATTGTCCATCATAAGCGCTTTGGTCGGGAAACCGATCATGTAGTAACCATAATGGTAATATATTATGTGGTAGGTATATCAATTATTAAAAAAAGGGAAAATTTGAAAATTGTATTTATGCACGATGAAAATAATTTTTTAATAATTCCATTTATTTGATATAATAATGCATTTTTGAATATAAAAGAATTCTAAAGGGTATCGTTGGTTAAGATAGGCGCAATGCCCTTCATTTCCTCCCCTTCCCCCCCTCAATAGCATAAAAGCATATTTGTTAAGGCCTTAAAGCATATAGTACTGGAGGTAGCGTTCAATTTATTAAGGGCGTGGTCTGTGTGAAAGTGAGAACACTATATCGGAGGGTAAATGCTTTCTCTCTCGCTTTGTATGTGATTGGCTGTTCAGTCACGTCGCGTGTGGAGAAAGAGATGAAGCACGTATCCTCCGATATACTGTTGTCTCTTTCGCATTGTTTTCGCTCTTAGTATACTAAATACTGTCTTCAGTACTATATACTTTAAGGTTAGAGCACTAAATAAAAGGTTAGAGTGGTCCAACCATCCAAATAATTTTTTCCCTAGCTGGAGATCCTAAAAAACCTGTTTTTTTACGTTTTATTAGTTATCTCGTATTGCGATTATCAAATCGACTTGAAAAAATTCATAAATACCTTAAATCTCATTACCTTTAAGTTTTTTATTGACAAAGTATCATAGGTCAACATAACCTCAAAAACCATTATTTAATATTTGAAATACAATGTTAACCATGTACATAAATAGTAACATGAATCTTTCTCACTTTATCTTTTAACTTTTATAAATTTGTGTGGATTTTTGTCTACTAGTTCGTTATGTTCAAAAATGTTAAAAACCGTTTTTCGCCGATTGAAATGCAGCATTTTATATTTTGTTATTGTTTTCTAACGACCAAAAACAACTCTTAGCAACATATAAGATGATTTTATTTCCGTGGAATTATTTTCCTAAAAAATTGGAGGTTAATATACTCTAAAAAAATTATTTGCTCTATATGAATAGAAACGTTTCTTTATTTATGAATATTAACATGTTTGTCCTGTCCAGAAATTCGGAACGACATATTTATTTTATGTGTTCTTTCAGTCTAGGCAGGCCGTGGGCCACCGTTACCTTTTTAATTCTGAAGAGTACTCTTAAGTTTTTTTTATATATTTTTAGTCGCTGATTACGAATATTAATGGGAGATCTCGATCCGAGTAGTCAAAAATTCGCTATTGAAAATTTAAACGTTTAAATTGTTACAACTGAAAAACTAAGAGAGATACAGAAATCTTCTTGAATACTTTTTTATCTCTTATGAAAATACAAAGAAATTCAATTTTTTAAAACGGAAAACCGTCACTCAAATTCTGAAATATTGCTATTTTTGTCTAAAATATTCGAAAATCAGTGCGCCACTCTGCCGTCCAAAGTATAAAAGTGGTTAACTACATTGGAATCCCATTGGAGTTAAGGTTTTCTTACTTTGGACGGCAGCACTAGCTCTGAATGGATCATAACTAGACTTCTCAAAAAAAATGAAAACTCTCTGACCTTTTATTTTAAAGCTTTGATTATGAGCTGAAAAAAACTCAATAACAAATAATTATTTTAATTTATTACAAGTTTATGTTAATTTAAAATTGAAATTTTAGCCAAAAAATTGTAGAAGGATTTGTTTATAAGCATTTTTAGCGTGCATATCTTTAAAATTGTTTTATGGAAATCCCTCGACATTATAAGACAAACATTTAGAGCTGAGTTGAATGTTTCTTAGTTCATTTCTTATCAAAATATAGAGCTTTTACTTGCATGCATCTGAGTGCGCGGTCAGCTCGCAGTGTACACGACCCAGGTAAGCACCTGTTTCGCGCTAAATTCAACTAGGCATTGTAAAATATTTCAAATTTGGATAAGTTCTTTTAAGTTGCGCTGTAACTTGTTGCTGTAACATTCAAACGAGTGAACAATTTAAATACTAAGCTACACAAAAACAACAGCAAAGTGAACTTTTAACTATCGTCTTAATATACATAGAGGGTGAGGAAAAAGTATGGAAACCCCTGGGAATTTTGCGACTTTTATAGTAAAACAAAACAAACAAAAGGCATACCCTAGGTAATGTTGAACAAGGAATAAGATGATGACCTTGGATTCGACCTTTAACTTTATTTTCAAGGTTTTTTCAAGTTCAAGCGAGTTATTTCAAACGACTATTTTTGGGGTAGTTCTCCTGGCCTACTGATGTACAATTTTAATTTATTCCTGAGTAATAAAAGTTAAAAAATTTCGAAAAAGGATTTTAAAAAATACAAAAACAAGGTTAATTTTTGTTACAAAACGAATAAAAAGAAATTTGGAGATCTGTCATTAATTTATTTTATTTTTTTTTTTTTTTTTTAAAAAGGGGGCTTTCCTTAAAAATTACGTTTTTTCCTCTTTCATGGGCTGTAAAGCTGATTGTTTATTGAAAATTCAAAATTATTTAAGAGGCACCAGAAAGAAGTGTAAATTTAGAAATAAAATAAAAGTGCTTGTACAAATGTATTTTTTAATAAAAAATTATTATTATTATTAAGATTTTAAAATTTTATTTGCTCTTGATTCTTATTAATTGTAAGTTAAAACCATATTTTTTTTGCTGTCATAGTTTTGTCATTAAACAGACACTTGAAATAAAAAATTACTTGACCAATAAAAAAAACAAATAGTGTTTTGTCGTTGAATTAATTCGAGAAAGTCGTCAAATATTTCTTAATTCTTTCTTTTCTTGTTGGCTACAATAGCTACATTACATTTTTTTTTAAACTTTTAAAAGGTTTTGTTTGTCTGAAAGAGAGCAAATATCTCTTCTAATGATGAGGGGTTGGGGTGATCTGCAAAGGTCGTATACTAATATTGTTAATCTCTTTAATGCAACATTTCGAAACAGCGATGGCGACACTCCTTTGTCTGAATCTACAGTTTCAAAGACCTCAAGACGTTTTGAAGAAACGGGGTCTACTAAAAATCGTGCTGTTACTGGAAGACCACGAACAGCAACAAATGAAGAAAAATCTTTGGATGTTTTACTGTCTTTTGTGGAAAATCCACATGAATCATCTCGATCAGTAGCTTTGCAATAGGACATCGATCGAAAATCTGTTCTTAAAATTTTAAAGTTCAAACAAATTTTACCCTTACATGATAAAACTTGTGCAAGAATTGAATAAGGATAATCCTGATCGCCAGATTGAATTTTGTAAGATGATGATGGAAATGATAACTGAAAATCCAATATTTTTACAAAATATTGTTTTTTCAGACGAAGCGACATTTCAATTAAATGGCGAAGTCAATCGTCATAACTTTAGATATTAGTCCAATACAAATCCTCATTAGATGAGAGAAAGTCACACACAATATCCTCAAAAATTGAACGTGTGGGTAGGAATGGCAGGTGATACAATAATAGATCCCTTTTTTATTGAAGGAAATTTGAACGCTGAAAGTTATGAACAACTTTTGCGAAATCAGATTGTTCCAGCTATCCAGGCTTTAAGAGGAGATGATTTTGAAAATACATGGTTTCAGCAAGATGGCGCTCCAGCTCATTGCGGTGTCAATGTCAAACAATACCTGAATAAGACATTTTTTGAAAGATGGATAGGTAGAAGAGGTGCAGTAGAGTGGGCTCTAAGATCTCCAGACTTAATACCTTTGGACTATTTTTTGTGGGAATATTTAAAAGATCGGGTATATAGAAATAATCCAGAAAACCTTGAAGAATTAAAACGTAGAATAATTCAAGAAATTGATGCCATTTCACGACAAATGATCCAAGATGCAATCGAATCATTTTACAATAGGATTGGTTACTGTCAGGAAGCAAGTAGAGAACAATTTGAACATCTGTTGTAGATTCATTCACGTGAGAGGCAAGGGGAACTCACTGTAAAGAAGCACTCCGAAGGGAACAGATTCCTTTTATGTCCACATCGTTATTCCTGGGTAGCGCTAATAGAAGGATTAGGGATTATGCTATCTTCAGACTTGAATTGTTTCCACACGTACAATTTTCCGCTCTTTTCGGATACAGCATCAAAAATAGGGGTTCAAAAATGAGGTTGACCTTGAAATAACTTTAAAAATAAGGTTCCAAGTGAAATTAGAGGTCACCGTTGGGTTCCTCATTGAAAGTTACCCAGGGTATGCCTTTTTTTGTTTTGTTTTACCACTAAACTAGAGAGATTTTTAAGAAGTCATACTTTGACCTCTATTTGACTTCTAGAAAATACGTTAACCTCATACCTAAACACATATCCAGACGTAAAATTTTCTGCTCTTTTCGATTATGGTATAAGAAGTAGGGGTTCCTATTTGAGAAAATGAGATTGACCTTGAAATAACCTTGGAAATGAGGTTTAAGGTCAAATCCAAGGTCACCATCTTGTTACTTGTTCGAAATTACCTAGGGTATGTCTTTTGTTTGTTTTGTTTTACTGTAAAAGTCGCAAAATTTCCAGGGATTTCCATACTTTTCCTCACCCTGTATGTATAATATAATTTCATATTCTATACCTTCAATGGATTTTATTATGAAGTTTAGGAGATATCGGATATTACTTACCAAATGATTATCAAGTTTGGATAGATATAGAAAAAAATTTGAAAATTAATATACTACGTGGTATACATCATTATTAATTGCTACAATGTTAAAATTTGTTTAATTTATTTTTGATGATATTAAAAATATATGAAAACTTAAAGGAACTCATCCAAATTTGAAATATTTTGAAATGACCAATTAAATGTACCGTGAAAGAGGCGCTTCAGTGGGTCGCGTTCGCTGTGAGCTGACCGCGTGCTTAGATGCATGCAAGTAGAAGCTCTATATTTTGATAAGAAATAAACTTAGAAACATCTAGCTGAGCTCCAAATGTTTGTCTTGATTTGTCTTATAATGTCTAGGGATTTCTATAAAACAATTTTAATAATAAGCAGATTAAAAATGCTTATAAACAAATACTTTTGCAATTTTTCAACTAAAATTTAAATTTTAAATTGACATCAACTTGTAATAAATTAAAATAATTATTTTTAATTGAGTTTTTTTCAAACTTATTATCAAAGCTTTAAAATGAGAAGTCGTTGAGTTTTTATTTTTTATCAAAAGCATAGTTATAATCCGTTAAGCGCTAGTGCCACGCTAATTTTCGATTATTTTAAACAAAAATAGCAATATTTCTGGTTCTAAATGACGGTTTCCCATTTAAAAAAAATGAATTTCTTTGTTTTTTCAAAAGGAATAAATAATATTTAAAAAGATTTCTGTATCTTCCTTAGTTTTTCAGATATAACAGTTTAAGCAATTAAATTGTTTATAAGAAATTTTTAATGACTCGGATCGAGATCTCTCATCAGTATTTGTGTCTGCGACCAAAAATATATAAAAAAAGCTTAGGTGGACTCATCGGAATCAAAAAGGTAACGGTGACTTACAATGTATACAAAAACTTAAAATTTATTTAATTTCAAACAATAAATGTGATTTAAAATTGAAATTCCATAATGTGACTTATGCCATTTTCATAATTAACCTTTTTACATTTCTGTTAAGCGCCATTCTTACAGAAATTATAATATTAAAGAAAAAATACAAAAAAGACACTTTATTTCTAAAAAGAAGTTGTTTTAATGCTAAAAAACAAAATGTATCGCTAAGTAAATTTTTTTTAAAATGTGACTTATGCCACTCCTATTCTCACCCACACAAATATACTTATTAACAGTATAACAATAATGTTTGTTGAAAATAATTAAATAATTGATAGTTTTATTACAAAACGCCTTTTTAGAAATAGATTTCATGAATTATTAATAATTTTTTTTTTTTATAAAAGATTATATATGGGAAAGGGTTTGTTTGTAGGCACCCTTTTTTTTGGCTTGTAACTTTTCATCAAGTATATATTTTTTGGACATATAGGTATCTATGGAGAGCTAGAGACCTTAGCTAACTACTATCAGAGGGACAGAATGAATTTCGTTAAATAGAATAATTTTTTTTCGTTGATTTTGTGAAGTGCCCACAATCGAACCAAAATCTTTTTTTGTTCGGTTGTGAGCACCCTTGCAAAATTGTTGGTGTCAACATATTGGCATTAATTTATATTGTACCATTAAGTAGAAATGAATTTTTATTTGAAAAATGTGCATTATACTCACTTTCATTGATTCACTTCAATTAGTAATACTATTAAAAAAGTATAAATAAGTATAAATAAACTTTTGTGATTTTTTTTCAAGCACAGATAAATTAATTTGCTTTCAGCACAAAGCAGACGCGCTTGTTCGCTTCGATATTTGGCATAAAAAACGTGCTGCTATAATACATAAATGACATTTGTCAGAAAAACCTCATCTGCTTTCTGATAATAGAAACGTATGGGTTTCCACAACCAAACTTTTTACCCTATATGGTGATTTCTCAAAACAAGGGCAAAATTAAAAAAAAAAAATTTTATTGTAATTTTAAAATAATGTTTTTATCATTTATAATCCTTAAGAGCAGACCAGAGCAGATTTGATACCGACCGAGAATCGCAAATCCGTTGTTTAATTTTCTCCTACTATACGTAATGGAATGCATTAAAATTTTAAACACATTCACGAAATTTATTTCTCTATTGCGCTCGACAAAAATAATTGAAGAAAATTTTAAAAAATTAAAAATTTTATACTACAGCTGTTAATTAAACTTTAAGTACGGTTACTTACTTTTCGTTTGAAATCTGGTGAATTTTATGAAAAAAACATTTATTATACAATCATGTATGTATAAAAAATTGCGCTCGATAAAAAATTCTTTTAAAAACAGTATAATTATTTTATTTATGATAAAATAACATTTTTACTTCTCGGTCAGTAATTAAAACTGCTCCGGCCTACTCTTAATTAATATCCCAGAAACTAAAGAATATTAATAAATAAACTTAATTAACCCTTCTGTACCAATTAAAGCAAAAATAAAAAAAATGAAAGTCAACGGAGTTACATCACATTTATTTTCAGATTTATCAAATTGAAATAAATTTGAGTAAAAATTACAATCTAAAAAGCTTGTTAAATGCCACTTGAATGCCCGTTTACTTTTATAATTTTAAATTTTAAATAAAAAAATATGTAATTATATTGTACAAAAAATAACACAAAGCACTGGTAGGGATTAAAGTAATAATGATTGTTCTAATGTTATAAGCCAAATTTTTAGAATTCTGTCGCTTAGGTTTTAAAAAATAATGGATCATAAAACAATTGAAATATGCAAAAAAAGTTTTCAGTCACTTGTAGAACCCTGCTAGAAATGAAAATATTGGTTTACCATTTTATTACAATTTTTCGTCATATATTTGTCATTTCTTAAAAAATGGTAAAGAAATGGTACAAAAATCGTTACAAAATGGTAAAAAAATATTTCATTTCCACCAGGGGAAGAACACAGCAATCAATCAATTTTTGGACATTTAGTATACAAATAACTAAGAAACTATGAATAAATAGTCAAAAAATGGCCTGAAAATGGTTAAGAATTAATAGATTTATTCTCTTTTTCATCAGGGGATTAAGACAATTAGGCACTTAGCTTTTGCATAATTCGTAATATTTATTTTTACGAAGATTCATATAATTAATGATAAACACTATATACAGACGGAGTTACGAAAAATGTTAATTTTATGATTTATTAACCCTACAAGTAAAGTTCATTGATGATTAGCACCAATATTGATTAAATAAATAAAAGTAAGTAAATTAACATCATTTTTCGTCATTTTAAACGTAGATAGATATTAGATAGATATTGATTTATTTTGTAAAAAGAGTACAAAAAGGCGTGTAATACATGAAATAATAAGTAATAATTCCATATAAAGTATTGCACATAATAAGATAAGATATCACAGTCAATTATTAAAATTAATACTGTATTAGTAAGTCACCATGTAAAAGTGATATCACAGACTATTCAGAATACACGCAGAAAACATAAATTACAATAAAAAACAGTCTTAAATATCTATCAGTCATAGAATTAAAATACATAATTTAAAAGAGGAATCACTGTCATGACATCAATAAAAATAAAATTGGACAATACTATAAAAATAAAATTGGACAATACTATAAAATAAAATTAGACAATACTATAAAAATGAAATTGGACAATACAATAACAGAGTAATAGTAAATAATTTAAAAATAAAATAATAATAACATTTAAAGAATAAAAACTTAATACCGAAGATGTCATGACTTCTAATAAAAACAGAACCACTCATTCTTTCCGCATACATTCATCCATCATTTACGCTAATAAATACATTCACACTTTAAATCTATATATAGGACAAAAACAAAATAAATTAACATAAAAATTGAAATACTTAAAATTAATTTCACTCGAGGTCGAGTGAGTACGTCCTCGAAGCCGACTTAACCCTTAACTGGCACTGTTGGTACCAATATACGTAAG
This sequence comes from Anastatus disparis, assembly GCA_017163975.1. Taxonomy (NCBI): domain Eukaryota; kingdom Metazoa; phylum Arthropoda; class Insecta; order Hymenoptera; family Eupelmidae; genus Anastatus; species Anastatus disparis. The sequence goes on along the minus strand of JAFFSR010000272.1, from coordinate 1,301,770 downwards.
TGGCAATGTGGGGTATTTAAAACCCCAAGGTACTCAAGCGAGTCTCACGCAGCCGGTACTTAATATTATTGTACAAAAAAATTTTCTAACGTTACTTAGAGTGTGTTTTTTAAAGTAAAACTGTTTTTATACTCATTTGTTTAAATTAAAATAGTAAAAAAAAATGTTGAAAAAAACGGGAAAATTCAGTTTTTCCACTTAAAAAATCATAACTCGTGTAGTTTTTAATATTTTAACGGCTCTCCAACACACACTGATGCCTGCCACACTATACACACCTCATGAATCTTTAGTAAGGGATGTCAACTACTGACAGATGTTGCCACTTAGGCCATTATTAAGATCTTAGTACAATTTATATGAACTTAAAGGTTTGGGGTAAATTTTACCCACGGTGCCAGTTAAGGGTTAAACCTGCCGAGCGATAGTAGATTTTTTATATCAGCAGGCAGGGAGTTCCAAAAATGCGCACCTTGAACTTGAAAGGAATTTCTTCCAGTCTCAGTACGCATGAAGGGTACTGCAAAGTCCTTCATCTCTCCCCTAGTGGCTACCCTAGGTACATATCTAGTGAAGAGACTCACTAGATACTCGGGAGTATTCATGCGCACGATTTTGTACATAAGTACAGCCATAAAATACTATCTCCTCGAATCAGTACGCAACCAACCAAGCGCAGCTCTATGAGGAGAGACATGATCGCCCATTCCTACGCCTAATACATATCTCACACATGAATTTTGTAGTCTTTGTAATCGTCTTCTCAACCCCTGCAGAGCATCGAGCAGAACTACTGAGCAGTAGTCGAGGTGCGGAAACAGCAAGGCGGCTGCGAGCTGTTTACGCAGGGCCTTAGTGGTGTACCGACGAAAGAACCGCAAACTATACACTATCCTATTAAATTTTTTAGTCACCATGTCAATGTGCGGCTCCCATGACAACTTAGCGTCAAGCACAACACCAAGGCTCGTAACGGTATCAGAGAAAGATATGTCGACACCTCCCTCAAGCTCAATCGTTCTTGGCTCAACAGCATAAAAGTCATTAATAAATCGACTACTACCAAAAACGATCGCCTTGGTTTTGCTTGCATTTAATGTGAGAGAAGCATCGACAGCCCACCCCGACACCGCTCCGGCCGCCCTTTGCATAATACGAATACCTTCATCCAGATGTTCATGAGGGACCTGAGTATAGATTTGGAGATCATCAGCATATAATATGTGCTTAACGAAACAGGGGTCGAGCGTGTCACGGATGTTATTAATGTAAAGGCAAAACAACAGAGGCCCCAGCACTGAACCCTGTGGAACTTCTAGATTGGTTGTTAGCCAATCCGAATCCTCTTTTAAATGTGTGGAAACCATTTGCCTCCTACCTGATAAATAGGAGCTAATCCACTTAAGTGCAGCCCTAGATAACCCTATCGATGTAAGCCTCGCAAGCAATTTGGAGGGGGAGATCGTGTCAAATGCCTTACTAAAGTCAAATAGAAGTAATATCGTGCCAAGTTTCTTGTCAAGACCTGATCTTATATCGTCTGTAAGTTTAAGTATGGCAGTCTGCGTAGAATGATGCTTCCTGAAGCCAGTCTGCAGAGAGTCAAGTATTTTGTGTGTCATAATATACTCCTGCAGTTGGTCGTGGGCAATCTTCTCGAGAACCTTTGAAAGAAAACATAATATTGCTATGGGCCTGAAATCTTTAGGCATTTTAGGTGCAGGGTACTTCTTTAAAGGCACAATACGTGCACGCTTCTAAAGGCAAGGGAAAACCCCCCGTGCAAAAGAGGAATCAAACAGAGTCACAAGATGCTCTCCGATAACCGGTAGTGCTTCAAGTATCACACTCTGCGGGATTCCATCCTCGCCACAAGCCTGTGTCGAAAAATACGAAATCGCAAGGATTATATCATTAATATTAATTGGCTTAAAAGCAAAGCCACTTTCACTACACTCAGAAAGAATCCTTTTACGTTGCGCAGTATCATCGTGTGGCGAGACTGACACCCCTGCAAAATGCGCATTAAGCTCATCTGGAGTGAATCCATTAAAGTCCCCTTGAGGTCCGGACAGGAGTCCCAGGTCTTTTAATTCCTTCCAGACATTACCTCTTGCAAGAGCATTAAACAGTCTATTATGATAATAATTTGTTTTAGCTTGTTCCGTCCGTTCGTCTATGGTTTTACGCAGTTGCAAAAATGTGGAGAGATATCGCTCCTCCTTCGTCCGTTTAAATCTACGATATGTGGCACCTCTCTTGTGCCGCATCTGCGACAACTCTTTATATATCCAAGGAAACTTATCTTTACCAATTTCAAGTGTTTTTAGTGGCGCCAGATTTTGTATTGCTGCCGTAAGGTTGTCACAGAGGCAGTCAAGTGCAGATTCCGGGTCAACTGTACCAACTGTGAATGGCATTTAATCACAGCCGGCCAAACTCTGTACCAATAAGTTTGGACAGATATCTTTATAATTCCTATACTTAATCATTTTATTATCTGTCTTGATATGATTACATGAAATACATACATCAATTAAGTTGTGTCGACTGTGAAAATTAGCCGGTAAGTTGCGTGCGTCAAGTATTGTGTCATTATCGTCCACAAGAATCAGGTCAATCCACGTGTGAGACGTTGGAGTGTGATGCGTGGCACCGTGCTGAACCAACTGTAACGGAAGCTCAGCCGAAAATTTATTAATAAATTTAGCATCACTGCTCTCGCGCAGGAGATTGGCATTCAGGTCTCCCATTATGATTTTGTGAGAGTATTCAGAGGCAAAATTTCTGAAGTTATCCAAAAAATCGGTATTTCTCAAAAAGGAAATTGCAGGAGGTCGATAAATAACAGAAACCAACACGGCTTCGGAGCTGCCCAATTGCACGGAACAAAAAATATACTCAGGTACCTCCTTCACTATGATAAGTTTGAGTATCAAAAATAGCCAAAATAGTGCACTTTAAATTGTCTTTAATATACAAAGCAACTCCTCCACCACGCAAGTTTCTGTCCTGTCTAAATACTTTACATCCCTGATCCAAATGACGTCATCTGATGGACCCAGCCAGGTCTCAGCCACTCCAAATATGTCGCAAGAAGGACCATCACTTAGAAACTCACGTACCTGCCCAATGTGAGCCCTCAACAAAGTCACATTCAGAAAGCACGCTCGCAGTTCACCCCTCCTCCCTTTATGACTCTCAGAAGAGGCCCAGTGCAGTCATTGGGGAGAGGCCACATTCGATGTTACTCCATTATTTGTACTTAATGATTGATTTGACAACATATTTCGTTGAAGATCAGAGACTTCATTATTATCACATATATTATTATTGCACTTAATATTATTCGATGGAGGTTCAGAGTTTTTATTAGTTACATTTACACCGTTTTCTAATTTCTTACTATCTGTTAATAAATTATCTAAGTCATTTTCATTAAAAAAATTATGTGCTCTCTTTCCTCTCTCCCTCCTCACCAGGAATCTGCCATGTCTGTGCCAAACAAATTTAAAGCCTTTTTCTTTGGCATACTTTTTTAATTTTTTAAAATTAACATATTTTTCTTTAGACAAAAATTCATTAATAAATATTAAGCCGTGGCGTTTGATGGCTGGAAGACTGCCAAGGAGGGAGGGATTAAGATCCGCTGTTGAAAAACCTATGAACTGTCGTTTAGCTTCAAACACCTTTTGCACCAGGTCCTCCTCAGAAAGTCTAAACAGCAATGAGAACGGACCCCTCGGGCCGCCACTGATCCCACGATCTGTAGACACCTCGTTTACATCTTCATGTTTAGCGATTTTTTTAACTGAAACTACATTTGTACACTTGATTGTCGGGAGAATGGTACCAAGAACGGCATAGGCGTAATCATCCGGCCCAATATAAACTGCTGAACATTTAAACTCGCCAGAGATTACCAATGCATAAGATCACCAATGCACGAAGAATGAATTTTGCCCATGTTTTGAGAAATTACCATATATAAAAAAAATTTAATAAAACATAAAGTGCTCATTTTTCGATTTTTGTTTTTGTTAGAATCTGATCTTCAAAGAGCCCAGAATCATATCCAAAAGCAAAATATAAGGTGCAAAAACTTCACAATTGAAATTAATCGAGAAACACCGCAAATGTTAATACTGATTTTGACATTGTTAGAAATTTGTATTTTGCGAATTTCTATCATTACTCGTTGCCAATGCTGTTTGCATCACTTAACACAATCAACTTTACAGCTTTAGATTTTCGTTTTTTTTCCTGGGTTTTGACTACTTAAAACAAAAATTGTAGAATTTCTGGTTTTAATATACTGGTTATTTTTATTTTTAAAAATTGAATTTTTTTTATGAATTAAAAAAAAGTGTTAGGAAAGATTTTTGTATCTCCCTTAGTTATTCGGTTATAACGATTTAAATAGTTATATTGTTTACAGCAAAGGGTACCCCCCGTTAAGATAGTCAAAATTGCTCTGTCCCTGAAATTTTTGTTTGACCTGGTAACTTTGTTTTAGATCGAAGATAAATAGTTTTTGTCATATTTGCAGACTACGACCCCCTCCCCCTGTCCACAGCATAAAAAAATGACTTTTTCACTATTTTATTTTCTCTGAATCTAGTTGGTAAAAAAACCCTAAGAAAATCGTGCTTATAGTTTAAATCTTTAAAGATCTTTTAGAATTTTTTCATAAAGATTTGATGATGCTATATAACCTAAAAGGATGGAAAAAAATTAAAACCCTTCCTATTTTCACGGGAAAGGCGGTACAGGGCCAATCCTTGCAAAAAAACTTGTATTTTGTTTAAAAATACTTGCCAGAATTTTTTCAGATATTTCTTGGAGGTGCGCCATAGTTAAAAATGCAAAAAACTCATTTTTTGGACGTTTTTAACTGATTTTAGCTCATTTGCAGACTTAAAAATATTCGCATTAGATTTTTGCACGAATCCACATTTTAGATTAGGTATTTAAACACTTCTTTCATGATTTTGTTGATATTTCACTACTTTATATGTGATAAAATCTTTTAAATATCATATTATTTTAATAAAAGAAAATGTTTTGATAAATAAGTCATTCCACAGCTACAGTTATATTAAGTACGGTCAAAATATCAACTTGAGATTACATATAAGTTAATAAATTCATATTTCGTAAGTAAAACTTATCAATACAAACATTAGAATCATGATTTAATAATATGAACCTTAACTTTGGCATTTTTAACACTATGTAATCTAAATCTGCAGTTAAGTCACACTTTTGCAAGAGCTATGTGGTCTATTTTTACACTGTGCAAAAAAATGTGAGCATGCAAGTACAATGAAATCTTGTTTACATGTCTTATATTAATATTACAATATTAAATATATTTTTGTTAAAAAACGCATATTATTCGCAATTATTTTATGACATTTGCAATCGTTTTAAAGATTATAAATAAAGTTTGCACTTATGTCATGTATTGTATTATATTATCTCTATTGACATAGGTATAAATCCAGTAACGTAATTCAAGTAACAATCGTTAGGCTGGAAGTTATAGTTTTCACTTAGTTCTCAGATATTCTATGTTCTTCTTACCTTTTTTCCATAAGAAGAACAGGGATAGAATATTTGAGAACTAAGTAACGACTATAGCTTCTAGCCTTAGACTTGAGTTGGGTCTATAAATTCGAGCCATAAAAAAACATTATGTTAAACGCTATTTCATCACTAAAGAAAAGTAACATGTAAAATATTTTGTAAATAAAATAACGAATATTAGTATTGAAACAATATTACGAATATTAGTATAAAAAATAAAATCCTATATTTATTAATTTTATATATTAAATGGGACAGGGCAATTTTAACTATCTTAACGGGGGATACCCTTTTTGATTACTTCGATTGAGATCAATATCCATAATCAATGATCCAAAATACATAAAAATGGCTTTGATGGACTTATCATAATTAAAAAGGTAACTATGACTCACTGAAAGTCTAGATTATCTATAGATCCCGTTGTTTTCAATATGTTGTTAAAAATTTATAGATATATGAAATGAATGAAAGTGAATATTAAACTTCTAGTAATATTTATGAACATAGAAATGCACATTAAATAAATATTTCATACAAAATTTTGAATAATTTTGCTATTATCCAAAACATTATCAAAAAATCAAATTAATAAATTTAAAAAAATACAAATTTAAATATTTACTTAGTTTTTAAAAAGGAAATAATTTTGTTAAAATTTTATTTCACTTACGTAAGATAATCAGGATATTCAGAACAGCGAAAATTATCTGAAGAAGTAGGTGAGACAGAATCACATGATGCTGTTGTAAAAGATAAAAGTGGATTCCCAACAGTATTAATTTTTAAATAATCAGAAGATTTTTCTTCATGTGATCTACTCAAACAGTCGTTTGATTCAGATACATCTCTATTTTCTTTCTTGTCAACTTTAGCGTCCACAGATTCTATTTCAGCAAACATTTGTGGATAATTTATTCCATCTTCTTCATTATTTATGTTAGAATTATTGAATTTAGTTGAAATAACATCAATACTATTTTCGCGAATATTTGCATCTTTTTCGTGATTAAAAGTATGTTGCTGTTGCTGCTGATATTCATAATGAAGGTAGTTATGATTTGAGTTATTTTGACGGTCAATATTATGGTTGTTATTTATTGATGAGTCATTTATTATAATTGGTTTATTTAAAGCCACCAACGCGCCTACAGCAGTTTCCTCATTGTCACTATTCGGTATCGAATTTGATTTAATAGCTATACAGTGGTTTTTTTGTTGTTGTTGAAAATGATGTTGCTGATTATTACGTTGCAATGGTTGTAATTTAGGGTCCCAGTTACATACGGAATTGATCACAGATTTCCCAATCTCACTAATGCTGCTTGCACCAGATTCTGGTTTGCGATAGTGAGATATTCTTTGTCGTTTCGTAGGTAACCCATCGTTACCTTGGTAATAACCCGGTCTTTTAGAACCAAATACATCAAGAGGTGGTGCCGTAATGGCTGAAGGTGAACCGGAATGAGTCGAATTTGGTGATTGTCCACTACCTAAAATATAAAATTTAAAAAAATTATATGAATATAAAAATTATGCGTTTTTAAAATGAGGAAATTGAAATTACCGCTGGATCCACCATCACTTGAACCAGGTGGGGTTAAATTTTGAGGTTTTCGTCTTTTTAGAATAGCCTTCTCTTGTTCGGAATAAAAAGGCCAATCTTCTTGTACATCGTTCCATACAGATCGTTGCAAGTGATACGTATTGTCTCGCATAAATGCGATTTGTTTTAATACTGTTGCAACAACATTCTTCTCTTTTTCTTTTATACCTTCTAAAAGTTTAACAAAATGTAATCTATAACAAAATAAATGAAATTAAAGAAAAAAAAATTACCTCTATTAATGCGGTCATAAAGTTCAGGTCTCTTAAACGGTCTCAAAGCGAGAAGATGAATTAAACGCTCTCTGAAAAAGTTTAATATATTAAAAATTGTTATACAGACATAACAAATAATTGATAAAGATGTAAAGGTTTGACATTCACTTAAGAGGCCTGCGTATAATATCTGCAGATTTTTTCTGTGTATCAGATTGTAAACGGTTAGAAGATAAATAGTTGGGATTCAGTTTTTGTGAATTTATTAAGCTCGAAGGTTGATTCGTTAATGTAGGAGTATTTGAAAAGTCACGGCTTTTTGTTGAACTAATTTTGCATGATGAAGAAATAATTCTGCTCGGTCCTTTCACCTTCACTTTCCTACCAATTGGTTCATTTGCTTTGATAACACGCGTGCTGCAATTTTAAAAAGCTCACAAGAAGAAATTTATTTATTTATGTTAAGAAATGAATACTGCACAATTTATACCATTTATTTTTGTTGTTTTCCTCAGCAACGTGCATTCTATGTTTAGTGGTTTCGTAAACATCATCGTTTGCTTGAATTCTCATTTTGCACGGTAATGTACCAAGACTTTCCAAGTTCCTAAATATAAAAGACGTTTTCACTTTTCAATAAAATAAAATAACAGATACAATTATATATAAATAGCACTTATCAAATGTAAAAATTGTATTATTTTTATCAAAACAAATTTAAATATTTAAATATTAATATTGCACTGGTTTGTTGTTATATTTTAAAACAATTGATGTATAAATAAAACTGCATATTACTATTGAAAACTTAAAATATCTTTCGACCCTTACATTAGGAAAGCGCATAAAATATTTTCCATAATCCGAATTGTTGTTTACACAAACAATTTTGAAAATAATGATAAAAGATGAAAAATTAAGTTTTTTATCGTTAGAATATTTGACTTAAAAATTAACTCAAACTCGCAACTTAACGGAGATAATAAATTTTCGATTTATTATCTCCGTTAAGTTGCGTCAATTCAAAAACAATAAACAAAGAATTAAAATGACTAACGAGGTTTCAAAAGTATGTTTTTTTTTGTTTGATAATACCCTCTGTGTCGTTTTTTTGCTTAAGTTATGAGCATTTTAATAAAAAAAACATAATTTTTTAAATTTCTAACTATCGAAAATATAACAAAAAATTAAAAAAAAAAGATCTCAACAAAAAAGGTTTGTTTTTTTATAAAGAATACAAAATTTGAAGCAAAATAAAATAAAAAATTTCATTTCTTCAGCAAAAAAAAGTTTATCAATTTCATTGATTTATTTTTCTATTGACTATATACTATGAGGAAAGATTTGTTAACAAATAAATGAATATACTATCATTTAAAGTATTGGTAATATGTTCAAACTTGTATTAAATAAGAATGTTTAGAGTACAATAATTTATTGCAATCGACAATCCTTTTTTATTTTATTTTATTTTCACTTGACTTAAAACTAGTTATAATTGAATTTAAAATAAATAAATTTTTTTTTATTTTAACTTGATCAAACAATCTATTTTCATTATTTTTCACCTGATTTTTATGATTTGTAACACTCAGAAAATAAAACAAATGAATGGGATTAAAATTTTTTCTGTTGGAACAATAGAGAAAATTTTTTTTTTTTTTTTTAATTTTATTTTTTTCAATTTCTTTTATCAAGAATTAAATGTTTTTTCGACACTACATGTGCGAAGCTTGATTTTGCACACGATTCACAAAGTAACACGTGCGAAAATCGAGCTTCTTACGCATCGTGTCAAAATAATAAATTACGTAACGGGTATGAAAAGGTTTTATTTACGAAACGAGAATTTTACAGCCTGAGCCGAAGGTAAGGGTCGTAACGAGTTTCGTAAAAAAAGCCTTTCCATACTACACGGAGCGAACAAATCGGGAATACTTCCTTGCGCCCTCTACTGCAATAGTTCCGTACACATGTTTTTGGAAATAGACCTTGTGTATAAGCAACGATTCCATAACCCATCGGGAAAAAGTCCGAACGCTTATAGAGCGTTCGGACTTTTTCCCGATGCCTTATGGAATCGTTGCTTGTACGCAAGGCCTATTTCCAAAAACGTGCGTACGGATGTGTAGCAGTAGAGGGCGCAAGGAAGTATTCCCGATTTGTTCGCTCCGTGTAGTTGCGTAGTGTATTTTTCGCCATGAGAGTCAAAAAAGAGCAACGAAGTTGCGATTTTAGGGTTAGAATGGCGAAAAATATAGTTCGATACTTATGCGAGAAAGTTATTTCACCCTCGGGTGACCTTTTCACTCTCGCTTCGCTCGGGCGCGAACCGCCACACGAAGAAAGAATCACTTTGACGCACTAGTGTTGAATATACAATTTTTAAATCGTTTTTTTTCTATACCTGATTATATAGCATTGGCTGAATGATCAAGCACACTTTAGGCGATCTGCAAAATCAAACAGAACCGACCGTGGTCAGAACTTGGATGGATGATCCTTTATTCAAGGAAAGCTGCACTGGGGACTGACTTGCTTTATACGATTGTCGTTTAGGTGAGTTAGTCACTCAACAATGTAATCGGGAGATTTGGCGAATATGGTTAAGGTGTTTTTTTGTCAGAAGGGCGTCCAATATCGAATTCGTCGTATGCATAGGGCATATTGCAGATTTTCCTTAAGAGGCCATCGTATCTCCTTTTTTCTAATTAGAAAATTCATTTTTTTGCAAAAACTAGCAGTTTAAGACAGAAATGAAAAGATGCTTTCGATTTGTGTATTAAAAATCCATATTTTCTTTAGTAAAGATAGATTAATTATATCGGTTTCTTTTTGGGAAAATTTTGAATAACTTACAAAATTAGAGAATATAAGCAGAAAATACGATTTTCAAGATTTTTCTAGAGAACGAAGCAAAAAAATTAATTTATTCTTATCAGAGAAAATATTGTTGTTTATTATACGAATTGAAACCATCTCTTAATTTCTGATTCCAGTAACTAGTTTCTATAAAATATAGATTTTAAACAGAACCGATAACACAGGTAGCTGTGTCAGTACACGGCAGTCTCTGAAAGAGGGATTATACGTGTATTTTTTTCTTCAAATTTCTAATTTTTGACTAAAAATACTCTAAAACATTTTGAAAATATACTCTGAAAATTTCCAATCGAATTATTTAGTCGTTCAAAAGTTATAAGACTTTTTCTATACAACTATAATTTGAGTTGCTGCACGCCGTGCTCCGCTTTGTCAACCGCTTAGGTTACTTGGGGTGGGATAGCTATAAATCTGTTTAATTCTTGTATGTGACAGTTATTTCTAAATGAAAGATATGTCTAAACGCTATTAAGGATTTTAGGAACCTATTAAATTTGAATATAGCTATGTAGAATAAAGATGGAAGAGAGCAGATGTCTAGTCTCAACGTTTCATGCTTTTCAGTATTCTGCCGTGTTAAGTAAAAACTTACATAAGTGACATTTCGATGAAAAATAAATTTTTTCTATCAATAGATCCGATAAAAAAAAATAGCCTGTTAAATGAATAAAAAAAAAGTTGTTTCAAATTTTTCGCTGAAAAATGAGGAAATAAAGATTACTTAAGTATTGAAAAATTAAAAATTGGATCAAACAAAATTGATATTATTTCACTTTATCACTTTTATTTATTTTACACTTATGTAAGTTTTTACTTAACACGGCAAGTATTGCTCTGGTCTTTGCATCGTGCAGAATAGATTTTATTTTAGAATACAAAATATTTTACTTTTATAAAATGTCCTCGTATCCTGAATATGATCATAATGATTCAAAACGTAGTGCTAGATTAAAAAACGTAAGTTTTACGGAAATCCATTTGCAGACGATGATGGTCCAAGTTCGATCGAGTCTGTTAATTCAAGTGCAAATGGGAAAAAAATTTATCAAATAATGTCAGATAGTTATTCAGTAAATATTTCTTTGGCTCATAAAATAATTGAATTTACTTCTGTTTTTTCTGCTATAACAAGGAAAGCACGTCGCCTCCGGAAAACAGATTTGGCTAAAACTGCAGGATATGATATTTTGATAAAAAATGCACCCGTATTTATTGTTTTCGTTGAATAGGCTTCCTAGACACAAATATAGACATTTTTTCGAAAGTATAGTAAATAAGAGCCTTAATAAGAACTTAAATAACCAATGAACTGAAAGTCTTACAAAAAAATGCATGAAAGATAAAATGAAGCAGGAATTAATTGCTTTAATTTAAGTTTTGTTGCACTACAAAATTTGTTGTGATTTAAGAGTTACAGGCGATTAAAATATGCTAATGAAATAACATAAAAAAGTGATCATATTTTATTTGCTAAAATTATTAAGTAAATATGTGATAATATTTAATTAAGAATAACTCTCGAACAACAAGAGCTTTTCCAATGCAACAAAGCTTAAATTAAAGCTCATAGTTCGCGCTTCATTTAATTTTTTATGCATTTTTTTGCAAGAGTCTCAGTTTTTTGGTTATTCAAGTTTTATAAAGGCTCCTATTTACCATATTTTCGAAAAAAATGTCTATATCCTCGCCTAGAGGGTCTATTCAACGAATAGAAAAAACACAGGTTTATTTTTTTTTATTAAAAATTCATATTGGAAAAAACTAAAAAAAAAACAATAAATAAAAATTGGAAAACTAAAAATTGGAGCGACCGCTACTTGATTTAAAAATTTCAGGCGATGGGTCCTGGCGAAAGAGAAGCTTTAAGTCACACAAGTTTGATATTACGAGGTTAATCGCACATTATTCTGGTAAAATTATAGATTTAGCAGTTAAAAGCAGCATGTGTATAAAATCCTCTTTTAAAAAAGTGATGGATAAATTCTGTCATCACAATAAGACTGTTTTCATTGGTTGAAATCAAATATCATGGCGGAATAGCGCCAAGTTTAAAATTTTAAAATTTTTATGTTGACAGCTAATGCTATAAAATTTTATAACCATAAAATTAATCATAGCATAGCAAATAAAAAAACAATCAAATGCTAATAATTTTTCAAATTGTTCTATTGTTTATACAGATGAAAAAGATAAAAATATATCTTATACATCAAATGTATAATACTAAACATTTTAATACAAATAATTAGTATTATACATGCTGATAATTTTCAAAATTTTTCCATTGTTTATAGAGATGGAAAAGATAAAAATATGTTATACCTCAAATGTATAACACTAATCATTTTAACAAAAAAAATGCCATAGCTTTTGAATTTTTACTATCATACCCATTAACAATATTTTTTAGTGCAATAATATATTAGTCAACGTATCGGTAAATTATATATCTTTAAATAGAAACCGTAGTTAATGACGTCAATTTACCAAGGAAATTAATTTTTGAAATATATTCTTTTAATAATAATCTATTACATTGTTATAAATTTGTTATTAAATAAAATATTTTAATCTTTTATTTATTCGAAAAGAATATTGTAAATAAATAGATTATTTACTTAAATATTTATATTAGCAAGTGATACATTCAACATGAACCTTATTGTAGAATTAATAAATTAATGAATTAAATTTAATATGTAAATAAATTTAGAATATCTGATAATGGTTTAGCATTTATTAGAGTTGAAGTACGCGCTAATAGGTAAGACTCGATTGTTTTCTTTTTCATATATAATGATTCGGATTCTAAGAGTTGTTAACATAAGCCATTTAGTCGTCAGAAGAAAAAGAAGAAATTGTTATTTTATTTAAAAGTTAAATTCAATATTTTAATATCTGTATTTTATTTTGATTTATATAAAAATAAATTTGTGTTTTTAACTATTAAGAAATAGTAAGTAATACCTGGTGGAAATTGATTATACGAAAAAAGGACCAATAACTGATTTATTGGTAAGTAAAATATTTTATTTTATAACGTGAAAGAAAAAAACATTTTTTAAAATTGCATTCGTTCGTCTACTAATCATTAAAATTAAAAATATAAATATTTTTTAAATAATTTACTTTTAAAAATTATTGAAAATAAAGAAATCGTATAATACTAATAAAATGAGTATCATTTTAAATGTGTTTATTTGCTTAGACTAAACGCTTAAGAATTTATTAAAAATTTTGATATTTACTAATCAATTTATTTTGAAAATTAATTTTTGATTTATAGTTGCCATGGTTACACAAGCAACAAACATTATGTATTCACCAAATGAAGCCTTTGATGAACTTTTTGATAGAGATCAAACCATGTAAGATATTTTACTATTTATATTCATTTATATTTTCATTTAAGTTTTATATTAAAGTATATCTTTGTTTCTCTTTTAAATAAAATAAAAATATTGTTTTTATTTTGTATTGTTATTGTTTTTATTTGTTTATTGTAATATTGTTTTTATTTGTTTATTGTAATATTATTTTTATTTGTTTATTGTAATATTGTTTTTATTTGTTTATTGTAATATTGTTTTTATTTGTTTATTGTAATATTGTTTTTATTTGTTTATTGTAATATTGTTTTTATTTGTTTATTGTAATATTGTTTTTATTTGTTTATTGTAATATTGTTTTTATTTGTTTATTGTTTCAACGAACTAATTGGTTTTGTTGATGAAATTACCGGAGTTCAAGAAGTTGGACAAAAAAAAAAGTATAAACTTCTCAAATTCGTATTAAGCAATAAGGAGAGGCGAATTGTATGTATCATGAGGGGAGATGAACTCATAAATCAATATCAAAATAAAATAACTATAAATAAGGTGAGTAAACACTGTAAATTTTTATTTTTATAATAAATCTTATATAAATAATTAAGAATTTGTTTTTTAAATACATTTTACCTTATTTTTATCTAATATTGAAAATGAAAATTTTATGTTTATTTACAATTTAAAAATTTTTATGATAATTTATTTTAAATATAGATTCTGTATATTGACGGAGCATATACAAAGGCCATGCAGATGAACTTCTACAAAGAACATGAAAATAAGGTACCATTCGAACTTATCATCCAAAAAAACACGGTCGTATCGTATTTAGGGTGTCATAAAACAGAAGCAGATGTTTTAGATGTTGCAAAAGCTACCACTTTCAATGATATCGGAAAAACTGAAGGATTAATAAGTAATTTGATTTTTATATATATTTTTATGATTTTAAAAGTTTTATTTAAATACATACAAATTTAAAATTATATATATTTAATTAATTGCATATAATTTATGATTACAGCTATTTCAGGGTATATGAAGACTGTGTTCGCCCATTCCAACAACCGATATGAGAGCATGAGTTTTGGATGTGGTTCTATAACAGATGGGAAATACAAAATCACGGTGCAAATTTCAAATTACACTCCCATTACTTTAGAAAAAGGAAGATATGTGACGGTCACAGGTCAAATAAATAATGGTATTTTTTAAAAACTATATAACCTTATCATAATATACTATCAAAATATAAATAATAAATTTTCATTTATAGGAGGACCTTTGACCATCTCCTGCAACAACAGCTCCTGTATCCAGCCAGATATGGAAAAACCTTTAATGTCAGCAACGGAATTGTTACAAGGAATTAAAACTCCAAAGAGAGGAGTTTTAAATATTAAATAATACGTGTTTGAATTTGTATTATATTATTATAGTAATCCTTTACAATTGTATTTTATGTTATTTGTCAATTTCAAATGTATGTATTTTTAATTATAATAATATTAATAATAATGTATGATAATAATAAATAATAATAATATATTTTTTATTTATCAATTTTTAAATTATTAAGTTTTTATAACTTAGTAATTTATTATACAATATAGTTTTTATTCCTTTCATTTTAATTTAATATAAATATAATTTTATTTATTATATAAATATAATTTTATTTATTATATAAAAAAAATGTTTTAATGAATATTTGATTCTGCATTGCTTAATATAAAATAAAAAAAATTTTCAAATTGAATAAAAGATACAAATTTTATTTGAATAGTTTGAAAATTATATATTTTATACTTAAAATATTATCTTTGAGAACAAATGTTAAATTTCGCTTTAGGAACTTTTTTATACTGAAAAAATATCATAATAAAAGTAAGTAAGGTAAATACTCCAAACGCAATCATTCTTCGAGAAAATGGAGTTAAATTGAATGAAAATAGTAGAAAAAGAATGATAAAGATTCTATTCTTTTTTAATATTATAAAGAAAGATCTTAGCATGAGAATGAATACGAAAATAAATGCTCTGTATACACAAATTTAATATAAAAAGGATTTTTAAAAATCATTTCCTTAGATATACCAATACTTGATCACTAAAATCTGCGTTGATTTATTTATGTTTAAAAATTGTATTGAAAGAAAAATTAGATAATTTTATATTAAAAAATATATAATTTAAATGTAGTAGTTTTTTAATTATTTCTTTTCATATACTCTTAGTAATCAACTTATTTATTTTTGATGATCTATTGGGTACTGATCACGTTTTGGGCTTTTTACCTTAAAATAAGTATAATAAATATTATTTGTCAGTATTACAAAGTAATATAACATTCATTTTTGTTCTTTCATATTATTTCTTCAAATGACACTTCGTGTATAAACTGAAAACGTTAACCTGCATTTAATTTGCATGTAATAATTTGAAATTTATTATTTTGAATAATGTTAATTTTGAAATTAGTAAACAATTTATCTATAGTTTAATTCATTGACAAAGAGAAAAATTAGTATATGCTATAAATTATTAATAAATAGTATACAATTATATTGAATATGGGATAGTATACAAGATCCTTTTGTTTTGTGCATACAAAATTTCATTATCAAAGAAATATTGTTGTTTTCCTGTATAAAATACCGTTTTATTTGCAAGTAAGTAATTAAATATAAATTCATATTATTGAAGTGGCAACGTGTTAACTTAATTTATATATTTTTAAAGGCTAATTTTATATAAAGTTTAATTGATTAAGAATCTTTTATTAAATATAAATATAATATTATTCTTTAACTTATTAGTAGAATATAAAATATTAAAGCTATACTATTTGCAGAAACATTTATTTTTAATAAAATCAAATTATCTTTTAAATTTTGAAATCTATTTTTTACTTTAATAATTGCAGGTTATTGGAATGATTTAAAGATTGTTATTGTTCAAGATTAATAAATAATTTTTCAGTTGAATTTATATTTATCAAGTAATAACTGTTTTCATAGGTATATACATTATAATTATTATGATTATTTATTTTAAATTGTATTATCTTTTAAATTTTGTAATTTATTTCTTACGCTAATTACAGATTTATTGGAATTATTTAGAGATTATATACTATCAAGATCGATAATAAATTTCAACGAGATTTCAATTTATCAATTAATAAACATTGTTTTCTAAAGTATTATTTCTATTTATCATTATTTTTTAGGATTTCAAAAAATAACATCGTTAATTTTTTTTAAGTTTATTTCTTATTTGACTAATTTATTAAAATTTTATTTATTGTAATATAAAATAATTTAAACAATTTCTAATTTTACCTAATGATTTTTTTTTTTAATTTAGTTTTTTTTTAAATAATAAAATTTATGTTTGACATTAAATTACGCAATTATATATATATCTTAGATAAACCCATTGGAAAATTATATTTACATAAACCACGTAAAAACATAAACCTACATAAACCAATTGAGTGATAACAATTCTATTAACGAAATATCTTAAATGAAATGATATGAAATATTTTAAAATATAAACAGAATAATAATTATACTAAAAATAAAGCTACATAAACCAATTAAGTGACAACCAATCTGTTAAAGAATATTATATAAAATACAATGTTATGAAATTTATTAAAATATATACTTAATAACTAATAGGATAATAATTTTTATTTCTTTTGTTTTATATTTAAAAAGTAAAAAAATTTAGTTTAAGCATTTTTTTTCATCTTATTGCAAATATGCCTCGTAGAAGACGAACGGAAGAAGAAGAAAATTCTTATCTTATTAAAAGACGTATGAGAAATACTGAAATTCAAAGTATTCGGCGACAGGCAATCCGTAATGCTCTTGTCGATGAACATAGACAAGATCAAGATTATTTAGGAGCTATGAACATTTTATGTTGTCATTTCAGTGCAAAACATTTTAATTCTGAAAAAATTGCCAATAAAAAGCTTTTATTTAATGATTGTTGTAGTCATGGAGTAGTTGTATTAGATCCTACACCGAATTTTCCTGATGAACTTAAGTCAATGTTGAAGGAGACACATGAAAAGTCAAATGATTTTTTTGAAAATATTAGATGTTATAACAATTCTTTATCATTTGCATCTTTTAATGCTAATTTAGTAAATTTTCAATCTCGCCGTCAAGGGCCTTACTGTTTTAAAATTCATGGACAAATTTATTATCAAATCAATACAGCTTTATATCCATCTGAAAATGAAAATCCTACATTTGGACAGCTGTTTTTTGTGGACCCAGAAGAAGCATTAAATTTTAGAATAAATCAAAATACTCGATTCGATTATGAAACAATTTCAATTTTGGACAGAATAATCAGAGAAAATAATATATTTGCACAGTCTTATGTAATGATGAAACAAGAAATTAATGTTCAACGATTACTTTCTGGACAAAATGAAGGCGAACCTGAATTGCAATTGTTATTTACTTTGAAACCAGGAACTCATAAAAGAAGGTATAATTTTCAACGAACTAATGAAGTAGCAGCTATTTTTGCTACAACAGCTGATGGGGAGATACCAGAATCATATGTAACTATTTGAAATAAAAACACGAAAGATTTACAATGTGTTAGTACAATGGATCCAAATGTTGAGCCATGGATTTATCCTCTTTTCTATCCATACGGTTCCAGAGGATGGCACAAAGATATACAATGTGTTAATACTAACAATGACAGATATAGACGTGTCACACGTATGGCTTACACTAAATGTAAAATAGCAATTAGATCTGATGAATTTAATCCTATTTTATATGGGAGAAAATTATTGCAACAATGGGTCGTAGATTCTTATGTGAAAATTGAAAAAGATAGAATTCAGTACTGCAAAGATCATCAAAAAGAATTAAAGGCTGATAGTTATCAAGGGCTTCATGATTATATTCAAAATTCGGCTAATGATATGAATGGACAAGTAGGGAAAACATTGTTCTTCCATCAACAATTATTGGTTCTCCCAGACATATGCAACAATGCTATCAAGATGCTATGGCCTTAGTCAACGATAAAGGTAAACCAAATATTTTTTTTACTATGACGTGTAACCCTAAATGGCGTGAAATTGAAGAGAATCTGTTACCTGGTCAAAAAGCATTTGATAGGCCTGATCTTGTAACCCGCGTTTTTCACTTAAAGAAAGATAATTTGTTGGATATGATGATAAAACAAAAAATATTTGGTGAAGTTTCAGCTTACGTATATGTGATTGAATTTCAAAAACGAGGTTTACCGCATATGCATTTATTAATAACATTGAAACATGGATATAAAATAACAACTCCTGAAATTGTTGACAAATTCATATCAGCTGAAATTCCAAATGTTGAAAAAAATCCTTTACTGCACGAAATTGTTATGAAAAATATGATACATGGTCCATGAGGTGATTGGTGCATAGTTGATGGTAAATGTTCGAAAAAATTTCCAAAATATTTTCAAAACGAAACAACTATGGATGAAAATGGATATCCAAATTATCGTCGATGTAATGATGGTACAACATATGAGCTTGCAAATGGTCGCACAGTTGATAATAGATGGGTTGTAGCTTACTGTCCTTTTTTATTGGAAATGTTCAACTGTCACATCAATACCGAAATAATGACAAGTATCAAAGCAGTCAAATATTTTTATAAATATGTTTATAAAGGACATGATGCTGCTAATGTTGTTATTAGTGAAAGTAATGAAAAAATTATCAACCATGATGAAATTCGTGATTTTATTGAAACACAGTATGTTGGTCCTGTCGAAGCTTGCTATCGAATTTTGAGTAAACCATTACAAAATAAAAGTCATACTATAATTAGATTACCTGTACATTTACCAAATGAACAATGTATAATTATTTCGAATGATGTATTTAATATGCAAGATTTACAACTATCAAGCAGTATGTTACTCGATTATTTTAAATTGAATTTTGAAAATGCAGATGCAAGACAATATTTTTACAGAGGAATCCCTAATTTTTTTACTTATAAAAAAAATAAAATTAATGGTGTATTAATTTCAAAATGGGAGAGGCGAAAAAAACATTTCAATTGTATTGGCCGTATGTATTCTGTCAGTCCAACTCAATTAGAATTATTTCATTTACGTTTACTATTATTGCATGTCAAGGGAGCCACAAGTTTTGACTGTTTAAAAACTGTTAATGGTATTTTACAACCATCATTTACTGCAGCTTGTTTAACCTTAGGACTTATAGAAGACGATGAAGAGTGGTGTAGGGCAATGGAAGAAGCAGCTTTATGGATGATGCCTCGTAGACTTCGTCAATTATATGTTCGAATATTGATACATTGTCAGCCAATACATCCTGATGAGTTGTGGAATAAATTTAAAGACGCAATGTCTAAAGATTTATCACGTATTGATAATATTGAACTAAGATATCAACTCGCTTATGCTGATATTAATCGTACTTTAAACAAAGAAGGTCGAAGTTTATCTGATTTTCCTTCAATGAATCAAATTGTAGAAACACTTACTGAAAATTTATCAGATATTGATAACGTGTTACCATCACAGCTAGCAGAAGTTGGCCAAAGACAATACGAACAATTAAACAATCAACAAAAAGAAATAATTGATATTGTTCTCAAAGCCATTGATACTGATTATGAAGGAAATAATTGTTTATATATTAACGGTCCTGGAGGATCTGGAAAAACTTTTATATATACAACTATTTACAATTTATTAACAGCCAAAAACATTAATGTATGTTCAATGGCATTTACTGGAATAGCAGCAACATTACTTCCCAAAGGTAGGACAGTACACAAAACATTTGGTCTTCCAGTTCCTTTATATGGAGATTCATCATCAAGTATTAAAGCACAATCTAAAGAGGGCATATTTTTACAAAAAACTAAAGTATTTATTTGGGATGAAGCACCAATGGCTCCAAGATATGCTTTAGAAATAGTAAATCGAACGCTTTAATGGGTTATGGGTAATGAATTACCATTTGGTGGTAAAATTATTATTTTAGGTGGTGATTTCAGACAACTTCTTCCCGTAAAAGTTAAGGGTACTCGAAGCGAAACAATAAATTTATCAATAAAATTTAGTGGATTATGGACACATTTTTTAAAATACGTATTCTAAAATCTGATGACAACTTAATTTACAGTATATTTGGAAAATCGATAAAAGAAAATAAGTTTAAAGAAATGAGTAACTGTGCTATTTTGGCGGCCAGAAATATCGACGTTGATGAAGTTAATAAACAAGTTATTGACCTTCTTGATAAAAATACAGAACATATTTATACTGCTATTGATAGTACAGATAATTGTAATAATGGTGAATTGGATGAAATTATTTTACCAGAATATTTAAATTCTTTAAATCCATCCAGTTTACCTCCTTACGAATTACGTTTGAGAAAAAACTGTATTGTAATGCTTATTAGAAATATCAGTCTTAACGAAGGCTTATGTAATGGCACAAGATTACGTATGATAGATTTTTCTAATCATTTATTGAAATGTCAAATATTAACAGGGGATAATGCTAATGATGTCGTATTTTTAAATCGCATAACGTTGTATTGTGAAAATGAGTTTAAATGAAGACAATTCCCAGTTAAGAAGGGGCCGAACTATCTGTCTTTGTCTAATAGCGTTTTTCATCATTTATGTAAACACTATCCGGTATAACAAGAAAAAAATAGCAGCCCCCGCTAGATATTAGTATAATTAGTAAATTTTGTAATAACAACCAAATTTTTTACCGCATAGTTTTTGACTAATTAGAGACCTACTAGCAATCTAGAATATAACCTATCTTTTTTTGGTAGGTCTCTAATTATTCAATAACTACGCAGTGAAAAAATTTGGTTGTTATTACAAAATTTACTCATTATACTAATATCTAGCGGGGGCTGCTATTTTTTTCTTGTTATACCGGATAGTGTTTACATAAATGATGAAAAACGCTATTAGACAAAGACAGATGGTTCGGCCTCTTCTTAAATTAGCTTTCGCAATGACCATTAACAAATCTCAAGGTCAAACATTCCATAAAATTGGTATTGACTTGAGAAGAGATGTTTTTAATCAATTGTATGTTGCAATGTCAAGAGTTTGATCATGGGATTCTATTAAAATTTATCTTGGAAATCATCAAAAAGAAAATTTGAAAATTAAAAATTGTGTATAAAGAACTTTTTTTGTAAAATTTGGATAAAGCTGTTTCAGTGCTAATAATATTTCGTTATTTTTATTTAGTTTTTAACCTCTCTTAAATTCTCAAAAGGAATTATTATATTTTTAGAAGTACCCTCGACGGAAACATTCTTACATATTCTTGAGTGTTCTTTTTCTCTGATTTTAAAATCACGCGATCTGATTGGATGATTCCGTTAATTATTTCATTTTTTTGGAGAATTTCTAAATCGAAGGAAAATAACACCTAAGAATATGTTTCTGTCGACTATACATGTAGGCATTAAGACTGAAATGAAAAAAAAAATGAAACTATAAATGGTCTTTTCATTATATAGTTTCCTGGTACATACTATGGAATAACATGTTTAATTCAAAATTTATATATAAAATTTAAAAAATAGTTTCTCCATATAATTTTAATTTTTTACTGATATTATCTTTACTGATAACTGAAATTAAAATTGCTAATCAAAATATATTACTTCATCTTCTATAATCAATTATTTAATATTTTAAAAGATTTTATAGAATTTAACAATTAAATATTAGGCGCGCATCGCGCGCTTAGAGGTGCTAGTGTAATAAAAATTCAAATGTTTTTAAAGACAGTGATGAATATTTAGAATGGAACCGTTAAACTGGGTAAAGCGGTCAGGTGTGGGGTAAGGCAAGTATTTTTTCATATATTATTTTCTCATTTTTTACGTACTCTAGTTTATGTCTAGCAATAATATTTTGTAAATTATTAAAAAAAGTTCATAAAATTATTATTACACATATGTAAAAGAACATGAAAAATTGAAAAATCATGTATCCAAAAATGCTCGCTTCACTCCGTTTCACGGTATGTCAATCATAAAGATTCATGTACTACAAAACACGTAGGTTTCGCGAACGCAATGGAAGTAAATGTTATCAAAGAAATGTTTCCATCATTGCTTAAAAAGTATGACATATAATATACAGAGTATATAAGAGACGGGGATTCTGAAGTGTATAAAAACATCTTAGACCTCAATCCATACGGAGATGATCATCCTATTACAAAATTAGAATACGAAGGTCATGTACAAAAAAGAATGAAGATCCGATTTCATAATTAAAAAAAAAAGTAAAAGCTCTGTGGAAAAGGGAAGCTTAAAGAAAAATTGATAGATGAATTAACAGATTATTATGGAAATGCAATCAGAAAGAATAAAGGTAATCTCAAAAATATGAAAACACCTATTGAGTACTCATTGTAACAAAATTTCTACGAACGAGCATCTACAGCATCACTTTGGCTCCAGTAAAGATGACACATAGTGCCGATCGGAAAAAGCTGAAAGGGAGAAAAAAAGGATGATAAATCAAAAATTGATTTTAAATATCCGAAGCTTCTTGATTCTAATGTTGCCAAATACATTTTGCCAACATATGAAGAGCTTCGTTGGGATAAACTGCTAGAACGATGTTTAGAAGGTCATCCGCATAATTTTAATGGAAGCTTTAATGCCACATTTTGGCGCTTGGCTCTCAAAATCTGTATACTGGATTAAAAACCATTGAAAATGCAGCTTATATTAAGGCTAGTACTTTTCCTCTACGGGTTGTAGGACCTTGTAGGGTACCTCAAAAGAGGACGGTGGGAAAGCTTAGCCTTGGAGTCTTGGGAACCTAAGATTTTCTCGCATGGGAGATGTCGGGTCGGTGCTTCTTCGCTCCTGTCTCATCCTACTAGGTAAGCTCTAGGAATGTGGAGTGGGGGCGCTCGTGCGACTGGCGCCAACGGCCTCTGGGGGTACGGACATCAGGGACGCGAGTAATCCGGTTTAGCGTCGTCAGCCTGAGGGTTTGTCTAGCTGAATCTAGGATGGCTTGGCAGCCCGAGGTGACCAAGAAACCATCCCTGACTCTCTCTAGTGATGGAGAGACATCGGATGTTAACAAAACACATCACTCCCCGACTGAAGGTCTAAATGCGAACAGTGGCGATGTTATTTGTGGCTCAAGGGTCACAATGAGTCTCAAACGGTGCCTCGTAAATACCGGGCGCCCTCTACGAGTATCAATGTCTTATGTCTGCATGCGGGGCTCTGCAGAGGTGGACCCACTTTTCCCTAGCTTCTCGGGGGACTCAAATATTGGAATCTCAAAATAAAAACTTTACACAACCTGGTGATGTGAAAGGAAAGAGAACCGCTTAGCCTGAGCTAGTGACCCGATCGAAATCATAACCAGTGTCTGCTACTATGCCGGTGAACCTTTCAGGTTCACCAGCAGGTACTCAACCGGAAGGGCAAAGACCCCCTTAAAAGAGTAACAATAATAGTACCAATGAGGGTCCTCTGTCGCTTGCGTAGAGAGAAATTTCACTTACACTAGTGGTGGTTCCGGTGAAGTATACGGATTAGAGCTTCTGGTCAGTTGAGTTGACGACTCTTCGTAAGGCGATTGAGGAGCTCGTTGATCAGATGGAGGACAAGCAACTACCCAGGTCTAAGGAGTCTATGCTGAATAATGGTGCGCTGGTCATTGTGCTAGCGAACCAATTCAGTAGGGAGTGGTTTGTGCGGCGGGTAGGTGAGAAGAGTCCGCCAGGTGCTCCCATCCTCAGAGTGGGAGCGATTGAGCTCCTTTGGCGTCTGATTAGGGCCACAGTCCGCCTACCCTCGAAGATAGAGCCGAGAGTGAGGCTGAATAGGTTAGGGAGGCTCAATCCGTCTTTAAGGGTGGATGGCTGGAGGCTGCACGCAGTCTCTGAAACTTGCACCACAGTAAAGACTCCTCTGCTCTTCTGGCGAGGAGTCAGTCTGTGGTCCACACATACGTATCATTGATACAAGAACTATGGGCCATTAATAGTTCAATCAAAAGACTTGGAAAAGGTGGTATGATTATCAGAAATCCAACAGCTGTTAAACCTAGAGTGTGTATTTGGATCAAGATTCTAGAAAACACGCCACTTATGGTAGTCATCACTTGCGATGTCGTAGCTACAAAGGTAAATCTCTCCATAGGGGATGCCTCAAAGGTGGTAGTGTTAGCTACAGTCTACTTCCCATGTAAGGAAGAAATTTCCACCAAAGAGGTAATCAAGCTGGTGGACTATTGTGGCGAGAGAGGGCTTCCTCTGGATTCGGAATGTGATGCCAATGCGCACCGTACAGTGAGAGGCAGCACAGACACGAACGCCAGGTTGTTGGCTCTACTTGAGTACTTAGCCACCACAGAGCTAGATATTCTTGATAAGAGATCAGAACCTACCTTCTTCAATATAAGAAGAAAAAAGGTGATCGATCTTACACTCTGTTCACAAAACTTTATTCATGCTATGCAGGGTTGGAGAGTGTCAGATGAACCGACGCTCCCTGACCATACGCAAATCACGTTTAATATTTGTTTTCTGTTGCAGGATGTCAAATGGGTTAGAAACCCAAGAAACACGGACTGGGGTACACATAAAAACGGACTCTCGACAAAAATGAGGATATTTCCTAAGAACATCGGGAACAGGGAAGAGGTAGAAGGGACGGCAGAAATGTTCTAACAGTCTATCATCTCTGCATTCTCTAAGAGCTGTTCTCTTAAAAAAGCAAGAATAAAGTATGAGTCTCAATGGTGGAACCACAAATTGGAAACTCTCAAGGAGGTAGCTAAAAGACTGTTCATGAAGGCCAAGAAATCCAAATCGGAGTCACTTTAGCAGAAGTGGAGGGACAAGCAAAAAGAGTACAGAAGGAAGGTAAGAAACGCCCACACAAAAGGATGAAAGAAGTTCTGCATGGAAGTGGAGCAGGGTCCGGAGGCATCTCGACTGGACAAACTACTTGCACGCGATCCGGAAGCATAATTGGGTGCTATTGAGCTTCCAAAAGGTGGGTACTCAGCTACGGCCGGGGAGACATTGGGCTGGCTGATGCGGACGCACTTTTCGGGTTTTTCTAACCTGGAAGGTGGGGAGAGTGAACAACCTAATAACTCTTCATGGATGAGTTGGGGTCCTGGTCGTGGTGGGTCCTCTGACACATCAAATATGGTGAAGCTTGCGGCTAGGATTGTCTCCCCAGACCGTGTCAGATAATTCTGGCTCTCCTTTGGGGAGGTTATATTCGGTCTATTCGTGAGACTGACGAGAGCCTTTATGTGGTTGGGTTATTTACCCAAAAACTGGAGAAAATCAAGAGTAGTTTTCATTCTGAAACCAGGAAGAAGCAGCTACTCTATTGCAAAGGACTTTAGACCAATTTGCCTAATGTCCTTTATGCTTAAGTCGATAAAGAGGCTCATCGACAGATACATGAAGGAAACGGTTCTTACTCAGAATCTGTTATCACCAGAACAACGCGCCTACATAAAAGGCAAATCTATGGAAACGGCACGGCACAAAGCAGTGTCACTAATCGAGGAAGAAATCGAAACAGGAGGATTCGCTATAGGAGCTCTCCTGGACGGAGATGGGGCTTTTAATAATACCCCAACAGAAGCCATTTGCAAAGCGGCTGAGAACAAAGGAGTGCCGGCCATGATCACAGATTGGATCTGAGATATGCTGAGTCGCCGACAATCGGAAGTAACAAGGGGAGATACCACGGTCAGAGACACAATCACAAATGGCTGCCCTCAGGGTTGTGTGATTTTTCCCCTAGAATGGAACTTGGCGGCAGAGGGTGCAAGTGGAGACTGCACAGAACCTCAAAGGTAGGAGGTCAAGTGTTAACACCGAATCCTGAGGCCAAATACTTGGGGGTGATACTAGACAGCAAACCACACTGAAAATTCCAAGTAGCAGAGCGGTGCAGAAAGCTTACCAACACGTTTTGGCTTAATAGGAGAACTATTGTGAGGAACTGGGGAATTAAGCCCGCCACCATCCTTTGGATGTTTAGGACAATCTTGATTCCTAGACTAACTTACGCAGTAGTGGTATGGTGAAAACATACCGATCAAACCACAACAACGAAGCTCATAGGCAAGCTAATTAATACTGAAAGCCATGATAGGGGCAATGAGGACGGCTCCCATCGAAGCCCTGGGCTTCTTAATGGGAGTGGCACCCCTACAACTATATGTACAAGAGGCTGCTACAAGGTCTGCATGCAGACTGATTGCTCTTAATGTGGGAACAGGGTGAACATACTCACCTTCCTTGTCTTAAACAGGATGTACTACTAATGACGAGGTCAGATCTAATGGTGATAAGATATCACTTTGACAAAAAATTTGAGGTGATTCTCCCAACTAGGGTAGACTGGCTAGTAAAAGACGAGAACAAAAAAACACCGCGCTCAGATGACATCTGGCACACGGATGGTTTAAAGTCAGCAATCGGAACTGTGCAGAGCAGATAAAACCATCTGGTGGTTGAAAAATATGTACTTACTGAGGACGTTTTAACTGCAATGTATACGCAGTGAACATGAAAAAAGAATATTGAAGTGAAATTAGAAAATAAATATTAGTTTTACTTACGAATTAACAATTACATTGTTTATTATAACTTATATAGATACTTGAAAAAGTAAGTATTATGTAAATATTATAATTATTTTAATGATGATACATAGATTTAAAGGTTAGATTCATAGGATAGGTAGATAATGTAGAAATTCATAGGTAACAATAACAAATAATAAATAGTATATTACAATTCATAGCCAGTAAACAATAGAATGTCTCAGGTCACATGTAACTGTCGGCCGTGGCGAAGCCGAGGTTAACAAACATGTGATCTGAGGCATTTTTTACTGGTCGTGGGTTGTAATGCATTTTTTTGCTCGACGGAGCCGGAAAGTGGCAGCTTCGTTTTGGGCAACGGCCAGGAAGTTGCTGCTTTCCGGTCGGAGAGTAAAAATATTATTTTGACTAAAAAATAAGTGAAATAGTATTTTTCAGTCGAAAATCATTAGATAATGATCAGAAAATAAAAAATTTATAAAATTAAGTCATACATTTTTTTATGATAAAATATTTGTTTCGAAGTCTAATGAATAGGTTATATTACCCATTTGCCTCTTTTTAATGCGTTCATCGATTTTTTAAAATCAAATTTATATTTTACCACAGAAAAAGAGTAAATGTTACGGTTACTATTTTTGACGTTTTTTTGCAATTATTGCGTAGTAAATAACCTGAGCCATTATAAACACGATTTTGAATAGAAAATGTATTAGCAACGTCCGACGTTAATGCACTACTTGGCCACTCCACACGCGGCGATCTACTTCCATATCTCCTCTAACGTTTCGCTTGGTTCCAATAGGTACTGGAGCAGGCATCTACCGTGGGAAGCTTGAGAAGGGTACTATTGTATCTGGGTATACAGGCTTTGATCTTTCAAGCAGAACTGGTAGCTATTCTGATCTGCGTTCAAATGGCACTGGATGCGAACAACCAAGACATAGTGAACATCTGTTCAGATAGCAGAGGGGCTTTTATGGCTACAGAAAACTACGAAACTAAGTCTAGCTTAAAAGAAGAGTGTATCTACTCATTAAATATCTTAGAAGAAAGATGCAGGAAATTCTACCTTTACTGGGTTCCCAGTCATGCGGGAATTAAAGGCAATAGGGTAGCAGACGACCCGGCAAAACTGTCGGCTGAAACACCATTAATCGGCTATGAACTTGTGTTAGGAATTCAGATGAGCCAAATCAAAGATAGAATATGTCATTGGTTAAAGACACAACATAGGACGATCTGGAAAAACACACCCGGTTGCAGACAAGCAAAATATATGCTGGGTGATGATCCCGATCATGCTTGGTTGGTACGGGGAGTAAACCTAGGCAGAGAAGACGTAAATATAGTCGTCAAATAGCGACAGAGCATGGAAAACTAAACGACCACATGTATAACATAAAGGTAGTTGGTTCTCCGACATGTAGATGGTGCAGAGCCACCCTAGAAACGGTTCAGCACATTCTCAATAAATGTAAGGAACTGGTGACAACCAGAATGAAATATATAGGAATGGAGTACTCCGATATCAACAAAATCAAAGTGCTTTCCTTATACAAAGTGATCTTCTTGTACTAAGAGATCACGAAATAATGCTTATCAAGACTTGTCTAACTGCGCATGTCTTGAACCTATCCATAAGGTTGTAACAGGGGGTCACTGGTGGGACTATACTATACGATTGCAAAGGGCTTCGGCCTAGGCAACATCAGATGGTTCTATTCCCTAGAGTAACTTTCCCGAAATCTTCTAATAATAATGTTAAAAAAGCAAAAGTAAGGCTAGTATTTTTAATAATGGATATTTTTAATACTGGTATATTAAATTTCATGAGTCAATTGAAAATTTATATCAGTCGCCAAATGCAGCAGGACTCTAGTACTTGATTCACATAAAAGTAAACGTGAAAATTGACGCAACTTATTATTAACAAAAAAAGCTAACAAACAAAACAGCAGAGGCTTTGAAGAACATAGAAGGCTGATTAGATGCACCTGGTATCGTTAATTAAGCCTTAAGTTGGGGAAATTATGAAGTTTCAACTGATTTTTTGATTTTGCTTTCTCATAGAGAAAGCATTGTATTAGCATAAAAAATTTTTTTCTATTTTTTCATTAATTTGTACATATTTAGACTCAGGGAATCGAAAAAAGTGGTTTCCAGACATGGTGCGTGCGTGTGTGTGTACTACTTAATGGATTTGCATCAAATTTTGCATGCTATTTATTTTTTTGTCTAACTGGGGGGGAAGCTATTGAAAATTGATTTTCTTAGCTTAGTTTTTTTAGAGCCATTTTAAGAATTTGAAAAAAATTTTTATTTTTAATTTTTTGGTATTTTACGTAAACTACTCGAAGAATTTTTTTGAAAATTTTTACGGACATTATTTGCGACTGCCAAAAGAAGAAAAAGTTTTACCAACTGAATTTCTTAGCGCACTTTTAATTTTAGAGCAATTTGAAAATTTGAAAAAAAAAAATTTTTCTTCATTTTTCTTTTATTTTATGAAAATCATTCGATAGATTTGTTCCAAAATTTGTATGCAAGTTATTCGCTATTGTCTGAGGAAAATTAGCAGTTTTAATTTTAGAGCATTTAGAAAATTTTTGAAAAAATGTTTATTTTTCATTTTTTTTATATTACACAAAAACCATTCGTTAGATTTGTTCTAAAATCATTATGCAAATTATTCGTTATTGCTTTAATAAAACAAGCTTTGGAAAACTTATTTTTTTAGCGCAGTTATAATTTTAGAGCATTTTGAAAATTTTGAAAAAAATTTATTTTAAATTTTTCATTTTTTTTGGATCTTACGTAAACTACTCTAAGAATTTGCTTAAAAATGTGTATAGAAATTATTTAATACTGTTAAAATAATAAAAACATTTGAAAACTGATTTTTTATGCATACTATTAATTTCATTATTTTTCTATTTCACGGAAATCATTCGATAGATTTGCTCCAAAATTTTCATGCAAGTTATTCACTATTGTCTAAAGAAAATATGATTAGGAAAACTTATTCTCTTAGCGTAGTTTTACTCTAAGAATTTGTTTGAAAATTTGTATAAAAATTATTTGCTACTGTTAAAATAATAAAAACATTTGAAAACCGATTTTCTTGGCATACTATTAATTTTATAGCATTTTTAAAATTAGAAAATTTTTTTTTTTTTTATTTTTTTTCTATTCTACGAAAACCATTCAATAGATTTGCTCCAAAATTTGTATGCAAGTTATTTGCTACTGTCTGAAGAAAACAAGTTTTGGAAAACTAATTTTTTCAGTGCAGTTTTAATTTAAGAGAATTTTGAAAATTTTCATACAAATTTTTATTTCTCATTTATTTTCTTTCTTAGCATGGTTACGATTAGAAATTTCGTTGTCATCGTTCTTTCAAAGTACAAATTTATAAATAAATATCAATGTTAGACAATTTTTTTATATTAAAATCACATTTAAATAAATATAAAAAAATTAATGAAACTCAAAGAGCTCTATGAGAAAGCATTCCGCCAAAGCACTTAGCAGCGCTTTTTTTCATTAATTTGTGTATATTTGAAATCAGGTAGTCAAAAATAGTAGTTTCCAGAAAATGTCTGTATATATGTGTGTGTTCATTGAGCTAATTGGACTTCGAAAAGTAATCAATGGATTTATTTCAATTTTGCATGAAAATTATTTTTTTGTCAAACTGGGGAAAACGCTATTAATTTCACAGTCATTATGGAAAAATTTGAATTTTTCATTTTTTTGGTGTTTTACTTAAACTACATGATAAATTTGCTTAAAAATTTGCATGGGAATTATTTACGATTGCCAAGATAAAATAATCTAAAAACTGATTTACTTAGAGTAGTTTTAATTTTAGAGCATTTTGAAATTTTTGAAAAAAATGTTTGTATTTAGCCAATTGGATCTTGAAAATTACAGGATGGATTTGCTTCTAATTTTGCATACGATTTATTTTTTTATCTGACTGATGTAGAAGCTCTTGAAAATTGGTTTTCTTAGCGTAGTTTTAATTTTAGAGCCATTTGAAAAATTTTTTTTTAATTTTCATTTTTTATTTTTTTTGTATTCTACGTAAAGTAGTTGATGGGTTGGCTCTAAAATTTGCATGGAAATCATTTACGTCTACTAAAAGAGGGAAAAATTTGAAAAATGCTTTTCTTAGCACACTTTTTACTTTAAAGCATTTTAAAATTTTTTAAAAAATTTTTATTTTTTATTTTTTTTTTTCTACTTTACGTCAACTACTCGATAGATTAGCTCCCAAATTTGTATATGATTTATTAGCTAAAGAATAAGTTCTTTGTTTCTCTCTGTCGTATCTGAAGACAGAGCGCAGCTAAAAGTATACCAGCGCTGCTCAGTTTTTCTTCACTCATGAGAATTCATCAAATAAATAGTCTGAAAATTTATTAAAAATAGCAATGTTTGCATCGTTGGCGTTATATTCCTCTTCATCGTTCAAATGGCGAAAGTAAGAGAGAATAAAATTCATATAGATTTCGTAGATCTTAAGGCAGCCTTTGATTCAGAGTACAGCAACATTGGCATCAAAATCACGTTTTAAAAATACTGTTAAGAGGAGGTCGAGTATATCTATCCTTTTCTAATCAAAGAATTGATTTTTTCACAAAAATTAATAATTGTAGCAAAAAATAAGAAGAAAGCCCCATCTCGTATAATAAAAATCAAGATTCTCTTTTATGAGGAAAAATTATTTTTATCGCTTCGTTTTTAAGAAAACCTTGAAAAACTGAATTGTCCATCCTAACCTCTATTTTTTAAGTTTTTCAAGGTTTTCTTCAAAACGAATCGATAAAAATAATTTTTCCTCATCAAAGAAAATCTTGCTTTTTATTTTACGAAATGGGGCTATCTCCTTATTTTTTGCTACAATTATTAGTTTTTGCAAAAAAATTAATTCTTTGATTAGAAAAGGACAGAGATATACGACCTGCTCTTAAGTGCTTTGTCGCAATGCTTTCTCATAGAGCTTATTAAGTTGCAGTAATTTGATTTTATTTTCTAAAATGTGATTTCAATGTAAAAAACGTAATTTCTATTCAAGAAAAATTAGTGAGCATGGAAGAATGATTAGAAAATAGGAAGAGAGTGAGGGATGAATAAAAATAGGATAAAAATGAGGATCAATCTAAGATAGAAAGACAGAGAGAAAGTGAGGAAGGAAGAAAAGACTTACTAGGAGACTGTCACACCTCCGGATCACGGATTTTGCTCAAACTTCGGGATAAGTTTTCAGATGATAAAATATAGAAAAAGCTAAAGTTATAGTCATAAATACTCAATATTTCCCTAGTTACAGGCAATTAAAGAAAATCACTAAAGAAGTTACTAGATTTTTAAACGCATATAGTTCTTTAGCATTGACAGCTACAAGCTTGAAACTTTTTTTAAATTAAAGCTGAGCTCAAATTCTTTCGAATTAGTAGTTATAGCATGTAAAAATATTATTTTTTCCCAAAGTTAGAGCGTAATAAGGATTGGACCTAATTTGAGCTTTTATTATTAATTAATGTTTTTAAAAGAAAAATCAGGTCCAATGTTTATCACGCTCTATCTTTGGGAAATAATAATATTTTTACATGCTATAACTACTAATCCGAAAGGATTTGAGCTCAGCTTTAATTTAAAAAAAGTTTCAAGCTTCTAGCTATCAATGCTAAAGAACTATATGCGTTTAAAAATCTAGTAACTTTTTTAGTGATTTTCTTTAATTGCCTGTAACTAGGGAAATATTGAGTATTTATGACTATAACTTTAGCTTTTTCCATATTTTATCATCTGAAAACTTATCCCGAAGTTTGAGCAAAATCCGTGATCCAGAGGTGTGACACTCTCCTAGTTAGTGAAAGCGTTGAATCAGAAATCAAAAGATGTAATTAAAGAATTACGCAGAGAAAATTATTTTTTAAAAGCTTGTATTATAAAGACAGTAGCAAATAATTTGTATACAAATTTTGGAGCAAATCTGTCGAGTAGTTAACGTAAAATAGAAAAAAACAATAGAAGAAGGAACGAAATTTTCTTTTTAATCTTTAAGATTCTCTAAAATCGTAGCTACGCTAGTAAAATTAGTTTTAAAAAGCTTGTTTTTTTCAGACAATTGCCAATTGATTGTATAAAAATTTTGAAGAAAATTTATCGTATGGTTTACGTAAAATAAAAGATAAATAAAAATTTTTTCTGAAAATTTTTAAAATATTCTAAAATTATAACTGCACTAAGTGTTTTCTAAAGCTTGCTTTCTCCAGACAATAGCAAATAACTTGCATACAAATTTCGGAGCAAATCTATTAAATGGTTTTCGTAAAATAGAAAAAAATAAAAATTTTTTAAAAAATTTTTCAAAATGCTCTAGAATTAAAAGTGCGCTAAGAAAATCAGTTTTCAAAAGTTTTTCTTTTTTTAGTAGTTGAAAATAATTTTCATAATTTTAAAGCAAATTCTTTAAATAGTTTACGTAAAATACAAAAAAAATAAAAAAAAAATTTTTTTTTTAAATTCTTAAAATGGTTCTAAAAAGAAAACCAATTTTCAATAGCTTTTTGCCTAGTTAGACAAAATATTAAATTGTATGCAAAATTTGAAGCAAATCCATCGAGTAGTTTTCGAGATCTAACTGAAGTACTGAATTCACACACGCACACACACGCACACACATGCATACTCACAAATTTTCTTTTAATAAAAAAAATTTTATTATATAAAAACTTTTCAAGAAGAATTGAGAAATATAAAGAAAAAACCAATAGAATTAAATTTAATATTTCTTTACGCTTAAACGCCGCACGATGAAGCCACTAACTTTCTTTTTGATTATTTCTTTGACTGTAGTCATGAAGCACCAAGGTAAGACGCAAAAAGAATGCAGAAGATGGACGCTGATATTAGAGTCGTAGGGATGGCTGATAGTGGCTCGCCAGTCGCCCTTTTCCACTTTTATCACGACCTCGCCGCTTATTCTCCTCTCTTTCTTAAGTATTTTTTACCAAGAAAACTCAATGCCTTTGGACAAAATAAAAGAAATCCAAGCGCGTATGGTTATCAAACGAAAAACTTCTAAATACTAAAAACAGAGTGTTAAGCTTTGCACATGTGCTTCTTATGCTAGCTCAGTTAAGAATAATTTCTCTTTTCCTTGTTTAATTGGCTTTTTGATTAGAGGGACAAAATAATTTCTCTCGAGAAAAAGGAAGTTCATTTTTGCTACTTCTTGCTATCAAAAGCTACACAACTACACATGAACTTGGCACGTCGTTTAAACATTAAATTACTCCTCCTTTAATTCTGTTCATTCTTTTATAGAATATATACTATGGTGCGCCTCTATGTCTTTTACGTTCATATACCAATGTGTGCTGATCCTTATTTGTCCAACTGTAGGTGTATATATATATATATGTTCATCCATCCTGCGTGTATAGAAAAAGAAAAAAAAGAACTTAAGTCATCTACTTTTCCCATCTCGCTTACTCTTGTGGCACCGCCATGTTAATTTATGTTTCACCACGTCACTTAATATTTCATATTGCCACTTCATTGTAACTCCTCGTGATTCGTTGACGTTGTAAGAGTCATGAAAGTGTTGACTAGTATGCGTGCCCATTCTTAGTATTCTACTCATCTCTGGGTTGGTCGCGATGTAGTGTGCGTCACGTATGTAGCGCCCTAATCTAGTGCCTCGTTGACGTTTTCTTATCGTTATTAATTTGTTTACTCTTTGTAGACTGAAAGAAAAACCAAATTCACTCACTGCGAAGTTGATCGTTGTGGATGATGTGGACAACATTCGCAGCTACCAATGACGGGAAATCGCAATATGTAAGTGCGAAACAATATCGCAGCAAATCATTCAAACTTCCTGTATGGAAGATTACATTGATCCGAGCAGAATACTGCGACTAAGCTACGTCGTGGCTCGCTTCGACACTTTGCACTGAATGATGCAGAAAGCCGAAGGTAAACACTGCGAATGAACTGTGTAGTCGCTCGCTACGGTTCTCCGTTCTCTAACGTACAAAAAGCTGAATCTGAGTTCAGCTATTTATTACGTAAAGTTATTAATGCCTTAATATCTATAATTATTTTTTTTTATTGTGACGTGGTACGTCCTAATAAAATTTTTTTTGTAACAATTAAAAATTTTGAAACTACGCAGGCACACCCAGACACACCATCAGTGCACTCACCGACCCAGGCGCATCTTTATTAAATTAAATAAAGTAATAATTGATAGAGAGATATTTGTTTAATTTTCCCGGTACTACGAGGAGAGCGACGATGCTAACAGAAGTGCGCGGCAGCCATTACATATTCGCAGACCGTGCGTGTGAACGCCAGTGCTGCTAAAGTAGACCATAGGTAGAGAGCAAATCTACTACCACTACACAGCGACGACTGCGCGTGTGCTAGAAGTTGACACTCGATGAAGAAGATGTAGAAAGAGAGGGAGACTCAAGAGATAGGAAGAAAAGAGATAACAAGATTAGTCTACTGTGAGAGCAAACTGAGAATGATGGCGCGCCTATTCCTCGCGTAGTGAGAAAAGAGGGGGACATCGTATGCCAAAGGGAGCTGGATAGAGCATAGAGAAAGGGAGATTACCACTTCTTTTTCTTCGTTTGAGTACATATGCATTGTATGACCATGCTTACATATATATATATATATATATATATATATATATATATATATATATATATATATATATATATGTGTATATATCTACACTTATAAGTACTCTCTCTCTCTCTTTCTCTCTCTAAAGAATGAAGGATGAGGAAAAGAGATGAATACAAAGAGAAATACTTAAATTAAATTTTCCACATTAAAGGTGGCGCGCATGTTGAAGACTTGTGTTCGAGGACAGGAAAGCGAGATTTACCAATCAGAGACAGTTATTTGGACTACTCATTGACTATTGGAGAAAATAAAATTAAAAAAAGAAAAAAGATAGTTAAGAGGGAGAAATAGACTCGAAGAAGAAGAAAGTGGCCATTAAAGATTCATTCGATTGCTGTCCTCGCGCCGTTCCGGAGCCTTTATTCGCTATTGAGCATTAAAATTTTTTTTTCTAGTTTGTTGAGGAGAAGTTGCAGAGCTATACCAAAGAGAATTTTGTATTAAGATTGCTGAGGTTGCTGTGAAGCTGAGAGCGAACAGAGGACTTTTCCGAAGAGAATTATTGACCTGGGTATTTCATTCTCGCAGTCGGCGCCGACCAGCTGTCCTAGATACAGAGAGAGAGAGAGAGAGAGAGAGAGAGAGTACCACAACAACCAGCCCTGTGGCCCATTATCGCCATCATCGATCAGATTGTCGCTTTCGCCGACCAGATTTTCTTCCAACAACGAGATTTCGTCAACGGTGAGTGGACTGCGGTCCAGTTAAATAAAAATTTGTAACTAACGGCTCTCGCCGACTAACAATTAATCCTAAAAAAAACCAGGTGTGGCAGTCGTGGGGACCAACCAACAGAAGTTAATACTTCTTTTGGTTTAGAGACAGCCTTGCTTCTCAAGGAATGAACAATTTTCCGTCACGCTTTGCTTAAAAATATATTTTATATTGAATGAATATGTTTACGCACAGCAAATTATCAACTCATGAAGTAGAATAATGGTAGTTCTGGGTAAAGAGAAGGCTCTCTAAATACATTTGTAATTTACTAAGCTACTTGAAAGCATACAGAAATTGTTGAAATAATAAGCATATAATGATAATAAATATAAAAACAATTGATTAAAATTTTTTAATGATTTATGATAATTATTATATTTAATGTAAGAATTGCATATTCTAATAATCTTTTTTATGCAAATTTAAAACTTGACTCAATAATAGCCAAAAATATAATTGATATTTTTTTTCAAAGTTTTTAAAAATATTAAAAAATGCACAGTGCGTATGTGAATTATAATTGCAGTTCTAAACTACAGTTTAGTCGATGTTTTACTTGAAACTTTGGATCGAGCACTAAATGTAAATCATTTAAAAATTAATAATTTTACTGTAAGCATGTTAAAATATTAGAATTAAACTTTTTAATATATCGACCAGCAATTTCAATTATTAAATGCCGGAAAATATTCGTAAGACTATTCTACACTTT
Organism: Anastatus disparis; assembly: GCA_017163975.1. Lineage (NCBI taxonomy): Eukaryota > Metazoa > Arthropoda > Insecta > Hymenoptera > Eupelmidae > Anastatus > Anastatus disparis. The sequence continues at coordinate 1,264,322 of JAFFSR010000272.1, read as the reverse complement.
AGGTCTAAGCAGCGTGATGACTTAGCTTTTATTTGTAAACTTATTCGCGATTTGCCTACGTTCCCTTACTGACAACTCACCTCAGACCGTCAGAAATTCACAAGAAAAAATTTAGATGAAAAGCGCTCATTCAAATAGTATTATCTCTGGTTCTACTTGTCACACAGAAACCATCAAAAAAAGTAATAAAATTTTATTCTATTTTCATCCTTTTTTAAAATTTGTAAAAATTTCAAATAAAAAAAAATTTTTCAATTGTTTATTTTTTAATAATTACTAAAAAATTCGAACAGAAATGAAAAGAATTTGAAAAAATATATAATCAAACTCTGATTTTTTTTGTTCTTATGCTTTTTAATAAAGTTATAAACAATTGAAACATCAAAAGTGAAAATTTGATTACCAATTACGTTCGACATATTATTATATATATCTTTCTATATTATAAAAAATTTTCGCCGCTGTCGCTGTCAGTCTCTCAAAATTCTCCCTTAACTCCTTCTTTTTACTGATAAATTTAGCTAATTAATGGTAAATTTTACCTAATTTATCGTAAATTTCAGCTAATTTATTTTGAATTTTAGCTAAAAATTTAATATTTTAGCTAAGTTTAGCTAATTTATTGAGAATTTTAGCTAATTCATATTAATTTTAGTTAAAATTTTAATTTTTCAGCTAAGTTTAGCTAATATAATAAATTATAATAATATAATAAATTATAATAATAAATTATTATTGTGAATTTTAGCTAAAATTTTAATTTTTTACTTAAAATCTGATAAGTCAGGTCAATGTGATTTTAATCATCATAAGATTTTTTTAGCTAATTTTAGCTGATTTATTGAGAATTTTAGCTAAAAACCTAATTTTTTAGCTAAGTTTAGCTAGTTTATCGTGAATTTTATTTAAAATTTTAATTTTTTCACTTAAAATCTAATAAGTCAGGTCAATTTGATTTAAATTATCATAAGATTTATTTTTCTTTTTATATTATAAAAGATTTTAGAAATTTACAAAAAAGAAAATATTTGTTTATGCCAGATAATCTTTTTACTATTAGACTGACATTTAATAAAATGTTTATAAATCAATTACTGACTTTATTCTTTATTTAATATTATAATAAAACATATACACTTAGCCCTCATAACACACAACATTTAATTATCAATTCTGTCCTGGTATAAAGCTAGGACTTCACAGATGATTAGATTCATTAAAAGATCATTGAAGATATACCTTAAGAAAACTTTTGAATAATTAATATTATCTAGTATTTTTTAATAAAAGTTATTAAAAAAATTGCAGATCCTTAAATATTTTTTCAAAGTTATAAAAGCGAGATGGGGGTTGGCGCGCTTGCGCGCAGGGGACTTCCCCCCTATTTATCATCATTTTTCTAGAAATAGATTTTAGTTTTTTGAAGAAATTTGAAAAAAAAAAATATTTGAATGATTTGAATAATTTTGATTCGAATAATTTTGATTGTTTACATGCTTAACAATATTTATGATCACTTGTAACGTTATTGAAAAGTCTTGTAATAAAAAAAACATCTGTAATGAATATTAGATATTTGAAAATTTCTCTTGTTTTCTGTTTGAATTTTTCCTTGATCATTAATTTAAAAAAAATAAAAAGTTAGTATTTTGTATCTAATTTAACTTGTTTTTATGATATTTGTTGTGCGACTATCAGAGACAATACTGTTTACAGGCGCGCTATATATATAGCGCTCATACATACATAATACATACATAATACAAACGTACAGGAAGTTTTTAATAATTGACGCATTAGAATAAAAATCATTAAGTGGCCGTTAGAGATGTATCTGCGTGTGAGTGCGCGCTTTATACATACTGAACGCTCATGTGGTAGCCCAATACCCAAACAGCATATGGGCATATCTCTGGAACCTTTAACTTTTTACGAACAGGGTTTTATATAAATTTAAAAGTTTATAATTCAAGTTTCTAAGATGGCACAGGCTTAAACCAGTGCTGATAATTTTCGTTTTGAAGAGTAGAATATGGACTCGAAATTTGGTGTCAATTTGAAAATAGTTACTAACGATATACAATTTTATACGTCAAAAATGATGCATTTTTCATAATTTTCTACCCGTGCTTCTTACTATGTATAAAAAGTAACCGACTTTCAATCGTATTTTAATTTGTACATCATAATTTACATGATAAAAACAATTTAAGATCACGTTGATTGATGTGCTATGCTTTATTAATTAGTTGCACCATTTTTAAGTTATGTGTAATTTTTGCATGGATAATTACACGGTCTTTAAAAATGGTAAAACTTATTAATAAAGCATAGCACATTTATCGGCGTGATCTTAAATTGTTGTTTTTATTATGTAAATTATGATGTAAAAATTAAAATACGATTGAAAGTCAGTTACTTTTTATACATCGTAAGAAACACGGGTAGAAAATTATGAAAAATGCATCATTTTTGACGTATAAAATTGTATATCGTTAGTAACTATTTTTAAATTGACACCAAATTTCGAGTACATATTCTACTCTTTAAAACGAAAATTATAAGCACTGGTTTATGCCTGTGCCATCTTAGAAACTTGAATTATAAACTTTTAAATTTCTATAAAACCTTGTTCGTAAAAATTTAAAGGTTTCAGAGATATACTTATATACACAACGATTTGTACGCTGATGTGCCGATGTGCCTTCTCTCTCCCCTCCTATGTACTTAGCTTGTGTATTGCGTATTCGCTCGCTATACTCTCTCTCTCTCCCTTTTTCTCAAATCAGGCTTGAATATATATTGCTTGGTATAGTATAGTGTTCCCTCTCTCTTTTATTCTTATAACTTAGATGTGTGTGCGCACACAGATAGGGTCATACGTACACAACACATATTAAAATGTAACGTGACGGCAATTTAGATTTTTATCCCCAGCAAATTTTCAAGGCGCGCCCAAAGAAGTATTAACTTCAAAAAAGTGTGCGCGCGAAGCGAAAGAAAATTATATTTCAATCCTCAGGGCGCAAAATGTTCTATTTTGCGCCCGCTTGAGAAGCATAGAAATCGTATTTTTTACCCTTTGGATCAAAAAACAATATGTTTACCACGGGCGCAAGGGGATTCGCGGGCCTCACTTCACTCTGGCGCACATTTTCACTCTGGCCGGAATCCCCTATTTTGTGCCCTTGATACACAATGTACTATAGTGACTGTGACCAATTTAAAATTTATCCATTTAGTAAATTTAATGAAGATTAAGAACTTTTTTTGTGATTTAACTAATTGAAAAATTGAAAGAATATTTACTGTAATTAGAATTAAGTGAAAATTTGAAAAAAATTTATGTAAATTTAGCTGTAATTATTTGTAAAAGAGTGCAAGATTTTGACCACGTGTCTAGTAAATTTATCGAACGGAAGTTTGATTCAACGAGGTTCATTATATAGTGAAATAAACAAAATTTGATTTACTTAATTAGAGTAACCGACCGGTAGAATTCAATTGAGAATTAATAGTTTTCTTCTTCCTATTAAAAATTAATAGACACGACGATTTAGAGTGATAAGAGTGAGAGGGCGTCGTGACCACGTGTCTAGGGATTTTATCGGCCATTAAATTAGTATAAATTAGATGCCCAGAAGTGAAATTTATAAATTAATTTGTTTAATTAATTTGAATTGACCAGTGAAATTTATAAACAAATTTAATAGTTTATTTTTTCTGGAATCGATAGATACAGTAGCGCGCAGTGTGCATAGTATGAGAGTAAAAAAGCGATATAAAGCGACGCGGGCTCTTAGCAGCCATTTTGATTATAAAATTTCCTTTTTGAATCTCAGCTAATGCTGACTAGTGAATTAACGTTTTTTTTTCTTACAATAATTATTAATTACTATTAGAGAGACTTGATTACTATATTAAATTAAATTTATTTTCCATTGTTATTTTTATTAAAAATTTTTGAAATGTGAATGGGTTATGAGAGTGTGCGTTAATCTTAAATTAAATAAATAGCTTCCTTGACTTGACCTAAAATAAAGTATTAAATATTAAGCTTATATCGAAGTGTTGAATTAAAAAGTTTTTTTTTGTTCTGTATCTGTGTAAACCTCTCTAACTTTCAGTTTCGAAAATATCCCGCTAGAGGTCGCCCACCTTTCGATCCAAGACAGCCCGAGGTTCATGCTTACCGTGAGTTAGTTGGTGATTCGTCTGGCACGCTTGATAAAACTCAATTTTTTTTTTGACGAATCGAAGTTTGCATGCAGGGACGGGCGAACTTATATTTTTATTATTTGATTTTTTTGATTCTTCAAATCTAAAATAATTACCGCATCGCATTATTTTTAGATTTATTTAAAGTTAAATAGTTAAAAAATTATACTAATAAATATAAAAATAAAACAAATAAAAAACTGAGGAAGAAAATGACTTTTGTAATTTTCAAAAAAATTATGTGATTACGGATAAGTAAATTCATTGTGTTATTAATAAACATTTATTGACCTCAATTATATTGTTATAATAAGTAAATTTTGTAATAACAAACAAATTTTTTTACTGCGTAGTTTTTGAATAATTAGAGACCTACCAAAAAAAGATAGGTTATATTCAAGATTGCTAGTAGGTCTCTAATTAGTCAAAAACTATGCGGTAAAAAATTTGATTGTTATTACAAAATTTACTAATCATACTAATATCTAGCGGGGGCTGCTATTTTTTTCTTGTTATAAAGGATAGTGTTTATATAAATAATGAAAAACGCTATTAAACAGAGACAGATAGTTCGGCCCCTTCTTAATGCTTAAAACAAAAGAATAGGGTTGAACGTCCAGGGTCTATTTTCAATACTTAGGTACCGAAATTGCAATTTCTCGAATTTTCAATCTTTGTTCAAAAATCGTTCAAAATATCTCTAATATGTATTAACACTAGCGGAAAAAAATAAATGAAGACAATTGAAGAAATCTGAATATATCTGAATAAAACAGGATAAAACAGAAGACAACAGAAATAAAATAAAGAAAAATGGCTGGATTGAGACTTAAGACAACAGTTATTTACAGTTTTCTTCTGTTATTAACAGTTTGTTCAGCTATTAACAGTTGTGTTCATCAAATATATTTTAGAAATATAAAATTATTTTTCTTATAGAGAACAATTTTTTTTATCAGAAAACAACCGTTAGTAAACAGTTTTCTTCAGTCAAAAAACAGTTTTCTTCAGTCAAAAAACAGTTGTATTCATGAAATATACCGTTTTTTTTTTATTGAAAATTATCATAAATTAAAAAGACAACAGTTATTTATAGTTTTGTTCTGTATTAAACTATTATAAACAGTTTTCTACGGATCTCAATAAATGTAATTATCGAAAACTAAAAATAACTGTTGTCTCAAGTGTCAATCCGGCCATTCTCTATAATTAATAACTGTATTCTTTAGTTTTATACAGATATCTACATTTTTTTTCCGTTGGGGGAGAATAAAAAATTTGAAAAATTTGTCGGTATTTTACATTCTCTTAAAAACAAAAAATTTTACTCAAAGTAAAATTAAGGGGAAATATTGAAACAAATAATGGCAATTTCGAGTTGGTAAATGATCTTTCTAGAATTACTATTATTTAAACTATATAAAGTTACACATGACTCTACTAATATTTCAATTTTATGTATCTAAATTAATTAAAAATTTAAAATAGCATAAAAATCATTAATAAATATTTTCCCTTTTACGGCAAGTAAACACAATTTGCGCATAAAATTTGAAAAAAAAAAAAATAATTGAGGTGGATAAATGTTTAGTACCCTACCGAAAATAATCATGTGATTATCATATGATTATCACGTGACGTTAACGAGCAAAATGACACGTGATATATACGTTAAAACCACATGATTTGAAAAAAAAATACCTCACTGAAAATAATCACGTGATTATCATGAAATCATCACATGATAATCATGTTATTTGTAAAAAAAAAATACCTTACTGAGAATAATCGTGATTATCATGTAATAACAATGAAGATAGACGCTTATAGAAGCGTACTTCTGGGTTAACTTTAGGGGCCCAGCTTTTGGAGGACATTTAACATTACGTGTATATCTATATATATGAAAACATCGGTATATATAGATATAGAAATACATGGAATTTTAGTAGCGCCACCACGCGGCTGGAGGACATAAGCTTTAATTTTGAGCCCCTGTCCGCCCATTTAAAGTACGCTTCTATAAGCGTCTATCTTCGTTGGTAATAATGACGTGGTAATCACTTAACTTAATTATCACGAAATTATAACAAAACCACGTGATTAAGAAAAAAATTTTCAACTGGAAAAATTACCTGATCATCATGTAATAATTCCCTGATAATAACGTGATCATTTTCTGTGGGGTATTTTTTTCATAAATCACGTGATTATCACATGACATTTTGTTCGTTATCGTCACGTAATAATCATGTTGTAATCACGTGATAGTCATATGAAAATTACGTGATAATCGCGTGATTATTTTCGGCAGGGATCGTAGATCAAATGTTGACCTGTGTTATTTATTATGTATCTAAATTAATTAAAAATTAAAAATAGCATAAAAATCGTTTGTAAATATCTCCCCTATTACGGCATGTGAACACAACTTGCGTATAAAATTTACAACATTATAATTGAGGTAAATAAATGTTTAGTAATAACATAATGAATTTACTTATCTAAAATCGCATAAATTTTTTTAAAATTACAAAAGTTATTTTATTTCTCAGACTCTTATTTGTTTTATTTTTAAATTTATTAGTAGATTAATTAGTATAGTTTTTTAACTATTTGACTTAACTAATTTTTTAATTATGTCCTAATAGATCTAACAATAAAAAAAATAATCAAAGGTATTAAGGCATTAATAACTCTACGTAATAAATCACTGCGTTCAGATTCAGCTTTCTATACATTAGATAACGGAGAACTGTAGCGAGCAACTACACAGTTCATTCGCTGTGTTTGCCTTCAGCTTTCTGCATTATCCAATGTGAAGAGTCGCAGTGAGCGTCAAAGCAGTTTAGTCGCTGTGCTTGGATTTGGCTTTCTGCATCATTAAATGCATAGAGTTGCAGCGAGCCACAACGCAGCTTAGTCGTAGCGACCTGCTCGGATCAATGAAATCTTCCATAAAGAAAGTTGCAATGATTGGCTGCGATATTATCATGCACTCTCATATTGCGATTTCCCGTCTTTGCTTGCTGCAAATGTTGTCCACATCATTCACAGCGACCAACTTCGCAGCTGAATTTGGCTTTTTTTCAGTGCAGGTGTTTCTTATAATCGTTAACCTGAGTCACTAGTGCATCTAGTGTGTATATGTGTTCCTGCGTTTCCACGTCGCATCCATAAAACCTTTCTCACTTGCTGTTCTTATGGTCAAGATTTTTCGTCTCTTTCTCTCTTGTTTGCATCAATACAGCTGATCAATCTTGCTGTACTCTCGTTTTTGTGTCTTGTATTGTCTTTTCCTTACAATAAGTATTTTCTTTCTTTTTATTCATTTAACTTTTTATTTAAGTTATTATACCCTCTCATTCTGTTTAAATCAATTTTTAATAACTACTAATTATTTTATTTTTATTTTTGGTTGTTTTTCTATAGTTTTCTGAACCCTCTTTTACATTTATTACTTTATTACGCTTAAAAATCATGCTAAAATTTTTTTAAATAAAACCTAAGATTTTAAAATTAAAATTAATTACGCTTACTTATTTTAAATTCCTATTTTCTACTTAAGAGGAGGTCACGTATCTCTGTCCTTTTCTAATCAAAGAATTGAGTTTTTTACACAAACTAACAACTTTAGCAAAAAATGAAGAGAAAGCCGCATCTCGTAATAAAAAAAGCAATATTTTCTTTAATAAGAAAAAATTAATTTTATTGCTTCGTTTTCAAGAAAACCTTGAAAAACTTAAATCATAGAGGTTAGGGTGGACAATTTGGTTTTTCAAGGTTTTCTTGAGAACGAACCAATAAAATTAATTTTTTCTTATTAAAGAAAATATTGCTTTTTTTATTACGAGATGCGGCTTTCGATTCATTTTTTGATAAAGTTATTAGTTTTTGTAAAAAAATCATTTCTTTGATTAGAAAAGGACAGAGATACGTGACCTCCTCTTAATGAAGAATTTAGTTTAATTTTATTACTTGTGATGTATTTCATACATCACAATATATTAATGGTTCAAATAAAAGATAAAAAATAAAAGATAAAAAGATAAAAAAGATAAACTAAGATGTGTTTTTTTTCTGTTTTAGATTCATAGAACGACGTTAATCGTGCCAGCAATGGAAAAAATACATCTGCGTGAACGCCTGTAACACACTATAATAGTGTAAAAAAAATATTTTTTTTTATATACTGGAATGGTTTTTGTATATTTACATGTAATGATTTTTATATAAAAAAAATTATCTGTGAAAAAAGTTCTTGAAAAATAGGTTATTTACATGTATGATCCCTCTTAAGAAAAGGCCAAACCATCTGTCGTTGTCTGATAGTCTTTTTAATAATTTTGTATAAATAATTTAATGACAAGGTTTTTTTAATACTATGAGACCTACCAAAAAGATAGGTTATATTATAGATTGTTAGTAGGTTTCTTATTATGCAAAAACTACGTGATAAGACTATTTTGTCATCATAAAATTTAACTATTATACTAGCATCCAGCAAGGACTGCCATTTTTTTGGTGTTTTAGCCAATTGTGTTTATAGAAATAATAGAAAAAACACTATTAGACAAAGACAGATAGTTCGGCCTGCTCTTCAGGATTAATCTCTCTTGGTTTACCGACAAGTTTTTTTCTTCCTTACAGGCTGTAACGTTTCTAAGCTTCTATCCGATTGAACAACTATTTTTATTTGTTAATTTACTATCCTAGAGTATGAATTTGTTATTTCACGAGCTATTAAATTTATAGAATCGTTAATAGCTAGGTCGCCTTGCCTAGCTATTGAGGACTTTTTATATGTTTTATGTTAGTAATTTTTTAATGTTAATAGCCCGTTGTTATTGAGGACCAAATGCCTTAACATTCGGGGCTTAACACAGGATTATTAGGAAAGGGATGTTTTTACTTGGATATCCTCTTTGTTTAAATAAAGTGAAATATTTACAAAACAACTGTACTTTAACAAAACTATTAAATTTAAATTACAAAGGACTGGTTTGCTAGAAGAATATGATAGGCCACTCGCCAGCTGTGCTTCGAGCAAATAGACGTCGCTTGGTAAGAGAGCAGATCCAAGAGTGCTGAGGCTTCCAAGCTCTGCACTTCAGCTCTCCTTGCTTTATTTCCCACTCTTCCACTTTGGTAGAAGAGAGGGAGAGACGCTGTGTACTTACAGCGGCACTTACACATGCAAGAGCATATGTATGTACAGTACCGGGCAATGATTCTAAGCAGGTTATCAAATTTTTTCTCCGACTTTGAAAAAGCGTATCTTCTTCAATTTTGATCCTAAAAAAAATTAAAAAAAAAGCATTTTTAAGTATTCTTTATATGCTTTCTTTTTAGCTTACTTACATTTTTTTAACGATATTTAAAAAAAAAATAATCGCTTTGGCAATTTTGAAATTTTTTTTCAATCAGCTGTAGTTTTTTAAATAATTGAGCTAGAAAAAATTTGAAAAAAGATTTGGAAAGGGCTCTAAACATGCTATTTGCAGCTATTTTTACAAAAAATTTTTAATTATTTTTTGTCAAGTTTTAAGCATATAAAGTTATCGATCTAATACTTTTGCAGTTGTAAAAAACACTTCAATAGCAAGTAGAAAATAATCGCTGGTGCAAAACTTTTGATTTCTATGATATAATTTTTGCAAAATAAATCTTTTTGTTGTTTTATACTTTATTATGTTTTATTATTAATAATGAATAGTTATAATTTCCTACTAAAATTAAATAACTACTTCACCAGCGATTATTTTCTACTTGCTAATCAAGTGTTTTTTACAACTGCAAAAGTATTAGATCGATAATTTTATATGCTTAAAACTTAACAAATAATTAAAAAATTTTTGTAAAAATAGCTACAAATAGCATTTTTAGAGCCCTTTCCAAATCTTTTTTAAATTTTTTCTAGCTCAATCATTTAAAAAACTACAGCTGATTGAAGAAAAATGCAAAAATGAAAAAAATTTCAAAATTGCCAAAACGATTATTTTTTTTTAAATATTGTTAAAAAAATGTAAGTAAGCTAAAAAGAAAGCATTTAAAGAATACTTTAAAATGCTTTTTTTAAATTTTTTCTAGGATCAAAATTGAATTAGATACGCTTTTTCAAAGTCGGAGCAAAAATTTGATAACCTGCTCAGAATTATTGCCCGGTACTGTACATGCGTGCTTGCATGTGTAACTACTCTGGTCTTTTTGGGTGTTTCGTGCGAGTTTAGGGCCGTACATACTCGGGCGCTCACATTGCCCCCTAAAATGAAATCGATTTTAAATTCAAATTAAGAAGAATTGATAAAAAAATCTATTTAATTTTTACTTTCGCGACTTAATCGAAGATGCACGCTCAAACACCCAATTCCGCTCTTATTAACTATATTGGTGTTGAAGGTTGGCACCAAAAATAAAATAAGATTTTTTCAGTTTTACCCAAAATAACAAATTTATTTATTTTTCTTTCTACTTAATAAACCAAACAACATAATTTTTGTTTTTTTGTCTTTCAAATTATATACCAATTTTTCTTCTGTCGTATTTGAAATTTAATAAAATTAAAAAACTTTACTTTTTTATTAAATAAACATTTTTCTTTTTTCTTTTTTCTTAACTAAAAATTAATTGTTTTTTTTTTCATTTTTATTCTACACTAAAAAATTCTTTTTCTTTTTATTATTAACCTAACTAAAACATTTTCTTATTTCATTTTTTCAGTTTATTTTCAATATAAACAAAAACTTTTATTTTCATTTTTTTTAAATATCTTTTATCTAATTGAACTAAAAATATTTTTATTTTTATTGTAAACGACATAAGGATGAACAGTTTTTTTTTATTTGTTTTAAATTAAAAATTCACTACTAAATAAGGTTTTTTCTTTTATTTTCATTTATTTTGTATTGTATCTTTATTTTATTTTATTTTCACACAAGACACTGTTATTTTCCACAATTCTTTTATTCTCTTTTGATTTAAATTCAAACTAATATGTTTTTTTTTTATTTGTAACTAAAAGATTAATTTTTTATTTTTATCTTCATCAACTCGCACACAAAAAATATTTTTTCCTTTTTTCAGTTACTTATTATTATTTTTTTTTTGTTTTTTAGTTTTTATTTTTCTTTTGTTTTTTAGCGCTATTCTTTTTTGCACTATTTTTGACCTATATCTCTATTTTTTCTTCCGCTTCTATATCTTTTTTGCACGTGGTTACTCCTTTTTCTAATTTATTATGCTGTATTAACTTCCACCTTGAATAAAATATTTTAATTTTTTTAGATCTCTTGTTGATTAAAATTCTTCAATAAATTCTTCCATTTTCTTTTAATTGCGTTACCATTTTTAAAGTACTTTTTTTTAAACTTTTTTAACGATGTAGCTGGTATGGAGTGTCAAAGAACAATGAGGTGTCCAGTCTAATTTTTCTTTTTAGTTTTTAAAATACTTTTTGACTGTTTCTATGTGCTAGTGTGTGTGTGTGTATTACCTATACTTGTTGTAGTATATATTTGGTCGTTACCTTTGTTGTCCTCCTAGTTCCTCTCCTCTTCGCCCAACGGCTGGAGCATTGCTGGTTGCTGTTTTGACTGTGATGTGTTGAGTGGTCGTGCAGTAAGGGGATGCAGTTGCATCTTCATGGTTTATGCATGTGTTACATATAGGTTATGCATATGCTACATAACCTACAATATTTTTGGCGCTAAATTGACTATCTCTTAGGCGAACCTTTTAAGTGCGTCATTGGTAGCTCGATCTATGGGTTACCTTGTCTACTGTCTAATCTACTCTATGGATAAGTGTGACAGGTAATTATCATACTTAAGGCACGTTTTCATCTGGCCTTTGTAACCGACTTCAATCGAATCTAGAACCTCCTCATTTTGATTTTTTTTGTATGTCTGTTACTTCATATTCCGTCATTTATAAACCAATTCGAAAAAACTTGTTTTTTATCTGATAGAGGATGTCTGCAGAAACGTCCCATACATGTTATATAATTATTGGGCCAATATTCGGTTTGTATGAGCAAATTATCAAGTTGAGAAAAACCAGGTGTTTTGTTTTCTCATTTACCTCCCTTATACTTCGCCTGCTATACTCTCTCTGTCTCTCTCTCTCTCTCTCTCTCTCTCTCTCTCTCTCTCTCTCTCTCTCTCTCTCTCTCTCTCTCTCTCTCTCTCTCTCTCTCTCTGTGTGTGTGTGTGTGTAAGTAGACATACATCGTTTCTACTGAGCTCCTGCTTTCTATAGTCTGTATTTACTGCATTCGCTGCCCACGGGCGTTTTGTTTCAGGGATTCTGCAAGCGCAATTTGCAGAGCTTCTACTGATATATAATTCAATATCTTTCATCAGCTCTGCAATTACACATCTTTGGTTTTCTTCTGACATCGCAGTTTCAAAGTTAAGCCATTTGGAAGATTAGTTTTTTACTTGTTCTATACTGGTGGCCAACGCAAGTACTAACATCAATTGGTGACCATTTATCATCTGCTATATGACGTCTGCCTTATCAACTGTGGTTACTGCTTTAACGATTATCTGTATATTTTCGTCGAGATCTGTAAATTGACAGTATTATTACAAGTGAAATCAACTGAGGTGAGTTTTTATTCAATGTCTTGTGTCATTCAGTGCACTCATTGAGCATGGTAATTTATTCCTCTTGTAATAAGATAGTTTCTCGAACTGATACATCACTTCTTTGCAACATCTGTAAATTTATTTACCATTCTAATTGTTGTATGAAATCGTGGTATATTACTGATAGCCTCATAGTTTGTTGTAATAAAGATCGAGTGCGTAAACCAAAAACTTCATACGTTAGCTCGCGTTCTCTTGATACTGACGATATAGTGTCAACTAGTAGTCATCCATCACTCTCTACTCCGTCTAATCAGCGCGCTCAAAAAAGGAGCGCGGCTTCTCCATACCACGCGCTTAAATCGTCGTCAAGGCGACGCTGCCGCTCTGAATCTAGCTCCTCCTCCTCTACAATCGATAATATTGGGACCGTGGGCGGTGACGCACAACAAGTGTCTGCCTCTGATTTTATACTAGCCTCTAGTATTCCATCATTTGCACCTACTTTAACTTCAGATTTGTATATCGAAGCCGCTTAAATAGCTAGCAAAGAATGGTTAGAAGCTTTTAAGCTTGATAATGATAGGAGGTTTAGTGAGCAGATGTCAGCCACAAATCAATTGATACAGTTGACTGGAAGTCTGACAGAATCTAACGACAAAATTGTGTCGGAGGTTGGCGCTCTCAGAGCAGATTTTGCGGAAATGAAAGTTGCAATTTCGGAATTGGAAAAACGTTATGATGCACTTACTGATCGTCTAGATCAACATATAGCATCTTGTTCGTCACCAAGTATCTCGCTGTTACGTGATACATACGAGATACTCTTCACGGGTATACCTTCTGCTGTCGCACATTCAAATAAGGAAATTATTGAAATTATCTTAGAGACAATAGGTGTTGATTATGGTGCTGCATTCTTGATTGATACGCGTGAGTGGCTACCGGCTATTTCTATGGAGGTTGATCAATTCGACAACACTCAACGTAGTAATTTCCGTTCTTTCGTCGGTAAATTTTCTTTGGATGCTGTGCGTGACAGCATCATTGAAGCGTCACTAAAGTTGCGTGAATTTTCGGTTTTTAAACTGTTTGGTGTTGGTGGTAGTAGTAAGGTCTTTGCTCGGCCTATTTGGCCTAAACCTGTTTATACGCTACTAATGAAGGCCAATGCTGTCTACAAAGAACTCAATTATTTGCGACCTGTAGTTCGTAACCTGTCAGTATGCATGCGCCCTACTAAGGATTCTGATTTGATTCCCATTACTGATAAGGTTCAATTGTCTACCCTCAAACCAAACAAGACAAAACACTGAGATCTGTATGGCTTTCATGCATTGAACATTAAAACTTTTTCTAATAATTTTTCAAATGTAAACCTTGATGGTGAGTGTTCTAGTTCAATAAATGATTCTTCTGTAAATTTTAACATTAATCTTAATTTTTCACCTCAATATAATTCAGATTACTTTCAAAATTTAACTATTTTACATGCAAATGTCAATCGCATTAAAACGCATTTTTCTAAGATTGAGAATTATATTACTTCTAAACAACTAGATATTTTTGTGGTAACAGAAACATTCTTGACTGAGATGGATCATACCTCAGTAATTTCCATAAATTAATATAATTTCTTTAGACTAGACAGAATTGGCAAGAGTGGTGGTGGTATTGGCTTCTATTCTCGTAATTTTCTCAAAGTCAATATTCTCTCCCAATCTGATCCAGTCTTCAATAATACTGCAGAGTAAATTATAGCTGAAATTTCTTTTGATGATAAAAATTGATCTTTGCAGTTGTGTATTTACGGCTAAAGGCCCTTTTTCCCGACGAATTTTTTAATACACTATCAACAATTTTGCCAACTTATAAAAATATTATTATTACAGGATACTTTAACATTAATCTATTATCCAGTAATTATTCTGCTGATGCTCCTCGCTCAGTTATTGATTCATATGCTTTATATGTGGTTCCTTCTGATCCTACGCACCACACTCTTACTTCTGAGTACACTACTCATTCGTGGATTGACCTGCTTATCATTAATGATGAAAGTTCCCTGATCTCATATAAAAAGTCATCTACACCGTTTATAGCAGGTCATGACCTTATTACCATTTTATATAGAGCGGGCAAGCCACCAAATGCAATAAAAAACTTTTTTATAGGAATTTTTCTAATTTAAATTCTACTAGTCTTAATGAATCTATTTTGCGAGAACTCTCAAAATTGTCGCATGAGAGCCATCCCTCTTCTGGTTCATTGGCTGAACTTTTAGATAACTTAGTAAATGGTTTGTCTTCCGTCCTTGTTTCGTCATATGATAAGTGTTCGCCTGTTAAATCTCATTATTTAACAATTAAGAAAAAACCTTGGGTTACTGCTGATATACGATTAAAGATGAAGGAACGTGATAAAGCATATCGCACCGCTGCTCGATCTGGCTCTGTCTTGGCCATTTCACGTTGTAGATGACTTAGAAGTGAAGTCTCTAATGCTCTGGATACTTCTAAAAATAATTACATATCAAATCGTCTGTCTCCCTCAGTGAATTCGTCGAATCGTTGGACTACTCTTCATAAAATTGGGCTTGCTAGTAGGGATTTACCATCGCCTTTGCAATAGTTCTCTTCAAAGACTCTTCTTAATCACTATACATCAGTTTCATCATCATCATCTGCCCTATCTGATAGTGAAATAAATGAAGTCCTTGCGGTACGATTACATAGTGATTATTCGATTTTTGATTTTTTTGAGGTTGATTGCCCTAGCTTTGAGCCGTTTGTACAGCTAGCTTCTTCAAAGGCAGTAGGACCTGATGACTTGTCGACTGATATGCTAAAGTTTGCTCGCAGCTCTATTGTTCCTCATCTTACTACTATAGTAAATTTATCACTGTCGTCTGGTGTCTTTTCTAATGAGTGGAAGAGGGCTTTTCTTCTGCCATTGGCAAAGTCATGCAGACTTGATTCACCTTCACAGACTCGCCCTATAGCCAAGCTCTGTGGGGCGTCAAAAGTGTTAGAAAGAGTAGTACATGCTCAATTGTACTCGTTTATTGAGTCTAATGCCTTGCTTGACCCATTGCAAATGGGTTTCAGAAGGTCGAATAGCACTCAGACAGTTCTCTTGAAGCTTTTAGAAGATGTGCGATATGCTATCGACAAGAGAATGATAACTATTTTATTGCTGTTTGATTTTTCGAAGGCCTTCGACACTGTTCCTCATATGCACCTCCTTCGCAAACTTTGTATTCTCGATTGTTCTGATACCGTGATACGATGGTTTGCTTCTTATTTGAGAAATCGAATTTATTCTGTACCAGATCTAGAAAACGAAGAGGGCGATTGGGTCTCATGTTCAGCCGGTGTTCCACAGGGCAGCGTTTTGGAACCCTTATTATTCTCAATTTACATAAATGATTTACCTTTAATTTTAACTAAGTCTAAGCACATATCGTTTGCTGATGATCTTCAGCTTTATCACTCTTTTTTACCTTCTAATTTGGAAAAGGAAATCGAGTTTATGAATCATGAGGTTGCGGCGGTCGTCAAGTGGGCAAATGACAATAAACTTACTTTGAATCCCTAAAAAATGCAGGCTATCTTCTTGGGTAGTGAACAATACATCTCAAGGATTGACCTTTTGACATGCCCCACTATACTGGTTAACAACGTCTCCGTTCCTTTTTCTAATGTTGTCAGAATCTTGGAAGTCTGAATTGGTAGCACACTTAGTTGGCATAAACATGTTAGTTCGGTTGTCGGTCGTATCTTTGGTACTCTTCAGTCTCTTAAGTTTTATAGACATGCGTTATCCAGGGGGGGTTAGAAAGGAGTTGGTCGAAGCTCTTATCTTTCCAGTCCTCGATTACTGTTCTGTCGTCTATGATTATCTACCTCAAACCCTCAATCTCAAGCTTCATCGAGCATTGAATGCCTGTGTCAGATTTGTTATTGGAAATATCGGTAGGCAGGAAAGGGTCATTCCTTTTCGCCTTGAGCTGGGATGGATCTCGGTTAAAAATAGGCGGCTGTACTTTAAAATTGCTCTAGCACATTCTATAGTTTCGTTTCAAAATCCTTTGTATCTAGCGTCTAAGTTTCAACGGGCAAATGTAGATACAGTGGTCAGATCGTCGGGTAGACTACCACAGAGACTTCTGATATGTCCGACAGTTCGTACAGTTGCGATGCTGAATTCTTTTGTTTATTCAGCTTCTTCTTTCATTAATAATAATGTCGAAATATTTAATGGTTTTGGTCCGGGGCGAACACAAAGTTTTAAAATGAGTCTCTTCAACAGATTGCTTGACGACGAGCGCGCTGAGTGGCATAATTCATTAGAGGCTCCTTGAGTGTACTTCAGATTCATAAATGGTACACTTTACTGCTTATTGAAATGGCAGACCTTACAAGGCCTCGCTTGTGAAATGATGCCAATCATGCATGATATTTCAATGATTATTAGTTATATTAAATTTTATATTAATTGTTATGTATTTTACTAAATATTAGCATTAGACTAAAGCCTACTGCACAGAATATCAAATGTTATCATCTAAAAATATTACTATTATTTACTATTGTATTTAATGTATTTTATAAGTTTCTATATTGTATTATCATTCAGGTCATACGGGGTTGAACCCCATGATCTAAAATAAACGTATCAATCAATCTCTCTCCCTCTCTCTATCTCTACTGCAGAGTATGTCATGGCCGAAATCTCGTTTGATACCGAAAAATTGATTTTTGCAGTGGTTTATCTACGCCCTAAGACTCTTTTTCCAGATGATTTTCTCAATATTTTGTCTACATTCCTTCCTTCTCATAAAAATGTTATTATTACAGGCGATTTCAACATAAACTTATCATCTAGCAGTTATTCTGCTGACACTTTTTGTTCAGTTATCGACTCGTATGCTCTTCATGTGGTTCCATCTAGTCCTACACATTACACTCTCACTTCGGAATATTCTTTTTATTCTTGGATTGATCTATTTATGATTAATGATGAAAACTCCTTGCTATATTATAAAAAGTCATCGGCACCTTTTATAGCAGACTATGATCGTATCTCAATTATTTTTAGAGCATATAAACCTCCTAGCACAACTAGAAAGCTTTTTTACAGAAACTATTCTAATATTAATCGTGTAAGTTTAAACGAGTCGATTTCTAGAAATCTTTTTTTAAATCGCAAGTGAGCCTCGCATCTCATTGTTCTAATATTGAACTTATAAATAGTCTAGTAAATAGTGTGTCTTCTGTCCTTGTTTTGTCTTTTAATAACTGTTCACCGCTGAAATCGCGAAATTTAACTATTAGAAAAAAACCTTGGGTTACCTATGACATTTGTGTCAAAATAAAAGAGCGTGACAGAGCATATTGGTCTACTGCTCGTTCAGGTTCCATTCTATCTATTGCTTATTACAGGAGGCTTCGTAGAGAGGTTTCAAATGCTCTAGATACTACTAAAATAAGTTTATATCTAACCGCTTGTCTGCTTTGTCGAACTCATCAAATGGCTGGACAACATTACATAAAATCGGGCTCTCTAGCGAAATTCTACCATCGACACTACAGTACTTCTTATCTAAAACACTTCTGACACATTATACGTCTATTTCATCGTCGACTTCTGCCTTGTCGGACAGTGAGCTAGATGACATACTTGCTATACCACTACGCAGAGATTTACCTATCTTTGACTTCGCTGAGGTTAACCGTTCTTTGATTGACTCTTTCCTGCGTCTTGCTTTATCTAAAGCAGGATTCTTTAGCTCCACACCAGACCTCGATAGTGAATCTATCTTTGTCTTCTGGTATCTTTCCTGATGCTTGGAAAAGAGCATTTCTTCTGTCGTTGGCAAAGTCTAATAAACTCAACTCTCCCTCCCAGACACATCCCATTGCTAAGCTTTGTGAAGTCTCAAAGATTCTGGAGAGGGTGGTCCATTCTCAAATGCATGCTTATATAAAGAAGAATGCCCTGTTTGACTACCTTCAGACAAGTTTTCGAAGGGCAAATAGGACTCAGACAGCATTCCCAAAGCTTTTAGAGTATGTCCGTCTTGCGATTGATAAGAGAATGATAACTGTGCTGCTATTGTTCGACTTTTCTAAGGAGTTCGACACAGTACCTCATTCACGTCTCCTCCGTAAAATTCGTTTTTTTAATTGCTCAGACACGGTCATACGTTGGTTTGCGCCTCAAGGAACAGATATTATTCTGTTCCTGATTTAGAAAATCAAGTTGGAGATTGGGTCTCATGTACAGCTGGTGTACCGCAGGGTTGTGTTCTTGGTCCACTGCTATTTTCAATTTACATCAACGATCTTCCTTCGAGTTTGACTAAGGCTAAGCATATTCTTTTTGCTGACGATCTTCAGATTTATCACTCGTTCCTACCGGTGAATCTTGAGGAAGAGAATAATTTCATGAACCATGAGGTTGCTGCCGTAGTCAAGTGGGCAAATGACAGTAAACTCACTTTAAATCCTACCAAGATGCAGACTATGTTCTTGGGAAGTGAACAGTATGTAGAAAGAATTGATCAATTGACATGCCCTCCTATTCTTCTGAAGGGTGTGTCCATTCCTTACACAGATATCGTTAAAAACTTGGGAGTCTGGCTAAGTAGTACTTGAAATTGGAATAAACAAGTTAACTCGATAGTTGGTCGTATCTTTGGTACTGTACAGTCTCTTAGATTCCATAGACATGCCTTGTCCAGAAAGGTTAGGAAGGAGTTAGTTGAGGTCTTGATCTTTCCGATTCTCGACTACTGTTGTGTAGTTTGAGACGATCCGTCTCAAACTCTAAATCTAAAACTTCATCGTGCTCTTAACGCTTGTGTTAGATTTGTGTTTTATAATATTGGGTGGCGGATTAGGGTCACTTCTTTTCGCCTTGAACTTGGTCGGATATCGGTTAAAAATAGTCGGCTCCATTTTAAAATGGCACTAGCTCACTCTATTGTGTCCTATCAGAATCCATCTTACCTAGCTTCTAAGTTCATACGGGCTAATGTGGATGCGGTAAACCTTGAATGGTTGCTTTCTGCACTGGTGCGAATGGTCAAATGCAGAACAAATTATATTTAAATTCTCATTTAAATTTAAAATCTAAATATTTCAATTTATCTTTATGCGAATAATTTTTTCTTTATTGACTACTTATGAGAGAAATCGCATTTATATTTTAATTATAATTATTGCTTTACATATAATCATTTTAAGCTGTTTATATAAATGTTCAATCTTTCTGTATTCCTACTGCAAATCATAATGCGATCTTATATTTAACATATTGAAATTTGCTTAACTGCTGTTTTTTATTATGAAATATTTCAGTATATTTGTATTGTACTTCATTTGTAACTACTTATAAGCCATACGGGGTTAAACCCTAAGGCCTTAAATAAACGTATCGATAATAATCTACTTCCGTGGTTTTAATTATTGTTTACTTAAATTGGAAATACTTAGAATGCGATTATATTAGAAGTTAATTAAATGTTATAAAAGGAAAGGCAGCAAGAGGCATAGATTTGTGAAAACCTTTATTCCTTCACTGAGCATACGATCCCGAAGCAGTCAGGCATGGCGTCCTGGCTGCAAATGGATTAGCTCTTATCCTACACGTATGCACATTACAAATTACACGTAAAAATTACATAAACATGCGCGTGGTTGTGACCGCGTAGTATAAAGAATTAGTAGATTGTTTTCCCCGTGACGGCTTAACCGCACGGTTCAACCTTGTTATAATTTTTGTCAAATTCACGTTATGAGAATAATTAAAATTAATAATATCATGTTTCTCCAATTGAATTTCATTAATCGAATTAAAAAAGGCACAACGTATCGTTCTCTTAACTAAAAGAGAAACGGCGTTTCTACTCGCATAGTAAACATAACAAGTGGCTGCTTGGTTTTTCCTTAATAAAAACCAAGTATCACGTAGTTATTAAAAATAATTGAGGTAGAGTATATCAACAAATATTAACTGTAAATTTTTAATCATAACCTCGAGTAAAGATTTACTCAAATCATTCTGTATTGAGTAAACTTTTCAAATACGCGTGAATTTGACAAAATATAATTAAGCTTGCGATAGCAGTAGCTTACAACATATTACCTTCAGAAATTATACGCATAAAAAGCATCTAACACACATGTAGCGAATATAATATAGACTATTTAATTATTACAAACACAAACGAATTATTTTTTTATTAGGCTGCTTACAAAGAAATTAGTCAAAAGATAAGACAATAGATACATAAAAAAATATTAGAATTTTTGGAGTCGGTGCCAGCCTGAAAAAATTCTCACAAATCTAACAAATGATTTTGAAAAAAATTGCATCAAATATAAAATATATTATTAGTGTAACGATAAGCCTATTTAAATTATCTTTATTTTATATAATTCCATATTTCCAGAGTTTGAAATATTCGCTTCTTTTGCATTCGAATGACCATGCGCCGACTGCTGTAGTTCCGCGTTGAGTAACTATGTAGTTATCCAAAAAACTCCATCACGGAGAAGAAAAAAGACATGTAAGGCAGCACAGTGTGAAATTGGTGACAATTACAAAACTTAGGTAATTGACGCGATTGTATGTATAAATAGTATTCTTGATATTTAACATTTTATTAAGCATCTATCGCCTCCTTTGTTCACCGACAAAATTTTTTGTTAGATTTGTGACAATTTTTTCAGGCTAGCACCGACTCCAAAAATTCTAATATTTTTTATGTATATATTGTCTTATCTATTGACTAATTTTTTTGTAAGCAGCCTATTAAAAAAATAATTTGTTTGTGTTTGTAATAATTAGATAGTCTATATTATATTCGCTACACGTGTGTTAGATGCTTTTTATGCGTATAATTTTTAAGGGTAATATATTATTTGTTAAGGGCACAAAACACCTTTTTTCGGTCCCACCATCGAATTTGGGTTTATTGCTTTTTTTATAGGAAATTTACTGTAGAATAAGCTTTAACTAGTTTTTTTGCTCTATCTCATTTAGTTTCGTTTTTATGAAAAAATTAGTAGAATAAACTTTTAATTGATTTTTTTGTTAATTTTGCTATTTTGAGATTTTTCTCAAATTTTTAGCTAATTTTATTAAAACACTATGAGAACTTATTTTTTTATTACTTGATTCATCAATTCATAAATTATTAATTAATCTCCAAAAATTTTTTTTTAAGAGATTTAATTTTGTTTTTACTTATTAAGTCTATAATGATATAATTTTTATAAATTAAAAAAATGTTAAGAATTATTTTAAATTGATTTTTTAAAATTTTTATTGATTTTTTTAGGTTTAATTGAAAAAAAAGAGTTTATTTTTTTAATTTTAACAAAATATTCATCTTGATTTAAGTTCTTATTAATGCATATCTTTTTTTACTAGCAGGGGGAAAAGGTGTATTGTGCCCTTAATTTTTAGTGCAATGTTTTCAAAATCGTTTTATTTTTTTTTTGTAAAAAATGTTGTATTTGTTTAATGTTTTTTTTTTCAATGAAGTTGGTTTTTTTCGTTAATAAATTTTTATGATTTTATATATTTAACGCGCGGATTTTAAACAGCTTATTGTGCTGCTTTTTCACTATATTCCTTATTTCTTTTATATTTATTTATAAATGTGTTATACTTGGGCGGAGAGTTTCATAGGTTTTTATCTTTATTTTTGTTTTACTTTTATTATTATTTTTATTACTCTGACGCTGCTTTTGCTACTATCTTTTATTCCTTTTTTCACATATCAAAAATTCTGCTTCGTGATTAGTCTTCTCACTTTTCTTGACATTTTAAACAGTTTGAACCATGTCACAAAATACCATCAAGGACTTCTACGCCATCTGCGGTTTTTCCGCTTATAATATAAGAGGGTCAAAAAAATTAATGCAGTGTTTTAAATGCTAGCAGAGCTGCCATGTAAAATGTATGAAGCGTGTGCCTCATTATAACGATGGCGATCCAAAATATGATGATGAGATATGTATAGCTGGCCGACCTATCGCTGCCCTTCTCACTGGCACTGGCGCTGGATCGAGCAATGCCACAGTCGTGGAACTTCTATAATCCGGCCTATCGTCGCTTTAATACCATCACGAGGATACTCACCTGTTGCACCGGTTACAAAAGCACAAGGACATTCTGTGATTAAGAAGAAGACCAATTTGAATTCAAATGTCAACGCTTCTGCGGTGGTTGGAGGAGAACATAGCATAAGCATTAATTTGGTTAATGGAAAATTTAGAGGTGGTACTGCGTTGGTCACCCCGGATAGCAATATTAGTAAAGATTAGGATAGTGGTCTAAAGCAGAGTAATGATAATGCTGATTCTTCCTCAGTACAGGCAGCTGCGTCTACTTTGGAGAGTGCGCTATCCTGCAGGCTCGAGTTGATTAAAAATATTATAAATACTGACAAGGGTCTGCAGGATACCGTGGCTAAAATGGAGAGTCAAAATGAAATTATTAAGAATTTACATACTTAACAGATGTAGCTGCTAGAAGAGAATCGTTAACTGAGGGGAATAATAGGTACCTTAGACAGGGAGTTGTTGTCTGCTCTAAATGGCATGCATGAAAAGTTTTTCAAATCTCTTAGGACTAATTTTGATAATATGCAGGCGTTTTTAGGTAATGAATTCAATGGAGTGTACAACAACTTTTCTCAACTTATGACCGGGATAGCTGAGATGGTGCAGACCGTTAATGATCTCACGGCCCAGGACGAACGCTCACTCAACACCAACACTAACACTGAAATGTCTGTAAATTCGAATATAACACAATCATTTAAACGCACAGATAGTAGCTCTCATAACACAAACACTGAAGCACCTGTTAATTCAAACGATATACAAACAGTAAAAATACATACAGATAGTAGCAAAGAGGCATTCTGTCATACTGTTGAGAGGTGTGGTTCTGGGAATGGTGACTTGGTAATATCCGGCGAACTGGACTGCTAAGCGGCTAATGTCGAGCTAGAGGATTATGCATGCGCTATTCTGGGAACCGTACGTCCGACTTTTAAACGTTGAAATATTATATCTGTTACTGAAATCTCTAATTCTGAAAATAAAAATTAAGACAAGATGTCTGCAGGGCGTGAGACCATTGGCGGTTCGATTGGTGGGTTCTCATTGTTGGTGATACTTTCTAGAGATGACCTGGCGCAAAAGGTGTTCATGGCTAGGCGTGCACTCTCAGGATTTTCTGCTGCTAAGCACCATTCTCAAATATTTATAACTGAATTTCTCGAAAAAGATAAATATATTAATTTCAAAAAGTTAAAAAAGTATGCTAAAGAAAAAGGTTTTAAGTTCGTTTGGCATAGAGGTGGTAAATTTATGGTGAGGAGAGAGAGAGAGAGAGTAGAGAGTGCATAGATTAAAGAGCGAACACGATTTGAATAAATTATTGGATAGATTTAAATGTAATGTACAGAATGATGTTAACGCGCCTAATAATCCGAAGCACGATAAAGCTCTAGCTTACATGAATAATGTAACCTCCATTAATAATAATTTATTCAAACCTCAAAACACTGAAAGGAATCCAAATAAAAAATCTACCACAAATAACACGATAACTTTGAATGTGGCCTCTCCTTAATGACTACGCCAGGTCTCCTCTAGGGGTTGTACAGGGAGGAGGGGTGAGCTGCGAGCGTGCTTTCTGAATATGACTTCGTTAAGAGCTCACATTGGACAGGTACGTGAGTTCCTTAGTGGTGGTCTTTTTAACGACATATTTGGAGTGGCTGAGACCTGGCTGGGTCCGTCTGTTTCGGATGACGTCATTCGAATCATGGGATATAAGATATTTAGACAGGACAGAAACCTGCGCGATGGAGGAGTTGCCTTGTATATTAAAAACAATTTAAAATGCACTATTTTGGCTACTTTGGGTACATAAACTATTTATAGTAAAGGTATACCAGATGTGCCTGAATATATTTTCTGTTCTGTGCAAATGGGCAGCTCTGAACCCATGGTGTTTTGTTATTCATCAGCCTTCTGTTATTTCGTTTATTAGAAACACAAATTTTTTAGATGTTTTGAGAAATTATACCTCTGAATACTCTCATAAAATTATAATGGAAGACCTGAATGCTGATCTCCTGCATGAGAGCAGTGATGCCAAATTTCTTAATGAGTTGTCGGCTGAGCTTTCGTTGTAGTTGGTTCAGCACGGTGCCAAGCACAACACTCTGACGTCTCACACTTGGTTTGACCTGATCCTTGTCAACGATAACGACACAGTACTTGACGCACGAAACTCATCGGCGAATTTTCACAGTGAGCATAACTTAATTGATGTATGTATTTCCTGTAATCATGCCATTACAGATAAAAAAGAAATTGAGTATAGAAATCATGAAGATATATGTTCAACGTTATTAGTACAGAGATTAGCCAGCTGTGATTGGACGCCATTTACAGTTGGTACAGTCGACCTAGAATCTCTAATAGACTGTCTCTGTAACAATCTTACGGCAGCAATACATAATCTGGCACCGCTAAAAACACTTTAACTTGGTAAAGATAAGTTTCCATGGATAGATAAAGGATTGTCGCAGATGCGGTGCAAGAGAGATGCCACGTATCGAAGATACAAATGGACGAAGGATAAGAGATATCTTTTTGAATTTCTGCAACTGCGTAAAACGATCAATAAACAGACTAAACAAGCTAGGACTACTTATTATCATAACAGACTGTTCGAAGCTCTTGCCAGAGGTAATGTCTGGAAGGAGTAAAAAGACCTGGAGCTTTGCCTTCAAGCCAATTAATGTTACTGATGTAGTCCTTGCTATTTCGCATATTTTATCACAGGCTTGTAACGAGGATGGTATCCCGCAGAGCGTGTTACTTAAAGCTTTACCGTTTATTGGAAGACATCTTGTGACTCTTTCAATTCCCCTTTCGCGCGGGGGGTCTTCCCTTGCCTTTGGAAGCGTGCACGCATTGTGTCATTAAAAACGTGTTCTGCACCTACATTGCCTAAAGATTTTAGGCCCTTAGCAATCTTATGTTTTCTTTCAAAGGTCCTTGAGAAGGTTACCCATGACCAATTGCAAGAGTGTATTAAGACACATAAGATACTCGACTCTATGCAAACTGGTTTTAGAAAACATCACTCAACGCAAAGTGCCATACTTAATCTTACTGACGACATGAGATCAAGTCTAGATAAGAAACTCTTTACGTTACTACTTCTGTTTGACTTTAGTAAGGCATTCGACACGATCTCACACTCCACAATACTTGCAAGGCTGAGATCGATGGGGTTTTCCAGGGCTGCACTCGAGTGGATTAGTTCCTATTTATCAGGTAGGGAACAAATGGTTTCCATGCATTTAAAAAAAGAATCGAATTGGCTAACAATTTAGGAGTTCCGCAGGGTTCAGTGCTGTGGCCTCTGTTGTTTTGCCTTTACATTAATAACATACGTGATACCCTCGGCTTCGGTTATTTCGAGCACCTATTATATGCGGATGACCTGCAAATTTATACGCAGATCTCTTATGAGGATGTGAATAAAGGTATTTGTATTCTACAGAGGGTGGCTAAGATGGTGTCAGAGTGGGCTGTTGATGCTTCTCTCACATTAAATGCAAGCAAAACAAAGGTGATCGTTTTTGACAATGATCGATTTATTAACGATTTTTATGCTGGTGAGCCAAGGACGATTAAGCTTGAGGGTGGTGTCGGCATATCTTTCTTTAATGCCGTTACGAGCCTTGGTGTTGTGCTTGACTCTAAGCTTACGGTTTTTTCATCGGTATACCACTGAGGCATTGCACAAACAACTCGCGACCGCCCTGCTGTTTCCACATCTCGATTACTGCTTAGTAATTCTGCTCGATGCCTCGCGGGAGTTGAAATGACGATTACAAAGACTACAAAATTTATGTGTGAGATATGTATCAGGCGTGAGAACGGGCGATCATATTTCTCTTGATAGAGCTGCGTACTGATGCGAGAAGACAGTATTTTATGGCTGTACTTATGAACAAAATCGTGCGCATGAATACTCCCGAGTATCTAGTGATTCTCTTTACTAGATATGTACCTGGGGTAGCCACTAGGGGAGAGATTAAGGATTTCGCGGTTTCCTTCATGCGTACTGAGACTGGAAGGAATTCTTTTTAAGTTTAAGCTGCACATTTTTGGAACATTTATTTGCAACAATTATTTATAAATATAATCACAAAAAATAAAATTTAATTAAAATTAACATTTAACTGTTTTCAAGAAATATTTCTTTGAATAAAATGTAACATCCCAACAAATGATGTTTTCTTTATCGAAATTTCTTTTTTTTATACTTTGTTATTAATTTCATCATAGTTACTACCTTATTTTTTTTACCTTATCAATGCGATGGCTTCTTTAGTTTCGGCATTCTATTGTAAATATATCGATCCGAGATCTGATAAGGATTTGTTCGGTTCAATTAATAAATTTTTATGACCTATCATAAAAATACACAGAGACCGAAACCAAACTGTTAATCCCTAGAAGATATCGAATTCGGTATATAAATGACCATAGGTCCCCGAAAACTCTCTTGTTGTACTTGCTCTCAGTCTCTTAAATTTTTCTTTACCTTACGTCAGTACGTTTTTTTCAATTCAATAAGTAACTCACAGAATTTTCTAAGTTCATATAAAGTTATTCTTAAGATAGTGTATTCAAAAACCTCAGTACAAGGTTATATTGTAATAAAGTCTTATTCTTGAATAAATAATACAAGTTATATAGTGTCTATTCTTAATCAATAAAATACACCAAAACTCCAAATAATCAATTAATTAATCTAAAACAACCACTAATAATAAGAAGTACCACAAAAAAGGAGCGTCTGTGGCGTAACCGGCTAAGGCGTACGCCTTATATGGTCTCTACACATTCGCTCTGAGTGGTCGAGGGTTCGATTCCCGGTGAAAACACCTGAAATTTTTTTCAGATGTTTTTCATCGGAAAAAGAACTTCTGAGCGCGATGGGTAAATATTCCTGGCGTAGGTTTTCTCTTGGGGGAGTTTTCCCTACGTCACAGGCTTAGGCCTGGGCAAATGCAGGAATCTACCGTAGAAATCTACTTACCGACTGTTCTAGGAACGCGGCAGTCTGTGATTTCTCGGGGACGGGTAGATTAAAAACAGGTAGGAAAATAGGTAGGAAACATAGGTACAGGAAACATATAGGTATGGTAAAATAAAGGTAGGCAAACATCCTGACACAGAGGTGGTCAAGGATGTCGGTAGCTTGGCCAAGAGGCTGCACCGGGCCAATAGGGCGAACTAGATAAAAAAAAAAAAAAAAAAAAAAAAAATAAGAAGCACCACTGCAACGTAAAAGGAAATTTGAAAATATTAAAGGAATAAAAAATATCATTTAACCAATCACGAAAGGTAAGATTTTTAATTAATTATTAATACATATAAATATATATTTATTTCCCCATCCTCAACCTTACTCGCCGGTATGATTGAAAGGGTCTCGGGACCTAGCAAATAACGCGTCTACCCCTCACGAAGCCACGCGCATTAAACAAATTGCACTAACCGCTCGGTGCAATAAAAAAATATTTCAGCTGTCGTCTTGGTAATTTAATACAGAATTTCCCAGAACGTTACAGCTTAAAATAAAACTGGTGACAGCGCGGTAAGATTTATTTGCACAAAGAAAACCCGCGAATAACAAAACAAAAAAAATAATCAATAATAAACTACACAATAATAATTAACAATAATCAATTCATCTAATAAAACAATCACTACAGAATTTCATTTATCATATATACAAAAATTTGTTTATTATAAATAAACCTTCTCTTTTCGCAAAAACATAGTTTTTTCTTTTTACTAAACACTCGAGTTTAAACAAATGAGAAATTCATACTTAAATATTATGATATATTTTGTGTTGCAATAAAACTTCGGAAAATCCCTCAGACGTCTGAGGCACCAACGTTGACCCACCCCGTAAAGTAAAAACCTTTGGATAATAGTATAATTACACAATTTCTTTTGTCTCTTACCAATACTTATTACTATATAATAAAATAAAAATCCTCTTTTCTCAAATATATATAAATATATTATGATAAAATATCTATCTCTCATAAAATTCAATATTATATTACGATATATTATAAAAACTCAAAAATATTCAATAACAAAATATATACATTTATCTCTCTTATTAAACGTTTCTTTTAAATATTAAATCTACCATTATAACGAAAAAACGTAAAATCATAAAAAAACGCGAAATTTCTAATTAATAAATTGAATTATAAAGATACAGAAAATTTAATTATTAGTTGAAGAAATAGTTCTTTTTTTTCTTCTCGCGAGAAAAACCTCAAGATCTATATCTTATCGAGGCAGTACAAATTTGTACAAGTAAGATAACACGCGTTTAACTATGTTCTCTTTTTCTTTCCAATAAAGAAAAGATAAAAATATTTTATTCGTAATTCTTTAATACTTACGAAATATATTTCTTAAAATATAAAATTCTATTTATTATATAACTGGCTCTCTTATCCATTTCCTTTCTACGCCCTAAATATAATATAAAAATTAAAAGATCTAAAATATTTGCATGAAAACATATACATATATAACCATATACATATATATATAAAAAAACTTATACATAAGCACTTTGTTTCACCGTCTCTCTCCCTTTTAAATAAAAAAATTAACAACGTTAATCATCCACACATGCTTAATTGTTGGACGACAAATTATATTATCTTTTTTTTGTATATATATATATATATATATATATATATATATATATATATATATATATATATATATATATATATATATACTAGGGGTACCCCTGCTCGCACTGCTCACAACCCCCAGTTGTGCTATAAATATAATTATATATTAAACATTTAAATCATTTTTAAATTTTTAAATCTTTTTTTTTAGTTTCGTTGATAATTTAGTATATTATTTGATATATCGTAATGATTTTGAGTTTTATAAGATTTATAGGATTATTTTGTTATAATTCCTTTTTTATATCTTTTTTCTCATTTTAAACATTTTATGAGATATATCAAAAATTCATACTAAAATTTATAAATTTATTATGATATTGTAAATGAAATTATTACATGATCATTATATCATATTTTATTTAAAATTTAGTTATTTATATAACAAATAAATGAATAAAATAATTTTAAATTATTTTATACTTACTTATATTACATTTACCTGTATAAAAGTTATGAATATGTTTTTTTATTTATTGTTGTTGGTAGTTAAATTATTTATTTATTAAAATATCGATTTATAAATTTTAAATAATCATAACTTTTAAATATTTTAGTTAATTTTTAAATATTTTATTTTTTTTTTAATTTTTAATAATATTGATAATGTTTAAAAATTTTTTTTAAATTTATTATTATATATTGAAATATTTATGATTTATTTTAATTTTTCATATTTTATTAATAATATTAGCTAATCTTAATAAATATTTAGAATAAATTTCATGACTTTGATTAAAGTAATATTCTGCTATTGGTTCGCGTATTATTTTTTTAATATTTCTTTCTAAACTATGTTAGGTACAATATCTCTGTTTTTCGATTCATTTTGAATATATATTTTATTTACATTTTTACAACGTGAAAGAGTTATTTGTGCTTCTATGTTATATTTGAATAATTTAGTTATTTTTAATCGCGTTTCATTACATAATCCATTTTTTATACTTAAATTTCGAATTAACATAATTATGGTATTTACTTTTAATTTCAGTTCGTGTGGAGGTAATCCTTCTCTTATGTTATTTAACATTTCTATTGAATAATTCAAATGAATATTATCATCCGTTTGATCTACACCTTTGTAAAACAAATATAAATAGTTATTAATCTTGAAAGTTATATAAATTTAAACATAAATATTAATATCAATTAATTTTAAAAGTTGTATAAATCAATACTATTAAAGGTTTATAATGTAAGGTGGTGTGGAAATCTGAATCCTCAACACTATACGCTTATTTTTATTTTAATACAATAAAATATTTATAATATGAACAAATTATTAAAAATCATTATGTTTTCAACAAATGAATTAATTATAGTGTTGAGGAATTGTAATAGAATTAATTTAAATTTATATTTATTAACTTCAGATAAACTATGTAAAAAATGGTAATAAGATATCTGATGAGGCACATGTTTTTCATTTTAAATATAATAAATTGTAATTTTATGTAACTACTTTCGAGTTTTCAACAAAAAAAAAATTAAAATTTTTATATTTTTATGTAATGTTATACTTAAAATATAATAAAAAAATATAAAACTATATTATGCAATATTTGATGGTTCTAAAAGGTTGTTGGGGGATTGTGGGGGGTTGTGGGGGGATTGTGGGGGGCAAGAGGGGGTTAGTGGGGGGTCTATGGGGGGACGTGGGGGTAATGATCGATAACATAAAATAACGTAAATTTACGTTATTTAATTAATAAAAATCATGTGGGGGCTGTGGGGGGCGTGGGGGGGGCACCGACTGAATTTTGGTTCATATAACTATATAATATAGGGATATATATATATATATATATATATATATATATATATATATATATAACTCTTATAGGCCCAATATATCATTAATTTTTAATAATCAAACTAACTGTCCTTCTGTTTTACTATATAATATAAAAATTCACTTTAAACCCTTTTCTTTTATTAATAAACCGCTTGTAAACTTACTGAACCCCTTCTTTTTCTTTTTTTCATTAACGATTAAATTACTCAATAAAAGCAATAATATAATTACTAAATAGAAGCATAAGACATAACTTACGTAAGAAATCTTCAAGAAAGATAAAACTCCCTTTTTTCGTACGATCAGATATACGTACAAGATACATATATACGCACACACACACACACACACACACACACACACACACACATATATATATATATATATATATATATATATATATATATACCTGCATTATTTTTCCCTGCAAAGCGTACTAACTTATAAGGTGTGATTGTTAGGTGTCCCCTCCCCCACCTCTCCAGATGACATTCTTTTTTTTTCTATTTTTAATCAAATAGACTAAACTTTTTTTTCTTCGCGTTAATCGTCAGAATTTTTGTTTTACGTCGAATATTTCTCCTTACTTGAAGATAAATTTTTAATAGAAAAAGTTATACCTTTTACTACGACTTTAATACCAAAAACAATACATTTTACGCTTATTTGGAAGAAGAAAAAAAAAGGAAAAGGAGTTGCAATATAAACAACTATTTCAACTAATTATTGAATAATCCACATACCGAAGAATTGAATTAGATAGCGCCGAAAGAAACTTAGAGAGTACTTCGGATACATTACAAAATTTTTTTTTCAACTATTCCCTACCAACCAATATAATTTAAACATTTTTATTACCACATACATATATATATATATATATATATATATATATATATATATATATATATATATATTAAAGGTTCCCAGATTTTAAATAAATAACATCATATTTCTCTTTTAGGGAATGATATATGTATATTAATTAATTACATAATATCAGTTTTTTTACGTACTCACAATTATTCCAATGTGTTGTTATACCGTCCTCGCAATTATTTTTATTACAACAACTTTCATTGTCTTTTTCCATTACGCTGTAAAATTTTCCCTTTTATTAGCATAAAAACAAATTGTAGTTGCCAAAATTTTCTGTTCAACCTAAGAAGAAAAAGGAGAGGAAAAGAAAATTTCTTTTCTTTAAACTTAAGTATCCCGTTAACGAACAAGAAAGTTTTTTTTTTTATAAACGTAAATTGTTTTACATAATTTGTTATAAACAAAAATAACGACAATAATTAATTAACCTACTACTGGTACAAATAAACTACCAATAGTAAAAATATTTGAAAGATATTGCTGGAGAGAATTATATAACATACATTCTGACACACTTATACACGCATACACACACACATATATATATATATATATATATATATACACGCATCATTACGGAACTCTTGTACGAAGCCCGCACACCTGAATACGCACTCAAGCTGCACGTATAGCAAGCCCCTCCACTTGGTTTCAGTACGAACGCACTAAGAACGGCACGATACAAGCACATTACATAGATCGGATGCCCCGCCTCAACGAACTTATGTAGTGGGGCATGAACTAAAATGAAACTCTGATAGCCCTAGAGTACAGGTTAGACGTATTAAGGGCTTGCCACTACACTTGTCTCAATAGACATAAAATATTGCACCGTTGGCTAAAAACTAAACTAATCAATCTGGACACACATCAAATAATAGAGGACGCACTTGCAGAAAAACTCTTGCAGTTAAGACTTAAATAGAAACATAATTTTTTTTAGACTCCCCTCGCACTATGTTTAAAATACGAGAAATCAAGGACTCTAGCATAATAGAAAGGTTACAACGACTACTATCACCATTGGAAATCCACTCTATAACCATACACGGTACCTACCCGGACATCCCAGCAAATTGTGCTGAATTAATAAATATTGTCCGAGAAACTAATAACGTGTCTGTCCTGCAACCATACGACGAAAACGAAGTTGATCAGCGATTCTTGGACTTTATATTAAACGACAGCGAAAATCCTCAGGGAGAAGACACCGAAGAAACCTTAATAAAGTTATTGAAACCAGAAAAACCTACAGTAACCCGTGTCATCTACATTCTAAAAGAAAATACTATAAATGAGCAGAGCCCGCGACAATTGGAAAAAGATCCTAAAGAGAAGAAAAACAATTAAAAGGGCAATCGAGAGAAAACTAGATATAATCGGCACTATAGTAACAGAAGGAGTAGAACCTATTGGCACAACTGTTTTCAAGAACGTCGAAGGATCCCACAAAGCTTACGACACTCGCGAGGAATTAATAGAACCCTTAATTGTAGAAGACACACCTACAACCACGATCATCAATCTATCACCTACAGTCAAGTTATTAGGCCAAGCTAAGTATACCGCTAAACACACGACTTGTGAGCGCAAGAGTGTAATGCCCTCGAAACGCCCCGACCCGTTTCTAAGCAGCCGTGCAACGTTCGGTTCTTCAAGGACACGAGTATACCAAGAAGGAGATCAAGATTACCTAGAATACCTACGAATAGAAGCTAAGGGAAAAACCAAGACCATACTAGAAAAACTCGAAGATTTAGTTTATTCTCTATAAAGACATAGTAATCAACGACCCGAAAATGGCTCAAGGAATCGCTAATTTGACGCACCATCAAAATATTACAGATGCATTACTCAATACTATGGGAGAATGCATGGCAGTGCAACAAGCACTGTTACACATTCCCTTATATGACGGTAAGAACATGCCTCTTAAGACTTTTCTACAAGACGTAGAAAACGGACTGAACATTTGCCCAGAAGAGATACACAACGCCTTCTTTAAGGGAGTCGTAGTCAAACTTCGCGACACAGCAAGAGACGCAGTCAGTGGAACACGCATTAAAACACTAGAAAACTTGAAAAACGCACTAAAGGAATATTTTTTCCCCCAAGAAAACATATTCACATTACTGCGCCGAGATACAAGGAATATGGATGAGAAAAAATGAAACGGTAATTGAATATTACAGTAGAATTAAGCGTCTCATCGAGGAAGTTATAGCTTCACTAAAGGAAAAATTTGAAGCTGCTCAAGTTCCTCATATGACTACTATGCTAGAAGGCATAGCCCTAGAATCCTTTAAAAGAGGACTCTCAGACGATCTACTGTACGCTGTCAGTGTACAGGAACCACCAACACTGAACGTAGCATTGGAAATTGCCCAAAGAATAGAAAGAGACATGCTCTCATCTAACGAAAGGAAAGGATCCCTCCACTTAGTGGAAGCAATTGATAAGCCAAAGGAAACGGAAAGACAAGTACGATTTCAGGACAAGGCTACAGATCTTACAACCGATCTGACTCACCAGGACGAGAAGAAAGAGGAAGGTTTGAAAACGAACCTTATAGAAGGAGTATGTCACCCATTACTAATGAACGAAATTTCAGATCATATAACCGTACGGATTCAGCCGGACGCGACGACAGAGGGAGATTCGGATATAATGCCTATGGGAGAAACAACTCTAGATCACAAAGCCCTTCCGATTATTCCGCTAGGGGAAATCCTAACTATGAAAGGAACAATTCATACACTTCTAGAAGTCGAAACGAATACAGACGAGAGTCCAGAAATTATAATACAAGGACACCCATAGGATACCCTGAGCCTAGAATGGCTCCGCCTGTTTCCACCCAATATATACCTCAAGGCCCTTATCAATACATGCCAATGCACCCTATACCTCCAGTGCAATATCCTTATCCATACCCATACATCTCGCCATATCAGCCCCAGTACCCACCGATGAATTATCGCCCCGTAAAACAACGAGAAGCTTTAAACTCCTCGCCTGCTCGTCAGATGGATGCCCCGACGAGCGAGACCAACATAGAGCGGCCACTAGCAGTAAAATTTATAACTGCAACCGATCTACAGGAGGAACCTGCAGCAAGGGAACAGGTCCAGTAATAATACTAGAATCGCCAGAACTAAGAGGAAGAACAGAATTTTTAATAGATACAGGAGCAGAAATAAATTCAATCCACGTAAGAGCCTTACACCCCAGAACTGTCATTGCCGCTCATGAGGCCATGACCATTACAGGTATTACCACCGACTTTTTTAACA
The DNA here is from genome assembly GCA_017163975.1 of Anastatus disparis. Taxonomy (NCBI): domain Eukaryota; kingdom Metazoa; phylum Arthropoda; class Insecta; order Hymenoptera; family Eupelmidae; genus Anastatus; species Anastatus disparis. The sequence goes on along the minus strand of JAFFSR010000272.1, from coordinate 1,228,694 downwards.
CAGCTCGATCCACAGAGATCACTCTGTTCGACAAACCAATTAGATTCCAAGTCGTAACTGGGAGTCTATTCATACCAGTACCAGGAATCCTAGGAGTCGACTTTTTAAGAAACGAATCAGCCGAAATCTCCTTCCATCATAATGCGCTCATAACCTCATCTCAACCGATACACCCGGTGAGATTTATAAATTATGAATATAGGGCACCCAAACCGACAAGATATATTCGACAAGCTCGGTCAAAGACGCCAATCACCATAAATCTGGAACCATCTATCCTAAAAACAGGATACATTCCGCGTTTAAAAACTCCCGAAAATATTTTTATCGGAGAAGCAATAGTAACCAACGACCATTATAAGTGTGTTGTGATGGTGGTCAACTCATACGAAGAAGATGCCGAAATAGAGATACCACCACAAAAATTACAGGCATATGAAGTATTCCAAGAATCAGAAGATTTCTTCGACAGTGAAGATTCAGAATTAGACCTTTCTGCAGACGAAAGACTTCAAAGGATCTTGGACAGCTTACGCTTAAAGCATTTAAACGAAGAGGAAAAGCAACATGTCCTGCGAATAGTCGCCGACTACTCTCAGTTATTTCATCTGCCTGGAGACAAACTACCAGCCACAGACGTTTTAAAACACTATATCCCTACAAAGGATGATGCACCTGTATTTGTCAAACAGTACAGATACCCTACCGTGCACAAGGAGGAAATACAACGCCAAGTGACAAAGTTATTAAATGATGGAATAATCGAAAACTCGAAATCTCCGTATAACTCGTCTCTATGGATAGTACCAAAGAAGAATGATTCTAAGGGAAACAAAAGATGGCGAGTGATGATAGACTACAGAGCCCTCAACGAAAAGACAATAGGCGACGCACATCCTATTCCGAACATTACAGAAATCTTAGATCGTCCCGGGAGAGCGAAATATTTTTCTATTTTCGATCTGGCTTCAGGATTTCATCAAATCAAAGTCAACAAAGCGGACAGGCATAAGACTGCTTTCAGTTCAGCTACTGGACATTATCATGACATAAGAATGCCGTTTGGCCTTCGCTCGGCACCCGTAACCTTCCAAAGGCTCATGAACTTAGTTTTATTAGATCTGCAAGACTCAGAACTACTAGTTTACTTAGATGGTGTCATTATCTTCGCCTCAAACCTGGTAGAACACGAGAAAAAGGTGCAACGACTCTTCAATCGACTTCTCGATGCTAAACTCTTGTTGCAACCAGATAATTGCGAATTTTAGTGCATAGAGATAGAATACTTAGGTCATATTGTCTCAGAGGAAGGAGTTAAACCAGATCCTAAAAAGACAATGCCTGTTAGGGACTTTCCGAAACCTAAAACTCAAACTAATATAAGACAATTTTTGGGACTAGCTGGTTACTACCGAAGATTCATAGAAGGATTTTCAGCAAGAGCAAGACCTCTCTCTGACCTTCTAAAGAAGACTGTTCCTTTTGAATGGACAGAAAAACACGAGGAAAGCTTCGAAGATATGAAAAACGCCCTATGCAGCGCACCGGTTCTACAACACCCTAATTTTGAAAAACAATTTATACTCACAACCGACGCATCTGACTACGCTGTAGGTGCTGTGCTTAGTCAAGGAGAAATAGGTCAAAGTCAACCTATAGCATATATGTCGCTAATGATGAAGCCAGCAGAAAGGAACTACGCAACAACAGAAAAGGAATGTTTAGCTATAATATACGCTGTCTTACATTTTCGCCCGTATCTATACGGACGAGAATTCACACTCGTAAGCGATCACGAACCACTCAAATGGATCGATTCAGTGAAACCACCAATCCAGAGATTAATAAGATGGCGAACTCGGCTAAGGGAGTATCAATATAAATTTCTTCATAAACCCGGTCGACTCAATGTCAATGCCGATGCTTTATCCAGGAACCCGATACCAAAAGAGGCAGTAGCGCTACCCACAAGCTCTTCCGCGAAACTTCAGGCCCCAGTAGCCCCAAAACCTCGAAGATGACCTCCAGGTGCTAAAACTAAGCCTCTACCGTCGTTGTCAACCTCAACGACTTCGGGAACAACTATAGCCGACAGAGTAAGGACTAGACATGCCAGTAAGGAGCGAGCACCCCCTCCACCTAGCACAAAGGAAAAACGTAGCAGATCAGAGCCACCACCTTCACGTAGGCCAGGCTCAAAACCTACGCTAACCACAGGAAAGGAACCAAGCATTTCAGGACAAAAGAATACAAACACCCGATCAATTCGAGATACAGAAGGTAACCCTGTACCATCGACTTCTTCAACTAACGACCCAAAACCTATCCGCCCAGTCAAATTCTCAAAAAGGGTAACATTTGAACCAATTGAGGACTCAGATTCACAAACCGAACCCCCGATACCTCGAAAAAGGAACAGAGGGTTTCCAAGCGGGTTCCCAAGTCTGTAAAACAAACACCACCTTTAACGAAACAAATTTCATCACAGGATAAAACAACTAACATGGAAGAAGAGTCACCAATTAAAACCACCGTAATAGAATCAGCTCCTCGAAGGAGCTCAAACTCCAACGAAACATCGCTCGACGAATATTGGTGGGACGAAACATTTAATAAAAATATACCTATAGCTCGTTCTACTCCGGTGGAGAACGAACCAAGCAGACATAACGCCCCACCATATCTCCGTGATAGACTAGGAGCTATCCCGGAAAATAACAGTACGGACGAATCTTCAACAGAGGGTGAGAACGATGACGTACGATATCCCCCACCTAAGGTATCAGACACCATACCCCCGAAATTATTTTATCCTGAATTCATGAAAACAACGAATAGCGTGTTACAAATAAAATTAATAAACAAAGGATTAACACACAAACGGGATAACCTACTTCAATTCATATCGGCAGACCGTGAATTCACTACTCCAGTCGCTAAATTATTAATAGATCTAAACCAATTAGACAAACATGAGATGAAGAGATTAAAACCCAAACAGGGACCAGTAATAGTAACACCAAGAACTAAGACATTCTTATTAAATTCAGTACTTACCAAAAAGCACTTCGAAACATTCTCAGAACAAGAACTTAGAGAAACCCTGATGAATCTAGCAAAATGCATAAAGGAATACGAAATCAAAACCCTTCGCATCTCTAAGCAAAACAACCTAATCGATAAAATATCATTCTCGACATTTTCACAAATATTAAAGGAAGCATTAAATCACTGCGGATGACATGAAAAACCGAATTATAGGAGAATACCACACCAGCATGGTGGGGGGACATAAGGGAGTCACTAAAACTTACCAAAGAATTCGAGAAAAATTCTTTTGGAATGGTTTAAAGGAAGACGTCAGAGAATATATACGACACTGCCAGCAATGTCAAGAATTAAAACTTGTACGAGTGAAAAACAGGGAACGCATGATAATAACGGACACCCCCATAGAACCCTTCGACAAAATTTCAATAGATACAGTACACGGAAAAACTTTTGAAAATAATTTCTATTCGAAAAGAATGGAAACTGATTTAAATGCACCCATGAGCTATTAATATTTTTGTTTATGACTTGTTTTTACATTCATCCGTATCTGATGTAAACATACTGTCTGTTTAGATTATATAACATTCTTAAGTATGTACGTTGACTATGTTCGAGAGAATTGAACAGTCATTATATTCAGAGTTGATCGAGTTTTAGCTTCAACTCGAACTGAAATCACTAAATAAAATAATCGAAAAGATTTTGGCGTCGGATTTGTTACATTTTTAGTTTCTAAATTGAGGATTATTTAATAACTAAAAAATTGTTTATGAACATATCACAAATTTTGTATTTAATTTGCGCTCGAAAGAACTTGAAATTAATTTTGGTGCGTACATAATCAACAAACATTTTCATTGATGACTTATTTTCATCCTCAAGATTATTGATGTAAACATATCATCTATTTAGATTATAAAACATTTACAAGTATGTACGTGAACTATATTCGAAACAAATGAGCCGCCGTCATATTCAGACTTGACTGGGTTTTAGCTTCAACTCGAAATGAAAAAGTTTAATTGAATAATTGAACAAAGTTCATCATCAAACTTGTTTAAAATTTTTAAAATCTATTAAATAAAAAAAAATTATTATTATTACTGTAGAACTACAATTTTTTAGAAAAACAAATCTGATTAGAATAAACTATATATGACATCTAATTATTTTAAATAACCGGGGGGCAGATGAGCATGTATCATTTCACGCCAGAGTTTGTTTGAAGCAGTTTTGGTCTAGTGCGTAGCGTACGCGCCTTTCCTTTTGGGTGCGCCGGTTCAACTCTCGGCCAGGACCACTTATTAAAAAATTTTTTTACTGTTTTAATATTTTTTATTCCTTTTGTATTTATCCTTTTCATATTTTCTATTTTTTTAATAATATTTAAATTAATTTTCATGAGTATATGATCTTTTTTTTAAATAAAGTTTTTTGAAATGAATTATTTTTTATACGTAGCAATTAAAAATAATTATAAATAAATAATAGTGATGATTATTTTATAATACTATAGTTTTATTTATTGATAATATATTATTTTATAAAATTTTCATAATAAATGAATTAAATTATTGTATTAATTTATTTATGTTATAATTCATTTTATGTTAATTTATATATATACATACAGTACCGCTCAAAAGTTCGGAAACATTTTTATTGAAACCAGCCGAACTTTAAAAGGTCATAGCTTCAAAACGGCTTAACCAATTGAAAAAATTAAAAGAGATTTTGAAAGATCTCGATAAATGCTAGGGATTTATGTCAGGTGTGTTGTCATTTTTTATTAAATATATAACTGCCGTCCAAAGTATAAAAGTGGTTAACTACATTGGAATCCCATTGGAGTTAAGGTTTTCTTACTTTGGACGGCAGATAATATTTTGGTGTATTAAAAAAAATTTTTTTTTTTTCATTTAATAATTTGTAATTTTTTGGGAAATTACTGGATTAAAAAAATATGTAAAGCATTTTAAAGGAGGGCAAATTTCCTAAAAGTTTGATATTTAGCAACTTTTTGCTACATTTCGTATGTGCGGAGTTATGAACGTTCGAAAGATGAGTGGGGACATAAAATACTTTTACAAGAACAGATCTATATGTAAACCTTTAAATTCAAATATTAATGTTCCGAGAATATATATATATATATATATATATATATATATATATATATATATATATGTATACAAACACACACGAAATTTCCTGACCAATTTCAGTTTTTTTTATACTCTTGACTATACCATAACATTTTACTACAACATAACATTTGACATCTCCGCGTGATCGTGTTTGTTTATATTTTGAAGGATGATTAAATTTATGTTTTAAGGTATGATAATGATATTATTATTTGGTGAAAAAAATTGTGAAATAACGATATATACTTTGTCCCAAATTTATTTATTGTTTCTGACGTGTTAAACTAAAAAAATTATGTAGAAATTAATCTATTTAATTATCAAAATTTTTGAAGAGAATTTAATTACGACATTGTTGATTTAAAAAAAAATGTTAGTAGTCGGTAGAAACTATTATTTATGTTAACTGTATGAAATGTTTGTATTTTCTAAAATGTTAAATTAATACAATAATAAAGAAAATAAACTAAATCAACCAATAAAAAAGCACTTGTATAATTAACTATACACCTTACTTGAATAAATCCTCATAAAAAAGTCAACGTTCATTTTTCGAACGTTTATAACTCCGCACATACCAAACGTAGCAAAAAGTTGCTAAACATTAAAAATTTAAGAACTTTTCTCTTCTTTGAAATGCTTTTTGTACTTCTTTGATCCAGTAATTTTCCAAAAAGTTACAAAAGATTATTTAAAAAAAAATTGAAAGAAAATTTTTTTTTCGTATGTTCAATTATTATCTTCTTTACTAAAAAATGCCAGTACACCTGACATAAATCGATAGCATTTATCGGGATCTTTCAAAATTTCTTTTAATTTTTTCAATTGGTCAAGCCGTTTTGGAGCTATGATCTTTTAAAGTTCGACTGGTTTCAATAAAAATGTTTCCGAACTTTTGAGCGGTACTGTATGTATATATATAAATTATAACATAAATAAACTAATAGAATAATTTAATTTATTTATTATGTAAATTTTACAAAATAATATATTATCAATAAATAAAACTATAGTATTATAAAATAATCATCACTATTATTTATTTATAATTATTTTTAATTGCTACGTATAAAAAATAATTCATTTCAAAAAAACTTTATTTAAAAAAAAGATCATATACTCATGAAAATTAATTTAAATATTATTAAAAAAATAGAAAATATGAAAAGGATAAATAAAAAAGGAATAAAAAATATTAAAACAATAAAAAAATAAAAAAAATAGTGGTCCTGGCCGAGAGTTGAACCCGCGCACCCAAAAGGAAAGGCGCGTACGCTACGCACTAGACCAAAACTGCTTCAAACAAATTCTGGCGTGAAATGATACATGCTCATCTGCCCCCCGGTTATTTAAAATAATTAGATTTTAAGATTAAAATTAGTTATGAATAATTTTTAAGTTTTAAATGTCATATATAGTTTATTCTAATCAGATTTGTTTTTCTAAAAAATTGTAATTCTACAGTAATAATAATAATTTTTTTTTAATAGATTTTAAAAATTTTAAACAAATTTGATGATGAACTTTGTTCAATTATTTAATTAAACTTTTTCATTTCGAGTTGAAGCTAAAACCCAGTCAAGTCTGAATATGACGGCGGCTCATTTGTTCCGAATATAGTTCACGTACATACTTGCAAATGTTTTATAATCTAAATAGATGATATGTTTACATCAATAAATCTTTAAGATGAAAATAACTAAGCAATGAAAATGTTTGTGGATTATACATGCACCAAAATCAATTTCAAATTCTTTCAAGCACAAATTAAATACAAAATTTGCTATATATTCACAAACAGTTTTTTTAGTTCTCAATTAATCCTTGATTCAGTAACTAAAAATATAGCAAGTCCGATGTCAAACTCTTTTCAGTTATTTTGTTTAGTTTTTACAGTTCGAGTTGAAGCTAAAACCCGATCAACTCTGTATATAAAAGCTATTCATTACGTTCTGAACTTAGTTAACATACAAACTTGAGAGTATATCGAGCGCATATAAGACTGGTTCCCAATTTCATTTCTGCTGAGGGAAATATCATCTCCATTTGAGTCTAATCTTTTTTCAAGAAGGATATTAAAATTATTCCAGTAGTAATAAAATTGAATTAACATACAACATTTGAGCAAATTTTATAAGCATAAGTTTTTCCGTGTAGGGCCACTACCTAATACATCCGAAGGAAATAGACATATATTGACGATACAGGATGATCTAACAAAATATTTCATAGCGGTGCCAATCAAAAATACTAAGGCCGAAACTATAGCAGATGCGTTAGCTAGGCACGTAATAACCTTATACGGAGCCCCGCGCGTCATATTATCGGATAAAGCTCCCGCACTAATAGGAAACATAATGCATGAACTGGCAAAATTATTTAGGATCAAACAGGTAACCACTTCAGGATATCACCCACAATCCAATGGCTCACTTGAAAGAAGCCATATAGTCCTGACGGAATATATACGCCACTATACAGAAAATTATGAGGATTGGGACAAGGTCGTGTCCTTTGCCATATTCTCCTATAGCACGAGTATACATGAATCAACTGGTTTCACGCCCTTTGAACTAATATTCGGTAAACCTGTAAGAACACCTAGCTCCTTGCCCGTAGATAAATTGGACATATACTCATTCTATATGGCTGAATTAATAAGTAAACTACACGACACTCGAAAAATGGCAGCGAAATCGCTACTTACCTCAAAACAAAGGAACAAACAATATTACGACCGTAAGGTTAAAACACACCCATATACAATTGGTGACTTACAAGGGGACACTATCAGCTTCGGGTCCTGGATTTTGAGTTTGAAGGGCTTAACAGTCTTGTTTTGTTACAAAACTAAGAAATCTCCAAGGTTTTTTGCCAACGAGCACTCCATCACTTCTTTTGATATACCTAAAGTTGTTAAAAATCAGCTTTTTTTTAAGAATTTCACATTATAAGAAATAATCCACCTCCGTAGACTTTCTGAATCACTTCACTTACACTCAAAATACATAACATTCCTTTTTTATACAAATATATAAGTATATTAATAGATATTTATACTAATCATGTGCTTTCGAGCTTGTCAATTCATGAAAAATAGCTATGTCTTCGCAGAATATCAAATTTTCCCGTGTCACACCAGGTTCGATCAAACTCATATTTAAAGATATGAACTGTTTCACTGCATATAAGCATACACTATATTCTACACAATAATATTGATGACTCTGTTATACACTATACATAAGATTTATTAATTAAATGCTCAAATTAATTGTTGGAGCAAAATCCATCTTAAAAACTTCAACCGTATCTATCTAAATTTTCTAGACTTTACTGTCACTATGAAATAACTGTCTTAAAAACTGTAAAATTATAGATTATACTCAACTTAACACAATAAAAATTACAAACACAAAATTAGTTCAGAGAAAAAAATTGAGCTTACAAATTTTATATAAAATATTATTTAATTTTAGAAATACATACTGCAATAGACTTCTCACAATACTGCATCTTCTGGAATGATGTCAAATACTAAACGAATAATTGTAAAAATTTTATAATGACAAATCCTTGTAAATAAATGTATAAATAACGCTAAATAATAATAAATAACTGCAAATAATCATGAGTATGAATAACAAAACATTATTTAGCAACCTAAACATTTAAAAAATGTAAATGATAATAAATGATGGTAACAAATAGTAAATAATAGTAATAGACAGTAAATAAGTATCAATCATTGTAAATAACTGTACTAAACACTTTTCACAATACTGCACCTTCTGAAACGATGTAAAATACTAAACAAATAATTGTAAAACCTTAGAAATGTTTTTAGAGTCTTCACTAGAAAATGAACTATTATTTTATTAATCAAAGTAGTATTTTATTTTCTATTATCCTAAGAGCATTTTTTACAAACAGCTAATCTATGGAATTCTAATTATCCCTTATTATTGATTATAACTGTGATCATTGATTTTTCTATACTCTTCTAATTCTTCTAAACTAGTAAAATACTTTGATTAATAAAGTAGTAGTTCATTTTCTATTGAAGACTTTAAAAACATTTCTAAGGTTTTACAATTATTTGTTTAGTATTTAACATCATTTCAGAAGGTGCCGTATTGTGAAAAGCGTTTAGTACAGTTATTCACAATGATTGACTTATTCACTATCTATTACTATTATTTACTATTAGTTACTATTATTTATTATCATTTACATTTTTTAAAATGTTTAGGTTGCTAAATAATGTTTTGTTATTGATACTCATGATTATTTGCAGTTATTTATTATTATTTAGCGTTATTTATGCATTTATTTACAAGGATTTATCATTTTAAAATTTTCTACAATTATTTGTTTAGTATTTGGCATCATTTCAGAAGATGCAGTATTGTGGAAGTGTATTGCAGTATATATGTATTTCTAAAATTAAATAATATTTCATATAAAATTTGTACGCTCAATTTTTTTCTCTGAACTAATTTTGTGTTTGGTGATTTTTATTGTATTAAGTTGAGTATAATTTATGATTTTACAGTTTTTAAGACAGTTATTTCATAGTGACAGTGAAGTCTAAAAAATTTAGATAGATACGGTTGAAGTTTTTTAAGATGGATTTTGCTCCAACAATTAATTTGAGCATTTAATTAATAAATCTTATGCATATAGTGTATAACAGAGTCATCAATATTATTGTATAGAATATAGTGTATGCTTATATGCAGTGAAACAGTTCATATCTTTAAATATGAGTTTGATCGAACCTGGTGTGACACAGGAAAATGTGATATTCTGCGAAGACATAGCTATTTTTCATGAATTGACAAGCTCGAAAGCACATGATTAGTATAAATATCTATTAATATACTTATATATTTGTATAAAAAAGGAATGTTATGTATTTTGAGTGTAAGTGAAGTGATTCAGAAAGTCTACGGAGGTGGATTATTTCTTATAATGTGAAATTCTTAAAAAAAAGCTGATTTTTAACAACTTTAGGTATATCAAAAGAAGTGATGGAGTGCTCGTTGGCAAAAAACCTTGGAGATTTCTTAGTTTTGTAACAAAACAAGACTGTTAAGCCCTTCAAACTCAAAATCCAGGACCCGAAGCTGATAGTGTCCCCTTGTTAGTATACGTATTAAAAGAACCTAGGAAAAACAAACTAGATAAAACGTACAAAGGCCCTTATAAGGTAGTAGAAATTTTAGAAAAACACAACGTCATTCTAGAAAATGACGAGGGGGCGCGAATACTAAAACATATTGACAAAATCAAACCAGCTCACCAACAATAGAACGTTTTCTTTCAGATGAAGGTTGTTTGGGCATTAATGATTCTGATAACCGCAACAACGTCGAAGTCCAGCAATAATTATGTTCTACAACCTCTCATCCATAACCCAGGGATATATTATGAAAGATTACAAGATATACGATATTCAGAAACCGACTGGAAGGTAATAGTGTTCATCAACATGCAACCTTTGGACTATAACGCCACTTTCATACGAAGAACGTTTCAAGGACTAAGAGATAAATGTGTACACGCACAAGACTACCCAGAATTATGTGACACACTGGTAAAAAGGATATATTTCCTCGAAAAAGAAAATAAACTCGTGAACCAATTACACAACGACTTACTCGATTCAATGAGCGAAGTAGAGTCTCTGGAGCCTACTGCCTCAAACGTCACAGCAATAAAGAAAAGAAGTGTACCTTTCGGATTTATAGGAAGCATCAGTAGGTCATTGTTCGGAACACTTTCGCAAGAAGATGGAGAAATATATGAACAATACATCAAGGAATTATACGACAAACAGAACGAACTAGCTCGAATTGGAAAAGAGGAAGCCCATATAGTTCAACACAAGATGGCATCCATAAGCAAACAGGTAAACGAAAATAAGGAAGGAGTACAAAAAACTTACGAACTCTATCTAAAGGTTATAAAAGAGTTGAATGACATAAGTAACTTCTGGGATTACTTAGGTGTAATGAAACACTTCTCAGGAACTATAAACTACATAGAGACAATATTAACACTTTGTAAGGAAACATTCAGAACCTTGCAAGAAGTGGTGAACCCCGCCAGAACAGGCCATTTGCACCCCTCATTACTAACTACGGCAAACTTACAGAAAATAATACAACAAATCATAGACCTACACCCTGAATATGAATTTCCTATTCCGATAGCTCATGCTCGAATGGATAAGCTGACGGAAATAGTAACGTCGCGGATACAAAAACAAAAGATTTTTAATAGAAATGAGGATCCCCATGTTGAGTAAATTTTCGACAGAATTATACAAAATACATCCTGTGCCTATACCCCAACAACAAGACGACCGCCTAATTAGTGCATTCATAATTCCACAAACCTCACATATCGCGCTCAGTCACGACAAAAGGACATACAGCCTTCTGTAAGATTTAGACTTACAAACCTGCAAACACACCTTACACAACAAGATATGCACACGAGTAGCACCTATATATGAAACCAGTGGAAATATAGCATGCGAGTATTTATTACTGAATCAACCGAGTGATAACAAAATAAATATATGTCCCATAAGTATATCACATAGTTATAAACCTTATTGGGTACACCTTAAATCCATGGATGGATGGCTGTACTCAACACATGAAGAAAGCATACTACAAATATTATGTCCAGGACAACAACACGAACTTGTTAAAATATCAGGAGTAGGAATACTCCAATTGAAACCCAAATGCACAGCCAGACACGATCAAACTACACTCACAGGACTCAAAACTTTAGGAAGCTCCGAAGAATTCATATACATACCCAAAATACACTTGAATATCACACGTCTAGATGAGACTTTCTTCGAAAAGATATTGACTTTAAATAAAACCCTACCCATGCTACGATTAGGAAACAATATAGGAAAACTAGAACCAGACATGAATCTTGATGAAGTTCGATCACAATATGATAAAATAATGACGGACACGAAAGATAAGAAATTTTCACACCTAGTTTCTTATGGTACAATAAGTTTTAACGCTATAATAATAATCATTATGACTATAGCAATAATAATAGTCTGCCTAAAATACAATAAAATATATCCCCAAGGAAACAAAATTAAGACAAATACTGAACTCGACGAACATACATATAATATTTTGCGACCGATCAACGCCATAGAAAATCCGCCAGAATCATACCACATTTCATCTAGATCAATTAATAGCCCACGAGCCACGCTTAGATCAAGACGTGACTCCTTCAATCCTATAGAACCCAAACTTGAAAACACCGAAGACTCGGATGCTAACTAGAAGATAACATCGATTATTCTTTTCTTTTCTAGATGAATGCATTCCGGACCATCACCTTACTAACGACACTGGTTATAGCTAACACTTTCTCGACGCAAGATCGACTTTCATAAAATCGGGTCTGTGATGTATAAAACTAACGAATGGATAGGAGTAATATATATAAATCTCAGAGAAATTACACATAATACTACTCAATTAATGCCAAATATTAAAAACATAACTTATACATGTCAAGACGACCAAGTCATTTGCCAATTACACGAGACAAAAATTAAATTGATATATAAGTACATTTCACTAGCCGATACCGAACTCCGAACAGTAACGGATTTAGAAACATTCACGGATACCGAGTCATACACATCAATAGATAACGAAATTAATAGAGACGCAAGAAAATTGAGACAACTGATTGAAGAGTTAGAAATAATGAAAAACATTTCAATTTTCTCCACAGACGAAACCCTTAGAGTCCCACTAATGAAAGATACAGCTTTAACCCAACCCATATTACTAAAACTTGAAAATATATTAATCAATTATATTTACTTATATAAAAAAATAAAAACAATAATCTTAAATGCCCAAATAGGAATAATCGGCGAATCATTATTGAACCCCAAGGATGTTAACAACCTCTATCGATATATAAATCTAGAAACAACCAACATTTTTCCCTCTCCCCGCGCATTTACAAAAGAATTCAATAAACTAATAAAAATAAAAATCGGAAAAACAAAACACGAAATCGTAATAAAAATTACATTTGCACTGTTCGACCCAACCAGCCTCGATCTTTACCAAGCATACGCAATACCAATAAAAACAATTTTTAATAACAGCATTATGATAATACCATACGAAGAATTCATAGCCATAAAAATTAACAGTAGTATCCATACATTCCATACAAAACTACAATTAACAGACTGTTCCCAAATATCATCCACATTATATTGCAATCAACCGGACCTATTCTTCGTAAAAGAAGATTGTGAAACTCAGTTATTATTAGACAAACCCGCCAAAGATTGCAAATTCACGGAAACATACACCGACAAGACTACATGGGTACGCATAGAAAAAACGAACACTTGGATATTCACTACAACAAGATTAGAAAAAATAAAAATAAAATGCGATGATTCAGAATTAAATAAAATGATCGAAGGAGTCGGTATTATACAACTACAACCGCGTTGTAACGGCTACGCAACAACTGTCCATTTAAACCCTATTGTGAACAATTACAACTTTAATTATTATTTAAATTATAGCGTACCAATAAAACTAACACAGCTACAAGAACACAAACACTCTGACACCTTACACGTAATCATACCGTGTTTGCTAAGCTTAACAACAATGATAATATTCATGAAAAACAGGAAAATATACAAATACATGATCGCAGCACCCAGACAAGAAAGCAAAACGGAGTCCCCCACGCAAAACCCTGAATCCCACATATACGATTTCGTACCCCCAATCACACCTGTTACCCAATGAACCTTCTAGATAGAACAAAAGCCTTACAAAAAAAGGGAGAAAGAGAGATATAATATATAATATGCTTTAGATGAACATATAAACATATAAGACTTTTACCAGCACACACTAACACTACAAAGACCTTTGTTACTAATCAATTCTGTAGTTGTAGATGCATGCATATCACTAACCTTCCTTCCAAGTAGATATAGTGAATAACAATAATAAATATGGGAACAACGAACAACCGGCACCAAATACAAAGGAAAACAGTACACATGACTGACAGAAAAAAAAAAAAAAAAAAAAAAAGAGAATACACAGGACATCTTATGCATGTACTAACTAGCACGCATGTGTTTGGACTAACCCTCACAGTTAATCTCCTCATACTAAATAAAAATCTTTTCTTCTTCCCCTTTTCTAGATATATCCCTACACTATCACAACCTTTATCCTCTCACTCCTTATTGATACAACAGCCCAAAACTTACCATCCTATTCGATCACGCAACTAGACGATCTACCAGGGATATACTTTGAATACGTCTCCGAAGTAAAATATAAGGCCAAGGATTAGAAAATCACGACTACGTTTAATACTAAGAATATCTTGCCAGACGACTTAAGCACGAACCACAATATTGACCAAGTATTGAAAGAATGTCCAATAGACCTCACGGAATGTGTCATCTTACACATTGGAGGAAGACACTTAAAAAGGAGATAACCTCAATAAACAATGAGATAACGAACATCTTGGCAACAATAACCGAAGACCTTAGTAAACCAGGAATACCACCAGCCAAACTGAGGAAAACAGCTATTACCCAACAAGAGGATGAGATAAAAAAGGCAACGCATCCAATCATGCCACTATTTTTCAGTATAACGCAAAGCATCCGTGACCCAACGCAAACATTCGACCAAAAGTTCCAACACAAATTGGAAGAATGGACCATCGCACTTGAAGACGCAATAGAAATTTCTTCAACCACGATTCATCAAATTAAGGAGATTCTTCGGGAAGCAATAAAAGGAAACGTACACCCGGCACTCCTCACTCAAGAACAAGCAAAGGGAGCAATCGAATACGGCACGATAAGAAATCCAGAATATGTACTACCTCCATTAAAAACGCTCTCCAATTCTCGACCAGGACTCCTCAAGACCTTAGTTTACCGAAGAGGCAACGAATTCACCATAGAAATTAGCATCCCCATATATCACAGGGACATTCTCCAACTATACAGGAACTACGCAGTACCAATATATCAAGGAAATAACACCGCACTCCAAGTGAAACCAAAGAACGAACTGATAATAATCAAACCAGAGAACCACGACCACGCGTTCTACAGCAGCAGCGACCTGGAAAATTGTACCATGTTACAAACCACAATATACTGTGACACACCCAACATGGTCTTAAGGCAACATGCGAATCCCAACTACTACTCGACCTCAACGTTTCAGAAGATACTTGTGACATTCAAAATGTCCAGCTACCGGACACAAAATGGATACAATTAATTGAAAGCAAGGACTGGATCTTCATCACTGTTGCTACAGATAAATTAACCATCATGTGCCCAGGAAAGAAAAACGAAATAATCGACATACAAGGAGTTGGATTATTCCAATTAAATCCAAATTGCAATGCCAGCACAACGGACACCACCCTTCACGCCTCTAACGTAGAAGCCAAAGGAACCACAATCTACACATATACCAATAAAATAAACTTCGCACCATATTTAACTAATATGCCTCAGCCGCCCTACAAAAACAATGATAGCATATCGCTACAACAGTATATAATCACAATTGTATACGCAACAATCACCACCATTCTCATTTGTATAATAGCAGCTGTTATTCTATGCATCCAAAGGAGAATTTTATCAATAGAAAGGAAACAAAGAGAACCCAGGATCATTCATATGAGACATGGAATAACTCAAACACAACACGAGATTTCGTTCAACCTAAGTCCAGAAAATATACGGCGGGAGAACAAGAAGAAACCAAGCACAGGGTTAGATGTTAACCTTTCGCGGACCGAACGCTGCCAAGCATCGGTAACATACAAGAATACAACGACCAAAGAAGACAGCATATACATAGACATGCAACCTGCCCACTCTAGCAACACCAAACCCACAGAAGAAGGAAACTACGCCAACATACCTCAAGAAGTTACAAAGTCACCAGCAGAAACCTTATCACCAATAACTAATAACGACCAAACATAACTTACTTAAGGACATATCCATCCATATCATCTAGCTTAAGAAAAATATATATCTTTCTTGTTTTCCTTCTCTTCTCCATTTTTGTCTTCTTTCGCAATTGCACACACGCGTACACTCATACCAACCATCCTCGCTATTTCAATCCTCACGAAATTGAGCCCTACTTCTTCCATACAGGTAATAAAATGCAGGAATCGCAACATAAACTTTCCACCACCAATCAATCAAGATTCGGAGTTAACGCAAAAGACTATCCTCCATCCTACGAAATCATGCAAAGAGGAACATGTCTTATGAAACATCCGCACCACCACGGATCAATACATTACAAGGAAACAAGTCAAAGGTTGCTCTGTGATCACGGTCTCGCCATTCCAAACGAATACAAGAACAACTACGAGACCCACCAGAATTTCCATAGAATCTCTGACAGAGAAGGAATACACCTCCGTTGCTATCAATGCGACACTCAGCTGTTGTCCTACCGACCAGCCCGAGAATGCGGTGCTTGTATAAGAGCAATACAAAGGGAACATCTAAAAATCAAGGATGTTGGAGGAGCTCTCGTAACGGAACCTTGGTACACAGCCAAGATAGCCACTCTATTAAATCTCAGAGGAACAACGCCCGTACAAGATCATCACGAAAAAGGGCACAAATGCAAGGTGATAAGCAACAGCACCTGCGTCAAGGGTCAAGTACCGATCTTCTACAACGCACTCAACAAGAGAGTAGTCCGTTGCACCTGTTACACCATCACGCTCCAACATAAACTGTCATACCAGTTATTCTCACACTTTCATCGAATAGCTTACACCAAGACAGACCATGATCACTGCACCTACTGCAAGGCACAACTCCTCCACCTACGACCAGCCAGAGAATGCGATGGATGTATAAAAACAGCATTTAACCGAAAAGAAGAAATTCTGGAAAACGGTGGAACGTTTACCTAAACTACAACTTCACCTCCCCCCTCCCTCTTTTCCCCTTTTTGCTTATTTTTCCAATATCCACCTACCACTACACCTTTCTACATATAAAAAAAGGGAGAAAAGAAGGATGATGAAGAAGGGAGAAGGGAAGGGAAACCAAAAAGATCATAATATCTCATACCTTTGTAATAACATTAACTCACTCCCATTCCTCGTTAATCATAATAGATAGTATAATGATAGTTAGTCTCACACCTTTATAACTCCATTAACATTGCACGCTATGACTACTTAAATAAATGGTAAATAATAATTGCAATTCTTCCTCAAGGACCAATCAACATGGATTTCGCTGCCAAGTTTGCATTATTAAGATCATTCGGATTCAATCCGGATAGTTTTCTATGCCACTCAACAAGGCTAAGAAGATTCCAGCCGTATATTAGCAACATCTGTCAGCGATCAACTCACTCAAGGCCAGTAATCCAAAATTTATACCATACTGGAATAGACGACGTAGTATTAACCAACCGTCAAATCGAAGTTTTGAGACGTCACTTTGATGAAGATGAGATGATCGAGCTCTTACTGAATTACGACGAGCTTAGTGAAACATTGGATGACGGATATACCAGTGATGAAGACACATTGGACCTACCCGGTTTCGAGTCTACGGATGAAGATGAAGAGGAGGAGAATGAAGTAGACCTTCCGGCGAGTAGACCTCAACGAGAAAAATCGGATGGATGGCTTACGACAGACGACGAAGACGTCGAACGCTTAGCTGACATCCCCGCAGACCAAAATCCGCGGCAAATAATCGAAGACTCCGACAGACAGCTGACAGAAACCAACGAAGATGAGAACAACTTAAGAAATGAAAACGAACTCGCCAGAGCACCAGAAAACCCAGCTCGACCTTCATCAATCTACCAACCAAGCCGACCAACAAATATAGATATACTGTAACGGATCCGCACACTAGCTCTGGGTCTTAACCCTAAAACCGCTCCAAACAACCGCGCGTAGCCCATCCACACTCATTTCATTACCACCTAACTCATACCTTTGTAATATCACCTAATTCACACTTTTATAACACCATTTAACATTGCATGACTGTTCACCTAATTCACACCTTTATAACACCATTTAACATTGCATGACTGTGCACTCTCTTTTTCCCCTATAGTTTCACTAACCCATACGTTCATATTTAAAAGATGCGATCATATAATGTAATTTTATAGATGAACAACTTTGTCCGGAAGATAAACTTACTCCTATCAATGGGATTCAGGCCCGATTCCGGAACTTGCCATCCCTACCAAAACTATGAAGATGATATTCATTGTACCCACTGTAACCTACCATACAGTCAAAGACCCCTGACGCGCCTAATCTATCATACCGGAGACAGAGAGGTGGAAATGATATGTCATCAAGAAAGAACGCTCCGGGAAAATTTTGATGAGAACGAGATGCACGAAATAGAGAAATACTACTAACTTCCCAGACATCGATACAACAGAATCGACGAAGGCTATAAAACCGATAGTGACACCGAGGACTAACCTAGCGCCATTGTTTTTATTATTTTATTATTATTTTTCTACGTAAATATAAGATCATACTGCGCAACTTTATAAGACCATACCACACACCTTTATAAAACCATACCATATACTTTTGTAACATTATATCACCTGGTTATAGCCTCAACCATACGTAGCCATCGCTAGAGTTCATCGGGGACGATAAACCTTCCCGGCTAGGGAGGTGTAACATCCCAACAAATGATGTTTTCTTTATCAAAATTTCTTTTTTTTATACTTTGTTATTAATTTCATCATAGTTACTACCTTATTTTTTTTTACCTTATCAATGCGATGGCTTCTTTAGTTTCGGCATTCTATTGTAAATATATCGATCCGAAATCTGATAAGGATTTGTTCGGTTCGGTTAATGTATTTTTATGACCTATCATAAAAATACACAGAGACCGAAACCAAACTGTTAATCCCTAGAAGATATCGAATTCGGTATATAAATGACCATAGGTCCCCGAAAACTCTCTTGTTGTACTTGCTCTCAGTCTCTTAAGTTTTTCTTTACCTTACGTCAGTACGTTTTTTTCAATTCAATAAGTAACTCACAGAATTTTTTAAGTTCATATAAAATTATTCTTAAGATAGTGTATTCAAAAACCTCAGTACAAGGTTATATTATAATAAAGTCTTATTCTTGAATAAATAATAAAAGTTATATAGTGTCTATTCTCAATCAATAAAATACACAAAAAAATCCAAATAATCAATTAATTAATCTAAAACAACCACTAATAATAAGAAGCACCACTGCAACGTAAAAGGAAATTGGAAAATATTAAAGGAATAAAAAATATCATTTAACCAATCACAAAAGGTAAGATTTTTAATTAATTATCAATACAGATAAATATATATTTATTTTCCGATCCTCAACCTTACTCGCCGGTATAATTGAAAGGGTCTCGGGACCTAGCAAATAACGCGTTTACCCCTCACGAAGCCACGCGCATTAAATAAATTGCACTAACCGCTCGGTGCAATAAAAAAATATTTTAGCTGTCGTTTTGGTAATTTAATACAGAATTTCTCAGATCGTTACAAAAAAAATAATTTTTTGAATCGAAAGAGTTTAAGTAATTGAAAAAAAATTGAAATTTATATTGCAGAAAAAGAACTTGATCGATATGTTGAAACTTTTATTTGAACTAATATTTTAAATTTACTTGTAACAAATTATTTATATGCTTAAAAGTGATATTTCATGTTTTCAAAGTAATATATTCTTCTACCAAAAAATATTTCTTAGGCTTAAAAAATTCAGATGTATTTTCAAAGAAAGATAATATTCATTCAATGAATAGTGAATTCTATTTGGTACAAAGAAATTAATTATTTCAAAATATTTTTTAAATGCATAAAAATATTTCATTGAAAAATTTTATTCAATTATTTAACTTAGTTTTTATTTTGATATTGCGAATACGGCGTGCGCAATACCGGTGAAGGATTTGGTACAAAGCCGATGAAATAGAAAAGTATGTAAAAAACATATTTTTGTGTCTTTTGTGCCAGACGATTGTGAGGACTTTGATGATAATGGATTTCACTTCATTAAAAATCACCATTGTCAACTTCACTGTAATCCTTCGAGTCACAAAGAGGAATATTTGAGAGCCAACAATTTATTTCTTGCAGGTAAGATAAAAATCTTTGATCCTTTACTATGAATTTTATAAATTAAAATTATTTTTATAATTTAAATAAGATTAAAAGTATTATTTTAAAATAATTAAAAGTATGATTTTCATTATTGCTAGGACTACTTACTATCATAACAGACTGTTCGAAGCTCTTGCCAAAGGTAATGTCTGGAAGGAGTTAAAAGACCTGGGACTCTTGTCCGGACCTCAAGAGGACTTGAATGGATTTACTCCGGATGAGCTTAATGCGCACTTTGCGGGGGTGTCAGTCTCGCCGCACGATGATAATGAGGAATCTAAGAGAATTCTTTTCCAGTGTAGTGAAAGTGGCTTTGCCTTCAAACCAATAAATGTTACTGACGTGGTCCTTGCAATTTCGCATTTTTCATCACAGGCTTGTGGCGAGGATAGCATTCCGCAGAGCGTGATACTCAAGGCTTTACCGTTTATCGGAGAACATCTTGTGACTCTGTTCGATTCCTCTTTTGCACGGGGGGTCTTCCCTTGCCGTTGGAAGCGTGCACGCATTGTGCTATTAAAAAAGTGTCATGCACCAACAATGCCTAAAGATTTTAGGCCCATAGCAATCTTATGTTTTCTTTCAAAGGTCTTGAAGAAGATTGCCCATGACCAACTCCAAGAGTATATTACGACACATTGGATACTTGATTCTATGCAGACTGGTTCTAGAAAGCATCACTCAACGTAAACTGCCATACTTAAACTTACTGACGATATAAGATCAGGTCTAGATAAGAAACTTATCACGCTACTACTTCTGTTTGACTTTAGTAAGGCATTCGACACGATCTCGCACTCCAAATTACTTGCAAGGCTAAGATTGATGGGGTTTTCCAGGGCTGCTCTCGAGTGGATTAGCTCCTATTTATCAGGTAGGAAACAAATGGTTTCCACGCATTTAAAAGAGGAATCGAATTGGCTAACAACCAATTTAGGAGTTCCGCAGGGTCCAGTGCTGGGGCCTCTGTTGTTTTGCCTTTACATTAATAACATACGTGACACCCTCGACCCCGGTTGTGTCAAGCACCTATTATATGCAGATTACCTGCAAATTTATACGCAGGTCTCTTATGAGGATGTGAATGAAGGTATTCGTATTCTACAGAGGGCGGCCAAGGCGGTGTCGGTGTTAACTGTTGATGCTTCCCTCACACTAAATGCAAACAAAACTAAGGCGATCGTTTTTGGCAATGGTCGATTTATTAATGACTTTTATGCTGGTGAGCCAAGTACGATTGAGCTTGAGGATGGTGTCGGCATATCTTTCTCTGATACCGTTACGAGCCTTGGTGTTATGCTTGACTCTGAGTTATCATGGGAGCCACATATTAATATGCTGACTAAGAAGTTTAATAGAACTATGTATGGCTTAAGGTTTTTTCGTCGGTATACCACTGAGGCTCTGCGCAAACAACTCGCCACCGCCCTGCTGTTTCCACATCTCGATTACTGCTCAGTAGTTCTGCTCGATGCCTCACAGGAGTTGAAAAGACGATTACAAAGACTACAAAATTAATGTTTGAGATATATATTAGGCGTGAAAATGGGCGATCATATCTCTTCTCATAGAGCTGCGCTGGGTTGGCTGCGTACTGATGCGAGGAGACAGTATTTTATGGCTCTACTTATGTACAAAATCGTGCGCATGAATACTCTCGAGTATCTAGTGGGTCCCTTCACTAGATATGTACCTAGGGTAGCCACTAGGGGAGAGATTAAGGATTTCGCGATGCCCTTCATGCGTACTGAGACTGGAAGGAATTCCTTTCAAGTTCAGGGTGCGCATTTTTGGAACTCCCTGCCTGCTGATATAAAGAATCTTCCATCGCTCAGCAGGTTTAAGTCGGCTCTGAGGGAGTACTTGCTCGACCTCCAATAAACTAAATTTAATTTTTTATTTATATGTTAATTTATTATAATGTGACGTCCCGTATATATATACTCTTTTGCTTAAGGTGTGATTGTATTTATTGGCTGAATGGTTAGTGAGTGAATGCTTTACTTGTTTTCATTATTTTGACTGCGTTTTTGTGCTACTGCATACGCTTTATTATTTAATTGCATTATTTATCATTTTTTATTTTGTATTTTAAATAAAAATTTTTATATACTATGACTGATAGATATTGTATGACTGACTTTTAATTTATAGGATTGTTGCGTGTATCTTACTATTTTTTTGTATCTGTGATATCACTTCTTTTGTTGTGAATTACTTATTCGGTATTATTAGGTTTAGTAACTGACTGTGATATCAATTGCAATATTTTGTATTTATACATTGTTTTATGTGCAATATTGTATATTTATAAATTGTTTTATGAACAATATTTTATATTTATACATTGTTTATGTGCAATATTTATTATTATATTTATGAATTGTATTGCACGCCCTTTGTATAATATATTGTTAAAATATGTTAAAATAAATTGCTCCGTTTCTAATAAAATTTATTATAATTGAAAATAGACTAAAAAATAAATAAGAAAAAATTTTGTTATTAATCAACTTATTATTTCTCAATAAAGAAAATAATATTTGTTATTTGATCTATTTTCAATATATATTCAAACCATACAAATTTTTCTCTATCAGCGAAAATAAAATTTTTTAATATCAATAGAATATTTCTTAACATACATAAGATATTTCTTGAACTAAACAATATCACATACTGAAAATTATTAATTTTATTTTAAATTTATATCTCGTAATATCAAAATAAAAATTAAGTTAATTAATTGAATAAAATTTTTCAATAAAATATTTTTAAGCATCTAAAAAATATTTCGAATTAATTAATTTCTTCGTACCAAATAGAAGTAACTATTCATTGAATAAATATTATCTTTCTTTGAAAATACATCTGAATTTTTTAAGCCTAAGAAATATTTTTTGGTAGAAGAATATATTACTTTGAAAACATGAAATATCACTTTTAAGCATAGAAATAATTTGATACAAATAAATTTAAAATATTAGTTCAAGTAAATGTTTCAACAAATCTAAGTTTTTTTTCTGCAATATAAGTTTCAATTATTTTTTAATTACTTATATTCTTTTGATTCAAAGAATTATTTTTTTATTCAAAGAAATATTTCTTCAAAACAGTTAAATGTTAATTTTAATTAAAATTTATTTTTTGTGATTATGGTTATAAATAATTGTTGCAAATAAATTTTTTTACTGAAATGTACGTTTCTAATCAAAATAATAATTACTTTATTAGAATAAGAAAATGTTTAGAGTTTTTCAGTTATATTTTCTTGATTCTGACAATTATTTTTTTTCAATTGAAAATCCTCTTTTTAATGTAAAAAAACGTAATCAATCACACCGCTCTTCTGCACCAACAAACATTCTATTGTTGAAAAGAGATAGGTTTATCGAAGTCATGAACTAATTTGTTTAATTTAAAAATTATGTCTTTGGATTAAAAAATTATTTGATGTAAGATATTTTTTTTCATTTTTATATAAAAATTGTTTTAAATAAATATTACATTTTTTTCAATAAAAAAATATAGCATTGTTTTTAAGAAAGTTTTACTGACTTTCAACAATATTTCCGAAGTAACTAATTTCTTAGAGTCAATAAGATATTTTTCTAAATTCGAACATTTTTTTTTGGAGTATAATATTTTCTTAAAGAATAATTCAAATTTTTTTTATATTAAAAAAAATATTTTATTAATTTAAAAATGATTTTTCTTTGACTCAAAAAAATTCATTTCTTCGCACCGTATTTCCTCTATTTAAAAACATTTTTAAAGTTAAAAAAACTTTTTTCTCTGTGTAGTCACAAATTTTGCGTGAAATTCCGTGATAAAAGGAACATTTTTACTTACTTATTTAGTATCATTCCAAAAAAATATATAATAACTATTTTTATGGTGAAAAATAAAGCTTCTATTTTTTAAACATTCTGCAGTTAAAAATAAAATTTTATTTCTTTAATATGAAAGGACATAGATAAGCGACCTGCACTAGAATAAATTTAGAACAAACGTGCCTGTTTTCTTTCAATATCTTACAAATAGTACATGACTCTGATTAACAATCATTGATTATTTTATTACTCTATATTGTCAAATTATTTTTTTTTTTATGCTGCAGTATTGAAAAAATCAATTATTTATAAAATAATTATATCTTTTTATAACTATTTAGTTACTGAATAACACTAATTTAAAAATTCGTTTTATCACAACGTACATAAACAAGTTGAGATTTAGATTAGAACAGGACAAAAATAAATGACCTATTATAAAACAAAATTTTTGAGGGTTTGCTTTAAACCCATACTTTATTGATCAGAAATAGTTCATAAATAAATTTTTTTTTTTTTTCATATAAATAAACATCAGGATTGTTTGTAATCTTTGGCGTGGATATAAAATGTTTTAGAATGTTTAAAACTGTTCAAAACTGTTTGAAACAGTTTATAAGTGTGAAATTTAGGACATTTAAAACAGTTATGAACAGTTTTAAACATTTTTAAACACTTTCAAAAAGTTTTGAAAAGTTCGGAATGATTTCAAACGGTGTTTAATAGTTTTGAATTTTTTATGTTTGGGAGTTATATAGATTATTTTAAATATTCAAAACAGTTCAAAATCAATATAAACTATTTTTTATTAACTTGAACAGTTTTGAACAGTTTTTAACCTTTTTATACATCTTTGAACAGTTTAAAACAGTTTTAAAAAGTTCGAAATAATTTCAAACAGTGTTTCATAATTTTGCGTTTGTAAAAATTTTCTTATATACATTAAAATTTATATAATATATACGAAGAAATGTTTAGTTTCATTTCAAATTATTCTGTATTGCTCAAAACTGTTTAAAAATGTTTAAAACTGTTTATAACTGTTTTAACTGTTCCAAATCTCACACTTATAAACTATTTTCAGCAGTTTTATACAATTTTAAACATTTTTAAACAGTTTTGAATAATTTTAAGCTATTTCAAACAGTAATGCACATTTTATATTTCCACTAGGGATTGCAGATATCATCTTCTTCATTATTTTATTGCCAGTGGGTCTCTTTATCGCTGAGGACTGAGACCCGTGATTTCACCTTACTCATGTAATTTTTATTGGCCAGGGGGAATTTTTAATTGGTTTTCCCTGGTCTTCTAGCTCTATTTTACAAAGAAAAATTCAGAAAAATTTTTCCAAAATTTTCCCGGGGATTAAACTCAGGTCCACGACAGCATGAGCCAAGAGCCTTAGCCCCTGCGCTACTACCAATTCTAACTTACAGGTATGAACTTATTTTAAATAAATGAGAAGCGAAAGAATGTAAATATGTATAAATTCAAAGAACAAGTCGAGAAAAATCATTTCTACTAAAGATATTATATGAACTCTCATGTGAGATTTCATATGAAATCGCCTATGAAATCTCATATGTATTTGTTGAATTTTAAAAATAAAATAAATATATGTAAGATCTCATGTCAGATCGCACATATATTTATTTTATTTTAAAATAATTTAACGAATATACATTCGATTTCATATGCGATCTTATAGGCGATTTCATGTAACATCTCATATGCAATCTCGTGTGCGATCTCATATGTGATCTCACATGAGATCTCTTATATATTTTATTCAATTTAAAAAAGATATTCATCATTTTTTTTTTTTCGTCTTGTTCTTTAAATTTTGACAAATTTTGACATTAGCTTTATTAGTACAATCATTTTAGTTAGAATAAAAAATCCTTTGGAGCTGTTATTTATTTATGAACTTAGATCGCAAATTAGATTTCAAAGTTAGCAAGCCTAACCTCAAAATACTATAAATTAAAAACTTTTATACAACTTTTTCAGTATAAGATTTCGGTAAATTTTTTTAGGTGCGCGCACTCAAGTTGAATCCTACTAATTTTTTTCTTGAAGCGAAAAATCCCGATTGAATTCATCATACTCATAAACTTGAATCAGAAATATTATCAGAAGGGAAAGCTTCATCACGCCCTTAATGTATATAATTACACTTATACTATAAATACCTATTTGAACACTAGAACATCATCATATTCGATAAATTAAATGGAGTCATAAGACCCCATGCATCTTGCTCGGGGTCAGTAGTTCTTATTTTAGCCACTTCATTTAATTTGCATCATATTTCATGGTGTCACTTTCCAACTAAGGATCAGCTTCCGACTAACTTTACCGATCGAAAACAGCTAAAAAAGATATTTAGTTTTTATTTATATTTTTGGCTTGTTTTTTGAAAATTAACAAATTGACACGCTTCCGTTTCCCATTTGTTAAAACGAATAGATATTTACAAGTAAAAGCAATTCTGATATATATTTTTATTAAAAATAAACGAAATCACTTCTTTCGCTACTTTCGATCAGTAAAAAATGTCTACAACCTCGTCTAAAACTGACGTTTAACATGACGAATAGTATAATAATAAAATATGTGTATTACCTTACTTTTAACGTCTAGACTTACATTGCACAAAAATATAATTTTTATTATGAAAACTATGTGAATAGTCTGTATGAATATAATTATAATAATGGTTTGATATTGTATTCGAGCACGATTTCAAAATTTTTCAGATTACGTTAGATTCACGACTGAATTAAAATCATAATCATCACACTCGTGACAGCAGCAAGGACCATCGTGAGAAACCAAGAGAGAAATAATTCGGTTGTCGTTTCTTGTTTTCGGTGCTGAGCCCTGGATGTACACAGTTGATCACATGGCCCATTGCCAAGAAGCCATGTGTATTGGACTACCGGCTGACGGCACTGACGGAGAAACAACTATGCACACACAATCAGCAAGTAGCGCGACCGATGCCTGCTAGTAGAAGACCATACCACGTCTAGGAAGCAGCAGAGCGGTTTCAACGGTGTAAAAAGAATGAACACGTGCTCGTGCGAATAAGTTACTGTGGCGCTCGCGTAGAGCATAGTTAAAAGAAAGAAAGAGAGGGAGAGAAACAGAAACATAAAGATGTAATAAGCGAAGTAAAGTCGATAAAGTAGGATAGATACGCGTATGGTAAAAAGATATTAGATAGATTAAAAACTTAAACATATTATAAAAGGGGGGAATTAATTACGTATAGAATAATGTAGGTGTATATATATTTAGAGGGCGCTCGCGTAATAAGTAGATTCGAACGAAAGGTTAAAAAATTTCTTTTTGCATTATTTTCTTTTAATTTTGCAAGTGCCGCTGCTGTACTGTAAGGAATATTTTTTTAATTTATAATAAAAATTTGTAATAGCGTGAATTAATTAAATATTAATGAGATAAAAATTATTTGGACAACTTAATAAAATGAATAACTAAAAATTTAAAGTTCATAAGAAATAGAAATTTAAATAAATTGTATGAATAATTATTAATATCTAATGCACCAATTTTATTTAATTGAATTACGCGCGCAGAGGGCGTAACAAGCAAAATGTAAAAATACTACACTAGTAGAGGAAATGAAAAACTAATTTGACTAGCAAGTAGCAAACTATGCCAGAGTAATTAGAGAAACTTAGCAAAAAGAAACTGATTTGATTAAGGAGTCGAGAATTAGGAAAGAGACAGTAGATAGGACATAATGAGAGTAAGTTAAAGAGCAATAGTGAAGAAGAAGCAATCGACACTCCGCGTTCACTTCCTTCTTCTTCATGCCTCATTGTCGTTTAGGTAACCACATCGAAAAGTCGTCTTTATTTTCGCTATATTTACCTTTTAAAGTAATTGTTAAAGTTTTCTTTTATTGTTAAAATTATTAAATAGTTATTATTGTTGTTGATTTTAAATAATAGATTACTGGTGTTGAACATTTTTTTTCTTATTGTTATTATTGATCATTTTCTCTCGCGAGACTGTTTCTTTCTCTCGCGTGTGCCATCACTGCATCAGAGTAATTGATAGCCATCTTCACGGAGGGTCTACTAGTACTAGTCACCGGCCATTTTGGGAGAAAACTTAGCGTTACTCGTGGAGTTATTTTTTTATTGTCTCTTGTTTCCAAGAGCGTTAAATTGAGATGGCTGATGCAGATCATAGCGGACAGCATAAGGTATAATTTGATTAAATAAATGTTCTTTTCTTTGTGTAGGTGAAAATCTAAACGAGGCATTTCTTGTACAAAATCTCTCTCTCTCGCGATGATAAACTTACTAGGAGAGTATCAGACCTCCGGATAACGTATTTTGCTTAAACGTTGGGATAAGTTTTCAGATGTCAAAATATGAAAGGAAACAAAATTTTAGACCCCAACGCTCAATATTTCCCTAGTTACAGGCAATTAAAGAAAATCACTAAAAAAGTTACTAGATTTTCAAACGCATATAGTTCCTTAGCATTAATAGCTAGCAGCTTGAAACTTTTTTTAAATGAAAGCTGAGCTCAAATCCTTTCGAAATAGTAGTTATAGCATGTCAAAATATTATTTTTTCCCAAATTTATAGCGTAATAAACATTAGACCCATTTTCAGCTTTTGTTATTAATTAATGTTTTAAAAAGAAAAATCAGGTCCAATGTTTATCACGCTATAACTTTGGGAAAAAATAATATTTTGACATGCTATAACTACTATTTCGAAAGGATTTGAGCTCAGCTTTCATTTAAAAAAAGTTTCAAGCTTCTAGCTATCAATGCTAAGGAACTATATGCGTTTGAAAATCTAGTAACTTTTTTAGTGATTTTCTTTAATTGCCTGTAACTAGGGAAATATTGAGCGTTGGGGTCTAAGATTTTGTTTCCTTTCATATTTTGACATCTGAAAACTTATCCCAAAGTTTGAGCAAAATCCGTGATCCGGAGGTCTGATACTCT
Source organism: Anastatus disparis (assembly GCA_017163975.1). Classification (NCBI taxonomy): domain Eukaryota; kingdom Metazoa; phylum Arthropoda; class Insecta; order Hymenoptera; family Eupelmidae; genus Anastatus; species Anastatus disparis. The sequence goes on along the minus strand of JAFFSR010000272.1, from coordinate 1,199,371 downwards.
CCTAGTTAGTGGATAAATAAAAGGAATAAAAATCAATCATAATGTGATAAATTGAATAGTAATTGATGTTAATTTAAAGGAAACTAGTGGTTAGAATTAACGTATAAGATTTTCTTTGTTATGGAAGTGAGAATAGGAGAGTCTAGCGAAGAACCACTGTCAGCTATAATAATAGCAACGTGGTTACTTAACCTCTAAATTAAAAAGTTGTGTTAGCGTAAAGTTTATTTATTATATCTGTGAGAAGTGTTTAATATTTTTTTTTATTAAAGTGAAAAGAAAAAGTGGAAAATTTAACAGTGACTTATTTTTTTTCTTTTTCTTACCTAACTCAAAACCACAAATATTGAGGTTAGGCCCCCAGTTTAACTAGAAAAAATTTTCTCTTGTCTTGTATGTGAGAAAAAGTAAAGTAGAGTAATTAAAAAAAGTTTAAATTTTGGATTATAGTTAATTTTTTTTTAATCATTAAGGGGAATCAGCATACCGACATAGAGTTCTACTTTATCTACATTTCAATTATGCATTTTAATAAATATTTAACTATTAATGACTGAAATTGATAGAAGAGGCACATTCTTAACATTCTAAAGAATTGATTGCAATGTTAAACGACAGTATAAAAGTGAAAATGAAGACGAAAACTGCTTAATACGATTAACTTTCCAATGTAGTTATGAATAATCGTATTTTGCAGTTTTCGTCTTCATTTTCACTTTTATACTGTCTCTTAACATTGCAATCAATTCTTTAGAATGTTAAGAATGTGCCTCTTCTATGAATTTCAGTCGTAAATAGTTAAATTTGTATTAAAATGCAAAATTCAAATGTAGATAAGGTAGAATTCTATGCCGGTATGCGGATACCCCTTAAGAGTATAATTAATAATTATTTTTCTTAAACTATTTTTCTCAAACTAAAATTTTGCTTGTTTATTGAATTTATAATATTAGTTGATTTGCCTTTTCTTTTTTGATTAAAATAAAAGTAAGATTAAAGTAATATAAGCTCTTGAGAGTTGCTTAGATCATATAGCTTGTATTTCAAATAAACGGAAAAGTTATTACGTGAGATAGTGGTGAAAAGCCTCATAAAATCTATTTCATATATTAAAAACTTTATTGGAACGAGGTAGATAGTGAGGCCTAGAAAAATTCGAAGAAGAAAGACGACACTAGCGCCATCAACTGGAAGATTGCGTAATCTGAGATACGCACTGCTGTTCCAGCCCCCACCCATACATAACCTAAGATCTCCTGATCAAGTGTTGCATCCGTTGCTCAAATCTTAATTTCATTGAGTTAAAATTAGATTAATATTAGTATGTAATATTTTAAAATTGTATTAAAATCATCTTTTATATTTCATAACTTTATAATTAAATTTAAAGTTAATTAATTTATTAAATGAGATAACCTATAAGTACTTGAAGAACTTGCTTGATAGAGAAACTTACATACAGTTTAAGTATAACTTCTTTCAATTAATCTATTTAAAATTTGTTTCGTTGATTTTACCCTGGTATATTATTTATTGAATTGATAATTGATTATTATATTGGATTTAGAGTATTTGCTTTCCTTATTTTATTATTATTATTATATTTGTGAGCTGGGGAATATTAGGATTTGGGGGTTATAAGCAAACTTTAATTCCTTATTTAATTTTATATTTTTATAATCTCCCAAATAAAACCCACCCTTACACAGTATAAGATAAATTTATATCTTTACTGTTAACTGTTATTAATGTTTCTTCTAGCATTGTGTTTATCATGCTCAAAGCTTTTTGAGTATCATATCCAATGATAACATCTTTAACTAGTTTAGGAATTATCAAGTAAATTAATTTTATTTACTCATTTTTAAATTCTATTTTTAGTAATATTTGCCTTTTTATTCTTGTAGTTTTTGCACCTGTTGCTGTTTTTATAAATTTTCCAGATGTTGGCAATAAAGGACAATTTTTAAATATTTCGTAATTCTAGAAATAAAATTGCTCAGGTATGCAAGTGACTTCACTATCCGAGTCAATTAAAGCTTTAACATTATTTTCTAATTGAATTTCTATTTCTGGACAGCATATTTTTATTTTCTGACTCCTTTGGGTTTAAATCATGAGTTGAATCACTTTTCATACTTTCTTGCATATGTGATATTAATTTCGGTAATTTTCCATTAGTTGCATTCTTACTCCTTTTTTTATTTACATCAGATGCAACCTTACTAAGTTTTCCTGATTTTTATCATCAGTTTCATCGTTAATGTCTATATTAAAAACATCTAATTCTTTGCTGCTTTCTTTTATCATTTTTCGATTCGCAGGTGCTTTTAGTTTTTTGAGTTGTTGGATTTTTTGTTTATCACTGCTTTCTATTACCTTAGTAATATTTACACCCGGATTGTATGAAGGTTTTTTATTGTCTTGTTTATAGTTAATTTGATTCTGATTATTATTGTTTTGATTATAGTAAGTTTTAAGTTGGTTATCATTTTTGTTAAATGTTTTTTGGTTAGTATTTTTATAATATTTATTTTTATTTGATGTTCCTTTTTCTTGTAGTTTGTCATCGTTGTCAAAATCTGCTAACATTTTAAATAAAGAATTTTTATCTTTTTTCTGCGAAAATTTCATCGCTTGCCTAACATTCCTATCGAAACGCTTGCTGACTTAATCAGCTAATTCTTCATCATTATATTGAAGATTCAACTCTTTGGCATAGCCATAAATTTGAGTGGCGTAAGTCATATGACTCATTGTTCCATTTTCGAAAAATTATCCCAACTCAATTTTCCTCCTGGATTTCCTTTGGATATCTTCGTTCCAATATCTATACAGGAAAAGATTTTTAAAACCTTCGTAAATGAATACATCGTCTTGATAAACGTACCACCATTCGTTCACATCTTTTTGCAGAACTGTCTGCAACAAATCGAGGGTTTCTTACTCTTCGAATTTTTCTAATGCGATGTATTTTTCCACTTCGTGCAAAAATTTCATTAGTTTTTCGACCTTTTTACTTTCATACTTATGAAGTGGGATTTTAATTTTATTATTGTAGGACTCCTGAGTATTTTATTATAATACAAGGTCCTGACCTTGTGTTCGAGTCATATTATTTTTATATTTTTCTTGTAAATAATTTATTTTTACATCTTGTTCTTGAGCCGCTTCATCGATTCTTCGTGTTAAATTCTCCTGAACCATTTTGACGGCTTCATCATCTTCTTTTCTTTTTATAACCTTTAGGGGACGGAAAAGCCACTATAGTGGCTCAACCATGGATAGACACTTTACATATGAGTATTTCCCAATATTAGAGATACATATTATGTGTTTTTTATAGGAAATACTGAGAAATTGAAAATTCCAAATTCCCCGTCCTCTAAAGCTTAAACTCTTTAGTTTATTGTCTAACGCTGCATATTATTAAATCGGTATTTTCTTTTTTTATTTATTTAAAAGGTTTTTTATTGTTACGTTATCTTCTAATAAATTTTTTATTTTGTTAGACAATTCATTTAATTGTTCTTTTAGGTTTATTGTTTCTGCGTCTACAGATTTATCTACGTTTAATTTGATATATTTCTCTAAATCGCTTGATGAATCTAGTTCATTTTCTAGCTCTTGTTGTTTATTGAACAACAATGTTAATTTGTATGACACAGCTCTCATTCATTCGCTATATTTTGCGTTCACGTCTTCTTCTATAGTTCGATCTAAGTTCTCTAATTCATTTAGTATAATCTTAGATTTTTGCTCGTTTGCCATTTTAATTTTATATTTATATTTGCAATTACAATTTAATTCAATTGCTTCCGAAATCAAAGTTTAAAGCATTTCTCTTTTTAAGCTTTCTATTAAAAATGATTTTTTTAATATTTATTTCAATTAATTAAATAATTATAAATTATTGAAAACGAAATATCTAAACTTTGATTTCGTTTACAATATATCTATTTTATTATCTTAATTTTGTTTTATTTTTATAATTTATTACTTTTTCTTTTATTTCATAAGAGCATTTATCTTTATTATAATATTCGTTTCTCATTCGCGTTGAGAACCTATGGTTAAGAATTCTTTTTGTCTATTACTAGCTTTCGACCTTTTGACTTTACTATCTAACATTCTTTAAAAATATTTGCGTTTTAGACTTAAGATTTGCGCGGTTATAACAAAAGATTTTAAATGAAATATATTGTGTACATTGCAACACCTTATCTTCTTGTTTCCCCGCACGACCTTAAAGTCTTTTTATTCTATTATTTAAGAATAATTTATTCAAAGATTTTGCTGTAATAAAATTTTGGTTAATATTTTTTGCTATTCTTTAAAACAAAACAAAATTATTTTTACAAGATATTTTTATTTTAATTCGCTCGGTATTTAATATACCACTTTTCTTGCATTTTCATGCTTTTTAAAAAATTTTGTTTTATATTTTTTTATTATTTTTAGTTAAAATTTTTTTCAATTATTCATTTTTTTTATGTTTTTATAATTTTTTATATTTATTGTTTTTTTTTATTTTTTTTTTAAATTTCAGTTTTTTTCATTTCAAGTGTTATCAATAACATTTTTGTTTCAATTTTTATTAAACGAATTTATTTCTTTTATTCTTTGCATTATTTGCTTCTATTAAATCATTTACGCGTTTCTAAGTACACGATTCTATTATAATCGGTACCTGTGAACAGGCTGTTTGGATAATTGGGAATCATTTATTGAATTTTATTTTAAAAAAAATTTAATATGCATTATTTACAGGAAAAAAAAATTATTGATTAAAAAAAATTTTATTGATTTTTAATATTTTAATTAATATTTTATTAAAGTTTTCTGATTTAATTTTTTAAACCATAAAACTAACTGGTTTATTTACGTGGGCGCCAATATAACGTTCCTAACCTTTTAACCGATTAAACGACTATTTTTATTTATTAATTTATTATCCTAGAGAATGAATTCGTTATTTCACAAACTATTAAATTTATAGAATCATTGTTAGCTAGATCACCATGCCTAGCTAACGTAGATTCTTTATATTTTTTCTATTAGTTTCTGTGTTTGAAAAGTCGTTAATAGCTAGGTAGTCTTGCCTAGCTATTGAAGACTTTTTATATGTTCTATGTTATTAATTTTTTAATGTTAAAGGCTCGTTGTTGTGAAGGACCAAATGCCTTAACATTCGGGGCTTAACACAGGATTATTAGGAAAAAGATATTTTTACTTGGATATCCTCTTTATTTAAATTTATTAAATTTGTATTACAAAGGACTGGTTCGCTAGAAGCATGTGGTAGACCACTCGCTAGCTGTGCTTCGAGTAAATAGACGTCCTCGTGATAAAAGAGCACATCAAAGAGTGCCGAGGCTTCCGAGCTCCGCGTACTACTTGCTTCAGCTCTCCTTGGTTTCTCTCCCACTTTTCTACTTTGGTAGAAGAGAGGGAGAGACGCCATGTACTTACAGTGTGTACCTGCAGAAAGGTGTGGGTGAAGGTAAGAAAGTTTTTTAATAGGATGGGCACAGCAACTCTCTTATGTAATGTGTTAAACGGCACCTGGAGGTTCGACCATCATGGTAGAAGGATAGGCAAAAAAATACTTAGTTTTATTTCAGATGATCGGAGGATTCAAAAATCTTGTTTCTTTAATAACAATGCTCATAACTTTAACAAAAGTATCGTACGGAAATCGGTCGGGTATTATTTTGAAGAAAAGGACACCTTTGTAAGAAAATCTAAAATTTTTAAGTTTGTTTTTTCAACAATAAAAAGCCCAATTTCGGATTTTCTGATCTACTTCAAACTTTAAATAAAACCTTTTGCTTTGAAATCATCAATGATTTTTTAGGAGGTAATGATTTAAAAAAGATATAAATCATTTAGAATTTGCAAATTTTTACTTAAGAGCAGGCCAGAGCAGATTCGATACCGACCGAGAATCGAAAGTCCGTTGTTTAATTTTCTCCAACTATACGTAATGGAATGCATTAAAATTTTAAATACATCCACGAAATTTATTTCTCTATTGCGTTCACCAATAATAATTAAAGAAAAATTTTAAAAAATTAAAAATTGTATACTACAGCTGTTTATTAAACTCTAGATACGGTTACTTACTTTTTGTTTAAAATATGGTTAATTTTATGAAAAAAACATCTCTTATACAATCATGTATGTATAAAAAATTGCACCCGATACCAATTTCTTTTGAAAACAATATAATTATTTTATTTATGATGAAATAACATTTTCACTTCTCGGTCGGTATTCAAGACTGCTTTGGTCTACTCTTGTGATTTGCGGGTAGTGTATTTATATCTAAACATTTTAAGTATTCTGTCTTTGTATGAAATGAATATATTATAGCATTTTTTACCATTAAAACAATATTCGAATAGTATTTAACGTGTATTTAGTATGTCGTATTTTCCTAGCTAAATTAGTACTGGTAATCATTCTACACATATAACTCTAAATATGACTACGTTAGCAACATTTAAGGTGAAGAACTGGTAACCAATTCTTAATTGTATGAATAATTTGTTACTTATTTTTTATATAAAGCACTAATGTACACCTAGTAATAAAACTGACAATTAATTGTGAGACAATTGGCTTTTAAGGTATCAAAACTGAATCAAAGCCTAGAAAAAAAATGAAATTTGAATGTAAAGATAAATTTGTTTCCTTACGTTATTAATTAATAAAAGTTTTCTTCACCTTTACCATATATTAAATACAAAACTTTGATCGATGAATAATTTTAAAAAATCTCATTTGATGGTTGAAATTCTTTTTTTTAGTCGAAAATATTCGATTTTAGTGGTTACCATAGGCTTTCTCAGCCTGCAGTAACCATAAAATTTTCAACAAATTGACTTCAAAATTTCTTGAAATCTTTGAATTATATATAGGGTTTGAGTCCCGATTACTGAGCCTGTTCCGAACACTGTGTTCTTATATTGAATTGTTTTTATAAATAAAATTTTACAAAAAAACTGAAGGAAAAAATGTTATAATAAAGTCGAAAGTTCAATCTTTAATTTACAAAAATTAATTCTATATCATATCAATCAATTTTTCGTAAAAAAATTTTTTTAATAATTCTATTGATTTCTTAGCACTTACTGCGGATTTCTTAAGGAAAACCTTAAGGATAAGCAAAATCTTTCAAGATAATTAATTACTTTTAAAAATACATTTACGTATTATAAAATGAAGCATATTTCAATAAAATACTAAAATTTTATAATAAACACAAAAAAATAATTTTAAAAACCTTTTTTTATTTATTTTTATTTAAAGTCCAGTAATACGGCATGATTTCAAAACTTGACCATATTTCTGTGCTCCCGCGCGCGACTTGTTAACCTTACTTTTATTGTTGTGTTTATATAACAATATCGACATGTGATACTCGTTGTTCGCAAAGATTTTAATGTTTATGTATGTTGTAAGTATATATTTAACAAAATAAAACATTAAATATGAACATTTAAAATATTTTAATAATCTTGTTTTTGTAGGTACTACACAAAAATGGATAAAAACGTAAAAAAACGTGTTGTTTACAGTAAAGAGGTTATGTGTAAAATTGCTATCTCATCAATTAAATTATCTCTACTTTTAAGTAAAGTTAAAATTTTGTACATTTTTATTATTGTTTTATTTATTTTATTATTTTTTCACTCAATAAATGTTATACCTGGTCACCTTAAATAGGTTTACTCGGACGTTATATTCAATCGTGAGATATTTCTTGCCTCGTATGCAGGGTAAAGGAGCTTAATCGCTTACCTTGTCTTAACTGCTGGCTGCGTGGTCGGAAGGTAGGAGTCTGTTATTAAAAAAAACTCATGTTTAAAGAGCGTAGTGCTTCTCTCTGGTTGCCCGCTTGTTAACTGGGTTAGGTCTGGATCAATGGTATTTATGTTCACAGAATTTAAAATTTTGTTTTTTTGTATTTATTTGTAAATAATGATATTAATTTAAATTTATTATAAACGTTGTACAAATATCTTAACAAGTGAGTCGCGCGAGTTTACAGTGATAAATTGAAGAAACCTCAGTAGCACTTTATTTATTATTCGCTCGATTAAAAAAAAGAATAAATTTTATTTTTATTGTTAACACACTTTTTTTTTGTAGCATGTTGTATAAAATTATGACTTATGTTGAAACGACTTGTTAAATTAAGCGCGCAATTGAGTTAAGGGGTAACACCACTCTAGAATTTTCAAAAATTCGAATTTTTTTTTTGCTCAAAGTATACTTAAGGACTTTAAAAAACATATCCAATTGGTTTTATATTGAAATTCAATGTGGAAGGGGTCTAATTCTTAAATCTGCCGCGACGCCTCGGAGCGCGCGCCGACGGCTGACGCGTTTTTCTCGAAACTGTTTTTTTCAAATCGTACTCGTAGCTTCAAAACTATTGCATGGATCGACTTCAAATTTTTACAGTAGCATCATATATATACTATCCTCCGAAGTACGTAGCCGTCTTTTGATATTTTGAAAATTACTTGTTTTATTAACAATTTACTGCTCTTTTTTTAGTCGAAAATTCATACTTTTTGTTCAGATATGCACAGTTTCTACAAAAATTGGAAGAAAAAAAAATCCTACGTACTTCGATAGCTATTAGTATGTAGTTTCAAAAAAATTTTGGATTTTTGTTCCAGCTCTCACGGTTGCCGAGGAATGGGTACGCCCGCGGAGCGTCTTCAAAAAAACCTTGTATCGGAGATCCGCTGTGGCGCCGCCATTTTGCACGAAATCGATAATAGAAAAATTTTTTTTATACTTTAATATATGTTGAATAAACCCTGTAAATTTTAATACAATCCCTTTTCCCATAATCTCATGAAAAATCCGCAAAATTACACCTTTTTTCGGACTCTAGAGTGGTGTTATCCCTTAAGTTATTTCCTTTGTAATAGAATTTTAGAGGAAATAAAATGCGAGTACAAGTATTTTAATGTTACAATTTCATGCTTGGTTTATGTGCAAAGAAAAAAAGGTGTTACCCTTACGAGGTTTAGTTGTGGACTAATTGACAATAAATCTTTTTCGCTGCAAGGTAGATGCGAATTTTGAAGAAGAAAAGAGACAAAAAATATAACTTGCTGAAACTTCAAAAGAGTCCCATTGGCCAGTTCGGCCGTGAGAAACTCTTCAAAGTCTCAGATTTTTTGACAGAGGATATCTTTTTATCGCGCCTAAAAGTGCTGAATAGCATTCGCGCCTCGCTAACTGACTTGGTTTTTCTAATATAAAGAAACTTAAAATTATTCCTTAATATTAACAATTCAATATAAAATTTATTTTATTTAATTTTTTTTAATACATGTTTAAAAAAAATATATGTTACTGGGAGAATGAATTGCAAATATTGCATGTTTATATGCATGCATAATGTATGTGTTCATATATTTTTATGTATGTACGCACATATAACAAAAGGTTAAAAAAAAAGGAGTAAAAATGAATAAAATTTTTAATTTATACATCCACAATCATGCGGATGTAACAAAAATCAACGGAAATTCTAAAATTTCAAAATAATCGAAAAAGAACTCAGTATTTCGAATCGCGGACTTGTGGACAGGGCACAGTAATTGGGGGAACAGCAATATGACGGAAGGTTTTCGCAAAGCACAGTAATACATACAAAATAAGTTTTTTTTTGTTTTGGCTTGAATTCGATGAAACATTATAATTTTAATAATAAAAAAAATCGCATTGGATACAGGGATGATTAAAATATGTATATGCAATTATAGAAACGAAAATGGTAATAATTTTAATTAATAATGGATTTATTTCTTAGAATATCATCTTAATGACACAGTAATCGGGGCTCAGACTCTATTCATTAGAAAAAATTTTTATTTGATTGTTTGGTTTGATAAAAATTTAAAATATTTTTTAAAAATTAATATTCTTGTCAATTTATGTATGTAATTTAATTAAGCAATTATTTGAACTGACTCTATAAAAATTCCAACCCTGTTTTTTTTTGAAGATATATAAATTTAAGATTTCCGAAAATTTTGAGGTCGATTTCTTGAAAATCAGCTAAAGAAGCCTACGGCAACCACCATAAACAAAAACATGTCTTCAAATAAACAAAAGAATTTTAAACATCGGATGAGATTTTTTAAAATTATTCATGGACTAAAGTCTTGTATACATTTAAAGTAAAAAAAGTTTCATTAATTGATATTGTAAAAAAAATATTTACATTTAAATTTGATGTTTTTTCAAGCCTTGACTGAGTCCTGATACCTTAGTTTTTTTTAGACTTGATTGTTTATTTCATAATGTTCTAAAGAATTTTAAAATGATATGTGTTCATTTTTAACAGACTTAAAAAAGGAGGAAGTTATTCAATTCAACCTGTTTCTTTTATGTTTGTTCCCGCATAAATCTTAAATGGATTGACCGATTACAAAAAAAATTTCTTTATCTGATAGAGGATGTATCCAGAAAGGTCTGATACATGTTCTATAAGTATTGGGCCAATACTTGGTTAGTACGAGCCAGTCATCTTAAGAAAAAAATTATCCGAGACAAAAAATTACTTCGTTTGTGCAAAAAACTTTGTTTTTTCTATAAGTAGCCAAAAATTTGATTAGTACTATGCCTTTTCAGTAAGAGGATTCATTGAAAAGTAGGAAATTAAAAATTTTTATAAAAAAATACACTAATAAAAATTTTTGAGAAAAAAAACGATTTCTAAAAACAAAATTTATAAATATATTGCTATCAAAAAATTAAAAGAAAACCGATTTAAAAAAAAATTTTTCAGAAAAAAAAACACTTTAAAATCGAAATTTATAAATATATTGCTATAAAAAAAATACCGTTTAATCAATTAATTATTTAAATTTAATTTTTAGAATTTAGCGTCGAAATTTTAATTAATTGAAAAATTAAATTTGAACAATTGATTGATTAAAATTTCAGAGCCGAATTCTAAAAATTAAATTTGAATTATTGATTAAAAGGTATTATTTTATTTTATAGCAATATATTTATAAATTTCGGTTTTAAAGTCAATTTTTTTCCTAAAAATTTTTTTTTGAGTCAGTTTTTTTTTTGAAGCAACTTTTGTAATAGAGCAATTTTTTTGTTTTCTCAGTTTTTATCACGAAAATAATAGCTTAAGCCTTCAGACTGAGATAAAAATTAGCCCACTTAAAATTAATTCACATGTTGATTTCGGAATTTTGTACGTTACTTTGGCACAATTAAAAAAAAATTATCAATCTACATAGCAATGTACATTAGGTCTGAAAAATTTACAAGGATGCTACATATTTCTATCCTCTTCTAAGAAAAATTAATTTTGTTTTCTTGTAAAATTAACGATTGTAGCCAAAAACGAAGAGTTTGCTGCATCTTGTATTAAAAAAAGTAATAGTACCTTGCCTGATAAAAAAATATTTATTTCATGACTTTGTTTTAAAGAAAAATCCAAAAATTTTAAAAATTATAGATCAACAGATAATATTAATTTAAAAGTTTTTCTTAAAAAGAAAAGAAAAATAATTATTTTGCTCTTTGAGAGTTCAAAATAACTATTTTTCTTTTTAAAGAAATAAATAGTTCCGCTTCTGCAAAATGCGCTATTCTTCCTTTCGGTAACAAAGAAATACGCTAATTGTCATAAAGTTACTGCAAGTTTCAACGCACAATAACTAAATATATTATTGCAGACAAAAGCTCTACTCAATAAGAATGGAGATGATATAGGAAAGAAATAAATCGCCGAAGAATCTGTTTTGTTGATATTACGCGTTCCGTTTTATTAATATTTATTGATATCTACAATTTATTCTCATTTAAACATTTTTTATTATTATTGATTAATTCCATTTCAAATCATGCAGGCTAATTGTACTTATCTCTCCAAATTACATAAAAATTTTTTTATCATTCCATTCTCAAAATGAGCGCATGCGTATTTTTTCGTTTTTCGATTTCATCAAAAATGGATTTTTTAAGCACTTTTGAAAAATGAAGCATAAGTTATCGATTCTCAACCATTTTTTTCAAATGGTTTGTTTTGTATTTTTACTAACCTTTATGAATTAATCTATGTTTACTCAATGCTATAGAGATGCCACACTTTTATTTTTTGTTTATAAAATAAAAAAAGTACAATTGCACTTTTTGTAAAAAAATAAAAATGCATGTTTCTCAAAAAAGCCATTTATTGTCTCAAATTTTTTCTATGGGTAGGTAGCCTTAGAACCAATATTTTCACCTATATCACAATTGGAATATTTTCTTCTCTTTAAAGATATAAGAAAAAAAATGATTTTATGTGCACATAAATGTGAATACGAGACAGATTCGACAAGTATTGCATGAGTAAGCAAATTTCAAGCATGTATGTGGATGCACACAGGTTTTACGCGTTTAATAGATGAGTGTGTATTATATGTATATATATATATATATATATATATATATATATATATATATATATATATATATATATATGTTCTCTAAAATTGATAGTAAGTCATTTGAAATAAATTTCATTAAATTATCCCTAAGAATTCAAGTTTGATAATCTCTAAAAAATATTAAATTTATTTGTAATGATTTAAACAAGTAACTTAAAAAATCAAAACAAATAGTTTCTAAAATTTGAAATAATTATCTCTAAAAAATTTTTAATGATTTTCTCTCAGAAATAGGGAAGTTAACTTTCTTTAGAATTTTTAAATGAATTATCAAGAAAAAATTTTAAATATCTCTCTGAAACTCATAAAAATTTCCAATAAATCGTCCCAAGGATTTCAGGCATCTAGCAAAATAATTTTAAACAATTTTCTCTAAAATTTAGAATGAATTATCTATTAAAATTTGAAAAAATTATATTGATATACGTACAAAAATTAATATAATCTTTTAGAAAATATTCTTTATATGATTTTAACAAGAAAAAGTAACGTATAAAGACTCTTAAACTTACATAGAAAGTACAAGCATATTAAGTTATAATCTCTAAGAACTGTATATAACGAAACTGATTGTCACATGCATATATATACACACACTTATAAACTATAAACAAAATAATAATTTAGGGTAAGGTCCATAGAGCACAAAGTGCATGACCATCTAGTTAGTTTATGTCTGACAGCATAAGAGAGAGCACAAAATAAAGAACTTATAAAAATTACTTCTTTGTGTTTTCTGACTACACCGTCTTCCTTTAAATTTCAACAGGTTATAAACCCAATCACACAGCCAAGGTGTATGTAGTGCGAAATAAAAAAACATATAAATAAAAATAAATAATATTTTTTTTAATTAGAAAAATTAATTTTAAAAATAATAATAATAAGTGCTTGTGATAAGTATATGTGTTAAAATATATTGCAAAAATGAGTGAAGATACAAAAAAGACAAAAAGAAACATTAAGCCAAGTGAAAAATATACATATGGAAATATCGTATTCGTGCTTTAATTGCAGAAGAAGATGCACTGAAGTCTTAGACGATAAAGTTCCTGATAAACCAGATAATGATCGGAAAAAATGCGACAGAATTGCTAAGGGCATTATTATTAAATATTTATCTAATTTAATGCTTAGTTTTACAGAAGCAGATACAGCAAAAGGTGTCATAGAAAAATTAGATGCGATTTATGATAGAAAAAGTTTAGTGACGCAATTGGCGATTGAGAATAAGCTTTTAACACTTGAATTTAAAGAAACAATACCTTTATCAAAACATCCAATCAACTTCGATGAAATAGCTGTTGAATTACAAGCAGCAGGAGCAACATTAAGTGAAATGAGTAAAATTGCTAGACTTTTATTAATGTTACCGAATTCATATGATGCACTTGTCACCGCTATTGAAACTCAATCAGATAAAGATTCAACTCTCGCCTTTGTAAAAATAAAATTACTAGATTATGAAATAAAATTAAAAAATGAACAGAATGAAACTAGTGTAAGAGTATTGCAAACAGAAAATATATCAAGTGATAAAAAAAAAAAATTAATAAGTACAAAAATTACAAAGCAAATTTTAAAAGAAAACAAAATAATAGTTATAAAAATGAAAAGTTTTATAAAAATAATAATGTTATTGTGATCATTGTGGTAAAAAAAATAATGAGAAAAGAGACTGTTATTTCCTAAAAAAATAACACTACTATTAAAAATCAACAACGGATGCTGCATACGATTCAAACGCAAAATGACGATCAAAGTTTTGCATTTATGACAGCGGACGAAGCTGAATTTCAAAATAATGATCCAGGCTCATTCCATTTCAAATCGAACAGCCTGTACACACTCAAGTCACCAATCACTGCATCGATGGAGTATGTTATTCTACTCTGAAAATAAGGAGACATATATTTCTTTTTTTCTTTTTTTTTTGCTGAAATATCCAAATTGCATAAGATATGCATATTTGAAAATTGCATAAAAAAACTAGATGTTCAAACTGAAAAAGTTGAAAATAACTTTAGAGGGCTATCGTTTTACCAATTTTTAATGAATTTCGGTAAACCCTTTTTTATTGAGTTTTGAACCCTCTTCAATTCAGTGCAAGAAATTTAAAAAAAAACTATAAAATGACTGAAATATATGCATTTTACCAAAAAATGCATTTTTTATGCACATGAATTTTTCTCAAAAAGGCCATCTTTTTTTTGCTGGAATTTTTTGGGCTGATAGAGGACCAAATTACCTATCTAATGGTACGAGAAAACAATTCACAAATTTTATTGTTGAAAAATGCTTGTATATACGTTCGGAAGTCTTAAGCAATCTACTGTAAGATACCCGACCTTTACAGTGTAAGGTACACTTATTTTCCCTTTCCCTGAAAACGATTGCACAAAGTGCACATACAAAAGGATATAAGGAAAAGAGAAAAAAGTATTTTTATTTAGACCAGTCTGTGGTGCAAACGTCATGCCGCACTCACTCCGGGGTCTCTTTATGTAAGGTGTTAGTTGTTAGTAATATGTAACCTCTTATAGGCCAAAAAACTCTTGAAACTTTCAGTCTTATCAAGAATACAATTCAATGAGATTTGACTAAGTTAACTTTATTCAACACAACATCAATACACTTTACTCGATATTTAACACTATTTATTTCACAAGGTTTTAAGTATCATTTTACTAGATTATAATGGCTAAATTTTATCTTAATTTTCAAGCTATAACTTTAATATCAATTTTTATCTGTCACATTTACGAAAAAAATATTAGTTAATTTTAAATATAAGAATTACCCGCTATTTCTACTACCGGTACAGAGTTGGGATTCTATACTCAACTCCTTGCGGAACTGTAGAAATTAGCGAAAGAATTTCGACTCTTGACGCGAGATTTCATTTTGAATTAGACTTTATTAGAGAGGTGGCCAAAGAGAGTGCTGTACAATGGTTCGGCTTCGATCTGCTTGAGTGTCGATCAAGCCGCCACGGCCGCAGTTCAGCCCTACCGCTAAGTAGAAGGAAGAATACATTTATATGAATCGCTTCATGCAAAAAGGGACCTATGCGCCATTTTTGCCGAAATTGAGTAAGAGGTGGATTTATACTCAAAAATTGAAAGTACATCATGTTGTGGAGTTGGAACTTCATAAAAGTTTATATTTATAAAGCGATTCATGCAAAAAGGTACCCGAATCACGTACTTAGGTACTTAGGTACGGGATTTGGGTACCTTTTAGCATAAATTATATGTAAACATTTTTTTCGTGTTTAGTATAATATCGTTCGATATAATATAATATATATATATATATATATATATATATATATATATATATATATATATACACTATAAACACAAGATTATTTACACGTTATAAGTATGTTATGAATTATATATAACCTAATCCTTGTTTGTAAACATCGATGATATACAATTTCATATTAAGGGGATGTAAAATGGACACTACAACTGTACTCATAAATATTCACTATCTTTACATCTTATTGCACGATTTTCAATAAAAAAATGCATTAGCTTGTAGTATCTACCATGAAGATTATTCGGTTAAATTTTTAAATAAATTCATTTATTAGCTATTAAGAATTTTGGGTTCTAAAATTATTGATTAACATTTTTCAATTTTGTACAGAAATCCAAATATCTTAAGAACTAATGAATGGATTTATTTGAAAATTTATCTAAATAATCATCATGATACATACTACAAGCTAATGCATTTCTTTTCTGGAAATTCAGCAATGAAATGGAAAGGAAGCTAATATCTACACTGAAAGAACTTTTCGTATGCTGTATGCCAAAGCGTGAGGGCGCAGTATACTACAAGTTTACGGGAGACAGAAAAACAAATGTTGGCGTTTTAAAAGCCAACCGATATCAGCCAGCCGTGCGCGCGCAACTCATAAGTAACTTTTGGCATTCAAAACGCCAACATATGTATTACTGTTCGCCGCTGAGTATGAGCGGACTGTATACCTCCCCTCTTAGTTGGCAGTTCGCTAAAACATCTATCTGTGTAGTAATTATGTCTTTGTAGATGTAAAAGAAAGTGTATGGAATCGATTCCGGATGAACAAATGCAAGAAACTTTACATTTTCTATCTTTGGGAACTAAAAATGCTCAAGATTTATATTTACAAAGTAAAATAAGGCGAATTAATTCAAAAAGAAGACGATCGAAAAATCCGCCTTCAAGGATGACGATGATTTATAACGTCACGCTTGGTAGTATATCAAAGGAAGTTTGCCAAAATGCATTTATTTCAATTTATGGGATTTTATTAAAACGATTAAAAAGAATCAATAAGTTACTTAAATTAGGAATCACACCGATTGATCAGAGAGGGAAGGATAAAAAAAAAATAAAATTGACTCAAAGATTTTGATTGAAATTAATAATTTTGTCAATTCTTTTCCAACTTATGAAAACCACTATTCAGGAAAAAAAATCAATTATCTGAATGAACGACTAGACATAAAGACATTGTGAAAAATGTACTGTAAAAAACACGAAGCACGTAAAGTTGGTTATTTTTTTTTTCAATTATTT
Organism: Anastatus disparis; assembly: GCA_017163975.1. Classification (NCBI taxonomy): domain Eukaryota; kingdom Metazoa; phylum Arthropoda; class Insecta; order Hymenoptera; family Eupelmidae; genus Anastatus; species Anastatus disparis. Next base: position 1,182,308 of record JAFFSR010000272.1, on the reverse strand, counting down.
CAAGAATAATTTTAATCTCAGATTTGGTCAATCATAAGTAAATTGTTGCTGTGAGTGTGAAACGCTAAAAACAACAATAAAAAATTCTCATGTTAGTGATGCTGTTATTAAAAGAGCAAAATTAGATCCATCTAGACACAAAAAAAAGCAGAGTTATTCTACAAAAAAAATTAGAAGTATCTGAAAAGAAAATCTGTCAAATCCAAAAACTTTTGCTCGTACATTTGACTACATGGCTAATCTAAGTCTACCTGTGATTTCAGTGCAAGAAACATACTATTTACGCCAAATCACGGTGAGTACATTTTGTATACACAATATTTCAGACAACACGGCTAAAATGTACGTGTATCACGAAGGACAAGCAAAAACGGCCCAAATGAAGTGTGTACGTTTATAAAAGATTATGTTGATAACAACTTATCAAAATCTGTGGATGCTCTTTTTTTGTCTTGTGATAACTGTTCCAGGCAGAACAAAAATAACACAGTGTCCAAATTTTTTCTCTCTTTAGTTCAAAATAAAAGATTTTAAAAAATTGAGCAGTTTTATCCTGTCAGAGGACATAGTTTTTTACCTTGTGACAGGGACTATAGTGTGATCAAAAGAAAAATTAAAAAAGAGATAGAATTTATAGCTTAAAACAGATTGTTCAATCTATGGTCAAAAGTAGTCATTCGAATAAATTTGAAATTAAATTGATTGACAGCGGAGAAATTCTTGATTTCAAATCGTGGTGGCCACTTTATTATTAAAAAAAAAGTTATTTCTGAGGAATCGAAAGGCAGAAAAACCAGAAAAGAAGACAAAGTATCGTTTGGTATGTATAGTTATGACCGGTTCACCTGTAGTGCAGATTTTCCAGGTACAATAGTTGTTCGTGACGAAATGAATGGTGAAACAAAGCATACTTTTTTGTTGCCCAAAGTCAACGGAAGCGTAATTTTTTCTTCTTAAGTAGCATATCCAGCAGGAAAAGTTCCAATAAAAAAAAGCAAAAATTCAAGATCTTAGAAAGCTTACTCAATATATTCCTTCCAAATACATGGAATTTTATGAGGAGTTGCTACAATGGCCTAAGAAATCGAATGATATAGATGACGATGACGATGATCATTAAATTTATGGACTCAAGAGTCAAATATTATAATTTATTTGTTATAAACTTTAGAATTCGGAATGTTATTTTATTTTGTGTTTGTTCATTGGCTTTTTTCTAATGGTTTATTAATTATTTAACGCTGTAACTTCAAACTTCAAATCTAAAATCGTTTTTTTTTTATAAGAAAAAATATGATCAAGAGGCGCGCGTCGCGTCTCGAAGGCATGTATGGATCTCACGAACTCACAGCCTGAGAGGCAGTAATGTGCGCCTTATATATTCTTTGAATTTTTAAAAATCTAACCTATACATCTTAATAAATACAATTTTTTCCTTTATTTTATACTATTTTTCTTGTTTTTTTTTGGTAAATTCTTAAATAACTATGCTTAAATTTACATTTTATCACATTAATGAATGTATAGAGTATTTATGAAATAGTTTTGTAGTAAGTCATTATTTCGATTTCAACTTTTCTTCATCTTTTTTGACTTCAACGTTTTCACCCTAACATCTTTTCACCCAAACTTCCGGCTATTCGAAAGTCAATAGATATACTCGTTTCATGAAAGAGAAAGAGAAAGGGAGTGAGAGAGAGGCTAAAAAGTTACTTCTGCTATCATTTTAATTTTTGTTTTGAATAACGTATAATTTTTTCTATTTATTATTTTTAGGTAGTTAAAGGAAGCAAATTATACATATCTCAGTAGTTACATATTGCCTTAAGATGAATGAAACGATAAGAAAAAAAGAATTTTTTCTATTTTGAGATTATAATATAAAAATATTTCATAATTTTCATATAGATATATATAATATGGAATTTTGTGTGATTATAATCCTATGTGAAAGTAGTAATAAATAATGTCAAGCAAAAAATTATATAAAAGAGATATTGATAAAGAGGTAAATAATAAATAGTTCATTTATGTGAATGTTATTACAATGTTAGTCGTTTGAATTATTATCTAATTTTAATTAAGTTGCTCCAGAAATAAATGTGAAAGAATTAAAATTATTATATGCTTATAATCTTTGATATAGTTAACAAGATTCTGATAGACAAAATAATTTACAAATTTGTAATCAAAAGCTAAAGTTTATTGAGTGACTCGTTACTATTGAAAATTTTTGGATATTTTATAAAGAAAAAATTAGATTCGTACCAAATATAGATGCAAATAGAGCAAAGAAAATGAAAAGAATTTTTTAAAATTTTAATTAGTGTTAAATAATAAAAAGATTTTATTCATATATAATCTTATTTTGTGTAATCTTGAAATAGTGATAAAACTCAAGCAAAAATTTTTTAACGAAAAACAAAACCGACTTCAAAAAAATGCACTAAAAAGTTACAAATAATTTTTGATCTTCAATAATTATACGCATACTACGCATCTAACTCAACACATGTGTAGCAAACATTTTATAGATTATCGAATCATTTGCAAACAGTACCAACAAATTATATTTTTTTTTAATTCACAAAAAAATATTTTCGAAGTCGGCGTCAAATTCTACATCTGTGCAGAACAATTCAACAACTTGTGAATTAAATGAATTTTTTTGTGAATTAAAAAAAAATATAATTTGTTGGTACTGTTTACAAATGATTAGATAATCTATAAAATGTTTGCTACACATGTGTTGAGTTAGATGCGTAGTATGCGTATAATTATTGAAGATCAAAAATTATTTGTAACTTTTTAGTGCATTTTTTTGAAGTCGGTTTTGTTTTTTGTTAAAAAACTTTTTTTTGTTGAAAAATTTTTATTTTCTATCTTCTAGATAATCCCCTTACTAAAAACGCAAATATAGGTAGACCCACTAATTACATTAAACTTTCATTATTAAGGAGATGTAAAATGGATACTACACCTGTACTCATAAATATTTACTAAAATTTTATTTTATTGCAAAATTTTAAGAAAATAAATGCTTTAGTTTGTAGTATGTACCATGAAGATTATTCAGTTGAATTTTTAAATAAATTCATTCATTAGTATCTCAGAATTTTAGATTTCTTGTACAAAATCTAAAAATTGTCATATGTAATATTGGAACCCAAAATTCTCAAAAACTAATGAATGAAGTTATTTGAAAATTTAACTGAATAATCTTCATGGTAAATACTACAAACTAAAGCATTTCTTTTCCTCAAGTTTTGCAATATGATGAAAAGATAGGCCAGACTCATGAGTACAGGTGTAGTGTCCGTTTTACATCCCCTTAATTCATAACGCATGCATTAGTACACCACCAAGCAATATATAGCAGGAAAGAAAGAAGGCTCAACAGCACAGTGTCGTTATGTGTGCATGTATACATATTCAAGCTCAGGTAAGGGGGAGAGAGAGAGAGAGAGAGAGAGAGAGAGAGAGAGAGAAAACAAAACTCCCAGTTTTCTTAATTTGATAATTGGGTCATACAAACCGAATATTGGCCCAATAATTATAGGACACGTATGGGACCTTCCTGCAGACATTCTTTATCAGATAAGAAAAAGTTTTTTCGAATCGGTTAAGAAATAACGGAGCTTTGAAAAGAGCGGGAAATTCTAAGATAAGTTTGTCCCAGGTCAAAATTTATTTGGTAACCTTTTCAAGGACAAAAATCGAGGTCAAATGTCTAAAAACCTATTAAATGCCCTTTTTCTGCATTATCTTAAAAAATAATCAAAAGACTGATGAAGATGAATAAATAATAAATAGTCCATGTATATGTAAATATTATTTCAATGTTATTTGTTTATAAAAATTGACATCAGTATCTAATTTGATATAAATTATGAAGATTATTAAGAATCCTGGCAAACAAAATAATATAAAAGTTTCAATCAAAGTTTTGAGTTGAAGTTCGTAGAAAGCAAATTTCTGAATTTCAAAATATTTTAAAATATATCTTTGTCCATAGCTTCATTACTTAAAATTTATAATTTATTAAATTAAAAATATTGTTTATAGCTAGAAAAAAAGTTGAAATCATATTACTTCTTAAGGAACTGAGAACATAATTATAATATGACTTTATGCGAATAAGTACAATGTACTCAAAAGAAAAATCCATTCTTCGTAAGATCCATTATTCATTACAGCTTTGAAAAGTAATTTTGCATAAATATACAAAAATCTCTGATGGAATACATAGAATTATATAGACATTTTGCAAATGAAGCTATAGATAATAAAATATAGAAATAAATTATAAATAACTAGTCTATCTTTTCTTGTTGCACAATCCTTTTAAGGTATTAGGCCTGAGTTAAAGTCTGAAAAAAATTTTATTTGAATGTAATGATGAATATTTTTTCTTTTAATATTAATTGATGGAACTTTTTTGTATCATAAATATGTATTAAATATAATATCTTAATCCATGAATCATTTCAAAAGACCTCATCCGGTGATTAAAATAGTTTTCTTTTGTCAATGACTTGATTTAGTTTATTTTTGTAGTTGTTGCATAACTTCTCAGCCAATTTTCAACAAATTGACTTCTAAATTTCCATGGATCTTTAATTAATATATCTTCACAAGTTTGTCATTTCAGTTAAAAAAAAATGAATTAATAGAGTTTGGTTTGGAAAAAGTTGAAAATATTATGAATTTATGAATATTTTTGGATTTTATGTAAGTAATCTAGTTCAACATTCACTTGAGCTTGTCTCATCAAAATTCCAGCACAATAAACTTGTGAAGATATATAAACTGAAAATCTCTGTTAATTCTGAAGTTAATTTATTCAAAATTGGCTGAGAAATCCTGTTGCAAGAGCAAAAATTTTAAAAATCAAGTCATCGACAGGAGAAAAGGATTTCAACCATCAAATGAGCTCTTTTTAAATCATTTATGGATCAAAGTCTTATATTTAATATATATTTAAGATAAAGTTCTATCAATTAATATTATAAGAAGAAAATATTATTACTACATTTAAATTTGATTTTTTTTCAGACTTCAACTCAGGTCCAATAACATAGATGTTATTGTTTCTTTTTAGCCAAATATGATAAGAGATAAAAAATAAATCAACTGAATAATTTATGTGTTATAATTTTTATTTAGTAAAATAATTGTGGATTATTTTATAACAATATTTATGTATTTAAAAAACATGTTAAATAAATTTTTCCTAAAACATGAATTTTTATAAATAGTTAGATAAGATTTATGAAAAGCACAAATGATCAAATTTATAATATTATTGTCTCTAATTGCATTGTAATTGATTGTTTAAGAAATATTAAACTTCAATTGTGAATTTACCTATGATGTTACAATATATAAAACCCAGGAAAAGTTGTAAAACCTTTCCAAAAAATACCTTTATAAAGGTAAAAGTCTAGGCATCCATGAATCTCATCTGAGATTGAAAATGTCTCTTTTTTTCACATTTTTGAAATAAATTTATTATAAATGGCCATATTTATTATTGTCTCTATGTTAATAACTCATTGTTTAAATTGAACCTGATTTTTGAATTTACTTATATTAATACAAAAATTTAAACTTAGGAAAAGTCGTGAAATCTTCCCCAAAAAAACCTTTAAAAAGGTAAAAGTCTAGGCATTTATGAATCTCATATCTGAGATTATAAATTACTCTTTTTTCTACATTTTTAATAAATTTTTCCTAAAACAGAAATTAATATAAAATAATCAAATGGGTTTTATAACAAGTAAAAAATGGCTAAATTTATTATTGTCTCTATGTAATTAATAATTCATTTCAAATAAATTTTTTCTTTTATACTAAATTACAACTTCTTCCTTTAAGAGCGTGACAAAGCTGTCCGCCTTCTAATAATATTTCCAATCCTAACTTATGAATAAACGATGCGTTTAATCGAGTTTTTTTACTACAAAGAAAAAATTTGTAAGATTAAACTCTAGTACGGACAACCCAAGAAATCCACCAAAATATTATACATACAAAGTTATAATAAAAACTTTCATTGTATCGTATTTTAAGGTCAGGTTTGTCGAGTTTAATATCTAATTTCCAATCAAAGCTCATAAAAAAATAACAAGTCCAAATGATTTTTTATCTTAACAAAAATTATTGTACTAATGCAGCTTTAGTGCGGACAAGTCATTATATTTGTTTAATTTATGAATTTAAAAAGATATTGATAAAATAAAAATAGCAAAACTCAATTGCTGCAGCTCCGACATGCTGTTAATTGTTCTTCGATTACTTCTTTCTCTAATCTTAAAATTATATGTATAAGTTCCAAACTTACAGCTATGAAAATAGTGCGATCATTATAAGTAGGCCATGTATTTTATGATAATTAAAGGAATTACATTGTTTTCAAAAGAAACAAGAAATATTTTATTTTACTTTTTATCATCCCATTCTTTTTTAGTTTTCTAATTCTTTTAAATATTCTACTTTATGCAATAAAAATGTCTTCAAACATTCTACTTCGTACAATTGAAATAGAAAATGTGATAGTTCTTTAATTAATCTATTTCATTCATTTTTAATACTTGCCGCCCCCCCCCCCCTCTAACGTACATTAATGGTGAATCATTTTCTTCCCTACTCAAATTAATTATCAATGTTCTCAATCTGGTGAACTGCGATGATCATCAATGGCAATTAAAATATATTTATCTATGAATACAATCTTTTTGCAAAATAAAAACATTAATAAAATATCTATATTCTTTCATATATATATAATAAATTTCATATATATTATAAACCTCGATTTTCTCGAGTTTTTTCGGCTTTCAGAATATAAAATACATTTTACATACAAATTAAGACAAAATTAAATGATTTAAAACTAAGAAAATGTAAACTCATAAATGGTTTTAATGAATTACATAACTTGACAGTTTTGATTATTCTACTGAATTTATACGTGAACTAGTACTTATATACTTAAAATAATAGACTTTTGAAAATTTTAAAAGTACTCTATAATTTACGTTAGAACGGGGGCGGCAAGTATTAAAAATGAATGATTACTATTTCTTTATTTTAATAAAGTTATATTTTTACTGTTTTAAAAAAAATGCAAGATTTTTCTTCAATATTTCACAATTAAAATATAAAATTCATGATGAAAAAATTCTATATTTTAAATTTTAGACGCAATAACGTCTTTGTGCTTCATAAGGTGTTAAATTGAAGCTATACTTCTACATTTTCATATGCAATATTATAATTAATCCTGGGACGGTTACTTTTAAAATTAGAAAGTTTTAAAGCATTTTCTAAACTCGACCATTTCATAACCGACTTTTGCATTTTTAATCATTTTATTGTGATGTAGAGCCTACGCAAAAAGTTTCATAAGGTCTAATCAAAAAGATAGCCTATACTTGTTACTTCTGAGTGGATATTCTCCAAAAATAAATTCATTCGCAAAGGTTGTGAGAAGATTTAAAATTTTTACTTCCCTAGGTTTACTTGTTAGTTTTGAGAATCGTAAATGATTACGTTTTTGCATCCAAACGTATCTAGGGCTATTAACTTAAAAAAATGAAAAAATTGCAGTTGTTAAAACAAAAACTTTAAAGAATTTTTAGGTGAATTTTTATTTTGAAAATGTTGTGAAAATCAATAGAGTAGTTTCGAAAAAAGATCAACATTGCGCGAAAAAAATGATTTTGAGAAAAATACTGTCGAATACGTTCATTTATTCAAATTGAGCGTATATGCATTAATATTCCAGGGAAATTATACTTAACGTGTTCTGATTTTTATGGCATTGTTACACGATATTTTAAAATAAGAATTTTTTATTGATTATATTATTTTGGTAAATTATGTGGGATAAAAACGTACTTATAAATGGTTATTAATAACATTGCTAATTTCTATCGCTATTATATCCCCTACTTTCGAATATATTGAACATTGGAACTGTAACTCAAGTATTTTTTTGTTTTTATATAAACAAATATTTCATTTAGTTTTAACATAATCAATGATTTGAAAGTCTGAAACTCTCTTGATAAGATACTTAATTAAAGCCCCTACTTTATATTTTTTGCAAGTTTAACAAAACTTTTATTTTCATTATTTTACTCACACAAAAAGCGTTTAAATTTCACTTTATTTTCTACGTTTGGGGTATTATTTTTTATATAAAATAATAAAATAAGCAGCAATCATCTGGTCTAATGCTCAAGTTTTCAAATTTTCCCAGCTATTTTGTTTGAATTTTGAGACTTTAAAAAAATATTTGCATCTTCTGTATCATTGCACAGTTTTCGAACAAATTGTTACAAAAGATTTTTATTAAAAATGATATAATTAATATTAAAACTATTCAATTAAAAGATATTTATTCAAAAAGACTATCTTTATCAAAAGTTATAAAGAAATAGAAATAATACAAATATTTAGGGGTCGTACCCAAATGCCGTTGACAATTTTTTCGATATTTCGACCCCCCGGTCCCCTTTCCGTGACATGTGTAAACTATCAAAGTACCCTCCCCCCCTCCTGTAACGTAAACTAACTTTTTTATTTTTTATTGAACTTTTAAAAAAAATTTTAATTATATTAATTACTTTTTAAATACTGAACATATTTTTATGTTTTTTATTTTATTAAAATAGCATTTTCACAAAACAACAGAATTCTAAACATTGCATATAATAAATACTTATAAGATATTAAATATATTAATCATCGATAAACTTTTTCACTTCAATTTTATCGAAAAAGATCATAAAACTATGAACCTTTTAAAATACGTTATAAAAATAAAACACGATTCAACAGGCACAAATATAAATGCTGCAATCGACTTGAAAATTTTTCGTTTGTTTTGACAGCTCACTCGCTAAAAGAAACGGCTTATGCTTTGCACCGTATGGCGGCGCCTGCGTACATGTAAAAGAAAGTAATATACTGTGTTTTAGTGGACAGACTGCGGAACTGCTGGACTTTGCAGTTTTCGGATGAAAAATCTGCTACAAATTGCTAATATTATGCAATGATCTTTTTGATAAAAAAAAATAGCCAATGTAGGAGTAAATAACTAACCCCTCATCCCATAGCGTTACTTTTCGTAGATTTTGATCGACCCCTCCCCCCCAAAAAACTGTCAACGGCATTTGGGTACGACCCCTTCTGAAAACGTATATAGAAAATAATGCTGCATTTTAATTAAAATTTCATTTTAATTTTTACCGCTTCATCATAGCTAAGTGACTTAAGGGGAGGTTTTCATGAAGCCTAACCAAACAATCGATTTTTTTTAGTCCTAGTCGAATAAGATTTATGAAGTCGAGGAAAGATTATTGTATGGCCCTCGTATCGTCGATTACCCTAGAAATACGTCATTTTGCTATTAAGTAAAAAAAAAAAAACGCTGCTAAGTGCTTTGGCGCAATGCTTTTTCATATAGCTCATAAAGTTAGAGTGATTTAATTTAATTTTTTTTAAATGTGATTTCAATGTAAAAAACAATTTTTATTCAAGAAAAATTAGTGAGTGTGAGAGAGTGATTAGGAAATAGGAAGAGAGAGTCAGGGATGGATAAAAATTGGGTAAAAATAAGGATCAATCTAAGATAGAAAGACAGAGAGGAAGTGAGAACGTAAGAAAAAAGTTAGTAAAAGCGTTGAATCAAAAATCGAAATAAGTGATCAAAGAGCTACGCTAAGAGAATTATTTTTTAAAAGCTATATGTATGAAAATTTAATTTTTGCATATTTTTGTTATTTTTAAAATCATATTATCATTTATATTTTATTAACAAAGGCTATAGGCGGGTTACCATAGTGAAATTGCCCCCTCTTAGAATCCTCATGGCTCATGTACCATTTGATGGAGGATGAAAAAAAACATATAAGGGTAGGTTATTGTATGGCAATTAACCAAAAATTTTTGCAGATTACATAACCTTAAATATCAACCTTAAAATTGATATTTAAGATTTAAATCGTTATTTTCACACCCTCGCTATTAAGGTGCCAGATTTGAAATTGATTTTTTTAATATATTTTTACCCCTTATTAACGATAGTTATATTAGCTAAAAAAAAATGGTGCGCCAACCTGATTTTCTCAAAAAACCGATATTTTTGCACTTTTTTCATTTTTGCACGTATTTCCTATAGGTTATGTTACAATTTAAGAATCCAAACAAAGATTTTTGGTGTATTTTATTCCCCTCTTTACGATGGTACTATTAGTTTTAAGGATAAAATGCATTTGACCCTTATTTTTTGCAAAAAATCAACTTTTTTGCACTTTTTCATATTTTTTATAGGTTATGTTATAAGTTAAGAGCTTGAATGACTTTTTTTTGCGTATTTGTTTTTTGCTCGTTATAATCGTGCTATTACTTTCAAGAAAAAGTAGTTTGCAACCCTGATTATCGAGAAAAACCGATATTTTCTCGATTTTTTTATAGTTTGTGCTAAAAGTTGAGAGCTGAAATAACGATTTTATGTGTAATTTTTTCTGCTTGTCATGGTGGTATCAGTTTAATCAAGGTTTTTAATATAATACGTTCAAATATTGTCGAACAATTTGATTTCTACAATTGTTTGACGTTATGATCAGGTTGCAGTATATTCTGAGGGGTTGGAATTATATTTTACTTTCTGTTTTTCATTTTTTCGATGATTTCATATATATATATATATTTAGGTTAATCTTATATACATAGGTTCGAATCAATAAACGTATTTAAATGTCTTTTTTTCTTATCATAAGAGAGAAAAAGACAGAATAAGGTTGAAGTAACAACCGATACTCAAGTTACATTTCTAAATGCGAGTCATAGTTTTTGTTTATCTAAGTGATCTCATTGAAAACTGGCCTGAATTTATAGTCGATGCTCAAACTCAAGCAGACAAAGACAGAATGAGGTTTCATTGTGAGAGAAACAAAAACAGAATGAGGTTTGAGTTTGAGCACACACATTGACTGTAAGGCTCAAATTCAAAGTCGTAACTTGAGTATTAAGTATGACTTAAAACTTAAGTATCGTTACTTGAGCATCAACTGTTACTGCAAACAACACTCAATTTAACACTTAATTGAAGTAACAGCTGATACTCAAGTAACAATACTTTAATTTTAAGTGATACTTAATACTCAAGACATGACTATGAGTTCAAGCCTAATTTTGGATCTATGGCTCGAATTCATAGACCCAACTCAAGTAACAATTGATACTTAAACCTCGTTCTGTCTTCGTCTCTATCATGATAAGAAATAGAACTTCGGATTCTTTGTGCTCGGAGATGGTAGTCGAGGTAGAAATAAGAACCACTAGAAAATAGATTTGTAGGCTTGGTTTATTCAATAAGCGATACAGTCACCTTGGAATCAGAAGATAGAAAACTTATCTTTCTGAAGGTTGCGAACACAGTGACGGACTTTGTACACTGCGACCAGAGCACACGATTCGGCGCTAGTTCTGCGCACCGCTAGTTGCGCGTGGCACTTATATATGTTTACTAGTGTGAATGTACTTACACGCGTACTACTGGGGGGTTGCTCCGAAGCGATAAACTTAGTACATCGATATATGCTATCTTTGTTCAGCACATTGATTTCATATCTTCTGTCTCTGTGATACAGAGTTGTGCAATTTTCTAGAGCAACCCTCCTGGCTGTATACCCATACGTTACTAGGGAGTATGTGTGTGTGTATATATGTGTACTATAGAGTAAATGCCCACAGGACAGATGATACAATCGTTAATTGAGTTACGTTTATAAATTCAAACTTATATTTCCATATGAATTTCTTTATTTATATGTAATGAATAATAAAGTGAGTAACTGCAAAGATTGTATGCCACAAGTTTCTGTACACTTTTTTTAGTATCTTCATATTATTTTGATCCAAAAGTGTTGAATTATAATATTTATTAGCAGCGTACCTGGATATAAGGTTATATATATATATATATATATATATATATATATATATATATATATGGGACGTTTCAGGTCAACTCACCGAACAAAAAAATAAAATTCGTTGTAAATCTGTGAAAATGTTCCATTTCATACCCAAAATATACAAAAAAATTTTCAGAGGTATAGATCCAATGGATTAAGAGTAATGAGTAATGAAATATTGTGATTTTTCAAAATTTTTGGTGAATTCATCAAATTAATAATTTTTTTACTCAAAAACTAAGGGTCCTAGAGATGTACTTATGAAGACATTTCTTGTTGCAAATTAAGCGTAGAATCAGCACAAATTTTTTTAAATCTCAAGATTGCTATCTTCTGATTGGTCCACTTTGTTATTTCATATAATTTGCAATTACTTGAGTTCGAACAGGTTGATTTCACTCCTGTTGGAGTATGTTATGTCTTCTGATAACATATTGAAGTAAGCTTTTGCTCCACTTGGCTCGAGCCCTAGGAGAGGAGCTATAGAACTTTGAATATTGAAAAATTTTTAATTTTGAATTTAACACATACATCAACATTTTCTTCTTCGATGTTCATAGATAATACAATATACGAATGCATGATTGTCTAAATATTTTAACATTTATCTATTTCTTTATGATGCAAGTGTTTTATTAAAATATTAATTATGCATTACGTACACATCATCAAGATACACTCATAAACAAGAAAATTTTATTCGTTTAACTAATTTGTCATTATAACTATTTTGCATACGTATTAAAAAATTATTTAAATATACATATTTAGGAATTAAAATTAATACTATATATCTGGAAATAAAAAGGATAAAGTTAAATAAATTCTATACGGATAAAATTTATTCAATATAAAAATTTATTACAAAATGAAAGAATCTGTTATTTGTGTATTCTGTAACTTTTAACAAGTACTTCTTAATTTATCTCATTTTTCTGAAAATAAATTACTCAAAATTTTTTTTTAAATTGAAATGGTATTTTAAAATTATAATGTCATTAGAGTGGAGATAAATTAAGAAGTACTTGTTAAAAGTTACAGAATACACAAATAACAGATTCTTTCATTTTGTAATAAATTTTATATTGAATAAATTTTATCCGTATAGAATTTATTTAACTTTATCCTTTTATTTCAGATATATAGTATTAATTTTAATTCCTAAATATGTATATTTAAATAATTTTTTAATACGTATGCAAAATAGTTATAATGACAAATTAGTTAAACGAATAAAATTTTCTTGTTTATGAGTGTATCTTGATGATGTGTACGTAATGCATAATTAATATTTTAATAAAGCACTTGCATCATAAAGAAATAGATAAATGTTAAAATATTTAGACAATCATGCATTCGTATATTGTATTATCTATGAACATCGAAGAAGAAAATGTTGATGTATGTGTTAAATTCAAAATTAAAAATTTTTCAATATTCAAAGTTCTATAGCTCCTCTCCTAGGGCTCGAGCCAAGTGGAGCAAAAGCTTACTTCAATATGTTATCAGAAGACATAACATACTCCAACAGGAGTGAAATCAACCTGTTCGAACTCAAGTAATTGCAAATTATATGAAATAACAAAGTGGACCAATCAGAAGATAGCAATCTTGAGATTTAAAAAAATTTGTGCTGATTCTACGCTTAATTTGCAACAAGAAATGTCTTCATAAGTACATCTGTAGGACCCTTAGTTTTTGAGTAAAAAATTATTAATTTGATGAATTCACCAAAAAATTTTGAAAAATCACAATATTTCATTACTCATTACTCTTAATCCATTGGATCTATACCTCTGAAAATTTTTTTGTATATTTTGGGTATGAAATGGAACATTTTCACAGATTTACAACGAATTTTATTTTTTTGTTCGGTGAGTTGACCTGAAACGTCCCATATATATATATTTTATAAGTCAGAATGTCAATACAAAAGCTATGAAGAGTCCTGTTTTGTTTTTGCTCTTGTCTCTTATATTATTGCTTTAAATAGTTTGTTGAAACAATTAACAAGTTTTTGACAGTAAGTTTACAAAGTGGTAATTTGCTAATGTAATTCTAATAGTAGTTTTTTACAATTTTATATTACATTTTATAATAATAATAACAAAGGATAATGAAATTATTTATTTATATAAATATGATAATTATTTAGATTTTTGTGTAGATTTGTTCTATCTTTTTTAGATTTAAAAATTGAAAAACAATATATTTTTAAAAATATTTTTCTGTTTGCAAGTATACGCTTGAAACATAGATTTGACATTCAGATATTAAATGTTGAGATTATGTGAAAGTTAAAGCTTTTTGTTTTATCAATTTGTTTTTATTTTATTTGTAACTTTTTGTATATAGCTTTATTCATGTGTGTTGCATGATTTCGGAGGAATGATTGATAATTACTCTGAGAAGCTTTGAGCGGTTAAGCTTTATCATAAAAAATTATATAATATTTGTGTGATTGAAAACTAAAACTCTAAGTTAAAATTAGGATCTTTGAAGTACTTAGCGACTTTATTAATTTTTATATTTATTCATGATGAATGTTTTAAATAGTTTGTTAAAACAATTAACAAGTTTTTGATAGTAGTTTACAAAATGGTAATTTTCTAATTTTCTTTGATTCTTAATAGCAGTTTTTTACAATATCATTTTACATTTTATAATAATAATAATAACAAAGGATAATGAAATTATTTATTTATATAAATATGATAATTTTTTAGATTTTTGTGTAGATTTGTTCTATCTTTTTTAGATTTGAAAACTGAAGAACAATATATTTTAAAAAATATTTTTCTATTTGCAAGTATACACTTGAAACATAGATTTGACATTCAGATATTAAATCTTGAGATTATGTGAAAGTTAAAGCTTTTTGTTTTATCAATTTGTTTTTATTTTATTTGTAACCTTTTGTATATAGCTTTATTCATGTGTGTCGCATGATTTCGGTGGAATGATTGATAATTACTCTGAGAAGCTTTGAGCGGTTAAGCTTTATCATAAAAAATTATATAATGTTTGTGTGATTGAAAACTAAAACTCCAAGCTAAAATTGGGATCTTTGAAGTGCTTAGCGACATTATTAATTTTTATATTTATTCATGATAACTGTTTTAAATAGTTTGTTAAAACTGTTATGGCCGAACTTAGTTCGAACAATTGAGTTCTTCACAACAAAAATTATTTTATTTTTATTGGGAACCAGTCTACCGTTCCAGGACTTACCTTGTCACTTTATTTATTAAATTTATGAAATATATCCACATACATATATTCATTTATGAAAATTTATGTAATACAAAATTTTATATGTGTATCTAATTATTTGTTTTATTTAATTAATAGAAGTTATGATTATTTAGATTTATTCACGTTTGCTCTGTTCGCTTGTTCGCTCTATTCGCTTGTTCGCTCTGTTCGCTTGTTCGCTTACATACTCGTTCGCTCTCCCCACTCGTCGCTATGCTTCATTCATTCGTTATATACTACAACGCGCGAACACTATAGATGCGTCACCTATGGCTGTTCGCTTGTTCGCTAGTATACTCGTCTGGTATCCCCACTCGTTCGCTATACATACATTCGTTCACTCTTATGTGTTCGCTCTGTTCGCTTATATACTTGTTCGCTCTGTTCGCCTTCCTTCTCGTTCGTCCTCCCCACTTACTCACGTATGCAGCTTTCGTTCTCTCAATTATATACGTTCGCTCTATCTCTTACGTTCTCACGTATTCATTCACTCTATTCGTTTAAGTTATTGTTTAAATTTAGTTATATATATATATATATATATATATATATATATATATATATATATATATATATATGTTATATGTTTATATATATATATATATAAATATATAATATTTGTGTTTAAATATAATTTATACTGTAATTCTATAAATATGATTGTTAGTGCATAAATTAATATAAATATATATATGTTTATTGTTAGTTAAATTTTTAATATAAATAAATTTAAAATCAATTACAAGAATTTAGATTTATTTCTTTTCTTTATTTTATTAATATTCAAAACAAAATTAAAATTTTAATTCCACTTATTTCCCTTCTTACAATTTAGTTAACAATTAACTTCGAAACCTTTGATTAATGTAAATCATACACTTATATGGTTAACAAAAATTGTATTTTATTAATTTATAATTGTTATCATTTCCGTAATTTAATTAATTTTTGATAAAATAATAGGAGAATCAATATTATTCTCTAATAATTATTCATATAACTTATCATTATATATCCTTCTTTTTCTAGATATAAATCTTACAACAATTTATCTTAGAGTAACGAAAGTAATTGCGTCTTAACTATCATCAACTTGATTTGAAATTTCGTTAGTATAAATAACTCACTGATTAGGAGAGAAAGAGATGAATTTGCTTCTGACTCGATCGTCCTGATGTTTTCTATACTTAGACTCCTTAAACTACACGGTAAGAATGTCCGTGGCAAGATAAGGTTGGACTTCCTCCTTCAATCGCTCTAACGTTCGGTTGATATTTCAGATTATTACCTCGAACGTCACCTTAATTCACCTTAGATCTCAAGTTTACACTCGTTGTCACTATTAACTGATTTTGATTTAATTTAGTAATTAAATTTGAATCTTATACCTTAGTGCTTTCTTATTTTTATTTATTAGTGAAGTAGGGCTCTAATCTACTCACTAATATTTAATATTAAAATAACTTAAGTAATAAAATTTAAAGTAACACTGATTTTCCCAGTGGACCTGGCAGAGCCGACTCTTGCGGTTGCCGTCTTGTTGTGACTAAAGGCAGTGTAGTGACGTAGAGGTTTGTTTTTATTACCTCGCGCCCGGGTGATCGAGAGATGGAAGCTCCAATCAAACCTCGACATGTAGTCAAAATTTTCAAGACAGGAGTCGTTTAACTTCCTAAAAGTTCATTAGCTTGCTTACTAATGAATTCTTTTACCATTCTTCTCTGTCTCTCCTTTACACTTAGATACAGTTGACGGTTGAGTTTTCGCAATGAGTCGGTATTGGGAAACCGCTGACTCGGGACATCGCATGGAACTAATTTTGGTTGTTAACCTTTTGAATAGAAATGAAATTAAGATTTATAATTTTTAAATTTAAGAATGTTTTAATAATATTATACTGATTTGAAGGGCATAGTTCCATGGGATGTCACAAAACAATTAACAAGTTTTTAACAAAGGATAATGAAATTTATATAAATATGAAAATTATTTAGATTTTTAAAAACATTTGTTTATTTTTTATTGTTTCAGAAGTGATTTTTTTGTTGGATAATAGTAGACATGGCATCTAATAGCGAAGGAAATGCTAACAAAAAAATGAAATATGATGATCGAAAATGTTCTATATGCAATATTTATTTAAGAAAAATAAGTGGTCGAAAAAAAGAAATTCAATGCGAAACAGAACTAGAATATGCAAAAGTAGTATCTGGCAGAGAAGATATTTTCATTAATGATGTAATGTGTGATTCGTGTAGAAAGCAAGTGGTAAAAAAAATGTCAAGCTCTAAAATTGAAATATCTGATGATACTGCAGAAAATATTTTCTCTCAAAAATCTAATATTTCGGAATCATTATCTGAAATAAGTATCAGTTCATCATCTCAGACAAATACAGATTCGTCATACAAAGTTGATGAAAAAGAAGAACCAGAATTCATAGAATTACAAATGCAAAGAACGATTGCAACACATAAGTATTGTTTTATTTGTGGATACAATAAACGCACAAATATAATGTTAGTGCCTTTTGAAGCAAGAATTCAAGTTTTCAGTAAAACTAACTTATTTATTCCAAATGGCAATAGATGCTGTTCTGATCATATAATTAAAAAAATATTTTATGAAGATGAATTGAATAAAATGAAGATTTTTTCCACCAGTAGTACATTAGATGTTAATGAATTATCAAAAATACTAAGTACAATATCTGCAAAAACAGATGAAAGGTTATTAAATAAAGTAGCCGAGTTTGTTATGCCAGAAAAAAAATTAAAAGTGTTTACAGGATTATCTTGGGCACAGATCATCCAACTTAAATTACAACTCACTTCTCTTAAAGATTCCTGTGCAAGAACAGTGATTCAAGCCATCGTAGTATTTTTATTTAAAATGCGTACAGGGAACTCTAATCAAGTTATTTCTTCAATATTTGATATCGAGAGCGAACAAGTATCTCGTTTTTGTCATTCAGTCTTATCATCTTTTGAAAAAGACGTATGCAGACAGAAATGACTTGATTGAAAACCAAACCTCTCAAATGACGAAAAAATTATATCCAGGCAACCAACTTATTTTGATTTGTGATGAAACTTATATAAGGCATGAGAAAAGCTCTAATAATGAGTATCAGAGAAAATCCTATTCAGGTCAAAAAAAAGTTCCTCTCAATAAACCCTTTACAATATGTTCAACAAATGGCTATGTTGTTGACCAGTTAGGACCTTATCTCGCTAACATGAATGATGCTGCAATTTTAATGAAAATATTTGAAACAATGCCAGTAATTTTACAGAAATTGCTCCGCAGAGGCGATATTTTTGTTCTAGGCTGTATTCACAGTAGCATGGAAGTTCGGCAATTCAAAATTCCACCTGTGATAAATTAATAGCGGTAAAATTTGCTCCAGTATGCTGAATCGTGGTTCATGATTATTCTTGAATCAACCATACGATACAAAATAACAATTTGATATTTTTTTATTTGTCAAGTATTTTATATACAATAGGAGTAAATACGTATAACAAGCCATATAGAGATACCGAGTAAACATTTCATTATCACACAGTAGCTTTTTTTGTGACCGTTTCATTAATTATAAAAATACTTAATATCAACCGAAGATCGTTCTAGCAAACGTAATATGCATGCGAAAAGAGCTTGCATAAATTATTCACACTCATGAAAAATCCCGTGGTTTTAAATCCGATTGCTACAACTAAGCGTTTAAAAGATGTATCCTCGATATACTTATATTTTATACAAGTTCTCAGAAATAGCCCTAGCGTCAATCGCATTAGACGTGCATGTATGATACGATATAACCTATCTATTTACACGTGTTTTCTTGACTCGGTATAATATTATATACATAGTATGATACGACATAACCAAGTTATTTACACGTGCATTCATGATTCGGTATACGATTATATATAACCTGGTATACGCGAATCAATAGCTAGGTATAAGCTTACAGTAGTATCCTCGGTATGCATATACGTATAAATAACCAAGCTATTAATACGCGCACTCACACCTCGGCATAGTAATCTCAGTACGCATACACGCGCAAATAACCAAGCTGTTTACATGCGCATACTCACCGCAGTATGAACAGCTCGGTACACTAGCATATTAACTACGCTAAATACACACCGCGGTATAAACAGCTTGATATACTAGCATATCAACCACGCTAAATACACACCGCGGTATAAACAGCTCGGTATACTAGTATATTAACCGCGCTAAATATACACCGCCGTATAAACAGCTCGTTATACTAGTATATTAACCGCGCTAAATATACACCGCGTTATAAACAGCTTGGTATACTAGCATATTAACCATGCTGAATATATACCACGGTATAAATAGCTCGGTATACTAGCATATTAACCGCGCTGAATATACACCGCGGTATAAACAGCTCGGTACAATAGTATGCCGTGCTATTTACCCGCGTATACATGCTTCGCTATACGAGCATACGTGTATAAAAATAGCTCGGTATACTAGCATATTAACCACGCTAAATATACACCACGGTATAAACAGCTCGGTACAATAGCATGCCGTGCAATTTACCCGCGTATACATGCCTCGCTATACGAGCATAGACAACGAGGCATACGTGTATAAATATAGCTCGGTATACTAGCATATTAACCGCGCTAAATATTCACCTCGGTAAAAACAGCTCGGTACAATAATATGCCGCGCTATTTACCCGCGTATACATGCCTCGCTA
The DNA here is from genome assembly GCA_017163975.1 of Anastatus disparis. Lineage (NCBI taxonomy): Eukaryota > Metazoa > Arthropoda > Insecta > Hymenoptera > Eupelmidae > Anastatus > Anastatus disparis. The sequence continues at coordinate 1,162,310 of JAFFSR010000272.1, read as the reverse complement.
TACGAGCATAGACAACGAGGTATACGTGTATAAAAACAGCTCGGTACAATAGTATGCCGCGCTATTTAGCCGCGTTTACATGCCTCGCTATACGAGCATAGACAACGAGGTATACGTGTATAAAAATAGCTCGGTATACACGTATATACACATAGGTTAACACATATGAACGCACGTATATTACGTGTGTCACGTTGATAATTTTATACTCGTCTCAAAGTTCGTCTGCATGTGTTCCTAGATGTATCATGTATGTTCTCATATCAATGCGTGCAATCAAACTTTAATATTTATTTAAATTAAGAAAAGGAGTTAAGATACGTTTTATTTTTTTTTCTCTGTGATAATTTATTTAGTTCCTCTGTGATAGTTTATTGTAAGAAATTGATTAGTTTTCATTTGTTTCTTAGAGGTTATGATATTGATATACACAAGTTAAATTATTTTGTATATATACTGTAGAAAGCATTATATTTCTGATTTTTTTGTCAAATAATTGACCAAATGGTGATTAGATGATACTACACTGAGAAAAAAATTTATTTGGATTAAGTAAGGCTTAAGAGGAGGCCGTATAGTTCTGTCCTTGTCTAATCTAAATTTTCGTTATTATGGCTAAATTAAATATTTTTATACAAAAATAAGAGGCAGAGCCCAATAGATTTAAGGATGAGCAGACGATTCTATTCTATGAAAAAATATAAAATTTTCATTAATTTTCGAGTGAAGTCTGAAACGAAAAAAGAGTTAAATTTGATTGAAGTGTTCAACTCTCTTTTCGTTTCAGACTTCACTCGAAAACTAATGAAAATTTTATATTTTTTCATAGAATAGAATCGTCTATTCATCCTTAAATCTATTGGGCTCTGCCCTTACTTTTGTATAAAAATATTTAGTTTACTAATTATAACGAAAATTCAGATTAGACAAGGACAGAACTATACGGCCGCCTCTTCATTGAATCAATGAAATCCCTTAGGTGCGGGCGACACATAAAATATTTTGTTACATTAATACAAATATTTTAATCGAGTCAAATAAATATTTCATTTTTTAAAATAAATATTTGATTCTACTAAACATCACAAATATTAGTTGAATAAAATTAATTTATTGTTTTAAAAAAATTTTTTATTTATTCAAATGCATATTTGTTTTTCTAATTGCTTATTTCATTACATCAATATGCATATAGTAACTGCATCAAATAATATTTTGTATTTTCAAATAAATATTTGACTTACTAAATGTCGCGAAGATTGATTCAATAAAATTAATTTACTGTTTTAACAAAATGAATTATCAATTAAAATATCCATTTGTTTTTCCAATTAATTATTTCATCATTTTAATGCTATATTAAAAGTAAATTAGTTCAATATTTTATATTTTCAAATAAAAGTATAATTTATTGAAAATTGCAAAAATTTTATCAATTATTTGACAAAAAAATCAGAAATATAATGCTTTATACAGTATATTTACAACATAATCTAACTAGTGTATATCAATATCATAACCTCTAAGAAACAAATGAAAACTAATCAATTTCTTACAATAAACTATCACAGAGGAACTAAATAAATTATCACAGAGAAAAAAAAATAAAACGTATCTTAACTCCTTTTCTTAATTTAAATAAATATTAAAGTTTGATTGCACGCATTGATATGAGAACATACATGATGCATCTAGGAACACATGCAGACGAACTTTGAGACGAGTATAAAATTATCAACGTGGCACACGTAATATACGTGCGTTCATATGTGTTAACCTAGGTGTATATACGTGTATACCGAGCTATTTTTATACACGTATACCTCGTTGTCTATGCTCGTATAGCGAGGCATGTAAACGCGGCTAAATAGTGCGGCATACTATTGTACCGAGCTGTTTTTATACACGTATACCTCGTTGTCTATGCTCGTATAGCGAGGCATGTATACGCGGGTAAATAGCGCGGCATATTATTGTACCGAGCTGTTTTTACCGAGGTGAATATTTAGCGCGGTTAATATGCTAGTATACCGAGCTATATTTATACACGTATGCCTCGTTGTCTATGCTCGTATAGCGAGGCATGTATACGCGGGTAAATTGCACGGCATGCTATTGTACCGAGCTGTTTATACCGTGGTGTATATTTAGCGTGGTTAATATGCTAGTATACCGAGCTATTTTTATACACGTATGCTCGTATAGCGAAGCATGTATACGCGGGTAAATAGCACGGCATACTATTGTACCGAGCTGTTTATACCGCGGTGTATATTCAGCGCGGTTAATATGCTAGTATACCGAGCTATTTATACCGTGGTATATATTCAGCATGGTTAATATGCTTGTATACCAAGCTGTTTATAACGCGGTGTATATTTAGCGCGGTTAATATACTAGTATAACGAGCTGTTTATACGGCGGTGTATATTTAGCGCGGTTAATATACTAGTATACCGAGCTGTTTATACCGCGGTGTGTATTTAGCGTGGTTGATATGCTAGTATATCAAGCTGTTTATACCGCGGTGTGTATTTAGCGTAGTTAATATGCTAGTGTACCGAGCTGTTCATACTGCGGTGAGTATGCGCATGTAAACAGCTTGGTTATTTGCGCGTGTATGCGTACTGAGATTACTATGTCGAGGTGTGAGTGCGCGTATTAATAGCTTGGTTATTTATACGTATATGCATACCGAGGATACTACTGTAAGCTTATACCTAGCTATTGATTCGCGTATACCAGGTTATATATAATCGTATACCGAATCATGAATGCACGTGTAAATAACTTGGTTATGTCGTATCATACTATGTATATAATATTATACCGAGTCAAGAAAACACGTGTAAATAGATAGGTTATATCGTATCATACATGCACGTCTAATGCGATTGACGCTAGGGCTATTTCTGAGAACTTGTATAAAATATAAGTATATCGAGGATACATCTTTTAAACGCTTAGTTGTAGCAATCGGATTTAAAACCACGGGATTTTTCATGAGTGTGAATAATTTATGCAAGCTCTTTTCGCATGCATATTACGTTTGCTAGAACGATCTTCGGTTGATATTAAGTATTTTTATAATTAATGAAACGGTCACAAAAAAAGCTACTGTGTAATAATGAAATGTTTACTCGGTATCTCTATATGGCTTGTTATACGTATTTACTCCTATTGTATATAAAATACTTGACAAATAAAAAAATATCAAATTGTTATTTTGTATCGTATGGTTGATTCAAGAATAATCATGAACCACGATTCAGCATACTGGAGCAAATTTTACCGTTATTAATTTATCACAGGTGGAATTTTGAATTGCCGAACTTCCATGCTACTGTGAATACAGCCCTAGACAGAGGCTTTCGAGATATTAAAAAGAAATTAGAAGATATGGGTTATATTGTTCTGATGCCTGAACTCAAAGGTTCAAAATCACAATTTTCAGCACAAGAATCAAATGAAACAAGATTCGTAACAATTTAAGGTGGGCTGTTGAAGCAGTACATGGAATTGAAAAAAAAAAATTCAGATTATTAGATCACAAACTTGACAATAAAATGGTGAAGGATACTGGATTGTATTGCAGAATTGCTTGCTATTTAAATAATTTATTTGGCAAACGCTTAGATTCTGATCATGACATTCAAGATGAAATATTTAATACCATGCAATCGAGAAGGAATATTGAAAACACACTAGCAGAATTAGTGGCAGAAAAAAGATGGTGTCGTCGTAAATTACCATTTCAGATCATAACTTCGACTGATTTACCAGATTTTCCTGAATTGACAGAAAAAGATTTGGAAATTCTTTTTACAGGATCATATCAACTTAAACAGACCATATCATACCTAGCAGAAATGTTAGATTCAGATAATAATTTGAAACTAGGATATTCCATAGAATATAAAAATATTCTTAAATTCGAAGTTTAATCAAGACATGTAAATAAAAAACAATACGAATGCTTCGTTGAATATAAACCAAATGGTATTAGTTATTCCAGTATCCTCAGATATTGTTGCGATTGTCCCAATGGTAACCGCACTGTTGGATGTTGTGCGCACGTTGCTGCAATAGTATATTATCTTTCACATGGAAGATATTTATCAAAAATCATAAGACCAGCTGAAATTCTTTCTAAAATGTTTCTTAATGATAAAATACAAGTATTTATTAATGAAGACAGTGACGATGATAAGTAAAAAAAGTTCCTATTATGAACATTTGTTATGCTTAAAAAACTATCCAGATGTGTATCCTAATTCAAATAGAAAATAATATATTTATATAAATAAAGAGACTAATTTTCTTTGAAGTAAATCTTTAATTTATTACTGAACCTTATTTAATTTATTATTCAACCTCATTTGATAGTATTGAAATAATATTAACATTATTGGAAAGAGAATTATTAATGTAACAAATTGTTCATTTTAAAATTTATTTTTGATAGCGAAATGCAGAAAAATTATCTTTCTATAAAATTAATTTGGATTTTTCTAGATTTCAGATTCTACGAGAATTATTATAAGTAAGGGTATTTAACTGCCCATTATTATTATTATTTTTATTATTATTATTATTATTATTATTATTATTATTATTATTATTATTAGTAGTAGTAGTAGTAGTAGTAGTAGTAGTAGTGGTAGCTTTTTTTTTTTTTTTTTGGTGGTAAAAAAATATGCAAAAAAAAGTCATTCAAGCTCTTAACTTATAACATAACCTATAAAAAATATAAAAAAGTGCAAAAAAGTTGATTTTTTGCAAAAAATAAGGGTCAAATGCCTTTTATCCTTAAAACTAATAGTACCGTCGTAAAGAGGGGAATAAAATACACTAAAAATCTTTGTTTTGATTCTTAGATTGTAACATAACCTATAGGAAATACGAAAAAAGTGCAAAAATATCGGTTTTTTGAGAAAATCAGGGTGACGCACCATTTTTTTTTTTTTAGCTAATATAACTATCGTTAATAAGGGGTAAAGATATATTAAAAAAATCAATTTCAAATCTGGCACCTTAATAGCGAGGGTGTGAAAATAACGATTTAAATCTTAAATATCAATTTTAAGGTTGATATTTAAGGTTATGTAATCTGCAAAAATTTTTGGTTAAATGCCATACAATAACCTACCCTTATATATTTTTGCAAGAGTCTTCCATGTAAAGGGACGTCAAAATAAAATAAAGTCGAAAAAACACTTATTCTGACTTTACTGCGCATGCGCAAGGGTTAGGGGGCTGAAAATTGGTGTGTGGGAGTTTTTTTTCATCCTCCATCAAATGGTACATGAGCCATGAGGATTCTAAGAGGGGGCAATTTCACTATGGTAACCCGCCTATAGCCTTTAATACAAACAATACCTATTAAAAAAGCCTCTACGTACCGATTTTGGAACTACCTTTTAATTTGAATAAAAATAATTTTAAAAAAAGTAATTAAGAAAGTAACAATTAGTACACTTGTACGCATCTAAATCCAGTTGTTACGAATCCTGAACGAGGTAATTTAACCTAAGAAATTGTGTATGTATCAGTGCTATCGGTAAAATTATTGAAGCAACAAGCGCTGTACATACTCAGATATTAATTAAATTAAAATGGAGAGGAAAAAGCAGGGTTAATTAAACACAAAAGAAAATTTTATTAAATTTAAAAAAGCGAGATTATAGTATAGTCTTACCTTAGAGCATATATACCTGGAGGAAGCATGCAAAGCCAAAAAGTGTAAAAAATAAAAGAGAGAGTAAGGTAGCTTAGGGTGAAGTGCTTTCTCTCTTGCGCGGATTCTCATTGGCTATTGCTCTCCCCCTTAAAGCATATACTAAATATAAATGTCATGTATGAGATAGCCATGCTGGAAGGAAGCAACAGCCAATAAGAATCCGCGCAAAAGAGAAAACACTTTACCCTAAGCTACCTTTTCTCTCTCTTTTTTTTCTTACACTTTGTGGCATTGCATGCTCCCTTCAGGTATATATGCTCTAAGAGTCTTACCAGCGTTATTTATTAATAAAAAAAGTGTCTAAATCTTCATTTTTAAACTACAAATAAATTGATTTAAAAAATCAATAATGAATTTTTAAGATAATAAAATCTGAAAAAGAAAAAATATATATTTATTGTTAACACGTGTATATATATATACTAGCATATAAACAAAAGAAACTATAGAAATAGCTAAAAAAGAGGTTACACGAGGATGCTCTACGAGAGCGTCAAGAAAATTTGTGATGAACTGAAAAAGACGACTTTGTTCATAAACAACAGACCTGGAAGAAAATTGCTTCAGTTATTCTTACATGGACATCTACAAATAAGTAAAAGAGTGCCTGAAATGGAAATAGAGCCGTAAATAACAGTACTGTTAATGAAACATAACGTAAAAACTATCAGCTAAATGCTCGTAATGTTTGGATTGCAATAACTGGTGTGTCTGTAATAGCTGGGTCATATAAATTGGAGCAAGTTCGTAAAAATAGGCTCAAAAAAATATTATTTTAAATTTAATATTATTTTAATAATTTACTATTTTAGTATACGTTACTGTTACATAACTTTTAATTATGTTATAAATAAACCGTTTCAAACATTTTCTGATTAATAATTGTATTTATATGTAAGATTCAATCAATCAAACTAAGAAAGTCTACCGAGACCCGTTATAACTGGTGTCACTACCCTACGAATCATGCAATCTCTTTGAGAGTTATGCACGGATATAGTAATTTTTTTTTGGTTTTCAAGTAATTTACTCGTACTAATTCAGTATTAGTTCAGTACTTATAAGATACGCATAGGACCTTACTGGAGACATCCTCTATCAGAAAAAAAAGGTTTTTCAAGATCGGTTCAGAAATGACGGAGTTTTAATGTAATAAACATAAAAAAAATCCAATCGAATTAGGAATCTCCTCTTTTTGCTTTCTCATAGCGAAAGCATTGTATCGATAAAAAAATTTTTTTTCTATTTTTTCATTAATTTGTACATATTTAGACTCAGGGAGTCGAAAAAAGTGGTTTCCAGAAAATATCTGTGTGTGTATGTGTGCGCGCGCGCGTGTGTGTGTGTGTGTGTGTGTGTGTGTGTGTGAGATTTCAGTACGCCAATAATATCTGAAAAACTACTCGATGGATTTGCTTCAAATTTTGCATGCAATTTAGTTTTTTGTCTAACTGGGGGGGAAGCTATTGAAAATTGATCTTCTCAACTTACTAGGAGAGTGTCACACCTCCGGATCACGGATTTTGCTCAAACTTCGGGATAAGTTTTCAGATGATAAAATATGGAAGAAGCTAAAGTTATAGTCATAAATACTCAATATTTCCCTAGTTACAGGCAATTGAAGGAAATCACTAAAAAAGTTACTAGATTTTTAAACGCATATAGTTCTTTAGCGTCGATAGCTACAAGCTTGAAACTTTTTTTAAATTGAAGCTGAGCTCAAATCCTTTCGAAATAGTAGTTATAGCATGTCAAAATATTATTTTTTCCCAAATTTATAGCGTAATATGGATTGGACCTAATTTCAGCTTTTATTATTAATTAATGTTTTTAAAAGAAAAATCAGGTCCAATGTTTATCACGCTCTAAGTTTGGGAAAAAATAATATTTTTACATGCTATAACTACTAATTCGAAAGGATTTGAGCTCAGCTTTAATTTAAAAAAAGTTTCAAGCTTGTAGCTATCAATGCTAAAAAACTATATGCGTTTAAAAATCTAGTAACTTTTTTAGTGATTTTCTTTAATTGCCTGTAACTAGGGAAATATTGAGTATTTATGACTATAACTTTAGCTTTTTTCATATTTTATCATCTGAAAACTTATCCCAAAGTTTGAGCAAAATCCGTGATCCGGAGGTCTGATACTCTCCTAGTTAGTTTTTTTTTAGAGCCATTTTAAGAATTTAAAAAAAATTTTGATTTTTCATTTTTTTGGTATTTCACCTAAGTTACTCAGAGAATTTGCTTGAAAATTTCTATAGACATTATTTGCGAATGTTAAAAGAAGAATAACTTTTACCAACTGATTTTCTTAGCGCACTTTTAATTTTAGAGCATTTTGAAAATTCTGAAAAAAAATTTTTTTTTTCATTTATTTTTTATTTTACGACAACCATTCGATAGATTTGCTCCTAAATTTGTATGCAAGTTATTTGCTATTGTCTAAAAAAAACAAGCTTTGGAACACTTATTTTCTTAGCGTAGTATTAATTTTAGAGCATTTTGAAAATTTTGGAAAAAATTTTTTTTTTTCATTTTTTTTCTATTACACAAAAACCATCGATAGATTTGCGCAAAAATTTTTATGGAAATCATTTGTAATGGCCTAAATAAAACAAGCTTTGAAAAACTTATTTTTTTAGTGCAGTTTTAATTTTAGAGCGTTTTGAAAATTTTCAAAAAAATTTTTATTTTCAATTTCTTTTCTATTACACAAAAGTCATTCGATAAACTTGCTCAAAAATTTTTATGCAAATTATTCACTATTATCTGAATAAATCAAGCTTTGGAAAACTTATTTTCTTAGCGCAGTTTTAATTGTAGAGCATTTTGAAAATTTTGGAAAAAATGTTCATATTTCATTTTTTTTCTATTACACAAAAGCCATTCAATAGATTTGCTCAAAAATATTCATACAAATTATTTGTTATTGCCTAATTAAAGCAGGCTTCGAAAAACTTATTTTCTCAGGGCAGTTTTAATTTTAAAGCATTTTGTAAATTTTGAATAAAATTTTACTTATTTTTTGGTATTTTACGTAAACTACTCGATGAAGTAGCTTAAAATTATGTATAGAAATTATTTACGCCTAAATAAAATGAACTTTTGAAAACTGGTTTTCTTAGCGTAGTCGTGACGTTAAAGCGTTTTGAAAATTTTAAAACAATATTTATTTTTCAATTGTTTGGTATTTTTTGTAAACTATTCGATGAAAATGTTCCAAAATTTGTATGCAAGTTATTGGTTATAGTGTTAAGAAGACAAGCTTGGGAAAATTAATTTTATAAACGCATTTTTAATTTTAGAGCATCATAAAATCACATTATGCAAATGGCAAAAGTAAGAAAGAATAAAATTCATATAGTTTTCGTAGGTATTAAGACAGCCTTCAATACAGAGGATAGAGACCTTTATATTAAAATCGTTTTTAAAAAAATAAAATCAAATTATTCTAACTCAATGTGCTCTATGAGAAAGCATTGCGCCAAAGCACTTGGCAGCGTTTTTTAGAGTCGGTTGAAAAAATCGAGAAAATCATGTAATTTTTGGGTTGCTAGGTAAGATGCTTTTCTTAAGGGGAATCCTCATACCGAGATAGAGTTCTACCTTATCTACATTTAAATTATGAATTTCAATAGAAATTCAACTATCATGACTGAAATTCGTAGGAGAGGCACATTCTTAACATGCCGAAGAATTTATTGCAACGTTAAAAGACAATATAAGGGTAAAAATAAAGGCGAAAACTGCTTAATACGATTAACTTTTCAATGTAGTTATGAATAATCGGATTATGCAGTTTTTGTCTTCATTTTCACTGTTATTCTGTCTTTTGACGTTGTAATAAATTCTTTATAATGTTAAGAATATGCCTCTTCTATGAAAGTTAGTAAAAAATAGTTAAATTTTTATTAAAATGCATAATTCAAATGTAGATAAGGTAGATCTTTGTGCCGGTATAAGGACACTTCTTAAGCTATGTTTACAATATTTTTTTTAATTAGAAGATTTTAATCTCAACTTAAATCGAAAATCAATTCAAAAATCCTATAACTATAAAGCAAATGCTAATTTTAAAAAAAAGACAAGTTTAGATACAGCGACTCTTAATTTAAAAAAACAATGAGTAATAAGTTAAAAAGATGCGGCTTGTTTCACAATTTTACATCATATAAAAAATACGTTTAAGTCTTTATATTAGCTAAAATAGTATTATTTTAAATTTATAACCGACTTCAAAAAAGGAAAAGGTTCTTAATCCAGTTAAATTTTTTTTTTATGTTTGTTACCTTAAAACTGACTCACCAGGAGAGGCTATGAGCTTCGGGTTACAGATCTTGACGAAACTTTGGGATATATTTTTAGGTATCAAAATATGAGTAAAGCCAGAGTGGTGCGGTCTAAAGCTTCGAAAAACTGAAATTATAGACGTTTCTAGTCTTATTTGAAGAAAAATGTAAAAAAAGCTCCTAATCGAAGTGTGAATAATCCAGTCTAGAAATGTCTTTAATAAATCAACAGGGAACTAAAATAAAAGGACAGAAAGCAAGCTTTAATTTGCCGTTTTCAGAATTGAAAAATAATAATTAGAACCAGAGATATGTTCGTTCAAAGTTAAGAAGCAAGAAAGTACCAAAAATCACAAAATCACTGTCTTTTAAAATTTAGATGATTTTTGGTACTTTCTTGCTTCTTAACTTTGAACGAACATATCTCTGGAAACGTCTATAATTTCAGTTTTTCGAAGCGTTAGACCGTACCGCTCTGGCTTTACTTATATTTTGGTACCTAAAAATATATCCTAAAGTTTTGTCAAGATCTGTGACCCGAAGCTCATAGCCTCTCCTGGTCAGTCATTTCTGAACCGATCCAAAAAAACCTTTTTTTTATCTGATAGAGAATGTCTCCAGAAAGGTCCCATACGTGTCTTATAAATACTGGGCTAACACTCGGTTAATACAAGCAAAATATTTAAAAACAAAAAAAATTTTTCGAAAAAAAATTACTATATCCGGGCATGACTATGAAAGGAATTGATCGATTTGTATGAAAATTATTTTTTATATGAAGGAGGATGTGACAAAAAAGTACATTGTGTACTAAGAGCGCAAAATAGGGCCGCGGATCCCCTTGCGTCCAAAAAAGGCCGCGAATCCCCTTGCGCCCGTAGTACACATATTGTTTTTTTATTCAAAGGGTGGAAAATTCGATTTTCTATGCTTGTCAAGCGGACGTAAAATAATACATTCCTGCCCTATAGAGAATCGAATTTTGCGCCCCGAGGATCAAAAAAATATTTGATAAAAAATTTTTCAAGTGAATAAAGGAAGCGATAGATACCTAATAAAATGTTAAAAAATATCAACTGCATGTCAGATTTCTCTCCCTCTTAATATTTTCATTCAAAGTTTATGAATAAATGGTGCTTCTAATCAAGTTTTTTCGCTACAATAAGAAAATTCGTGAGACTAATCCTGAGTGCGAACAAGCCAAGACATTCACCGAAACACTGTAAATAAAAAAGTTATAAGCAAATTTCCAATGTACAGTATTTTGAGGTTAGGTTTATCGAGCTGGATATCTAATTTTCATTCAAAGTTAATAAAAAAAAATAACAAGCTCAACTGAATTTTCATTTAAAAAAAAATTATTGTATCAACTTAACTTTAGCGCGGACAAGTCATTATATTTGTTTAAATAATGAATTTAAATATATAAATGAAATAAAAATAGCAAAAATCGTTTTCAACAACTCCGACATCCGATTAGTAGGTCTACCCATATTTGTTCTTTTAGTAAGGAGCTTCACTGCAAAGTAGAAAATAAAAAACTTTTAACAAAAAAAAAAAGACTTCAAAAACATTGCACTAAAAAATAACAAATAATATATTATCCTTAGCAATTAAACGCATACTACGCATCAGTAATATCATAATAACACATGTGTAGTGATCATATTATAGACTATCTAATCATTTGCAAATGGATAAAACTCGGCTCTGAGGTACCAAGGATAGTGTCCTTGGCCCTCTCTTGTTTTAATATTTATTAATGACCTCCCTAATATTCTTAGGTACACTAAGCCCATGGTATTTGCAGATGATCTCCAGATATATGGGTCTTTCTACCCTAATGAGTTTTCCTAGGAAATTGACATCATTAACAATGATATAGGTTCTATAGCTCAATGGGCCATGAACAATGGCTTAAAGTTGAATGCAGCTAAAATTCAGGCAATAATCATAGGTAGTGAGCAGTTTGTTTCTCGCCACCTGTCAGCTTCCACAGGCTTTCTAATTAAAGGAGAGTTGTTCTTTTTTCGCAGATTGTAAAGAGTCTTGGCGTCTGGATCGAGCAGACCCTTAACTGGGAAAAACCAGTGGTTTATTCGATATGCGTGTGAATGCCTATTCTGTTTGGCGCGGAGGTTCACTAGAGCCCATGTTGATGTTAGTCTGCGTTCTTCAGCACGAAGACCTCCTAGGATACTGATTTGTCCACCGGTACGCACAAGTGCGCTAAGAAACTCTCTTGTTCATTAAGCCACTAGACTCATCAATGATTCCGCTGTAGACTCCGAGAGCCCTGTAATTTTCGAAATTGGTTTGTTTCGATCCCTCAAAAGGCACACTTTCGACCGTCTTATGCATGAAAATCGCGAGGGTTGGCTGCGAGAAATAACGACGCAGACCTGATCAACAATTTAACTGCTCAGGATTGTAAACGTTTGATTAATTCCAATAACTTCAATTTCTAATGAGATTTCTCTGTGTTATTAATTTTCTTTAGTTAGTAATTAAATCAATATTTCTTTGTTCATTTACTTTATTATAGTTTAATACCATTATTATTAGCTTTTTAAAATCTTTTGTTATACTAAGTTTAAGCAAGTGATTTATTATATTGTTACTCTATTTTTGTAAAATATTTTTGAGCCATACGGGGTCCAACCCCATGGTTAAATAAATTTATGTCAATTTCAATGTCTCTCTCTCTTTATGCCTCTCTCCTTATCTCTTAAAGTATATTAAACGCACACATCTACTTTAGGTAATGTGTATATAGACGCATACCCCTATGTAGAATAAAGTTTAAGAGGAAAAAGGAAAAAGAGAGGAGTGGCTTTAATGCAAGGACTAAGGCTCTTGGTCGTGCTCTAGTGGATCGGAGTTTAATTGCCCAGGGAAATTTCGGAAAAATTTTGTAAATTTTTTTTGCGGGGCATAGGAACCGGAGACGACGAAAAACTTGTTTACAAAGTCCCGCTGGGCAAAAAAAAACTCGAATATAAAAATAGTAATAGCCGAAAGACAAAAGCCAAAGTACTGATCATGGTCAATAAAAATATGAAATATTAGAAAGAAAGAGTAAAGAATATAAGTGTGTATTAGTAGCAGTAATAGATACCAGTGTCATATTAAACCGAATACGGGCGATTGACTTTTGGCGTGGTGTCAGTTTTTACATAGTTCATCGTAAGTCCAATCTCGCATAAGAAGTATAGCTTCAAAAAATTTCAAGTCAATTGCGCACAATTTAAAAAAAAAAAAATTAAAAAACATCAATATCTATTCCAGTGGACATCGGATCAGAAAGGATTAATATAAAACCATATACATTACTTGAAAATTTTTTAACAAAAAACGAAACCGTCTTAAAAAAATTGCACTATACAGTTACAAATAATTTATGATCTTCAATAATTATACGCATACTACGCATCTGATTCAACACATGTGTAGCAAACATATTATAGATTATCTAATTATTTGTAAACAGCATGAAAAAATGAAATTTTTAAATTCACAAAAAAATACTTTCGAAGTCGGCGTCAAGTTGTTGAATCGTTTTACACAGATGTAGAATTTGACGCCGACTTCGAAAATATTTTTTTGTCCTCAGGCCGCAAAATAAAAATGTGCATATTTAATGTATTATTCTAATAAAAGTTCGCAGAAAAACGTTCTCGACGTCGCTGATTCATGGAGTTGAACTGAATGAACTGCTTGCTTTCCTTAATATCGCTATCCTTTTCTTACATGTACTATACTGGATATGCGATAACGAATAACGTGGACTCAATATATGTATATTATGAAAGAAAGGGAGAGAGCGAGAGAAAGACATAGTACCAAGTTTTGCGTGTTAAAACTTTTTTTTCTATTGTAGATAATATTTTTCAATTATAATTTTTATAGTTTATCTTTGTTTTATATTTTGTTGTATTTTCTTTTAATTTTAATATTATATTTCAACAATTATTAGTTGTTTTTATAATCGAATTTTTTTTATTCTATTTCTTTCAAACTTCTTTTTTCTTTTTTTAGATAATATTTTTTAATTATAATTTTTATAGTTCAGCTTTATTTTATATTTTATTGTATTTTTGTTTGATTTTAATATTATATTTTAACAGTTATTAGTGGTTTTTATAATCGAATTTTTTTTATTGTATCTTTTTATTGTATTTTAGGAATTATTAGTTATTTATTATTTATAATTGAATTTTTTTTAATAAATTCTTTTATATTTTGAGAATTATCAATTATTTTACTATAGGCGGAGGGCTCCGCCCTAGCTTCCGCTTAACGGCCTGTGGACAAAAAATAGTATATGCAGTCACGGCCACAAACTTATTATTCTTGCTCGTGCAGCTAGAGCGGCCTCGCTACGCTCGGCCCCTCAGCATGCACTCGCCAAGAATGATACGTTTTGCGGCCTTGACGCATAATATACTATTTTGTGAATTAAAAAAACTATAAATTGGTTGTGCTGTTTACAAATAATTGAATAATCTACAATATGTTTGCTACGCATGTGTTGAGTTAGATGCGCAGTATGCGTATAATTATTGAAGATCATAAATTATTTGTAACTGTTTAGTGCATTTTTTTGAAGTCGGTTTTGTTTTTCGTTAAAAAATTTTTGCTTGAGTTTTATCACTATTTCAAGATTACACAAAATAAGATTATATATGAATAAAATCTTTTTATTATTTAACACTAATTAAAATTTTAAAAAATTCTTTTCATTTTCTTTGCTCTATTTGCATCTATATTTGGTACGAATCTAATTTTTTCTTTATTAATTCATAACGCATGCATTGTATAGGAAGAAAGAGAGAAGGCTCAACGGCACAGTGTCGTTGTGTGTGCATGTATACATATTCAAGCTTAGGTAAGAGGGAGAGAGAGAGGGGGGGGGGGGAAATGAGAGAAAGGCAAAGAAAGAAAGAGAGAGAGAGAGAGAGAGGGGGGGGGGAATGAGAGAAAGGCAAAGAAAGAAAGAGAGAGAGAGAGACAAAGAAAGAGAGAAAGAGAGACAAAGAAAGAGAGAAAGAGAGATTGATTGATACATTTATTTCAGGACATGGGGTTTAACCCCGTATGATCTTTATGATTTACATAGGATATATAAAAATTTCATACAGAGAAGAACAATTTAATTTGACGTTTAAAAACAATATAATAATGATATTAAGATTATTTCCTCGTAGACACATTACGTAATTTAAGTAATTAAAACAAAAAATATGCATTTAAGTGAGTCAGTGTAAACATAGCACTAGTTATATTTTACTGCACACCAGTACAAAAGAGAAACCTAGAGAGGTCCATTGTTATAATTTTTATGGTAGAGTTTCTTAAGTTAAGTAAACTCAACGAGTGCTTAATGCATTCTGCCATTCAGTGTGCTCATCTAAAAGAAATTTGTTAAATAAACGGTGTTTTAATGCCTGCGTCGATCCCACTTCAAAACCATGTAGTACATCAACATTATTGTTGATAAAAGAAGCTGATGAAACAAAAGAGTTGTGCATCGCCGCTGTGCGAACTGTAGGACAGATGAGAAGCATTGTAGTCAATCTATTGGATGACCTAACCATTGTGTCTATGTTTGCTCGGCAAAATTTCGATGCCAGGTAAGATGGATTTTGGTATGATATAATAGAGTGAGCAAGTATTGTTTTAAAATAAAGTCGCCTATTTTCAACTGGAATCCATCCCAATTTAAGGCGAAAAGGAGTAACTCTTTCTTGCCACACAATGTTGCCAATCACGAATCTAACACAAGTATTAAGAGCACGATGAAGTTTAAGATTCAGTGTTTGTGGAAGATCATCATATACTACACAGCAATAATCCAGAATAGGAAATATTAATGCTTCAACCAACTCTTTTTTAACCTTTCTTGACATTGTATGTCTATGAAACTTGAAAAACTGGAGAGTTTCAAAGACTCGACCAACCACTGAATTTAGCTGTTTATTCCAGTTTAGAGTGCTATTAATCCAGACTCCCAAGTTCTTAACTACATCGGTATAAGTGATTGAGACATTGTTTACCATAACAGGAGGACATATGGAGAGATCAATTCTCGAAATCAATCGCTCACTGCCTAGAAAAATAGCTTGCATCTTGCTAGGGTTATGAGTAAGCTCGTTATCATCAGCCCACTTTACAACTGCAGCTACCTCATAATTCATGAGGTTTATTCTTTCCTCTATTTTTGCAAGAAAAACAAGTGATACAGTTGTAAGTCGTCTGCGAAAAGAATATGCTGAGCTCTGCCCAAGACTGAAGGAAGGTCATTTATATAAATAAAGAAAAGCAGGGGGCCCATGACACTACCCTGAGGAACACCCGCCGTACAAGAGATCCACTCACCCACTCAATTTTCCAAGTCAGGGACAGCATAAAACCTGTTCCTTAGGTATGACGCAAACCAGCATATAACTGTGTCAGAACAGTTGAAAGAACGAAGTTTAAGAAGTAATCCAGCGTGTGGTACCGTGTCAAATGCCTTCGAAAAGTCGAACAAGAGCAACAGTGTTACCATACGTTTGTCTATAGCTAGCCGAGAATCTTCAAGAAGCTTCAAAAGAACTGTTTGCGTACTATTTGCTCTACGAAAACCTGTTTGTAGGCAATCGAGCAGTGTATTTGCTTCAATATGAGAGTTTAGTTGTGAATGTACAACCCTTTCTAGAACTTTTGAGATTTCACAGAGTTTTGCTATTGGTCGAGTTTGCAAAGGAGAATCAAGTTTGTTAGACTTGCCTAATGGAAGCAGAAAGGCTCTCTTCCACGGGTCAGGAAATATTCCTGAAGAAAGTGATACATTCATGATAGAAGTCAGGTATGGCGCTAAGGAATCCTGCGTAATTTTCAACATACCTGTTGACAGATCATCAGGTCCTACAGCTTTTGAGGAAGCCATATTCAGAAATGACTCAGTGATAAAACTGTTGACCTGAGAGAAATCAAAAATTGGAAAATTACTGCTTAATGGTACAGCAAGCACCTTATTGATATCATTATCTGATAGAGCAGAGGATGTTGATGAGATGGAGGTGTAATGAGTCAATAGGGCTTTAGATGAAAAATATTGCAGTGGTGAAGGTAAGATCTTGTTTGAAAGTCCAATCTTGTGTAGGGTTGACCAACGACTTGTTGAGTTTGACGACGCGGCCAGACAATTATAAATAAATTTATTTTCAGCTGTGTCAAGAGCATTTGAGACTTCTCCACGAAGTCTTCTATAATTAGCTATGGATAAAATAGAACCTGAACGTGTAGCTGAGCGATAAGCTCTATCACGTTCCTTCATTTTAGCACGAATGTCTGCAGTAACCCAGGGCTTTTTCTTTATCATTATATTACGAGAGTTTAGTGGTGAGAATTTATCAATTGACGAGACAAGGACAGAAGACAAACTATTAATTAAACCATTAATAAGTTGTTTATTTGAACAAGAAGTTGCGTGGCTATCTTGCGATTTTATTAGAAGATCACGTGAAATAGTATGGTTTAAACTATCATGATTTAGGTTAGAAAGATTTCTGAATTTACTTTTCTTATTGCATTCGTTGGCTTGTATACTCTAAAAGTGATCGTGATAAGATCATGACCTGCAATAAAAGGAGCTGATGATTTATTGTATGATAGCAGAGAGCTATCATCATTAATAATAAGATCGATCCATGTATGGTATACTCAGAGGTTAAAGTATGATGAGTAGGTTCCGAAAGTACCACATAAAGAGCCAACGAATCAATAGTTGAGCGTAGAGTATCAGACGAATAATTATTAGATAACAAGTTAATATTGAAATCTTCGGTTATAACAATATTTTTAAAGGAAGGTAAATAATTAGAAATTAAATTAAAAAATTCCTCAGCAAAATAGCTTTAGGACGCAGGTAAATAACTGAGAAAAGAAGCTTTTCAGAACCATACGCAATTTCTGCTATTAAATATTCTGCTGTATTATCAAAAGCAGGGTCAGATTGTGCTAGGATATTTACCTTAAAGAAGTCACGGGCATAGAACCCGACTCCTCCACCTGCTTTGCCCACTCTATCAAGTCTAAAGAAGTTATAGTGTTCAATAAAGATTAAAGAGCTATCATCCAGCTCAGTTGAGAAGGTTTCTGTTACAGCAAAAATATCCGTTTTAGTTGACGTAATATAATGTTCAATAGCTGAAAAATGTGTTTTAATCCTATTAACATTAGCATGAGAAATTACTATCTTATCAAAGGAATCAGAATTAAGTTGATTTGAAAAATTAAGAGATGAATTGATTTTGACTGTGAGAATTTACACTATTATTAAAACAAGTGCTGTTAAAACAACGGTTTTGAGAGAAATTTAAAAAAGAAGAAGAAGAAAGCGAGCCCGCTACAAGAGAGCCATAAAGACCTCATTTTTTGGCTTCAACCGGCTTGAGTAAAGCCAGCTGCGCCTCATTTGTAATGGGAATAAGTTCACCATTAGTATGGGGGGGGGGGGGGGGGCATACAAACCGTGAGGTTCCCAACCATCGGTCGCTGGTAATTCAGCTCTTTATAAAGAGCATTTGCTTTCTTCAGCAACATGTAGACCGGTTTAGGCCAAATCGGCCGTACAAAAATCTTCCCATTTCCACCAACGCCAAACAATTTGCCTGCAGTGATATTACGTAGTTTGGGTGACGCCTCAATGATCCTATCACGCACTGCATCAGAGGAAAATCTATCAACGAGTGAGCGAAATGAATGAGTTTGAGAGCATTCACCCACCTCTACTTCAATGGGTTTGAGCGACATCCACTCACGAGTCTCTAATAAGAAATTTGTCCCAAAATTCAGACCCATTGCCTCAAAGATGGTCTTAATTATTTCACTGTTACTCAACGTGACATTGGACGGTACACCCAAAAGAAGAATTTCATAAGTATCACGCAACAACGATACTCCAGATGGTGAACAGGAGGCAATATGATCATCCAGACGTTCAGATATAGCATCATAACGCTTTTGCAAATCGGATAAGGAACCCCTAACTTCACCCAACTCCACTCTAAGAGCACTCACTTCATCACCTATCTTTTTATTGGATTGAATCAGTTGATTAGTAGCATCCAACAATTTACTGGACATCTCCATTTGTTTATCAAATTTCGAATTGCATTCAGCTGCGAACGCAGCAAAATATTCAGGCTGCGACATTTCAACTGTTTGAGAAGCGAAATTTGTGGGCTCAACTAAAAAAATAGGAGAAACCAATCGATAAGGACTGTAGGATGAAACCAGTTGCCGGTCTACGCCCAGAGTAATACTATTAGGAGAGGAGGAGGAGGAGCCTGACTCCGAGCAGCAGCGTCTCCTTGACAACGGCTCGAGGGAGTGAAGTGGCGAGACCGCGCCCCTTTTTTGAGAGCGTTGATTGGATAGCGGAAAGTCTAATGACTGCGAAGAGGCCGAGACTATATCCTCAGTGGCTGCTGCTCGTGTGTAATCGTCCGCCGGCTTGCGCTTACGAAGCTTCTCTTTGACACAGTACACTACTAAGCTTTTGCTGAGGAACCACGAACTACTACAACAATTGACGTGGTAAATTGCTGTACAATTATTACAAAAATTTTTTGAATCAGTACGCAAGACTGGCAGATTACACTGAGAACAAATTACCATCCTACTAGATGAGCACACCAGAAAAGCATTAGACAGAAAACACTCACCTTAACACCTGTACAATTAAGCACTGCTGTGAAGACGACTACTGGTGACACAAAACTGAAGTAAATGGTCGATAGCCACAGCCGATAATATAGGTAGACACTTTATTGACGCTGGGTAACTCGCTGTATTTCGATACGTGCTCTCAAGCATATGCGCCAGGAGACTAGAAGGTAGCCAACATAACCTCAAAACTTGGTTACACTTAACCTCAAAAATGCCGGCAGCGATACAAAGATTTAGTTATTCTACTTTTGCAGAGCTGAAGAAATTGATGAATATTATATCAACTGAAGCTTATAACGAACGATGTGTGTCTACTTACGGAGAGAGAGAGAGTAAAGACAGAGAGAAAGAGAAAAAGAGAGAGGCAGAGAGAAAGAGACAGCGAGAGAGAATGAGATAGATAGATAGATAGATAGATAACCAAATTTATTATATGTACATTATATTGTACAATTAATTACAGTAATACGTTAGAATTAATAAAAATAATATCAAGAACAATAATAAAAATAAACAGTAAAGAAAAACAGTAATCAAGAAAATATAACAATAAAATAAACTCTACAGCAATAAAATTAATACAATATAACAGTTTTATAAATTAGCATGAAGCAGAGGTCCACTCACCAAGGCAAGGTAGTGTGCAAATGAGGATGTCTTGAATGTCGTGAGCGCCGATAAGTTGCGTAAGGTCGCAGGAAGATCATTCCATAGCCGCGAGAAAGTGACCAGGATCGATCTTAGTCGATACTCAGTGAATGAGAAAAAAATGGTCAAAGGTTTCACATCACCCCTCAAGGACCTCACCGGCCGGCTCCACTGATACATAGAATACAAATAGGATGGAGTACAGAATAAGAACATCTTATACAGAAATATAGCAGGAAAATAGTTTCTTCTACCCGCAGTGGATAACCAGCCTAATGAGAACCTGTAAGCAGAGATGTGCTCACGCCTACCTACACCGAAGATGGAACGTATACCAGAGTTGATGATCCTCTGAAGTCTAAGGTCAAGCTCAGCCGCGAGGTCACAGTAAACCAGAAGCAGTAACAGCAGTGTTTTTGAACCCAGTTTGATACGAATCCAACAGATATCTGGTGGACAAGTAGTAATAAAGTCGTTGATGGACGAGACGCTCAAGAACCTTGGACATGAATGACAACAAAGAGATAGGTCGTATATCACTCATAGTGTGCAAAGAAGAGACCTTGTTGATAGTGGTAATCAACGAGATCTTCCAACATGAGGGAAACACACACTCACGAAACAAATCATTATAAATACGACATAGCAAGGGCCTAATAACTGGAAATGTCCCATATAATAAGATAATAGACTGTGGGACCGCATCCAACCCTCTAGCCTGAGAAGTAGAATGACATATTGCCATCCTGACCTCCTTCAGAGTAACCTCATTAAACCTGAATAAGGGCTTATAAGGTTCATCTATATTTATAGTATTTACATACTCAAAAACAGAAGGGGCAAGTGGATCAAATACAATCCCACCAATTAAGCTCATTTATAGGAAATGAATGTGGCGAATTATTATCAGTAGAACATATACCAACGTTTTTGAGCTCTCTCCAGATCTGTCCCGAGTCCGTAATACCCGATAGTCTGTCACAGTAATATAATAGTTTGGCTGATTTGATGCACTTATGTGCCTTGTCTCAAGCAGTCCTATAGTATAGTAAGTCAGTATACAGTCGAGTACGTTTGTAGTGTCTATAAAGTCGATCTCTCTCATTAATTAAGCGACGATGTTCAGAGGTGATCTACGGACAATGAGCCCTACCCTGCCTGACCTTCCTGACAGGCACGAATCGTGCAATTGCCTCATTGAGATGGTTGTAGAGACATTTAAGGCGATCAGAAAGAAAGCAATCTCCGTTACATGTATCACACCTTAAAGAACGAAAATACTGGAGGAGTGCAACATCATCAACAGACTTATAATCACGAAAGATAAAGTCTTTAAGCATAGGTTTAGAGAGAGAGAGAGAGAGGACTTAACAGTTGCAGCTATGAAATCGTGGCCGTCAATGAATGGTACATCAGTCTTCCAGAAGTCGAGTACAATGTCGTTGGCATCGACAAGACACAAATCAAGCCAGGTGTAGGAAGAATAAGTATGATGAGTTGTGCCACAAGGAACCAAGAAAAGTGCATTCTCAGTAATCAGACCTTTAAGAAACTTAGAGTCATTAGAATCGACGCACAAGTTAGTGTTAAAATCACCAAGGATGATCTTCGAACTATAATTGTGCATATATGATGTTAAATCGGGTATGAAATCTGTGTTGGCCAAGAAGGGAGCATGTGGCGGGTTGTAGACTACACCAACAAAAATAGGTGAAGCCAAGTCCAGAGAATTAAGCTCACAAAACAGATATTCGGGAAGAGCAAGCTTACCACTCTATTTACCAGAGGAAGAACAAAGGCACCGCGAAGTAATAGACAGAGAGAGAGAAAGAGAGAGATAGAGAGAGAGAGAGAGAGAGAGAGAGAGAGAGAGAGAGAGAGAGAGGATAGAGAGGGAGAGAGAGTATAGCAGGCGAAGTATAACCCACATAGCAAAAAAGCTTACAAGGAAGCTTTCCATGAAACTTTTATATAATATTTCAGTGGAAGCTTCCATTCGCTTTTCGAAAATTAACATAAGCTTACAGTAAGCATAATATAAGTCCAAAAAATGCTTCCTAAATACTTACATGTAATATTCCGTGGAATCTTTTTGCTATCTTCCTGTAACCTTACGCAAAAGTCTTAATAAATGGATTAGCAAAGGTTTCAAGTAAACTAACTAGGAAGATTGCAGTAAGCTTCCTGAAAGATTCACTAGTAAGCTAAGTAAGAACACTTTCGGGAAGCTTTCGTGAAAGCTTCATGTAAATGTTTAAGGAATATTCCACGAAACGTTAATTAAATCTTGCATATAACATACCTGTAAGCTTTCTGTAAGGTTCATCAGTTAAGTAACACAGAAAGCTTCCAGTTAGCTTTCAAGAAAGGTATATGTTACTTTTCAACAACATTTTATGGGATATTTCTCGGAACGAAAAAGGAAATGTCGGTAAAGTAGACATTTTCAATCTTCTTTTTATATGGTTTTAAATAATTAATAAATATTTATGTAAATAATAGATTGATTGATAATTAGTTTTATAATACAAAATTTCCTAACTAAAAATTATTTTTTCATACAAGAAAAATAATTTAGAAACGCGCAATAAATTATTAATAATTTTTTTAACCTTTAGCTGGCAGGGGGGGGGGGTACTATAGTACCCCAAGCTCTTTCTTATCAAATGTTGAAACCGTTTTATTTTTCCTCTTATAAACTATGCTGCCCTTTGGAGTAACCTCTGAAGATCCCTCCAGAATGTTTTTGAGTTGAGATAACCAATACTTTAGTTTTTACGACAATTTTTCGCGCTGGGGTACTAGAGTACCCCATAGGCCAGCTATAATCGGCTGGAGAGGCATGCCAGCTAAAGGTTAATGGAAAATTATATAAAACTGTTTTTTGCAGTAAAAAAATTAGATTTATTCTTTAGGATAATTGAAGTATTAATAATTAAGTAAATTAATAAGATATTATTTTCTCAAAATATTTTCAGTTGTATAAAAGAATTAATTTTTTAATACAAAAAAATAATTATGCTGACCTCTAATTATTTTTAATAATTATTAATAACTTGTTATTAATTAACTGTTTCATTTAATTTTACAAATGCTGAAAAGAATATAAAAGACAAAGTTTGTGTTACGTAAACTATATAAAAAAGACAATATCAGTGTTCGTAACAAGCGTACCGTAGCGTAATAGGTAGCGTTGATGCTTCGTAATCTGTAGAGGTTATGGGTTCGATCCCCGATTAGGTCGAAATTTTTTCTTGCGTTTTATGCGTTTTTTGAGTTACATGCGTAATAATATTAATTATTTACTGTATAAAATAATTTGTAAGTTAAATGAACGACAAAATAAATCTATAAAAATGTATCAGATTCTAGAAGCTTAGTAGTTATCTTATTAGAATCTATTATTAAGATTTCTTGAAAGCTTACTGTAATCCTTTCGTTAAAGCTTCCTGAAAGGTTCCCTAAAATATTACGCGACAACTTTCCTTAAAATATTTCTGACAATTTTTTTCATACATTTTAATCTTACTGAAAGCTTCTATGAAATTTTCCTGTAAGATTTACGGGAATCTATATGTAAGACTCGCGAAAGCTTTATAAATATCTCACCGAAATCTTTTATTTAGATTCCTTGGAAGCTTACCAACGTCTTACGAGAAAGCTTCCTAAAAGGTTCCCTAGAAGATTACAACAATCTTTCTCGGAATATTTCTGACAGTTAGTTTGTCCCAGACATTTTAAGATTACTGGAAGCTTCCATGGAAGCTTTTTATAAGGTTTCAAGGAACATAAATGTAGGACTCTAGAAAGCTTTGTAAATATTTTACTTAAATCTTTTATTCAGATTCCTTGAAAACTTACCATCGTCTTTTAGAAAAGCTTCCTAAAAGATTTCTTAGAAGATTATAACAATCTTTCTCGAAATATTTCTAACAGCTAGTTTGTCCCAGACATTTTAAGCTTACTGGAAGCTTCCCATGAAAGCTTCCTGTAAGATTTCGAACCTTACACGGAAGCTTACGTGCCATGTGGGAAGGGAGGTAAATGAGAAAACCAAACACCCGGTTTTTTTTAATTTGATAATTTGCTCATACAAACCAAATATTGGCCCAATAATTATAAGACACGTATGGGACCTTTCTGCAGAGATCCTCTATCAGATAAAAAAAAGTTTTTTTGAATCGGTTTGGAAATGACGGAGTTGTGAGGTAACAGACATAAAAAAAAATTCAATCGAATTGAGAACCTTCTCCTTTTTGAAGTCGGTTATAAATAATATTTGATTTTCGGAAAATTATGAAATTTATTAGCATGATATATACTTACTTTGGTCCTGTTTGCTGAACACATTCAAAACCTCCTTGAGGACCTTCAATATCTTGATTGTTTGAAAGACTGAAAGTGAAGTTTCCATAATTGGACCTTGTAGAAGGAAAGCAGAGTTGCTAAAACAAAAATTTTTAATCTCATAATTTTAAAAAAATTGTTAAATAAAAAATAATGGAAAATTGACACGGATATTACAGTTTTGATATATTTTTATGCAAGTTGAGTTATTATACTCTAAATATATTTTTCACTTAAAATTTTGATTATATTCCTTCATACAGTAAATTTCTATAAATAATCTTAATTAATAGCTTGATATAGATAAGTAACGATATTTCAAATAAATATGCATATAAATAAAAAAAATTAATCTATTAAAATTCTAAAAAATGTGAGAAAAAATTTTGCTTTAAATGTGTTACCAGATCTAGCAATAAAATCGCTTCTGTTTCAACACAATGGTTATTAAAAATCTATATCTGAAAATGATTAAATCTACTGAAAATGCTTGAAATAAGACTTCGTCTGATTCAATTAAGCATCCATATTAACTACTTCGTAATAAAATATATATCTGCAAGAAATCATGTATTTATATGAAATTACATTTTATTTTACGAAAAAAAATGCAAATCATTTTAGTATTATTTTCTATTTCGTTTAAAAATACATCTTACCAGGAGAGGCTATGAGCTTCGGGTCACAGATCTTGATGAAACTTTGGGATATGTTTTCAAGTACCAAAATATGATTAAAGCCAGAGCGGTACGGTCTAACGCTTCGAAAAACTGAAATTATAGACGTTTCTAGTCTTATTTTAAGAAAAATGTAAAAAAAATGCTCCTAATTGAAGTGTAAATAATTCAGTCTAGAAATGTCTTTAATAAATTAACAGAAACTAAAATAAAAGTAGAGAAAGAAAGCTTTAATTTGCCGTTTTGAGAATTGAGAAATAATAATTAGAACCAGAGATATGTTTGTTCAAAGTTAAGCAGCAAGAAAGTACCAAAAATCATCTAAATTCTGAAGGACATTGATTTTTGGTACTTTCTTGCTGCTTAACTTTGAACAAACATATCTCTGGTTCTAATTATTATTTCTCAATTCTCAAAACGGCAAATTAAAGCTTTCTTTCTCTACTTTTATTTTAGTTTCTGTTAATTTATTAAAGACATTTCTAGACTGAATTATTTACACTTCAATTAGGAGCATTTTTTTACATTTTTCTTAAAATAAGACTAGAAACGTCTATAATTTTAGTTTTTCGAAGCGTTAGACCGTACCGCTCTGGCTTTAATCATATTTTGGTACCTGAAAACATATCCCAAAGTTTCATCAAGATCTGTGACCCAAAGCTCATAGCCTCTCCTGGTTAGTTTGATCACTGCATTAAAATATATTCATAATTAAAATATTAACTATAATCACTTTTGTAATATAAAAAAATTTTTTTAACGATGTGAAGGTAGACGTGCTAAAAATGGAAAAATATAGTAAACTTTAAACAGCTGTTTATCAGTCAATTTTTATCGTAAAAAAATTTTTAATCTAGCATTTCAAAGGAAATTACATCAATTTTTTTTCTCTCTGGCGCAATACCTATACCTATCTCGACTCAGAAAAGAGTTATTCGCAAAAAAGAAAAAAAAAATTTTTTTTAATTTTTTCAAACAGTTATTTGATGGGAAATTTTACTCCATACAAAAATGCTTTTCAATATTACATCGAAATTTTGCTTCGTTCTTGAGTTATATTAGAAAACTGAAGGGGTTGTAAATTCATTTCCTTCTCTAAAATTCACCCATTAGTTTAATAGCACTCTTCGATTTTATCATATTTATAGACTAATTTAACTAATCAATCAATTAAACGATTGAATGTCATAATTCCTCATATACGACGTACTCAACAGCCTGTAATCATCTAACAAAAGCGATAGCTCTAAAGAAAGTTTTTAATTATTCGATACAGCTTATATCACACGTGAGATACTTATAGAATAATCCACCAACAGGCTTCGAAACTTTATTAAAATCTATGAGACTATATAAATACAACTTCATTTTACAATAAAATTGGCTCTAAAATATAGTTTATATTATTATTAAAATAGTACACATATCTAGAATAACATAGTTATAATTAATCTAAAATATAGTTACAAATATAACGTTCTGTTTCCATCTATCAGCAAGCTTGAGACGACAGTGAGGTGGTACATCCTTGACCTTGAATAATAAATACTCTCTTTATGTTAATTTATTATGTGTAGTCTCGTATATAGCTTTAAAGTGTGCTTATATTTATAGTATGGTTAATGAGCGCAAGGTTGAGAGTGAATGTGTTACTTTTCACTTTTTGATTGACTTGTCTCATTTTTATTATATTTTATTTTAATTTTTATTGTTTCAACTGATAGATATTAATTCGACAGATTTGTTTATTTTTATTTTAATGTTACAGTATTATCTTATTTTTGTATTTTATCATGTATTATATATTATTTTTTATTACACACTTTTTTGTAAATTGTTACAAATTAATATATATTTATCTATTCTCTCTTACTAATAAAATGTAATTTTGTTTATAAAAGTTACAGCTCCTGTCACGCCGAACGGATGCGTAGGCAGAATGATTTTCGCGTGGCAGAGAAAAAAAAGGATGGGTTTCTCTTGCAAGTAAAAGAGTTAAAAGCTCCTAGCTATCGATGCTTAAGAGCTATATATGTTTGAAAATCTAGTAACTTTTTAATGTTTTTCTTTAATTGCCTGTATCTAAGGAAATATTGAACGTTTGTAACTATAACTTTAGCTTTTTTCATATTTTTTCATTTTAAAACTTATTCCAAAGTTGGAGCAAAATCCGTGATTCGGAGATGTGGCACACTCCTAGTTAGTTTTCACTTGATGTATTATTTATTTTTTTTAATAGTATGACGAAGTTTATCCATGATTCATTCACTATATTTTTTATGAAATAATAGTTTTAATGGAAATTATTTTTAAAAAATTATCAACAGTAGAACACAGGAAGGTATTGAACACAGACAAAATTCTACAATACTCATTAGTCAAACGCATACATTTACCTACATATACACGCAAAGGAGCAAGGATATGAGAGAGAATAAGAGAAAGAGACAGAGACAAAGAGCAAAGAATATACATACAAGTATCAACCGTAGTATATTAAACGCACATCTACTATAGAGTATATAAACGCTTATTTCTCAACACATAAGAAAAAAAGGGATTGATTGAAGAATATAAATGTGCGCGTTGTGACCAGTATGTAGGCACACATTTATCAACGAAGTGAAAATATAAAGAAAATAAAAGAAAAAGACAGAGAGGAAAGAATATACATACAAGCATCAACCGTAGGATATTAAACGCGCATCTACTTTTGTGTACATACAAGCTTATTTCTAAACAGAGTGAGGCTTAGAAGAAAAGGAGGAAGAAAGTGAGAAAGAGAGAGTAAAGAACATAAGTAAACGCGCTGTGACTCGACTGCCTATAGTAAACTGGAATTAGAGATGGGGGTCATTTTCCTTTCGCTTTTTTCATGACGATTTTTACAAACAAAATCCTCCCGGCCCAACCGCATATAAAAAGCATAGCTTCAAAAATTGTTAATTATAATTTTAAATATAAAGCTTTTACACATTAAATTATATTATACAAATTTTTTTAACCGATTTCCATTTAGAAAACTTATTTTTTTTTAAAGTATTTACTATTATTATCTTTGTAATTTTTATCAAATTATTTAAATAATCTATATTTGAAATCATAATTTTACGATTTTTTGTATTCATTCAAAATGTTATTTCAATTATTAGCGAAAAAATCGCAACTTATCAAAATAATTTTTTTAAAGTTAGGTTTACGTTATGATTTATTTTCATATTTAAATTAACATTATAATTATAATAAATAAACGAGCTTAATTTACCTCGCTCCTAACGTCACTCGGTTAAATTTTCATATATTATATTAATATGTATAAATTAGCCAATTTTAAAGTAAAAAAAATTGCCTTAATTTATAAATTTTTATATTGCAGTTCTGTTTAGAGAGCACGGTGGCGTAACGGATATAGAGCTCTTGCCTTCAACGCGGTGGGCATGGGTTCGAATCCTGACCAGGTACCTCTGACTTTTTTTTCTAAAGAAAAATTAGTGTATGTGCTAACAATATCGCGCGCGGCTCTTACAAAATCCGATCTCATTGGGTACCGATTGATTGTTGGTCACAAAAATGTGGCTAACCATCGATCGGCAGTCAAAGATTTCGGTATGGTGTATCAGATGGGCTAGCCTGATGTAATGTGTTAAACAGTTCCGGGCTAGAATCTATCTGATATTATCATATGAAAAAAGTTAATTATATAGACTATGACAATATCTTCTATATAATTAACTTTTTTTTTATTAAAAAAAAGAAAAAAATATTGCAGTTCTGTTTCAAATCTCGTTTTTATATATTTAAAAAGAAAGGATTAATTAAAGTTTTAATATGCATAAAAATTGTTTGAATACAAATCATATCATCATGATAAATTAAAAATTTGTTTTACGCAATTTTATTTAAATTAATGAAGAAATATGATGGGAATTCATTCTTTTTAATCATGTGTTTTAGACAGAGGGATAGAAATGAAAAGACAGAGACGTAGGAACGGAGAAGTATAGACGAAGACACAGAGACGGAGACGAAGAAACAGAGAGAAGAAGACAGAAAGACGAAAACAGAGAGACATAGATGGAAAGACAAAAACGGAGAGACAGAGACAGAGACGAAGAGACATAGACAGAGGGACGGAGAGACGAAAACGGAGAGACAAAAACAGAGAAACAAAGACAAAAAAAGCGAGCTGTAGGAACGGAGATAGAGAGACTGTTCTGTATGTGTACGTGCATATGTGTATATGTGTATGTGTTTATATGTATGCGTGTAAGTGTACGTGTGTACGTATGCATGTGAATTCGCGTATGTATATGTGTTCATAGGTGTAGGTGCAAGTTTGTGAGTGTATATATATATATATATATATATGGGGCGTTTCATATCAACTCACCTGGTCAAAAAATAAAAATCGCTAAAAATCTGGGAAAATGTTTTATTTGATACCCAAAATACCCAAAAAAATTTTTAGAGCTATAGGTCAAAGAGGTCAAGAGCAAGAGGTCATGGAGTTTTGTGATTTTTTCAATTTTTTTGTAAAATCATCATTTTTAATATTTTTTTATTAAAAAACTAAAGGTTTTAGAAAAAAATGTATGAAGACATTTTTTGTTGGAAATTATGTGTAGAAACTATACAAATTTTTTCCAATCCCAAAGTTGCTATCTTCTGATTGGTCCATTATATATTTTGATGTGATTTTCAATAACTTTTCTTCGCCAAGGTTGATTTTACTCATTTGGCACTAAAAGTTTGTAATTTTTATAACCTTTCACTGAAATTTTCCCCTACATGGTAAAATAACTCTACAGGCAGTTATGGTACTTTTTATTTAAGGTATCAAGACTGAGTTTTAAGCCTGAAAAAAAATGAAATTGAAATGTAGTCATAATTTGTTTTTGTAATGATATTAATTAATAAAACTTCTTTTTACCTTAAATATATATTAAATACAAGACTTTGACCTAAAAATAATTTTAAAAAACCCCATCCGTTGGTTAAAATCCTTTGCTCTTGTCGATAACTTGATTTTTAAAATTTTTTTACTTACCGTAGAGTTTCTCAGCTAATTTTCAATTAATTGACCTGAAAATTTTCAGAGATCTTTAATTTATATATTCAATAGTTCTATTCAAAGGCAGTATCATATTTTCACTGAGAAAATGGAATCGTATTGTTTTGATTGTAAAGAACGATGTAAAACATAAAATAATATATGGGTCATTTGTTGTCAACTCGCACGCGCAAACACATACACAAATACACACTTGGGTTTATCTATATATATATTGCAACGAGTCCGAAATTGCATTTTTATTATTAAAATGAAGTAAAAATTTTATTAAGTGAATATGAAGGTTCGATCGGTAAGGTAGATCGGTATCAATATATTTTTAAGGTAAAGAAAAAAAAATAATTAGAAAAATTTATTTTTTTATCAAAGAATATAGAGAAATATACAATAGAATTTTTTATGAAAAAATTATCAATAAATTATTAATTTTTTGGAAATTAAATACTAATTTAAATTTGAATGGAAAGCCTGCCGTAGGCCGGTTCGCGTGTTTGAATCTTATTCGTCGAGGGACCAAGAGAGAAGCGCAGCGCTCCTTTTTTCTCACTATTGGTAAGAGAGAGAGGCAAAGAAGCGCGATGCTAACGCATTGGTACAATATTACTCTTACTCATGACTTTATTTCAATGAACTTCTTAATCGTTTAACTTAATGAATAAGGGAGTTATTAAAGAAATGATTCAAGTTGAGCATTTTTGTTCATTATTAAATAACTTCAATTATGTTATTGGTTAATCTATGAAGTAATTGTTCTTAATAAAATATAAGTTGGAGTAAGTTTGAATCCTTAGCGTAAACGGGGCTTGCAAAGCATCTAATTAATAGCAAAGATTTTAGAAGAAGAATTAATTGAGAAAAATAATTATTTTTATGTAAATAACATAGTAATTCTATAATTAGCTGTTTTTTCTCCCTCGTAGAAAATTAAGGATAAAGATATGGTCGGAAAACTAACTGTTCCCTATATCTCGTCGCCACGCAGTCACGATAAGTGACCGATATATAGACAATATTATATTAAAGAGTACAGAGTTGATATAAAATATAATCTTCAAAAGAATTAATTAAGAGTTTTTATTCTGTTTTAAAATAAATTATAAATATTATAATATTTATTATTACAATTCATATGAGTTGTGAATAATTTTCAATTAAAATCGTTTGTAGAAAGTGAATCTGTATGTATAGATGCTGCCCGCGATGGCGCCCGTTCGTACAATCATAAAATATATCCTATTAGTTGTGAATACTGAATGTTAGCTGCGCGCGCATCACTCGACGCTTCGTCTTCTATAAGCGACTATCTTCGTCATATATGTGCAGATTAGATTGACTATGTAACCTAACTTCAACATTATTAAAGATACATATGCTGTTATTGTGACAGCGTTAAAATTTTCTATTCTTTATTGTATAATTTGAGTTTATTTGCAAATATACACAGTATGATTATGAATAAAATGTCCATATAAAATCAGTTAGTGCAAAGTGCAAGTGAGTGAGCGCATATGGAAACTTAGTGTGAGAAAATAAGACTGTCGGCCCACGAACTAAAAAGGAAACAAGGTGCAGACAGTCTTTCTCTTTCTCTCTAACTGTGTTCCCATATACGCGGTCATTCGCGCTTTGTAATATGCTGTTTGTGAATATAGTATAATTCAACATTGACCATATTCTCCCGATGCTATCGCGATAATTCGTTAAGAGTAATGAAGGTTTATCGCGATATCTAAAAGCATATGATCGCGACCGCCTATAAAATACGGAATGATATACCGAATATATACTTAACTTTCTACCAGGGTTATAAGATAAAGTACTTGCCATGAATAAGTTGCATTATAAGTATAATTTCTCACATAAATAAGATATCTATTATCTTCTGAAGTATATAGATGGGGGTATACATGTACGCTGGAAATAAATACAAATAGGTCTCCGCGCATATCTACTCGATAACCTAGAGGAGATAGATTATCTAGATAATCATTAAGGAGGCTCCATTGTCTACCATGCTAGTCAAATTATATCTAAAATAAAATAAAACTTATAATGTATAAGTTTATGCTTAAAAATCTTAAATGGATTTATAACGTTTATAAATATTACGATTTGTTAATTATTTCAATAAAAACATCATCCTAAAAATTAATTTAGACTCAACTTTGATCTTTTGTGATCAGCCAATAAGATTCAAGCTTATATTATAATGGCGGGTATAACCATGTTTTGACTCATAAGCAGAAAACGCTTACTATCGTAAGTAAATAAAGTTATAACCTTAAAACTGTTGGTCTAAATTTTTTTGATAAAAAATGAATGAAAATGAATCATTTAGTTAGGAAAAAAAAATTGGAATAATAGAATCTCACAATATTATTTATTGTATATTGAAATTAATATTATTCATATATTAAATTTATACTAATTTAATTATTTATTTTTTAAAATTCAAATTACGCGCGTTTTTTGTACGAGGCGCCAACGATGTCTTACCGATTGACTTCCTGTCAGCAACCATTTACAATCATAATATATTCACTTCTTTCGACAATATTTCAATTTATCAATCGGCTACCTTTATCTTTGACAACAGCATTTTAAAGAGGGAGTTTTTTTCTATAAGACCTACATACTACTTTTTATTGACAATTCCAATTAGAATTATTATAGATCAATTGAAGTATGTCAACCATAAGAGCCCGTGTTAAAAGGGCGAACTTTGAACTTAAATTTCTCGAGATTTTGATCGGTTATGTATATAAATAAGGATACCATTGGATTCAGCGTGATTTAAACTATTAAAATTGATTTGTCTCGATTCGCGACATTTTGCGATGGAGCCTCCTTAAAGGAAGAGGGGATCAGTGAGCTCCAGCTCAGGCAACGAGAGGAGTTAAGGATCATTCTCTCACTCATCGCTTTAGATAGCATAAATCGTAATTACATAGTTTAACACTTACGTTAACTTTTGATTGTCGAATCGTTTTTTTTTTCTCTTTAAAAGTAAGAAGGAAACGTGATTTTTTTGTTTGTTTTTCGAGTGTTTTTTTTATACTTCCTTGTTCTTTTTAAATTCATTTTTCATTTTGAATAAATAATTAAAGCAATAGTCGAATCGGGGAAAAAAGAAAACTTTGAAAATCGAATGAACATTTCGCGAGTGAAATCGAATTTATTGTTTTTTTGTGTGCTTATTAGTAATCCTACGTATAAGAACGATCTTTGCAGGATTACTTGTAATAATTATTGATTAAAAATAGAGTCAGCGTGATAATCTTATTACTAACCAATATAACAAAAGAAAATATTATTTTTTTGTACTAAAAAGTGGAAAGATTAGGCTTTCGACCAAAAATCCCCGAGTAATGACTTTATTTTTTAATAAAGTTGCTGCGCGTTGCACAAAAAGCCTGATGGTGATGGGTTAGAAAGGGTGCTGAAAAGCTGCTCTTCCCTGTGGACATCACGTACGTTTATGTACCTGGTGAAGCATAGGTTACCGTACACCAGAGATTAGGGCTTACTTTGTTTGTTTCAGGTTATGTTCGATTAAATATTGCACTCGACCAACCCTAACAAAACGAGTTATAAAACCATTGAAAGGAAAGACAAAAACATTGAGATTGGTTCCCCTTTTTTTCATAATTGAGATTTTTCTTTTTGTAAAATTCAATGGAATTAATTCTTTATGTTTCAATTCTATTTAGTTAAATTTAGATAATTAGAGATAATATTTTTATTATAAAATTTTCAGTTTGGTATCGATGAAATTAATTTAAATTACTTAATTATCCAATATATGATTAACCAAGAATTCTTTTTACTAACAAACGAAAATTTGTATTTAACTATAAAAATAAATAAGAATATTTTTCAAAAAGATGTCACATATGGGTAAATCCACCGTAGTTTTAACTTTGCATGTGACTTTTTTTCAGCAATTTTTAAATAATTACTATTCTGTTACATTAAAACGCACATGGCTGTATTTGGCTTTGAATTGTCCGTTCTGAATCTAAGAAATATACTCCACTTTTTCGCAAAGCTACATTGAACGGCACTTTTAAAATTTTCTTAAAAGTATCAAATTTTTTACAAAAATCACGGATTTTGCATAAAAAGTATAAAAAGAAGTAAAATTTTTAAAGTCTTGGTGAATTTTAGATCATGCCATT
Source organism: Anastatus disparis (assembly GCA_017163975.1). NCBI lineage: Eukaryota > Metazoa > Arthropoda > Insecta > Hymenoptera > Eupelmidae > Anastatus > Anastatus disparis. Next base: position 1,127,642 of record JAFFSR010000272.1, on the reverse strand, counting down.
TGAATAATATTCAAAAAAACTGTGAGACTACTTTCTCAACTCAAAAACAAAAAATTTAAACCTAAGTAGAGTCACGTGCAACTTCAAATAAGTTTGATAATAGCGATTTTAATTTCAAGACAATATACATATTTTGAATTGTATTTACTGAGTTCTTCGATGTTGCACATGACTCTACTTAGGTTTAGATTTTTTGTTTTTTGATTAGGAAAATAGTTCTATAGTTTTTTTAAAGATTACTTGAACGGCATGATCTAAAATTCATCAAGACTTCAAAAATTTTACTTCTTTTTATACTATTTATGCAAAAACCGTGATTTTTCGTAAAAAATTTGATACTTTTTAGAAAATTTTGAAGGTGCCGTTCAATGTAGCTTTGCGAAAAAGTGGAGTATATTTCTTGGATTCAAAACGGACAATTTAAAGCCAAATACAGTTATGTGCGTTTTAATGTAACAGAATAGTAATTATTTAAAAATTGCTTAAAAAAAGTCACATGCAAAGTTAAAACTACGGTGGATTTACCCATATATGTGACCAACTCAAACAAAAAGATAGCGTTCTTTATTTAACAAACCATCTTATGTCAATTTTATGTGGGTCGTATATTAAGTGTAAATTCGCATGCTAATCTATATTATGTCCAATATATGAAATATTTAAAAGAATTTTTAGGCAACATCAAATCGACGAACCGTATGGACATTGCTGAGTCGTAAAGTCGACGAGTATAATAACTTTGCAAAGAAGAAGACAAGTTTATTAAGATTCAATCTTTTTTTTTGTTGCTTATCCATAATAATTAGCTAAAGAATAATATATACATATATTTATTTTGATAAGAAAATTGATATGTAGGACTAATTAATAAAACAAAAAAATTAAATATTAAATTAAGTCTATTGGTCACAAATTTTCCAAACTTGCTATATCTTACTATTTGACGTTACAATATATATATATATATATATATATATATATATATATATGCGCACAAACACACACACTTGAGATCACATATGTGGGACATTTCATATCAATTTGTTGGCACGTCTACACAGGTTTATACATATATATATATATATATATATATATATATATATCCCCATTCTTTATCAAATCAAAGAACGGAACATTTTTTTCGCTGACAATTGGTAAAATAGTTTTTTCCATATTATGGACCACTCAAATTTTTTTTAGATTTCTTTAGTAATTTATATTTTTAGAGCTACAAAACTTTAAAGTTGGGCTAAAACCATATATTTGACATTTTTCACTAATTTCAGGCTTGAATTTCTTAGATGGGTTGCGTTTTAGGAAGTTATTACTATAAAACTTTTATCTTCAAAATATTCTAAATTTTAAAAAAAATTATTATTACTATAAAACTTTTATCTTCAAAATATTCTAAATTTTAAGAAAAAATTGATTCAGAAGTGCTAATGTAGCCATTCGATGAGCTAATTCATTTGAAACATTGAAATATCATTTTTCAAGGTTTCAAACCATGATTACATGTCCGAAAAATTCATCGAAGAAGGTTATATATATATATATATATATATATATATATATATATATATATATATATATATATATATATAAATATAGCCTGCAAATTTCAGTGGTGATCCTGGTCGATCCGTTGTAAAAAATTTTAATGTAATTGAGAATAATAAAAAATGTGATTTTTAGCTGAATTTCTTTAGTTTTAAACTTGAAATTATTTCAAAATGATTTGCAAAATAATACTACATAAGTTGTATTGAAATAGGTTAAATTTTTTTTTTTTTTATTTGAATACATATTTTTAGATATATTAAAAGTTGTGTCACTGTGAAGTGGGATAAAAGTTAAAAATAAATAAATGGACTTGCTGTGTCTATTTGTCAGATCATGGCATCAATTATAAATTATAAGAATCTTATAATTGTTCAAAAAAGTGCAAGGTTTTATGGAGATTTCGACTCATATAAACTGAAAAAATATGGTATTTGAATATCTTTAAAACAATTGAGCGTTTCAATCTAAGAGTGCAAGACTTTCATTTAGTATGAAAAGGAAAAGATCTGTGCAGTTTTATAAAAATCCACCACCTGGAATCTTGGACCTCTCCTAGTGAGATACAAAGAGACATGAGTTTAGTCATACATAACTGACAATGAGAATAAACAAATTTAATATTAACTAGGGGGCAAGCGCGCTAATCTCATCTCGCTTCTGTTACTTTAAAAAAAAATATTCAAGAATTTGCAATTTTTAAATAACTTTTATTTAAAATACTAAATAATTTCAATTTTTCAAAAGTTCTTTTCAGGTAAATATTCAATGATTTAATACTATTTAACCAATAAAATTATTTAATTTTTAAAATTTCTTTATGAAATTTGTGTAAATCATATTTACTTGCAAAATTTGTAACCTTTATTCAAACAATTAATCCGTCAGTTAATTCAAGCAAATTGTTGAACCTATAAACTAAAATAGAATCTCAATTTCAAATCTTAAAAAAATAGAATACAAGACTGATTCCGTTCATATTCATGCAAGCCGCCACTGATTGAATTTTTTTTTCTCTTCTAAGTGATGAAAATACCTTCCAATATGTATATGAAGATAAAATTCACCTCATAGAACGCTCGAAAATATGTTTTTTCCTCGCTACAGCGTATTTAGTGTTAGGTGTAAAAATGAAAATTAAAAAATTAAAAATGAACCTTAATTTTCAAATTGCCGTAGCTCCGTCAATTTTTGACCCTTTTGGGTGTTCTTTTAATAAAAATGTGCGAAATTTAGTCTAGTTGTAAATGCAGCTTTAATTTAATATACCACCGATGTATTCACGTTTAGTATAGCATCTCCTCGCTGTTGTAAGGGAGGGCGACTACAGTTTTTTCAGTGTATGCTTGAATGCGTCAAGTCGTTAATGAGAATGCAGAAAGCGAATCGTCGCTATCCAGCGGTGGCATATGTCACTCCCTACAAAGTAAATTTAAATTGTAGGCGCAAAATTCAAATTGAATGAAAAATTTTAATTATCAACAAAAAAAATTTCTGTTTTTATAAACTTAAAATCATTATAACTTCGGTTCTAATTGATAAAAAAATTTTATCGAGGGTTTATATTAAAGGTTTTTAAAAATATTTTTGATAAATTAATAAATAAAGGCTTAAGAGGAGGTCACGTATCTCTGTCCTTTTCTAATCGAAGAAATGATTTTTTTACAAAAACTAATAACTATATCAAAAAATGAAGAGAAAGTCGCATCTTGTATCAAAAAAAGCAATATTTTGTTTGATAAGGAAAAATTAATTTTATTGCTTCGTTTTCAAGAAAACTTTGAAAAACTTAAATCACAGAGGTTAGGGTGGACAATTTGGTTTTTCAAGGTTTTCTTGAGAACGAAGCAATAAAATTAATTTTTTCTTATCAAAGAAAATATTGCTTTTTTTATTACGAGATGCGGCTTTCTCTTCATTTTTTGCTAAAGTTATTAGTTTCTGTAAAAAACTCAATTCTTCGATTAGAAAAGGACAGAGATACGTGACCTCCTCTTAAACGAATTGTAAAAAGACGTAATAGATGGAAAAATGGCATGATGCGCCATGGTATCAATGCTTTAAAATGGAAAATATAAAAAAAAACGTTTGAAAATATGTTTAAAAAAAAAATAAGGCTAAATGGCATATTCTCACCTATCCTAAAAGTTAGTATTTTTTATATATAAAAACGTATACAAATTTCAACAAAAAAATAATATAGTTTTTGAGAAAATTGCGTTTAAAAAAAATCGCTTTTTTTCGGCTTTTCATGAATAACTCAGAGAGATCAACTCGTATCGCAAAAATCGAAGCAGCATTTACAACTAGACTAAATTTCGCACATTTTTATTAAAAGAACGCCCAAAAGGGTCAAAAATTGACGGAGCTACAGCAATTTAAAAATTAAGGTTCATTTTCAATTTTTTAATTTTCATTTTTACACCCAACACTAAATACGCTGTAGCGAGGAAAAAACATATTTTCGAGCGTTCTATGAGGTGAATTTTATCTTCATATACATATTGGAAGGTATTTTCATCACTTAGAAGAGAAAAAAAAATTCAATCAGTGGCGGCTTGCATTGAATATAAATGGAATCAGTCAGAATTAAATGAAATTACCTGACACATTTTTTTAACATTGTTAAATTTTTGAAAGTAAAATAACATTAGTATTTTTTACGCATAAGTTTTATCTCATTATGAGTGTGCAGAAAATAAGAATTTCATATAATCTTTACAATAAATCATAAAAAAGAAATTGGAAGGCTGTAGAGGCTGCCGTAAGTGATAAGAGACTTTGATTTGAGGCTTCCGTCTATATAATGGCTGATTCCATTTCAAATTGAGCAGTCAGTATACACTCAAGTCACCAATTACTGCGCTAATGGAGTATGTTATTCTACTCTAAAAATAAGGGTATACGTATTTTTTTATTTTGCTGAAATATCAAAATTGCATCAGATATGCACTTGTGAAAATTGCATACAAAAACTAAATGTTAAAACTGAAAATGTTGAGAATAACTTTAGAGGGCTATCGTTTTACCAATTTTCAATGAATTTTGGTAAACCTTATTTTGTTTTATTATGTTTTAAGCCCTCTTTAATTCAGTGCAAGAAATTTCAAAAAAGACTAAAAAATGACTAAGATATGTGCATTTTACCAAAAAATGCACTTTTTATGCACATGCATTTTTCTCGAAAAACCCATTTTTTTTTGCTGAAATTTTGTATGCTCATAGAGGACCAAATTACCTATCTAATGGTACTTGGTTGATCCCGTACTTATTTGTTTGAAGCGAGAAAAAAAATTCACAAATTTTATTGGTGAAAAATTTTTGTATATACGTTCGGAAATTTTAAGCAATGTAGATTTAAACACTATCCTTCTTTTAGCATTACCCAGGAACAACGACGTGGACGTAGAAGGTTTCTGTTCCCTTCGGGGTGCTTTTTTAAAGTGAGTTCACCTTGCCTCTCACTATTGGGATGCGTCAAAAATATAATTATAAATAATTACTTTTTTTTATTTTTGCACTTATTATTTTTAGTTCTAAGTGTAGCCTTACGACGTTTGACTTTTTTTTCTTGTCTTTCACTTTAGTCAGTGCATGTATAGCTGTTCTGCCAACAAATATATGCGATTTCAATTCCCCAAGTTGTTTTAACCACATATGACTTTTTTGAATCCCATTATATTTAGGAACTGTACTCCATTCAATATTTTTTCTTTTCTAAATTTTTCAATTTTGGTTATTTTGATAAGTGATTTGCCAATTTATAAAATCGTCAGCATTTTGTATCGATTTAGATTTCACCGAAAATAGCTTAAAACTGTATAAATTTAGCTAACTTTCAGCTAACTACTAGCTGATTTTTGTCTAATTTTTAGCTAACTTTCAGCTAAATTTTAGCTGTTCCTACCAAACATATCAGGTTACAGCCTCAAGGGGCAGAGGCTGACAGCGGCAGCGACGAAAATACTTTATAATATAGAAAGATATATACCAATGTATATGATATGCTGATTTTCATTATTTGATTAAATAGCTATAAATTTTTATACATAATTATTGCTGTTACATCATTGGATAAATTTAAATTAAAATGAAAATTGATTTTCATAAAATGAGAATATTATTTACCAATGTGAATATAATCATCTACACTAAAAAAATACAACAAGAATTAAAATCAATCATTTTCTAAAATTGAACTTAATAATATAGATCAGTAGGTACTTCAATTTTAACAAATCTCAAGAATTGAAATTCAAGTTAAATGAAAAATGGCTATATGTAATGCAGATTCTTTTCTAGCTCTGTAGTAATTAAATCACGTAATTAAATATTATGTATGGTGTTAAAAACTTTTAATATTTTTTTTCAGTTTCGTAAATCATTAATAGGTAGTGTTCATTATGTAATTAATAATGTCTGTGAAATAGTGAGGTTCACAAATCTAAGTAAGCGTTAAAAGCTTTGTGCATGTCGATACTTTAGAACATATGTAAATGCATACCTTGGCAGATTTGTTTAAAATAATGACATACTTTGTAATAACTTTTTCTCGATTGTAAGTTATAAATAATGCGATCAAGGGTGACCAAGCATTTTCTTTATAACAGCACAGATAAATAATATAAATGTGAAATACTCGTAAATGATCATATTCATTTATAGACTTAGCGGATGATAGACACTGACTTGAATATCATTTTTTGAGATTTGTTGAAATTAAAGTACCTACTGATCTATATTATTAAGTTCAGTTTTAGAAAATGATTGATTTTAATTTTTGTTGTAAATAATATTCTCATTTTATGAAAATTCAAATATGTGAATTATTGCAAAGTAGCATTTTTTTAATTGCTAAAATCGGTTCTGTTTCTCTATTTCATAAAACTAACTTAATGTTATTGGTTTTACTCTTTTATTTGTCAGTAATTATTGATCATTAACGGCATGTCGGAGCTGCAGCAATCGAGTTTTGCTTTTTTTATTTTATCAATATCTTTTTAAATTCTTAAATTAAACAAATATAATGACTTGTCCGCACTAAAGCTATATTTATACAATAATTTTTGTTAAAATAAAAAATCATTTGGACTTGTTATTTTTTTATGAGCTTGGATTGGAAATTAGATATCAAACTCGACAAACCTAACCTTAAAATACGACATATTAAAAGTTTTTATTATAACTTTGTATGTATAATATTTTGGTGGATTTCTTGAGTTGTCCGCACTAGAGTTTAATCTTACAAATTTTTTCTTTGTAGCAAAGAAACTCGATTAAACGCATCGTTTATTCATAAGTTAAGATTGGAAATATTATTAGAAGGCGGACAGCTTCGTCATGCTCTTAAAGTACGGTAAAAAAAAGAATAATGAGAATTTTGCAACGCAAATAATTTTTTCAGCCATTTCCTAATGATGACGAGAATAACTGGTGATTATTACTAACTAATATTATTTTGCTCAAACTGCGGGATAAATTATCAGATGACAAAATATGGAAAAAGCTAAAGTTATAGTCACAAACGCTAAATATTTCCCTAGATACAGGCAATTAAAGAAAATCACTAAAAAAGTTACTAAATTTTTAATTTAAAACTCTTTTTTAATTAAAGCTGAGCTTAAATCCTTTCGAAATAGCACCTATTTTTTTTTTTTTTTTTTTTTTTTTTTTTTTTTAAAGATTAATATATAAAGAATTTTGTCCTCTACATGATTAACCTTTTTTATATGGTGAAGTCGAGGGAGTCCAGCCCGGTACCCCTTTAACACATTACATCAGGCTTGACTGTCAGACCCACCATACCGAAAACTTTGACTACCGATGGATGGTCAGCCACTTTTGTGACCAACAATCAACCGATACTCAATGAGGTCGGATTTTTTAAGAGTGGCGATATGGGTAGCACATATACTAATTTTCTTTCGAAAAAAAATCAGAGGTGCCTGGCCAGGATTCGAACCCGTGCCCACCGCGTTGAAAACAAGAGCTCTACCCGTTACGCCACCGCGCTCCTTTACGCCATTACGTTTCTTTACGCAACCGCGCTCCTTTACACCACCGCGCTCCTTTACGCCACCGCGCTCTTGAAATAGCACCTATAGCATATCAAAATATTATTTCTTTCCAAAGTCATAGCGTAATAAAGATTGTGGTTGAATTTTCTTTTTAAAACATTAATTAATAATAAAAGCTCAAATTAAGTACAATCTTTATTACGCTATAACTTTAGGAAAAAAAAATATTTCGATATGCTATAGGTGCTATTTTGAAAGGATTTGAGCTTAGCTTTAATTTAAAAAGAGTTATCAGCTTCTAGCTGTCGATGCTTAAGAGCTATAAGTGTTTGAAAATCTAGTAACTTTTTTAGTGATTTTCTTTGATTGACTGTATCTAGGGAAATAATGAGCGTCTGTGACTATAACTTTAGTTTTTTTTCATATTTTGTCATCTAAAAATATATCCCGAAGTTTGAGCTAAATCCGTGATTCGGAGATGTGGCCATCTCCTAGTAAGTTTCCAGGTAATTACTCTAAAATTCTTCCAAAACTTACAGTTACGATTAACATACGATTTCTCTTATTGCAGCTTATTTCAATTCATAATTTTGAGATAATTGTGATTATTTAAAGCACTTCAGTCTTGAGAGGCAAGGGGAATCACGTTAATCAATCACTCTAAAGGGAACAGAAGTTACTACGACTACGTTGTTGTTGCTGGGTATATCTGAAATATTTTGCTTTCAATTTACTTTTTTAAGGTTACAACGGCAAACTCTAAAATATCATTTTCGGCGTTATGTTTTCCACTGTCTTCAAAACTGGTGTCATAAATAGGGGTTTCCATAAATAGAAACACTATCACCTTTTTTTTTCAATTTTCAGAAAATCATATTACTCAATTTTTATCACTCTGAAGAAATTGTTTATGAAATAAATAAAATTATTATTTTCATAAATAGTTGAAAATATTCATGTATACATTTCTTTGTGAACATAATTTTTCAAATTCTTATCTTCTCTTCGATGATCACCAAGATAAACTAAAAGAGAATCCCAAGATCGGACACGAGACATAACTACGTACAGTTGTCCATGATCGACAACGTTTCTCCGTAAATCTATATCAATTTTATCAAATGTTTGACCTTGAGATTTATTTATTGTCATCGCAAGGGCTAATTTAACTGGAAACTGCCTCTTTCTTTAAGTAAAAGGAAATACATCCCTACAATAAAAAGTTATACGGTTCAAAAAAACAATATTATTAGCCTTATCACCAGTTGAAATCAAACATTTAAGTAAAGGATTAGAGAAATCGATAATGCGTAATCTTATGCTTTTGCACAAACCTTCATTAATACTGATATTTCTGATGAGCATCACAATACAATTTTTCCTTAAACGTAATTCATATGGTGGTAAATAGGCAGCATTTAAATTATTCAAATATTCTGGTATAAGAACTTCATTCATATCATAATCATTATTAAAATTTCCCGTACTGTCAGTACCAATATATATACGTTCTGTACTTGGATCAAGTAAACTGATAACTTCATTGTTTAGTTCATATACATCGACATTTCTTGGTGCCAAAATAACACTTTTACCTATTTCTGCAAATTTATTTTCATTAATCTAGTTACCAAATATACTATGAACTAAATCACGATTTTTTTTAATAGACAGTTTTTGGGAAGGAAATTATAATCTCGATCATTCAAGATTCCATTACCCATAACTAAAACAAATTATGCAAACTCAATTTTATTAAATCTAATTTTCATATTTTGTGTAAAAGAGTATTTAATGAAATAATTCTATACTTCACTATCGTTATTAGAAAGATTTAATATCTCTGCACGGGTTCCTAAATTAAATTAAAAGGAGTTGCTTAAAATCTTCTAAAATTATGATTTTACCACCACTTGAACAGCACGTGCTGCGCGCGCTAATTTTGAACATGAATTTATTATTATTTAATTATTAAGTCTATAATGTTATTTAACAGTGATATTATACTTTTTTGCTTTCTCATAGAGAAAGCATTGTATCAATAAAAAAAACATTTTTCTATTTCTCACTAATTTGTGCATTTTTGTACTCAGGCAGTCAAAAAAAAGTGGTTTTTAGAAAATGTCTGTGTGTGTGTGTGTGTGTGTGTGTGTGTGTGTGTGTGTGTGTGTGTGCGCGTGCGTGCGTGAGTGTGTTCATTTACCCAATTGGATCTCGAAAACTACTTGATGAAAATGCATCCAATTTTGCATACAATTAATTTTATTGTCTAACTCGTGCGGAAAATATTTAAAATTCATTTTCCAAACGTTGTTTTAATTTCAGAACCATTTTGAAAATTAAAAGAAAATTTTGATCTTCAATTTTTTTTTATTTTACGCAAGCTACACAATGAATTCGCTTTAAAATTTGCATGAAAATTATTTGCAATTGCCAAAAAAAGGAAAACTTTTGAAAATTAATTTTCTTAGCTTGGTTTTAATTATAAAGCATTTTTAAATTTTTGAAAAAATTGTTTGTATTTAGTTAGTAAATTAGATCACGTGAACTACGCGATGGATTAGCTTCCAGTTTTGCATACAATTTATTTTTTTGTCTGACTGGGGGGGAAGCTATTGAAAATTGGTTTCCTTAGTGTAGTTTTTATTAGAGCCATTTTAAGAATTATAAAGAAATTTCGATATTTTATTTTTTTTGTATTTTACGTAAACTACTCAAAGAATTTGCTTGAAAATTTGTATGCAATTTATTTTTGGCTGCCAAAAAAAGGATAACTCTTGAAAACTGATTTTCTTAGCGCACTTTTAATTTTAGAGAATTGAAAAAAATTTTTTTTTTAATTTTAATTTTTTATTTTTTTTCTATTTTACGAAAACCATTCAATAGATTTACTCCAAAATTTGTATGCAACTTATTCGCTACTGTTTAAAGAAAACAAGCTTTGAAAAACTAATTTTCTTAGCGTGGTTACAATTTTAGAGAATTTTAAAGATTTTTAAAAAAATTTCGATTCTTTTCTTATTTTTTTTTATTTTACGTAAAGTACGCGATAGATTTGTTCTAAAATTTGCAGGGAAATTATTTGCGACTAACAAAAAAAGGGAAATTTTAAAAAATTGATTATTTTAGCGTAGTTTTAATTTTAGAGCATTTTAAAAATTTTGAAAAAGAAATTTTGAAAAGAGAATGTTATTTATTTAGAAAATTAGATCTAAAAAATTAATCGATGGATTTGCTTCAAATTTTGCATACCATCTATTATTTTGTCTAAGTAGGCAAGAGCTATTGAAAATTGGTTTTCATAGAGTAGTTTTTTTTATAGAACAATTTGAAAAATTTTTTTTTAATTTTCGATTTTTAATTTTTTTGGTATTTTACGTAAATAACTTGATGAATTTGTTTTAAAATTTGCATGAGAGTTATTTGCATATGTCAAAAGAAGGATGACTTTTAAAAACCGATTTTCTTAGCGCAGTTTTAATTTTATAAAATTTCAATTTTCCATTTTTTTTCCATTTTACGTAAATTACTCGATAAATTTGCTCTAAAATTTGTATACAAGTTATTTGCTACTATCTTTATAAAACAAGCTTTTAAAAAAGAATTTTCTTTGAGTAGCTCTTTGATCACATCTTTCGATTTCTCATTTAACGCTTTTACTAACTCTTTTCTTACTTCCTTACTTTCTCTCTGTCCTTCTATCTCAGATGAATCCTCATTTTTAGCCTATTTTCAAACATCTTTGTCTCTCTCTTCCTATTTCCTAATCACTCTCTCACATTCACTAATTTTTATTGAATAGAAATTGTATTATGCATTGAAATCACATTTAAAAAAATAAAATAAAATTACTCAATTCAATGAGCTCTATGAGAAAGCATTGCGCCAAAGCATAACCATAAGACTAAATAAAATAATTATATTAATCAATAATTATTTTTTCCATTAAGTACAGTTATATTTAACATTTACATACAATAAAGTTTTTATATTACTAACCATTGATAATGAGTAAGGAAAAATAATAAGTTACATAATTAACATTTTGTGAATAAATCTATAAATAATAGAATATAGAAATAAATTATAAATAGCTAGTCTATCTTTTCTTGTTGCACAATCCTTTTAAGGTATTAGGCCTGAGTTAAAGTCTGAAAAAAATTTAATTCAAATGTAATGATAAATATTTTTTCTTTTAATATTCATTGATGAAACTTTTTTGTATCATAAATATATATTGAATATAAGATCTTAATCCATGAATCATTTTAAAAGACCTCATCCGGTGATTAAAATAGTTTTTTTTTTGTCGATGACTTGATTTAGTTTATTTTTGTAGTTGTCGCATAACTTCTCAGCCAATTTTCAAAAAATTGACTTCAAAATTTCCACGGATTTTCAATTTATGTATCTTCACAAGTTTATCATTTCAGTTAAAAAAAAAAGGAATTAATAGTGTCTGGTTTGGAAAAAATTGAAAATATTATAAGAATATGAATTTTTTTAGATTTTATGTAAGTAATTTGGTTCAACATTCACTTGAGCTTGTCTTATCAAAATTTCAGCTCAATATTTAATAATGCTTCGGAATTTGTAAAATTGTTACTTAATATTAATAAATGCTAAATAATTTTTTAATCATTGAGATTATCACAGATCAAGCAGTACAATCTTAAGAGGCGGTCGGAACCAAATCGGTGACTTGCGGTATATATCAAGTCAGCATTTTTCGCTTTACGATAATATTTTGTATATTTTTATGGCTTAAACTATTTCAAATCATTCTTTATATACATGACTAGAGGAAATGACTATATTTTTACCATATGAATAAGTAAATAAATTATTATAAGCAATTATTACAAATATCAAACTGACTTGACATATACCGCATGCAAAAAACTGTCGTGTTGATTGTTAGGTGGCATTTTTCGCTTTATAACAATATTTTGTATATTTTTGTGGCTTTAACTATTTTAAATTATTCTTTATATACATGACTAGAGGAAATGACTATATTTTTACCATATTAATAAATGAATAAATTATTATAAGCATTTATTACAAGCCCCGAACTAAGTCACCGATTTGGTTCCGACCGCCTCTTAAGGTCATTTTATGTCTATATTAAGTGTTAGAATACAACATTTCACTTTGTAAAAAAAGATCAAATGTATAAAACTTTAAAACAAAATACGATCATGACAATTTTTAAAAGGGAACGTTAAAATTTGAAATTTAAAAAGAATAGCAAGCAGAATTATCTCTAATCTTCTAGGATCCTTATGAAATTGTATTTATCCCTGGTCAAATTGTCTAATAAGGTTTAGAAAAGTCCGATTCTAAAAATAAGACTTGAAATTTGATACCTGATCTCTTACTATAAATACGATGATCTGTTTATAGTTCAATAACATTTGAAAGAACAATACGTCTAATTTTCACATTTTATAAATTTATTAATTATAAAAACTACATGTAAGACATATTAAGGGGTAGATAGATGATTTTTCAGGTCTGATTGATGAATTTGAATACAATCCAGATCTAAATTTCTATATATAAACTTTAGAGATGTGATTTTTGATGATCGTGTAATTTGATAGTTGTAAGGAAGTCAAAAGATTACTTTGTTCTTAAAAAGCAGCTTTAACGCAATTTCTTCAGAACGAGTTGGATGTTCTGCTTTTTAGAACCATATTAAACAATATACCCTGAAATACATATCAAGAGATCATCAAGTTTTAAATCTTTACTGTATTACAATAAAAAAAAAAGATATTTTAATAAAAATGAAAATCTTAATATAATTTCATATTACAAATGTGCTTGTCTTTCTTCAATTAAAAAAAAATCCGATTGACTATATCAAAGACATATCAAGAGTTTTATATTTCAAGTTTAGTTAATGCATCAATTTAATATTACAAACTTGATTCGTTATCTCTTACTTTGATCATAATAATATATTTATAGTTTGACAAGATTAAAAACAAAAAACACATGTAATTTGCTCTGCAATAAGTATGTCAAAATTGATTTTTAAAAGCAAAGTAGGTCTGGGACAATTTATAAATTTATTCTAATACAAACATCGTGAGAGATATTGAGAGTTCTTATTTGGTATTTCAGGTCTGGTTGCTGCAGCCAAATACAATTAAATAAAACAAATCAAAATTTTTATACTCTGTTATATCTGAGAACTGGTTCAATATCCAGATTTCAACTTTCATATATCAACTTCAGATATGTGATTCATGCTCTTCTTATAATTTGTTATTTTTTGCGGAAGCCAATAGACTACTTTTTACTTAAAAACCAGCATCAACGTATTTGCTTGAGAGCAAATTAGATATTTTGCTCTTTGAAATTACATCAAAGTATATGAATATTATGAAGTACATATGAAGGGTTTTATATCAAGTTTCAGATCTTTAATGTATCACTATTAAGAAATATATTTCAAATTAATTAAAAATTTGTCAAAATTCAATATTAAAAATGATCTCATCTTTCTGCAAAAAAAAATACTATAAACTTGATTCGCCATCCCTTAAGGGCTGTTCACAAATTACGCAATGCACTTTTTTTTACAAAAATAGACTCCCTCCACCTTATGTAAAAAAATTATTCCCCCCCCCCTGTATAGTAATTACGTAACATAAATATTCAAAATATAATTGAGAATTTAATAATTTATAGCATGATTTATTAAATTTATTATAATCAAAACAATTAATTTAATAAAAAGATTTACGTTGATTAATTATAGATAAATAATAAATATTATTCAACGCCAATTTGTATATATCGTCAGGTGGAAGGAAGAAGGTTACGATTCGAAATTGGCCACAAAAAAGTAACGATTCGGATAAAGCCACAAAAAGGTTCAGATTCGAAATTGGCCACAAAAAAGTTACGATTCGGATAAAGCCACAAAAAGGTTCAGATTCGGGTTTAGCCACAAAAAGGTTACGATTCGGTTGCTTATTTTTTCCTTTGATGTTTTGAATGAGAACCGCTGTTAAAAACATAAGAGTTTGTCTCCTATATCTTGAGTACTCATAAATATTATAATTATGTTTTCATTTTTTTCATGAAGAGGCAATTTTATAAACCTATAGTTTTCAATTTAGTAAGTATAAATCATATGCTGAAATATATTATTACTTTTTATAATCTTATTAAATAAAAATTAATTGATTTATTTCATAAATTAAAAATCTCTTTACTTGAACGTTATCAATGTAGGAATAAAAAATTCACAAATTTTATAATTTAATAAAAATTCGCAAACATTAGTTAAATTGACGTGAAATTGTTTATATATATATATATATATATATATATATATATATATATATATATATATATATATAGTATTGGAAGGCTTTATATAGTGAAAATATTCATCAACAAATACAATCTAAATTATGAGTCTCTAAGTAAAAAATCAATCATTAAATTTGACAATAAAAACATATTAACACGTCTATTACGCTGGCACAGCCACTAGACAACGCCACTACCTAACCAATGCCATATTTTGTTGCTAAATTGTTGCTAATTTGTTACGCAAAAATCAATTTTGTTGCTCTAGCCGTTCCCAAGAAAAACGGGCCGTGCTAGCGTAAGTCTTACGCTAGCAAGGCCACTGCTGTAACTCTTATTCTAATTAAGATATTTTAACTATTCGAACAGCATAATTTGTTGCTAATTTGTTGCTAAATCATGATATTTTCCAAAATTCGATAACAATAGTATTTGACCCTAATACCGACATCAGGCCCAGTTGAATTTTAAGAAATCAGTTATTTTTCAGGGTATGACTAAAACTAAAGAATAATAATTTTTTGCTAATTTGTTGCTGATGATTCCACCTTGAAACAATTTTTTTGCTCCAGCCGTTCCCGAGAAACACGATCCGTGCTAGCGTAAGTCTTACGCTAGCAAGGCCACTGCTGTAACTCTGGTTCTAATTGAGATATTTGAAAGATTCGAACGGCATAATTTGTTGCTCATTTGTTGCTGAAAGATGATGTTTTCCAAAATTCGAAAACAATAGATTATGACCCTAATACCGACATCAGGCCTAGTTGAATTTCAAGAAATCAGTTAATTTTCAGGGTATGACTAAAACTAAAGAGTAATAATTTGTTGCTAATTTGTTACTGAAAGATGATATTTTCTAAAATTCGAAAACAATGGTATTTGACCCTAATACCGACATCAGGCCCAGTTGAATTTTAAGAAATCAGTTATTTTTCAGAGTATGACTGAAACTGATGAGTAATAATTTGTTGCTAATTTGTTGCTGATAATTCCACCTTGAAACCATTTCTTTGCTCCGGCCGTTCCTGAGAAACACGGATCGTGCTAGCGTAAGTCTTACGCTAGCAAGGACACTGCTGTAACTTTTGTTCTAATTAAGATATTTTAACTTTTCGAACGGCATAATTTATTGCTAATTTGTTGCTGAAAGATGATATTTTCTAAAATTCGAATACAATAGTATTTGACCCTAATACCGACATCAGGCCCAGTTGAATTTCAAGAAATCAGTTATTTTTCAGGGTATGACTAAAACTAAAGAATAATAATTTGTTGCTAATGATTCCGCCTTGAAACAATTTTTTTGCTCCAGCCGTTCCCGTGAAACACGGATCGTGCTAGCGTAAGTCTTACGCTAGCAAGGACACTGCTGTAACTTTTGTTCTAATTAAGATATTTTAACTTCTCAAACGGCATAATTTGTTGCTAATTTGTTGCTGAAAGATGATATTTTCTAAAATTCGAATACAATAGTATTTGACCCTAATACCGACATCAGGCCCAGTTGAATTTCAAGAAATGAGTTATTTTTCAGGGTATGACTAAAACTAAAGAGTAATAATTTGTTGCTAATTTGTTGCTGATGATTTACCTTGAAACAATTTTTTTGCTCCAGCCGTTCCCGAGAAACACGGGCCGTGCTAGCGTAAGTCTTACGCTAGCAAGGCCACTGCTGTAACTCTGGTTCTAATTGAGATATTTTAAAGGTATGAACGGCATAATTTGTTGTTAATTTGTTGCTGAAAGATGATGTTTTCCGAAATTCGAAAACAATAGAATTTGACCCTAATACCGACATCAGGCCTAGTTGAATTTCAAGAAATCAGTTATTTTTCAGGGTATGACTTAAACTAATGAGTAATAATTTGTTGCTGATTTGTTGCTGAATGATGATGTTTTCCAAAATTTGAAAACAATAGTATTTGACCCTAATACCGACATCAGGCCCAGTTGAATTTCAAGAAATCAGTTATTTTTCAGAGTATGACTAAAACTGATAAGTAACAATTTGTTGTTAATTTGTTACTGGTAATTCTACCTTAAAACAATTTTTTTGCTGCAGCCGTTCTCGAGAAACACGGGCCCTGCTAGCGTAAATCTTACGCTAGCAAGGCCACTGCTGTAACTCTGGTTCTAATTAAGATATTTTAAAGATTCAAACGGCATGATTTATTGCTAATTTGTTGCTAATAGATGATATTTTCCAAAATTCGAATACAATAGTATTTGACCCTAATACCGACATCAGGCCCAGTTGAATTTTAAGAAATCAGTTATTTTTCAGGGTATGACTAAAACTAAAGAGTAATAATTTGTTGCTAATTTGTTGCTGATGATTCCACCTTGAAACAATTTTTTTGCTCCAGCCGTTCCCGAGAAACACGGGCCGTGCTAGCGTAAGTCTTACGCTAGCAAGGCCACTGCTGTAACTCTGGTTCTAATTGAGATATTTGAAAGATTCGAACAGCATAATTTGTTGCTCATTTGTTGCTGAAAGATGATGTTTTCCAAAATTCGAAAACAATAGAATTTGACCCTAATACCGACATCAGGCCTAGTTGAATTTCAAGAAATCAGTTAATTTTCAGGGTATGACTAAAACTAAAGAGTAATAATTTGTTGCTAATTTGTTGCTGAAAGATGATATTTTCTAAAATTCGAAAACAATGGTATTTGACCCTAATACCGACATCAGATCCAGTTGAATTTTAAAAAACCAGTTATTTTTCAGAGTATGACTAAAACTGATGAGTAATAATTTGTTGCTGATAATTCCACCTTGAAACCATTTCTTTGCTCCGGCCGTTCCTGAGAAACACGGATCGTGCTAGCGTAAGTCTTACGCTAGCAAGGACACTACTGTAACTTTTGTTCTAATTAAGATATTTTAACTTTTCAAACGGCATAATTTGTTGCTGAAAGATGATATTTTCTAAAATTCGAATACAATAGTATTTGACCCTAATACCGACATCAGGCCCAGTTGAATTTCAAGAAATCAGTTATTTTTCAGGGTATGACTAAAACTAAAGAGTAATAATTTGTTGCTAATTTGTTGCTGATGATTTACCTTGAAACAATTTTTTTGCTCCAGCCGTTCCCGAGAAACACGGGCCGTGCTAGCGTAAGTCTTACGCTAGCAAGGCCACTGCTGTAACTCTGGTTCTAATTGAGATATTTTAAAGGTATGAACGGCATAATTTGTTGTTAATTTGTTGCTGAAAGATGATGTTTTCCGAAATTCGAAAACAATAGAATTTGACCCTAATACCGACATCAGGCTTAGTTGAATTTCAAGAAATCAGTTATTTTTCAGGGTATGACTTAAACTAATGAGTAATAATTTGTTGCTGATTTGTTGCTGAATGATGATGTTTTCCAAAATTTGAAAACAATAGTATTTGACCCTAATACCGACATCAGATCCAGTTGCATTTTAAAAAACCAGTTATTTTTCAGAGTATGACTAAAACTGATGAGTAATAATTTGTTGCTGATAATTCCACCTTGAAACCATTTCTTTGCTCCGGCCGTTCCTGAGAAACACGGATCGTGCTAGCGTAAGTCTTACGCTAGCAAGGACACTACTGTAACTTTTGTTCTAATTAAGATATTTTAACTTTTCAAACGGCATAATTTGTTGCTGAAAGATGATATTTTCTAAAATTCGAATACAATAGTATTTGACCCTAATACCGACATCAGGCCCAGTTGAATTTCAAGAAATCAGTTATTTTTCAGGGTATGACTAAAACTAAAGAATAATAATTTGTTGCTAATGATTCCGCCTTGAAACAATTTTTTTGCTCCAGCCGTTCCCGAGAAACACGGATCGTGCTAGCGTAAGTCTTACGCTAGCAAGGACACTACTGTAACTTTTGTTCTAATTAAGATATTTTAACTTTTCAAACGGCATAATTTGTTGCTGAAAGATGATATTTTCTAAAATTCGAATACAATAGTATTTGACCCTAATACCGACATCAGGCCCAGTTGAATTTCAAGAAATCAGTTATTTTTCAGGGTATGACTAAAACTAAAAAGTAATAATTAGTTGCTAATTTGTTGCTGATGATTCCACCTTGAAACAATTTTTTTGCTCCAGCCGTTCCCGAGAAACACAAGCCGTGCTAGCGTAAGTCTTACGCTAGCAAGGCCACTGCTGTAACTCTGGTTCTAATTGAGATTTTTTAAAGATATGAACGACATAATTTGTTGTTAATTTGTTGCTGAAAGATGATGTTTTCCGAAATTCGAAAACAATAGAATTTGACCCTAATACTGACATCAGGCTGAGTTGAATTTCAAGAAATCAGTTATTTTCCAGGGTATGACTTAAACTAATGAGTAATAATTTGTTGCTGATTTGTTGCTGAATGATGATGTTTTCCAAAATTCGAAAACAATAGTATTTGACCCTAATACCGACATCAGGCTCAGTTGAATTTCAAGAAATCAGTTATTTTTCAGAGTATGACTAAAGCTGATGAGTAACAATTTGTTGCTAATTTGTTGCTGGTAATTCTACCTTAAAACAATTTTTTTGCTGCAGCCGTTCTCGAGAAACACGGGCCCTGCTAGCGTAAATCTTACGCTAGCAAGGCCACTGCTGTAACTCTGGTTCTAATTAAGATATTTTAAAGATTCAAACGGCATGATTTATTGCTAATTTCTTGCTAATAGATGATATTTTCCAAAATTCGAAAACAATAGTATTTGACCCTGATACCGACATGAGGCCTAGTTGAATTTCAAGAAATCAGTTATTTTTCAGAGTATGACTTAAACTAATGAGTAATAATTTGTTGCTGAAAGATGATGTTTTCCAAAATTCGAAAACATTCGAACGGCATAATTTGTTGCTAATTTGTTGCTAAAATATGATGTTTTCCAAAATTCGAAAACAATAGTATTTGACCCTAATACCAACATTAGACCCAGTTAAATTTTAAGAAATCAGTTATTATTCAGAGTATGACTAGAACTTATGAGTAATGATTTGTTTTTAATTTGTTGCTAATGATTCCACCTTGAAACAATTTCTTTGCTCCAGCCGTTCCCGAGAAACACGGGCCCTGCTAGCGTAAGTCTTACGCTAGCAAGGCTACTGCTGTAACTCTTGTTCTAATTAAGATATTTTAATCATTCGAACGGCATAATTTGTTGCTAATTTGTTGCTGAAGGATGACATATCGCTAGATTTCTAAATATTAATATTTGCCTAGATAATTAACACCATACATTGAAAAAATTTGAAAATTCACTGAAATAAAAGGTGCAATAAAAATTATTGAAGGATATTTTGTTTCTAATTTGTTGCTGACATTTCCACCCGGAAACGATTTTGTGCCTCCAGCCGTTTCCGAGAAACCATGGCTGTGCTAGCGGTTGTCTTACGCTAGCACGTCTACTGCTGTAACTTTTTTTCTAATTAAGATATTTTAACAATTCAAACGGGATAATTTGTTGCTAATTTGTTGCTGAAAGATGGCATATCGCTGGATTTCAAAATATTAATATTTGCCTAGATAACACCATACCTTGAAAAAATTTGAAAATTCACTAAATTAAAAGGTGGAATAAATATTAATGGATGATATTTTGTTTCGAATTTGTTGCTGACATTTCCACTTGGAAACGATTTTGTTGCTCCAGCCGTTTCCGAGAAACCATGGCTATGCTAGCGTAAGTCTTACGCTAGCACGACTACTGCTGTAACTTTTTTTCTAATTAAGATATTTTAACAATTCAAACGGGATAATTTGTTGCTAATTTGTTGCTGAAAGATGGCATATCACTGGATTTTAAAATATTAATATTTGCCTAGATAATCAACACCATACATTGAAAAAATTTGAAAATTCACTGAAATAAAAGGTGCAATAAAAATTAATGAAGGATATTTTGTTTCTAATTCGTTGCTGACATTTCCACCCGGAAACGATTTTGTTGCTCCAGCCGTTTCCGAGAAACCATGGCTGTGCTAGCGTAAGTCTTACGCTAGCACGACCACTGCTGTGTGTCCATCAATGCATGCATACATGCATAGATGGATCGTATAATTTTCAAAATCACCCACTATGCCACCACAATTTCTCAAACTTATGGAGACTTCCATATCCAGACAAAGTTCAGCGCACGTTTCGAACCAGTGCAGTTGACCTTTAAAATGTTTCCTGTATCTATTTACACCAAAAATGATTAAAAAAGTGGTATACTTTTTCTAGAAGTAGCCACAAAACTAATGGACCCTCCTCCTAAAATTATATAATCTTCATGGTATATACGACAAGCTGCAATTACTTTCTTAAAATTTTGTGAAAAAACGAGAGATGGATAATATCTAAAAGTACAGGTGCAGTGTCAATTTTAAATCCACTTAAATAGAAAAATTAGCAATCATGTGGCTTTTTTATTTGAATACCATAATCGAAATTAAAAATCGTAGTAATAATTTTATATTACACTTGCCTTGGCGTACGTGTCTCAAGTCCCAGAGAAAATAGTTAAAAAAATCGAAAAATATTTCCGAGCTCCATGTCACTCGTTGGATCAAATACCAATTTTTCGTGATTTAAAAGAAAAATTAGAAGAGAAACATATCAAATAAAATATACCGCTTCAATTAATGGATTATCTTAATTGGATAAAAAGTTACATTAGGAGTCGTACTGACGTTACATTTACGCTAATAAAGCCATGGTTACTAGAGAATAGCTTGAGCAAAAAAAATATTGATAAAAATATCAGCAAAAAATAAGCAGAAAAATATCAATCACTAATTTTCTTTCTACCTCATCGTTTACTTAAGAGGCGGTCGGGACTATTTGCGGCATGGGGGCGCTGCAGGTGAAAGAAGAATATAAAATATTTTTTATACACGGATTTACAATTCATTAAGACAATAATATACTTCTAACGTTGTCAATAACTCTTGCCAGATATATCAAGAATAACTATCAGTGCTAATCTTGTTTGAAAAGTCGAAAATATTTTTGTAAAGCGAAAAATGTTGCGCGTGATAAAGCCGATGTAAACATGTGTATTTTTCTTTAGTGCGAAAGAGAAAGTAATACTAAAGAATGATGAATACATATGCTGACGCCGGCTCTATCTCGTGCTGCATTTTTCGCTTTACAATAATATTTTAGACTTTTCAAATAAGATAAGCATCAATAATTATTCTACATATATATGGCTACAGTTATTCACAGAATTAGAGGTATATTATTGTTTCAGTAAATTGTAAATCGCCGTGTAAAAATTATTTTACATTTTTCTCTAACATGACCGCAGCGCTCGCATGCGGCATATAGTCCCAACCGCATCTTACCATTTAAAACTTTCTCTAGTCTCGGTATCGGTAATTTATTCAAAAGTTAGTATTATTAGAGTTAGCAATATATCATCGTTTATCAACAAATTAGAAACAAAATATCCTTTATTAATTTTTATACCACCTTTTAATTTAGTGAATTATTAAATTTTTTCAAGGTTTGCTTTTAGTAATCTAGTCAAATATTAATATTTTGAAATCCAGCGATATGGTATCTTTCAGCAACAAATTAGCAACAAATTATCCTGTTCGAATCGTTCAAGTATCTTAATTAGAAAAAAAGTTACAGCAGTAGTCGTGCTAGCGTAAGACTTACGCTAGCACAGCCATGGTTTCTCGGAAACGGCTGGAGCAAAAAAATCGTTTCCGGGGGGAAATGTCAGCAACAAAATAGCAACAAAATATCATCCATTAATATTTATTCCACCTTTTAATTAAGTGAATTTTCAAATTTTTTCAAGGTATGGTGTTATCTAGGCAAATATTAATATTTTGAAATCCAGCGATATGCCAACTTTTAGCAACAAATTAGCAACAAATTATCCTGTTCGAATCGTTCAAGTATCTTAATTAGAAAAAAAGTTACAGCAGTGGTCGTGCTAGCGTAAGTCTTACGCTAGCACAGCCATGGTTTCTCGGAAACGGCTGGAGCAAAAAAATCGTTTCCGGGCGGAAATGTCAGCAACAAAATAGCAACAAAATATCCTCCATTAATTTTTATTCCACCTTTCAATTTAGTGAATTTTCAAATTTTTCGAAGGTATGGTGTTAGTTATGTAGGCAAATATTAATATTTTGAAATCCTGCGACATGTCATCTTTCAGCAACAAATTAGCAACAAATTATCCCGTTTGAATCGTTAAAATATCTTAATTAGAAAAAAAGTTACAGCAGTAGTCGTGCTAGCGTAAGACTTACGCTAGCACAGCCATGGTTTCTCGGAAACGGCTGGAGCAACAAAATCGTTTCTGGCGTAACAAATTAGCAACAAATTAGCAACAAAATATGGTATAGATCAGATCGTCGCGTTTCAATGTTGCTGTGCCAGCGTAATAGACATGAGAGCTCGGGCAATGGCGCTACTCGCTACGCTCATGCGCCAACTTGCCCTCGTGCGCAATAGTCAACTAAACCTTACTCGTTACACAATATACTATTAATTTACGAATTTAAAATGATATTAATGAAATAAAAGAAGCAAAACTCGATTGCTATAGCTCCAACATCAGATAAATATTACGGAAAGAAACATAATGAATCACCCGAATTCACAATTTTATAAATTACAACTGAATCACTAGAAAAATAGTTGCATACAATAGACTTTTTCAAATTTTATGAGTGACGGCTTATATTTGAAATTTCAATGTCGGAACGATTTCGGAAACTTGAAACATTTATCAATTTTCATTTCATAATAGTTCTTAAACATTCTTTGAAGACCGGAAAAATAATTGTTCCGATTCTTTCAGAAATTTTCGGGTCATTTTAACGAGGATATAACTGATGATGATGTAACAAAATTCAACTGCAATAATCACAAATTTTCCAATCGAAAACGTTTTCATAAATAATTTCCATAACTTTATAATTTCCGCGAAAATAATCATAATCTTCATAATTCTGCAAAAATGACGATTTATATTGACTTTTTCATAAATTGAAGTAACTTATAGAAATTTTCTCAAATTCAATTTACTTTTTTTTTGTCATAAAAAACGAAAGATAATTAGTCTTAACGTAGGTAAATATTATTTTTTTATATACGCTTTTCTTATATTCGCCTTCATGTCTGTTTGCATGTTTGTCTGTCTGTAATCAAATCTTGCGCGCTCGATTTCAGGCACTTTTTGACAGATATAAATTCTGACAATTGGCATAGACTTTGGTCTTGGATGACAATACAATAATCAGTTGTCATTTTGGTACCTGGACATCCAGGTCGATGATAATGGGTGTGAAAAGTCATCTCCGAGGAAGTATAAATGGGGAGGCTTTCTTTGGGTCAAGGCGAGTTTCTCGGGGGTTTTCAGGGTTGCTAAAACCGAATTTGAGATCAAACAATTGCCACAAAGTGATGCACGTTGTCCAGAATACGCATGGACGTCGTCTCCGAGGAAGTACAAGTGGGGAGGCTTTCTCTGGGTCGAGGTGGGTTCCCCGGGGGATTTCGGGGCTGCTAAAACGTAATTCGAGGTTTGAAAGTAAATCTATAATGCATAATAATGATTTAGGATGAAGAGGTCGAACTGGAGTACCAAGTCGCCGATAACGGATGTACCTGAGTGTAATCTTCGAAAAGTCTGGTTGCAATGTAACTCTAAATAATAATAAAAACAATTTTAACTTAAAAATAGAAAATACAAAATTTCAAAAACATGCTTTAAAAATAAAATACAATAATTGAATAAATAGACTAAAAAGTATAAAATAAATAAATTAACTTTCTTGAAATTACTTTTATATAGTTTCATTCCAACAATCAATAGAAAATTTTACAACAACAATTTAAAAAGAAAAGTGTGGTTGCTGAAATTTTTTCTAAAATCTTTTTAAGAAATTATTAAAGATAGTATTGAAATTATTATTAGATTTACTGAAAATAAGTGTACACCCTTTTCTTTTATAATTTTTGTTGTAAAATTTTATCTTGATTATTGCAATGAAACTGTATATAAGTAATTTTAAGAAATTTAATTAATTTATTTAATACTTTTCAGTGCATTTTTTCAATTATTGGTTTTTTTTTAACAACGTGTTTTCAACATGAAAAAAACATTTTTTTATTTAATTATATTATTTCACCAATTAGATAAACTCAAATATCTTCATATTATAATTTGCAAAATGTGTTATTTATTTAACATCAATTATTTATCTAAAGTTTATAGCATTCGAGAAAACAATTCATTACGGAATTCATTGAACAATTCATAGAAAAATAAAATTTTTTTAATTTACATTGTCTCATTTCAACACTTTTATAATTTAGACCTATAAAATTTTTTGTATATGTTTTGTGTATGAAAATATATGATTAATGTGTAACTGGAAAAATAATTTATAGACCACCAGTTATTTTATTACCGCAATTAATATAAATGCAAATCTTTGTACAATAACATAAAACTGGCTGACAATTTTTTGAAAAAATTAGGGAACGCAGATATCTGTATAACATAACCTTTTACTTTGGCATTCCGTACTTTTCTCAATAACGTCATTATAAATTTTCTATTTTGAAGTGAAACTTTTTTAGCGACGGTATACACCTCCCATAAGGGACGTATAATAAAATTATACGAGAGTGAATTGATTTCATGACGGTACATGCAACGGAACTAATGAAACGGAAGTGTATATATATGAGGGGCGTCCGCGCCTCCTATATGTAAATCAAGGTTCTAGATACGTACGAAGAAAAATTCGCGGGACTGACTTGATGTCAAATGCACAGATAGTGCATGAAATTAATGTTTATGTATTTTTCTAACAAAGTTGGGTTTTGTAAAATTTAATTTTCGTTAAAAAGATTATAATTAAATTCATACTTTACAAATTTTAGATCTCGTAAAAATTTAATTTTAGGAATATTATTTATAAAATAAATTCTCAAATCATTCTTACTGGATCAATAGACCTATATATACATCGTATTTTATTATGTTATTCATTGTTTTGTTGTTCACTTCAAGGATTTAAAATGAACAGTGAAGAAAATTCAGTGGATAATACAGATGAATTGCTAGCTAGTTTAAGAATTGGTATAGATGGTGAACCATTACATGATGATGGAAGTCAGGGGACAGCAAATAATGGTACCCATTATGAGTTATCACGATTGAGTAATTCTACAGGAATTACAAATGTTTCAACGGCGCCTTCTGTTTCATTAAGTGATAAGCAAAAAGAAATGTTAGATGTCTGCTGTAAAACTTGTTATTTGGATGGAAAATTTTTCGAAGCAGATTTGACGAAATCAAATGGCGATAAAATCATAGCAAAATAATTGTAACCAAATTATTCATGGAAATCTTAAAGTTTCATCAAATTTTCATCGCCATTTAAAGGTTATTGTTTTTATATGTATATGTTATTAAATCAACTAATTTATTTATTGTTATTGTGACTTGCAAGATTTAAAGAGTAAAAATTGTACTTTTTAAAAATAACCTTGATAAGGTCAATATTTAATGGTATGAATTGAGAAAAAATTTTAGTGTTCTTTATGACAGTACATTCAAATATAAAGTTAATATTTAGATGAAATATCAAGTATCATGTTTCAATAAATATCTTGTTCAATGATGAATTTTTTCTTATGGATATATAAAATTGAACATTATTTATATTAAAGTTATATACCTTATCAGAAAAAAAGGTCAGCCATGTTGGTAGGTGACAATAATACTAGATTTTATCTGTTATAGTAAACACAGAATAAAATGTTCTGTTCACTTTTTTACAATGTCATCAAATTGCTTTTTCAATACCTAGTCCAAAAGTACCATATTTTCTCCTGTCGTCGAAAATAGAATATGGTATTTTTGGCCTCTTGCTGGAAAATTTGTATTTCCACCTCGAAAGTAAATGAAGAATGACTTTAATTTTATATGAATTGTCATCCAAGCCAAACAGGAGTTCTTTATTTTTACTCGCTCTAGGTGAAAAATATACTATTTCATACAAAACCAAAAAATTTTAATAATATTAAATGTTTATTTTGTATTAATTTTATGATTTAACATAATTATATTTTTAGAGAAAACATGAAGATAAACTACAAAGCTATCAGCAATATAAAAAATTTAAAAAATTGGATGGTGATGATGAAGATGAAAATAATGTTGTTTATCGACGTGTGACATGTGCTTTTTCTCAAAATATACTTTTGAAAAAAATGTTGTTGAGTTTTTATTGAGAAATCAACTTTTTCTTCGTCTAGTTGAAGATTCAGCTTTTCGAAAAATATTTAATGGTTGTATATTTTATATAATATTTTTTTTATTATATTAATGAATAACATTTTATTTAAAATATTTAGATTTCAAAATTAAACATGGTGACGCTCCGTTAAAGCATTTGACTCGTTATACTGCTGGAAAAAAAGTTGATGATTTATATTATAAACAATTAGACAAGATTAAAATGGCTTTAGCTAATGCAAACCATGTCTGTACAACAGCAGATATTTGGACTGGGTCGAATAGAAGATTTTTAGGTGTAACTGCTCATTGGGTAAGATAACATATTATTCACATAAAGTAGTTAAGAAATTACAATAAAATCAAAATTATTTCTATTTTCAGATTGATGATATATATTTGGAAAGAAGATCAGCAGCTTTAGCTTGTAGACAATTTGAAGGATCACATACCTTTTCCAATATAGCAGACCAACTATCTATTATCTATTCGACTTTCAAGCTAACTACTGAAAAAATTGTATCTACAGTTACGGATAATGGGAAAAATTTTGTTAAAGCCTTTAAAGAATTTCGAATAGAAAATCCAGAAAATTATTTTCCAGGTTATTTAAATTGTTATTTTAAATTAATTGTATTAAAAATTAAATTAATAGACATTCAAATTATTGGATGAATATAATCAATTCTTAAATTAAATTAATATTAAATAATAAAGTAAATTAATAACTGTCAATTATTGGTAGATTTTCTTTAGATTTTATGATTTCTCATAAAACAAAATTTAATCAAACAAATCTAAATTTATTAAAAAAGCTAATTTTGCTTAAAAGTTATAAATATAATAAAAAAAATGAAAAAATTGAACTTCAAATTTATATGAAAAATCTTTATAAAATCTTAATAAATTTTCAAATTATTATATAAAAATTATTGCAGATGAGGATTCAAATGATTCTGAAGAGGAAATGGAAGAGTTTGAAGAAAATGATGGCGAAGAATCACTGTTTATGAACAGTAACGATAATGTAAATCCTGTAGAAGACGAAGCAATATTTTCAAATATAACACTATCTCGTCATTTTCGATAGGTCAGCTATACATTGAGTTTGATTGCAACAAAAGATCTTGTAGACGCAATTGACAGAGTTCCAAATATTAAAAAGTGTCATAAATTTGTCATGGAAAAATGCCAACATTTATGGAAATGTTTAAGATCACCAAAAAAACGAGAAGGAATGAAAAAAATTTTTGAATATAGTTTACAGAGGCCCGTTATAACAAGGTAGAATTCTACGTATGACACCTTTAAAAAAATCATTTCGTTAAAAGAAAAAATTGATGATGAAAGAATTCATGATATGTTGGAATCTGATAAAATCTTAAGAAAAAAAGATTTTGAATTTATTGAAGATTATTTGAAATTGTGTCAACCCCTGGCTTCAGCGATTGATATTTTACAAAGAGAAAAAGATTGTCATTATGGTTATCATTTACCAACATTGTTGACTATTCGAAAAAAATGGAATACTTTATCGGCAAATAAAAGTTTGTCTATGTGTGAGCCACTCTTGAAATATTTAAAGGAAGCTTGAGACAAAAGATTTCATGATTTTTTTGAAATCATTAACAATGGCGAATTAGCAGCTATAGCAGCACTCACGCACCTCAAATTTAGAGCAAAATGTATTTTGTGCTTTGATAAAAATACACAAGCAAAAATAAAAAGGCTTGTTGAAGAATTGGTTAGGCCTAAAAAGCCGGAATCAGCTGTTCCAGATAATGAGGATACTGAAAACACGTTTTTTGATTTTGATGATGACAGCTCAAATGCATTACTAAACACGGCTTTTGCACCTCAAGAACAAGAAGAAAATGAACTAATGAGGTTTTTAAATGAAAAAACGATGTCTTTGGAGTCTTTAAATAATTTGCCAGTTGTTAAAAGCTTATTTTTGAAATTTAATACCACATTACCTTCTTCAGCTCCAGTAGAAAGATTATTTTCTTATGCTACTTTAATGAACATGCCGAAATTCAATAGATTGTCCGATACTGAATTCGAAAAACGAGTACTGTATAAAGCAAATGGACTCAAAAGTTATTTGTAAGGGTATAAAGCTTTGAACTTAATAATACTTATTTTATTATTTTTATGAATAAGCAAAAAGTTTAATAATTTATAATTGAATATTTATAATTATACAGAAACATTTTTTATAAAAGCAATCTTTCGATATGAATAGGTAAAAATTTTTTTAAATAATAATCGCGATATTCAAAATCATCGAAAGATTTACATTGGCTGAGTAATCGCTACTTCATAAATTCTTTTTTAATGTTTCATATCAGAAAATAATCGCGATATTATGAAATATATGTAAGCTTACATTGGCTGAGTAATCGCCACTTCATAAATTCTTTTTAAATGTTTCATTTTAGAAAATAATCGAGATATTATGAAATATATGTAAGCTTACATTGGCTGAGTAATCGCCACTTCATAAATTCTTTTTAAATGTTTCATATTAGAAAATAATTGCGATATTATGAAATATATGAAAGCTTACATTGGCTGAGTAATCGCCACTTAGAAAATTCTTTTCAAATGTTTCATATTAGAAAATAATCGCGGTATTATTAAATATCTGAAAACTTACACTGGCTGAGTAATCGCCACTTGAAAAGTTATTATTCAAACTCTTGTGTTAAATATGCAATCATGATATTAAAAATTGACCAAAAATGTACATTGGCTGAGTTATCGCCCCATATAATATTGTAAATTTTTACCAGCATGGAGTAAATAAATAATTTATATAAATGACAAGAAAAAATTGTTTTATTGCTTTATATAAGGTCACATCGTATAGAAAAAAATTCAGAGGTCATGCATAAACAGCTATAGAGAACCTGTGTATTTATATGAGCCCAAATAATTAATATACGATGTATCCATGGTCCATACACAATATGCATAAATGCGTCTAATTATGTAAATCTTATTCATAGTCAATATATTATCTCCATTTTAATTTTTTTTTTTTTTATTCGAAAAACCAATTTTCTTATTAGCAAAGGACAGAAATATGGTTCTTCCTCTTAAAATATATCTTCATTTTCTATAATTTTGTAATAGTATTAGATATTTCTAATGATTTCAAAGATTTATGTCTATTAAGGAAATAATATTTATAATAAATGATGTTTAAAAATATTACTTTTTATTTTTGTAAAAAATTAAAATTTCATGATTTCATGTAAATAGCAAGAATATTTATTGTTCGGTTAAATAAACAAAAATGTTAAAGATTTAATAAAAATTATATGTAAATGCATAACTAATTAAGAATTTCTTTATCTTTGGAATTTGACTTACATAGATTTTAAATGATTAAATTCAAATAAAATGGATTACTAAAATGATTTCTCAACTTTTGTCGTAAGTAAATAATTGCTAAGATTCATAAATTCTCGAATTTTTTAAATAATAGCGCTTATTACCTGTATATCGGAATGATGTTTGATGAAAAAATGTTAAAATTATTCACTAATTACAATAGTAATATGCTTTCTCGAAGTTAAATTTCGCTGGCATTATTCGAACGAAAAATTCATAAATTAGTAGGGATACTACCGCAAATTTATATGTGAGGTGATTTGTATGAATGATCTTTATGTATGGGTATCGACTACGAGTAAATCAACATATTTCATGGAACTTGCATGGATCTTAAACAATTGTTATTTTAAAATCTTCTTATTTCTGAGTATTCTCCGACCCAATCAAACAACCTTAGAATCGAAATCTAAAAGAATCTCTAAGTTTCATTTGACATAGTCCCTGCAAATGTCTGTAAACTTTATAATCGGTATAGAAAATTTCAAAATTCATTCAAATAGACGATTTCCAGGTAGCCAGGACCACCTGGATGTTGTGAGATGTCATCTCGGGAAACGTACATGTTATTAATAAATAATGACTAAATTTCAGAAGATATTCTTGTAGACAATGTTTATCTTACTCGGAACATCCATGTTTGGCTAGATAACATTTGAAACAACTTTATAGTAGTTATTAAACTATAAGATGATTTACAAAAGTTTTACCTGTAGATGATGTTCAAGTTGTCATTAACACCTAGGTATCCAAAGACGGCGATCATGGGTACCACAGAATAATACATAACTATTTTTTAAATATTGTCTACATCGATAAGGTAAAGTACGTATATATATATATATATATATATATAAAGTTAAATATGTGTTTGTATGTGTGAGCGTATGCGTGCGCGTATGAGTTGAAATTAAATGTTTCATATAAACTTGAATAAACCTGTGTGTGTACGTGCGACTCTACGAAATGTCCCTTATGTATATATATGTTTATATCATGCTTGTGAGTCGACATTAAAAGTCCCACGTACATGAACGCGTGTGTGCATGCATGGGAATTGACATGAAACGTCTCATATATATAAACCTAATGGTACTTAGATAGGTGTGTACAAGTTGTCATGAAATGTCCCATATATATATATATATATATATATATATATATATATTTTTATGAATGAGGTATTATGCAGACAAAATCATAGATGAATCGTGACTTATGCAGACATTAGCGTACTTATGCTGACGTCCGCATAATGCCACCCGTTTTTCATTTATTTATTGATACTTGTGCTGACAATTCCATACAGTAGATTTTTCTTGAGTTGAGTTACGAAAAAATTCTACAAAACAAAAACGCGCCCACCAATCAAATTTCGAGAACAAATGTGCCCACCAATCAAAGTTTTAACAAATTCGTATTTAACATATGCGTAAGTAACAAAGGAAGGGATAACATAGGAGACTGCCACACACCCGCGACGTGTGCAGGACACTAAACAAAGGCTGTACTGTATGAGTCAGCATAATGCCGCGTACATACGTTTATATATATATATATATATATAGAAAAACCTGTGCTTGCGAAAACGTGCGAGTTGATATGAAATGTCATATATATATATACACAAAAAAATTACAAGTGAACGTGAGCAAGTTGATATGAAATGGACCATATATACATATGCAAAAACCTGTCTGTAAGGTCGTAAATGAGTTGACATGAAGAGTCACATGTATATAAAAGCATGTATGCATGAATGCAAATTGACATGAAACGTCCCATATATGTAAACCTGAAGGAACTCGGATAGGTGTGTCAGAGTTGTCATGAAATGTTCTATATATATAGAAAAGCCTGTGATTATGAGCACATACGAGTTGACATGAAATGTCTCATATATATATATATGATCCTGTGTGTGTGTGTGCATGCGCATTGGCATGAAATGTCCCATATATATAAACCTGTATGTGCGTGCGTTGAAATTTACATAAAAAATCCTATGTATATTAACGTGTGTGTGCATGAATGAAAATTGACATAAAACGTCCCATATATGTGAACCTGAAGGAACTCGGATAGGTGTCTGAGAGTTGTCATGAAATGTTTCATATATATAGATAAGCCTGTGATTATGAGTACGTACGAGTTGACATGAAATGTCGCATATATATATATAAATATATATATATATAATGCTGTGTCTGTGTGTGCGTACGCATTGGCATGAAATGTCCGATATATATATAAACCTGTATGTGTGTGCGTTGAAATTTACATAAAAAATCCCATGTATATTAACGTGTGTGTGCATA
Organism: Anastatus disparis; assembly: GCA_017163975.1. NCBI lineage: Eukaryota > Metazoa > Arthropoda > Insecta > Hymenoptera > Eupelmidae > Anastatus > Anastatus disparis. The sequence continues at coordinate 1,094,755 of JAFFSR010000272.1, read as the reverse complement.
AATGAAAATTGACATGAAACGTCCCATATATGTGAACCTGAAGGAACTCGGATAGGTGTGTGAGAGTTGTCATGAAATGTTCCATGTATATTTATACATATATATATATATATAATCCTGTGTGTGTGTGTGTGCGTGCGTATTGGCATGAAATGTCGCATATATATAAACCTGTATGTACGTGCGTTCAAATTGACATAAAAAATCCCATTTATATTAACGTGTGCGTGCATGCATGCGAATTGACATGAAATGTCGCATATACATGAACCTGTGTGTGCGTGCGTTATGATTGACATGAAAAATCCCATGTTCATTAAAGCCTGTATGCATGCATGCGAATTAACATCAAATGTCTCATATATATAAACCTTTGTCTGCTTGTGTTTCAATTGACACGAAAAATTCCATGAATATTAACGTGTGCGTGCATGCATGCGAAACGACATGGAACGTCCCATATATATATATATATATATAAACCTGTCTGTGGGTGCGTTCTAGTTGACGTGGAATGTCCCATGTATGTATATATATATATATATAAACCTGTCTGTGGGTGCGTTCTAATTGACGTGGAATGTCCCACGTATGTATGTGTGTGTATATATATATATATATATATATATATATATATATATATATTTATGCGTATATATACGTGTGTGTATATCTGTGTGCATATATACATGGGATATTTAATGTTAATTCACACGCGCGCGCACACACACAGATTTATATATACGGGACGTTTCATGTCAATTAACATGCATGACACACGTACTTGAGTTTATATATATTTTTCTTTATATATATATGAGAATGTTCCTATCATAGCGCATGCACGCACACACATGGGCTTATAAATATATGTATATACATATACATGGGATATTTTATGTCAATTCATATGCGCACACACCTACATACACACAGGTATATATATCGCTCATTCTCTATGAAATTAGTGGACAAAAAATTTTTTTTTGCTAAAAATTTGTAAAATGCTTTTTTTTTGTATTCTGGACCACTCAGAATTTTTTTAGATATTTTTAGGGACTAGTTTCAGAGCTACAAAGCTTCAAAGTTGGGCTAAAATCATATTTTTGACATTTTTGACTATTTTTAGGCTTAAATCACTCATTTGGGTTGCATTTAAGGAATACATTACTAAGAAACTTTTTTCTTTAATGTATTCTAGATTTTCAGAAAAAAGTTATTCCAATGTGCTAATGTAGCTATCCGCTGAGCTAAAACTATTTAAATCATTGAAATACAAGTTTTGGGTTTTCGAACCAAGATATCTGGTCAGGGAAGATCATCGGAGTAGGTTATACATGTACAAATATACCTTAAAAATTTCAGAGTGGTGCGGCTTCTTGTTTTTTTTAAACAATGCAAATCCAACTAAAAATCATGAAAAATGTGATTTCTAGCTACAGTTACTCATTTAAATGTTAACTTGCACTTATCTGTTGCAGATGTCCCTTTGTAAGCATTCATAGAAATAGTTTTAAACTTAGCAAATATTTTAATATATGGAAAAATATCTTCTGAAAGGTTCAGAGTAGACCAAACCTTTGATATATGCCTATAACCTTTTTCTAAGCTGTATCAGTTACACGATCAAAAACTATAAATGCAGTTCTACCTATATGTCAGAACTTTTTGTGTTAATTTATGAGAATCTTGTTAATTATTAGGTAATTTAAATCCAACTGATTTCATCCACTGTAATATTGATTTCAAAATTGCACTATACTGATCTTCAACGAACTGACCAAGAGAGGCTACAAGCTTTGGGTCTCAGATTCTGCTGGAACTTTATGATAAGTTTTGGTTTGATATAACTAAAAGAAAGCTATACACTGAAAAAAAAACCCGAAGCCAGCGCTGCGAAGTTAATCTGAGCGGTTGCATGCGAACAACATTCGAAGCGAGTGATTACAGAAAATCGTAATGTATGAATGCGTTACCATGTCACTGTAAATAATTACGACTTTCTGTGTAAACGATTACGCTAATTCGAGCAGAGCGCCACAACTGTGTTGCGAGCACGCTTGCTTCGACTCTCCGGCATCGCGCGTGCAGAAAGCCGAAACCAAGCACTGCGGCAGAGCTGCGAGCTTGCTTGCTCCGACTCTCCGGCATCGCGCATGCAGAAAGCCGAGACTAAGCACAGCGGCAGAGCTGCGAGCACGCTCTCTTTGACTCTGCGGCATTTCTCATGCAGAAAGCCGAGATCAAGGGTAACGACAGAGTTACAGGCTCGCTCACTTTGAATTTCTGAACATTGTTACGCATGGTTACGCATTCATACGATTTTCTGTAATCACTCGCTGCGAATGTTGTTCGCATGCAACCGCTCAGATTAACTTCGCAGCGCTGGCTTCGGGTTTTTTTTTCAGTGTAGCCTTAGAGTCTAATGCTGAGCAGTTTCCAAGTTAGAGCACATCACTTATTTCATATTTTTTTAAATTTTCAACCAACTCTTAAACAACAATTTTTCACTTTGATACTAAAAAGTCTTTAAATGTAATTTATTTTCTTGCTATTGTTCTTCTTATTAATTATTAATTATTAGATATCTATTTTATTTTAAAAAAAAAGGTCCAGGTCAAAGAGAATTCGAGGTCAAAATTCTATTTTGACCTCGAAAATTATTTTTTGTAATGCATGCGATGTAATACGGAAAAAATTCTTAGTTTTCTCTCACTTATCTTTACTATATCAACCTTTCAATTTTTAACTACACCATAAAATATTAAACCACGGGCCTGGCAAGTTCTTTTGTAGATATTTAGTAAAATTTAATATATTTTACAGCACTTGAAAATAAAAAGATAGTGTGATGAGATAGAGAATGCATAATTTTTTTTGTAAATATTTCATGAATTTAATATTATTAAGAAGAATGAATTGAATACAGAAGTACTCGACGATTACTTGATTGATTTCAAAACTTTCTTAAGCAAAAACTATAGATAAATCTAGTGAAAGGTATGAACTTAATAATAATTACTCAATTCATTTGAGTACTCTCAAGAACTGAAATTAAAAAAAAATATAATGTATGTAGTAAAAAAAAAGAAATATTTAGAAAAAATGTTCTAAAGAATACTATACTGTTTAATAACTAAACTCGCCTAAAATATTTTTTAAAAGTAATAATAACATAATAAAATAGTATTCGTCAGTTTAAATAATGACTTGAAACAAAAAATAACAGACATAATATTCAAAAGCTTTAAAGAAATTTTATTACATTCGAAAATTAAAAGATAGTGTAATGATATTTTTATGAATTTAATATTATTTTAAAAAGAATGAATTAAATACAGAAGTATTGGACGATTGCTTGATTGATTTCAAAACTTTCTTAATAAATATCAATATACATGGGAAAAATTGTCATAAAATCAGCCGATAGGTGGCGCAAAGCAGTGCGTTGTCTAAAAAAATTGATTGATAATATTAATTATTTTTTGAAGAAAAGATACGTAGTTTTTGCTCATTACTTCTCTAAATTATAAAAAATTTTTTGCTGCATTTATAGATATATTAATCTATTAAGGATTCCTCTTACATTCATTGATTTGTCCTATTCAAAAATTAACCTACGATTTCTAACCTCAAATAATGGATCATTGTAGTTATCCTGAATGTAATGTCAGCAGTAAAGAGCAGTATAATTGTTTGATTTGTAATGATCTGTTTCATAAACAATGTGCTCAACAGTCTAGTGCACATGTTTGTGTTTTGCCTAAAGGAGGTTTCGAGGTGGCATGTAAGAACTGTATAGATGATGCTGTTATTTCTAGAAGTGCTAGGTTTAATTCAGCAACTTTTGATAATACTATTAAAAGTTCTAATACAGGTTATAATCCTAATGTCGAATCAACTTTCATTAATAGTGATATGGATATTTCTCACCAAGATCTCACTTTGGGTAATGTTGGAATTACCTCTACTACACTGGAAGACACATTGAATAGAGCATTAAAGAATCAATTTAAGTCGTTTGAGAGGAAAATGGATAATAAATTTAAGACTATTCATGATGACATAGAGAAGATATATGATAGAATTAGTAAAATTGATAATCCTAGTTATATAGTTGATAAGATTTTAAACGATACTTATTCTACTTCTTGTTTAGTCTCTTCAGTTATAAGTGAAATCAAAAATATTGAATCAAGAGCTAAAAATATTATCATTAGGGGTCTGAAGGAATCATCTAATGTTGAAGAAGATAGACTAGCATTAAAAGATATATTTAGTAAATTAAATGGGTTTGACTCTAAAATTGAATCATGTGTCAGAATTGGTTCAGTTTCTAAATCAACAAATAGATTATTAAAAGTCCAATAAAGCTCTGTGGAGGATGTTGGTTATCTGTTTAAAAATTCTGCTCTATTGCCTCCTGATATTAGAGCCACTAGTGATCTGACTAAACTACAACAGAAACAAAGGTCAAATCTCTATCAGTTAATCATTCCTCATAATGAGAAATGTCCAAATGATAAGCTGAAAGTACGTATGAGAAAGAATATGCCAGTTGTCACAGATTCATCTGGCACTATACGTTATCCAAACCTTAGTCATTTAAATAGGTCTAGTCCTGTTTCATCGAATACTTCAGCCAATCAGGCTGTATCAACTAAAGACCAGTCTTCTAATATCAGTCAACCTATGTCAAAAAACTAGTTTATAGCACTTCTAAAGCTTCAGTTCTTGATGGTCATGCTTCTAAGGATACAGTTTCGTTTTCACTTTTGTATCGGAATGTTCATTCTATCATGGGTAAAATAGATGATTTGAATAATAAGCTCTTTCAAATGTGTAGTGTTCCTGAAATACTTGCTTTCTCTGAAACTTGGTTAAAGGAGGGTATATCTTCCAATGAACTTGGCCTCACAGACTATAACATCTATCGTTGTGTTAGATGTCTAGTAAATTCTAATGTTAATAAAGGAGTTGGAGTTCTTATTGCAGTAAGAAAGGTATTAACATCACAGTTGATTGTCTCTTTCAATGAATTGTCTGAACAACTATTTGTGAGTGTAAATTACAAAGGAGAGAGGGCTATTATTGGATGTGTGTATTTTCCTCCAAATTGTGGAAGTAGGCCTTTTACGGAACATCAGAGAATTATGGAGCATATTAATTTTAAGTATCCTGATCATAAGATGTTTATGATAAGAGACTTTAATTTACCTAATGTAATATGGATAAATAATCCTTTGAGTATGATGTTCATTAATGATTTGGATGCTAATCGATCAACCTGTGCCTCAACGATTTTTTCAACTTACTCTCACCTTAATTTGTCGCAAATGTATCCTGTTTTGGACGTTAAGAAGGGGCCGAACTATCTGTCTTTGTCTAATAGCGTTTTTCATTATTTATGTAAACACTATCCGGTATAACAAGAAAAAAATAGCAGCCCCCGCTAGATATTAGTATAATAAGTAAATTTTGTAATAACAACCGAATTTTTTCACTGCATAGTTTTTGAATAATTAGAGACCTACCAAAAAAAGATAGGTTATATTCTAGATTGCTAGTAGGTCTCTAATTAGTCAAAAATTATGCGGTAAAAAATTTGGTTGTTATTACAAAATTTACTAATTATACTAATATCTAGCGGGGGCTGCTATTTTTTTCTTGTTATACCGGATAGTGTTTACATAAATGATGAAAAACGCTATTAGACAAAGACAGATAGTTCGGCCCCTTCTTAAGGGCTATTCATTGGATCTGCTTTTTGCTTCAATTGACAGTGTTGAAAGTGTTGAAAATGAGGATTTCTTTATCAAGTCGGATGTCCATCATGTTATGAAGATTTTTAATATTAAGTTAAATAACTCTATAGATCAAGTTGATTATTTTGAGAATGTTAAAATGTGTTTGGACTTTAATAAAGCTGATTACGTTAAATTGAATCAGTTATTTAATGATATTGATTGGGATTCTCTATTTTTTGGTAATGATATTAATTATAATGTGAATATGTTTTATAATGTGATTAATACAGCTTTATCAGGCAATGTGCCTTGTTTTAGAATTAATAGTTATAAATATCCTAAATGGTATAAGGATAAATTAAAAGAATTTATTGAATTAAAAAAATACTTTCATTATTTATGGAAAAGCACAAATAATCTCGAATTTTATATTAAATTTAAGAAGTTTAGAGCCATTTGTATTAGACAATCACGAATTGACTATAAAGAATATATAAATAAAATTGAAAGTTCCATAAGGCTAAACTCGGGGAAATTCTGGTCATATATAAGAAGTTTAAATAAATCAGAGAATGTACCAGTTAATGCATTTTTAAAAGATAAAGTTTCTAATAATGAATTGGACACTGTTAATCTCTTTGCTGATCATTTTAAGTCTGTTTTCAAGTTTAGGAATTTAACAAAATTTAATGATCATTTTACCAATGATATCTTTTCTTGTGATATTTCCTTGAGTTTGCTGGATGGTCTGGTTAATGACTTTAAGAAGACGAACAATGCGGGTCCTGATGGTCTACCCCCTATGCTTTTTTCGGGTTGCTGGTCCTCTTTGAGGTCGCCTATATGTACTTTATTTAATAAGTCATTGAGGTCAGGAATGTTTCCTGACAAATGGAAAATTGCCTATATTCAACCTATTTTTAAGGAAGGTAATTTACATAATGTGGAAAATTATAGGCCTATATCTGTCTTTAATACTGTATCTAAGCTATTTGATGCATCTGTTGCAAATATTTTATCAGATTATTTAATTTTAAAGCTTTCAAATTCTCAACATGGTTTTATAAAGGGTAGATCAACGGTTACTAATTTGTTTGTCTTCACTCAAAGTGTGTATGATGCTTTTGATTGTCGATCTCAAATTGATTCGGTTTATACGGATTTCTCTAAGGCGTTTGATTCTGTAAATCACACTAGACTATGTGATAAATTAAACAGCTGGAGTATTTCTGGTAATATTTTAAATTGGTTTAATTCTTATCTGAGTAACAGACTTTTATCCGTAAGATTGAATAATACAGTGTCTGAGCATTTTACTATGTTATCTGAAGTTCCACAGGGTTCTCATCTTGGACCAATACTGTTTTGTAGTTATATCAACGATATTACGTCTGTTATTAAGAATGTTGGTTGTTTACTGTATGCGGATAATATGAAATTATTTAGTCAGATTGTCACACCTAGAGATGCTCAAAATATGCAAAATAATATTAATAACGTTTATAATTGGTCTGTTATGAATGGCATCGATCTCAATATAAATAAATGTAATGTTATCTCTTTTTATCGAGTAATTGATTATTTCCATTACGATTATACAGTCAATGGTATGAAACTGCAGCGTGTTGAGGTAATACGTGATTTGGGTGTTATGTTGAATAGGCGATTAGATTATAAATATCATGTTGAAAAGGTCTTTAAAAAGGCAACTCGTTCACTTGGATTCATTAAAAGATCAACTAGAGCATTCTCAAATGTTAATACTTTAATTACTTTATTTAAATCATTAGTAATTCCTCACCTTCTTTATGGTAGTATTGTGTGGTCACCCTATACAAATGTGCTTATGAGTAGACTTGAAAGTATTAATCACTCGTTCCTACATTATTTATCTTATAAATCAAATAATCCTATGCATAGATTTGTTCATGATTATGAGAGTATAGCTTTAAGATTCAATATCCCAACAATAAAGTCAATTCATCACTATAATGATTTGATTTTTATGCATAAGTTAATGAATGGCAGTATAAATTGTAGTTTACTTATTGATTTGTTTATATCTAGACCAAATAACTATCCTATAAGAAATCAACGCTTATTATTTGAGCATATTTCTAGATCTAATTATAATTATTATGCACCTAAAACAGAATTATAAGAGAATGGAATCAGATTCCTGCTTTAGTTTGTGGAAATTCTATAGGTAATTTTAAAAACAGAATAAAGGACATTGTACACTGTTTTGCGTAACCTAATTCCTATTTGTTATTTTTTCAAGAATATATAAGTTTTTATGTTTATATTATACTCATATATTGTATTGGACAGTAATGTCCGTTTTTTATCAATAAATAAAATAAAAATAAAATAAAACGTCCTATAAATATATATATATATATATATATATATATATATATATATATATATATATATATACCTGTGTGTGTATGTGGGTGTGAGCGCATGTGAATTGACATAAAATATTCCATGTATATGTATATACATATATTCATAAGCCCATGTGTGTGCGTGCATGCGCTATGACAGGAACAGTCCCATACATATATAAAGAAAAATATATATAAACTCAAGTACGTGTGTCATGCATGTTAATTGACATGAAACGTCCCGTATTTATAAATCTGTTTGTGTGCGCGCGCGTGTGAATTAACATTAAATATCCCATGTATATGTGTACACAGATATACACACACGTATATATACGCATAAATATATATATATATATATATATATATATATATATATATATATATTCATAAGCCCATGTGTGTGCGTCCGTGCGAATTAACATATTAATATACGTGGGAAAAATTGTCATAATACGTCCTATATATATATATATATATATATAACTGTGAGTGTGTGTGTGTGTGCGCGCGCGCGCGCATGTGAATTGACATAAAATATCCCATGTATATGTACAGACATATCTTCATAAGCCTATGTGTGTGCGTGCATGCGCCTTGACAGAAACAGTCCCATATATATAAAGAAAAATATATGTAACCTCAAGTACGTGTGTCATGCATGTTAATTGACATGAAACGTCCTGTATATATAAACCTGTGTGTGTGCGGGCACGTGTGATTTAAAATTAAATATCCCATGTATATATGTACACAGATATACACACACGTATATATACGCATATATATATATATATATATATATATACTACATATATATATATATTCATAAGTCCATGTGTGTGCGTCCGTGCGAATTAACATATTGATATACGTGGGAAAAATTGTCATAATACGTCCTATATATATATATATATATATATATATATAACTGTGTGTGTGTGTGCGCGCGCGCGCATGTGAATTGACATAAAATATCCCATGTATATGTACATACATATCTTCATAAGCCTATGTGTGTGCGTGCATGCGCCTTGACAGAAACAGTCCCATATATATAAAGAAAAATATATGTAACCTCAAGTACGTGTGTCATGCATGTTAATTGACATGAAACGTCCTGTATATATAAACCTGTGTGTGTGCGCGCACGTGTGATTTAAAATTAAATATCCCATGTATATGTGTACACAGATATACACACACGTATATATATATATATATATATATATATATATATATATATATATATAAACCACGCGCATTGTCATAAAATGTACCACATATATAGAAAACCTGTACTTATGAGTACGTGCTAGCCGACATTAAATGTCCCGTGTATGTATGTATGTATATATATATCTCTCTATATTATATAGTTGTAAGGAAAATTTTTACGACGAAGCTCCTCCCTTTCTCCTCTTTTTCTCATCCTCTTACCTAATTTTGATCCCCTTTTTTTCCCTTATTTTTTACGTTATTTTACGTTATTTGTTACTCTTCATTTTCTTTTCGTTTCCCCTTCCTTCCCTCTTCTTTTTCTCTTCTTTTGAGTTTCCTCATGCCTTCATTTTCTCTTCCCTCTCTCTTCCTCAAAAAATCCATCACTTTTTTCCGTTATTTTTACGTTATTTTAGGTCATTTTTACTCCTCCTCAGGTAGATCCTCAAATTTTACCTTTTTTTTTTGTGTTTTTTTACGTTATTTTACGTTTTTGTTGCTCTTCCTTAGCTGCTCCTTAGCTTATTTTTTTGATCCTCAATTTCATTTAAATCCCATCATTTAAAAAGCTTTATAAGATATTATTATAAGATATTATTATTTGTGAAAATTGGTTTTATATAAACAGTAAAAACTTTTATTATTCAACATCATATAAATAAGGAAAACAAAAATAGGTTTGTAATAAATATTTAATTATATTTTTGAGAATAACTCAATATATTTTAATAATTGTATTTTTTACAGTTAATAAAAATAAAGAAAAAAGATAATGTAACTTTAATAAAAAATAGGGGGTTGGTGAGCGGAGCGAGCAGGGGGGTACCCCCTAGTATATATATATATATATATATATATATATATATATATATATATATATATATATATATATATATATATATATATATAAACCAAAAAATATACGGGTCCACGGGTGCAAGTTGACATGAAACGGACCACGTATATATATAGACATAACATATGTATCAATGCGCATATACCATGAACATTAAAATATATATTATAAAGCATCTATATTCGTTAATACTGCGCATTTCTAATTGCGCAGTTTATGCTGGCTGAAAACGATGAAAAAGAAAAAAAATAACGAGAATACGACATTTTGAAATTTCAAACTGCATTTTCTCGTGATTGAGTAAACCGATTGTAATCAATTTTTTTTAAATTAAAGATAGTGGAAATCTTTAAATATTATTAATTGCATTTATGTGTATATATCGATGTATTTTTATGGGATTCGATTTTGAAATTTTTGAAACTCTATTTTAAAGTATAAGAGGAGCGCCTCGACGTTTTCATATTCGTACCTTAACTCACCGTCGAGGCGCTACCGCGCCTCTTGATATTTTATATTTTTCTCTCACCTGACCGCAGCGCCACCAAGCGGCGAATGGTTCCGACCGCCTTTTAATGATATTTTGTATATTAAATTATTTTTATATTTTATCTTTTCTTCAGACTTGCCAAAAATACAACAAAAAGAATGAATTTGAGAAACAGAATATTAAAAAACCAAAGGAAGAGACGTAAGATGAAAAATTATATCATGAAGATAGTGAGCCTGAAAAAGAACTTGTAATAAAAATAATGAATTCAAGAATCTGTTATTATTTATGATAATGACCAAGGATAATTTACATACTGAACAAACAAATAAAAGTATGAAAGAAAATCATATTGATAAATGTTTACAATTTTATTATATTAAGAGGCGGTCGGATCCAAATCGGTGACTTGCGGTATATATCATGTCAGCATTTTTCGCTTTACAATAATATTTTGTATATTTTTATGGCTTAAACTATTTCAAATGATTCTTTATATATATGACTAGAGGAAATGACTATATTTTTACCATATGAATAAGTAAATAAATTATTATAAGCATTTATTACAAATATCAAACTGACTTGACATATACCGCATGCAAAAAACTGTCATGTCGATTGTTAGGTGGCATTTTTCGCTTTATAACAATATTTTGTATATTTTTGTGGCTTTAACTATTTTAAATTATTCTTTATATACATGACTAGAGGAAATGACTATATTTTTACCGTATTAATAAATGAATAAATTATTATAAGCATTTATTACAAGCACCGAACTAAGTCACCGATTTGGTTCCGACCGCCTCTTAAAGGAAAATTCATGAGATATATGGGCAAATTATTCCTTAACGCAAAAGATTGAGTATTAGAAGCTGATAACATCCTATATTATATTAAAGTGAAACCACTTTTTTTCCGTTTCTCCGGTTCTCCAGTTCTCCGGTTCTCCGCATTTTTTAAATGTGTCTAATATTTTGGTGATAAAAGTAGCAATTTTTTATTGGTTCCTATATAATTAGTACTCATTAGTCATAAGCTTCTTTTTTGGGCCATATTTTTTTGGGTCTTATATTATTTTGGGCCCTATATTTTTATTCAATGCCCATTTTTTTGGGCCCTTCTTTTTTTCATCCTTATATTTTTTTGGGCTCTATTTTTTTGAGCCTTATTTTTTTGGGTCTTATATTTTTTTGGGTCCAATATTTTTTTTGGTTTTATATTTTTTTGGGCTTTATATTTTTTTGGGTCTTATATTTTCTTGCACCTTACATTTTTTTGGGCCTAATATTTTTTTGGTCTCTATATTTTTTGGGCTTTATATTTTTTTTGGCCTTATATTTTTTGGGGCTCAATATTTTTTTGGCTTTATATTATTTTGGGCCTTTTTTTTTGGGCCCAATAATTTTTTTGTCTCTATATTTTTTGGGCCTTATATTTTCTTGCGCCCTATATTTTTTTGGGCCCAATAATTTTTTGGACCCAATATTTTTTTGGTCTCTATATTTTTTGGGCCTTATATTTTCATAGGCCTAATATTTTTTTGGGCCCGATAATTTTTCAGGCCCTATATTTTATTTAGCTCTATAAATATGCAGTCAATATGCAGCCGATTAAACAGTGCACCCCAATATACAGCCAATTCAACAGCACATCCCAATATGCAGCCGATTCAACAGCGCATCTCCATATGCAGCCGATTTAACAGCGCGTCTTCTTATATAGCTGATTCAACATCATATCAAACTATTTTGAAAGCGTCAGTTGATATCATATACATATATTTTAGTAAATATTATATTTTTTATTATATTTCGAGTTCAACTATTACACAACAACATATACAACATCTCTTGACATATTCTTCACAATATCTCTTTATAAACAATATTTTTTGTATATATTGTGTTCTGATCATTCTTATTTTCTCCGTTGACAATAGCGTAGTCACCTGAAAATAATTTTAAATTATTTTAAAATTTTGTCCTTGAAAGAGCAACATATAATTGCCCATGACTGAAAACTGGTGACGGCAAATAAACACAAACTTTTTCATAAGATTGTCCTTGTGATTTATTAATAGTCATTGCAAATCCTAATCTAATAGGAAACTGTTTTCGTTGCATATTGAATGAAATTTCTTTCGTAGACAGAGATAAACTTATTCTTGGAATAAAAACTAATTTACCTCTGTTTTGACCAGTTGCTAATTCCGCTTGAATGGAATATTTAGGAAATTTTTTCACTATCAACCTTGTTTTATTACAAAGTCTCTTATTGACATTTAAATTTCTTAAAAGTATTATTATAGCCCCTACTTCTAAATGTAATTTATGTAGTGGAAGTCCATTAGGAGTTAACTTATTTAAAAATTCTGTAGGTAACATAATATCTAAATTTTCTTTGTTATCATCTTCAGCTGTGTCAATACTTAAATATTCAACATGGTTTCCTTCCTTTAAATTAAAAACATTGTTATTGACTTCAGTATCATCATTATTTTTAGGAGCCAAAATAACTTTTTCCGTTAGGTTCGTATTGTTTATTTTTATTGTTTTTCCGAATATTTCTTCGACAAGATTTTCTTTAATGATAAAATTATCTGGTATAGCACTTAGTTCATTATCATCTTCAAAAACATTGCGGCATTTTCCTTCTCCGATATCTAATGAGCATTGTTTAAAATTATTATCACTATTCGAAACTTGCAGATTTTCATTTAACTTCATTTGCTTAAAATTTTGCCATGATGAACTAAATTTAACTAAATTTTTAATAATGTTCATACGGCTACAGTGTCGTACAATTGGTAATGTTTGCCTGAAATCTCCTGATACAATTACAGTTTTACCACCAAATGGTTGGTTTACATCGCATAAATCTTGAAAAAGACGATCAACTGCTGCAAAAGCAAATTTTAAAGTCATGGATATTTCATCCCAAATAATTATTTGTGTTTTCTTTAATTGTTTGCCTTCTGCAGAATTAGACTTAACATTACAAGTTGTACAATCTGTTATATTTAACAGTAGTTTAAATGTTGTATGCACGGTTTTTCCATCGACTAATGAATTCGCTGCTATACCTGTCATATAACAGATAATCTGTGCATTGCTTCAGGTGGACATAAATATCGTGTATTAATGTATTGTTGGATTTCGTCATATTCATATTCAACATTTTCACTATTGTCATTTTGAAAAGTGTCTTTATTTTCTGATTGAAAATCTACATTTACTTGATGTATTTTAATGTATGAACAATCATGACCTTCATAACAGTATCTGAATAAATATTTAATGCATTGAACAGTGCAACAAACTTCTACGTTTATGTGTGCATTAAATTTCGATTATAAGTAAGGATTGTAAGAAACAACAAATCCATTATCTACAATTCTTTCTGTAAATTTATTTTTGAAAATAATTTTGACGCCATCATTTTTGCGTTTGTATAGTGGATATCCATTTGATTTAAATGTTGTTGTATTATTAAATTTTTTTGAAAAATTTTTCGTACATTGTTTCGTATTTTTATCCATACATGGACAATTTATATTTTGCATACGACAGGGACCGCGTGTCATAAATTGTTTAACAATACTTTATAATTTTAGATAAATATCTCTATTTGAAATTTCTGCACTTATTATTTTATCAACTTTTTCGGGGATATCAAATTTATTATTTTTATCTAAGAGTAGGAACATACGCATATGCGGTAATCCTCGTTTTTAAATTCAATTACATAGCTATATGCAATTCATTTTCCTAATATTCCCTTTTTTATTACTACATTTTTTAATTCTTTTACTTTTTATTAAAATACTTTTGTTATAATATCTGGCCTATTTATTGCATTTTCATAAATTTCCAAGTTTTCAGTTATTTCTGTACAATGTGGGTTACAGGTCATAGTTACAAATAGGTCAGGTTTACCATGATAATTTACAAGTGTCATTGAGTCAATGTCATTTTGTTTTAAAAATCGTGGACTTCCTGTAAAGTTTGACGGTAATACTACCATTTTTCCAATTTTTAAAAAATCTAATTTTTTTTGTTATGTAAATAGTCCACACTGAAAAATAAGTGATAGTCCACGAGTCCCTGGAAGTACTTCTGCTCCACGAAACCGTAAGAATGCTAATGCTTTCTCTCGTGGGGAACGTGACGCCTCACTGTCGAAGCTAACAGCTCTTTTTGTTGTGCATGTGTATTCCCACTCACGTGGGATTTCGTTTGGCGTCATGCGAAGTACTGTTCTCGTCCCACAGTGGCACCACTGTTTTCCCGCAGTGGCACTCTGTGCGCACGAAACGAAAAGAGTATAGTTTCGTTACCGATGGTAGTGCTTCTTTCCCACTTATTTTTCAGTGCATAACACCTTTATAACAATCACTTCTTAATAAGTTATGGTTTTTTCGTATGAAATATAATTTGGAGGTTCCAACTTTTTCAAACGCATCAACAATGAACTGTCGAGATAATTTTTTCAATTTTTGAAGAATCTAATTTTTTTTTATATGTAAATAGTCCATAGCACCTTTATAACAATCACTTCTTGATAAGTTTTGGTTTTTTCGTATGAAATACAATCTGGAAGGTTGCAACTTTTTCAAACACATCAACAATGAACTGTCGAGATAATTTTCCCAAATTAAGGAATGGATTGAATTCATTTCTAACACTAAGTCTATAATTATAAAATTTAAAATTTGAAATATTACAATTTCCAAATTTACTTTTCATATTTGGCATCCATCCAAAACCACCATTTGGATGAATAAGTGGATATGTCATAGGATCTGTATGTTTGCTAATTGTCGGTATACTAATTAGTTTATCATACACAGAGTAAATGACAATATCACGTTCAATAGGAGGCTGATCGTCTTCTTCAACATATACTATTGCAACTTCATTACAGGTAGATAGATTATAGCTATTTTTATCCAAAATATTATTGCGGACAGTAAACATAGTAACAGTTCTTCGAGGACAATAGATTTTTGCACGTCATTGTAGTTCTTCTTCTTCTACTTTATGCATCATTTAATAGGCTTTAGCATAAGGATTAATGTCTCTTATTAAGATATCTAAATGTTTTAATAATGTTAAATTTATATTAAACTCATTCCGTTTAATCGCTGCCATTTCATTATCTAAAATATATAATTGTCCATATTTACGTGCTTCATCTTCATTAAAATGTAACACATATACATTATGGTAAATTTTTACACATATTCTAATAACTTGTGGTCCTTTACCCGGCAATGTATCAAAATTAACACTAAAATTTGCGAATGCTAAAGCATTATTGTACAACCTAACATTCCGTCGAAAATCAATAATTTCTTCCGTTAATTCAGTTGCTAAACACTTTAATTGTTCTGGGTAAGAAGGATTTTCTAACAATTCTACTCGAATCCGTCATTTAGAAAAAGAAAAAATAAAGAACACGTTTTTCTTCTTTCATCATAAAAATGAAAACTCAAAGAGATAGAGGCAGTTAAAAATTAATGTGACGTCACGGAGACAGGTGAACCCGTGATGCAATATACATTGGTGCTATATCTATATATATTAAAATTGTATTAACTTATACTGACTATAACTTTTGCAATTCATCATATTTTAAAAAACGAAAAAATACGGGTCTTTTATTTTTTCGTATTCTATCTGACGGATATAATGCATTTTTTTATGCAAGGTCCCAATTGGGAGAATCGTTACTTTTAGTATATTTGAAAGCAAAATCTTCCGCATCACGATAAACATATGTATTTGTCATGAAACTAAAGTAATTTTCAGATATGAGATTTTCATCAAAATATATATTTGCTGTGCAACCAATCAGTTTCGAATTAATTTTTCCAGTTAATATTTTTTTATTTTATTTCTTTAATTTTTTTTCTACTTTGCCCTTTATTGTTTTATCAGTAACTTTGTTCAATACAATATTATGATTGTTATTATAATTATTATTATTGTAATTTTCATTATAATTGTTGTCTTTAATTTTTAATTGTTTACACTTAATAAATAATGTATTTAATTGATAAGAATCATATTTATGTTTTCGCTTTTTTTCATCTATTGGTTTATTTATTGTAGTATCATTATTAACATATTTATTGTCATCAATTTCTATTTGTTTACACCTTGTGCGTAATTATTTTGATTGGTAACAATTATTTTTTACTTGTATTTCCTTAATAATATCGGCATTTTACAATTTTTGATTTTTAATTTGTACCATTCTCTCATATTCATTATATTGTTCACTAATAACTCTTCTATAAGTCTCTTTTTTGCGTAATTTTTCTTTTTCATGCAATTTCTCAATTTATTAGTATCTCTAAAATGATTTTATTTTTTCTATCTTAATATTTTCAATTTTTTTTATATTTATTTAATTGTTTTTCTCTCATTTTTATGTAAGCTTTTTTCTTACGTGAAGCTCCATTTGTACGTATTTGTTCCATTTTATCAGTACCCTTTTTTATCTTTGATTTCATTTTTGTTATTTTAGTATTTTTAATTTTTCTTTATATTTATTGGGTTGTTTTTTTTAATTTTTATATAATTTTCTTTTTTATGTGGAGCTTCATTCACACGTATTTGCACCAATTAATCAATACTCATTTTTTCTTTGAATTTCAATTTTGTTATCTTAGTATTTTCTAATTTCACTTCATATTTATTTAGAATTTTTTCTTTGATTTTCATATGAGCTTCTTTCTTACGTAAAGCCTTATTCGCACGTATTTGTTCAAATTTATCAGTACTCTTTGTTTCCTCGAATTGCCATTTTGTTATCTTAGTATTTTCTAATTTCTGTTTATATTTATTTGGTTGTCCTTTTTTCATTTTCATATAAGCTTTTTTTTTACGTAAAGTTTCTTGAACTCGTCTTAGTTCTAATTTATCATTACTTTTTTTTTCTTGCATTTCCATAATAATGTCTTTTTCTGGAATTTTTTTATATTTATGTGATTGTTTTGTTATCATTTTCCTATTAACGGGATGTCGGAGCTGCAGCAATTGAGTTTTGCTTTTTTTATTTCATCAATATTTTTTTAATTTATAAATTAAACAAATATAATGACTTGACCGCAATAAAGCTATATTAATAGAATAATTTTGCTAAAATAAAAAATCATTTGGACTTGTTATTTTTTTATGAGCTTGGTTGGAAATTAGATATCCAACTCGATAAACCTAACCATAAAATACGATGCATTGAAAGTTTCTATTATAACTTTATATGTATAATATTTTGGTGGATTTCTTGAGTTGTCCTCACTAGAGTTTAATCTTACAAATTTTCACTTTGTAGCAAAAAAATTCGATTGAACGCATCTTTTATTTATAAGCTAGGATTGGAAATATTATTAGAAGGCGGACAGCTTTGTCATGCTCTTAAGTCCTATTACAAATAAAGCTTCTTTTTCATCTATTTCTTTTGATTCTTTTTTTCCTTCATTTAATTTGATCTCAACTGTCCTAATTTTACTATCGTTATAATTTAAGTAGATATCATCGATTCCCATTATATCATTATCTGGTTTTAAAAAATTTGTATCTGAAATGTCAATGTCAATTTCCATCACAATTGTTTCATGATTCGAATTCTTTTGTTTACGATACATTTCCATGATCTTTTTTTGTTCTGCCAATAAATGCGTTTGTAAGTTTTTTTCTAATAGTTCAAGCTCGGCAAAATCTAAATTCAATGGTATTTGATTTAGACGTTGCTCATGACGAAAACTCCTCCTTATCATGTCCGTTGGATTATCGTAATTATTATTTGCATTATTATAATTTTGTAAAAGTGGAAATATTCTTATTTGTTGCATTTTAAAAATTCTTGATAAAGTAATCGCATTTGATAAAACTCATATCTTAAACAACATGGACCTAAATTATAAAGTATTGCAACGGCAAAAACGATTGCAAAAACGCCACAATTATAATTATTTGTTTGTGATTGTACTGTTTCGAATACTATACTCAATTCTGATTTTTTTGGAAATAATCTGTTTATATAAATCTTATGCTCATCTTATAGATATTTAAGATTTAAACTGGCATATATATGAATCACCTTATGATTATAATACACACTAATCCGGTGACCCTTTTCTAAATTTCCGGAAAATAATAACTGTATTAATTCTCCATCAATCGGTACTGAATTAATATATTATGGTCTTTGAATTAGTGAAGTTAATTGCATGTTGAATGAGGTGCACCGTTTTGAAATATTATTAAATTCTAATACATGGATATCAGTTTACACGAAAGCAATTCAAGTATACAATCCCTGTCCCTTAACAATCAATTTATCTTTCTCAGTCAAAACCATCATTGATCATTTAAATTCTTTTCAGAATTTTAATTCATTTTTAATGAACTTTTTTCAAAGATATTCACAAAAGAATTGCTTTTATATTAACTAATTTTATTTATTGCCTTTTTACTTTAAAAGCTGAAAAACAAAAGAAATTATGAAAAATGCCATGAATTAATTGTTATATGATAAATAAATAATAATAGAATTTGTAAAAATGATATAACGATAGAAAATGGTTATTTTCAGCAATTATACATTTATGTATATATGGGACATTTTACACCAACTGGAAGAGCAAAAAAATAAAAATCGCTGAAACTCTGAAAATATATTCTGTCGGTTACCCAAAATGTGTGAAAAAATTTTCAAGAATTTAGATTGGAAAGATCAAGAGCCATAGATCCTTGAAATTTGGAAATTTTTAAAAATTTTTGGAAAAGTACCAACTTTATGGTTTTTTTCTGAAAATCCTGATGTTTTAAAGAGGAATTCATAAGAATACATCTTGTTGCAAATGAAAAGGAAAGTTAGCATAAAATTTTACAGACCTAAATTTTGAAATTTTCTATTGGTTCTTACATGTATTACATGGTAATTAAAATTACCCATTGTTTGCCACTTCAGAAATTGCTTTTTGAGGGTTTATTTTCTTCTATTTTTCATTGAGTTCAAAATAAATTTTTGATTGCTTAAGAAAGAGCCACTAATAAGGAGTTATAAAAGTTTGCAATATATATATTCATGTATGATTTATTTTTCATATTGAATATAGATGTATATTTTAATGTATGATTAGTTTTTATATTGAAAATAAATGATACATGATAATATATATATTAAACTGTCTTAACTCCTTATTGATGGCTCTGACTTACATGATCAAAAATTCATTTTAAAGTTCATGTAAAATAGAAAAAAATAAGCCCGCGAAAAGAAATTTCTGAAGTGGCGAACAATGAGTAATTTCAATTACCATGTAATACATACAAGAACCAATAGAAAACTTCAAAATTCAGGTCTGTAAAGAATCATGCGAACTCTGCTCTTCATTTACAAAAAGAAGTATCCTCATGAATTTCTCTCTAAAACATCAGGATTTTCAGGAATAAAATGATTAAGTTGGGACTTTTCCAAAAATTTTGATAATTTTTGAAATTTCAAGAAGCTATAGCTCTTGATCCTTTAAATCTAAATCCTTGAAATTTTTTTTACATATTTTGGGTAACAAAAAGAATATATTCTTAGAGTTTCAGGGATTTTTATTTTTCTTCTCTTCCAGTTGGTGTGAAATGTCGCATATATATATAATAAATCATTAAAAAAGTTTGTTGTAAAAAGAACTGAAATGAAAATTATTTAGAGTTATTTTTAATAATTGCATTTTATAATTTATTTACAGTTATTTACGGATATTTGCAGTATCTACATTTAAAAAATGTATAAATGATAATAAACAATCATTATTCATCTCCAGCCAAACGCTTTTTTATTGTTATTTATAGTTTTCAATATTTTCTTATAATCATTTGTTTATTCACAGTATTATTCTACTTTTAAAAAATAATTTTTATACAAGGTGATGAAATATTTTACTATAAGATAATATAAATACATGTTGCATATCACAAAAAAAATTTCAACATCAAAACTAATTCTCTAATGTAAAGAATAAAAAATTAAATTAATAGAATTCTGAAAGTTTGATATGGGAATACTTTTAATAATTAACTTTTTAATAACTGTGAATATTGGTAAATTTTTTAAATAACTTGTGGAAGTGAATGCTAATTAATTTTAGTTTTAACATGAAGATAATTATTCAAGTTGGAAATGTATTTAATAAAATAATATAACTATCTATAAGTTTTCACTTAATGATAATTTTTTAAACTTTTTATTCATAGTTTGAAATAATATTAAATATATGATTATCATTTTAATAGTTTTTATAAAATATTATGTAAATTTTATAAGTATAAATTATTTAAGGAGGTGTCAAATGGACAGTACACTTGCGCCCATAAATATTGACTATATTTCCATTATATTTCGAAATTTTAAATAAAGAGATGCATTAACATATAGGATGTATCACGAAGATTATTAAGTTAAATTCTTAAATAAATCTATTCATTAGTTATGGAGGAGTTTGGGTTCCAATATTATTTACTAATATTTTTCTATTTGGCATCAGAAATCTAAATATCTTGAAAACTAATAATTAGAAAAATTTGAAAATTTAAATAAATAATCATCATGGTACATACTACAAGTTAATACATTTCTTTTATGGAAGTTCAACAAAAGAATGGGAAGACAGTTAAATATGAGAGTTAATTTTTATATCTTCTTATAGTAAAATATAATCAAACTTTGACAACAAATTCAACATAATGAAATAATTGTACTTTTAATGATCATATTTAATACAAATTTTAGAGTGATATTACAGAATATTATTTTTTTCCGCATTTATAATAAGTGTTTCGCAAATAAGTAAATTTTTTTTTTAAATATTTACTTTTTTAGGGGAAATTTTCCTTCTATCTAGTCAGTTCATAAATATAAATTCATAATTATAGAAAAATTTATTAGTATTTCATATACTTTCCTATCTTTATAGTTGACTATTAAAAAAAATTATTTTTATATCGTGTAATGATAATTTTTCAAATGAGGTAATTTGATGTATTTTGAAAATTAATGTTTCTCTTATTAAAAATATTACTGCTTTAATGAAATATATTTTAATATATTTAATTGTCAACAATTTCTATATAAATGACAATTCATTTAAATACAAACACGTGTACAAATGAAAATGTAATTAAGGTAGATATAATTTTAATGTATTAATATGTAATTTTAATATATTTAATTGTTAACAATTTTTATATAAATCACAATTCATTTAAATACTATCATGTGTACAAATGAAAATGTAATTAAGGTTAAATGTATGTTATTTATAAAAAATTGTTAACAAGTAACTTTTTAAATAATATATTTTCATGAAAACTAATTTAAATACTTTATTCTCTGAATGATAACTAAATAAAATTTTATTTAATAAATTTAGTTATACAATTATAAATATATAATATTTATATAACTGTTCATCAAATAAAATGATTATTTTTTCAATATATATATTAAAAAAATAATTATTACAACAGATTGTAGTTAAATAAAAATGTTTATTTTAATAATTATAGCGTTGAAATTTATTTTGATGGAAATGTTATTTGATTGACATTTACAGTATTACTTTAACTATATTTGAAAATTTACCTGTCATCAATGAAAAAATATTTAATTTTTTAAATTAATATTCTATTAATATCAAGAATTTTCTAAAAATTATAATATTTATATGCTAACCTTACTTGTGATACATACACTTTTTAATATTTGTATCTCATTATTATTTTATATTAGATGTCAAAAGGATTGTTAAGTAATTGCAAATAGTTATTTTATTATTCTGAAATATTTAAATTTAAAAATAACCAAAAATGTGTATTTTAATCTTATGGTTTTTTTAATTTAAATTTCGTATTTCATATATATAGTAGCCCAAAGGGCCGCTGTGGCTCGCACTTAAGTCTTTTCAGAGCTGAGCGAAGCGAAGCTCTGAAATAACCTCGGGCCTTGCATCGCTTCGCGATGCAAGGCATGCAAAAAGCTTCGCTTCTTGCATATAAGGCACGACCGTAAACGCTCGCGCTTTGCACTCGCTATTTAATATTCAAAGAATATTAAAACAAAACATTTACAAACGCAAAAGCATTAAATGTTAATCTTATTTCTTATTTCATTGTATTTTTTACCGCAACTTTCAACAGAAGGTTTGAATTTATTGTATTTATTTAAAAAAACAAATTTATAATTATTTAAATTTTTCTTGTGAATTAAGTTGATTGATTTCGAAGAAATTTATGTTATGTGAAAAAGACATATTTTTATGTATACTTTTTAAAGTTTTGAATAGAATAATCTATCAAAAGTTACAAGTAAAAAAAATTATTTTATAGTTCAGTAGCTTAAAAGTATAGTTTTGTAAATTTATTAAAAAAAACTTGATAAAAAATAAAGTTTTTATTTGATCTAAATCATTCCAACGGATGATGATTCAAAACAATAATACAAATAAATATTAGCAGAAAAAAAATCGTTTGAGTGGATGTAAAACAGTTATCCCTTTAGTGGTTGAAAAAATGATTTTTTGGTGATAACTGAAAAAAAACGAATTTTCAAAAAAAGTATATTAAATAAAATTTATAGGAAAAAATAAGATGCATCTTTTTCAATATTATATATGTATATATTGTTTTAAATAATATTCATCAAATTATCATTAAAAAGCCTTTAATTTTAACATTTTTCATGAATAATTTTAAAGATATTAACTTTAAAGAAAAATGTATAATATAAAAATCATTTATTTTTTTACATTCTATAACTTTTATTTTATATACTTTTTTAAAAAAAATCGTATTTTTAAGTTATCACCAAAAATCCATTTTTTGACCATTTAAAAGGCGCCTATTTAAAATGGCTTTCAACGATTTTTTTCAAAATAGGAACGTCTACTTATGTTATTATTTAAAATAATTCCCTGTTTGAATTATTCAGATCGGATAAAAATTCGTCGAGAAAATTCATAAACTTGATTTCTCACACACATACATCCAGTCATACATTTTAAGGAAGCCTCGTAATAGTCTCATTTTGCTATAAAAATAAGTTTTTCATCATAAAATAACATATTTTAAAGGGTTACATTTTTCGCGATGTGGAAAATATAAGGCACTTCCGTATAGCGGTCGTGCTTAAAAATACATTTGTGAAGATATTTTTATTAGAAATGAACACAACATTTTTTTAAG
The DNA here is from genome assembly GCA_017163975.1 of Anastatus disparis. Taxonomy (NCBI): domain Eukaryota; kingdom Metazoa; phylum Arthropoda; class Insecta; order Hymenoptera; family Eupelmidae; genus Anastatus; species Anastatus disparis. Next base: position 1,070,801 of record JAFFSR010000272.1, on the reverse strand, counting down.
CATGTTTCACGTAAAAATTAATTTCGTAAATCAAATTCATGGTCATATATTAAGGTCTGGAAATTATAGTTGTTGTTCAGTTCCCAGTTCTCAGTTTATTTGTATCAAATATCGTACTATCTTTGTTTTTCTTATGGAAGTAGAGTGAGAAATAGTCACTTGATGAATTAAATATTCGCTTTTTTACTTTAAGCACATGTGTAGATATATTTTTATATTATATTTCATCAAATTATTTTCAATTTTATTTAGTACTTAAAATTAACTTAAATTAATTAAGTCTTATTTACTTAAAATTAACTTAAATTAATTAAGTCTTATTTACTTAAAATTAACTTAAATTAATTAAGTCTTATTTACTTAAAATTAACTTAAATTAATTAAGTCTTATTTACTTAAAATTAACTTAAATTAATTAAGTCTTATTTACTTAAAATTAACTTAAATTAATTAAGTCTTATTTACTTAAAATTAACTTAAATTAATTAAGTCTTATTTACTTAAAATTAGTCATTTATACATAATAATATAATAAAAGAAAATTCAACCGAGTGACGTTAGGAGCGAAAAACTTTAATATAATGAATACCTATTAACGTAAAACCCATTAAATTGTGTAACAATTTTCAACAGTTGATAAATATAATGTAAATCATATAATATATATATCAATTTTAAATTACTAATAATTAATTTAAAACACAAAAGTAACTATTTCAAAACGGAACATGGAAGATAAACATGTATCGTTTTATTCCTTAAATATCACGAATCAAAATATTAATTATTAGTAATTTTGAAGTGTTATTTATTATGTAAATAATTCTATATTTAATAATTTTTAATTCTAGTAACAGGAAAAGCCGCCCGAAAAAAGATAAATAATTACATTTTCTGCGAAATATTGCCCTTGAATCGAGTAGGTGAAATATCAGTCTTAGTACCAAAAAAAAGACAGTAAGCATCGCAAATTTATGCTCTTACTTCATAATATAATAGTACCAATATTGGTTCCTAAAATTCAAGCTATAGTACTAATTGAAATTATATCGTCACTCTTTTTTCAAGTACCTTAGTACATAAATTAGATATACTTGATTTAGAACCTATTTTAACAATACTTTCCTTTCTCCGTGCAGTCGTTAGTTCTAGTAAACGTCAAATACCGTTTTCGATTTTTTCATGGTTCGTGATTGAAACACGTAATTAAAAAGAATGAATTCCTATTATATTTTTTCATTGATTCTAATGCAATTTAGTAGAATAAATTCTTAATTCATCATGATATAATTTGTATTTAAACAATTTTTATGCGTATTGTAACTTTAATTATTCTTTTTTATAAAAATATAAAAATTTAATGTAGTACAAAATTACAATATTAAAATTCATAAGTTGAGGCATTTCTTTTTTATTTTAAAATTGGCTAATTTATACATAATAATATCATATATAAAAATTCAACCGAGCGACGTTAAGAGCGAGGTATTTTTTGCTAGTTATAAATTAATGACATTAAATTCAGTTAAAGGTTATGAAGTTTCAAAAAAATTTATTGTAGTTCTGTATTCAATTGTTTTATCTTCGTTGAAAAAAAGTTTATATTTGTCAGTGCTGAAGATGAGTCTGGATCATGAATGAAATTAAATATATGTTTGGGTGGTAGAAAAACTGACGCCAAAAACTGATGAACAATTTATAATAAAACTTAGTACACAGTTTTTTCAATTTCATATTTATATTTTGTTTTAGAGTTGAATCAGCTTATAATATTTGTACTAATTTTATATCATTAACAATACAATAAGTTCAATTTAAATTATAAATGTTTTAAAATTTTGTAGTGAATTTTTTGTATGGTTGATATGAAATTACTTATTTGTGGTTGCGTTAAATTATAATTATATATACAAATAATATTTGTACTATTATATTGTTGATTCCAAGAAACATTGTGCAACATTTCGTAAGACCTTTGATTTTTCTAGAAATTACGTATTAAAACGTAATTCCAAGAAATATTGCACAATGATTTATAATCGATCTTTCTTTCATTTGAAAAGTAAACAACTACATCCGGTGATTCATAATTTTAAGAAAAAACTGTGTAATAATTCATGATTGACCTTTTTAGAATTTTTACAATGCAATTCGTCACTATAAAAGGAAAGATAAATAGCCCCATTACTCAGTATTTGTCTGAACTTGAAATGATTCACAATTCTCGGAGTTATGAGAAAATCATGTTAGCATACTAGTACAAAGAGCTTATAGATACTATGCTGTAAGCATATACTCTCCTGGTAAAAGGATATAATAATCGGGAAGAAATTCTTACGTGGATTAACTTTAATAGCAAAAATTTAAGACTCTTAAAACGTTTTTTACATCAAGATGCTGTGAGTGTTCAAGAAAAACAAAAGTTCATATCCACTATTGCCTTACTCAAAGATGTTCGAAATAAATTCAAATATTTGTTGAAACGTGGTAAAGGTGTAGTGCAAAGACGTGAGAGACGAAGTGATAGAGTGAAATGGGAGGGAATGGAAGCTGCATTTAACGAACATATTAGATCGGGAGTGATAATTAATTTAAAAAATATTAACATTTTTCAATTTATGGATGATTTACTCCATTTATTTACAGTGTGTGTAAGAAATATGTTATGAAAAAAAATTCTGTAAAAGTGTACGTCGTGTTAGCAGCAGGATATATTTTAACCAAACCGACTGAAGTAATAAGTGAAACTATTTAGTATTTCAACACTAAGGCTGAACCAATTTTACAAAAAACAAATTTAAAAGAATGGTTTATGGAAAATGTACGTAAGCCTATACAAGTCGATATGAAAGAATTCCAAGAAAAAGATTCAGGCTGGACATTACGTTCAATAGTTAATATGTGTGTCCATATAAACAAGTACAATCCAATAAGAGGTAGTTCGTTCATTTAACTACCTCGTGCTATTAAAAACAAACATGCTTGTGTTAATGTTGAGAATTTTGATGATGAATGCTTCAAATGGGCCGTTCTTTCAGCACTGCATCCAGCTTAAAAAAATTCAAACAGAATAGCCACATATGAAAAACACAAATTAGATAATTAGATAATTAGATTTCGAATGTATACCATTTCCAGTCAAATCAAAACATATTTCAATAAATTTGTTTATTTGGAAAAAACGCATGGGGAAATTTCATATTGTTCCATTACGCATAACCAAGAACAAAATGAATACACATATTAATTTACTTCTCGTGCAAAGCTTTTATATTGACGATGTTGAAGATGTGGAAAATAATTATTAAGATGTTAATAATAATTTTCACTACGTTTGGATTAAAAATTTACCAATACTCGTGTCTATGCAAGTATCCAAACGTAATGGTCAAAGCTATTTATGTAACAGGTGTCTACATTACTTTCATACCAAGGCTAAACTGGATGCTCATAAACTAGACTGCTCTCAGATAAACAAGCGATCAGTTGATTTACCCGATCTGAAAGAAAATATTTAACAATTTTAAAATTTTCATTATAATTTAAGGGCACCATTTATTATTTATGCCGATTTTGAATCGCTCCTTGAAAGTATGGAATATAAAAAAATTTATCAACAACATAAAGCTTTTAGTATTGGATACTACTTTAAATGTAGCTACAATGATACACTCTCGTATTACCGTAGCCACAGAGGTTCTCAACCTGCAGCATAGTTTGCAAAAGAATTAGAAACACTTGCAGAAAACACTGAGACTGTTCACTGGTGTACTATACCTATGGATAAATTAACCTACGAGCAAGAACGTGAATTCTAAAATGCAATTGCTTGTCATATATGTGAAAAGTCGTTAGGAGCTGATAGAGGTTATGATGATTGTCATTCAACTGGCAAATATCGAGGTCCAGCTCACGAGAAATGTAACTTGAATTATCAGGATTCACGCTTGTTCCAGTTGTTTTTCACAATCTTACTGGTTATGACTCACATTTCCTTATGAGAGATATTGCTCAAAATTTTCCTGGACGTGACAATCTTTTACCACTGAATAAAAAGCGGTTTATATCCTTTACAAAACATATTAATAGCAGTGAAATTAATTACAAATTTATAGATTCTTTCCGTTCTATGCCATCGTCTCTGGATAAATTATCATCTTACTTGAAGTAGTATAATATTTTACCATCTGAGTTTATTAGTTGTGTGAAATATGGACCATTGACCGAAGAGAAATCCAATTAACTGAAGAGGGAAAGTGTCATCCCATATGATTATTATACACTTCCTGGCTACACCTGGGATGCCATGCTTTAGTATACCAACATTAAATTAGAATTACTAACCGACATCGACATGATTATGTTCATTGAGCGTGGTATTAGAAGTGGTATCAGCCAATGCTGCAATCGTTATTTAAAAGCCAATAACAAATACATGGGTGATGCATACAATCCAGAAGAAGACTCGAAATACCTAATTTATTTTGATGTAAACAACCTTTATGGTTGGGCTATGATGCAATACTTTCCAACTGGTTGCTTCAAGTGGGTTGAAGGTGATTTTAATAAACTTTTTTGTGCCCGATGACTCACCTATCGGATACATCTTAGCAGTGGACTTGGATTATCCTCAACATATTCATGATCTACATAAACACTTACCATTCTGTCCATTACATGGTAAACCAACAGGTTCAACATACGAAAAGCTCATGACAACAGTTCACCTAAAGAAAAGATATGTAATACATTATAGAAATTTAAAACAACCATTAGACAATGGATTACACTTGAAGAAAATTAACAGAGTGTTACAATTCAAATAATCACCATGGCTAAAAGCGTATATAGATTTAAATAGTGATAAAAGAAAAGAAGCTAAGAATAGATTTGAAAAAAATCCATATATAATCTATCTCATGAATAACGCAGTATTTGGTAGAACTAGAGAATGTTAGAAATAGAGTTGATGTCAGACTGGCAACTAAATGGGATGGACGTTATAGTGCAGAAGCTCTCAGCGCTCAACCAAATTTTCATAGTCAAACTATTCTGGATAAAAATCTTGTTGCTGTGCGATTGGAGAAAACTTAAGTTTATATGAATAAACCTATATATATTGGATTATGTATACTTAATTTATCTAAGACATTAGTATATGATTTTCACTATAGTTATATGAAGAAAGAATTTTATGATCTATGTAAGCTGTTTTATACAGATACGGATAGTTTGATATATGAAGTTCGTGATAGAGATATATATGAAATTATGAAACGTGATATTCAAAACTTTGACACATCTGACTATCCGATTAAGGCGACTTCGGAGGTTAAGCTAAATTTCCATTTCGTAGTTTACAAATTACGCTCTCAGTTTATAAATTTTTTTGGATTTTCAAGTTTTTTACCATTTTATGAGTTTTAAAGAATGGTCGAAAATCGAAAGATCTGAAAAATCTCATGTATTAAAAGCGTGATTTGTAAACTAAAAAGAGGAACCTAACCTAAACTCCGAGGTCGTCTTAATAATCTTTTTAATATACCCCAAGCCAACAAAAAGGTCATTGGATTAATGAAAGATGAGTGTAATGGACACATAATGACTGAGCTAGTTGGGCTACGCAGTAAAATGTACAGTATATGAATAGAGGGTAAAGATAAAGTTAAAAAAAGCTAAAGGTATGAGAAGCTCGGTAATTCAGAACACAATTACATTCGATGATTGTTTAGTGTCTACACAAGAATACAACAAAATGCAGAACACGACGTATTATTCGCTCACACAAGTATGAAGTATATAGCGAATTTGAGATGAAATTAACATTAAGTCTGGATGATGATAAAAGATACATAGAAGATGGCAAGACAGATACCTTACCTTGGGGTCATTATACAATAAAGTCAAGTCTAGAATAAATTAATTTTAATATATTAAAATAATTGTTTAAATTATATTGTAAAATTTAAGGAATAAATAAAGAAACACTTTTAATATATGTTATATGTGTACATTCATTTCTCAATGCTACAAATTTGATTTATTTATCCAACTATTATGTGAATTATTAAATCCTAACCATTTTACATAAATCTGATTTCCTCGTTTTCTCAAAACTTTTTCCACAAGATAGATATCAGGATATTTAGCTTTAAGGAGGTTGGTCACCAGTTACATCATAAGAAATTCATTGTTAAGAATTCTTTGAAATTTTTATCACAATTTAAAAACAACATAATAAATAAGTGGTAAAAATTTCAAAACGATTCACTGTTTCTAAATTGAGATACAGAACTATAAAATTACAATTTTGAAGAAATTGACGTAATAATTGCAATTTTGAAGTTGTCCATCTCAATTTAGAAACAGTGAATCGTTTTGAAATTTTTACCACTTATTTATTATGTTGTTTTTAAATTGTGATAAAAATTTCAAAGCATTCTTAACATAATGAATTTCTTATGATGTAACTGGTGACTAACCTCCTTAAGTAACTCTTGTTTATAGAAACCGCCTGCTGTAGGCTGATCTTTATAATCTTTCAGATCCTATGTTATAGGATCGGTAAGTATTACTTGACTTATGGTAAATATTTCCGTTGACCAATTAGGTGTACAACCCTTTTCAAATACTTGCTTGATCTTGCTCACTCTTACTTTATCACCAATTTGGAACTTTGGTCTTTTACGAATATCGTATTTGTACTTAAATGTTTTGAGAACTTCAGCTTCATTTACATGTGTAATATCCTTAGGTCGCATTCTAGTAGTACAATGTACACTATTATTATATGCTGTAAATAGTTTCGGTAAAATATCAAGCCACTTGTAAGTGTCATGTAGACTAAATAGTATCCACATTTTATTCTTCAGTGTACGATTAAAACGTTCACAGATGGATGCTTTCAGAGATTACTATATGTAGAATACAAATTAATACCATAATGCTTCATGAGATTCTCAAATGAAGAGTTGTAGAATTTTTCCCCCATCGGTATGCAAATTTTTTGGTATGCGACCTTCATGGAATACAGATTTCATTGCTGCAGTAACCTCTTCACCAGTTTTACGTTTTATTGGTACAGCCCATGCATACTTTGTGAAAATATCAATAACTGTGAACAAGTACTTATTACCACTATTTTCTCGAACATAAAGCTGCATGTCAACCAGATCGGCTTGCCAGTTATCATTTAAACCACGTATTATAAATTAACGACGTGAATAATTATGTCTAGCAGGCTTATGCAACTTTTCTACGAGTCTTTCGTGCTCCATGACTATAGACTTTATGATTCTTATATCCCCGTAATTTCTGTTTTGTATCCTGAATATCTGGCAGGATTTTAGCATCTTGAAGTGTTTGGGCAAGATAAACAATTAACTCATGTAATCCATGGATGTTTGTATCAACTTTTTAAAATTTCTCATCGTATTCATCAATGAATTCTTGAATGTTTACATCGAAATTTTCTCTAATTTTCTCATCATATTCGTCCCTTGATTCTTGTATTTCTAGTTCTAATGCATCGAGGTTCTCTCTTAAGTCTCCAGTGACTACGTTTATGCTTTGAACTTCAGATGCAACCATACTTTGTAAAGTTTGTAAATTAACTGCATCATTCGATTACTGAGGTGTAGCAACATTACACAACCTCTTATTTTCAATATCATACAACACTAAAGGCCCATATTAAAGATTATTTCATATATTAAGATATGATAATGTTCATTGAACGCAGTATTAGAGGTGGTATCTATCAATGCTGCAGTCCTTATTCAAAAGCTTTATATATATATATATATATATATATATATATATATATATATATATATATATAAGCTTTTACGAAGGTTAATGTAAGAATATGATATATATATACAGTGGGGTCCAATAAAAAAGAGCCACCCTTGAGAAAAAAAGTACTAATTAAATAATTTTGTTTCTCCACAAATAAGGGTCGTACAGAACTCTACGATCACTCATTTTAAACGTATTTGTGAGGACTTTTTCATGGTGTATCGGCAATTTAATTTTAAGTACTTGTCTGAGAAATATTACAACTTAAAAATAGAAAAAAAAATTTTTTAGTTGCCTGTGTTTAAATTTGAATTATTTTTCGAGAAATGATGGTAGAAAAATTTTACACGGATAGTTTTAAAGGTATTTTGCTTAACTTGAAATTTATATTTCAGTTTTTTTTCTAGGTTCAAAATTGACCGAGATTTAGCGATTTTTGTTCAAAAAAGGGTCTTTTTTATTAAGGTTATTCTACATACAAAAATACACTTTTTTTATTTGGCATTTTTCTATACCTCTTCTCATTAAGCAGATATCGGAAAAATAAAAAAGACCCTTTTTTTAAACAAAAATCGCTAAATCTCGGTCAATTTTAAACTTAGAAAAAAAAAATATATAAATTTCAAGTTAAGCAAAACACCTTTAAAACTAGCGGTCTAAAATTTTTGTACCATCATTTCCCGAAAAATAATTCAAATTTAAACACAGGTGAATAAAAAAATTTTTTTTTTCTATTTTTAAGTCGTAATATTTCCCAGACAAGTACTCAAAATTAAATTGCCAATACACCATTAACTCGGCATGGTCACCGAGGGTCCACTGGACCCCAGGCAATTTTAAACTACTGTAGTTGCAAGATATTGATTCAAAATGGAATTAGTGGCTCCATCTGTTGTTGTTAGGAGTCCCAACAATGATATAGGCTAGTTTTGGAATGCCATTGTAGCGTCAGTGCGTCGGTAGACATTGTTGAGTGCAAACGTTTTTTTGTTGGGGTTCAAATTTATAAGAGTTTTAAATTTTCAAAAAAAATTTAAAACTCTTATATTTACATATAAATTTTAAAAATATTTGAAACGAACGACGAGATTATCAAAAGAAAGTCTCAAATTTACTTTCTGAATAGATTATTCTATACGGACATTCGAAAAAACAAAAATAACAAATTTTTTTTGCTTGGGGTCTGGGGGACCCCATGTGACCATTACGTAATTATTTGAAGGTCTGACCATGCCAGGTTAAAAAGTCCTTACAAATACGTTTAAAATGAGTGGTCGCAGAGTTCTGTACGGCCCTTATTTGTTGAGATACAAAATTTTTTAATTAATCCTTTTTTTCTCAAGAGTGGCTCTTTTTATTGGACCCCACTGTATATATATATATATAGTATATACTCTCTTATATAAAGTAAAATTAGAAAGAAAAATAATTTCAAAATTAAAAATTTCAAATTTCAAAACAAGTTTCCAAATATATATATATATATATATATATATATATATATATATATTTGGAAACTCGATATGTCGAAAACTATTGATTCTAGCGAAAAACGGACGAAATTTTTAAAGACTTGTATGAAATGATTTAATGGGTGATCTACCAATATACGTAATAAAATTTTGAAATTTCCGCTATTTCGGAATTGTTTTCTTTCTAATTTTACTTTATATAAAATTATTTAAAAAATTATTTAAAAACTAAAATTATTTTTAAAAATTGTTTTAATTTTTAAATTGGAATTACTTTTTTTAACTTTATTTTAAAACTAAATTCACTTACCTTTGTAGTACCTATGAACTTATTGAATATGTTAATAAGACTGATGATACTTTGCAGTATGAGCTAAACCTTTATATAGGTCAGCTTTATACTGTTAATACAATATCTCACTATGATTAATTAAGAATTTCTTTCGCAAACTTTCATTCAAAATAAAGTAAATAGAGTATATTGATGAGTTTTTAAACATTGCAAGCTGATACTTTTTTACCTTTAATCAGACTTCTCCCGATGCGAAGTTTGTCTCCGCTGAAGCTTCTCGTACTTCCACTCTTGAACTTTGACATCAGCTAGCCATAATTCTCGAGATGCAAGATGCATATTATATATGTGCATTTAAAATGCATAAGAGAAAGATTTCTCGTATATTCCATCTTAAATTTAAAAAACAATGCAACCAGATCCTTTATTTCAGATCAGGGATTCCCGATGCGCTGATGTATATATATATATATATATATATATATACAATTTGAATTTGTTCTTTGTTTATTATTTATCATTCCTATTAATAATTTAGCATTTTTTTATAGCAAATTTTTTTTTTCAATCCAATTAGAATTATTTTGATTTTATCACATAAAAGTATCAAAATAATTTTTTTTTTAATAAACCCAAAATATATTTCCATTTTAATTTATATAACTTCATTTTTCCATTAAATTTTATTTACATTAATTAATTACTCAATTTTATAGGCTTGTCAAGAAACTGTAAACAATATTACAAAATAAAGGACAAAATTATATCAAGTATCAAGAGTATCAAATCAAGATATTGAATTCAAAGATCGGTGTGGATGTCTGAATATAGTTGTTTACTGTAATTACCAACTCGAATCCCGTGATGTTGCGGTTATCCTAAATTGTTTTAATGCTTTAGAGTAGCTTTTAAAGGTCTAGGTCTTGTGATTTTAAAAGTTTTTATATTCATTAAGAAAAATTACATCACTATAGGTAAAAGTAAAAAAGGTAATTAGTGCTCGTAATGCGTGTGCGTTAATGGCTAGAAATTTTATAAATTTAATTAATTAGTGAGATCTTTTTTTCGTTTTTTTGAAGTCTACGAATTTTATTAAATAATAATAATACAAGAACGCGTAAAATCGTTTTATAAGTAATATTAATACAATAATATTCAACAGGTAGTATTTGTAACGAAAAACTTTTATAATACTGCATCAACAATTTTCTTGCTAGAAATTAATTAGATAAGACTATCTTCTTTTAAACCAATGTAAAAAAATTATTATGTTAAACATTTCTATAAAGTTATTTGAAAAATAATCACCGTAGACCAAAATATTTCAAATAAAAAAGCTATATTTTAACAATGTCAATAAGTTTTATTAAATATGTTTTTTATTAAAAGTAATTACTTTTGAGTTATTGCGAAAAAGCGTTGAAAAATTGTTTTTTTTTGTACTATACTGTTAGAACATTTTTTAAGCAAAAAACGTTCTAAATGAGAATGTTTTGTTATAATGTACTATGCATTATGCTGAATAAATTTTTTTTAAAAAAGTTTCTGTAATTTTAAAATCCAAAAAGCCTTTTTTTCAACCGTAAATCGCATTTATCTTAAAAAATACTCGTTGAATGCAAATATTTAATATTATAAAAAAGTATTATTTAAAAAAATTCTACAAGTTTTGTAATAAAATTTTTTTTCTAAAATTGTTTGTTTTTATGTTATTCCAATTTTTATACCAAAAATGCATGTTTTTCGTGATTAATTCAGCGATTAAGACAAATTTGAGAAAGAAATACCTATTATAGTTTTTGCTGTAACGAATACAACCTATTTTGTTTCACATTGATACATAAAAAATTCGCAGAGAAAAAAAGGGTCCCCTTTTTAGCGTGACAAAAATATAAGGCACTCCGTAAGCAGTCGTGCCTAAAAACAGGTTTTGAGTGTATTTTTAGTATTTTAGCGTAGCTTGACTTACTAAAAGTTAAAAAAAAAAAAATAAAAAGTGTCGTTTTGAACATTCAATTTCCTGCTCTTTCAGGATCCGGTCTAAAAATAGGGGTTCCTATTGAAAAATTACTTTGAACTTCAAATAATCTTGAAAACTAAATTCAAGTTCAAGATAGTCAAGGTCATTGGCTCACTAACTCACTTAAACTTTTTTTCCCAAAATCCTCAAAAGCATAAAGAAAACGTTTTTTGGGCAAATTTTTGGTATTTAACCTTAATTTGACCTTCTGAAGGTCATACAAAAAATTTTTAAATACCATTTTGGACGTGAAATTTCCCACTCTTTTTGAATTTGGGGTCAAAAATATAGGTTCCCATTTTAAAAAATGAACTTGACCTTTAAATGACTTCAAAAGTGACCTCAAACCGAATGGCACCGAAATGTGACCCCCATCGCCATGAACAACTTCTATCTGCATAATTTTTTGCAGGTTTAGTATTTTTGGAGAATTTGGGGTCCATAGATTAAAATATCTGACGTTACAGAATATATAAAGACGTGCGACAATTTGATTTGAATATGAAATTTTAAAAACAAAGACTATAGCACAGAATAAATTTAAAACAAAACTTAAGTAAAAAATTAAATATGATTATAGCAACAAAAGAATAGATTATAATTTGAATTTATAACAATAAGATATTACTCGTCACTATAGCGAATAATGAAGTGGTACACATCAAAAGTAAATATTAATAGATAATATTATCAATGAAGCTGACTAACACTCTGCATCCAACATTGTCAAAGAATAATGACAGCACCATCAGCCAGTACCCGATTCCCACCACAACAACTTCCATTTATTCTCAAGAAGCATACCAGGAAAAAACCGCTTAAGAACAGGCCGGAGCAGATTCGATACCGATCGAGAATCGAAAATCGGTTTAATTTTCTCCTACTATACCTAATGGAATGCATTAAAATTCTAAATACATTCAACAAATTTATTTCTCTATTGCGTTCGCCAAAAATCATTAAAAAAAATTTTAAAATTTTAAAATTTTATACTAAAGCTGTTTATTGAACTCTAAGTACGGTTACTTACTTTTCGTTCAAAATATGGTGAATTTCATGAAAAAAAAACATCTATTATACAATCATGTATTTATAAAAAATTGCGCTTGATAACAATTTTTTGTGAAAACAGTATAATTATTTTATTTATGATAAAATAACATTTTCACTTCTCAGTCAGCAATTGAAGCTGCTCCGGCCCTACTCTTAAATGAATAAAAAGCATTAGGAGCAAATGGTTTAAGCGTAGACAGCTCCTAATTGAAGAATTCAGCTGCAGTGTAACTAAAGAACTGCTGAAGAGCAGCAGTGTGGACATTGGGGCATATAAACAGTCTCACTGAAAGACGAGCTAATGACCTATGAAATCGACATTTGTTCGTATGGAGAGAAAAACAGACGAAGAGAGATTTGATAATAATTTTTATTATACATTATATTGTACATATAAAATAAAGAAATAACATTAATTTGAGTAATGATAATTATAAAAGTGAAAAATAAAAGAGAAAAATATAAAGTAAAAAATGAACACTTCAAAGATGAGGCCTCAAAACAGGAGTCATCCACACAGCATGAAAGATTTGGAATATTTCCGCAATATTCCTATGTCCGCGAAAAACTCATCTAAAAACATTTCATGAAATGTTTGAAATGTTTTTACATGGGTTTCTCGAGGACACAGGAATATTCCGGAAATATTCCAAATCTTCCATGCTGTGTGGGCAGTCCACTCTTATAAGAAAGGATGAAGCTGAATGAAGAGGATTTAAAGGAAGTAGGAGAGGTAGAGGATCTAATGAGAAAGGGAAGGTAATTGCAGTGACAAAAAAATGAGATAGTGAATGATTTATAGTAAAATCCAGTTGAAGAACATGTAGGAGACATGTTCCTTCCAGTTCAATTTAGAATCAATCCAGACATCCCAATTCCACACACTAGATTCAAAAGGAATAAGGGTACTCTTAAATGGTACACCCGTTGAAGGGATACTTGAAACCTTATTAATATAAAAATAGGAACCAATTATAACGGCCTTGGTTTTAGATACATTAAGACGCAAATGATTCACTCCAGCCCAATTAGAGATCGTATCCGCCTGAGCACCCATCATTGAAGAAAAATGAGAAAGCTCTACCAGAGGAAAGCGAACATAGATCTGTACGTCATCAGCATAAATAATATAAGAAACACTGGGATCCAAATCCTTAGCAACATCGTCAATGTATACAGAAAATAAAAGAGGGCCTAGAACAGACCCTTGTGGAACTCCCGTGTTAAGGTAACGGAACTTAGATTTAGAATCTCCAAAACCCAACACAACCTGATTCCTATCAGAGAGATAAGACGCAATCCATCTAACCACCCCCAAGGAACAGCCAATATTGAGCAGTTTTCTAAGGAGAGTAACGTGACAAACAGTGTCAAAGGCCTTGCTGAAATCAAACAATAAGAGCAGGGTGACAAGGCGTCGATCCATAGCCTGTCAAATATCATCAGTCAGTTTCAAAAGTGCAGTCAAGTAACTGTCGAGTATTAAGGTGGTCATAAAATTGCTGATAAACAAGGCGCTCAAAAACCTTAGATATAAAGGACAAAAGAGAGATCGGTCGCATGTCATTTACCGACGAAAGAGAAAGAATCTTATTAATAGCTGAGACCAGTGATTTCTTTCAAACAGCGGGAAAGACAGAAGACTTAAGGGATTCATTGAATAAATCTGTCAAAATAAGGCTAATAGACGGAAAAGAAGCCAAAATAAACGATTGCGGTTTATCATCAAAGCCCACTACTTGTAAAAAAGAATAAGAGACCGCAGAAAAAACATCGCTTGCTGAGACCTCCCTAAAATGAAATAACGGCCTAGAACTGTTATCGACAATCAAGTCGCACAGGAAATCCTCAACTAAAGACACATTGACAAGCGAGTTAAGAACCCCATGAACCTTGTTAACAATGGAATTAATCTGTTTCTCCCAAATGAGTATCTGCTTGATTCAAACACTGAGATTTTTAACCACTTTAGAAAAATGAATAAGTTAATTACTAACAAAAATAGGCGGAGTTAATGATGAATTCAGCCTAGTAACAAACTGCTCACTGACGAGCAAAATTACCTGAGTTTCAAGCGCATTAAGCTTCAATCGTTCAAACGTTCAGATTAATAGTGGCAATTTCATTAACAACATCACCAGTAAAAAAAGACCTATAAATCTAAAAATCGTCACCAAACAACACATTTTTTCAAAATTTCAAAGCATTTAGCAGATCGTTAATAAAAATCTGAAAATCGTCACCAAACAGCACATCTTTTCAAAATTTCAAAACATCTAGCAGATCGTTAATAAAAATTAAATAGAGCAGAGGGTTTAGCACACTGCTTTGAGAAACACTTGTGTTTGAATACATCTACCATCCAGAAAAAATTTAGGTTAGGCTCTTCAATTGACTGTTTTCCACCATCAAGGTAAGAAGCAAACCATTTGCAAACACCATCAGAACAATTGAGTCACCTGAGTTTACGTATAAGAAGATAATGAGAAACAGTGTCAAATGACTTTGAAAAACCAAATAGTAATAAAGCTGTATTTTTTCGCTTATCAACAGCAAACTTTTCGTCCTCTAAGATATTGAGAAAAACAGCCTGAGTGTTATGGCCAGTTTTGAAGCCCGCCTGGCATTCGTTTAATAGATTATTGCTCTCCAAAAATCTTAGGCATTGCTCAGGAACAACACGTTTTAGGATCTTGGAGAGCTCGAAAAGTCTGGCTATAGGACGAGTTTGATCTGGAGGGTTCACAGTCTTAGTCAAGGGCAAAACAAAGGCTTTTTTTCTAATTAGATGGAAAGCAAAACCAGTCACCACATTTACCGATGATCAATTTTAACAGCTCCAGATGGAATGTGAAGAAAGCTTTAACATGTCCACAGAGATGTCATTACATCCCGAAGACTTAGAAGACGTAGCCAAGATAAGACTCTTGACCTTTATAGCATCTATTCCATGAAAGTAAAAAATAAGACGAGAATCAGACAGAAGCATAGCTAATATTTTGTCAACATCGACTTGCGATAGAGCTAGGTCATTTTAAGCAACTGTAGAATAATAAGTCATCAAAATTTTTGAAGAAAGGTACTACTAAGAAGAAGAAAGAACTTTTTTAGCTAAACCCAGCTTGTGCAACGTTGACCACTTAGCTTCATCACAGGAAGCGGCATTGAGTTAAGAGGAGATGAACTCACACTTGGCCGAGTCTAACTTATTAGAAATATTATTTTTCAATGTTACATACCTTTGAATATCATTAATGTGACCAGTTCTACAAGCTCAACGGTATGCCCTATCACGCTTTTTCATCATACGTCTGATATTGTGAGAGACTCAAGGTTTACTACGAGGTTTAATACTGACTTCCTTAAGTGGAGCAATTTAGTCAAAAACTTGGATGATAGTCTAAAAGGTATCATCAACAAGTTAAGTTTGACACATACATCATCTATACTAGCATTGAGAGAACTCAAACAACCAGAATGACCCTCATCAGAAAAGAAAGTCTCGAGCAATCCAGTACTCAGCAAGGTTGGAAGATAATCATTAAGAACATGAACATTCAATGACTTGAGGTTGTGAGAAACAAATCGTTTTGAAAGTTAATTAGTTTTTGAATGTTGTACTTCAACTCTATGAGGTCATGCCCATGGCATTAAAGTTCACGGCGTCGGAGTCCGACACGACCTTTGATATCTTCCGTAATGCCAAAATCGAAGTTTCTCTGATAAAGAATAACTGTTTATAATTAATATCTATCTTTATACAGTAATAAATTGATATAACACCCGTAAATAATGACTGTACAGAATAACCACCCCTAATGAAAGGGTATGTTTACAAAAATTTATATTTTCTTTTCTAATAACAGGACCAGAATTATTTTTTATAAATATGTATATGTTAATGCTAAAACATATTCAGCGAGTTTGAGAAAAATCGTATGTCCGGAACCTCCTTTAAGCGGGGGTTGAAAAATATGAAAATTTATATTTCCTTTTCTTATGGCAGGATCAGAATTATTTTTTATAAATATGCTCATGTTAATGCTAGAAACATATTTAACTTAACTAATAGTTGTACAACAGGAATCGAATATCAGTCTTTGTCTAATAGCATTGTTCATCATTTATATAAACATGAACTGTCGTAACAAGAAAAAAATAGCCACTAGAAATTAGTAAAATAAGTAAATTTCATAATAACAAAATAATTTTATTGGGTGGTTTTTGAATAATATAAAACTTTCCAGAAAATATAGGTTATGTTATAGATTGTTGATAGGTCTCATATTATTCAAAAATTATGAAATTGAATTATTTTGTTATTTATTACAAAAATTATATATTATACTATCTAGCGGAGACTGATATTATTTTCTTGTTACAACCTACAGTATTTAAATAAAGGATAAAAAACACTATTAGATAAAGACAGATAATTCGGTCTTCCCTGATGGTTGAATATTATTGTTGTTAACATAAAATTGTTATTTATTAAAATCAAAAAATTCTACATATTACTTGAATATAAGTTTTATGATTGAAGGATCGAATGCAAAAAGGGAGTACGCGTTCGAAAATGCATAAAGTATTGTATATGCTCTACTGCAGCAGCTAAATATGAAAAGTTTAATTGATTTTCAAAAAATACTGCTTCTATTATGTAGATAATAAGAAACAAAACTTTTTTATAAACAAAGTTTTTTCACTAGAGGTTTACATTCGAGAAAAAAAAATAAAAATTGGCTTTTATAAAAAAAAAATTTTAATCATAAATTTTCAACACATAAATCGCTCTGTTTCAGCCAAATATTATTGATTCGTTCTGAAATTTTGTATACATACAGAAAATACTTCAACGCTAACAATAAGATCATAAAAAGTGATAAAATTAATAATTTATTTGTAACAATTTAGTTATTAAGTGAAAAAGAACATTCATTAACATATATAAACTCTAGTTACAAAAAGTATTGAGGGAAGTTTAAGCCTTGGAAAACTTCCAGCAAGATTTGTTCTTTCACATGTAAAAAACTGTTTTAGAAAATTTCAGACTTTTTTATTCAAAATTGGCTGATTTCGAACGATTTCAACCTTTTGAGGACGGGACTGGTCAATATTTCGACCACTCAAGTATCATAATATTTTTGAGTGATTTAACATAATATTATCCTCAAAATCACTCAAAAATATTATGATATTTGAGTGGTCGAGATATCGACCAGTCCCGTCCTTAAAAGGTTGATAATGTAGCGAGTGGCATTACGCGTCCGCGCGTCAGATGTCATGGAGTACGTTGAATTTACACTAAGCTGACTAATTATTAATACTGAAAGAAAAATATTATAAAGGGTTAAATAAATATTTAAATATTTCTACAATGTGTCAGAAAAATATGTAATTGTTATTACCAAAATAGAAATTTAACGTTCTTTGAAATGTTTTATTTTATTTTACAGTTTTTCTTAATATCCTATTTCAAACTTTTATATCGGGTACTTCTTTGTTTTCAATTATATCGCTTTTATCCTCTACGTCATTTTCTTGACGATTGATTTTTTAAGCTTCTTAACTCTCACTTCTTTATTTTCTTTGTTTTGGTGCTTTTGTATGCTATCACCTTTGAAAAATTCATTCCAAATTATAGGCCGTTACTACTACAAGATTGTTAAATTTGTGCATTACATCGCGTCAAAATTTGTACATTGGAACAGTATGGTAATAATGA
This sequence comes from Anastatus disparis, assembly GCA_017163975.1. Classification (NCBI taxonomy): domain Eukaryota; kingdom Metazoa; phylum Arthropoda; class Insecta; order Hymenoptera; family Eupelmidae; genus Anastatus; species Anastatus disparis. The sequence continues at coordinate 1,052,439 of JAFFSR010000272.1, read as the reverse complement.
AAAAAAAAACGTAAATATTAGGCGCGATGTAATTCATAAAACAAAGAAAGAAGTACGCGCTAAAAAAGTTAGAACAAGAACAGTAAGAAAAACTGTAAAATAAAATAAAATCGATATCATCATTAATTTAAAAAACCTTAAATCTTTATTTTATTAATGAATATGACATATTTTATTCTTATAAATTGCAGCAATATGCAAATATTTATTCAACCTTTCATAACATTAACTTGCAGTATTAATATATATTTCGCTTATACTACATTTGACGTACTCGATGACATAAGACGCACTATCTCAAGAGCACCTACGCGCTGAATTAAAAAAATTGTTCTTAATCAGTTCATTTTAAATGCTGAAATCTGAAACTTCCCAAAAAAGTTTATAACGTATTAGAGAACGAAACTACCGATGAAAGTTCATCAACCACCGTTTAAGGGAGGTTCCGGATGTAAAATTTTTCTAAAACTTGCCGAATATATTTTTAGCATTGACATAAGCATATTTATAAAAAATTATTCTGGTCCTGCTATTAGAAAAGGAAATATAATTTTTTATAATTTTCAACACCCGCTTAAGAGAGGTTCCGGACATACGATTTTTCTCAAACTCGCTGAATATGTTTCTGGCATTAACATAAGCATATTTATAAAGAATAATTCTGGTCCTGCTATTAGAAAAGGAAATATAATTTTTTATAATTTTCAACGCCCGCTTAAGGGAGGTTCCGGACATACGATTTTTCCCAAACTCGCTGAATATGTTTCTAGCATTAACATAAGCATATTTATAAAGAATAATTCTGGTCCTGCTATTAGAAAAGGAAATATAAATTTTTATATTTTCCAACCCTTGCTTAAGGGAGGTTCCATATATACGATTTTTTCCAAACTTGCTGAATATGTTTTTAGCATTGACATAAGCATATTTATAAAAAATAATTCTAGTCCAGCTATTAATAAAAAAAATATAAATTTTTATATTTTTCATCCCCCGCTTAAAGGAGGTTCCAAACATACGATTTTTCTCAAACTTGCTGAATATGTTTTCAGTATGAACATAAGCATATTCATAAAAAATAATTCTGGTCCTGCTATTAGAAAAGGAAATATAATTTTTTATAATTTTCAACGCCCGCTTAAGGAAGGTTCCGGACATACGATTTTTCCCAAACTCGCTGAATATGTTTCTAGCATTAACATAAGCATATTTATAAAGAATAATTCTGGTCCTGCTATTAGAAAAGGAAATATAAATTTTTATATTTTTCATCCCCCGCTTAAAGGCGGTTGCAAACATACGATTTTTCTCAAACTTGCTGAATACGTTTTCAGCATTAACATAAGCATACTCATAAAAAATAGTTCTAGTCCTGCAATTGGAAAAGGAAATATAAATTTTTATATTTTTCATCTCCCGCTTAAGGGAGGTTCCGGAAATACGATTTTTTCCAAACTTGCTGAATATGTTTTTAGCATTAACATAAGCATATTTATAAGATATAATTCTAGTCCAGCTATTAGAAAAAGAAATATGAATTTTTATATTTTTCATCCCCCGCTCTAAGGAGGTTCCAAACATACGATTTCTTTTGAACTTACAGAATATGTTCCTAGCATCAACATAAGCATATTTATAAATAATAATTCTGGTCCTGCTATTAGAAAAGGAGATATAATTTTTTATAATTTTCAACGCCCGCTCAAGGGAGGTTCCGGACATACGATTTTTCTCAAACTCGCTGAATATGTTTTTAGCATTAACATTAGCATATTCATAAAGAATAATTCTGCTCCTGCTATTAGAAAAGGAAATATAAATTTTCATATTTTTCATCTCCCGCTTAAAGGAGGTTCCGAACATACGATTTTTCTCAAACTTGCTGAATATGTTTTCAGCATTAACATAAGCATATTTATAAAAAATAATTCTGGTCCTTCTATTAAAAAAGAAAATAGAATTTTTTATAATTTTCAACGCCCGTTTAAGGGAGGTTCTTGACATACGATTTTTCTTAAACTTGCCGAATATGTTTTCAGCATTAACATAAGCATATTTGTAAAAAATAATTCTGGTCCTGCTATTAGAAGAGGAAATATAATGTCTTATAATTTTTAACGCCCGCTTAGAGAGGTTTCGAACATTAGATTTTTTTAAACTCACAGAATATGTGTCTGGCATTAACATAAGCCTATTTATAAGAAATAATTCTGGTCCTGCTATTGAAAAAGGAAATATAAATTTTTATATTTTTCATTCCCCGCTTAAGTGAGGTTCTTGACATACGATTTTTCTCAAACTTGCTGAATATGTTTTTAGCGTTAACATAAGCATATTTAGAAAAAATAATTCTGATCCTGCTATTAGAAGAGGAAATATAATTTTTTCTAATTTTCAGCGCCCGCTTAAGTGAGGTTCTTGACATACGATTTTTCTCAAACTTGCTGAATATGTTACCAGCATTCACATAATTATATTTATGCAAAATAATTCTGGTCCTGCTATTAGAAAAGGAAATAGAAATTTTTATTTGCTTTATCTCCCGCTTAAAGGAGGTTTCGGACATACGATTTCTTTCAAACTTGCAGAATATGTTTCTAGCATTAACATAAGCATATTTATAAAAATATTTCTGTTCCTGCTATTAGAAAAGGAAATATTAATTTTTATATTTCCCATCTCTTGCTTAAGGAAGGTTCTGTACATACGATTTTTTCCAAACTTGCTGAATATGTTTTTAGCATTAACATAAGCATATTTATAAAAAATAATTCTAAACCAGCTATTAGAAAAGAAAATATAAATTTTTATATTTTTCATCCCCCGCTTAGAGGAGGTTCGAAACATACGATTTCTTTTGAACTTACAGAATATGTTCCTAGCATCAACATAAGCATATTAATAAATAATAATTCTGGTCCTGCTATTAGAAAAGGAAATATAATTTTTTATAATTTTCAACGCCCGCTCAAGGGAGGTTCCGGACATACGATTTTTCTCAAACTCGCTGAATATGTTTTTAGCATTGACATAAGCATATTCATAAAGAATAATTCTGGTCCTGCTATTAGAAAAGGAAATATAATTTTTTATAATTTTCAACGCCCGCTCAAGGGAGGTTCCGGACATACGATTTTTCTCAAACTTGCTGAATATGTTTTCAGCATTAACATAAGCATATTTATAAAAAATAATTCTGGTCCTGCTATTAAAAAAGAAAATACAATTTTTTATAATTTTCAACGCCCGCTTAAGGGAGGTTCTTGACATACGATTTTTCTTAAACTTGCTGAATATGTTTTCAGCATTAACATCAGCATATTTATAAAAAATAATTCTGGTCCTGCTATTAGAAGAGGAAATATAATGTTTTATAATTTTTAACGCCCGGTTAAGAGAGGTTTCGAACATTAGATTTTTTTAAACTCACAGAATATGTGTCTAGCATTAACATAAGCCTATTTATAAGAAATAATTCTGGTCCTGCTATTGAAAAAGGAAATATAAATTTTTATATTTTTCATCCCCCGCTTAAGGGAGGTTCCGTACATACGATTTTTCTCAAACTTGCTGAATATGGTTGTAGCATTAACATAAGCATTCTTATAAAAAATAATACTGGTCCTGCTATTAGAAAAGGAAATATAAATTTTTATTTTTTTTATTCCCCGCTTAAAGGAGCTTCCGAACATACGATTCTTTTTAAGCTCACAGAATATGTGTCTAGCATTAACATAAGCATATTCATAAAAAATAATTCTGGTCCTGCTATTAGAAAAGGAAATATAAATTTTGATATTTTTCATCTTCCGCTTAAGGAAGGTTCCGTACATACGATTTTTCCCAAACTCGCTGAATATGTTCCTAGCATTAACATAAGCATATTTATTGAGAATGATTCCGGTCCTGCTATTAGAAAAGGAAATATAAATTTTTATAATTTTCAACGCCCGCTTAAGGGAGGTTCCGGACATACGATTTTTCTCAAACTTGCTGAATATTTTTCAACATAAGCATATTTATAAAAAATAATTCTGGTCCAGCTATTAGAGAAGGAAATATAAATTTTTATATTTTTCATCCCCCGCTTAAAGGAGGTTCCAAACATACGATTCTTTTTAAGCTCACAGAATATGTGTCTAGCATTAACATAAGCATATTCATAAAAAATAATTCTGGTCCTGCTATTAGAAAAGGAAATATAAATTTTGATATTTTTCATCTTCCGCTTAAGGAAGGTTCCGTACATACGATTTTTCCCAAACTCGCTGAATATGTTCCTAGCATTAACATAAGCATATTTATAAAAAATAATTCTGGTCCTGTCATTAAAAGAGGAAATATAAATTTTTATATTTTTCATCCCCCCCCTTAAGGGAGGTTCCGTACATACGATTTTTCTCAAACTTGCTGAATATGTTTTCAGCATTAACATAAGCATATTTATAAAAAATAATTCTGGTCCTGCTATTAGAAGAGGAAATATAATTTTTTATAATTTTTAACGCCCGCTTAAGAGAGGTTTCGAACATTAGATTTTTTTAAACTCACAGAATATGTGTCTAGCATTAACATAAGCCTATTTATAAGAAATAATTCTGGTCCTGCTATTGAAAAAGGAAATATAAATTTTTATATTTTTCATCCCCCGCTTAAGTGAGGTTCTTGACATACGATTTTTCTCAAACTTGCTGAATATGTTTTTAGCGTTAACATAAGCATATTTGGAAAAAATAATTCTGATCCTGCTATTAGAAAAGGAAATATAATTCTTTATAATTTTCAACGCCCGCTTAAGTGAGGTTCTTGACATACGATTTTTCTCAAACTTGCTGAATATGTTACCAGCATTAACATAATTATATTTATGCAAAATAATTCTGGTCCTGCTATTAGAAAAGGAAATAGAAATTTTTATTTGCTTTATCTCCCGCTTAAAGGAGGTTTCGGACATACGATTTCTTTCAAACTTGCAGAATATGTTTCTAGCATTAACATAAGCATATTTATAAAAAATAATTCTAAACCAGCTATTAGAAAAGAAAATATAAATTTTTATATTTTTCATCCCCCGCTTAAAGGAGGTTCGAAACATACGATTTCTTTTGAACTTACAGAATATGTTCCTAGCATCAACATAAGCATATTAATAAATAATAATTCTGGTCCTGCTATTAGAAAAGGAAATATAATTTTTTATAATTTTCAACGCCCGCTCAAGGGAGGTTCCGGACATACGATTTTTCTCAAACTCGCTGAATATGTTTTTAGCATTGACATAAGCATATTCATAAAGAATAATTCTGCTCCTGCTATTAGAAAAGGAAATATAAATTTTCATATTTTTCATCTCCCGCTTAAAGGAGGTTCCGAACATACGATTTTTCTCAAACTTGCTGAATATGTTTTCAGCATTAACATAAGCATATTTATAAAAAATAATTCTGGTCCTGCTATTAAAAAAGAAAATATAATTTTTTATAATTTTCAACGCCCGCTTAAGGGAGGTTCTTGACATACGATTTTTCTTAAACTTGCTGAATATGTTTTCAGCATTAACATCAGCATATTTATAAAAAATAATTCTGGTCCTGCTATTAGAAGAGGAAATATAATGTTTTATAATTTTTAACGCCCGGTTAAGAGAGGTTTCGAACATTAGATTTTTTTAAACTCACAGAATATGTGTCTAGCATTAACATAAGCCTATTTATAAGAAATAATTCTGGTCCTGCTATTGAAAAAGGAAATATAAATTTTTATATTTTTCATCCCCCGCTTAAGGGAGGTTCCGTACATACGATTTTTCTCAAACTTGCTGAATATGGTTGTATCATTAACATAAGCATTCTTATAAAAAATAATACTGGTCCTGCTATTAGAAAAGGAAATATAAATTTTTATTTTTTTTATTCCCCGCTTAAAGGAGGTTCCGAACATACGATTCTTTTTAAGCTCACAGAATATGTGTCTAGCATTAACATAAGCATATTCATAAAAAATAATTCTGGTCCTGCTATTAGAAAAGGAAATATAAATTTTGATATTTTTCATCTCCCGCTTAAGGAAGGTTCCGTACATACGATTTTTCCCAAACTCGCTGAATATGTTCCTAGCATTAACATAAGCATATTTATTAAGAATAATTCCGGTCCTGCTATTAGAAAAGGAAATATAAATTTTTATAATTTTTAACGCCCGCTTAAGAGAGGTTTCGAACATTAGATTTTTTTAAACTCACAGAATATGTGTCTAGCATTAACATAAGCCTATTTATAAGAAATAATTCTGGTCCTGCTATTGAAAAAGGAAATATAAATTTTTATATTTTTCATCCCCCGCTTAAGTGAGGTTCTTGACATACGATTTTTCTCAAACTTGCTGAATATGTTTTTAGCGTTAACATAAGCATATTTAGAAAAAATAATTCTGATCCTGCTATTAGAAGAGGAAATATAATTTTTTCTAATTTTCAACGCCCGCTTAAGTGAGGTTCTTGACATACGATTTATCTCAAACTTGCTGAATATGTTACCAGCATTAACATAATTATATTTATGCAAAATAATTCTGGTCCTGCTATTAGAAAAGGAAATAGAAATTTTTATTTGCTTTATCTCCCGCTTAAAGGAGGTTTCGGACATACGATTTCTTTCAAACTTGCAGAATATGTTTCTAGCATTAACATAAGCATATTTATAAAAAATATTTCTGTTCCTGCTATTAGAAAAGGAAATATAAATTTTTATATTTTTCATCCCCCGCTTAAAGGAGGTTCCAAACATACGATTTTTTTTGAACTTACAGAATATGTTTCTAGCATTAACATAAGCATATTTATAAAAAATAATTCTGGTCCTGTCATTAAAAAAGGAAATATAAATTTTTATATTTTTCATCCCCCCCCCCTTAAGGGAGGTTCCGTACATACGATTTTTCTCAAACTTGCTGAATATGTTTTCAGCATTAACATAAGCATATTCATAAAGAATAATTCTGCTCCTGCTATTAGAAAAGGAAATATAAATTTTCATATTTTTCATCCCCCGCTTAAGTGAGGTTCTTGACATACGATTTTTCTCAAACTTGCTGAATATGTTTTTAGCGTTAACATAAGCATATTTAGAAAAAATAATTCTGATCCTGCTATTAGAAGAGGAAATATAATTTTTTCTAATTTTCAACGCCCGCTTAAGTGAGGTTCTTGACATACGATTTATCTCAAACTTGCTGAATATGTTACCAGCATTAACATAATTATATTTATGCAAAATAATTCTGGTCCTGCTATTAGAAAAGGAAATAGAAATTTTTATTTGCTTTATCTCCCGCTTAAAGGAGGTTTCGGACATACGATTTCTTTCAAACTTGCAGAATATGCTTCTAGCATTAACATAAGCATATTTATAAAAAATATTTCTGTTCCTGCTATTAGAAAAGGAAATATTAATTTTTATATTTCCCATCTCTTGCTTAAGGAAGGTTCTGGACATACGATTTTTTCCAAACTTGCTGAATATGTTTTTAGCATTAACATAAGCATATTTATAAAAAATAATTCTAAACCAGCTATTAGAAAAGAAAATATAAATTTTTATATTTTTCATCCCCCGCTTAAAGGAGGTTCGAAACATACGATTTCTTTTGAACTTACAGAATATGTTCCTAGCATCAACATAAGCATATTAATAAATAATAATTCTGGTCCTGCTATTAGAAAAGGAAATATAATTTTTTATAATTTTCAACGCCCGCTCAAGGGAGGTTCCGGACATACGATTTTTCTCAAACTCGCTGAATATGTTTTTAGCATTGACATAAGCATATTCATAAAGAATAATTCTGCTCCTGCTATTAGAAAAGGAAATATAAATTTCCATATTTTTCATCTCCCGCTTAAAGGAGGTTCCGAACATACGATTTTTCTCAAACTTGCTGAATATGTTTTCAGCATTAACATAAGCATATTTATAAAAAATAATTCTGGTCCTGCTATTAAAAAAGAAAATATAATTTTTTATAATTTTCAACGCCCGCTTAAGGGAGGTTCTTGACATACGATTTTTCTTAAACTTGCTGAATATGTTTTCAGCATTAACATCAGCATATTTATAAAAAATAATTCTGGTCCTGCTATTAGAAGAGGAAATATAATGTTTTATAATTTTTAACGCCCGGTTAAGAGAGGTTTCGAACATTAGATTTTTTTAAACTCACAGAATATGTGTCTAGCATTAACATAAGCCTATTTATAAGAAATAATTCTGGTCCTGCTATTGAAAAAGGAAATATAAATTTTTATATTTTTCATCCCCCGCTTAAGGGAGGTTCCGTACATACGATTTTTCTCAAACTTGCTGAATATGGTTGTAGCATTAACATAAGCATTCTTATAAAAAATAATACTGGTCCTGCTATTAGAAAAGGAAATATAAATTTTTATTTTTTTTATTCCCCGCTTAAAGGAGGTTCCGAACATACGATTCTTTTTAAGCTCACAGAATATGTGTCTAGCATTAACATAAGCATATTCATAAAAAATAATTCTGGTCCTGCTATTAGAAAAGGAAATATAATTTTTGATATTTTTCATCTCCCGCTTAAGGAAGGTTCCGTACATACGATTTTTCCTAAACTCGCTGAATATGTTCCTAGCATTAACATAAGCATATTTATTAAGAATAATTCCGGTCCTGCTATTAGAAAAGGAAATATAAATTTTTATAATTTTCAACGCCCGCTTAAGGGAGGTTCCGGACATACGATTTTTCTCAAACTTGCTGAATATTTTTCAACATAAGCATATTTATAAAAAATAATTCTGGTCCAGCTATTAGAAAAGGAAATATAAATTTTTATATTTTTCATCCCCCGCTTAAAGGAGGTTCCAAACATACGATTTTTTTTGAACTTACAGAATATGTTTCTAGCATTAACATAAGCATATTTATAAAAAATAATTCTGGTCCTGTCATTAAAAAAGGAAATATAAATTTTTATATTTTTCATCCCCCCCCCTTAAGGGAGGTTCCGTACATACGATTTTTCTCAAACTTGCTGAATATGTTTTCAGCATTAACATAAGCATATTCATAAAGAATAATTCTGCTCCTGCTATTAGAAAAGGAAATATAAATTTTCATATTTTTCATCTCCCGCTTAAAGGAGGTTCCGAACATACGATTTTTCTCAAACTTGCTGAATATGTTTTTAGCATTAACATAAGCATATTTATAAAAAATAATTCTGGTCCTGCTATTAAAAAAGGAAATATAAATTTTTATATTTTTCATCCCCCGCTTAAGGGAGGTTCCGTACATACGATTTTTTTCAAATTTGCAGAATTTAATATTTTTCATATTTTTTATATTTATTACTCAAATCTGAAAGGATACTGAAAAACTCAGTGAGTTAAGATGCTTTGAGCTGAGCATATACCACTTTGAATAACATATTTTTATTAGAAACACTCACATCAAGCAATAAGAACTCGGGATCGTTATTAAAGACAGGGTTGGAATAATGTAAGATATTATCAAACTTTTTTCGTACATGAGCAGTGGCACCTTTCTAACCAATTCTATCAACTTTAAAGAGATTATACCTGGGAGTCGTTTAAACTAAATCATCATAATGAGCATTCAAAAAAGTTTCTGAAAAATCCAAGAAATCGTACTGCTTGTCCAAACACTGGGCTTTAATTAAGCGAAAATGAGTTTTAAGCCTGTAAACATTAATGTGAACGAAACAGATATTATTCTTATTGATATTTAAAAAAAAATTATTTACAAAAAAACTACGGGCAATACAAGAATTAAAACATGGAACAGGTGCAATAGCAAATGACTTGATAGCTGCCAAGACCGAATATTATGTTACTTAGCGGGTAAAGCCTTGAAAGGTGCTATGCACTCTTCAATGATGATAGTGGAAGGTTGAGCAAGAGCATCATTGCATATGAAAACAGTCGGACCTCGAGAGTTTCTTCTTACGTGCAACGATGTGAGCTTTTTTGTGTAATTCATAAAGATCTTTTGGCCATAAAGCCCTAAAAAAAATCTTATCATCATCACTACCAACACCAAAAGTTGCACTGTTGATTTAAGGCGCAGTTTGGATGCAGCAACTATAATCGAGTCTCTGACAGCACTTAAAATACACTTAAAACAAACTTACCGATTAATGACCAAAAATAATTAGCATGGTAAATACAACGACTCACCTAAAACAACTTTCGTAAATAATTAATTATAAATCTTGTGTTTTTGATAATTGCAAATCTTGTTCCAAAATCAATTTATTTATTATTTTTGTGAGGAATTTCTTTCTTCTTTAATTGAAAATAATAGCCACGAGCACGAATTTATTCGGGGCCGCAGCTGTCTCTTTGCCGGTCATAGCGATCGATGAATAGAGACTACGTCACGACAAGTGTTAAAATGAGTTCGTGGACGTTTTGGCTGAACAAAAAAGAAATTTTGAACGTTTTGCGTTTTTATTTGTTTTAATATTTATTGACTTAGTAACAGGAAAAACTGTCATTCTTTATAAAAATATCAAAGTGAGTGAACATATTGGAAATATATTTTTCTGTTGATTTAAAATATTTAAACAAAAGATGATTTATTCTTTTTCTCTGAGCGTCACTTGTCTATTATGAGAACATTATCAGCGACCGTGACAAGACATTAAAATAGATTATCTTTCGCTGGAGAAATGCACGTTGAAAGTGGTTCGTCAAAAAATGATTGGAAATTCTTTAAGCGGATCAACGACAAATAAAAGAGTTTGTCTGGCACCAGCAGGATCAATACCAAAATATAGTTATGCAACTTTTGATAAAATATTATTATGCAAGATTTTTTCACAAAAGCCACAGATTTTAGGTCTTCGAAAATGTTTACGCTCAAAAGTAAATAAATGTAGTATCTGTCGAATTTTACGAGTCTCAACTCTCAATCTAAAAATAGCAAGTCTTCCGTCTGTACGTTGGGGTTACAGATTTTGACCTCTTAATTACTGTGGGCTTGATTATTTCGATCCAATTACCGTCAAAATTGGTCGTAAAAGAGAAAAGAGTTGGGGAGCATGGTTTACTTATTTAACTGTAAGAGCGATACATATTGAGTTGGCTCACTCTTTAATTTCGGACTCAACAATTATGGCAATCTCACGTTTTGCAGCTAAACGAAGTTTTCCGTTTATATTGTTTAGCAATAATGGTTTAAACTTCCAATGCGCGAGTTATGAAATAAAAGAAGCTTTAAAATTGATGAAGAAAGAAAAACAATCTTGTTTTGCTCTTAAAAATAACTTTGAGTGCAGATTTAATCCGCCCACAGCATCTCATATGGGAGGAGTATCGGAACGATTAATGAGGTCTGTTAAAGAATCTCTGTTTTTGATTTTAAAAGAACACGCATCAAAAGAAAAACTCCTTTAAATGTTTTTGCTGAAGTAGAGCAATGCAGAACCTTTGACGTATGTTTCTTCGGATCCGCGCGATGACGGAGCACTTACTCCAAATCATTTTTATTAGAATCGACTTTTGGGTCAATTAATTTAGCACGATATGGCATGCAAACCTTATGTTTAAAGAAGCAGTAGCCGTTAGCACAACATTTTGCTGATATCTTTTGGCGTAAGTGGTTGCGTGAGTACTACCTACATTATTATATTCCAAAAAATGGTATAAATCAGATAAAAATCCTTGAAAATTGGAGACTTAGTCTTGATTGTCGATAATCAAATTCCTCGAAATACTCGGAAAAAGAGTATTGTTATAAATCTTTTTCCGAGTACTGACGGAGAAATTCATGTAGTTGATGTTAAAACTTCCAAGGGTATTTTAACAAGATCTAGTCGTAAATTAATTAAATTTGCATTTAGTATGAAACTTAGTCTCATACGGAAGGAGAAATGTTCCATAATCAATTCATTTACTATTGGAATTGTATTTTTCTGATGATTAAAAATATTTAAGCAAAAGTTTTTTCTATTCTTTTTCTCGGACTAAGAGAGGACCCCTTGTTTGAGTCACGGATCTTGCTGTAACTTCAGATATATTTTTATACATAAAATCATGAAAAAAGCCGCGCACATTCAGTCTAACGCTCGATCATTGCAAGATTATGCGCTATTTCGTTCAATTTCTTCAAAAAATCATTGTTTATAATACTGAATATTACTCCATTTCTTCTTCTTCTTCCCACGGAGCTTTTAAGTAAATTCTTTTAAATTCTAATAAAAGTTGAGATTTAATCCTTTTGATTAAAAAAAAGTGTTCAAAAAGCTCGACCCATTCAAAAGTTATAGCAAAATGAAAATTGTTTTAAAAATTGTTATGAAAATTAGCATCAAATTTAACTTAAATTTTTATTCAATTATTGTGCTGATTTTTTCATGTTTTCCATTTTGCTATAACTTATAAACGGATCGAACTTTTCGAACACGTTTTTTTTTTTTTTTAATCAAAAGGATTTAAATTTCAAGCTTTACGAGAATTTTGTAGAATGAACTTGGAAGCTCACATTGGGGAGTAATATTCAATATTATAAACAATGATTTTAAAAAAAAAATTGAACAAAATAGCTCATAATTATGGAATGATTGACCGAATGCACGCAGCTTTTTTCATGATTTTATGTATAAAAACATATCCGCAAGTTTCAGCAAAATCCGTGACCCAAACAAGGGGTCTTCTGCTAGTGAGTGTCACTTTTCTATTATGAAAAAAAATTTTGAGTCGTCAAAAATTGTATATCTCAAGATCGAGATGATTGAGTAGCAGCACTATTCACTGGAGATTATAGCTGACTCGTCAGCTGTAGAAATTTTTGCAAATGTAGTTACTTTGTCACTCACTTACAAAAAGTGGCGCTGCAGTCACTTCTCATACTGAAAGTAACAGCATATTCGATAGGTTCTTATCAGCAAAAATAACCTCAAAAGGCAATAAACAGAGTTATTAAAAGCAGAGGAATAGAGCAATATAATAATTATATACAGGTAATATGCGCACTGCCCTGAGCACGCATCAATCTAAAATGCGAGCTGCACGGGAACGTCATGACTATCAGCAGATTATGTAGCAGAAACAGATCACATGCCACTGGTATAAAAGGGACAGTAAAAGTTCCTCTGCAGCTCATGCATCAGTCACAGTTGTCAAAGCTGACGACTCGATATACAGTTCTCCTTGTTAAGTCCTGGTGAATACAAAAAGCAGATAAAAAGAATAAGATATACAAATTGGAGACGGGTTGCAGTCAAATACTAGTAATAAAAAGACTTACACGCGTAGATGCATGCTGAAATAACATGCGCCGCATTATTGTAGATAAACTTTGATATAGTGAAGAACCGCCAAAATTCAGTTGCGCATGCACCTCTCCATCTTTTACAGCAGCAAATATGGCTGACCAGCTCCACTAGAAATATAATAAATAATGCACCACCTTTCCTTTTGAAGCTTCCCAAAAAATCAGAACCATAGATGCACAAAAACCACTTAAAAACACGTTGCGAATACGGAGTAAAAGAAAGAGAAGATTGAATAAAAAAACCGTTGTCATTAATTTTCAAGTCAAATGAATAGTTTTTGCATTTTTTTGAGTCAGTCTCCGTTTCACAGTCTACTGTTTCGACTGAATTTTTGTTTCGAACGTATAATAATACATACCAGTTTTATCTACATTATTTATTTGTCATTAAAAGTTTTATTTATTGAGCCTAAACTAAATTAACAGAGCGTTAAAAATATTCATTTTAATATGTTTTTCGTTTACTGTTAACAAACGAGGTGCTGAATATGTGATAAACTTTCTTATTCCTAATTCTTGATTCAATATGTTATAAACCCGTTTCTTTTATATATTCATAATCTCCGCTATCTCTCCCTTTTTAATTAAACGACCGTTTAGCACTATTTAGTGAACTTAAGCGATATTGTCGTAAGTGGTTAAAGTTTTAGGACATCCAGAATGCTTTTTATTTCCCAGCCTAATGTAACCTCGTTTAAATTTAGTTACCCAAAATTTTATGGTGGTAAATAATAATGCAGAGTTCCCGTAAACAAAGTTTAGTCATCTTTAGTTTGTGTAGGAATATTGTCTTTCAAAAATAAGTATTAAATGACAATTTGATATTCGATTTTTTCTATTTTTACAAAAATAGAAACTCGCATCATCATATCAACTTATTTAAGTGATTGCCCAAAAACAACTGTATGACAAAATAGCTGCAATTGTAGTATATACTCGTAAACAAATGCGCAATTACATCCTCTAGCTTTTATTAACGATTGCTGCGAAAATATTTTACCACATACAAGTTCGAAGTTAAAATTTTAATTTTTTTTTATCATCATTATTGTAATATGAAATAAATCAAACTCTGCAAGCCGTACTGTCCAAATGTAAGGTTTATTAACAAAAATCTTTTGACAACGTTTCTGTTACATATCAGTAACCCTTCTTAAGTCACTCATATGTCATGATTCGTTAAAATTTTTAAACTATTATAAAGCATAATAGTCAACTTATCATTATGACCAACGGCACCAAACTCAACGTTGGTCATGATGATAAGTTGACTAACTATTATGTTTTATAATAGTTTAAAAATTTTAACGTATCATGATATATAAGTGACTTGAGAAGGGGTACTGATATGTAACAGAAACGTTGTCAAAAGATTTTTGTTAATAAACCTTACATTTAGACAGTATGGTTTGCAGGGTTTGATTTATTTCATTATAATTGTTACTGTTGGTAGAATCTACAAAATTGACATCATTATTTTAATTTTGAATAGTAATATAAATATTTTACTCACCCCTTCATTTCCAAGAAACTGTATGGTAGGATTCTGATTGATTTTATTCTGTAACAAGTAAAACAATTCAGATTTTTTATTAGTGTTATTTATACATTTATATAAAGTCAAATATACATGTATCCGTATATTGATATGTAAATATCAAATATACGGTGGCATATTTCAACTCTCTACAAACTAAATTTAAATCGTAGGCGCAAAATTCAAAGTGAATACAAATTTTAATTTTTAACGAAGAAAAATTTCTATTTTTATAAAATTAAAATCGTTATAACTTCGGTTCTAATTGATAAAAAAATTTGATCGAGGGTTTATTTTAAAGATTTTTGTTGATATTTTTAATAAATTAATAAATAAAAGCATAAGAGAATTGTAAAAAGACGTAATAGTTGAAAAAATAATGCGCCATGGTATCAATGCTTTAAAATGGAAAATATAAAAAACGTTTAAAAATCTGTTTAAAAAAAATAAGGCAAAATCGCATATTCTCACCTGCCCTTAAAGTTAGTATTTTTTATGTATAAAAACATATGAAAATTAAAAAAAAATAATAGTTTTTGGGAAATAGCGTATGAAAAAATTGCTTTCTTTTGGTTTTTCATTAATAACTCAGAGAGATCAACTCGTATTGCAAAAATCGAAACGGCATTTAAAACTTGACTTAATTCCGTACATTTTTTAAATTTAATTTTTACATCTAACACTAAATACGCTGTAGCGAAAAAAAACATTTTCGAGCGTTTTATGAAGAAAATTATATCTTCATATACATATTAGAAGGTATTTTTATTACTTGAAAGAAAAACAAAATTCGATCAGTGACGGCCTGCATGAATCTGAATGAAATCAGTCTCTTATTAAAAAATTTTTTCAATATCTGCATATTATGCTTTTTGTTAGTGTAAGTGAAAGGGTATAATGTAAAAATATTTTTAAAACTTTTGAATTAAAAATAAAAAATTCAGAGAATAGTAATTTATTATTATTGCTATTCTCTAAATTTTATTTGACATAACCTCAAAGTAACTTAAAATAAATAATCTATATTAAAACTGTCTTTGAATGTTTAACTTTAAAATATATCATAGAATCAGTGAAATTAACTTTCGAGAAACATACATGATTAATTGATTTTCGACGAACGTACACATCGAATTAATTTTTAAGAAATATACACGTCATATTAAATTAACATTGATGTGTAAGTTTCTCAAAAGTTAATTCAACGTGCATGTTCCTCGAAAATCAATTAGATGTGTATGTTTCTCGAGAGTTAACTAAACGTGTATGCTTATTGGATATTAGTTAAACGTGTATGTTTCTCGAAAATTAATTCGATGTGTCATTTTATTCCACTGATCCAACGATTTTTACTTATTCAAAGTTAAAAGAGATTGCTTAATAATTTCTTGTAGCCTTATGGATGAGAATGCATTAGATTTTGTTCATAGTGATTCATAGGCTTATTATATTTCATATTAAAGGTCAACAAAAAACTTAAGTCATCAATCACTTTGCAAATGGAATATGTTATTCTACTCAGCAATTGAAAAAACAAGTATTTTTTGGCTTTGCTGTAACATCGAAATGGCATAAGACATACACATTTATGAATTCCATTCAATAACTATACAATGATAGCTATGAAAATTGCATACAAAAAGAAATGTTTAAACTGAAATTTTTAAAAATAATTTTAGACGGCTACTAATTCACCAATTTTTAATAGATTTGTGTAAATTTTTCTTGTTTTATTTCGCTCCGAGTCCTCGTTAATTCTCTGCGAAAAATTTGAAAAAAGACTAAAAACTGACCATGATATATGTATTTTATTAAAAAATGTCTTTTTTTATACAAATTCATTTTTTTCAAAAACACTATTTTTTGCTAATTTTATTTGCTAAGTTACCTATTAAATGTAACATGTTTGATCCCACAGTTTTTTGTTTAGAGCGAGAGAAAATTGAAATCGATTGATAAAAAAGGCTTCATTGTATTTTTGGACATTTTAAGCAGTCTACATTTAAGCTATCAGACGCTCCACTAATCGTGTGTATATATGTAAATATATATCAGCAGGTTGATTTATATATATGGGCCATTCTTTTAAAAAAACTATTTTAAACTGATTGCTTGTAGCTACTTTGATATTAGACTTGGATCTTGCAATCCATCATATTTATAGCAAATATGTAGAATATAAGAAAAAATGTTTGAATACGATTAGATTTATTCGTAAGTATAAAAAAGTTAAATTTATGTAACCTCCGAAGCCTTTTTCGGATGTGAAAAACAACATTTTTATGTTTCATCGGTTTTCGGCCATCAAAATGAATCATGATAATCGAAACATATCATTTTAAAGGTCTTGTTTTAAATTTTCATTAAGTACTTAGATAAAATTAAAAATTGTTTTTTAGTTGGTAAAAAATTAACTTAAATGCGCGTGATGAAATTCAAAAATTTATTATCTAATTGTAATTGAAAATTTTTTTTTAATAATTAATATTTTGTTATTTGATTTTTAATGAACGTCATTTGAAACTAGAAAAAAACCTAACAATCCTTTGTTTAGATTATGAATTTAGCGAATTTACAGGTATTAAAAATTGCGTCGAAAATATTTCTTTTTTGCCAGTAAAAATTAAATGTGACCTCCGAAACCTTTTTTACAATATATCATATTAGTATTTAGTATTTTTTAAATTTAATTTTGCGCTACTTAAAATGTCAGTTTAAACACATTTAAAATCAGTTAAGTATCAAAAAACACCAAAATAAAAAAAAAAGATTTTAGAAATTTTGGAAAAAATGTGAATTTTTTTAGAATGACATATATATATATATGCGATAGGAGCGTAACTTCCTACGCGCATTGCACACCAACCTCTGATTTCCGAAATCGCGATTTTTTGAAATCTTATGATAGTTATATTTATTTATATATTTTTTAATTTATCAATTTTTTTAAACAAAATTTTAATAGCAGGTCAGATTTGCTGTCATTGTCTATCTAATTGAGTTTTTTGTTATTTACTCAAATATCAATCTATGTATTTGCAAATTGAAGGTTAAGCGCAATAGATATTATTATTATGAATATTTATGATAAAAAAAATTCTACCGAATTGTTTTTGAAAAAAGTGAGGAACGCTGAAGTAGAAGATTACGTTTAAAATGTTTTTACATTCCTGACTTTTTGAAGAACAATTCGGTAGAATTTTTTTTTTTATTGTACATAAATATTCATAATGGCTGATTCCATTCAGATTCATGCAGGCCGTCACGGATGGAATTTTTTTTCGGCTGAAAACTATGTGAGTGTGTTCCAATACTCAAGAAAAGATGTGGAAACCCCGAAATACCGCTTGAAAAAATCTTTTAATGACGCTATAGAATATTTTGTGTTAAATGTTATAATGAAAAATGAAAATAGACCTCCGTATTCAAAATACTCCATCTCCGTCAATTTTTGACTTTTCAAGACGATTTTTTTTAAATGTGAGGAATACAGTCTACTTTTAAATGCCGTTCCGATTTTTGCGATGCGAGTTGATCCCTCTGAGTTATTCATGAAAAACCTAGAAAAAACGATTTTTTTTAATGCAATTCTCTCAAAGACTATATGTATATATATTTTTTTAAATTTTCATATGTTTTTGTACGTAAAAAATGCTTACTTTAAGGATAGTTGAGAATATGCTATTTTGCCTTATTTTTTTTAAACAGGTTTCTGAACGTTTTTTTTCATATTTTTCATTTTAAAGCATTGATACTATAGCACATCGTGCCATTTTTCCAACTACTACATCCACTTACGATGCGTTTATGCTTTTATTTATTAATGTCATAAAAATATTAACAAAAATCTTCAAAATAAACCTTTAATCAAGTTTTTGGATAAATTAGAACCAAAGTTATGACGATTTTAAGTTTATAAAAATAGATGAATTTAAAAAATTTTTTTCAATTATATAATATTAAGACCATGTACTCTTCCAATAATTATGCTCTTTCACTATTCGTTCACTGTTTTATTTATAAGTATATTATTAGTATTTGCAAAAACCTTCGGAATGAGCCATTGCTCAACTTTTTTGGTCAATTAAAACAAAAATTATAACGATTTTAATTTTAAAAATGTGTTCAAAAATAAATAATCATTTATTCAGTTTGAATTTCGTACCTGCAAGTAAAATTCAGTTTGAAAGTAGTTGGTGCATGCCGCCGCTAGGTAGCAAAGTCGCGTTCAAAGCATATTCATTAGCAATATAGCGCATCGCAGTAGATAAGAAGAGATCGAATTGAAAAACAAATTGTCTAACTTTTATAAGCGATTTTTTCGCTTTATCGAAAGATTTTGAGTTAATTACAATGGAATCATCACTGGCCAAGATAAAGTGCAAGGACTCAAAAAAAAGGCACACGAAAGCTGTGTACGATTTCTTTAAAAATCCATTCAGAGAATTGGGCAATATAACGGAGTCTTTGTATCTAAAGATTTTGGTATCTAGAGAAGATAAAGTTTGCGCTGCATGTTATAAATTATTCTAACATTGAGAGAAGATTTATGCTGATAGAGCATGCAAACTACCATCTACGCGAGCATATAAAATATTGATACAAATATGACAGGCGTGAGAAGCTCTATCAGTATTGGATTACCTTATACTAAAAAAGATGATATGGAGAGTAACTAAAGCATGAGCAGCATTCGCTGACGACTCGCGTAGTATACTTCGATGACTCCCCACTCTCATATTCTTTGTTTGCTTGAGTCACCTTCTCTTTTGGGTGGCAACGCGAGCAAACACGGCTGGTCTATATCCGAAATGATGTAGCAAATTTCTTTAACGTATTTTCGTTGCGTAAATCTTTTTTTTTCTTTTCTTTTCTTTTTTTATGAGGGAAGAGATATTATAAATATAATCTGTTAAACTTCGTAACTATCAATAATTAATTTTTAACTTAAAATTTAAATATTTTAAACAGCTGGGGGGCAGATGAGCATGTACGATTTTACGCCAGAGATGTTTCGAAGTAGCGTTGGTCTAGTGCGTAAAGTTCGCGCTTTTCCTTTTGAGTACGCAAGTTTAACTCGCGGCTAGGGTCACTTTAAAAAAAATTTTTTTTTGTTCTACTATTTTTCATTCCTTTTTATATTTATTTTTTTTAGATTTTGTATTTTTTTAATAATTTTAAAATTTAATTTTTCACAAGTACGCTCGTTTTTTTCGATGAAAATTAAAAAAAAATTAATTATTCTTTATAGGTAGTAATTACAAATATTGATAAATAAATAATAGTGATGTTTATTTTATAATAGTTTAGTTTAATTTATTTATAATTCAGTTTATATAATTTACAATAAATTGCAATAAATAAATAAAACTGAGGTATTATTATTTATGTTATAATATATATGGCTGATTCCATTTAGAATCATGCAGGCCGTCACTGATCGAATTTTTTTTTTCTTCTAAGTAATAAAAATACCTTCTATTATGTATATAAAGATAAAATTTACCTCGTAGAACGCTCAAAAAAAATTTTTTTTTTTACTACGGCAATTTTAGTGTTGGATGTAAAAGGAAAATTCAAAAATTGAAAATGAACCTCTACTTTTAAATTATTTTTATATTTTCGATTTTAAAACATTGATACCATGGCGCATCGTACTATTTTTCCAACTTTACGTGTTCTTACAACTATTTTTATGCTTTTATTTATTAATATATCCAAAATATCAACAATAATCTTTAAAATAAACCCCGGATCGAATATTTTGATCAATTAGAACCAAAGTTATGACGATTTCAAGTTTAAAAAAAATGCTGAAACTTTAAATAAATATATTTACTTTGAATTTTGAATTTGAATTTTGAATTTTGAATTTGAATTTTGAAAAGGTGAGTTTTTTAAATACTAAAATATATTATTTGGTCATTTTCAATGAACGATGTGGTATAACCCACTTCGGTTTTAAAGCATAGAATGTTGATTTACCAATTTTTGTTTTTATTTCAGGATTTTCGTCTTTAAATAATTGATATATTTCTTTTATACTTCGCGTAAGAAAGCGTTTGACTTTTTTAGTTTTTATACCATTTTCTTTGATAGATACTGTGTTGCTTTTATTTGCACTTTGACGAGTTTTTCGTGACTTTCGGATATGGACCAGCCGTGTTTGCTCTCGTCACCACCCAAAAGAGGAGGCGACTTGAGCAATGAAAGAATGTCATAGTTAGCAGTAAAGAAAGAATAGTGGACAAGCCACGTTTACTCCCTTCACGTCCCATGAGAGGATACAGCGCCAGCTATCGAAAGCTATTAGAATGGGGAGTTACCAAAGCATGTAAAAAAACAGTTTTTGGATAGCATAAACCTCGTAAGAATATATGGAGCTGTTATGAAAGCATAGGATATTACTTACTAACTTTGGATACGTAAACTAAATGCTCTATTGGCATTAATTTTCTCTCAGTGTAGAAGAAGCGAAAAATGCTACACCCTTTTCATCTAATTCTAGCAGTCAACAATCTTCAGAAGAAATTAATGACGGCGAGATTGTGGTGCATGAGCTTAACTAAACCGCAAATAATTTGAATTTGAAGATTTTACTTATTAAGATGTCTGAAACTCTTAATGTGAAGATGCGAAAATCGTATCCCATTCGAAAAAAAAGCAAATGAATGATGCATTTGATTCTCAAGTAGCTAATATGATAATGAAATTTTATGATGTAACGGATTTGCCTAAATTAAATGAAAGCATCGAATGTAAAACATGTGATAGATGGTTTAAAAATATTAAAAGAGTCTTAAAAAATTGTTCAAGTTTTTCCGTAAAAGTGCGGCTATTAACTCTCATACCAACTGATTTTTCCAAAGAATATTTATTATCAGCTCTGCCAGGTGTAACTACGTACATGATTGATCTAATACGCTCACTGGTGAATAATGAAGATGTCTGTTCGCGCGTAAATGAGCGCCATTATGATCCTGTGCATGCGCATTCCTCTTATCGGCTTTCGCACATAAATGAATATTAAGATGGCCACGTGCGCGGTTTATTCACGCTTGAGCTAAGGCATTGTTTATTTTGAGTAGAGAGGGCCTGCGAGGAGACCTTATAAATATTCGGGAAATGAATCTTTTTTAGTTAGTTGGCTTGAATAAGTCGTTGAGTAAGGATGCCCTGAAGAGTGTGACTTGAGTGGGTTTGAACTGCTAGCAAGTGTGTGCATTGTATGTGTTTTGTTGGATGTGGCACCTACTGCCCGTGTCAGCGACTTTCATAGACTTGGTCCTGTGGATCAAAGTCCGGACGAGGAGTTGAGAAAGCGGTTATAGTTATAAATCAGAGGCCGCTACATTAGGAGAGAAAGCTAGTCCGTCCTCGGATCACTGAGCCCCGATCGCGGGCTGGACCCTCGACTCCTTCCACAATAGCATTATTTTGGGAAAACAAGAGCTTAACGTGGGTAAGTGAGATGTAGACCTTTAAGGTGGTTTACGTGACTAACGTGTTTTTTCAAGATATTCTTGAAATTATAGGTATAGTTCAATGAAGCCAATGTGAATATCATTAAAATTTCAGAACATTTCATCGTTTCGTTTTTGATTAATCGATGTTTTAAGTTTTACAAATTATATTGGAAGTATATCTATATATATTGGAATTTTTACATTTCGTAACTGTTAATCGCAATATCTCATAAACTACATTTAAATTGTAATTGAAAATTTAAACATATATAAAGGAACTAATAATAAACATTTTCCAACAAGATTCACGTAAATTCATCATTTCATTAAAGAGATAAAGTGTTTTGAAAATGTAATTAGATAAACGATGCATATTCGTTCACATTTACGTTGCTGCGCATGCGCAACTGGATCATATGAGCGCTATCTCTTTCTCTCACAGCTAGCTTTCTCTCGCTTACCGCATGAACCATCTTGAGCTTTATTTGCTCTATTTATTTATGTATACATATACATATTTTTCTTATCTCTTTAGTATCTCCATTCAAAGGCAGGCGCAATCTTGTTTACTTTTAAGTTTTCCTTTTACACGTGTCATTGTGATTATAATTGTTTAATAAATAAATTTTAAATTATAAAATATTCAACGGTTGAAATACTTTTCCTCCTTCCTTCAGAGTCCATACTACTAATTACTAATACTAATTTCCAAACAAAAAAATGTCTATAAAAAGCTTGAGAATTATAGTGGCCATTCTTTGGATAATGAAATAGTGTTAAAAGTCGAAGAGTATTATTTAAACGATGATTATAATTGCTCTCGACAAAGTGCAAATAAAAATGATACAATATCTGTGAAAGAAAATAGTATCAATGCTTCATCAACTTATGTTGATAGCTTTAAAAAATTATAATGCAAACAATAAATATGACATTTCAAAAATTGAATCAAATATATTTTCTTCATTTTGCTCTAAGGATGATATAAAATGTGTACTGGAAGACTGTGAAAAATACCCAATTGAAGAAACTATTGATTAAGAAGTGATTTCTTTGACGGAAGAAGATCTTTCTGAAGAAATAAGTTACAGTATTTGGAAAAGAACAAATTTACTTAATAAAACTAGTACCATTGAAGACTATTTGATACAATTTAGAAAATATTCTCTCACCGTGAGTACTCATAAAATGATTAAAAAAATTCAACGTATTTCTATTACAGAGGCAAAAATTTTAGTAGAAAAAAGCCAGTTCCAATTAGTCATTCACGTAGACTTTGCTAAAACTGGACGGTCTTATTACAAAATGAAGTACAAAGCTACCACTGAAGCAAAAATAAAATATCCATATTTACATCGGTATGCTATTTTGGAAATGATTCGACAGTCAGTTATGTCACAGTTTGTGACAATAAGAAACATGATTCTTCTCATGCTTTAATGGCTATAAATTCAATTATAGAGAATATAAAGCAAAAACATACTCTGCAAGAATTAGAAGAAATCATAATCATTTGGATGAAGCCACTAGTCATTTCGAAATAGATACCAATTTTACGAGTTTAGAAATTTAAAAGGAAAAAGAAAATGGTTATTTTCTGCAACCGGGCATGGAAAAGGTGCATGTAATGGAATAGGAGATATAGTTAAACATTATGCCACAGTGCATAATTTATCCAAGCAAAGTGCAGAATTTATTAAAAATGCAAAGGATTTCGCAACTCATGTGTCACTGTACACTCCATCTATCAACATTCTCCTTTTAAGCAAAGAAGAACTAGAAGTTTTCCTACAAACGAAAAAAGTTGAATGGCAAGAAAAAGCAAAAGAAGTCAAGGAAATACGAAAAATCCACTGCTGGAAAGCTGAACAAAATCTTGTGTTTACTTCTAGAACTTCATTGCATGAATGGGCAAATATGAATTTATGAATTCAAACTGAATAAATAATTATTTATTATTGAACACATTTTTAAAATTAAAATTGCTATAACTTTTGTTTTAATTGACCAAAAAAGTTGAGCAATGGCTCATTCCGAAGGTTTTTGCAAATACTAATAATATACTTATAAATAAAACAGTGAACGAATAGTGAAAGAGCATAATTATTGGAAGAGTACATGGTCTTAATATTATATAATTGAAAAAAATTTTTTAAATTCATCTACTTTTATAAACTTAAAATCGTCATAACTTTGGTTCTAATTTATCCAAAAACTTGATTGAAGGTTTATTTTGAAGATTTTTGTTAATATTTTTATGACATTAATAAATAAAAGCATAAACAAATCGTAAGAAGATCGTAGTAGTTGAAAAAATAGCACGATGTGCCATCGTATTAATGCTTTCAAATAGAAAATATGGAAAAAACGTTCGAAAACCTGTTTAAAAAAAATAAGGCAAAATAGCATATTCTCATTTATCCTAAAAGTTAGCATTTTTTACGTATAAAAACATATGAAAATTTAAAAAAATATATATACATATAGTTTTTGAGAAAATTGCATTAAAAAAAATCGTTTTTTCTAGGTTTCTTATGAATAACTCGGAGGGATCAACTCGCATCGCAAAAATCGGAACGGCATTTAAAAGTAGACTGTATTCCTCACATTTAAAAAAAATCGTCTTGAAAAGTCAAAAATTGACGGAGATGGAGTATTTTGAATACGGAGGTCCATTTTCATTTTTCATTATAACATTTAACACAAAATATTCTATAGCGTCATTAAAAGATTTTTTCAAGCGGTATTTCGGGATTTCCACATCTTTTCTTGAGTATTGGAACACACTCACATAGTTTTCAGCCGAAAAAAAATTCCATCCGTGACGGCCTGCATGAATCTGGATGAAATCAGCCAATAATAATATCTATTGCACTCAATCTTGAATTAGCAGATATATAGATTGATATTTGAGTAAATAACAAAATACTGAAGTAGACAAGGGCAGTGAATTCGGCCTATTCTTAAAAATGATTTTTCATCATAAAACATTTTAATTTCTATATGTGCTGATAGTATAGGAGCGCGGTGGCGTAACGGATAGAGCTCTTGCCTTCAACGCGGTGGGCACGGGTTCGAATCCTGGCCAGGCACCTCTGACTTTTTTTCGAAAGAAAATTAGTGTATGTGCTACCCATATCGCGACTCTTAAGAAATCTGATCTCATTGAGTATCGGTTGATTGTTGGTCACAAAAGTGGCTGACCATCCATCGGTAGTCAAAGTTTTCGGTATGGCGGTGTCTGACAGTCTAGCCTGATGTAATGTGTTAAACGGTTCCGGGCTCCACTTCTCGACATCTCCATAGAAAAAGGTTAATTATATAAAGGATAACAATATCCTTCATATATTAATCTTTTTTTTTAAAAAATAAAAAAATATGTGCTGATAGTAATCATACAATTATTATTTTATTAAAATTTTTAATAAATAAAATATATTTAAGATATTGATAATTTTTGTTTTCTTAAAAGTCTTATAGAAGCTTTAGTGAGGCCACAAAAATCGAATTAATTTACATTCTGGTCTTGATGATCATTCTGTAATTTTAGTTTAATCATACAATACAGTATGATTGCTTCGCAACCCCGGCCCCTAATTTTAGGATTTAAAACCAATTATTTTTTCATAAATATAAATAGTAATATTACTTATTTTTTTATGTGATTTTTTCGTAATAGTATAATAACCACTTTATTTCAAAATTTTATCATCTTATTATTGTTTAAATAAATACTCAATATTGTATATAAATATATAATTTATTAATATAAGAATAACGAATCTTACGCATAAAAATTATCAACTAATTTGAATAATCATTCTGTAATAAATAAACACTAAAACAGCAATACTTTTTTTCAAAGGCACCAATTTCAAAGTTCATTAGGCATAAAATTAAGATGAATTTCAAGTTTCACATCGATATTGAAATTACGTTTTTATATTTGATTTTATTTAAAATTATTAGATGAAGAAAATATTAGTTTAGCCTCTAGTTGCTCGGTGGTAACGTGATTTATTACTAACTTAATTTCAGATTTTAGTATTCAATTAATTGGTAACGTATCTACCTCATTTTTTTTTTTATTCATTTGCTAATATATTAGTGAGAGAACATAAAAATATAGTTCATTTGTCATTATTGTTCATAGTGATTGTTATATAAATGAATAAACATAGAAAAATGCAGTTTTTTCGAAAGAATTATTTTAAAAAAATCTATTTTACATAAATTGAAGATTCTTACTTAACAGGGGGCCGAACTATCTGTCTTTGTCTAAGAGCGTTTTTCATCATTTACATAAACACCATCCGTTGTATCAAGAAATAAATAATAGCCCCCGCTAGATATTAGTATAATAAGTAAATTTTGTAATAACATAGCTGATTACGAACCTGAACTCAGGATTTCGAAATTTTAAAATTCAAGATAGCGGATTCAGGATCGAGACTCCGAAATTAAAAAAAAAAAATATACTCGAGCTGGAAAATCTCTTCTCAGAAGTTTTTAGAATCGCTTATTACGAACCTGAAGTAAGAATATTGAAATTTCCTAATTCAAGATCGCGGTTCTAAAATTTGGAAAAGTGAGGCCTTGAAAATTTCAACTCTGTAGTTTTTGAGATTGCCAATTACGAATTTGAAGTCAAAATTTTGAAATTTTCAATTCAAGATCATTTCAAAACAATTAAATTGAATATTAAATTATTATTACATGAAAATGTTTTGGTATCTCCAAAACCAATAAATACACAGCCCCACAAAAAAAAGTGTCAAAACCTATGGGTCAGACCATACGCATCTTATGTTTGTGGGATAGCTGAATCCGAATCCGTGGTCCGTTTAACCCCATAACCTCAGGGTCAAGGTCATTAAAAGGTCAAATCTACGAAATAAGTGAGAACAATATTTTAACAGTATATATTCATGTTTTCGGGGTCGCTGATTCCAAATCCGTGGTTTGTTTGGCCCCATGACCTCAGGGTAAAGGTCATTTGAAGGTCAAATCTACGAAATTAGTGGAAACCATATTTTATCAGTATATATTTATGTTTTCGGTGTCGCTAAATCCGAATCCGTGGTCCGTTTGACCCCATGACCTCAGGGTCAAGGTCATTTGAAGGTCAAATTTACGAAATTAGTGGGAACCATTTTTTAACAGTATATATTCATGTTTTCGGGGTCGCTGAATCCGAATCCGTGGTCCGTTTGGCCCCATGACCTCAGAGTCAAGGTCATTTGGAGGTCAAATCTACGAAATTAGTGGAAACCATATTTTATCAGTATATATTTATGTTTTTGGGGTCGCTGAATCCGAATCCGTGGTCCGTTTGACCCCATGACCTAAGGGTCAAGGTCATTTGAAGGTCAAATCTACGAAATTAGTAGCGACCATATTTTAACAGTATATATTGATGTTTTCAGGGTCGCTAAATCCGAATTCGTGGTCCGTTTGACCCCATGACCTTAGGGTCAAGGTAATTTAAAGGTCAAATCTACGAAATTAGTGGGAACCATATTTTATCAGTATATATTTATGTTTTTGGGGTCGCTGAATCCGAATCCGTGGTCCGTTTGACCCCATGACCTCAGGGTCAAGCTCATTTGAAGGTCAAATTTACGAAATTAGTGGAAACCATTTTTTAACAGTATATATTTATGTTTTTGGAATCGCTGAATCCGAATCTGTAGTCCGTTTGACCCAATCACCTCAAACTGAAGGTCATTCCAAGGTAAAATATACAAAATTCGCGTAAACCAAACCTAAATTCATGCCATTTATTTCTTCTTACTATACCTTACACCTTTGTCGTCAAATGATCAGTGCAAAGGTTTCCTTTTACGTTTTTTTCCAGATGTTTTGCAATCTCTTTTCAACATCTAGCAGTAATCAGTCAGCATACTAGTATCCCATCTACCTTTATAACGCTCCTCCATTACTTTAATGTCTTGGTGAAAACGCTCTCCCTGTTTTTAACTATAATCTCCACACTTGTCAGGTAAACTATCCAAGTGATTGTGTAGAAAATGTAATTTATAGTTCATTAGGTAATTCATTTTCTCAAAGTTCTCAACTATTTTAGATACAATTTCTTTGTAATTTCGGCTTCTGCGATCACCCAAGAAGTTTTCGGTAACTTCCTGGAAGCTAAGACATGCAGCTCTTTCACTGTTTGTCATGGAACTAATAAACCGATCATAAGACATCATTTTTTTAAGTTCTGGGCCATCAAAAATACCTTTCTTCAATTTCGCATCCGATTTATTTGGAAACTGGCTTTCTAAGTATTTAAAGCACTGACCATCTTTATTTGAAGTCTTAACGAATTGTTTCATTACACCAAGTTTTATGTGTGATGGCGGAATGAGAACTTTTTTCGGATCAACCAATGAAGTAGCTATAACGTTACTTTTTTCGACTGCGAGTGATTGTCTTCAAGGCCGTTTATAACTTGTATAGTGCTTTACTCGGTCTCTTCTATTCCGTAAGCACAAGAAACATGGCATCTTTGTAAATTCAGACTGCTGTTATGAAAATATTCCGGAATCTTTCAAATTGCCAGATATGAGCCGTTTATGTTTGTCATACTGAATTTTTTATAGTATAATTTTGAGATTGTCATATGTTTCCTTCATTGTAGTGGTATGCGCTATAGGAACTGAGGCATAGTCGTTGCTGTTGTGTAGTAATACAGCTTTTAAACTTTTGTTTAATGAATCTATAAACCATCTCCATTCTTCGGCTTTATATACATTAGGCTTAATTTCATTCATCAAACCTTTCACATCTTTACAATATACAATTTCATTACCATCATGTTTCATTTCTTCAAAATATGGTTCGAAACTTTTGCTTCTTGTTCTGCAAAAAGATACTTTAGTAGAATTTGCCAACTAATTCATGCTCTTCAATGCTGAAGGTAAATGTTTTGCTCCATCTTTAGGTAAGTTAAGCTCTCTAACTAAGTCGTTTAGTTTATTTTGAGTCCATAACTTTACGCTTTTGTTTTTTTGGCCCGCTCGAAGGAAAAGGTCATCATCATCATCATCATCATCATCATCATCATCATCGTAATTTTCAGTTTCTTCATAACTATCGCTTTCATAGGACTCATCTTTTAAATCATTCTTATCAATTGTATCTCCATGAATGCCGTCATGGACTTTGTTGTTATCTTTATCATCATGTTTTTCATCGTTGGAATCTGATTCAATTGATAACCTCTTAAGAAGATCTATTTCTTCTTCTCTCCTCGTTTTTTCGATAGGTATTTTCACAGAAATGACATCAGCATAATTCATATTTGTTTTATGTTTACTATTAATTCCAATAATTTCGGTGTGGCAGCAGTAACAATCCTCTCATTTATTTAGGTGAATTTAGGTTTGTTTTATGCGAATTTTGTATATTTTACCTTGGAATGACCTTTAGTTTGAGGTGATGGGGTCAAACGGACCACGGATTCGTATTCAGCGATTCCGAAAACATAAATATGTACAGTTAAAAAATGGTTCCCACTAATTTCGTAGATTTTACCTTCAAATGACCTTGACCCTAAGGTCATGGGGTCAAACGGACCACGGAATCGGATTCAGCGACCCCAAAAACATAAATATATACTGTTAAAATATGGTTCCCACTAATTTCGTAGATTTGACCTCCAAATAACCTTGACCCTGAGGTGATGGGGTCAAATTGACCGCGGATTCGGATTCAGCGATCCCACAAACATAAGATGTGTATGGTCTGACCCGTAGGTTTTGACACTTTTTTTTGTGGGGCTGTGTTATTTAATTGTTAGCATAAAAAAATAACTACAAACTGTTCTTGTAAATGCTCACCTTTACTTTTCAACATCTTTTTATATCTTTTAAATATTAATTCCAATAACATAAATATTTCATTGTTAGATTGAACTGAACTCAACTCAAAAGCTCTGCTACGACAAAAATTCCAACGGGGTATGATTTCTGCATATTTACTTAGCTCAAATCCGTTGGAACGAAAATCGCAACTAGTGCCGCTTTCGAATGCGACCAGATTTATTATTTTTTTAAAAACAGTTTTAAGATTTCATAATATTACAACTCGGTTACTTTTAAATAACAAATACACATACTTAAGTGCGCGTTCGTGCATACACACTTACACACAAGGACACACACATATATATATATTGCAACGAGTCTGAAATGCATTTGAATTATTAAAATGAAGAGAAAAATTTTAAGTTAAGTTCGGTCGGTAACGTAGAACAATCTTGATGTATTTTGCGAAAAAAAATATATACAGTAATTAGAAAAATTTATTTTTTATAAAAAAGCATTGAAAAATAGATAACGTAATTTTCTATAAAGAGATTTTCAATAAAATATTGATTTTTTTAATTGTAACAGTAATTAAAATTTGAATGAAAAGCCCGCCGTTGCCCGATCCGCGTATTCGAATCTCATTTACCGAGGGACCAAGTGAAAAGCGCAGCGCTCCTACTACCTCTCACTATTGGTAAGAGAGAGAGGCAAAGAGACGCTATGCTAACGCGTTGGTACAACATTATACTTAATTATAACATTAATTCAACCAATTTTCCGATCGTTCAACTTAATAAATAAAGGGATAATTTAAGACAAGCATTTTTTCTCGTTACTCAATAATTTTAAGATGCTAATCGTCATAAAAAATGTATAATTTAAATTAGGTTTGAATTACCAGTATAAACGTGCCTTTTAGAGTATCTAAATACTAGCAAAGACCTTAAAACGGGATTAATCGAATTGAATGATAAATTTTAAGAAGGAAATTCAGTAATTATATGATGTAATATTTTTTTTATAGATAATGCACTTTTTCTAAATAAGTTAACATCTTAAGGGAAATTTCACAGTGAAGTAATGGATTTATTATCTAATACAGTATGTAGATGGGGGTATTCATATACGCTAGGAACAAATACAAAGAGGTCTCTGCGCATATCTACGTGACAGCTTAGATAAAGTTGATTATCGAGATGACCAATTAAGTAAGAGGGGATTAGTGAGCTCGGTCTCACGCAGCGCGAGGATCATATATTCATTCTCTCTCGGACCGCCTAAGTCATTAATATTAATAGATTAAATTAATTGTTTTCTTTGCTTTTTCTTCGTGCAAAGTAAGAACGAGACGTAATTTTTTTTATTTGTTTTTCTTAAGTTTTTTTTCTCTATTTCCTTGCTCTCTAAATTTATATTTTATTCAGCAAGTGTTAAATAATAGAGAATTATAAATACTTTAAAGACTTTTTCGCGATTGAACCCGAATTTATTTTTTTTTATTATACGTAATCCTGCGTATAAGATATCTTTTTGCAGGATTACTTGCAATAATTACTTATAAAAAAAGTAGGGTCAGTGTATTAATAGTGATTGTAAACTAACACACATAACCAATAAAATATCTTTATTTTTACTAAAAAGGGGAAAGACTAGGCCTTCGGCCGAAAAGCCCCGAGTGGTCGTTCTATGTTCTCATAGAATCGCTGCGCATTGCACAAAAGCCTGATGGTGATGGGTGTGAAAGGGTGCTGAAAAGCTGCCCTCGTCCAGTGGACACCACGTGCATTTTATACCTGGTGATGCACAGGTTACCGTACACCAGGGATTAAGGCTATCTTGTCTATTTCAGGTTATGTACGATAAAACCAACGATACACACGACCTATTTGTACTGGAATTAATGGATATAAATAGCATCTAAAAGCCAAGAAAAATCGAGAGTGGTTCTCCTTTCTTTTTTTTTTCTTTTTGCTAAAAGATATTTTTTTCTTTAATTTTAAATTAAACTACTTTTCTGATTCATTATTTTTATTATTGAATTTAGATATTTCTTCTTCTTGAGATCTTTATTTTAAAATAATCTAACTAAATATTCAAAACTCAAATCTTTAATTAACGGTTCAATCATAACTGATTTTTTTATCTATATAAATATATATATATATATATATATATATATATTCAACTACGAACTTTGTAATAATATAATAATAAATGAGAAAGATTTATAGAAGACGTCAGATATCTGACCAACTCAAAATAAAATACAGTGTTATTTATTTCTCAAACCGCCTTATGTCAATTTTATGTGGGTCTTAGATTAAGTGTCATTTTGCAATATATATATATATATATATATATATATATATATATATATATATATATATGTATATTTGTATAAGCATAGATGTTAAGAAATTTTTTTTCAAGTTTAAGATTTCTAATTTCAATCGCTTGAAAACGATGCCTTCATAAGTGATATAAAAATTATCGAAGTTTGTTGCATAGGAAAACGGCGTTAGTATAAAAACACATGTATATACAGTTTGAATCGGCTGCGTCGGTAAAGCTTTTGTTTACGTTTCGTGACATTTGTTAAGGTGTACTTTCCGCTTATTACTAGATTTCCTTTTTTGCTGTTAGTCAATGCAGACTTACGATTATTTACTCTGAAGTGAAAATGGAAGTTCACATATCAAAAATACATGCTTGTTCTCACAAAGAAAATTGGTTCAAAATCTGCTTACTGCGTTTAGGTAAAACTAAAATTATGTACAAAATCGAAGGAGAGTTACTAAAACTTTTAAGCAAGCTGCAGAATAATTTTATTGATGATCGTTATCCAGCTGTTTTGTGTGGTACATGCAGAAGAAATGTGTATTCTTAAAAGTCTAGTGATAATTCGAGATCCACAAAAACAATAAAACTGCCAGATCTTTCTAAATTCACAGGTGAAAACATAGTTCTAAGATCTAATGAAAAAGGAATTTGTTTTTGTCATTTGTGTGAGCTAGCTAGAAATTCAAAATGCAAAAAAAAAGAAGCGAGCAGGTGAGTTGCACTAGATGTTGAATTTTAAATTGCGCGGCAACTGTAATATAAATATGAATTTATCACAGATTTTTGAAGTATTACATTTTTGTTAAAAACATCGTCACATCAAACAAATTATTTTTTAAACTAAATTTTAATTCAAGAAATATGTGTGTTTCCATTAGTATAATTGTTTACTTTCAGGTAAAGAAACTCATGTATATTAAGCTACGGAATCCACTACATAGGGCTACATTCGGAATAGTACCATATTTTGTTGCTAATTTGTTGCTCTATCCCGGATTTTGTCGCTCCGGCCGTTTCCGAGAAACAATGGCTACCGTAGCTTAATATTAAGCTACGGTATCCACTACAGTAACTCAGGAACGGCTAGGGTTAGCAACTCCATTCTGGTTGCATAATTTGTCGCTTTTTTGTCGCTCGAAGATAGAATAGTTCGTAAGTCCCAAGACCTGACCAAGACCCGGATATGGTCATTGGGACCGAGTGAAAATGGAAACTTTTTTTCTTAATGTATCTAATAAGTCATACGATGTTTCTAATACTAAAGTAGCTATAGAAAATTTGTCACCTTCAATATCTTAACATCAGAGCAGAAAGAAAATTCTTTATGTAAAATGGATTTTAATTGGGATGCATTTGGGAATAAGTCGTTCTTGATAGTTAAAACCATTGAGACTGTGAGCGCAATTAAAAGATGTTTTTAATCTTACTGAGGCTTGAAGGATTTTGTTGCTCTAGTGATTCTTTGAACTAGACACTCTAAATATATTTTTTTTTTGTTTTTGGATTCAGATACGTCTGGAAATTTGTCGCTCATGATATTTGAATAAATTAAAACAGAATTTATTAAAGCTACAAGTATTTTGTCGCTCTAAAAATATATGATTCCTAGTACGCTAAAATGATTTTTATGAAAATTTTTGTGATTGAAATGCATCTAGGAATCTGTCGCTCTCAAAATTTGAAAAAATTAACACTTAAAAGGCAATATAAAAATGATTCTGATACTACAGGAGCTTCAAGGATTTTGTCGCTCTAAAAATTTATGGTTGCTGGCACTATAAAATGATTTTTATACGAATTTTGTGATTTTCATGCATCTGGGAATTTGTCGCCCTTGAGATTGTTAACCATCAGAACTTTAAAAACCATAAAAATACATTTCTGATATCACAGAAGCTGCGAAGAATTTGTTGCTTCTTAATTTATACCATCCAAGCACATAGGAAATACTTTTATGCAAGTTTTTTAAATTGGAATGAATTAGAGAGCTAGTCGCTTGTGACATTTGTAACTATTAAGACTTTGAATGCAATTAAAAGATGTTCGTCACTTTACTGAAGCTTTAAGGATTTAATCGCTCTAATAATTTTTTAATCAGCTAACTCTAAATATTTTTTTATATCAGTTCTTCAATTTACATGCGTTTGGGAATTTGTCG
Source organism: Anastatus disparis (assembly GCA_017163975.1). Taxonomy (NCBI): domain Eukaryota; kingdom Metazoa; phylum Arthropoda; class Insecta; order Hymenoptera; family Eupelmidae; genus Anastatus; species Anastatus disparis. Next base: position 1,017,802 of record JAFFSR010000272.1, on the reverse strand, counting down.
CTCATGATATTTAAATAAATTTGAACTTTTAATTCAATAAAAATATGATTTTAATTCAACAAAAGCTACAAGGATTTTGTCGCTCTAAAAATCTATGGTTCCTAGCACGCTAAAATAATTTTTATGGAAATTTTTGTGATTGAAGTGCATCTAGGAATTTGTCGCTGTTGAAATTTGAAAAAATTAACCCTTTAAACTCAATATAGAGATGATTCTGATACTACAGGAGCTTCAAGGATTTTATCGCTCTGAAAATTTATGGTTGCTAGCACTATAAAATGATTTTTATACAAATTTTGTGATTTTCATGCATCTGGGAATTTGTCGCTCTTGAGATTGTTAACAATCAGAACTCTAAAAACCATAAAAATACATTTCTGATATCACAGAAGCTGCGAAGAATTTGTTGCTTCTTAATTTATAGCATCCAAGCACATAGGAAATACTTTTATGCAAGTTTTTTGAATTGGAATGAATTAGAGAGCTAGTCGCTTGTGACATTTGTAACTATTAAGACTTTGAATGCAATAAAAAGATGTTTGTCACCTTACTGAAGCTTTAAGTATATTTGTCGCTCTAGTGATTCTTTAATTAGCTAACTCTAAATATTTTGTTATATCAGTTCTTCAATGTACATGCGTTTGGGAATTTGTCGATCATGATATTTAAATAAATTTAAACTTTTAATTCAATAAAAATATGATTTTAATTTAACAGAAGCTACAAGGATTTTGTCGCTCTAAAAATCTATGGTTGCTACCACGCTAAAATAATTTTTATGGAAATTTTTGTTATTGAAAAGCATCTAGGAATCTGTCGCTCTTAAAATTTGAAAAAATTAACACTTAAAAGGCAATATAAAAATGATTCTGATACTACAGGAGCTTCAAGGATTTTGTCGCTCTAAAAATTTATGGTTGCTGGCACTATAAAATGATTTTTATACAAATTTTGTGATTTTCATGCATATGGGAATTAGTCGCTCTTGAAATTTAAAAAAATTAACACTTTAAACGCAATATAAAGATGATTCTGATACTACAGGAACTTCAAGGATTTTGTCGCTCTGAAAATTTATGGTTGCTGGCACTATAAAATGATTTTTATACAAATTTTGTGATTTTCATGCATCTGGGAATTTGTCGCTCTTGAGATTGTTAACCATCAGACCTTTATAAACAATAAAAAGATATTTCTAATATCACAGAAGCTGTAAGGGATTGGTTGCTTCTTAATTAATAGCATCCAAGTACATAGGGAAAGCTTTTATACAAGTTCATTGAATTGGAATGAATTAGAGAGTTAGTCGCTTGTGACATTTGTAACTATTAAGACTTCGAATGCAATTAAAAGGTGTTTGTCACGTTACTGAAGCTTCAAGGATTTTGTCGCTCTAGTAATTCTTCAATCAGCTGACTCTAAATATTTTATTATATCAGTTTTTCAATTTACATGCGTTTGAGAATTTGTCGCTCATGATATTTAAATAAATTTAAACTTTCAATTCAATAAAAATATGATTTTAATTCAACAGAAGCTACAAGGATTTTGTCGCTCTAAAAATCTATGGTTCCTAAGCACGCTAAAATAATTTTTATGGAAATTTTTGTGACTGAAATGCATCTAGGAATTTGTCGCTCTTGAAATTTGAAAAAATAAACACTTTAAACGCAATATAATGATGATTTTGATACTACAGGAGCTTTAAGGATTTTGTCGCTCTAAAAATTTATGGTTGCTTGCACTATAAAATGATTTTTATACAAATTTTGTGATTTTCATGCATCTGGGAATTTTTCGCTCTTGAGATTGTTAGCCATCAGACCTTTAAAAACAATAAAAAGATATTTCTAATATTACAGAAGCTGTAAGGGATTTGTTGCTTCTTAATTAATGACATCCAAGTACATAGGAAAAGTTTTTATACAAGTTTATTGAATTGGTATGAATTAGAGAGTAAGTCGCTTGTGACATTTGTAACTATTAAGACTTTGAATGCAAAATTGGTCATTAACTGTCGTTAAAATAAAATAAAAATTTGGAGACGGGAAAAAATTTGCTTTTTCATGAAGATCGTCAATGTTCATTGATGGCGTTACACAAGGAAAGAGGAGAAAAATTATTTTCACATCTACATACAGTGGGGCTCAATAAACAAGAGCCACCTTTGAGAAAAAAAGTACTAATTAAAAAATTATGTATCTCAACAAATAAGGGTCGTACAGAACTCTATGACCACTCATATTAAATGTATTTGTAAGGACTTTTTAATGGTGTATTGGTAATTTAATTTTGAATACTTGTCTGGGAAATATTATGACTTAAAAATAAAAAAAAAAAATTTTTTATTCGCTAGTGTTTAAATTTGAATCATTTTTCGGAAAATGATGGTAGAAAAATTTTACACGGCTACTTTTAAAGGTATTTTGCTTAACTTGAACTTTATATTTCATTTTTTTTCTAGGTTCAAAATTGACCATTTTTGGTTAAAAAAAAAGGGTCTTTTTTATTTTTCCGATATCTGCTTAACGAGAGGAGATATAGAAAAATGCCAAATGAAAAAAGTGTATTTTTGTATGTAGAATAACTTTAAATTTTCTAAAAATTTTTTGTGCATTTTAATTTTCTTGATATTGTTGCGGTATTCTCATATACATGTATACCATACTCTTATATATGTATAAGAGTACTGCAACAATATAAAAAAAAATTAAAATGCACAAAAAATTTTGATAAAATTTAAGGTTATTCTACATACAAAAATACACTTCCTTTTTTCAACAAGAATCGCTAAATCTCGGTCAATTTTGAACCTAGAAAAAAAAAATAAAATATAAATTTTAAGTTAAGCAAAATACCTCTAAAACTAGCCGTGTAAAATTTTTCTACCATCATTTTCTGAAAAATAATTCAAATTTAAACACAGGCAAATGAAAAAATTTTTTTTCATTCTATTTTTAAGTCGTAATATTTCCCACAAGTACTTAAAATTAAATTGCCAATACACCATTGAAAAGTCCTTATAAATACGTTTAAAATGAGTGGTCGTAGAGTTCTGTACGACCCTTATTTGTTGAGATACAAAATTTTTTAATTAATACTTTTTTTTCTCAAGGGTGGCTCTTTTTTATTGGATTCTGCTTTATATATATATATATATATATATATATATATATATATATATATATATATTTATATATAAAGAAGGATTGACAATTTTTGTTATTACAGTTACTTCTTTTTTACTTGATCTACTATTAATTTATAATAACAATAATAATAGATTGATATATTACTAATAATACTAGTTCATAGTAATAAAAATCTCCTCTTCTACAAAAATTATGGATAAACTCTGTCATCATGGAAAGACTGTATTTATTGGTTGAAATGAAACAATATCGCCAAATAGAGCGAAGTTATAAAATTAAAAGTTTCATAATGTATATAAATTCATTTTTTCATACTCAGGGCATTAAATTCAATTTCTTATGTCTATTCTTAGGGGCTAAAATAGCTCTTTTTTACCCTAGGGCAAAAAAGTAATTTTCTCATAAGCGTGATTGATTTTTACCCTATTTTCAATAAGAAATTTACTTTTCGTGTCCTAGAGCTGTACTGAATGGTAGATGAGTCGATGTATAAATTGAGTAATGGGTACGTGATTCAATGAATTCATGGGTGGATTCATGGGGCGATGAAATGACAACTCAATGGTTCGATGGGCGGATCGATAAATATGACGATGGGTCGATGGGCGGATAAATAATTATGTAGATGGGTCGATAAATAAATATGTCGATAGGTTGATGAATCGATGGGTTGATAGACTGATGGGTGGATAGATGAATTGGTCGATGAGTTGATGGGCGGATAGATGATTTTGTTAATGGATTGATGGGTGGATGGATGATTTTGTTGATGGATTGATGGGCGGATAGATGAACTTGTTGATGGACTGATGGGCAGAGTCTTACTTTCACATTTTCATTTTGATTTTATGATCTATTAATGATGTTACTTTATGTATTATTAATGAATTTATATTCAATGTGGTTTAATTGGACGCCCTTCGTGTATGAAAAAGTAATATGTTATCCACGGAAGTAAAGGTATTTTTGCCCTCGTCTTTATTGTCGTCCTCACTTTGCTCGGGCAAGAATCACCTATTTTACTGACTCGGTTAACAATGTACTATTATTATAAAAAAAAATTTTACAATCTTAAAAAGCAAGTTTTTGGATATTTAGAAATATTTATATTGTTTTAATTGAAAATAATTTTCTGTTAATTGAGAAATTATTTCATTACATAAATTTTATACAAATATAAATATATATATATATATATATATATATATATATATATATATATATATACACATATATATACCCAACTTGGGCGTACGAAGGATTTATATGAGCGAGACTAATGTTTATGGCTTGAGCAGTAGTTGGTCGAGGGCTTTAGCCAGAGACTGACTGCTGTTCAAGCTATAAAACATTATTCGAGGTCATATCGACGCCCCGTACGAAAAAAAGCACGGTTCACAGGGTTTGACGAAAACTAGCACCATTCGCAGTATCAAACGAAGACTAACACCACTCATTGCATTAGACGAAAACTAGCACGACTCACTTAATTAAGACGAAAACTAGCACTATTCGCTGAACTCCGACGAAAAGAAGCACGGTTCGACGAGTTTTAACGAAAACTAGCATAGTTCATGGAGCTCCAACGAAAAAAAGAACGGTTCGCTAAGTTCCAACGAAAAGTAGCACGACTCATGGAGCTCCAACGAAAAAAAGCACGACACATTAGACTCGGATGAAAAGTAACACGATTCGCGAAACACTAACGAATACTAGCACAACTTGATATGCAATATTACAATTTGTACCTTATTAAAAACTTGATTATTTTAATATCTTAACAAATAGTTAATTAATAAAATATAATGAAAAGGTGTTTATTAGTTATTTTTCTTATGAATTGTTTCAATATTTTCAATATGTTTTAATGAAATTATTTGCTCAGTGGTTTTCGATTCGTCTGATTACTCCCATGACAATTTTACCATTATTTTTTTAACAAAAAGATATTTATTTAAATGAATAAATGCGCGATTGTAAGAGTTGAACATTCATTTTCTATTACTCCGTTCAAAGAATCTTGGCATCACATTTTTCACAAATAAAGAACAAGAGTTTCAAATTTATCTGGCATACAAATCTTAAACTCAATTACTGTAGGTGTAAGATTTAAACTTAGTTATTGAAATCAAAACCACTTTTTAGCATAAATCATGAAGTATATGATATTATATTTTATAAAATTAATTTTAGTTTGATTATTCATGGTAATATGTCATACTACACACTGTTTTGCTACGGCGAAAATGGACGGTTTTAATGTTTGTGACTTAATCTTGATAACATGTAATTGAACTTTGCGCTTATATTAAATTCATTTTACATACATGTTAAACCACAGCAATTTCGAAACTCAATTGTTTCATTGTTTTTATATAAATACAATTGCTTACCGAAAATTCAATTCCAAATTATTTCCTTTAAGTCTACCCTGTTGAAAAAACCATATGGTTTTATCATGTGAGTCATCATGACCATGTAGTCATTTATGAAAAATTACTTTTGTCTCGCAAATTCAGAGGGTGAAAAGTTCTTTACTTTCGCCCAATTTAATTTCTCTGAAATTAAGGGGGCGAAAAGTACTTTACTCCCGCAAGTCAAATTTCTCTTAAATGAAGGGGAGCTGTTTACTTTTCTCCCGCTAATTCAGAGGGCGAAAAGTTCTTTACTCTCGCCAAATTTCATTTCTCTAACAATAAGCGGGCGTAAAGTAATTACTCCCGCAAGTCAAATTACTCTTAAATGAAGGGAGAGCTGTGTACTTTTCTCCCGCAAATTCAGAAGGCGAAAAGTTCTTTACTCCCGCCAAATTTAATTTCTTTAAAAATAAGTGGGCGTAAAGTACTTTTATTCCGTAAATTAAAGTTTTCTTAAATTTAGCAAGGAGAAAAAATTTTTTTCTCGTAAATAAGAGGGCGAAAAGTTCTTTATTCCCGCCAAATTTAATTTCTCTAACAATAAAAGGGCGAAAAGTAATTACTCCCGCAAGTCAAATTACTCTTAAATGAAGGGAGAGCTGTGTACTTTTCTCCCGCAAATTCAGAAGGCGAAAAGTTCTTTACTCCCGACAAATTTAATTTCTTTAAAAATAAGTGGGCGTAAAGTACTTTTATTCCGTAAATTAAAGTTTTCTTATATTTAGCAAGGAGAAAAAATTTTTTTCTCGTAAATAAGAGGGCGAAAAGTTCTTTATTCCCGCCAAATTTAATTTCTCTAACAATAAAAGGGCGAAAAGTACTTTTCTCCCGCAAATTGAATTTCTCCTAGATTAAGCGAGAGGAATGTATTTTTCTCTCGTAAATTCAGAGGGCGAAAAGTTCTTTACTCCCGCCAAATTTAATTTCTCTAAAAATAAGTGGGCGAAAAGTACTTTACTCCCGGAAGTCAAATTTCTCTTAAATGAAGGGGGAGCTGTTTATTTTTCTCCCGCTAATTCAGAGGGCGAAAAGTTCTTTACTCTCGCCAAATTTCATTTCTCTAACAATAAGCGGGCGTAAAGTAATTACTCCCGCAAGTCAAATTTCTCTTAAATGAAGGGGGAGCTGTTTACTTTTCTCCCGCTAATTCAGAGGGCGAAAAGTTCTTTATTCCCGCCAAATCTAATTTCTCTAAAAATAAGAGGGCGAAAAGTACTTTACTCCCGGAAGTCAAATTTCTCTTAAATGAAGGGGGAGCTGTTTATTTTTCTCCCGCTAATTCAGAGGGCGAAAAGTTCTTTACTCTCGCCAAATTTCATTTCTCTAACAATAAGCGGGCGTAAAGTAATTACTCCCGCAAGTCAAATTACTCTTAAATGAAGGGAGAGCTGTGTACTTTTCTCCCGCAAATTCAGAAGGCGAAAAGTTCTTTACTCCCGACAAATTTAATTTCTTTAAAAATAAGTGGGCGTAAAGTACTTTTATTCCGTAAATTAAAGTTTTCTTAAATTTTGCAAGGAGAAAAAATTTTTTTCTCGTAAATAAGAGGGCGAAAAGTTCTTTATTCCCGCCAAATTTAATTTCTCTAACAATAAAAGGGCGAAAAGTACTTTTCTCCCGCAAATTGAATTTCTCCTAGATTAAGCGAGAGGAATGTATTTTTCTCTCGTAAATTCAGAGGGCGAAAAGTTCTTTACTCCCGCCAAATTTAATTTCTCTAAAAATAAGTGGGCGAAAAGTACTTTTATTCCGTAAATTAAAGTTTTCTTAAATTTAGCAAGGAGAAAAAATTTTTTTCTCGTAAATAAGAGGGCGAAAAGTTCTTTATTCCCGCCAAATTTAATTTCTCTAACAATAAAAGGGCGAAAAGTACTTTTCTCCCGCAAATTGAATTTCTCCTAGATTAAGCGAGAGGAATGTATTTTTCTCTCGTAAATTCAGAGGGCGAAAAGTTCTTTACTCCCGCCAAATTTAATTTCTCTAAAAATAAGTGGGCGAAAAGTACTTTACTCCCGCAAGTCAAATTACTCTTAAATAAAGGGGAAGCTGTGTACTTTTCTCCCGCAAATTCAGAGGGCGAAAAGTTCTTTATTCCCGCCAAATCTAATTTCTCTAAAAATAAGAGGGCGAAAAGTACTTTACTCCCGCAAGTCAAATTTCTCTTAAATGAAGGGGGGAGCTGTTTACTTTTCTCCCGCTAATTCAGAGGGCGAAAAGTTCTTTATTCCCGCCAAATCTAATTTCTCTAAAAATAAGAGGGCGAAAAGTACTTTACTCCCGGAAGTCAAATTTCTCTTAAATGAAGGGGGAGCTGTTTATTTTTCTCCCGCTAATTCAGAGGGCGAAAAGTTCTTTACTCTCGCCAAATTTCATTTCTCTAACAATAAGCGGGCGTAAAGTAATTACTCCCGCAAGTCAAATTACTCTTAAATGAAGGGAGAGCTGTGTACTTTTCTCCCGCAAATTCAGAAGGCGAAAAGTTCTTTACTCCCGACAAATTTAATTTCTTTAAAAATAAGTGGGCGTAAAGTACTTTTATTCCGTAAATTAAAGTTTTCTTATATTTAGCAAGGAGAAAAAATTTTTTTCTCGTAAATAAGAGGGCGAAAAGTTCTTTATTCCCGCCAAATTTAATTTCTCTAACAATAAAAGGGCGCAAAGTACTTTTCTCCCGCAAATTGAATTTCTCCTAGATTAAGCGAGAGGAATGTATTTTTCTCTCGTAAATTCAGAGGGCGAAAAGTTCTTTACTCCCGCCAAATTTAATTTCTCTAAAAATAAGAGGGCGAAAAGTACTTTACTCCCCGCAAGTCAAATTACTCTAGAATGAAGGGGAGCTGTGTACTTTTCACCCGCGAATTCAGAGGGCAAAAAGTTCTTTACTCCCGCTACATTTAATTTTTTAAAAATAAGCGGGCAAAAAGTACGTTACTCCCGCAAGCCAAATTACTCTGAAATGAAGGGGGAGCTGTGTACTTTTCATTTTTTTAATTTCATTTCTCTAAAAATAAGCGGGCGTAAAGTAATTACTCCCGCAAGTCAAATTAGTCTTAAATAAAGGGGGAGCTGTGTACTTTTCTCCGTGTCGCAAATTCAGAGGGCGAAAAGTTCTTTACTCCCGCCAAATTTAATTTCTTCGAAAATAAGCGGGCGAAAAGTACTTTTATTACGTAAATTAAATTTTTCTTGAATTGAGCGGGAAAAAAAAATTTTTTTTTCGTAAATAAGAGGGCGAAAAGTTCTTTATTCCCGCCAAATTTAATTTCTCTAACAATAAGAGGGCGAAAAGTACTTTTCCCCCGCAAATTGAATTTCTCCTAGATTAAGCGGGAGGAAAGTATTTTTCTTTCGTAAATTCAGAGGGCGAAAAGTTCTTTACTCCCGCCAAATTTCTTTAAAAATAAGCGGGCGTAAAGTACTTTTATTCCGTGAATTAAATTTTTCTTAAATTTAGCAAAAAGAAAAATTTTTTTCTCGTAAATAAGAGGGCGAAAAGTTCTTTATTCCCGCCAAATTTGGTTTCTCTAAAAATAAGAGGGCGAAAAGTACTTTACTCCCGCAAGTCAAATTACTCTGGAATGAAGGCGGAGCTGTGTACTTTTCTCTTGCAAATTTAGTGGGCGAAAAGTTCTTTACTCCCGCCTAATTTAATTTCTCTAAAAATAAGAGGGCGAAAAGTACTTTACTCCCTCAAGTCAAATTACTCTTAAATGAAGAGGGAGCTGTGTACTTTTCTCCCGCAAATTCAGAGGGCAGAAAGTTCTTTACTCCCGCCACATTTAATTTTTCTAAAAATAAACGGGCGAAAAGTAGGTTACTGCCGCAAGTCAAATTACTCTTAAGTAAAGGGGAAGCTGTGTACTTTTCTCTCGTAAATTCAGAGAGCGAAAAGTTTTTACTCCCGCTAAATTTAATTTCTTTAAAAATAAGCGAGCGTAAAGTACTTTTATTCCGTAAATTAAATTTTTCTTAAATTTAGCAAAAAGAAAAAATTTTTTTCTCGCAAATAAGAGGGCGAAAAGTTCTGTATTCGCGCCAAATTTAATTTCTCTAAAAATAAGAGGGCGAAAAGTACTTTACTTACGCAAGTCAAAGTACTCTGGAATGAAGGGGAAGCTGTGTACTTTTCTCCTGCAAATTCAGAGGGCAAAAAGTTCTTTACTCCCCCTACATTTAATTTTTAAAAATAAGCGGGCAAAAAGTACGTTACTCCCGCAAGTCAAATTACTCTGAAATGAAGGGGAGCTGTGTACTTTTCTCCCGCAAATTCAGAGGGCGAAAAGGTCTTTACTCTCGCCAAATTTAATTTTTCTAAAAATTAGCGGGCGAAAAGTACTTTTCTCTTGCAAATTAAATTTCTCTTAAATTGAGCCAGAGCAAAGTATTTTTCTCCTGCAAATTCAGAGGGCGAAAAGTTCTTTACTTTCGCCAATTTTAATTTCTTTAAAATTAAGGGGGCGAAAAGTACTTTACTCCCGCAAGTCCAATTACTCTTAAATGAAGAGGGAGCTGTGTACTTTTCACCCGCAAATTCAGAGGGCGAAAAGTTCTATACTCACGCCAAATTTAATTTCTTTAAAAATAAGCAGGAGAAAAGTACGCCCCTCTTCATTTAAGAAAAATTTGACTTACGGGAGTAACGTACTTTTCGCCCGTTCATTTTTAGAAAAATTAAATGTGGCGGGAGTAAAGAACTTTTTGCCCTCTTATTTACGAGAAAAAAATTTTTTTTTCTCGCTAAATAGAAGAAAAATTTAATTAACGGAATAAAGGTACTTTACGCCCGTTTATTTTTAAAGAAATTAAATTTGGCTGGAGTAAAGAACTTTTTGCCCTCTGAATTTGCGGGAGAAATGTACACAGCTCCCCCTTCATTTCAGAGTAATTCGACTTGCGGGAGTAAAGTACTTTACGCCCGCTTATTTTTAAAGGAATTAAATTTGGCGGGAATAAAGAACTTTTCGCCCTCTGAATTTGCGGGAGAAAAGTACACAGCTCCCCTCCATTTAAAAGTAATTTGACTTGCGGGAGTAACGTACTTTTCGCCCGCTTATTTCTAGAAAAATTAAATGTGGTAAGAGTAAAGAACGTTTTGCCCTCTGAATTTGCGGGAGAAAAGTACACAGCACCCCCTCCATTTCAGAGTAATTTGACTTGCAGGAGTAAAGTACTTTTCGCCCTCTTATTTTTAGAAAAATTAAATGACGCGGGAATAAAGAACTTTTCGCCCTTTTATTTACGAGAAGAAAATTTTTTTTTCTCGCTAAATTTAAGAAAAATTTAATTTACGGAATAAAAGTACTTTACGCCCGTTTATTTTTAAAGAAATTAAATTTGGCGGGAGTAAAGAACTTTTTGCCCTCTGAATTTGCGGGAGAAAAGTACACAGCTCCCCCTTCATTTCAGAGTAATTTGACTTGCGGGAGTAAAGTACTTTACGCCCGCTTATTTTTAAAGGAATTAAATTTGGCGGGAATAAAGAACTTTTCGCCCTCTGAATTTGCGGGAGAAAAGTACACAGCTCCCCCTTCATTTAAGAGTAATTTGACTTGCGGGAGTAACGTACTTTTCGCCCGCTTATTTCTAGAAAAATTAAATGTGGCGGGAGTAAAGAACTTTTTGCCCTCTGAATTTGCTGGAGAAAAGTACACAGCTCCCCCTTCATTTCAAAGTAATTTAACTTGCGGGAGTAAAGTACTTTTCGCCTTCTTATTTTTAAAGAAATAAAATTTGGCGGGAATAAAGAACTTTTTGCCCTCTTGTTTACGAGAAGAAAATTTTTTTTTCTCGCTAAATTTAAGAAAAATTTAATTTACGGAATAAAAGTACTTTACGCCCGTTTATTTTTAAAGAAATAAAATTTGGCGGGAGTGAAGAACTTTTCGCCCTCTGAATTTGCGGGAAGAAAGTACACAGCTCCCCTTCATTTAAAAGTAATTTGACTTGCGGGAGTAACGTACTTTTCGCCCGTTTATTTCTAGAAAAATTAAATGTGGTGGGAGTAAAGAACGTTTTGCCCTCTGAATTTGCGGGAGAAAAGTACACAGCACCCCCTCCATTTCAGAGTAATTTGACTTGCAGGAGTAAAGTACTTTTCGCCCTCTTATTTTTTGAAAAATTAAATGACGCGGGAATAAAGAACTTTTCGCCCTCTTATTTACGAGAAGAAAATTTTTTTTTTCTCGCTAAATTTAAGAAAAATTTAATTTACGGAATAAAAGTACTTTACGCCCGTTTATTTTTAAAGAAATTAAATTTGGCGGGAATGAAGAACTTTTCGCTCTCTGAATTTGCGGGAGAAAAGTACACAGCTCCCCCTTCATTTAAGAGAAATTTGACTCTTGGGAGTAAAGTACTTTTCGCCCCCTTAATTTTAGAGAAATTAAATTTGGCGAAAGTAAAGAACTTTTCGCCCTCTGAATTTGCGAGGCAAAAGTAATTTTTCATAAATGACCACATGGACATGATGACCACATGGTTAAACCATATGGTTTTTTTCAACAGGGTAAAGCTGTAATACGTTTCATCACATAAAATAAAAAAAATTGTTGTGATATAAAATAATATTATATTTTTTAAACCTTCGTTGTTTTAAAAAATACTTTTTAACAAATAATTCGGTATTTATTAAAAAATATGGATGAATTCATTCGTATCATAGTTATCAATGCGAAAACATTTTATTCAGAAAGAGCTTTTGGACAAAAATTAAAAACACGTTTAGTTGTAAAATAACAGAAAGCGGAAAAAATATTAAAAGTATTTTATTCCAAGTTCATTTTACTTTTCGAAACGGGTGTGGAAGGTAAAAATCACGTTACACACCAGTTTCAAATAATACTTTATACCACGAGAGCCGAATAATCATATTGAAGTTCTGATTTTGAGGTTAGAGTGGTATAAAAAGAAGTTATGTAATCTGTGAATTTAATAAGCTATAACTTTGATCTAATCTAGCAAATGACTGTATTTAAAAATTTTTTTTTATGTTTATCTTTTCTTCCGAATCGAACTTATCGAAAAATCTAATAAAATATCATTAATATAAAAACTCACGCAGTCTTGATTTGAGTCAAGACAAATTTTTTATAAAAAATATAAGCCAAACTTGTTTTTTATTTTTAAAAGCAATACATGACCTCAGTTAGGTTTCTAAAAAAGGTCATTATAAAGTCTGATTAGTACCAAAATTTAGTTTTTAATTTAAAAAAATTCTTAATATTCAGTTTTGAGTTGAGTTGAGGTAAATATAAAAACATAAAATTCTCATCAGAAGTGAGTACTGAGAGAAAAGTACATAAATTTCGTTCAAATTAGCAACAAAAAATTCACGAAAATTCTGTGAAAAATATTAATATGTATTCGATACAATAATCAAAGTTATAGCTCATAAAATTCACAGATTACAAACCTTGCTTTTTAATAAATGAACTTGGAATAAAATACTTTTAATATTTTTTCCGCTTTCTGTTATTTTAAAACTACACGTGTTTCTTAATTTTTGTCCAAAAGCTCTTCCTGAAATAAATGTTTTTGCATTGATAATTATGATACGAATGAATCCATCCATATTTTTTAGTAAATACCAAATTATTTGTTAAAAAGAATTTTTTAAAACAACGAAGGTTTAAAAAATATTATATTATTTAATATATCACAACAATTTTTTTTTATTTTATGTGATGAATCGTATTATAGCTTTAAACTTTTAAGGAAATTATTTGTAATTGAATTTTCGGTAAGCAATTGTATTTATATAAAAACAATGAAACAACTGAGTTTCGAAATTGCTGTGCTTTAACATGTGTATAAAATGAATTTTTTGCACTCCGGCCGGAAAGCGGCAACTTTCTAATCAAACGAATCGAAAACCACTGAGCAAATAATTTAATTAAAACATATTGAAAATATTGAAACAATTCATAAGAAAAATAAAAATAAACCCCTTCTCATTATATTTTATTAATTAACTATTTGTTAAGAGTTAAGATAATCAAGTTTTTAATAAGGTACAAATTGTAATATTGCATATCGAGTTGTGCTAGTATTCGTCAGTGTTTCGCGAATCGTGTTACTTTTCGTCCGAGTCTAACGTGTCGTGCTTTTTTTCGTTGGAGCTCCATGAGTCGTGCTACTTTTCGTTGAAACTTAGCGAACCGTGCTTTTTTTCGTCGGAGCTCCATGAACTGTGCTAGTTTTCGTTGAAACTCAGCGAACCGTGCTTTTTTTCGTCAAATTTTCACCATTCGTGCTAATCTTCGTCAAACCCTGTGAACCGTGCTTTTTTTCGTAAGGGAAACACGAACGGTGCTACTTTTCGTTAAAACTCTTTGAACTGTGCTTATTTTCGTAAAAGCCTGAGTCGTGCTTTTATTCGTACGGGACGTCGATATGCATTCTTCGTTAGCCCAAGTTGGGTAGATGATTTTATGTTATCGTAGGTCGTATGAGGGGCTATAAATAGATTAAACACAAATAAAAAACATCATGATAAAATATCCAATTTCAGACTATTTATTTAAAGAATTCTCATGAGTAAGGAACTGAGCGGTGCCGCTATACTTCTGCCTATGCGACAGAGAGAGACGACGAGGAATTGCGGAAACGATCGAGCGACGCCGACGAAGAATTATAGCTCTTATAGAGTTTAACTTGTTTGTTTACTTTTCACTGCGCTCTTCTTTATCTGTCTTTGTCTTACTATAGCAGGGTGGAGAAGGTTTGCCTTCTTGTAGCAGCGCGCTGACTCTACTACCCTACAAATACGTATTTTAGTGTGTTCTTCCGAACGCTGTTCAACAACCCTGTAGAATATTTGCCAATACACTTGAATGCAGTGTGGCGTATGCAATAATATTCCATAATTCAGAGTATTTTATAGTTGTATACTCCATTGTATAGTGTATTGCTAACTGAATATACTTTAGCTATAAACAGGGCGGTATAACACCCCAATACCCATTTAGCTAGCTCCATGGGTATTCTACCGAATACGACATACTATTAAATAAATATATATATATATTTATGTCATAGCAGGCCGTATTCGGTGGAATACCTATAGCCCATACTAAATTTGTATATGCACTGCACACGTTCATGCTAATATTCCGACGATATTATCTCTGTCAATACTCTCTTTGGAAGTATTGACAGAGCTATACTCCCTAAGGAAATATTAGACAATTGAATATCGTCAAGATATCGCTCAGCATGGTCGTACATTACGCCAGTAACATTGATACATAGGTTAGTGAAAACAAGAGTATGTAATCAGATACGTAAATGCTCATACAAATTCTTATTAAATCTTAACTTTAGAGAATGTTTTGTTTGAAAAAATTTTAAAAGTTAAGCAATTCATTGTAAAAATTAATTACTTATGTTTAAAAAAATATAAATCATTAATTTTAAAAAATCATTTTTATAGTTCCTCATACGGCCTAAAACGACATAAATTTATCTACGTGACTTAGGAGTACGAAGTATTCTGATTCCTGGCTTGACTACAGTGCTTGTCGCTTGAGCAGCAAACCGTCTCGAGCGCGCTTCGCGTGCCCTCGACCGTCTACCACTCAAGGGATAACCGCTTCAGTCCCACCTGTATTCATCCTTCTTACTCCCAAGTTACATGTATATATATAAGTTATTTATGTCCTTTGACCGAATTCAGGTGGACAATGAATCGAGGACCATGTTTGTCGTTTCAGCTGAGATTGAGCAGGGCGATTTTAGTTGAAGGTAATTTCGCGTCCGAGGTATTTAAGATATAGTATCGGAATCATCTTTTCATGGCGTTAAGAGTTTTATTGTTTTTAAATATCATGAGCGACAAATTCCCAGAGGCATCTAAGTTAAAAAACTAGCATAAAAAATTATTTGAAATGACCCGATTAAAGAATTACGAGGACGACAAATTCTTTTAAGCCACAGTAATGTCAGAAACATCTTTTAATTGCACTCAAAGTTATAATAGCTTCAGATATCAAGAGCGACCAACTCTCTAAATCATCTCAATTCAAGAAACATGCATAAAAATATTTCCAATGTGCTTGAATTTAAAGATTTTTTAAGCAACAAATTATTTGTAGCTACTGTAGTATCAGAAACATCTTATTATTGCTTTTAAAGTTATGGTTTGTTTAAATATCATAAGCAACAAATTCCCAGAGCATTTAGGTTCAAAAACTTATAAAAAAAAATATTTAATGTTAGCTGATTAAAAAATTACTAGAGCGGAAAATTCTTCAAGCTTCAGTAAGGTCACAAACATCTTTTAATTAAAATCAAAGTCTTAATAATTACAAATGTCAAAAGCGACTAACTCTCTAATTTATTCCTATTTAAAAAAACTTGCATAAGAGCATTTCCCATGTGCTTTGATGCTATAAAGTAAGAAGCAACAAAATCCTTGCAGCTTCTAAGATATCAGAAATATCTTTTATTTATTTTCAAAGGTCTGATAATTAACAATTTCAAGAGCAACAGATTCCCAGATGCATGAAAATCACAAAATTTGCATTAAAATTATTGTGTAGTGCTAGCAACCATGAATTTTTAAAGCGACAAAATCCTTGAAGCTTCTGTAGTATTAGAATCATCTTTATATTGCGTTTAAAAAGTTAATTTGTTCGAATATCATGAGCGACAAATTCCCAGACGCATTTATAATCGAAAACTTATATAAAAAAATATTTAGAGTTGGCTAATTAAAGAATTACAAGAGCAACAAATTCTTCAAGCCTCAGGTGACAAACATCTTTTCAAGCGACTAACTCTCCAATTTATTCCAATTCCAAAATTTTTTCAAAAGCTTTTCCTATGTACTTGGATGCTATTAATAAAAGAGCGACAAATGTTTTATAGCTTCTGGAATATTACAAATATCTTTTTATTGTTTTGAAAGATCTGATGATTAACAATCTCAAGAGCGACAAATTTCCAGATGCATGAAAATCACAAAATTTGTATAAAAATCATTTTATAGAGCAAGGAACCGCAGATTTTAAGAGCGAAAAAATCCTTGAAACTTCTGTTGTATCAGAATCATATTTTTATTGCGTTTAAAGTTATGATTTGTCCAAATATCATGAGCGACAAATTTCCAGAGTATTTAGGTTCAAAGACTTATATGAAAAAAAAATATTTAGAGTTAGTAGATTAAAGAATTACTAGAGCAAAAAATTTTTCAAGCTTCAGTAAGGTCACAAACATCTTTTCATTCTATTCAAAGTCTTGATAGTTACAAATGTCAGAAGCGACTAACTATCTAATTCATTCCAATTCAAAAAACTTGCATAAAAGTATTTCCTATGTGCTTGAATTTAATGAATTAAGGAGCAACAAATTCTTTCCAGATACTGTGATATCAGAAATATCTTTTTATTGCGTTAAAAGTATTAATGGTTGTCAATCTCAAGAACGACAAATCTTCAGATGCATAACAATCACAAAATTTGTATAAAAATCATTTTATAGATCTAGAAACCGTAGATTTGGAGAGCGACAAAATCCTTAAAGCTTCTGTTGTATAAGAATCATATTTTTATTGCGTTTAGAGTTATGATTTGTTCGAATATCATGAGCGACGAATTCCCAGACGCATTTATGTTCAAAAACTTATATAAAAAAATATTCAGTCGGCTGATTAAAGAATTACTAGAGCGACAAAATTCTTAAAGCTTCAGTAAGGTGACAAACATCTTTTAATTGCATTCAAAGTCTTAATAGTTACAAACGTTACAAGCAACTAACTCTCTAATTCATTCCGATTCAAAAAACTTGCATAAAAGTATTTCCTATGTGCTTGGATGCTATAAATTAAGAAGCAACAAATTCTTTGCAGCTTCTGTGATATCAGAAATGTATTTTTATGGTTTTTAAAGTTCTGATGGTTAACAATCTGAAGAGCGACAAATTCCCAGATGCATGAAAATCACAAAATTTGTATAAAAATCATTTTATAGTGCTAGGAACCATAAATTTTTAGAGCGACAAAATCCTTGAAGCTCCTGTAGTATCAGAATCATCTTTATATTGCGTTTAAAGTATCAATTTTTTCAAATTTTAAGAGCGACAAATTTCTAAGTGCATTTCAATCACAAAAATTTGCATAAAAATCATTTTAGCGTACTAGGAATCATATATTTTTAGAGCGACAAAATACTTGTAGCTTTAATAAATTCTGTTTTAATTTATTCAAATATCATGAGCGACAAATTTCCAGACGTATCTGAATCCAAAAACAAAAAAAAAAAAATATTTAGAGTGTCTAGTTCAAAGAATCACTAGAGCAACAAAATCCTTCAAGCCTCAGTAAGATTAAAAACATCTTTTAATTGCGCTCACAGTCTCAATGGTTTTAACTATCAAGAACGACTTATTCCCAAATGCATCCCAATTAAAATCCATTTTACATAAAGAATTTTCTTTCTGCTCTGATGTTAAGATATTGAAGGTGACAAATTTTCTATAGCTACTTTAGTATTAGAAACATCGTATGACTTATTAGATACATTAAGAAAAAAAGTTTCCATTTTCACTCGGTCCCAATGGCCATATCCGGGTCTGGGTCAGGTTTTGGGACTTATGGACTATCCTATCTTAGAGCGACAAAAAAGCGACAAATTATGCAACCAGAATGGAGTTGCTAGCCTTAGCCGTTCCTGAGTTACTGCAGTGGATGCCGTAGCTTAATATTAAGCTACGGTAGCCATTGTTTCTCGGAAACGGCTGGAGCGACAAAATCCAGTGTTGGATTAAATGTCAGCGACAAATTAGCAACAAATTATCAAACATCGCATGACTTTTTAGATACACAAAGAAAAAAAGTTTCCATTTTCACTCGGTCCCAATGGCCATATCCGGGTCTGGGTCAGGTTTTGGGACTTACGAACTATTCTATCTTCGAGTGACAAAAAAGCGACAAATTATGCAACCAGAATGGAGTTGCTAACCCTAGCCGTTCCTGAGTTACTGTAGTGGATGCCGTAGCTTAATATTAAGCTACGGTAGCCATTGTTTCTCGGAAACGGATTAGAATTAGCGACAAAATATGGTACTATTCTGAATGTGGCCCTATGAAGTGGATTCCGTAGCTTAATAGACATAAGAAACTCACTTGAGAGACAGCTCTGGCAAACTCACTTGAGAGACAGTTCTGGCAAACGTTGCAATGATTATATTGCTGAAGTTCGAAAAGGTCATACACATCGCTGCACTGATTCTGCTCAAGTGGAAAACATTACAACATATATAAAAGCTTCTATAAACGAAAAGCAAAAAGAAAAAATTATTTCAGATTAACTTCAAAAAAGAATTATAAACACCAATGATGGTTCCCAAAAAGATGTGCTTCTCAAGCTTTCGCAAGCAAAGGAAGGTCAGCCGTATCCAGTGATTGTGAAACCTAAAAACAAAAGTGAACTTCAAGTGATATCTACAGACGATATGTGTACTATTCAGACTAAATATAATCTAGGTAGTAGAAAAACTATAGGAATTGCATCAGATCTTCGCGTAGCAACTTGGAAGCGTAAAATTATTGAAGCAGATTTGAAAAACTTACTGGTACATAATTCACACAAAGTAGATAGTTTTTTTGAAGTGAAAAAAATTGATTTTTATAATATGCAAAAAAAATGTGAAAACTATCAATACTCAGCCACTTGTTTACTGCGAAAGCCTTGCTGGATTTATTTCATTTGTTGAAAATGAAAGAAATGTTTCTAATGTGCATTATAAATTTGGAATTGACGGTAGTGCTGGCTTTGTCAAGGTGTGTTTGTCAATTCAATGTAAATACAATGATCCTGCTTATGTTAGTAAGCGTCGTAAGTTCAAAGATGGCATAAGTTAAACAGTTTCAAAGAAACAGGGGTGAAAAAACTATTTATTATTTCATTATCACCATCTACGCAAGAGAACTACTAAAATATATCAGAGTTATGGCAACTGTTAGGGATTACCCAATTATCCAATACTTTATCTACAGATTTAAGACTTGGTAATATTTTATTAGGAATAATGAGTTACTCTTCAACACATCCATGTACTTGGTATTACGTTAGGAAAGATGAATTAGGAAAGCATGGCAAATTCCGTACTATTTGCAATTGTATGAGTAATTACCAAGCTTGGTGTAATACAAGATCGAAAAAGAAGAATGCCAAGAAATTTGGAAACTGTATCCATCCATCCCTATTTTCTGGAGAAAGCAATAAAAGAATTTTTGTTATTATCACCCCTCCTAAGTTGCATTTAATGATTGGTATTGTAAATACCATTGTTGATAATATGTCTACAGAATTTGAGGCAGATACAAATAAATAAATAAAAAAATTTTGTGTTTAACGAGAATTTTTGTATGGTGGTACTGGATTTAAAGGAAACTCGTATAAAACTTTATTAAACAAAATAGACATTCTCCGAGCATCGTGCAGTTTGAACTGGTTAAAATATGTTGATGTACTTGAACGATTTAACAGTGTTGTACAAAACTGTTTTGGAAATGAACTTAAGATAGCATATTAATCAAGCATTAATGCATTTAAAAAAAGTTATTTAAGTTTGGAAATTCGAGTCACTCCTAAGGTTTATGCAGTTTTTTATCACGTTGAAGATTTTTGCGAGAAAAAGAAAAAAAGGTTAGGCTTCTATAGCGAAAAAGTCTGTGCACTTTGACTTTTTAGCAACATAGGCAAGATACAAAGTGTCATCTAGTAATCCAGAGTATGAAAGTTATTTGCTAAAATCAGTTTGTGACTATAACAGTAAGCACATTTAATGCCTATAAAAAATTAACAAAACAAACATTTATTTACTTTTATGAAAGTAAGCTTACTGTATAAGATGAAATTTATATTTTTTTTGTTTACAATATGATATGAGATATTTTTCGTTTAAATTATTTTATAAGTTATATTTTTTGTTGAAATATCATATTAATTGTTTAGTATGGAATGAAAAACTTTAAAAATACTTTGAATATCGTTGATTTATTGTTTAATGTGCGCTTGGATGTGCGTTTTTACTTGGTCGTGAGTATATGTGTCGACGTGTGTATGCCTATTTATTATTCAATAGTAATTGTGCTAGTTATAATTTTACAATTTAAAAAAATTGATAATTTGGTCGCATTCAAAAGCGGCACTAGTTGCGATTTTCGTTCCAACGGATTTGAGTTAAGTAATTATGCAGAAATCATACTCCGTTGGTATTTTTGTCGTGGCAAAGCTTTTGGGTTAAGCTCAGTTCAGGCTAACCGTGATTTATTAACAATAAGAGAAAACATTTTATATTTCAAAATTAATACTGTTTTTTTTTTTACAAAAAGAAACTTCAAAATTCATGAAAAAACTTAAAATTTACGATATAGGTTTAAATTATTTTATAGCTCTGCATTAATAATTAGATAAACTTCGAATGATAATAAAAAGAATAATTAATTTCTTAAATATCTTATTGAACCTCTTCTGAAATCCCTTATGAAATTTATAAACGAATTTAAATGATTAATGAATAATTATTTAATAAAAAGGAGCTAAAACACTACTTATTTCTTTTATTACCGTATAACGGGATGAAGCCAGATGTGGGATGAAGCAAACATTTTTTTATATATGATTTTCTAATTTTTTATATACTTTTGTTTATGAGTAACAACAATTTTTTTGTTAATTATTAATAAAAGTTCAAAAAATTATCATTATACATACATAAAAGAACATAAAAAAATTAGAAAATCATGTATTCAAAAATGCTCGTTTCACTCCACAAATGACAACTTTACTCCGTTTTAGGGTATTTATCAAATCGATAGATAGATAGATAAATATTAATTTATTTTGTAAAAGAGTACAAAAAGGCGTGTAATACATCAGATTACATTACAAGCAATAAATAATAATTCTGTATAAAGTATCGCACATAATATGATAAGATATCACAGTCAAATATTAAAATTAATATATAATACTGTATCAGTAAGTCACTATATAAAAGCGATATCACAGACTACTCTAAATACACGCAGGAAGCATAAAAACATAAATTACAATAAAAACAGTCTTAAATATCTATCAGTCATAAAATTAAAATCATATTAAAATCAAATAACAATTTGAAAGATAAAGCATAAAGCATAGTCATGACATCAAATAAAAATAAAATTGGACATAACAATGCAACAATAAATAAAAATAATATAATAATAAAATTCAAAAATAAAAACTTGATACCGAAGATGTCATGACTATAAATAAAAAGAAACAGAATCACTCATTCTTTCTACATTCATTAAACCATCATTCGCGCTAATAAATACATTCACACCTTAAATCTATATATAAGACAAAAAAAAATAAATTAACATAAAATTAAAATACTTAAAATTAAGATCACTCGAGGTCGAGTAAGTACCTCCTCAAAGCCGACTTGAACCTGCCGAGCGATGGAAGATTTTTTATATCGGCAGGCAGGGAGTTCCAGAAATGCGCACCTTGAACTTGAAAGGAATTTCTTCCAGTCTCAGTACGCATGAAGGGCACTGCGAAGACCTTAATCTCTCCTCTAGTGGCTACCCTAGGTACATATCTAGTAAAGAGACTCACTAGATACTCTGGAGTATTCATGCGCACGATTTTGTACATAAGTACAGCCATAAAATACTGTCTCCTTAAATCAGTACGCAGCCAACCAAGAGCAGCTCTATGAGGAGAGATATGATCGCCCATTCTCACACCCATTACATATCTCACACATGAATTTTGTAGTCTTTGTAAGCGTCTTCTCAACCCCTGCGAAGCATCGAGCAAAACTACTGAGCAGTAGTCGAGCTGCGGAAACAGCAAGGCGGCTGCGAGTTGTTTACGCAGGGCCTCAGTGGTGTACCGACGGAAAAACCGCGAACTATACATTACCCTATTAAATTTTTTAGTCATCATATTAATGTGCGGCTACCATGACAACCTAGCGTCAAGCACAACACCAAGGCTCACAACGGTATCAGAGAAAGATATGTCGACACCACCCTCAAGCTCAATCGTTCTCGACTCACCAGTATATTAATAAATCGACTACTGCCAAAAACGATTGCTTTAGCTTTCCTTGCATTCAAAGTGAGAGAAGCATCGGCAGCCCACCCCGACACCGCCCTGGCCGCCCTCTGCAAAATACGAATCCCTTCATTCACATGTTCATAAGGGACCTGAGTATAGATTTGGAGGTCATCAGCATATAATATGTGCTCAACGAAACAGGGGTCGAGTGTGTCACGTATATTATTAATCGATAAAAATGATTAAAAATGATTTAAAATAGCGCAAAATTTTTTAAACACAAATTCTTCTAATTTTTAAGATATTGATTTTTATGACTTTCTATTGCCCAAAACATTATAAAACCTATAAAATAAGTTGATTTTAAAAAGAAACAACACAAAAACCCTTAAAAATATGGAACATTGTACAAAATCACGCGTGTTTGGGTATAAAATACCAATTTTATGAAATTTTAGGTCTTTTCAGCGTAAAGATCATAAAAAACTAAAATAATATTAAAATTTGACACAGCATCGTAAATTAGATAAAATAATGTAGACTTTCAGTAATAAGCTAATAGTAAAATAATCAATATTGGATTGATTAAAATAACATAAGATTAAAATAAAGTAAAAATTAAAAAATAACATACTGAGAAAAATTTTCTTGTAAAAATCATAAGGGACAGTGGCAGCAATGGCACAGGCTACCATTATAGCGAAAAATTACTATGCTACATAGTAAAATTTACTAAGAATATAATAAAAATTCCTATGTTCTTTGTAAATTTTACTAAGTAACATAGTAATTTTCGCTATAATGGCAGTCTGTGACATTGCTACCTTTCTCCTTTGTAATTTTTACGAGAAAATTTTTCTCAGTGCATAAAATTATTTGAAATAACAGCTAAAATGATAATTTTTACCTAAAGTACAATATTGTAAAACCACGTATTTTTAGCTATTTATCTGAATTCATAAATATATATATATATATATATATATATATATATATATATATATATATTTCTTAAAAGAAAAATTAATATATAAAGGATATTGTCCTCTATTAGTCTAGGCGCCAGATAGGTCACAGTGGCCTCTTCAATTTAGATTGACCCACTAAGGTTTTAATAATGTATTTTGACCTCCTGAACACGAAAATCGATGGTGAATTTCGATCCGGATGTCGAATAAATTGTTATAAACAATTTAATTGTTTATAACGCTATAACGATTAAACAAAAAGAGATACAAAAATCTTGTAAAATACTTTTTTTGCAGCTTTTTAAAACAAATACACTCGATTTTGAATCATGCTATTTGGATAATTTCAACTTGAGATATTGTCAATTTATTACAAATTGACGAGATAAACTCGTCGTGCTTGATGAAATTCGACTATATCTCAGGTTCAATCAAACATTTTTGATCGATTAAGATCTCATTTTAAAGGTAAAAGTATATTCCACAAAACTCTACTACTTGAAGCTTTTTATAAACATCGATAAACAAAAGGAGACTGATCAAAATGAGAATAAAAGCACTTTTTTTGCTATTTCAATTGTTTATAACGCTACAACGTTTGAACAAAAAGAGATACAGAAATCTTGTTGAATTCTTTCTTCTGCGGCTTTATAAAACAAATACACCAGATTTTAAATCATGCTGTTTCGTTAATTACAACTTGAGATATTGTTAATTTATTGCGAATTAACGGTACGAACCCGTAAAAAATTAGGTACAAAAATTAAATCTATCAATCTATTTTTATTAATAATGAAAAATAAATAAAGAAATATACATAAATAACGAGGTAACATTGAAATATTAAGAAAAAAATTATATTATTCATTCAATTTAAGGATAATTTACTTATTTTTACATGTATTATTTTTCATGCATGCACAAAAAGTACAGTATGATGTGTTTTTTTTTACAAAAGTAAGCTTTTGTATTACTAACTTTGCAATAACACGGTGGCACCAAGTCATCAAGAGGTGCAAAAATTGTTTTAAAAAGACGCAAAAAAAAGTATTTCAGAAAATTTTTGAATCTCTTTTTGTTTAAACGTTGTAGCGTTATAAACAATTGAAATAGCAAAAAAAGTGCTTTAATTTTCATTTTGATCAGTCTCCCTTTGTTTACCGATATTTATAAATAGCTTTAAGTAGTATAGTTTTGTGAAAAATACTTTTACCTTTAAAATGAGACTTTAATCGATCAAAAATGTTTGATAGAACCTGAGATATAGTCGAATTTCATCAAGCGCGACGAGTTTATCTCGTCAATTTGAAATAAATTAACAATATCTTAAGTTGTAATTAACGAAACAGTATGATTCAAAATCGGGTGTATTTGTTCTAAAAAGCCGCAGAAGAAAGTATTTAACAAGATTTTTGTATCTCTTTTTGTTTAATCGTTATAGCGTTATAAACAATTAAATTGTTTATAACAATTTATTCGACATCCGGATCGAAATCCACCATCGATTTTCGTGTTCAGGAGGTCAAAATACATTAAAAAAACCTTGGTGGGTCAATCTAAATTAAAGAGGCCACTGTGACCTATCTGGCGCCTAGACTATATATGATTAACCTTTTTTATATGGTGAAGTCGAGGGAGTTCAGTCCGGTACCCGTTTAACACATTACATCAGGCTAGACTGTCAGACCCACCATACCGAAAACTTTGACTACCGATGGATGGTCAGCCACTTTTGTGACCAACAATCAACCGATACCCAATGAAGTCAGACTTTTTAAGAGTCACAATATAAATGGCACATGCACTAATTTTCTTTCGAAAAAAAAGTTAGAGGTACTTGGCCAGGATTCGAACCCATGCCCTCCGCGTTGAAGACAAGAGCTCTATTTATTACGCCACCGCATATATATATATATATATATATATATATATATATATATATATATATATATATATATGGGACGTTTCACGTCAACTCACCTAACAAAAAAATAGAATCCGTCGAAAATCTGTGAAAATTTTCTATTTGATACCCAAAATATACAAAAAAAATTTTAGAGGTCCAGGTCAAAGGGGTCAGGATTGAAACGTGATGGAATTTTTCGAATTTTCCAAATTTTTTGCTAAATAAATATTTTAATGAATTTTTTCCTCAAAAACTATCAATTTTTTGTTAAAACTTAATAGAATACTTTTTCTTGGAAATTAGATGTAGAATTCACCTAAATTTTTGCAAATTATAATATACTGATTTTTATGCTTACTTGATCGATTTAAACACACCATTTAGTACATCTAAAAATCGAGCAGGTCAAATTGGCTTTTTAAAGTCTTATTTTTTTCGTTTTTTTATGAGGAAAAAATATACGAAGCCTCCAGTTGGGCAGCCTTCTCAAAGTTACTTAATTGTGCAAAAATGTCTGAAAAAATCGTTATTTTGGATCAATGATGAGATTCGTGATTTTTTTTCTGAAAAAGTATTGATTTTTGGGACAAATGTATGAAGATGTTTTTTATTGGAAATCATGTGTAGAATATAAACACATTTTTACAAATTGTAATTTAAGACATTATGAACCATATATACTAAAAATTTAACAAAAAATAAATTTTAAAAT
Source organism: Anastatus disparis (assembly GCA_017163975.1). NCBI lineage: Eukaryota > Metazoa > Arthropoda > Insecta > Hymenoptera > Eupelmidae > Anastatus > Anastatus disparis. Next base: position 991,590 of record JAFFSR010000272.1, on the reverse strand, counting down.
TTCAAAATTTTATTTATAATTTGTGATGTTTAGCAAATAATGGTTTACAAAAATTTACATACATTTTACATACAATTTCCAATAAAAAACATTTAAGTTTTAACGAAAAATTGATAGTTTTTGAGGAAAAAATTCATTAAAATATTTATTTAGCAAAAAATTTGGAAAATTCGAAAAATTCTATCACGTTTAAATCCTGACCCCTTTGACCTGGACCTCTAAAATTTTTTTTGTATATTTTGGGTATATAATAGTCCTTGTACGACCGTAGAAGAACAACAACCTTAAAGTATTCCGGTAGACGAGACACTCAATGAAACAGTTGTCAAAAGTGATAATATGGTTATTGCTAAATTCACTGATGTACTTCAAAAGGATGCATTTCCTATGTTCAGAGAACTTAGTAAACTTTTCTCGAAACCCTTGTCTGATGGCACCCCAGACCCCAAGTAAGCTTTTATTGAAAAAAATAATTGGCTTGTTTTTAAATTAAAATATGTTTAAAAGATTGTAGAAGAAATTAAAATAATATAATTCCAGATCCCATGAATTATGATCAAAAATACTTTCGCTGCAGTTACAATCTGATGATTGATAACAGTTTTGATGGCAGTGACCCATTTTTTTTTTCCAACTTAAGGTCAAAGATATGCCATCAGTGTCATCGCAAGTGTTTCTAATGAACCTGGTGCTGATTCTGAATTACTATCAACATTTACTTCTACACCAACGTTTACCACTAATATCAGACACGGCTTTATAGAATGTTTAGATATGGAAGATATTGGAAATAAAAATGAAGAAAAAGAAGAAAAAATTTAACAGCAATCGTGGCATCGTAAAGGATAGAGAATATTATTATTAATGATGCAAAGTATTTCTCGTCCAGCTCCAAACCTTGCTCATTATTTACTTGATTTTAACATAGCTAAAGATGTCAGGAAAACCGTGATTTAGCTACCAGGAATACTTGGTTATCCACAAACATGCTTGCACTCTGTTTGGGTGATTTTAGAACAATCTTGTAACTCAGAGAAGTGCTACTGCTACTCAAAGAAACCTTATGCAGCAAGAATTGCAATCAATTTTAGCTTATTCTTTAACCTTTAAAAGGCCGGGTTTTGAGGTTCGAAAACCTCCTTTGAAAGTACCCAAATTCATGTCTTATATCACCCATCAACTATGTACAATGTTTCTATCATGGACCGAGCTGATATATCGGCTCTCCGGTCCTGGAGGGTCATGAAAAATTTTTTGTTCGGTAAAATAGGAATAAAATCATATTCTCAGGTTTCGAGGTATGCTGCATCCAAATCTGGAGTTTAATCGGTCATAACTGGTCATGATTATGGTCATTTGAGGTCAAACAAGGTCAATTCAAGGTCAAACAAGATCAATTCAAGGTCAAATGCAGAAAATATTATAGGTATTGAAAATAAAATGATATCCAAATGTTTTGTGGGGTGCTGAATCCAAATCTGGAGTCTGATCGATCATAACTGCTTATAATTACGGTCGTTCGAAGTCAAACAAGGTCACTTCAAGGTCAAATGCAGAAAGTATCATATAGATTCGAACAAAAATTATATCTGAGAGTATCCCGAGGTGCTACATCTGAATCTGACATTTGTTTGAGTGCGAATAGACATAATTATACTCTAATTATACTCATTCTTCTGGGTATATGGCCATCTCAAAGTTTATGTGTTTTGATTCGTACGTTTTTTTTAGAAATGTGGAGTTTTTAGGCCTTCTATTCTCCTTCTCCTTTACCCAGAGCTAACGATGTGGACGTAGAGAGTAATGTTGCTCCTTTTGTCATTTTTTTTTAATTTTTTATATTTTTCTATTCTTTTTATATATTTTTATTTTTTTTTTTACATTTTTTCATTTTTTATACATTTTTCCATTTTGTCAGAAGTCTATTTTGTATTTTTCTCACATTGCTCTTCTAAGATCTATATGAATCCATCAATAACATCTGACTTCATGACTTTCTTTTATTTTTTATAATTTTTTCCAACTTGATCAAGGTAAGACTTGTTTGGTGTGATAAGTTTCAAAACACGGATCTATACATAGAACAACTTGACAAGTTTTACATTCATAAGTGCTTGGATGTCTGGTTTTATTCATGAGGCATAAACGGCAATCGCCTTCTTTCTTTTTCCCTTCATCAATTTTTTTGGGAAAGTGTTTCCCAGTAAGTCGAGAGTCATTCGACTGACATGAATGACGCAAGTCATCAGAATTTATCCCCAGTAAGCCTCTCACCACTTCTAAACGAAAATGAGAATAAGAAATTTTTTTGTCAGTGGTACTTTTCATTTTATGTAATGCATGAGAATTTACCAGAACAAAATCAAGTAAGTTAAAAAAAAGTTTTCGATACTATTTAGTAGATTTTCTAATCGTTTCAGCCAATGACAGTTGTCTGTCTATGTTGTCAATCCCTCCCATATTTTTATTGTAGTCCACTATACATTTTGGTTATATAATATCTTCATTATTACTCCAATGTTTCTTCCCTGTACTTGCGTAACCAACTTCATGGACTGTTGTTATTATGTAAACTTCTTTCTTGTCCATCCACTTTATTGCTAACCAAGAATTGGTATGGGTTACTTCAATTTCACCTCGGTTCAATTTACTGACAAGCTTGGGCATTCCTTTTCTGGTTTTATTCACGGTCCTACACATACTAGTATCTTTGTCATGGAGAAAATTAGCGAGTTGAAGAGACGAGTACCAATTATCTATGAAGATAACGTGACCTTTGTTAAAATATGGTGTTAGGAAATCAACTACTATATCTCCAGAGATTCCCAAATCAAATTTTTCATAATCTGTATCAGCTCCTGTATAGATAATGAATCGTAATAGGAATCCAGTCTCACAATGAACCAATCCGAAAAATGTTATACCTAACCTGTGTCTTTTCGAGGGTAAATATTGCTTGAACTTCAATCTTCCTTTTCACAGCATCAAACTTTCATCAATGCAAAGGATTTTCCCAGGATGCAAAGTAGAGGAAAATTTCTGAATTAGAAAATCTATTACAGGTTTAATTTTCCTCATAAGGTGGTTCTTGTAGGGTGATGCATTGTCCCTATTATTTTCAAAATGCAGAAAACGTAAAATTTGGAGATATCTATTACGAGTATGTATTTTCTGAATATTGGAGTGGATAACAGAGGATCCATACTCCAATAATCTTTGACATTACACTTACAAACATGGCCCACGTTGATAGTTAGAGCAAGGAAGATTTACAAATCTTCTACTGTTACATCTTTCCATGGAGCCATATTAGAATGGAATGGATCAGGATTTTACTTCTGGAAGAGATTTGTTTGTTCCTAAATTACTTTGAAAATATTCGAATCCATAAAGAATTTAAAGTGAGCTAATTGAGTATGCTCTAGTATAGGAATATTTTCATAAAAATTAGCATGACCTACAAAGTCTTTTTCGCCATACCCTGCCCGAAAGTACAACTTTCGTCCCGGCACCGAAAAACAAAAGTAGTATTTTCGGCCCGGGTATGGCGAAAAATAGCATACACACCACTGGAGGTAAAATGGCGACCCTATAGCACATGTTTGCAACCCTCGCCTCCGGCTCGGGTCACAATTTACATGTGCTATGGACTCACCAGTACTTTACCTCCCTTGGTGTGTAATATACTATTATGGAAGAGAAATAGACAGAATCGAAAAATACACCGTCATCTCTTTTAGGATCATCAAAGATTTCTGAAGAAGCATTTGGTTGTGATGCGTCAGTCCGATCGTCAACATATTCCTCTTCTGGTTCTGATTCACCACTACTCCAAGCACTCATTATTTTGGCTCAAGGAAGAAAATTTCTGTTGTAGACTGGTGATGGACTCTATGAATCGTTACGCTGAATACCACAATTTTGTATGTATGGAAAGACCAACTCAAGATCAAAAGGTATTCCGTAGGGAAGATAGTAAAAATAAGTATCAAAGTGAAAAACGAGAGAAGATACTCAACTCAAACGATGGAATCAAAAGTACGAAAGTATTGTAACGGTAGAGTGACGGTAGAGTAACGGTTAGCAAGAGCTTGTCGCAAGCGAATCGTCGAGTCTTGTATTTTCCCTGGACTTATACCGTTGAGACGACTGTTCTTGTGTCAGGACGCTCAACGACGGTGTTTCGCCACGTAGCGGTCAAGAGTGGAATTAGCCTCTCTTCCGCGTCGGTGGTTGCCTGTATGCAGGCGTTCTATAAGTGATTTATGTCACAGTATGAAGACGCTTTTGTCAAGTGTATCCTCTCTGATTTTGTACCTGGTGTCTTTCTATTATACGATCATGTTGAAATACTGTTTGAACTACGTCGCTACGTTGTTTGTTATTACGATACTGTTTGAAAACGAATAGATAGAAACATATGATCTGCTCATGTCATGCGCATGCTCAGAAATCAAGCATTATTCCCTATTCACTATCTTTTCTCATACAATAAATTTCTAGTTATAATTGTACGATCTAAATTATGATGATATATACGTTTCTAGCAAAAAGAATTTCTGGTTGAATGAGAAAATTCGGTGTCAAGCGTTCTCAAAAACATAGAAACTAATTTTAAATATTTCCCTGGATATACTCTTACCCTGACCTAGAAGAAATCTTCTCTCTTTCTATTTGAGGTCAAAATGACGTGAAATCCGAATTCAGTGACTCCAAAAACATAAAGATATATCTTTTGCAATGATTCAAACCATATTGCTAGGTTGGACCTTCAAATGACCTTCATTGATCTTGACTCTGAAGTGATAAGGTCAAACCAACTTCAGATACGAACTTAGCGCATCAATTTACTTAAGGATAAAGAGGTATCCTAGCATTATGTTTTTGAGCCAATATATCGGTTTTTCGGTCCTCCGAAGGTTAAAACGAAATGAAACTAAAACTTAGTCATGCACCGAGAGAAAATTTATGTTAATAGAGCATTTAGTTTACGTATCCAAAGTTAGTAAGTAATATCCTATGCTTTCATAAGAGCGCCATATACTCTTACGAGGTTTATGCTATCCACAAACAGTTTGTTTACATGCTTTAATAACTCTCCACTCTTATATACAGAGAGAGTTTTGCCTCAAGAAACATGATGCGCGTCGCACTAGAAAAGTGCTGGCTTTTGCATCGTAAACCACGCATACTTCTTGGCATTTTATAATTCGTGCATCACTTTTTTTGGTGCAGTAATGCGTGAAATACAGCGCATGGTAGTGCCGCATCAAAAACTTCGTGCACGTTCAGACGCGCATCGATATTTATCGTTCATGCGAGCCACCTTGTGGTAAGTTTTCTAAACACGCTATCTTTTATAATGCAAAAAACTCTCCGTGTATCATTCGATAGCTGTCGCTGTATTCTCTCATGGGACATGACGGGAGTAAACGTGGCTTGTCCACTATTCTTTCTTTACTGCTAACTATGACATTCTTTCATCACTCAAGTCGCCTCCTGTTTTGGGTAGATGCGAGCAAACACGACTGGTCTATATCTAAAATCATATCGCAAGTTCCGTTAACGTATTTTCATTGCGTGGATCTTTTTTTTCTTTTCTTTTTTTTATGAGGGAAGAGACATTATAAATATAATCTATTAAACTTTGTAACTATTAATAATTAAATGTTAACTTAAAATTTTATCATGTTAAACAGCTAGGGGGCAGATGAGCATGTACGATTTTACGCCAGAGATGTTTCGAAGTAGCGTTGGTCTAGTGCGTAACGTTCGTGCTTTTCCTTTTGAGTACGCGAGTTCAACTCTCGGTTAGAAACACTTTTTTTAAACTTTTTTTTATCATTTCAATAGTTTTTATTTTTTTTTTTATTTATATTTTCTATATTTTCTATTTTTTTATTAATTTTAAAATCTATTTTTTCACAAGTTACTTAAAGTATGCTCGTTTTTTCAATTAATATTTTCAAATAAATTATTTCATATACGAAATAATTAATATTAATAAATAAATAATAGTGATGTTTACAATACAATAGCTCAATTTTGTCTTTATAAACATACATCAATATATAATATAAATTATAACATAATTAAATACCTCAGTTTTATTTATTTATTGTAATTTATTGTAAATTTTATAAACTAAATTATAAATAAATTAAACTATACTATTATAAAATAAACATCACTATTATTTATTTATCAATAATTGTAATCACTATATATAAAGAATAATTAATTTTTTAAAAATTTTCATTAAAAAAAACGACCATACTTGTGAAAAATTAGATTTTTAAATTATTAAAATAATATAAAATCTAGAAAAAAATAAATATAAAAAGGAATAACAAATATTATAACAATAAAAAAAAATTAAAAAAAGTGACCCTAGCCGAGAGTTGAACACGCGTACTCAAAAGGAAAAGCGTGAACGTTACGCACTAGACCAACGATACTCCTAAACATCTCTGGCGTAAAATCGTTCATCCTCATCTGAACCCCAGTTGTTTAAAATGATTAAATTTCAAGTTAAAAATTAATTATTAATAGTTACAAAGTTCAATAGATTATATTTATGTCTTTTCCCTCATAAAAAAAAAAGATTTATGCAACGAAAATACGTTAGCAAAATTTGCGATATGATTTTGGATATAGACCAGCCGTATTTGCTCGCATCTCCACCCAAAAGAGGAGGCGTCCCGAGCAAACAAAGGATATGAGAATGGGGGGTCATCGAAGTATACCACGCGAGTCATCAGTGAATGCCGTTCATGCTTTATTTACTCCCCATACCATCTTTTTTAGCATAAAGTAATCCAATAATGATAGAGCTTCTCATCACTATTGTATCAATATTTTATATACTTAGATGGCAGTTCGCATGCTCTATTGGCATGAATTTTTTCCCCGTGTATGCAACTTTTAAATTTGTGGAAGATTAGTGTCAAGCAACTGAAATTTTATTTCCTATTGTAACAAATTAACCACTTTTTACTACCCAAAAACAGAATATTCTCTTTAATCTTTCTCGTGATTTATTACAAAAAATGACGTCATGTGAAGCAATCAATGAAATTAAAACATTGATATCTAGAACACTTTTAATACTTTTAGTAAATTAAAGAGTTAGCTGTGTTTTACTTATTTACAATGTAAAAAACTTTTTCCTAACATTCGTTTGATAACTTTATACTTAACAATTTTAAAATTTAGATGTGAAACTGATGATGCTGCTAAAAATGATTTAGGATGTGTTAGAATTATATATATAAATTCAGATAAATAGCTAAAATATAAGTGGTTTTACAATATTGTACTTTAGGTGAAAATTATTATTTTAGCTGTTATTTCAAATAATTTTATGCACTGAGAAAAATTTTCTCGTAAAAATTACAAGGGAGAAAGGTAGCAATGACACAGACTGCCATTATAGCGAAAATTACTATGTTACTTAGTAAAATTTACAAAGAACATAGGAATTTTTATTATATTCTTAGTAAATTTTACTATGTAGCATAGTAGTTTTTCGCTATAATGGCAAACTGTGCCATTGCTACCATTGTCCCTTGTAATTTTTACAAGAAAATTTTTCTCAGTGTGTTATTTTTTAATTTTTACTTTATTTTATGATATTATGTTATTTTTATCGATTCAATATTGATTATTTTACTATTAGCTTATTTTTGAGAGTCTACATTATTTTATCTAATTTACGATGTTGTGTCAAATTTTAATATTATTTTAGTTTTTTCTGATCTTTACGCTGAAAAAACCTAAAATTTCCGAAAATTGGTATTTTATACCCAAACACGCGTGATTTTGTACAATGTCTCATATTTTCAAGAGTTTTTGTGTTGTTTCTTTTTAAAATCAAGCTTTGTTTTACTTATTTATAATGTAAATTACTTTTTCCTTATATTTGTTTGAAAACTTTAAGCTTAACAGTTTTAAAATTTGGATGTGACCAGGGTTGTGAATCTTCCCAGTTACCGAGTAAGCATATGGTAAATGGTCGGACTATTTACCAGTTATTAGGTGAGTAAATGGTAAATGGTCGGACCAGTTAATTGACTAGGTGAGAAACTGGAAATAGTCAGATCATTTACCAGTTACTAGGTGAGTAAATGATAAATGGTAGAACCGGTTCGTAGTTATTAGGTGAGTAAACCAACTAGTCCGACAATTTACCATCTACTCACCCAGTAACTAGTAAATGGTCCGACCAGTTACCATTTACTCATCCAGTAACTGGTAAGTGGTCCAACCATTTACCAGGTGCTCTGTAACTGCTCCGACCATTTACCATTTACCCACGTCGTAACTGCAAACTGGTTGAATCATTTATCATCTACCCACCCGCTTACTGCGAACTGATTCGACCATTTACCAGTTACCGGAGTTGTAAATAAGGAAATGGATTTTTTTCATTTGCAATGGTCCAGTAATTAAAAATACTCGCACCATTTACTATTTACAGAGCAAGTGAATGGTAAATGGTCTCACTAGTTCCCAGTTACAGAGCAAGTAATTGGTAAATGGTCTGACCATTTACCATTTATAGAGCAAGTGAATGGTCAATGGTCTGACCAGTTCCCAGTTGCAGAGCAAGTAACTGGAAATCATCAAATCTAAAATTTGGTCTATGATTCAATTAATTTTTATATATTCTAATATTATAATTAAATGATCCTACTCTACATCTACAAAACAATCGTTATCTAAAGCATGCCATTATGAATTATGGTTTTAAATTATATTCAAGCATGATTATACTTGGCAATAAAATAATAATAAAAACAATCGAATTTTTTACAAAGATTTAGACGATATTTACAAGTAAAAGTTGAGAAACCAATTATGCATATCACCTTTTACACTCGAGAAGGCTATCACTATCCAGTGAGGTCTGCGGCGATGCCGTTTGTAAACAAAGGTTTATACAGAATTTGTATATTCACAAATTGAGTTACTTATTTCATATCACAGACGATATCATGTATACGAGGCTCAGGGTTAGTTCACTGATTAATGACAGTTTTTCTTATCAATAGGTAGTGTCGTTCTATGAGGCACGCTGCATCTGGTTTAGATTTACGGCATAACACGTCTTACCAATTGTTATACCATTCGGATGTCGCCGTAAAAACAGTTGCAGCTTTATGTATGTCTTGGAACATTATGACAAACTACCTTTGATGAACCAACAATGACTTAGTACTTAATATTTTTTTTTCATCATACTGATAAATTATTTTCACATATCATTTACAATTGCTTTATGTATATTTAAATAATATAGATTTTTATAACTCAAGAATTATTGATTTTACTTCTATTTTAGAGTATTATCGCAATCTTATTGCTTGTTTTCCCAATTCAGTCGTGAATCTAACGTAATCTGAAAAATTTTTAAATCGTGCTCGAATACAATTTCAAACCATGATATATAATTATATTCATATGGACTATTCACATAGTTTTTATAATAAGAATTATATTTGTATGCAATGTAAGTTGAAACTTCAAAAGTAAGGTAATACACATATTTTATTATTATACTATTCGTTGTGATAAAGGTCAGTTTTAGACGAGGTTTCAGACATTTTTACCTAATCGAAAGTAGTGAAAGAAGAAATTTCGTCTATTTTTAATAAAAATATATATCAGAATTGCTTTCACTTGTAAATATCTATTCATTTTAACAAATGAGAAACGGAAGCAAGTAAATTTGTTAAATTCAAAGAACAAGCCAAAAAAAAATAAATAAAAACTAAATATCTTTTTTAGCTATTTTCAAACGGTAAAGTTAGTCAAAAGCTGATCCTCAATTGGAAGGAGACGCCATGAAATACAATGCAAATTAAATAAAGTAGCCAAAATAAGAACTACTGACCCCGGGCAAGATTCATGGGGTCTTATGGCTCCACTAAATTTATCGATTGTAATGATGTTCTAGTGTTCCAATATGTATTTATAATATTAGTGTAATTAAATACATTAAGGTTGTATGGGCTATACAGTCTGTGTCAAAAGTTAGTTTTTTAGAAAATCGTCTATACTTTTCGGTAGAAAGTAATTATTCAATTTTCAGTTTAGTAACTTATTAGATAATATTAAAACAATCATTTTAAACTTTGTTTCATTTAAATATAATGAATTATTAAAGAGTTATAACATTTTAAAGTTTATAAATTTTACACAAATCTAAAGCAATCATAAATAATAATGCCAAACTTTCAAAAATGGTTTTACTTGACTGCAACAAAATTTATTTTGTTCAGTTTAAAATTTAGAATCTATTGACGAGGATGGAATTTTGACTTTTATTTTTTATTAAAATTTATTGCTAATTTTCTGCGAAAAAATGTATATGTCTCAGACGGTACTTACTGTTTTATCATAGGAAATTAGCAATAAATTTTAATAAAAAATAAAAGTCAAAATTCCATCCTCGTCAATAGATTCTAAATTTTAAACTGAACAAAATAAATTTTGTTGCAGTCAAGTAAAACCATTTTTGAAAGTTTGGCATTATTATTTATGATTGCTTTAGATTTGTGTAAAATTTATAAACTTTAAAATGTTATAACTCTTTAATAATTTATTATATTTAAATGAAACAAAGTTTAAAATGATTGTTTTAATATTATCTAATAAGTTACTAAGCTAAAAATTAGATAATTACTTTCTACCAAAAAATATAGACAATTTTCTAAGAAACTAACTTTTGACACAGACTGTATAGCCCATACAACCTTAAGGGCATGATGAAGCTTCCCTTTTTGATAATATTATGATCCACGTTTATGAGTAAATAGAGAATTCAATCGGGTTTTTTCACTTAAAGAAAAAAAGTTGTAGGATTCAACTTTAGTGTGGACAACTAAAGGAATCTACAAAAATCTTATACTGAAAAAGTTATATAAAAGTTTTCAATTTATAGTATTTTGAGGTTAGAATTGTCAACTTCGATATCTAATTTGCAATTTAAGTTCATAAAAAAATAACAGCTGGGAAGGATTTTTTATTTTAACTAAAATGATATTACTAATATAGCTAATGTCAAAATTTAAAGAACAAGACAAAACAAATTAAGAGTAATAAATATCTTTTTCAAATTTTTTAAATTGAATAAAATATACAAGAGATCCCATGTGAGATCGCACACGAGATTGCATATAAGATGTCACATGAAATCGCCTATAAGATCGCATATGAAATCAAATGTATATTCGTTAAATTTTTAAAATGAAATAAATATATGTGCGATCTGACATGAGATCTTACATATATTTATTTCATTTTCAAATTTCAACGAATATATATGAGATTTCATAGGCAATCTCATATGAGATCTCATACAAAATTTTCAGTAGGGATGATTTTTCTTGGCTTGTTCTTGAAATTGATACATATTTACACTCTTCCGATTCTTATTTATTTAAAATAAGTTCATACCCATAAGTAGAATCGGTGGTAGCGCAGGGGCTAAGGCTCTTGGCTTATGCTGTAGTAGACCGGAGTTTAATCCCCGCGGAAATTTGGAAAAATATTTCTGAATTTTCTCTGTGAAATAGAACTAGGAGGTCAGGAAAAACCAATTGAAAATTCTCCACGGTCAATAAAAATTACGGGTTTCATTCCACAGTGATCAAGAGACCCACTGTCAATAAAATGGAGGAGAAGATGATATCTCCCATCCCTAGTGGAAATATAAGATGTGCATTACTGTTTGAAATAGTTTAAAATTATTCAAAACTTAATAATGTTTAAAACTGTTTAAAAATGTTTAAAACTGTTTAAAATAGTTCATAAATGTGAAATTTCTGACATTTAAAACAGTTATAAAAAGTTTTCAATATTTTTAAACAGTTTTGAACAATACAGAATAATTTGAATGTAAAGTAAACATTTTCTCGTATATATTATATAAATTTTAATATATATAAGAAAATGTTTACAAACACAAAATTATGAAACACTGTTTGAAATCATTTTGAAATTTTTTGAACGCTTTAAAACTGTTTAAAGGTGTTGAAAGCTATTTGAAACCGTTCAAAACTGTTCAAGTTAATTAAAAATAATTCATATTGATTTAAAATTGTTTTTAAATATTTTGAATATTTAAAATAATCTATAACTTTTAAACATAACAAATTAAAAACTATTCAACACCGTTTGAAATCATTCCGAAATTCCCAAAACTTTTTAAAAGTGTTTCAAAATGTTTAAAACTGTTCATAACTGTTTTAAATGTTCTAAATTTCGCCCTTTTAAACAGTTTCAAACAGTTTTGAACAGTTTTAAACAGTTTTAAACAGTTTTAAACAGTTTTAAACAGTTTTAAACATTTTCAAACATTTTATATTCTCGCTAGGAATTGCAAACAATTCTGATATTTATTCGTATGAAAAAAAGAAATTTATTTTTAAACTATATTTGATCGATAAAGTATACGTCAGAAGCAAACCCTTAAAAATTTTGTTTTATAATAGGTCATTTATTTTTGTCCTTTTCTAATCTAAATTTCAACTTCATTGTATATTGTGTCATGAAACGAATTTTTAAATTAATGTTATTCAAAAACTAAATAGTAATAAACATATATTTTTTTAAAAAATTATTGATTTTTTCAATAATATAGCATAAAAGAAAAAAATAATTTGACATTAGTGAGTAATAAAATAATCAATGATTGCTAATCAAAAACGTGTATTATTTGTAAGATATTAAAAGAAAACAGGCACATTTGTTCTAAATTTATCCTAGAGCAGGTCGCTCATCTTTGTCCTTTCATATTAAAGAAATGAAATTTCATTTTTGACTGCAGAATGTTTAAAAAAAAGGAAGCCTTATTTTTCACCATAAAAATAGTTATTATACATTGTTTTGAAATGATATTAAATTAGTATGTAAAAATGTTCCTTTTATCACGGAATTTCACGCAAAATTTGTGACTACACAGCGTAAAAAGTTTTTGTAACTTTAAAGAAGCTGTTGTTGAATAGAAGAAATGCTGTGCAGAGAAATGAATTTCTTCGAGTCAAAGAAAAATCATTTTTAAATTAATGAAATAATTTTTAGAATAAAAAAAAACCTTGGAATATTCTTTAATAAATTATTATATTTAAAAAAAAAAATTTTCGAATTTAGAAAAATATCTTATTAACTTTAAGAAATTAATTAGTTCCGAAATAGTGTTGAAAGTCAGTAAACTTTCTTAAAAACTATGCTATATTTTTTTATTGAAAAAATGTAATATTTATTTAAAATAATTTTTATATCAAAATGAAAAAAATATCTTACGTCAAATAATTTTTTAATCCAAATACATAATTTTTAAATTAAACAAATTAGTTCATGACTTCGATAAACTTATCTCTTTTCAACAATAGAATGTTTGTTGTTGCAAAAAAGCGGTGTAATTTATTACATTTCTTCACATTAAAAAGAGGATTTTGAATTAGAAGAAAAATAATTGTCAGAATGAAGAAAATATAGCTGAAAAACTTAGAAAATTTTCTCATTTAAATAAAGTAATTATTATTTTGATTAAAAACGTACATTTCAGTAAAAAATAAGATTTCACAACAATTATTTATAAACATAATTACAAAAAATAAATTTTAATTAAAATCAACATTTAACTGTTTTGAAGAAATATTTCTTTGAATAAAAAAATAATTCTTTGAATCAAAAGAGTTTCAGTAATAAAAAAAAATTAAAATTTATATTGCAGAAAAATAACTTAAATTTATTGAAACATTTATTTGAACAAATATTTTAAATTTACTTGTAACAAATTATTTCTATGCTTAAAAGTTATGTTTCGTGTTTTCAAAATAATATATTCTTCTACAAAAAATTATTTTTTAGGCTTGAAAAATTCAGATATATTTTTAAAGAAAGATAATATTTATTCAATGAATAGTTACTTCTATTTGGTACGCAGAAATTAATACACAATATTTTTTATATGCATGAAAATATTTTATTGGAGGAAAAAAATTCTATTTTAATTGTTCAATTTAATTTTTATTTTGACATTACGAGATATAAATTTAAAATAAAATTAACAATATCCAGTATGAGATATTGTTAAGTTCAAGAAATATCTTATGTATGTTGAGAAATATTTTATTGATATTTAAAAATTTTATTTTCACTGACGGAATAAATGATATTGATAAAAAAAATATTTCACAGATTGCTGGAAAGAATATATTTGATACAATAAAATTTTTTTCGTAACTAATAAATTTTTTTCCAGTGTAGTTATTAGAATAACTAACGGTTGTATCCTCTGTCTTTTATTCTTATCATGGAGAGACAAAGACAGAATTAGGTTCAAGTAACAACCGGTACTTGAGTTAGGTCTATGAATAAGAGCCTAAGATCGTCCATGATAATAAAAATTTATATGGTTGGAATATATATTCAGAACAGATTAAATAAGAAATATTATTTTCTTCATTAAGAAATAATAAGTTGATTGAAGAAAAAATTTTTTCTTATTTATTTTTCAATCTATTTTTAACTATAAAGAATTTTATTAAAAACGGAGCAATTTATTTTAACATATTTTAAGCATGAAGATAATACTTTTAATTTATTTAGAAATAATACTTTTGATCATATTTAAATAATGAAAATAATTTCAATTTATAACGCGCTTTTTGAAGTTGCGCACCAGTAATGCTTAGTATATTGCTGTGTCCAAAAATCTACTGCACATACTAGGGGTTTCTTTATAGATAAGCTGTATCAACCAATCAGAAAGCTTCTTTAGAGCTATTTAACACGTAATTAATTTTGTGAATACGGCGTGCGCAGCCCTGAAAAGCATTTAGAACAAAGCCGATGTATAAGAAGAGTACGAAAAAAAGATAATCTTGCGTCTTTTGTGTCAGAAGATTGTAAGGACTTTGATAACGGATTTTACTTCGTTAAAAATAACCACTGTCAAATTCACTGTAATCCTTCGAGTCACAAAGGCGAATATTCGAGAGCCGATATTTTAATTCTTGCAGGTAAGATGAACATATTTAATCTTTTACTATGAATTTTATAAATAGAAATTATTTTCATTATTTAAATAAGATTAACAGTATTATTCCTAAATAAATTAAAAGTATTATTTTCATTGTTAAAATATGTTAAAATAAATAGCTCTGTTTTTTATTATAATTGAATTTATTATAATTGAAAATAGACTAAAAAATAAATAAGAGAAAATTTTTTTTCAATCAACTTATTATTTCTTAATGAGGAAAATAGTATTTGTTGTTTAATCTATTTTGAATATATATTCCAACTATATAAATTTTCATTATCATAGGCGATCTAAGACTCCTATTCATAGACCTAACTCAAGTAGCGGTTGTTACTTGATGCTAATTCTGTCTTTGTCGCTCATGATAAGAATAACTGATTGATGATAAAACCGTTACTTGATCTAATAGCTATACTGGAAAAAAAATTTCTTTGAAACCAAAAAAATTTTATTGTATCGAATAGATTCTTTCTGGTAATCAGGGAAATATTTTTTGTATCAATATCATTTAATTCATCAGTAAAAATAACATTTTTAAATATCAATGAAATATTGCTCAACATACATAAGATATTTCTTAAACTTAAAAATACCTCATACTGGAAATTATTAATTTTATTTTAAACTAATATTTCATAATATTAAAATAAAAATTAAGTTAAATAATTAAAATAAAATTTTTTTTCCTTAAATAAAATATTTTTATGCATCTAATTCTATTTCGAATTAATTAATTTCTTCGTAACAAATATTGACCAGGGAGAATTTTTAATTGGTTTTTCCTGGTTTTCTAGTTGTATTTCACAGAGAAAAATTTAAAAATAATGTGTCCAAAATTTTCCCGGGGATTAAACTTCGGTCTACTACAGCATGAACCAAGAGCCTTAGCCCCTGCGCTACCACCGATTATACTTATGGGTATGAAGTTATTTTAAATAAATGAAAAGCGAGAGTGTAAATCTGTTTAAATTTAAAGAACAAGCCGCGAAAAATCATTCCAACTGAAAATATTGTATGAACTCTTATGTGAGATCTCATATGAAATCGCCTATGAAATCTCATATATATTCGTTGAAATTTGAAAATAAAATAAATATATGTGAGATCTCATGTCAGATCGCACATATCTTTATTTTATTTTAAAAATTTAACGAATATACATTTGATTTCATATGCGATCTCATAGGCGATTTCATGTGACATCTTATATGGTATCTCGTGTGCAATCTCATATGTGATCTCACATAGGATCTCTTATATATTTTATTCAATTTAAAAAATTTGAAAAAGACATTTATTACTTTTAATTTTTTCGTCTTGTTCTTTAAATTTTGACAAATTTTGACATTAGCTATATTAGTACAATCATTTTAGTTAAAACAAAAAATCCTTTGGAGCTGTTATTTTTTTATGAACTTACTCAGTAAAATATTTTGTGTAATTCGTCGAATTTTTTTTTTACAAAAATTTTGGTGTTAAAATTTTACAAACATCTTTGTAAGATCAACAGAAAAGTTTTTGTAATTTAAAAATTTCTGTGTACTTTTAAAATCGACACGAAAATTTTTGCAGAATTAATACACGGAGTTTGTTATTTTTACAAACATGTGTTTACCAAGTTATTTAAATAATCTCATACTTTTAATAATTAAATATTAGCATTATTATTATTATATGCAATAAAAATGCCATAAATGCAAGGTAAAATTTAGTTTGCAAATATTAATTTCTGCTAAGTTCAAAAATTTGTATACTTTTTTTTCTTTCTTGAACGTCGTTATATGTATGCTCTTTAAGATGCTAATCAGCGACGGAGCTCGTAAGTGTATTTGTGAACAAAGCATATATAACTTACAGTGGTGCTTCTATCAATCGGTTGCTGAGAGCGGGATTCCAACTCAGAACTTCGAAATTACGAATCTAACGCTCTACCGACTGAGACACTAATCGGCTCTATTTTTATACTTATAAATGATATATTCATATTAAACAATAATCGGCTCTTTTCGTAATCATTCGTTTATGTTCGCCTTTAACCACAATGTAATATTGTCAAATAAGTTTAGTTTGGTATGATTTTATTGATCCACTTCAACTGCCATTATTTTATCCTTTTTCTTATATTTCTTTATCTCTCTCTTTTTTTAAATATATTATCAGAAAGAATTACGAGAAAGTCATTATTTATTATTTAATCATTTCAATCACTATATTTTAACAAAAATAAATTTGTAAAATTTACAAATTTTATTATTCAAAATTTTGTATTATTCATGAATTTTTATGTTAAAATTTAAACTTCAAAAATTACACAAAAAAAAATTTTTTAATTTTAACACAAAAAAATTTGTGTTTTATTTGTAACGCTTATAGTCCGCAGTGCAGACCCCTTTTTAAAAAATGATTACCACATACTTAGAACTTTGTAAGCGGCTTCATTTTGTCAAGTCTACCAAACTTTTCATCTACGAAAACTCTCGAAACCGCTGCGTTTTTTAATAATTAATTATTAAACATGTCGATTCGACGATGTATTGTTATGCAATGAACACATACTTTTTTTTACATGGAACTAAAAGATATTTTTATAACAAAAATCAAATGATGTATGGCCGACAAAAATAATTCTGCGTTAGATGAGTCTACCATTTGAATTATGTCG
This sequence comes from Anastatus disparis, assembly GCA_017163975.1. Taxonomy (NCBI): domain Eukaryota; kingdom Metazoa; phylum Arthropoda; class Insecta; order Hymenoptera; family Eupelmidae; genus Anastatus; species Anastatus disparis. Next base: position 973,873 of record JAFFSR010000272.1, on the reverse strand, counting down.
ATAGGACGGGGTTATGTTGTGCGATGACCACATAGCTAATTTTTATGGGATTGCTTGATAATTAATTATGAAACCATAAGATCATAATGTCCGACAAATTTTCTGCAGATTTTTTTCAGTCCGACAATCGGAACATGTCATTGTTACGAGGTATGGTTTTGTGATTACCATATGTCGGACAAGGGTATGACGTGTCATATAATATTATTTTATGTATTAAAAAGGCAATGACCTACAAAAATATTGTATCTTTACGTCAGACCGACAAAAAAAGATTTATAATTAACGCGTCACCTATGTATGTGTCATATAAAGAACACGTAGTTCAAAATTATCTAATAAAATTTAAATTCATATTTTGCACAAATGAAACTAGTTAGATTGATCAAGTAGACATAGAAAAATACATTCACATTTTTTAATTTATGAAATTAATTTTTTTTTTCCAATTTTTACCAATATTTTTATAAGTACGAAAATGAAAAAAAATTAAATTCTTAGAATAATCTAATTTTGCAGCTATGGTTGTTATTTTCATAACGCCAAAAATTATACGTCATTTTTGTGTCATCTTAATAAAAGATTTTCATAGAAGGATCAAAATACTATTAATAAAACCTGCCTCTGATTTTTTAATATAATTATCTGATTAAGGGGACCAGGTACTATTAAAACTTGAAAAATTCAAATGTGAATAATTAAAAATTTATTGCTTTTATCCAAAGGAATAAATTTTTTGAAAAAATACTTATGTTTCAGAAGACTTTTTATTTCTGAAACTTTTATCCATCTTAAAAATTCAACTTATGGTCCCGTTAACATTCTGGTACTAAAAACAGATTGGTCGCAAGGTTTTTTTAAGAGTTTTCATCTGATCTTGATGAAATTTGGTGGAGATTTCCAAAATCATCTTAGAATCCACATGAGCGAGAGACATTCCTAAAAAATTCAAATAATAAAAAAATTTTCTAAAAAAAATCAATTTTTTTTTTAATTTGTTTATTTATTTTTATAAATAATAAGTTGATGCAGAAATTAGCATATATATATATATATTTATAATTTGCTATGCTCATTAATTCTAATTATAATTTGCTATGCTCATTAATTCTAATTATAATTTGCTATGCTCATTAATTCTAATTATAATTTGCTATGCTCATTAATTCTAATATAATTTTAAAAATCTCCACCAAATTTCATAAAGATCCGATGAAAACTCATGAAAAAACTTTGCGACCAATCTGTTTTTAGTACCAGAATGTGAACGGAGACCATCAGTTGAATTTTTAAGATAGATAAAAGTTTCAGAAATAAAAAGTCTTCTGAAAAATAAATATTTTATCAAAAAATTTTTTCCTTTTGGATAAAAGCAATAAATTTTTACTTATTCATATTCAAATTTTTCAAGTTTTAATAGTACCTGGTCCCCTTAATGGGGCATTTAGAGAGTAGGTATGTGTTGTACGCGGTACATGCGTAGACAATGACATGAAATTAATTATTTTTTATTAACTATTTATGATTCGTTATAGATAATAAAATTCTTAACAAAATAAATCGTTAATCCCTCATGTGTCGTATACGACACATTACAGAAAATGGGCTTATGGATGCTTTAGGTTTCTTAAACTTCCGAAGCGCACCTAGAGGAACTCAAAATAAGTCAAACATATGAAAAAATATTTACTTTTTAACTGGGAAAGGGGTCTCGGACTCAATAGGTTAAAAAAAAATGAAATTTCGAAAAATTTCATTCTTTGTAAAAAAGTAAATTTGCAGTGCTAAAAATAATTCATGCTAATTTGAAATCATTTTTTTTCAATTTTTATTCAAACTTTTTTTTTTAATTGTCTATTAAATCGATATTTTTCCATTTTTTATAATTTAAAATTTTATCACTAAAATATACAGCATGAATTCTTTTTTCATAAAGATTTAATTATGAATATTTTTCTACCCTGATAGAAATTTTCAGCATCTTTTGGCCAAGCATAGGCCATTTTTTATCAATTTGGCCAAAAAATGCTAAAAATCATGGCCAAATACCCTGCTATCTAGCGACCTTTCATGGTGAAAAGTTGACAAAATAATGGTGAATATATTTAATTTTATTATAATATTTTATTTGAAAAGTTAGAACTTATCAATTTTAAAATAATAAATTATTTATAAATTATTAAACAATAATATTTCAATATATTATTTATTTTAAAATAATTCTTAAAAAGTAAAATATTTTTTTTCCCATTTTTTCACATTACAATTTAAATACATTTTTGTAAACTTGGGCAGAACAGCAATTAAATTTTCTTTTAATATTTTCAAAAGATCATCAACATGCTTATGAGCAATATTGTTTACTGCAACCCACTTGTAATTGTTTGATTTCTTTAATATAACACATTCAGTCTTCATAGTTTTCGTTAAAAAAAATCATTTTTAACTTCTTCAGTGTATATTTCAAGACATTTATCTAATTCTTGCAAATTATTGTCAAATTCTTCTTTAAACGATCTTTCTGGTATAGCTCTTTATAATTTAAAATTAATTGATCAATATATTTAACATCCTTCTTTTCTGTATATTTTCTTTTCTTATTTCAATATTTACTAAGCAAAATAGGTTATGATCACGCTTTTCTGCTAACATCTGCTGTCGCTATATAGATACATAACCTAACAGCTATACTCCACGCAAAATGTTTGCAACACTATACTATCTGCTCACGCGTGATAAATCAAATAACTTATTTATGAAACAATTAATAATATATATAGTTACATTAAAAGAAAATCGAACATTAGTTAAAATAAGATATATATATAATAAATATATGTAAATTTTAATAATTAAGTTCCAATTTTTTCAACTTTAAAATTAAATCATTCACCATTTTTTCGACAACTTTTTACCAGTGACTGGCTAAAAATTGACTAAGAAAGTTGGCCAATCGTTAATTTTTTCACCATTTGAGATGGTGAATTTTCTACCAGGGTAAGATCACATTTTAATCCTCGAAAATGAGCATAAAATGTTATTATTTTATCAGCATTACATAGGTAGAAAAACATTTTATATTGGTTAAAGAAATAGCCATAAAAATTCCCATTTTCAACTCTTCATTTCAAAGCAATAGGCATAAAATGGTAAAAAGATCGTTTTAATTTCTACTAGGGTATTAGACTAATTAATAATTCTATACATACCACTAAAATATTTCTTTATATAAAACTTAGATTTTAGTGTTTACTTATCAATTAAAGAATCGTTATTATTATTAGAAATATTAATTCATTGTTTATATTTAAGTATTTAATAATTAAACTTTTAAATACATATTTTTTTAAAGGAATCTACAAAAAAATTAAGGTTTTTTTTTGACACACTGTTAATATAATGTGGGAATACTTGAAAATCTCAAATTATAATATTGTAAAAGACATACTGCAATTTAGTAAACGAATTTTAGCAAACGAATACAGTAAAAGAAATAAGAAATGATAATAATTTGAAAGTAATAATATTATGTAAAATTTAATAGTGTTAATGATATTAAATAAAACATTAATTAACAACATGCTTTAAGAAAAAAATTCATTTTTAATTTATTCATAAAATTAAAAGTTTTGCTCATTTTTCTCATATATTGTAACGGTATTCTACCGTGTTTGAATCTTGCACGCTTAGGTATCAAAATAGAATAGACGCTCGGTCATATATCTCGTCTAAGACGAGTAAAGAAGTGCGTTTCCTGACGACCGGCACGCTAGAGAGAAGCTCGCCGGCCGCGAGGCGCTTCAGAGAGTTTCCGGCTATCGTTGCGTTAGCACGAAACCTAAGCCGCGCTGTGCTTATTAGAGAATTTCGCCACGTGGTCATATAATACGGTAGACTAAGTTCGCATTCGATAGAGCGAGACATTGTCTTAATTGAAAGTCGTGAGTTTATACCGGCTTGCGTATTATATTATATTTGCAAGTTGCCACTCTCAGAAATTCTTTCTATAGAGTTTTGCTTGACCGCTTTTCGCGCGTCTTAGCGGTCAGCCATTAAGTACCAGCAAATACGTTGATCGGCGTGTATAGGATTCCACCGATCTACGACAAGGCAACCACGTTGGCAGAGCTCAGCGGAATTCAAGGATCGGGAAGAGACGTCTTCCACCGACCTAGTCCAGAGCATCTACGTATTAGTTACGTACAGGGGAGAAGCTACGGTAACGGGCGAGCAGCGTCTACGTGCACGTAGTTAATTAATGTAAGCTGGCCAGTGCGTTATTGTAAGTATAATTATACAGTGCGATACCCAAGTGTCTCTTCCTCGAGAGATACTTGTTCGGGTGAATTGTATCATCGGTTATATAACCGACCAGCGTCATAAGCGAGTTCTGTTTAGTTCGCGACGCGCCCTCCCTTTGCTCACTCTCTCATTAGACGCGTACATTATTTTTCATATATTACATTATTCCATTTCTGTTTAATTCATATCTTATCTTTATATTTATATTTTTCTTATAATAAATTAATTTTCTTTTCCATTAAATCGTGCTTTCAATTAATTTATATTGCCTGACTATATATAACATAAAAATATATTTCCCGTTGCTTACTCCGACGCTTCCGCGGTCCTTGTGGGCAGTTATAAATTATTTAATTACGTAATATCATATATTTTAATATAACGTATTTTGGAACCTGCCTCACGAAGGAAAATGCGCTACCGGCATCGCGTCTCTCGATCAGGTAAGAGAGAGAGAGAGAGAGACGCGCAGCGACGAGCTGATGGAAAAATGCTTTGTCGCACATCAATCTAACATACTAACTAGCTTTGCCGGAGTTGTTGTTAGTTTATCGTACTCGATATAAATTCTAGCAGCTCCGTGTTCTGACAAAATTACATAGACTTAGTTAAAGTTAAATTGGAATTAAAAAAATCTAATTTCTTTTGTAACGAGTGGTAAATTACCGTTACAATATAAGTTATTTATTTTTATTGCTATTTATAAATTTTTGTTAAATAAGTTTTTCAAATTTAATATATTTGTCTTATTTAGAATAATTTAGACATAAAATAATTTTCCTAGGACAGTTGAGTTCTACAGGGTACTACAACTTATTTTCAATTAATTTTCTTGTGATTTCCATTAGATTTCGGTAGCAATTTTGTCGGTCGCATATTCTAGTGTACTCTACATTTTATTTAAAACAGAAAAAATCCCAGATTGGACATGTGGTAATCACGAAACCATACCACGTAACAATGACATGTTCCGATTGTCGGACTGAAAAAAATCTGCAGAAAATTTGTCGGACATTATGATCTTATGGTTTCATAATTAATTATCAAGTAATCCTATAAAAATTAGCTATGTGGTCATCGCATAACATAACCCTATCCTATCGACATAATTCAAATGGTAGACTCATCTAACGCAGAATTATTTTTGTCGGCCATACATTATTTGATTTTTGTTATAAAAATATCTTTTAGTTCCATGTAAAAAAAAGTATGTGGTTATTGCATAAAAATACATCGTCAAATTGACATGTTAAATAATTAATTATTAAAAAACGCAGCGGTTTTGAGAGTTTTCATAAATGAAAAGTTTGGTAGACTCGAGAAAATGAAGCTGCTTACAAAGTTCTAAGTATGTGGTCATCATTTTTTAAAAAGGGTTCTGTACTGCGGACTATTATGTGTGTTGAAATTACAAATTTTTTTTACTGTGTGGATCGCAAATTAGATATCAAAGTTGACAAACCTAACCTCAAAATACTAATAATTGAAAACTTGTATATAACTTGTCAAGAATAAGATTTCAGTAGATTTCTTTAGTTGTCCGCACTAAAGTTGAATCCTACAACTTTTTTTCTTGAAGTGAAAAAACCCGATTAAATTCTCTATTTACTCATAAACTTGGATCAGAAATATTTTTAAAAAAGGGAAGCTTCATCATGCCCTTAATGTATTTAATTACACTAATATTATAAATACGTATTCGAACACTAGAACATCATTACAATCGATAAATTCAGTGGAGCCATAAGACCCCATGCATCTTGCCCGGGGTCAGTAGTTCTTATTTTGGCTACTTTATTTAATTTGCATTGTATTTCATGGCGTCTCTTTCCAATTAAGGATCAGCTTTTGACTAACTTTACCGTTCGAAAATAGCTAAAAAAGATATTTAGTTTTTATTTATTTTTTTTGGCTTGTTCTTTGAATTTAACAAATTTACTTGCTTCCGTTTCTCATTTGTTAAAATGAATAGATATTTACAAGTGAAAGCAATTCTGATATATATTTTTATTAAAAATAGACGAAATTTCTTCTTTCACTACTTTCGATTAGGTAAAAATGTCTGAAACCTCGTCTAAAACTGACCTTTATCACAACGAATAGTATAATAATAAAATATGTGTATTACCTTACTTTTGAAGTTTCAACTTACATTGCATACAAATAATAATTCTTATTCTAAAAACTATGTGAATAGTCCGTATGAATATAATTATATATCATGGTTTGAAATTGTATTCGAGCACGATTTAAAAATTTTTCAGATTACGTTAGATTCACGACTGAATTGGGAAAACAAGCAATAAGATTGCGATAATACTCTAAAATAGAAGTAAAATCAATAATTCTTGAGTTATAAAAACCTATATTATTTAAATCTGTATGATGTAATTGTAAATGATATGTGAAAATAATTCATCAGTATGATGAAAAAAAGATATTAAGTACTAAGTCACTGTCACTTGATTGAAGGAAGCTTGTCATAATGTTCCAAGACATAAATAAAGCTGCAACTGTTTTTACGGCGACATCCGAATGGTATAACAATTGGTAAGACGTGTTATGCCGTAAATCTAAACCATCTAATGCAGCGTGCCTCATAGAACGACACTACCTATTGATAAGAAAAACTGTCATTAATCAGTGGACTGACCCTGAGCCTCGTATACATGATTTCGTCTGTGATATGAAATAATTAACTCAATTTGTAAATACACAAATTCTGTACGAACCTTTGCATACGAACGGCATCGCTCCAGACCTCACTGAAAAGTGATGGCCTTCTCGAGTGTAAAATGCTATATGCATAATTGCAGTGACTAGTTTCTTAACTATTATTTGTAAGTATCGTCTGAATCTTTGTAAAAAATTTGTTTGTTTTTATTATTATTTAATCGCCAAGTATAATTATGCTCGAATATAGTTTCAAACCATAATCCATAATAACATGCTTTAGATAACGATTGTTTTGTAGATGGAGAGTAGAATCATTTAATCGTAATGTTAGAATATATAAAAATTAATTGAATTATAGACTAAATTTCATATTTGATGTCGTTGACATTGATTACAGCTATAAGTGTAGGAGAAAATAAAATTTTTTTGCACATGAGATCTCACGTGAGATCTCATGTGAGATCGGGTATCGGGAAAAATTAATTTTTTTGCACATGAGATCTCACCTGAGATTTCACGTGGGATCGTGTATCAGGAAAAATTAAATTTCGCGGTACATGAGATCTGACGTAAGATCTCATGTGAGTTCTCATTTGAGATCTTGTTTCATTTTTAATTGTGAGAGCTCATGTGAGATCTCATGTCAATTTTTTTCAGTAAGAATGTGAACTAATAAAACTTCATAGGTAAAAAAGACACAGCCATGTTGATGTGTATTATAGCTATATTCCTGTGTTTTTTTAGCTATATATCTATGAGAAATATAGCTAGATTTTTAGCTATATTTCTAGCTAAAAAATATGTATTGCACGTACATTAACGTACAAACACGGTCAAACACGTACATACACGTACAAACACGTACGAACACGTACATTAACGTAAAAACACGTACAAACGCGTACAAACATGTACATACACGTACAAAGACGTAAATACACAAAAAAATGTACAAACACATATACACACGTAAAAATACCTACACACACGTACAAACATCTGCAGACACGTAAATACACAAAAAAACGTACAAACACATATACACACGTAAAAATACCTACACACACGTACAAACACCTGCAAACACGTGCACACATATACATACACGTACAAACACATACAAATACGTGCACACACATGCATAAACGCACAAACACGTACATACACGTACAAACACGTTCATTAACGTACAAAGACGTACAAACACGTAAATACACGTACAAACACGTACAAATACAAACAAACACGTACAAACACGTACAAACACAAACAAACACGTACAAACACGTACACATGCACACCCTACAACACGTCATATCTTCTAATATTTATATAAAATAATGTTATATTACGAGCAGAGTTGTAAATGAGGAAATGATTTTTCATTCTAAATGATCAAGTGATTGAAAATACTCGCACCATTTACCATTTACAGAGCAAGTAACTGGTCAATAGTCGGAACATTTACTAGTTACTATTAGAGAACTGGTAAATGGTCGGACCATTTACTAGTTACTATTAAAGAAGGGTGGAAAACTGGTAAATGGCCGAATCGATCAGTTAGCAGTTACCAGGTGGGTAACTGGTAAATGGTTGAATCATTTACCAGTTACTTGCTCTGTAAATGGTAAATGGTGCGAGCATTTTTAATTACTTGACCATTTCAAATGACAAACCATTTCCTCATTTACAACTCTGGATGTGACACTGATGATGCTGCTAAAAATGATTTAGAGTGGGTTAGAATATATATATATAAAAATAAATAAATGCAATTTAAACAATTCGTGGAGCTATTTTTCTAAATAGAGCTGCAGTAAAAACGGCTAATATTGATAAAGCTTGTGATTTTATGATTACTTCACAAAAAAATGAATTGCTGTATGACTGATGTTTGTGCTAGACCTGGAGAATTTAGTGAATATGTCTCATGGAAAAAATGACATGCTAAAGGATTTGGTTTTATTCTTAAAAATTACATCGAATTTAAGAGTCGGCCGTATCGCTCTGTCCTTGTCTAATCTAAATTTTCGTTATAATAAATAAGTTAAATATTTATATACAAATTTAAGGGGTGAGCGCAATAGCGCAAAAGACGAGCAAACGATTCTATTTTATAAAAAAATATGAAATTTTCATTATCTTTCAAGTAAAGTACGAAACGGAAAATATGAGGTTGTGTTTGACTGTGTTTTCCGTTTCGTACTTTACTTGAAAGATAATGAAAATTTCATATTTTTTCATAAAATAGAATCGTTTGCTCGTCTTTTGCGCTATTGCGCTCATCCCTTTAATTGTATATAAATATTTAATTTATTTATTATAACGAAAATTTAGATTAGGCAAGGACAGAGCGATACGGCCGACTCTTAAACTTGATGATTTTTATGCTATACCTTGTGAAACTTTTTATTCATAATGTCCTAAAGAAAATGGTGATGTATATAATCCTCAAAATCAATAATGTTTTAAAGACTTGGTTATGAATCAAACAGACGAACAAGAATAAAGAAAAAAATTAAAGAAATTCTCTCTAAAAAATTATATCTTTGTCAGTGTTTAGTTGCGCTGATGATTGTTCGTGCTGGTGGACATTTTGTGACAAGTTTGTTGAGTTGAAATAGTAAAATATAACCTAAATGTATACCACAACATGATAGAAGAGAGGAAGAAAATAAAAAATAAGGATCCTTTCCTGTGATTGTGGGACGCATAAAATATTTGTATGCCTTATTTTAGCCTCTCACTGAGATTTTATTTATTAAAGTTCTACAAGGTATTGTGAGCTGATTTATTGATAGAGTTTGTATATGCTTAAGAAGAAAACAACTGAAACTAGCAAAAACTGAAGTATCGCTGCCTCTGAGAACCATATTAGGTTGACCATACAAGTGCTGATAAGTAAGAGTTACTCAGAAGAAGGCTTAGAAAATGCTACAACTTTATGGTTAAACTTGTTGCATTGCCCTGATCCAACAAGGCAATAGGTAAACTATTTATTTATCGATATAATTTTTTTAATTATTTTGTCCTTTATTTGAAATGTAACGACAATTATTTTTTTCAGATTTCGAATTTACTTTTGGAACTGGTAAATATGTGAACGCATTAACGACTCAATGATGGAACTTAAGTGCTAAATAAAGAATTAAATAATTAATAAATTAACTTAAAAAAAAATTAATATTGAAAAAAGCAATAACATATTTCTTAAATATAGTACTAATATAACTTTTGTTATATTTTTACAATTTTTATTACTAATTTTAGTGTTTATTATTTCCTTGTAAGATAACACATCATGAAATAATTCAAAAACCAAATTATAGCTTATTATACGTATGTGACTTTAGAAAATGCAGAATCACCATTGACCATAGAATTTAAATTGATAATATTATTTACCCTATAATTTTAAAATCATATTTTTTTCATTTATTTATGTATAATTGCGCTATTAGTTGCGCAACTTTGTGATCGATAAAGTTGCACAAGTAGTTGCGTAAAAAGTTGCGCTATGGCGCACTTGTTTCCAATAGGATTGTTTGTTTATTAGCATCTTTAAAATCTTTACAAAATTGATTTACATTTTGTATTAAGAATAATTTTAGATTTTCATTCTTAGTTCTGTTTATATAATCTTCAGTAACTTTTACAGCTCTTTTAGCAGCATCATTTACAACACGTACATTTTTAATAATTTTTAAACCTTTTAAATAATTATTATTAGTAGACCCACTCTTACAATCAGTATACGAAAAGTTTTCATTAATATTGAATCTATCAAAAAATAAGAGTGATTGACGATTTATAAAATGATCTAATTCTACAATTTAAAAATTTTTTAAATCTGTAGAATTATTAACTATGTATTTTTTCAGGAGTAAATCATCAGTGTTAATGTATTTTTCTAACGATAAAACCATCTGATGTCTGATGGTTTTATCGTTACAATGAAAAGGCAAAACATTATCAAAAAATGAAATAGCACTTGCCTTAGGGGGTAAGTACCATAGATGCCTTTTGATCTTTTCCTAAGAGAGCATTGGATACTGAAAAATCAATGTCAGCATAATCATAGAGTCTTTTAATTAATTTCAAACCATTATTTGGAGCTTGCACTGCATTTGGAGCTAAAAACCAGGCTTCCACATAGACAAAAAAACAAATAAAAAAATATCTTACAGTTATAGTTAATATACCTTATCGTTCGAAACATATGTACAAAAGCTATTGAAATTCTGAGCCTTAGGAATTGATCACGAAAAAAAGCAGGTAACGGCTAGCTATCGGGGATGGTAAACTCCAAAAATTAGGCACCCAGTTTATGAATATTGCGATTAACCAAATATGAAAGTGATTGTGCTTCACCTGCGCCTTTGATTCTCGTTACAATCATGATTGTACGTCTTTTTTTTTTTAGTGAATCGAAAGTTAGTTTTGGGTGCTAAAATAAGTTTTGAATTGATTCATTCAGTAATTATTGACTTTATATTTGTTTTGATCACAACAATAATTAAGTGCTTGCTTGCGCAAGCACGTGCCTGTTGTGGGCTCACAAATGTGTGTGCCACATGCTCAGTCGCCTTGCGCAGACAAGCGGCAAAGCCGGCAACGTAACTGCTTGCGAGCAGAAAAAGCTTCACTGTTCTTCTCGCCACGACCAAGATAAGTTCTCTTATTCTTAGGCTCAAAGCACGCTTTGTAAGACTTAATTATAATTAATAAATCTCTAAACTTTAGAAGTCGCCTAGTGTTCTTCTACCATCACCTTCATCCCTAGACACTTCACTGGCATTCGGTCAAAAGATTTAAAAAATCATACCGTATTAACTTAACTAAAGGCTATTACAAGATTAAGTTAATGGACAAATGTTAATAAAAATAGTGAATAGTTCTCACAAATTTAAAGGAAAATATTAATTAAATGATGTTATCAAGACTTATCACCACTCTCATTTTGGCTAATATCAGCTTACAATGTAGTTCATATTGCGAGGGGCTACGCACTTCTTGTTCTCTCGGGAGGACAAAAAAGAGTACATTGAGAGACTAAAGAGGACTTTAAAGAGGACAAGATCACAAATAAACTCTTTAATTTTTTAGAGTACATGGGCGAAGTTGAGAGGACTTGGGAGGACTTGAGAGGACTCGGGAGAACTTGAGAGGACAAGAAAGAAAACTTAAGAGGATATAAAAGGACATAAAAGAGAACTCAAGAGAACTGAGGAGTCCTCTTTTGTACTCTCACTGTCCTGCATAGTTCTCTTATGTACTCACATTGTCCTCTTCATTCTCTTATGTACTCGCATTGTCCTCTTCATTCTCTTCTGTACTCTTGCTGTCTTCTGCAATTTTTTTACTTTTCAAAATAATCGCGAGTACATTTTAAAAAAATTCAGAGGACATCGAAAGACATGAGAGGACATGAGAGTACACACTTTTAATTCAGAGGATTTTTTGAGAGGACATGAAGTGCGTAGCCCCTCGTCATATTGGCTTTAAAATGTGAATAAATAATAAATATACTTCTTGAAAACTTCTTACATCTATTGGAACCAGAGCTAATTGTCAATCATATGAAATATATAAGAAATATATTTTTTGCATATGGATTTATCATGTACTTTGTGGTCACGATTATCGATAAGAATTCAAAATGTTAATTAAATTATTAAAATGTTTCTAAATATTTTGAAATTGTTTAATAGGTAATATAATGAAAAAACTATCGTACGCTTAAACATACTATTGTAAACGAAAATTGTTTTTAAAAAGAATCGTAAAAATTTCATAATGTACAAAGTATGTTAATTTATAATTTTTGTGAATTATCATGTCTATTTTTTTAAAAATTATTACACAAAATAATCAGGCAAATCATACACTGAGAGAAAATTTATGCCAATAGAGCATTTAGTTTACGTATCCAAAGTTAGTAAATAATATCCTAAGCTTTCATAACAGCGCCATATACTCTTACGAGGTTTATGCTATCCAAAAACAGTTTGTTTACATGCTTTGGTAACTCTCCACTCTAATATCCTTCAATAGCTGGCGCTGTATCCTCTCATGGGATGTGACGGGAGTAAACGTGGCTTGTCCACTATTCTTTCTATACTGCTAACTATAACATTCTTCCCTCGCTTAAGTCGCCTCCTCTTTTAAGTGGCGACGCGAGCAAACACGGCTGGTAAATATCCAAAATCATGTCGCAAATTCATTTTTTTTGTATTTTACGTAAACTACTTGAAGAATTTGCTTGAAATTTTGAAATGCAACTCAATAAACTGTGAAAGAACTGGTTTGACTATCAATTTCATTTACAAATTCAATTCGACGTTTCGGTTTCTCAATAAACCCTCATCAGGAACTACAATTAAAAAATTACAACAATAAAAAATACATAATCTATTCTCTTAACCTTCAAATAAATTCGCTTAGACTTGATAAAATTTTTAAATGTACAAACCTAAAATGTATTATTAAATTAATCTACATCATTCCAATTATATATAAACTTATTATAATTCAATTTTTTGTTACACAAATTTCTTTATAGCTATTAATAATCTCTCAAGGATTAAAATACTCGTTAATCAAACAATATATATTTATCAAAATGTTTTAACAGCCATGTCTATAAGAAACTAATCATACAAAAGCGCACAATAAAAACACTTCCAACTTTCAGTGTTGGCAACATTATTATACTAAACGTCACCCATAGATGAGAACATAGGGCGAATTCAATACATATGTGAGTTCACAAGCATTGTAACAAACACTTAACGGCAGGCCGGAGTAGAACCTGATACCGACCGAGTAACAATTGAGTTGTTTGTTATTTACTCAAGTATTAATCGGTGTATCTTCAAAATAAAGGTTGATCGCAATAGATATTATTATTATGAATATCTATGCACAAGAAAAAAAAAATCTACCGATTTGTTTTTGAGAAAAGTAAGGAACGCCGAAGTAAAAGATTATGTTTATAATATTTTCGCGTTCCTTACTTTTCTCAAAAACAAAGCGATAGATTTTTTTTTTCTTGTGCATAAATATTTGTAATAATAATATCTATTGCGCTTAACGTTCAATTTGCAGATACACCGATTAATACTTGAGTAAATAACAAAAATGCTAATTAGACAAGGACAGCGAATCCGGCCTGCTCTTAAATATTTTATAGCAATATGGTTAATCAGAATCAGATTTGATTCATGAAACTTAACAAATACTTATTTCTTTAAAAGCTTATGTACAAAATTTTTTATAATGGTATTAAGATTCTGCGTATCAAGTATTTTATTAACAGTGTTATGTTTTACTATAAAAATCATTTCAGATACAAGTCTCTTAAAATAATCTTTTTCGATGTCCAAAATTTTAATTTTATTTAAGTCAAACTCAAAGGTATGACCTGTGTCAAACATATGTAAATAAACTGGAGAAGTCTCTTTTTTATTTTGTACATCTCTGATATGTTCTCCTATTCTAGTGCAAAGCATTTTGTTTGATTGTCCCACATAACTCAAATTACAATCTCTACAATCAATTTTATAAACTATACTTGTTCTTTCTTTTTTATTAACAATATCCTTTCCTAAATCATTCAGAATAGGTATTTTATTACAAGATTTAAAAATGATGTCAAAATTAAATTTTTTAGATATAGCTTCAAAATCATATTCCAAAGCTTTTATAAAAGGCAAAACAATAGACCTATTTATGTTTTTATCAGATTCATTTATTAAATTTTGATCATTGTATAGTTTTTCAAGTCTAATTTTAAAATGTTTATTGATAAAGTAATAAGGATATTGATTGGCACTAAGAACATCAAAAATATATTTTAAATTTTGGTCATGATACTTTGTGTGTGAAAGTTTAATAGCTTTATCAACCAATCCATACACAATGCCCCTCTTTTGTGATTCTGGATTGTGTGACCAGAAATTTAAATACAACCCAGAGTGTGTAGGTTTTCTGTAACAATTGGATGTTATATTACCACTGAAATCAAACTCTAACGAAATATCCAAAAAATTAATATTGTGATTTATAGAGTTCTCCAGGGTAAATTGTATTTGTGGGTCATAATTATTTAAAAATTTTAAAATGCTGTCACCTTCACCAATAGGTATAACCGCTAAAATGTCATCCACATATCTAAACCATTGTAAAATGGGAATGTTAGTGGTGGATAAACAGTCACTTTCCAAATCTTGCATGACCATATCAGCCAAAATAGGGCTGATAGGACTGCCCATAGCACAGCCAGAAATCTGATGATAGGATTTACTATTGAAAATAAAGTAATTGTTATCAATAATGAACCTAATGACCTCTAAGAACTCATCCAAAGATAAATTAATCTTAAATCTAATCATGTGTCGTTTTCTAATAATCGAATTCTTTACAGCTTCTAAATGGACACTGTTATAAAGTGCTATAACATCAAAACTAACAATTTCATAACCAATTGGAATTTTATAATTATTAATAAAAGTTAATAGTTTACTGCTGTTTTTTATTGTGTATTGCGATTTGGGTAAATGTTTTTCAAAAAACTAGCAAAAACCTTGGCAATGTTATATGTTGGAGAGCCTACTGCAGAAATAATTAATCTCATAGGTCTATCAATATTGTGTAATTTAATTAAGCCATAGCATCTAGCTAATTGGCATTTATTTTTAACAATTTGAAAAATCTTTTTATTTTCTTTTTGTTCTAAAAATTTATCATAATTTAAAACTTTAATCAATTCATCAGTTTTTTTTCTAATTTCTTAAGAGGATTGGTTGATAAGCATTTATATAACTTATCATCATTTAAACTTGATTCAACTTTACTTACACTACCCTCCAGTCACATTTGCCCACCCTACATGAAAATCGATAAAACTTTAAAGTTGTGTGGCTCAGTGAAAAATAGTTGTAATTAAAAAATTCCGACGGGGTTTTAAAAAAGGTTTAAAAACCTTTAATTTAAGCCGAGTTCAGCAAAAAAAATTAAAAAATGCATGCCTCATGCGTAAAAAACTAGCTAAAAAATATTCAATTTTTTTTGCCCCTATTCAAATTCCTGCCATTTTTGCGGAAATTATTGAATCATAGAAAAACAAAATGAAGGTAAAAGCCAAAGGAGTCACCTTTAAAATGAGCTATAGAAAGCTCATTTATGATTAATTTTACGGTAGTTATGGTCATTTTTTATGAAAAAAACGATTTTTTTTAATAGCTATTATCTCAAAAAATACGCATGATATAAAAAAATTTTTAATAAAAAAGTTGTTTATTTTTGAGTCAAAAAAATAAATATTCAGGTTAAACTGAGAATCAGTAAAAAAAGATTTTATTCATTTTTGATCCCATTGAAAAAAAATCCATTTATTCAATATTTATATCTTAATGAATTTAAAAAATTTTTTCTTCCGGATTTCAGTTAAATCTAATTATTTATATTTTTGACTCAAAAATAAACAATTTTTTCATTAAAAATTTTTTTATATCATGCGTATTTTTTGAGATAATAGCTATTAAAAAAAATCGTTTTTTTTTCATAAAAAATGACCATAACTACCGTAAAATCGATCATAAATGAGCTTTCTATAGCTCATTTTGAAGGTGACTACTATGGCTTTTACCTCCATTTTGTTTTTCTATGATTCAATAATTTCCGCAAAAATGGCAGGCATTTGAATAGGGGCAAAAAAAATTGAATATTTTTTAGCTAGTTTTTTACGCATAAGGCATGCATTTTTTAATTTTTTTTGCTAAACTCGGCTTAAATTAAAGGTTTTTAAACCTTTTTTAAAACCCCGTCGGAATTTTTTAATTACAACTATTTTTCACTGAGCCACAAAACTTTAAAGTTTTATCGATTTTCATGTAGGATGGGCAAATGTGGCTGGAGGGTAGTGTATAATATATATAATATAATATATTATAGTCCTGCTTATTTAAAAGAACAACACCACCCTTATCAGAATTACCTACAAAAAGGTTACTATTTCTTTTTAAAAAAACATGACTAAGCTTAATATTATTTGCAATAATCTTTTCTTCATATTTTAATTTTCTAATTTTATTTTTGTGTTGACTGACACAATGTAAAATGTCATTACAAATATTATCTTTATAAAACAAGCTTTTGAAAAATAATTTTCTCAGAGTAGCTCGTTGATCACTTCTTTTGATTTCTGATTCAATGCTTTAACTAACTTTTTTCTTCCGTCCTCACTTACTCTCTGTCTTTCTATATTAGATTGATCTTGATTTGCACCCTATTTTTATCCATCTCTGACTCTCTCTTCCTATTTCCTAATCACTCTCTCAAACTCACTAATTTTTCTTGAATAGAAATTGTTTTTTACATTGAAATCACATTTAAAAAAAAACCACAGTGCCGTCTAGGGACGCCCGAAAGAAGCGAAGCTTTGTATAAGGCGTACGAACCAAGAGTTAAAAAAAAATAATGAAAAAATTACGTGAGGGAAAAAAAATTAAGACTTCAGAAAAAATAAAAAAAATAAATATTTTGGAAAGTAAAAAAAAATACATTTAAAACAAAATACACGCCCAAAAATGCAAGGCTACAGCGGGGCTCTCTTCTTTTCTTCTTCTAATCGTAAAGAGAGCTCCGCTGTAGCCTTGCGTTTTTTTATTTCTTTTACTTCCCAAAATATTTATTTTTTTTATTTTTTCTCAAGAGTAGGTAAGCAAAGGGAGTTCTGGAAACCCCCACTCTTCCGCCCATCAGCTCACCTGTGCAGGTGCAAAAATAATGACCAGTCCCGCGATATAAGAGATTCACTCCGCGCCTGCGCGCCATGTTAGCGCTCATTGGCGCGCGAGCTCCGGCGCAGCGTCGATAAGCGAATCACCGTGATCCGCACCGCGTCGATAAGCGAATTACCGCGACCCGCGCCGCGTAGATAGGCGAATTCCCACGATCCGCGTTGATAAGCGAATTTCCCCCGGTCCGCGCCCGCCCGCCGCCGCTGATGAGAGTAAATGTTAAATGTTTAAAAATTTTAACATGATCATTGAAGAGAGTCTTACTTTTTATTATTGGGTATAAACTCATTTTAAACGAGTAAAAGAAGGATAGAAAGAACTATAACATAGGTCATGCATTATATATATATATATATATATATATATATATATATATATATATATATATATATATATATTTTCTGTATACATATGTTTCTTCTATAAGAGCCTAAAGATGATAAGGGGATAGAAAGAAAGTTACTTGCTTATGAAGGCGAGAAAGAGATAGAGAGAAAGTCAGTGGCTTTACGAAGGCAAGAAAGAGACAGAGTGAAAATCAGTTGCTTTATGATGAGCGTTCGAATTCTTAGAATCGTTCCAACTATTTTAATTCTAAATTCTCTTTTACGCGCTATTCGTTACATATAGAAATTAATTTTGTTGTATAATAATGAAGTTTACTATTGAATCATTGAATATAAATAATTTTATGGGTTGATATTTGGACCTTATAGTAATCGAAAGAAATTTTTATTCTATATCGGTTTTAACTTTGACGATAATACTCATTTGTCAGTTGATACATACGGTTAAAATTATTATTTAAATTATGCTCGAGTTCACTAAGATATATTTAACATGATGATCATTTGAAGAGAGTTTTATTTTTAGTAATACATTATTCACTTTATTGTTTCTAATATAATTAAAATAATGAAATAAAACTATTTATTGTCAATTATTGGAATAAGAAATGTAATAAAGGAAATAAAATAAAAAAGATAATTAATGAATAATCATTTATTAACCAGATACATATACAGAATTTAATATGATATATTTTTTTTTACATTCATCATATTTGTATTTAAACACTTAGTACATTCAAAACAATATCTTTTCAATGGTGGAAATGGAGTCTCCCCTGTGTGTTCACGACAACGCAAACAAGCTTGAATTTCAGGATCACATTTTAACTGTTTAGGAATTTTATCCCAGGCCTGTTCAATACTTTTTGCTCCAAAAGTTGTGAAAAAAGACTTGGGTAAGTAAGCTATGTCAGCAGAGCTCATGAATGACAGGTGCTCAGTTTGAAAGAACATTCTGATTGATCGTTCAAGCGATGGTGTATTATCAAGAAAGTATTTTTTTAACAGAAGCACATTTCGATGAGCACAATGCACTTTGAATGAAAACTTGTGATATGGACATAACTTCTCCAATATATTATATTTCAGTTTTTGTAATGATGGAAAACCAAGAGTTTCAAGGTTACATACATTAAAGCCAAACTTTTCAAGCCACTGCTTTTTCTTACTACCCTTGACGTATACAATTTGCACATCACTTAATGTTTTTTGTAGAACATTTTCTAGTTCTTCGTATGGCAATTCTCCTGAACTCCAAGACAATCCGTGGTAATTTCGCTCCAACCACAAGTTCGTATATTTATACTTAGCAGAAAGACTACACCAAGGTTGTGGTGGTTTAAACATAGATACCAACGTTCTAGAATTTTCGCGAAGTGGAATTATTGCCAATTCTTTTACAACAAAATCGTTGACAGGCTGCTCAAAACCTTGTACATCCAACACGTATTCCATTGTGACTGACTACTGCTGCAGCATCATAACTTAATTTATACCGATCTCTCCACCTCTAAATGAGTTTTTTAACATCCCCACTTATGAGATTATATTCAACAATACGATCGTGTAAGATCAAACAGTAGGCTGAAGTTCCAGCTGGAAAGTCTTCTTTGACCTCAAATTCAAGACGTACGTCCACTGGAGCCTGTTTCAATGACTCATTTTGTTTGGAGCAGTCTATGACGATGAGAGGAGCGTGAGTTAAAAAATCTTTCTTTATGAGCAAGGGTTCTGCTTCTTTATTGTAATATGCCATTTGAAAATTGATATACATATCATATAGTAGAGCATATTGATTATGCTCAACATCAAGATTTAAATTTCCATAAGGGTAATACTGAGAATTGAGAAAAAGTTTGACGTTGCTTATATTGCAATGATCAAAACGGCTAGCATTAGCTCCTCCCTGTTCTTTACGATTGGTCTGAAAACCTATAATGACGAAACGTGGCTTCTCCAACTGGTTTGATGTTTTTACAGACCAAACGTGCTTCGTGGTGCTGGGGAGCAACGGATATTCATACATCTCCCATGAGCGAAAACTCATAGAAATAGGTTTATCCTTTTCCAAATGATTAAGTAACTGTATTTTAAACATGTCTGATACATTTACATAAGGTATTAACCACTCTATTTTAATCAATTCAATCTTGAAACTCTCGAGATTTTGTTGACCAGTTAACAATGTTTGTATAACAGAATTTACATCATTTCTGGACCTAGTGAGAATGAGTTCATGCTTGGTGTTCACTATAATTTTACGATAGTCTTCAGCAAAGCCTAAAATCATACTTAGAGGTATTGATACATCAAAGTAACCTTCATTGTTTGTAAGCTGTTGAGTTTCCTCAATATCAAGCCAACCAGCATTCTCTAAATGATAGCTCTGACTAGGATTGAATGACAGAAAACCTTTCATGATACTCGTCAATCCAACATTTTTACATCGGTCGATTTCAATGGCATTTAATTCATAACGAATCTCTTCAAAGAGATGACAGATGGCATTATTGACTAGTTTTGTATTCGTGACAGCAGTATTGTTAGCTTTACGCAGTCTTCCACAAATGTGTAAGGAGCTGCGTGATAGTAAAAGACGAAGATCTTGATGTTGTATTGATATGCGAATCTCATCGCTGTTATTGTACGCTGATGGAGTATATGGTTGATGAGCATAAATTTCATAATGTACTACAGACTCATCGAAAGTTACAGGTGATCGTATGCTTAGTATTTCGGCCATTTTTTTGAATACAGCAAAAGAATGTGCAAATTACTTTTTTCCAGGAATGACTCTTAGACCGAGACTTTTGAGAAACTCGATGTTTTGACGTGTTAACACTTTGAGAATTCGATGACGACTGACTGTCTGCGGACGTGGTGTACTGTTTATATAACCTAGACCAACTTTTGCATTATACACAATACCCATAATTATGATGTGGGTTTAATATGCAGCCTAATCGTTATAGTTTCACCACGGAAATTAACCAAATCTCCGTCTTGATCTACAATACGTAGCTGTATATGTTCAATACGATTGTTGGTGACTGGAAGATAAATGACTTGCGATGGTGCTTCAATAATTTTGTAGCCTGGAAGTACAGTTGGGAAAAATTCGTGTATAGTGTGTACTTTATGTTCGTTTATGTATGCGCCGGAAGTAATATTACATTCAACATGTAAAGCGTTTACCTTTAAAATAGCTACAGGTAAATCAGAATGGTGGACTGTGTTTGCAGCTAGAATACGTCGATTGAAACCCAACAGTTTGCCAATAGAGTCTTGTGGTTGAAAATTAATCGTGTGACTACACTTTATTCTACTACGAAGAGTACTATTATTTGGTTTGAGGCTGAGAACAATGCCCTTTGGTAGAAGAATATCTTGCAAATAGCTCTCAATATCTTCAATTTCGTAACTCCCAGTCGGTAAAGTGATTACTTCCTCACCAACATAAATCTTATTGTTTCTTGAATCAATGTTGGGTACTGAGTTGAAAGTTAAAAGTTCTACTAATCCAAGAACGTAATTTTTACTCTGTGAAAGTTCAATTGGTGGAAAATATTGAGTTTTCAATATTGATGACATCCCCGATAAACTCAGAGTCAATGAATCTTCCATGACTGCTCGAACGCTACTGACTTTGATTCACCAATGTACATTTGTTTTGTAAGCTTTTACATAAAAATTTTAAACATAGATGTCCACATTCGTAAGTATCATAATTTTGATATCTCTCATAATTATACTTAATGTTCTTAACTTTGAGGTATTGCATAAGATCTATAGTTGGTTGTAAGTCCCCGAAGCTATCAAAATATACAACATCGTTACCACGTTTGCGGTAAGCTACCCAATGCGTACCTGGTCCACTCTCATCATCCAGATTAATTATTGCTGATTCCCGGTTACATGGTCCACCAATTGGTAAAGCGTTTCGCATGAAAACTCCACGGAAATGTGGAATTTTTAAGATTCGAGCATATTTCACTGAATCAACATCAGTTAGAGCCCTTTTAGGTAGTTTTACATCGAAGTTTTTTTTTTTTTATTTATGCGTCCTTCTTTGTAGGGCTTCAAATGAATACCATAGCCTTTTTTATGTGGTTTCAAATAAAGACCTTTACCAAGTGCAATAGCTTCCATTTTTTTATTATGACGTTGACTTTATTCAAGTTGTCGTTTCGCGGCGTTAGCATCGTTCACAGCTTTTACTATACCAGCAGCGCCACCTGCTAATGCTCCTGTAGCACTCAAACCAGCAAATAGTGGTATTAAAAATGGTAAAAATCCACCGACTTTCAACGGAACTGGTAGTATGCGTGGAATTCGAATATTCTTTTTACCACCACCTTTTTTAATGGCTCTACGAGCACCTTTTAAAGCTGTACGAATGACTTTATGAGCATCGGTATTTGGTATCAACGACTTAGATGCAGCTTTCATCACCTTCGATAGTGTCATGGTTGGCTTTTTTTGTTTCTCATTCTTTAGACCCATTCCAAGTTTTGATTTTACTTTTATGGCGTTTGAAATAGCGTAGGCAGCAGCCTTTTCACCAATGCCTGAATCTTTAGCCCAAACTCGTTGCCAAGCTTTTTTGGCTAATATTCTATCGGCAGCGTTTCTCGCCTCAATGTTCTCTCGATTATGTGAGTAAGCAATATCGTGCTCTTTGCAGGCTGCATCGAGTGGATTGATTCCAAGATCACCATGAGCGAGACGTTTTGCTAGTTCGGTTCCAGGTCCACAATATTGATAACCTGGTAAATAAAGTTCAAATGAAAGCTCATTGATGAGAGTGTTTACAAGACTGCGCCCACTTTTTCGCTTGTGTTCAATCATGATCCTTACACCATGATAGTTGATTGAGTACTGAACTCACATCTATATAAATTATTTATTTATAGTATAATGATCAGTCAGTTGTCAAAAAGCAAACAGTGAACATGGATTTCCAACCGCAAAATGTCAAATTACCAGTATCAAATTTTGATACAATTGCACAGCAACAAACGTCACAGAAACGTCATGGAGAATTATTACCAGACAGTATACGAGCCGTGTTTTGTGGCCCTTCGAGCTGTGGTAAAACTAATACATTGCTTACCCTTATAATACACGTAAATGGATTAAAATTTGAAAACGTTTACATATATTCAAAATCGCTTTATCAGCCAAAGTATAAGTTTCTCGAGGAACTTTTAAAACCGATAAAGGGTATACAATATTTTGCATTTAGTGAGCATGAAACCGTAGTAACTCCCGAAGATGTTCTTCCAAATGCCATCATGGTGTTTGATGATGTGGCTTGTGAAAAGCAAGATAATATAAGAGCATTTTTCTGCATGGGTAGACATAAAAATGTAGATTGTTTCTATCTTTGTCAATCATATGCTCATGTACCTAAACACTTAGTTCGAGACAATGTAAATTTACTCGTAATATTTAGACAAGATGATATCAATCTCAAGCACATATACAATGATCATGTGAATTCTGATATGTCATATACACAATTTAAGGATTTATGTTTGTCATGTTGGGGAAATTATAAATTTGCATTCCTCACAATTGACAAAGAACGAGAGCTAAATGCTGGTCGTTATAGGTAAGGTTTTGACTGTTTTGTGATAAATATAGGAAAATGAGTGTAAATCAAGTAGTACATTGTAGAACGTTGGATAGTCAATATGGCAGATTTTCAACGTGAAAAAAATATTCTCCATCAGATTGTGAAATCTAGAGGCAATCAAACGTAGACATAAGCTACTGAAACAGGGTAAAGCTGATTTCGAAAAAGTTTTCATTGAAACATTCAAACCTGTTGTTGATCCACTTGAAAAACTTGTAAGCATATCTGAAATAAAAAAAAGGACTTCAAATTGAAAGATAAAACAGAGCATGCTCCCTCCGAAAACGATCAAATTTCTGAGAATAAGCACACTTCTGATGATGAGTACATTTCCGATGATAAGCAGATTGTAAAGGAAAATGTTGACGATACAATACGACCATCTGATACAAGTTTTGAGACAGCTGCAGAAAGTGAAACTGATGATGATGATGGTAATGACAGAAACGAAACGGATTCGCTTACCAATAAATATCTTTGGATGTTTCAGGAAAATCAAAAATCATATCTAGATAATATCTATGGAGTTCGTAAAGTGGGTAGGATGATGATGATTGGTGATTCGCCAATAAATTTCAGTAAGGATCATGTGGTTGTACTTGACACACAACATCCTAAAACTATAGGCTTACTAGAATTACTGTTTCGAAAACAGCCAGATGAAAAACTTATTACGGAAGATGATTTGAGAAATTATCGAAAAATTGTTGAAATAACGAATGCATATAGAAAGAATTACCATGCTGATGGATCACTTTGCAAATTAAATAGTAATAAATTTAAAAATTATATTGCTCCATTTTTTTTAAAATTGCAAATTGCTCGAAAAGGTACACAAATGGATTACGTGTACTGGGATGACCCCAATGAACTGGTTGATCGCTTACGGCTACTAGTAGCAGAGACAGAAGCTGGAAATCCAAGTCATACCAATGAGATTCATTCGATAATCGAAGAGCTACGTGAGGCCAACATTATATATTGAAAAGTTCTGCTGTTTCTCTAGTTATTCGCAAGATGAGTGTTGACGTATTCGGACGACAATTACACCAGGCTGGAGGCCGACATGGTCCTCCAGGTGTTGGGTATAAAATCACAGAAGATGGGCAGTATGATATTGAAAATAAGAGGTTATGTCATGTTGCCACACCTCAACAATCGAATGATGCAGTTAATTTGCAAACCTCACAAAGTATGGTTGCATCTGAAGTTCGAAGCATATACCTAGTCACTGGAGGCTTAAGAAGTAACCTTGATGCATTAGAATTAGAAATAGAAAAGTCAAAGGATGAATATGATGAAAATTTTTTTAAAAATTACGATGTAAGCATCCAAGAATTAACTGATGAATATGATGAGAAAATTAAAAAAGTTAATACAAACATCCATAAATTACATGAGTTGATTAAGCATATTGTCAAAACACTTCAAGATGCTAAAATCCTGACAGATATTCAGAGTATAAAACGCAAATTGCAAGAATTATAAGAATCATTAAGTCTATAGCCATGGAGCATGAAAGACTTGTAGAAGAGCTGCATAAGCCTGCTCGACGTAATTATCCACGTTGTAAATTTATAATACGCGGCTTGGATGAAACATGGCAAGCTGATTTGGTAGAAATGCAGCCTTATACTCGGGAAAATAAAGGCTTTAAGTATATGCTAAGAATAATAGATATTTTTTCCAAATATGCTTGGGCTGTTCCTGTAAAACGAAAAACTGGTGAAGATGTTACTGCAGCAATGAAATCTATATTAAAGCAAGGTCGTATACCAAAAAATCTTCATACTGATAGAGGGAAAGAATTTTATAACTCTGCCTTTCAAACTCTCATGAAGCGCTATGATATTAATTTATACTCTACATATAGTAATCTTAAAGCTTCCATTTGTGAACGTTTTAATAGAACACTTAAAAATAAAATGTGGATGAAATTTAGCCTCAAAGGTAACTACTGTTGGTTGGATATTTTACCTACCCTAGTAGAAGCATATAACAATAGTAAACATAGAACTATTGGAATGAAGCCAAAAGAAGTTACTCCTATAAACGAAAGAAATGTACTCAAACGTTTTAAAAAGGATATTAAAGCATTCAAAATATTTAAATTTAAAGCTGGAGATAAAGTTCGAGTAAGTAAGAATGAACAAGTATTTGAAAAGGGTTGCACTCCTAATTGGTCAACAGAAATATTTACTATAAGTCAAGTAAAGGCTACTGATCCAATCACTTATAAATTGAAGGACTATCAAAATCAGCCCATCGCTGGTGGATTCTATAAACAAGAATTATCAAAAGCAAAATATCCTGATGTTTATCTTGTAGAAAAAATATTAAAAAAGCGTGGAAATAAATTTTATGTAAAGTCGTTAGGATTTGATGAGGCATGTAATAGTTGGATAAATAAATCAGATTTGTAAAGGAACAAATAAAGAAATATATATATATGTGAAAATTATTTTTTGTTTTTATTTATTAACCTTATAACCATCATTATACAAAATTATAATTAATTAATTTGTATTTTTTTATCAATTAAATAATGCCCCCAAGGTAAAGTATCAGTTTCATTATCTAACAAACATCTCTTATCATCAGGAGGACTTAAAACTAATTTATATTGTTTTTCAGTAAACACATTATGTTTTTGAGGACGTATAATATATTGTTCTCTATGAAACACAATTTTATTTCGTATACATTGCAAGTAGTCATCAAAAGTGATTGTGTTTTTGACAACACCAGTCTTAACACCTTTAACTTTTTTTTATTTTATCCTCTCCTTCAATTCGTATACAATACATTTTACTACGTAGACCTATAAATTCTGTCATAATCTTCCCATTGCTCTCATCTTTCATTAAACCTACTATCTTTTTGTTCATTTTTGGTATTCCGAAAATGTTTCCAGGTGGGTAATCTGATGTATCAAAGTGTTGTAAATTATGCTTCATTGTTTCATAAATATCAATATTTCGGATTTCATATATTAAACTATCCGTGTCTGTGTATAGTAACTTGCATTGATCTGCAAATTGTTTTCTCATAAAATCATAATGGAAATCATAAACTAATGTCTTTGATAAATCAAGCACGGTCAGATCTACATATATTGGTTTATTCATAGAAACTTCTGTTTTTGATAATTCAATTGCCACTAGATTTTTGTCTAGAATGGTTCGACTATGAAAATTTGGTTGAGCAATGAGAGCCTCAGCACCATATCTCCCATCCCATTTCGTTACCAGCTTTATATCAACTCTTTTTCTAACATTTTCCATGGTTTTGCCAAATACAGCATTATTCATAAGTTTATATAAATTTTTCTCAAACTCGTTTTTTGCTTTTCTTCTCATATTACTATTTAAATCAATGTAATCTTTTAGCCAGGGTCTTTGATTAAATTTTAAAATTCTATGAATTTTAATTAGTTCGAGTCCATTTCTAAGAGCTTGCTTTAAATTTTGGTAATGTAAAATATATCTTTCTTTGGATTTCACTGTAGTCAATAATTTTGAATATTTGGAACCTCGAGGCTTCTCATGTTCTGAACAGAATGGTAAATCTTTATGTACATCATGCAGATATTTTGGATATTCTAAGTCTACTTCAAAAATATAACCAAATGGTGAATTATCGCCAATGTTGAAATCTACTTTATCAACATCCTCAATCCATTCAAAACCACCATAGGGTAATGATTGCATCATGGCCCATCCATATAAATTGTTAACATCGTAGTACATGAGATACTATATTTCCTCATTTTTATTATAGTTTTTACCCATTTACTTATTGTTAGCCTGCGCATACCTATTGGAACACTGACTGATGCCACCTCTTATTCCACGCTCAACAAACAACACCTGATCAATGTCAGTTAATAATTCCAACTCTATTTTCGTATATTTAAGCATAGCATCCTATGTAAATCCAGGAGCTGTGTAATAATGAGCTGGATCCAAATTGTACGTACTTAAACAATTGTTTCGAAAATTTTCAAAAACTTCAGCTAATAATAATACATCTGTTTTCAGATACAAATCTGAATATTCACCTAAATTTGATATATTGAATTCTTTCCAAACATTTTTAGCGTGTTTATAGTCTTCATCAGATATGTTACTGTTATTTAAATTACTATAAAATTCATCTTTTGATGGAAGTTTTGATTCATTTAGTTTATCTACAGAATTCAAGTATTCATATGGAAAGATACCTTTCCTTTTTGATAGATTAAACTTATTTTCTGTTGAAGGTGATTGCTTAGTAAATTCCAGTTTTAAAATATTCATTTCTGTAAGATATGAAGTTAATTTATCCAAAGATGATGACATAAATCGGAAAGAATCGATAAATCTGAAGTTAATGTTACTATTTTCTATATATTTTATAAGTGAAATAAATCGCTCTTTGTTCAATGATAGCAGTTGCACACGTCCTGGAAAACTATTGGCGACATCTTTAATGAGAAAATGAGAGTCATAACCCGTAAAATTGTGGAATACTACAGGGATACTACGAGAGTCTTTATATGGTAAATTACATGATCCATGAGCTGCCCCTCGATATCTGAAACATAATATATGTTAATATATATATATATATATATAATTTAATATAAGTAATATTACAATACTATTTCTAGTATTAATCTTACCTGCCAGTAAGGTGGCAATGATCTCGAACTTTTTTTCCTCTTAAAGGTTTCTGGCAAATGTGGCAAAGAATTGCATTTTGAAATCTTTCTTCTTCTTCCAAGGTTAAAGCATTCATTGGTATTTCATGTTGGTATACAGCTTCAATATTCTCAGTAAGTTTTTTAAGTTCGTTTATGAACCATGCAGCAGGATTAGGTCCTCTGTAGCTATTGTAGCATGATATGGTCTCGTCATAACTACATTTCAAATAATATCCAACACTAAATACTTCATGTTTTTGAATAATATTTTTGTCTTGAACGGGCAACAAAAGGGCCTCAAAGTCTGCGTATACAATATAAGGAACCTTTTCCTTATTTTTAAAATTTTTAAAATGTAATATACTGTCTTTTCCTTCTGGTAAATTTACTCTGCACTTATTAATTTTAGAGCAATCTTCATGATGAAATTTTAATTTTTGTTCAGTGTTAAAGTAATGCAAACATCGTTTGCATATATATTTTTCGCCTTTATGTTTTGATATCTGATTAGAAACTAATCGAGATAAATTCTTTATCCATACATAATGATATATTATCGATACATTTGTATCATAGTTTTTTTGTTGTTTTTCTCCTTCATCTGTATAATAATTTTGTATCAATAAAAGATTAATATGTTTATTTTCTTCAGATGATGTTATACGTAGAGGTGAAACACTGAATTTACCAGAATGTTTCTTCAAAAAATATACATTTATTGATATATTGTCCTTTTTTTCAAATTTTCCAATTTTCTCTGGAATTACTGGAAATTCCATGTCTGTGAAATCTAATTTATTTTCATATAATTTATATGAAGATACTGCACTAATATTTGACTCAACTGGATACAATGCTGACAATACTGTCCATTTAAAACAAGCATCATCAAAATTTTTCACATTAATACATGCATGTTTTAATTCTATCACTTTTGGAAGAGGAATATATGAGCCACTATGTAGTGGATTATATTTGTTTATATGAACACACAAATTAATAATAGCATGTAATGACCATCCTGAATCTTTTTGTTGGAATTCTTCCATATCTCTTTGTATAGGTTCTTGTACAATATTTAAAAACCATTCTTTCAAATCGGTTGTCTTTACCATTGGCTTGGCTTTCGTATTAAAATATTTCATTTCATTAGTCTCAACATCAGCTTTTATAATAACATATTCGGCACCCAGCACTGTATACACTTTTACTGCATCTTATAATTTTAAAATGTTTTTAATTCTTATTTGAAATAATGCTTGTGCATCTTTGAAAAATTTTATTATGTCTAAATTTTTTAAATTTGTAATTACACCTGTCCTAATTCGATTACTAAATGCATTTTCCAAGTCTTGCCAATTAACTCTATCACTTCGTCTTTCACGTTTTTGGATACCTTGACCACTTTTTAGTAAGCACTTTAGTTTACTCTGGATTCCTTGGAGTAATGCAATAGCAGCTGAAAACTTTTGCTTCTCAGAAACATTTGTAGACTTATGCAATTTTGTTTTTAAAAGTCTTAAATTTTCTTTATCAAGATTCAGGCAGGTAATTATTTCTTCAGGATTGGTCTTCTTATTTGTTAAACGCGAATAAGCATTTAGCATCTTGTTAACTAATTCTTTACAGTCAAACGTAGCCATAATTTTTTACTTTAAAAGTCAAATACGAACTGAATCGTAACCTTACTTATCTTCCCTTTTAATAGGATAGTAGGTGGCGTTAATTCTTTGAAATATTTATCTTCATGTAGTCATATACATGTGTCAAAATAATTATTTTAACCGAACGTATCAACTCACAAATGAATATTTTTTTTTTTTTTTTTTTTTTTTTTGTATGCTGCCCTAGTGGCCCCTGGTATTCCCAGCCTATCGGCTATATACCGGCATCCCGCACCACCTCTGTGTGAGGATGTTCCTAACCTCTTTTTTTTA
Organism: Anastatus disparis; assembly: GCA_017163975.1. NCBI lineage: Eukaryota > Metazoa > Arthropoda > Insecta > Hymenoptera > Eupelmidae > Anastatus > Anastatus disparis. Next base: position 943,484 of record JAFFSR010000272.1, on the reverse strand, counting down.
TCTTAAAACTAGTTTCAGAACCTCGTATTTTAGCTAAGCTAAATTACCCAATCCCCGAGAAATCATGGACTGCCGCGTTCCAAGAGCAGTCGGTAAGCAGATTTCTACGGTCGGTTCCCGCATTTACCCAGGCTTTTTAGACCTGTGACGTAGGGAAAACTCCCCCAGGAGAAAACCCACGCCAGGAACATTAACCCATCGCACTCAGAGATTCTTTTTCCGATGAAAAAAGCCTGAAAAAAATTTCAGGTGTTTTCACCGGGAATCGAACCCCCGACCGCTTGGAGCGAAAGTGTAGAGACCGTATAAGGCGTGCGCCTTAGCCGGTTACGCCACTGACGCTCCTTCACAAATGAATATTATCGTTAAGTTAAAACCGATGTAGAATAAAAATTTCATTCAGTTACTATAAGATGCTAATATCAACCCATAAAATTATTTATATTCAACGATTTAATAGTATACTTCATTATTCTATAACAAAATTAATTTCTATATACTTTATTATTATTATAAAACAATAATTTTTATCATTTTTCACACACACACACACACAGTGTTGCCAGAGATGAGACGAAGCTGCATAGAAACTGTAATGTATATTCTTTCCAGTGTTATGTCATACTGAGATAAGAAGAAACTGCATTTTAGCTAGACAGTTGATCTTTAATGCTTATACTTATAAGAACGCAATGCGCGCGACAAAGTGTAATGCTAGCAACGTCATACAGAGATAAGACGAAGTTGCGTTTAAGGGGGCCCAAACAATCTTTTCCTTGACCTCCCCCCTCCACTCCCCACTCTATACATTTCAGTATGTGAGCTACAATGTTCTCATCTCCTATCTCTTACTCTAAAATATTATTATTATTATTATAAATTATTCGTACATTTCATTATGGGCAAGTGTAAACTACAATGTTTTTTCCTTATCATCCTATTTTATTTAAACTCTAAATATTCTAGATTTAATAGTGGATTTCATTATTATATAACAAAAATTAATTTCTATATGTAGCGAATAGCGTGTGAAAGAGAATTTAGAATTAAAATAGTTGGAACGATTCTAAGAATTCGAACGCTTATCGTAAAGCAACTGATTTTCTCTCTGTCTCTTTCTTGCCTTCGTAAAGCCACTGACTTTCTCTCTATCTCTTTCTCGCCTTCATAAGGAGTTACTTTCTTCCTATCCCCTTATCATCTTTAGGCTCTTATAGGAGAAACATATGTATAGAGAAAATATATATATATATATAATGCATGACCTATGTTATAGTTCTTTCTATCCTTCTTTTACTCGTTTAAAATGAGTTTATACCCAATAATATAAAATAAGACTCTCTTCAATGATCATGTTAAAATTTTTAAACATTAAACATTTACTCTCATCAGCGGCGGCGGGCGGGCGGGCGCGGGCCGGGGGAAATTCGCTTATCAACGCGGATAGTGTGGGAATTCGCTTATCTACGCGAGCGGTGATTCGCCTATCTACGCGGCGCGGGTCACGGTGATTCGCTTATCGATGCGGCGCGGATCACGGTGATTCGCTTATCGACGCGGCGCCGGAGCTCGCGCGCCAATGAGCGCTAACATGGCGCGCAGGCGCGAAGTGAATTTCTTATATCGCGGGACTGGTCATTATTTTTGCACCTGCACAGGTGAGCTGATGGGCGGAGGAGTGGGGGTTTCCAGAACTCTCTTTGTTTACCTACTCTTAAGTCTTAATTTTTTTCTCTCACGTATTTTTTTCATTATTTTTTTTTACGCTTGGTTCGTACGCCTTATACAAAGCTTCGCTTCTTTTGGGCGTCCCTAGACGGCACTGTGGTTTTTTTATGTCCTTCAAGTAGTAAAAATGTTAAAATAATTTGAATACTGTAATTTTTGCATGATAAGATTTATTAATTAGTTTTACCCATATGGAAATAATTTCTGTGAATAACTGTAAATAATAGTAAATAATTGTAAATAACTATTAAAAAATGTCAGAATTGAGTCATAAATAATAGTTGATCATAGTTATTTACTATTATTCATCATTAATTACTATTATTTATAGTTACTTATAGTTCCTTATAGTTATTTACAGTTATTTACAATTATTTGTAATCATTTACTATTATTTACAGTTTTTTTTATAGTTATTTACAATTATTCATAATTATTTAGTTATTTACATTTTCAAAAAAGACTATATATTAGTGAATAATTTAATGTTATTAATAATTATTTACAATCATTTATAATTATTTACAATTATTTATAATTTTTTACAGTTTTTTACAGTTATTCATAATTATTTACAATTTTTCATAGTTTTTTACAATTATTTACAGTTATTCACATTTTCAAAAATTTTCGCATACACATAAAAAAATTGAATAAATTTGTGAAAATATTCGAAAATGTAAATAATTGCAAATAACTGTAAAAAACTATAAATAATCGTAAACAGTTGTAAAATAAAGTGAATAAATGTAAATAACTGTAAATAAATATAAATAAGTGTAAATAACAGTAAATAATTGTAAATAATTGTAAATAATTGTAAATAATTGTAAATAACTGTTATTTATGTCTCGATTCTGCCATTTTTTAACACTTATTTATAGTTATTTACATTTATTTACAGTTATTAATAGTTATTTATAATTATTTCCAGAAATAAAGGAATCATTCATTAATTTGTATGTTCATCAGAAGTACATTCAGTAATTTTTACACTACTATTCTTATTTTTATATTGTATCAAAGTAACTATTGGTTGACGGTAACTAAATTATGGTACAAATGTTTTCAATTTTATTATTATAAAATTACAATTTACATGATTTATTAACAATCAACAAAAAGCGGGATAAACGAAACAGCACATCGCAACGGATATTCAAAGAAAGAGATAGAAAGCGATGACTGATATAAATGAGAGAGACAGAAGGCCATGCACACTGAGTTAGGGAGAGGTAGGGATGGGAGGCAGTGTGCACGTACTGGTACGATATGTATACACGCGCGGCGCAACTGCCACTCTGTATACCTATATATATCGTGTAACGCTTTTAAAATCTGACGCTTAGCACGGATAGAATGGCCGCGCGGCGAGCGCCCAGAACGTCCGTATAAAATTTATTTAGTTGATTTTACCCTAAAGAATGAGCGATTTTTCATTTATTCAAATTAAATTTTTTGTTTTAAAAAAAAATTTTATTGATAATTCATGAGTTTAATTTTTAGAATGCCTATTTCAAATAGAATTATAAAATATTTACATATTTGAAGCAAATATTAATGTAAATACATTTAGGAAAATCTAAAGATATGTAAGAATGTAAGCATAACGTTCAAATAAAGATTTTTTGTAAAACATGATGGTGATAAAGACTGTGACAAATGATACGTTTTTAAATTATTTAAAGACGGCACTTGAAGTAATTGTGATTAGAAAAGACCGTGTATTAATATTCTATAAGAACACAATTTCCATTTAAAAGGTTCTGTTAAAGAAAATCGAGGCCTAGGTTTTTACAGCGAACAGGTTATAGAAGCGATGCATTATGATTCTCCTGCAACATGGGCTAATACAAAGTATCATAAAATGATTCTCATTATGCCGATATATACAGATAGCATATACATAGTTTTTACTGCAGTTACATACAGTGAATTATATTCGCAGATTGCTCTTAATAATTTATTTGCATAATTGGAATCATTTTACGATACTTTATATTAGCCCATGTTGCAGAAAAATCAAAATGGACCGCTTCCATAGCCTGTTCGCTGTAAAAACTTAGGTCTCGATTTTCTTGAATACTATCTTTTACATGGAAAATGTAGACATTGTTAAAGGTTTTTTTTTTATTTTAACCGTATAAGTTATGGTTTAGGATATCAACGTTTTGTGAACATTACAATGGTCGGTGTCCTAAACCACAACTTACACGTTCGAAATCCGAAAAAACTCCCCAACAATGTCTAACATTCACCGTGAAAACTTTGAATCCAAACATAGAAACTGTACTTTTGGTTTTACTGAAATACCAAAAGTACATGCAATATTCTTATAAAATATTAATACACAGTATTTTCTAATTACTATCACTTCAAATGACGTCTTTAAATAATTTAAAAACGTATCATTTTTCATAGTTTTCATCACTATTATGTTTTACAAAAAAAATCCTAATTTTAACGTTACGCTAACATTGTTACATTACTTTAGATTTTCCTTAATATATTCAAGACAATATTTGCTTAAAATATGTAAATAATTTATAACTAGCAAAAAATACCTCGCTCCTAACGTCGCTCGGTTGAATTTTCATATATTATATTATTATGTGTAAATTAGCCAATTTAAAAATAGAAAAGAATTGCCGCAACTTATGAATTTTGATATTGTAGTTTTGTACGAAATTAAATTTTTATATTTTTATAAAAAAGATTAATTAAAGTTACAATGTGCATAAAAATTGTTTAAATACAAATTATATCATGATGAATTAAGAATTTGTTCTACTAAATTGCATTTGAATCAATAAAAAAATAAAATAGGAATTTTTTCTTTTTAATCACGTGTTTCAATCACAAATCTTGAAATAATCGAAAACAGTATTTGACGTTTACTAGAACTAACAACTGCACGGAGGAAGGAAAGTATTATTAAAATAGGTTCTAAATCAAGTATATCTAATTTATGTACTAAGATACTTAAAAAAAGAGTGACGATATAATTCCAATTAGTACTATAGCTTGAATTTTAGGGACTAATGTTGGTACTATTATATTATGAAGTAAGGACATAAATTTGCGACGCTTAGTGTCTTTTTTTGGTACTAAGACTGATATTTCACCTACTAGATTCAAAGGCAATATTTCGCAGAAAATGTAATTATTAATCTCTTTTCTTGCGGCTTTTCCTGTTACTAGAATTGAAAATTATTAAATATAGAATTATTTACATAATATATAACAGTTTGAAATTACTAATAATTAATATTTAAATTCGTGATATTTAAGGAATGAAACGATACATGTTTATCTTCAATATTCCGTTTTAAAATAGTTACTTTTGAGTTCTAAATTAATTATTAGTAATTTAAAATTGATGTATATATATATATATATATATATATATATATATATTATATGATTTACATTATATTTATCAACTGTTGTGAAAATTGTTACACAATTTAATGGGTTTTACGTTAATAGGTATTCATTATATTGAAGTTTTTCGCTCCTAACGTCGCTTGGTTGAATTTTCTTTTATTATATTATTATGTATAAATGACTAATTTCAAGTAAATAAGAATTAATTAATTTAAATTAATTTTGAGTACTGAATAAAATTGAAAATAATTTGATGAAACATAATATAAAAATATATATACACATGTGCTTAAAGTAAAGAAGCGTATAATTTATTCCACCAAGTGACTATATCTCACTCAACTTCCATAAGAAAAACAAAGATAGTACGATATTTAATATAAATAAACTGAGATCTGGGAACTGAGTAACAACTATAATCTCCAGACCTTAATATATGACCATGAATTTGAATTATGGAATTAATTTTTACGTGAAACATGCTTGAAAAAAATTTTGTGTTTATTTCTAATCAAAATATCTTCACAAATGTATTTTATACATAAAATACAAAATTTAGATAAAAAAACCAGAAGATTAAAATACACATTTTTGTTCAATTTTAAATTTGAATATTTTAAAATAATAAAATAACTATTTGCAATTACTTAACAATCCTTTTTGCATCTAATATAAAAGTTTAATGAGATACAAATATTACAAAGTATATGTATCACAAGTTAGGTTTGCATATCATAAATATTATAATTTTTAGAAAATTCTTGATACACTGTTTGCGGGGAGGAAGAAGGGTGAGGGGGAATCGTATGCTTATACATTATGAGAATTCAATGTTACCAATCTAACTTTTTGAAAATACTTATAATTAAAATATATAAAAAGAAAAAATTATGGTTATATTTTGATTGGAAAATATTTAAATATTGAATATTAATAGCTAATAAAATATTTTTTATTGTTAATTTGTCTGCGTTATAATTAATTTATGAAAATAAAAAGTACACAAATATGTCAATAAACGTGGCAACGTCGCTTCTAAAAAAAATAACTTTTCAAAGTTGGTGGTAGATATCGACAGAAATGTGAATACCCGAAGAATTTTTTAACCAATACGAGAGAGAAAGAAATAATAAAATTATTCAAATGCATCTCTTAACAATAGAAGAATATTCATGATAAATAATGATTATGAGCTACAATTTATTTTTGTATTATATATTATTTGTTGTATTTTTTATCGTTGGAATTTCTTTTATTTAAAAAAAAGTCCAATTTCTAGTTCCGAGTCCAATTAGTTACGTACTATACAGTAAACGAGTGTAGTGTGTAGGTTATTTATTTGTAAATAAACTGACCTTAAACATGGCGTCGCCAATTCGTTTAAAAAGAAAATTTACAACGAATAAAATATTAAATAAAAATAAACAGTGTTCGGAAATGGGAAAAAATAATAAAAAGGCGATAGAAAATATAGTGCCTGAAGACAGTAAAGATGATTTATCAGGAAATCGTATAGTAAATATATTGCATTTAGCTAAAGCAATGTTTTGTTCTTGTTGTGAAGCTGTTCTTTTAATTCAAAATATTGAAAAAGAGACGAGAAAAGGTTTAGGTTCTATCTTACACATTAAGTGTAATGATTCTTTACTTATAAATAAAGTTATAACTAGTCCACAATACAAAAGTCCAACCAATAATTATTCCATGTTTGTTGTCAATACGAAAGCTGCTTTAGGTAGAAATAAGTTGGAAAATAAAGTTATAAATAAATAAAATTTTAACGATTTTCAAAAAAATATCTTTTGCTTTTACTAGCTGCATTACATTCCGGGTGCGGAGCAACAAAAATAAACAAATTTTTACAAACTATTGATGTACCTGGTATCAGTAAAACTACGTATAAAGAGCATGAAAGAATTGTAGGACCTTTTGTTGAATTAGTTGCAAGAGAAACGTGTACGAAAGCTGTTACTGAAGAAAGACAGCTGACTTTGCAGAATGTTGATATATTACAAAAATGTCTGTAGGTAGTTTTATTTATTTATTAAATTTCATTCAATATAATGAAAAGTGATTAATCGTAAAATATTCTTAGCTAACATCTAACAAAAGTACTTAAAGTAAAATATTAAATAGACGATATTTCTAAGTGTAAACTACAGTTACATTTTGAATAAAATAAAATAAATTTATTTCTTATAGTAAGCCGATTTTGTTCTATTTCAGTAACAAAATTATATAGTTTAATGAAATTATTTAAAAATTAATTATTTTTACAAATAACTTATGTATTTTAGAACTATTATAAAAAATTGTTAGTTAATATTAATATATAAAGCAAAGATATGCCAAAATAAATTTGATAAACATAAAATATTGCATTTAAAATTTACTTAAAAATTTATTTTTATTTTCTCTTGTAGCCCTACACAACTTCAACGTGGGTTTCTAATTATCGAAAAAGGACCACCTGAAAATAATTCTGAAAGTAAAATTGTAAGATTATTTGCATCTTTTGACATGGCTTGGAGTCAAAGATCAAATGGTTACAAATATGATAGTTTAAATGGATTTGCTTCTATCATTGGTTATCATAATGGAAAGGTTCTTGATTTTTGTACGAGAAATCGTAAACGACTTGCGATGTTGAAAAGAAAACAATGAAAAAAATATTGCATGATTGTCGATTAAATTTTAACGGGACTGCCAAAGCAATGGAAGCGGATGCTGCTGTGCAGCTAGTAACTAGAAGTAAAATTCTACAAGATGCCAATGTACAAATTGGAGTATTCATTGCTGATAATGATGGTTCAAGTATGGCAGCTCTAGTAGAAAAAAGCGATCATCCAATTGTAAAACAGAGCGACATGAATCATTCGAAAAAAGGAGTAGGCAAAACTTTATATAATATCAAAGGAAATAAAGATATGGATCCTGACAGTGAACTAAGCCACGATGCAATATCATATTTGCAAGATTGCTTTTCAAATGTTGTGAAAAAAAATAAAGGCAACATTTCTGATATAGAAGTTGGTTTAAGAAATGTTCCTTTTCACGTTTTTGATATTCATGACAATTGTGGTGAGTTTTGTTTATATAAAAATAATAAAGAAGATTATGACAACAGCAGACATTTAAAAAATCCTGTACTCTTTGAAAATTTATAAAATGTGTTTAATAAATTAGCTGATAACGCCGAAAAGTTTTCTCTCGCTGGTTCATCGCAACCTAATGAAAGTTTAAATAATTCAATGGCTAGTTATTGTCCCAAGTCTCACTCATATAGCACAACGGAATCAGCAGATTATCGGTATGCTTGTGCTGTTGCCCGTAAGAATATTAATGATGAATATATTATTCGGGTTAATGAAAAATTACAATTTCCTATTTATAAATTTTCACTTGATCGAAATGAATCTACGATTAAAAAAGCCATGAAACGAAAAGAAAGAGAAAGTATTCCTGCTGTTAAAAAAAGACGTCGTTTGAATGAAATAAAAAGATCACAATTAAAAAATAGACAAGAAAATAATAAAAATGATTCTTACAGTTCTAACATGGCTTTATTTGAAAAAGTTCCATACGATTATAATTTAATTGAAAATATAGAAAATTGTAAAAATTATAATACTGATGAAATTACATTTGTCTTTTTTGATCTAGAAGCAGGTGGTTTCGATATAAAAAAAGATATTTTACAAATAGCAATGATCAGTGAAAATTTGTTTTAATACGTACGTTACGCCTACTAGTTCAACTATTGACAGTAAAGCATCAATCGTACATGGTCTAACGAAAACAGGAAAACAATTGTTTTTAAATGGAAACATTGTGTGTTCAGTACCACGTAAAATAGTAGCAAAGAAGCTTATTGATTATTTAAAAGTGTTTAAAACAAAAGTAAATTTGATCGCTCATAATTGTGTTTTCGATTCAACACGTTTGATTAATTTTTTAAAAGAATTTTCATTATTAGAAGAACTTGAAGGATTGGTACTCGCATTTACAGATACATTAGATTTATTTAAAACTCTTTATCCAAAAAGGAAAAAAGTAGACATTCAATTACTAGAAAGTTTAGTTTTTGAAAAAATACCGTTCAATAATATTATTGAAAAATGTAAATCTATTCGAGACGTTAAGGAAAGAGTACTTTCATTACCATTAATTAAAGAAAGAATAAAAAATCTTTCACTTTTAGATGAAGTATTATCGAAGGGACTTATTAAAAGATTAGCTGAATGTAATATCGATTATAATACAATTTTAGAAAAATATATTAATGGAGGAGATAAAGCGACTATACTTTTATTAAGAGGAGAAGTCAATGGAAAACCCATGATTTTAAAAACTAAATCATCAGTTCAAAGAGTTTTGAATTTTGTTAAAGATAAAGTATCAAACAATCTAATGTTACAATAAATATAAATAATGTTATTATTTTAAAAATTTTTAAATAAATACATATAAAATAATTGAAAGAATATATTGTGTATTAATGCAATAAAAACTTTTTAAACGTTTATACATAATTTAAATATTATTTTTCTAAATAAATATCACGACAATTTCTTATTTTTAATATAAATATTAAAAATGTTATGTATCATAAATTTCATAAAACTTTTCGTACTATTTTTAATGTTCAAAATAATAATATATACCGTATGCAATGATTTTCTAACGTCTTGCGAATATAGTTCTGTGTGCGGCGTTGCCAAGTTTACTGAACAGCTGACGCTGAATAGGTAAAAAACCACTATTTTGCATTTTTATTAAATGATTTTTGTATGATCCCAACGGACAATTTCATTAAAATTTAAGAGGCGGTCGGAACCAAATCGGTGACTTAGTTCGGTGCTTGTAATAAATACTTATAATAAATTATTCATTTATTAATATGGTAAAAATATAGTCATTTCCTCTAGTCATGGATATAAAGAATAATTTAAAATAGTTAAAGCCACAAAAATATACAAAATATTGTTATAAAGCGAAAAATGCCACCTAACAATCGACACGACAGTTTTTTGCATGCAGTATATGTCAAGTCAGTTTGATATTTGTAATAAATGCTTATAATAATTTATTTACTTATTCATATGGTAAAAATATAGTCATTTCCTCTAGTCATGTATATAAAGAATAATTTGAAATAGTTTAAGCCATAAAAATATACAAAATATTATCGTAAAGCGAAAAATGCTGACTTGATATATACCGCAAGTCACCGATTTGGTTCCGACCGCCTCTTAAACTGCATAATTTTAAAATATTAATTTATTCTGTACAATGTTTTGTTTATTAAATGCACATTTCAAAAATTAAATATTCTTTGTCAAAGTTGATACCCCATAAGAGTATGTGTATAAAGCACCTATTTGTTTCTTTTATTCATAAAAAACCAAACAGTGAAAAAATCTGAAAAAATTTGAGGATTATTTTTTCTACATTTAAAATAATATATCAAATTTTCAGCTTGATTTGACATTTTCGAAAACACTGGTAAACGTCCTTAAGAGGCGGTCGGAACGAAATCGGTGACTTAGTTCGGTGCTTGTAATAAATGCTTATAATAATTTATTCATTTATTAATATGGTAAAAATATAGTCATTTCTAGCTGTATAAAAGAAAATTTAAAAAGTTAAAGCCACAAAATATAAAAATATTTTATAGCGAAAATGCCACCTAACAATCGACACGACAGTTTTTTGCATGCGGTATATGTCAAGTCAGTTTATATTTGTAATAAATGTTATAAATTTTTTACTTATGCATATGGTAAAAATATAGTCATTTCCTCTAGTCATGTATATAAAGAATAATTTGAAATAGTTGAAGCCATAAAAATATACAAAATATTATCGTAAAGCGAAAAATGCTGACTTGATATATACCGCAAGTCACCGATTTGGTTCCGACCGCCTCTTAATAGATTATTAATTAAAAAATTAAATATTTTTTCATTGATGACAAGTAACTTTTCAAATATAGTTAAAATAATACTGAAAATGTCAATCAAATAAAATTTTCATTAAAATAAATTTCAACGCTATAATTATTAAAATAAAAATTTTTATTTAACTACAATCTATTGAAATAATTATTTTTTTAATAGATATATTAAAAAAATAATCATTTTATTTGATGAACAATTATATAAATATTATATATTGATGATTGTACAACTAAATTTATTAAATTGAAATTGTATTCAGTTATAATTCAGAGAACAAAGTATTTAAATTAGTTTTCAAGAAAATATATTATTTAAAAAGTTACTTGTTAACAATTTTTTATAAATAACATACATTTAACCTTAATTACATTTTCATTTGTACACGTGTTTGTATTCAAATGAATTGTCATTTATATAAAAATTGTTAGCAATTAAATATATTAAAATTCATTTCATTAAAGCCATATTTTTAATAAGAGAAACAGATTAGTTTTTAAAATCAAATTACCTCATTGGAAAAATTATCATTACATGATATAAAAATATTTTTTTAATATCGTTTGAACATAAATTTTATGAAATAGAATTTTGAAAAATTATTTATTAGATATTACATTTTTGAAGCGAAGCTTTTATACGAACGCTCGCCGCGCGGCCACTCTATCCGTACTAAGCATCAGATTTTAAAAGCGTTACACGATATATATAGGTATACAGAGTGGCAGTTGCAGCGCGCGTGTATACATATCGTGCCAGTACGTGCACACAGCCTCCCATCCCTACCTCTCCCTAACTCAGTATGCGTGGCCTTCTGTCTCTCTCACTTATATCAGTCATCGCTTTCTATCTCTTTCTTTGAATATCCGTTGCGATGTGCTGTTTCGTTTATCCCGCTTTTTGTCGATTGTTAATAAATCGTGTAAATTGTAATTTTATAATAATAGAATTGAAAACATTTGTACCATAATTTAGTTACCATCGACCAATAGTTACTTTGGTACAATATAAAAATGAGAATAGTAGTGTAAAAATTACTGAATGTACTTCTGATAAAAACATATAAATTAATGAATGATTCCTTTACTTCTGGAAATAATTGTAAATAACTATTAATAACTGTAAATAAATGTAAATAACTATAAATAAGTGTTAAAAAATGTCAGAATCGAGACATAAATAACAGTTATTTACAATTATTTACTGTTATTTACACTTATTTACAGTTATTTATAGTTATTTATATTTATTTACAGTTATTTATATTTATCCACTTTATTTTACAACTATTTACAGTTATTTAAATTTATTCACTTTATTTTACAATTATTTACAGTTATTTACGATTATTTATAGTTTTTTACAGTTATTTGCAGTTATTTTCATTTTCGAATATTTTCACAAATTTATTCAATTTTTTTATGTGTATGCGAAAGTTTTGTGTACTGGGTATTTTTTCTTCAAAATTTTTACTTGGGGATTTTTGGGGTTACTGATTACGAATATGAAGTTGAGATATTAAAATTTTCAAATTCAAGATGGCGGATTCAAAATGGCGTATAAAAATTTTCAAAAAACATTGCAAATATGAAACATATTTTCATTTTCTGCTATCTAATAACTTTTGTTGTTACGATAAACATAATACATTATAGTAATTTATATTTACACAGGTATCGTGACATTGAATTTGACCTTCAGCTTGATCTTCAAGTGCATTTCAAGTTAAACTTTTTTTTATATTTAGCATTACCCAGGAACAACGACGTGGACGTAGTAAAATCTGTTCCCTTTGGGGTGCTGGATTTACGTGAGTCCCCTCGCCTCTCACGATCGGGGTGCTTAATTTACGTGAGTCCCCTCGCCTCTCACGATCGGGGTGCTTAATTTACGTGAGTCCCCTCGCCTCTCACGATCGGGGTGCTTAATTTACGTGAGTCCCCTCGCCTCTCACGATCGGGGTGCTTAATTTACGTGAGTCCCCTCGCCTCTCACGATCGGGGTGCTTAATTTACGTGAGTCCCCTCGCCTCTCACGATCGGGGTGCTTAATTTACGTGAGTCCCCTCGCCTCTCACGATTAGAAACTATTTCAGTTTAACTTATGAAATCTTTTTTTTGATCTAGTAAAGATCTTGACCCAGACCGTCTTTTATGACGAACATTTAGCTCATCTCGTTGAAGACACCAGCAATAGTCCGCTAACATTGTTGGAGACCATTTACCCTGATAACGTCTTTCCATTTCTTTGAGGTCCTGATGAGATCGCTCACCTTGCTCTTCGCTTACGGCACCTAGATTTTCTGGAAACCATTCTAAATGAGAGTGTAAATAATGCAATTTTACGCTCATATTGCAACCTAAATTCTGAAATTTTTCAATCATATCGTCAACTATTTCTTTGTAATCACTAACTTTATTATTACCCAAAAATCCTTTAACAACTTTTTTAAAGCTAATCCAGGCTTCTTTTTCTACATTTGTCATAACCTGTTCAACCTCTGTTGTTTTCATTAATTCTCTTATTTGTGGTCCAACAAATATTCCTTCTTTATCTTCTTCGCCTCACTTAAATAAGGGAATTTATCTCTAAGATATTGAAATAATGCACCATCGGTATCAAGAGCCTTTACAAATTGCTTCATTAATCCTAATTTTATATGAAGCGGAGGCAACAAAACTTTTTTAGAGTCAATTAACGGTTGTTGAATAATGTTGGGATCTCCAGGTTTTAAAGTTTTACGAAGAGGCCAATCCTTTGTAACGTAATGCTTAACTCTATCTCTGCTATCCCACAAACATATAAAGCACGGATATTTTGTATAACCCAATTGTTGTCCAAGCAGCATTGAAACCATTTTTAAGTCTCCGCATACTTCCCATTTATGCTGTTCATATTTTATTGCTTTAAGAATAGTTTCTACATTTTCATATGATTCCTTTAGGTGTACAGAATGAGCAATAGGTATTGACGCATATTTATTTGAGTTATGCAATAAAACTGCTTTCAAACTTGTTTTTGAGGAATCAATAAACAATCTCCATTGATCAGTATCATAAGGAAGTTCTAATTTTTCAATTAAGCCTTTAACATCATTACAAAAAACATATTCATCACATGCAGAATAATACTCAACTAATTCCTTCTCTCGATTACGATACCAACTAAAAGTAGTTCCTGGAGCAAGAAGGTGTTTCTCTTGAAGTCTTGATCCTAACAACTCAGATTTTTCTTTCGACAAGCCTAAATCTCTGACTAAATCATTTAAAGAAGCCTGATCAAATAAAATAGGAGCATCAGAGGTTGATTCGATGTCTTCAAAATCCTGATTTTCAATATCGTCACAGACTGTATGGTCTTCAACATTTATTCTTACAAATGGAGGGCTTAGAGGAACATCACCAGATGCAAAAGGAATAGGCTTCGTTACGCTTGCTACATTCGGATATTTTATATTACAAGCATTTTTAATATTATATCCAAATGTTTTGGTTAAACAGAAATAACATTCATTGTGGCTAACAGGTTCACACCAAATTGCAGGAGTTTTGAAAGGCATTGGTGTTACTTCTTTATGGGCATTATACCAACGTCTTAATGTTTCAACACATGATTTACAAGCCGTATGTGGAACCCAAGACTTATCCTGATTAGTTATCGAAATATTGAAGTAATTAAGATAAAATATTTTTATCGTTTCATTGATTTTCATCGCATTTTTTGCGAACACGAAGCGACTACAAATGTAGCAAAAGCTGTCAGGATTATTTAAACACTTACGCGAGGTCATTATTGAAATGATCAACAGTTAGAATATTTAATTTAATACTTTATACCTCCAGCGAGTTGTTAACCAACAGATCAAATACAAATATTCACAAAATTTTTTCCAAAAAATAAGGCACCATGAACGAACAATTAAGAGCTATCTAGTAAATTGTTGCTTAAAATGTTATTAAAAAATGATTTATTTGCGATCACAATAAATACAGAATCAATACAAATGGTCTTTTTTGTACAAATAATAAAAAATTGTATATCAATGAGACGGGGCAAAATTATACTAAATGATTCACACTAAAGAAATGTATGCTTAAAGGAATTCCAAAGTGAGACGGGGCAAAATTAAAAAGAAAACATGTTTTAATATTGGCGAAGGGACTCCCGCTCGTAATTTCAAATTGGCGTAACTTGGTGTAGAAAAATCGTAATTGAACTCTGCGACTCTTAAATTAAAGAGGAAGAGTAGTGCTATAAGATGCAACTAAAAAAAACTCCCAAAAAATTTTGTCTCTTCTGTACATAACCTCAAAAGTAGCCAAAAACGCCATTTTTTGGGTAAAAAACCTCAAATATCTCAAAATCCTGACGTGATAGAGCAATTCGGACCCCGGATTCGGATTCTACGCAAAAAATTACTTCGGAAATGACCCTCCACTTTTTGACAACAAAACCATGTTGGCCCGTGTAATTGTAAATGATTGCAAATAATTGTAAATAACTGTAAATAACTATAAGTAACTATAAATAATAGTAATTAATGATAAATAATAGTAAATAACTGTGATCAACTATTATTTATGACTCAATTCTGACATTTTTTAACAGTTATTTACAATTATTTACTATTATTTACAGTTATTCACAGAAATTATTTCCATATGGGTAAAACTAATTAATAAATCTTATCATGCAAAAATTACAGTATTCAAATTATTTTAACATTTTTACTACTTGAAGGACATAAAAAAACCACAGTGCCGTCTAGGGACGCCCGAAAGAAGCGAAGCTTTGTAATAAATATTGAAAAAAATACGTGAGAGAAAAAAATTAAGACTTGAGAAAAAATAAAAAAAATAAATATTTTGGGAAGTAAAAAAAACAAAAAACGCAAGGCTACAGCGGAGCTCTCTTTACGATTAGAAAAAGAAAAAAAGAGAGCTCTGCTGAAGCCTTGCGTTTTTGGGCGTGTATTTTGTTTTAAATGTATTTTTTTTACTTCCCAAAATATTTTTTTTTTTTATTTTTTCTCAAGTCTTAATTTTTTTCCCTCGCGTATTTTTTTCATTATTTTTTTTTACGCTTGGTTCGTACGCCTTATACAAAGCTTCGCTTCTTTCGGGCGTCCCTAGACGGCACTGTGGTTTTTTTTTTAATAGTCAATTATAAAATTAGGGAAATATATGAAATATGAATAAATTTTTCTGATTATGTATATTTATGAATTCATATTTATAAACTGTCTAGATAAAAGTAAAATTTCCCCTAAAAAAATGTTGTATTAAATATGATACTGTTGGACTTGAGGATTAAATAATCTCTAGTGCACTACACTTACAATTCAATTACAAAAAGTAAAGAACTTTATATTAATAATACTAACTAGGAGAGTATCACACCTCCGGATCACGGATGTTGCTCAAACTTCGGCATGAGTTTTCAGATGATAAAATATGAAAAAAGCTAAAGTTATAGTCATAAATACTCATTATTTCCCTAGTTACAGGCAATTAAAGAAAATCACTAAAAAAGTTACTAGATTTTTAAACGCATATAATTCTTTAGCATTAATAGCTACAAGCTTGAAACTTTTTTTAAATTAAAGCTGAGCTCAAATTTTTTCGAATTAGTAGTTATAGCATGTAAAAATATCATTTTTTCTCAAAGTTAGAGCGTGATAAACATTGGACCTGATTTTTCTTTTAAAAACATTAATTAATAATAAAAGCTGAAATTAGGTCCAATCCATATTACGCTCTAACTTTGGGAAAAAATAATATTTTTACATGCTATAACTACTAATTCGAAAGGATTTAAGCTCAGCTTTAATTTAAAAAAAGTTTCAAGCTTGTAGCTATCGACGCTAAAGAACTATATGCGTTTAAAAATCTAGTAACTTTTTTAGTGATTTTCTTCAATTGCCTGTAACTAGGGAAATATTGAGTATTTATGACTATAACTTTAGCTTCTTCCATATTTTATCATCTGAAAACTTATCTCGATGTTTGAGCAAAATCCGTGATCCGGAGGTGTGACACTCTCCTAGTAAGTAAATTAATATATCTCAGAACGAACAACTATGTTATAATAGTGATGAAACACCAAAACGCAATCTCTTGAGCTCAAGTGTATGCAGTGGGTGCAGTCCAGGATGAGAATGAATGTATGTGATGGAAGACAGGCCTCGACGAGTAGACGCATGGAAGATGCGAAGACAGAGAGAGTCGGCCTGAGCGCGTGTATTGTGTAGTGTCGCTCCCATACGACTTGCGGGTGATTGTTGGAGCTATCTTCGACACTCCTTCCCTCCAACAATTCCATCTACTTTCTTGGCTCCTCCAACTTGTTCGCCTTAGAATCATCTGAAAAAAAAGATATACTTCTTTAACTTCTGAATGTATATCTATATACTATTATGTATAGCATTAGTTATTAGTATATTTCTACAATAAACTAAGGTAGTTAGTTTTAGTTTCGTGTGTCATCTGTATAAGACTTAGATTATTCTCCAAGTTTAGTTTATCTCTAGTTTTAGAATCTGATTGCGAAGGTGTTCATGTTTTTCTGAGAGCAGAGGTTTTGTCATAATGTCTGCTTTATTCTCATCAGTAGAGATCCATCTGACTACAACTTTTCCTTCGATGGAACACTGCTTGATATAGTCACCATGAGTTCATGCCATGTGACTCTTGCTTCCAGTGAGTTCTCTGGATTCTAAATTAGATTTGATGGTTGTTATATCATTTTTAAAATTCTTCAGTCTGTGGCTGCCATCCATTTGGGTACAGTTACCGGCTGACTTGTTGTCACACCATATGGTTACAGGGTATAACGTCTTTCCGATGATATCTCTTGTTGCTTTATCGATGGAGACCAGTTCCTGACATGCGTCGCTCATAGCTAGATACTCTGCTTGGCATGTAGATACGTCACGTACTTCTGTTTGCGATTTCTCCATGAGATTGGGTCATTGAACAGTTTTATTATGTATCCTCCTGTGGATGAAGAGTCATGCCAATCTCTAAAACTTGCATCAGTCATGGCTTCTAATGAATTCCCATTTCCAGTGTAGGTGAGTCCTAAATCAGCTGTTCCTCTAAGGTATCGAAAAGTCCTTTTCACGTCTTTCCAATCCTCTTATGTGGCTTGTGTTTGTCTTCTGGATAAGTAGTTAACGGCATACGCTATGTCTGGTCTGGTTGTGCCAGCGAAGTACAGTAGGCTTCCTATGACTTCTCTGAATTGAATTTTCTTTTCAAGTTTCTTCTCTTCTAAAGTATTATCGTCAGGCTGTTTGTGTTTTCTGTTCCTGACTTGTCTGGTAATCATAGGTGTTGACTGCGATTTGCTCTCTTTCATATTGAACCGTTCTAACACCATTTCTGTGTAATCCTTCTGGTATAACTTCAGTGTTTGACTCAAACGATCTCTTGTGATGTTCATCCCCAGGAAACATCTGGGTTCACCTAAATCTTTCATTCTGAACACAGAGCTCAATTTAGTTTTGACCTCTTGCATTTTGACTCGGTTGTTTTCGGCCAATATTGCATCGTCTACATACAATATTATGAAGACAACTTGTCCATCTTTTCTCCAGGTAAAGAGACAAGGTTCGTTGACATCCTTTTCCAGTCCTTGTTTCTAGGCTTCTTCTGAGAATCTTTTATTCCACCTTTTTGGACTTACTTTCAGTCCATATAAGGGCTTGTGTACTTTACACACTTTGGTGCGTTTAGTCGCATCATCACATTCAAGTCCATCTGGAATCTTCATGTAGATATCTTCTTCTGAAGTTCCATGTAGAAACGCTGTTTTAACGTCGAGTTGTGTAGCTTTCAAGTCGTATTTGTTGATGATGGAGACATAGACCTTGTGGCACCAACACCGTTAACATGTATATACGTATGTGTATATATATATATACATATACATATATTTATATATATATATATATATATATATATATATATATATATATAGATATATGTATATTGTAGGCAATACAAGTATACCGAACGCAAGTATTCTGTATTGTTTTATTGTCAGTGGAGTCAATACTTTTTGTATAGCTCAACACTGGCAGCAATCACTTCTCTCTGAATAAAAAATTTAAAGCAGGAAAAAAATTTAACTGTTTTGACGTGAGTGACTTTTCTTGGAAAAAAAAAACACGAACGTACAAAAAAATGTCGGCGGGAGACCGTGTCGCGCGCCCTCAGCTAACGCGCTTCTTTATCTCTTTCTCTCTCTTTCCTTATGCTTTCTTCCGATGCCCGTTTATACCTAATTTTATTTTTCAATCTTGAATGAACACAAAAAAATTCACTTCTGCAGAGAAAAAAAGCGGCCGACGAAAAATGGCGGTCAATCGCACAGCGTGCGTTTTCCTTAATTTTTTTCGTTTTTCACTTTCTTTTTTTTTCGCTTCACTTTATGTAATATTTCACTTCCACGTTAACACAAAAGAGATTCACATCGGAAAAATTTAATCTCTGACAGAACACACAATATCCCGAAAAAAGATAGAAAAAAAGGCGGTCAGTTGCACAGCGTGCGTTTCCTATCTCTTTCTTTTCATATACACTTTTCTAATCGTTTTCGCTTTTATTTCGCACTTTCGTTATTCTAAAACACTTCTAAACGAAAAAGAATAGATAAAAAAATGTGACACAACAGGTCACCTCCAAATTCTATCGCGCACGTTTTTCATATCTGAATAAAAACCCTCTTCTGAAAAACTGCACTCTACTTACCACGCTAATACTTCGAAACTGCACCTTCCTTTTTTCTTCCTTTCTGAAAAAAACTAATAAAGTGTGGCTGGGCCAATAACCTGTTGAACTTGAGGATTAAATAATCTCTAGTGCACCGCACTTACAATTTAATTACAAAAAGAAAAGAACTTTATTTTAATAATACTAAGTAAATTAATATATCTCAGAACGAACAACTATGTAATAATAGTGATGAAACACCAAAAGGCAATCTCTTGAGCTCAAGTGTATGCAGCGGGTGCAGTCCAGGATGAGAATGAATGTGTGTGATGGAAGACAGGCCTCGACGAGTAGACGCATGGAAGATACGAAGACAGAGAAAGTCGGCCTAAGCGCGTGTATTGTGTAGTGGCGCTCCCATACGACTTGCGGGTGATTGTTGGAGCTATCTTATGTGTATATATATATATATATATATATATATATATATATATATATATATATATATATATATTATCTTATAGTAAAATATTTTATCACCTTGTATGAAAATTATTTTGTAAAAGTAGAATAATACAGGGAATAAATAAATAATTATAAAAAAATATTGAAAAGTGTAAATAACAATAAAAAAGCGCTAGGCTGAAAATAAATAATAATTGTTTATTATCATTTATACATTTTTTAAATGTAGATAGTACAAATATCCGTAAATAACTGTAAATAAATTGAAGAATACAATTATTAGAAATAACTAAAATAATTTTTATTTTAGTTCTTTTCATAACAAACTTTTCTTAATGATTATATATATATGGGACGTTTCATACCAACTGGAAGAGTAAAAAAATAAAAATCTCTGAAACTCTAATAATATATAAAGCGTGTAGCTGCAAAGGTGGCTATTTCCTATTTTTCGAATTCATTTTTATTGCATTTCCGTATACAGAACATTAAAATTTATCATGAAAAAATCATATGGGACCAAAATATAGGTATAGTCTTTTTTTATGAAATGAAAAAAATATGGTGTATTACAAAATACACTGACTTTTAAGCATAAGTACAGCAGAAAATGTTATTTCTTGAAAAAATTTTTTTTGGAGATAACTACTTTTGCAGCTATACGCTTCATATTCTTTTTGTTACCCAAAATGTGTAAAGAAATTTTCAAGGATTTAGATTGAGCTTGGATTGGAAATTAGATATCAAACTCGATAAACCTAACCTTCAAATACGATACATGAAAGTTTTCATCATAACTTTATATGTCCAATGTTTTGGTGGATTTCTTGAGTTGTCTGCAGAAGAGTTTAATCTTACAAATTTTTACTTTTTAGCAAAAAAACTCGATCAAACGCATTGTTTTTTCATAAGTAAGGATTGGAAATATTATTAGAAGGCGGGCAGCTTCGTCATGCTCTGAAGTCCTGTTACAAATAAAGCTTCGTTTTCATCTATTTCTTTTGATTCTTTTTTTTCTTCATTTATTTGAATCTCAACTATCCTAATTTTATTACCGTTATAATTTAAGTGGATATCATCGATTCCCATTATATCATTATCTGGTTTTAAAAAATTTGTATCTTGAATGTCATTGTCAATTTCCATCAAAATTGTTTCACGATTCGAATTCTTTTGTTTACGATACATTTCCATGATCTTTTTTTGTTCTGCCAATAAATGCGTTTGTGAGTTTTTTACTAAAAGTTCAAGCTCGGCAAAATCTAAATTTAATGGTATTCGATTTAGACGTTGCTCATAACAAAAACTCCTCCTCATTATGTCTGGTGGATTATCGTAATTAATATTTGCATTATCATAATTTTGTAAAACTGGAAACATTCTTATTTGTTGCGTTTTAAAAATTCTTGATAAACGTAATGGTATTTGAAAAACATCATATCTTAAACAACATAGACCTAAATTATAAAGTATTGCAACAGCAAAAATAATTGCAAAAACGCCACAATCATAATTATTTGTTTGTGATTGTACTGTTTCGAATACTATGCTCAATTCTGATTTGTTTGGAAATAATCTGTTTATATAAATCTTATGCTCATCTTATAGATATTTAAGATTCAAACTGTCATATATATGAATTACCTTATTATAATACACACGAATCCGGTGACCTTTTTCTAAATTTCCGGGAGATAATAACTGCATAAATTCTCCATCAATCGGTACTGAATTAATATATTGTGGTCTTTGAATTAGTGAAGTTAATAGCATGTTGAATGAGGTGCACCGGTCTGAAATATTATTAAATGCTAATATATGAATATCAGTTAACATGAAAGCAATTCCACTATACAATCCCTGTCCTTTAACAATCAATTTATCTTTTGCAGTCAAAACCATTGTTGAAAATTAAAATTCTTTTAAAAATTTTAATTCATTTTTAATGAACTTTTTTCAAAGATATTCACAAAAGAAATGATTTTATATTAACTAACTTAATTTACTGCCTTTTTCTTTTAAAAGCTGAAAAATAAAATAAATTATGAAAAATGCTATGAATTAATTGTTATATAATAAATAAATAATAATAAAATTTGTAAATATAATATAACGATGAAAAATGGTTATTTTCGGCAATTATACACTTATATATAATAGGGAGGGTACCCCCTGCTCGCTACGCTCGCCAACCCCCCTTTTTGTATTGGTTGTAAACTGTATATTATAAAACATTTATTATAATTATAATTAAAACATTTTTAGTGACTTTTATAAATTTTTATTAGTATGTAAATTTAAAATGCAAACATTTATTTTTTTCATGTATTTATTATACTATCGAAAAATTAACAATTAAATAATGATTTTTTAATAATTTTTTAATATTTTTTTATAATACTTCTTCCCATACAATATTTTTTATAACATTTTCATTTTCATTTTGTATAAAAATTTTTTTACTATTTTTTACTCTTGATAATGCTACATATAATTGACCATGTGAAAATAAAGGTTTATTTAAATATATTCCTACGTTTTTAAAACTATGGCCTTGAGCTTTATTAATGGTCATTGCAAATCCTAAACAAATTGGAAATTGCCTACAGTATAATATAAATGGTAACGATGTTTGTTTACCTGTATCGAAAATTATTCTTGGTATAAATATAATTGAACTTTATTTATTACCAGTGATAATTTCAACTTTTAGATTAAATTTAAATAAATCAATAATTTTTAACCGAGTACCATTACATAGTCCGTCACTCACGCTCAAATTTCTTATTAACATTACAATCGAATTTTCTTAAAGAATAAATTTTTGTACTGGAAACCCTGAAGGTCGTAATGAATTTAAATATTCAATTGGAAACTTTAATTCAACATCTATTTCAGTTCGATCGATACCTTTATGTTTTGCGTAATCAATACTATAATCTTTTACTGCATTTGAGTTAATTTTATTTAAAATTTTATCATAGATATTATATAAGTAGTATAGGTACCACTATGGCGCGTCACAACAAACCCCCACTCCTGACCCTCCGCAGAGGTGAATGACCTCCGAGCGACATCA
Source organism: Anastatus disparis (assembly GCA_017163975.1). Classification (NCBI taxonomy): domain Eukaryota; kingdom Metazoa; phylum Arthropoda; class Insecta; order Hymenoptera; family Eupelmidae; genus Anastatus; species Anastatus disparis. The sequence continues at coordinate 920,154 of JAFFSR010000272.1, read as the reverse complement.
GGAGCGGGATGACCCACTATGACACCGTAATATACATATATATATATATATATATATATATATATATATATATATATATATATAATATATATAAAATATATATATTATTATGATGTCATGTGCAGAAGAGTCGGAGGAGTTTGTTATGACACTCCATAGTGGTACCCTGATTTTAAAACACACACACACATATTTTAAAAATTTATAAATTAAAAAAAAGGTACTTACCATTTTTTTTTTATCAGCATCAACAGTTTTTTGGACGCCTTGCACTTAATATTCAAATAACATATGTACCAAAAATCACCTTGATATTTTTATTAGATCAATAGATAATCGATCATGTATCGATTATTGATTTATTGATCCTAGAAAGCTGATTTTTTGAACAAATACTAATCTGAACATAAGAAATCAAATAGCATCATAAGAAATCATTTATATTAAAAATTGATCGATTTTAAAAATTGTAATTACGGTATTAGTCATCATACACTGTACTAAAAGCCTACGAACATCCTTATCTTATCTGATGATTCATACACAAATTACAAATTTTAAAATTCACGAATTTTGGAAAATTAAAAAATTTTATGATGCCATTCGATTTTTTGCTGTTCAAATAACATATGTACCAAATATCATCTTGATACCTTTATTAGATCAATAGATAATCGATCATGTATCGATTCTTGATCTATTGATCCTAGAAAGCTGATTTTTTGAACATATACTAATCTGAACATAATAAATCAAATGGCATCATAAGAAATCATTTATATTAAAAATTGATCGATTTTAAAAATTGTAATTACGGTATTAGTCATCATACACTGTACTAAAAGCATACGATCATCCTTATCTTATCTGATGATTCATACACAAATTACTAATTTTAAAATTCACGAATTTTGAAAAATTAAAAAATTTTATGGTACCATTCGATTTTTTGCTGTTCAAATAACATATCTACCAAAAACCACCTTGATATCTTTATTAGATCAATAGATAATCGATCATGTATCGATTCTTGATCTATTGATCCTAGAAAGCTGATTTTTAGAAATTATACTAATTTTAATATAAGAAATGCAATCGCATCATTAAAATTGTAATTACAGGTTAGTTATATTACCCGCATCATTTACTCTTAAAGATTTTATTTTTTATTTTAATACTGTTTAATTAGAAAATGATTTAAATGAAAGTACCATGTGTAGCTTGCAATTTTCAGAATTCTTACTATTGATATTTTATAGTTTCTTGGTATAACACGTGTGCTTGCAATTCTCAGAATGCTTACAATTATTCTTTCATTGTTTCTTAGTATAACACGTGTTCATCACATATCATCATCACACGTGTGCTTGCATTTCTCAGAATGCTTACTATTGCTATTTAATTATTTCTTGGTATAACACGTGTTCATCATCTCACGTGTGGCTATATTTTTTAGAATGCTTACTATTGGTATTTTATAGTTTCTTAGTATACCTCGTGTTCGCTACATATCATCATCACACGTGTTCTTGCAATTTTTAGAATGCTCACTATTGGTATCTCATTGTTTCTTGGTATATAAAATTGTATTGTCTCTTTATTTGCGCCACAGCTGCTCCTCATTTCTTTTATTCTGACAGCTATAAAATGCACTCGAAACAGTGCTTGCTCCATAGTTGTACTTGAAGGCTTGATAGATAATCATGGAAAACGTATCTAGATTTCACGCTTTTAGTGTGCTCAATTGTGTGCTACGTTTCGCTATTGCACACGAACCGATGATACGCACAATTTGTCAAAATATACAGCGTGGCAATTTAAGAAATTTACCGACAGAAGGGTTATTAAGTAGATTACGTTTTATTCTATTACATTGTACCGTACGAACAATAATTTATTTACAACGACGAGGATTATTTTCCAATAGATTTATACTTGATATGGTGGACAGTGTCATACGACAAAGAAATCTTTCAGACCCAGATTCGAACGAGGTGCTACGACAAAATGGTAATTAATTAATTTAAATGCTTTAATCTATATCTACACATAATTAATATATTAATCATTTTAGCACTAAGACGGATGGCAGACGATATTGAAGGTGACGAGGTTATCGCTGGTTGTGAATACGTGTTTGGTGAGTGAGAGAGATTTTTAAAAGCTAGAAGTTTTTTACAGAAGAATATTTTTTAACTTTTTATAATTTATTTTTCTCGTATTTCTAGAACCTACAAGTGCAAGTGTTGTGGAAGAAGAAGATGATGATAACCCCGTCATTCCATCATCATCATCAAGAGGAGTGTCATCCAGAAGGTTATCATCATCATCATCATCGTCATCATCTTCATCTTCATCGTCATCATCATCTACTGATAACTCTTTATCGTCTTCCAATGATGTTGAAATGGAGCGTAAGTATAATCGATATATATTATTACTTCTATGTTTTTAGTAATACATATAGATATATATTAAGATTTAAAGAAAAATATAGTTGATCTGTTACAGAGCGGTGAAGGTATGGAGCGAGAAGTGGAGGAACCACAAGAAAGACCAATATTCTTAATTGAAAACCAAACTTCCCGATTTTACCAAAGGTTTAATGCAGAAGGTGTAGAGATTTCGGGAAGAATATCATCACCACCAGCAGGAGCAAACGATTTTGAGTGGTTAAATGGATCTTTAGATGATCTGCGTAATCAATTAGTGAATGGGCGTAGTCCTTCCGATTTTATAGGTGTAACGATACTATCTGATCATTTTGTTCATGGACCATTATGGCTATCTTTCAGACCTATTAGAAATTTCACTACTCAAGATTTGTGGGAAATGATATTTAGTGTCGCACAGAGTTCTCAAAACTTTGACATAGATGAAAACTTTGTGATCAAGTGTGTTATAGTGCCGGACATGAGGGGAAACGGCCGTGTTCGATTAAGTGATGATCACGTGTACAAAAAATCAATTTTAACTATACGCAACGACGATAATCTTTGCTTTCCGAGATCATTAGTTACGGCACTAGCCTATGCTGTAAGAGGACAAATTCGCTCTGGTACACTACACGATTACTGGAATAGTATTAGACAGCACAATAGTAGGGAGCAAAAAAGAGCAGCTCTTGATCTCATTGATCAAGCACAGGTTACTATACCATCAACAGGGTGTGGTTTACAAGAAATTCATCAGTTTCAAATTTTTCTTGCCACAAAAAGCACAGCTATTGTGGTTTACTCTTTCCGGAATTTTGGGCGTGGGGATATACCTCTTTATGATGGTACAAAAGTTGTAATTGATGCCTACCAAAACGTATCTTATACACTACGTATAATGTATTATGAAAACCAAGGACATTATCAGCCTATTCTAAACTTGACTGGTGCAGCCGGTAGTAGAGGATATTGCATACCATGTAATAAAAGTTACAAGTTCGCTATGGATCATAGATGTTCTAATAGATGTTTTAAGTGCATGCAACCACCAGTTTGTGACAACAGTGCGGATATAAAAAAGTGCTTAAATTGCTTTAGAGAGTTTTTTGGTAATACATGTTTCGAGAACCATTTGAAATCAGGATCGTTTAAAAGAAACGTAAGTGTTTGTAAAGCGGTGAAAATTTGTCAAATTTGTTGTAAAACTATCCGTGTAAAAAACCGCGGTGAAAAACATGAATGCGGAGTTGTATTTTGTGACATTTGTAACAATCGGCTACCGACAACCACTTTTGCTATATTCAACCTATAGAGCAAGGTAAGGAAAGATCTAAAATATTATATTTATTTTATGATTTTGAAACACAACAAACTCTTTCTGTGTTAGGTGATGAAAATAAAAAAATACATGTACCTAACCTGTGTGTTGTACAAGTTTGTAGTTTTTGTCTAGAGGATACTAATATATCAAATATGTGTGAAGAGTGTGGTATTCTTGAATTTGTATTTCAAAAAGATCCAGTAAAACAATTTGTCGGGTTAGCTCTATCACGACGTGAAAAGTTTAAAAAAGTTATTTGTATAGCACACAATTCGCAAGGGTTTGATTGTCAATTTGTATTCAAGTATATCGTAGAAAACCATTGTTCACGGGAGAAACCAACGGTGATTTTAAACGGTTCCAAAATAATTCTGATGCGAATTTCAAGCGTTAAATTTATCGATAGTCTAAATTATTTTCATATGCCACTATGTAATTTACCGAAAGCTTACGGGTTGTCAGATATAGAAAAAGGAACTTTTCCACATTTATTTAACACAGAAGAAAACCAATTATATATCGGTCCTTTACCGAGCCTAGATATGTACGGTGTCGATGGTATGAACAGTAAAGAAAGAGAAAAATTTATAGAATGGTATACTCGACAGACAGATACAGGATACATATTTAATTTCCAAGAAGAAATCGTAAAATATTGTAAACAAGATGTTAAAATACTGAGAGAGGCCTGTTTAGAATTTCGAAAAAATTTCATGAAGTTTAATGTAGACCCATTCGAAGAGTGCACAACCATAGCTTCATCGTGTATGCGTGTTTACAGGAAAAAGTTTTTACAAAAAAATCAAATAGGTGTTATGCCTGTGAGAGGGTACAGAATGGCTGATAATCAATCCATTAAAGCTATACAATGGCTTTATTGGATGGAACAAAAGGTTCTACAGTGTCGAATCGAGCATGCAGGGCATGGACGCGAGAGGAGACTTATTGAAGGTATTCTTGTTGATGGATACGCTCTACCACGGACAGATGAGAATCATAATGGTACAGTTCTTCAATTTTACGGGTGCTACTGGCATGGATGTCCACGATGTTACAGAATAAATAGAAATGAAACATTATCATCAGGCGAATCGCTTGACGACAGATATGAAACAACATGTGCTATATCCTTAAAAATTAAAACAGGCAATTATACACTCATTGAAATATGGGGTTGCGAATTTGAGCGGGAAATTTCACGTAACCAGGAATTGAGAGAATATATAGATGCGAATATCGATATTGTTTATCGTAAACCGCTGGACCCCCGTGATGCATTTTTCGGTGGTAGAACTAATAACACGATAAAATTATACGAGTGTGAGGGTGATGAAAAAATTAAATACGTTGATGTATGTTTATTATATCCATACATTTGTAAACGAGGTAAATATCCTGTGGGTCATCCAACGTTATATGTGGGTAATGAAACTCAAACTCTCATAGGGGTTAACAACGACATCAGTAACGTTGAAGGTCTTATCATGTGTGATGTACTCCCGCCCAGAAATTTTTATCACCCTGTTTTATCAGTTAAAATGCATGGAAAATTAATTTTTCCTCTTTGCCGTACGTGCTCTGAACAAATGATTCAAATGGATTGTATGCACGATAATACGATAGATCGGGTATTACACGGAACATGGGTGTCGGAAGAGCTTAAAAAAGCTGTAGAAATAGGATACGTGATTCAAAACGTTTACGAAATATGGCAATATGAGATGGTACAATATAATCCTGTCACGCGAACAGGTGGTATTTTTACCGAGTACATCGATGAATTCTTTAAACAAAAAACCGAGGCTTCTGGTTACCCGTCAGAGTGTATTACCAAAGATAATAAGGACCGATATATAGAGAACTTTGAACGTGAAGAGGGTATTCGTCTAAGTAAAACTAATATAAATTTTAATGCGGGTTTGAGATCGGTTGCTAAACTATGTTTAAACTCGTTATGGGGGAAGCTCGCGCAACGAGAGAATATGGCTAAAACAGAGGTTGTTACAGAGCCAGCAAGATTGACAGAACTACTTACCAATGCTGAAGTGGTTGTAAACAGTATCATCCCAGTCAACGATCAGGTATCGTACGTGAACTGGCAGTATCAGGATGAAGCTCTCTTGCAGTCACGCACGACAAGTGTTGTAATTGCAGCTTTCACAACAGCACAAGCCCGGCTTAAACTTTTTGATTATTTGAACAAACTAGGATCGCGTGCACTGTACTACGACACAGACTCCGTTTTCTATGTCAGTTACACGATTTGCCGATCGGTACACTGCTTGGTGAACTTACTGATGAATTAGCGGAGAAAGGTGTTGGTACATACATATCATCTTTTGCCTCTGGTGGGCCGAAATTTTACGCGTACAAGTGTAAACTTCCAGATGATTCTGAACAAACAGTATGTAAAATTAAAGGTATAAGACTAAATCATTCAAATAGTCAAAAAATTAATTATGAAAGTATACGCGAGTTAATATCGGGTAACACGGACGAAATTATTATATCTTCATCGGCAATAAGAAGGACAGATTTTCACGAAGTATTATCACTTACAGAGACGAAAACTTGTAAAACCGTATATGGTAAAAAAAGATTTGTCGGGTTGAAAAAAAGCTACCCGTACGGATACAGACACAGTTAACGACTGAACTCTACATCGTCTGAGCAGGTATACAATGATAAGAACGCATGCGCAGAACAATTTCCAATCCTAAACGCTCGTGAGACCGTGAGTGGTAGGGGGAGAGAGGTAATATCGCAGTGGTGGGGGGGACGAGCTCGTCTCTAACGCGCTCACGGTTGTGGGAGCCAATCGCGCATGCACTAAAAAGCTAGCTGTTCTGTAGCGCTCGCAAGCGGCGTGCGTTAATATTACGACAGTGGGAGGACGAGCTCTTCTTCAACGCTCTCGCGGATACGCGAGCGGCCGCGCGGGGGCCCCACCGCGATCACAAGATTGTCGTAGACTCCAGAAAAACTTTAGCTTTGTCAGCAGACAGCTCTGGTAATATGGAGAAAAAAAGTGTTAGATTTGATCCCAACTCACCAAGTTTTCGTATATTACACGCGTGGAATTACGCCAGTCGTGCTGCACGGCGTGGCGAGTGGGAACAAGTGGCACGAGATCGGGTACAGTTTAGATGGAGAATCGAGAGAATTGGTAAAATTATTGAAGGTGTGTTGGTGAAAAAGTACATGGATTTTACAAAGTCATAAACTATAACTATCAGTGTTTTTTGTTGGAACGTTTAGTGTGCTAACAGATTCAAAGAAGAATAGTAGTTGGTATAGCAGTAAGTCATGGATATTAGATGGAAACACCCGTGGACATCTATGCTTTGCGGACCTACCGGTTGTGGCAAAACAGTGTTTGTAAAAAAATTTCTAAAATACATCGATCGTATGAGTGACACACGTTTTGACCGCGTGATCGTTTACTATGCTGAATGGCAGGCAGGTTACAAAGAGCTTGGGAGACATATAGAATTTCGCGAGGGGCTTCCTCAAAGTACGGACTACGCTGGTGACTCACGCCCAAAGTTATTAATATTGGATGATCTGATGCGTGAATCATCCTCAAGTAACGCCATTGTCAACTTATTCATAAAGGGGAGTCATCACAATAACCTAAGCGTCATATTTATTACACAGAATATATTTCATCAAGGAAAAGGCCAACGAGACATTTCGCTCAACGCACAATACATGATCGTGTTTAGAAATTTACGCGATCGTACACAAATACAACATCTTTCGCGCCAGCTCTGTCCTGGAGATCCACGATTCTTACAAGAGGCGTGCTGGGACGCCACCTCACGGCCATTTGGATACCTTTTTCTAGATTTAAAACAAAATACTCCAGATAATTGTCGTTTTCGTGCTTGCATCTTCCCCGATGACGAATATCAGTACGTTTACGTACCTCGAAAGCAGTTTAAAGGCGTTGATTCGAGTAATCACCTTCCAGTCGTATCTTTGTGATGGAGCGGAAAACTAGAGGTCCTATCGGGCAAAAGCATACAGATATTTTAAGAGCGCTTTACCATTTTAACAGGGAACAACGCGCTGCCGTGCTCCGTAAGGCCGATCCCAAATTGGTCAGATACATTTGTGAGTGTGCTCTCAAGGTGTTGCGCGGTAACGTTTCTCTCAACAGAACGCACAAAACTCGATTACGTAAACACGCAGGCATTCTTAGACGATTGGCAAGTCCTCAAAAGAATCTAGCTACGAAAAAGAAAATTATCGTACAGCACGGCGGATTCTTGCCAATATTGTTGGCACCACTTATTGGTACAGTATTGTCAAGTCTTATATCAAAATAAAAAAAAAATGGAACACACCAAAAAAATGATTTTGTTACCACAAGAGAGTGTGGAACGCTTACAACAAAAACTTTTCACCAACGCTGGGTTAAAGTCGGTGCAAACACCAGGAACTGCTGTTAGCAGGCTGGATGCAGAGATGAGTGATATCTTGAATTCTACGGACGATATGAGCGAGCGGGATAAATGGCAACGATATTCTCAAGCATTACAACGTTATCTACATTTTAAAGATATTAGTAACAAGAAGACAGAAACCACAAAGAAAAACGATGATATGCAAGATGCTGATATTATCAACGATGATAATAATGATGATGCTGAGGCTGAGTCAACACGAGTCGTCAAAGAATTAGAAGATCGTGTGGATGCACGAATTGTGGAAAGTGTACCTTTAAAATACCGGTCCAATGCAGCGGGTCTTTTACAACATTTACGTGGCACAGGCATCGTCACTTGGGATGGTAATGGTGCAACATGTATAGATGGCATTCCAATCCGTGGCGCAAATATTATCGACTTGGTTAACGACGCTATGAGGAAAAGACGACACGTGAATCCGGCAGGTGCTCGTCAGTTTGCTCTGGCACTTCGACGTGTCGTGACGCCTCGGCTTTTTATTGGGAACGATCGTGTGTTACAGATAATCGACGAGGCTTCTCCTTTCGCTTCTCCAGAGTCTGGTAGTAGCAAATCAAAATCCGGTGGTAGTAACGAACTCAGCGAGGAAGAACAAGGGTGTAGAAAGAGAAAGAGAAGAAAGAAAGTCGGCAGATCACCGAAATCAGGGGAAACATGGAGTCGTCTGGGCACGAAATTCTGAAATTAGAGAAAGACGATGAAGGGGAAAAGTCTGTTCTAGATTCTATAATTGATTTAATGCCTTTTGAGATGCACGTACCAGGATACAAATTTTGCGGACCCGGAACAAAACTGGCTGATCGTCTTAAACGTGGTGATGTTGGAATTAACCCGCTTGATGAAGCGTGTCGTGAACATGACATAGCCTATGCCAATAAGAAGTCGACAGATCGTCGTCGAGCTGACCAAATACTAGCAGAGAAAGCTTTTTCTCGGATGCTTGGTAGTGGAACCCCACCCGATGAACGTACAGTTGCAATGATGACTGCTTGTTGTATGGTTAGTAAAATTACTTTTGAAAAATTTTTTTCGCGTATTAAGAAGGCTATAAAATGCAGGGATAAGAAAATAAAGAAGACAAAATCGTGTATGATTCCGACGAAGAAGCAAGCAAAAGGAAAAAAACAAGAATAATGCAGAAACAATTGAGTAAGCTTTATTTTGGTCCACCAAGACCAGAAGCATATGCGGGGGCTAATAAAATTATAACCTCTGTACGAAAGAAATACCCAGCTCGAAAAGTAATCGACTGGCTCGAGAGTCAGGATGTTTACAATCTGCGCAGACCTGTACGACACAGGTTTCCTAGACGCCATTACAATGTTCGAAATCGTGATGACGTCTGGGAGGCAGATTTGATGGATATGAGAGCGGTCAAAACTTATAACGATAATTACACTTATATCCTCGTTGTCATCGACGTTTTGAGTAAATACGCATGGGCTTTACCACTCATGGATAAAACTTCAAAAAGTGTTGCCAAAGCATTTGAAAACATTTTGAAAAACAGTGCTTATCGAAAACCTGTGATTTTTCAAACGGACAAGGGGAAAAAATTTCTAGGAAAGGAACTGCAAGAAGTGCTGAAGAAAAATGAAATTTCATTTAGAATAGTGCGAAGTCCTGATATTAAAGCAGCTGTAGCCGAAAGGTTTATAAGAACTATAAAGAAACGGATGTGGCGATATTTTACGCATAAAAACACTCGTCGATACGTTGATATTCTAGAAAAAATATTAGAGTCTTACAATCATAGCAAACACTCATCCATCAAGATAGAGCCAGCATCTGTTACGATTTACAACGCCCACAAAGCTCGAAAAAATTTAGAATCTCGATATGGTTGCTCCAAGTACCGAAAACCTAAATACACCATCGGTGACCTAGTACGGGTCAGTCGAGCAAGAAACGTGTTTGCGAAAGGATACGAGGGTGGATGGACATTGGAACTGTTTAAAATTACTCGTATTTCAGTAGCGCGCCCGCCACCGGTATACTTTCTAAAAGATTTAGCTGATGAGGATATTGAAGGGTGTTTCTACGAGCACGAGTTGAGTAGAGTAAAAAAGGATTTAAATAACGCGAGTTTCAAGGTTGAAAAAATTTTAAAAAGTACTGGAAGTGGCCAGAATAAAAAATATTTTGTTAAATGGAAAGGTTACCCCGATAAATTTAATTCCTGGGTTGCAGCCAGCCAAATCAAAAAAACATCATGAAGGATCAATTTTACATTATACTACCTAGTAATAGTAGTATGCATTATTTCCCTGACAATACTACAACACGGTTCGTTACTCATCTACCACAACAAATACGACTGCAAGGATATTGGAGCGTTGCACTTTCGGAGATCCAAATTCCTATGACATTTCAACATGTTCCACCAAACGAGGACGAAAGATTTGTCTGTGTCAAAAATATACCACCATCGTCGCTGGGGACTAATAAAATTGCACCGGTCGTTTCATCCATTAATTTTATACGTCCAGGTGTTTACAAACATTTAGAAAGTCTCGTGGAGGAGGTGAACAATCTGAGCTGTGTAAAAGACCATCTACGTTTCCAGATAGAGCGTGGTGGATACGTATCAATCAGACGCGTTTGTTTAACAGAGGAATGTACGCCAATTGATCACGTTTTAGAATTGTCAAGGAATTTGAGAAAAATTCTCGGGTTTGAAACTGGAAAAAATGAAGCTATCAAGGTCGATAAAGAAAAACCTACTTTAGCTAATTACCCTGCTAATCTTTCTAATGGGTTACTAACAACTCTAATGGTGTACAGTGACATCTGTGAACCTTATGTAATCGGAGATGTGCAAGGTAAATTATTAAGAGCGGTTTCCTTAAATACTGAGGATTGCAAATATGGTGGTGTAAAAATAAAAAACTTTTCACCATCTATGTACATACCGCTATTGTTTAACTCTTTTCAAACTATTGAAATAGATATAAGAGATCAACAAGGTCAGCCAATACCATTTGATTTTGGCACCTTGACAGTGACGTTGCACTTTCATCGTATTGATTAATAAGAAAAAAGATGAATTATTACAAGGCATACTTTGACATGCAGATCGGTGGTGGTGGTAAAAATGGTAGGGGTATCGGACGTATTTACGTTGGAGCCCCCTACCAAAGAGGGCATGGTGGTGTAGGAAGTTTTCTAGCTAGGTTGTTTCGTCGTGTACTACCGCTACTCACCCGTGGTGCTAAAGCTGTGGGAAAGGAGGCATTGCGTACCGGTGTGAACGTTTTATCTGACGTTGCAACACAGAATACTCCAATCAAAGAATCTCTACGAAATCGTATAAAAGAGTCTGGCACAAATCTTAAAAGAAAGGCTGAAGAGAAACTGGATAAATTGATGGAAGGATCTGGATATAAGAAACAGCGTTATCTGTCTGCTTTGCAGTTGGATGACGGCCGTGTCAGTGTTAAGAGCACTCGAAGAAAGATTAAACGGCGCAGCACAAAAAATAAAAGGAATAAAGTAGTAAAGAAGAAAATAAATAGAACCAGAAAAAAAAGAAAAATTCTCGAAAAAGTAAAAAAGCACGAACGACAAGAGATATTTTCGATTAAAAAATGGCGTTTTTACACACACAGTCCTGTGAGTGCATGAAATCGGAATTGCTCCTATTCGACATTCCTCCGACACAGACTACTATCGAGAGCTCTCATTGGGTCCAGTATAAGCCTATCTCCTCGTTGACTGATGACGCACCTATAGAATTTGTAATATCTGGAAATGGTGAAGATTATTTAAATTTAGCACATACTATGCTTAGCTTGCGCGTTAGCTGATACACCACTGTCGATGAGTATCCTGGAAATGTGACTGCAGAACTACTCAATAAAGTGGCACCGGTGAATAATTTTATGCACTCATTATTCAGCCAATTAGATTTACTATTTAACCAGAAACCTGTGACAGCTCCAAATAATGCTTACGCATACAGAGCATACATCGAGACACTGCTCAACTATGGCCCTGCTGCTAAAAATTCTCATTTATCAACCGTTTTGTGGTGTGACGATACAGCTGGGAAAATGGACGATGTGGGTAGTGAGAACCAAGGACTTGTTAAGCGACGTGAATATTTGGGCGCAAAAAAAACTGTAGATCTTGTCGGGCATTTACATGCCGATGTGTTTAATCAAGAAAAGTTATTACTAAACGGCGTTGAAGTAAGAGTTCGGTTAGTGCGCTCTCGAGATGGATTTTGCCTCATGGATCCTTCAGGATACTTTGCCGTACATATAGAAGAAGCTAATCTTTTAGTTAGACGGGTAAAAATTAACCCAGGTGTGCTATTAGCACACGCAAAAGCACTTTCTAAAGCTACAGCTAAATACCCTCTCATAAGAGTTGAAGTCAAAGCTGTAACAATGCATAGCGGTATACATGGTGAAACTCTGGATAATATTATTTTAGGACAGTTACCTGAAAGAATAATCATAGGGTTTGTTCAAAACAAGGCGTTTAACGGAGACCGAATGCTCAATCCGTTCAATTTTGATCTTTTTAACATCAATTTTCTATGTTTGTTTGTTGATGGTGTTCAAATACCTTCAAAACCATTACAACCTGATTTCAAAGTAAAAAAGTTATACGTTGATGCATATCATACTTTATTCATCGGTACAGGTGTCCATTTTCTCAATGAGGGAAATAAAATTACTCGTGAGTCGTATCCAAACGGTTTTTGTCTGTTTGCGTTTGATATATCACCCGATTTATCGGCAAATGAATGTACTCATTGGAATTTAATAAAACATGGAAGTGTTAGACTCGATGTCAGATTTAGCGAACCTCTGACAGACACCGTCAATTGTATAATTTATGCAGAATACGATAACATTTTAGAGATTGACGCATCACGACAAACAATTGTAGATTTTAATGGGTAAAGCTATCAATAGATGGCGCTTGCAAATTTTATCGGATGAAAAGACATCACCGTTACTCCTCAGTATAGCTTTAATCGTTGCATTGGTCAGACAAAAAGTTAAATCATGGATGTAGTCGTGGATATTCAGTGCTTAAAAGATAGCAATAACAGAGTTGTTCCAAAAGAAGTCGCCATCGTAGCTTTGAACGATGATTTTAGCGGTCCTTGGATTATCGCATCGAAAAATCGTATAAACGCTTTTAGCAGAGGCATAAGAAGAGAAAATAATTGGCTTGCAGAACATCATCATGGTCTTGACTATTTTGACGGTGATGTCACGGAGAAAGCTCTCTACCAAACGTTGCGCGATCTTACTCGGAAAGTTAGAAAAATTTACGTGAGAGGTAAACAAAAGTGGTCAATTTTATACGGTATTACAGCGCGAGAAATTATAAATTTAGAATCAAATAAAGATTGCCCGTCATTTAATCAGCTACCCTGGTTAAATAAGTATTGTCTCAATCACGCTGTAAAGACATCTCATCTAAAATATACGTGCGCTTTAAACAATGCGTACCGTTTAAAAAAATGGTTATCTTTACGAGATTTGGAGCGTGATTCTGAATTTGTGTTTCAACCACCAACACTTCTTTGCGATGAACAGCCTGGAGATAATGGAAATTTTGAAGGTTATACCGTCCCACTCTGTAGGAGTGTACCCAGCAGATCAAATTCCGAAGGTGTGGACGAAACCGACAGCAATTGTAGTGAACACTGATGGCCATACAAAACCCGGAACGCATTGGGTGTGTATGTATGTTAACCGTAATGGTACAGCTTGGTATTTTGATAGTTATGGAATGCCGCCTTTGATACCAGATTATATTAACCGTCTACGTCGAAATTGTAATAGATTCCGTTGGAATACGGTACAATTACAGAGTGAAACATTTGATGTGTGCGGCCAATTTTGTATTATGTTCTTGGATTACATGACATCTGGATTGGGTTTCGAGAAATTTCTTAAAAATTTTTCTACTGATTTAGTAAAAAACGATGCTGTAGCCAGAAATTATGTACCGTTCAAACATGCTGACGACAACTTTTCTGGAAATGGTTGTTGTATGATAAGATGTTTTCAAAAGTGTTGTGGTAAGCTGTCGTTATTGTAACCTGATACTTTCTTGTCACAAAGTCATGTTCGTTACCAAGAATATGGTGAGATCAGTGTTCGTGGAATTTAATAATTCTATTGTTGGTTTCTTAGAAAACAATACTGCAGCTGCAAGCCACGTGTCGATCAGACATGTTGATGATAACTTTTCTAGGAATGATTGTTACTTTTTTCTCGTAAAGTAACGCTCACCAAAGAAATAATGAGGTCAGAGTTCGAGGAATTCAATAACAATTTTTTTTGCTGATTCGGTAGAAAATAATACTGCAGCTGCAAGACACGTGTTCATTAATAATGCTGACGATAGCTTTCCTGGGAATTATTGTTACTTTCTTGCCGTAAAAGCACGTTCGTTACAAAGAAGTAGCGAGAGTGTATTTTCTTAGTCATCACCTTATCCCCTCCACTGTCTCTTGTGTTAAGCCTTTATATAACGAGATTATATTCATCAAGATGACAGTCATTCAGTCGACGTTCGTATCGTAGAAAGCTATTAGGAAAAAAGGAAAAAAATGGCGCATCAGAAGAAGAACTTTACACAGCCCATCTTTAATTCTTTCTACGGTTTGAACAAGTCATTTACGAAAAAAATTTTAGTTGGTCTTCAATATAATAAACTACGGAATGGCGAATTTTATTCAATGGTACGTTTACTCTCACACGATTTTCAAGGAATAGTTTTCACTACAGCTACGTGGAACGAGTTTAAGCTTACGTTTGGTGATACTGAAAAATATTTGGATGGTAATGCTGATGATTTGATGGAGCAAAAAGTGTACGGAACTGGTTGGATTCTGAGGTATACTAGAAGCCATACTGATAGAGCCATTGAAATTGAAGAAAATTTCACCCCTACTTCTGGTCTGGTCAAAAGGTATCGACAAAGCATTGTTATAAAAAAGGTGACTTTCGAGTATTTACAAGGCGTTGCATCCTGCGTAGATGATAGGATTAAATATTTAACCACGCTTGTTAAAGGTGTTAGTGTGTGTGCAGGAGAGATTGTTGATCTTGTAGAAAAATTGTGCGGTGTTCGATATGGATCTCAAATAGATGAATATTGTGCGGGCTTTGTGAAACGAGCTGTACTAGAGTGTGATGATGATATAATTGCGTCGTTAATTACAAGTGTGGAAAATAAAATAAAAGAACCTGAAAATTGTATTTTTAAAACCGAAATTATTCGTGTATTTCACGAAATCACAGCGCTTCATGTTGATTCAATTGTAGCTGCGTTAAATTATCTTGTAGTTGTAAAATAATTATAAGCGTATATTCACTATATTTATAAAATAATATTTTACACTATACTTATAAAATAAGTTTTGTTCACTATACATATACTATAATTGTATCCACTATATATTTTATAAAACAATAAACGAAAAAATATAAAGTATACTCACCATCTTCTTCTTTCTTGACCAATATTACACCTCATCCTAATAAAGTCGTTTTTTTTTTTAAATTTGCAAAATATTTTATTGTTCAATTAAATTAATTCTAATTTTTTCTTGATTAATTTGAATAGTTTAATAAATTTTATTAATAAATTTTTTATAAATATTATTGAAAAAGTTTGTCATCTCTAGATTAAATTATATGTATATATATCCACGTGACGTCATAATGACTCACTCAAATAATATATATATGTATATTACGGTGTCATAGTGGGTCATCCCGCTCCTGATGTCGCTCGGAGGTCATTCACCTCTGCGGAGGGTCAGGAGTGGGGGTTTGTTGTGACGCGCCATAGTGGTACCTATACTACTTATATATGTCTTCATTATGTGATGAAAGTATAATTTTATCAGATAAATCTTCTTTTAAATCTATACTATTACCATCTATTTTTGTACATATATCTTTTATTTTCCAATTTTCAGGAATTTCTAATGATGCAATTAAACCACTTCCAATTTTTAATAAAAAATTTGCATAATTATCATCATTATTTCTCATATTTTTTGTTGATTTAAATATTTTAAAATTTTCGCAAAATTCTGAAAATTTTAAAGTTTTATTTATAATTATTTGTTTTGTTTCATATTTAATGATTGGAAGTGTTTGCATATAATCACCTCCAAGAATAAGTATTTTATTTCCAAAAAAGTTATTTTCCAATCTACAAATATCTCGAATAAGTTTATCAACAAGTTTTAATGCTTTTTTTGGAACCATAGAAGATTCATCCCATAAAAATAACATCACATTCTCTAATTTTTTTTTTATCTGAATCTAATTTGACATTCAAATTTTCTGAATTTTTTAAATCTAATGGTAATTTGAAAACTTTATGACTCGTTGTACCACCAGGTAATAAAATAGATGCAATACCTGTCCAAGTCATTGCTAAAATTTTTTTGTTTTTACTTAAAAAGTAGTGTATTAAAATATTGTATAATAATGTTTTTCCAGTACCTCCATTTATATAAAAAACAAAAGATTTAATTTCTATAGGTTATAAATAAATTAATTTAAAAAACAAAAGATTCAATTTAAATTAGAAATCAATTCAAATACAAAGTATTTTTTTAATTTTTCCATGTGGTGCGAGAGTTGGCGGGGTTGGTTTCTATTTAATTAATTTTTGAAAATAAATTTAGCAATAAGTTATCTAAAATATCATTTTATCCGCTTAATTTATTGAAATTAAACTGGAGGATCGAATATTTAACTAAAACTCACAATAAATCACTTAAAATTAGCTAAAAATTATCAGTAAAAAGGATGGATTAAGGGGGGAATTGGGGATTTCGAGAGGCTGACAGCGACGGCAACGGCAGCGGCGGGAATCTTTTATAATATAGATGGATCAACAAAAATTAGCTGAAAATCATCAGTAAAAAGGAGGGATCAGGGATTTCGAGAGGCTGACAGCGGCAGCGGCGAAAATCTTTTATAATATAGATAGATAGATAGATATATATATAAATATATCTTCCTATATTATATAGTTATATTGAAAAATTTAGTTTCAGCAGCCCCCCCCCAGTGCCCCCCCCCCCCCCAGGTTTCCCCATTCCCCCCAACAATGTTTTTTCAAGGATCCCCCACAAAATAACGTAAAATTGTTTGTAATTCTACATATATATATATATATATATATATATATATATATATCTTCCTATATTATATAGTTATATTGAAAAATTCAGTTTCAGCAGCCCTCCAGTGTCCCCCCCAGGTTTCCCCATTCCCCCAACAATGTTTTTCAAGGATCCCCACAAAATAACGTAAAATTGTTTGTAATTCTACGATATTTTGTAACCACTCACTCCTATGTTCACTCACGACCCCCGTACCCCACACCCCCCGTACCACCCCACGCCCCCACATCACCCCCCACTGGCCCCCCCACTCATAGAATGATACAGTTTAAAACTTTTATACATTATTATATGTTAATTAATATAATGTGGTATATCTAATGAAAAACGAAATTATATTTTTAATATTAAAATTTTATTGTACAATACTTTAATATTTATTCATTAATATTATATGAAATTATTAATAGATTCAAAAAAAATTTGTTCTTTATATTAATGTTCAATAAATTAAAACTTATTGTTAAAACATTTACATGAAGAAAAATTAATCATATTTATAAATCACATGATATATCTGAAAAAAAAAATAATCTATTGATAAATATATTTCAGCTGAAATACCTCCATCAGAAAATACATATTTACAAAAATTAGTACTTAAACATATGCTACACGGGCCACATACTGATAAATCTCCCTGTTATAATAAAAATAAAAATATATGTAAAAAAAATTTTCCTAAACCATTTATTGAATGTACCAAAATTGAAGAAAATAAATCTCCACAGTATAAACGAAAAAATAATATTTGTGAGAATCATATCTATAATCTTAAAAATACAAAGAAAATCATACAAGTTAATGATTCAATGATAATATCTTACAACAGTTTTTTATTAGCAAAATATACTGCTCATATTAATACTGAACTTTGAGTATCAATACAAAATATTAAATATAATTATGATTATATTTATAAAGGAGTCAATAAAGCATATTGTAAAATAAAGCAAAGTAAAATTGAAGAAAATAAAGATGATGTCTATGATAAAATAACTCAATATATATATGGTAGATATTTAAGCCCGATGGGAGCAGCATGGGGATTACAAGAATTACCATTATGCGGTAGGAGTCATTCCGTAATAAGATTAAGTATTCATACCGAAAATCAACAAAAAATAATTTTCGATGAAAATGATATACATTCAGCATTAAATAAATACCAAACAACATTAACTGCATGGTTCGATTTGAATAAAAAAGATGATTCTGCTAAAAAAATTAAATATGTTAATATACCACAGTATTATATTTTCAATTATAATACAAAATATTGGATAAGACGATCAAAAAATAGAAAAAACATAGCTACTGGTAGATTAAATGTAGTATCTCCAAAAGATAGTGAACATTTTTTTTTTTCAATTAATATTAAACAGGGTAAAAGATTTAACATCTTTCAAGGATTTACGAACTTACGAAAATGTAACTTATAATACTTATGAAGAAACAGCTTTAGCAATGAATTTAATTGAACATGAAAATCAAATCTATTATATTTTTGAAGAAGCATGTCAAGTTATGTTACCAATACAATTACGTAAATTTTTTGCATGTTTTTTATTATGTGAAAATATTTAAGGTAAAATTATTTGGGACAAATATAAAAAATTTTTTACAGAAGATTTTAAAGAAAACAAAAAAAATAAAGCTTTATCACATATTAATGAAATATTAAATTTAGAAGATATGTCATGTGAAAATTTTGGTTCACCAGAACCAAGTAAAACCATCCTAAATACGAAAAAAATATAGATAAAAATCTTGCATTGAATATTATTAAAAATAATTTACAAGTCAATGAATTTTCTTTAAACGATTTTAATTTACCTAACATAAGCACATTTATAGAAGAAGATAATAATCAAACGATTTCAAATCATAATAATAATATTCTTAATGAATTAGAAATGAAAATAAATTCTTCAAATGATAAACAAAGGCAAATATTCAACTCCACTATCAAAAGTTTAAACAACCAAATTAAAGAAAAATATATTTTTATAGATCGACCAGGTGGAAGTGTAAAAAGTTAATTACTTAACGTTTTAATAGTTTATTTTAAATATCATTCTATACATTATTCATGTGTAGCTTGGACAGCTATAGCAGCTATTAAATATAGCAGATTGTACAACTTGTAATGTTAAACCTAATTCTGCAGAAGGCAAACAATTAAAGGGAACACAAATAATTATTTGGGATGAAATATCCATGACTTCAAAATTTGCTTTTGAAGCAGTTGATCGTCTTTTCCAAGATTTATGCGATGTAAACCAACCCTTCGGTGGTAAAACTGTAATTGTATCAGGAAATTTTAGGCAAACATTACCAATTGTACGACATGGAAGCCGTATGAACATCATTGAAAATTCAGTTAAATTTAGTTTATTATGGCAGAACTTAGAGCCCAAAATATAGAGCCAAAGTAAATATAAAAATCAAAAAAATATTGGGCTCAAAAAAATATAGAGCCAAGAATACATAAGAATAAAAAAAATGTAAGATTCAAAAAAATATTGGTAAATAGAGGTTGAGAAAATATAAGAATCAAAAATGTATAGAGCTCAAGTCAAATAAGAATAAAAAAAATATCGGGCCCAAAAAATTAAAAGAATCTGACAAATATTGGGCCCAAATAAATATAGAGACCAAGAAAATATAAGAATAAAAAAAATATTGCGCCTATAAAAATATAAGATTAAAAAAATATAGAACCTAGAAAAATATAAAACCCCAAAAAAAGTTAAAAAAAAAATAAGGCCCAGAAAAATAAATGGCCCAAAAAAATGAGGCCCCCAGAAAATAGGATTCGAAAAAAAGTAGGTCCAAAAAAATATAAGGCCTAGTGAAACATAGGACCAAAATAATATGGAAGCCAAGAAATGAGAGGCCGAAAAAAATTAGGCCCAAAGAAAATAGGACTCAAAAAAAGTAGAGCCTAAAAAATATAAGGCCCAGAAAAATTAGAGCTAAATAAAACATAGGACCCAAAAAAATTATAGAACCCATGAAAATATTAATTTCGAAAAAATATCGGGCCCAAAAAAATATTGGGCCTAAAAAAATATAGAGCCCAATATATAAAAATCGAAAAAATATTAGGCACAAAAAATATAGAGCCAAAAAAAATATAGGGCCCAAAAAAATAAGGCCCAACATAATACAAAGCTCAAAATATATAGAGACCAAAAATATATTAGGCCCAAAAAAATACTGGGCCCAAAGAAAAATAGGGTCCAAGAAAATATAAGACCCAAAAAAATATAAAGCCCAAAAAAATATTGAGACCAAAAGAATATTAGGCCCAAAAAATATAAAGCCCAGAAAATATAAATAAAGAAAAAATATTGGGCCCAAAAAAATATAAAATTCAAAAAAATATTGGGCCAAAAAAAATATAGAGCCCAAGAATATATGAGAATCGAAAAAATATAAGGCCCAAAAACATGAAGCTCAAAAAAATATAGTGACCAAAAAAATATAGGGCGCAAGAAAATATAAGGCCAAAAAAATATAAAGCCCAAAAAATTATAGAGACCAAAAAAATGTAGGGTGCAAGAAAATATAAGGCCCAAAAAAATATAGAGACTAAAAAAATATTGGGCCCAAAAAAATATAAGACCCAAAAAAATATGTCCCAAAAGGATGTTTATGACTAATGAGGACCAATCATATAGGGCCCAATTAAAAATTGCTACTTTTATTACCAAAAGATTAGACACATTTAACAAATGCAGAGAACCGGAGAATCGAAAAAAAAAGTGGTTTCACCTTATCGGATTATAAATCTGCACCAAAATTTTGTTGCCAATATACAATCAAAGAAAAATATAAAATTTCAACTTGATTGGAACAATATTTCATTGCCAGAACTATTTTGAATTTAAGAAAATAAATTAAATAATTGATCTTGAGAAAAACTATATTTTATGCAACAATTTTTAGAACACTATTTAGATGTTTAATTTATTTATTCTAATACTTAAAACATCATTTTTCTTTTTAACTTGTATATTTTCTAATCTCGCGCGCGTGTGTGTGTGTGTGTGTGTGTGTGTGTGTGATTCCAGTACGCTAATAAAATCTCGAGATCTACTCGATGGATTTGCTTCGAATTTTGCATGCAATTTATTTTTTTGTTCAACTGGGGGGGGGGGGGAGCTATTGAAAATTGATCTTCTTAGCTCAGTTTTTTTCTTAGAGCCATTTTAATAATTTTAAAAAAATTTTGATTTTTCATTATTTGATATTTTACGTAAACTACTCGAAGAATTTTCTTGAAAATTTGTATGGACATTATTTGCGACTGCCAAAAGAAGAAAAACTTTTACTAACTGATTTTCTTAACGCTTTTTTAATTTTAGAGCAATTTGAAAATTTTGAAAAAAAATTTTTTTTTTCATTTTTTTTTATTTTATGAAAACCATTCGATAGATTTGCTCCAAAATTTGTATGCAAGCTATTCGCTATTGCCTGAGGAAAATTAGCTTTGAAAAACTCATTTCTTTAGCGCAGTTTTAATTTAAAAGAATTTTGAAAATTTTGAAAAAATGTTTATTTTTCATTTTTTTTTATATTACACTAAAACCATTCGATAGATTTGCTATAAAATTATTATGAAAATTATTCATTATTGCCTTAATGAAACAAGCTTTGGAAAACTTATTTTCTTAGCACAGTTATAATTTTGGAGCATTTTGAAAATTTTGAAAAAAATTTATTTTAAATTTTTCATTTTTTTTGGATCTTACGTAAACTATTCTAAGAATTTGCTTAAAAATGTGTATAGAAATTATTTGATACTGTTAAAATAATAAAAACATTTGAAAACTGATTTTGAAAATTTTCATACAAATTTTTATTTTTCATTTATATTCTTTTTTAGCGTGGTTACGATTAAAAATTTCGTTGTCATCGTTCTTTTAACGTACTAATTTATAAATAAATATGGATATTAGACAATTTTTTTATATTAAAATCATATTTAAATAAATATAAAAAAATTAATGAAACTCAAAGAGCTTTATGAGAAAGCATTCCGCTAAAGCACTTGGCAGCGTTTTTTTCTTCTGATTGAGCTTGCTGTTTCCTATAATAACCACCTAAATCAGATATTGTCTTGGATGTGAGTGCCCCAGCTTTCTTACCACCAAGAGTAATCTTTTTAATTCTGCACTCTTACTACATTTTTAAACGCAGTCACTAAACTTTTTAAGACATGTTTAAGACACTGTTCTCGCACTAAGCACACATCTGGTCCATATATTTTCAAACTATTTAAATGTAAAAAAGTTTTAGCATCACCATCAGCTAAGACATTCATGCATCTTGCTCTACAATTTTCAACAGAGTGTTTCCAAATTATTTCAGCAGCATAGGCTTCCATAGTACCAGATGAACCATTAAAGTTTTGTTGACACCTACTACTGCTTTTATGTGTTTTTAACCACTCTTTGAATTCTTCGTTTTCAGGTTACAATGTCCTTTTTTTACTTTCACAAATATAACAGTATATTTTGACAGAATCTCATTATTTATTACTAAATCGGTGTATAATTCAATGACAAAGCCTATACCTTATAATGAGGTGAGTCCTTGTTTCTGCCAAGCGCCATCATACGTACATATATAGTCAATAATGCTATCATTATCAAGACTTTTATCTAAAGCTAAATAATGTTTACGTACCTTCTTTCTTGATTTTGATAACATTTCTTGCTTCAGTCTGTTATAGTCATTTATCACACTTTGCAATATTTTATAAAAAGTTTTTTTAGACATAACATTCATGCCCATACCCATACAAAATTTTTGTGAACCAGTATAACCTAATCCCATCATGATCACACTTTCAATAATTTTTTGTTAGATGATAGATTTATATACATATTTTTAAGTTATACATATTTTTCAATAATATAATGAAAAGAAGTTGTAAGAACTTGAATGACCGGACAACTAAAAATCTTACAAAAAAATGTATTAAATATTAAAAAAGTACAAGTTAAATACTTTAATTTAAGCCTTATTAGCTTAAAAAAGCTCAATGCTGTTAAAAAGTTATGCTTAATTGAAAATTATTACATATTTGTTAATAGTTTTAGCATATAATATATAATAAATTTTTTACTCTATTTCTACTTCTATATTTAAACTTTATATAATGTTTATTCAAAACATATTATCCCTTTCGTTAAAAATTGCGAAATTTTGAACTTTATTCAAGAACATTTATTTATTTTATGATATTTTAGATTTATTATTAATGTCTTAAACATTTTTATTTCATTATTATATTTTAATACTTTCCATTTAACATTTTCTATTATCAAACATATTTTTCATAAGGTTTTAAACAATTTTCAAATGATATACTCTTTTTAAGTACATTTTTAATTTATTTATTTTCAAAGTTTAATTAATATTTCATTAATTCTTTTTAAATGTTATGCATAAATTTATTTGATCTATTTATAAATTATATTTATAAACGTATTATCTTTAAAATATATAAAATACAATAATGTTTTTATTACTTCATAAAAATCAAAATAAATGAGCTTTGGCTACAATTATAAAAGAAAATCTGTCAGAATAATTAATTTTACAAATTACTTATATAAAATAAATCTATAAAGTAAAGAAGAATTTCAAAAGAGAAGACTAAATATCAAATAAAAATTTTAATTATATTCAAATTAAGAAAATAATCTATATTTAAAAAAAAAACGTTTTTAAAATTTTGATTGCTAATATTTCTTATTAAAAAAATCTTTTTATTTCAAATTATTATTTGGATCCAAATTCTGCATTAAACAGCGTTTGGGGATTTGAAAAAAGTTTTAATTTTTTTATACTAGCAACGCAAAGAACAGAAAGTCTAAATTAAAAATTTTATATTAAAAAAAGCGTTAATTAGCATATGCTTAGAAAATGCTTGCATAGTTAACGGTTATTTTATTTTAAATAACTGTATTGTAGGTCAATACTTTTTGTCGAAAATTTTTCTTATTGTATTGTAACAAATTTTATTTGTAAGCATATTAAAAAAAGACAAAGCATAAGATTTGAACTTGAAAAATTTTTCAATTGCTGCAACGTACCCTAAATCTTAGCTAACACAGCTGTTGTAGGTTTTTTATTTAAACCAAATTAAATATTTTTATCGCTTTCTCACCCCAAACTTAATTTTTTTTAATTATCTAAACAATTTTCATTATTATATAACAAAATTATTAAAATTAGCATTTTAAGGACATATACGTTGCATGCTGCACGTCGTTTTTATGATTAAATTTTTTTTATTTGAATAATAAATTTCTTCATTGTTTTTGGAAATATTGTATTTAAATACATTTTTTATGAAAAATAAAGTATTCACGCATTTTATTACATTTATCCTAAATAACAGTAAAAACAGGAGTGGCAGTCGTGGGGACTGTCCGACAGAAGCTATGCTTCCAGTATATATACATAGAAATTAGGAAGCGTGACATTTGCAAAATTATAATTAATTTTTTAGTGAAAACGTTATTTTTCATTCGATGTATTATGTATTTAAAAATATATTAATAATGTAGTTTTTTATTAATATCAATTATTAAAAAAACATATATTTAGGTAAACGTAATTTTCGTCATGTGCATTGTAAATAGAAAAATACAAAAAAACGTTATTTTTCATTCGATGTATTATGTATTTAAAAATGTATTAATAATGTAGTTTTTTATTAATATCAATTATTAAAAAAACATATATTTAGGTAAACGTAATTTTCGTCATGTGCATTGTAAACAGAAAAATACAAAAATTTTATTAAATTTTATTAAATTTTCATTTTTTGTTATTAATGTAGTAATTAATAACAACTATATAAATATGCACATATTAATTAACGGAGGAAGATAATGAGAGAAAATAAAAAAATTCTTGCCAAAAAAATATATTAAGATTATAATATTATAAATACAAACGCATATTTTCATACGTATACTAATTTTAAAATTTAAATTAAATAAGTATTATTTTTTTTTTTTTTTTTTTTTTTTTATTATATCTACGGGCATTACTGCCCTTTTTAACACATAGAAATTCATTTTTAAAACAACATAATTTGACGTATTATTTAACGTGGTGTCAGCCCACGGCAGAGACAGCGAAAAAGCGACCAGACGGGGAATCGATCCCGCGCCAACGGGAATACGAGTCACGCGCCTTAGCCACTACTCCACTGAACTCTACAATTTACAATTTACAATTTACTGAACTCTATTATTTACATAATTTATTTATTTAATCATCGTATTCTACGTCTATCCTTCTCTGTCCGCCGGCTTTAAGAATTGACTCTCTCCCTCTCTCTCTTTCTTTTTCATAAAGAATAGAGAGGGTTGCGTCTATCCTTTTCTGTCCGCCGGCTTTAAGAATTGACTCTCTCCCTCTCTCTTTCTTTCTCTTATATGTACAATAAAGGTAGCCGCGAATGGAGGGGGCTATGTCTAGCCTTCTTTGCCGGTTACAACAAGGCAGTCTCTTTTTCTTTATCTTTCTTATATGTATATACATGCATATTCTTAAGCGGAATGGGAGAGAGGGAAAGAAAGAAAGAGAAAAAAGAATGTTTGTATGTTGATAGCAATAATGGCATCCTGTGCCGTATTCGTTCATTCACGCTGGGTGACATTTGGGACTGTCGATTTTTATACATTTAGTGCCCCTGCCGTAACGTCGCGTAAGAAGCATAGCTTCAAAAATATACTTTAAAAAGATATAATAAACGTCATAACATAAAAAAATATGTACTTCATACATAAACTGCTATTTTTAAATATTTATAATATGGATAAAATTTTTTCCTAATTAATTGTAGAACTGAAAAAAATTTTAAATGCTTTTCATATCATGGTTCAAAGTTTGGAACCATTGTAATAATTGCAAAGAAAACATTGAAATCTATTTTTTCTAAATTTTAGGCAATGTTAAAATTCTATGTAAATTTTTTAAAAATAAAATAAAATTTAAAGTCAATTTCATTGAAAACACGCTTTCGTGAAATTTGCAAGGTTTCGTGAAGTTTCATTTTTCTTAAATCAAATTATCGACATTATAAATTTATATTAAGTAAATTCAATAAAAAGAAATTTAAAACCTGTTATCAAGATATTTGCTACTATTAAGTCCTGGCTTTCACCAGGACTAAATGAAAATGTATGATTTTATTATGTTGAATATTTTTGTATGATTTTAAATATGAATTTGAATTAATTTGAAATAATTGAATTTATTATTAAATTATAATTATGAAAGATAAATATATGTATAATCTAGTGGTGAATTAAACTCCACCAATATTTAATTGAGTTAACCGTTTCTCACAATTGAAATATATTGAAGAATATTTATTTAGAGTATTTGAATAGAGAATATATAAATTGAATATTCTTACCTTAATTGATTCAAGTAGATGAAGGCTGGATACAGACAGACAAAGAATAGATATAGGCACGATTTGAAATAAGACTCGAGTCGAATATAAGAAACTTTTAAGATATTTATTGACACTTGTAAAAATAATTAAATATTGAATACAATAACTTTATTAGAATTTGAATTTGAATTTGGAATTTGAATTACAGGATTTACGACTTGGTACCAACGATGATCCTGGGGTAGTGCCCACTGTCGTCAATTTCAGTCGGCTTTTATAATTTTTTATCTTTGACATAATTTCATTAGGTAAAAGTGGATCTTGTTCTTCTTATAAATAATTTCAAAATGTGAGTTTGGTTTTGTAATTTTGAATCGAAAAATTTCGTTTGCTCAATATCAACTTTAAGTTTCTTTACTGCTTAGGTTAACACATTCTTTTATTATTCGATGACCGTTTAATTAGTTCATCAATGTCATATTAATGAAAAGATATTTTAAAAATTGTAAATTAAAAAGTAATATAAAAGATACGTTGTGACGTAACACCTTGGGGCTCAAGAGATTGCAAATCGGAAGGATAGGCAATCGAAAGAAAAAGAAAAAGAAAACAGTTATCGAACAATTTACAGATAATTATTACAAGCTTAATTGATAAATATAGATATTTTTCTATTAGAAATGATACTAATGCACAAGGGTACGTTTTATTTCGTACACCTTGGGGCTCAAGATTTTGTTTATCGGCACGAAAAAACAAAAATGAAAATAATACAGTTATTAAACAATTTACAAAAATATCTTAAAATCTATTTAAATATTATATTAATTAAAATATTTTATTTGAATGTCTCCATACTATTATTCGATGGATTTTCCTATTATATAATTATTAATGTATGAGTATTGGTATGGAAAAAAAAAGGAAGATGAAACATTCTCAAATTATGTTGCTATTTTAAATTTGTAATATTTTAAATATATGGTTTTTTTTCTAATAGGAGATCGCTTGAAATTATTCGTGATTTGCTTATAAATATTTTTTTAATATGTTTATAAATCTTGTATTCTAGCTTATGAGATATTTCGTAACAAAAAATAACAAATAACGTGCCATGTAAAATAATTATAAAATAATATTAGAATTATCAAAATAATAACAATTGTTCAAGTTCAAATATAAGAAATGTTGGTTTTTTTTTTGCTTTTTTTTCCTTTTAAATTTCAAAAAAAAATAACAGTCGAATATAATTTATAGGTTCTTATAATTGTTTAAATATAAGTGAATATTCATTCACTTCCCTCCCGGCTTAAGATAATTGCGCAGGTGACAACTAAGCAATAAGAAGAAAAATTTTCTAAATTCCTATTTTCATATTTTCACTTAATACACTAAATGTGGCTATATTCATTAAACCAAAAGTAAAATTCTATACGTAATATAGTTTACAATGCAAATTCTTACAGAGGTGGTACTAGTTTACCTGAACATAGGTCTGGTATAAAATTAAAATAGCTAGATATATTAAAAAAAAAAACTTAAAATTAACTAAAAATATATAGATTATAGTTATTAATAATACGTAATTATAATTAATATTAAATATGATCTAGTTATGATAATGATCTAATCATAAGTCGTACTAAAATTTTTGTATATATACACGTTATTGAGATTTATTTTGACATTTATGAAAAGCTATAAATTTTAAGAAGAAATCTAACATAAGTTGAAAAAGTAAATTTTATTATTTCAGTTAATTTATATATAATAATAGTAAATTTTTCAAAATTTTCTGCTTTTGTCTGTAATTTGTATGGTAAGTTTAACATAAATCTAACTTAAACGTTAACTGATTGTTTGTAATTTCTTGTATTTATTTTGACAAATATGTACTCTAAATAATTTTAGAGTTTAGGATGAAGATTGAACAAAGTTCTTTCATTCCATATAGAACTTATAATAAAGTTAATCATTTTTTTTTACTTTACATAAATTGTAATTGTAAAATAAAATTTTTTTCTAAGTCTTAATAAAGACTTTTTTATAATAATTTTTCTCTTATTTTAGCAATACAAATTCTAAATAAATTTAGAAGTTGAAATATTCATTTGAATATTGGTTCATGTTGCATTTGGATGAAAGTATTTAACTTTTCCTTTCTTTTTTTTTTTTTTTTGTAAATATGTTTTTCGTGTTGAAAAATGAAATTAGTTTTACGAATATATATTAGATAATATATGCTTGTATACCTTAAATTCAGAGACAAAAGTAATTGATTTATAAATAAAAATATAAGACAAAATATACATCAATAAGTTTAATGATCATTATAAATGTTAGATTTCTTTTACAAGATCTTTATTGTTAATGAAAAATGAAAAAAATAAAAGTATAAGTAGTAAGATGCATATAAATATAATTTTAAAGCTTTAAATCTTATTGTAGATAATGTATATAATAATTTTACATATTTTATTTGATTATTGACTAATACTGATTTAAATAAATTGATTTAAATTTCTTAATTTTTTATTTAAAAACCATTCGTTGTTGATTAAATCAATTGATTTAAATGTGATTGTTTCTTACTATTTAAATTGATTGATTTAAGTTGATAGAGCCCTTAAATCGACAATCTGTAAATTTACAAGCCACATTTTGAAAACTTACAGATTTTTCTTATTTTATACAAATTGTTTATCAATAAAACATAAATAATATAAATGAACTAGAATATAAAAAAAAAATGAAATTATAGAGATTCAAAAACTTATGAAATGTGCAAAAATTCCTGAAAAAGAGAAAAAAGGGATTAGATTTTTTTCTAAAATATTTATAATTTTTGTTCATGATATAATAGTAGAAATCAAATGTGTTTCTGATTTGTCTGATGTTATTTAGAATTTTTAATGATAAATCAAAATATTTAAATATACTGTTATTAATTATTTTTTTATTTGAATCTTGCTGATTATGAGTTAATGTGATATTCTTATTTTTAGGAATAATTTTGTTTTTTAGATACGTCTTATTATTTAATTGTTTTGGTTTTATTTTGATAATATTAGTGTATTTGATATATTTATCAAACACCATTTTATTTTGATTTTTATTTGAATTATTAGAGCTATTTGTTGTAAAGCATTTTTGTATTTTCAAAAATTTATTATTTTCTTGTAGAGAATCATCTTTGTTATTAGCTGTGTCGTTTTTAATGAGTTTGGATGTATTATTTTTGCTGGCAAGATTTGTTTTATTTAAACATAGTTGAATCAATTCATCAAGGTTTGGCCCATCTTTGGATTGTAATACAGAATTATCGCTGTAAATAATTTGTGCTTCTTGTGTAAAATTAGTCTCTTGGATTATTTCAGAATTGTTCAGTTCTGGTGAGAAATTTCCAATTATGTTTTCGTATTCTATAAAGTCATTCATTAATGGGTCAATATTTTCGAAAATTATTGGCTCTTCTTTTGCTTCTTTAATTTTTTAAATTATTTTCGCATTCTTTATTTTGTTTGAGATCATTTGTATACGATTTTTCTTTTTCTACACAATTTATTGTTTTTGTGTCATTTCTTGTGGTCGAAACATATGAATGCACTGTTTCGAAATCTTCTAAAACTGGAACTTGATGTATTACAACTTGATTACTTAACAATTTTTCAGTTTGTTCAGATTCAATTGGAATACATTCAAATTCTTTTGTTTTTATATAATTTATATGAGGTTCATTGTATTTAACTTCTCTAGTAGTTTTCTTGGCTAATAAAATAGTATTAGCTTGAACATTTTCTTGATGTTCTATGTTTGTTTTTTCATCATTTGCTTTTTCGTTAATTTTGATATTTGTTATATCAAAAAGTGTAGATGTTTTATCGTCTATAATTAGATTGTTCATATTATGTGTTTTAAATTCTGCAGTTTTATGAGTTGACGTTTCTGGTTCATTAACAGATGTATTATCACAGTATTCTTTATTTCTATTATACGATGTATCAAAAAGTCGTAGATCACTTATTTTCTTGCAATTTTCACATGAATGACCTGTAGTTTCACAATATATACAATAATTTTTTTGTTCATAGTCAGTAAGTTCATCATTTGGATACAGAAAATTTAATGCTAATATAAAATCATCTATATTGTTGATTTTTGCTCGATGTATAATAGAAGAGATGCTACCTCTAAGTTTCAACTTTGCAATTAAAAACAGTTTCCTTTGATCGTTAGCTAAACTTCTTGCTAATTTTATTTCATCAACATATTCTTCAGGTAATATATTTTTACCATCAAATTCTGGTAAAAGTTCAAACAAATAATCATCATCATAATCCATTATGATATTTAGATCTTAATAATTTTGTGAAGGAAATTTCATATGTTCCATTAAGATATTACAAAGTAAATGTGTAATATGATGTTAATATGCAAATGTTATTATAGATACTTTTATTATTTATCAATATTAAGCGATCCATGTTGTATTAATAATGATCTTGTTGATATATAGTCTGAACTCGTTATTAATAATAATAATAATAATAATGATTTTTATTATTAAAATATGTATCTGTTTTAAATAAAAATATGTAATTAATCAAAAAATTTTCGGGAGGGTTAATCGCATTGAAATAAATCTATAAAGTATTGCGGCGAAAACAAGCTAAAGCGGGTTTGCCGTAAGTTTACCTACGCCACTGGAAGCCTCGTGTTTCGTGTGTTTGTCTCCTCCTCTCTCGCTTGCTTCTCTACGCGCGTGTAGACGTGGAAGGGCTTCGCGCGTATAATTCCAGAAGCGCCGCAAGAATCGTCATGATCGAATTCGGCACGTTTTATTAACACGGCATTGGCAATCTCTACTAATCTCTGGTAAAAGCTGGGGGGATAACTTGCCTCAAAATTTTGTACGCGTCTGCTCTTCTATAAACGTCTATATTCTTTGGTTATATTTATACCTGTTTATATGTACTATAATATTTATTTTGATCCAGTCTCATTGCGTGACGTTACAGACGTTCTACTAAGCTAATTACATAAAATGTTCTGTTCTTTTGTATTTTCTTATGATTAATTGAACTAAATTAGCCAAATAAATTAGTCAACAGTATGCAGGTGTATGAAAATTGATTGCATAAATTATAAACAATTAGCGCAATCAATATATATTTGCAAATACTTTCTACATATATGAAGTCGAATATTACATATTACATAAAAGTAAAAATTATTGAAAATTATTTTCGTTTGCAACAATATTGCCGTGAAATAACAATATCAATAAAATATTGATTTTTTTTGTGAATTCATGAAATGTAATTTACTACTTTTATGGCTAGAAAGCGGTAAATTAAAAGCCTAGGTTGCTTGAAATTCAATAAATTTATGACGAGTTATTAAGGGTATTTGTACTGATATGATATCTACTAGAAAATTGTGTTTTAGCCAAAATATGATTGTAGCTAATTCTATGAATATGTGTCTTTTCCATGGCCAGAAGAAGGAAAATTAAACGCATAGTTATGTTTAAAATCAATAAGTTTTTGACAAGTGATTAAACGTGTGTGTACTTAACTGTCTCAAAAAATGTATTGAAGTCGAAATAGGACCGCAACAAATTCTTTCAATGAATCTTTCTTTCGAAACAGAAAAGCGGCAAATTATAAGCATTCCGTTTAAATATCACAATTATTTGGCGAATTCTTGAAACTTTATATAATGATATAATCTCTAAAAAAAACTGTATTTTACTAGACATATTGCCGCAGCTAAATCTTTAAATATAGGCTATTTCAGGGGTCAGAAAGCGGCGAATTGGAAATCCATTGCTGTTGGAAACGAATAAGTTTGTTATGGCTATCTGTACTAACATGATGTTGCTAAAAAAACCGTATTTTATCCGGAATATGTCCGCGGCAAATTCCTTAAATGCATACATTTTTTTAAGCAGGAAAGCGGCAAATTAAAAACCTCGTTTGGTTCGAATTCAATCGCAGTTTTTGACGAGTTATCAAGGGAAAGTGTACTTAGATGATGTCTTAAAGAAAACTAAATTGTAGCCGAAATATGGCCACGGTAAGTTCTTTGAATATTGTGATGCATTTATTGCATCTCAATAACCAATCTTTTCGAGAGAATAAGAGAGAGAGATGAACCGAGATGCACTCACGAAACCGATTATTAATTAAAATAATCAAATGAATTAATCATTTTTATTCTTGTTGTTTGTTATGAGGAACACGTGAGTTAGTAAGAGCAGACGACTTACCAGTAGAGAGAGATACAGCTAAAGGGGAACTTAACCTCAAATCAAAACACGTAGTGAAGGAGAAATTACACTCACCATCGGTTTTCTATGGTGCACTAGGAGTTAAGCTACGATGAAGACTGCAACTCTACAACACTAGTGCACACAACGTATAAAGAGAAGAAAACACACATGTAAACATAACCTGTAACAGTACTCTTGTGCGTCGCCATCTTATGTTCTTGATGACGACGTGCACGCCGTGCACTGTCAGATGTACACTTACACTCACACACGCACTCGGTGTATAGGTACATACACACAATACACTCACGGTACGCGATGACGAGCGAAACCGGAAAACGACGCGAAACATTAGAAATACGTGCTCGAAAGTAAAGAGGAAGCGCCGGTAAGGATGAAAGTGACCGAGTCGCGACGGGAATTCCCGATCGATGACAGAATCGATAGAAGGAGGCAACGGTAGAAAGAAAGAGAAAGGAAATCGAGTCACGAGTAAGAAGAGTAAAGGATCAGCGAAAAAGGGGAGCCAGCTATAGTTTCTCAGGCTCATATATACGTTATTCTATATGGGTTTATGTAGAAATAGCAGTAGAATAAATATCCTATATGGGTAAATGTAAAAATATCGACCAGTATAAGTCTTATATATGGAAATACGTAGAATCGAGAGCGAGAGTGATAAAAGATAGAAGAATCGAGCGCTGAAGAGAGATAGTGATGAAGTTGCTTGCAGAATAATCAAAACTAAGTATATGGAGCATTCTGAATGTAAATTTAAATAGAGCGCGCAATAAATAGAAGGTGCTAACATCAAAGAAGGTGCTAACATCAAAGAAGCCGCCAAAAGGAAAGGTGTTGATTGGTTATAAGTCAACATCCTTTATAATTGACAAATAACAATTACGGAAAGGGGCTGTTCACAAATTACGTAACGCACTTTATTACAAAAATGGACCCCCTTCTCCCCCTATGTAACAAAATTATTCTCCTCCCCCCTGCATAGTAATTACGTAACATAATTATTTAATATATAGTTGAGAATTTTATAATTTATAGTATGATTTATTAAATTTATTATAATCAAAAAAATCAATATAATAAAAAGATTTACATTAATTAATAATAAATAATTAATAAATATTATTCAACTCAAATTTGCATATATATAAATTTTAAAATTAATATAATAATTATAAATAGCGACTTCATCATTAATAATATCAAATAAATACTGTCTTTACTATACATAAATCTACATTGATATCTTGAAGAATGATTTCTCGAAGCAAATAGAATTAACTTGCTTCTAGGGGGAATAACCTTATTTTGATATCCATTGAAGTAAATATCTGGTTAAAAATATAAACCAATTTTTTTCCTGTGATATATAAAATATACTATTAAGAAAATATACTCAAAGAATTTAAAAAGATTTTTAATCAATAATAAATCCACTCGCATCAAGTGGATTTATTTCGAATGAAGACATTTTGATGTTTGAAACAAGAACCTCACGATATCGATTTTAACATTTAGTTACTTAAATCTAAAAAATTTTATTTTGCATTAAAACGATCACATCACATTGGAGTTTTCTCTTGTTTCAAGAAATCTTTTTTCTCAGTGTACTTATTAATAAAAAATTTTAAAATTCCATTCCTTGACAACTCACACCCTTAATTCAATATAATATTGGATTTATTATTACCGCAAAAATTAGTTTAAAATTATGAAAGTAAAAGCTCTCATGAATATCATTAACACAATAGAACGAAAAAGTTTTTGAAAAAGCACGTCTTATTTATATTGCAAGGTGTACACGTACACGAATCAAAATAAAGTTGGTATTACATCGAAAATAAACGCAAGTGGTAGTGGGATGTTAGCACGCTTTGTTGAGAACTAATTAAATTTTACATTGAAAATTTTTGTTTCGTAACACGCATCTATGACCCCCTATAACCCAGTATGATATTTAAGCAACCCTACCCCCTCTCATGGTGTTACGTAATTTGTGAACGACCCCAAAGGATTAATAACCAATCAACCATTATTCTATTTGTGACGTAATTAATTAAAGAAGGGATGAAGAGAAAGGAGCTCGAGAAAAAACGTTCCATAAACACACTTCTCTATTGAATCTGGATTGTTTCACTTAGTTGATTTTTCTGTTTGCTGCTCGCTGAGCCATTTTTTGAGTCTCGATTCTACTATAGTTGGGTATAAGTTCCATAGAGATTCTTACTCCGCCATTTTGCCATTTTCGTGTACACAAAGGAGACTTTCATTTTATATTATTCGAGAGAGCTGAGGTATTTCTTTTTTAAAACAGAGGAGATTTCTGATTTTTATTATCTTTGTTGGAGAATTTTGAATTTTGGAGAGTAACACTTATTATTATTAAGGTGAGTCCTCCATCTTATGTATTTTTCAAGTAAAAACTT
Source organism: Anastatus disparis (assembly GCA_017163975.1). Taxonomy (NCBI): domain Eukaryota; kingdom Metazoa; phylum Arthropoda; class Insecta; order Hymenoptera; family Eupelmidae; genus Anastatus; species Anastatus disparis. Next base: position 884,591 of record JAFFSR010000272.1, on the reverse strand, counting down.
AGAGTCAGTGCGCGTCGCCGTTTTGCTCGTCATAGTTAGCGTCAGTTTCGCCGCCATCGTTAATATTAATATTAAAGTCACGCCTATAGTCTGATTTTTATTAATTATAATATGTAGGAAAGTTTATCGAATCGAGTCAGAGTTTAATTTGCACACAGTTTTCTTACATTTCACATAATTTCGAGAAATTGTTGGGTTATTAAACTGTTAACTTTATTTGAATAAATTAAGAGTGAAAATTACTCCTTTTTGTATTTTACCAGAGATTAGTAAAGATTGCCAATGCCGTGTTAATAAAATGTGCCAAATTCGATCATGACGATCCTTGCGGCGATTCTGGAACTATACGCGCAAAGCCCCTCCACGTATACACGCGCGTAGAGAAGCAAGCGCGAAGGGAGGAGACAAACACACGAAACACGCGACTTCCAGTGACGTAGGTAATCTTATGGTAAACTCGCTTTAGCTCGTTTTCGCCGCGGTACGTTATAACTTTATTTAAATATGACTAATCGTCCCGAAAATTCGTTGAATAATAACAAATTTTTATTTGGAAAATGAATATATATTTTTTAATACTAAAAATCCTTAAATGATCAAACAAATTATAATGAATAAAATCTTTTGGGGGGCGATGGACATATGTAACTTTTTTCCCTGGTCAACTAAGGTATGCGGTGGCTGTGGTCACTAAGTTTTTACGCACCTCTCAGTTATTCTAATTTTGCCAAGTTCAAACCCGACGTTTCACCTATTTTTTTTTTTTTTTTTTTTTTCTATTTTTAAATATTATACATTTTTATAATCAATTTTTACAGCGGAAAAAATAAAATTTAAAATTTATTTAACACCTTAAATTATATTTTATTTCAAAATATAAAAATAGTATATTTTTCCCCTAGGGAAAAAAAGTAAAGAATATCCGAAATCGTATGTAAATTGTCACCCGAGCCGAAGGCGAGGGGGTCAAACATACGATTTAAGGCATTCTTTTTTTTCCCGTAGCGAAAATGCGATTTTATTCAACACCAGGCCGAAAATACAACTTTTTTTTGGCGCTATGTGAAAAAGTAGTAGTTTCGGGCCAAGTGTTGAAAAAAATATATTTACAGATAGGGATAGAAAAAAGTTTTAATGTCAATATTACATGGATATATAACATATATCAATATAAAATAAAAACGTAGCTAGTTCCGTAATTTTTTCCTGCTAAATAAAAAATATTAAAGATTGAAAAAAATTATTATAAATTATACTTGTTTTTTATTCTCACTCAATTGCGAATAATAAAACCTTTTTTGTTCTTTACAAAAAGGTCCTTTTCTAAATTTATATAAATGTATGAAATTTTTAAGTCATTCAATAAAAATAGAGAATAAATATAAATAAATCTAATTTCAATTTAGAAAAGTAGAAAGAACCTTCTCTGAATTTATTTAAGTGTATGACATTTTCAACTCATTTAATAAAAATAGAAAATAAATATGAATAAATCTAATTTCATTTCAGAAAAGTAAAATAATAAATGAATTTGAAAAAATAAATAATTTTACGAATGTAAACTTTATTAAAGCGCATTTTAAATAAAAATTACATTGAATATCTTTAATATTATTTAAAAATTGGACTTTTTCTTCTTTTTTTTATTAAATATCATATTTTTATAATATCATTTATTTTTATTTCCAAAACAAAAAAATTGATGATTCTCTTTAAGGGGAATCCTCATACCGACATAGAGTTCTACCTTATCTACATTTAAATTATGAATTTTAATAAAAATTTAACTATTCATGACTGAAATTCGTAGAAGAGGCACATTCTTGACATTCTAAAGAATTTATTGCAACGTTAAAAGACAGAATAGAAGTAAAAATGAAGACAAAAACTGCATAATACGATTATTCACAACTACATTGAAAAGTTAATCGTATTAAGCAGTTTTCGCCTTTATTTTTACCCTAATATTATCTTTTAACGTTGCAATAAATTCTTTGGCATGTTAAGAATGTGCCTCTTCTATGAATTTTAGTCAAAAATAGTTAAATTTTTATTAAGATGCATATTTCAAATATAGATAAGGTAGATCTCTGTGCCGGTATGAAGACACCCCTTAAGGCGACTTCGGAATTTAGGTCAGATTTTATTTTTTAGTTCACAAATCATGCTTTCAATACATGAAGTTTTTTGGATTTTTTAATTTTCCACCATTTTTCGATACGAACAGAATGGTGACAAACCTACAAATCCAAAAAATTTTACGAACTTAAAGCGTAATTTGTAAACTACGAAATGAAAATTTAGCTTTACCTTCGTAGTTACCTTACAAACGTAATAATTTTCAGTTTTTACTAAACAAAATTTTGACTAAACTTTGAATGGTTGAATTATTTTTGTCCGTTGAAAAGTGACATTTTCTAAAGTTATACAGGGGCATGATAACATTCTTTTTAATTAATTTTTAAAAAATAACATTCTATTTAAACAGTTACAAAATTTAAAAGACGAAAAATCCTAATTTTTTAAAAATTACATAAACGCTTTTAAAATTTAAGTTCTACAGAGATTAATTATTTAAGAAAAATTGAAAATTCTTTCAGAAAAATAACTATTTTTCATCTTATCTGACTGCTCGTTCTGTTAATTACTATTTTGTAATAAAATTACTTTAAAAAATTTAAGATGTCATGCAAATTAGTATTTTAATAATAAAAAGCTGAACGGTTCTTCAAGCTGAAATTATATGAATTTTAAATAAACAATCAATACTGATTTTATTAATTAACAGTTTATTGAGATCCAAAGTGGTCATTCTTTAGATGAGATTACCTTAAAGAAATAATCGGCGAGGCTATTTGAAAATTTACAGTAATAACATATGAAATAAAATCTCATTTAAAGTTTTAAAAGATTATCCGCCTTTTTAATGAACAACAAATTATAGCTGTTGGAGGAGCTATCTGACTATGAACAAAATGTATATGATTTTTAAATCTTTGAAACTTTATGAGAAAAATATTGAGAAAGACAGATAAAGAGAAACATCTCTTCCAATTGAATAATATTAAAGAATTATGAAATATATCTTAAAAAATCAATTTCGAATTGTTTATTATATATTTAAATGGTTTATTATGCACTGATAGAAGTCTTAGCGGACTGCCTGCTAAGAGGGGAGGTGTGCAGTCCGCTCATACTCAGCGGTAAACAGCAAGAGAAATGTTGGCGTTTTGAATCCCAACGAGTTGCGCGCGCACGGTCGGCTGATATCAGTTGGCTTTCAAAACGACAACACTTTATTTCTATTTACCAAAAGTTTTCAAGCGTACTGTGCACGCTTGTAGTATACTGCGCACTCACACTTCGGCATGCAGTATACAAAAAGTTCTTTCAGTGTGGTTATGTAAATTAAATATTTTTATTATTATATTTTTTATTGATTTAACAAAAATTTAACTTAAAATGAATAAAAGAATAATAAAAGAATAAATAAAATAATTAAGGAATGTGCTTTGATAAAGCATCAAACACTTTTTATCATTTTTGATAAAAAGTGCTGTCAACTTCATCAAAGCGCATTAAATAAAAATCACGCTAAATACCTTTGGTGTTTAAAAAACATTTATTGAAAAAATGGTTTAATTTTTATAATTACAAAAAAATTTAATTATAATACTGCTTATAAATTTGTTATGTGTTATCGAACTAAATGAAAATCTAAAAAAAATCTGATGCAAAAAAATTATCGTATATTTAGGAAGAAATATCGTAAGTAAATCTAAAAAAGTAGGTATTTTAAAGTATTCACTAAAAAGAATGCATTACAATTTTTTCAAAGCTTGTTATCATATTATAAAGTTAACTGAAAAATAAAATTTATTCGTTCAATTTTTTAAAGATGGATTTGTTTAGTTACTTTTCAAGTATGATTCAATAAAATTTGAAAATAATATATTCAATAGTATTGCACTGTTTTGTGTAATTTGTGAAAATTATTTTCATTGAAAATCGTATCACATAAGTACGTAAAGTTAACGTAAAAGTTTTGTATGCTTTGAAACAAAAAAAATTTTTTTCAAATTTACATCAAATATATGTACTTCATTATTCAAATTGTCTCATTACATAGAATTATACATTTTATTATTTAAAAAATTTATATTCTTTATAAATTTTTTTATTGAAATTTTCGTTTTAAAATTTACCTAAAACCTTTTTGAAGTAGCCGAATTTTAATCTAAGCCGACGATTTGTAAAAAAAATAATTTATTGATAATTTTATTATTAAAACAGTTTTAAATGTATGTGGTAAACGTTATTTTGTTGTATTTTTTTAAATGAAATGTTAATTATATTAACATTGCACCTAAACATTTACTAAATTTGAAATTTTTCCAATACTACAAATTTTTGCTAACAAATATAATACCAAAATCAAAACTTTTGAAATTTTAAACTCAAAGTTCATTTGAAGTACTTGTAATAATTAATTAGGCAATTATATCTTGAGTATAATTATTTTTTTCATACTTAAATAACTAATGATCAAAGCTTACTTATAAGGAAAGATCATCTCCACCTTCGAGAAACAAATTCGGTTAAAACTACAAGATATGATTTGGTGATGAAAAAAATTAACCCGTATTTTTCTTTTTCTTAAATAGATTTCAGAAACAAAGTTATACACATTTTTCAATAATATAATGAAAAGAAGTTGTCGTAAGAACTGGAATGATCGGACAACTAAAAATCTTACAGAAAAATGTATTAAATAATAAAAAAGTACAAATTAAATACTTTAAGAGGCGGTCGGAACCGAATCGGTGACTTAGTTTAGTGCTTAATATAAATGCTTATACTGATTTATTTGTTCATTTGCACGGCAAAAATAGTCATTTCCTCTAACCATAATCATAATAAATAATTTGAAGCGGTTATAGCAACGAAAAATATAAAATATTGTCATGAAGCGAAAAATGCTAAATTGAAATCTATTGCATGCAAATAACAGCCGCATCGACTGTTAGATGGCATTTTTCGCTTTATGACAATATTTTATATTTTTTGTCACTGAAACTGTTTTAAATTATTCTTTATAAACATGGTTAGAGAAAATGACTATATTTTTGCCGTGCAAATGAATAAATAAGTCATTATAAGCATTTATTGTAAGCATTGAACCAAGTCACCGATTTGGTTCCGACCGCCTTTTAATTTAGGCCTCATTAGCTTAAAAAAGCTCAATGTGGTTAAAAAGTTATGCTTAATTGAAAATTATTACATATTAGTTAATAGTTTTAGCATATAATATATGATAAATTTTTTACTCTATTTCACTTGTATATTTTGATCGTTCGTAACTTTTGAACTACATAACCTTTTTTGATGCAACGCAGCTCAAATTAATATATATTTAAGTACTTTCTTTGATCTATCACATATTTTTAGTAAGAATTTTAGCTGTTTGGTTATTCAAGTTCCGATAAGCGTTTGTTTTCACAATATTTCTTATGAAATATCGGTATTTTTATATCCGGAACCTTTTTTCATTTAACTTTTTTCATAAAAAATCAGATCATTTAGTTTCAACCAAATTCGTTTTCCGAAGATAGGGACCTTTATTCTCCTTGTTCATTTGAAAATTTTTCATTCAAATTAAATTTCGTAATTCTTTTTGTAAGATTTTTGTGAACATAATTTAAACTTTATATAATGTTTATTCAAAACATATTATCCCTTTCGTTAAAAAATGCCAAATTTTGAACTTTATTCAAGAACATTTACTTATGTTATGCTATTTTAGATTTATTATTAATGTCTTAAACATTTTTATTTCATTATTATATTTTAACACTTTCTATCTAACATTTTCTATTAAGAAACATGTTTCTCATAGGGTTTTAAACAATTTTCAAATTACATACTCTCTTTAAGTACATTATTAATTTATTTATGTTTAGAGTATAATTAATATTTTATAAATTATATTGATAAACGTTATATAACAATATTATATTTATAAACATATTATCTTTGAAATATATAAAATACAATAACGTTTTTATTACTTCATAAAAATAAAAATAAATGAACTTTGGCTACAATTATGAAAGAAAATCTGTCAGAATAATCAATTCCACAAATTACTTATATAAAATGGATCTATAAGATAAAGAAGAATTTAAAAAGAGAAGATTAACGGCATGTCGGAGCTGCAGCAATTGAGTTTTGCTTTTTTTATTTTATCAATATCTTTTTAAATTCATAAATTAAACAAATATAATGACTTGTCCGCACTAAAGCTATATTAGTACAATAATTTTTGTTAAAATGAAAAATCATTTGGACTTGTTATTTTTTTATGAGCTTTGATTGGAAATTAGATATTAAACTCGACAAACCTAACCTTAAAATACGATACATTGAAAGTTTTTATTATAACTTTGTATGTATAATATTTTGATGGATTTCTTGGGTTGTCCGCACTAGAGTTTAATCTTACAAATTTTTTCTTTGTAGTAAAAAAACTCGATTAAACGCATCGTTTATTCATAAGTTAGGATTGGAAATATTATTAGAAGGCGGACAGCTTCGTCATGCTCTTAAATGAATATCAAATAAAAATTTTAATTACATTCAAATTAAGAAAATAATCTATATTTAAAAAAAAACGTTTTTAAAATTTTTATTGCTAATATTTCTTATTAAAAAAATTTTTTTATTTAAAATAATTTTTTTACCTAAATTCTGCATTTAACAGCGTTTGGGGATTTGAAAAAAGCTTTAATTTTTTTATACTAGCAATGCAAAGAACAGAAAGTCTGAATTAAAAACTTTATATTGAAAAAAGCGTTGATTAGCATATGCGTAGAAAATGCTTGCATAGTTAACGGTTATTTTATTTTAAATGGCTGTATTGTAGGTCAATACTTTTTGTCATAAATGTTTCTTATTGTATTGTAACAAATTTAATTTGCAAGTATATTATTAATTTTTTTTAACTGTCTAAACAGTTTTCATTATTAAATAACAAAATTAGTAAAATGATCATTTTAAGAACAAACACGTTGCATGCTACACATCGTTTTTATGATGAAATTTTGTTTATTTAAATAATTAATTTCTGCATTTTTTTTTTGGAATATTGTATTTAAATACATTTTTTATGATATAATAAAGTATTTACGCATGTTATTACATTTATCCTAAATAACAGTAAAAAATATACTTTAAAAAGATATAATAAACGTCAAAACATAAAAAAATATATATTTTATAAATAAACTGCTGTTTCTAAAAATTAAAAACATAGATAAAATTTTTTCCTAATCAATTGTCAACCTGAAAAAAATTTTAAATGCTTTTCATATTATGGTTCAAAGTTTGAAATCATTATAATAATTACAAAAAAAAACATTAAAATCTATTTTTTTAATTTTTGTAAATGTTAAAATTCAATGTGAAATTTTTAAAAATAAAATAGAATTCAATGTCATTTTTATTTAAAACACGCTTTCGTGAAATTTGCAAGGTTTCGTAAAGTTTCATTTTTCCTAAATCAAATTATCGACATTATAAATTTATATTAAGTTAATTCAATAAAAAGATATTTAAAACCTGATATCAAGATATTTGCTACTATACTATTATATTACTGATATTAATGTACTTTTAATAAAAGCATTTCTTCATTTTTTTATGTGTCCAAAATAAAATGTTTATCAACATTTTATGTTGAATTTTTATTAAGTGAATTGAAAATAATGTTATCATGCTCCTATATAAGTTTAAAAAATGCCAGTTTTTGAGAGACTAAAAGAATTAAGCTATTTAAAATGTAGTGAAAATTTTATTTAATCTGTCTTGTGAGAACTTAAATTATTATGTTTGTTAAATCAATTTTTTTGTTTTGGAAATAAAGATTAATGATATTATAAAAATATGATATTTAATAAAAGAAAAAAGAAAGAGTCCAATTTTTAAAAATATCAATGATATTCAATGTAATTTTTATTTAAAATGCGCTTTAATAAAGTTTACATTCGTAAAATTATTTATTTTTTCAGATTCATTTATTATTTTACTTTTCTCAAATGAAATTAGATTTATTCATATTTATTTTCTATTTTTATTAAATAAGTTAAAAATGTCATGTTACGAGTGCCGTATAGTAGCGAATATAGAAAAAATGCAAGTATGCAGTTTATAGAATATGAAGCGACTAAAGAAATGAAAATGCATCGGTGGGAATGGCTCAGCGTTTGAGCGCTTGTCTGTCGTGCAAGAGGCCCGGGGTTCGAGACACGTCGCGGACGCTTTCTTGCCTTTTTTATAATTTAATATTATATTAGTTGCTTAATAATAAAATAAAATTCGTAACAAAACTGGTGTCAACTAATGAGATCTTAACCAATCGCCTAGAAAAAGACTGTGTGTTTCCAGTTGCCGCCTACCTTACCTACTCCTAAATAATTAATATATAAATGGATAAATAATAATGAAGTAAATAAATAAATAAAATACGTGCTATGTCCCGTGAAGTCAGAAGTTCCACGAAAGGATCCCAATAGCATGGTCGATAAATTAAGAAGATTTCTACAATAACTATGGGAGTTAATATGTAGAACGTCGGGGACGACGTTACCACGGCCTCAGACGTGTTACGAGTGCCGTATAGTAGCGACTATAGAAAAATGCAAGTATGCAGTTTATAGAATATGAAGCGACCAAAGAAATGAAAATGCATTGGTGGGAATGGCTCAACGTTTGAGCGCTTGTCTGTTGCGCAAGAGGCCCGGGGTTCGAGACACGTCGCGGATGCTTTCTAGCCTTTTTTATAATTCAATATTATATTAGTCGCTTAATAATAAAATGAAATTCGTAACAGCCATACATTTAAATAAATTTAGAAAAGGTCCTTTCTACTTTTCTAAATTGAAATTAGATTTATTCATATTTATTTTCTATTTTTATTAAATGAGTTAAAAATGTCATACATTTATATAAATTTAGAAAAGAACCTTTTTATAAAGAACAAAAAAGGTTCTATTATTCGCAATTGAGTGAGAATAAAAAACAAGTATAATTTATAATAATTTTCTTCAATCTTTAATGTTTTTTATTGAGCAGGAAAAAATTACAGAACTAGCTACGTTTTTATTTTATATTGATATAAATTATATATCCATGTAATATTGACATTAAAACTTTTTTCTATCCCTATCTATAAATATATTTTTTTATATTTTTGAAATAAAATAGAATTTAAGGTGTTAAATAAATTTTAAATTTTATTTTTTAGTAAAAATTGATTATAAAAATGTATAATATTTAAAAATAGAACATAAAAAAAAAAAAAAATAGGTGAAACACCGGGTTTGAACTTGGCAAAATTAGAATAACTGCGAGGTGCGTAAAAACTTAGTGACCACAGCCACCGCATACCTTAGTTGACCAGGGTAAAAAGTTACATATGTTCATCACCCCCCAAAAGATTTTATTTATTATAATTTGTTTGATCATTTAAGGATTTTTAGTATTAAAAAATATATATTCATTTTCCAAATAAAAATTTGTTATTATTCAACGAATTTTCGGGACGATTAGTCACATTTAAATAAAGTTATAACGTACCGCGGCGAAAACGAGCTAAAGCGAGTTTGCCTTAAGATTACCTACGCCACTGGAAGTCGCGTGTTTCGTGTGTTTGTCTCCTCCTCTCTCGCTTGCTTCTCTACGCGCGTGTAGACGTGGAGGGGTTTTGTCTGTATAGTTCGGGCATTTGTCCATGTCGCGGCAGTAGTTTACATTGAATTTTAACGGGCACGCTCTCGCCTATGCTCATTGGCGATCTCTACTTATCTCCGATTTTACATATTAGTGTTACTTAAATGTTTTATTAACATTGTGTTGTTCTAAATATCTAAATTGTTTATTACTGGTATACATCGGTGGTTTCGTCATTGTTCCCTGCGAAGACCCGATTAGAATCCACCTGAGGGAGTTGATTGCTAAAATATTATTAATTTATATTCAGAGTAAAGTTAGAGAAAATAATATTTAAATTAATAGTGATTCGGGGATTATATTATAGAGTTGAGAATATAGTAACTGTGGGAGAGGCAACAAATTCTTATATTACAATATATGCATTTTTAAAAGCAGAAAAGCGGCAAATTATAATCTTAGTTCTGTTAAAATATAATAGGTATTCAATGAATTCTTAGAATTTTATGTACTGATATGAAAAGCGGGGAATCAAAAGCCTATTTCTATTTGACACCAATAAGTTTGTTACGAGTTATTATGGATATCGGTATTAATATGATGTCGACTAAAAAACTGTATTTTAGCTGAAATATGGCCGCAGCAAATTCTTTCAATGTGTGCATTTTTAGAAGCAGAAAAGCGACCAATTAGCAGCTATATTTCAACTGCAATACAGTTTTCTTTAAGACATCATTCAAGTACACTTCTACTTGAAAGCTCGTCAAAAACTCATTAAATTCGAACCAAACAAAGCTTATAATTTGCCGCTTTTCTACTTCTAAAAATGCATACATTCAAAGAATTTGCCGCGGCCATATTTCGGCTACAATACAGTTTTCTTCGAGTCATTATTAAAGTACACTTCTTCTTGATAAGTCATCAAAAACTGATTGAATTCGAACCAAACTAGGCTTTTAATTTGCCACTTTTCTGCTTCTAAAAATGCATACATTCAAAGAATTATCCCCGGCCATATTTCGGCCACAATACAGTTTTTTGGTAGACCATATTAGTACCAACACCCATAATAACTCGTAACAAACTTATTATTTTCCAATAGAAATGGGCTTTTAATTCGCCGCTTTCTGGACATAGTCCAATCAATAGAGACCTTTTGAGGATATTAATTAGGGGCTTCATGAAACCTATATAGAATTGTTAAGGGCGATGAAAAAACATACCCTTTATAAAATCTAACCGAAAAAAACGGTAGAAAATTCTCCAGGAGGCTGCGAAATTGGTCAAAACAGCTTTTTTAATTCACTGAAGCAACCTATGCATTTTAGCAAAAAAAGTAATTAATAAAAGTATTAGAGAATAAAAAAAACATACAATTTGAGTACTGCCGCGATTATTTTCGTCAATTAGTTATTGCAAAAGAGCCAAAAAACCATCAAAAATGGCCATTTCTTGGATATCAATTATTTATTGCAAAAATAATTTTTTAAATATTTTTAAACTTTTAAAAGGAAGCCTTCATGAATACGAACAGAAAGAGAGGTTATAACAGCAAATTGGTTAATTTGTTGCTGAGATATTCTCTATTGGTTATCCCAACACGCATAATGTTTATTACTATAATTTTTTTTTTGACTAAACATATTGAGTTGCATAAGGGCTCAAACTCTTTATGAAGGTTCAAATTTTTATATTTTGTTAAGAGCAAATGAAAAAATTGAACTGCAATATTTTTTATAACTCTTTAAAAAAGAGGGTGTTTATTTATAAATAAATGAAGCTGGGGCTTTATAACTTTTACAAATTTGCTATTTTAATATTCTTATAGCTGTCTTCGAAACGAAGATTTAAAAAAAAGAACTCCCTAAGGCCAATAGGAGCCAAAATAAGATTTTTTTTAAGAAAAATCACAGCCACTTTGTTTATAACAATTAAGAAACGAATCAAGCGTCATTTTTTAGTTGAAGACATATTTTAAAAATCCATGGTTAGATTTTGAAAAATGCGACTCTTTATTATAAAAACTAAAATAATAATAACATACAAATAATAACGTCAAGGTCGGAGTAGTGGTGGGAATGCTTATCTTTGCGCGTGAGGAAAGTTAACGAAGGACCCCGTTCCAATAAAATTCGTAAAAATTAACCGTATCTCCGTAAAACATAGACCGATTTTGATGATTTTTTATAATCGGGGGAACCTTAAAAAATTATTAATATTGGTGTAAATAGTTTTTAAAAATAGGGTGTATTTAAGTTGAAACAACTGTACCTAATACGGACACCTTAAACGCACATGATTGTTGTGGCTCACTAAATCAATATTTTTATACATGTAATGTCCCATTTTAAAGCTAAAAGGAAGAACTTTAAAATGAGATATCATGAGTTTTATTACGATCAATATTTACGAAATGCGCGCGGATTTACGTAAATGTTGTAAATGAACTTACCTTATTATTCCTCGTAATAATTACATTTGGAACCTGGAGACAAGTTTAATTAAAATTTGTATTGATTCTATATTGTAACTAATTATTATAATGAATTTATAATTCCAATAAATAAAAAAATAATTATTAATAATTGCAAAAATTTTAATAGTAATAATAAAAATTGTTATCTCCTTTTTTTTACTTCTCTTTGTTTTTCATGCGAAAAAATTTTCTTATCATTAAATATATTTTTATTTTTTTTCTAAAATTAAACTACTAAGATTTTGATGTAAGGAATATTTCCTAAATATAATAGAAAAATTGATATGAAAATTGCTTTTTAATTAGAACTATTTTTATTTTTTATTTCATTATGAAATATTAATATACATCGAAAAAATTATGATATAAAAGGTTAAAATTTATGGAAGAAGGATAAAAAAATGTTTATAATTAAATAATGTTTCCGCATTGAAAAGAAAAATTTTCAAAGATTTAAAAACGGTTTTTATTATTATTTGCAAAATATTTGTCATTATTGATAACTAAAATTTTTTTAGATAAAATAGAAAGGAGTATTTAATACTTACAATAGAAATTAAACGTGTCCACATATTTAAATCGAATAATTGCTAGAAATAATAACATTAAGAGGAGGTCACGTATCTCCGTCCTTTTTTAATCAAAGAATTAATTTTTTGCAAAAACTAATAACTTTAGCAAAAAATGAAGAGAAAGCCGCATCTCGTATCGAAAAAAACAAATTTTTCTTTAATCAGAAAGAATTAATTTTATTGCTCCATCTTCAAAAAAAACCTTGAAAGACTAAATTGTTTACCCTAACCTTTATGTTTTAAGTTTTTCAAGGTTTTCTTGAAAACAAAGCGATAAAATCAATTCTTTCTTATCAATAAAAATATTGCTTTTTTTGAGACAAGATACGGCTTTCTCTTTATTTTTTGTTAAAATTATTAGTTTTTGTAAGAAAATCAATTCTTTGATTAAAAAAGGACAGATATACTCGACCTGCTCTTAATCTATATAATATATGGCTGATTCCATTTCAAATCGAACAGTCAGTATACACTCAAGTCACCAATTACTGCGCTAATGGAGTATGTTATTCTACCCTAAAAATAAGGGTATACGTATTTTTATTTTGCTGAAATATCAAAATTGCATCAGATATGCACTTTTGAAAATTGCATACAAAAACTAAATGTTAAAACTGAAAATGTTGAGAATAACTTTAGAAGGCTATCGTTTTACCAATTTTCAATGAATTTTGGTAAACCTTATTTTGTTTTATTATGTTTTAAACCCTCTTTAATTCAGTGCAAGAAATTTCAAAAAAGACTAAAAAATGACTAAGATATGTGCATTTTACCAAAAAATGCACTTTTTATGCACATGCATTTTTCTCGAAAAACCCATTTTTTTTTTTGCTGAAATTTTTTGTGCTCATAAAGGACCAAATTACCTATCTAATGGTACTTGGTTGATCCCGTACTTATTTGTTTGAAGCGAGAAAAAAAATTCACAAATTTTATTGGTGAAAAATTTTTGTATATACGTTCGGAAATTTCAAGCAATGTAGATTTAAACACTATCCTTCTTTTAGCATTACCCAGGAACAACGACGTGGCCGTAGAAGGTTTCTGTTCCCTTCAGGGTGCTTTTTTAAAGTGAGTTCCCCTTGCCTCTCACTGTTGGGATGCGTCAAAAATATAATTATAAATAATTACTTTTTTTTATTTTTGCACTTATTATTTTTAGTTCTAAGTGTAACCTTACGACGTTTGACTTTTTTTTCTTGTCTTTCACTTTAGTCAGTGCATGTATAGCTGTTCTGCCAACAAATATATGCGATTTCAATTCCCCAATTTGTTTTAACTACATATGACTTTTTTGAATCCCATTATATTTAGGAACTGTACTCTATTCAATATTTTTTTCTTTTCTAAATTTTTCAATCTCATTTATTGGTAATAATATGATTTTGATTGCACTGGTGTACTTTTGAACCCAATTTATAAAATCGTCAGCATTTTGGATCGATTCTTCATGAACTCTTTTTAAGTTATGTGAAGTAGCATAATGCTTTAGAAGCCCACCTATTCCATCAACGGCTCCTTTTCCATGACCAGTCGCAGAAAATAACCATTTCATTTGATAAGAAAAATGTTTAAATTCATGTAGCTGAAAACGATTTTTAAATTGGCTTGCAGCTCCATCTGATATAATAGTGACTTTAGTAACTAAATCATTTTTCATAAGATCGATAATTTTATTTATTGCTAATAGCGAATAAGGTAAAGTAAGGTAATTTGGGACGGATTTTAGCATCCACCAAATATAACTCTATTTTTGTCATTTTATTTTTTAAATTTTGATAAATCCGTAAATCAAGGCTTTTAGTAGGCTGTATGGACTTTATTTTCCAATAAGGATAGAGTCAATATCTTTATAATTAAAAAAATTATAAGGTTTTAATTTTAGAGTATTAGGGAGTTAAAACTGGACAATGTTAATTAAAATGCAACCTAATGCTGGACAGCATAGGGAGCTAATTGTGGACTGTGCTGAACAATGCACTAATTAGTATACTAAATACCACAAAATTTCTTTAACGCTTTCTAATATTCAAAAAGTTCTTTTTGACTGTCTTCACCTTTCCACAACTCTTTAAATTCATTGTGCTTGAATGTTTGTAAAGTTTCAGCAGAAATAACATTCTGTTCAAATAAATTCAATAGATGCAATAATTTATTGTTCATCGTACTGCTTAGACTTTCTAACTGATCAGATGAAGATCTAGGATTCTTGTTCTTTTTTTTTTATTTAAAATATAATTAACTGCACTCAATTCAAATGGATATAACCCACATGCCCTGAATCCATTTTTAATTGTCTCGGTCACATCAATAAAATCAAGAGCCTTTTTTAAAATACCAGCGAACATTGATTTTTTAACATCAACTATATTATTGTCAATCCTCCATGTTCGTACACTGAAAGACTATCGGTGCAGTCTGTAACTTTCAAGGTTATGTACTACTCTGATTCGTTAAGTTTGGAGATATACGCGCAATCGGAGTAGCAGTTACTCAGATTTGAGTTTCGGATGCGCCGATTGGGCATATGTAAAGCGCAGATCGGGCATATGTAAAGCGCCGGTTAGTGAAAACAGCGTTATGCACAGGTGATCGGAGCAGGCACAGTTCATTTTCAGTACTTTCTTTGTCGTTTTCGGCACACCGTTTGCGCCGAATGCGTGGCGCTAGCGTAATCAGGGAGAAGGGCAACTAGCAAGCAAAAAGTTTTTCAGTGTAGAGTACTTTTGTATGCCTCTTTCAATGGATGGAATAGAGTCACATCCAAAGGCTGGATTATATGGGTGGCATTAGGATATAGTGCTATTAGTTCTGTTTGAAATTCTTTACAGAAATTTATTGAGGGCAAAGTGAGATGAGAGGTATAACTATCTACGTACAGAATTATTGGAAACTCCACTTCATTATCTATCAGCCACTCGTAATAGATATTTACTATATAACTATAAAAGGTCTCCGATGTCAGCCAACCTCTATCACTATGCCCTATGCCCCAGCCTTTTGGTATGCTATAAACAAGGCTTTCCTTTGGAATAGTTTTCAAATCAAA
Organism: Anastatus disparis; assembly: GCA_017163975.1. Lineage (NCBI taxonomy): Eukaryota > Metazoa > Arthropoda > Insecta > Hymenoptera > Eupelmidae > Anastatus > Anastatus disparis. The sequence continues at coordinate 868,768 of JAFFSR010000272.1, read as the reverse complement.
CAGTACCATAGGAGGAAGTATCTGTCCTGAAGCAGATGCAGTAACGAGTACTGTCATACAAGCTTTCTCATTGCCTCCGACAATTTGATATACAGATTTTGCAACTTTTTGTGTTATAACTGTATTATCTTTTGGTACTAAATTGAATGAAGATTCATCCAAATTGAAAATTCTTTCTGGTTCAACATTTATGAATCCATTGTACCAATGTTTACCTGGTCTGTTGTTTTTAAAAGTATTCTTTCTCTTCTATGCAATTATAAATTTCTGTACGCAGTCTAATAAATAACTTTTTGTGACAGGAAATCCTCTTTCTGCACAGTAAATAATCCATTCAACTATTTCTAATTCTTCTTTGGGACTTAAAATAGTTGGTGCACCTCTAGCACAGTCTATTGGTACACGACAACTAAATTTAGTATGCAGTGTTGACTTTGGTATTCCAAAAAGTGTAGCTGCCTGTCACATAGTCTGTCCATTTTCTATTCCTGTTAATGCTTTCATAAGTGTTTCTTTATCATATTTTTTTTCCATTGCATTTATTTGATTTGAATTTTCTTGTTTCATCTTTATTAATACCAGTTATTTTTTTTACTTCATTACACTTTTCTTGAGATCTATTTGGTTTTGTTTTTGTAATTCTATTCTTATTTATTACTTTATTATTTTTTCTACCTATTATAAATCTGTAAATAATTTAATTATTTAAGATAATTAGTTAATTATTTTAAAAATTAAGTACATTATACATAAATGTAATAGTGAGTAGTACTTACATGAAGAGGTTAGGTTTGAACTTAAAATTTTTGCAAGTAAATAATGTTTTTAAACACTCGAATTATATATATACTAAACACCGTAGCCACGAATACAACAAAGTAAATATAATTAGCATATTATTTCAGAAAATTTTTGTAAAAAATTTTAATTTTTAACAATGTTTTTCTACGTGTCTACAATTAGAGTAACGCTGCAGAACAGTAAGCAAATTCGGGACATGCGCGAGACTTCTGTCCAGAATTATGGTTCCCTTTTAAAAAATGGGAGCGAAATTTAAACATGTTTTTTTATTAATAAAAAATGTATTTTGACTATGAATGTACTTCTAAAAAGTATCCTTCACTATCGTATTATTAATTAAAGTCATTATTTACATGTGATAAGAGGAATTCTTTTTTTTTCATCGTATGTATAAATAGCAGTTTTAGCAATGGATGGACCCATATGTACATCATTTTCCAACTTATTATACAGCCTCATTTCTTTTATTTATTTAAATTATTTTTAAATTTTTATTTAATTATATAAAATAATTATTCGTATGAACAACAGCTTAGTTTACTATGAATAATTTTACTTTTTAATATTTGTCATATTATCATATTTAAAAATAGCAATCTTTATTGATGTCCAGAATTATGTCCCAAGTTGAACGTTGTCCCAAATTACCTTACTTTACCTTATGCAGTATCATGCTTTTTGTCGTCACTAACGATCGCAAAGCTTTGCGTTATCTATCCTTGGTAACAGACTGCAGTAAAAATAGAAATTTGGTTATTTACCCAATGATTTCCCTGAACCGGTTTATTATTTATTACAGACCAATTTTCTGCAAAATCAACGTGGATAATTAACTTAGTAGGATCAGCATTACCTTCTTCTTTTTCTTTTTTTATAGCTTCACGTTGAATATTTTTTATGTATACGTGAGTACTTGCTTTTAGTGCGCAGATTGAAAATTTTTCTTTAAAAACTGATAAGCTTACTGTTTGTTCGATAAGATTACCATTATCCCACAAAGCAAACGTAATTTCATCTTCACAATTTTCTTTCAGTTTTAACAATTTTAATGTGATACCCTCACTACCGGGGCAATAATTGCATTCTTGCAAGAAACACGAATCAGATGGTTCAGAACACAACATTGCGTTAGTTATTTCTGAACGAATTAAATCTAATTCAGAATTATTATCGCCTCTAAAACGAATTAAACTTGTAAGAAACAGTTCAAAATTTTCGCAATATACACAAAAAAAAGTTTCCTTCACAGGGCTTGTTAAGACGAAACTTGGTCTTAGACTATAGAATTTCGATTTTCCTATTTGTAAGTTTGGATTTTCTTGTCTTAATTGACTATATGTTTCTTTCAAGCTTCGAGTAAGAAACCGTTTAACTTTTTTAGTTTTTGTATTATTAACTTTAACAGTAACAACATCAGATTTATTTGGACTTGTCTACTACAATTAAAATCATCATTTAAAAAATATTCCATAGCGATATTTTTTGTATTTTCATCAATAGGATGACCAGTATATGAATCTGGCTCCGAATGAACTCCTTTATTTTTCACGAGATTTCTTGATTTATTTATCATATACTCGCTTATATTCAGGAATAGTGAGCAAATTTTTATTTTGCTTAATTTTGAAGGTAGTAAAGTTAGAAGTTTTATTTTCTCCAAAACAGAAGAACATTTTTCTAAAGCCGATTTAAAATTTTCTACAAATTCGTTCCAATAGTTTTCAGTCGAACTTTTGTCCGATTCTATTGATTCAACTGAAATGCCATACGCATCTTCTAATTTACTTCCGACAGTAGCAGAAAAAGCTGAAATTAAAAATTTTTTCTTTTTAGATACGTAATTTTCTGTTAAATTTTTAGGTATTGCAGTTTTTTTTGCAGACGCATTGAGGTAAAATTGTATTAATACTCTCGTTCCATTCCTGTATTCGTTCGGGTGTCTTGGGGATAAAATCATCATGTTTTACGCTAAAAAATTCAGTGATTTCATTTTCAGATGTAGATTCAAGATCACTTAAAATCATTTTTGATATGCGTTCATGGCAATTTTTGCATACATTAGTAGAGGGCAGTATCTTTAAATCTGGCAGTATCTCTAAAACGTAAATTTCTGCTTTTATAAACTACCTTCTTATGCATTTGAAAAAAATCGGGACATCGAATTCTTGTAGAAGAGTGAATTTCGGACATCGTAATTGCAGAGTTTTGTTTACTTTTTCACAAGTCCGAAAAGTACCTTTCAAAGCAGACGTAAGAATAACTAGCTTGTATATAACAATTCTAATATGCTGTTTTGGTTACGCGAGGTATTTGTCCGCGAAAGAGCCTCCTATTGTCTGTACATCGAAACATACATAATATAGATATACACGAATTGAATTATTATTTTCCATTTTTTAATATTTATATATATATATATAGATATATATATATATATATATATATATATATATAACTATTAATGATATATACATACATACAAAGGTAAACAAATAATGAGCGAAGCATGCGACAGCGTTGGAATGAACATTGCTTAAGACTTTCGAACGTATGTACAAAAATTTTTCACCAATAAAATTTTTGAATTTTTTTTCTCGCTTCAAACAAATAAGTACGGGATCAACCAAGTACCATTAGATAGATAATTTGGTCCTCTATGAGCAAAAAAAATTTCAGCAAAAAAAATGGGTTTTTCGAGAAAAATGCATGTGCATAAAAAGTGCATTTTTTGGTAAAATGCACATATCTTAGTCATTTTTTAGTCTTTTTTGAAATTTCTTGCACTGAATTAAAGAGGGCTTAAAACATAATAAAACAAAATAAGGTTTACCAAAATTCATTGAAAATTGGTAAAACGATAGCCCTCTAAAGTTATTCTCAACATTTTCAGTTTTAACATTTAGTTTTTGTATGCAATTTTCAAAAGTGCATATCTGATGCAATTTTGATATTTCAGCAAAATAAAAAAATACGTATACCCTTATTTTTAGGGTAGAATAACATACTCCATTAGCGCAGTAATTGGTGACTTGAGTGTATACTGACTGTTCGATTTGAAATGGAATCAGCCATATCAGAAGCTGTTGTCTAAATTTAATGTTTGTTTAAATACAAATTTAAATTCTCTGATTACCCTTTGTTTATTAATTTTTTTTGTGTTATTTCAAAAATGTTTCTTACATCATAATCTTAGTAGTTTAATTTTAGAAAAAAAATAAAAATATATTTAATGGTAAAAAAATTTTTTCGCATGAAAAACAAAGAGAAGTAAAAAAAAAGAAGATAATTTTTAGCATTACTATTAAAATTTTTGCAATTATTAATAATTATTTTTTTATTTATTGAAATTATAAATTCATTATAATGAATTTTTCCTTTTTTATTTTTTGCTAAAATTATCAATTGATGACCCGAAGGTGAAACACTCTCCTTGTGAGTGTGTTTAACGTTTTAAATAACTAAAAGAATGCAAAAATATTTTTTTTTTAATTTTTTTTGAAGTTTTCAATTTTCTTAAATTATTGGTTTATAACAAATTACCTAAATCACAATATTTCGAATTTGGGAAATCATATTTTTCAACGGCAAAGTTTAAATCTAATTACAAGTATTTACCACAACGCCTTCATACTATTATGGAGGATGTCCTGCTAACTTGACGTCAACTTAGCAGTACAACCAATTTAAACCTTAGAGCATATATACCTGGAGGGAACATGCAAAGCCAAAAAGTGTAAGAAAAAGAACAGAGAGAAAGGTAGCTTAGGGTGAAGTGTTTTCTCTCTCACGCGGATTCTCATTGGCTGTTGCTTCCTCCCAGCGTGTCTATCATACTTGACGCTCATATTTAGTATATGCTTTAAGGGGGAGAGCAGCAGCCAATGAGAATTTGCGCAAGAGGGAAAGCACTTCACCCTAAGCTACCTTAAACTCTCTTTTATTTTTTACACTTTTTGGCTTTGCATGCTCCGTCCAGGTATATATGCTCTAAGGTTTAAACCGAAAGGAAAGCCATGGCGTATTTTTTGAAGTCGGATAATTGGCGGCAAATAGGTGGCAAATTATAGGCTTGGTCCCATCTTGATAGGGCAAAGTTGTCCTATTAACTTGACAAACGTATCAAATAATTTATAAAAAATTACTTACTAGGAGAGTGTCACATCTCTGGATCACGGATTTGGCTTAAACTTTGGGATAAGTTTTCAGATGACAAAATATGAAAAAAACTAAGGGTACAATCACAAACGCTCAATATTTCCTTAGTTACAGGCAACTAAAAAAAATCACTAAAAGGTTACTAGCTTTTTTAACGCATATTGTTCTTTAGCATTGATAGCTAAAAGCTTGAAACTTTTTTTAAATTAAAGCTGAGCTCAAATCCTTTCAAAATAGTAGTTACAGGATATCAAAATATTATTTTTCCCAAAACTATAGCGTAATAAAGATTGGACCGAATTTCAGCTTTTATTATTAATTAATGTTTCAAAAAAAAAATTCAGGCCCAATCTTTATGACGCTATAGCTTTGGGAAAAAATAATATTTTGATATCCTGTAACTACTATTTTGAGTTCAGGAAAGGATTTGAGCTCAGCTTTAATTTAAAAAAAGTTTAAAGCTTATAGCTATCAATGCTAAAGAACAATATGTGTTAAAAAATCTAGTAACCTTTTAGTGATTTTTTTTAATTGCCTGTAACCAAGGAAATATTGAGCGTTTGTGATTGTAACCTTAGCTTTTTCCATATTTTGTCATCTGAAAACTTATCCCGAAGTTTAAGCCAAATCCGTGATTACGGATTTGGCTGCAGCTTTTTTTTATTTTGCTAAAATTATCAATTTTCTGATAGGAAAAGGATGAAAATATGTAACCTCTTCTTGAAAGTCTTTACTTTCAATTTAATAACTAATACCAACGAAGATAGACGCTTATAGAAGCGTACTTTAAATGGGCGGACAGGGGCTCAAAATCTAAGCTTATGTCCTCCAGCCGCATGGTGGCGCTACTAAAATCCCATGTATTTCTATATCTATATATACCGATGTTTTCATATATATAGATATACACGTAATGTTAAATGTCCTCCAAAAGCTGGGCCCCCAAAGTTAACCCAGAAGTGCGCTTCTATAAGCGTCTATCTTCGTTGCTAATACACACAAAAAATTTTCTAAAAATAACTCAAAGGGTCATAAGTTTTATGTACTGAAATTTAAAATCATTAACTTTTAATAAAAACTTAAGAGGAGGTCACGTGTCTCTGTCTTTTTCTAATCAAAGAATTAATTTTCAACAAAAACTAATAATTTAAGCAAAAAATAAAGCGAAAGCCGCATCCCGTATTAGAAAAAGCAACATTTTCTTTGATAAGAAAAAATTAATTTCATTGCTTCGTTTTCAAGAAAACGTTGAAAAACCAAATTGTTTACCCAAACCTCTATGTTTTAAGTTTTTCAAGGTTTTCTTGGAAAGAAAGCGATACAATTAATTTTTTCTCATCAATGAAAATGTTTTTTTTTATACAAAATGCGGCTTTCTCTTTATTTTTTGCAAAATTATTAGATTTTGTAAAAAAAAATCAATTCTTTGATTAGAAAAGGACAGATATACTCGACCTACTCTTAAGATAATACTTTCTTTTATAAATAATATATATCATGTATCTAACTTTGTGCAAATTACAATATATGGATATTTAAACTGCCGTCCAAAGTAAGAAAACCTTAACTCCAATGGGATTCCAATGTAGTTAACCACTTTTACACTTTGGACGGCAGTAAACTTAAGAAGGGGCCGAACTATCTGTCTTTGTCTAATAGCGTTTTTCATCATTTATGTAAACACTATCCGGTATAACAAGAAAAAAATAGCAGCCCCCGCTAGATATTAGTATAATAAGTAAATTTTGTAATAAAAATCAAATTTTTTACCGCATAGTTTTTGACTAATTAGAGACCTACTAGCAATCTAGAATATAACCTATCTTTTTTTGGTAGGTCTCTAATTATTGAAAAACTACGCAGTAAAAAAATTTGTTTGTTATTACAAAATTTACTAATTATACTAATATCTAGCGGGGGCTGCTATTTTTTTCTTGTTATAAAGGGTAGTGATTATATAAATAATGACAAACGCTATTAGGCAGAGACAGATAGTTCGGCCCCTTCTTAACTGATTGGTTAAAATATATTATTTCATATACCCAAATTTAGTTTGGGTTAATTTGTTGAGATCATGTATCTTTGTCTTTTTCTGATCAAAAAAATTAATTTTTTGTTTCAGAACTTAACCTTTAGAGGACCGGTATTTGAGATTTGTGATCGCTCTAAGAAAGTGGTCCAAAAAGGTATCTGATATCACTTATTGACTTTGGGGTAAAGGTCGATCAGGGGTCACGCCACTATAGTGGTTTTCCGGTCCTCTTAAGGTTAAACAAAAAGTGAACAGGAAGCCACATCTCATATCAAAAAAGTAAAATTTTCTGTGATAAGAAATAATTTATTTTATTGCTTCGTTTTTAAGAAACCCTTCAAGAACTAAATTTTTTTACCTTAACCTCTCTATTTTGAGTTTTTAAAGATTTTCTTGAAAGCGAAGCGATAAAATCAATTCTTTCTTATTAATGAAAGTATTGCTTTTATCGATACAAGATGCGGCTTTGTCTTAATTTTTTGGTCAAATTATTAATTTTTTTGTAATAAAAATTATTCTTTGATTAGAAAAGGATAGATATACTTAGTCTACTTTTAAAGGCTTAATTTTTAAGCTTTTTTGTGAAGAATACAAATAGATAAGCTATAGGCATACTGGATCATGTTCCTTCTGGATCACCCCCTCTCTCCTCAAAGTGATCTAGAATGTAATGTGTGTATAAGCCCATAAGAGTATCCCCTTCTTCGAGTGATTTTTTGAATTTTGGTTTTTTTTACGCCCACCCTTCCCTACTCCATGTGATCGAGAATGTAATGTGTGTATAAGCACATAAGAGTATCCCCTTCTCCGTGTGATTTTTTGAATTTCAGTATTTTGTTCACGCCCACCCTTCCCTACTCCATGTGATTTAGAATCCAATATGTGTATAAACCCATAAGAGTTACCTTTTTTTGTTTGATTTGTAGGTGGCCCCATACCGTAGGGAGTCCCAAGATGTTTTTTTCTTTTGAAAGATTAATGTTTACGATTGCATGTTTTCCTTTTTTTCATCTCTATGACTTTTTTTTCTTTAAGCCACCTTCTTTTGATCGATAGATATTTTTCCTTTGGTCAAGGAATATTTTTCCTTATCTTTTACAAATAAGAGTTCTCTTTTTTTTTAAACAAGATGAAAAAAGATAGTTGACCCTTATAATAAATTTTTTTCTCAAAAAAGATTTTCTTTCAAAAAGATAAAGACAGTATTATATCTTAAAGGTTGCATGATTCATTATTTTCATGCACCTGCGACTCAAAAAAGAACACACACAGTGTACTGCATTAAGAGAAAGGACATTCTTTTCCTTCTCTCCTAAAAGCAGGTCAATTTTTGTGCAACGTTCAAGAAAATGCATAGTGGGCAGCGCTACAAAAAAAGACTCTCCATCCGCCGAAAAAACTTTATGTTTGCTAGTGACCCTTTCGCTTCCCCGCAGCGCCACTTAGTCGGCGCAATCAGTGTGCTGAAAATGGACTCTGATTACTCCGATAATCTTAATGCAAAGACTCTCCATCCACAGAAAAATTTTACGTTTGCTAGTGACCCTTTCTCTTTCGCTTCCCGCCAGCGCCACTTAGTCGGTACAGTCAGTGTGCCAAAAACGGACTCTGATTGCTCCGATAATCTTAATGCAATCGGCGCTTTACGCAATGCTGAAGGATACATGCGGCGCCTAATGTCTTTGGGTGCAGGTATACACAGAAAACCCTCAGTCTCGTCATTGTTTTACCACTGCATGTTTTTTTTTTCATCTCTATGACAGTTTCTTTAACCCACATGCTTCTGATCGATAGATATTTTCCCTTTGGTCACTTTCACATTACTTTACTATTCAAAGTCACTTTCTGCTTGTTCCGATAATCTTAATGCAATCGGCGCTTTACGCAACGCTGAAGGATACATGCGGCGCCTAATGTCTTTGAGTGCAGGTATACACAAAAAACCCTCGGTCTCGTCATTGTTTACCACTGCATGTTTTTTCTTTTTCATCTCTATGACAGTTTCTTTAACCCACATGCTTCTGATCGATAGATATTTTCCCTTTGGTCACTTTCACATTACTTTACTATTCAAAGTCACTTTCTGCTTGTTCCGATAATCTTAATGCAATCGGCGCTTTACGCAACGCTGAAGGATACATGCGGCGCCTAATGTCTTTGAGTGCAGGTATACACAAAAAACCCTCGGTCTCGTCATTGTTTACCACTGCATGTTTTTTCTTTTTCATCTCTATGACAGTTTCTTTAACCCACATGCTTCTGATCGATAGATATTTTCCCTTTGGTCACTTTCACATTACTTTACTATTCAAAGTCACTTTCTGCTTGTTCTGATAATCTTAATGCAATCGGCGCTTTACGCAACGCTGAAGGATACATGTGGCGCCTAATGTCTTTGAGTGCAGGTATACACAGAAAACCCTCGGTCTCGTCATTGTTTTACCACTGCATGTTTTTTTCTTTTTCATCTTTATGACAGTTTCTTTAACCCACATGCTTCTGATGGATAGATATTTTCCCTTTGGTCACTTTCACATTACTTTACTATTTAAAGTCACTTGTTTTCATTTTGTTGGAAAGAGACCTTTTTTTTCCTTTTCGTAAAAATATGTTTTCTTTTACTGAGAAAAGAAACTTTTTTTTGGTTTTCATGTTTATAATCTTACAATCTTTTTTCTTTCAAAATTGAAACTTTTATTGTGCCCATTCTATATCCATGTATTAAGTTAAAATAAGGTTATTGGTGAATTTTTTTTTTCAGAAAAGGTTTTCTTGACAGGTTTATATTTTTGAAAGTCACCACTTATCTTATTTTATCTTTTTTTTTTTTTTTAAGAAAAAAGGTCTTTTACTCTTTTCCTAAAACGATATATCGGTCATTTAATTTTGAAAACGAAGCCCTTTGCGAATGCATTCTTTTAGATAGAAAAGAGGGCGTGGAAAATACTTGGAGGATTGTCAAAAAATTTTTTCCGCAGGTAGGTAATTTTTGTAAATTTTTTTGTATAAATACTGTGCTGCATGCAATGTTCAGTATTCAGTCTCTCAAGCTTCCTAAAGCAAGATTGAAAAATTTAAGTTTCGATTTAAATCGTATTTAAAAAAATAAAAAATGGCAAACGGAAAAAAAAACCAAGAAAACAAAACTAGTGCGAGCCTCAAAATAATGAGGGATAGAATCCAATGGTTAATGAGGAACGGCTCGTTGATCTTGTTGATGCTTGATCACGTCACATGGGCGATGGATGCAATAACATCGTGTGAGTAATATTTGATAATTTTTTTTCTTTTTCATAATTAATAGTTTTTATATATTATTTCAATAATTAATTATTTTTGTTTTCTTTTTTTTAGTGCCACCGATGCCGCAGTCTGCTTCAATGCAGCAATTATATCAAGGCTTTGAAAATATGGAAACACCGAGGGCAAGCCCGAAGCGCTCGAGAAAAAGATCATCGAGCTCGAGTTCGAGTTCAAGTTCGAGTACCAGTGGAACGTCATCGAGTTGCTCTTCATGCAGAGCAACGCCCAAGAAAGTTCCCAGAGTCAACAACGAGGATGTAAGAACTCCTCTTCGAGAGAACTCGCCGCAACCAGGGCCCTCGGGTACAAGTAAGTTAAAAAAAACGAAAAAAAATATTTCATTAAAATATAAAAAGAAAAAAGATTAAAATATTTATTTTTTCTGTTTCAGGATCACAACTTCGGGAGAAGTCACCGCAACCAGGGCCCTCGGGGACAAGTAAGTTAAAAAAAAACAAAAAATATTTCATTAAAATATAAAAAGAAAAAAAAATAAAATATTTATTTTTTCTGTTTCAGGATCACAACTTCGGGAGAAGTCTCCGCAACCAGGGCCCTCGGGCACAAGTAAGTTAAAAAAAACAAAAAATATTTCATTAAAATATAAAAAGAAAAAGATTAAAATATTTATTTTTTCTGTTTCAGGATCACAACTTCGGGAGAAGTCTCCGCAACCAGGGCCCTCGGGCACAAGTAAGTTCTATATCTCCTTTTGTTAACTTACCTTTAAAAAGGACTGAAGGTTTCTGGATGAGCATACTTCGTCAGAGGAGTCGTGAGTGTACATAGTCATCGGGACTAAACTTTACCAATCGTGAAAGTTTGCGTTTGTGCAAGGTTATTTTAAATAAAAAGAAAAAAAAATGTCTTCAATTAATTTCTTTGAACGTCTTGTGCAACTACTCCGTGATGCTTTACAAAATGTAAATGAACTGAACAATACCGATCTCCATTATTGGATAGATATGTGCAATGGTAGTTTAGAGAAATTAAATGAAAAAATTGTCAATTCTGATCTTATAAGAGGAGAAAAGCAGAGATGTCAAACTTGTGTATTACATCTTTCGGGTATTCAAGTTCAATTTGAACATCATCTTCAACGAGGAGGTGGTCTGCAATCTGAAGAAATAGAAGCTTCTGTTGAATGGCGAGATGTGCAGTCAGCTTTCGAAAACAGAATTAGAACTGGCGTAGTGGTAAATATAAATCATGTGGATATTTTAAGTTTTTTAAACGACGCCCAAGAACTCTTTAAAGTACATGTACAGTCATGCTTAGAAGAATATAGTGCTCTCAAAGTGAATTCAGATTTCACCGCAGAATTTTCTATACAGAAAAGTAGTGAAGAATTGACAGATATTAAATATTTTGCAACCACAAGTACTTCAATTTTCATGTCAACGAATCTAGAAGAATGGTTCAAAATAAATATCAAAGATTCTAATTTGACACAGATAGAAGAATTTCAGGAAAAAGATTCTGGCTGGGCTCTAAAAAGCATTATAAGTCTGAGTATTGGGATCTGACATGGGGGCGTGGTCTAAGCTAAGATGGCGTACCATAGTATACAATTTACATTGTCATATATGGAGCAAGTACCTGTTTTTGTTAATTATGAATATTTCTGTGCTATTGGGCAGATACTAATCCTACCAAATGTAATTTTATAGAAGGTGAACGAGTTTTCAGAACAGGACATATAATAAAGTACGTTAAAAATAGCAAAAATATCGGTGATATAATAACCTTTTCACGCAAGACACACAAGAACATACAAGACGCCTCACCGAACGCTTTCTGCTTGTATGCTACTATTCGTTCAGATTTTATCCACCAGAGAGCGTCTGGTCTATGTCAGATCCCAATAAATATGAAAAAATATTCTCCGATCAAGGGCAGTTCGTACATTCCTCTACCACCTTTTATACAAAAGAAAAAAGCATGTGTCAATGTTCGTAACAATGACAATCAATGTTTTAAGTATGCTATCCTCTCAGCAATATATCCAAGTGAAACTAATACTAATAGAGTTAATCAATATAGCATGCATGAGAACAAGTTGAAATTTAATAACATAGAATTTCCAGTGACACTTAAAAATGTTCCAAAATTTGAAGAACTGAATAATATTTCAGTAAATGTGTACATGTTGAAGAAGTTTGGACAAAAGTGTAAAGTATCACCTTGCCACATTACATCGGATAAAAAGGAAAAGCATGTCAATCTACTCATCATCCAAGACTTTTACATCGATGAGTATGAAAAAGATAATCATTCTGATGATATTAGTTTACCCAAATACCACTACGTTTGGATAAAAAATATGTCTCGTCTTCTGAAATCTCAACTATCTAAGACACATGTAAAATCATTCCATTGTGAAAGATGTTTACAAGTCTTTTATAATGAAGAAAGATTGCAAGTTCATGAAAATGATTGTAAGAATTTGAATTATTGTCGAATTAATCTACCTGACTCGCAGAACAACATTCTGAAATTTGAAGATTATTATAAAAGCGAAAAAGTTCCTTTTATTGTTTATGCTGATTTTGAATGTTTACTGAAGCCTACAATGAATGAGATTGCCTTCCAACTTCATGAAGCATATAGCATAGGATATTATATAAAATGTAGCTTTGATGACAGCTTATCTTTTTATAAGTCATATAGAAAAAATATCGAAGATGGACAGACTCCTGCACAATGGTTTGTTCAAGAATTAAAATCAATCAGTGAGGAAATTGATAAACTCTACAAGAATCCGAAACCATTAAAACTTACGGATTTAGAAGAATTATCTTTCCAAAGGTCAACCATTTGTCACATATGCCGAAAACTAATCCGTGATGAAGAACTCGCAGTACGAGATCATTGTCATCTCACAGGACGGTAAGATATTAATTATAGTTATATTTCAATGAAAAAAAAATTTACTTTATCATGCAAATTTTTTTAAAATATCTATTTTTTTTTACATTAGTTTCAGAGGTGCAGCACATAATTCATGTAATTTGAATTACAAGTATTCAAAATTTATTCCTGTGGTTTTTCATAACCTCAATTACGATACACACTTCATTTTGAAAGAGATAGCCACATCTTCATTGATGGGAGGACGAGTTACGCTATTGCCACATAATAAGGAAAAATATATTTCTTTTACAAAATACATAGATGGCAGTGACCTAAGTTTTAGATTCATAGATTCTTGGCGTTTTCTTCCTTCGTCATTAGAAAAACTTGCATCATACTTGGAAAATGTGCCGATATTGATAAAAGAGTTTCGAACTGATGGTTTTACAGATGAGAAAATTGATTTTCTCAAACGTAAAGGTATATTTCCATATGATTTTGTAGATGGATTGGATAAATTATTAGTTACGAAATTGCCAGAGAAAAATCAGTTTTATAACCAACTCACCGATTCTCATATTGCTGATGAAGACTATAAGCATGCTATTCAAGTCTGGAGTAAGTTCAATATAAGGACATTAGGCGAGTATTCGGATTTATACTTAAAAACAGATGTTTTACTATTGGCGGATGTATTTGAAAGTTTTCGAGAAACATCTCTCAAAGCTTACGGTTTATGTCCAGCTCACTTTTATACGTCTCCAGGCTTGACATTTTCAGCAGCGCTAAAAATGACGAAGGTAGAACTGGAGCTTCTTACAGATATAGATATGTTGATGTTCATTGAAGCAGGTATTCGGGGAGGAATAAGTCAATGCTGTAATCGCTATGCCAAGGCGAACAATCCATATATGGGCTCTTCGTATGATGAAAAACAGAAAATGAAAACACTTATGTACTTTGATATTAATAATCTTTATGGATGGGCAATGGTTCAATATTTGCCAGTCGGAAAATTCAAATGGGTAGAATATGAGACGAATTCAAACTTTTACAACGCACCGTCAGATTCAGTTATTGGATACATTGCTGAAGTAGATTTAGAGTATCCCGAGGAAATACACGATGCACATCGAGATTTTCCATTCTGCGCAGAGCATAGTGCGCCACATGGCTCGAAACAAAAAAAACTTCTCACTACTTTGAACAACAAGGAGAGATATGTTATTTACTATCGAACACTCATACAAGTGTTGGAAAATGGACTTCGACTGAAAAAAGTGCATAGAATTTTAAGTTTTGAGCAAAAGGCATGGCTCAAACCTTATGTGGAATTGAATACTCAAAAAAGAATGCAGGCTAAGAACGAATTTGAAAAACTTTTTTATAAATTGTTAATCAATGCTGTCTATGGAAAGTGCATTGAGCGAGAGCGGTCTCGAGTTGATGTCCGATTGGTAAATAAATTTACTGGTAGATATGGAGCAGAAGCACGCATAGCTCTACCAAATTTTCACAGCTGTGCTATTTTTGATGAGAATTTAGTTGCCATTCCAATGAAGAGAACGAGCATCACAATCAAGAAACCAATTTATGTTGGATTTTGCATTTTAGAATTATCAAAAAAATTAGTTTATGATTTTCATTATTCGTATATGAAAAAGCGAGTTGGAGACAAATGCAAACTTTTGTATACTGATACTGATAGTCTCATATACGAAGTTGAGGATGTTGACATGTACAAAATAATGAAAGAGGACATACATAAATTTGATACTTCCGATTATGAAGAAAATAATCCGTTCGAAATTCCTCGAGTTAATAAGAAAGTTCCGGGTTTGATGAAAGACGAATGTAATGGTAAGATAATGACAGAATTTATAGGATTACGAAACAAAATGTATAGTATTTCAATCGATGGAGGAGAAGTTATAAAGAAAGCCAAAGGTATAAAGTCCAGTGTTGTTAAAAAATCAATTACTTTTGAGGATTACCGAAGCTGTCTTCAGGATCTCACTATTATATACCGTGAACGGTGCAATATCCGTTCAAAATTGCATACTGTGCATACTGAAAAACAGAGAAAAATTGCTCTAAGTCCTCACGATGATAAGAGATTTTTATTGCCTGATAGCACAGATACTTTACCTTGGGGACATTATAAAATTGAAGAAATACAGATGGCGCAAGCTGCACTTGAAGTAGAGAGGGAATATGCAAGAAAAATGGCTGCTGAAAAAAAAGAAAAAGAGCGGGAGGTAGAAATGAGGAGGGGAGATACACGAGTGGAAATTGATGCTATAGAGAATGAAAGAGAGAGGGAAATCGAGAGAAGGGATGAAGCAACCAATGAAAATAGTGCAGAGCGAGTGGGGATGTCACTTTATGAAGGCGAGCAAATTATCATTGAGTATGATGTGTTAGAGGAGTTCATGAATGACTGGCATCCATCAATGGAGGGGGCAAGTTCCCAGGAAGGAGGAAAAAAGGATATATTACAAGTACACGGAGAGAAAAATCAGGTTATTTTCTCATGATAAATTTAACACGTTAAAATTATATGATTCTTCATGTAAGATTCTCATGAAATGAAGTTAATTTAATCAGAATAGCATCTAACTTAAAATGCTATAGGTGCCATGTTATTATTACTTGGACGCTCACGGGATTTTCACGTGGAACTCAAGTGAATTTAACGGTGGTAGGGCCGATCTAGTAGCATGGGCTTTGAAAGAGAGAGAGAGAGAGAGGGTAAAGAATATGTGTATATTCGTAGCAGCAGTCAGTTAGAATACACATACTGTGCGAGTAGAGTGGGGGTATGTCGATTTTTATAAGCTAAACCCTTTGGTTACTTTGTTTCTCTCTCTCTCTCCCTCTCTATCTCCTTTCAAAGTCCGTGCTACTGGTCGGCCGCACCACTGATGAATTCACTCGAGTGTCACGTGAAAATACGGTGGGCCTCAAGTAATTTTAACATGATGCACTGCCATCTATTAAAAACATGGATATCATCTAAAAATCACTTGTTTCTTCGATAATATTAGGTGAAAAAATATCGTGTGATAATCACTTGAAATTTCATGGGATAATAACCTGATTTTTCTCTCCGTGTAGCAATGGAAAGGGCAGACATCAAAGTGGGGAATGGGCTATATCAACCAATGGACCACAATGAGGAGCGCATTCAAGTAATCGAAGAGCTTGAGGACGATCAACCTTGCACAAAGAAATCTAAAATCGACTAACTTTTTAAGTAAGTTACAATCTATTTTTTACCAAAAAACATTTTTTTTTTTCATCAAAATTTTTCTCTAACAGAAATTTTTAATTTTTTTTACTTTTTCTTGTTTTCAGAATGGATTTATCTGCACTAAACAAGATTGCTGGAAGCGACTTCCTGCCAAGGAAGAAAGTCACAGACTTAGAAAAAGACCAGCAGTACATGGTGACTGCACTGAAACAAGTTAAGACAAGATTTGGAACCAAGGTCGTAGCAGATTTCGACCAAAGCTTCCAAGTCTTCTTACCAGAAAAGATTTCATCTGCAATCTTAAAAGATGAAGAATTTTTCTACAATCTCTGTGATAATGCAAATAAACTGCGTTTGATTGCAATATACCTGGGAGGATCTTCTTTTAAATTCGATCGGGCTTAAAATAAATAAAAATATACTCGTCAAATTATTTTTCAAATTATTTATTGTAAATTGTACATAATAAGAATACATGAATAAATGAAAATTATTAAACATTATATAATTGTTTTTATTTATCACCACCACTTATAATTATTATATTTATATTGAATCATAAAAAGAAAATTTCAATAATAAAAATATTTTATATATAACTTAAATTAATGAACATAATAAAATTAAATTTTTTTCTTTTTTATTTATTACACTGAAATACGTTGTAAAATACATCTTAGCTTATTTAAATAATCTCATTTTTATCTATCCAACTATTATGCTTGCTATTTAGACCTAACCACTTAACATATACACGTTTACCACTTTTCTTTAAAACTTTTTCTACCAAATAAATTTCTGGATACATAGTCTTTTGAATTTCCGTTTCATAAAAGCCGCCAGAGAGTGGTTCATCATAATAATCTTTGACGTGGTAAGTTATGGGATTGGTTTTTACAACTCTTGTTATTGTGAAAATTTCAGTTGACCAATTTGGTGTATAACCTTTTTCAAAAACTTGTTTTATCTTACTTATTCGCACTTTATCTCCTACTTTAAATTTTGGTTTTTTTACAGGTCTTTTTTCAGTTGGGTAATTTTTCTTGATTTCTTTTTCATTTACCTTCGTAACGTTTTCAGGCTCGATTCCTATTGTCCGATGTTTTCTTGAATTGTATGCTTTCACTAACTCAGGCAGAATATCCAACCATTTATAACTTCCTTGTTTGCTGAATTCTAACCACATTGCATTTTTTAAAGTTCTATTAAAGCGTTCACATATGCTTGCATGAAGATTACTATGTGAAGAGTAGTGATTTATCTTGTACTTTTTCATAAGATTCTGAAAGTTTGAATTGTAAAATTCTTTTCCTTGGTCAGTTTGTAAATTCGATGGCACCCGTTCTTGTTTTAATATTGACTTCATAGCTAGAGTAACATCATTGCCACTCTTCGATTTGACTGGTACAGCCCATGCATACTTTGAAAATATATCTATGACAGTTAGTAAGTAGCGAAAACTTTTGTTTTCCTTGAAATAAGGTATCATTTCTACAAGGTCAGCTTGCGAAGTCTCATCTAATCCGCGTATGTCATATTTTCTTCGCTTGTACCTTCGACGTGCTGGCTTGTGTAGCTCTTTAACTACTCTTTGACGTTCCATCTTAAACTTCAACTTTAGCAATATCCGATTGTCTACTCATTTCTTTAATTATATATTCAATACTTGCAAAATTTCGTTGAGTCATATCATAGACATAAGTTAATTTTTCGTCTATTTCTGCTTTATATATTTCAACTTTGTTCTCATATTCTTGTATAGCTTTAGCAACTTCTATAATTTTAGAAGATAAGTAATCAACTTCTTTCTGTAGGATATTATTTAGTGAATTCAAACTAATGGCATCATTTGGATCATTAGCCTCTCCAATATTGCAAAGCCGCTTATTTTCTAAATCAAAATCACCATTTGATGTAACATTGAATCCAATACCTCGAGGACCACGACTCACTTGCGAGCCCTCAAGTTTTCTTCCAAACACATCGAGACTCATGATACTACTATTGATTTGAAAATTGTGTACGTCAATATATATGCCCAGCTTCACGTAGTTCCTCTATGATTGATTGGATTTCATTGTTGTGATTATTATTTCCAGCAGATCTTTCGGCTATTAATAATCGCAGTCTCTCGACAAGCTCATTTGGATCATCCCAGTGGACTAGATCTATGGAAGTATTCTTTTTTGCTATTTTATATTTAGGTATGAGACCCCCTCCGCTGGTAGACATTCTACTACGATCACTGCGGAACATTGGTGCTATGATTTTTGAATATTTTCTACTCTTCGAAGAGCGTATATTCTCACTTTTGCTATGTCTTTTTCTATGGGCATTTGTTGCTTCCAGGATAATGCGATAGTTCTTGCGATCTGTTGTAATTTGCAGAATTGAATGATGAATTCATCATTGTGCTATTTATCGGAGAAAAATCATCGCCATTAGAAGCATCATTATCAAACGCCGAACCCGAGTTATTAATATCGTTTACAATATAACTTGATTCATCAAATCTCAATCTTTTTTTTGCTGATTTTCTGTTACTGTCTATGGCCGAAATGTGATTAGAACGTGACACACTTTCAGTTGTCGAATCGACAAGCTTTTCAAGTGGTGTAATAACTGGTTTTAAAGTATCATCAATAAACTTTTCAAAATCATCTCTCTCCTTTTTTAACAAAGAGTATTTTTTTTTAATAGCCTCGCGTGCTCGTAAGAGCTCGCTAAGAACATTTTTTTCTTTCTTAAAGTCAGGCATGCTGACAAGATGCTGTCTACAATCAAACTGCAAAGATTAAGATTTATACTTCCTTTTTAATGGCAAAACAGTCAAATCCTTTTCTATATCTACCATCATTCATTGCTCTATCTTTGTCAATAACAACAAATCCATACTTGTCATTCTTCCAGCATTCTGTACAAAGATTTCGAAATTCATTTAAAGTTAAGTCAGTATTCACATGGTCTTCATAGATATGTTTAAGATTAACATCATCTTGACGATAAATTACCATCAAATTAATATTGTCCCTGATGAGATGTTTCGGTATATGAGCATATGACTGACATAGATAAAAGCTATCTACACTTTTGTGTCTCCCCATACAGAAAAAAGCTCTGACGTTATCCTGCTTCTCACAAGCCACATCATCAAAAATCATAATTGAATTAGGTAGGGCTTCATCTGGAGACACTACAGATGCATGTTCACTGAACGGTAGATATGATATACCTTCAATTGGTTCTAAAACTTTTTGAAGAAATTGGTATTTCGGTTGATTTAAGGATTTAGAGTATACATACAAATTTTCAAATCTAAGACCATTAGGGTGTGTAATTAGAGCTAATAAACTATTAGTTTTTCCACAGTTCGATGGGCCACAAAATACTGCTCGTATATTATCTGGAAGTAACTCTCCATGTCGCTTTTTCTTTTCGTTTTCTCAAAATCAAAGTTGCCGACGGGAAGTTTGACGTTCTGCTCAGTAAAATCTATGTTTACGTAACAAAGTCAAATCTAAGATTGACCTTTTCTAAATATAAACGCTGGTTTTATATTTTAATCATCAGTTGTAAATCAGCACTCGAAGAGAGATGCTCGTATACAAATCACAGAAGCACCCTAAGGGTAAAGGGTTACTTGATAAAGTAATCAATAACTTACCTATTGAAATGCATATTCCTGGATATCAATATTGTGGTCCCGGAACAAAACTGAAAAAGCGTCTAAAAAGAGGTGATACAGGTATCAATCCACTTGATCAAGCATGCAAAGAACATGACATATCTTATTCTGATAAAAATGCTGATCGAAAAGTAGCTGACATGAAGCTCGCTGATAAAGCTTGGCAGCGTGTTAGAGCCAAAAATGCAAGTCTTAGCGAAAAAACAACTGCTTTTGTTGTTGCAAATGCTATGAAATTAAAAGGAAAGACAGGAATGGGTGTAAAATTGAGTAAATTAGTAACTGCAAGTAAAAAATCATTAAAACCAAGTAAACATTCTCGCAAAGTTATTCAGTCCGCTTTAAAGGGTGCACGTGAAGCTCTCAAGATCGTTGGCGGTAAGAATAAAATTATCATTCCACGTATTCTACCTGTTCCATCAAAAATAGGTGGCGCTCTGCCTTTTCTCATACCATTGTTCGCAGCACTAAGTGCAACTGGTGCTCTGGCTGGAGGAGCTGCTGGAATAGCTAAAGCAGTAAATGAGGCTAAAGCTGCACAGAAAAATTATGAAGGAAGTAAGAGACATAATAAAACTATGGAAGCTACTGCTCTAGGAAAAGGTCTCTATCTTAAACCATATAAAACTGGAATGGGATTATTTATGAAACCTCATATCGGTCATGGTCAAGTTAAAAAAAAAAAAACTTCGATTTAACTTTGCCAAATCGGGCCCTGACTGACTATGATCTTATAAAGTATGCTCGTATGATGCGAATCCCATATTTTCGAGGTGTTTTCATGAGAAATAATCTACCTTCTGATGGCCCATGGCATAACGAATCTGCTATAGTTAACTTAGATGATTTTCAAAACAAAGGCACTCACTGGGTATGTTATCGAAAACGAGGTTCTGAAGTGATTTATTTTGATAGTTTTGGTAATCTTAAACCTCCTATAGATATCATGTTATATTTTAACGTGAAAGAAGTGAAATACAACTATAAAAGATATCAGAATTTTGACTCATTTATTTGTGGTCATCTTTGTCTTCAATTCTTGTGTGAAAGACTATAAAAGAAGAGTTTTCAGACAAGCAGGATCATTCTTTTTTAAACAGTCATGGAAGATAGTTTCACTTTGAGTCTTTCAGGCAAATCTTTTATCTTAGAAGCTCAATATTTTCCTTCAATAGAACTACCACAGCATAAGAATTTTGTTTTGGGTTTAGTTGAACTTTTAACATTCAACTCGATTCCCAATGTTGACGATTCGAATAATAAACTTTATATAAACGGAGAGAAAATTATTACTATTCCTACTGGCAGTTATGAAATTGATGCTATTAATCAATTTTTGCAAAAAGATTTGAAATCTCAAGACATCGAGTTTTCCTTGAAAGCTAACAACAATACTCTCAGAAGTGAAATTTATTGCAGCCATCAGATATATCTTAGACCTCGCGATTCAATAGGCAGTCTTCTCGGTTTCACTCGTCGCGTTCTTCATGAAGACATTCATCACAGCTCTGATTTACCTGTGAAGATATTGAAAATAAACGCACTCAGAGTAGAGTGTAATATTACTACAGGTGCTTACATCAACGACAAAAAAGTTCACACGATCCATGAGTTTTTCCCAAAAGTTCCTCCAGGATATAAAATCATAGAAGTTCCATCGCATGTCATATATTTACCACTCAATGTTAAGAGTATAGATCATCTTCAAATCCGAGTCGTTGATCAAGACGGAAATTTAGTGAATTTCCGAGGAGAGGAAATTACTGTTAGACTTCACATAAAATCTGTATAATGGGAATCGTTTATAATTCAAGTGTGCATATAAGTCAGCCATCATGTCAACCCACCATCAGTCGTCCAAAGGTACTCAAACCGTTAACACGGAAGAGCATCCAGTTTCTCAAAAGCATAGGTCTCAAAGTACGTGGAAAAAAATAAATTGTATCATTCTCTGCTGCTTTCAGAAAAATGGACGAAATTCTAAGCATTCAATCAGGTGTCGCATTCGATGAGTCTATTGCTCATTATGAGGTTCACGCACATCAACCATACTCCACATTAAGTTTCAATAACAGTGATGAAATCCGTATTTCTATTCAGCATCAAGATTTATGCCTCTTACCATCATGTAGTTACATCCATGTATGTGGAAAATTACAAAAACCGGATGGACAAGCACTAACTAAAACTAATTTCGTTAACAATGGCATTTGTCATCTGTTTGATGAAATTCGATATGAACTTAATGCTGTAGAGGTAGATAAAAGTAAAAATGTTGGTTTGAGTAGTCTCATGAAGGGATGCACTTCATTTAATCCAAATCAGACTTTAACATTAGAAAATGCAGGCTGGCTTGGTGTTGAAGAAGCAAACAAAACAATTGTAGATGATCATGGAAATTTTGACGTTTCTATCCCTCTAAGTATGATTTTAGGCTTCGCAGAAGATTACAAGAAAATTGTTGTTAATATGAAGCATGAACTCATTCTCACAAGATCAAGAAATGACCTGAATGCTATAATACAGGAAGGTACTGTAGCCAACAATGCAACCACATATGAACCTTATCAAATAAAAATATCAAAGATAGAGTGGTTAATGCCATATGTTATTGCATCAGATAAACAAAAAATCCAGCTGTTAAATTTCATTGGCCAAAGATAATCCTATTTCTATGAGTTTTCGTTCATGGGAGTTATTTGAATACCCTCTTCTTCCAACAACAAATAAACACGTCTGGACGGTAAAAACTTCAAATCAATTGGAGAAACCACGTTTCGTGATTCTTGGATTACAATCGGGAAAAAAAGGTTCAAGATCTAAAAATGCCAGTCGCTTCGACCACTGTAATATTAGTATTGTGAGACTTTTCTTGAATTCGCAATATTATCCGTACAACAATCTCAATCTTGACATATCTAAGAATCAATTTGCTATTCTATATGATATGTATGCTAATTTTCAGAAAAGCTATTACGGAAGAGATTCACAGCCATTGTTGACAAAGTCTCAGTTTATCAACTTTGAACCACTCATAGTTATTGACTGCTCACGACAAAACGAATCTCTAAAGAGCGCTCCTGTCGATGTACGTCTAGAATTTGAGTCTCAAACTGACTTTCCAGCTAATACTTCAGCTTATTGCATGATCTTACACGATCGCATCGTTCAGTATAATCCTATTAGTGGAGATGTTCGGAACCTTTTTCATGGAAAAGGCTTTCTGACGAATTACAAGAAGAAAACATTCGCCTCAAACATAATCACGGAATAGCTTGGAATACTGATGGGCTTGACTACTCTCAAATTGCAAACTTACTCCGTGAACATTTACATAATGCTACAAAAAGTTTTGTTCTGAATGAATTCAAACGTAAATGGCTGTTACGATTCAAGTTTCCTGCTTATAATATCAATCAATACGGCTATCCATCAAAACCATCTTTCAAGTGTGTTACCATATGCACAAACCATAATCCAATTTATAAAACTGTCTGTGCACTACACAATGTCAAACTCATGAAATTATTCTATCTCTCAGAAAATCATTTGTAAGAAAAAAAGACAAAAAAAAAAGAAAAAAAAAAAGTAGTAGAAAACGCTATAGGCGTTCTGGATCACTTTCGGATTCTAGATCACTGAGGTGATCTACAATGCGTACTTTCTGGATCACTTTGAGGAGAGAGGGGGTGATCCAGAAGGAACATGATCCAGTATGCCTATAGCTTATCTACTAATACAATAATTCTGGTTATATCTGGGTAAAATTTTGATAGTTTTTTTTTCGTTCGTGGAGACGCCCGATACACGTATACATAAGTGCGAAAGAGAAAGAAAGCTCCTATGAGAGAAGAGAGTGATGGCAGATGTGACGAGTGCTAACAAACAAAACGGTACAAGTAACAACGAAAAAAAGAGAGAGACCATGTGTAAACGAGTGAACGAGTGAACGCATGCCGGTATATACAAATATGCACACAAATGCTATTATAAACATGAGCAGCGCAACGCTCATATATATATATATTTATGCTGTAGTAAGCAGTAGAAGGAGTCGTATGTAGTAGGCTAGTCAAATGGGTATTGAGGTCTCTTATAGTTGCGCTCGCAGCGCCGCTGTATTTTGTTTGTGATATTTTGTACTAAAGTATATTTGCTGTCAGCTTATTTCCCCGGGGATATATGAACAAGTAATATATCCCCGGGGAAATACTCAATATGCTATAGTAAGTTGGGATACAACTAAACTCTTCAGTACGAAGTGAGCGCCGATGTGTTTGAAAAGGATAGTAGTGTAAACTTGAGAACATAAACAGGCGCGTTAGACGATCGGCGCCGCATAGTTAAGTCCCGCGTTTATTTAAATTTCATAATGGTCTTTTTCGTATTAAATACATTTTTTTTTATATACAGTAAATAAATAATGGTTCATAACAATTTATTGATTATAAAATTTAGAATTAATAGTGAAAAAAATAATCACAGTAAAAGTGATGCAGTGAAAAAAGTAGAATAAACATGAAACTTGTAAAATCGTAAGAGAAATAAAAAAATTTTAAAACTTTTCAGTTATAAGTTTGTACATTCATATTTACAAGTACAAACAAACATAACAGAAGAAAAGATTTTATAAACAGATGTATCTATCATATTTAGTAAATCAAAGAAAAATATTAAAATAATTGTGAATTAAAAATTTGTGTATGCCAATACAGTAAGTATCGCTTGCTTTGTTTCTCGAAGCGTCACGCGACAGCATGTGGCGCTTGCGCGCGCAGACGAGGCTGTCTGTTCCACGCTTCTTTAAATTCTACGAAATTGCTTCTTTCGCATTTCATAAATTCATGATATATACATTGAAAAATTGTAAAAAATGTATTCAATTATATATTTATAATTGTATTGTTCCTCTAACTGCTTACAACAGCATAAAATAATCTACGCAAAATGTGACGTACGTCGGGAAAATATTTGCAGGGTTAAATGTTTTTTGCTCGAGCAGCAGAAAATCTCGGGCGCGCAAGCGCGCCCTCGACTTTCTACTGCTCGCGCAAAAAACATTGACCCCTGCCAATATTATCCCTTCGTACGTCACTTGTTGCGTATATTACTAATATATATATATATATATATATATATATATATATATATATATATATATATATATATATATATATATATATATATATATATATATATATATATATATATAAAACCGGTCTTTTGAATGCGCGATATCCCGCGCTCGTTA
Organism: Anastatus disparis; assembly: GCA_017163975.1. Classification (NCBI taxonomy): domain Eukaryota; kingdom Metazoa; phylum Arthropoda; class Insecta; order Hymenoptera; family Eupelmidae; genus Anastatus; species Anastatus disparis. Next base: position 843,435 of record JAFFSR010000272.1, on the reverse strand, counting down.
GTACTGACTTCGGGTCGTATCCGGCGCACGTCAAGGTGCGTGTCAGTCTCACATTGTTACCCCCTCCCTTCCATTACCGTATGTATTATGGAAATTGGTCTTTTGAATGCGGCATTCAAAAGACCGGTCCCGCGCACAAAATATACAGGAGTCCATAGCAGCAAACTGTAGCGCGCATTCAAAAGACCGGTTTTACTTACTTATACTGTTGTGAGTTAAATATCTATTAGAATGTGTTGTAAATAGTACAGTGAATAAAATAATACGATACAAGCAAACGTTTGTACGTGCGTGTACGAAACAATATGATTTCTCAGAGTGAAATAGTTGATGCAGAATCCTGTGTGATTATACTGCGTTGTTGTAACTCAATTTTCGAGTGCTTAGGTGTTTTTACTCGTGTGGTAAGTTTTTAAGTAGAAGAGAAAATTTTTCAAAATGGGTTAAAAAATATGAATGCTTTTCTATACGTTCAAAAATCAGCGACTAATACAAGCTTATATTTAGCGGTTAACAAAATTTTCAAAATTTTCTGATTTTTCAATGCGACCTTAATTGCAAAATGATTGTGTAAAACCGATAAAAGATATCGTCTTCTAACTTACGCGATTTTACATGAAATGCTATGTAACTTAACGGAATGTCGCAGTTGAAATCGATTTTTACTATTTTTATTTTATTGATATCTTTTTAAATTCATTATTTAAGTAAATGTTGAGACTTGTCCGCACTAAAATTATGCTGATACAATAATTTTTGTAAAAATAAAAATTCAATTAAGTATGTCATTTTTTTATGAACTTTGAATGAAAATTAGATATCAAGCTCGATAAACCTAACTTCAAAATACTATACATCGAAAGTTTGCTTATAAATTTTTATGTATAATGTTTTAGTGAATTTCTGGACTTCGCACTCGGGATTAATATTACAAATTTTCTTACTGTAGAAGAAAAACTTATTTGACGCACCGTTTATTCATAAACTTTGAAAGAAAATATTATTAATTGAGGAGAACTCTGACATGCCGTTAAATTTGAAACGTTGGATTGCAACAAAAAATTAATTTCTGTAATAAATTTTCGCGCGGCTAAAATAAGATATAGAGAAAAACTAATATGATGATAAACCAGTAACAAGTTACCATAAATCATAAACAACCCTTTAAGAGTCACGACGGGAGGCTAACAGAAAAAATAAAATTTAGTTCTAGTACACTTAATTCGTTGAACCCGTTTACTCTCCGCTTTTAAATTTATAATGATAAGAGACATCCACATTGGTTAGAAATAAAGCCAGAAAAACACCCCCAGCGCGATATAATGGGGATGAAAATAAGTTTTGGTTTTTATTTCGGAGACTTGAATCATTGGACCAATTTTCTCTTTGATTTTTGATGAGTAATGATAAAAGTCATATCCATGATGTTTTTTTTTTTTTAAATAAATGCCAAGAAACCACCCCCCGTGTAAAACAAAGGGGATAAAAACAACTCTCATTTATTATCTCAGAGATTTTATTTGTTGGATCCGTGTTCTCTTTACTTTGCTATTAGTAATGATAGAAAACATAACCAAAAATTATATCTTTAAAATAAAAGCCAAGAAACCACCCCCAGCGCGAAACGAAGGGGGTGAAAATCAGTTCTGATACTTTGTCTCAGGAATTTAATTCGTTGTACCCGTTTTCTCTTTGCTTTTTGATTAGTAATAATTAAAAACATTCCTATCAATTTTTTTGTTGAAAAAAAGCCAGGGAACCTCCCCCAGCGTAGAACAAAGGGAATAAATAACAGTTCTGATTTTTTATCTCGGAGACTTAATTCGTTGAACCCATTTGTTCTTTATTTTTTGATTAACAGTAATAAGATACATATACAAGAATTTTTTCTTTAAAATAAAAGCCAAGGAACCAAGCCAGCGTAAAACAAAGGAGATGAAAAACAGTTTTAAATTTTAATTTCAAGGACTTCATTCATTCGTTGGATCCGTTTTCTTTTTGATTTTTGATAAATAATGATAAAAGACATATGAATTTATTCGTCAAAATAAAAGGCAGCGAACCACCCCCAGTGGAAAACATAGGGGATAAAAAGTAGTTCTGATTTTTTATCTCAGAGACTTGATTCGTTGAACCCATTTTCTGTTCAATTTTTGGTGAGTAAAGATAGAAAACATACCCATGAATTTTTTCGTCGAAATAGAAGCCAACCCAATAAGCACACATCTGAAAAAAAGAATTCTTTAAGAAATTACGAATGTCCGCTCTGAAGTTAATAAAATAAATTAATAAAGTATTCATAAAATATTCACAAAGTATTCTTCCACAAAATTTAATAAAAAATAACTCTTCAACGTATCTTTATAAATATTTTAAAAGGGTTAAGAAAGTATTCATAAAGAATTCTTTTTTGAAAAAGTAATCATAATCCAAAGTATTCATAAAGTAGTCAAAAAGTTTACTTTTGAAACACTGATTTCCTAGTAACTTAGTCACTTTCAAAAATCGAAAGATGTAATGGATATTTTATCGCTTTTCAGATTGTTTTAAAATCATTTTTAATTTTGATTTTCATGAAATTCAAAATTGAAAACTTGAAATTCCTGATAATTTTATAAATTGTAAAAATTCCATTTAATTAATCATTTAATAATTTAAATATTTTTTATCTATTTTAAACGAAAAAATTGTTAACATTTTATGAAACAAAATATATAAATATTTTAAGTGTGTTTTAAATGAATTCTCATTTTGAGAATTTAAACAAATATCTAAATCTAAACATTCTTCAATTTAAATTAAATTAACCATGACTTCACAAAAAATTTCTTTTATTAAATTAAGGTATCTCTTGAATATTTAATAAATTTTTACTTAAATTATTCAAATAAAAATGTAGTTTGACTAATATTATTAACCATGAATAATTAATTAACAAATTTACTAACATTTCTTATGCTTATACCAATGAACATGTACAAGTTTCGAGAATTTATTAACAGATGAGTTGGTAGCCAAGTAGGCTAAGTCATGGGCAACAGTTTTTTTTATTTTGTTTGACATCCTCAAAAACCGTGGTTCGAATCTCGAACAAATAATTTTTTTTTTTTTTTTTAAATTTAATAGCTTATTTTTAATCAATTATAATATTTTTTGTTTTTCATAATCATGTAAAATAGAAGGAATATTTATAATTTGATGAATAAAAAAAGTATTTTGAGAATGTGATTTAATCAAAAGAATTGTTTAAGAATACTTAGTGAATACTTTAAAAACTAAAGTGGTCGGACATTCGCGAATAAACAAAGCAATCATTAAGAACTCTTTATTGATACTTTCGTTTACGAAAGTATACATAAAGAATTCTTTTTTAATTCTCTCTTTGACACCGTTTGCTTGTTGGGAAGGAACCAGCCCCAGCATAAAAGAAAGGTGATGAGAAATAGTTTTGAATTTTTATCTCAGAGATTTAATTCGTTGAACCTGTTTTCACTTTGATTTTCAATTATTAAGATTGAAGACGCACTCATCATTTTTCTCCTTTGAATAGAAGCCAGGAAACCGCTCCCAACGTACAAGTTAGAGGGTGAAAATCAGTTTTGATTTTTTTATCTTGGAGACTTAATTGTTTAGACCCGTTTTCTCTTTGCTTTTTAATTATTAACGATTGAAGACACACCCATTAATTTTTTCATCGAAACTAAAATCATGAAACCACCTTAATGTAAAACGAAGGAGATGAAAAATAGTTCTGATTTATTGGAGACTTAATTCGTTCGACCTGTGTTCTCTTCACTTTTTCATTAGTAATGATAAAAGACATACCTAAAAATTTTCTCTTTAAATTAAAAGCCACACTGAGAGAAAATTCATGCTAATAGAGCATGCGAACCGCCATCTATGCGAGCATATAAAACATTGATACCAATATGACAGACGTGAGAAGCTCTATTAGTATTGGATTACCTTATACTAAAAAAGATGGTATGGAGAGTAACTAAAGATGAACGGCATTCACTGATGACTCGCGTGGTATACTTCGATGACTCCCCACTCTCATATCCTTTGTTTGCTTGAGTCGCCTCCTCTTTTGGGTGGCGACGCGAGCAAACACGGCTGGTCTATACCAAAAAATTTCGTATTTTCGTTGCATGAATCTTTTTTTTCTTTTCTTTTCTTTTTTTATGAGGGAAGAGACATTATAAATATAATCTGTTAAACTTTATAACTATCAATAATTAATTTTTAACTTAAAATTTAATTATTCTAAACAGCTGGGGGGCAGATGAACATGTACGATTTTACGCCAGAAATGTTTCGAAGTAGCGTTGAACTAGTGCGTAACTTATGCGCTTTCCCTTTTAGTCCAGTAGAATTAGACTTTTTGCATGACTTAATTAGTAACAGGTAACTGAAGTGAAAAATGAGTTCATTAGGTCAAAAGATATTAAAATTTAGAAAGACCCTCAAAATTTGGGCTGGCATATTTTTTTAAACAACGTTTTTATGTAAAAAATTGTGAAAAATCGATGTTTTTTGGATCTAGCTCTTTTCGTTTTTTAATAGGGTATATGAAATTTATAATACTTATAAAGGTCTTCAAGACGAATAGTTTAAGCCCTATTACATTAAATTTCGTTAATAATTTATTTAAATAATCGCAAAAATATAGTCAAAAATCGTTAAATGTTCAATAATTTTTTATTCCATAAAAAAAAGAGCTACATGCTTGTAACTTTGTAAAAAGTTGCCTTCTATCATCCTTAAGTTCCCATAATTTTTTCAGTAAAAAATATTAATTTGTTTATGAGATATTCAATTTGTTCACTAAAAAGAGGTAAAATGTAGGCCTCAAATGGACCCTATTGCGGTCATTTTAGAAAGAAATGACCATTGTCATTTATGCTCTTTGACACTTATATTTAGTGAAAATAAAAAGTTTGATTGACATTTTTATTATTTTCGCTGTTTAAATGGCGATCGAAAAAAAAAAATTTGTTTCTTAATTGTTTTTTAAATTTATATATGAAAAAATAAAAATATTTAAATGCAACTTTTTTATTCTTGTTGCTTAAATTTTAACGCTTATTTTAAAAAAAAAACGTTATTCTGTGATAATTAGGAGCTGAGATAATTTTTTTTTTTTTAAATTCGCCATTTGTTTATTTACAAAGATTAAGGAATGAAATTTTAATGACAGATCCTTTGATACTTGAACTTTGATATAAGATCATTTCTGATATTAAAATCAGTTTTTTAAAACCATAAAAGATTGTTTTTAAGTTGTGACGTGGTACGTCCCAACAAAATTTTTTTTTGTTAATTAAAAATTTATTGTACGTTGTATAACTCACATACACGTTTCCACGACACGTCACAACGATTATTAATTTGTAAATCACCAGGGCACTACAACACACCACCGGCTTACTCACCGACCCGGGCGTAATTTATTGAGTAAGAATAAATAATTAATCGAACGAACTCTTTTTTTTTTTGTTTACCGGTACACGAGGAGCACGACTAGCAGACGCGCGCGGCAGCCATTACTTACACACTCAAAGCCCATGTGTGTGAGCGCTAGTGCTGCTTACGCAGACCGTAGGTAGGGAATCTCTATTACCACTACATACCAACGACCGCGCGTGCGCTAGGAGTGGCGCACGACGAAGAAGATGTAGTAAGAGAGGGGAAAGCAAGAGAGAAGAAAGAAAGAGATGGAAAGATTCGCATTCGATGGGAGCGAATTAAGAGTGATGGCGCGCCTCTTTCTCGCGCAGTGAAGAAAGAGGGAGAAGCTAAATGATAAAGAGAGATCGAGAGCGCATGGAGAAGGGAGAGTACCACTCTTGCTCCTGCTTAAGTACAGCTGCACTGAGTAGCCTGTATATACGCATACGTATATATATATATACATGTATATAGGTATATATATATATATATAGATAGCCATGCCTGTAATGATTCTCTCTCTCTCTCTAATGAATAAAGACGGATAAAAAAAGAGAACGTAGATAAAAAGAAGATTAAAAAGAAGAATAAAAAGAAGAAATAAGATTAAATTTGCTATAGAAAAGGTGGCGCGCAGGTTGTAGACTTGCGTTCGAGGACCGGAAGGCAAATTTCACGAATAGAAAGCAATTATTCGGACAAATGATTTGTTATTGGAGGAGTTAAAAATTAAAAAGAGATAGATGATGAAGAAGAGGGAGAAATAGACCGAAGAAGAAGGAAGTGAGCATCAAAGAAGACATTCGATTACCGTCTTCGTGCCGCATCGGAACTATACCTCGAAAAATCCTCATTTTCTTGAAGTACTAATCAAAGACTTCGTGCGTTTCGTGGAATAGCTGTGTAGAGATTGCAGAGTGGATAGACGAGGAAGCAGTTGAGCAGCCAGATTTCATAAGGAGGTTTTTGCTGCCCTGAACCGTCAACCCACTCATCTCCGCAGCCAGCGCCGACCAGTTGCTCGTGCAGAGAGAGTAAAAGAGAGAGAGAGATATACGACCTGAGGCCATCACCGCCATCCGTGACCAAAATCGTCGCCATCGCCGACCAGATTCTTGTGTCAACGAGATTTCTACAACGGTGAGTGGACTGTAGTCCGAATCGACTAATATTTTTTTTTGTAAACTAGCGGCTCTCGCCGACTAGGTGTAAAGTCAGTGCGGGCGTAAAAATTTAAATTCAAAAGTGATTGTGACAACGTTAATTAGTGAAAATTTAAAAATTTAGTAGTAACGAGGCGTAATTAAAAGTGTGAAGAAAATTTTGATTGTAAGATTAATTTGTAGTGATAAAGCGAAATTAAATTTAGACCACGTGTGCAACGATTTCGTTGACCGGTAAAATTCTTGTTAGTAATTATATTAAATAAAGATTTAACAATAATTCGCTTGATTGACCGGAATCATAATAATAAAATTTGAGATCGGTGGACATCGTGGTGTGTATGACGTAATACAGTTCATGACGCGGGCCTTAGCGGCCATTTTGTAAAGAAAAATTTTTTTTTGGATATTCTGCGTTGACTAGTAAATTAAGTTAACTGAAAAAAGAAATTTGTAAATCAGAAGAGATAATAATTAAATATTGAATTTCTTTCTTTAGATATATTAAATTTCGAGAGTGCGGGAGTGAAAATCGGACCACGTGTCTAACGATTTCGTTGACCGGGTAATTAAATTAAATTAAATTAAAAATTAAAAATTAAATTGGTATTTTGTACGCAAGTTCGACGAATTATTAGTTTTTTTATTTTTGACCGGTGATTAAACAAATTGGTAGACACGTGGGATTAGCGTGTGTGTGTGAGAGAGAGAGAGAGAGACAAGTGCGCGGGCTCTTGGTAGCCATATTGTTGAACGAAAGAAGAGCGAGGTCGCTTAAGTAGACCAGACTGTAAATTTGATTCTTTTTATTGCTACGATTAGAACATTAATATTAGTATTTCAATAAAAGTGAATTAAGAAAATTTATAATTTTTGATTGACCGGGATGTATGGGTGATGAGTGTGCGCGAGTAGTAGATTTAACAGATTCAATAGAAAATGGATTAAATTAAAGTTTATAGACCGAGCGAGATTAAGTTAAAAATTATTTTTTTTTCTTTCTGATATATATAGTTGATTTTGCCGTTGAATAAAGTAATTCAAGCGTTGTAAATCGAACAAGTAATATAAAATTTTTTTTTGTGTAATACCTCTCCCAATTACAACTAATAAAATTTGACACCAGAGGTCGCCCACCTCCAAGCCAAGACAGCCCGAGATTCATGCTGCCGACGAGTAAGCCGGTGGCCTGTCTGGCGCTCTTAATAAATTAAAGATTCTTTCTTTTCGACAGGCCGAACTTTGCATGCGGGGACGGGCAAGGTTATATTAATTTATTTGATAACTTGTTTATTGAAATTTTCATACAATTAAATTCTCACATCGCAAAGTATGTATAGTTTCAATTCTTTTTGAAAAGGGGAGGAACGCGTCATCTTTTGCAAGTACAGAAAAAATTTTTTCGATTACTTCAAATTTGTCTTGTGAAAAAATTTTCTATATCTCAGTGAAATATTAACCGATTTTGATGTTTTTTTTTTTAATCTGGGGTAGCGCGAGATAATATTAACAGTCGTTATACCTGTTTAATTATATAAATAAATTAATTTGTTATAAACAATAACAAAAAATATATACATATTTTTTTTTCATTTTTTATATACTTGTCATGTTTATTTTTATAATTTAATAAATAAGTTTCATTTCTTTTATGAAAAAATTAGATTATTATCTTTTTTACAGGCTAATAATTAATACAAACATTGCACTTATCATAAAAATCCTGACATTATTTGAAAAAAGCTTCTGACCTTGAATATTCAACGAATTTAACGTTTCTTTTTTTGATCTGGGGTTGTGCGAGATAATGTTAAGTACCGTCATTTTTGTTTTATTTAGAACGTTCGTATTAATAATTTTATAAAACATAATATCTTTTTCTCTAAAAAATTTAATTATTTTCTTTTTTAAACAATATTATTAATAAAAACATATCTCTTATCATAAAAGCCTTCACATTATTTTTATTAATGTCAGGATTTTTATGATAAGTGCAATGTTTGTATTAATTATTAGCCTGTAAAAAAGATAATAATCTAATTTTTTCATAAAAGAAATGAAACTTATTTATTAAATTATAAAAATAAACATGACAAGTATATAAAAAATGAAAAAAAAATATGTATATATTTTTTGTTATTGTTTATAACAAATTAATTTATTTATATAATTAAACAGGTATAACGACTGTTAATATTATCTCGCGCTACCCCAAATTAAAAAAAGAAACATCAAAATCGGTTAATATTTCACTGAGATATAGAAAATTTTTTCACAAGACAAATTTGAAGTAATCGAAAAAATTTTTTCTGTACTTGCAAAAGATGACGCGTTCCTCCCCTTTTCAAAAAGAATTGAAACTATACATACTTAAAAACAATCTTTTATGGTTTTAAAAAACTGATTTTAATATCAGAAATGATCTTATATCAAAGTTCAAGTATCAAAGGATCTGTCATTAAAATTTTATTCCTTAATCTTTGTAAATAAACAAATGGCGAATTTAAAAAAAAAAAAATTATCTCAGCTCCTAATTATCACAGAATAACGTTTTTTTTTTAAATAAGCGTTAAAATTTAAGCAACAAGAATAAAAAAGTTGCATTTAAATATTTTTATTTTTTCATATATAAATTTAAAAAACAATTAAGAAACAAATTTTTTTTTTCGATCGCCATTTAAACAGCGAAAATAATAAAAATGTCAATCAAACTTTTTATTTTCACTAAATATAAGTGTCAAAGAGGACTTCCGCTTTGGACGGCACACGGTGTGCACGCGTGGGTCTCTCGCTGGTAAAGAATAAGGTCATAAAAGCGGAAAAAAGAAAAACCAAATAAGAAAAACCTAAGAAAATCACAAGTAAGAGTTGAGGAAAGGAAAAGAGTGAAAATTAAAGTGAAAGACAGTGTAAAAATCGAGTAAAGATAAAAAGTGAAGTGCGAGCGCATAGAGGTTAGAAAAATTCAACATGGAGGACAAAGAGAATGAAAACCGGCCACAGTCTAACAAGGAAGGGAATGAGGAGGCAAACGGGAGCAAAAGAGGAAGAGGCAGGCCAAGAAAAGATGAGGGAAAAAAGGACGAAGTAAATACAATAGAAAAATTTCTGGAGACGAGTAAGCTAACTTACAGCGAAATTTTTAATAGTAGCCAAAGGATAATGCACTCGCCAAAGAAAAAGGATAGAAACAAGGAAGACTCTAAAGATAAAGATAGTACGCCGGTAGGAGATACTGTAGACAAGGTAAACAAGGAAAGCAATATAAAGAACAACGAAACAGAACAAATGCGCACGGAGCGGTTAGAACTCGAAATAAGAACATTGAAAGGAGAGATTAAAAATATGAAAGAATATATTAACAACATGGCAAGCAAACTAATGGAAAATGAAGGACTAATCAAAGAATTATCGAAAGAGTTAGAAAAAGAAAGAGACCTACGAAAGAAAGATTTCGAAAAACTATACGAAAAGTTAAACGAAAGAAGGGATGGCGCCACCGGCATGAATTCTATAAACGACTCAGACTTAGACAAGGACAGAGAAACAGAAATGATTAAAGGCGCACAAAATAACCTAACAGACAGCGAAGAAGAAGAAAATAGGAGGGGAGGCGGTAAGGCACATGAAAGAGCTGCAACGGCGCAAAGGAGGGAAACAGACAAACACGCGAGCGACGAGGACAACGAAGGTACCAGCAGACCAAGAAATGATTCAACGTTGGCAGCAGGTGAAATATACAAAAATAGGGACTATTTAAAATACAAACCTAACGCGATGAGTGAGAGTGAATTAATTTATGAAATGAAAGAAAGAAAAGATAGGAAAAAAAACTTTATGATTAGGGGAGTAAGAACAATAGGACCAAACGTAAAAGAAAATATTAAAACATTGATAGAAAACAAATTAGGTTTACCAATATATGTTAAAAAAGTAAGGGCGATTGGAGGGGGATTAGTAGTAGAATTAGAAGCAATGGAAAATAAAATAGAATTAATGAAAAGAAAATATCTTTTAAAAAACACAAAAATTTGGTTAGAAGATGATTTAACAGAAAGGGAAAAGGAAGTACACAGTTGGCTTAAAATGATAGTCGAAGAAGAACAGAAATATGACACATAAAGTAGGTTAGGTTATATGAAAATAAAAGTAATGAATGATTGGTATGAATGGAATGAGTGCGAAGGCAGACTTACCGAGAGTCTACCTAAACAGCCCTTTCGTACAGAAAAAGGTGGGAGAGGGAGAGAATACGTTTAACTATATAAAATGTTTAACTTGGAACATAGCGGGCGCGAACAAACTGGGTAAATTAGAATCATTCCTAGATAATTTCGACATAATAATGATACAAGAAACGTGGCTCGAAAAAATAAAAGAGGCAGAGTTCACAAGAAAACTAAACAATAACTATAAGTGGGTTCACAAAGCGGCAATAAGAAAAAATATAAAAGGGAGGGCAAGCGGAGGAGTTTTAATCGGAATAAAAAAACAAATAACAATAGAGAAAATTGAAGAATGGGGACATGGACTTTTTGTAAAAGGTATAAAGTTAAATAAAAATGAAAAACTAAACTTAATTAATGTATATAATAATGAAAAAAACATAAATGGGGTGTTAGAAGAAATTAAAAAACTAGTAGAAATAGGAATAAAAAACGATGAAAAAACTATAATAGCAGGGGATTTAAACGCAAGAACAGGGCATTTACAGGTCGGGTTAGAAGGAAATATCACGGAAAATAGAAAATCTAAAGACAACACGGTTAATAGAGAGGGTAAAAAACTATTAGATTTATGCGAGGAAGTAGGATGTACAATTAAAAACGGGGCAACGAAGGGAGATTGGGAGGGCAACCTAACCTTTGTAGGAGAGGGAGGCGCTTCGGTACTTGATATGGTAATAGAGACAGACAACAGCGCGACAAGCATAGTAAGGGAGTTAAGAGTGATACCTAGAATAGAATCAGACCACTTACCGGTCAGTTTTACACTAAATAAAGAAAGAGACTGGAACGAACAAGAACCGACAGAAAGGGAAAACTTAACTGACTCATGTAAATATAAGCTAAAATGGAATAAAAATAAAGAAAAAGAGTACACAGAAGCAATGCAAAACAGAGAGGGAAAAATTAAAAGGGAGACAGAAAACGTGCAAGAAAGGTGGGATATTCTATACCAGCAAATAAGGGAAGTAGCAATAGAATTAGACTTGCTAAAGAAAGTAAATAGCAATATAGGACCAAAAACAATAGATACATACATAGAGATAAAAACACAGAAGAAAAACACTTGGAATGCGCTGAAAAATTGGCTAAATTCTGGAAAGGAAGTTGACAAAAATAATTTAACTGAAGAAAAGAAAAAATTAAGAAAAATTAGATGGGAAAAAATAGAAGAGATCAGACAAAAAAATTGGCAAGAGATTAGAGAAAGCAAAGATTTAAGCGGGTTTTGGAAAGCAATAAGAAACTTCAAACCCAAAGAAAGAAAAAAAGGAAAAAACATTGAAAAACTAAAATGGCTAGAACACTTCAAAAATCTACTTGGTAATAAGGAAAGCAAGCAAAAAGATACCTCAAAGAAAACGGATATAAGAGAGGAAAACCAAATTGCTGATATAACGGAGAGCAATCTTTCCAACGAGGGGGAAGAAGAAACGGTCATAGAACTAAATCAAGAAATACAATGGATTGAGGTAATAAAAGCACTAGCAAAAATGAAAAATAATAAGGCAGCAGGAGAAGATGGTCTACCGGTAGAGTTTTTAAAAGGATTATCTATAAAATGGCTGGAAAAGCTGGCAGAAATATTAAACAGCATACTAGAAAGTGGCAAAATATTAAAAGGATGAGAAGTAGCAAGAATTTTTCCAATCTTTAAAGCAGGTGACGAAAACGAAGTGAAAAACTACAGAGGTATAGCTCTACTCAATACGGGTTATAAACTATTAACCAATATAGCGGCGGGAAGGTTAAGATATTGGATAGAAAAAAATGATATAATCAAAGAATCACAGGCGGGTTTTAGAGGTAAAAGGGATACAAGAGACCATATATTCGTGTTAAACAGTAGAATTAGCAATAAATTAAAAAAAGAAAAAGGGAAACTATATGTGGCATGGATAGACTTTAGACAGGCATTTGATAGAGTAAATAGAGACACACTATATGAAAAATTAGAAAAAGCAGGGATCAAGGGTAGGATGTTAGATTTAATAAAAGGTATTTATAGAAAAACAATGAATGAAGTTATCACCGATGAAGGAATAACGGAAAGATTTGAAACCAACAAAGGAGTTAGACAAGGTTGCCCGTTAAGTCCTTCCTTGTTCAATTTCTATATAGAGGATATAGAGGACAGGTGGGAAGAGAAAAATGAAGGGGGAACAGTGATCGGGGGGAAAAAAATATATTGTCTAAAATTCGCGGACGACATCGCAGCTTTAGCAGACACAAAGGAAGGCCTTCAAAGCATGCTGAACGACCTGGAAAAATTTTGTAGAGAAAATGATATGGAGGTAAATACACAAAAAACAAAAATCAGTTTTTAGAAAAGGAGGAAAAAGGAAAAAAAGAGAAAGATGGTTCTTTGAAGGTCAAGAATTAGAGGTAGTATCAGAATATAAATACTTAGGTTATTGGTTCACAGAAAGAAACTCGCATACTATTCACGCAAAAAAGAACGCTAAAAAAGCACAAAGAGTAATAAACATGGTATGGGGGATTTGGAAAAGAGCAAAATTGGATAAACTAAGTAAAAGACTATACTTGCTAGAAGCAATAGTCAAATCAGCCTATCTATATGGAGCCGAAATTTGGGGGTGGGCAAAACAGGATGTCATTGAAAAAGTACAAGGCAGATACGCGAAAATGGCAATGGGAGTGAATATGAATACACCGAGTTACATATGGCAAATGGAAGCAGGATTAAATAGCACAGAAACTGAAGCGCTAAAAAGGGCAGCCAAATACATACTAAACATAATCAAGATGGAAAAAGAAAGATGACCAAGAATCTGCCTAAGAGAAGAGTTAAGAGGAATAGAAAATAAAGACGCATCAAGTTGGGGAAAAGGGCTAGAAAAGGCACTTCAAAATGTAGGGATAGGAGAAAAACTAAACTGGCAATTTACAAAAGAACATGGAAATGAATTTTCAGAAAAATTGGAAAAAATGATAAAAATAAAAATAGATCAAGAAATACAACAAAACTGGAACAAAATCGACAAATCAAGCTATTGGCCAGGTTATAAAGAACTGAAAAAAGAATGGGGTAGAGAAAGTTACTGGGAAAGTCACAAACACAAAGCTTATATAAAAGAACAGTGGGCGAAATTAAGATGCGGAAATGTAGGAAGAGAAGAAACCAAAGGGTACAAAAATTCTAAATGTAGAGTATGTAGGGTAGAACAGGAAACATTAGAACATATATGGTTATGCAAAATAGGTAGAAAAGAGATTAAAAACGAATGGGTTAAAGAAATAGAAAAATTAAATCTAGGTAGAAACGAAATAGAAGTGAAAAATAATTTAAGAATTAAACTGAAAGGGGAACCTAATGAAGCAATATGTAACTATAGCAGAGAATTTGAAAAAATAGCCAAGGCACAAACAGTATAGAGTGGGCAAAAATTGTAAATTAAAAATGAAAAACGGAAACTAAAATAGGGAAATAAAAATAAAAAATAGGGACTGATAACTAGAACCAAAGATGAATCAAAGACGGGAGAAAGTAAACTTAAAAAGAAAATGTAAAATTAGAAAAAATAAGTCAAGCGGGACGAAGAAAAATAAATGTAAATAGGGAAAAAATGTAAATAATGTAAAAAGCGGTAATTAGATAAGACGATTATAACAGGAAACGATATACAAAGCGATAAGCACGGGATTGTCGTGCTGGGGTGATATGTAAACAAATGTAAAATATTTATACATGGAAATAAACTATAATAATAATAATATAAGTGTCAAAGAGCATAAATGACAATGGTCATTTCTTTCTAAAATGACCGCAATAGGGTCCATTTGAGGCCTACATTTTACCTCTTTTTAGTGAACAAATTGAATATCTCATAAACAAATTAATATTTTTTGCTGAAAAAATTATGGGAACTTAAGGATGATAGAAGGCAACTTTTTACAAAGTTACAAGCATGTAGCTCTTTTTTTTATGGAATAAAAAATTATTGAACATTTAACGATTATTGACTATATTTTTGCGATTATTTAAATAAATTATTAACGAAATTTAATGTAATAGGGCTTAAACTATTCGTCTTGAAGACCTTTATAAGTATTATAAATTTCATATACCCTATTAAAAAACGAAAAGAGCTAGATCCAAAAAACATCGATTTTTCACAATTTTTTACATAAAAACGTTGTTTAAAAAAATATGCCAGCCCAAATTTTGAGGGTCTTTCTAAATTTTAATATCTTTTGACCTAATGAACTCATTTTTCACTTCAGGTACCTGTTACTAATTAAGTCAAATTTTAAGGTTTTTCGAGCTAATTCTACTGGACTATTTGGAGTACGAGTGTTCAACTCTCGGCTAGGGTCACTTTTTTTTTAATTTTTTTTTTATTGTTTTAATATGTTTTATTCCTTTTTATATTTATTTTTTTTTTAGATTTTGTATTTTTTTAATAATTTTAAAATTTAATTTTTCACAAGTACGCCCGTTTTTTTCAGTGAAAATTTTTTAAAAATAAATTATTCTTTATAGGTAATAATTACAAATATTGATAAATAAATAATAGTGATGTTTATTTTATAATAGTGATGTTTATTTTATAATAGTGATGTTTATTTTATAATAGTATAGTTTAATTTATTTATAATTTAGTTTATAAAATTTACAATAAATTACAATAAATAAATAAAACTGAGGTATTATTATTTATGTTATAATATATATTGTATATTGAAATATGTTTATAAAGACAAAATTGAACTATAGTATTGTAAACATCACTATTATTTATTTATTAATATTTTAAATTATTTTCTATATTAAATAATTTATTTAAAAATATTAATAAAAAAACGAGCATACTTTAAGTAACTTGTGAAAAAATAGATTTTAAAATTAATAAAAAGATAGAAAATAAAAAAAATATAAATAAAAAAAAGCAATAAAAACTATTGAAATAATAAAAAAAAAGTTTTAAAAAAGTGGTTCTAACCAAGAGTTGAACTCGCGTACTCAAAAGGAAAAGCGCGAACATTACGCACTAGACCAACGCTACTTCGAAATATCTCTGGCGTAAAATCGTACATGCTCATCTGCCCCCCAGCGGTTTAAAATAATTAAATTTTAAGTTAAAAATTAATTATTCAAAGTTAAAAAGTTTAACAGGTTATATTTATAACGTATCTCCCTTCATAAAAAAAGAAAAGAAATAAAAGATTCACGCTAAGAAAATACGTTAACGAAATTTGCAACATGATTTTGGATATAGACCAGCCGTGTTTGCTCGCGTCGCCACCCAAAAGAGGAGGCGACTTGAGCAATAGAAGAATGCCATAGTTAGCAGTAAAGAAAGAATAGTGGACAAGCCACGTTTACTTCCTTCACGTCCCATGAGAGGATACAGCTCTAGCTATCGAAGGATATTAGAGTGGCCCTACTGAAAAATATATATGAGATCTCATATGAGATCTCACATGGGATCTCATATGAGATCTCATATGAGATCTCACATGCGATCTCATATGAGATTTTGGCACGAGAACTCATATGAGATCTCATATGAGATCTCATATGAGATCTCATTTATATTTCACATTTTCAACCCTACTAAAAAATATATATGAGATCTCATATGAGATCTCACATGCGATCTCAAATGAGATCTCACATGCGATCTCATATCAGATCTCATATGAGATCCCGTATGAGATCTCATATATATTTTCTATTTTCAACCCTACAAAGAAATATATATGAGATCTCATATGAGATCTCACATGCGATCTCATATGAGTTCTCGCATGAGATCACACATTACAATCTCATATGAGATCTCATATGAGATCTCGTATGAGTTCTCATATATACTTTATATTTTCAACCCCTACTGAAATATCTATATGAGATCTCATATGAGATCGCATATGAGATCTCATATGAGATCTCATATAGATTTTTCAGTCGGGGTTGAAAATATAAAGTATATATGAGATCTCATACGAGATCTCATATGAGATCTCATATGAGATTGTAATATGAGATCTCATGCGAGAACTCATATGAGATCGCATGTGAGATCTCATATGAGATCTCATTTATATTTCTCAGTAGGGTTGAAAATAGAAAATATATATGAGATCTCATACGGGATCTCATATGAGATCTGATATGAGATTGCATATGAGATCTCATGTGGGATCTCATTTGAGATCGCTTGTGAGATCTCATATGAGATCTCATATATATTTTTTAGTGGGGTTGAAAATGTAAAATATAAATGAGATCTCATATGAGATCTCACATGAGATCTCATATGAGTTCTCGTGCCAAAATCTCATATGCGATCGCATGTGAGATCTCATATGAGATCTCATATGAGATCGCATGTGAGATCTCATATGAGATCTCATATATATTTTTCAGTAGGGGGGGAGTTACTAAAGCATGTAAACAAACAGTTTTTAAATAGCACAAACCTCGTAAGAGTAGATAGCGCTGTTATGAAAGCATAGGATATTACTTACTAACTTTGGATACGTAAACTAAATGCTCTATTGGCATGAATTTTCTCTCAGTGCATGGAACCACCCCCAGCGTAAAACTATGGGGGTAAAATCAGTTATGATTTTTTATTTCAGAGACTTAATTCGTTGGACCCGTTTCTTCTTCGATTTTATGAGTAATGATAAAAGATATACCCATGAATTTTTTCGTCAAAATAAAAGCCAAGCAACCACCCCTAGCATAAAGAAAAGATGTTTTTTTATTATTACTAATGAAAAAGTAAAGAAAAAACGGGTAACGAATAAGAACGGTTATTCCTCCTCAATGTTTTACAATAAAGGTGGTTCCTTGGCTTTTATTTTAACGAAAAAATGTATGAGTGTGCCTTTTATCATTACTATTCAAAAATCAAAAAGAAAAAAGGTCCAACGAATTAACGGGATGTAGGAGTTGTCAGAATCGATTTTTGCTTTTTTTATCTGATTGATATCTCTTTAAATTGACTATTTAGACAAATTTAATGACTTGTCCGCGCTAAAGCTACATTAATTCAATCATTTTTGTTAAAAAAAAAATCACTTAAACTTGTTGTTTTTTCATGATCTTTAAATGAAAATTAGATATCAAGTTCGATAAACCTAATCTTAAAATACTATACATTAAAAGTTTGTTTATAACTTTTTATGCGTAGTATTTTAATAAATTTCTTGAGTTGTCCGAACTCAGGATTAATCTTATAAATTTTCTTTCTGTAGTGAAAGAATATGATTTTATGCACCGTTTACTCATGAACTTTGAATAAAAATATTATTAGGAGGGGATAACTACGATATCCTCTTAAGTCTTTAAGATAAAAAATCAGAACTGTTTTTCATCACCTTTGTTTTACACTAAGGGTTGTTTCCTGCTTTTATTTTAAGGAAAAAATTCATGGGTGTGCCTTTTATTATTAATGTTCAAAAATCAAAGAGAACAAGGGTCGAATGAAATAAGTCTCAGAGATGAAAAATCAGAACTGATTTTCACCCCTTTCGTTTCACGCTGAGGGTGGTTCTTTCGCTTTTATTGCACTGGGAAAATTTTTAGGTATGTCTTTCATGGTTACTTATAAAAAAGTAAAGAGAACACGGAGAAAATGAGAAAATTCATCAAAATAAAAAATTAGAATTGATTTTCACCCCCCTTAGTTTCATGCTGGGGGTGGTTCCTTAGCTTTTATTCCATGTGGTCAAAAATGACGATTTTTTCAGACTTTTTCGTAATATAAGTAACTTTGAGAAATTTACCCAACTTGAACCTTAGTTTTTTTTTTTATAAAAACACAAAAAAATGAGACCTTATAAAACACATTTAACCTGAGCAGTTTGTGGGTATGTTGAAAAGTATGTTTAAATTAATCAAATAAGCTTAAATATTTATATATTGCAATTGGCAAAAGATTTGGCTAAGTTCTATATGTTATTTTCAACAAAAAGTATTCTCTCAAGTTTTTACCAGAAGTTGATAGCTTTTGAGAAAAATATTAATCAAGAAATTTATTTAACAAAAAATTTTAAAAATTCTAATTATTTCATGACTTTGTAACCTTTGACCTTTTTTACCTAGACCTCTAAAAATTTTTATGTGTTTTGGTTATCAAATGGAACATATTCACAGATTTCGAAAGATTTTAATTTTTTTACCAAGTGAGTTGACATGAAATATCCCATATATATTTATACATAAATTCTTTCTATTTCATTTGTTACATCAATAATTATATATTTTCTTATTTCAGATACAAATCTTCATCTTCTATGCAAGTCTTAAGGTATTTATTATTTGTAAAATATTTTCAACATTTTAAAAATTTTGTTAGTTATATTGAATAATTTTAACAATTCTATGTGAATTATATTCTAAAATAGTACCAATCAAATTCTATGAATACATGTGTTATGCCACTCTGTGCTACAAAGATTTATCACACGATTAAGATGTGTCAATAAAACTAAAAAAACACGAGTTATACAAGGATTAACTCTAAAAGAGAAATATCCTAAATTTCTTTGTAAAGTATAAAATGAATGCATATGCTCTCAGAGCAACAGTAAATACTATGGCCCATATGAATATTGCAATCAAAGAAAATATTTAATCTGATGATGAGAATGCACGTAAAAAAAGCAGGTGACAAATCAATTCATTTCTCAGGTGATTTATGATGCCAAAACATCATGTAACGATTTTTTGGGTTTTACACATTTCAAACCGTGCTTAGTTAATACAGAACAATTATTGAAAATTTCTGAAATTTTTAAACTTAGAAATTTTTTTGTAAAATGAGTCAAAATTTTTTCTAACACCAAATTATCTAAAAAGTTTTTAAGTTAAAAATTTTCAAAAATGTTCTAAATTGACTAAGCATGGTTTTAAACGTGTAAAAACCAAAAAAATTGTAACATGATGTTTTGGCATAATAAATCATCTGAGAAATAATTTTTTTTTTAACAGGGAAACTTAGTGATAAAGAATAATATAAATTCTAATTTTCTACAGAAATATAATTATAAGGCTAGGATTGTTTTTCTCATATGGTTTATTCAAACTTATTAAATACATTTATTAAAATATATTTAAAATAATTAAAAATAAAAATTATGAATTCTGTTTTACAATATCCATCAGTAAATTACGAAAATATAAAAGACCCGTATTGTTTGTTTTTCAAAATATGATGAATTGCAAAAGTTATATCAACGAATATAGACGCTTATAGAAGCGTACTCTTAAATGGGAAATTTCTGCCAAAAATGAGTTACCCAGCTACTGAGGGCGTCACTAGATCCCATGTATTTTTATATCTATATATATCAAATTTTTTATATGTATAGATATACAAACAATGTTAAAGTGTTACCCAGCATATCGGACGAAAAATTTAACCCAGAAGTACGCTTCTATAAGCGTCTATCTTCGTTGGTTATATGCAGTATAAGTCAATAGAATTTATATATATATAGATATAGCGCCATGATACGTGACGTCACAGCCACATATGTGATTGTGACGTCACACCAATTTAAATGCTTCTATCTCTTCAAGTTTTCATTTTCATGAAAAAAGAAAAAATACAGGTCTTTTATTTTTTCATATTCTACCTGACGGATATAATACATTTTTTTATGAAACATGCTAATTATAGATACAAATTATGAATTGGAAATACTAATAATGTTTTTTCAAATTTTCAATTTCAGATATGGAAGTCGTAAGACTTAAACATTTCTATATTTTCATAATAACAATCAATATATAATATATTTATTAATTTATTTAAATTAATTATTTCATAATAAAGATATTTGAAAGTATTTCATAATAAATACATTATATTCAAAATAACATTTCTCATAAAATGTAAAATATATTCTATTAATTTTTGCTATTTTCCATTAGATTTTGTTTATTGTTAATTTTAATTATTTAATATTTTTTCTAATTTCTTGTTAATTTCTTTTATTTTTTTGTTAATTTGATCAAATTTATATAAAAAATAACACAAAAAAACATTTTTATCACAAATTTTAATAGAGAATAATAATGTATAACAAAAAATAACAAAAAATAGTAAAAAATAAAATGTAGAAAAAAATAATACAAATCAACAAAAAATAAGAGTAAATAAGATTCAAGTTTTTTCGCCAGGGTAGGAATGATGATGAAACAGAGCTGAGAACAGCCTTTTTTAAACAGCAAACAACATTTTTTTAGATTTAAAAAAAAATATTATTACATTTGTTTCAGCAAATGATGTTTAGGCTTAGTTCCAATTTAAAGCTTTAATCATACAGTAAGAGTAGACGCAACTTATTCATTCAAATATTTTATTTTAATTATTTAAAACAAATTGATAGCGATAATATGTAAGTGAATTCAATAAATTTTTCAAACACCTTTTAATTTTATTTTCAACATTGTTTATGCCAAATCTAAATTCTGATTATTTTGCAAATAAATTATTTTTTAAGTTTAATTTGAAACCAATAACTTAAACACAAGTTTTATTTGCCGATTTTTATTTTCCTTTTATGAAAATAAAATACAAAAATCAAAACAAATATAAAAATCAAAATAGCACACACAAAACAATAATTAAAAAAATAATTCAAAAATAATAAGGATCGCATTGGGGATACCATTTTTACCAAGAGAAGATGGGTACTTCTGTGTAAGTTATTGGTTTTAGATGTAATGTAGGTTATATACAAACAATTTTCACTTTTCATGTATGCTTTGTTGGCCTCTTAACCACACTCTAATTTTCATTGTAAATATTTATAACTTTAAGTAAAGTGTAATCGAGTACAGGATAGTTACTAATTTATAAATTGAGAAATAATATTTATTGATTAAAAATTAGTCTCTTTTGTCAAAATAGAGTAATCCAAATTTGTGAAAAGAACTAATTTTTTTTTACATATTCAAATTAATGTTGTTTTACAGATTTAGATGTATTATGTAGTACTAAACTTAAATTTTACGCTAAACTTTAAAAATCTCATCTTTTGATCATTGACTATTTAAATAATCAAATTAATAAGTTTAGAATACTTACTTAAATAACAATAAGCATGTATGTTTATATATAAGAATGTAATTTTTTCAAGTAAAAAATAATCCAACATTTAAATTTAAGAAGAAGCCAAACTATCTGTTTTTGTCTAATAGTGTTTTTCATCATTTATGTAAATACTATTGGCTGGAACACGAAAAAATGGCAACCTCCGCTAGATACTAATGATGGTTTAATTTTATAATAAGAACTAAATAATTTAATCATATAGCTTTTGAATAATATGAGACCTACCAAAAGAGATAGATTATATTTTAGATTTTCAGTAGGTCTCATATTATTAAAAAACCACACAATAAAATTATTTTGTTCTTATTATAAAATTTATGTATTATACTAGTATTTAACGGGAGCTGCCATTTTTTTAGTGTTACAGCCAATGGTGTTTATATAAATGATGAAAAATGCTATTAGACAAGGACAGATAGTTCAGTCTGCTGTTAAAAAAGAAACAATAAACTTAAGTAAAATGAAACATCTAATTTGACATTTCATTTTTAGCTTTGAGCAAATTCTTTTTCTTACTTGCACAATGATTCTGTTACTTTATTGAGTTTTTCTAATTTTTTTACTTTCTTATCAATTCATTTAGAGAAAAATTTTAATGATCATATTTTATTGAAAACACTGAACAAATTTAAAAAATGTAATTAAAATAAAAAAAAAAAGATTGCATAAATAACATTAACAGAAATTGTACTAAAATTTCAATAAATATAAAATAAGAAAAACTGACGATAGAGAACAATAATTATCACCTTATTTCGTAGATATTCTTCAATAGCACGTTGAGCAGAATCCGTGAGTTTAACAAAAATAAGAGATTTATTTTCGTGAAAATTACTATGGGATGAAAGACCATACTGAACACCTGCTACCAGCGCCGCCATTTCTGTCAGACTTAGCAAGGCCAATATTTCCAAATGTTAGTATCTTTCAATAATAAAGCAAAATTGCGTTGTAAGATTATAATACTAAACACTGATTCATAAATAATACTATAATATTAGTCAACCGTCTTTCAACATTATTTTTAGTATCATCAATGCTTTTCTTAGCAATCAATTTTCAATTTTGAGTTAAAAATCACAATAATTAATTAACACTATAATTGTACTTTCAACAGCTGGATGTAACGTT
Organism: Anastatus disparis; assembly: GCA_017163975.1. NCBI lineage: Eukaryota > Metazoa > Arthropoda > Insecta > Hymenoptera > Eupelmidae > Anastatus > Anastatus disparis. Next base: position 820,365 of record JAFFSR010000272.1, on the reverse strand, counting down.
TAAACGATAAAAAACGGAATCTTTGAATTAATAACCCATATCACTGATGCAAAGTAATAAGTTATAATTAACTATTATTAAAAAAAAATAGAAATATAATAATTGAAAATGAACAGGTCAATTGTCTAATTTTATTTAAGTCCAAGATAAATAAAAAAGAGATAAAAAGGAAAGAAATCAAGAGATATAAAGATAACACTGTCACCGTAAACGAAAATGGTCACAAAACAACTTTCAACGAGTTAATGTCACTGGCCCTTAGGGCGATTCTTCATTTAACCCGTACCCGTACCCGTACCCGCACGATTGTATAGGCGAGTACTTTATCTTCACTACTTTACCATCTATGATGAGTTTCTATCTACTATCGAACTCATCATAGATGGTAAAGTAGTGAAGATAAAGTACTCGCCTATATAATCGTGCGGATACGGGTACGGGTACGGGTACAGGTTAAATGAAGAATCGCCCTTACTATTTTATTCAACTTACGGTTATAGATATAGATTCCGAAACTCCCAAAGTAAAGAAGATTTCCTCAGTGAGGGCTTGAAGTTTCCTGTGTTCACCACAATCTAAAGTACTGTATTAGAGCTGGAAGGCTGCTCCTGCAAGCTACACAATGCTTTATTACAAGGACAGAAAATATAAAATTTAGATGTCAAACAAAGATAGCACTATTGCAGTATGACTATAACCATCCGCCATTTTAGGTAATTTATGCTAACAATTTAATTGATTTTCTTAAGGTTGGGTTTCTGAAATCTCTAGGCACGATCTGGTAACTTGTCATGTCCATCGAAAAAATAGCGGATGGTTGTAGACACTGCGTATATATTATATACTTTATCATTTTAGAGCAAGCAGCCAAGACACCTTAACTTCCGCGTGAGTAGGTAAACTAGGAGGATTCAAGACCAGGGGGGTTGTTTCCGAACGATATACCACATATTGCTGTCTTTCTTTAGCATATATAAAATTAACGTACCAAACAAAGATAGTACTATATAGTTTATCACTCTGGAGCAAGGGGCCAGGGGTGTTCTGTCGCAGGGGGTTTCTGACGCAGTGATATTCTAAACCAGTGATTTTTTATCATAGAGATATTTCAAGCGTATTCCGAGCGCAGGATTTTATTTTTTTTTTTTATTTATAATTTTTTTTTCAACTATATATGTACAAGAAGTATATATTTACAATATATATATCAATCTACTTTGATATATAACGATATACTTATATATATATATATATATATATATATATATATATAAATATATCGTTATATATCAAAGTAGATTGATATATATATTGTAAATATATACTTCTTGTATACTTCTTGTATATATATATATATATATATATATACAGCGTGTCCAAAAAGTAACGATGCACCTAAGAAATTTCTAAAGTTGAAAATTTTTTCAATCAGGTGAAGGTTGTTCTTGGAGTAACTTTTTACGAGATATCCGATGGTGACCTAGGATTTGACCTTGAACCTCATTTTCAAGGTTATTTTAAGGTCAACCTCATTTTTGAAAATAGGAACCCCTACTTTTTATAGCGGAATTGAAAAGAACAGAAAATTTTACGTCCAGATATGTATTTTAAAAAATGAGGTTGACCTTAAAATAACCTTGAAAATGAGGTTCAAGGTCAAATCCAAGGTCACCATCGGATACCTTGTAAAAAGTTACTCCAAGAACAACCTTCACCTGATTGAAAAAATTATCAACTTTGGAAATTTCTTAGGTGTATCGTTACTTTTTGGACACGCTGTATATATGTACATATGAAATTTCATTTGTTAACAAATAGTTTACGTTAAATATGTCAATCTGATAAGGACTGACTCATTTGAATTTTGTAAATTTGATATCTTTGGCTGGTGTTTGAGGTTTGTATTTTTCATAGTACTCTTTCCAAGTCTTATTTTCCTTCTTCTCATTGCTAGAAGTATGAAGAAGAGGAGTATATTCTAAGCAATCAGTGGTACTTGAACCTTGTCCCATGATGAAATGAATGTTGTCTATGATATGTGTCGGTATTTATATACCCTGGTGAAAAAAATCAGGTGACAAGTCATCTGATTTATCAGGTGATCTATCATGCCAAAATATCATGTATCGATTTTGTTGGTTTTTACACGTTTTAAAGCATGCTTAGTCAATTCAGAACAATTTTTGGAAAATTTTAAAATTTTTAAACTTAGAAATTTTTTTGTAAAATTTTCCAAAATTTTCAAAAATTGTTCTAAGTTGACTAAGCATGGTTTAAAATGTGTAAAGACCAACAAAATCGTTACATGATATTTTGGCATGATAAATCACCTGATAAATTTTAATAGGGTAGGAAGTGATGAGAGCCCCAACCATCGCTCTCATTTGTGAGATACAACCACCTGGGGACTTGGTTAGAGCAACGAAGATGACGCTTATAGAAGCGTATTTCTGGATTAAATTTTTCGTCCGATACGCTGGGTAACACTTTAACATTGTTTGTATATCTATACATATGAAAAATTTGATATATATAGATATAAAAATACATGGAATCTAGTGACGCCCTCAGTAGCTGGGTAACTCATTTTTGGCAGAAATTTCCCATTAAGAGTACGCTTCTATAAGCGTCTATATTCGTTGGTTAGAGGTAGCGTTGGTGAACGGACGTGTGTGAGTCGGCTCCTGCGTTTTGGCTTTTTATTTAATAAAATATTGTATTAAAGGGGCTGAATATGTATGAGAATTGTTAATTGTAGGCGTTTTATAAGATTAATTATAAATTTTTTAGGAAATTCAAGTTACTTAGTGTATTTTGGGCACATAAAAAAAGAGTGTAATTTGGTTAGGTTAGGAAAGAAAGAAAGGGTCGTGCGAGTTTAGTTAGTGCCGGCTTTGTTCTAGCTCAAGGAAAAGTTTTATGATATAAGACGTTGATTAATAAGTGAGGGAATTTTATTTCTAATTTAATGGACTGATATTGTGAAGCAATTAAAAATGAGTGACGATAAAAGTGCGAAAGACGGTGTATCCAGTGAAAGTGAAAATAAAGACAAAGACAGCGTCAAAGATTTAGCAGCAAAAGCGATAGTACCAGCAAAGGTTACAAGAAGTGGGAACAAGGGCGACGGCAGGGGAAATCTAGTAGATAAGAAACAGCTAAAAATAGTAGATTAATTTCCGAAGGGCGTGAAATTCGCGAGTAAGGAAAATATTTTGGAATGCGCGGGTTGTGCTCTTTTGAGAGAACAATTATCAGAGTGGAAACAACGCGCGGGTACAGAAAAATCGGAATTAGGCGAAGTGCTGATAGGTATAAAAAAGAAATAAGTAATGAATTGAAAAAATTAAGGCAGGAAAAAACGGAATTAATAAAAGTTAGTATAGATGTAGATGCTAAAAATAAAGAAATGGATGAGTCAATAGGGAGGTTAGAAAAAAGAATCGCAGAGTGGGAAGGGGAGACAAAAGAAAAATGGCGTGAATCGGAAGAGTGGATAAGTAAAGTCCCTGCTTTATCGAGCGAAGGAAAAGACACAAGTTCGAGAATCGGGGATAGCAGAACATCAAAATCGTCGCGCTTTAGCACGGACGGTCTATCAGACTTCGAGATTGCATCAATGAAAAATTTCGTCAGGTAATAGGACAAAACATACAGGCAAGATAATATAGTGATTTACGGTTTAAGGTTGAGTGGGAATTTAGTACAGGGCGTAAATCAATTTTTAGAACAGAGATTAGAGGTAAGAGTAAATGTAGTAAACGTTAGAGTAAGTGGTAACGTATAAATAGTTAAAATTAAAGATTTTAAAGAGAAAAATTTAGTCATAAAAAATAAATATTCCTTCTTAAAAAAATGATGAGCCGCCATGTTGAAGCATCTAAAGATCGAATCCTGATTGGTCGATATAGAATAGGCGCCAAAAATTAAATTTTAAAGGGTTTAGATTTTTTAAATAAATAAAAATTAATTTCTAGGCATTGTTTTTTAAATATAATAGAAGTAACTCAATTAAAATAGAATAAGAATATTTTATTTTAAACCAAGCAATATTATTTATGTATATAACCAATGTATAGTTTAATGATAAAATATATAACTATGAGCACAAGCAAGGTGACTACCTTTTATTTAAAAATTCCAGTAAAATTGTAAAGACATCAAATAATATAACAATTCAGATAAGTAATTTATTCCTTTATTGCATAAGTATTGCTTAATGCAGGTACAATATGTATATATTTTTAATTGTTTTTCATTTAAAAATAAGTATAGTAACAGCAATTAATGAAGGTTTGAGGTTATGAAGATTTGAGGTTATGAAAATTTTATTATTCTATATTTCTATTACTCAGATTAAAAATCATCAAAGTACCAAAAAAAGTAATATATTTAACTAATGTTTTAAAGATAAATTTGTGCACATTTTAATAAAAAAAATAAGGTTAGAATGAATCAAGATCAAAATTTACTGATAACAATGGATGATACAATTGACTGAACAAACTGTATGTCTATTTTTAATGAAAATTTAAAGAATCTACTTATACGAGTGTGCTATTTCATAATATACAATACTATTTAGTTAAACTTATTATATTAAATATTAATACATAAATAAATAGAAGTATAAAATGTGTGTTTTCAGTAAATGTAGTTTGAAAATAATTTGCACACTGATAAAAGTATGACTACGATAGGCAGCTTTGTTATAGATTAACATATAAAATTTGTATTACAGTTGACGAACAAGCTATATGTCTATTTTTAATGAAAATTTGAATAATTTACTTATTCATTTTATATAAGTGTGCTATTTTATGATATACGATGAATTAATATTTAATATAATGTATTTAATTGAATAGTTTGCTTATACGAGTGAGTTATTTTATTATATACATTACTATTTAACTAAATATTAATACATGAAATTAAAAAATGGAAAAACAATTTATGTTTTAATGAATAAAGCTTAAAAATAATTAACATACTGATAAAATTATAACTATAGTAAGCATCCTTTTTATATATTTGTATATATAAAATTTGCATTACAGTTGACAAACAAGCCATATGACTATATTTTCAATAAAAATTTGAATATTTACTAATATAGGTGTGTTATATTTTATAATATAAAATGAATTAATATTTAATATAATATATTTAACTGATTAGTTTACTTATACATATGGGTTATTTTATAATATAAAGACATAAGCTGAAATAACTTGGGCGCCTATGCACTTTCTACTCAACTGTAGTTATTTGAGCTATCAGACCTGAGTTTCAGTCTGAAAAAAAATCAGATTTAAATGTAATTGATAATTTTTTGTTATTATAATATTAACTAATAAAACTTCTTTTTAGCTTAAATATACATTAAATAAAAAAGTTTGGTCCATGAATAGTTTTAAAAACCCTTATCTGGTGCTTAAAATCCTTTTGATTAGTTAAAAACTTGATTTTGTTTATTTAATAACACTATTTAAAATGAAATAATGTTGTATGTGTATCATGTCTTAAGATTTATGAGTTATAAATATATTTTAATACACTTCTACTTTCTCATAAAGAAAACATTGTATCAATAAAAAAATTTGTTCTATTTTTTTATTAATTTGTACACATTCAGACTCGTGGAAAAAAGTGGTTTCCACCCTGTTAAAAAAAATCAGGCGAGAAATCACCTGATTTCTTAGGTGATTTATCATGCCAAAATCTCATGTAATGATCTCTCACCTGATTTTTTTTTGTAGGGCAGAAAATGTCTGTATGTATGTGTGTGTGTATGTACTCATTACGTCAATTAGATCTCGAAAAGTACTCGACAGATTTCCTTCAAATTTTGCATACAATTTATTTTTTTGTCTAACTGGTACGGAAGCTATTGAAAACTGGTTTTCTTGGCATAGTTTTAATTTTAGAACAATTTAAAACATTTTTTTCAATTCTAATTTTTAATTTTTTTTTGTATTTTACTTTAAGTACTCGATGGATTTGCTCTAAAATTTGCTTGGAAATTATTTGCGACTACCAAAAGAAAAACTTCTGAAAACTGATGGGTGGGGCTCGAACATTAGAATGTTTTTTATTTAATTAACATTTATTTAGAAGTTCATATAAATTATGTGCATATCAAGACTGTTCATTTATTCATTTTAGAATTTTCGTATTTTCAGCGACTGAAGTAACGAAAATAACTAATGCGAGTGAAGCATTTTAGAATATTCACTTTATCGAAATAAGAAGTAGCAAAATAAATGTACGTCTAAATTTAGAATAAATTATATCAAGATTTCGAAAGAACTCTAAATATTTTAATCGAATAATTTGAGATTATCACTACTGCTTTTTGAAATCATGAAAATTCATTATTACTTTATTCTAAATTATGGAATACGCTATTCGTAACTGTGGCACTCTAAATAAATATTCATTAAATAAAAAACATTCTAATGTTCGAGCCCCACCCAAACTGATTTTCTTAGCGTGGTTTTAATTTTAGATAATTTTGTAAAATTTGAAGAAAAAAAATTCATTTTACTTTTATTTTACGTAAATTACTCTATAGATTTGCCCCAAAATTCGCATGCAAGTTATCCGCTATTGTCAGAAGAAAAAAAATTTTTTAAAACTAATTTTCTTAGTGCAGTTTTAATTTTAGAGCATTTTGAAAATTTTGAAAAAATTTTATTTGAAACTCACTTTTTTTGACTCCCGGAGTCTAAATATGTACAAATTGACGAAAAAATAGAAAAAAATTTTTCACCGATACAATAATTTTTCTTTGAGAAAGCAAAATGAAATCAAAATACTCTAACACAATGAGCTCTATGAGAAAGCATTACACCAAAGCACTTGGCAGCGTTTTTGTAAATGCTGTTCAAATAAATGTAATAGATATATTTATTATTACCTATAATGCGGTTATGAAGTAGCTAAGTAAAGTCATTTATTTAATAGTCATTAAATATATAAAGATGAAAAAGATGCTTTTGTAATTTTAAATAATGAGGGATTTTTAAACTCTTATTACCAATGATAGTATTTACAAATTTAATTTACTGCAATATTTAATTTAATTCAATGCCATCCAAACTAAAGATGTAACGCATATAATAATTAGTGAAAACAATTTTATATGAATGAGTTGAAACAAAATTTAATGCAAGTAAAAAATAAAATGTTTTTTTGTGAAAAACTTTTTGATTCTTTATTGCAAAATTTATATTATTTTCATACATTATTTTAAAACTCGGAAATTGATAGTGATGAAAATCAATAATGAATCAGATGAAATGTTTCTTCTAGAATATTTAAATTCTTTTAATCCTTCCAGTAAATTACATTTGAGAGAAAAATTTATTGTAATGCTTATAAGAAATATAAGTATTAATAAAGGTTCATGCAATAGTGCGAGATTGCAAATTTTAGAATTTTCTAATCATTTATTAAAATGTAAAATTTTGACGGGTGGTATAAGATAATATTTTTCCAAACCGTAGTAGATTATATTGTGAAAATGAATATTCCTTTTACATTTAAAAGAACGTAATTTTCATGTGAATTATCTTTTGCTATGACGATTAGTAAATTACGTGGACAAACGTTTGATAATATAATTATTGTTTTAAGGAACTGAACACGGTTAAAAACAATTGTGTAGTCTGTTAACTTTTATTTTCTGTTACTAAATTGTCTGTTGAAGTAACAAACAAGGATGTGACGATTTAACAGACTTTATGTCAGTTGATTCTGAAAATGTCCGTAACAAACGACTAAAATAGATAGTCCAGGGGCAAACTACATAAGTCTTGATCGATCGAGGTCCTCAATTCTACCCAGGTTTTTTTATGTATTTTTGACCTGCTGAATTCGAATTTTTTGGGTAGAATGTCTGAAAATGGCGCATTTAATAATTATTAACAATTTTCATAAGCAAATTATAAAAATGCACTTAAAAAAAAAATTTTATCATATTTTTTTAGTTCATTTTGAGTAAAAAAGGTTCTCATGAACATATTGCTAAAATGCACTGAATCGGCAGAAAACAAATTGCAAAGTTTGAAAAACGCGATTATTTATAAATACGGTCGCTAACTACTGTAATCTTTAAGTTTATATTTTAACAAACAATTTAAGCTATTGTGAGTTAAAATGAAATCAGTAGAAGCTGAGCTATAGGCTGTCAAAGTTTTGAAAAATCGCGTTTTTTCAAACTGCGATTTTTTTTTGCCGATTCAGTTCATTTTAACAATATGTTCATGAGAACCTTTTTTACTCAAAATAACCTAAAAAATATCATAATTTTTTTTTTTTTTCGAAAAAACGTATTATTATAATTTGTTTATAAAAATTGTTAATAATTATTAAAATTATATCATTGTAAATGTCACGAAAGCTATTCATTAGACAACGAATATCATATTATAAACGAATATAATATTGTATAAGATATAATAAAAAACGTTCTTTCTAATATTTCTTGAGTTCTTGTACATTTATTAATTTAAGGAGTCTCATATGTCAGCTATAGTTTGTTGTTCATAAAAATTAAAAGTTTAAAGAACTCTTCAAAATTTTGATAAAAATTAATTTATACCTAGAAAAAAATTTCTGCAAATTTTCAAGTAGTCTTATCAACTAATTTTTTTATATGTGCTCACTCGAAGTCCGCGTGTTTTGTATCTCATAGTAGTAAAAAGATAAACTTTAAGTGAGCATAAATAATAAAATCAGTCGATAAGTCTAACTAAAAATTTGCAGAGATTTTTTTCCAGGTATAAATTAATGTTTTTCAAAATATTGAAGAATTTTTAAACTTTTGATTATTATGAACAACAAACTATAGCAAACTATAGCTAGCACATGAGACTCCTTAAACGTGAATTTAAAAAAATAAAACTATATATAAAACGTGTATGTATGTGTACGGAAAACAAGACCAAAAAAAGTTTTAGTACATTGACAGACAATGTCTGTAATTTATAAGTAAAATTTTAACAGACATTTGTTTGTTAAATCCTTTAAAGACATTTTGTTTGTTAAAGTAACACACATTTTCGTCTATTTGGTTTTAACAGACTTTGTCTTTGATATTTCTAACTGTGAATAAACTAATAGCAGCAGCTGTTTCAATTTTTCTTTATTTCTATAAGAGAAAAAACGACTTTTCTCCTCTATTTTTTAGAGAGGCCACTTCAGGTGCTAAAACATAAAATTTAAGAACAACTGATTACAGTTTCTTAATGATTAAAAATTTCTAAATTCATCAACAATACATTAAAAAAACATCACCTAAAACAATACATTTTAGGCGTAACAATAAAAATAAAAAATGAAACTTACAAGTATTAAACATGTGGTATTACATAACTATTTTTGTTTTATAAAAATGTATAATAATAGATATTTCTATTAATAATAAAAATTTACGCAATCTAATATGCGTCGTCATGATCTACGCGACATTATGAAGTATAAGTTATTTCAACGAATATAGACGCTGATAGAAGCGTACATGGGAAATTTCTGCCAAAAATGAGTTGGTTCCCCTGGTAGAAAGTTGAGCATATTTTCAGTATATCATCCCGTATTTTATGGGCAGTCGCGATCATATGCTTTTAGATATCGCGATAAACCTCCATTACTCTTAACGAATTATCGCGATGGTATCGGGAGAATATGGTGAATGTTGAATTATACTATATTCATAAACAGCACATTACAAAGTGTGAGTGAGCACGCATATAGGAACACAGTTAGTGAGAAAGAGAAAGGCTGTTCACTCCTTGTTTCCTTTTCAGTTCCTAAACGGACAGTCTTACACTGTAAAAAAAATAGCAGAAAATCACGTTGTTGGTCGACGATTTCAATGCGACCATGCACCGTCGAGGTTATTTAACTTCGTTCAACGGCGACATTTTAACGTGCTTTGCGTGATTTCACGTAAACTGAACACAAGATTTTTAGATTAAATCAGTTAGATTTTGCGCTTCAACAATGTTAAATAACATCGACGGTGCATGGTCGCATTGAAATCGTCGACCAACGACGTGATTTCTCGCCATTTTCTTTTACAGTGTATTCTCTCACACTAAGTTTACATATGCACTCGCTCACTCGCACTTCGCACTCACTGATTTTACATGGATATTTTATTCATAATCATACTGTATATGTTCGCAAATAAATTTAAGTTATACAATAAAGAACAGAAAATGTTGACACTATTACAATAACAGTATATGCATCTTTAATAATTTTAAAGTTAAGTCAAGTCAATCTAACCTGCACGTGATGAAGATATATGCTTATAGAAGACGAAGCGTCGAGTGATGCGCGCGCAGCTAACATTCAGTATTCACAACTATAGGATATATTTTACGATTGTACAAATAGGCGCCATCGCGGGCAGCATGTATATATACAGATTCGCTTTCTATAAACGATTTTAATTGCAAAATTATTTACAACTCATATGAATTGTAATAATGAATATTATAATATTTATAATTTATTTCGAATCAGAAGAAAAAAATTTTAATTATTTTAGCGATTATATTTTATATCAACTCTGTAATCTTTAATATATTATCGTGTATTTATCGGTCACTTATCGCGACTGCGTAGCGACGAGATATAGCCAACAGTTAGTTATCTGAGCATATCTTATCCTTAATTTTCTACCAGGGTCTGTTACCCAGCTACTTGGGGACGCCATCAAATCCCATGTATTTTTATATCTATATAAATCATATATATAGCACATTTTTCATATGTATAGATATACAAACAATGTTGAAGTGTTACCCAGGCTTTCGGACGAAAAATGTAACCCAGAAGAATCCTTCTATAAGCGTCTATCTTCTTTGGTTATACAAATCTTTAACATAGGTAATTTAGGTGAGTTACGTATGTACAAAGTGACTAGCAAGTGTTTTCTTTTATGTACTTGGTATTTGATTCAAGATTTTGACTCAGATGAATGAATTTGATTTAATTATATTTAATCTAATTTAACAATTATTGCGTTTTATTGTAAATAATTTATTCTTGAAACCGTTTTATCAAAAAAATTAATTTCTTTTTAATAATTCAACTATGTATTTATTATATACGTTGTTTAATTTTTGAGTGTCGTGTATTATTGCAATTTTCATATTTTTTAATATGTATCATTTCTGATAGCAATCTTTTTTGATAGTTGCATTCAATGTCTAATATGTTTGAGGTTCCTATGTTTGTATCAAAGCTATGGCTAGAATTTTTACAGTGTGTAACCAACGCAGATTTGTCTCTATTATGTTTCAAATCACTTATATGTTGTAAATAAAGAAAAATTGAAACAGATACTGCTATTAGTTTATTCAGTTGCTTAAAAAAAATTTTAGCTGTTGTTAGCTGTTTAAAAGAATAATATAATTATTGATTGATGAAGAGAAGTTTTTGATCATGGTCAGTTGTATGCTGCGGTATCTAGAGTTTGATCTTATATCCTACATGCCAAAAAACTAATATAAATATTGAAAATTATGTATGTAAAAAATTATATTAAAAATATCTTTTAATTTAATTTTTTTATTTTTTGATGACATATTAAAGGCACTTCGTACTGTTTGATTTTAAGGTTCATAATTTTAGTTTTTATTTGAAATTAATTTTTGATGGATGACCACTCATCATTTTTTTAAAAACAATAAAATTGCTACTAAAATAATTTCGTTTATTAAAATTACTTATCATGTTTATAGATGTTATTATATCCATAGTTGACCCTGGAGTATAAATTTGTTGCGCGCTTCGCGCGCATGAATGTAGCTAGTAAATTAAAAGGTACTATGATTTTTATTGAAAATGATTTATTGTATGAAGAAAGAAAAAGACAAGAAATTATAAACAAATGGGTTAAAGAAAAAAAAGAAAAAGGTATAATTATAAAATACGGGCGCGGTGGATTTTTATGGAAAGAGAGATGGTATAATTGGACTTGCTATGAAGATATGGGAAAATTAGTATGTAAAGAAAAGGGGAATAGGTTTAGTGACCATGCTGAGGAAGAGGAAAATGAGAATAGAGTAGGAGAGGGAAACGCGTGTTTTTATTAGCCCGGAAATGTAATAATATAGTCAGGGAAGATAAAACTAGCATGTTAAATGATAGGAAATTTATATTTTGGAATATCGAAAAATTTTGGAGAACAGCGAAGAGGTTTGGAAAAATTTAGAAGAAATTGATTTCTTAGAGGAAAGAATTACTATTATCGGAGGTGATTTTAATATAAGGATAGGGCAGGAAGGTATAGGATATGGAGGGAATAAAACAGGGATAGTCAAAAGAAAAAGTAAAGACTCTTGCATAAGTAATGGAGGTAAGAATTTTATAGACTTGATTGAAAGAAAAAGCTGGGTGATAATGAATGGAAGTCCAAAGGATAGGGATGATGGGGAATTTACTTACATAGGGCCTAGAGGTAGTACAGTAATAGACTTTATAATCGCGAACAAAAATACGTGGGAAATTATTTTAAAGTTAATGATAAAACGGAATCTGATCATATGCCGCTTACTTTAAGGGGACGCTGTATCTCTCTATCCTTTTCTAATTGAAAAATGTAAGTTTTTTGAAAATCTAGTGATTATTGATAGAAATTAAAGGTTGTCCGCTACTTGTTTAGTACAAAGTAATATTTTCTCTGATGAGGACCAATTAATTTTGTTGCTTTTTTTTCAAGTAAAGTTTGACATACTTACAAAATCCTAAGTAAGGCTAGAGAATACGTTATTTAAGTATGTCAAACTTTACTTGAAAAAAAAGCAACAAAATTAGTTGGTCCTCATCAGAGAAAATATTAATTTTTACTAAACAAGTAGCGGACAACCCTTAATTTCTATCAATAATAACTAGTTTTCCCAAAAATTTACATTTTTTAATTAGAAAAGGATAGAGAGATACAGCGTCCTCTTAAGTTTGGAATGTGAAAATATAAAAAAAGTAGATGAGACTAACTCTAATACACAAACAGCAGTAAAATAATAAAAAAGCAGAGATTCATATGGACAGATGAAAGCATAGCGGTATATAAAAGTAAAATGGAAAACTATGAGAAAGAGTTGAGTGGTCCGAAATCTATAGAAGAAGAATGGCTAAGATTGAAAAATAAAATTGAAGATTCAGCTACAAAAAAAGAGGTTACTGTAAATAAATGGTCTATAGGTATGAAAAAATGGCGGAATAAGGATTGTTCGAGAAAAAAAAGAGAACTTAAGAAAACCTTGATATCATGGAAAAAAGATAAATATATGAGAAGCGAATACCTACAGAGGAGAAGCCAACTAAGAATATTTTTTAAGGAAAGTGAAAAGGAATTCAAAGAGGCTGAATTGCGGCAAACAAAGAATCTAAAAAATGAAAATGAATTTGGAAATATCTAGATTGTGGCAGGAGAAAAAAAGCATATGTGCAAGCGAAGATAAATAAAGAGGTATGGAAGAAACATTTCATGGAGCTGCTCAAAGGGTCGGAAACGCAGACCATAGGACAGAAGAGAAGTAGGAATATCGAATTGGAGGAAAACGATTATCTGTATGAAATTGAGGTACACGAGGCAGTTAAAACATTAAAAAGAAAGAAGGCAGTTGGATTAGATGAAATCCCAGGGGAGGCATGGATATACGGAGGAAGAGGCCTGACTATATGACTGCACAATTTTTTGGAAAGGATATGGAAGGATATAGATCTCACGTGAGATCTCATGTATGGACTTAGAAAAAATTCGGCATAAAAATTTTCAATGCAAAATTTTCCTCGAAATTCAATTATAATATTGCATTTAAATATTTTATTGAGAAGAAATATGCTCTACAATGCATACAAATGACTGTAAAAGTAAAAGTTTATATTATTTTGACATTTTTACACGTTTTTACGTTAGATGAGATTTTGCAGTAGGGTGCTGCATTTGTGGACCTTAAGGCAGCTTTCTGCCTGTGAACAGGGAGAAACTGTGGCAAATAATGAGGGGTATGCATATAAGTGAGTACTTAATTGAAAAAATAAAAGGTTTATATGAGGAAACCAAAGTAAAAATTAGGGTCAGAGAAAACTTCACGGACGAATTTTGGGCAAAGGAAGGTTAAAGGCAGGGTTATGTATTAAGTCCGATTCTCTTCTGTTTGTACATTGCAGGTTTGGAACAAGAATTTAAAGGTAGGAATATAGGAGGGGTAAAAATTGGTAAAATGAGGTTATGGTCACTAGCATACGCAGATGACTTAGTCTCACTAGCGTGCAATATAGAGGCTATGTTAGATATGTTGGATGTATTAAAAAAATTTTTATTTGAAAGAAACCTAGTCTTGAGTACGGAAAAATGAAAATTTTAATTTTTAATAATGGTAGGAAATGTGAAAAAGAGTTATGGAAATGGGAGGAAAAATGTTTAGAGGAGATAATTATTTTTAAATATTTAGGATTCACTTTTAATAAGGACGCTAGTTATAAAGACTATATTAAGGATTTAGCAAAGAAAGGTATGGCAGTAGCAAAGATAACTTGGGGATTAGGCGAAAGAAAAAGTAAATTTGACTTCAAAAGAAGAATGATGCTCTTCAGGTGCGTAGTAAGAAGTGTATTATCTTATGGTGCGGAAATATGGGGTTGGGTAGAAAGAAAAGAACTTGAGAAAGTGCAATTGGATTGTTTAAGATGGGTTCTAAAGCTGAATTTTTGTACGCCGATGTACTTAATTTATAAAGAGACAGACACTGGTAAGATGAAAAGAGATTGGATGGTTATAGCATTGAGGTTCGACAGAAAAATAGAACATTTAAGTGAAAATAGGTTAATAAAAGTATGTTGGGAAGAAAAAGAGAGGCATGGAAAAGAAATGAGGAGTTGGACCTATACAGTCAAGAATATGTAGAATGTTTAAGAAACATAGAGTACAGCATAGTCGGTAGGGATATAGCCAAAGCTTACGGTCTAGATATAGAAAGAGAAATCAAGAGAAGAGTAAAAGATAGTGAAGATCAGATGGTAGATAGAAAAATAAGGGAAACAAAATATTGTCCAGAATAAAGATAGGTTAGTCGCGGGTCTTTCTGGGTATTTGAGTCTCAGCGGGAAAATTAGAAATATTGATGTGATTGCGAGAGCGAGATGCGGTAATATTAGTTTTGCAAGCGAATACTGCCTGGAAAAGGCCGAAGGAGTATGTAAACTATGTAAAAAGGATAGAGGAGATCTAACGCACCTAGTAACACAATGTTCAAATACAAAGAAAAAGCTGGCTGCGATATTAAAAGGATAAAATCTAAATTTAATAGAGATAGTAGACGAGGTCAGGGATAGAAAAATGATTAGGGCTTTATGCGAATTGAACAAGTTAGTTAAGGATAGTGAATCACAGGAGAAGGAAGTTTGTAAAAATTAGGTAAATAAAGATAGGCTAATTAGTGCATGAAAGATTTAAACTATTGTCCTGAAGATATAACAAATTATTGTATTTGCATGAGAAATAAACAATTAAAGGCGAAATCAAAATAACAGAATGCAAAAGAGTGTGGTATGAAATGAGTATGAATGTGTCGAATTAAGTTATAACTTATTGTAAACCAAGACCATTTCTGGGCCTTAAAGGCTGAAATAAATAAATCATAATAATAATTACAACCACCTGCTATTATCTCTCCTTTTGACTTCCTTTACATGTGAACATGTAATTTATAACAGATCCCTCACCATTTAGACAAGTTTTCTCACATTACCGCTCACAGGACTGTACTCTACAATACAATCGTGTATGATCAAACAATATGCTGATGTTCCAGGAAGAACATTAGCTCTTGGTTCGAACTCCAAACGAACATCTACTGGAGCACTTTTCAGGGACTCATTTTGTTTCGAGCAGTCAATTATAATCAGACGAATGTGTTTAATAAATTGTTGCTTCTTTACTAACGGCTCCATATCCTTATCATAGTAAGCATGCTGAAAATTAGCATACATATCGTGGAGAACAACAAACTGATTGTGGGTGATATCTAAATTTAGATTTCCACATGGATAATACTGAGAATTCAGGAACAGCTTTACATTACTTAATTTACAATGATCAAAACGACTCGCATTAGTTATCTTTTGATTTTTTCGACTCGTTTGAAAGCCTAATATGACGAAACGTGGCTTTTCGACTGATTGGAAGTTTTAAACTGATTTAGTGGAGATGCAACCTTATTCTCAAGAGAACTAAGGCTACAAATACATGCTTACAGTAATAGATGTTTTTTCCAAATACGCATAGGCCGTTCCTGTGAAATAAAAAAACTGGAGCAGAAGTTTCTGCTGCGATGAAATCTACATTGCGACAAAGAGTTTTATAATACTAATTCTAAAAATCTTATGCAATAATATAAGATTAAGTTATACTCAACGTATAGTAATCTCAAAGCATCCATTTGCGAACGCTTCAATCGCACTCTCAAACACAAAATGTGGATGAAGTTCAACTTACGTGGTAGCTATAAATGGTTCGATATTTCACCTGATCTGATAAAATCTTACAACAATACAAAACATCGAATAATTGGCGCTAAACCAAAATATGTTACAGTTGCAAATGAATCTCAGTTTCGCGCATGATTTGCTTGCAAAGTTGTGAGAAAAAAAGCAAAATTCAAGGTCGGTGACAAAGTCCGAGTGAGCAAGTTGAAACAAGTATTCGAAAAAGGATACTCACCTAATTGGTCTGCTAAAATATTTACGATTGAACAAGTTAAAGCAATGCAGCCGACAACGTACCATCTCAAAGACTATCAAGATCAGCCAATCGCTGGTGGCTTTTACGAAAAAGACCTTAAAAAAGTTGAATATCCTGACGTTTATCTTGTAGAAAAAGTTCTAAAGAGACGTGGTAATCGAGTATACATAATGTGGCTCTGCTTTGATGGTACTCATAATAGTTGGATCGACAAAACTGTGGCTTAATAAATACGTTGCTTAAGGGGGGAGCCTGCTTTAGAGGCTTGAAAAAATCGATATTTTCGAGGATTTTATTGGAAAGGAAACAAATATCTGATTAAAATGAAACTTTTAGGGTTTATTCTTATATATTTGAAGAGTCTTCTCAAATTTTTTTATTATTATACATAAGATATTCTTCATGTTTCAAGAAATTTACGGAGGCGCCTTGAGTGTGCACTTTCTGTGTGGCGGGCAAGATGCAGGTCACAATTTTCATCTGAAACAAAAAACCAAAAGAAATTTTTAATTGCAATAGTGTAATTCCTAGGTGAACCAAGAAAATTCAACAAAAAGTGAAAAATTCAACAATTTTTCGCACATTAAAAAAAATTGCATTTAAAAAAAAAAAAAAATTCACTTTAGATCGTTTAAAAACCGGATTAATGTTAACTTTCTTAAGGTATTTTAGATTCACCTTAAAGAGAATTTAATCCCGAATACAATGCATTTTGACTCGTGTCGATAGGACGTTCACTTTTTTTTCTATCTTGCCCGCCAATTTGAAAAATCATCAAAATGGAAATCCGAGAAATCGCGTGTCAAAGTTTTCGTTCACAAAAAATCGTAAATTTCTTGAACTTACCCTATTAATATGCTAATCAGCGATTCCTGCTCCATATAACTGCCCTTCAGATTCTTCAAAAAATTGGTTTTCGGCCAATTGCTCCATTCGACGGGCTGTTTTGGCCCCTTTGGTCGCCAATGAGGTGCGCCTGTTTTGACGCGTGATGCGCTCCTCGTTCGCTTTATCGCAAAAATTTTTGCACTGGAGCCCAATTTTGAAGTCTAATAAGTGCATAGTCTTTAATATTGCACTGTAGCCCTCATTAAACATCCCTCCAGCGATGAAAGCAGCAGTCTCAACTATTTTAATCCCCGAATGAAGGTGTTTGGGCGTCATGCGCCATATGGTTGAATTAAATGACTCGTTAGCATTCCGCGTGTGTCCATCCAAGCACCTTGTTAATAAATCGTCTTTTGATGATTCCTTGTATATAGGACGAATATGTTTTTCAATATCCATTATAATATACATAATAGATCAAGGGGCGGAGCGCGCCCGCTCCGGGCGGTATTGCCGCTCGGATACCTGCTAGACGCTTGCTCATTATTTCTTCTGTATCACCGAAAATATTCCGAATTTTGTTATGAAATTTTAGAGACATTCCTGGATAGTTTAGGAAGAGATTTAGGCAAAAAAAAAAATTTCGACTTTTTGAAGCCTCCATAGCAGGCTCCCCATTTAAACAAAAAAAAACTTTTTTTTGTTTAAGTGATGAGAGTATTAGTATTTAGATTTTTTCCCAACCTTCGCTCCTATCTGTGAGGTACAACCAAGAATCGCCCCTTGTGAACCTCTTACAACAAGTAATCCAAGTAGGAAGTGCACCCGTGATTCGTATACCTCTCCGTTAACTTCCTGGCGCCTACTCGAATGAGAACTCGATGCCACTTCTATTTTCACCTAGGTACGTTATATGCAACTTGTAATGTTGTATGGCATCGGTCAACTTGAAAAGAAGTTCATCATTTTTCTCTTAAGCAGTAGAAATGCGTGGTGGTAGAAAGATACGGAACTCATCTTCCAGATCTGCAACAAATCTGTCACCGTATCTGGTCTTGACGGATTTTAAAGCACTAACCAGAAACTTATGGTTCTTATCCATTTCCTCGACTTTCTTGGTTGGTAAGAATTCGCCACGTGTAATCTGGTTGAGTTTCGAAAGATCCACCTAAAAAAGAGTAAGGAAATAAATAAAATCGTTAATGAATAGGCTTTGAAGTAAAGAAAATACTTTGACTTATCTTAAATCAATTCAAAAGACTAATCAAAGTTGTATCACTTTATTCAATTCTTTGCATCTTAGCAGGTGGTCCGTCTGACGAAGGAATAACTTGGACTGGCTCAGGAGCTCTCTTAAGTACAGCTCGAGTCGCCGACGCCGCTACTGCGCAGTGCGCAGATTCCTTAGGAGGGGGGATGTCGTCATGGTAACGTATCTGTGCTCCTCTCCAACAGATAACGTTTGTCATCATTGGAGCTGAGAGCAATCTTCTGCTGTCTCTCAGTCCTCACATTGAGCAGTGTGGATCTGATGTTGCATTGCTGACAGACTAGATTTTCTCCCTTAAACAGGCAGCGTTGGTAGTTGTCAAACTGGATGACATTTTTGACGACGTTGGGTTTCACTCTTTTAGCCTTCTTGATGGGCTTTTGACCTTGAACCTTGACACTATACATTTTACTCCGTAAGCCGATGAATTCAGTCATTATGTTGCCATTGCATTCGTTTTTCATCAAGCCGATAACCTTCTTATTAACACGAGGCATACCACATTTGTTACCCTCGGTATAATCAGAAATGTCGAACTTATCTACGTCCCTCTTCATCATTTCATACATGTCCTCGCATCTGACTTCGTATATGAGACTATTAGTGTCAGTGTAGAGAAGCTTGCACTTATCACCTAGTTGATCAAGCACGTATGAATGGTGAAAGTCATACACACAAGTCTTAGAGAGATCTATAACACTTAGAACGATGTACAATGGCTTTCTAATGGTAATCTACTAGGCTGTTCAAAAAGTTTTGAAAGCGGAAATGAAAATACGTTGTTTTTTTTGTTGAAATCATTTTTATTGCTCAGTATGATCTCCCATAAGATCAATACACTTGGTCCAACGGTTTTCCAACTTGTTTATCCCATCATGGAAGTGACTTTTTGCAAGGTCTGCAAAATACTCCTCTACGACGGCTATAACCTCTTCGTTTGATGAAAAATGCTTCCCACAAAGTAATTCCTTGAGGTGTGGGAACAGCCAGAAGTCAGAGGGAGCTAAATCAGGTCAATAAGGTGGATGCTGCAACAATTCATACTTTAATTCGGTTATTTTAGTGATGGTTTTTTGAGCTGTGTGAGTGGGCGCATTGTCTTGATGAAAAATGATTTTTTTCTTTTGCAAACTGGGTCTTTTTTCACGAATTTTTTCACCCAATTGGTCCAAAGGGTTACAATAATATTCAGAATTTATTGTTTTGCCAGTTTGGAGATAATCCACCAACAAAATCCCTTTTGCATCTCAAAAAACTGACGCTAACACCATCTTCGCCGATTTCTGGACACGAACTCGCTTCGGTGCCAAAGTGCCTGGTTCACACCACTCCTTGGCCTCTTGTTTTGATTCAGGATCATAGCGGTGGACCCAAGTCTCATCCATAGTGATGATTCGACGCAAAAAATCCTTTTTATCCTTTCAAAAATGTTCCAAATGTTGCTCAGAAAGTCGCGTTCGAACGTTTTTTTTTGTTCCATTGTAAGCAAATGGGGCACCCATTGTGCACAGAGCTTTCTGAAACCCAAAACTTCACTTAAAATATGACTCACAATGCCTAATGAGATGTCTAGGGCCTCTGATAATTCTCTCTCGATCAATCGACGATCTTTCAAAACCATAACCTGTACTTTTGCTATGAATACTGGTGTTGTTGCACTTTTTGGACGTCCTGAGCGTGAATCATCTTCAACGCTTTTTTGACCACGTCTAGACTCTAAAACCCATTGATACACAGTTGGAAATTAAGAAGCAGATTCCTTTAACACTTTCACCATTTTCGTATGAATTTCCGTTGGTGATAAACCTTCCAAAACAAAGAATTTTATCGCTGCACGATATTCGGTTATTTACATTGTAAAAAAATACACTGACACGTCAACTTCAAATGGCTTGTAAACAAACAATGAATTGACAGAGTGAAATGAAACTTTGGGTATGTTCATATGAAAGATGAAATATTAAAAATGGCGTAGAAATTTTGGTTCTTCTACTACTCTATAGATGTCGCTTTCAAAACTTTTTGAACAACCTCGTAAGTGCGAGAAAGCTGTATAGCAACAAGATTCTCGTTGAAGATAGTGCTGCTATGGAAATCGGGCTTAGCGATTAATGCCTCAGCTCCACAGGGCCTCTTCCATTTATTGACGAGTTTTACATCAATGCGCTTGCGCTCATTCTCCATTGTTTTTCCATAGACTGCGTTAATCAGAAGCTTGAAGAAGAGTTTTTCAAACTCGTTCTTAGCTTGTTTGTGCCTCTCGGTGTTAAGGTCTACATACGACTTGAGCCAGGGCTTTTGTTCGAAATGTAGAACTCTATGGATCTTGGTGAGAATCAAACCATTATTGAGAGTCTGTTTCAGAGCATGGTCATAAATGACGTAGCGCTCTTTCTTGGAAAGTATGGTCATAAGCTTAACTTGTTTCGCACCTAGAGCAGCTGCATGTTCTGGGCAAAGAGGTAAGTCCTTGTGAGCATCATGGAGAGATTCAGGATACTCGAGATCAACTTTTAATATGTAGCCGATGGGAATTTCGTCGTCAACAACCATGACATTAAGATTCCCGGGTTTTCGTACCCATTCAAAATCTCCGCATGGTAATGATTGGGTCATTGCCTAACCATAGAGGTTATTAACGTCTTAGCATATCAAGTACTTTGACTCTTCATCGAAAATCCAATCGTCGCCCATGTATTCGTTGTTCGCTTTAGCATAATGATTACAACACTGGCTCACACCATCCCTGATTCCTCTCTCTACAAACATAAGCATGTCTATATCTGTGAGAAGTTCCAGCTCTATTCCTGTGTGTTCAAGCATAGCATCCCAAATAAGACCAAGAGTGGTGTAGTAGTGAGCAGGATCCAGACCATATGCTTTGATGCATGTCAATCGGAAGTTCTCGAATATATGCTGAAAAAAGTACATCTGTTTTTAGGTAAAGATCTTAGTACTCTCCTAATGTTCTGATGTCGAATGTCTTCCAAACATTTTCGGCCTGTTCGAACTCACTATCGGTGATATCACTATCCGTTAGCTCGCTGTGGAAGGCTGCTTTGCAGGGGAGAAAAACGTCATCAAGCTTCTGAAAGACTGAGAAAAAGACTCCTTTACGTTTCAATAATTCCATTTGTTCAGCGCTATATCCATCAGTCTGGGATTCTTCCTTAACTATATTCAATTCGTTCAAGTACAATGCTAACTTCTGGAGAGAAGATGGCATAAAGCGGAAGGAGTCGATGAACCTAAAGTTTATTTCGCTTCCCTCGATATACTTGACGAATGAAATATATCGTTCCTTATTCTCAAGAATTAGGCTTACTCGCCCCTTTAAATTTGCAGCGGTGGCGATTTCCTCGATTATGAAATGAGAATTATAACCAGTGAGATTGTGGAAAATCACTGGTTTGAATCTGGAGTCCTTATAATTGATATTATATGACTGGTGAGCTACTCCTCGATATCTGAAAAATAAAAATATTGATTAATGACAAGTTATTTGTTAAAATAATTTTCTTAATAAATAAATACTCACCTTCCAGTCAGATGTCAATGATCATGAACTTTAACATCCACAGGTTTGAAAGTCTTTCGAAAAATATTACAAAATGTTGCTCTTTCGAAAGATAATTGTTTTTGCCTTGAAAGATCTAAGGGCTCAGGATTGGCGTAGGCTTCTTCCAACTTATCCCGCAATGACTCTTGTTCTGCTATAAACCATTCTACTGGAATTTGATCTTCGTTTTTAGCTTGTCCGTAGCACTTATACTCGGAATTAGCATCATTGAAACTACATTTGATGTAGTGGCCAATACTATGAGTTTGATACTCTTGAAAAGCTTGAACATGTCGCACTAGTTTGAATAGAATTTCAAAATCTGCGTATATGACGAAAGGCACTCTTTCATGACGCTTGTGGTTCTCGAACTTCAGAATATTGTTTTTTGTTGTAGGAAGCTTGAATTTGCACTTGTTAAGTGAGGCATAATCAACTTCATATTATCTTCAACTTATCTTCTGTTGTAAAAAAATAAAAATGACGATCACAAATAAATGTTTTCGCTTTGTGATTCGTATTTCACTCAGACATAATGAAATCTTCTAGCTATAAAATTGAAATCATCGTTATTCTTTTCTTCATCTTCTTCGTCATGCACATCTTAAAACAATAATAAATTAATATGCTTCTCTTTTTTCTCAGCGGTAACATAGCATGGTGAGACATCAAATTTGTTACCTATAAAAAATTTTAAAAGTTAAATTTTATTAATAATGATTTTAATATAAAAATAAATACTTACCTCGTTTTTTCAAGATGAATAGATTGATTGAAATCTCGTTCAGTTTTTCAAACTTTGCTATCTGCATCGGGGAAACTGGAAATTCTATTCCAATAAAATCAAGTTCTTTCTCGTACTTTTTATATTTAGATACATGCTGTGGATCACGAGCAGGAGAGTGAAGCGTCGAAAGAATCGCCCACTTGAACCATTCATTGTCATTATTTTTAACATTGATACAAGCTTCTTTCTTCTTTATGTCTTCTGGTAAATCTGCGTAAGAGCTATCTCTCAGTGAATTGAGCTTGTTAATATTTATACTCAAGCTCAACATTTGGCGGAGAGTCAAACCAGAATCTCTTTCTTGGAATTTGCTCATGGCAATCTGAGTAGGTTGCAGAATGTTCAATTCAAACCACTCATGAGATCTATAGTTTGAAAGATAGCCACGTTCTTCGTATTGAAGTATTTAACAGCTATCTCTTCGTTATTTTTACGAAGATCGTATTCAGCAGCAAGTTCAGTGTTGACTGATATACTCTTATGTTCACTAAGAGCAACCTTAATTTTTTTTATCAAACATAGGAAAAATATCATCCATAAATTTATTCATATTATTAAAACTTTCTTTTGATTAGTAAAGATATTTGTAAGTTATTATTAAAAATAAAATACAGTTCAGTGCCGTGAAGTTCTATAAAAAGGTTTTATTGTTAAATATTACAGGAACGGTTTGTGAGCAACAAAGCAGAGTGAGAGCACGTCTTGCCGTAAGCTTCTCTGTCAACGGACTCTCTTAGACTAACTGACCAACAAAGGTCCTCTTGCGGCAGCACCTAAATCGCACAACTTAAACTAGACGGTTAAATAGGCGCGAACGTATTAAAAATTCAAATAAAGAAAATTTAGTTTTATATTAAAAATAATATCTCAACACTCTCCCTAAAACTATATTTTCATGTAATACAAACAATTTCACTTTTTCGAATCATTCCTAGTTTTGAAACTAAATACATAAATCTGGGCTTAGCCAGTGCTTTCGTACATATAACTGCTATTTGTTCATTAGTATTTACGTCCTTTAAATCAATAACTTTATCTTTATATAAATTTCGTATATAATGATACTTAACATCGATGTGTTTACTTCTATCATGAAATTCGGAGTTCTTTATTAAACGTATTAAACGTATCGCACTTTCATTATCTACAAACAATGTGTTTTCATTAGATTTACAATAAGCAGTACAACAGTCTTTGTTTACAAAATATTTGTATCTTTACTTCCACATTCGCTCAGAAGTCGTTTTACCTATACAATATCTTTCGCGGCTGTCACTGCGCTAATATACTCTGATTCCGTGGTTGACAAAGAAACACCTGATCGCCGTTTACTTTTCCAAAGTATCGCAGCACTAGCATGTAAACAAACCGTACCAGACGTAGATTTACGTCTAGTACGGTTTCTTTATCACCAGCGAAATCGGCATCTCTATAGGCTTCAAAACTACCTATCTTTCTATAGTGAATCCTGCAATCAGCTGTTTTCTTTAAATATCTTATAGTTCCCACATTTTTTTGCATGATCATTTCTTCTTTCCATTCTTTGAAAAATACATTTTGTTGATTTTCTTCATGAACGCTTAGCGATTTCATAGTATGTGAAATAACATGTAAAGGATATTCTAAAAATCTGTGCATTGCTTCAGGTGGACATAAATATCGTGTATTAATGTATTGTTGGATTTCGTCATATTAATATTCAATATTTTCACGATTGTCATTTTGAAAAGTGTCTTTATTTTCTGATTGAGAATCGACATTTACTTGATGTACTTTAATGTATGCACAATCATGACCTTTATAACAGTATTTGAATAAATATTTAATGCATTGTACAATGGAACATACTTCTACCTTTATGTGTGCATTCAATTTTAATAATAAGTAAGGATTATAAGGAACAACAAATCCATTATCTGCAACTCTTTCTGTGAATTTATTTCTGAAAATTATTTCGACGCTATCATTTTTACGTTTGTATAGTGGATATCCATTTGATTTATATGTTTTTGTATTATTTAATTTTTTTGGAAAATTTTTAGTACATTGTTTTGTATTTTTATCCATACACGGAAAGAAATGCGCAGCGTCTATGACTCCGCCCGCAGTGTGAAAGCCAATGCGTAAAGCAGTCGTCGCAGGCTGCTATAACTGGTACGCCACCGTGCAGAACAAGGACTACCACTCTGCGCGCAGAGTAATTCATGCTACCTTACACCGATTTTTCGATGCGAGCTAAGGCCGTGTATTAACATTATTTCATGCGTCCGAGCGCAATGTTTAAATGAATTTTTTAAATCATTAATCTTATCATATCTATCATAATAATTTAATAAATCATTTAATAAAAAATCTGAAATATACATTTTGTAGATGGATATCAAAACTTTCAGGATCGGTGTTAAGAGCAGGTCGAATATATCTGTCCTTTTCTAATCAAAGAATTAAGTTATTTTCAATAACTAATAACTTCAGCAAAAAATAAAGAGATAGCCCCATCTCGTATTACAAAAAGCAATATTTTCTTTGATGAGAGAGAATTGATTTTATCAATTCGTTTTCAAGAAAACCTTGAAAAACTTAAAACATAGAGGTTACGGTAAACAATTTGGTTTTTCAAGGTTTTCTTGAAAACGAATAGATAAAATCAATTATTTCTCATCAAAGAAAATATTGCTTTTCGTAATACGAGATGGGGATATCTCTTTATTTGTTGCTAAAGTTATTAGTTATTGCAAAAAAAATAATTCTTTGATTAGAAAAGGACGGAGATACGTGACCTCCTCTTAAAAACTTTAAAAAGTTGATAATGTAAGACAGAGTTGCCTATTAAAAATTACTTGTTTAAAACTTTTAATTGTTATTATTGAAAAACTAATAGTCCTACAGGATTCTGCTTACGTATGCTTATTGTGCACATAAGAACTATTTATTTTCACAAGGCAACTTCTGAAATCATTAAATTAAAAAAGTTAAAAATTTTTTAAAATTTACCCTTTTTCGTGATTTTTCGCATTTTTCTCAGAAATGAAAAATTCAATCGGGATGATTAAAAATTCATTTTAAAGATCTTTAAAAACCTATACATTTTATTTCCTTGAATTATTATATCTTTTATAGTACCAGAAATATTCACGGTTAAAGAGAAAGAATCATTTTTCAATGTTTAAACACATTGTTTAAACTAAAACAAACAAGATCTGTTGGGGCTATTTTTGATATTTTTCAGCCAAATTGATCGGGCTACTAATATATATACGTAATTCTCATTGATCTAGAATCGATAAAATACTGATAGAAAACATACGTGCACCCAAAAAAAATCTACGACAACCAAATAAATCTTTACTTTGTCCTCAGCAGATATTTATTTGATTAAAAAAATATTTATTAAAATTAAGTAAATATTTATTGAAAGTAAGTTTTTAAGTAAATATTTATTGAAAGTAAGTTTTTAAGTAAATATTTATATTAATCAAATTAATATTTGTTTAGAACTATTTAAGTAAACATTTATTTGATTTCAATTTTTTTTTTCAGCGTACTAGAATTTAGAGTGCTTAATTGATATTTATGATGTATCCATTGCTATATATTACCATTAATTAATTTTTTTTATGAGAAATCTTGATGAAGAGGTAGAAAGTTTAAATAAATAATAGAGATATATTAAAAACATTTTGACTTTTATTAAAGGAGATTTTTTAGCTTTTATAAAATATATACAATAAAATGTGTCTTGTGACAACAAATGGTGTTTTTTCATTTTCAAACATCCAACATGCTGTTTTTATTCATTACTCCACTTACAGGAACTCTGTAAGCAAAATAATGCGTATTGAAACCGACAGTTATCAAAGATAAGTACTGAAACACAATTTCATCAGCAACTACAAAAATTTTGTTAATTTTGCCAAACATTGGAAAAACATTTTCGAAATCAACTACAATAATAGTATTTTTTTGATTAATTACAATAATTAATTATTATATTATTAACTCTATATTTTGATGATGAGAAAAATAAATTCACAGATTCATCAAATAACATTGAACCATAAGAAATTAAATTTTCTTCGTATTTCGCAAAATTTAAATTCATTTCCCCACATAGCACCGAAGCTTCCAGGAAGCTTCCATGAAAGGTTCGGAAACTTCCCGGAAGCTTCCATGTAAGCTTCCTGGAAGCGTCAAATGTCCTGCGCACTTTTCATTCAGAAAGATTCAATAGAAGCTTCCATAAAGCTTTCGTGGAAGAAATCAGTAAGCTTCCATGGAAGCTAGCATAAAGGTCTTTTTGAATCTTACAAGAAGTTTCCAAGGAAGATTGCCGCAAGGTTCCAAAAGTACTTCATGAAAGCTTCCACGGAATAATGCAAAAAGCTTACATGCAAGCTTCCGTGAAATCTTCAATTAAAGCTTCCTGGAAGCGTAAAATGTCCCGCGCACTTTTCTTTCAGAAAGATTCAATGGAAAATTCCAGGAAGCTTCCATGGAAGAAATCAGTATGCTTCCATGGAAGCTAGTATAAAAGCCTTTTGAATCTTACAAGAAGCTTTCAAGGAAGATTACCGTAAGGTTCTAAAAATACTTCATGGAAGCTTCCATAAAAAAATGCTAGAAGCTTCCAGGATGATTCCAGTGTAAGGTTCCCGAAAGCTTCGGGGAAGTCAACAATTCAAATATCATTTGGTTAATTTTATCCTTTTTCACCGTTCGAAAGGTATTGTGTTACGATTCTGTTCAACATTCTATTTTTCATTTTATATTTTATAAATATTTGCTGTGCAAAACACATATTTACTTATAACATACTATTTTATATACTATTATATCATATTTATACTTCAATACATATTCACATATATTAGGATTTACGTATAATTATAAAGAAGCATTTACATTTTTAGGGAAGGCGCTATGGGTACATACTCAAAACCGCCAACGTTCGACTTATATAGTAAGTGTGGTATCATCTCACCACTTAGGGACAAAACGCCCATTCAACGCGTATCCCCCTGTAGGCGTAACTGCGAATCGAAGGTGACTTGTATGATATCTGTCGGTAGTTCAATTCCCGACTAAACATAATTTTTTTTTATAAATTATGTTGCACATGTATATATTTCACTATTTTTTTTAATTCAAATATTTTTTATGTATACAGATAAATATATATATACACCTACCTACGTATTATTCACACACAAACATTTTCATGCTATCTAAAGTCGAAAAATTCATTTTATATAGATTTTAAAATAAATTCATTTAAAAAAACTTAAATAAATAATACAATACTCTTTCTTAAAACTTTATTCAATTAAAGACTTTTCTTTAAAAAAGCAACAAAATGTTTTGTGTGCTTATTTACTAAGTTAATTAATATTAAAAGAAATTTTTTATCTAAAGTTATACAATTATAGAAACTTCCAATCATTTAATTTGTAATCTGTTTTATTCGCATTCATATAATAATCCGATATTAATTTTTAATATTAAAAAGAATATCTTTATACATTAATTTAACAAAAAAGACTATATTTTTAATTTATAAAATTAATGGGGGATTGTTATATGAATACGGAAAAAGCAGATTACAAATTGAATGAATTAATTTTTATAATTATGTAACTTTGGGTAAAAATTTTTTATTACTATTAATTTTTAGTTAGTAAAAGAACACAAAATACTATGCTTTTTGAGGAAAAATCTTTTCTTTGATAAAAGTCATGTATTCAAAACATTGTAAAGATATTTAGACTTTGTAATTAATTTATTTAATTTATAAAATTTTATTAAATTAACGACTTTCTCTTAAAAAAAAAACATATTTGTTTGTGTTCTTTTTTATTAATTAAAATTAATAATAATAAAAATTCTTTATCAAAAGTTATACACAATTATAAAAAAGTTTTGATCATTTAAAATGTAATATGTTTTACTTCATATTTAAATAATCTACCATAAATTTTGTAAATTAAAAAGAATATGAGACATTAATTTAATAGAAAAAAAAGACAATATTTTCAATCTATAAAATTAAATTAATGTAAGGCAGACACAACACTTGTACTCATAATATTGCCTAAATTTTCATTTTATTGTGAAATTTTAGAAAAAAAAATGCCTTAGCTTATAGTATGTACCATGAAGATTATTCTATATGAAATTTTTAAATAATTCATTCATCAGTTATTTAAAATATTGAAGTCCAATGATATATATTAAAATTATTCGATTTTGTACCAGGAATACAAAATTCCTACAAACAAAGGAATAGATTTATTTAAAAATTCAACTGAATAATTTTCATGATATTTACTACAAACTAATGTATTTTTTTTCTGAAACTTTGCAATAACTTTCCGTGAACATTAATATATCCTTCCTGTAATATTCTGTGAAAGACTGCAAAAAGTTTGAATAGAATTTTCCGCAAAATGTTACTGCAAGCTTCCTGCAAAATGTAAAGTAATCTTCCAAATAACATTCGGATATAACTTTTCGGAAGCTTACTGAAAGCTATCTTGTAATATTCCATTTGGCCCTCATGAAATATTACATGTAAGCTTCCCTAAACCTTCCGTACAGTTTACATGAAATATTCCAATGGAAGCTTCTCGAAACTTCCATTTAGCTTTCGGGAAGCTTACAAGGAACCTTCCTGACAAGTTACTGGTAACCTCCCGTGAACACTGAAATATTTTTCCTGTAACATTCCGTTGAAAGCTGCAGGAAGTTTGAATAGAATCTTCCACAAAATATTACTGGAAGCTTCCTGCAAGATATATTGCAATCTTCCAAATAACGTTTCTGTGATATTGCATGTAATCTTTTTGGAAGCTTACTGGAAGCTATTTTGTAATGTTCCATTGAGCCCTCATGGAATATTACATGTAAGCTTCCCTGAACCTTCCGTAAAGCTTACATGAAAGATTCTAATGGAAGCTTCTCGAAACTTTCATTTAGCTTTCGGGAAGCTTGCTAGAAGCTTACATTGTAATCTTTCTAGAATCTTTCGTGCTATGTGGGACGCTTAATAAATATCTTTTGCTTAGAATTTTCAAACTTTGTCGATTACAACAACAATTAAGAAGAATTAAATCTAAATTAACAGTATTTGCATGATCCATTAAATTACTATTCATGCAAATATTAGTCTTATCAGATACATTATCAGTTGTTACTGCAGTTGCATTGCTCAATAGAGTATTAATTATAAAACTTAATGACAATCTTGTAAGACTAGAATATTTTTTAAAAGTACTATAAACATTTGTGAATTTATTTTTTACTTCACAAGACGTCGGTATGATTTTATCAATTTCATCACTGGCCAAATTTAAAAATTTTTTTATCTCTATTCCAGCAACTATAAGAGTGTGATAAATATAATTTTAAACTTTAAAAAAAAACATAATAAAATTTCTCAACAAAAAACAAAATTGACTTAAAAAAAATGCACTAAAAAGTTACAAGTAATTTATGATCTTCAATAATTATACGCATACTTCGCATCTAACTTAACACATGTGTAGCAAATATATTATAGATTATCTAATTATTTGTTTGTGCTGTTTACAAATAATTAGATAATCTATAATATATTTGCTACACATGTGTTAAGTTAGATGCGTAGTATGCGTATAATTATTGAAGATCATAAATTATTCGTAACTGTTTAGTGCATTTTTTTTAAGTCAGTTTTGTTTTTTGTTAAAAAATTTTTATTGTTTAATGTTTTATTTCAATACTTTTGAAGCCGGTTTTTTTTTGTTAAAAATTTTCACTTTCTATTTTTTAGTGAATCCCCTTGCCAAAAGCGAAAATATAGGTAGATCCACTAATTACGCCTAACTTTCATTATTAATTCATAACGCATGCATTAGTACACTATATCAAGCAATCTATAGGAGGAAAGAGAGAAGGCTCAACGGCACAGTGTCGTTGTGTGTGCACGTATACATATTCAAGCTTAGGTAAGATTGATTGATTGATTGATACTTTTATTTCAGGCCATGGGGTTCAACCCCGTATGGCCCATACGTAATTACAAATTATATACACAATATGTAACAGATTATAACATAAGCATATTGGATATTTATTTTATATGACTCGATATAAAGCAAAATAGAAATTATTTTATAATTAAATTACTATTTTAAGTAGACAATTAAGTTTATCACATAAAGATGAAAGTAAAGTATTAAATTTGAAATAAAGGTCAACAATAAACCCATGCAACATTTTTACCATTATCACTTTCGTACCAGCGCAGAAAGCAACCATTAAGGACTACATTTTATAACTGTAGTAGAGCATAGCTTGAATATATACACAACACTCTTCAAGCATCCAACGTGCCATGCCACTCAGTGCGCTCATCATTAAGGAACTTGCTCATTAGTCTCGCTTTGACAATCCAGGTCAACCCAACTCCAAAACCAGGAAATAGATTGACATTATTATTTATGAAGTTAGATACTGAGGAGACAAACGAATTCAACATCGCAGCAGTGCGTACAACCGGGCAAATGAGAAATCTCGCAGGAAGTCTATTTGATAACCTAACCTCTGTATCTATGTTTGCACGGAGGAACTTAGAAGCTGAATAAGGTGGATTTTGATAAGACACAATAGCATGAGCTACTGTCATTTTGAAGTAGAACTGCCTATTTTTAACCGATATCCAACCAAGTTCAAGGTGAAATGGAGTGACCCTATCCTGCCTCCCAATATTACCGAATACGAATCTGACACACGCATTAAGAGCACGATGAAGTTTAAGATTCAGAGTTTGAGGAAGATCATCATAAACCACACAACAGTAGTCAAGAATCGAAAAGATCAACGCCTCAACCAGTTCCTTCCTAACCTTTCTGGATAATGCATGTCTATGAAACTTAAGAAACTGCAGAGTACCAATAGTCCAGTAGACTTAGACTTTTTGCATGACTTAATTAGTAACAGGCAACTGAAGTGAAAAATGAGTTCATTAGGTCAAAAGATATTAAAATTTAGAAAGACCCTCAAAATTTGGGCTGGCATATTTTTTTAAACAACGTTTTTATGTAAAAAATTGTGAAAAATCGATGTTTTTTGGATCTAGCTCTTTTCGTTTTTTAATAGGGTATATGAAATTTATAATACTTATAAAGGTCTTCAAGACGAATAGTTTCAGCCCTATTACATTAAATTTCGTTAATAATTTATTTAAATAATCGCAAAAATATAGTCAAAAATCGTTAAATGTTCAATAATTTTTTATTCCAAAAAAAAAAGAGCTACATGCTTGTAACTTTGTAAAAAGTTGCCTTCTATCATCCTTAAGTTCCCATAATTTTTTCAGCAAAAAATATTAATTTGTTTATGAGATATTCAATTTGTTCACTAAAAAGAGGTAAAATGTAGGCCTCAAATGGACCCTATTGCGGTCATTTTAGAAAGAAATGACCATTGTCATTTATGCTCTTCGACACTTATATTTAGTGAAAATAAAAAGTTTGATTGACATTTTAATTATTTTCGCTGTTTAAATGGCGATCGAAAAAAAAAATTTTTTTCTTAATTGTTTTTAAATTTATATATGAAAAAATAAAAATATTTAAATGCAACTTTTTTATTCTTGTTGCTTAAATTTTAACGCTTATTTAAAAAAAAAAAACGTTATTCTGTGATAATTAGGAGCTGAGATAATTTTTTTTTTTAAATTCGCCATTTGTTTATTTACAAAGATTAAGGAATGAAATTTTAATGACATATCCTTTGATACTTGAACTTTGATATAAGATCATTTCTGATATTAAAATCAGTTTTTAAAACCTTAAAAGATTGTTTTTAAGTATGTATAGTTTCAATTCTTTTTGAAAAGGGAGGAACCCGTCATCTTTTGCAAGTACAGAAAAATTTTTTCGATTACTTCAAATTTGTCTTGTGAAAAAATTTTCTATATCTCAGTGAAATATTAACCGATTTTGATGTTTCTTTTTTTAATCTGGGGTAGCGCGAGATAATATTAACAGTCGTTATACCTGTTTAATTATATAAATAAATTAATTTGTTATAAACAGTAACAAAAAATATATGCATATTTTTTTCATTTTTATATACTTGTCATGTTTATTTTTATAATTTAATAAATAAGTTTCATTTCTTTTATGAAAAAATTAGATTATTATCTTTTTTACAGGCTAATAATTAATACAAACATTGCACTTATCATAACAATCCTGACATTATTAAAAAAAAGCTTCTGACCTTGAATATTCAACGAATTTAACGTTTCTTTTTTTGATCTGGGGTTGTGCGAGATAATGTTAAGTACCGTCATTTTTGTTTTATTTAGCAAAACAAATTAATTTATTATAAACAATATATATGAAAAAAATAATTTATTTCATATTTTACGTTTATGGAACGTTCGTATTAATAATTTTATGAAACATAATATCTTTTTCTCTAAAAAATTTAATTATTTTCTTTTTTAAACAATATTATTAATAAAAACATATCTCTTATCATAAAAGCCTTCACATTATTTTTATTAATGTCAGGATTGTTATGATAAGTGCAATGTTTGTATTAATTATTAGCCTGTAAAAAAGATAATAATCTAATTTTTTCATAAAAGAAATGAAACTTATTTATTAAATTATAAAAATAAACATGACAAGTATATAAAAAATGAAAAAAAATATGCATATATTTTTTGTTATTGTTTATAACAAATTAATTTATTTATATAATTAAACAGGTATAACGACTGTTAATATTATCTCGCGCTACCCCAGATTAAAAAAAGAAACATCAAAATCGGTTAATATTTCACTGAGATATAGAAAATTTTTTCACAAGACAAATTTGAAGTAATCGAAAAAATTTTTTCTGTACTTGCAAAAGATGACGGGTTCCTCCCCTTTTCAAAAAGAATTGAAACTATACATACTTAAAAACAATCTTTTAAGGTTTTAAAAAACTGATATTAATATCAGAAATGATCTTATATCAAAGTTCAAGTATCAAAGGATATGTCATTAAAATTTCATTCCTTAATCTTTGTAAATAAACAAATGGCGAATTTAAAAAAAAAAAATTATCTCAGCTCCTAATTATCACAGAATAACGTTTTTTTTTTTAAATAAGCGTTAAAATTTAAGCAACAAGAATAAAAAAGTTGCATTTAAATATTTTTATTTTTTCATATATAAATTTAAAAACAATTAAGAAAAAAATTTTTTTTTCGATCGCCATTTAAACAGCGAAAATAATTAAAATGTCAATCAAACTTTTTATTTTCACTAAATATAAGTGTCGAAGAGCATAAATGACAATGGTCATTTCTTTCTAAAATGACCGCAATAGGGTCCATTTGAGGCCTACATTTTACCTCTTTTTAGTGAACAAATTGAATATCTCATAAACAAATTAATATTTTTTGCTGAAAAAATTATGGGAACTTAAGGATGATAGAAGGCAACTTTTTACAAAGTTACAAGCATGTAGCTCTTTTTTTTATGGAATAAAAAATTATTGAACATTTAACGATTTTTGACTATATTTTTGCGATTATTTAAATAAATTATTAACGAAATTTAATGTAATAGGGCTTCAACTATTCGTCTTGAAGACCTTTATAAGTATTATAAATTTCATATACCCTATTAAAAAACGAAAAGAGCTAGATCCAAAAAACATCGATTTTTCACAATTTTTTACATAAAAACGTTGTTTAAAAAAATATGCCAGCCCAAATTTTGAGGGTCTTTCTAAATTTTAATATCTTTTGACCTAATGAACTCACTTCAGTTGCCTGTTACTAATTAAGTCAAATTTTAAGGTTTTTCGAGCTAATTCTACTGGACTACAAAGATTCGACCAACTATCGAGTTAACTTGTCTGTTCCAGTTTAATGTACTGGTTATCCAGACTCCTAAGTTTTTAACGATGTCTGTGTAAGGAATGGACACACTATTTAGAAGAATAGGTGAGCATGACAGTCGATCAATTCTAGCCATAAATTGTTCACTGCCCAAGAATATAGCCTGCATCTTGGTAGGATTCAAAGTGAGTTCATTGTCATTCGCCCATTTGACCACAGCAGCAACCTCATGGTTCATGAGGTCAATCTCCTTCTCCAAATTTGCCGGTGGAAACGAGTGATAAAGCTGAAGATCGTCAGCAAAAAGAATATGTTTAGCCTTATTTAGACTCAAAGAAAGATCATTGATGAATATTAAGAACAATAATGGACCAAGAACACTACCCTGTGGCACACCAGCCGAACACGTGAACCAATCCCCAATTCGGTTCTCTAGATCAGGAACAGAGTAGTATCTATTCCTTAGATAAGACGCAAACCAGCGTATAACCGTATCTGAGGAATTAAGAGAACGAATTTTATGAAGAAGACGCAAATGAGGTACTGTGTCGAAGGCTTTTGAAAAGTCAAACAAGAGTAGTACAGTTATCATTCTCTTGTCGATCGCAAGACGGACATCTTCCAAAAGCTTTAAGAGTGCTGTCTGAGTGCTATTTGACCTTCGAAAACCTGTCTGGAGAGAATCAAGCAGGTCATTTCTCTCTATATGAGCATACGTTTGTGAATGAACAACCCTTTCGAGAACCTTAGAAATTTCACAAAGCTTAGCAATAGGTCGCGTCTGGGAGGGAGAGTCAATTTTATTAGTATTAGCCAACGGCAGAAGAAATGCTCTTTTCCAAGCATCAGGAAATATACCAGATGACAAAGACAGGTTCACAATTGAGTTTAGGTGTGGAGATAAAGAATCCTGAGAGATTTTTAACATATCAGTCGCAAGATCATCAGGGCCTACTGCTTTAGATGAAACAAGACGTAAAAAAGAGTCAGTCACAGAGCAGTCAACCTCTGCGAACTCAAAGACAGGTAGGTCGTTGCGTATTGGTACAGCAAGAACTTCATTAATCTCGCTGTCTGAGAGAGCCGTTGATGATGACGAGACCGACGTATAATGAGTCAGAAGTGTTTTAGGTGAGAAATACTTTAGTGGTGAGGGAAGAATCTTACTAGAGAGCCCAATTTTGCGTAGTGTTATTTATCGATTTGAAGAGTTCAACGAGGTAGACAATCGATTAGATATGTATTCGTTTTTAGCCGTGTCAAGGGCATTTGAGACCTCACCACGAAGTCTTCGATAGTGAGCTAAAGATAACATAGAACCAGAGCGAACAGCTGGATGATATGCTCTATCACGATCCTTCATTTTAGCACGAATATCAGAAGTTACCCAGGGTTTTTTCTTAATCATTAGATTACGAGATTTAAGAGGTGCACATTTATCGAACGACGAAACAAGGACAGAAGACAAATCATTTACCAGACCATTAATGAGTTAATTTTTTGAACCAGAAGTCGCATGGCTCACTTGCGATTCTAGTAAGAGATTACGTGAAATATTTTCATTTAAGCTAACACGATTTTAATTAGAAAAGTTTCTATAGAAGATTTTTCTCATTGTATTTGGTGGTTTATATGCTCTAAATGTGATTGAAATGAGATCATGACCTGCAATAAAAGGTGCTGATGTTTTGCTATATGATAACAGAGAGCTGTCATCATTGATGATAAATAAATCAATCCATGTATGGGAAGAATAATCAGAAGTTAAAGTGTGATGAGTGGGTTCAGACGGAACCACATAAAGAGCCAACGAATGAATAGCTGAGCGAAAAGTGTCAGCAGAGTAACTATTAGTTAACAAATTTATATTAAAATCACCAGTTATGACAACATTTTTATAAGAAGGTAAATATGTAGAAAGTAAATTAAGAAATTCCTCAGGAAAAATCGCCTTTGGACGTTAGTAAACCACTGCAAATAAAAGTTTTTCCATGCCAAAAGATATCTCAGCTATAATATACTCTGCAGTGTTATTAAAGACAGGGTCTGATTGTGCCAAGATATTGACCTTAAGAAAATCACGAGCATAAAACCCTACTCCGCCACCTGATTTGCCCATTCTATCTAACCTTAAGAAGTTGTAGTGATCTATAGAGATCACGGAGCTATCATCGAGCTCTGTTAAGAATGTTTCAGTAATTGCAAAAATATCAGTTTTATTTGACGTAATGTAGTTTTCAATAGCTGAGAAATGAGTTCTAATTCTATTGACATTGGCATGTGAAATAACAAGGTTATGTGGAAAATCAGAATTATAATGGGTTGAGGAATTGTGACTATTATCAGAAATGCAGTGGGGAGATAAAATAGAAGAATTTGAACTTAATTTAGAACATGTGCTGTTAGAACAGCGGTTCACCGATGCATTTAAAGAGCTGAGTGAGTTCACCGCAAGAGAGCCATGGAGTCCTCATTTTTTAGTTTCAACTGGCTTAAGAGAGGCCAATTGTGACTCATCAGTAATGGGAATTAACTCACCTTTCTTGTACGGACGCATGCAGACCATTAAGTTGCGTACTATCGGGCGTTGATAGTTGAGTTTTTCATAAACAGCTAAAGCCTTTTTAAGCAGTGTATATACTGGTTTAGGCCATATAGGACGAGCAAATATATTCCCATTTCCACCCACACCAAACAATTTTAAAGAAGAAAATACTCGCAGTTTAGGTGACGCCTCTATAATGCAGTCACGAACTGCATCTGATGTAAAGCGACCAACAAAAGATCTAAATTTATGTGTTTGAGAACATTCAGGTATTTCGGAATCTACCGTGGCAACAGGCAGCCACTCACGAGTATCAACAAGAAATTTAGTTTCAAAATCGAGCCCCATAGCCCTAAAAATGATCTCGATTATCTCCCTGTTGCCTAACGAGACACTAGTGGGTATACCCGAAAAAAGAATCTCATACGAGTCACGCAACAGTGAGACTCCAAATGATGTACATAGGGCGATATGGTTGTCTAGGCGATCAAACAGAGCGTCATAACGCTTCTCCAGATCCGAAAAAGAAAGTTTAACCTCCCCCAATTCAGTCCTAAGAGCACTAACTTCAGCCACAAGATTATTGTTGGTTTCTAACAGTTGACCTGTCTTTTGTAGCAGCTGATTAGTCATCTCAAATTGCTTATCGAATTTACTGTTGCAATCAGCTGCAAAAACCACAAAATATTCAGGTGGTGACATATCGACTAGTTGATTAAAAGAAATAAGATTACCTTATTTAAAAAAAACACGTGTTTTTTGCACGTGAAAAAAACACGTGTAAAATACACGTATTTTTTACACGTGTTTTTTACATGTAAAATTTGCGTGTTTTTTCACGTGTATTTTTCAGGTGTATTTTTCACATATTGTTTTATAGCTTTTCGAAGAGCTTCTACTGTCCGGCCTCTTATATCTGCGTCTCCCAAATTTGTGTAAGGGATGACAAAACTTAGAAAAACGCCACCTAGCGACTTAAAGTCAAGTTTGAGCTCACAACACTTAGTGTGATATAAAGAAGTGCAGTTTTTATAAAGATTTGCTGTATCAGTACGTAAAATAGGCTGATTACAAAGAGAGCAAAATACCATGATATTAAATGAGCGCACTAAGAGACATACCACATTAAACACTCACCTCAAAGTAAGCACTTACTGTACTGTTAAGAAATAGACAACTGGTGGTAGAAGATTAAAACACTAGATCAATAGTTCAGTTGTTGATGTAGAGATCTGCTATATCAATGTAGGATAATCCGTTGCAGTTTAGTTGTAATTACCAAAGTAGCCACCAGAAGAAAAAAGACAGGCAGCGACCATAACCTCAAAAACCAAGCTTCAACTTAACCTCAAAATTGGCACCAGCACAGAGAAAAATGGTTGGATTCAACAATGCAGAGCTGTATAAACTGTTGATTAATATACCAGTCGAAGCTCTGCAGTTTGCGCTAGCAGAAAACCTGCAACAAGACGCCCGTAGGCCAGAAATGCAGTATACAAAGACAATTTTATGAAGAGCAACAAAAACACGATGCTTGTCTACTTACTTAGAGAGAGAGAGAGAGAGACAGAGAGGGAGAGAGAGAGTGAGAGATAGATAGATAGATAGATAGGTGTTTATTTATGTACAATATGTTGTACAATTTCACAATATAGTAAATAAATATAAGGTTTCAATATAAACAGAAAAAAGTAAAAATTTTAACAAATAGTAAAATAAAAATAGAATATGTTTAAAAATAGATCATATAAGAAATCACAATAATTACAATTATAGTTAACAATATTAATATTAATAGTTATCGCAGTGGCAGCGATCCATTCTCCAAGG
The DNA here is from genome assembly GCA_017163975.1 of Anastatus disparis. NCBI lineage: Eukaryota > Metazoa > Arthropoda > Insecta > Hymenoptera > Eupelmidae > Anastatus > Anastatus disparis. The sequence continues at coordinate 780,897 of JAFFSR010000272.1, read as the reverse complement.
AAAGGTAGTGTGAAAATGCTAATGATTTAAATGAGTAAAGCGATTGAGAGTTACGGATAGAAACGGAAAGCTCATTCCATAGAAACGATGATGTAACCAAGAAGGATCCGTTATAATATTCCGTAGAAGCAGGAGGAACAGTTAATGGTCTTACAGCACCCCTCAACGTTCTCACCGACTGGTTCCACGTAGTATGTAACCAGAGTAGAGATATGTAGGTTCATTAGATGAGAACATTTTATATAGGAAAGCAGATGTAAAGTATTTCCTTCTAGCAGAGGTAGATAACCAGCACAGTGCAGAACGATAAGCCGAAACATGCTCTCGCCTGCCAATACCATACACATATCGAACACCCGAGTTGATGACTCTCTGCAACTTTAGGTCCAGTTCCGCCGACAGATCACAATAGACAAGATAACAGTAGTCTATGAGTGGAAAAAGCAAAGTCTGAACAAGATGCTTGCGTAAAGCAAAATTAGTGCTTTTCCTAAAGTAATTTAATCTGTAAAGCAGCGTAAAAGATTTGTTACAGACTTTGGTGATGTGCTCCTTCCAATTCAGTTTATTGTCCAATCAAACCCCCAGATCGCGAACATTAGATTCAAACTTAATTGTGGTGCCATTTATTGGCACGCCAGTAGTGGGTAAGGAAGACAGCATGTTAATATAATAATAAGAGCCAATAATTATAGCCTTTGTCTTACCAACATTCAGCTCAAGATGATTTCTGGAAGCCCAATCAGAGATAATCTTTGCATGAGCGCTCATAATAGACGTAAAAACATCCAACTTATTCAGAGGAAAATGGATATACACCTGCAAGTCATCAGCATATATCAAGTTTTGTACACTAGAATTAAAATCAACAGCAACATCATTTATACAAATTGAAAATAATAATGGCCCCAAAACAGACCCCTGTGGAACTCCCGTGTTAAGAGGAACATAATCAGATGTGATACCATTCTCATCAATGACAGCCTGCTGCGATTTGACAGATAAGAGGCAAACTACCTGATAACTGAACTGGAAATATCAAGCGAAGACATCTTCCCAAGTAAAATAGCATGACTTACAGTGTCAAACGCCTTACTGAAATCAAACAGCAAGAGCATGGTGACATACCGTCTATCCATATTTAGCCTGATATCATCCGTCAACTTCAACAATGCCGTCTGAGTACTATGCCCAGTTCTAAAACCAGTCTGCCGAGGATCCAACAGCCGTCTAGTAGCCAAGTACTCATACACTGAGAGAAAATTCATGCTAATAGAGCATGCGAACTGCCATCTATGCGGCATATAAAACATTGATACAAATATGCAGGCGTGGCCATGTGGTCCAACTAAAATGTATGGGGTAACTCATCTTCGCCTCCACTCAATTGGGTCGCTCTTTTTGGTGGGACGGACTACAAATCATTTTTTTTATGAAGGAGATACGTTATAAAATACGTAACTTTTAACTTTAAAAATAAAACCCTGGGGGTAGTGTAGTGTGAGTTTTTTTTTTATTTTTTTTTTATTTTTTTTAGATTGTATTTTTAAATTTAAAATTTTTTCATCTTCAATGAAATTTTAAAAAATCATAGGGTTTTTAAGTGTTTAGGTTTGTTTTTTTTTTTGTTTGTGATATTTATTTCTTTAATTTTAAGATTTCGGAGATTTAAAATAAAAAAAATAGAAAATAAAAATAAAAAAAAAGCAAAAAACATAAAAAAAAAAAAAAAAAAACCTAGAGGGAAAAGAAGCGATATAACGTAACTAATTATTAGTAAAATTAGGAATGATCAGCTAAATACACATTTTGGTATGCATTGGTAAAGGGAGGCGAGCATGAAGAATGCAAGTTGCAGTGGAATAGTGGGCGTTTCTTTTACGTCCAGAGAGGTACAGCGTAGCTATCGAGGATATTGGTGGGGAGCTACTAAAGCATGTAAACAAACAGTTTTGGATAGCACAAACCTCGTAAGAGTAGATGGCGCTGTTATTAAAGCATAGGATATTACTTACTAACTTTGGATACGTAGACTACATGCTCTATTGGCATGAATTTTCTCTCAGTGTACAATTGCTGATGAACAAGACGCTCAAGTACCTTGGATAAAAAGGACAACAGAGAAATAGGGCGAATGTCACCCATGGATTGTGGAGAAGAGACTTTATTAATAGTCTTTATTAGAGATAGCTTCCAACATGATGGAAAGAATTCATCTTTTAGCGAATTATTGAAGATGCGACACAAGAGAGGCCCAATTACAGGGAAAGCCGAAAGAATAAAAGACTGAGGAATAGCATCTGGACCCCTAGCTTGCGAAGAAAAACTACACACCGATGCCCTAACCTGACTCAATGATACTTCAGAAAACCGAAACATCAGTTTAAATGGTTCATCATCAGCCAAAGTACTCAGATAACCAGGAATCGATGTTACTGATTGATCAGTTGCAACACCAGCAAAATAACGATTTAGCTCATCCACAGAAAAGGAGTGACGAGACTCATTACCACTAGAGCAAATACCAAGATTTCTAAGCTCCTTCCAAATTTATCTAGAATCAGTGAGACCAGAAAGTCGGTCATAGTAATAAAGAAGCTTAGAGGACTCGATACACTCATGAGCACGATCACGTGCAGCTCTATATTGCAGCAAATCGAAGTGAAATCGTGTGCGTTTATAGCGCCTATAAAGCCATGATGCTCTGCAGTAATCCAAGGTCGACGATTTACACCTTGTCGAACTCTTTTGACAGGCACAAAGAGGGAAACTGCTTCATTTAGATGTCCATAGAGACAATCAAGGCGAGCAGGAAGAGAGGAATCACCGCTACATACAGAACAATTCAGTGAACAAAAATAATCCAGCAATTTGGCATCATCAACAGCCTTATAGTCTCGATAAGAGAAATCATTAAGTATAGGCTTTGAGAGAGAAGACTTAACAGTGGCTGCAATTAGATCATGTCCATCTATAAATGGGACGTCAGTCTTCCAATAGTCAATTAGAGAATCATTTTCATCTACAAGACATAGATTGAGGCAAGTATCTGATGATGAAGTATGATGTGTTGCACCATAAGGCACAGAGAAGAGTGAATTTTCCCTCAAGAGAGAGAGAGAGAGAGAGAGAGAGAGAGGAAAAGAATGAGAGAGACAGAGAGAGAGAGAGAGAGAGAGAGGGAAAGAATGAGAGAGAGAGAGAGAGAGAGAGAGAGAGAGAGAGAGAGAGAGAGAGATTATAGCAGGCGAAGTGTAAGGGAGGTAAATGAGAAAAGGAAACACCCGGTTTTTTTTGAGAGGACGTTGAATCTCTCTATCCTTTACTAATCGAAAAATGTAATTTATGGGAAAAACTAGTAATTATTGATAGAAATTAATAGTTGTCCGCAACTTGTGCAGTAAAAAACAATATTTTTTCTGATAAGGACAAATTAATTTTGATGCTTTGTTTTCAAGAAAAGTTTAACATATTTAAACATCATAATCTCTAGCCTAACTAATGATTTTTCAAGTATGTCAAACTTTTCTTAATTTGATAATTTGCTTATACAAAGCGAATATTGGCCCAATAATTATAGGACGCGTATGGGACCTTTCTGCAGAATCCTCTATCAGATAAAAAAAAGTTGCTTCGAATCGGTTTAGAAATGACGGAGTTATAAAGTAACAGACATAAAAAAAAAAAAATTTAATCAAATTGAGAACCTCCTCCTTTTTGAAGTCGATTAAAAAATTTCTAATACAAATAATTGCTAATAATATTCATCATTTAACATACTACTACTAAAGTAGCATACTGATAAAAACCTAAAATATATACACTTTTTTCAATAATAATTATTTCTAAATGTTACTTACTAATAAAAAAGTATAAAAGTTCAGTTATCTCCCTTTCTGTCAATGTTTCTTCGATGAAATTACACATTTAATACATAGAAATATTATGAAATGCGCCAAACAATCGCAGGACTCGCATACTGGCTCGCACTAAAAAATCGGTGTAAGGCAGCGTCAATAACTCTGCGCGCAGATAGGTAGTCCGTGCTCCGCACAGTGGCTTACCAGTCACAGCAGCATGCATCAGCTGCTTTACGCATTGGCTTTCACACTGCGGACAGAGTCATAGACGCTGCACACTTTTTTCGGTGTACACGGACAATTTATATTTTGCATACCACAGGGACCGTGTATCATAAATTATTTAACAATACTATATAATTTTGGATAAATATCTTTATTTGGGATTTCTGCACTTATTATTTTATCAACTTTTTCCGGAATGTCAAATTTATCATTTTTATTTAAGAATAACAACATATGCATATGCGGTAATCCTCGTTTTTGAAATTCAAGTACATAACTATATGCAATACATTTCCCTAATATTCCCTTTTTTATTACTAAATTTTTGAATTCTTCTACTTATTGATAAAATACTTTTGTTTTAATATCTGGTCTATCTATTGCATTTTCATAAATTTCCAAGTTTTCAGTTATTTCTTTCCAATGTGGGTTACAGATCATAGTTACAAAAAGGTCAGGTTTACCAGAATAATTTACAAGTTGCATTGAGTCAATGTAATTTCGTTTTAAAAATCGTGGACTTCCTGTAAAGTTTGATGGTAATATGACCATTTTTACAATTTTTGAAGAATCTAATTCTTTTTTATTATGTAAATAGTCCATAACACCTTTGTAACAATCACTTCTTAAGGAGATGTAAAACGGACACTACACCTGTACTTATAGATATTAGCTTCCTTTCCATTTTATTGCTGAATTTCCAGAAAAGAAATGCATTAGCTTGTAGTATGTACCATCATGATTATTTAGATAAATTTTCAAATAAATTTATTAATTAGTTTTTAAGATATTTGGGTTCCTGTACAAAATTGAAAAATGTTAATAAATAATTTTGGAACCCAAAATTCTCAATAACTAATGAATGAATTTATTTAAAAATTTAACCGAATAATCTTCATGGTACATACTACAAGCTAATGCATTTTTTTATTAAAAATTTTGCAATAAAATGTAAAGATAGTGAATATTTATGAGTACAGGTGTAGTGTCCATTTTACATCCCCTTAATACGTTTTGGTTTTTTCGTATAAAATATAATCTGGAGGTTTCAACTTTTACAAACGCATCAACAATAAACTGTTGAGATAATTTCCCTAAATTAAGGTATGGATTAAATTCATTTCTAATTATAAATCTATGATTATAAAATTGCAAATTTGAAATATTAGATTTTTCAAATTTACTTTTCATATTTGGTATCCATCCAAAAACAACAATTAGAATGAATAAGCGGATATGTCATAGGATCTGTATGTTTGCTAATTGTCGGTACACTAATTGGTTTTCACATACTTAAAGTGAATGAAAATATCACGTTCAATAGGAGGAAGATCGTCTTCTCCAACATGTATTATTGCAACTTCATTACAGGTATGTAGATTATATCTATTTTTATCCAAATTATCATTGCGGACAATAGACATAGTAATAGTTCTTGAAAAACAATTGATTTTTGCACATTGTTGTAGTTCTTCTCCTTCTACTTCATGAATCATTTTATAGGCTTTAGCATAAGGGTTAATGTCTCTTATAAAGTTATCTAAATGTTTTAATAATGTTAAAGGGTCTAGCCTATTAAGAAGTTCAAAATTGCTCCCACCAGAAACTGAAAAAATAAAAAAGCTATCTTTTTCTACATTAAAAAATACCCTCACAAAAAAATTTTTAGCTCTTTTTAATGAATTATAACCTCAAAATTAATTAAAACGTGCTTTTTCGTTTTTTGGCGATATCTCGGCTTCTAGAGGTCGAAAAATAAATTTTTTTTTAATTGTACACTGAGAATCCATTCAGAGCGTAACCTTCTCAAAGGGACGTAGCGTGGCGCCACTACGAATATGCGAGGCTGGTCTCTCTTTTTTGGCGCTCAGCCGTCCAAAAAGGTGAGAACGCAGCTGAACATTACTATTGTCTGCTGTTATAAGTGCGCAGGCTTCTGTGAGTTGGGCCGCAGCGCCCCAAAACCAAGAAAGCAGTCTTACAATTTTTGATAGCGCCGCGCATCGGCTTTTTGTGTAGGCTACGCTCTTAATGGATTCTCAGTGTAGGTTTTTGAAAGCCCTACAACTTGACGTAGGTAAAAAAAAGTTTTGGCGCAAAATTCAAATTTTATAAGCATTTGAAATTTTTAAATTTCAAATAAAAAAAACTAAGACAATAGAAATAACCAAAAGAAAATATGTTGTTTTCCAACTAAAAAACTGTAACCATGAATTTTTTCAGATTTTTAGAAATGCTGCAATGACCTACAAAAGCGAAAAACCACTTTTAGTTCGACTTTTGGGCATTTTTACCTACCCCACGTACACTAAATGTGATTATAGTATCTCACATACCCCGAAATTATTTCCTATACATAATTATTTAAAATTGGTTAAAAAAACCTTCAATTTATATATATATATATATATATATATATATATATATATATATATATATATATATTAATCATTAAGAAAAGTTTGTTGTAAAAAGAACTGAAATAAAAATTATTTTGAGTTATTTCTAATAATTGTATTCTTCAATTTATTTACAGTTATTTACGGATATTTGCAGTACAATAAACAATCATTATTTATCTCCAGCCCAACGCTTTTTTATTGTGATTCACAGTTTTCAATATTTTCTTATAATCATTTATTTATTCACAGTATTATTCTACTTTTACAAAATAATTTCCATACAAGGTGATAAAATATTTTACTATAAGATAATATATATATATATATATATCTACATGTTGCATATCACAAAAAAGTTTCAACATCAAAACTAATTCTCTAATGTAAAGAATAAAAAATTAAATTAATAGAATTTTGAAATTTTGATATGAGAATACTTTTTATAAATAACTTTTTAATAACTTTGAATAATGGTAAATTTTTTAAATAACTTGTGGAGTTGAATGCTAATTAAATTTACTTTTAACATGAAGTTAATTATTTAAGTTGGAAATATAACTATTTATAAGTTATTACTTAATAATAATTTTTTAAACTTTTTATTAATAGTTTAAAATAATATTAAATATATTATTATCATTTTAATAGTTTTTATAAAATATAATGTAAATTTTATAAATATAAATTATTTCAAGAGATGTTAAATGGACACTACACTTGCACCCATAAATATTGACTATATTTTCATTGTATTTCAAAATTTTGAATAAAGAGATGCATCATATAGTATGTATCACGAAGATTATTCAGTTAAATTTTTAAATAAATTTATTCATTAGTTATTGAGAAGTTTGGGTTCCAATATAATTTATTAAAATTTTTCCATTTGGGATCAGAAATCTAAATATCTTGAAAACTAATGATTATTGGATTAATTTGAAAATTTAAATAAATAATCATCATAGTACATACTATAAGTTAATACATTCCTATGATGGAAATTTAGCAATAGAATGGAGAGACAGTTAAATATGACAGTTAAATGGAAAGACTGTTGTATTAAGTGTCCGTTTTATATCTCCTTATAGTGAAATATAATTAAATTTTGACAACAAATTTAACATGATGAAATAATTGTACTTTCAATCATCATATTTAATACAAATTTTAGAGTGATATTACAGAATATTATTTTTTTTCGCATTTATAATAAGTGTTTTGCAAATAATAAGTAAATTTTCTTTTCAAATGTTTACTTTTTTAGGGGAAATTTTGCTTCTATCTAGACAGTTCATAAATATAAATTCATAATTATAGACATAATCAGAAAAGTTTATTCATATTTTATATATTTTCCTATATTTATAATTGACTATTAAAAAAAATTTAATATTAAATAAATAATTTTTTAAGATTGTATTTTATAAAATTTATGTTAGATAGATAGATAGATATCAATTTATTTTGTAAAAGAGTACAAAAAGGCATGTAATACATCAAGCAATAAATAATAATTCTGTATAAAGTATTGCACATAATATGATAAGATATCACAGTCAAATATTAAAATTAATATATAATACTGTATCAGTAAGTCACTATGTAAAAGCGATATCACAGACTACTCTAAATGCACGCAGACAGTATGAAAACATAAATTACAATGAAAACAGTCTTAAATATCTATCAGTCATGAAATTAAAATCAAATTAAAATCAAATAACACAATTTAAAAGATAAAGCATAAAGCATAGTCATGACATCAAATAAAAATAAAATTGGACAAAACAATGCAACAATAAATAATAAAAAAATAATATAATAATAAAATTCAAAGAATAAAAACTTGATACCGAAGATGTCATAACTATTAATAAAAAGAAACAGAATCACTCATTCTTTCTGCATTCATTCAACCATCATTCGCGCTAATAAATACATTCACACCTTAAATCTATATATAAGACAAAACAAAATAAATTAACATAAAATTAAAATACTTAAAATTAAGATCACTCGAGGTCGAGTAAGTACCTCCTCAAAGCCGATTTGAACCTGCCGAGCGATGGAAGATTTTTTATATCGGCAGGCAGGGAGTTCCAAAAATGCGCACCTTGAACTTGAAAGGAATTTCTTCCAGTCTCAGTACGCATGAAGGGCACCGCGAAGTCCTTAATCTCTCCCCTAGTGGCTACCCTAGGTACATATCTAGTAAAGAGACTCACTAGATACTCTGGAGTATTCATGCGCACGATTTTGTACATAAGTACAGCCATAAAATACTGTCTCCTTGAATCAGTACGCAGCCAACCAAGAGCGGCTCTATAAGGAGAGATATGATCGCCCATTCTCACACCCATTACATATCTCACACATGAATTTTGTAGTCTTTGTAAACGTCTTCTCAACCCCTGCGAAGCATCGAGCAAAACTACTGAGCAGTAGTCGAGGTGCGGAAACAACAAGGCGGCTGCGAGTTGTTTACGCAGGGCCTCAGTGGTGTACCGACGGAAAAACCGCGAACTATACATTACCCTATTAAATTTTTTAGTCACCATATTAATGTGCGGCTCCCATGACAACCTAGCGTCAAGCACAACACCAAGGCTCACAACGGTATCAGAGAAAGATATGTCGACACCACCCTCAAGCTCAATCGTTCTTGACTCACCAGTATAGAAGTCATTAATAAATCGACTACTGCCAAAAACGATTACTTTAGTTTTGCTTGCATTTAATGTGAGAGAAGCATCGACAGCCCACCCCGACACCGCCCTGGCCGCCCTCCGCAAAATACGAATACCTTCATTCACATGTTCATAAGGGACCTGAGTATAGATTTGGAGGTCATCAGCATATAATATGTGCTCGACGAAACAGAGGTCGAGTGTGTCACGTATGTTATTAATGTAAAGGCAAAACACCAGAGGCCCCAGCACTGAACCCTGTGGAACTCCTAGATTGGTTGTTAGCCAATCTGAATCCTCTTTTAAGTGTGTAGAAACCATTTGTTTCCTACCTGATAAATAGGAGCTAATCCATTCAAGTGCAGCCCTGGAAAGCCCCATCGATCTAAGCCTCGCAAGCAATTTGGAGGGGCAGATCGTGTCGAAAGCCTTACTAAAGTCAAATAGAAGTAGTAACGTGGCAAGTTTCTTGTCAAGACCTGATCTTATGTCGTCTGTAAGTTTAAGTATGGCGGTCTGCGTAGAATGGTGCTTTCTGAAGCCAGTCTGCAAAGAGTCAAGTATTTTGTGTGTCGTAATGTACTCTTGCAGTTGGTCATGGGCAATCTTCTCCAGAACCTTTGAAAGAAAACATAATATTGCTATTGGCCTAAAATCTTTAGGCATCTTAGGTGCAGGACACTTCTTTAAAGGCACAATGCGTGCACGCTTCCAAAGGCAAGGGAAGATCCCCGCGCAAAAGAGGAATTGAAAAGAGTCACAAGATGCTCTCCAATAAACGGTAGTGCTTTAAGTATCACACTCTGCGGAATGCCATCCTCGCCACAAGCCTGTGATGAAAAATGCGAAATCGCAAGGATTACATCATTAATATTAATTGGCTTGAAGGCAAAGCCACTTTCACTACACTCCGAAAGAATCTTCTTACGTTCCGCAGTATCATCGTGTGGCGAGACTGACACTCCCGCAAAATGTGCATTAAGCTTATCAGGAGTGAATCCATTCAAGTCCCCTTGAGGTCCGGAGAGGAGTCCCAGGTCTTTTAACTCCTTCCAGACATTACCTCTAGCAAGAGCATCAAACAGTCTATTATGATAATAATTTGTCTTAGCATGTTCTGTCTGTTCGTCTATAGTTTTACGCAGTTTCAAGAATTCGGAGAGATAACGCTCCTCCTTCGTCCGTTTAAACCTACGATACGTGGCATCTCTCTTGTGCCGCATCTGCGACAACTCTTTATCTATCCAAGGAAATTTATCTTTACCAATTTTAAGTGATTTTAGTGGCGCCAGATTTTGTATTGCTGCCGTAAGGTTGTCGCAGAGGCAGCCAAGCGCAGATTCCGGGTCAACTGTACCAACTGTAAATGGCGTCCAATCACAGCCGGCCAAACTCTGCACCAATAAGTTTGGACAGATATCTTTATAATTCCTATACTTAATTATCTTTTCATCTATCTTCATAAAATTACAAGAAATGCATACATCAATTAAATTGTGCCGACTGTGAAAATTCGCCGGTAAGTTGCGTGCGTCAAGTACTGTGTCATTATCGTCCACAAGAATCAGGTCAATCCACGTGTGAGACGTCGGAGTATGATGCGTGGCACCGTGCTGAACCAACTGTAACGAAAGCTCAGCCGATAATTTATTAATAAATTTGGCATCACTGCTCTCACGCAGGAGATCGGCATTCAGGTCTCCCATTATGATTTTATGAGAGTATTCAGAGGCAAAATTTCTTAAGTTATCTAAAAAATCAGTATTTCTAAAAAAGGAAATTGCAGGAGGTCGATAAATAACAGAAACTAGCACAGCTTCGGAGCTGCCCAATTGCACGGAACAAAAAATATATTCAGGTACCTCCGGTTTACCTTCACTATGATTAGTTTGAGTATCCGAAGTAGCCAAAATAGTGCACTTTAAATTATCTTTAATATACAAGGCAACTCCTCCACCACGCAAGTTTCTGTCCTGTCTGAATACTTTATACCCCTTGACCCGAATGACGTCATCCGAAACAGATGGACCCAGCCAGGTCTCAGCCACTCCAAATATGTCGTAAGAGGGACCATCACTCAGAAATTCACGTACCTGCCCAATGTGAGCCCTCAAAGAGGTCACATTCAGAAAGCATGCTCGCAGTTCACCCCTCCTCCCTGTACGACCCCCCGAGGAGGCCAGGCGCAGTCATTGTTAAAACGATATTAATAAAAATATTTTTACATCATGTAATGATAATTTTTCAAATGAGGTAGCTTGATATTTTTTAAAAATTAATATGTTTCTCTTAAAAATATTATTACTTTAACGAAATGAATTTCAATATATTTAATTGTTAACAATTTTTATATAAATGACAATTTATTTATATACAAACACGTGTACAAATGAAAATGTAATTAAGATTAAATGTATCCCGGTTGAAAAAAAACCCATAGTTTTATTACATGATTTTATCATATGGTTTTATTATGTGGTTTTATCATATGGTTTTATTACATGTTTTTTGGTTTCAATTTATCATATGATGAAAGTATATAATAAAATCATATAATACAACCCTATGATGAAATCGTATAGTGAAACTATATGGTGAAGACAAAATAAAACCATATTCACGGAGAGAAAAAGCAGTTAACAGCTACTCAAAAAATTTGGAATCATTACTAACTTTGTTCGACAATAATTAAAGGAATGGGAATAAATACTAATCTATATTTTTGCGCCACGCGACAAAAGTAAGGTTACGATTTTACAAATGATCTGAGAAAACTAAGGACTGAGGGGATATTCAAGTATGTATCGTGACGATAGTTGTCGGCAAGAGAATAAAAAGTCTGCGCGCGCATAGAATTCGCGTAATATATACATGTGTATCACTACTTGAATAGCCCCTCTGATTACTAAAGAGTTAGGTAGCTAATCATAAAAAGTTAAATGAAGAGTCAAACTGAGAATTGTTGTCTGTAGTTTGCCTATAGGCAGACTGCAGACAATAATTCTCAGTTTGACTTTTCATTTAACTTTTTATGGCTAGCTATCTAACTCTTTAGTAATCAGTCCTTAGTTTTCTCAGATCATTTGTAAAATCATAACCTTACTTTTATCGCGTGGCGCTAAATTATAGATTTGTATTTATTCCTTTACCTTTAATTATTGCCGAACAAAGTTAGTAATGATTCCAAATTTTTTGAGTAGCTGTTAACTGTTTCTTCTCTCCGTGAATATGGTTTTATTTTGTCTTCACCATATAGTTTCACTATACGATTTCATCATAGGGTTGTATTATATGATTTTATCATATACTTTTATCATATGATAAATTGAAACCAAAAAACATGTAATAAAACCATATGATAAAACCACATAATAAAACCATATGATAAAATCATGTAATAAAACAATGTGTTTATTTTCAACCGGGATGTTACTTATGAAAAATTGTTAACAAGTAACTTTTTAAATAATATATTTTTATGAAAACTAATATAATACTTGATTCTCTGAATGATAACTAAATAAAATTTTAATTTAATAAATTAAGTTATACAATTATAAATATATAATATTTATATAACTGTTCATCAAATGAAATTATTTTTTAAAATCATGGGGCGTGGTAGCGCCCTGAAAGGCAAGTTTGCGAAGCCGCAACGTGCGCGACGAGTCATGGGGCGCGGTAGCGCCCCGAAAGGCAGGTTTGCGAAGCCGCATCGTGCGCGACGAAATCTATTTACTTTAATCATGGGGCGCGGTAGCGCCCTGAAAGTCAAGTTTGCGAAGCCGCATCGTGCGCGACGAGTAATGGGGCGCGGTAGCGCCCCGAAAGGCAAGTTTGCGAAGCCGCATCGTGCGCGACGAGACCTATTTACTTTAAGTTTCAAATTTTAAAAATTGAAACTCGCAAAATATATATTAAATATATGTATTTACTTGTTAATTACTTGTAAATATATATATAATATAATGCTAATAAACATTTCATACCAAAAACAGCTAAAAAATGACGTATTTATTATTTTTTGTATGATATATAGGCTAGACCTGCGATTTCTTGTTTTTAATAATTTTCTCGTTCAGCCAAACGTATGAGACGGAAGTTGCGCGCGCAGTCGCCTGAGCAGGCGTACGTATATAGAAAAAAGAGAGAGAGAAAGAGAAGATAACATGTGGCATATGCATAGAGTGAATGAGAGAGAACGAGTAATAGCAAACAGCAGTATATATATTGTCTTGAAAGTGACTAACATAGAAAAAAGAGAGTCCATTCATATACATTAAAATGAGTACGAAAGAGACAACAAGAATAACAGCAGTATATATGATGTACATACACATACACAGTAGATAGGCAATAGCGGTTCTGGCGCAGTGCATTTTCTCGCGCACCCCCCCCCCCCCCCCACCCCCTTGCATTTCTGGCGCACCCCCCTCCCTTCTGCATTTCTGGCGCACTTTCCCCGCCCCCTCTGCGATACTGGCGCACTTACATTTCTACACTGAGAAAAAAATTTAGTTGAGTCAATGAAATAAATTTAGTTATTAAATATTTTGTTGATAAAAATTAATTTTGATTGAAGTAATATGCAAGGTTATTAAATCACTGAAATATTTAGTTGGGATAAAAAAAATTAATACCTAAGTTAAAAAAAAATAAATATTTTTTTAAAATAAAGAAAAATTTATTTTTTTGGTTAAATTATTCGATTGATTTAATCAAATCAATTTCATTAAGGCAGCTGATAAAATTTTATAAAATATTTATTTGTAATAATAGAATATGTTTGTAAATTATCTATATATTTTGTTACAGTAATTAAATATTTATTTTAGTAAATCGTTTGTAAAATTAACAAAATCTTTAATAACAATAAAAAAATATTGATCAATCATCAATATAATATTTGCTTGAATTAACGGTCATCCGATTAAGTTAAAGAAGCTTATATTGTAAATAAATGCTTCACTACCCTACTAAAAAATGTCAGGTGAAAAATCACCTGATTTTTCACTTGATTTCTCACCTGATTTCTCATGCCAAAATCTCATGTGACTATTAGCGTAAAAAAACTAAGTTCCAAACCTATCGAAAAATTCTAAGTTTTTATCACGGAAAACAACATTGAGAAGTATGATTCTTTTTTCATTTTTCATAATTTGAAATTGATTTTTTATACGTAGAATTTCAATTTTTTAATTTCATTTTTCTGGTCATAGAAATAAATTTCAAACCACTCTAAAAATTTTAAGTCCCGATCTTATAATTTTTAACACAAGCCTATTTTATTTACGTGAGAGAGAGAGAAAGAGAGAGAAAAACATCAAAAACACATGCACAAGAAGCCTCTTTTATTCTTTTATACACTATGAGTTGAATTAAAATGGAAAAAAAGTGTGTACATACTTTTGATAAAACTACACTATTTATAAGTTAAGATTTTAAAGTTTTTATTGTCGTGACCATGTGCGTTCGTTGTTCCTTTACACTAGAAAAAGCAACACATTTAGTAAAATGTTCCTGAGCATTGTCTCAATATAATACATCTCTCATCGTACTTTTTAAAATACAATTCGCTCAAATTTATATAAACGTAACGTGCACAGTATCGCTTGTCTTTTCTTTCTTGTTATGAGAGAAACATAGACAGAATACAATAGTTCATAAATACGAGCGTATATTTCTTTTAGCAATAGTTTGCGTTAGGCCAAGTCTGTTGTCGAGAGATATTTTCGCTTGAGGCACGAGAGGTGCCGACAGGAGGCGCATGAGTCGTTTCAGCTATAGCTAAATGTGTTGCTTTTTCTAGTGTAAAGGAACAACGGACGCACGTGGTTACGATAGTAAAAACTTTAAAATCTTAACTTATAAATAGTGTAGTTTTATCAAAAGTATGTACACACTTTTTTTCCATTTTAATTCAACTCATAAATAGTGTATAAAAGAATAAAAGAGGCTTCTTGTGCATGTGTTTTTGATGTTTTTCTCTCTTTCTCTCTCTCACGTAAATAAAAGAGGCTTGTGTTAAAAATTATAAGATCGGACTTATAATTTTTAGAGTGGTTTGAAATTTATTTCTATGACCAGAAAAATGAAATTAAAAAATTGAAATTCTACGTATAAAAAATCAATTTCAAATTATGAAAAATGAAAAAAGAATCATACTTCTCAATGTTGTTTTCCGTGATAAAAACTTAGAATTTTTCGATAGGTTTGGAACTTAGTTTTTTTACGCTAATAGTCACATGAGATTTTGGCATGAGAAATCAGGTGAGAAATCAAGTGAAAAATCAGGTGATTTTTCACCTGACATTTTTTAGTAGGGTAAGTTAATAACATTGTCATTTAATTAATAATATATGTGATTGTATAAAAAAAATATTTTGTTGTATATAACACATAAAATTTGATCAGCATTTCAATAAAAATTACAATTAATTTAAAGAAATAGGTTCCTTAAAATCAACAAATCCAATTTCAATGAATTTACAAAAAGAAAACCAATAAATTATTTTTTTAAAGTCAAGAAAGGTGCAACGTAAAATCAGATATTAACGGCAGGCCGGAGTAGATCCTGATACCGACCGAGTAACAATTGAGTTGTTTGTTATTTACTCAAATATTAATCGGTGTATCTTCAAATTAAAGGTTAAGCGCAATAGATATTATTATTATGAACATCTATGCACAAGAAAAAAAAATTCTACCGCTTTGTTTTTGAGAAAAGTAAGGAACGCCGAAGTAAAAGTTTATGTTTATAATATTTTTGCGTTCCTTACTTTTCTCAAAAACAAATCGGTAGATTTTTTTCTTCTTGTGCATAAATATTTGTAATAATAATATCTATTGCGCTTAACCTTCAATTTGCAGATACACCGATTAATACTTGAGTAAATAACAAAAATTTCAATTAGACAAGGACAGCGAATCCGGACTGCTCTTAAATTTTTTTTAAAGATATATTTATTAAACCGAATATATTTATTCTATTATTTCTATCAAGTTGTTATTGAAACAAGAATATATTTCACTGATTTAATTATATTTTATATTAACACTTCCATTAAATTACTTTAATGTTTAATAATGTATTTGATTATCTTAATGAAATATTTATTAAACCAAATATATTTATTTTATTATTTCTATCAAATTGTTATTGAATCAAGAATATATTTCACTGATTTAATTATATTTTATATTAACACTTCCATTAAATTACTTTAATGTTTAATAATATATTTGATTATCTTAAAGAAATATTTATTAAACCAAATATATTTATTTTATTATTTCTATCAAGTAGTTATTGAAACAAGAATAAATTTCACTGATTTAATTAAATATTATATTAACACTTCCATTGAATTACTTTAATGTTTAATAATATATTTGATTATCTTAAAGAAATATTTATTAAACCAAATATATTTATTTTATTATTTCTATCAAGTAGTTATTGAAACAAGAATATATTTCACTGATTTAATTATATTTTATATTAACACTTCCATTAAATTACTTTAATGTTTAATAATATATTTGATTATCTTAATGAAATATTTATTAAACCAAATATATTTATTTTATTATTATTCTAACGTATTTATTCTATTATTTTTATCAAATTTTGATTAAAAGAAAAATATATTACATTGATTCAATTAATTATTATATCACCTCTATTAAATTACTTTACTGTTCAATAATATATTTAATTATATTAATGAAATATTTAATAATTTCAAGATTATTGTTTTATTCTTTCAATAAATTTTGAATAGTAACAAAAAGATATTTCATTGTTTCAATTAAATATTGTATGACTTATATTAAATTATTTCACTGGTCAATGAAATACCTAATCATTTTAATTCAATATTTAGTTGCTTTGATGAATGCGTTTTTTCTCTTTATGAAATATATGATTGATTCTATGAAATATCTCATTGTCTTTTAATCAAATAATTTCATTGCTATATTATAATTAATTGGATGCATTAAATTAATTAAATTTTTAATTGATTCAAATATTTGATTTATTTTGTTCTATAAAATTATTTTATTACTTTTATTATTTAATTATATTGCGTCTATGAAATCGGTGATTAATTGAATTAATTATTATTTTTAACAATTAAATATTTTATTATTTATGTTCCAATTAAATATTTTGTTGTATTAATTAATTTCTTTATCAGACCGATTAAATAATTATTTGATTATCTTAATGAAATATTTATTAAAACAATCAATTATTATTTAATAACATATTTACTAAATCAAATGAAATATAATGTTAAAATTAATATTTAATATTCTTGAAAAATATTTTTTTGTATAAGTTATCATCCTTTATACTCAAACAAACTCATGTTTTAAATACGTGTGATGCTAAGTGAATAACTTAGCAAAATATGTACTAAAGTTAATAAAAATTACAGAGAAATCTGATTAAATACTTGTTAAAATCAAGTGAATCCACTATTTGATTCATCTACATAATTTATTTCATTCAAATAACACATATTTGAACTAAAAGAAACATTTATTGTTTTAACAAAATCATTTAGTTCGATGGTTTGATGATACTACCGCTTGGTGGCGTCGTTAATTTTCGATCTTGCAAGCGATAAGAGGGCCTCCAAGTTGATATATAAGGAAGTTAAAAATCCAAGATAATACGTAAATTATAATGCGAACGAAATTTATGTTAGATTTACTGCGCGTGCGATCACTGTATAAAGCATACTAATGTTAGTATGTTAATAATTGTTATTCTTTACCATATAAATAAATGTAATTATATTCACCTGTCCTTCAATGAGAGTCATCAATTCATTGATGTTAATAAATAAATATAAATCACTGAAAGCAAATACTGTTGATTAAAGACAGTATTTGTTCGATTAAAATATCTATAAATCGAATTAATTAAATATTTCTTTACTTTGAAGAAATATTTTATTTGTGAAACCGAATAATCTATCAATGTCTTTATATTAATAAAATTTTTTGTTAAGACAATGAATTAATTTTATTAAATCAATTTTTGCAATATTCAATAAATTAAACTTTTATTTGAAAATATAAAATATTGAACTAATTTAATTTCAATATAGCATTATTATGATGAAATAATTAATTAGAAAAACAAATGGACATTTTAATTGATAATTTTTTTTGTTAAAACAATGAATTAATTTTATTGAATCAATCTTCGCGACATTTAATAAGTCAAATATTTAATTGAAAATACAAAATATTATTTGATTTAATTCCAATATGTATATTAATGTAATGAAATAATCAATTAGAAAAACAAATTTTAATTGATAAAATTTTTTATAAAAACAATGAATTAATTTTATTGAATCAATCTTCGCGACATTTAGTAAATCAAATATTTATTTGAAAATACAAAATATTATTTGATTCAGTTACTATATGCATATTGATGTAATGAAATAAGCAATCAGAAAAACAAATATGCATTTGAATTAATAACAAATTTTTTTAAAACAATAAATTAATTTTATTCAACCAATATTTGTGATGTTTAGTAGAATCAAATATTTATTTTAAAAAATGAAATATTTATTTGACTCAATTAAAATATTTGTATTAATGTAACAAAATATTTTATGTGCCGCCCGCACCTACGGGATTTCATTGATTCAATTAAGCCTTACTTAATCCAACTAAATTTTTTTCTCAGTGTAACGCAGCGTGAATTTCTAACGCATCGTGAATTTCTAGCGTGCCGATAAGGTAGGGAATATGCCGGGATGCGGATATTTTTTCATTCAAAAATTTTATTTATTAATTATTAATTTTTAATAAATTAATTTTATAGTATTTTTATTAATATTTTTTTAAATAAAAATTTTCACTAAAAAATTTTTTTATAATAAATTATTATTAATTATTGTTAATAATTATTAACAATTAATAATAATTTAAAAATTTATTAAAAAAATTAATAAAAATAAAAATGTATCTGATGAACTGCGGATATACAAGTTTCCAAAATTTCAAAGTGTAATGACTCCGTGGTCGAGTGGTATAAGTGCGGAGTCGCTGTTGAGCGTTGGTGGCGATCGTACGTGTCCGCGTCGCTCTCACCAAAAACCGCAAATAATAGCACCGATCTGCTCTTGCACGCTATTAATTAAAAGTGTTAAATATTAGTGAAAGACTTATAAAGATTCAGTGCTGTGAACATTTTTTATGTCATAGAATCTCAATGCTTACATGAAAGTTGTTGTCCTTCTAATAAATTCCGACATTTGCAAAAATGTCGCAAAATAGTGGGGGAGGTTCAAGCGCTTATGGAAAAAGGAAGCAGCTGACTCATGGTAACGCACTAGATCATTCTGAGCAAACAAATTCCAATAAGATGTTTAAAAAAGCAAACATTAATACTACTACTATAGAAAAAGGCTTTCAGAAAGCTCTAAAAGAATTAGGTATACGAAGACAATCCGCGATTCAACCAAACTTAGATGCGGCAAAAGCAAGAGGCTTTTTACACGCGCTAAATAACGAGCAAGCTGAGGAAAATTCTAAAGAAAAAAATGGCGGGAGTTATTCACAGCACAACATGGACGTCATCACAGATGAGAGCGCCACAGAACATGACGCTAACGCAAAATCTCTCGCTTCAAAAGAAAATGAACTATGGATATCCCCGAAAAAGAAAATCAAAAACTCTCTATTAGAAAAGATAGCAAACGAATCACAAGATTCAATTAAAACCCAAAACAAATTTACATTGTTATCAAGTCAAAATGAAACAAACAATAATTTTGACGCCAACAGCGACAAATCTGAAATAAATTCTTCTCAGCGTAATAAAGCTACTAGACCGCCCCCTATCTACTGCTCACATTCCTCTGCTAAAGCACTCATTAACGCCATCTCACAGACTATAGACAAAAAAGACTTTTATTTACGTGATTGTAAAGAGAAAGAGCAAACTATCATATCGAGCAATATAGACACTTTTAAACTAATTAAAGAACAGCTGACCAAGACAAACATCTTATTCTATACGTACACGCCTGCCAGTGAAAAAAACAAACTTCTTGTACTTAAGGGAATAAATGATGACTTCAAGACAGAAGAAACTAAAGAAGAAATAGTCAACCTAAACTTACCTAATATTCATGTATTAAAAGTTGAAAAACTTAAGGTCAGAGATATTTGCACACAAAAAAATATTTTACTGGTCCATTTTAAAAATGACAGCGTTCTAAAAAATATAACAAGAATAAATCATCTACATAATCTAAAAATTAAATGGGAACCCTATAGAAAACATAAGGTTTATCAATGCCACAACTGCCAACGCTTTGGCCATTCAAGTATCAACTGTAATTTAGGCTTTCGATGCGTAAAATGTAATGAAGACCACAACCCCGGAGAGTGTAAAAGAAGTAAAGAGTCACAAGATTCTCTCCCATACTGCGTTAACTGCAAAGAAACCGGACATACGGCCAACTACAGAGGTTGTAAATACCTCAAATATGCGCAGGATTCTATCAATGCTGCAAAAGCTACAATCACCAGCAAACCACAACAACGTAAGAAAGTTCAACCTAACCTCACATACGCAGCTGTCGTACATACACAAGGTAATAATCAACCAGCACTAAACCCGCCACCGCATGCATTCAACACTGTACCAATGGGCACGGACAACTACCAACATCAAATAACAAAGTCAATTGAATCGCTTCTTACTAACTTTAAGTCTGAAATAATTAATACTATCTGTTTACAAAATGCGGCGTTACAAAATCAACTAAATATTCAAAACGAAAAAATCAAATTAATATTTAATAAACTTGAATTGCAATGGATAGAGTAATTAAAAACTTACATGTTATTTCTATCAACGTAAATTCGATCATCTCGAATTCGCGAAGAAATAGTTTAGTTGATTTTTTAAACAAAGAAAAGCCGCATATTTTACTATTAAACGAGACAAAGTTAAATAACAACCACAAACTCTCTTTCAAAGATTATTTTTTAATTCGCAATGATCGTCCTAATGCTATGCAAGGTGGTGGAACTGGCATATTAATTGATAAAGCCATTCCCTTCACTAAACTTAAATACGTTCCTATCATAGTCAATAATTCACTAGAAGTAACCGCTATCAAAATAAAATGCTCTAATAATAATAATCTAATAGTAATATGTACTTATGCTGTTGGCAATAACAACATTTCTTTCATAAACGAAATAAATAGTGTATTTCATCAATTTAAACTATCATCTGTTAACAACTATTTTATTATTGCAGGCGATCTGAACGCTAGATTGATTGATTGGGGAGACATCGTCACTAACTCACGTGGTGGATACATAAAGAACTGGATACGCAATGAATCTACCACACTCAGGTTCAACCTAATACCTCCAGCTACACCAACTTTTCCTAGCTCTGGATCATACCTCGATGTTTGTATCGCAGACTCTAGACTAAACCTAACTAACCTAGTCAACGGGAAAGTTCCTACCCTCGATTATTGCAGCGACCACATGGCCATACAAATAGCAATAAATCTAACTATGAATGACTTAATATTTGACCCAGTCGCGATAAAGTATACTAAAAACTTTAAAAAGACTAACTGGCTTAACTTTCAAAATAGATTAAATCGAAATTACCTAAATGAAATCCCATCAAATAAAAATTTAAACAATAAAGAAATAGATTCATACTTATTATCAATCACTCAAGTCATCCAACAAACAATAAGCGAAATAGTCCCAAATTACAATCACACTAACAGTACTGAAAAATATATTAATAAAAAAATTGAAAAATTAATAGAAAAAAAATCAAAATTAATAACACAATTAAATGCTCTTAAAAGAAAACTAAACCCTAACATCACACAAAATATAAATACAATCCATACCATTAAACTAGAAATTAATAGCATTTCATATCAGTTATCTAAAGAATTTTCGATAGCAGTCAATAAATATTGGGCTAACAAAGCCAGAAATATAAATCACAAAATAAATGATACTTTTTTTCCTAATATCAACAATATGTTTAGAAAAAATCCGTTAAACGATATAGAAATAATCAAAATAGACATCGATAACGATACATGCCTAAACGATTTAAACATAGACAAAAGTAAGCTAGTTAAGTCAAACACTCATTATATAATTGATGAACCCGAACAAACCCTAAACATTCTGGCATGGAATTACGCTCAAGTTAACAAAAAAAAAGTCATCAATCCAGATAGTAAATTACACAACCTAATTTTGAAAAAAGTAAAAACACATCTCGAATCCAACCTAATAAACGAAACTAAACCTATATGTCAATTTAAGGATCTAAACAACTCCATCGCACCGACTCATATCAGTACACACAAAATATTTTTCTCCCACTTTGAAGTTATAAATATATTCAAGTCTTTAAAAAATAAAACCTCTTCTGGTATAGATGACATACCAAACGCAATCCTTAAAAAGCTTCCGCTCAAAATCATTTTAGAATATACCAAAATTTTCAATAATTTACTAAACAACTGTTATTTTCCAGATTATTGGAAATGTGCAAAAATAATACCAATATTAAAAAAAAATAAAGACCCTACCGCCCCCCAGAGCTATAGACCAATAAGCTTACTCCCCAACATCAGTAAGGTGTTCGAAGTGCTTATCAACCAACAACTTACCTCTTATACAGAAAGTAATGAGATCATTCCACCACAACAATTTGGATTCCGTTTTAAACACTCTACAACTCACGCAATTAACAAACTTCTGACGGATGTATGTTATCATTTAAATAAACGAGAAATGGTCGCTGCCTGCCTAGTAGATTTAGAAAAAGCGTTCGATACAGTATGGATAGCTGGATTAATCTATAAGCTAATAAGCAAAAAATATCCTACTAATCTAATTCAAATAATTCACAGTATGCTTAGTAACAGAAACATACTAGTATCAAATAAAACTTCATCTTCCATCCCCTTCTTGATTGTCGAAGGTCTTCTACAGGGTACGGTGAATTCACCTACCCTTTTTAATATCAACACATGCGATCTTCTTAAACTTTTTGATGTAAATTCAGGTCAAGGCACATATGCTATAGCATTTGCTGACGACTTATTAATCTACGTCGCAGGCAAGGATCCAGACGCTATTAAAGAAAAGCTAGAATCAATCGTTAATAAAATACATCAATATTATAAAACATGGTTCTTAAAAGTAAATCCCTCTAAATGCGAGACAATTCTTTTTAGACTCACCTTTGACAAATTAAGTCGAAAAGCAAAAAAAAACTGGAGATCCTTTCAAATTCATATAAAAACTGAGGATAGCAAGACCATCCCAATTCCGCATAAGAGCGTAGTTAAATACCTAGGTATCCACTTAGATAATCTGTTAAGACTCTCTCAACATCCCTTAATTCAATTAGATAAAGCAAGAAAAACATTTAAATCATTAAGTAAACTGTTTTACAACAAATATCTCAGCAAAAAAGCCAAATTAATATGTTTTAGCCTATTAATTAAGCCCATCTTATCCTACGCTGCACCCATCTGGTTAAACCAAAGTGCTAGCACAATGGAAAAAATCAGATCCTTTGAAAGAGCCTGTCTCAGAGTCTGTGTTAATATGCACAGATCTCCTCAGTCAAATTACCTCAAATATTTTTCTAACAAAAAAATATATGATCAATGCGACATGACAAGGATCGATAATTTTTTAATTAAACTCAGCCGTGACTACTTCTCAAATTGTAAATCAAACCCTAATCCTATAATAAACAAATTCACAGATATAAACACTGATTACGCTAATACTTGTAAACAGTCTGGCTACACACCTCCAGAAATTTTCATAATATTAGACCAGCAAAACCTAATTCAAAATAGCAAAAATGTCCCAATAATTTATCATGTTTCACGAAACAAAAACAACAACAAAATATTATACAATGCCAACACCACTAACCTCAAGTACTCAACTACCATTCCATCACGTGATAGCAACGATGTCTCCCGACTTAAAAATGATAAATATTGGTGGATAATTGATGAACGACTCCTAGATGATTTAAGAAGAAGATCAAAAAAAAAAAAAAAATTAATATTAGAAATAATTAATAAAAGATAAACAACAATTATGTATAAAATCAACTTATATTAGTATTAGTTAGTATTAATTACCAAAATTTATAAAATAAATCATATCAAAAAGACTTGTATAAACAAGTATTCGAATCTAAAATTATTTATGTATTCCTTCGTCATTTTATTAGTTGAAATAACTATTTGTAAAGCGTAAACAAAAAAAAACTCTGTAAAAGACTAATGTACACCGCTTCGCAAGTAACTTGTAAATATGTATATATTTCATAAAATTAGATATTAAGTATAAAAATTTTTTTTTTTCATTGTATCATCTGGTTTTTTAAATTTTTCCAGAGGTTTGTTTCAAAGGGATATATTCCCCTAGTTAACTAATTAGCCATTAACCAGTCTACAAGCAATGACTATGGCAACAATTAAAGCTTCACACATAAAAAAAAAAGATAACTCATGTCAAATTATTTCCTACGAGCACTTTAATACGAAAGTCAATAGGATCAAGAAAAATGTAATTTACAAACTCACTTCTTCTTGTTACTTTTAATTTATTTATGTAACTGAAAAATGTATCAATTTATCTGTCAATAAATAAATAAATCAAAAAAAAAAAAAAAAAAAAGTGGTATAAGTGCGTGCCTCTCGACCAGAAGGTCACGGGTTCGATCCCAACCCAAGTCGACTTTTTTTTCATTTTAAAAATTTTATAAATATTATTTCAAAGTGAAAATTTATTTAATTTGAATTAATAAAGCACTTTGAAAATTTTTTCAAATTTATATCTTAAGAGCATGACGAAGCTGTCCGCCTTCTAATAATATTTCCAATCCTAACTTATGGATAAACGATGCGTTTAATCGAGTTTTTTTACTACAAAGAAATAATTTGTAAGATTAAACTCTAGTGCGGACAACCCAAGAAATCCACCAAAATATTATACATACAAAGTTATAATAAAAACTTTCAATGTATCGTATTTTAAGGTTAGGTTTGTCGAGTTTAATATCTAATTTCCAATCAAAGCTCATAAAAAAATAAGTCCAAATGATTTTTTATTTTAACAAAAATTATTGTACTAATATAGCTTTAGTGCGGACAAGTCATTATATTTGTTTAGTTTATGAATTTAAAAAGATATTGATAAAATAAAAAAAGCAAAACTCAATTGCTGCAGCTCCGACATGCCGTTAAGTAAAAATGAATTTTTCGGTTTCTCGCATATACACGGGGAATCCCCGATCTTTTAAACATCGCACCGTATAATAGTTCATTACTTGGATTCTAGGTGGCGTGTGGCTTTCCTCAAGAAAAGTAACAAAGTTCAAAACATAAAGGGAAGCAGCAATCAAGGGTTGAATTATCCACTTGACTTTCGATAATTTTGAAAGTCGGACAGAAATTAAATTAATTTCAGCATGGAGTCAAAGGACGAGTACCAACTCACCAAGGAGGACTACCAGCGACTGAAACTTGCTCGAGCTTATGCTGCAGAGGTGACTCGAATCATGGGAATGAACAGCCAACCACCACCAGTGCAGCCTCCCAGAGAAACCAAGGAAGTCCAAACGGATATCCAGGCAGCGCACGAATGGGGCAAGGCTCAACAGGCGGCCAAAAAGAACGCGACAGCAGTGAAAAGGAAGGCGAAGCATGGAGCCCCACAGTCTTCTCTACCAAAGTCAAGTTTGAGAATTAAAAACTCTCAAACTCTGACCGAGGTTGAAAAGGCTGAGTTAGCTAAGCGTCTCCAAAAACGCTAGGCTTAGCCAAACGTCTTTGTAGACACTTGCCATTTTTTCAGGCTGATCTCTATCTTGAGATCGGCCGCACATAAAATCAAAAAATAATTTTTCAGCTTTTCTAAGTTTACATCAAGAATATTGCAATTATTCAAAGATGTAGAACGTAGAAAATTTTCTAACAATATCCAATTGAATTTTGTTAAGAAGTTCGATTGGATATAATTGGATTTGAGACTAAGTCCTTAGATGTAGTTTTGCCACTTGACCGCTTGGTGGCGCCTTACTTTTCACAGAT
Source organism: Anastatus disparis (assembly GCA_017163975.1). Taxonomy (NCBI): domain Eukaryota; kingdom Metazoa; phylum Arthropoda; class Insecta; order Hymenoptera; family Eupelmidae; genus Anastatus; species Anastatus disparis. The sequence goes on along the minus strand of JAFFSR010000272.1, from coordinate 754,555 downwards.
GAAACAGTGAACTTCAAAACATATAAGGAGCTGATTGCAAGGGTTAAATACGATCAATCAATCATTTCAAAATGAGTCCAAACAATGTCATCGATGAAGCTATTCGAAAAATCCAAAGTCTCCCGTGTGTAGGGGACATAGAAGATAATGGATCATCGGTTGAGATTTTAGTAAGTATAAATATTTAATTTAGTAGTTGTAATTTATAGAACTTTAAATATTCTTGTTTTCTAGGATATTGATACCATACTTTCATCGATGACATCGACTCCTCCAAGGTCGCACTCACCTCTTCCACCATCATTATCATCGTCATCTTCATCATGTATTGATCCGGATCTTTGGTGTTTATTATTACTGCCTCCACCACCACCACCAACGACACCATACCATATGCCGGACCTGTATATGGATGAGGATGTTCAATCAAAGGAGGTAACTATCATCATTTGATAAGTTCCTCCAGAAGAAAAAGAGGCTTAACCAACAGATGAAGGGTAGGAAAGGATTTGTCGTCCACGCATGTCGTAGAAGTCACGCTTGGGAGCGAGTTCCTACTCAACCCAAGCGTGTACCAACAAGTAGATGGAGAAAGTTAAAGAGATTTTTATTTAGTTCTTAGTGTATTTGTGTTTTATTTTTTTGTATTTTATATTGTTTTATATTGTGTTTTTTTGTATTATGTATTTTTGTATTATGTATTTTTGTATTATGTATATTTTGTAATTTTGTATTTTGTATTGTGTTTTGAATTATGTATTATGTATTATGTATTAATAAAGTTTGACACGCATGTATATGTGTGTGCGTATGTGTACTAAAAAAGAAAAAGAAAATGAGAAAGTTAAAGGAGAGAAAAAAAATTTATGGTTGCTTTTCTATGGTAGAGAGCGTTGGTTGGGGCTCTTACCACTTTCTCATTCTCTTTGTTATTATATACATTCATTAATACAAATTTAAATGAGAATTTAACTTATTCATATCAGTATTTAAACTTATTTATATTAGTATTTAAACTCATTCATATCAGTATTTAAACTTATTCATATCAGTATTTAAACTCATTCATATCAGTATTGAAACTTATTCATATCAGTGATGAAACTTATTTATATTAGTATTTAAACTTATTCATATCAGTATTTAAACTCATTTATATCAGTATTTAAACTTATTCATATCAGTATTTACATTGAATGTATATAATAACAAAGAGAATAAGAAAGTGGTAAGGGCCCCAACCATCGCCATTAACCTATGAGGAACAACCACAAGTTTTTCCTCTCCCTTGAACTTTCTTATTCTCATTTGATTTATTTTAATAAACAATTTATAATACATAAAAATAAATAATAAATTAAATCTAATATAATACATTAATTATACATCGCGAACAATATGCTTTTATCTAATTCCGCGCGACTGAATGTTCGTTCTATATTGTGGCAAGCGCAATCTACTTCATCCCTTCCTTCATCTTCTTCGGGTAGTGGCAGCTGGATTGGAAGGTGTTGAGTGAGCAGCCATTCCTTAAGAGCATACGCGTTCATCACTGCACATACTGGTTTCTTTGCAAATGGATGACAGTCACATTTACAGCCACCGATGTCAATCTTTTTGAGGGTTTTCAATTTAGGACATCCAATTTCCTCCATGTTGACAATAGTTCTAGAAAAATAAGAATGATTAATAATGGTCAAGTATACATTTATATTCATACTTACTTTCTTGGTAAAATCTCTTGTATCCATCTTTTTTTCTCAAGAACCTTAACGTATATTTTGACAGCACTCTTCAGATTATCTTGTAATACTTTGATTATGTCACAGTACAGAGTTGCTCCAGCTTCCCACGGAATTCCATGATGCTTCTTCTCTAACCATTCGTTTACCGACTGTTCCACAGCGAGAAGTTTCTTCCACTTACAAGGAAGTTGGAAAAAGTATACCAAGGGCTTTACATCCTTCTCTATGGAAAAAATGGCGGCTTCTTTTACAACAAATAGGTTTGAGGATCTTCTGAAGCCTTGTACGTCTAATACGTATTCCATCATCTTTGCTCTCTCCTTGAAGTTGCTGCTAGCTCTCTGAACTGAAAAATGATTCGACAGGGCTCGTGAGCTTTCTTTTATATTCTCATCCCTTCTCTTAAGGTTTCCACCTCCATCGCATCCCTTCTCTCTGTAAGCTATCACCTCCAGCGCATCTCCTCTCTTTGAGCTTTACCAATAATAACTTCTCTCTAAACTCCCACTACCATCATATCCCCTCTCTTCCAAGTTCCAGCACCATCTGAACCTCCCCCACGCTTCCAAAAATGGGTATAAATGGAGGAGCTCCGCGACCTGAAAATCATTCTTATGCCTCAAGCTAATCGAGAAGGAAGTCCTCCGATGAGTCCACAAAGAGTTTATTTTCAAAGATCTACAGATCATCAACAAAATGTATTACGAAGATAGAAAAATTTCCAGATAGATCTTCATAGAAGGTAAATATTATATGAGCTATTATTTTTTAAGTACATATTGCAAGAGCTAATTATTTATTTATTTACAGACGTCTTGATCATCGAACAGAGCTGTTCAACAAAGGGAAAGTCTCAAAGAGCACAACGTGAGAGGGATCTCTACAACCAATTGATAAATCTACAAGGATAAGATGCGATCCCCTGAATATTTCGCACGTACTGTCAAGCTGCTTCAAGATTCGTTGGAGTATCAGAGAAATGGCCAAGCTGATATCAACGACTTGGAATCTTGGAGAAGTCTGTGTACCGCAGCCATTGATGGCTTACGTGCTTTGATGACTTCTCATTTATCCAACCATCAGAAGAAAAAGTGCCAGACTTCTATGGTTCATCTGCTCACCATCCAATCCAAGCTACAAAGTCTTCTGAAAACAGGGGGGCGCGTACATGATTCAGTCGAGAACGAGTTGCAACCTGTCAACAATCAAAAGAGCGTTCAATGGGATGACTTCCAATCAGCATTTGAGACTCGCATACGATCTGGTGTGATTTCCAACCTAGGCCATCTGGATATCATCACATTCTTGGCTGATGCTCGAGCAGTGTTCGAGTCAAAGATCACCAATGCTCTTAAGGAATATGCAGCAATCAAAGTCAACGCTGAGCTGTCGGCAGAATATACGGTTCAGAAGGATGATTCGATAGTCGCCGAAGTTAAATTTTTCAAAACGGAGAATGCTGCCATCTTCCAGACTACCGACATCATCCAATGGTTTGACAGCCACGTGAAGGATCCGGATGGAGTCTGCGAGAGATATTGAGCCTCACCATCAACATCAATAAGCTCAACCCCATGAGAGGAAGCTCATACATCCAGCTACCAAAGTCCATCCAAAACAAGAAGGCATGTGTAAACGTGCAAAACAATGATGATCAGTGCTTCAAGTGGGCAATTTTATCTGCGCTATATCCAGCTGATCGAGATCCACAGCGTGTAAGCAAATACAAAGATTACAAAGACGCGCTCAGCTTCAAAGGAATAGATTTTCCAACTCCAGTAAAACAGGTGGCTAAATTTGAAAATCAGAACAACGTCTCCGTCAACGTGTATATATTAAAGAAATCTGGCATCAAGTATTGAGTGCATCCATATCATGTCACCTCTCTCAAAAAGGAACGTCATGTCGATCTATTACTCATTCAAGACGTCTACGTTGATGATGATGAAGAAGCCGACAGCAACGACGAGGATTCACTACCCAAATTCCATTATGTGTGGATCAAGAACTTGTCACGACTCGTAAGGAAACAAGTAACGAAATACGAGCATCGTCATTACATCTGCGATAGATGTCTACATTTCTTCAATAACGAAGAGAAACTTCAGAATCACGAAGTAGACTGCCAGCAAATTAACAAATGCAGGATTCGATTGCCTTCGGAGGAGGATTATATGCTGTCTTTCCGAAACTTCAAAAACAAGACTAAAGTCCCATTCACCATCTATGCGGATTTCGAGTGCTTGTTGAAACCAGTTGAAGATGATGTTAAAGTCTACCAACAACATCAGGCCTACAGCATCGGCTATTACGTTAAGTGCAGCTTCGATGATAAAAGATCCGACTACTTCAGCTACAGGCAAGAAGAAGAAGATGTGAAGACTCCTGCTCAGTGGTTCGTGGAGAAACTAGGAGGATTAGCCGATGAATTAAATTCATTGTATACTAATCCAAAACCCATGAATCTCACTAGAGAAGCGGAAGCTAAGTTCAAATCAGCGAGGTCTTGCCATATTTGTAACAAATCTTTTGCTCCTGCTGCAATTAAAGTTCGAGATCACTGTCACCTCACTGGGAAATTCAGAGGAGCTGCTCACGAGTGATGCAACATCAACTTCAAAGACGCACGGTTCATCCCAGTGATATTCCACAATTTGACTGGCTACGATTCACACTTCATCATCAAGGATCTCGCTACAGCTGATAACTTCAAAGGACGAGTACAGCTGATTCCAGAGAATAAGGAGCGCTACATTTCCTTCACCAAATATGTAGAAGGAAGCGATGTGAGTTTCCGTTTTCTAGACTCCTTCAGATTCATGGCATCGTCTTCAGAGAAATTGGCCTCGTACCTGGATAGATTCGATATAACAACGCAGACCTTCCACGAATCCAACTATACAGATGAGCAGATCAAGCTGTTAGTAAGGAGTCTTCCCTTACGATTATGTAAGTTGTTTGGAAAAGTTGGGAGACAAGGAGCTCCCGTCTAAAGAAGAGTTCTACAATAAATTGAACGAGAGCGAGATCAGCATGGAAGATTATGAGCACGCTAAAAATGTGTGGGGAAAGCTCAAGATTAAGACGCTCGGAGAATATTCAGACGTCTATTTGAAAACAAATGTGCTCTTATTGGCCGACGTCTTTGAAAATTTCAGAGCAACTTGCATGGACACGTATGAATTGGATCCAGCACATTATTATACGACTCCAGGCTTGACATGGGATGCCAGGTTGAAGCATACCAACATCAAGCTGGAGCTTTTAACGGACATCGATATGCTCATGTTTGTGGAGAGAGGCATCCGAGGAGGAGTCAGCCAATGCTCCAACCGTTACGCCAAGGCTAACAACCAGTATATGGAGGACTATAATCCAGCTAAGGAAGATAAGTACCTCATGTACTTTAACGCTAACAACCTATATGGATGGGCGATGACTCAGCATCTACCATATGGAGATTTCAAGTGGAGCAATACGGATTACATTAACGAGCATCTGGAAGTCATCTCTGAGATCTCTGATGATTCAGATATTGGATTTATTTTCGAGGTAGATCTACAATATCCTGCAGAAATTCACGATGCCCACAAGGATCTGCCTCTGTGTCCTGAGCACCAAGCGCCATCTGGTAGCAACCAGAAAAAATTGTTGATGACTCTCCATGACAAACAACGTTATGTGATCCACTACAGAGCGCTCCAACAAGCAGTAAAGAATGGACTGATCATCAAGAAAATACACAGGATGGTGCAGTTCAAACAAGGTCCATGGTTGAAGACGTACGTGGATATGAACACGGAGAAAAGGCAGCAATCGAAGAATGAGTTTCAAAAACTTTTCTTCAAGCTTATGGTTAATGCTGTCTATGGCAAGACCATGGAGAATGAGCGCAAAAGAGTGGATGTCAAGCTCATCAACAAATGGAGTGGACGATATGGCGCAGAGGCTTTAATAGCAAGTCCCAACTTCCACAGCAGGTCAATATTTGACGAGAATCCCGTGACGATTCAGCTAGCTAGGACCGAGATTACGATAAGGAAGCCGATCTACGTAGGTCTTAGCGTATTAGACATCTCCAAGACCTTAATCTACGACTTTCACTACGGGTACATGAAGAAGGAGGTCGGTAGCAGATGCAAGCTGCTCTACACAGACACAGATAGTCTCATCTATGAGATCAAAGATGAGAACATCTACGATAGGATGAAGAAAGATATCGAGAAGTTCGATACTTCTGATTATCCTGCAAATAACCAGTTTGGTCTCCCTCTGGCGAACAAGAGAGTCGTAGGACTCATGAAGGATGAATGCGGAGGCAACATCATGACCGAATTTATCGGTCTTCGTAGTAAGATGTATGCCGTCCGCATTCAAAATGAGAAGCCTATTAAGAAAACCAAGGGAGTCAAGACGTCTGTAGTGAAGACTCGCATAGGTTTTGAGGACTACCGTAACTGTCTGTTCGATGGATCTACGATGCGATGCCATCAAAACAATATTAGATCAAAGGAGCATCGCGTTCAGACAGTTACGGAGAGCAAGGTGGCACTCAGTCCTCATGATGATAAGCGTCGTCTGTTTCCCAACACAACCGACACGCTAACTTGGGGTCACTACTCCGAACTAAGCGAGCAGGAAGCTCTTGAGATCATGGAGGAGTGGGGAGAAGACGTGGTGGGGGTAGCTTCAGAGAGGGGAGAAGCCCTTCATAAGGAGCAGCGACAGCGACCAGAGCTAATTCAGTCACTCGATGAGCCAGAGTACGGAGAGCCTCCCAACAAAAGACCAAGAGTTTGAAGAGTAACACATTATGTAAGTATTATAATAAAGTCTTGTATATTTATTATAATACAATAAAATACTTTTCTTTTTTTCAGAATGAACTTTGCAATGCTCAATAGGATTTGCTCCAACACCTTCCTTCTGAAGAAGAACTTGTCGGAGTTAGAGAAGGGTCAAACCTACATGGTCACCAGTTTAAGACAAGTCGGCACCAAATTCGGTTTGAGAGTAGTAATCACCATCAAAGAAGAATTCCAAGTCTTCTTACCGGATCGAGTGTCCAAGGCGCTGGAGAAGAAGGATGAGTTGTTTAATGAATTAGCAGCTAAGGCTAACAAATACGCCTTATTTATATTGTACCATGGAGATAATAAGTTTGAATTTTGTTAATTGTAAATAAAAAAAAAAATAAAAAAAAATAAAGAGAAAGTTCATGGAGGGGAAAACGAGTCATGGGTTAGTCCTATATAGTGAATTCGTTCATTATATAAGGCTAACAAATGATGATTTCATTGGTTGTTCCTCACAGGTATAGGCGATGGTGGGGGCCTTACCACTTTCTCTTTATTTATTTTTAATTATCAAACTTATTAATCCAGCTATTGTGAGAAGCATCAAAACCAAGCCATTTTACATAGACTTGATTACCACGTTTCTTCAGGACTTTTTCTACAAGGTATACATCTGGATACATTGCTTTCTGGAGTTCCTGCTCATAGAAGCCGCCAGTGATAAGCTAATCGCGATAATCTTTAAGATGGTAAGTAACTGGATTAGTTGCTGCCACTTTAGTTATTGTAAATATCTCTGTGGACCAGTTAGGTGTATATCCTTTCTCAAAAAATTGCTTCACATTACTGACTCTAACTTTATCATCAACTTTAAACTTTAGCTTTTTAGTTGGAATAATTTTTTTATTGAAACGTTTGAGAACTTCTGCTTCGTTGGTAGCTGTAACTTCGTTGGGCTTCATACCGATAGTTCGATGTTTTCTATCATTGTAAGCTATTATTAGCTTAGGTAAAATATCAAGCCATTTATAGTTTCCACATAAACTAAACTCTACCCACATCTTATTTTTCAGTGCACGATTGAAACGTTCACAAATGGATGCTTTAAGATTGCTGTACGTAGAGTATAAATTAATCTTGTATTTTTCCATGAGACTTTGAAAATACGTATTATAGAACTCTTTGCCTTTATCTGTTTGTAAATTCTTTGATACTCGACCTTTACGTAAAATAGATTTCATAGCATCAGCGACATCTTGTCCAGTTTTTCGTTTAACAGGAACTGCCCATGCATACTTTGAAAATACATCTATTACAGTAAGCATATATTTAAAACCTTTATTCTCTTTAGAATAAGGTTGCATTTCTACTAGATCTGCTTGCTATGTTTCGTCCAAACCTCGCACATCGAACTTTCGACGCGGATAGTTACGACGCGCTGGCTTGTGAAGCTCTTCTACTACTCTTTGACATTGTTACATCGATGGTTATCGATTGACTGTTTTGCACTAACAATGATAATGCCTCTTTTATAGTCTCGATTTCTGTCTGGCTTTGTACAAATTTCTTATCGAGTTCTTCTCTATGCATCTCTACGATTTTATTTAGATTATTAAGATCACTACTCAAACTAGATATTGAATCTAATAATCTTTGAACTTCCAAACGTACGAAACGTTGTAAAGTATCTAAATTTACAGCTTCATTGAGTTGATTAGGTGATGCGAGATTACAAAGTCTCTTATTCTCCAAGTCATACTGACCATCAGATGTGATTTTATATCCAACACCTGGAGGACCACGACCGCCCTCGCTCCGTTTAAGATTACGTCCGAATACGTCGACACTCATCTTAATAATGTTCAAGTATTCACTTGTGTCTCAGTATATATAGCCAGCTTCTTGCAGTTCTTCAATGATTGAATGAATCTCGTTTGTATGACTAGGGTTTCCAGCTTCTCTCTCGGCTATGAGTAATCGTAACCGATCGACAAGTTCATTAGGATCATCCCAATATACGTAATCCATTAACAAATCCCTTCTAGCAACTTTGTATCGAGGTAATAATCCACCACCACGTTTAAACATAGGAGCAATGATGTTATCAAATTTCTTACTTCTGTGAGCACGGATCTGTTCATCGCTTCTGTAACGTCTCTCGTGAGCACTGGTAGCTTCGAGAGTTCGTCGATAGTTCTCCATATCAGTTGAACTCACGTTTTGCTGATTAGGCTGTTTTGCCAATATCAACTCTAGCAAACCATCAGATCTAGGATATTTCACATTTTTAACTTTTACATATCTATTTTCAAAGTAAATAGGTGAGTCGCCTATTACGTATTTGTCATCTTCTTTACGAACACCATCAATTTTATCTAAACCCTCGGTTTGATTTTTCATGAGTTTGAGAATATACTTGTTATTGTCCGTTCTGTTATTTTCATCATCACTGAGAGCTGATTCAAATTCTGTATCCGTGTGTGGTCGAACAGTTTCATTCAAAGATGGTTCATCGGACTCGTAAGATTTCTCTGCAATGCTATCATTATTTACACTCATGACATCAGTAGCTTGTTCCTAGTTTTCAAGATTTTGAGATTTTTTAGATGTCTCAACAAGTTTCTGTAGAGGATTGACTATTGGTTTGAAAGTTTCTCCAATTGCTTTCTCGAAATCATCCTTTCCATATTTCAATAGATTGTATTTACGCTTGACTGCATTTCTCGCTTTTATAAGTTGATGCAGTATATCTTTTTTCCGGCGAATGTCGGCCATGTTGTCGATTCGACGTTCAATCATGGAATGTTATGACTACACTAAGAGTGTGCTATATTTATAGCAAAACAGTCAAAGCCCTTTCTATACCTGCCAGCATTGATTGAACTATCTTTATCCATCATCAAGAAACCATACTTATCATCTGTCCAACATCTTGACAGAAAATTATCAATAGGTTCACATTGTCTCTCACAAGATGTTTTGGTATATGAGCATAAGATTGACAGAGATAGAAACAATCAACATTCTTGTGTCTTCCCATGCAAAAAAATGCTCTCACATTATCCTGTTTCTCGCAAGCTATATCATCGAATACCATTATGGAATTAGGTAAGGCATCGTCAGGTGATACTACTGATTCGTGTTCGCTGAATGGAAAATATTGTATACCGTCTATCGGTTCGAGGAGTTCCTTCAAATACTTTGGTTGATTTAGAGACTTCGAGTAGACATATACGTTCTCGAATCTTAGTCCATTAGGATGCGTAATCATTGCGAGTAGGCTATTAGTTTTACCGCAGTTAGATGGCCCGCAAAATATGGCTCGAATACTATCCGGAAGTAAGTCTCCATGCCTCTTTGTCTTTTTTTCCTGCTCGACTATCGAATCAAAATTTACGATTGGAATTTTAACCGGATGTTCTTTGAAATTCATGTTGATGCAATTAGATCTCAAACAAGAGTGATCGATTTAGTATAAATAGAGGCCTTATATACTCTCACAAGCATCAGTCTTCACTTAACCTTCATAGGGTGATGATCGTACATTATCAACAACGACAACGTCAACGTGGCCGAGGTTTTCTCAATAAAGTCATCAACAGTCTTCCGTTCGATCTTCATATTCCAGGATATCAGTACTGCGGACCAGGTACAAAATTAGCTAAACGATTAGCTCGAGGTGATCCAGGAATCAATCTTCTTGACAAGGCTTGTAAGGAGCACGATATAACTTATTCGCAAAATCGCGAGGACATTAAAGCGAGAAACACTACAGACAAAGTGTTGGCAGAGAAAGCTTGGCAGAGAGTAAAATCAAAGGACGCAACCATAGAAGAGAAAGCAGCTGCTTTTGCTGTTAGTAAAGCAATGAAGTTAAAGTCTACATTCGGTATGGGTATGAGAAAGAAGAAGGGAGCAGCCATTACATTCAATAATGAAGTAAAAGCTGCCTCAAAATCGATAGTTCCCAACAATTGTGCTCGTAAAGTTATTTTATCAGCATTGAAAGGTGCACGTAGTGCCGTTAAAGCAGCAGGTGGTAAAGAAAACGTTAAGATTCCACGCAAACTACCGATCCCTAAGAAAGTTGGACTACCATTTCTCATACCGTTATTTGCCGGTTTGAGTGCAGTTGGTGGTATTGCAGGTGGCGCTGCTGGTATAGCTAAGGCAGTTAACGATTCTAAATCTGCCAATTCACAATTGGAGGAGATTAAGAGAAATAATAAGAAAATGGAAGAAATAGCTCTCGGTAAAGGGGTTTATTTACAGCCAAGTAAGAGTGGACTTGGGCTTCGTCTGAAACCTTACCATGGTAAAGGTTTAAAAAAAAAAAGATCGACGAAGTAAGATTGCCTGAGAGAGCTCTCACTGACGCTGATATCATCAAGTATGCTAAAATTTTGAAAATTCCAAACTTCCGAGGAGTTTTTATGCGAAATGCATTACCAAAAAGTGGTCCTCGTTATCGTGAATCGGCCATCATTAATCTTGATGATGCAGATGAACCAGGAACTCATTGGGTAGCTTATCGAAAACGAGGAAATAGCGTAGTCTATTTCGATAGTTTGCGAGATCTTCAGCCACCTTTAGATTTGATGTTGTACTTGGGTGTTGATGAAATCAAGTACAACCCTCAAAGATACCAAGACTTCAATACATTTAATTGTGCTCATCTTTGTCTAAAGTTATTGTGCGGAACTCTTGGTATATAAAGCAAGAAGCATGCGAATATCGACTTATTATAAGTTTAACAGTCATCATGGAAGATTCATTGACGTTAAGTCTTTCGGATACATCATCTATACTCGAAGCACAATATTTTCCGCCTATTGAACTTCCTCCCGATAAAAATTATGTTCTTGGTTTAGTTGCTTTCATGACCTTCAATTCAATACCTAACATTGATGAGGGTAACAATCTATTCCATGTTGGTAAAGAAGAAATTACTTTACCGACAGGTAGTTACGAGATCGAAGACATAGAGAATCATCTTAGCGAGACATTGACACACAAGAATACCTCAATCAGTATAAAACCTAACAATAATACTCTTCGTAGCGAAATAAAGTGCAATCAACCGATTGATTTTTGACCAAAAAATTCTATAGGATCTTTATTGGGGTTCGCTAAACGTCTTCTCGAAGCAGACGTCACTCACAGTTCGGATTTACCAATAGCCATCTTGAAGGTCAACGCTCTACGAATAGAGTGTGACATCACCTGTGGTGGGTATATAAACGGTCAGCGAGTGCATACGATACACGAGTTCTTCCCAGCAGTACCGCCAGGGTATAAGATCATCGAAGTTCCTTCACCGGTCATTTACCTTCCGATCGTCGTCAAGAGCATAGATCACATTCAAGTGCGCATAGTCGATCAAGACGGACAACTTGTTAATTTTCGAGGAGAAATTAGTAGCATCAGATTACATCTTAAACAAGCGTAATGGGCATTGTATTTAATTCCAAAGTTGGAAAAGGCTATGATAGCAGATCAAGATGGAAACCAACCATCAGTCAGCCAAGAGCAGACGAAGTGTTAACACGTCAAAACATACAGTTTCTAAGGAGTCTCGGCCTTCGAGTCGTCCCTGGTGGAAAATAACTTGTTTATTCTTTTGTTGTTTACAGAAAAATGGAAGAAATACTAAGCATAAAGTCAGCTGTAAAGTATGACGAATTAATTGAACATTACGAGGTACACGCTCATCAACCATACTTAGCATCCAACTTCAACAACAGCGATGAGATTCGTATAGCCATTCATCATCAAGATTTGTGTCTTCTACCATCACGCAGTTCACTACATATTTGTGGTAGACTAGTGAAAGCCGATGGAACTGCTGTAACTAATACTAAATTAGTCAAGAACGCCATCTGTCATATGTTTGAGGAAATACGCTACGAGATCAACGCAGTAGAAATCGATAAGTGTAAGAATGTAGGTTTGACTACTCTAATGAAAGGTTGGGTTTCGCTCAATCCCAGTCAAAACTTGATTATTGAGAACGCAGGATGGCTTGATGTCGAAGAAACGCAGCAGTTGACTAACAATGCAGGTTACTTTGACGTATCAATTCCTCTCGCTATGATTCTGGGCTTCGCTGAAGATTATCGTAAAATCTTAATCAATGTGAAACACGAGCTCATTCTCACAAGATCGAGAAACGATTTGAACGCTGTCATACAGACAGCACCAGACCCAGTTCATCCAAACGCGTTTGAGAATTTCAAGATTGAATTGAATAGAATAGAGTGGCTCATGCCTTACGTAGTAGTATCAAGCTCGTACAAGATTCAACTATTAAATCATGTTGAAAAGGATAAACCAATCGATATGAGTTTTCGTAATTGGGATTTGTACGAGTATCCATTACTTCCCACAACATCTATGCTATATATGTACGCCAACTTTCAAAGTACTTACTATTTTAAAGATATCGAGCCTATGCTAAAAAAGCAACATTACATCGGATACTTACCTTTAATCGTGATCGATTGTTCTAAACAAAACGAATCGTTAAAGAGTGCCCCTGTGGACGTTCGACTGGAATTCGAATCGAAATTTTTCAGCCGGAACTTCTGCTTACTGCTTAATCTTGCACGATCGTGTAGTTCAGTACAGCGCCGCGAGCGGTAACGTACGAAAACTTGTATGAATGGTGGGGGAATCATTATAAAAAGCTGACTCGTCAGTCTCTCATTCAAGAGTCTCTCATTCAGGATGGAGTACTTGGTGGATATGCAAGGCTTCAAACAGCCAGGCAATGACGACATTCTCAAAGAATCGGCTATAGTTCCTCTCAAAGATCATTCCGACCCTGTTGTACTATTATTCGAGAAGCCTTATCCTTGGCGTCGCCTATCAGATAAGTATAAGAGAGAAAACATATGGTTAGAAGAGCATTACCATGGACTATCTTGGAATTCAGGAAATATTCCCTACACGACTGTAGTAAAATTACTCAGAGAGGCATTACACGATGCTAGTAAAGTCTTGGTTATGGGCTCCATCAAGAAAGCATGGTTAGAACGCTTTAAGTTCAAAGTTCATGATGTAGCAGAAATGGGTTTTCCACCGTTAGATAAGATCAAACTTGTCACGGTTTGCCCGCATCATAATGGAGCATACAGAGCTAGTTGCGCCCTTCACAACGTAAGACTCATGAAAAAATTCCTCACTGGGAGTATTTCCGAGAAAATGGAGTGTGATTAACTATAAATAACAGATGCTTTTTGTATTTAGATTTATTCCAAAATGGGACAGGCTTCAACAAGCATGGGAGGAGGGAACTGCTCAAACTACTCAGATCAAAATTCAGATCAAAATTGTTCAGAGTATACACCCCTTCTTCGTAACAGACGAAAGGAAGATGTAAACTGAAAAGAATATGTAGATGAAAAATATTCCAGTATGAATCAATCATCATCGAAAACAGAATCATCGAATATTAAATATAAAAAATTATAATATTCAATATTCAAAATAGTAGATACGGATGTAGCACTCTATAATTTATTAAAAATTAATAATTAATAATTAAATAAAAAATATCCGCATCCCGGCATATTCCTTATCTTATCGGCACGCTAGAAATTCACGATGCGTTAGAAATTTACGCTGCGTTAGAAATGCAAGTGCGCCAGTATTGCAAGGGGGAGGGGGGTGCGCCAGAAAATGCACTGCGCCAGAACCGGCATTGCCTATCTACTATACACATATATTAAATCTAATTGCTTTGATACTATCGTACATTTGATGATTAATCAGCTGTTGCGTTGCTCCACATTTGCTTCAATTTTTGAAAATATAGTACAATTCTTAGTGTGATTATAATTATTTATTTGCTTAGTCTTTACAAAAATAATAATTAATAAGTAAATATATATTTAAATAAACTAAATTGATTGTGATTTGTAAAGAAACAGTTTTTTAGGTTATATATGTAAAAAATGTATTTTATAAATTTATTATTTATAAGCAGACAATTTTTTAGGTTAGATTTGTGAAAATGTTATTTGATAAATATATGACAATTTTTCATTAACTCTGTCTCAAGGTTTAGCAATTGTATACTAAAATGGTGTACACTTGGCGGAAAGGATATTTTTCCGAATGTTAACCTCAAATGGCAACATCGCATATTTTACCACAGGCATAAGAAAATTCCAAATTATAGAGCAAATTTCGCATCATCGTTACTCATTACTTAATGACATAATTTTAGTAAACAAACAATATTACTTTCTTTTTTCATGATTCGAATTATTATTTTATTAAATAAAATTTTTATTTCTTAGTTCAATAATCATATAGAATTTAATATTGTGAATTTAAATTATATGAGCAATAAAATTTAAATTGTTATCATTTGAATTTTGCATGAATAACCTATAAGAAAAAACAAAATAATCATGATGCGAAACTCAATGCATAATTCGAAGTTTTCTTATGTCTGTGGTAAAATATGCGGCACTGCCATTTGAGGTACACATTCGGAAGAATATCCTTTCCGCCAAGTGTACATAAATATTGTACATTAATTGAGATTAAAAATAATATTTTGATTGTATATGATAATATGTGAAAAACATGTATATACATGTTTAGTATTACACATTTTATAACATTATTAATAATTTTTTATAAAATCTACTAACATAATTATTAATACAAATCATTAACTTTATTTTTAGTTTTAAATTTAATACATTAAATCTATTAAATTATAGTTTTGAGAAATTAGCTTTTTGTTTTAACTTTTAATGTATTAAATAATAAGTAAAAAAATACTACATTGAGCACTTTGTCAAAAAAAATACTAAAAAAATATTACATAATACACTTGGCAAAACTCAAATCTTGAAGTAAGTAGAAAATCCCAATAACGCAAAAGGAATAATAAGTAACATTTTATTTTTTCAATTGAAAATTGAAAATTTGGCAAGCATTTTGTTAATTGAAATTGTTATGTGAGTGTTCAAATAAAAATATACACTATGATATTAACAATGTGTGTTAAGGTATCCAAACTAATAAGTGACTTTAAGAGGAGGTCACGTATCTCTGTCCTTTTCTAATCAAAGAATTGAGTTTTTTACACAAACTAACAACTTTAGCAAAAAATGAAGAGAAAGCCGCATCTCGTAATAAAAAAAGCAATATTTTCTTTGATAAGAAAGAATTAATTTTATTGCTTCGTTTTCAAAAAAACCTTGAAAAACTTAAATCATAGAGGTTAGGGTGGACAATTTGGTTTTTCAAGGTTTTCTTGAAAACGAAGCAATAAAATTAATTCTTTCTTATCAAAGAAAATATTGCTTTTTTTATTACGAGATGCGGCTTTCTCTTCATTTTTTGCTAAAGTTGTTAGTTTGTGTAAAAAACTCAATTCTTTGATTAGAAAAGGATAGAGATACGTAACCTCCTCTTAAGCTCGAAGGAATGTCTAAAAATTTGAATGTGATAGTAATCTTTTCTTCTTATAATAATAAATAATGAAACTTTTTTATCTTAAATATATATTAAATCCAAATCTTTGGTCCATGAATAGCTTTAAAAAATCTGATCTGATGCTTAAAATTCATTTTATTGATCAAAGAGATTATTCGAAAAAGTCAAAGAAATTATTGATGACACTTTCTCAGTTAATTTTAAACTAATTGACTTCATAATATTCAGAGATCTTCAATATATTTATATCTTTAAAAAATAATAATGCTAGAATTATGATAATATATGTTTAAGTGAATGTTGAACTGAATTACATACATGAAATTCACAAAAATATCTATTTTTCCCATATTTTAAGGTTTTTCTAAACTAAACTTTTAAATTCTTTTTTATAATCAGAACTATTATTTTGTGAAGATATAAAAATTGAAAATCTATGGAAACATTTAAGTTATTTTGTTGAAAATTGACTGAGAAAGCTTACGATAACCACCACAATCAAGTGTTTGAATAAAAGAAAAGATTTTGATCAGTAGATGAGATTTTTTAAAATTATTCATGGACCAAAGTCTTGTATTTAAGATAAATTTAAGGTAAAAAGAAATTTTATTAATTGATATAAAAAAATGTATCGTTACATTTAAATTTAATTTTTTTTCCAGGCCTACCTTAAGAGCTTAATCAATAAGTATATATCTTTGACATTTTAGTGTATGCTTATTAAGAGGCGGTCGGAACCAAATTGGTGACTTGCGGTATATGTCAAGTCAGCATTTTTCGCTTTACGATAGTATTTTGTATATTTTTATGGTTTCAACTATTTCAAATTATTCTTTATATACATGACTAGAGGAAATGATTATATTTTTACTATATGAATAAGTAAATAAATTATTATAAACATTTATTACAAATATCAAACTGACTTGACATATACCGCATGCAAAAAACTGTCGTGTCGATTGTTAGGTGGGATTTTTCGCTTTATAACAATATTTTGTATACTTTTGTGGCTTTCACTATTTTAAATTATTCTTTACATACATGACTAGAGGAAATGACTATATTTTTACCATATTAATAAATGAATAAATTATTATAAGCATTTATTACAAGCACCGAACTAAGTCACCGATTTGGTTCCGACCGCCTCTTAAATCTGAATATGCACAAAATATAATATTACATAACTACATTCTACTTTACTTGAGTGGATTGTAATAAACTTTCAACATATTAAATAATAAGTAAGAAAATACTTCATAGAATATTGACAATAATAAAGTACTGGGACATACTGCATAATACACAGACGAAAATGAAATCTTGAAGTGGAATTCGAATAAGTGAAGTAAGTAGAACCCAACAGGTCCATGTGGCCCAAGTACTGAAATTCACATAGATAGATAGATAGATAGGTATTTATTTGTAAAAGTTTACAAAAAAGTGTGTAACAAAAAATATGATATATAATACACATAATAAAATACAGAAATGAGATAATACTGTAAACTTTACATGTAATTATTGCACTCATGATAGATCATACAAGGCAATTACAAAATCAAGCTTTTAGAGTTAATAAAGGTCATGATGATCTTACAGAACTTTGGAACATTGTATTTATTCAATATGAAAAGTAGAAGAATTTTAGATTTTGAAAAATTTATGAAATCTCCCTTAAAAAAACCTTTAAAAAGGTAAAAGTGCGGCAAGTTTGCTTTTTTCTCTTAAATAATAAGAATTTTAATTCTAGCTTCATAAACAATTCTTTAAATTACAAATAATTTTAATTACATTCTCCAAATATACCTTTTAATTTTATTAAAGAACTTTATTAACATTAAAACAATGTTTATATATACAATATTAATAACAAAAATACGCCAAAGAAAGTTCTGAAATCAATATGAGTAAGTCAAGTTTTTATTGCCACGTATATATTGCGACGAGTATACATACTCGCGCATTCAAATTTCCCGCCTGGCGACCAAGCTACTATAGAACAATAGTTCTGAGTTCAGCCGCCAGGTGGCAACCCCGAATGTCGTTACGCGCAACGGGAAAAATGAGGCCAGAGTATATGAGAGGCCGAGAAGCTAACTAGAGCAGAGCAGTGTAGACTACGGTCTCCCCTCTCTCTTTACATAAAGCTGAAGCTACCCGCTGAACCTATCCGCCGTACATAGGCGTAGAAGCATAAGGGACCCGAAACTTTTTATACTCTCATTTCTACCAAATGTCACTCAAATAATGTTAAATAATAATGAATCATGTATTTTTAGCAATACATAGAACTAAGTAATCAATTATCTTTAATAATAAAAGTTTAAACAATAATATAACCAAACTTTAGAGAATCGCAGATTACCACACTTAATAAAATATTAATACTTTATCAATGATTGGATTAGCATAAAAATCAATAGAATTTATCCCTCAATAATTTCTAAAGATCATCGCGTCGTATAATTGCTGGCCCAGAAGTAATGACTATAATTAATTTTTTTATTAACCTCAAAATTTTGAAGATTTTATCAATTTTTCGAAATTATTGATTTGTAACTATTTTATAAATTGTAACTTTAATATGAAAATCATGCAAACAGATTATCAAGAGTTTCCTTGAGTCAAATGCATTCCGAATCAGCTGGCCCAAAAGTTATTAGCCCGGCTATTATAAGAGAAATGTTTGAAAATTATCGAATTTCCTCAATTTTTTTGAATTTTTAATGTATAACACAGGCCAACATGGTTTTGTTGTCAAAAAGTGGAGGGTCATTTCCGAAGTAATTTTTTGCGTAGAATCCGAATCTGGGGTCCAAATTGCTCTATCACGTCAGGATTTTGAGATATTTGAGGTTTTTGACCCAAAAAATGGCGTTTTTGGCTACTTTTGAGGTTATGTACAGAAGAGACAAAATTTTTTGGGAGTTTTTTTTTAGTTGCATCTTATAGCACTACTCTTCCTCTTTAATTTAAGAGTCGCAGAGTTCAATTACGATTTTTCTACACCAAGTTACGCCAATTTGAAATTACGAGCGGGAGTCCCTTCGCCAATATTAAAACATGTTTTCTTTTTAATTTTGCCCCGTCTCACTTTGGAATTCCTTTAAGCATACATTTCTTTAGTGTGAATCATTTAGTATAATTTTGCCCCGTCTCATTGATATACAATTTTTTATTATTTGTACAAAAAAGACCATTTGTATTGATTCTGTATTTATTGTAATCGCAAATAAATCATTTTTTTAATAACATTTTAAGCAACAATTTACTAGATAGCTCTTAATTGTTCGTTCAGGGTGCCTTATTTTTTTGGAAAAAATTTTGTGAATATTTGTATTTGATCTGTTGGTTAACAACTCGCTGGAGGTATAAAGTATTAAATTAAATATTCTAACTGTTGATCATTTCAATAATGGCCTCGCGTAAGTGTTTAAATAATCCTGACAGCTTTTGCTACATTTGTAGTCGCTTCGTGTTCGCAAAAAATGCGATGAAAATCAATGAAACGATAAAAATATTTTATCTTAATTACTTCAATATTTCGATAACTAATCAGGATAAGTCTTGGGTTCCACATACGGCTTGTAAATCATGTGTTGAAACATTAAGACGTGGGTATAATGCCCATAAAGAAGTAACACCAATGCCTTTCAAAACTCCTGCAATTTGGTGTGAACCTGTTAGCCACAATGAATGTTATTTCTGTTTAACTAAAACATTTGGATATAATATTAAAAATGCTTGTAATATAAAATATCCGAATGTAGCAAGCGTAACGAAGCCTATTCCTTTTGCATCTGGTGATGTTCCTCCAAGCCCTCCATTTGTAAGAATAAATGTTGAAGACCATACAGTCTGTGACGATATTGAAAATCAGGATTTTGAAGACATCGAATCAACCTCTGATGCTCCTATTTTATTTGATCAGGCTTCTTTAAATGATTTAGTCAGAGATTTAGGCTTGTCGAAAGAAAAATCTGAGTTGTTAGGATCAAGACTTCAAGAGAAACACCTTCTTGCTCCAGGAACTACTTTTAGTTGGTATCGTAATCGAGAGAAGGAATTAGTTGAGTATTATTCTGCATGTGATGAATATGTTTTTTGTAATGATGTTAAAGGCTTAATTGAAAAATTAGAACTTCCTTATGATACTGATCAATGGAGATTGTTTATTGATTCCTCAAAAACAAGTTTGAAAGCAGTTTTATTGCATAACTCAAATAAATATGCGTCAATACCTATTGCTCATTCTGTACACCTAAAGGAATCATATGAAAATGTAGAAACTATTCTTAAAGCAATAAAATATGAACAGCATAAATGGGAAGTATGCGGAGACTTAAAAATGGTTTCAATGCTGCTTGGACAATATTGGGTTATACAAAATATCCGTGCTTTATATGTTTGTGGGATAGCAGAGATAGAGTTAAGCATTACGTTACAAAGGATTGGCCTCTTCGTAAAACTTTAAAACCTGGAGATCCCAACATTATTCAACAACCGTTAATTGACTCTAAAAAAGTTTTGTTGCCTCCGCTTCATATAAAATTAGGATTAATGAAGCAATTTGTAAAGGCTCTTGATACCGATGGTGCATTATTTCAATATCTTAGAGATAAATTCCCTTATTTAAGTGAGGCGAAGATAAAAGAAGGAATATTTGTTGGACCACAAATAAGAGAATGCATGAAAACAACAGAGGTTGAACAGGTTATGACAAATGTAGAAAAAGAAGCCTGGATTAGCTTTAAAAAAGTTGTTAATGGATTTTTGGGTAATAATAAAGTTAGTGATTACAAAGAAATAGTTGACGATATGATTGAAAAATTTCAGAATTTAGGTTGCAATATGAGCGTAAAATTGCATTATTTACACTCTCATTTAGAATGGTTTCCAGAAAATCTAGGTGCCGTAAGCGAAGAGCAAGGTGAGCGATCTCATCAGGACCTCAAAGAAATGGAAAGACGTTATCAGGGTAAATGGTCTCCAACAATGTTAGCGGACTATTGCTGGTGTCTTCAACGAGATGAGCTAAATGTTCGTCATAAAAGACGGTCTGGGTCAAGATCTTTACTAGATCAAAAAATGAGATTTCATAAGTTAAACTGAAATAGTTTCTAATCGTGAGAGGCGAGCGGACTCACGTAAATTAAGTACCCCCATCATGAGAGGCGAGGGGACTCACGTAAATTAAGCACCCCGATCGTGAGAGGCGAGGGGACTCACGTAAATTAAGTACCCCGATCGTGAGAGGCGAGGGGACTCACGTAAATTAAGCACCCCGATCGTGAGAGGCGAGGGGACTCACGTAAATTAAGCACCCCGATCGTGAGAGGCGAGGGGACTCACGTAAATTAAGCACCCCGATCGTGAGAGGCGAGGGGACTCACGTAAATCCAGCACCCCAAAGGGAACAGATTTTACTACGTCCACGTCGTTGTTCCTGGGTAATGCTAAATGTAAAAAAAAGTTTAACTTGAAATGCACTTGAAGATCAAGCTGAAGGTCAAATTCAATGTCACGATACCTGTGTAAATATAAATTACTATAATGTATTATGTTTATCGTAACAACAAAAGTTATTAGATAGCAGAAAATGAAAATATGTTTCATATTTGCAATGTTTTTTGAAAATTTTTATACGCCATTTTGAATCCGCCATCTTGAATTTGAAAATTTTAATATCTCAACTTCATATTCGTAATCAGTAACCCCAAAAATCCCCAAGTAAAAATTTTGAAGAAAAAATACCCAGTAGACAAATGTCTGCCTCAACGTATTCAATGCAAATGGTCATGCAATTAATCGGACATATCTCGTAATTTCAAATTGGCGTAACTTGGTGTGGAAAAATCGTAATTGAACTCTGCGACTCTTAAATTAAAGAGGAAGAGTAGTGCTATAAGATGCAACTAAAAAAAAACTCCCAAAAAATTTTGTCTCTTCTGTACATAACCTCAAAAGTAGCCAAAAACGCCATTTTTTGGGTAAATAACCTCAAATATCTCAAAATCCTGACGTGATAGAGCAATTCGGACCCCGGATTCGGATTCTACGGAAAAAATTACTTCGGAAATGACCCTCCATTTTCCAACAACTTCCATGATCCCAATATTTGTAGGCCTGTGTAATTATTATACTAATTATAACTTTGATATGAAAATCATGCAGAATTATTCTCTACAGTTTTCTTGAAACAATCGCATTCTAAATCAGCTCGCCCAAAAGTTATTAGACCGGCAATTTAAAGAAAAATGTTGGAAATTCATGTGATTTTCTCAATTTTTTTGAATTTATGTATAATTATTATACTGATTATAACTTTGATATGAAAATCATGCAGAATGATTCTCTAGAGTTTCCTTGAAACAATCGCATTCCAAATCAGCTGGCCCAAAAGTTATTAGACCGGCAATTTAAATAGAAATGTTGGAAATTTATCTGATTTCTCAATTTTTTTGAATTTTTTATGTATAATTATTATACTGGTTATAACTTTGATATAAAAATCGTGCAGAATGATTCTCTAGAGTTTTCTTGAAACAATCGCATTCCAAATCAGCTGGCCACAAAGTTATTAAACCGGCAATTTAAAGAAAAATGTTGAAAATTTGTCTAATTTTCTGAATTTTTTTGAATTTTTTATGTATAATTATTATACTGATTATAACTTTGATATGAAAATTATGCAGAATTGATCCTTTAGAGTAGCCTTTAGACAAACGCATTCCGAAACAGCTGGCCCAAAAGTTATAAGACCGGCTATTATAAGAGAAATGTTTGAAAATTATTGAATTTCCTCATTTTTTTTAAATTTTTTATTTATAATTATTATACTAATTATAACTTTGGTATGAAAATCATGCAGAATGATTCTCTAGGGTTTACTTAAAACAATCGCATTACAAATCAGCTGGCCCAAAAGTTATTAGATAGGCAATTTAAAGAGAAATGTTAGAAATTTATCTAATTTTCTGAATTTTTTTAAATTTTTTATGTATAATTATTATACTGATTATAACTTTGATATGAGAATCATGCAGAATTGATCCTTTAGAGTAGCCTTTAGACAAACGCATTCCGAAACAGCTGGCCCAAAAGTTATAAGACCGGCTATTATAAGAGAAATGTTTGAAAATTATTGAATTTCCTCATTTTTTTTAAATTTCTTATGCATAATTATTTTATTGATTATAACTTTGATATAAAACTCATGGAGAACGACTCTCTAGAAGTGCATTGAAATAACCACATTCCCAATTAGTTAGCCCAAAAGTTATTAGACCAGCTATTAGGAGAAAAATGTTTGAAATTCATCCAATCTTTTTAATTTTTTTTAAATTTGAATGTATAATTATTTTATCAACTATAATTTTGATATGAAAATCATGCGAAATTATTTTCTAGAGTTTTCTTGAAACAATCGCATTCCAAAACAGCCGGCCCAAAAGTTATTATATCGGAAATTTAAAGAAAAATATTGATATTTATCTAATTTTCTCAATTTTTTTGAATTTTTTATGTATAATTATTATACTGGTTATAACTTTGATATAAAAATCATGTAGGATGATTCTCTAGAGTTTCCTTGAAACAATCGCATTCTAAATCAGCTGGCCCAAAAGTTATTAGACCAGCAATTTAAAGAGAAATGTTGGTAATTTATCTAATTTTCTCAAATTTTTTAATTTTTAATGTATAATTATAATACTAATTATAACTTTGATATGAAAATCATGCAGAATTATTCTCTAGAGTTTTCTTGAAACAATCGCATTCTAAATTAGCTGGCCCAAAAGTTATTAGACCGGCAATTTAAAGAGAAATGTTCGAAATTTATGTAATTTTCTAAATTTTTTTTATTTTTTTATGTATAATTATTTTACTAATTATAACTTTGATATGAAAATCATGTAGAATGATTTTCTAGAGTTTTCTTGAAATAATCGCATTCCGAAACAGCTGGCCCAAAAGTTATTATATGGGAAATTTAAAGAGAAATGTTGAAAATTTAACGACTCTTCTCAATTTTTTAAAATTTCGAATTTATAATAATTTCACTAATTATAACTTTGATATGAAAATCATGCAAACTGATTCTCTAGAGTATCCTTCAGACAATTGCATTCCGGAACAGCTGGCCCAAAAGTTATTATATCGGAAATTTAAAGAGAAATGTTGAAAATTTATCTAATTTTCTTAATGTTTTTGAATTTTTTATGTATAATTATCATACTGATTATAACTTTGATATGAAAATCATGCGAATTGATCCTTTAGAGTAGCCTTTAGACAAATGCATTCCGAAACAGCTGGCCCAAAAGTTATAAGACCGGCTATTATAATAGAAATGTTTGAAAATTATTGAATTTCCTCATTTTTTTTTGAATTTCTTATGCATAATTATTTTATTGATTATAACTTTGATATAAAACTCATGGAGAATGACTCTCTAGAAATGCATTGAATTAACCACATTCCCGATTAGTTAGCCCAAAAGTTATTAGACCAGCTATTAGGAGAAAAGTGTTTGAAATTTATCCAATCTTTTTAATTTTTTTTAAATTTGAATGTATAATTATTTTATCAACTATAACTTTGATATAAAAATCATGCGAAATTATTCTCTAGAGTTTTCTTGAGGCAAATGCATTCCGAATCAGCTGGCCCAAAAGCTATTAGGTCGGCCATTAGAAGAGAAATGTTTGAAAATTATCTAATTTCCTCAATTTTTTAAAATTTCTTATGCATAATTATTATATCGATTATAACTTTGATATAAAAATCATGCAGAATGATTCTCTAGAGTTTCCTTGAAACAAATCAGCTGGTCCGAAAGTTATTAGATTGGTTATTAGTAGAGAAATGTTGTAACTTTATTGAATTTCCTTAATCTTTTTCAATTTTGATGTATTATTATTTTTCTAATTATAACTTTGATATAAAAATCATGTGTAACGATTCTTTAGATGTTCCTTAGATAACTGCATCCCCAATCACTTGGTCCAAATATTATTAGACCAACTACTGAAGAAAAATGCTGAAAATATATCCAATTTTCTCAATTTTTTATAATTCATGTACAATTATTGCACTGATTATAGCTTCGATATAAAAAACGTGGCGAATGATTTTCAATAGGTTTGTCAATATAACTGCATTTCGAATCAGCTGGCCCAAAAGTTATTTGATCGTCAATTTGAAGAAAAATGTTAATTATTTATGGAATTTTTCAATTTTTTTTGAAATTTTGATGTATAATTATTTTACTAATTATAACTTTGATATAAAAATCATATAGAGTGATTCTCTACATTTTTCTTAAGAAAATTACATATCAAATTAGCTGGCCCAAAATTATTAGACTGTCTATATACAGGGAAATGTTGAACATAGAACGAATTTACTTTAATTTTGAAAATTTTTTATCTATTATTATTTCACGAATTTTAACGAGTTTTAAAGAGTTTCCTAGAAATAATGGTATTCTTAATTAGCTGGCTTAAAATTATTAGACTAGCTGCCCTACTAAAAAATCTCAGGTGAGAAATCACCTGATTTCTCAGGTGATTTATCATGCCAAAATCTCATGTGACGATTTTTTTGGTTTTTACACGTTTCAAAGCATACTTAGTCAATTGCGAACTATTTTTGAAAATTTTTGAAAAATTTGAACTTAGAAAATTTTTTAAAAATTTGGTCTTAGAAAAAATTATGACTCATTTTACAAAAAATTTTCTAAGTTCAATTTTTGAAAAATTTTCAAAAATAGTTCGCAATTGACTAAGTATGCTTTGAAACGTGTAAAAATCAAAAAAATCGTCACATGAGATTTTGGCATGATAAATCACCTGAGAAATCAGGTGATTTCTCACCTGAGATTTTTTAGTAGGGTGTTTACATAAAAATTTTGAATGTTTTGTATATTTTCTCTTTTTTTTAAAAATCATTGACCACTTATGATTTTACTAATTAAAACTTCAATATGAAAATTCTGCAGAACGATTCTTTAGAGTTACCTAAGGATCATTGCATTCTGAATTAGCGGATCTAACAGTATTTAGACTAGTTATTTTAATAATTAACTTAAAGATTTATTCAACTTTAATGCAACGGAGTCCTGATATCTGGGTTAGAATGAAAAAAGTTATCACTTACATGTGCTTTGTCATTTATGATGATTTTTGACGTTTTTTTTATTAAATCGGCTCAGAAAAATTTTTTATTAAAGCTAACTGTAAAAAAATTTTTACATCTTCTGTTACAATAATTTCATTCAATTTTTATTTCATGAAATAATTTATCTATTCTATTTAATTTTACGCTTCTTGTTTAAGGGTATGGTTTCACGCTACTTTACCGATCGAAAATTATAATTTTATAAAATTACAATTTTTGAAAAAACTATACATCGGAATGAATTTTCCTTTTATAGATCACTTCATTTAATTTCGATGAAGGGCGGAAACTCTAAAAATTAGCGGAAAAAAGCGTTAATCGAAGATAATTAGAAAAACAAATTTCTCAGTTCGAAAAAATCAAATTTCTCAAAAACCGTGTTTTGTAGGGAAATTTCCTATTCAGGATCATTTTATTTTTGAAAAATGAAGGGCGAAAACTTGGTTTGATAAATCATATCGCAAAAAAGCCAAATTACATTTTTCTAAAAAGATGCGATCAGCTGTAAGAATACAATGGCCGTGCAAGAAGCCATGTTTCATAGTTGGCATCAATGCTAATGTATAGTTTGGTACGCGCCAACTTCAAATTCGAATTTTAAATGTAAATTGAATTTGTTTTATATGTACAATTTCTACAAATAAACACTTTTTGAACATAAAACTGTTTTATTTTATTTAAAACATAAATATGTAAAAAATTTAATATTAAAAATAGTTTACATCATTTGCGAACTCATTATTTTTTTTTAAATTTTCATTATAGCAAAATAAGTAATCTATTCGTTTCTTTGCTTGAAACAAAATATTTTTTGAATGACTTTATTGAATTAGCGAAACTTTGGCATATCCTAACCTTTTTAGAATGAAAATATGTTTTGAAAAGCGAATGATAAGGATTACTTAATTTTATTGCTAATATAATTTTATTATATAATATAATCTGATCAAATATTATTTTATATTATCGTTCTTTAAAAATAAACAGTTGTAAATAATTTTATTAAGATAAGCCCCTATGAAAAAAATTTCTGGAAATAATTGTAAATAAGTCTTACTAACTGTAAATAACTGTAAATAACTATAAATATACAGTTGTTTATATTTATTTACAGTTATTTACATTTATTTATTTTTTTTACAATTATTCACATTTATTTACGATTATTTATATTTTTTCATAGTTTTTTACAGTTTTTTGAAAAATAACATTTAGTTAACCTTTTAAGGACGGGACTGGTCGATATATCGACCACTTAAGTATCATAATATTTTTGAGTGATTTTAAGGATAATATTATGTTAAAACACTCAAAAATATTATGATACTTGAGTGGTCGATATATCGACCAGTCCCGTCCTTAAAAGGTTAAAATGATAAGTATTATAATGCATAAATAAAATTGAAGTTTTAAGGTTCAACATGTACATTTATTTATGATTTAATTTATTTACAAAATTCAAAAACTAATCATTCATTTCTACCAAATTGAATTCTTTGTCAAATAAAAGAAAGTTTTTTTGCAGTTTGTGTTTTGCAGAGAGTCTTGTTCATTTATCTTTAAAAAAATTTTGTCAAAAAAAATATATTTCAAAATCTTTTCTATTCTTTTTATATTTATGTTTGATTGATAAATCTATATATAATTCGCTTTTCAAAACATATTTTCATTCTAAAAAGGTTAGGATATGCCAAAGTTTCGTTAATTCAATAAAGTCATTCAAAAAATATTTTGTTTCAAGCAAAGAAACGAATAGATTACTTATTTTGCTATAATGAAAATTTAAAAAAAAATAATGAGTTCGCAAATGATGTAAACTATTTTTAATATTAAATTTTTTACATATTTATGTTTTAAATAAATTAAAACAGTTTTATGTTCAAAAATTGTTTATTTGTAGAAATTGTACATATAAAACAAATTCAATTTACATTTAAAATTCGAATTTGAAGTTGGCGCGTACCAAACTATACATTAGCATTGATGCCAACTATGAAACATGGCTTCTTGCACGGCCATTGTATTCTTACAGCTGATCGCATCTTTTTAGAAAAATGTAATTTTGCTTTTTTGCGATATGATTTATCAAACCAAGTTTCCGCCCTTCATTTTTCAAAAATAAAATGATCCTGAATAGGAAATTTCCCTACGAAACACGGTTTTTGAGAAATTTGATTTTTTCGAACTGAGAAATTTGTTTTTCTAATTATCTTCGATTAACGCTTTTTTCCGCTAATTTTTAGAGTTTCCGCCCTTCATCGAAATTAAATGAAGTGATCTATAAAAGGAAAACTCATTCCGATGTATAGTTTTTTCAAAAATTGTAATTTTATAAAATTATAATTTTCGATAGGTAAAGTAGCGTGAAACCATACCCTTAAGAGCAGGCCGGATTCGCTGTCCTTGTCTAATTGAGATTTTTGTTATTTACTCAAGTATTAATCGGTGTATCTGCAAATTGAAGGTTAAGCCCAATAGATATTATTATTACAAATATTTATGCACATGAAGAAAAAAATCTATCGCTCTGTTTTTGAGAAAAGTAAGTAACGCGAAAATATTATAAACATAAACTTTTACTTTGGCGTTACTTACTTTTCTTAAAAACAAAGCGGTAGATTTTTTTTTTCTCGTGCATAGATGTTCATAATAATAATATCTATTGCGCTCGACCTTTAATTTGAAGATGCACCGATTAATACTTGAGTAAATAACAAACAACTCAATTGTTACTCGGTCGGTATTAGGTTCTAGTCCGACCTCCCGTTAACGGCATGTCGGAGCTGCAGCAATCGAGTTTTGCTTTTTTTATTTTATCAATATCTTTTTAAATTCTTAAATTAAACAAATATAATGACTTGTCCGCACTAAAGCTATATTAATACAATAATTTTTGTTAAAATAAAAAATCACTTGGACTTGTTATTTTTTTATGAATTTAGATTGGAAATTAGATATCGAACTCGACAAACCTAACCTTAAAATACGATACATTGAAAGTTTTTATTACAACTTTATATGTATAATATTTTGGTGAATTTCTTGAGTCGTCCGCACTAGAGTTTAATCTTACAAATTTTTTCTTCGTAGCAAAGAAACTCGATTAAACGCATCGTTTATTCATAAGTTAGGATTGGAAATATTATTAGAAGGCGGACAGCTTCGTCATGCTCTTAAGGCGACTTCGGATTTTAGGTTAGGTTTTATTTTTGAGTTTACAAATTACTCTTTCAATATGTAAAATTTTTCAGATTTTTTAATTTTCCACCATTCTACGGATTATAATAAATGGTGGAAAATTAAAAAATTCAAAAAATTTTAGAAACTGAAAGAGTAATTTGTAAACTACAAAATGAAATCGAACCGAACTTCCGTAGTCGCCTTAAATCAAAAAATATTTTTTAAAAAAGTGATATGTTCATTGAGTATTATGAAATAAAAAATTTTTGCACAAATAGTTCTATAATCAAGAAATTTTTTTATTAGAATTTTTTTTTCTACCGCACATAAATTCATAGATGATTAAACTTAAAAAAATGTGATATTTCTTTAAAAAAATAGGCCTAATGTTTGTTCGATTTACTTGATTTGCTGCGATGATAATAATTTAATAAGTAATTAATTTCAGAATTTTGTAAGTATTTATAATTTTTGTGACTTTCCTTAGTTGCCTAATAGGTCGCAACCGGTTTCGCCGTTTACTCCACTAAATGGGCACAATACAAATACTAATATGTCTGATATATATTTTTTAATATATTTTGGCTCAGAAAAATTTCTTATTAATACTGTAAAAAAATTTTTGCATCTTCTGTTACAATAATTTGGTTCAATTTCTATTTCATAAAATAATTTTTCTATTTTATCTAATTTTGCGCTTCATGTTTAAAACTTAATTTATTGCTGAAAAAATTTTTATAACAAAATTTCTATTTTTATTGTGTTATGAAATAAAAAAATTTTGAACGAATAGTTCTATAATGAAGAAATTTTTTTATTAGAAGTTTTCTACCGCACATAGATTCATAGATGATCAAATTTGAAAAAATGTGATATTTATAAAAAAAATTTTTCAAGTAATTAATTTAGAATTTTGTAAATATTTATAATTTTTATGACTTTCCTTAGTTGTCTAATAGGTGGCAACCGGTCTCGCCGTTCACTCCTCTAAATTGGCACAATACAAATATTAATATGTCTGATATATTGTGTAACAACAACTAATTGGTAATCCAATTTTATTACATCCTGCCGCTACCATAGATATTTATCCCAAATAATTTAATATATTTTGATTGGGCTTTGAATAATTTTTTTAAAGGCCAATTATTTACATACTTATTTAGTCTTTTGCTTTTAATATTTTTCAAGATAATTGTTTTCTTTGTAAAAAATATATTTATTTTTATAAGAAACACTATTTCTCGTCATACACATTTATTATTTGTCATTAGTAGTTTTGTTCTACATTATTATATCGATCTTATTCATATTTAAATTTTAATTATCATATTAATATGATTAAAAAGAAGAAGATAACTACAGAGGAGATTTGTAGTGCAATACTGCAGTATAAATATCCTAAAAATTTGAATGATTTTTTATCATTTCTTAAAAAAGAAACTTATCGAAGAGATGTTTGGTTTAAATTATACAAAATTATTCTACCTATAGATCTTAAGAGCATGACGAAGCTGTCCGCCTTCTAATAATATTTCCAATCTTAACTTATGAATAAACGATGCGTTTAATTGAGTTTTTTTGCTATAAAGAAAAAATTTGTAAGATTAAACTCTAGTGCGGACAACTCAAGAAAACCACCAAAATATTATACATACAAAGTTATAATAAAAACTTTCAATATATCGTATTTTAAGGTTAGGTTTGTCGAGTTCGATATCTAATTTCCAATCTAAACTCATAAAAAAATAACAAGTCCAAATGATTTTTTATTTTAACAAAAATTATTGTATTAATATAACTTTAGTGCGAACAAGTCATTATATTTGTTTAATTTAAGAATTTAAAAAGATATCGATAAAATAAAAAAAGCAAAACTCGATTGCTGCAGCTCCGACATGCCGTTAAAGATGAAACTATTGCTACATATCAAAAGAAGTGCTATAACACATTTCATCATAATTATAATAAAATTGCGACAAACGTTTTAACGAATATTCATTCTACATCAGCAAAAAAAGGAAAAGATGCAAATAAAAATATAGTATCAAATAAGTTCATTACGGATAGCACCGTAATAAATGATATTTCAGGAAATCATGATGAAATCACAAAAAATGTTTTAAATGATAGCATTTTTATATCTGCAAGAAAAGAAAAAGTTCTAAATGATAATGTTTTAACAAATGAATTTGACATGGACATAGCAATAATAGATGATAATATTTTAGCTCATAACAGCGTAGTAGAAAAAATTTATGAAACTGAGCTTAATGATTCATATGATAATGAAATCTTGAGCGAAAAATGTTATTTAATATCAGAAAAAGAAAACGAAATACCTTTTGTGCAGCCTCATCAAATTAATAATACTAATATTTTGATAAATAAAGTAAACATTAATAGCGTAATAGTAGATATTTCAGGACATAACAGTAGAACAGAAAAAATTAATGAAACGGAGTTAAATTATTCATACGATAATGAAGTCTCAAATGAAAAATCTCATTTAATAAAAAAAAATCAAAAAGAGGAAAAATCTCTGCAGAAATGACATTTACAATGCTGACGAAATAATTACTGAAAATGGTATAAATAACTGTGACATAGTAAGCAACTTAGCAAATCCTTTAAGAGGCGGTCGGAACCAAATCAGTGACTTAGTTTGGTGCTTGTAATAAATGCTTATAATAATTTATTCATTTATTAATATGGTAAAAATATAGTCATTTCCTCTAGTCATGTACCCATATGGAAATAATTTATGTGAAAAACTGTAAATAATAGTAAATAATTGTAAATAACTGTTGAAAAATGTAGGAATTGAGACATAAATAATAGTTATTTACAGTTATTTACTATTATTTATTATTAATTACTATTATTTACAGTTATTTACAGTTATTAACTGTTATTTACAATTATTTACAGTTTTTTATAATTATTTACAATTATTCATAATTATTTACAGTTATTCATAATTATTTACAGTTATTTACATTTTCAAAAATTTTTGAATTAGTGGATAATTTAATGTTATTAATAATTATTTACAATTATTTATAGTTATTTACAGTTATTTACAGTTTTTAACAGTTATTTACAGTTATTTATAATTATTTACAACTATTTACAATTTTCCATAGTTTTTTACAATTATTTACAGTTATTCACATTTTTAAAAATTTTCGCCTATATATAAAATTATTGAATAAATTTGTGATAATTTTCGAAAATGTAAATAACTGCAAATAATTGTAAAAAACTATAAATAATCGTAAATAACTGTAAATAATTGTGAAAAAAGTGAATAAATGTAAATAACTGTAAATAAATATAAATAACTGCAAATAAGTGTAAATAACAGTTAATAACCCTGTTGAAAATAAGTACGTACTTGAAGTACGTACTTTGAGTACGTACTTCAAGTATGTACTACAAGTATATATTTTACTTAAGTACGTACTATTTTGGAACATTTTAGTAGATACTTTTTTTGAAAAGTATATACTTTTATTGAAAGTATGTACTTTTTAAGTATATTTTGATAAATAATATTTTTTTAAATATGAACTTTATTAAACAATACCTACTATTTTGAAAGTATGTACTTTTTAAAAATATTTTTATGCGTACTTTTATTTTAAAAATGAGTACTTTCTTCAAAATTATGTACCCTATTTTAATAAAAGTACTTACTTATATAGAAGTATATACCTTTTAGAAAATTTTCATACATACTTTTTTATACGATGTATGTACCTTCATATAAAAGTATATACTGTAGCTACGTGACAAATTTTTTTTACTTTATTATGTACTTTTTGAAAAGTGCATACTTTTCTAAAAAGTACCTTCTAAAATGTTCCAAAAAAGTACGTACTTGATCTAAAGTGTATATATCTTGAAGTACATACTCAAAGTATGTTATTAAAGTATGTACTGATTTTCAACTGTAAAAAAATACAGAATATTATAGCCTTATATACCTGCATCTCTGAAATTCGGATAAAGGATCGCAAAGTTAAGAAAAACGCCACCTAACAGCTAAAAACGTAAGTACTGAAAAAATTATTCGAATCGATTATTAATTCTGTCTTTGCTGTTAGGTGGCGTTTTTGTTAATTTTGCGATCCTCTACCTGAATTTCAGTGACGTGGGAATATAAAGTTATAACATTTCGAGTTTGTTCGCTCAAGCTTTTTGATCTGCGGAGAGTCGATGCTTACCTTATTTTTATATCTTCCTTTAGGAAGAAAACACTTACCAAGTTACTAACTTGAGGAATTATTGAAAATAAAAATAATCTCAAACTTTTACCGACTTTTTTGTAAAATTTGATTTGTTATCTTTAAAGGTATATACTCTATTTTAATAAAAGTACGTACTTGTATAGAAGTATATACTTTTTAGAACATTTTCATACATATTCTTTTATACGAAGTATGAACCTTCATACTCAAGTATATACTGTAGCTAAAGTAATTTTTTTTTTGGTCATTTTAGTATGTACTTTTTTAAAAATATATACTTTTAAAAAAAGTACCTACCAAAATGTTTTTAATAAGTACATACTTTAAAAAAATACGTATTTTCTAATAAAGTACGTACTTTGAGAAATATTATTTATCAAAATATACTTTAAAAGTACATATTTTCAATAAAAGTATATACTTTTCAAAACAGTACCTACTAAAATGTTCCAAAATAGTACGTACTTAAGTAAAGTATATACTTGAAGTACATACTTGAAGTACATACTCAAAGTACATACTTGAAGTACGTACTTATTTTCAACAGGGAAGTGTAAATAACAGTTAATAACTGTAAATAAGTGTAAATAACAGTAAATAATTGTAAATAATTGTAAATAACTGTTATTTATGTCTCAATTCCCACATTTTTTAACACTTTTCTACAGTTATTTACAGTTATTTACATTTATTTACATTTATTTACAGTTATTAACAGTTATTTACAATTATATCCAAAAATTTTTTCCATATGGGTATATAAAGAATAATTTAAAATAGTTAAAGCCACAAAAATATACAAAATATTGTTATAAAGCGAAAAATGCCACCTAACAATCGACACGACAGTTTTTTGCATGCGGTATATGTCAAGTCAGTTTGATATTTATAATAAATGCTTATAATAATTTATTTACTTATTCATATGGTAAAAATATAGTCATTTCCTCTAGTCATGTATATAAAGAATAATTTGAAATAGTTTAAGCCATAAAAATATACAAAATATTATCGTAAAGCGAAAAATGCTGACTTGATATATACCGCAAGTCACCGATTTGGTTCCGACCGCCTCTTAAGTTGGACTGAAAGGTCATCATTTATACTGCCCACCGAATTTTGGAAAGAATTTGTACCTAACAGTGGTAAAAATAGGTTAAAAAAAGGTTGGACGGATGAATTCAATAATGAATTTAAAAAAATATACAAATATTGTGTTTTGTCTTTTGAAGACCACAAATTTTATAATTTTAACAAAAAGAAGAATAATAATTATTTTGTAGCCATTGCGAAATGCGAACATTCTTCATGTACCAATTTTAAATTTGTAATAAATGAATGTGTTACTGGACCTTATCTTGATTATACTGTTAAGACATTTTTACAAAAAAATATTGATCATTCTGATGGAGAGAAATACAGAAGATTTATAAAAGGTAAAAAAAGACAATAATGGGCCGAAAAATTAGATAATAGTTCACCTGCTCTTATAAAATTAAAAGCTATTAATGAGGAATCGGTAGACATTCTGCAAGAAGGTAATTTAAATAAAGTACCGAGTTCTTCTATATTGCAGAAAATATGTAGTGATAATAGAGGAAAAAATGATCTAGATAAAAACTATTATTTATTCATGGAAAAGCTTCAAAGGCAATATACAATTACATTCATTGGATCCTCTTATGATTTTTTTGTTTACAGAAGAGCAGTTAAAATACTTATCATCAATTAAATCAATTTTTTTGCATCTTGATGCTACTGGTAGTATAGCTGCTTAACCGCCTTATACTAATGATATGACAATATACTATTACGGTCTCTTTTTACCCGGTAATAATGATTTTAGCCCTTTAGAAGTCGCCGAGGCATATATGTCAATACATACTGAAACAGCTTTAACATTTTTTTTACAATTTTTTGTAGACAAATTTTGGCTTATCAGTAAAAAACAAATTAAAAAAATTGAAACTGATTTTAGTTTGGTATTATTGAAATCTTCATGCTATGCTTTCAATAATATTAATTTGTACGATTACATAAATACACTATTTGATGAAGTTGAAAATAATAAACCTATTAAAAAAGATCTCACTATACTGCATATTTGCTCATCACATGTAATTAAAAATGTGCGGAAGAAAGTGATAGCATTTTTTCCAAATAAAAAAAACAAAAAGATGAAAGGTTAACTTTTACACTTCTGTTAACTGAACTGATTCATTCAGCAAATGTTAATGAAGCTAGAAGTCATTTTAAAAATATTGTAAAAATTTTTGGATTGCCCACAGAATCTATAGATCATAATGATCTTATTAGTCAAATATTAAATAAAGACGTAACTTCGGATATAGATAATAACGATATTGAACCAACTATTACACACCCAACTGATATGGACATGGATGAAGTGACAAGCAGGGTTGGTTTAGCGTTAATGTACGATCACAGTTCATGACTGTAACAGCGCCACCGCGACTTGATTTTTAACTAACACACGAGTTCGAAATTAAAATTCGGATACTTTTATTGTAATTTAATATTGCAAAATAAAATATTTCTTTGATTTTTCCAAATACATATCTTTATTTGTTGAAACAATTTATTTTTCATTAATATAACGTTAAAATGATTTGGATTTAAATTTCGAACTCGAGTGTTAGTTAAAAATCAAGTCGCGGTGGCGCTGTTACTCGCTGTTACAGTCATGAACTGTGATCGTACATTAACGCTAAACCAACCCTGGTGACAAGTATCATGAAATCATCGTTATACTACCAACGATTCAATGAAATCAAAGATAAGGTATTGGAAGAAACTAAAGTAATTGAAGTAAAAAACAAATATTATTGCAAAGAGTTAATTAAGTATTTAATTGATTATTTAATGGTTTATTTTCCTTTATGGTCAGCTGTCGGTCTACGACCAAGATTTGGTCTAAATAGAGACAGCAACGCAACAGCAGAAAATGCTTTTAAAATTTTAAAGCACCAAATTTTAAACCATAAAGAGAAAATTATGATTCCTCGATTAATTCAAAATAACGAGCCGCTTATCAAAGCTAAATTAGTAGAGCGAAAATATCCTTTAATTACTGAAAGACAAATGAATAACAAATTTAATAAAAACAGTTAAGAAACTTTAAATGATGATGGTGAACCAATAGAAAAAAAAATAAATATAATAATACATGCGTAAAGCCTCTCACAGAAACATGGAAGAAACTTAGAAAAAATGTACGTAACAGGTATTTTAAAATAAATAAAACTATTAAAAATAAAACATCTGTTGATAATGCTCTCTTAGATTTAGAAGGTAATATGTTAAAAACTTTCAATAAAATAAAAGAGCTTTCAAGAAATACCAAAAAAGAATCTAAAATGAAAAATATAGAAATATTCAAAGAAACAAACAGACTTGTGAAGTTCTACATCTTGTTGAATCCGATGAGGAAATCGGTGACATAGAAATTGACAAAGAAAATGTGATTTCTTCTTCTTCAAGTATCGCTGGTCAAAATAAGTTCACTATAAAAACTTTTGATCATAAGTTTTTTATGAATATATCTGACAGCAGTATACTTTTTATATCTAGTATTGAATACCCTATTGGTTTCCCTACTATATCTAATTATGTAAATGGCTACTTGATTAATAAGAAAAGTTATAAAACTTTGATGCCCTATTGCAATAGGGATCAGTACCTCGATGATGCTGTCATAAATGCATTTTTCAGTCTATTACTCAATATTGCGAAAAGTAAAGGAATTAATTTATCTTGTTTCGATACACTGTTTTTACAAAAAATAGAAACAAATAAAACAATTAGTGATGGTTTTAAAAAGTGGGCAAAAATAGAAATTGTGCAAAATAAAAATGTTTGGCTTATACCTATACATTATGATTTAAGAGATCATTGGGCTTTATTGTTATTAATTAGAAATCAAAAATGTATGGTGTATTTTGATTCTCTCCATGATTCTTTAAAAAATCTGTACATTCAAGCAGTTTGTACATTTCTAGAAAATGTAACAAATACATCAGAATCTTGGAATGAGTGGACATTGTATGTACCAGATGACATTCCATATCAAAAAAGCGAAGATGGTGTAATTACTGGAAATTGCGGTGTGCACGTATGTTGTTGGGCTCTTACAATTGCTTCTTGCACAAATATACAATTCAAAGAGGAAAATATGAGTACTACTCGAAAGGCAATAGCCAACATATTATTCTATGCAAAATCAGATACGAACATAAAAAAACGCACAGTAAAAAGTAGAAATACTATACTTACCACTGAAAAAGAAATACAGATACCAACTATGCATGAAATTGTAATAGCGCGTACTGCTCCGTTGAATTTTGAAAGCACTTTTGAGTTTTGTGCAATTTTAAACTTGTTACAACCAGAAAACTATTCATCAAAAACAAGAAATGCTAAAAGTAATTGAGATAATTTTCAATATAAAAAGATTCTTCTTTTAAAATATACTTTAACACGACAATATAGAGGATGGCCAGTTATATAACTTTTGGGCCAGCTGATTCGAAATGCATATATCTTGAGAAAAGTATAGAAAATATTCTGCATTATTTTTACATCAACGTTATTATAAAATAAATAAATATACATAACAAATTTTTAAAAATTCAGAAAATTCCAAAAATTTCCATTATTTTTCTTTAAATTGACAGTTTAATAACTTTTAGGAAATTTACAACTTTTGGGCCAGCTAATTCAAAATGCAATTGTCTCAAGGAAACTGTAGAAAAACATTTTGCATGATTTTTATATTAAAGTTATAATTATTAGAATAATTACAAGCAGAGTAGACCGAGCTATAGCGCACCCAAACATGACGTCACTGTCGTCTGTCTCTCTCCTACCTTTCCCACGCGTTATGGGTTCCCCCTCTTCAGGGCAAGATGGACTTTGTTTCTGAGCTCGTTGAGAGCAGCGAAGAGGCGTATTTCCCCTCTCGGCGCTATAGCTGAAATCTGAGTGTAAACACCCCCCTCCGAGCTCGCGTACAGAGGTGTGTGAGCGTTAGGCATTGCTTTGTGGAGAGATATACTTCCCCTCTCGGCGCTATAGCTTAAATCTGAGAGCAACGAAGAGGTGTATTTTCTCTCTCGGCGCTATAGCTGACATCTGAGTGTAGACAACCTCTTATAGGAAAATTTGTAGAAAGTTTTATGAAAAATAAAGAAGAATAAAGAAAAAATTCTAAAAAACAGCTTTGTTAAAAATGAGTGAAAATATTATGGATAAATTTGGGTTGTGGGTGTATGAAAAGAATGAAAAAATATTTAATTAAAAATATATTTATTATTATTATATATTTATTATTTTTATATTTATATATTTATTTACAATTTTTTCATATTAAAAATATATATACAAGATATAAAAATTTAAAAAAAAATAGAATTTACATCGGTTGCTATTTTAACATATTTAATAAATAAAAATATACAATATATTATAAATTAAAATAAATAAAAGCTATATATACAATATTTTAAAGTTAAGCGTCAACATACATGCACATACACACTCACACGCGCACACATGCTGTCGTACAACCTAGCTATCTTTCTTTATAACCGTAGGGTAAAGATGTACCGTCTTGAAAGAATCGTCGTTTTGTCAAAACCACAGAACATGTTTTTTGCTCATCTTTTGTAACAATGTTAAAATTTGCTGTACGTTACTACGGAACATTAATTTAATAGGTTCAATCTCTTTATCTATCAGTTT
Source organism: Anastatus disparis (assembly GCA_017163975.1). Classification (NCBI taxonomy): domain Eukaryota; kingdom Metazoa; phylum Arthropoda; class Insecta; order Hymenoptera; family Eupelmidae; genus Anastatus; species Anastatus disparis. The sequence goes on along the minus strand of JAFFSR010000272.1, from coordinate 715,177 downwards.
TTTCATGCTATTAAAATTAATGTGTGCTGCGTTTTGAAAATTCAATCGTATACCTTTAATTTTACAGCATTCAAAAGTATTTCCTGAAGGTGAAATTCCTTTGAATGCGTAAAATTTAGGACCACCGCTGAGATATTCTGTAATGTATGAACCATCTTCATATGAAGACAGTTCATCTGTCATTTGTCCTAAGAAATTACCAGTTTCTGGAGTAAATTCATCTTGCGCATCATCATTTGAAACAAAAATACAGGAATCTGTGTCGCAATATAATAATCGTTTTTCAAGTTTTTCTAGATAAGAGTACAAAACAAGGCGAGCTTGAGCTGTGGTGTAAGCGGCAATCACAACATTAGTGTGAGATGAGTTTTTTACAGCTTCATCTTTATATGTCCAATTGACACATAAAACGTCTTCTGTGATAAGAAGTAATCCTGTTACTTCTTTATCTTTGGCTGTAATAATGTTTAGAAGCTCTTGTCTTGTCTTGACGAATTCTGTATGCAGTAAATTATCGCGTTGACCGAATTTACCCCAAAAAGAATTCAAGCAGAGCTTCGCCACTGCCCGCAGCCCTGAATTTTTCTCGATTTTATTAGAATCGAGAGAAATCCCCTCCTTTGCTTTATAGTCATTCAAATATTTTTCTTTTGAATGGTCATCCTTACATTCCACAGGCCAGCCGCTCGCTTCTTGTTTAATTTTAAGGAATGTGTTAATGTACTCATTAAAAAGACCACCATTACCGCTTTCATCCATTTGTGTAATTTGGTAATGCCAAATTTCAGAAATATTTAAAATTTTATACCCTTTTCGTAAGGCTACCTTTATCTCATCTGATACCCATGTACCGGAAAGAGCGCATTCTTCAATTTCATGTTCACACGAATGTGAATTTTGTTCTTCGCAGCACTTTCTACAAAGAGGAAATAATAATTTATTTCCAGATTTGACAGGTAAAACCGGTATATATAAATTTTGAGGCGGTAGAATTTTACAATTGATTAATCCATTTACCTCGTCAAATTTTTCATAATTATCCCCGGTTATCTCTAGGCATTCACTTCCAACATAAATTTGTGGATGGCCAATGGGTATTTTCCCCGTTTTACAGATATACGGGTATAATGAACATATATCCGTATATCTGATTTTTTCTTTATTTTTAATGTTGTATGAAGTGACAAAATTTTCTGTTCGACCGCCAAAGAACGCGTCTCGAGGATCCAGTTTGATGTTTGATAAAAGTGTATTATTTTTAAGATTTTTTAATATTTCAGGATGCTCTATTTTAATTTTGTCAAATTCACATTCCCAAATATATTCTACTTTATAACCACTAGTACGCATTTTTTCTATTTTATCGAGTGTTTTCTCATAACGCTCTTGCATTCCCCAGTGAAAATGGTAAATGTATCCAAATCATACGAAAGTGTATCAAAGTGTATCTAAGAGCGATATTTCGGACCAAATGTTAATACACTTTGGTACACTTTGATACACTTTCATACATTTTTATACACTTCCAAAAAAAAGTTTCTTGGTATCAATTTTTTATATTCGTTAATGATATACACTTTGATACACTTTAATACACTTTTGCACATTTTCATATATTTTTTGGACACTTTCATACACTTTGATACACTTTCATACATTTTTCTAATAAAGGAAAAATGTTGATTTTCTTGGATACACTTTTGCATACATTGATACACTTTTGCACACTTTGATACACTTTGATACACTTTTCGAAAATGTTGACTAAAATTAATTTCTACATTTGCTATGTGTTACACACTTTGATACACTTTTGCACACTTTGATACACTTTGATATACTTTTGCATACTTTAATACACTTTCATACATTTTTCCAATAAAGGAAAAATGTCGTTTTTATTGGATACACTTTTGCATACTTTGATACACTTTTGCACACTTTGATACATTTTAAAAATTTTAACTAAAATAAATTTCCATTAAATGAAGCCTCTTCCTTAAATAATCAACAAGATCCCTGTAACATATTGGCTGTGCAAAATGGAAACAGCAATAATACTAATAATAATGAAGATGCGACTGCAAAGACTACAAAAAATAACTTAGTCTCAATAGACAATACAAATGAAAATTTATAAAAAAAAACTATCTTAGAAACAACAATGTTTAAATATTTATATTTAATAATGTTATTAAATTAAAAATGTGTTTATTAGTATAAATTATTTATCTTATCTCATTACTTGATATGTATTACAAAAGAATAATTATTTTTTTGAAGTTGTCTCTATTAAACTTTTATTATTTATAAATTTCTAATAATATTAATGTTTAAATATTTAATGCTAATATAGAATGTAAGTTTTTCATTACAAATTATATTTCAAATATATATTGCTAATTCTTATGTTTTAAATTACTTTTTATATTTTACTTTTATAATTTATAAAAATATTTTTCCATTTTTTCAATATTGTCGTTTTATTAACCTTACATTTATCCCAAGGGGCATTAATACATTAAAATTTATGAAAATATCTAAAATGAAAACGGCTTATTTTAATACACCGTTTCATGCCTAAAAAGTGTATTAAACACTATTAAAATGTATAAAAAATGTACGCATGTGTATCAAAGTGTGCATAGTAAAACCATTTTTTAATTTCTTACTTAGAAATGTATCGAAGTGTATCGTGTTTTATTAAAATGTATTATATTACATAAAGAGAGCGCGGTGGCGTAACGGATAGAGCTCTTGCCTTCAACGCGGAGGGCATGGGTTCAAATCCTGGCCAGGTACCTCTAAACTTTTTTTTCGAAAGAAAATTAGTGTACGTGCCATTTTATATCGCGACTCTCAAAAATCCGATCTCATTGGGTATCGGTTGATTGTTGGTCACCAAAAGTGGCTGACCATCCATCGGTAGTCAAAGTTTTCGGTATGGTGGGTCTGACAGTCTAGCCTGATGTAATGTGATAAACAGATACCGGGCGGGGACTCCCTCGACCTCACCATAGAAAAAAGATTAATCATATAGAGGACAATATCCTTTATATATTAATCTTTAAAAAAAAAAAAAAAGAAAAAAAATGTATCAAAGTGTACAAACGTGTGCAAAATAAAACAGGAAAAGGATAATACTCAGAAGTGTATCAAGATGTACCATAGTATATTAAAGTGTGTCAAAGTGTGTAAAAGTGTATCAACGTGTACAAACGTGTGCAAAATAAAACAGGAAAAGGTTAATACTCAGAAGTGTATCAAGATGTACCATAGTATATTAAAGTGTATCAAAGTGTGTAAAAGTGTATCAAAGTGTACAAACGTGTGCAAAATAAAACAGGAAAAACAATTTAGGCTAATACTCAGAAGTGTATCAACATGTACCATAGTATATTAAAGTGTGTAAAAGTGTATCAAAGTGTGTAAAAGTGTATCAAAATGTGTCAAAGTGTATCAAAATGTGTCAAAGTGTATAACATCAAAAAAATTGAGGAAATTTAATTTCAGCTCACTTTTTAAGAAATGTACCAAAGTGTACCAAAGTGTATCTAAGTGTATCAGAGTGTATCAAAATGGATCGAGAATAAGGTCTGAAAAATCGCTCTTAGATACATTTTCATACACTTTGATACATTTTTGTATGCTTCAATACACTTTCATACACTTTTATACATTTTGATACACCGAAAAATTTCCATTCGGGTTGGTCGTTACACATTCGTGACTCGTAATTAGAGGCAAAACATTTTTTACACCCATGAGCATAACATCCTTGAAATTCAAATACTGTTCCTTTGAATTTCGAAGATGAAGGTTCATGTGTACTTACAGGTAAAAAACCATCAACTTTATAACCCTCAGGTAAAACGTGTTCACGAGCTCTTGCTACATGAATAATTTTTATTCCTAATTCGCTTTCACGCTATAATAACCATTCAATTGATTTTTTTGAATGATTATCAGCGAGTCTATAACCTTTAGCTGGTATAAGGCCGATAGTTTTTTCCTGCAAAAAGTTTTGTCTAAAAAGTGCCGAGCACGCAGATGCTATGGTAGTGGCTTGTGAAAAGGGGCATAAATTTCCTTTCTCTAAAAATATGTCTCTAAACACGACGCACGCACGGAGTAAAATATTTACATCAGATTTACAATATTTTACTATTTCTTCGGTGAAATTAAATTCTTTACACGCTATAGAATTTTCGTCATACCATTTATAAAATTTTTCTCTCTCTGTTATACTCATTGTGTTTGGTGAATAATATTTTGCCTCCGGTAGAGGACCTTTATATTTCTGATTCTCTCTAGTGTTAAATAAGTGAGGAAAATATCCTTTAACATTATCTTCGGGTAAACCAAAGGCTTTCGGTAAATCGCTTAATTTCATGTTAAAATAATTAAGCGAATCTATAAAGCGTGTTTTATGAACAATCATTAAAATTATATTTCGACCGTTTAAAATTACTTTAGGTTTCACGTTATAATTTTCTTTGAAAATACTATTTAAGAGGCCGCCGTATCTCTGTCCTTTTCTAATTAAAAAATTGACTTATTTCCCATAATTAGCAACTAGAGGCAAAAATAAAGAGATGGTTTCGATGTGTTTAATAAAATGTAATATTTTCTCTGATTAGGATAAATTAATTTTATCGCTTCGTTTTTAAGAAAAGTTGGAATAACTTAGAAAATTAAAAATTAGTGTCAAATAATGGGTTTTTCAAGTTATTCCAACTTTTCTTAAAAATAAAGCGGTGGAATTAAATTATTCTTATCAGAGAAAATATTGTTTTCTATTACACGAATCGAAACTATCTCTTCATTTTTGCCTCGAGTTATTAGTTTTTATGAAAAATAAATTTTAAACAGATTCGGTAAAACAGGTAACTGTGTTGGTATACGGCTGACTCTTAAAATGAAATGCGCATCAAATGCTTTAGCGTTATGCGTGATACATATTGTATTTTTAAAAATTGTGTCCTGTCGAATAGCTAATTCTATTAAATTTTTTACAGGGTTTTCATTAAAAACTAATTCGCGAACACCGCAAAAACTACAATGAGTATCAAGAGTATCAAATTTTATGCATAAATCACAAACCTGTTGAGCCACACATAAATTTACAACGTGTAAGTTTATATTAGCGTCGTACATTTCATCTTGTCGCGTTTCAAAATCGTAAAATATGAATCTATTTTTAGGTTTATTATTTACATCGCTGGAGTTTTGTTTTATCGCTAACGGTTTAATGTAACACATGTCATTATAACCATGTGTGATTTTACAACGTTTACAATAAAATGTACCACACTCATGCTTTATTTTTTTTGTATTAATTTTATTAACCTTACATTTATCACAGTCATATATAACAGCACACACGCTACTGTTTCGATCGTAACTGCCATTTTGTAAGTGTCTCGCAAAACATGCTTGGCTTACAAAATTTCTGTTACACTCGTTACAGTTTATATTTTCGTTGTTACTCTGACACACTGGTTTGACAAAACAACTAGGGCAATGATCGCTACATTTATGCTGCTCTTTGCGTTCATATGGCTTATTGCATTGTACGCAAAATTTCGAGAGCCCGCCAGCTTGTTGTAGGGATTTAATAAAGGCAAAATGACCTTGTTCACCTTCAAAATATAATAAATTAATTTCACGAGGCGCTGGTAAAGGTGTATTATCAATGTTTTGGAAAAATACTGATTTGCGCCCATCGTATGATATTTCTGCGATACCATTTGCAAATTCAGTATTTTTCCTTATTATTAAAGCGATATTTTCTTTTTCCGCAAGATTTTTTTGTAGTAGGTGAATTCGATCCATATATGACACCCATTTATTGGTATCGTCAACATTGATGCTTGCATCTTTTAAAATATCTCGAGCGCATATTTTTTGTAAACTACGTCGCGAATCTGAAGTGGCTTTCCAGTTTTTAACGAAATTTTCGTTGTTGGGGTCTGTCTGCAGTAACAAATATGCCATACCAACGGCTATCGCACGTGGTAAACATAAGTTATCATCGTTTTGAATTGTAACGATGGAGCGCTTTTTTTTAGCTGCCTCTTTGTTAATAGGTTTTCCTAAATTTTTACCACCGCCAGTAATACCTTTTACAAGGGTAATATCAACAATAAAATTATTATTGATATTAAATTCCGAATTGCTTTGCGCTATTTGGAAAATAATATCAAATAAATCTTCGGGATAAAAATTGCGAACATATTTCAATCTCAACCACCCAGGGCCGCGAAGAAACTCATCGTTTGTTATATATGCCGTGATGTAATCATAAGGATTTTGAGCTAAACCTACGATGAACGCGTGAATATCGCTAATAGCTTCTCGTAACCAGACTAGAGGGTTTGTGTTTGGTGGGGGCATTTCGATTCTTATCGTTAAACGCTCGCCGCGTACACCATAACGCTGTGAATTTGTACCAGGTTCCCTAGAAATTAAAACGAACCTTTCTACATTTATTTCCGAACTAGCACTACCGCCACCACCTACTTGATTATTAAAATTTTCAACGCTATCAGCGAATTGCGCACGGTTACTTATATTAGGATTTAATTCATTGTTCTCATTTTCACTCATACCATCACACTCATCCATTATGCTATCACCTAATATAGCTTTGTTACTGTGAAACGAAAATGTTTCGCTATTTTCTGAATCGCTTTCTGGAATAATTGAAGTATTTTGTAAAATACTTTCGCTCTCTGAGCTATCGTTAACGTATATACTACATGTTTCAGAATAATCATCATCGCTTTCGGGAATTATTATATTATTTTCTAAATTTAAACATTCATTCTCATCGCTATCGCTTACATACAAACTTGATGATGATGATCTTTCGTGAACTTTATTATCGCTGTCATCGCTATCATCGGTTTCTGAAATTATATAATTATTTTTTTTCAACGCTAAACATTCACTCTCACTATCAGAATCGCTAACATGCATACTCTCATCGTTTTTTAATTATTTCTAACGTTGTCATTATAACATTTCATTTTTTTAGAGAGTGGTTGCTCGTTGTCGTCGTCGTTATCTTCATTTTGACTACCACGCGGTCATTTCGACAATTGAGACCCGTTTGCTAAATAAAAAAGGGGTAGAAATGAATAACTATTTTAATTTACTAAGAAAATTATATATATACAGATATATATATATATATATATATATATATATATATATATATATATATATATATATATATATTATTGTTATTTGTTGACATAAAAAATAAAATTAAAAATTTTAAAAATTGACAAGTTACATATATAACATTTTACTCGTAAAAACAAAATGCGTTATTTATAAAATATTATATCGATAACAGGTTTATAAAAATAGTATTTTTTACAAATTTCAATTTAAAACCGTAGTATAAAATTTTAAAATGTAAATAAATATTTTGACACTATATATTTATTGAATTAAAAATATTAGTATCACAAAGTATTTTAAGATGTAAAAAGTAAAAATTTTTAATTTTATTTCTTAGTATAAAACATTTAAATTGTAAAAAAACAAAGGAAAAAAGAAAAAAACTGGAGTGAAATATTTATTTTTACATGCATAAGAATATTCGCTTTAAAATAATTTTTAAAATTAGAAAATTTGGAAATTTAAATTGTTTATAAAAAAACATTTGAAATGTGGTGAGGTAGAGTAATAAATATTTAGAAATAAATTTATTATTTTTATTCGTTTATTTAAAATATATAAGGAAGAAATACAATAGAAAAATATCACGAAGCGGTTTTTAAAATATAAAAATTGAAAAATAAAAAAATTAAAATTATGTCTTCATGTAAAATAATAAACGAAAAAAATGGAATAAAAATATAAAAAAATAAAAAATTTTTTAAAAAATTTACACTTATTTAGAGATTAAATATTAACAAAATTAGAAAAAGATTTTTAAGAATAAAATGAATTACGAATACAAATTTCAAATGATAAATATCGTTTAAAGTTCCGGTAAACCCCGAAAACACGTAATAATAAATCTCGCAATTCATTAGGTGGTAGCACTAAGATGTTTTCGTATCCGTCGTTGGCATCTACAACGGCTCTCAACCACCGACGTTCACGCGCTCGAGGTGCCCAATGTATGTAATCGTCTGATTCGGGGGTTGGTATACCCGCTTCTTCAAATTGACCGATTTCTTAATATATATAATATTATTATTATTATTATTAATGAAAAAAATAATGAATAAAAATGAAATAAAATAAAAAACTTACCATTATTGGTGTAATTGTAGAACTCGCGGTCCTGCTCGAAGACTGTGCGCATCCTTGTTCCGCGTTCTGTGGTGAATGTTGTTACATCAAATTGTTCGTGATGTGGTCGATTGTAAAAATTGTGTAAGATGCGTGCTCTTTCTACCGATGAAGGTGTATCGTCACCACGAATTATAAATTCGGAAACCCCCTGTAGGCGCAGGGAGTATAGGCAGCGGCGCTATATCGAACGGTACTCTGTTTAGTTGCCTTTGCTCATCTTCTAGCTGTTGTTGTTGTTGTTGTTGTTGATGATCTATATTTACTTCCTGAATACTTTCGTTATCATCATCATCATCAATATCATCGACATCACTTTCATTATTAAAACTATTGTTATTGCGAATTGTTTCTTGATCGTGTATGTCAAGATAACCATCCGCTATCAATGCGGGTGTAATTCTTTGTCCTTCATGATTGATGGAATCAGACGAATCAATCGATGCTGGACTACTTGCCGCAAATTGTTCACCAGCAGCAAAAATATTGACGATTTCAGAATCGTCACTCTCACTCTCACTTATTTCACTAGCGTCTGATTCACGATTCACATTCACCTGATTCGCCATACGTTCGTTCTCATCATCATCCTCACTTTTCCGTTCTTCATCATTTTCCCCTTCAACTGCTTCGACATTTTCGTCTCCGCTATTATTTTCGACAGCATCCTCAACGTCCCCTTCCAGTAGGGCGAAAAAAGCTAAATAAACAAAAAAAATCACAACTTAATTATATATTTTTTTTACAAAACCACTAAAATTACGTAATTTAAATTATAATAATAAATATAAGCTTACCATTTGCTTCGTTGAATCCTATCATGACTTCGGCATACATCGGCGCGCCGCGTAAACCACGATTAACCAGCACATTTCCAGCAACCAAACTCGCATGCATTGAAGCATGAAAGCTCCGTCTATATAAATTCCTAATAGCGCGAGACGGAACGAACAAAAGAATACGTCTTAATTCACAACGTAATTCGTTGTTCGTTAGGGCGCGTAACGCGACACGTCGCCGTCTTAACCGTTCACCAATCATAGGTCTACGGTTATGATTATTGATAAAAATATCAGCAGCGATAACACTGTTACGTAAAGCCATTTTTTCTTGTACGGAAGACATTTTTAAAATGTAAATATAAAAATTACTCGAAAAAACTCAGAAAATTTAAAAATATCTCGAAGATGAGAGAACTTTACTGCTCAAGAAATTAAGCGTAAATGAAAATCTTTCTATTTCATTTTCTACAGAATATCCACGTTTGTTTCTAATAAAATCTTATTAGGGGGAACTAAAATGAAAATGCGGTAACATTTTCGCATAAATGAAAATTTGGTACCTTTTTGATCGCCTTTGTTCTTGGTAGGATAATCTTTTTATATACAACAAACTTCCCCAAAGACTCTAAGTGCAATAAAAAACAGTTACAACAAGAAGTAAAACTAATAAATATAATATAAAGCGAAACGTGTGTGAAAATACTTGAAAATGTTATATAAAGAAGGTTATACATGAAAGAAGATCCAGTGATAGGTTAATCTTAAATTATTATATCTATGAAATTTACAATACTCAATACTATTTTTCTAAAAATAGAAAATTAAATCCCTACTTTTTAATTTTTAAAGATATTTTCTCTTGTGCACCTATGGGAGTGTAGAAGAAATTATCCTCCCCTCCCTCTTTTCTTATTAACATTAATTTTATGTATGTGTGTGTATAGTTGTAGGCGTGGCTATGCATTTAAAAACCCTGGATGAATAAATTTTTTACATATTAGTTGACAAAATACTTGCAGTGATATACATTCATTTATATAATAGTGTTACAGTTAGTTAGAATGGCTCAAATACAAGTACACTGAAAAAACTGTAGGCGCCCTCCCTTACCACAGCGAGGAGATGCTATACTAAACGTGAATACATCGGTGCTATATTAAATTAAAGCTATCCTCACTGCGCTTTTGGGCTCGCTGCTTTCCCAAAATTAGAGACGAGTAGAGACGAGAGAATTTTGAGAAGGCAGCGAGCCTAAAAACGTAGCAAGGATCTCTCTCACGGGCACGAGGATCGCTTTTATGCGCAGAACGCTGCGTATTCATATTTAGTATAGTTTCTCACTCGCAATTTTTTCATTGTAGAGATGCAATCAACGGCCCGATGCAAAGTTTATGAGGGTAAACAGGTAGATGGAACATTAAGACTACCTAACATTATTTTGGGTACATGTTACGCTTTAAATGTCTCCAATACAAAAAGAATCATTGTGGGATTTGACAGGATACAAGAGCCAAACAATAGTGGTGTATTTAAATATGATATTGTGTTGAAATTTGTCAATGCTGGTGGTATAAAAGGAACTCAACGTGAATTAGTTATGGATGTCAATGCTTGGAACGACTTACAGGAAAAATTTGATTTGATATCAACTTACTTTAACGATGATTATCAATATTATGAAAAATATAATGGACAACGCGTTGTTACTATGGGTAATTATGAACTTTTCTTCACAACCTCGTATGGTTCAAAGTCTGTGACCATCGAGCAACGACCATCTTTCGGAGACATTATAGACCTTTCATCTCAGAACGGTGATACTAATCAACAAAATAAAAAAGGAAAAATGTACTTGCCTACTATTGTAATGCAACTCGTTACTTTTGAAGGTGTTAAAACTGTATGTAAATGTATTAACGCGCAAATAGCACACCTTGAGGAGCATACAAAGAATATAGATTCATGTGCAACATTTTTAAAAGAATATACACGGGATATTGTTTATCAACGAGTATCATCTGAGGCAGCAAGAAGAAGTATGTTGAAAAATTTAAGTGGATTTAAAAATTTTTTAAATGATAACTCAATCATAGAATTGTTATATCATAAATTAAAAGAAAACTTACCTGGTGACTTTACATCGAAATATTATAACGTTGTTTTTGAAGAAATGTTGGCTTTTTTGATAGTACCCATCGCTGAACAAATTCGGAAGGAAATGTTTCCGAATATTGAGATGTAAATATTAAATATTTGTCAATCGATATAAATTTTTTTCTAAAAATCAAAATAACAAAAGTTATATTAAAATTTGAAAAATAAAAATTTAAAATTTAAAAACAATTATTATGTAATAATTCGACGTTATAAAATGTAATTATATAATTTCCATAAACATACATATGTATGTATTTTTACCGAATCAGTATACTGTAAAATATATTGTGTACAGATGTTAATGTAAATAATTATGTAAGTAGTTTATTACGTTTAAGTTCAAGCGTTTTTAATGCACACCAATTTATAAATTGGTCGAAATTACAACAGATTTGATATCTGCAATATTTTTAAAAGATGCGTAACTGAAAGTATAAATGTACTTTCAAATACGCGTTTTTTAAAAGTATTGCAGTTATCAAAACTGCCATATTCTTCACCAATTTGTAAAATGGCGGGTTTTAAAAATGCTTGATTATAAATTACGTACTAGCGAGTTGACGGAGCATATGAAAACACTATCTGTAAAACAAATATTATAAAATTTTAAAATGGTTGTATCAATAAATTCTGTAAAAAACATGTCTTTTTCTTTAATATACCTACACTTATACCTTTCCCTCTTTATTATATTTATTCATTATAATTTCAAAATAAATTTTATAAATAATTTCTATTTAGTCGATTTAAATAATTTTTTTAAATTTTGCATAAAATTTTCATTATATTGTATGCACCAGTTACACCTAATACATAGCGGCAATAACGTTGTGAAGCACGCGCATCAGCTGATGTAGGGCGCGCGCTCCTGCTTGCTTATTAGCGGTCATAACATAACTACTAGCTAATTTAACGTTAGATCGTGTGATACATGCTTATCAGCGGGCGTAAGTATACACACGCGCTCAAATCAGCTGACATAGCGCGTGTGTATTTACAGCGCGCGCGTCCCGGGCCCCTCCTGCGCGGTGAATAGCTAGCATAGCTTAAAAATTGTTATTGTAGATACATGTTATTTTTTTAAATTTTTCTTCAAGTTAGTTACAATACAACAATTCTAGCGTACACACGCAAATGAGATATTATTTGTAAATACTATAGACGTTAGATTTCACCATTCTTTTACAGCTTTATGTACTGGACCGACAGGAGCTGGTAAAACGAATTTTATAAAGAGATTTATAAATTATCTAGATAGAATGTGCGATGTAAAATTCGATAGATTAATGTTTTATTACGGAGAATGGCAAGAGACTTATAAACAATTTAAACCACCTTACGGGCGAATAGAATTTTTTGAAGGGTTGCCTGATCCTGTAGATTATTTGAGCGATGTTACATGTAAAAAACTTATGATTATTGACGATCTTATGCGCGAAAGTTCAAACGATACAATCACCGATCTATTCACAAAGGGCAGTCATCATAAAAACATAAGTGTCATTTTTATAACGCAGAATCTTTTTCATAAGGGTCAAAGAGATATATCGTTGAATGCTAGCTACCTTATACTCTTTAAAAACCCTCATGACCGTGCTCAAATCTTGTATTTAGCTAGACAAATTTATCCTGAAGATTCGAAATTTATTCAAGAGATATACTTTGATGCCACTAAAAAAGGATTTTCGTATTTGTTAATAGATTTAAAACAAGATACACCCGATGATTTCCGTTTCCGCGCATGTATTTTTCCAGATGATTCACATTATTACGTGTACATACCTAAGAAAAAGCGTCGTTAGTTTTATAAATACTTCAGTTTATAAATCGAGATGGCTGCGATAGCATCATCGAATCAAACGAGCCCCACTAACACTTCAAAAAAGACAAATAGTTGCGGGTGCTTTGGAAATATAAAGTAACCCAAACATTTTACAAAAAAGTGCATTTCATTTTTACACGCACTCTGTCACGCAGCGTCAAAGGAACGAGACGCTCTTGTACGCGCTGCAGATAAAAATCTCATAAGATGTATATGCGAGTGTGCTTTAAATATACACTGAAAAAAAGAAATGTTAAATTCAAAGAAATATATTTTGTAAAAATGAAAATGTTTGAATCAAACAACTGATTGCTTGAAACAAACAAGACATATTTGAAATCGGTGAATATTTTTTTGAAAACAAAAAATAATTTATATGAAAGATAAATTTATTGTTTCAAAGAAAGTTTATTTAATTCTAAAAATGCATTTTTTAAAATAAAAAAATGGAATTTTTAAATTAAATAAAAATATTTTAAAACAATTCAAAAATATCTTTAAATAAATATTTATTAAAATTAAAAAAATTATCTTTTGAATTTAAAAAATTTTTTATTAATTCATTAGAAATCTTATTTAATCAATCGTTTGCTTGATCTAAATAAATATTTACTTAAATCAAGCATACTAAATTTAATTTTAAAAAATCTTTAATTAAATTAAAAGAATGATTTATTCAAAGCTATAACTTAGTATGTTAAAAATTTAAAAAAACAGTTATTCAAAAGAAAAAATATTTCTCTAATTCAAAAAAAATAATTTTATTATCTTAAAGAAATAATTTTTTGTTTCAAAGATTTTGGTGATTTAATCAAGTATTCAATTCTTTGGCTTAGTAGTAAAAAAGTAAAGATATGAAGTCTTTAAATTGATCAAATAAATCTTTGTTTCAAACATATAAATCATTGTTTTATACAATCATAATTGACTGTTAAGGAAATTATTTGCTTGATTAAAAGAAATTATAAAGGCGGATTTCGAGACAGTATTTTTTCAAAACAAAACATTGATTGACAAAGTTAATCAAATGATTTTTTTGTTTTAAAGAATTCGGTAATATCATCAAGCATTCAATTCTTTGATTTAAGACTAAGAGAGTAGACATACAAATTTTTTAAATTTATAAAATGAATCTTTATTTCAAATTAATAATTATTTGTTCTATACAATCATACTTTACTGTAAAAGAAATTATTTGTTTGATCCAAAGAAATTATTGGAAAATTTGAAAAAACTATTTTTTAAAAACAAAACCTCGATTAACAGATTTAAAAAAATGGTGTGTTTGTTTTAAAGAATTTGGTATTATAATAAGAGAGTAAACATGCGAATTCATTGAATTGATCAAATGAATCTTTGTTTCAAATAAATAATTATTTGTTTTATGCAATCATATTTGACTGTAAAAGAAATCATTTGATTGATTCCAAGAAATAATTAAGGAGAATATGAAAACAGTATTTTTTCAAAACAAAACATTGATTTACAGATATAAAAAAATGGTTTTTTTGTTTTAAAGAATTTGGTAATATAATCAAGCATTCGTTTTTTTGATTTAGAAGTAAGAAAGTAATCATACGAATTCTTTGATTCGATCGAAAGAATCTTTGTTTCAAATAAATAATTATTTGTTTTATAAAACTTGTAACGCGGTTTTTTTTATAGAATTTTTTTTTGCTTTTAATAAAGTCTTCTCGTCTGAATGAGAGATAGAAGGTGTTTACATTCACATCTTCTCTCTCACTCGAAGACTATCTTCTCGCTCTCTCTATCCCCTTTAAAACTTAATATAAAGAAAATGATAACTACCTTACCGCATACGTACACGCTGCATACACCTGCACACCAGGAACACGCCACTAAAACCCAGGGTATTAATCCACCTGGTTGTTGATTTTTGTTGTTCCCGGTGCTGATGCTTACACCTGTCAACCAGTAACACGTGAGACCGTGCTTTGGAGGTTAGGCCAGGTGGGGACACTCACTACCACAAACCAAGGCACACACACACACACATGGTTGTAAGCACTTCACTCACGAGACGCGACGGCAGCCCCGAGCAGACAACTCGCACCACCAAACGCCTAGGAGGCGGCGAAGCGGCGCCGACGGCACAAACAATATACGAACACGTGCTCGCTGTTGTGGCGCTCGCGTAGAATTAGTTAAAAAAAATAGAAAGAGAGAGAGATATAGGAATACACTGATAGAATAATGAAAGTCGATAAAGTAGGATAAACGCATATGGTAAAAAGATAGCGTACAGATATAAAAAACTTAATTATAATAAAAAGAGATGCTAGACTAATAGATAAGAACTGAAATGAGTCATATTATAGGTGGCGCGCAAATACTAAAGATATTTAAACCTAATTTAAATAATAATTTGTATTTGCTTGTTGTAAATACATTTTTGTATATTTTTATAGATGGCGCTACAGTACAAATAAATAAAATAACTTTGCAATTATACGAAATAGTTAAAAATGAAAAGCGTTAACACAATAAAGACTCAAGCGAATCTAAAAATAATAAACAATCAGAAGTTATTGTTTACAATATTAATTAATACTCGCTTATGTTATTTGATGAAAAATGAAACTTTTATTGTAATGAAATAAAGAATTAATCATTTATAAAGAAAATAAGAAATAATGTAATCAAATTAAGCGCGCAGATGGCGTAACCTGTAAAGTATAAAAATACTACCCTAGTAATAGGAAGTAACATGTAATTTGACTAGCGAGTCGTAAACTACACCAGAATAAAATGATAAAAGAACCTTATTTGATTAGTGAGTCGCGAAATAAAAAGAGATAGCAAATAGGAAACAACGAGAGTAATAAAGAGAGCAATAGGGAAGAAGAAGCCACTGATGCTCAGCATGCGCTTCCTTCTTCTTCGTGCCTCATTATCGTTTCGGTAGCCCTATTGTATAGTCATACGCTAATACTTTTTCTTTAAAAACTAAATTTTTCACTGTTATTTATTAAAGTTATTATTGTTAATTAGTATTGTTGAAATTCTTGGTGGTTGTTAAAGATTATAAAGCATTGTTATTTCTTTCTTTTGTCTTTTTCTCCTTTTATCAAATAATATTCGGTCGAGTGTGGGTTAGAACCAACCGCCAACCATAGCCATTATCCTAAAGGGTCCCTAGAGCAAATTACCGGCCATTTTGGATATCACTTGGGCAGATTTTCGGAGCTTTGCTGTTTTTTTTTTTTTTTTTTACTTGAGATTGATAAAGGGATGGCTGAAGTCGAGCGTAACAACGAACAAAAAGAGGTATAATTTGTATTAAATTTAATTATTTTTCTTTATGGTGATATAAAAAGTGATAGTGCGCGAAGTGAAAAAGAAATACAAATTCTCTCTCTCTAGCGGCGAGTTAATAGCGATGTGTAAACTATTTGGATTTGTTACTATTAATTAACGATTACGAAATTAGAAAGTACTAGAAATTGTACTCTTATTGTAATATATAAAATTCCTTGCGGAGAGATCACGGCAGGCTATATAAATAGCCACGTGGGTCTCTAACCTAAAAGTAATTCGTGGCATCATTGTGAATTAGTGAAAATTTAAATTGTTGTTCTACTTAATTATTGAGAAAATTTTGTTATTAAATTAAATAGTGAAAATTAACCGTGAGATTTTATTTCGTAGTCCTGAACTGAAATATCTAAGCATAAGAAATAGTTTGATAAGCTAGTGAGTAAAAATTCTATAAAGCTGACTATTTTTTTTTGAAGTATATTGAATTGAAAAGACAACCTCAATTATTTATAATCAAAAATAATAATAGTTTATAACTAATGATAGAAACTTTCTTTGTTTTTTTTTTAAGTTTTCTTTTACTGGACTTCTGTCTTACTGAGTCTATAAAATTACCTATTTCTTGTTAACTTAGTATCAATTAAAGATTCATTTTAGTGGTAGAAAGTCTAACTTGGTGAGAGATTAATAATAAATAGCGGTTTGATAAATTCTTTATAAACAAAATTTTTTTTTAATAACTCCTTTGATTTATAATAAATTTTCTTACAATTGTGAAGATAACAACTATTAAAAGCAAATAATTTTAAACATATTACAAATCAAAGGTCATATTAATTCAATTTCTGAGGATTTATATATATATACGAAATATATATTAAGTTGTTATAACCTCGCTTTTATAAAACGCCTGCTGAAGATTAAAGAGAGAAAGACTCCGAGGAAAGACGATACTAGCGCCACCAATTGGAGAATTGCGTAATCTGAGATACGCACTGCTGTTCGAGCCCCACCCTTACATAACCTAAAATATATTGAGCACGTGTTGCTCCATTACTCACTTTTGTTTTAATATTAAAGAGATTTTGATTATTATTATTGCTTAAATTAATAATTTTCTTTTCGGAAATTTAGTATATTTTAATTGATTTTCTATATTTTATTATTATTTTAACTTAATCTAGAGAAATCGTCCATAACTTAACCTAGATTCTTTTAATTAAATTAATTAAAGTCTATTTAGTGAGTTTGCTCCCTATAATTGGATGTTTGTTAACTTATTTATTGAAGTGATCTTATAATTGATTAGAATATTACAGGTAGAGTATTTAATTCCCTGGTTATATTATTATTATAAATTTTGTAGGTTGGTAAATCTCAGAATTTGGGAATTATAAGCCGATTATTATTTTGTATTTAATTAGGTATATTTATAATATCCCAAATAAAAACCACCCTTACAACTGGCGCCCAACTCAAAGGCCAAGTAGCGGCAGAAAAATACTGAAATTGGTGGTGCAAAGTCCAAAAAGTGAGGTTAAACATAAGATAGAATTGGTTAGGTATAAGAGAGAGAGAGAGAGCACACATATATCTAAAGAGAATATATATATAAAAAAATAATACATAAAATAGAATTGGGAACATCCTTCTTTTATATATTGGGTGGGCCCTCCTACCTAAAACAAACTGATTTTTACGAGTGTATATAACCTGTCGAGTGCCAAAATTATACATATACCCATTTTACATTTGCGGTAGCGATTTCTTTTTTTGCGGATTTTACAATTTACAGGAAGATTTTTCTTAAATATTATAAAAATAAAAAGCAAAATTCAAGAAGAAAAATAATTCAATTACTCAAGAAAAATAATTTGATTATTCAAGAAAAATAATATATTATTACACAAGAAGAATAAAACTCAAGATAAATAATTACTCAAGATTATTACTAAATTTTTCTTAATTTTTAATTATTATTGAATTTTTTTTCCTTTTTCGCGAAACTAAAGTATTAGGAATCACATCAAGAGATTCAAGAAGATTAGAATTTTTTTTTCTCTTTCACGTTTAAATTTTCTTATTTAAAATTTTTTTTTATTTATAAGAAGGAATTACATAAAATTTTTTTTTATTACTAAAGAAGATTTGCAAATAGCGAAGAAAAATAAATTAAAAATAATTCATAAAACAATCAAGAAGAATTGCGTTTAGCGAAATAAATAAAAGGATTCAAGATAAATTAAAATCTATATTACTCAAGAAACTCAAGAAGAAATAAAGCAAAAATACAATTTCGCAAATAAAAATTTGCACAAATTTTTCTTTCCCTTCTAGGTAAAATAAGAGTAAAAGTAAAAGACGGTAATCTCCAGAGTAACATAATTTATATACACATACATATATTTATTTATACATATCTATTTATATTGGCACTCGACGGAGAGATTGGCGTAGAGACCCCTTTTTACATCCCCAAACTTAAAATAAGTAACGTTTTACTTATTTTACCCTATCGTGGAACTTCTATTGCATACGTGTGCTTTCGTCAGCGCGGTTTACGTTTGCGAAAATTTTTCTTTTCTTTTTGGCGCTTAAATAGTGATAGCTGCCCTTATTTGAATTCAGAAGTAGATTTTGTCGTGGTAGAGATTTTTAGTAATCCGTTGAAGTATTGTAAAGATTTCCGCGTTCTTGTTTGGAGAGACCGCAGATCGTTGCAAGGCAATTAGCGGATCAAGATGTCGGACCACAAGACAAAAATGGATAAATTGAAGAAGAATAAAGAAATTAAAGAGTTAGCAAGAACGATTAAGCGGCTAAGACCACTAGAAGTTCAAAATAGATTGAAGGAAAGAAATCTGAACTCGCAAGGTCCAGTGTTAGCTATACGGGATAGATTACTAAGGGCATATATCAGGGATACTGAACCAGATAAAGATGTCCCGTGGTATCCAACCGATGAGATAGCAGACGATATGGACCAAATATTAACGGAAACCGGAGACCAACGGGAAGCACTGGAGATTATAGCGACAGAAACTGAAACCACAGATAAGGATACGGATGTAGAAAAGGATCAAGCACCGCCCTCTATACAAGAAACTTCAAAATCACAAGCGACGACGTTAGTAACAAGAACAAATCCTCCAGTACTTCAACGAATAGAACAGAGAAGTGTATTACCAGAAAAATCAGGATTACCTATCTGGAGTAATATGACATTACCACCCTTAGGACCACAGCGGAAGAGGATATCCGTACTTCTTTCTCCAGAAATTGAAGAAATGTTAAAAAGGAACTCAGAATTCCGAGAAGGTGAAGAGGTACAAATAATCCAAAATTTACATCTAGTAAGACCTCTACCAGGTTCAGAGCCAATAATAGTGGCATCTCCAGATTCTACTGTGGCGGTAATGGAAAGAGGAATAGAAGGTACTACAAGTATAACAAACAATCTGGGAAATGTGAGAATAACCGAAATTAACAACTCCAAAGATATTCTGAGTAGTTCTGGTAGTGGGAGTAGTACCTCTGAGGACTCCAGTAGTGATGATGAGATGGACAATAACCAAATTGTCAACCAAACCTACCAAAATCTTATTCAAAATTTGACAGGAGGAAGAAAACAGAAAGAAATTAAAAAGAGTAAAACGTTACTAACAAACCCATACTTAGAGAAGCAAAATGATCAAATTCTGAAACAACGCTCTACTCCTAAAGTGAGCAAGCCAACCAGAATTGACAAATTAAACTTTTCCATAGTTGGTGATCAGTCGTCGAGGCTTAGTGATGAAAGAAGTAGTAAGAAGGATAAATCAACAAAGGAAGATAGAAAGAAATCTAAGAAGGATAAAAAGAAGAAACAAAACAAAAGAATAAGGAGCCGTTCGTAGGTAAAGAGGACGGCCGAAAACATAGAAAGGGAGATTCGGAAGAAGAAGATTCAGATAGCGAAGATGAGGATAGCGATGATGATACGTATAGTAGTGATAGTGAGGAAGTGTTACCTAGTCAAAGGTCAAAGAGTCACCACCGAAGATCTAAGAGAAGGCGAAAGTCTAAAGAAGTAACAAGGGTTATGAAAGCCCTAAGAACCTGGAACTTGCAATTTTCTGGTGATTGTAAAGAAGGACCAGAACACTTTCTAACACAATTAGATGATTTTAAAAAGAGCAATCACTACAGAGGGAAAGAGATCATCAAAGCCCTATCTGGAGTACTGACTGGAGCAGCGAATGTATGGTACCTCACAAGAAAAGAGGAAATATCATCCTGGTCACACTTTAAGAAAGCTTTTCGCCATCAATTCATTGGTGAGTTATATAAAGAAGACTTAATAGATGAATTGAGACAGAGAACTCAAGCTAAAGGTGAAAGAATTTCCAACTACCTATCTTGTCTCAGATATATCATTAAACACTTTAGATCTCCTCCAACATCGATAGAATTAGTGGATATGGTATTCAAAAATTTGTTACCAGAATATAGAAGAGCGATGGTGGACAAAGAAATCAATTCAGTGGATGATATTGAAAGGTATGGTCGACGCTGGGAACGTCAAAAGGATTTAGACAGCCGATACGTACCACCACCTCCGAAAGATAAGATGAGATTACCAACAGCTGGTTATGCTGGGAGTAATACCAAAGTTAAAATAGCAGCAGTCCGGGAAGTATCATCCGAAGATAGCGAGACCCAAAATAGCGGAAAAAGTAACAAAAGAAAAAGGAGTAAAAGAAACAAGAAGAGTAATCAGATTGAGGTAACAGCGACTAATAAGAAAGAGGAAAATGAAATAATAGCGGCGGTTGTAGATGTCAAGAAAGAGAGTGTAGAAGAAAATAAAAACGATAATCACGAGACAACAGGAAAAACCAACGATAATCATGGAGTACAAGCACCACAGAATAAC
This sequence comes from Anastatus disparis, assembly GCA_017163975.1. NCBI lineage: Eukaryota > Metazoa > Arthropoda > Insecta > Hymenoptera > Eupelmidae > Anastatus > Anastatus disparis. The sequence continues at coordinate 693,909 of JAFFSR010000272.1, read as the reverse complement.
AATTACGATAGGAGGCCAAATTATGGAAATCAAGGCAGAGTCAGATGGAATCCACCCAGAAATGGCGGTTATAACGGATCCCAGGGTTCAAGATATCGACCACAATCTGGACAAGACGCATCTAATTGCAATAGACCTAATAGTTGTTATCACTGCCGTCAGGATGGACATAGAATGTATGAATGCCCAACAATCACATGCTATTGTTGTAAAGCACTTGGACATAGTGCTGATTATTGTCCTACTAGACCTAGTAGAAACAACCAAAGTCAGATCTACTGTCAAGTCTGTAACGCCCCTAACGTAACATTTCAAACTTGTGTAACTTGTGCACCATTACGACAAACCTGGGGAAACGGATCAGCAGGGGGACTGCCTCGTCCCACACTCCCCTTATGAGCCACCCAGGGACGTCAATCAATGATAACAACCCACCAGAGATAAGAGAGATGTTGAATAAAAATAACGAAGGATTGAAGAATATAGAAAATAGGATAGAAAATGAAGATAATGTAATAAAGAGAATAGATAATAATGACGAAGAAGATAGAAGAATAGTAGCGGATTTGTTAAAAATTGATAGAAATGATGAAGAGTTATTTAGGAAAGCGGAAAGGGAAGCTAAAAAGATAAACCCTTACCGAACCTATAATAGAAGGTTCGCTCAGAAGGGGAATTCCATAAACGAGGGAATTTCATGCTGGGCGAATCAAGGAAGTTTATCAACGGAAGATTACTCAACGCAGAAAATTAATGAACTTCGGTTTAAAGCTCTGGGGAATTCCGGCACACACGCTTATGGTGATGGCTGGTCAACAACCTCAGATGAGGAAGAAACTGGAATGAATCAGGATTTCAAGCGTGAAGTACAAGAAATAGTAGGAGACTTGAAAAAAGAGATGATAGAGGCAACGAAAGTACCTACCAACGAGGCAGAGACTATAGTAAAACCGGTTGATCTTGTTAATGGTCCTGGTTTTGCCGAAAACATCGACAACTCAACGAAGCTGGACAACTTCGCAAAAATTGTCGATGAATCTGCAAAACAAGGGGGGGGAGAGGCTGTGCCAAACACATCAAATTTTTCGTCACCTATGGAAGAAGAGAAGAAGAAAATAGCGGGTATGGCCACAGAAAACAGAAATTTTCTTCGAATTATTCTGGCTGGAAAACCATTTAAGGCATTGTTCGACCCAGGAGCAATGGTATCATTGGTTGGTCCTCGCATCTATGAACAATTCCAAGACAGATTGAAGGAAAATAAAACTTTGATTGAAACCGTAACAGGAACAATTTCAAAGGTAGTAGGAGTACTTCAGCTTAGTTTGGATATAGATGGCGTAGTTGACTTATTACCAGTAAAAGCTATCGATAACTTGGATCAGGATATAGTGTTGGGAGTGGATTTCTGCCAAAAATTCGACTGCGATGCTCGTCTAGGAAGAGGATTATGGAGAGTAAAAGAAGGAGAATGGAAAAGCTTTAGTAAAAATGATGATGAAGATACGATAATTCATGCAGAATGTGCCGGAATAGCAGAAATAACAGATGATGAAAAGAGAAAAGTAGGAAAATTAATAGAAAAATATCTCCCAACAAATTCAACTTCTCTTGGACTAACGAAATTAATAGAACATCGTATAGAGGTAACCAACCAAGAACCTATTAAACATAGGCCACGTAGGATGTCCCCAATGATGTTAGCGATTGCTCAAGCAGAAGTAAGAAAGATGTTGACCGAAGGAATTATCGAACCATCAGCAGGCGACTATAGCAGTGCACCTGTAATGGTACGAAAACCAGATGGCAGTTATCGCTTCTGCGTGGATTACAGAGACTTGAATAAAGTAACGAAGAAAGATGCATATCCTCTACCAAATATGGACACAATTTTGGACAAACTACGAGAAGCTCGATATTTATCTAAGATAGACTTGAAGTCAGCCTATTTTCAGGTTATGGTAGAAGAATCAAGTAGGAAATATACGGCATTTAGCGTACCAGGATCTGGACTATGGCAATTTCGTCGTCTCCCGTTTGGTTTGACTAACTCACCAATGACTTTTCAAAGATTAATCGACTCTCTGTTTGGTCCAGAATATGACCCACATATATTTGGATACTTAGATGACATAATAATTGCCACCAAGACTTTTGAGGAGCATCTTAAATGGTTAGAAGAAGTATTAAAGAAAATAGCCGAAGCTGGATTAACAGTAAATAGAGAAAAATGTGAATTTTGTAGTACAAGGGTAAAATACCTCGGATTTCTACTAGACAGTGAAGGACTTAGACCAGATCCCGATAAGATTGCACCAGTGATGAACTACCCAGCTCCAAGAAACGTAAAAGAATTACGTAGGTTCCTAGGTATGGTCGGATGGTATTCCAGGTTCATCGAAGGAGATTCAGAGAAAAAGGTACCTTTGCTAAGACTTTTAAAGAAATCTAAAGAATGGGAATGGACAGAAGAACAAGAAGAAGCATTTCAACAATTAAAGAAGGCATTGACTATGGCTCCAGTATTAGCGAGACCCGATTTCTTGAAACCTTTCACTATTCAGTGCGATGCTAGTAACTTCGCAGTTGGAGCTGTACTTACCCAAGAACACGAAGATGGCGAACATCCTATAGTATATGTAAGCCGTAGCTTGACTGCTCCTGAGCGCAACTATAGCATCACTGAGAAAGAGTGCTTAGCACTTATATGGGCCATGAAGAAATTGAGACCATATCTCGAAGGCTATAAATTCCGGGTTATAACAGATCACAGCGCTTTAAAATGGCTGATGAAGATGAAAGAACCAACTGGAAGATTAGCGAGATGGGCACTAGAAATCCAACAATGGGACTTCGAAATAGTTCATAGAAGAGGATCAGCTCACCAATTTCCAGATGCTCTATCACGAATGTATGACCCCGAAGAAGAAGCCATAGCAGCATTTAAAGAGATCAAAGACGAAGAATATACCAAGAAAATGGTAGAAGTAGAAAAATTCCCTAGAAAATATCAAGGTTGGAAGGTTGAAGACGGCTTACTATATAGATTTCGCACTGACCCTCTGTTAGATCCTATAACCAATAGAGAAGAGAATTGGAGGTTAGTCGTACCTATGGAACAACGCGACAGGGTATTAAAAGATGCTCATTGCGAACCCTCAACCGGACACCTAGGAATAGAGAAAACATACGATAGAATAGCAAGAGAATATTACTGGAGAGGCTTATACTATGACGTTACTCACTTCGTAAATAGTTGTGTAGAATGTCAAAAGTATAAAATATCACAGCAAGGTCCACAAGGATTAATAGGAAAGCGAGTGGTAGATAGACCATGGGTAGTAGTAGCAGCTGACCTAATGGAATTTCCTCCAAGTAAGAAACAATTCAAGTATGTGATAGTGTTTCAGGACCTGTTCACAAGGTGGATTGAATTAAAACCTGTACGAAACGCAGATGGTAAAGCGGTAGCAGCAGCATTTGAAGAACTTATTTTATTCAGATGGGAGACTCCAGAATATTTTCTAACAGATAACGGAAAGGAATTTGATAATAAGTTCTTGGATAAGGTATTAACAGAATATGGAGTCAAACATGTTACAACACCGCCATACCATCCACAGGCTAACCCAGTTGAAAGAAGTAACAGAACATTAAAAACGATGATTGCCACCTTTGTGAAACAAGACCATAGAGACTGGGACCAACACATACATGAATTTCGCCATGCTGTAAACACCGCTACTCAGGCATCAACCAAGGTATCACCAGCTTTTCTTAATTATGGTAGACATCCTCAACCAGTAAAAAGTCTCCGAAGAGAAGTCGAAAAACCGGGTTTAATATACAAGGTAGACCCAGAAGCATGGTTAGACAGAATGAAAAGATTGGATGCACTAAGAGATTTGGTAGCGAAATTTATTGACGAAGCGAAGGAAAAACAAGGAATAATATATAACAAAGGAAGAAGAGATGTCCAATTTAGCGTTGGCGATGAGGTGATGCGAAGAACGCACCCTCTATCAAATGCGGCGCAACGATTCTCAGCGAAGCTCGCTCCCAAGTACGACGGTCCGTATAAAATCGTGGCGGTTCTTTCTCCGTGCGTTTACGAAATCGAAGTCGGGTCAAACAAGCAATGCGCGAAAGCACACGTGTCGCAATTGAAGAGATATATTCCCCCGCGTTACCCTTCAACCAACCCAAACCCTAAAAATAAAAATTAGTTTAGGATAAAAATTGGCGAATCTATCATAACAATATACATATATATATATGATAAATTAGTGGTTAACCAAGAGTTTGGTGGTTAGGATGCTCCCGGCAATGGCGCACCAGGGTCCATGAACATAACTTCGAGCCCTCCGAGCACTGATCTCATCGAGTTAGATGGCCCGACCCCACCACCTTACAACGACGGGTTGAGTGAGGTGGAGGAGGCTCCGGAGTATGAGATGAGTGTGGAGGAGGAAGCTCGATTGTTAAGCGAGGACATGGACTCCATACCACCATATACCACCCCCTCAACAACAATCACATCAACACCAATAGAAACGGCTATGCTGATAGATATCTGCGGTGATGACGTAGGCGGAACCATCGGAGACGAGATTCTTGACTCCGTTCCCTCACCTCACCTTAATTGGGCAGACGAGGTAGAGGAAGAGGAGAGAAGGAACGCGGCTCTGAAAGAGTTTCGTCGGTCATCCGAAGAATTGGAGGAAGAGATGTCGGTAGAGAGGCCACTTTCTCCGACCAACCAACATTCGACGCCTGCTCCTCGCCCTAACCCGGCTGAGGAAGTAGAGGCGGAAGAACGGAGGTTGGCCCAAGAAAGGCAGGACTCTTTGCTTAGACAAAGAGAAGTAGAAGAGGCTCAAAGAGCCGAACAATTAAAAATAGAAGAAGAGAGGCAGCGAATCATAGCGCAGGCCGAGATGGAGATGCTGAAGAAAATAGCGGCAGAAAATGAAGTGAAGGAACAGGCAATAAGGGAAAGAAGATTAGCGGTGGCAGAGGCACGGATGGCAGCATTGGAATTGGACGATCTCGATGAAGACAACCCGCAGCAGATTGCCGAATACCTCAAGGCTCAGGTGGCCAGAAGGCGGGCTCAACAGCAAGAGCACCGGACACCTGATATGCCGGTGCCAGCTTTGCGTCGGCCTAAGAACCCTGAGCCTATTACTGAGGTAATTGAGGTAGCTGCCGTCGCTGTAATCATGGAGGATCACCAGCAGACATCAACCACTCCACCCAAAGAACAACCCAAGATAGTAGTAGTACCTCATACTGGGACAAACGCTAGACTCCAGATTGTGGAGGACTCTGATGAAGAGAGGAGGCCTAATAGAGCCCCCACTCCCATCGTGGTCCACCCAGTGAACGGGTCTTCTGCGTTGCCGTCAGCATATGTTCCCGTGGTCTCCGCCGGAGTTGTACCTAATATACAACCCCAAGCCTGGGACCTACAGGATCATATGGAGACGGAAGACTTAGTCTTCCCAGTACAGATAGCGTCTTCTCGACCTGAAAGTTCCGGAAATAATCCAGGGGAAGGTACTGGGAGATCTGCTCGACGCCATCGAGCCAGGAGGAGGAGAATTAATGGAGAGAATAGGAGGCAGCTACACCCTGACGATCTAGAATCGTCAGTAGTACAGCCACCTAGAACTCCCCGTGCACTTCCCCTTCCTATGGCTCAGCTAGCTAGAGCTGGACCCTCCCTTTCTTCTGGACCCCCGAACCCTCCGATCGAGAACCAACCAGGACTCCCGGTGATACGTGAGGGAATTATGTTCGGGAATTTGATGGCGGTCCCTACTGATCCCGCCGTAGATCCACCTCGCGGCGCCTGCTTTTTGTGTTGGCGTTCTGGACACCGAGCAAGGGAGTGTCCACGGCCAGATAACCAGGTTCACTGCTTCAACTGTGGAAGGAGAAGAGTTAACCTTAACTCCTGCCCCAGGTGTGGTAGTGCACATAGGGCCTATGTGGACCAAACCTTCGGTCCTAGAACCCAGCGAGGAGTATGGAGTAGAGAGATGGATAGACGGGGGCAAAGAAGAGAACCGCAACTCAGATCCAGTGAACGACCTCCACGTGACACTGGGATGAGACCAACTACTAGCGGTGGACCTACTAGGGGATTACGAAGCAGGTCTCTCTCCCGTCGAGAGAATCACCGGGTCCGAGAAGAGGCGGCCCCTTACCCCTCTCGAAGGACAAGGGAGACCCACGTAAACCCCCCAAGAAGTACAGCGCTGGAGCGTCTGGGAGAGGCGGTTAGGCTGGTGGAGCGCCTTCAAAACCTTCCGGAGGATACTAGGAATACACTCCTCCGGGCGGTTTTGGAGGAAGAGCCAAGGTCTGACCGTAGACCTAGACGCTAAGTCGCCTACATTAGCGAAATAGCGGAGTTGTGGAGATAGCGGTATTAGCGGAGAAGAGTAAAGAATAAAATGAAGATAAAGGAGGAGGAAAAATAGAATTAATAATGGAAAAAAATTGGTTGTGAGGATTAAGAAGAGAGGGGGTTGGTAATAAAGGAATTGAAGAGGTATAAGCTCATAGGACAATGATATGTAGTGAGTGTTTTAGAAGTTTAATATCAATGTGAAATAGTAGGTGAAGGGTAAGAGGTAAATTGTGACGTCCTATATAATAACGATTAGGTTAAAAATAAAATAACCAAAATATGCATGTATAAAATGAATCAAAAATATATATATATATAAAATAGCGGATCCTGGTTCATTGTGTGTAGCGTCGAAATGCGGTACATCGGGGATGTCCCGATTTAAGGGGGGGGTGTTTGTAACGCGGTTTTTTTTATAGAATTTTTTTTTGCTTTTAATAAAGTCTTCTCGTCTGAATGAGAGATAGAAGGTGTTTACATTCACATCTTCTCTCTCACTCGAAGACTATCTTCTCGCTCTCTCTATCCCCTTTAAAACTTAATATAAAGAAAATGATAACTACCTTACCGCATACGTACACGCTGCATACACCTGCACACCAGGAACACGCCACTAAAACCCAGGGTATTAATCCACCTGGTTGTTGATTTTTGTTGTTCCCGGTGCTGATGCTTACACCTGTCAACCAGTAACACGTGAGACCGTGCTTTGGAGGTTAGGCCAGGTGGGGACACTCACTACCACAAACCAAGGCACACACACACACACATGGTTGTAAGCACTTCACTCACGAGACGCGACGGCAGCCCCGAGCAGACAACTCGCACCACTAAACGCCTAGGAGGCGGCGAAGCGGCGCCGACGGCACAAACAATATACGAACACGTGCTCGCTGTTGTGGCGCTCGCGTAGAATTAGTTAAAAAAAATAGAAAGAGAGAGAGATATAGGAATACACTGATAGAATAATGAAAGTCGATAAAGTAGGATAAACGCATATGGTAAAAAGATAGCGTACAGATATAAAAAACTTAATTATAATAAAAAGAGATGCTAGACTAATAGATAAGAACTGAAATGAGTCATATTATAGGTGGCGCGCAAATACTAAAGATATTTAAACCTAATTTAAATAATAATTTTTATTTGTTTGTTGTAAATACATTTTTGTATATTTTTATAGATGGCGCTACAGTACAAATAAATAAAATAACTTTGCAATTATACGAAATAGTTAAAAATGAAAAGCGTTAACAGAATAAAGACTCAAGCGAATCTAAAAATAATAAACAATCAGAAGTTATTGTTTACAATATTAATTAATACTCGCTTATGTTATTTGATGAAAAATGAAACTTTTATTGTAATGAAATAAAGAATTAATCATTTATAAAGAAAATAAGAAATAATGTAATCAAATTAAGCGCGCAGATGGCGTAACCTGTAAAGTATAAAAATACTACCCTAGTAATAGGAAGTAACATGTAATTTGACTAGCGAGTCGTAAACTACACCAGAATAAAATGATAAAAGAACCTTATTTGATTAGTGAGTCGCGAAATAAAAAGAGATAGCAAATAGGAAACAACGAGAGTAATAAAGAGAGCAATAGGGAAGAAGAAGCCACTGATGCTCAGCATGCGCTTCCTTCTTCTTCGTGCCTCATTATCGTTTCGGTAGCCCTATTGTATAGTCATACGCTAATACTTTTTCTTTAAAAACTAAATTTTTCACTGTTATTTATTAAAGTTATTATTGTTAATTAGTATTGTTGAAATTCTTGGTGGTTGTTAAAGATTATAAAGCATTGTTATTTCTTTCTTTTTGTCTTTTCTCCTTTTATCAAATAATATTCGGTCGAGTGTGGGTTAGAACCAACCGCCAACCATAGCCATTATCCTAAAGGGTCCCTAGAGCAAATTACCGGCCATTTTGGATATCACTTGGGCAGATTTTCGGAGCTTTGCTGTTTTTTTTTTTCTTTTACTTGAGATTGATAAAGGGATGGCTGAAGTCGAGCGTAACAACGAACAAAAAGAGGTATAATTTGTATTAAATTTAATTATTTTTCTTTATGGTGATATAAAAAGTGATAGTGCGCGAAGTGAAAAAGAAAATACAAATTCTCTCTCTCTAGCGGCGAGTTAATAGCGATGTGTAAACTATTTGGATTTGTTACTATTAATTAACGATTACGAAATTAGAAAGTACTAGAAATTGTACTCTTATTGTAATATATAAAATTCCTTGCGGAGAGATCACGGCAGGCTATATAAATAGCCACGTGGGTCTCTAACCTAAAAGTAATTCGTGGCATCATTGTGAATTAGTGAAAATTTAAATTGTTGTTCTACTTAATTATTGAGAAAATTTTGTTATTAAATTAAATAGTGAAAATTAACCGTGAGATTTTATTTCGTAGTCCTGAACTGAAATATCTAAGCATAAGAAATAGTTTGATAAGCTAGTGAGTAAAAATTCTATAAAGCTGACTATTTTTTTTTCAGAGTATATTGAATTGAAAAGACAACCTCAATTATTTATAATCAAAAATAATAATAGTTTATAACTAATGATAGAAACTTTCTTTTTTTTTTTTTTAAGTTTTCTTTTACTGGACTTCTGTCTTACTGAGTCTATAAAATTACCTATTTCTTGTTAACTTAGTATCAATTAAAGATTCATTTTAGTGGTAGAAAGTCTAACTTGGTGAGAGATTAATAATAAATAGCGGTTTGATAAATTCTTTATAAACAAAATTTTTTTTTAATAACTCCTTTGATTTATAATAAATTTTCTTACAATTGTGAAGATAACAACTATTAAAAGCAAATAATTTTAAACATATTACAAATCAAAGGTCATATTAATTCAATTTCTGAGGATTTATATATATATACGAAATATATATTAAGTTGTTATAACCTCGCTTTTATAAAACGCCTGCTGAAGATTAAAGAGAGAAAGACTCCGAGGAAAGACGATACTAGCGCCACCAATTGGAGAATTGCGTAATCTGAGATACGCACTGCTGTTCGAGCCCCACCCTTACATAACCTAAAATATATTGAGCACGTGTTGCTCCATTACTCACTTTTGTTTTAATATTAAAGAGATTTTGATTATTATTATTGCTTAAATTAATAATTTTCTTTTCGGAAATTTAGTATATTTTAATTGATTTTCTATATTTTATTATTATTTTAACTTAATCTAGAGAAATCGTCCATAACTTAACCTAGATTCTTTTAATTAAATTAATTAAAGTCTATTTAGTGAGTTTGCTCCCTATAATTGGATGTTTGTTAACTTATTTATTGAAGTGATCTTATAATTGATTAGAATATTACAGGTAGAGTATTTAATTCCCTGGTTATATTATTATTATAAATTTTGTAGGTTGGTAAATCTCAGAATTTGGGAATTATAAGCCGATTATTATTTTGTATTTAATTAGGTATATTTATAATATCCCAAATAAAAACCACCCTTACAAACTATAATTGCCCGTGAAAGAAATTATTTGTTTGAGTCAAAGAAATTATTAAGGAGAATTGGAAAACAGTATTTCTTCAAAACCAAACATTGATTTACAGATTGAAAAAAATGGTTTTTTTGTTTTGAAGAAATTGGTAATATAATCAAGCATTTAATTTTTTTATTTATGAGTAGAAAATTAAACATACAGATTCTTTGAATTTATAAAATGAAGCTTTCTTTTAAAAAAATAATTATTTGTTTTAATCAATCATACTAGACTGTAAAAGAAACGATTTGTTTAATTCAAAGAAATCATTATTGATAATTTCAAAACAGTATATTTTCAAAACGCAAATTTAATTGACATATCTAAAAAATTGATTTTTTTGTTTTATAGAATTCGGTTATATAATAACGCATTCGATTCTTTGATTCAGTAGAAAGAAAGTAAACATACGGATTCTTTACATTAATCAAATAAATCTTTGTTTTAAATAAATAATTATTTGTTTTTACAACTTTATGTGACCGCTAATAAAATTATTTGTTTGATTCAAAGAAATTATCAAGAGGAATTTAAAAAAAGTATTTTTCAAAACAAAATATTGATTGACAGTATCAAAACAATGATTTTTTTGTTTAAAAAAATTTGATTATGTAATCAAGCATTCGACTTTTTAATTCAGTAGTAAGAGAGTAAACAAACGAATTCTTTGAATCAATCAAATGAACTTTTGTTTCAAACAAATAATTATTTGTTTTTACAACTTTATGTGACCGCTAATAAAATTATTTGTTTGATTTAAAGAAATTATCAAGAGGAATTTGAAAAAGTATTTGTTTTAAACGAAATATTGTTTGACAAATTAAAAATAATGGTTTTTTTGTTTTAAAGAATTTAGTTATATAATCAAGCATTCGATTCTTGGATTCAGTAGAAAGAAAGTAAACGTATGAATTCTCTGAATCAATCAAACGAACCTTTGTTTCAAACAAATAATTGTTTGTTTTATACAACTTTATTTAACCGTTAAAAAAATTATTTGTTTGATTTAGAGAAATTATTGAAAAGAATTTAAAAACAGTATTTTTTTAAAACAAAATATTGATTAACAGTATCAAAACAATGATTTTTTTGTTTTAAAAAATTTAGTTATATAATCAAGCATTCGACTTTTTAATTCAGTAGTAAGAGAGTAAACATACGAATTCTTTGAATCAATCAAATGAACCTTTGTTTCAAACAAATAATTATTTGTTTTAGAAAACGATATTTTACCGTTAAAGAAATTATTTGTTTGATTCAAAGAAATCATTAAGAAGAATTTGAAAACATTATTTTTTTAAAGCGAAATATTGTTTGACAGATTAAAAAAAATGTTTTTTTTGTTTTAATGAATGTGATAATATAATCAAGCATTCGATTCTTTGATTTAGAAATTAGAGAGTAGACATACGAATTTGTTGAATTCATAAAATAAATCTTTGTTTTAAGTTAATAATTATTTGTTTCATACAACTACACTTGACCGTTGAAGAAATTATTTGTTTGATTTTTAAAGAAATCATTAAGGAAAATTTTAAAACAGTATTTTTTTGAAACCAAATATTGATTGACATATTTAAAAAAATGGTTTTGTAGTTTCAAAGAATTTGGTTATATAATTAAGCTTTCGATCCTCTGATTCAGTAGTAGAAGAGTAAACATACGAATTCTCTGAATAGATCAAATGAATCTTTGTTTTGAATAAATAATTATTTGTTTTATACAGTCATACTTGCCTGTACAAGAAATTATTTGTTTGATACAAAGAAATTTGTAAGAAGAATTTTAAAATAGTATTGTTTCAAAGAAAACATTTTTAATTTTAAAGAATATGGTAATATAATTAAGCATTCAATTACTTAAATACTAGTAAAATAGTAAAGATACTAATATTTTGAATTAATTAAATAAATCTTGGTTTCAAATAAATGATTCTTCGTTTTATACAATCGTACCCTTCTGTTGAAGAAATTATTTGTTTGATTCAAAAAAATTATTTCGGCATAAAGCTTTAAATTTCGTCCGCTTGGTGGAAACCCTTTTTTTTCTAAACTCGCAAGTGCAGAGAAGCCTCCTCAGTTCATATATAAGAAAATTGTAAAGTCAAACCTATTAACGTAACGCACTGCAAGCGATTGCGATACTTGAAACGTCAATAGGGAAACATTGATAAGTTAAGATTAGCGAGCGATAACTTTAATTATATGTATTATTTGTATTTAAAATAAAAAATATATGCTATATAAGAATAAGCGAATATATATGAAATTATAAAGTTTCTTCTGAATATATATATATATATATATATTATATTCATACTCTAAAAATAATTAGTATTATAAATAATACAGGTTAAAAAAAATGACAAATCCACAACCATCAATTATTTAAAACAAACAAATTTTTGAAAAATTTATTATATTTTCAAAGAAATATTTTTTTAAAACAAAAATATATTTATTAAAAACAAACATTTGTGGGTTTCTTATAAACAATTGAAAAAAAATTTGTGAATTACAAAGAAATATTTATTTCTTTTGAGTAAATGATTTATTCAAAGAAAAAAATATTTCTTACAAATAAACACATATTTATTAAAAATAATTATCTATTTGTTTCTTTCCTACAGATTTTTTAAGAAATGAGTCTTTTTTTTTTAAATATATATTTCTTTTATGTAAATAATTTTTTAAAGTAAAAAAATATTTCTTACAAGCAAACAAGTATTTATTAAAAAGAAACATCTATTTGTTTCTTTCCGACAGATTTTTGAAAAAATGAGTCTTATTTAAAAAAAAATATATGTTTCTTTTAAGTAAATGTTTTTTGTAAGTAAACAAATATTTGTTACAAACAAACAAGTATTTATTAAAAAGAAACAACTATTTGTTTCTTTCTGACAGATTTTTAAAGAAATGAGTCTTAGATTCGAAAAAATATTTTAGTTCTTAAATAAATGTTTTTTTTAAAGGAATAAATATTTCTTACAAACAAACACATATTTATTAAAAACATCATCAATTTGTTTGTATCCGACAGAATTATAAACAAATTATTTTAGATTTAAAGAAATATTTTTTCTAATTAAAAATTTAGATTTTTTAAATTAAATATTTCGTTTTTTACATCTAAGAAATATGTTTTTAATTTTAAAAAATTCACTTCTTTGTTTTAAAGAAATTGTGTGTTTGGCACTATTGAAATACACCATTTCTTTGAAACAAAGAAATTTTCTTTCATTCTATCAAATTTTTTTTTCAGTGTATTAAAGGGTGGTGTTATTTTAAAAAATAAAAATAAAAAACAGTTATCGAAACATAAAAACATTTTAAGAAAACTCGCTGACAACCCCGTGACAAATGCAAAGGGTAAAAAAATAAAAAATAAAAGTACATCAAAGTATAAAAAAACTTCTTTATGGAAAAAGAAAAAACGTTTACTATTACAAAGTGGTGGAGGTTTTTTACCGTTATTGATCACTCCCTTACTGAACATGTTTATGTCTGGTATTTTTAAAAAATAAAATAAGCATTCACTTTCCGTTAACTTAAAAACTAATAGAAACAGATTCTAAAACATAAGTGTTTTAAGTGTTTTGAGTGGCCAGATGTTAATACAGAATGTGAATGAAAAAAGTGTATACAGGAAACACAAAAACTTTTATCTTTACATATTTCCTGTACTTTATAGTATAATCTAAACATCTGTTCAGTGAAAAATATCCTAAAAAATAATACAACCATTTAAATAAAATATAAAAGAAACAGACTGAAAAAACATAAGTGTTTTAACGGACAGTTGTTGTTACTGAATGTTAACGAAAAACATGTGTATGCAGAAAACATAAAATCTTTTTATCGTTACACATTTCCGGTACTTTTATAGTATAATCTAAACATCTGTTCGTTAAAGGAAACATCTTGAAACAGTAGTACATCTATTTAAATAAAAAAAAAACTAAAATAAGCAGAAAAGAAACAGATTGAAAAACATAAGTGTTTTAAGTGTTTTGAGGGTTTTTGTAATGGGTGGTCGTTAAGACGGAATATAAACCAATAATCATAAGTATATACAGAAAAAATAAAAAATGTGTTTTTCGAAAGACACTCAATATTGTAAATCAATAGAAACTTTTCGCTTTTATTCATTTATATTATATACGACATAAATTTCCAGTTGTAAAATATAGCTACATTTTCTCGAAACACAGACACCATATAATGGAACGTGCTCGGAAAATGGTTATAGTACCGCAAGAGTGAAAGCGGATGATTTTCCGAATACAACTTTCACAAAAAACGAAGATCAAATGCATGATTCGTCTATTTTAGCTCACATCCCGAAAACATATAGAAATAAAGCAACTTAACTGATAAGTTATTTAAAAACTCACTTATCCGATCGTTTAAGCTGGAATAAAAATGGAATCGTTTCTGTAGATGGTAATGTCATAAATAATTCAAGTATCATAGATCTGGTTAATGATGCATTAAGAAATAGAAAAATTTTAACGCTGTTGGTAGAGCACATTTTGCAAATATATTGCGCGCGTCTAATGCACCACGTGCAATCATAGGAAATAAATATTACTGGAAAGGCGAATCAGCTGAATCTATTTCGAGAGATAATGTGACACCGCAAACAGCGCCTTTACCTAGCAGCTCTGATAGTGAAACAGAAACCCCAAATGGTGCTAAAGCAAAAAAACGTAAAATATCATCGCGCGCGAAGGATAAAGTAAAAGAAAAAAGTAAAATATTGCAAAACAATTTAATTCCCCCACAACAGCAACAGCAGAAAGGTTGGTTTTCTTTAAATTTATAACAGTTAACGCAATGAGTAAAAAATATGAAAAACAATATTTTAATCCAGCTCACGAAGCTGGTTTTTCTGGTGCACAGAAACTTTTACGTTTAAACAAAAACGACTCGCCTAAACGTATTTTGGAATGGCTAAGTAATCAAGACGCTTATACCCTTCATAAACCAATAAGAAAAAAATTTCCTCGCCTGCATTATAATGTATACATGATAGATGCTGTTTGGGAATTAGACCTAGTCGATGTACAAACTTTGAAAAATTATAATGACGGGTATGCATACTTATTAGTAGCTATAGCTATATATAGATGTATTTAGTAAATATGCTTTTGTTCAACCAATGAAGGATAAAACCACTCAGACCGTTGTAAGAGCTTTCATTGAAATTTTGTCCCAAGCAAATGGTCGAGTACCTGTATTCTTACAAACAGACCGTGGTAAAGAATTTATAGGTAGTGTTTTCCAAAAATTTTTAAAAACCAAAGGTATTCTATTCGGTATTGCTCCTTTTCCAGATGTTAAGGCTACTGTTGTTGAGCGCTTTAACCGTACTTTAAAAGAACGTTTATGGCGATATTTCACATACAGAAATTCATACAGATATATAGATATATTACAAGACCTTGTACGAAGTTATAATCATACACCTTGTGGGGACACCCACCTGTCTCTGTATGCGAGCGGCGCTGTAAGCGCACCAACACACATGTAAGTGTGTAGATGAAAACGCCTCTGCGCAGGCTCAACTTAGTCGAGGAAGAAGCAGCTCAACGACTGCTTCTCTGTACCTCAGTCTTGTTCCGCCAGCCACTGCGCTTAGTCGCTTTGGCTATCTAATAAAGTCACACTTAACTTATATAGTATCTGACTTATTTTCCAGATCCCGATCTCCTTCTACATTATATATATATTCATTGCCACACAAGGTGTTACATCTGGTGACCCCGACTGAAGGATTCAGCGACGACCAGGCAGCCATTTTAACAACCAAGCGACGGACCAAGAGGGACGCCTCGAAATTCCGCCATTTTGGGTTTCTGTTTGCTGGTCAAGCACAGAGTTTTTGCTGCTCTCGTCGCTCATCCACACGCACAAGGAGTCTTCTCTTTCCTTCTGCAGGGATTGGAAAAGCGGAACATCGCACGTACGCATCGCACGGCCCCTACGAGCTCTAAGTGGAGGACGTTTCTTCTGCGGCATTCGCCTCAACGTCTTTGTCCGGAGCATCGTAGTACATCTTCTTAAGGTAGCGAGAGTTGCTAAGGTGCACTCTCTTTCATACATTTTATTTTTCTCTAATAGAAAATCGCGAGTGCGCGAATTAAAGTGTTAAAGTGCAAAAACTCGCACAAAAAACCTTTCTCTAGAGAATCTTGGCCACGTGGCGCCATTAATTTTTAACACGCAAAATCACGTGAAATCTTTCTTTGTTCACGGCAGTGCGTGTTGTGGCCGTTAAAGTAAAGTGAATCGCGAGTGAAATTTATTTGTCACACTAGTGAAAAAGCACGCCGTTGACACGCGTATAGGTTATGTACGCATTGTGTCTGGCGTTGGAAAATTTCTTTTCTCGCGCATATCACTCCTTTCATTTTTCATTAAAGAGTTAAAAAATTATCTTTATATAGTAAATTTTATGCCCTAAGACACGCGTCATAGCTTATGTACGCATTTTGTCCGGCATACAAATTTCTTTTTTGATCGGTAGTCACGCGATATTGCTTAAAGACAAAGAAACGGCCAGTTTTAAGTCTAGCAAAACGCGTACTTTTAACTGAAATAAACGGTCAAAAAAATTTAACATCGAAGTAACTACCTCAAGGTCATCGTGGAACATCTTTCAACATTAAGCGAATGCGGAGTGCGAGGAGTCGGTTTTTCGCGCTAACTAACTAGCATTAATTTTTTTTTTATATACTCGAATTGTGAATTATTTAATTATAAATCGACTCTAGACAATTAGTATAGTTTAATTTAGTATAGAATTTTCTATGAATATATAAAAACTAGTCATATGTGTTTGTGTCGTACTTAACCTTTTATATATTTATTCAATTGTACTTTGTCCATATACACATATATATATCTTTTTTTTTGTTTTTATATACATATACTCTTTTATTTTTACACATATTTTTAATATATTTTTAATATACAAAAATTTTAACTGCGTACAGTTGGGGATTTCTCGTCTGAAAATTTTGAGATATCTTAAAATACACGCATTTTTCTTTATTATTGTGAGAAAATCTCACTTCAACTCGAGGCGCTGGCATTGCTTAAGAAAGCTCCTTCGTCGATTCCTCTTTGGATCTCTAACGGGGACTATCGAGAGTGGTGCGAGTGCCAAGAGCCCTTTTTATATAACTTTAACGCGGTAATAGACGAGAAAACCGCAATTGTTTTTTATCCGGTAGTGAGCCACGTGGAGAATTCTCTCCGATTTTTCACTCGCACAGCGAGTGCGCGTATTACTAATTATTTGCGCTTGTGCATTGGATAGCCCCTTTGTGCATCAGTCGCCGACCACTTGAGGTCTCTCTCGCTGAGCACGTGGAGGTAAATCCCAACTGCACAAGACGCCTTTTTACTATCCATTTAAATACACAAATCATACTTTGTATAATATTCGGAGAGAGTTTTCTCGAACTGGTCACTACGTAAATTTAAAAAGCGTTATTCCCTCTTTTGCGACCGCTCGTCCGCAAAAATGCCTCCCAAAGTAGTCCATACACCTCCTAAAAACAGCGAGCCCGGCAACACGGAACGTACGGAAAACGCGTTACGTATGCAACAGAACAGCTCTCCTTCAGAGAGCATGTACTCGGGTGATGGGGGCGTCCTGGGAACTCTGGAGAATGCAATAGGACCAATCGTTTCTGACAGTTCGCCCACCGGATTTTATGTAAATTTAACAAACTCAATTATTAATAAAAACCAAAAACCGTTTGAAAAATCTTTATTAACGAATAGACAAAGAACCGCGCATAGTTTCGATCAGAATAGGCTTTTATCTATTAGACCACCTTCTCATAACATATCAAACGAAAAAACAGTTCCACGAGAGGCTTATGAAAGGATGGAAAAAACTTTGAGTAACAAAATTAAATTCATGCAAAATTCGCATAGCGAGCAAATTAATAATTTAACAGAGCAAATAGAGTCGTTAAAAACGCTTGTATTAAATCAAGCGAGGAACGAAAATTCGTTAGAGACTCAGCAAAATTCAAATTCTAGACTTTTCGAGAACACAAGAAATGCTCAAAGTTGTTATAACCTTCCATCGGCCTCTACAACAACACATAAACAAACATCATACCCTTTTCCTACAGAACAAAGCCCGACCTTCAATTCAATATCAAACATTCCAAACACACAAATAACACAACCTTCAATAATAAACAATCGAACTTTCTCCAATTCTAATCATCCTATAACCTTTCCCGTATACACAACAAATACGCCCAACATAAACACACAGAATCATAACACTCAACCGCCGGTCGCGGCTAATATAAAATTCAAACCAATCAAAATGCCCTTCTGGCAACACGATCCGGTAACATGGTTCGAAATGTTCGAGTATCAACTATCGATACAAAACATAACGGACGATAATATTAAATTCGTAAACGTCATGCCTAATCTTAGCAATAGTACCGTCGATGAAATATCTAATAGCACCAAACTATTAAGACCTAATCATCGTTATGCCGGGATTAAAGACATTTTGATTAGAAAATATACGCAATCGCAGGATTCCAAATTACAAACATTATTTCGCGGTTGTCAAATCGGAACAAAAAAGCCATCGGAATACTTATACGAGTTAATCAATCTTGCGGGAGAACAAATGCCACGCGCGTCAATTCTTAAAGCTTGAGAGCCAATCTACCAGGCAATATCCGTCCGTTTATACGAGAAGACGTGACACCTGAAAACGAAATGGCGTCGGTCGAGCTTGCTGATCAAATTCATGCCGACTTACATGCAAATCATAACGTGATGCATGAAATCAAACAGAATGAAACACACATTTTAACGGAAATGATGACTAAAGTCGACGCGCTCGTAAGCCAACGTAATACAGTTAAAAGACGCTCGCAAGATAAAAAGTGGCACGAAGGTAACAAAGCAGGTGGGCGCGGACGTAGCAAAAGTAGAGAACACAGACATTATTGTTACCATCATAGTAAGTACGGTAAAAACGCGTTCAAATGTACCAAGCCGTGCGACTGGGTGGATAATTCCATTAAACCAGATCAACAAAACGCGGGAAACAAGGACAGAGCAAACTCGGATGGTAACAAAGGAAACGTTAAAGATTCGTTAAACTAGAAACTCGGCGCGTCATGGAGACCAGCGTGGCCGGGACTAATTCAGTGCGTCTCCACGTAAAAGACAAAACTACTAATGAAATCTTTTTAATTGACTCGGGCGCGGAAATTTCCGTAATCCCTAAACCCAAAAATTTTACGGGAAAAAAGACAAATTTAAATTTATATGCAGCCAACGACACTAAAATAAACACATATGGCACGTTACACAAAAAACTTGATTTTGGGTTCACTCGGGAACTGCTATGGCTTTTTATTATCGCAGATGTCCCTTATCCTATATTGGGAGGGGATGTTTTAAATCATTTTCATCTTTTACCAGATCTTAAGAAAAAATTACTAATAAATGCAAGTACGAATGAAACAATTAATGGATTTAACAAAGCCGTTCCTGACTTACAAATTTCTTTGATTGACCCCAAGATCAAGTATGCACACATTTTAAATAAATTTCCTACGGTAATAGGCGTGGATAGGCCGAAAACTCTAAAAAAGAGAGGCATCTATCATTACATTAAAACCACAGGTCCTCCTTGTGCGCAGAAACAGCGACGCTTACACCCAGAAAAACTTAAAGTAGCTAAATCAGCGTTTGAAGAATGGTGTAGGTTAGGTGTGTGTAGACCCTCGAAAAGTCCTTGGGCTACACCCATACATATAGTGCCTAAGAAAAACGGGGAATGGCGAGTCTGCGGAGACTATTGGAAATTAAATGAGGTAACGGTACCGGATAGATACCCTATACCGAATTTACATGATTTTTCGAGTAATTTACACGGTAAAACTATTTTCTCCGCCTTAGACCTGGAAAGCGCGTTCTTACAGATACCCATCTTTCCAGATGACATCCCCAAAACGGCAGTAATTACACCGTTTGGTCTGTACGAATTTCTCGTCATGACCTTCGGTTTTAGAAACGCGTCGCAAACGTTTCAAAGGTACGTCAACCTTGCGCTGGGAGATTTAGATTTCGTCTTTGCCTACATCGACGATATCCTAGTGGCGTCCGCCTCACCTGAGGAACATGAGAAGCACCTAAATATAGTGCTTGAAAGATTGCAGAACTTCCATTTGCATCTAAATTTAAAAAAATGCATCTTCGGAGCCGAAAGTTTAGTTTTTCTCGGTCATACAATTGACAAAGAAGGCCTTAAGCCCGACCCCAAGCTGGTCGATTCAATCAAAAATTTTCCACAACCACGAACCGTGGACGAATTACGTAGATTCCTTGGTTTAGTTAATTTTTATAGAAAAGCAACCCCTCAAGCGGCAGAAACGCAGCGCCATCTGCACGCGCTTATTAAAACTAACAAAAAGAAAGATAAAACACCGATAATTTGGACCCCAGACGCATTAGAGGCTTTCGAAAAAACAAAGATAGATATAACTAACATTACCAGCTTAGCTTACCCGTGCGCAGACGCAGAAATACGCGTAACCACGGATGCCTCAAATTTCACCATGGGTGCTTCCTTGGAGCAATGTGTAGATGGCAGTTGGCAGCCATTGGCATTCTTTTCCAGGAAGTTCACTCCCGCGCAATCAAAGTACAGCGCTTACGATCGCGAATTAATGGCAATTTATGAAGCCTTAAAATACTTTAGCTATTTTTTGGAGGGTCGCAATTTTAAAGTTTTTACTGATCACAAACCGCTAATCTACGCGCTCGGGCAGAATTTGGACACATGCACACCATTGCGCGCGCGTAAATTGTCGTTTATATCGCAGTTCAATACGGAAATTTGTTACTTGCGGGGCGAAGACAATGTGGTCGCAGACTCGCTTTCGCGTATTGATCCCTCCATTGCGCCAGCCTCCTTTGACTGGAGCAATGAGGCATCAACTGGAGAACCCTTTGTAAAAAAGACCCTCGCAAGTATCACGACATTTAATTTTCCAACATTTTTTACTCTCGAAGAAATTTCGCAAGAGCAGGAACGCGACGACGAATTGAAAGAGATACTTGCGGACTCAAATCACCCTCTAAGACTAACGAAGCTGCGCTGGGGACCGAATCGAGTAGCTATCTATTGCAATTTTGACGCGCAAACGTTTCGACCATTTATACCTAAGATACTTAGACGTGAAGTCTTTTAAATTTTTCACATTAACAACGCGCACCCCTCGGGCCGTGTAACTGATAGGCTGGTTAGACAGCATTACGTGTGGCCTAATATGGCTAAAGAGGTAAAAGAGCAGTGCAAAAACTGTTTAGATTGTCAACGCGCTAAAGTTTCTCGCCAGAATAAGATTTTGCCACTGCACTTCGTTGAACCAGACGCGAGATTTGCGCATGTGCACATCGATATTGTAGGTCCCTTGCCCTCGAGTGAAGGCTACAAGTATCTGCTCACGATGATCGACAGATTCTCGCGCTGGCCAGAGGCGGTACCTCTACACGATATTACAGCACCGGTGGTTGCACGCGCGTTTTTTGATACTTGGGTAGCGCGATTCGGTGCACCCGTAACAATAACCACGGATCAGGGGCGGCAATTTGAATCTCAGCTTTTCACCTCACTCTTAGAACTGATAGGCTGTAATCGAACGCGTACGACTGCTTACCATCCGCAGGCAAACGGCATGATCGAGAGATGGCATAGGCAATTAAAAGCTGCATTAATGTGTCTTGCACAAACTCATGAATGGACCAAAGTTCTTTCAAGTGTTTTATTGGGATTGCGTACTAGAATACGTCTAGATACGGATGCTAGTCCAGCAGAGTTTGTGTATGGCACAAAATTAACCATTCCAGGCGATATTTTGCAGTTTCGCGACACCCGCGGCTTCAATGATAACATCTTTTTATCGGAATTTCGGGATTATATCGCTCAAATGAAACCAGTTCCGGTAGTACACAGAACTTCTGCCAAACCTTTCGTATTTAAAGATCTCAACACCTGCACTCACGTGTTCGAAAGAGTGAGAGCCGTAAAACCACCACTTACACAACCATACACCGGTCCGTACAAAGTTATCTCGCGACACCAAGACGGGCGCACTTTCACCTTAGAGAAAAACGGCAAACATGTCGTCGTGAATCTAGAACGTCTTAAACCAGCGTACTTTTTAACCGAAGAATATAACGACGTCGATGCAAATATAAATTCCAATTCTGACATTAATGCATATGGAAGGTCTCTGCAACAGTTTTTATCTCCGAATTTTAACTTGCCTACAAGCGCCACGGTGCGCAAACTCGTCGATAACGCAGAGAGTGAGGCTTCGCAACTCCCTCCCTCCGCCGTAGATAAAAATAAAGTGCAGGACGATAACTGCGAATTAGATAAGCATTTGACACAGCAGTCAACAAATGAAGACTGTGATAATAGCACGGAGGATAGGACCTTGCGATCCCCACTCTCTCAGACTAATGACACTGCACCCTGTGCAACTAAAACAAATGGCCAAGAGCCACCTCGCGTCGGTAAATCAGATTTCGTTGCCGAGCCCCCTGTTACTACACATCAAGTTCTTGTACATGGGGATGATGACATGGACGAGTTGTCGCCGGGGGGGGATGATCGCGGCGTTGGCGGCGACACACAGACCTCTAGTGATGAGATAGTAGATGAAAGCGCGCTTCCGGAAGTGACTCATAGTAATTTAATTATTGATGCACCGGAATGCATAGAAGCTTCAGAGACTCCCACTCTAAATGGGGACAATCCTTCCTCTGTCATGCATCCACAAGTAACTCCCTCCTTACCTAAAAAGAAAAAATTCATTCCTAACATCCTCAAAAGAAATAAAATAAATTCAATAGAGAATAGGGAGGTAGATAAAAAAGTTAGATTTTGCGATCAAATCTCGGTTAAATATATATGTAAAACCTCGCACTCATTTCCTAAATTGTATAAAAAACGCAAGCAAAATGTCGCTAGAGAACTGGAGGATATTAAATGCCTCCTTACTAAATATCTGAGTATAACTAACCAAAATACCCTTTACTAACACCTTTGTAATTGTGCAATAGTTAATTAACCGGTTTATTTTTTTTTCACTTTTCATATATTTTTTTGTACTCTGTTCATTCCTTTTTTTCTTTCTTTTTTATTTTCTACCATACACAGAGTCACATTCTTGCAATGAATTGCGTTCTGGTTAACGCATTACTTTTAAAGTAAACTCACGTTATAATAATTTTGTTTAAGAAAACAGTCAAGTGCACTACTTAAAATCTGAATTACTTAATCTTAACATGCACTTTACATTGTGTACACTCAACTCCCATCTTTGATTCATGCAACTTAGCATACGCCAAACAAGCAATTTGTATTATAATAAATTGATGCTACTTAACCTAATAAGTAACAATTATCTTGACAATAAAAAATTGCAATGCATCAAACATTCTTGTCGATAAATTATAATTTAATGAGTTGTACATATACACAAGTATAATCTGTAACTTCATAGTGCATTTGACTGCAATAACTAATGCACAAAAATTCTACAACATGTAAATCTCTTTTGTAATATTTCACAGCAAACCTAATGTAGTATATAACTGCACTCATACTTGAAAGTAAAGCACTATAAGTGCATAATATGTAAATATACGCAAGTACCAAGCACTAAACTTATTCCGTGCGTACCATTTTTTGCGTACAACGCAATTTTACAAAAAGTTCCTAGTTCACTGCACTTTTAAGTGAATCAATCAACAATAGCGATAAATAGCTAACCAACATCGACAACCTTCACTGTAATAAAGCATTTTTTTGCGAATCCTTTAAGGAAAAATCTTATGTAATTCCAAAGAATTTATAAACTGAAAATTAATAATATTAACAGTTCTCACTGTGATAAAGACTTCTAGTCAAAGAAACCATAAATAAATCTTAAAAGATTGTTAAACAATTGTAATTGTTATGTACTTTAAATAACTATGCTGTGATAATAACTGCGATATTCATAATGTTATTGCGATCTTTTATATATTCATTTTTTATGAAACCTTAATGTCTAATGCGATTTTTTAAATTATTATTATGCGATTTAATTCATATTGTCATTTCTTATTAAAGACTGATTTTAATTGTCATAGAGAGTATTGACTCTAAATTTTAACGAAAAGACTGAATGTAAACTCATCTGTGATATGCGCCTTTTTGCGCTCTTATAAATAAATAAAGTATCCTTAACAAAATTTAATTGTTGGGGGGGAGTGATGTGGGGACACCCACCTGTCTCTGTATGCGAGCGGCGCTGTAAGCGCACCAACACACATGTAAGTGTGTACATGAAAACGCCTCTGCGCAGGCTCAACTTAGTCGAGGAAGAAGCAGCTCAACGACTGCTTCTCTGTACCTCAGTCTTGTTCCGCCAGCCACTGCGCTTAGTCGCTTTGGCTATCTAATAAAGTCACACTTAACTTATATAGTATCTGACTTATTTTCCAGATCCCGATCTCCTTCTACATTATATATATATTCATTGCCACACAAGGCGTTACAACCTCATAGTAGTATAAAAATGATACCCGCTTCTGTTACTATATACAATGCAGCACAAGTACGTAAAAATTTAGAACATTCATGGAAACGTAACGATGGAAAAAACAGAAAATCACGCGGATTAAAACCTTCTAAATACAAGGTAGGTGACTTTGTACGTATCAGTCGCGCGAAGCATGTTTTTGAAAAAGGTTATGTTCACGGTTAGAGCGAAGAAATTTTCAAAATTTCACGAGTTTCTAAACGTCAAGATATTTATACATACGAAATAATTGATCTGGCTGAAGAAAAAATTCAAGGATTTTTTTATACCGAAGAATTGGCTTTAGTAGGTAAAAAACGTATGAGAACAAAAACATATAAAATTGAACGCGTTATACGTTCTAGAGGTCGTGGCAGGAAAAAAGAAGTCTTTGTAAAGTGGATTGGATATCCAGAAAAATTTAATTCGTGGATTCCCGAGTCTGAGCTTGTTGCAATATGAGTACTTATGAATTTTATCTTGTGTTACCCAGTAACAGTAGCATGAGATATTTTCCAGATAACACAACAACTTGTTTTACCACACAACTACCTCATGAAATGCGGCTTCACGGTGACTGGTGTGTTGGTCTCGCTGAAATTCATATACCTTGTACTATTCCACATTTTTCACAAAAAACTAAAGAAACAAAATTGAATTTTTTCTATGCCGAAAATGATTCAGAAAAATCAACCAACAAGCTATATACAATCGATATACACGAAATACCATACGGTGTTTATGAAAATGTAGAACAATTAGTTGAAAATATAAATAACATTAGCTCTAACATGCGTAATCATTTAAAATTTACACGCTCGTCCAAAGCTTTTGGATATTATGAACTTAAAACTGTGTGCGATATGAACTGCGACTCGACGCATTATTTAACAATAGCTGAAAAAATTGGTAAAATATTAGGATACAATCCAGGTGTAATGACTGCCACGAAATCGGAAGGTGAAAACTCAGAAACAAAAACAACAACAAAAACTGTTACTCAAGGATTATCTCACATGCGGTTTATAATAGATAATAATGGGGGCACTATAACAGGTAGCAATGCTGCATGCTTGGCACGTGCTATACCTGAGCAGTTATTTGTCTACTCGGATGTTTGTGAACCTTTTACAGTAGGGGACACACAAGCATCATTACTTAGAATTGTTTCTTTAGACAATGCTAATTACAAATTCGGGGCTACAATAGTAAAAAATTTTGCGCCTATTAAATATATACCATTGATGAAAAATGCATTTAACAATATCGTTATCGATATAAGAGACGCACTCGGTAGTTCTATAGCATTCGAGTATGGAACTCTCACATTGACACTTCATTTTAAACGCGTTCTTTAAATGTAAGTGTAAAATGAGTCATTATATAACATACTACGAAAATCAAATCGGTAGCGGTAACGGTGTACGCAACGTTTTCGCTGGTTCACGCTGGCAGCGCGGTTCAGGTCTAGGAAGTTTTTTTTCAGGTCTGGTCAGAAATATTCTACCTATTGTATCGAAAGAGTTAAGAGCAGTAGGTAAAGAAGCTCTGCGTGGTGGAATAAGAGTACTTGAAGATATAGGCGATAATATTGGTTTCAAAGAATCTATAAAAAATCGATTTACAGAATCAAAAGATAATTTAAAAGAACAAGCAAAAAATAAAATTAACGAAATGTTAATGAGCGGGTCTGGATATAAAAATCCTGTTTTCAATTCATCGATACAGTCTTTGAAGCGACGTTCGATCGAAAGCATCGCGAACTCATTAGCAAAAAAGAGAAAAAAAAGAAGAAAAAGAAAGAGCATCAAAAGGAGAAAAAAAACTTTAACAGGTAATAAAAAAAAGAGACGTCGTTCGAACGGTGTAATTAAGAGAAAAAAGAAAAACACTACACGCCGTCGTAAAAAAAAATTTCACGCAGGCAAAAGTCTAACGATATTTTTAACTAAAAATCATCATGGCTTTTTTACACAGCCATAGTAACAAGTGTCTTAAATCAGAGCCGTCATTATTTAGTCTCCCAAACACTCAAACATCTATTGAATCAAATGAAATAGTACATTATAAGCCTGTATCATCGCTAAACGACAATGCGCCCTTAGAATTTGTAATATCCAGTAGTGGAGAGAGCTACATCGATCTTGCTCATACTATGTTAAGTTTACGTATTCAAATACTACCTAAAGATGCTGAGAATAACGAAAAAGTCGGGCCTGTAAATTATATATTACATAGTTTATTTCAACAAGTAGATGTATTATGTAATAATAAATTAATATCGCCACCTAATAACGCCTATCCGTATCGTGCATATATAGAATCTCTTTTAAATTACGGACGTGCAGCTAAAGATACTCATTTAACTACCTCTCTATGGTATACAGACACTGCAGGTAAAATGAATGCGAAACCTGATGCTTTGCTAGCAGAATGTAATAAGGGTCTAGTAGAACGTTGTAAACATACTTACGCAGGTAAAATAGTTGATCTACTCGGCCACTTGCATTGTGATTTATTTAACCAAGATCGGCATCTTTTAAATGGTGTAAAAATAAGATTACGTTTCGTAAGATCCAAAGACGCCTTTTGTCTTATGGACTCGTCGAATGACGCAAATTTCAGTATCCACATCGTTGAGGCTACGCTTCTCGTAAGACGTGTAAAAATAAGCCCTAATATTCTATTAGCCCATGCCAATGCACTTTCAAAAACAAAATATCCCTTGACAAGAGTAGAAGTAAAATCTATAACCATGCCTGCTGGTATTTTAGGAGATACACTTGACAATGTTATATTAGGACAAATACCTAAAAGAATTATTTTAGGGTTTGTAGATAATCGAGCATTCAACGGGGATCGTATACATTAAATCCCTTTAATTTCGAACATTTTAACATAAATTTTTTGTCTTTATATATCGATGGTGTTGCCGTTCCGAGTAGACCATTACAACCTATTTTTACAGGTAATAATAAGCTTTACGTTGACGAATATCATACGCTTTTCTCAGGAACAGGTATACACTTTGCGAACGAAGGTAACGAGATTACACGTACAAATTATCCGGATGGATACTGCCTTTTCGCTTTTGATTTGACTCTCGATTTATCAGCAAATTTTTGTGATCATTGGAATCTCGTTCGTCATGGCTCTATACGTATAGAAGTACATTTCGAAACAGCTCTTACCAAAACGATAAACTGTATAATTTACTCAGAATATGATAATGTATTAGAGATCGACTCTTCGAGACAAGTTATAGTTGACTTTAACTCTTAAATTTAAAAATAGAATCTATATAAATAAATGTTTTTAAAAAGAGGGGAAAAGGGCGGAGCTTAGAGAATAAAAAGCCGAGGAGTGGTTTAATTTTTTCAAAAGTCAATTTTGGCTGCTTAAATGCAGTAGTTTATAAAAAATTTTAGTTTTACATGCGTGTGTTATAAAATTTTAAAACAAAAAAATGGAGTTAATTATAGATATTCAACCTATTTTCGATAAAGAGTACAAAATTATACCTAAAGAAGTTGCTGTAATGTCTCTTCAAGGAGATGCTTTTTCACATTGGATTATAAAACCACCTCACGAGTTCTCACAGCTTAATAGTTATTTACAACGGGCAAATAATTCATTAACGAAGTTTGTGCATGGTATAGAATGGTTTGAAGGTGATACAACGCTTGAACACGTGCAGGAAAATTTAAAAGCCTATATGAAAAGTGCTGCTCATATATACGTTTCCGGTCGCCCCAAAGTCGATTTTTTAACGGACATTTTAGGACGAAAAGTAATTAATTTAGACGATTATGAAGTGCCCAGTTTCGCAACAATAAATTCTAAATATAAAGATGAAATTTTGACCTGGTGTGTCTATCATAAAACAAAATCGTGTTTCTGGGTAAACTGTGCAGTGCATAAAGCAGCTTTGTTAAAAAAATGGCTTAACGATCTGAAAATAAAATTCAGAGATTCAATTACAAAAGAAGTTAAAGAAAATAATAAACCACGCATTTTGAACTTTGAAAAAGATGAGGATGAAGGTGAAATTCCCGAAATTTTGGAAATATATGCAAGTGAATATCGTAAAAATAATCCAGTATGCGATGACAGCGATGAAGAAAACAATTCAACGTCATCTTCATCGACAATACTAAGTACATTATCGAATTATCTTGCTAAAGACCACGAAGAAAACAAAGAAAATAATCCATCAAATATCAAAGATATAAGAAAAAGATATTACAAATAATACAAGTAACGGTTTGAGTCCTATTAAAGAAACACCAAGTAAGAAAGATGAATACATGTCAAATGTTACAGACGATTCAACACCTTCCAACACTAACAGTAGGGGTAGTACCAGCAGATCGAATCCCACGAGTATTGACGAGACCGACAGCATTAGTAATTAATACAGATGAAAGTTAGCGACCTGGAACTCATTGGGTAGCATTATATATAGACAAAGAAGGTATAGGAACTTTATTCGACAGTTAATATATATATTAACTGTCGAAAAAAGTTCCTATACCTTCTTTGTCTATATATACTAAATACTAAATGTTTGCAACAACCAAAGTCTACAGTTTGCGGCAATTGTTAAGTTGTATTTTTACATTATATGTGTCAATTCAACTCATTACAGAGTTTTTGTATATTGTTTACTAACAATTTACAAGCTAACGATGCTATAATTTTATACTATTTTAATCAATTAGTTAAAAAAGTTAAAAAAAACATTCAATGTAACGAATTAACTCATGTTTTGAATAAAAATAGCATAGGCGGTAATTACTGTATTCAATCTTGTACGACGAAACTGTATTGTTTAAAATAAATTCAAAATTTTCCAAATTTTGTGACTTTTTTATTTGTATTTCTAACCCTCTATCCCAATAATAATAATAATAATAAAAACAGTTTCTTTACAGGATAAGCCCAAATTCATAAAAATATATTTTGAAAAAATTGGTTTCAAAATATAAACACTAAATTGTATACAATAAATACCAGATGTACGAGTATCATAAACCTTTTTTCTCCCACTATCTTTTAACATCATTATATATTTCAGTGTTCAAATCTTTTTTCAAAAATTTTTTTCTCATTATACTTTCAACTGTACACGAGTCAACATCGTTGTCATTCGAAATTTTTTCTCCAATTTTTTTCAAAAACAGTACAATGGAAAATTTTAGACAAACCAAGGTAAGTTAATTTTCTTTTTTTTATAATTAAAATTTATGATTAAAATTTAATTTTTTTGTTTTCTTTTTCAGGTACGAAGACGCGTAATGCGTTTACAAAGAAGAAAGCTACAATCTAAAAATTTAGCCAACGAGATAAAATATATTAATAACGCTTTTTGGGTATGTATATCTTTACTTTAGAATACTTTTAAATTTTAAATCATTTTTAAAATATTCATTTTTTAGAAAACACAATCAGTCCAAAGCAGACAACCTAGGCTTCGTGTAAAAACGCCTGCGGAAATCAACGCGACTTTTGACATAAAGGTATAATTTTATTTTTATTAATTATATTAAAGATATTATCTTTTTAATTATTATATTCTTTTTCTTTTTCAGACAAGTACACCCACCGTACGCATCAATTCAGTCATAGCGGTGACACCGCTGATGGAAGCTGTAAGTATTTTAACATACAGTTATAAATAATATTTAGAATATTTTCTTAAATATATTTTCCTTTTTGATTGCAGTTTATAACGAATCATTTGCTTCAATTTTATAACGAAGTCGTTGACAACAGCGACGACTGCATTAATAATTCATATTCTGTAAGTATTTTGAAATTGCATATTATCATTATAAAATAATTAAATATTTATTAAAAAAATTTTTTTCATTTTAGGCCGAAGCTCTGGATAAAGAAAAATCCAGATTGGACAACCTGAAGAAATTCGGGAAAAGATTTATCAAAAAATTTAATGAATAAGAATATATATATTAAAATTATTTATTTTCTTTTTATTTTACCCTATATCATGCCCATCCTAACCTTTTTTCATCCACTTCACAATTTAATTTTATATGAAAATTTTTTCATACGCATTTTTTCTTTTATATTATTTAAAAATTTGCAAATTTTTTAAATATAATTTTCTCATAAATTTTCTTAAACATTTTTTTTCATTCATATTTTAATTTTTTTTCTTTAAAACTTTTTATTAATATTTAAAATTTTTTACTAAATTTTTTATGTAAATTCATATATTTCTACCCCTCGATGTGGGCTATAACGCCAAGAGAGGTAACCAGTACTCTTCACTGCTGTCTACAAAACCCAACGCTTACGGGTTCCCTATACGGTAAGTAAGAGAGCGATATCTTCACACCGATGCATGCTATAGTATCAAGAGGGTAAGTATACATCTCTCCATTGCTCTCTTCAACACCTACAGACCTCTGTACGATAAGTTAGAGAGGGGGCGTCTACACTCAGTTGTCAGCTATAGCGCCGAGAGAGAAAATACACCTCTTCATTGCTCTCAGATTTCAGCTATAGCGCCGAGAGCGGAAGTATATCTCTCCATAAAGCAATGCCTAACGCTCACATACCCCTGTACGCGAGCTCGGAGGGGGGTGTTTACACTCAGAATTTCAGCTATAGCGCCGAGAGGGGAAATACGCCTCTTCGCTGCTCTCAACGAGCTCAGAAACAAAGTCCATCTTGCCCTGGGGAGGGAGAACCCATAACGCATGGGAAAGGTGGGAGAGAGACGGACGACAGTAACGTCATGTTTGGGTGCGCTATAGCTCGGTCTACTCTACTATTACATCAAAACAAAAAAAAAAAAAAATTCGATAAATTTCCAACATTTCTTTTCTAATAGCCGGTCTAATGACTTTTGGGTCAGCTGATTCGAAATCCATTTGTCCAAAAAAAACTCTAGAGCATCATTTCGCATGATTTTCATACCAAAGTTCTAATTAGTACAATAATTATAAATGCAACATTTAAAAAAATTGAGAAAATTTAATCAATATCCAAGATTGTTCTTCCAGTAGCCAGTTTAATATCTTTTGAGCCAGCTAATGCGAAATGCAATCATCTTAAGGAACCAATAGAGAATCATTTTTCAAGATTTTCATATCAAAGTTATAATCAGTAGAATAATTATAAATGAAAAAATTTTTTAAATTGAAAAAATTCAATGAATTTTTAACAATTTTCTTCAGTAGTTCGTCTGATAACATTTGGGCCAGGTGATTGGGGGTACTGTTATCTTAAGGTACCTTTAGAGAATCGTTACACATGATTTTTATAGCAAAGTTATAATTAATAAAATAATTATACATCAAAATTTTAAAAAATTGAGAAGATTTGATAAATTGTTGTTTAATTTGCCGGCCTAATAACTTTTGGGCCAGCTGATTAGGAATGCATTTCTCCAAAAAAAACTCTAGAGAATCATTCTGCATGATTTTTATATCAAAGTTATAATCAGTATAATAATTATACATAAACAATTCAAAAAATTTTAGAAAATTAGATCAATTTCCAACACTTCTTTTTAAATTGCTTGTCTAATAACCTTTGGACCAGCTGATTCTAAATGCATTTGTCCCAATTATACATAAAAAATTCAAAAAAATTGAGAAAATTAGATAAATTTCCAACAAATTCTTTGAATTTCCGATATTATAACATTTGGGCTAGCCGTTTCGGAATGCATTTGTCTGAAGGATACTCTAGCGAATCAATTTGCATGATTTTCATATCAAAGTTATAATTAGTAAAATTTATATGCATTCAAAATTTTAAAAAATTGAGAAAATTCGATAAATTTTCAACATTTTTATTTAAATTGCCGGTCTACTAACTTTTGGGCCAGCTGATTTGGAATGCGATTGTTTCTAGAAAACTCTAGAGAATCATTCTGCATGATTTTAATATCAAAGTTATAATCAGTATAATAATTATACATAAAAAATTCAAAATAATTGAGAAAATTAGATAAATTTCCAACAAATTCTTTGAATTTCCGATATAATAACTTTTGGGCCAGCCGTTTCGGAATGCATCTTCTGAAGAATACTCTGAAGAATCAATTTGCATGATTTTCATATCAAAGTTATAATTAGTAAAATTAATATACATTCAAAATTATAAAAATTTGAGATGAGTCGATAAATTTTCAACATTTCTCTTTAAATTGCCGGTCTAATAACTTTTGGGCTAGCTGATTTGGAATGCGATTGTTTCAAGAAAACTTTAGAGAATCATTCTGCATACCAAAGTAATAATCAGTAGAATAATTATACATAAAAAATTCAAAAAAATTGAGAAAATTAGATAAATTTTCAACATTTCTCTTTAAATTTCCGGTATAATAACTTTTGGGCCAACTGTTTCGGAATGCGATGGATTCAAGAACACTCTAGAAAATCATTCTGCATGATTTTCATATCAAAGTTATAATTAGTAAAATAATTATATATAAAAATATCAATAAAATTAAGAAAATTAAATGAATTGTCAACATTTCTCTTTGAATTGTCGGTCTAATAACTTTTGGCCCAGCCGATTTGAAATGCGATTGTTTCAAGGGAACTCTAGAGAATCATTTTGCATGATTTTAATATCAAAGTTATAATCAGTATAATAATTATACATAAAAAATCCAAAAAAATTGAGAAAATTAGATAAACTTCCAACGTTTCTCTTTAAATTGCCGGTCTAATAACTTTTGGGCCAGCAGATTTAGAATGCGATTTTTCCGAAAAAACTCTAGGAAATTATTCTGCATGATTGTCATATCAAAGTTATAATTAGTAAAATAATTATACATAAAAAAATCAAAAAAATTGAGAAAGTTTGATAAATTGTCAACATTTCTCTTCAAATTGCCGGTCTAATAATTTCTGGGCCAGTGGATTTGGAATGCGATTGTTTCAAGCAAACTCTAGAGAATCATTCTGCATGATTTTCATATCAAAGTTATAATCAGTATAATAATTATACATAAAAAATCCAAAAAAATTGAGAAAATTAGATAAATTTTCAACATTTCTCTTGAAATTTCCGATATAATAACTTTTGGGCCAGCTTTTTCGGAATGCATTTATCTGAAGGATACTCTAGAGAATCAGTTTGCATGATTTTTACATCAAAGTTATAATTAGTAAAATTATAATACATTCAAAATTTTAAAAAATTGAGAAGAGTCGATAAATTTTCAACACATCTCTTCAAATTGCCAGTCTAATAACTTTTGGGCCAGTTAATTTGGAATGCGATTGTTTCAAGAAAACTCTAGAGAATCATTCTGCATGATTTTCATATCAAAGTTATAATTAGTAGAATAATTATATATAAAAAATTTTTAAAAATTGAGAAGAGTCGATAAATTTTCAACACATCTCTTCAAATTGCCAGTCTAATAACTTTTGGGCCAGTTAATTTGGAATGCGATTGTTTCAAGAAAACTCTAGAGAATCATTCTGCATGATTTTCATATCAAAGTTATAATTAGTAGAATAATTATATATAAAAAATTCAAAAAAATTGAGGAAATTAGATAAATTTTCAACATATCTCTTTAAATTTCCGATATAATAACTTTTGGGCCAGCTGTTTCGGAATGCGATTGTTTCAAGAAAACTCTAGAAAATCATTCTGCATGATTTTCATATCAAAGTTATAATTAGTAAAATAATTATAGATAAAAAAATCAAAAAAATCAAGAAAATTAGATAAATTTCCAACATATTTCTTTAAATTGCCGGTCTAATAACTTTTGGGCCAGCTGATTTGGAATGCGATTGTTTCAAGGAAACTCTAGAGAATCATTTTGCATGATTTTCATATCAAAGTTATTATTAGTAAAATAATTACATTTAAGAAATCCAAAAAAATTGAGAAAATCAGATAAATTTCCAACATTTCTCTATAAATTTCCGATATAAAAACTTTTGGGCCAGCTGTTTCGGACTGCATTTGTCTGAAGGATACTCTAGAGAATCAATTCGCATGATTTTCATATCAAAGTTATTAATAGTATAATAATTATACATAAATATTCAAAAAAATTGAGAAAATTAGATAAATTTTCAACATTTTTTTTTTAAATTTCCGATATAATAACTTTTGGGCCAGCTTTTTCGGTATGCAATTTTCTGAAGTATATTTAGGAGAATCAATTTGCATGATTTTCATATCAAAGTTATAATCAATATAATAGTTTTACATTGAAAATTCAAAAAAATTGAGGAAATTCGATAATTTTCAATTATTTCTCTCATAATAGCCGGGCTAATAACTTTTGGGCCAGCTGATTCGGAATGCATTTGATTCAAGGAAACTCTTGAGAATCTGTTTACATGATTTTTATATTAAAGTTACAATTTATAAAATAGTTACAAATCAATAATTTCGAAAAATTGATAAAATCTTGAAAATTTTGAGGTTAATAAACAAAATAATTATAGTCATTACTTTTGGGCCAGCAATTATGGGAGGCGATGATCTTTAGAAATTATTAAGGGATAAATTCTATTGATTCTTGTGCTAATCCAATGATTGATAAAGTATTAATATTTTAATAAGTGTGGTAATCTGCGATTCTCTAAAGTTTGGTTATTTTATTGTTTAAACTTTTATTATTAAAGATAATTGATTACTTAGTTCTATGTATTGCTAAAAATACATGATTCATTATTATTTAACATAATTTGAGTGATATTTGGTAGAAATGAGAGTATAAAAAGTTTCGGGTCCCTCATGCTTCTACGCCTATGTACGGCGGATAGGTTCAGCGGGTAGCTTCAGCTTCATCTCTTTACCTGAGTGAGCACGCTAGGCTAAGAGAGAGTGAGACAAGTAGTAGCTGGTTGCCTTCTCTTGTGGAAGGACTAGCTTCTCTCTCTTGCACATGAGGGTAGACCGAGTGAGCACGCTGGTCAACACTCTAGTGCATATGCTGGCAGTGTTAGAGATACGTCGAGTGAGCATGCTGGCGTAAATCTATCTGCCTAGAGCACACTCGCAACCTTTTGCCGTCACCGCAATGCCGAACTTGCACCGCTGAATTTAAGGGTGACGTCCACTCAAAATATCATATTCTATTTCTCATTTCGCCACTAGCTCAATTAAGGGTGTCGTCCACCCATAGCTTGTCGCGTCCGTGTTTACGTGAACAATAGAATAAATTAAGGGTGTCGTTCACCCATTGCATTTTTATGTTAGTTAAAGAACTCCGCCCGACCGTCGCGTAGTATTAAGATATTAGAATAAGTTAAGGGTGTCAGCCACCCATTGTCTTTACATCACTTAAGGGCTCCGCACGCCTACAGAGATTAGTAATTTAGATAATCAAGGGAGCCGGCTACCTATCTTTACCATAGCATTAATTATTAATTATTTGTCTCTTTTTATTTGCACATTGTTGCAGGTAAAGCCGCCGGTACAAATTAGACCGTCCAGGCCGAAAGTAAACTATTGTTTAGTTTCACTTAAAGATTCATTTATTAATTAATTTAATTAAATAGCCGTCAAGTGGCCAAAATAAATAAAGAACTAGTTACTTTTGTAAATTACATTCTTATTTAAGGTTAGGTTAGATCATTAGTATTATATAACATAGTAGGTTTAGTTTTGATTACAACATTATTTTTTTTTAATTATTGTAATCGTCGTTGTAAATGAGTTTAACGAGTACAATAAAGCCAAGGTACTCCCTAGCATAACCAAACGTGTCAAACCCGGTTACTATCCTTCATTTTCCACCGTCCGATCCTTCCCACTCCTGCCGATCTTACTCTGGTAACTCACTGAAGAGTCCGGCAATAGGAGAAACACGTATTTCCCCCTCCCGAAAGGGAAAAACGTTACAATATATAATACAACAATTTCATAAAAATGTATTTATTTATCAGAAACATTTACCATTTACCAAAATATACTCTACGAAGTTTATCTTAACCCTTAAGGGGAATCATCATACCGACATAGAGTTCTACCTTATCTACATTTAAATTATGAATATTAATAAAAATTTAACTATTCATGACTGAAATTCGTAGGAGAGGCACATTCTTAACATGCCAAAGAATTTATTGCAACGTTAAAAGACAATATAAAGGTAAAAATAAAGGCGAAAACTGCTTAATACGATTAACGTTTCAATGTAGTTATGAATAATCGTATTATGCAGTTTTTGTCTTCATTTTCACTTTTATCCTGTCTTTTGACGTTGCAATAAATTTTTTAGAATATTAAGAATATGCCTCTTCTATAAATTTAAGTCAAAAAATAGTTAAATTTGTATTAAAATGCATAATTCACATGTAGATATGGTAGATCTCTGTGCCGGTATGAGGACACCCCTTAAATGATAGCTTTATTTTTGGAAACCTTAAATGATAACGATGGGTTACTCCTTTCTAAAGCTTTAAAAAGTATATTATATATTATTAGAAATTGATAATAGCTTTATTTTCATGTTAAGATTTCATGTGGATTAATAAATTAATAAAGTCGAAGCAGTCTTTAGTAAGAATCTTGCAGCAGCACAGTTTATAGAAATTCAAAGTTAATTAATAGTTCAAAAATTGAAGTCACTTTATAGAATAAAGATAATACATTGTATTTTAATAAAAAATTTTCATTGTGAATATTATTAACATTTAACTAACGAGAACATGTTCATAAGAGTTGTTGACAGATTTTAAGAAAGCAAATGTTGAATTTAAAAATTATAATTTATAATCTAATGAAAATATAATAATTTATAATTGCGATACATTTGATGCATTTCGTTAAACTTTACGTGTTCTTACTACCAATGCCTACACCTATAGGCACATATTGGCTAAAAGAAAAAAGAAGAAACGCAAAAAACAATCAACATATATACACAAAGGGGTGGGCGCTGATGTTATAGTATAAAATTATATACATGTAGACATTGGGGAGAAGAGAGGAGACCATTGCAGCCAACTGTCAAATATAAAAAACGTAGATAAAAATTTTTTATAATATCTAAGAAAAGTTTTAAATAAATTTCTATCAGTAAAAGATGATAAATATTTTGATTCTACATTCATACGTAATTCTGTAGTAAAGTTTTGTCGCAAGATTCTTATGCGAGATAGCTTCAAGTATGCTGCATGCTCGCGTGATTATTCTGATGATAAGATTGCATTTAACTTTTGTCCTTCTGATGTAATTTTAGCGCAAATCTGCTGCATGATTCTCACATAAAACTGCTTCAATTCTGCTGTACATTTACGTGTTTATTCTCATCATTAAATTACACTTAACTTTTGTCATTTTTATGTAATTCGGGGGTAAAGTGCTGCTGCAAGATTCTTACGCAAGACTGCTTCGATTCTGCTGCAAGTTTACGTGTTTATTTTCGTAACATGATTGCATTTAACTTGTGTCATTCTTATGTAATTCTGGGGTAAAGTGCTGCTGCAAGATTCTTACGGAAGACTGCTTTGATTCTGCTGCAAGTTAGCATGTTTATTCTCGTCATATAATTCCACTTAACTTTTGTCATTCTTATGTAAATCTGAGGTAAAGTGCTGCTGCAAGTTTCTGAGGCAAGACTGTTTCGATTCTGTTGCATGCTTGTGTACTTATTACGATTTGCCGAACAACACTTGACAATTTGCAATTCTTACGTAATTGTGCTGCAAAACTTTGTCGGGAATTATTTACTCAATTTTGTTGCTAGTGTCTGTAATAAGTTTTTTCCGCAAGTTTACTGTAAAATATCTTCAAGATTCTGCGCATTCTTTCCGTTCCGTAGATTGCACTTTCTCTCTGCCAGAAACCTGCAATTCTGTTGCACTTATCTGCTGTAATTTCTTTTCATAAAAACCTTATGAAATGCGGAAACAGACAGCACATGTTCTGCTGCAAGTTTTTGATTTTCAAGAAAATTGCAGCAAAATTGCGTTGACCATGTTATCAGGGTAAAGATGACGAAATTACTTGTTATTTAAACATCTAATGCAAAACTAAAAATTAAAGAGAGTGATGTTATAGTTATAAACACACTTGCCAGGCCCATACTCCCATTGCTATAGATGAAACATTATCACTCCTTATCTTTTTGACTGTTTTAACAACTATATACTATTTTATTCAACTTACATCTTACATATTTTACAAAAATGTTTAGCGAGCGACCACTGTCATATTAAAAGCTCTTTTAAACCTTAAATTTTTATGATTTAATTCATAAAATGTCTATTAAATTATTTTTATTTTTATTTGAAAAATTACTTTGTATAAAAACTTTAACCTTTTATAAATAATGGTTATTGAACATTTTAGTGTCAAAACACTGAAAACATCTTTAAGTATGGGAGTATGGGCCTGGCAAGTGTGTTTATAACTATAACATCACTCTCTTTAATTTTTAGTTTTGCATCAGATGTTTAAATAACAAGTAATTTCGTCATCTTTATTTCTATTATGACTGCATTTCTTATAAAATTTTTTAATTAACTTTATTAATGTATTAATCCACATGAAATCTTAACATAAAAATAAAGCTATTATCAATTTCTAATAATATATAATATACTTTTTAAAGCTTTAGAAAGGAGTAACCCATCGTTATCATTTAAGGTTTCCAAAAATGAAGCTATCATTTAAGGGTTAAGATAAACTTTGTAAAGTATATTTTGGTAAATGGTAAATGTTCCTGATAAATAAATACATTTTTATGAAATTGTAGCATTATATATATACGTGGCAATATATATACATATATATATATATATATATATATATATATATATATATATATATATATTAAAAAATAATTATTACAGTA
This sequence comes from Anastatus disparis, assembly GCA_017163975.1. NCBI lineage: Eukaryota > Metazoa > Arthropoda > Insecta > Hymenoptera > Eupelmidae > Anastatus > Anastatus disparis. Next base: position 654,509 of record JAFFSR010000272.1, on the reverse strand, counting down.
GATTGTAGTTTAATAAAAATGTTTATTTTAATAATTATAGCGTTGAAATTTATGTTGATGAAAATGTTATTTGATTGACATTTACAATATTTTAACTATATTCAAAAAGTTACTCGTCATCAATAAAAAATATTTAAATCTTTTAATTAATAATCTATCAATATCAAGAATTTTCTAAAAATTATAATATTTATGATATGCAAACCTTACTTGTGATACATACACTTTCTAATATTTGTATCTCATTAAAATTTTATATTAGATGCAAAAAGGATTGTTAAGTAATTGCATACAGTTATTTTATTATTCTGAAATATTCAAAGGCTATAGCAGAATAAGCATGGTGAATTTGCCCCCTCCTAAATGGCGTATCTGATATGGGTCACTTAAAAGGTTATCAAAAAATATTAAGAAAGCCAAAATTACAGACCCCTAAACCCCATGTAGGAGTTATAAAGCTAAAAAACGTGATTTTTCAATTTTATTGGTTTACAGCTAGGCTCTGCATTCCAGAGACTTGTAAAAAATCATGAAAGTAGGTTTTTCCTTTCTAAATAATTAAAATTGTTTACGAAACTCATGACCTCAAAATTGGCTCTGAAAAACCTCATTAAAATTTTAAATCAGTGTTTTTACATCTCAGATTTCTAGGCACTAAACTCAATATAGGTATTTTTTTTGTATTTTTTCCTGCTCTTTACGATGCCGTCATTAGTTCACAAAAAAAAATGGTATCACACCCAATTTTCGGCCAAAAATCGTTTTTTTTTGGCTTTTTTACGGGGTTTTAAGCATTAATAATGAAATAAACTACTATATTATGGCTCTAAATAACACTTTTTCTATATTTTTCTACTTTCTGTTGAGTTCTGAAATCAGATTAAAGATAGTTTCAGCTGAACACGCTATCCTACGCTCAGAAACGGTTTTTTGTAGGGTTATTTACAGATTTTGTTGTGTGATTTGGCATCTGAGAGATTTGGAAAGACATATTTTGATAATACATACATGTTCTTTACAACTGTATACTCAGATTTGCAATATTTTAATCCATAAACCATGAAAATTTACCAAAATCTAATTTTTTTGAGGTTATGTAATAATTTCATTTGATTATATTTCATTTAAATAGCTTAAATAACAAATATTAGTATTTTTTATGACTTTCAATTATTTTGTCTTATTAGATTTACGATATTTTCATTCACACGTTCCAGTATTTGCCAAAAACTGATTTTAGTTTAAGTTTATGTACAAATTGTATTGACTTATGTTAGAAGGTCGGATGGGCCGTTTTCGTGATGCTAAAAAAAAGCGTTAGTTATACCCCTCATAAGGCAGGCGGAGCTATAGTTTTCAAATGCGCGCTTAAGGAGAACATAGCGCCACCTTCCTCATAGGGGGTATAACTAACCCTTTTTCTGAGCATCACGAAAATGGCCGATCCAACCTACTATAGCTAAAGATAAATTATTCTATATTCTCTGCTTATGTTATATTTTAAGCCATAATTTTAAAATAGATCACTTTTTCATACCAGTGGCATTTGATGTTTCAATGAATTCCACAATCGCCGGATTTGTTGAATAAAGTTGCAAAAAAATAATAAAACCAGCATTGCTTTACTTAGAAAATATTAATTTAATTCTCAATTCAATTAATGAGGTATGAAGAAATGTCGCTGAAATAAGCTGTCGAAAAAGCAAAGTTGATAAAATGATGTCCATATAAAATAGAGTTAAAGCAATATTGAGAGAAAATAAGTTAGCAAAACTAGTTTCTATATGAGTACACAATTCTGTATAATTATTTATTTTTTTTACTTTAGATATTTAAATATATAATATTTCATAATGAATGATTCATATTCTTTATATGTCTTTTCTACCTATGTGCCACCTATTAACACGTCATGTAAGTATTACCCAGTTTGGATACAGCTGAGATTATGAACGACCTTTCTTTCTTACGCCGTCCTTGAAAATGACGTGACTTCCTTAGGGTTGAATTCATAAACATTATGTGAGTATGAGCTGTTACTTGAATTTTCAAAGTTTGGAACTTTACAGATTCCAGATTTCAAAACAAGTATATATATTTGAAAATCGTAACTTTATATACTCAAGTGATGCTTGTAAATTCGGACCTAAGCTAGCTTTGACCCGTATTGTTTGCATTAGTGAGTAACTGTTTTAGGATCGAATTAATGGACCCAACTCAAATAACACTTGTTAGAGCCTTTGCACGATAAAAGAATAACGTGAGAAAATAGGAATAAGAGGGAATAAGGTGCATAAGGGTACTTATGCACCAATTATTCCTCTTATGCTTGTTAGGTCCATGGACATAGACAGCTTGCAAAGGCCCTTAGGCTCGAATTTATAGTCGACACTTAACACTCAGCACTCGGGTCTCAACCCTCAGATCTCAAAGTTTTATTGTTCTGCACTGAAAAGGGAAGCGAACTGTGACTGTACTCTACGGTACAATCGGTGTCATTTTTAGAATACAGTCAGCCTATGCGTCAAAATGCGAACTAGTAGTCTCTAGAGAAGACTCATTATTCTCTGAGCGAAGACCTGTTCATTTCTTCGAACAAAAAACATCGCCGAGAACACTCAAAACCTCGCAGAGAGCACTCGTTATCCTCTAGAAAAGACTAGCATCTCTCTCGTACTTCAATGAATGTTCGCTATCGATACTAGCGCCACTCGCCGCCATAGAGTACAACCACTGTTCTAACCCCTTTTCAGTGTGTGTTCCCTATAAAGCATGTCTACGTTTATAGGGAACACGGAACAATAGAACTTTGAGATCTGAGGGTTGAGATCCGAGTACTAAGTGTTGAGTGTCGACTATAAATTCGAGTCTTACTCATACCTCATTCTGTCTTTATCTGTCTCATGATAAGAAAAAAATACAGATATAACCATTACATGTTTTTAAATTCGAATCTTAAAACAGAAAACTTGTAACAGATAGGATTTTACTGTTAGGATGCCAGATGCTTCAGCGATCCAGGATTCAGGATTTAAGGTTTATTCAAATAAGAAAAATAATAGATTAATTTAACTACAAATATATTCTTAAATAAAATAATAAAATACAAAAGCAAATATAACAGTAGTTATTTGTATTCACGAGTCAGCAGTCTGAAACAAATGAAAAATGACGTTGTTCTTAGTTTTCCAATAATTAAACTAATATGCGTTTTGAAATAAACTTAAAACCTAACTAGCGGTATTAAATTTAAGATTTCGTGAAAGCGCAAACATAATTCTAGAAGGTGCAAAAACCCTTAATTGCCTCCCGACCACGAGCGATCCCGTAATACAGAGTGCAATTACTGGTTGCCAAGATAAATTCGTTTTGCAATCACGCGTAATCACATGACTACAACCCGAACCTAACTTAGTGCAAAAAGGATGTCTTTAACTGAGACTCTCATACGACCACGAGCAATCCCCTGGACCGCATAACAGTCGTCGGTTATTCTTATATTACCATATAGTCACGTGCAATCCCATGTACTATGATGCAATGATAGACCTTTACTGTACCACCTGCTCCACAATAACGTGCGATCACATGTATTATAAAATAGGTTTAACAGCTCCCCTAGGAATTGATCTTGGTCGAAATCATATATCACCAAGTGTGATTCCTTAGCGATAAATATCTCGACCTATTGTATTAATTCCCAATAATACTACGTGCGATCACATGAGTATTATCCAGAATGAATACCCGGAAGACCTCGGAGCAGGACTGACTCACTTTGGTTCACGGCGCTGCTTATATACGCCTGGTTCGCCATATTCCACTATATTCCTCAGGAACAAGCGAACCTATCCCTACTCTATTACTTTAAACGCTTGGTCTAAGGAATTGGACTCAACTCTCTCTCTCTCTCTCTATATATATATATATATGCGACTCAACTCTCTCTCTCTCTATATATATATATATATATATATATTTATGTATTACGCATACTCTATGACTAACTATATACAATATGAATGATGCTTAAAGAATACTTATACTATTATATTCGATAGCAGACGCATTCTGCTACAAACTATTAAATAATTCGAAATAAATCATTTTGTTTTGATTGTTAGAGTTTATGATGTATATTAATGTGAGTATGATAAAACTTTTTATCTAATAGAAATATCTTTATAACCTATTGCATGTAATTTAAAAAATCATTATTAATATTTCTATTGCAGAAAACAGTCATACGTATTCCGATACCTAAATATTTTAAATTATCATGGAAATAGTGGATAAATTATTATTGGTATTGTTATTATACTTTTACTGACTTAGATATGTAATATCCTAAAACATCTGTTTTGCATCAGAATTTATGTGCACATAATCTAACTTCATAAGATTAGATACAATATTCATTGGCTTGTTACAATATTTATATTGAAAGTTTTAGTAATAATATATATTATATATATTCTTAATTGAATCGATAATCATTCATTGATGGTGTATAAAATATTATTAATGTAAAGTTTTCAAAGATTAACAATTGATTCTTAAACATTTCTTTTTATGAATTTTATGGAATATTAATAGATATGGCATCTTCTAATGAAAATAATGTCACAAATACAAGGCAGCGAGATGACAGGAAATGCGCTTTGTGTACTATTCATTTACGAAAAACTAGTGGTCAGAAGAAAATTATTAGTACAGAAATTGAATTGGAATACGCTAAGCGATTGTCAAATATAGAAAATATTAACATCAATGATGTAGTATGTAATTCATGTGGAATCCGAATGATAAAAGATATGTCACGCTCCAACACAATCAATCCTGGTACTACCTCAGAAAATATTTCATCTCAAGAATCATGTTCTAGTACCCTTTCTCAGCTTAGTATAAGTGAATCATCAGAGTCATTGTCGTATAAAGTAGTTGAAAAAGAAGAACCTAAAACTGTAGAATTATCTATTACAAGGACAATTGCAACTCATAAATATTGTTTTATTTGTGGATTCCAAAAACAAAGTGATCTTATTTTAGTGCCTTTAACTGCTCGAGTTCTAACATTCAGTAGAATTAATTTATTTATACCAAAGGGTAATAGGTGCTGTCGTGACCATTTGATTCGAAAAAAATTTTTTGAAGAAGACTGGAATAAGATAAAAATTTTTTCTAACACGAGTGTAATAGAGGTTACAGAATTACCTGAATTCCTTAATGAAATGTCTGCAAGGGCAAATGAAACTTTGTTAGATAAGACAGCTGATTTTGATATGCCTGAGAAGAAATTAAAAATATTAACAGGATCAAATTGGGAGAAGTGGAGCAGTTCCTAGTTTTCAATCAAATATCATACTTTGTTTTTCTTATGGAAGTAGAGTAAGAAATAGTCACTTGATGGAATAGCTTATACGTTTTTTTACTTTAAGCACATATGTACATCTATTTTTATATTATGTTTAATCGAATTATTTTCAATTTTATTCGGTACTCAAAATTGACTTAACTTACTGTGCTCTATACGTCACTTGGTTAGATTTTCATTTATTTTATTAAAATGTATAAATTAGCCAATTTTCTAGTGAAAAAGTATTGCCTCAACTTCTGAATTTTTATATTGCAGTAACGACTATATTAAGTTTTTATATTTTTATAAAAAAGTATTAATTAAATTTAAATTGAAGTAAAAATTGTTTAAACAAAAATCATATCATCATGATACATTTAAAATCAGTTTACTGAATTCCATTGAAATCAATAAAGAAATATTATATAAATCATTATTTTAAAAACACGTTTTAATCATTAACTACGAAATAATCAAAAGCTGTATTTGATTTTATTGAAACTGACGACTGTGCAATTACATTAATTTTAGATTGAAAAGTGAGTGTTGAGTGTTAGATAGATAGATAGATATTTTATTTATTTGTAATAGTTTACAAAAAGTGTGTAACAAAACAAAAATATAATATTTAATACATAATAAGATACAGTCGATTTCCTAAAAACTAATAATACTACAAAAGTAAGTCACTATTCAGAGTGATATCACAGATCATTACAATAATAAAATACACACACAATCATCAATAAAATAACAATAAACAAATATGTCGAATTAATATCTATCAGTCAAACTAGTAAAAACAAAACCAAAAATAAAATATAATAAAATCAAACGAGTCAAATAGTCAAAGATAATAAAAAAATAATGCATACACTCTCAACCATGCGCTCATCATCCATACTATAAATACAAGCACACCCTAAATCTATATACGGGACTACATATGATAATAAATTAACATAAAGGGACTATAAATAGAACATAAAGAGAATATCCGTTACTCAAGGTCAAGTAGGTACCCCCTCACTGCCGTCTTGAACCTGCTGATAGATGAAAGATACTTAATTTCAGCAGGTAGGGAATTCCAAAAATGCACACCTTGAACTTGGAAGGAATTTCTTCCAGTCTCAGTGTGCATAAAGGGCACGGCAAGATCCTTAGTCTCTCCCCTAGTAGCCGCCCTAGGTACACATCTAGTGAAGAGACTCACTAGATGCTCCGGAGTATTCATGCGCACGATTTTGTACATAAGCACAGCCAAAAAATACTGTCTCCTCGAATCAGTGCGCAGCCAACCCAACGCGGTTCTATAAGGAGAGACATGATCACCCATTCTCAAACCCATTACATATCTCACACATGAATTTTGTAATCTCTGTATTCGTCTTCTCAACTCCTGAGAAGCATCGAGCAGAACTACCGAACAATAGTCAAGATGTGGAAACAGCAGGGCGGTTGCGAGCTGTTTACGCAGAGTCTCCGTGGTGTACCGACGGAAAAACCGCAGGGCATACAAAACTCTATTAAACTTTTTTGTGATCATATCAACGTGCGGTACCCATGAAAGTTTAGGGTCAAGCACAACACCAAGACTCGTCACGGAGTCAGAGAAAGGTATACTAATGCCTCCCTCAAGATCAATCGTACGTGACCCATCAGCATAAAAAGAATTTACAAAACGACTATTGCCAAAGACGATTGCCTTGGTTTTATTAGAATTCAAAGTGAGAGAGACACCAGCAGCCCACTCCGACACCGCTTTGGCCGCCCTCTGCAGAGTGAGAATACCTTCTTCCACATTCTCGCGAGGCACCTGCGTGTAAATTTGCAGGTCGTCTGCATAGAGTAGGTGCCCGAAGCAACCAGAGTCAAGAGCGTCACGTACGTCGTTAATGTAAAGACAAAACAACAGAGGCCCCACTACCGAACCCTGTGGAACTCCAAGGTTGGTTGTCAGCCAACTCGATTCCTCGTTTAAATGCGTGGAAACCATTTGTTTCCTTCCTGAAATATAGGAGTTAATCCACAAGAGAGCAGCCCTGGAAAGCCCCATCGATCTAAGCCTAGTAAGTAACTTGAAGGGAGAGATCGTGTCGAATGCCTTAGGGTGAAATCAGATGGAGCGGAAAATACACGACGGAACGTCACAAAACATTCATTCCGTCGCCTTGTTTTCCGTCAAATTTTTTCCCTATATTCACATGGCGCGGAATGTAGCTGAAAAATTGTTAAAAATAGCATACAAATGTATCCGCGAATTTTAAATTAACAACAAAAATGTTAAAAAAGTTCGAAATAATCACCTATTGTTATTGTAATGAGATTCTTTTTTTATAAAAATAAAATATAGTTTGTTATTATAACCAAATATTTCAATTAACATCATTATTTTTTAATTATAAAATTGCTAATCAACGTCACAGAACTTCTATTCCGCTCCATGTGAATATAGGGAAACAAATTTGACGGGATAATAGAAGCGTCACAGACTTTTTGAAATTGTTTAAACAAATAGTTAACCAAAATAGAATTTAAAAGTTTGATTGAAATTAAAAGTACAGCTATGGAAAGCAAATTAAAAATATTACGTGAGGTTATTGAAGCACTAATAATTTTTTTAAACAAAATAAAAATTGATGTCGTCTATTACGTCGTCTTTACTCCGTTGGCGGAATACAAAGATGCGGAATTGAGGTTCTGTGACGTTCCGTCGCCTATTTTCCGCTCCATTTGATTTCACCCTTACTGAAGTCAAAAAGTAAAAGTAACGTGACGAGTTTTTTGTCTAGACCCGATCTTATGTCATCAGTTAATTTAAGAATAGCTGTTGAGTATCGACTATAAATTCGAGCCTAAGTGATACTGGATCTCTTTATCCTTTTCTAATTATGAAAATGAATGATGGCATAATTCTAATTTATACATATATGACTGATTCTATTCAGATTTATGCAGGCTGTCACTAATCGAATTTTTTTTTCTCTTTTAAGTGATAAAAATACCTTCCAATATGTATATGAAGATAAAATTTACCTCATAGAACGATCGAGAATATGTTGTTTCCTCGCTACAGCGTATTTAGTATTGAGTGTAAAAATGAAAATTAATGAATTAAAAATGAACCTCAATTTTCAAATTGCCGTAGCTCCGTCAATTTATGACCTTTTTGTACGTTCTTTTAATGAAAATGTGCGAAATTTAGTCTAGTTTTAAATGCCATTTTGATTTTGCAATATCAATTGATTTTTCTATGTTATTTATAAAAAACCGAAGAAAGTGATTTTTTTCAAACGCAATTTTCTCTGAAACTATATTTTTTTATTTTATTTTTTCAAATTTTTATATGTTTTTATATATATAAAAATACTAACTTTTAGGATAGGTGAGAATATACCATTTTGCTTTATTTTTTTGAATAGAGTTTTAAACGTTTCTTTTATATTTTCCATTTTAAAGCATTGATACCATGGCGCATCATGCCATTTTTTCAACTATTACGTCTTTTTACAATTTGTTTATACTTTTATTTATGAATTTATCAAAAATTTTAACAAAAGCTTTAAAATAAACCCTCGAACAAATTTTTTTTATCAATTAGATCCGAAGTTATGATGATTTTAAGTTTATAAAAATAGTTATGATGATTTTAAGTTTATAAAAATAGCTATGATGATTTTAAGTTTGTAAAAATAGAAATATTTTTTGTTGATAATTAAAATTTTTTATTCAATTTGAATTTGGCGCCCACGATTTAAATTTACTTTGTAGGGAGTCCCCGTCAAAAACGTTTAGCTAAAAAAATTAGCTAAAAATATAGCTAAAAATGCAGCTAAAAATACAGCTATATTTAGCTGGAATATAGCTATATTTATCTGGATTTTTTAGGTAAAAATCCAGTTATTTTTTAGGTAAAAATCCAGTTAATATTTTGAGTCTCTTGTAACAGCGGAAAATATAACTGTATTTTCAGCTGTATTTTTAGCTGTATTTTCAACTGTATTTTTAGCTAATTTTTTGAGCTAATCGTTTTTGATGAGGCGAACAATAGCTGATAATATAGCTATATTTTCAGCTATATTTTTAGCTGTATTTTTAGCTTAAATTATTTTATAATTTCACGGAATAATAACTCGTTAGTTATTTTCCTGTAAAAGAAAGTTCCAAAAATGAGGTAAGCCTCGTAGTGTCGGCTCTCCGAAGATCGAAGAGCTACATTTTGGCACAAAGTATCTTGCTCTTTTATACCTATGGCCTCAAAATTTCTTAATGGAATCGTAAAATTTAGAGATCCGCCACCTAGCGACGTGAAGTGAACTTACCTGCCTTTAATTATTGATTAATGCTACGTCGCAAGGTGGCGTTTCTCTAAATTTTACGATTCCATCGACAAATTTTAAGGACACAGGTATTTTTTTTTTTTTTTTTTTTTTTTTTTTTTTTTTTAAAAGATTAATTATATAAAGGATATTGTTATCCTCTATATAATTAACCTTTTTCAATGGAGATGTCGACGGAGTCCAGCCCGGAACCGTTTAACACATTACATCAGACTAGACTGTCAAACACCACCATACCGAAAACTTTGACTATACCGATGGATAGTCAGCCACTTTTGTGACCAACAATCAACCGATACCCAATGAGGTCGGATTCTTGAAAAGTCGCGATATAAATGGCACATACACTAATTTTCTTTGAAAAAAAGTTTAGAGGTACCTGGTCAGGATTCGAACCCATGCCCTCCGCGTTGAAGGCAAGAGCTCTATCCATTACACCACCGCGCTCTCAAGGACACAGGTATAAAAGAGCAAGATACTTTGTGCCAAAACGCAGAAGCTCTTCGATCTTCGGAGAGCTGACACTAAGAGGTTCACCTCATTTTTGGAACTTTCTTTTACAGGAAAATAACGAACGAGTTATTATTCCGTGAAATTATAAAATAATTTAAGCTGAAAATACAGCTAAAAATATAACTGAAAATTTAGCTATATTATCAGCTATTGTTATCCTCGTCGAAAACGATTAGCTCAAAAAATGAGCTAAAAATACAGTTAAAAATACAGCTAAAAATACAGCTGAAAATACAGTTATATTTTCCGCTGTTACAAGAGACTCAAAATATTAACTGGATTTTTACCTAAAAAATAACTGGATTTTTACCTAAAAAATCCAGATTAATATAGCTATATTCCAGCTAAATATAGCTGTATTTTTAGCTGTATTTTTAGCTATATTTTTAGTTAATTTTTTTAGCTAAACGTTTTTGACGGGGGTGACACCGCTAGATGGCGACGATTCACTTTTTGCATTCTCATTAACAAAGGAGGAGCGGTAGCGCAGGGGCTAAGACTCTTGGCTCGCGCTCTAGTGGACCGGGGTTCGATTCCTCGGGAAAATTTCGAAAAAATATTTTCTGATTTTCCTCCGGAAAATAGAACACGGAGACCACGAAAACGCTTTTAGAAAGTAATAAGTATAAGCCTCTTGGGGCTAAATGAGTGTGTTGTAAAAAGTCCCACTGGGCAATGAAGATGTTTAAAAGTCCCACTGGGCGATGAAGATGAATAATATACTGGGAAAATTTAGATGAAACAGATGTGAAAATAAAAATTATTGAGGGATTCCTGAGGATTATCAATGGACTGAAATTGTGGAATGGCCGAAATATCCTAGAAGCTGATGACCAATAAAAATCAACTATCAATCAATTTCATTAACAACTTGACGCATTCAAGCATATAAGACAAGTAAGATCGAAAATATAATTGTCTAATAAAGTTATTTCTTCATATAAATCTTCTTTTATCAAAGAAATCACTTTTAAGTCAATACTATCTCCAATTGGGCATTTTTTACATTCTCTTAGTACACATTTCATATCATCTTTTAAACAAAAAAGTGAAAAATGTATTTTTAATTTAATTCCAAATCCGCAATGTCATATTCATTCTCTTTTTTTATATTCATTCAAAGCATCCAACGTAAGTTCCAGGTTCTCGCAATAAACGCAAGGACACGAATCGTTTGGTTGATGGGGTATAACCCACTTTGGTCTTAAGACATTTTCACTCTTGTTATAATTTCACTATCCAAAGAATGGCCACTATAGTTCTCAGGCTCTTTGTAAATATCTTTATTATTGACCAATGATCTTGCTTGATCAATTATATGAACAGTTACAGTTGATAAAACTGATTATAAATAATTTTTGGAAATATTGCTTGGTAGAAGACTTAATAACCACACTTCCTCAAGAAAATTTGAACAAGTATCTAAAGCAATTTTAATATTTTTGAGCCATTTATCACATGTTTCACATTCGTTATTTTCATTTAATGTGGGCAAATCCGTTATATCGTAGACTTTAATAATTTACTTGCTATTTGTAAATCAAATGCATCGTTTATTTGTTTTCTTTTTCGAAGGGCATAGGATTTTCATATTTTTATATTGATACTCTGAGGCATTTGATTGGTGAAATTTTTAATTCCAAATTACTTGAAGTCTGATTGAACTGCTCTACCACAGCCTTACTATAAAAAACTTCTTCTGAAGATTGTTGACTGTTTGAGGTAGATGAAATAGGTGTATTTCCACTTCATCTTGAAATATTCTGTAACATGAAGGACATACTTTATCCTCTCTAGAAAAAGAAGTATTCGGATACAAGCGTTTCAAAGACTCCGTTAGATCACCTGATTCTCTAAACGGATTTTTGGAGCAATCGTAAATAAATTTTTGTACCTTTCTTTCAAATCTTTGCACTTAGTCTTAACAACCAGTGATGCCATTATTATTAGTAAGTTCTTCGACAGAGCAAAAAAAAAAATTTTTGTCTTATACGCTTAAATGCGTCAAGTCGTCAATGAGAAAGCAGAAAGCGAATCGTCACCATCTAGCGGTGCCATATGTCACTCCCTACAAAGTAAATTTAAATCGTGGGTGCCAAATTCAAACTGAAAAAAAAATTTCAATTATCAACAAAAAATATTTCTATTTTTATAAATTTAAAATCATCATAACTTCGGTTTTAAGGTGGTTCGTGCGACTAACGTGTTTTTTCAAGATATTCTTGAAATTGTAAGTATAGTTCAATAAAGGCATTGTGAATATCATATTAAAATTTCAGAACATTTCATCGTTTCGTTTTTGATTAATCGATGTTCAAAGTTTTACAAATTACATTGGAAGTATATCTATATATATTGGAATTTTTACATTTCGTAGCTGTTAATCGCAATATCTCATAAACTACATTCAAATTGTAATTGAAAATTTAAACATATATAAAGGAACTAATAATAAACATTTTCCAACAAGATTCACGTAAATTCATCGTTTTATTAAAGAGATAAAGTGTTTTGAAAATGTAATTATTAGATAAACGATGCATATTTCGTTCACATTTACGTTGCTGCGCATGCGCAACTGGATCATGTGAGCGCTGTCTCTTTCTCTCACAGCTAGCTTTCTCTCTCTTACCGCACGAACCACCTTAATTGATAAAAAAATTTGTTCGAGGGTTTATTTTAAAGCTTTTGTTAAAATTTTTGATGAATTAATAAATAAAAGCATAAAGGAATTTTTAAAAGACGCAATAGTTGGAAAAATGGCATGAGGCGCCATGGTATCAATGCTTTAAAATGGAAAATATAAAAAAAACGTTTTAAAATCTGTTTACAAAAAATAAGACAAAATGGCATATTCTCACCTATCCTAAAAGTTAGTATTTTTTATATATAAAAAATTTACACCCAACACTAAATACGCTGTATCGAGGAAAAAACATATTTTCGAGCGTTCTATGAGGTAAATTATATCTTCATATACATATTGGAAGGTATTTTTATCACTTAGAAGAGAAAAAAAAATTCGGTCAGTGACGGCCTGCATGAATCTGAATGGGATCAGTCATATATATTTTCATTTAATATTTTCATTTCGTCAACTAAATTCATAATCCATGAAAAAAAAACATGAATAATTGATTCCATTCAAGCTATAGAAGATGATTCCAGCAAACATTGGATAACAAAATTTAAAACGTGTGACGAGTTACGTGTAACGTATAATATCATTGGAGAATAGCTCTTGAGGTAGGAATACATAGACTCAACTCAAATATTTGCTTAAGTTAAATTGATAAATTCTAGCCTAAATCTCGAATTTATAGTCGACACTTAACACTTAAACAAAGAAAAATGCTCTATTAAATTTTAGTACACTGTATAGGAAAAAAAATTACTATACCGAATAGCGAAATTCGCTATATTTATATTAAATGTTCATAATACTGTATCAAAAATTACTAAGGCTATGCCAAATAGTTCTATTCAGAATAGTTATTTTTTCATTTTGCAAGTTTGTCGCTCCTTTCCTATACAGTATACCAAAATTTAATAGGATATTTCTCTCCGTGTAGCTCTCAGAACTCAACCCTCAGATCTCAAAGTTTCATCGTTCCGTGTTCCCTATAAACGAAGACCTTTATAGGGAACACGTAACAATGAAATTTTAAAATTTGAGTGCTAAATGTCGAGTGTCAACTATGAATTTGAACCAAATTTATTTGTATGATGAACAGTCCAAAAGGTTACAACTTATAGAGTGAAAGAGAATTAAGTGTGAGTGAAGCAGAGAGCGCCGCGTTTCAAATAGGTGGCGGTAGACGTACTAGCAGGGGTGAATTTTCAATAAAACTACCAGGTGTACGATTCGACATTAATCAACAAAGAAATCATTACACTGAGAGAAAAGTTTAATAACTGTTAAAATATCTGTATATTTGATTTTAGTTTTAAATTTTCTTAGTATTTATTGTATTATATATTAATAGTTAATATATATAAAGCTAATAACTTCATATATTTACTATAAAACTTTACGTATCTTTAGAAAGAATATAATATCTTAACTATTAATATTTGATTTCAACTATTAAGATTTGTATATTTAATCAGAATCTACAATATATACTTTAATAGTTAATATACTAAGTTAACAGTTATGAAATCTTTCTCTCAGTGTACATAAGAAAATTCAAAATGAATGCAACAGGATTAGGGCTCTAATTTATAGTTCACACTAAGTACTCAAACATCATTCTATCTCACTCTTTTACCATAAGAAATATAAAGACAAAATGATGTTTGAGTGCTGGGTGTCAACTATGAATTCGAATCTAGTTCTTTGCATGCGACTCCCTACGGAAAATTATAATCCTGTTTCATGGTTAGAATTAATCATGCGGGATATTTATGCGCATTTGATATCGTTAGGAGAAGAGAATGACTTAATAGGAATAACTGTAAAAAGTATTCACTTCAGCCAAGGCTCAGCTGGAATGTCACTTAGACCGATTGTTAATTTTAATTACGAGGATTTATGGGAACTTATAAGTAATTTAACTCAAAGTAATAAAAATTTTGAAATAGACGATAGTTTTATTCTAGAGGCAACGTACGTTAATTTACCGCATGGTAGCAGACGGAAAAAAAATAAATTGAGTATAAACATTGCAACGAGTCTGAAATGCATTTGAATTATTAAAATGGAAAGAAAAATTTTAGTTAGGTTCGGTCGGTAATGTAGAGCAATCTTAATGTATTTTGAGAAAAAAAAATATATATAGTAATAAAAAAAAATTATTTTTTATAAAAAAGCATTGAGAAATGAATAATGGAATTTTTTATAAAAAAATTTTCAACAAAATATTAAATTTTCTGCTACGTAACGTGAATTCGAATTTGAATGAAAAGCTCACCATAGCCCGGTTCGCGTGTTCGAATCTCATTCGCCGAGGGACCAAGTGTGAAACGCAGCGATCCTTGTCTCTCATAATGGATAAGAAAGAGAGGCAAAGAGACGCGATGCTAACGCATTGGTACAACATTACACTAAATTATAACATTAATTCAATCAATTTTTCGACCGTTTAACTTGATAAAAAATGGGGTTATTAAAGAAATAATTCAAGATGAGCATTATATTCGATTATAAAAAAATCTTAAGAGTTCAAATTAATTAATATAGAAAGTAATCATTATTAAAAATATACAATTTAAACTAAGTTTGAATCCCTAGCGTAGACGGGGCTTTCAGAGTATCTAAGTACTAGTAAAGATTTTAAAACAGAATTAATCAAATTAAATGATAAATTTTAAGAAGGAAATAGAGTAATTATAGGGTGTAATATTTTTTTATATAAGATAATGCACTTTTTATAAATAAAATAACATCTTAAAGGAAATTTCATAGTGAAATAATGTAGTTATTATCTGATACAGTAAGTAGATGGGGGTATTCATATACGCTAGGAACAAATACAAAGAGGTCTCTGCGCATATCTACGTGACAGCTTAGATGAAGTAGATTATCTAGATGACCAATTAAGTAAGAGGGAATCAGTGAGCTCGGGCTCACGCAGCGCGAGGATCTCATATTCATTCTCTCTCGCACCGCCTAAAGTATTAGTCTTAATAAATTCAAACTAATTTTTTTTATTTTTCTACGTTTTCTTTGTGTAAAATAAGAAAGAGACGTGATTATTTTATTTGTTTTTCTTAAGTTTCTTCTCTTTATTTCCTTGCTCTATAAATTAATAATCTCTAAGCAAGTGATAAGTAATAAGGAATAACAAAGACTTTTAAGATTTTTTTTTCTTCGTGACGGAAATTGAATTTATATACTATTTTTTTGTTTTTGTAATAAGTAATCCTGCATATGAGATATCTCTTTGTAGGATTACTTGCAATAATTGATAAGTGAAGATCAGTGTAATCACAGTGAATGTGTACTAACCCACATACCATTACAGAAAAAAACTATAATCGATGACCGTAGTGAGCTATAGTCTAGGATTGTAGTGATACTATATTCATGTATCATAATATATTATAGTAATAAAGTATAGTTTCTTATATTATTTTCGCGTTACTATAATCGGAAAATATATTAATTATAATATTTACATAAGAAAGGTCTATAGTTGGTCGTCTTATAGCGCATTGATAGGTTTATATTTTATGGACTCATCGTTTATAGGTTTATGGTTTATAAGATTATGGGCTTATGGTTTATAAGTTTATGGGTTATAAGTTGATAGTTTATGGGTTTATGGTTTATGGGTTTATGGTTTATGGTTCATGGGTTTATTGGTTTATGGTTTATAGGTTTATGGTTTGTGGGTTTATGGTTTATAGGTTTATGGTTTATGAGTTTATGGGTTCATGGGTTTATGGTTTATAGGTTGATGGTTTATGGGATTATGAGTTTACAAGTTTATGGGTTTATTGTTTATGGATTTTAAGTTTATGGTTTATAGATTCATGGTTTCAGGGTTTATAGTTAACACATTTATGTTTTGTGGGTTTATAATTTATGGTTTATCATTTATAGGTTTATAGGTCTAACAATTATGATTCATAGGTTTATGGTTCATGTGCTTATGTTTAATAAGTTTCTGGCTTATGGAATTATAGTTTATGGGCTTATGGTTTATGGGCTCATGATTTATTCGTTTATGGTGTATGAGTTTATGTTTTATGGGTTTATGGGTTTATAATGTATGAGTTAATGTTTTATGGGTTTATGGGTTTATGGATAATGGGTTTATGGTTTGATGGTCTATGGTTTATGAGTTAATGAGTTTATAGAATATGGTTTATAAGTCTATAATTTATGGTTGATCGTTTATGGGTTAATGGGTTTATCGATTATATTTCATGGGTTTATGGTTTATGGTCTTATGGTCTATGGTTTATGAGTTTATGAGTTTATAGCATATGGTTTATAGTTTATGGTTTATAAGTTTATGGTTTATGGGTTTATGGTTTATGGGTTTATGGTTTATGGGTTTATGGTTTATGGGTTTATGGTTTATAGGTTTATGGTTTATGGGTTTATGGTTTATCGGTTTATGGTTAATGAGTTTATGGTTTGATGGTCTATGGTTTATGAGTTAATGAGTTTATAGAATATGGTTTATAAGACTATGATTTATGGTTGATCGTTTATGGGTTAATGGGTTTATCGATTATATTTCATGGGTTTATGGTTTATGGTCTTATGGTCTATGGTTTATGAGTTTATGAGTTTATAGTATATGGTTTATAGTTTATGGTTTATAAGTTTATGGTTAATGGGTTTATGGTATATGGTTTATGTGTTTATGGTTTATGGGTTTATGGGTTTATATTTTATGGGTTTATGGTTTATGGGTTTATGGTTTATGGGTTTATGGTTTATGGGTTTATGGATTATGGGTTTATGGTTTATGAGTTTATGATTAATGGTTTATCGTTTACGGGTTAATAAGTTCACTGATTATGGTTTATTACCTTATGGTTCATGAATTAAATGGGTTTATGGTTTATGGGTTTATGGTTTATGGGTATATGGGTTTATGGGTTTATGGATTATAAGTTTATGATTAATGGTTTATCGTTTATGGGTTCATGGGTTCATCGATTATGGTTTATGGGTTTATGGTTTGTTACCTTATGGTTTATGAATTAAATGGGGTTATGGTTTATGGGTTTATGGTTTATATGTTTATAGTTTATAAGTTTATGGTTTATGGGTTTATGGATTATAAGTTTATGATTAATGGTTTATCGTTTATGGGTTCCAAGGTTCATCGATTATGGTTTATGGGTTTATGGTTCATGTGCTTATGTTTTATGAGTTTCTGGTTTATAGGTTTATGGTTTGTTACCTTATGGTTTATGAATTAAATGGGGTTATGGTTTATGGGTTTATGGTTTATGGGTTTATGGATTATATGTTTATAGTTTATAAGTTTATGGTTTATGGGTTTATGGTTTATGGGTTTATGGTTTATAAGTTTATGGGTTTATGGTTTATAGGTTTACAGTTTGTGGATTATAAGTTTATAATTAATGGTTTATCGTTTATGGGTTCATGGGTTCATCGATTATGGTTTACGGGTTTATGGTTCATGTGCTTATGTTTTATGAGTTTCTGGTTTATAGGTTTATGGTTTGTTACCTTATAGTTTATGAATTAAACGGGGTTATGATTTATGGGTTTATGGTTTATATGTTAATGGTAAATGGATTTATGGTTTATGGGTTTATAGTTTATGGGTTTATGGTTTATGAGTTTATGGTTTATGGGTTCATGGTTTATGGGTTTATGGTTTATGAGTTTATGGTTCATGGGTTTATGGTTTATATGTTAAGGGTTAATGGGTTTATGCTTTATAGGTTTATGATTTATGGGTTTGTGGGTTTATAGTTTATGGGTTAATGGTTTATATGTTTATGGGTTTATGGTTTATGAGTTTATGGCTTACGGGTTTATGCGTTTATGGTTTATGGGTCTATGGGTTTATGGTTTATGGGTTTATGGTTCATGGGTTTAATGGTTTATGGTTAATAGGTTTATGGTTTATAGGTTTATGGTTTATGGGTTTATGGTTTATAAGTTTATGGGTTTATGGTTTGTGGGTCTATGGTTTATAGGTTTATAGTTTATGGTTTATGGGTTTATGGTTTATGGGTCTATGGTTTATAGGTTTATAGTTTATGGTTTATGGGTTTATGGTTTATGGTTCATGAGTTAATAGTTTATGGTTTATGGTTTATGGTTTATGAGTTTATAGTTCATGGTTCATAAGTTTATCATCTATGGTTTATCGTTTATGGGTTCATCGATTATGGTTCATGGGTTTATGGTTCATGTGCTTATGATTTATGAGTTTCTGGTTTATGGTTTATGGTTTATGGGTTTATGGTTTATGGGTTTATGGTTTATATGTTAATGGTTAATGGGTTTATGGTTTATGGGTTTATGGTTTATGGGTTCATGGGTTTATGGTTTATAGGTTTATGGTTTGTTACCTTATGGTTTATGAATTAAATGGGGTTATGGTTTATGGGTATATGGTTTATGGGTTTATGGTTCATATGTTTATAGTTTATAAGTTTATGGTTTATGGGTTTATGGTTTATGGGTTTATGGTTTATGGGTTTATGGTTTATGGGTTTATGGTTTATGGGTTTATGGTTTATGGGTTTATGGTTTATGGGTTTATGGTTTATAAGTTTATGGGTTTATGGTTTATAGGTTTATAGTTTGTGGATTATAAGTTTATGATTAATGGTTTATCGTTTATGGGTTCATGGGTTCATCGATTATGGTTTACGGGTTTATGGTTCATGTGCTTATGTTTTATGAGTTTCTGGTTTATAGGTTTATGGTTTGTTACCTTATGGTTTATGAATTAAACGGGGTTATGATTTATGGGTTTATGGTTTATATGTTAATGGTGAATGGATTTATGGTTTATGGGTTTATAGTTTATGGGTTTATGGTTTATGAGTTTATGGTTTATGGGTTCATGGTTTATGGGTTTATGGTTTATGAGTTTATGGTTTATGGGTTTATGGATTATGGTTTGCGAGTTTATGGTTTATGGGTTTATGGTTTATGGGTTTATGGTTTATATGTTAATGGTTAATGGGTTTATGCTTTATAGGTTTATGATTTATGGGTTTGTGGGTTTATAGTTTATGGGTTAATGGTTTATATGTTTATGGGTTTATGGTTTATGAGTTTATGGCTTACGGGTTTATGGTTTATGGGTTTATGGGTTTATGGTTTATGGGTTTATGGTTCATGAATTTATGGTTCATGGGTTTATGGGTTTATGGTTAATAGGTTTATGGTTTATAGGTTTATGGTTTATGGGTTTATGGTTTATAAGTTTATGGATTTATGGTTTGTGGGTCTATGGTTTATAGGTTTATAGTTTATCGTTTATGGGTTTATGGTTTATGGTTCATGAGTTAATAGTTTATGGTTTATGGTTTATGGTTTATAAGTTGATGGTTTATGTTTTTATGGTCTATGGTTTATGAGTTTATGAGTTTATAGTTCATGGTTCATAAGTTTATCATTTATGGTTTATCGTTTATGGGTTCATCGATTATGGTTCATGGGTTCATGGTTCATATGCTTATGATTTATGAGTTTCTGGTTTATAGGTTTATGGTTTATTACCCTATTGTTTATGAATTAAATGGGTTTATGGTTTATCGGTTTATGGTTTATGGTTTATGGGTTTATGGGTTTATGGTTTATATGTTAATGGTTAATGGGTTTATGGTTTATGGGTTCATGGGTTTATGGTTTATGGGTTTATGATTTATGGTTTATGGGTTTATGGGATTATAGGTTTATGGTTCATGAGTTCATAGGTTTATGGTTGATAGGTTAATGGTTCATAGGTTTATGGTTTATGGGTTTATGGTTTATGGTTTCATGGTTTATGGGTCTATGGTTTATGGGTTTATGGTTTATGGGTTTACAGTTTATGGTTCATGAGTTTATTAGTTAATAGTTTATAGTTTATGGTTTATGGTTTATAAGTTGATGGTTTATGGTTTTATGGTCTATTGTTTACGAGTTTATGAGTTTATAGTTCATGGTTTATAAGTTTATCATTTATGGTTTATCGTTTATGGGTTCATCGATTATGGTTCATGGGTTTGTGGTTCATGTGCTTATGTTTTAGGAGTTTCTGGTTTATAGGTTTATGGTTTATGGGTATATGGTTTAAGGTTTATGAGTTAATGAGTTTATAGTTTATGGTTTATAAGTCTATGATTTATGGTTTATTGTTTATGGGTTAATGGGTTTGTCGATTATATTTCATGGGTTTATGGTTTATGGTCTTATGGTCTATGGTTTATGAGTTTATAAGTTTATAGTTTATGGATTATAAGTTTATGATTGATGGTCTATCGTTTATGGGTTCATGGGTTCATCGATTATGGTTTATGGGTTTTTGGTTCATGTGCTCATGTTTTATGAGTTTTCGGTTTATAGGTTTATGGTTTGTTACCTTATGGTTTATGAAGTTAATGATTTTATGGTTTATGGATTTATGGTTTATGGGTTTATGTTTTATGGGTTTATCGTTTATGGGTTTATGGTTTATGGGTTTATGGATTTATGGATTTATGGTTTATGGGTTCATGGTTCAATATTCAATGGTTTATGAGTCAATGAGTTTATAGTTTATGGTTTATAAGTCTATGATTCATGGTTCATTGTTTATAGAATAATGGGTTTATCGATTATATTTCATGGGTTTATGGTTTATGGTCTTATGGTCTATGGTTTATGAGTTTATGAGTTAATAGTTTATGGTTTAAATTTTATGGTTTATAAGTTTATGGTTTATGGTTTTATGGTCTATGGTTTATAAGTTTGTGAGTTTATAGTTTATGGTTTATAAGTAAATCATTAATGGTTTATCGTTTATGGGTTAATGGGTTCAACGATTATAGTCAATGGGTTTATGGTTCATGTGCTTATGTTTTATGAGTTTTTTGTTTTATAGGTTTATGGTCTTATGGTCTATGGTTTATGAATTGAATGGGTTTATGGTTCATGGGTTTATCGTTTATGGGTTTATGGTTTATAGGTTTATGGTTCATGGGTTTATGGTTTATGGGTTTATGGTTCATATGTTGATGGGTTTATGGTTTATAGGTTTATGGTTAGTGGGTTCATGGTTTATAGGTTTGTGGTTTATAGGTTTATTGATTATGGATTTAGGGTTTATGGGTTTATGGTTTATAGGTTTATGGATTATGGGTTTATGGTTTATGGGTTTATAGTTTGTGGGTTTATGGTTTGGAGGTTTATGGTTTATGGGTCTATGGTTTATGGTTTCATGGTTTATGGGTCTATGGTTTATGGGTTTATGGTTTATGGGTTTACAGTTTATGGTTCATGAGTTTATTAGTTAATAGTTTATACTTTATGGTTTATGGTTTATAAGTTGATGGTTTATGGTTTTATGGTCTATGGTTTACGAGTTTATGAGTTTATAGTTCATGGTTTATAAGTTTATCATTTATGGTTTATCGTTTATGGGTTCATCGATTATGGTTCATGGGTTTGTGGTTCATGTGCTTATGTTTTAGGAGTTTCTGGTTTATAGGTTTATGGTTTATGGGTATATGGTTTATGGTTTATAAGTTAATGAGTTTATAGTTTATGGTTTATAAGTCTATGATTTATGGTTTATTGTTTATGGGTTAATGGGTTTGTCGATCATATTTCATGGGTTTATGGTTTATGGTCTTATGGTCTATGGTTTATGAGTTTATAAGTTTATAGTTTATGGATTATAAGTTTATGATTGATGGTCTATCGTTTATGGGTTCATGGGTTCATCGATTGTGGTTTATGGGTTTTTGGTTCATGTGCTCATGTTTTATGAGTTTCCGGTTTATAGGTTTATGGTTTGTTACCTTATGGTTTATGAATTTAATGATTTTATGGTTTATGGATTTATGGTTTATGCGTTTATGTTTTATAGGTTTATCGTTTATGGGTTTATGGTTTATGGGTTTATGGATTTATGGATTTATGGTTTATGGGTTCATGGATCAATATTCTATGGTTTATGAGTCAATGAGTTTATAGTTTATGGTTTATAAGTCTATGATTCATGGTTCATTGTTTATAGATTAATGGGTTTATCGATTATATTTCATGGGTTTATGGTTTATGGTCTTATGGTCTATGGTTTATGAGTTTATGAGTTAATAGTTTATGGTTTAAATTTTATGGTTTATAAGTTTATGGTTTATGGTTTTATGGTCTATGGTTTATAAGTTTGTGAGTTTATATTTCATGGTTTATAAGTAAATCATTAATGGTTTATCGTTTATGGGTTAATGGGTTTAACGATTATAGTCAATGGGTTTATGGTTCATGTGCTTATGTTTTATGAGTTTTTTGTTTTATAGGTTTATGGTCTTATGGTCTATGGTTTATGAATTGAATGGGTTTATGGTTCATAGGTTTATCGTTTATGGGTTTATGGTTTATAGGTTTATGGTTCATGGGTTTATGGTTTATGGGTTTATGGTTCATATGTTTATGGGTTTATGGTTTATAGGTTTATGGTTAGTGGGTTTATGGTTTATAGGGTTGTGGTTTATAGGTTTATTGATTATGGATTTAGGGTCTATGGGTTTATGGTTTATAGGTTTATGGATTATGGGTTTATGGTTTATGGGTTTATAGTTTGTGGGTTTATGGTTTGGAGGTTTATGGTTTATGGGTCTATGGCTTATGGGTTTATATTTTATGGGTTTGTGGTTTATGGGTTTATGGTTTATGATTTATGGTTTATCGTTTACGGGTTAATAAGTTCATCAATTATGGTTTATGGGTTTATGGTTTATGACCTTATGGTTTATGAATTGAATGGGTTTATGGGTTTATGGTATATGAGTTAATGGTTTAGGGGTTTATAGTTGATGGGTTTATGGGTTTATAGTTTATGGGTTTATGGTTTATTGGTCCATGGTTTATGAGTTAATGAGTTTATAGTTTCAGGTTTATAAGTCTATGATTTAATGTTTATCGTTTATGGGTTAATGGGTTTATCGATTATATTTCATGGGTTTATGGTATATGGTCTAATGGTCTATGGTTTATGAGTTTATGAGTTAATAGTTTATGGATTATAGTTTATGGTTTATAAGTTTATGGTTTATGGTTTCATGGTCCATGGTTCATGAGTTTATAAGTTTATAGTTTATGGTTTATTGGTTTATGGTTTATAGGTTTATGGTTTGTGGGTTTATGGTTCATGTGCTTATGTTTTATGAGTTTCTGGTTTATGGGTTTATAGTTTATTACCTTATGGTTTATGAATCAAATGGGTTTATGGTTTATGAGTTAATATTTTTTGGGTTTATGGTTTATAGGTTAATGGTTTATAGGTTTAGGGTTTATGGGTTTATGGTTTATGAGTTCCTGGTTTATAGGTTTATAGTTTATTACCTTATGGTTTATGAATTAAATGGGTTTATGGTTTATGAGTCAATGTTTTATGGGTTTATGGTTTATAGGTTTATAGTTTATGGGTTTATAGTTTATGGGTATATGGTTTATGGGTTTATGGTTTATGGGTTTATAGTTTATGGGTTTTTGATTATTGGGTTTATGCTTTATAGGTTTATGATTTATGGGTTTGTGGGTTTATAGTTTATGGGTTAATGGTTTATGGGTTTATGGTTTATGGGTTTATGGGTCTATGGGTTTATGGTTTATGAGTTTATGGTTTATGGGTTTATGGTTCATGGGTTTATGGGTTTATGGTTGATAGGTTTATGGTTTATAGGTTTATGGTTTATGGGTTCATGGTTTATAAGTTTATGAGTTTATGGTTTGTAGGTCTATGGTTTATAGGTTTATGGTTTATGGTTTATGGGTTTATGTCTTATGGTTCATGAGTTTATGAGTTAATAGTTTATGGTGTGTGATTTATGGTTTATAAGTTGATGGTTTATGGTTTTATGGTCTATGGTTTATGAGTTTATGAGTTTATAGTTCATGGTTTATAAGTTTATCATTTATGGTTTATCGTTTATGGGTTTATCGATTATGGTTTATCGTTTATGGGTTCATCGATTATGGTTCATGGGTTTATGGTTTATGTGCTTATGTTTTATGAGTTTCTGGTTTATAGGTCTATGGTTTATTACCTTATTGTTTATGAATTCAATGGGTTTATGGTTTATCGGTTTATGGTTTATGGTTTATGGGTTTATGGTTTATGGTTTATGGGTTTATGGTTTATGGGTTTATGGTTTATGGTTTATGGTTTATGGGTTTATGGTTTATGGGTTTATGATTTATATGTTAATGGTTAATGGGTTTATGGTTAATGGGTTCATGATTTATGGCTTCATGGGTTTATGGTTTATGGGTTTATGGTTTGTGGGTTTATGGTTTATGGGTTTATGGGATTATAGGTTTATGGTTTATGGGTTTATAGGTTTATGGTTGATAGGGTTATGGTTCATAGGTTTATGGTTGATAGGGTTATGGTTCATAGGTTTATGGTTTATGGGTTTATGGTTTATGGATTTATGGTTTATGTGTTCATGGTTTATGGGTCTATGGTTTATGGTTCATGAGTTTATTAGTTAATAGTTTATAGTTTATGGTTTATGGTTTATATGTTGATGGTTTATGGTTTTATGGTCTATGGTTTACGAGTTTATGAGTTTATAGTTCATGGTTTATAAGTTTATCATTCATGGTTTATCGTTTATGGGTTCATCGATTACACAGGCCCACAAAATGAAAAAAAATGTCTGAACTTTCGACCGGACATACATATTCCCATGTATTTTTCGACGCTGAATCCGAATCTGTAATAAAAATATAGGATTTTCCTACCTTTTCTCAGAGTTTTATTGAAAAAACCTCATTTTTTACGGTTTTTTTGCGGTTTTTCAAGTCTAGAAAAAACAAATCATGAGATACGGTTAATTGGACTTCAAAATCGAATTCTACGGGAAAAAATACTCGGGAAACCATACCTTCAAATTTTTTTAACGCGATTCTAGTCCTCTGTATGGGGCTGAAAAGATGAGGAAATCGGTAAAAGTCGAAATTTTGGCCTAAAATGGATTTAAACAATATTAAAATTTAATCATGCGTCTTTTGAAGAGTCGATAAATATTGGAAATACTATCCTGGGGGTTTTTCAGATTGCTGATCATGAATTTGAAGTCAGATTGTGTAAAAACTACTTCTAGAGGGCGGTGACAAGAACTGTATATGGTAAATTTATCGATTTTTTAAAAATTTTACGTCTGAAATACTTATTTTAGAGTCTTTCACAGCATTGACTGTAAATTCAAGATATTAACTTAGCCTATTGTGTACGTTAAACTTAACATTTTGTCTATGTTTGTCTCTCTCTCTCTCTCTCTCTCTCTCTTTCCGATGTTTTTTTTAAATTGGCTTACGTTAACGTGTACGTTTCTCTTCGAATGACCGATGTAGTGGATTTCTGACACGTTTTTGTCCTTTTTTCGCAGCTGTTTCAGGAAACTGATCAACGTGTGAATCAAGAAAATGAAGTTTTAAGTTCATTAGACAACCCAATTTTTCAAAATTACGTACCATTCTTTTCACAATAGCTTTATAATTCGTGTCTTTGGCATTATCCAAAAATTTCGTCGATACCTCTTTAAAACTTAACCATGCTGCCTTTTCAACATCAGTCATGCTTTGTTCAAAGTTTTCGTCTCTAAATAAAGTTCGCTGGATAGTGATGAAGAGTATATTCCTAAGGGTGAAGAACGAACTGTTGAAAAGTTTGATCAAAAAAGTCTGAACGATTTATTTAGAAAGAGTGGTTTATCTAAGGAACAATTAGAGTTTATGGCTTCAGAGTTTAAGAGACGAAATATGTTGACAAAGGGTACTAAAGTATGTGCATATCGTAATCGAGAAGAGCGCTTTAGAAATTATTTCAAGAATGATTCTAATATGGTTTATTGCACGGACGTGAAAGGTCTTATTGATGAATTGAAACCCAACATATACAAACCTGAAAATTGGCGACTATTCATTGATTCATCAAAGCGCAGCCTTAAAGCAGTACTCCTCAATATCACAAATAAATATGCTCCTATACCATTAGCACATTCAACAGTACTTAAAGAAGAGTATTCCAATCTTGAACTACTTTTAACGAAAATAAAATATAGAGAACATAAATGGCAAATATGTGGCGATTTAAAGATTTTATCTATGATACTTGGACAACAATCTGGATTTACGAAGTACCCATGTTATTTATGCATGTTTGATAGCAGAGATAGAGAAAAACACTATAAAAAGAAAATTTGGCCATCAAGAGAATCGTTTGAACCTGGAAAACAGAATGTTATAAAAGATCCACTCGTTAATCCTTCGAAAATTTTGATACCGCCTCTGCATATAAAGCTTGGATTGATAAAGCAATTAGTTAAAGCTTTGGACAAGGACGGTCAATGCTTCCAATATATAAGCAAAGTATTTCCCCATAAATCTGATGCTAAATTAAATGAAGGTATTTTTGATGGTCCTGAAATCCGAACTTTATTTAGAGACGAAAACTTTGAACAAAGCATGACTGATGTTGAAAAGGCAGCATGGTTAAGTTTTAAAGAGGTATCGACGAAATTTTTGGGTAATGCCAAAGACACGAATTATAAAGCTATTGTGAAAAGAATGGTACGTAATTTTGAAAAATTGGGTTGTCTAATGAACTTAAAACTTCATTTTCTTGATTCACACGTTGATCAGTTTCCTGAAAATAACGGAGACTTTAGTGAAGAGCATGGTGAACGATTTCACCAAGATTTAAAGGAGTTTGAACGTAGATTTCAAGGAAACTGGGGTATCAACATGTTAGCAGATTACTGCTGGATGATAAAAAGAGAAACAGCTGCGAAAAAAGGACAAAAACGTGTCAGAAATCCACTACATCGGTCATTCGAAGAGAAACGTGTACGTAAGCGTAAGCCAATTTAAAAAAAACATCGGAAGAGAGAGAGAGAGAGAGAGAGACAAACATAGACAAAATGTTAAGTTTAACGTACACAATAGGCTAAGTTAATATCTTGAATTTACAGTCAATGCTGTGAAAGACTCTAAAATTAGTATTTAAGACGTAAAATTTTTAAAAAATCGATAAATTTACTATATACAGTTCTTGTCACCGCCCTCTAGAAGTAGTTTTTACACAATCTGACTTCAAATTCATGATCAGCAATCTGAAAAACCCCCAGGATAGTATTTCCAATGTTTATCGACTCTTCAAAAGACGCATGATTAAATTTTAATATTGTTTAAATCCATTTTAGGCAAAATTTCGACTTTTACCGATTTCCTCATCTTTTCAGCCTCATACAGAGGACTAGAATCGCGTTAAAAAAATTTGAAGGTATGGTTTCCCGTGTATTTTTTCCCGTAGAATTCGATTTTGAAGTCTAATTAACCGTATCTCATGATTTGTTTTTTCTAGACTCGAAAAACCGCAAAAAACCGTAAAAAATGAGGTTTTTTCAATAAAACTCTGAGAAAAGGTAGGAAAATCCTATATTTTTATTACAGATTCGGATTCAGCGTCGAAAAATACATGGGAATATGTATGTCCGGTCGAAAGTTCAGACATTTTTTTTCATTTTGTGGGCCTGTGTTATGGTTCATGGCTTTGTGGTTCATGTGCTTATGTTTTATGAGTTTCTGGTTCATAGGTTTATGGTTTGTGGGTTTATGGTTCATGGGTTTATGGTTTATGGGTTTATGGCTTATGGCTTTATGGTTTATGGGTTCATGGTTTAATGGTCTATGGTTTATGAGTTAATGAGTTTATAGTTTATGGTTTATAAGTCTATGATTTATGGTTTACCGTTTATGGGTTAATGGGTTTGTCGATTATATTTCATGGGTGTATGGTTTATGGTCTTATGGTCTATGGTTTATGAGTTTATTAGTTTGTAGTATATGGTTTATAGTATATGGTTTATAGTTTATGGTTTATAAGTATATGGTTTATGGTTTTAGGGTCTATGGTTTATGAGTTTATAAGTTTATAGTCTATGGATTATAAGTTTATGATTGATGGTCTATCGTTTCTAAGTTCATGGGTTCATCGATTATGGTTTATGGGTTTTTGGTTCATGTACTTATGTTTTATGAGTTTCTGGTTTATAGATTTATGGTTTGTTACCTTATGGTTCATGAATTTGATAAGTTTATGCTTTATGGGTCTATGGGTTTATGGTTGATGGGTTTTATGGTTTATACGTATATGGTTTATGGGTTTTTGGTTGATGGGTTTTATGGTTTATAGGTATATGGTTTATGGGTTTTTGTTTTATGGGTTTATAGTTTATGGGTTTATGGTTTATGGGTTAATGGTTTAATGGTCTATGGTTTATGAGCTAATGAGTTTATAGTTCATGGTTTATAAGTCTATGATTTATGGTTTTCGTTTATGGGTTAATTGGTTTATCGATTATGGTTCATGGGTTTATAGTTCATGTGCTTATGTTTTATGAGTTTCTGATTTATAGGTTTATAGTTTATTACCTTATGGTTTATGAATTAAATGGGTTTATGGTTTATGAGTTAATGTTCTATGGGTTCATAGTTTATAGGTTTATGGTTTATGGGTTTATGGTTTATAGGTTTATGGTTTGTGGGTTTATGGTTTATAGGTTTATGGTTTTTGGGTTTATTGATTATGGGTTTAGGGTTTATGGGTTTATGGTTTACAGGTTTATGGTTTATGGGTTTATGGTTTATGGGTTTATTGGTTTATGGTTTATGGGTTTATAGTTTCATGGTTTATGGGTTTATGATTTATAGCTTATAGGTTTATGGGTTTATTGTTTATGGGTTTTTGGGTTTATGGTTTATGGGTTTATGGGTTTATGGTTTATTGGTCCGTGGTTTATGAGTTAATGAGTTTATAGTTCAAGGTTTATAAGTCTATGATTTAATGTTTATCGTTTATGGGTTAAGAGGACGCTGTATCTCTCTATCCTTTTCTAATTAAAAAATGTAAATTTTTGGGAAAACTAGTTATTATTGATAGAAATTAAGGGTTGTCCGCTACTTGTTTAGTAAAAATTAATATTTTCTCTGATGAGGACCAACTAATTTTGTTGCTTTTTTTTCAAGTAAAGTTTGACATACTTAAATAACGTATTTTCTAGCCTTACTTAGGATTTTGTAAGTATGTCAAACTTTACTTGAAAAAAAAGCAACAAAATTAATTGGTCCTCATCAGAGAAAATATTACTTTTTACTAAACAAGTAGCGGACAACCTTTAATTTCTATCAATAATCACTAGATTTTCAAAAAACTTACATTTTTCAATTAGAAAAGGATAGAGAGATATAGCGTCCCCTTGGGTTTATAGATTACATTTCATAGGTTTATGGTATATGGTCTCATGGTCTATGGTTTATGAGTTTATGAGTTAATAGTTTATGGATTATAGTTTATGGTTTATAAGTTTATGGTTTATGGTTTCATGGTCTATGGTTCATGATTTTATGAGTTTATAGTTCATGGTTTATTGGTTTATGGTTTATAGGTTTATGGTTTGTGGGTTTATGGTTTATTGGTTTATGGTTTATGGGTTTATTGATTATGGGTTTAGGGTTTATGGGTTTATGGTTTATAGGTTTATGGTTTATGGGTTTATGATTTGTGGGTTTATGGGTTTATAGTTTATGGGTTTATAGGTTCATGGTTTATGGGTTTATGGTTTATAGTTTATAGGTTTATGGGTTTATGGTTCATGGGTTCTTTCAAAGACGTCATTTTCTACGAATTCAGGAAAAAAAAACGTTATTTTTCATAAATTATGTCATTGAAAAATGACTTTACATGATAATCATTTTCCATTTAAAGGTATAAACAACAAAAACGAGGTAAACCTCGTAGTTTCAACTCTTCGAAAAACGAAGAGCATATGCGATTGAACTGAGAGCGTTCTGCCCTTATATATCTGCGTCTTAGAGATTTGTATAAGGGATCGCAAAACTTGAAAATCGCCACCTTGTGAATTAAAATAAAATTGACGCAAGGGCAACCATCAATTCAACTGCAAGTCACTAGGTGGCGATTTTCAAGTTTTGCGATCCCTTATACAAATTTCAAAGACGCAGATATATAAGGCCAGAATGATCTCAGCTTAATCGCAAATGCTCTTCGTTTTTCGAAGAGTTGAAACTACGAGGTTTACCTCGTTTTTGTTGTTTTTTCCTTTAAATGGAAAATGATTATCATGTAAAGTCATTTTTCAATGACATAATTCATGAAAAATGACGTTTTTTTCTTAAATTTGGAGAAAATGACGTCTTTGAAAGACGTCTTTAGTTGTGTCTGAAATTGGAACAAAAAAGATGTCATTTTTCCAATGTTTAGAAAAGCTATTTAACGAATAACGTCATTTTACATTTTCAAAGACGTATTTTTTTTAATAAACATACGTCTTTTTATAATTTCAAAAACGTATTTTTTAAATAAAAATTCGTAATAAAAGACGTCATTTTTATTAAAAAAAATACGTCTTTGAAATAATAAAAAGACGTCATTTGTTGAATTTTCTAAACATTGGAAAAATGACGTCTTTTTTGGTTCCAATCTTAGACACGACCAAAGACGTCTTCAAAGACATCTTTCAAAGATGTCTTTCAAAGACGTCTTAGAATCACGTCATTATTTTCAACAGAAAGGACGTCATTCGTTTTAAAAAAAGAATTTTTTTTTGAAAATTTATGTCTTTTACTATGAGTATTTATTAGAAAAATACGTCTTTGAAATTATTTTACTTATAAAAAAGACGTCATTTGGTTACTATATTTACGGAACATTAAAAAAATGACGTCTTATTTTGTTCCAATCTAAGACACGACCAAAGACGTCTTCAAAGACGTATTCAAAGACGTCTTCAAAGACATCTTTCAAAGACGTACTGGAAAGACGTCATTATTTTCAACAGGGTAGTGTGTAGAATAGAATGCTGCTTTACGCGAACAGAGATTATCTCCAGATATCTTGTGGTTGACTTGCTGTATTCGAATTCAGTGGCCTACATAAATCTGCACGGGCTCTTGGAGAGGATGGATTAAATGAAATCTATAAACGATGGATGACAGACATTAGTCTGTCAACACATCAAATCGCTGGCAATCACCAGCTACGAAAACGCACAACCTTATTATTGTGAAGTCAAGAACATACTGAAGTAGTCCTTTTCATCGTACCTGCTCGAAATATATTAAGTTATATACCAACTATATGGCGAGAATTCAGGCTAGAATTTATAGTTGTCACTCATTTCTCAAGTATTCTATCTTTGTTCTTCTTATGAAAATAGAGTAAGAAGAACAAGGATAGCATACTTGAGAACTGAGAAATGTCTATAATTTTTAGCCAATGTAGTTCCCACAACTCGAATTCATAGACTTAACTCAAATAAGAATTGTTATTCAAACCTCATCATTTTGTCTTTGTCTCTCTAATGATGAGAAAAAAAACAGATGATATAATCGTTACTTGAGTAACGTTTATGAATTCAAATCTACATCTCTCGTGATAAGAAAAAAAAATTGTTAATACAACCGTCATTTAAGTTACGTTTATAAAGTCGCACCTGAGGCTCGAATTCATAAACCAAATCCGAGTAATTATTGTTACTCAAACCCTATTCTGTCTTTGTCTCTCTCATGATAAACAAAAAAGATAGATGACACAACTGTAACTTGAGTTATATTTATGAATTCAAATCTCAGAGCCTTTGAAGGCTAAAGAAATAAGTCGTGAACAATAAGAACAGTACATTACTCTACTAGTGAGAAAAATAAATCATTTTCTCACAAAGTGACAAAAAGACAAGTAGGGGACCTATTTTGCCACAAGTGGAGTATAGAATTTTTCCCAACCAAGTGAACGGAATCTTTGAAATTTAAAAAAATTTTGAAACTTGGAAATTTTTTTGTAAAATTAGTCAAAATATTTTCTAAGACCAAATTATTTAAAAAATTTTTTAAGTTCAAAATTTTCAAAAATTTTCAAAAACTGTTCTGAATTGACTAAATATAATTTAAAACGTGTGAAAACCAAAAAAATCGTTGAGAGCAGGCCGGATTCGCTGTCCTTGTCTAATTAAGATTTTTGTTATTTTCTCAAGTATTAATCGGTGTATCTGCAAATTGAAGGTTAAGCGCAATAGATATTATTATTACAAATATGTATGCACAAGAAAAAAAAATCGACCGCTTTGTTTTTTAGAAAAGTAAGGAACGCGAAAATATTATAAACATGAACTTTTACTTCGACGTTCCTTACTTTTCTCAAAAACAAAACGGTAGAATTCTTATTTCTTGTACATAGATGTTCATGATAATAATATCTATTGCACTCGACCTTTAATTTGAAGATACACTGATTAATACTTAAACAAATAACAAAAAACCCAATAGTTACTCGGTCGGTATCAGATTCTACCCCGGCCTGGTCTTAAATGATGTTTTGGCATGATAAATAATCTGAGAAATCGGGTAATTTATCACCTGATTTTTCAAACACGGGAGGGAATATCGTATTTGGCTCACGTAAAACAGGCACCTAAAATTTATTTTTGCTCACCGCATTAGGAAAAGTACATTGCCAGTATACCCCAGTGAAAATATTGTATGTATAAAAGTGTAAATAAGTGTATGAAAGCGTATGAAAGCGAATCAGAGTGTAATAAAGTGTTGCATTTTGTTAATTCTCTTTATATATTTTGATACATTTTGATACACTTCAAATTAAAGAAAAAAATCTTTTTTGACTTTGATATTTTTTTATATAGTTTGATACAATTTGATACATAAGGGTGAAATCAGATGGAGCGGAAAATATGTGACAGAACGTCGCAGAACATTCATTACGTCGCATTGTAATCCGTCAAATCTTTTCCCTATATTCACATGGAGCGGAGTAGACTTACACTCAGAAAAAAAAACAATTCTCTTGGCCTTAACGCGCCGGGCAGGAGAGTCTTTAGTTGACTCAAGCAAACTTTACCCGAGCCTCAAGTAGTGTCTTATTGAAAATCCAGCTCTGCCTACTTTACCACTCGAATGTTACCGACTGGACAAAGCCAAGAACCGTTAAAAAGCAACATAACAGAAAGTTTTGTTTACGATCAATTTGTGTAAATTATTACGAATAGTTCGAGTGTTAAAAAAAATGGACCTCTTGTCAATTACTGGTCAATGCGACCCGAGTCTAAACATAGACAAATAAAATTGTCAGCTATTACGTCGAATAATAAAATAAATTTATTAAAAACCCTAACTTTAAAAAGCCAACTGCGATTGGCATTTTTAAAACAAATTAAAAAATTCGAACTGAAGTAGAATTTGAGTCTTTTTCTGCAATCGATCAGCTCACCAGACAAAAGTATTTTCAAGATTCGAAAAAAGAAATGTGTATGTATATGTATTACACACATCAACTTTAAAAAAAAAAATTAAATTTTTTAATGACAGTTTCATTTTATTATTAAAACTCGTAAAATTTCTTTCATTTTAAATTCATCTTATTTAGAAAAATCTTTCTATATCTTATAATAGTTATGATGATATTCAAAGTTAATTTTCATCTTCTATTCATAACTGTTTTTTAATTTCAATATATTTTTCAATTTTTTGATTAATATGAATTAAATTTCGCAATTGATTTACGATTCTATATCTGTATATATATGTGTGTATACGTGTGCATGTAGAGCTCTTATGCATACGAAATTTATAACCTCAAAATTTCAAAATACTTTTCGGACTTTTAGAAAGGATTACGGTTGGTACAACTGGATTCTCTAGTTAATACTTCTTGATGATTCAAGCAGAGACTTCTTGAGTCTCCCGACTTGAGCGCTCAGGCAATTTTTATCGGAGACTCAAGGTATTGTAACTTCTGGCAGTAAGTTAACGCTTCTTAAGTCCTGCTACCCAAGTATTAAAGACAGAGCGACCGGAGATTCCAGTGACTACGGCTGTTTTTTTTCTCAGTGTAGAGCATATTCTACTGGAGGAAGCACGTTTATGGAAAGAGTGTAGACGAACGAGCAAGAAAAAGAGAGACAGTTTGGGTACCATCTTTCTCTCTCGTGCAGGCACATGATTGGTTGACGCTACTTCTTTCTAAGAGAAAACGGTTACCCAAACTATCGCTCTCTATCTCAATATCGTCTACACTTCTTGTTCAGGCCTGCTTCCTCCAGTAGTATATGCTCTAAGGGAGTAGAAATTCTGTGACGTTGATGAGCAATATTATAATTAAAAAATTATGTTTTTAATCGAAATATTTGGTTATAATAACAAAATATATTTTAACTTTACAAGAAAAGAATCTCATTAGAATAACATTGAGTGATTATTTACAACTTTTTTAACATTTTTGTTGTTAATTTAAAATTCGTGGATACAATTGTAGGCTATTTTAAATGTTTTTCAGCTAAATTCCGCTCCATGGGAATATAGGGAAAAAATTTGACGGAAAACAATGCGACGGAATGAATGTTCTATGACGTTCCGTCGCATATTTTCTGCTCCATCTGATTTCACCTTAAGAATACACTTCAGGTTTGAGAAGAAAATCTTTTCTAACTTTGAAACATCTTGATATATTTTTATACACTTTGAGATACTTTTGATAAACTGAACAAACTGATCATCATAATGAAAATTATCCACTTTGATATACTTTATTATACTTTGATACATTAAGATACACTTTTAATGAAAAATAATTATGTTATGAGAATGATCCATTTATTTTATAATGTAATTATAATAATAATTTTTTTTCTTACTTATTTGTTCAATTTATGAAAAGTGTATCAGGGGGGTTGCTCTGGAGCAATAAACTTAGTGTATCGATATGGGCAATTCTCAAAAACTTCATTCATTTTGGTCACTCGATTTTTAACAATTCAAAAGTCTATAATACAAGTTTCTGGGCACACACTTCAATAAGGGCTTAAATTACTAGTTTTTTAAAGTAGAATATGTAATTAAATTTTGGTATCGATTGGAAAATTGCCCTTCACTGTATATAATTTTATACTTAAAAAATGATACTTTTTTTTTATATTTTTCTACGTGTGTTTCTTGAGCTATAAAAAAAGGTGCATACTTTCGATTATTCTCAAATTTTTACAGCATAATAAATACGGTAAATACAAAAGTTTAAGCCTATCCTGGTCATGTGCCCTTCTTTATAAAGCTGTTTGACTATTTTTAATGCAGGTGTAATTTTTAGGTGAAAATTACGCCTACATTAAAAATAGTCAAACAGCTTTATAAAGAAGGGCACATGTACCAGGATAGGCTTAAACTTTTGTATTTAGGTGAAAATTACGCCTACATTAAAAATAGTCAAACAGCTTTATAAAGAAGGGCACATGTACCAGGATAGGCTTAAACTTTTGTATTTACCATATTTATTATGCTGTAAAAATTTGAGAATGATCGAAAATATGCACCTTTTTTTATAGCTCAAGAAACACACGTAGAAAAATATAAAAAAAAGTATCATTTTTTAAGTATAAAATTATATACAGTGAAGGGTGAAACTTGTATTATAGACTTTTAAATTGTTAAAAATCGAGTGACCAAAATGAATTAAGTTTTTGAGAATTGCCCATATATGCTATCTTTGTTCAGCACATTGATTACATATCTTCTGTCTCTGCAATTTTCTAGAGCAACCCCCTTGAAGGTATCGAAATGTATTGAAAGAGTTGATGAAATGCAAGATTTGCATACCCTTTGATACACTTTGATACACTTTCCTATATTTGGGCACACTTTCATACACTTTTATACATTTTGATACACTGAAAAATTTTCACCAGAGAAGAAATAAGAGGACATAAGTTATTTATTTCTGTTATTACTCGCACATATAGATATATTATGGTAACGTATAAGAGCACGGTGGTGTAATGGATAGAGCTCTTGCCTTCAACGCGAAGGGCATGGGTTCGAATCCTGGCCAGGTACCTCTAACTTTTTTTCGAAAGAAAATTAGTGTATGTGCCATTTATATCGCAAATCTTAAAAAATCCGGCCTCATTGGGTATCGGTTGATCGTTGGTCACAAAAGTGGCTGACCATCCATCGGTACTCTAAGTTTTCGGTATGGTGGGTCTGACAGTCTAGCCTGGAGCCTTATTCTATATGTGATATATATATGCTATATCGCGATATCGTGATTTGTGACCATATCGCATATACAATGTAATACACGCGGTATGCGCATGCGCGAGAGCAACGTTTTTGGAAATTTTAATAGTTTGTATTTAAAAATATTCATAACGATCAATTATTAATCAAAAAAATTGTTCTTTAATATTTTCTAAATAGTGATTAAAAATTAAAGAACAGTCTAATAAGTATTTAAAATCTTCTTAAATTTTATCAATGAAAAATTTTTATTTCAAATTTAATTGACATTTTTAATTTATTTAAAATGTTTAGTTCAATATTATTCAATCGTGTATTTGTTTGCTTGAGGAGAGTAATTACTGATATATTAACTAATAAAACTTGTTATATTATTAATTATTAGTATTGAAACTTATAAATTATTTTATAAAATAATAATTTCATTTTTAATTGATTGATTTATTGTATTTTCAAAATACTTCGTATTTTGCAGTCTTATTTGATATAATTATATAAATATATATCAAATTATATATATATATATATATCAAATTATATATATATATATATATATATATATATATATATATATATATCAAAATATTTACAAAGGGTACACCCCGTTAAGATAGTCAAATTTGCCCTGTTCCTGAAATTTTTGTTTGACCTTGTAACTTTGTTTTAGATAGAAAATAAATAGTTTTTGTCATATTTGCAGACCACGACCCCCCTCCTCCTGTCCACAGCATGAAAAAAATGACTCACTATTTATTTTTTTTCTCTAAATCTAGTCGGTAAAAAAAACCCAAGAAAATTGTGCTTATAGTTTAAATGTATACAAATCTTGTAATATTTTTTCATAAAGATTTGATGATGCTATATAACCGAAAAAGATGGAAAAAAATTAAAACCCTTCCCATTTTTACGGGAAATGCGGTACAGATCTAATTCTTGCAAAAAAACTTGTATTTTGTTTGAAAGAACTTGCTTGATTTTTTTCAGATGTATCCTAGAGGTGCGCCATAGTTAAAAACGCTAAAAACTCATTTTTTCGATGTTTTTGGCTGATTTCAGCTCATTTGCAGACTTTGTATTATTATTTATACTATTAAATTATCTTTTAGAACTTCATTTATGAATTAAATTATGCAATCATGTCAGAAAAATAAAATTTACAAACATTCGCATCATATTTTTGCACGAACCCACATTTAAGATTAGGTATTTAAACACTTCTTTCGTGATTTTGTTGATATTTCACTACTTTATATGTGATCAAATCTTTTAAATATTATATTACTTTAATAAAACAAAATGTTTTGATAAATAAGTCATTTCACAGGTGCAGCTATATTATAATATCAGATTACATATGAGTTAATGAATTTATATTTCGTAAGTAAAACTTATCAATACAAACAGAATCATGATTTAATAATATGAACCTTGACTTTTACATTTTTAACACTATGTAATCTAAATCTGCACTTAAGTCACTCTTTTGCGAGAGCTATGTGATCTATTTTTACACTCTGTAAAAAAATGTGAGCATGCGAGTAGATTGAAATCTTGTTTACATGTCTCATATTAATATTACAATATTAAATATATTTCTGTTAAAAAGCGCATATTATTCGCAATTATTTTATGACATTTGCAATCGTTTTAAAGATTATAAATAAAGTTTGCACTTATGCCATGTATTGTATTATATTATCTCCATTGACATAGGTACGAATTCAGTAAAAAAAATTGATTATTTTATATAATTACTTACTTTAAAAGTATAATGATGTTAACCTTTTTATATTTGCACTAAAAAATTAAAACCAAAAAATGAATTTACTAAGGTTATCGATGATATTAATGACTATATATTATCAAAGGTTTTGGATTTATTATCTTAACCTTATACAAATTATAATTCGAATATTTTTCCCTAATGTTTAATCGAAATATCTTAAACTACAATAATAATTATAACGAACCATTTAATATCAAATCAATCTTTATTATACAATTTTATTCTAGGCTCGAATTCATAGTCATGAGTTGAGTATTGAGTATCACTTGGAATTTAAGTATCGTAACTTGAGTATCAGCTGTTATTTTGATTGAGTGTGACATCTTTACCAACGACTATCATATCTGTGTCATTTTATATTTCATATAAAAAAAATTGAGGTAACAGCTGATACTCGAGTAACGATACTTAAGTTCCAAGTGATACTCAATACTCAAGTCATAATTATGAATTCGAGCCTAATATTGTAATATAGCACAAGAAATAATATTATCGTCTTAAACTACAATTTCGTTAGAAATAAATCCTTACCTAATATATTTTTTATTATTTTATTCTTTATTACATTTCAGCCTTTTGGCCCAGAAACGGGACTTGGTTTACATAATTTTTCTTAAATAATGCAGCACTCTATCATCATTCGCTTTTTCCCTAAATTTTTCCAAACAAACTTCTCGGTTAAATAACTGCTATTCAGCCTTCTGGCCCAGAAATGCTAAGTACAATTAACCGATCCGTCCTTAAAAACCGATATATTTTTCCTACCTCACATTACAGAATTTAATTCACAGTTCATATTTACTTTCATAAAGAAAAAAATATAAAAAGCAGAACTCACAATTAAATTATACTAACATATCTAGAGACGCATTATTGAGATTTTTACAAATTCCTTCCTCTTTCAATTTTAAATTATACCTATACTAAAACATTCATTCCAAAAATTCCGATACACGATACCCGGTGGCTCTGCCTCGCATCACCTCTTATTTTTAACTGTATCCCTTTACTTTATTAAATTTATATTAATCCTATAGTTATATCCATCCTTATGATTCCAAACTGTGCGCTTACGCTATCTCTTTTTATTGTACAGGACCCAACCTTACCCAACTGTTTGTCTTTAACCTAAATATAACGCTTTTCTAATGCCTATCTTAATCTATCCTATACTCTTATAACTTTTTTCGCCTGCTTCCTACCCCTTGTCAGTCTTAACTGTATTACCAACTACCCTCTTAAAACCAAAATACAGTCCCTACTGTCACAAGTCTCTTTTTTACACTGTACTCCTTTCTGCTTTTTTTCACCGATTTTTATACCTACTGCTGATTACCATACTTTGTATTTCAACACTTCGTTCTTTTTTTGTCCAACATCTTCGCCAAAATAATTTTTAATTTTTTGTATTTATGCCATTTTTTTTACTGCCTTTCTTCTGCTGTGACAATATTCGCAAACGGTGACCTGACTCCCTCTTTCGGTTTCTACATTGACTGACAAACCAGCCGCCATTTTCTTTGCCTTCTAAGAATCATCCAACTAACGCAAAGTCTATTTCATTTTTTTTACAATGACATAATTTTTCTTTTTACATTTAATTTTATTTTTTTTCTTTTTTTAAACTCGAAACTCAAAATAGAATTCGGCTTCAAATAAAATCGCATTTACTTTCCTTCCTTAAACTCTTTTCCGTTCTTTTTCATTTTTATATTCTCCATCTTTACTTTGGACTTTCAATTTATACTATTATGCATCACCAACCTATTTCCTTAAATTTTTTAATTACACTTACATTTTACAATTTAAATTTTAGCCTTTCAATTTTGATACACACATACTGCCGGACAAACAAAGAAATTACCTCCTACCCCACCATTTTAATACGCCGCTATATAAAACGTACATCTAATTTTTAAGTTACACTTACAGTCACTAATTAATGTTTTTCATCACTTCACAGCATAATTCTTCAGAATTTTCCATCCTACCTTGCCAACCATATACGTCGCTACACACAAATTTTCCAATTTACGCTTTCCATTACAAAATTTTCCAAACCTTTCATGTTTATCTTATCCCTAACATTAATTATATCAATTAAAACACTTTCCAACTACATTTTCTATATCAAAACTAATTTATTAACAAAAAATAGGCAGAGCCACGCCGCGCACGTCCACTCTCTCCCGCTACCTCTAATCAAGTCTTACCTAATATATAAAATTAATAAATGTAGAATTTTATTTTTTATACTAATAATATTCGTAATACTGTTTCAATACTAATATTCGTTATTTACAAAATATTCTACATGTTACTTTTCTTTAGTGATGAAATAGCGTTTAACATAATGTTTTTTTATGGCTCGAATTCATAGACCAAACTCAAGTCTAAGGCTAGAAGTTATAATCGTTACTTAGTTCTAAAATATTCTATTCTTGTTCTTCTTATGGAAAAAGGGTAAGAAGAACATAGATAGAATATCTGAGAACTGAGTAAAGACTATAACTTCCAGCCTAACGATTGTTACTTGAGTTACGTTACTGAATTCGTACCTATGTCAATGGAGATAATATAATACAATACATGGCATAAGTGCAAACTTTATTTATAATCTTTAAAACGATTGCAAATGTCATAAAATAATTGCGAATAATATGCGCTTTTTAACAGAAATATATTTAATATTGTAATATTAATATGAGACATGTAAACAAGATTTCAATCTACTCGCATGCTCACATTTTTTTACAGAGTGTAAAAATAGATCACATAGCTCTCGCAAAAGAGTGACTTAAGTGCAGATTTAGATTACATAGTGTTAAAAATGTAAAAGTCAAGGTTCATATTATTAAATCATGATTCTGTTTGTATTGATAAGTTTTACTTACGAAATATAAATTCATTAACTCATATGTAATCTGATATTATAATATAGCTGCACCTGTGAAATGACTTATTTATCAAAACATTTTGTTTTATTAAAGTAATATAATATTTAAAAGATTTGATCACATATAAAGTAGTGAAATATCAACAAAATCACGAAAGAAGTGTTTAAATACCTAATCTTAAATGTGGGTTCGTGCAAAAATATGATGCGAATGTTTGTAAATTTTATTTTTCTGACATGATTGCATAATTTAATTCATAAATGAAGTTCTAAAAGATAATTTAATAGTATAAATAATAATACAAAGTCTGCAAATGAGCTGAAATCAGCCAAAAACATCGAAAAAATGAGTTTTTTGCGTTTTTAACTATGGCGCACCTCTAGGATACATCTGAAAAAAATCAAGCAAGTACTTTCAAACAAAATACAAGTTTTTTTGCAAGAATTAGATCTGTACCGCATTTCCCGTAAAAATGGGAAGGGTTTTAATTTTTTTTCCATCTTTTTCGGTTATATCCTTATTAAAAAAAATCAGGTGATAAATCACCTGATTTATCAGGTGATTTATCATGCCAAAACATCATGTAACGATTTTGTTGGTCTTTACACATTTTAAACCATGCTTAGTCAATTTAGAACAATTTTTGAAAATTTTGGAAAATTCTGAACTTAGAAAATTTTTTAGATAATTTGGTCTTAGAAAAAATTTTGACTAAATCACAAAAAATTTCTAAGTTTAAAAATTTCCAAAATTTTTCAAAAATTGTTCTAAATTGACTAACTAGGAGAGTATCAGACCTCCGGATCACGGATTTTGCTCAAACTTTGGGATGTTTTCAGATGTCAAAATATGAAAGGAAGCAAAATTTTAGACCCCAGCGCTCAATATTTCCCTAGTTACAGGCAATTAAAGAAAAGCACTAAAAAAGTTACTAGATTTTCAAACGCATATAGTTCCTTAGCATTGATAGCTAGCAGCTTGAAACTTTTTTTAAATTAAAGCTGAGCTCAAATCCTTTCGAAATAGTAGTTATAGCATGTCAAAATATTATTTTTTCCCAAAGTTATAGCGTGATAAACATTGGACCTGATTTTTCTTTTTAAAACATTAATTAATAACAAAAGCTGAAAATGGGTCTAATGTTTATTACGCTATAACTTTGGGAAAAAATAATATTTTGATATGCTATAACTACTATTTCGAAAGGATTTGAGCTCAGCTTTCATTTAAAAAAAGTTTCAAGCTGCTAGCTATCAATGCTAAAGAACTATATGCGTTGGAAAATCTAGTAACTTTTTTAGTGATTTTCTTTGATTGCCTGTAACTAGGGAAATATTGAGCGTTGGGGTCTAAAATTTTGTTTCCTTTCATATTTTGACATCTGAAAACTTATCCCAACGTTTAAGCAAAATCCGTGATCCGGAGGTCTGATACTCTCCTAGTAAGTATGGTTTAAAACGTGTAAAAACCAACAAAATCGATACATGATATTTTGGCATGATAAATCACCTGATAAATCAGGTGACTTGTCACCTGATTTTTTTCACCAGGGATAACATCATCAAATCTTTATGAAAAAATATTACAAGATTTGTATACATTTAAACTATAAGCACAATTTTCTTGGGTTTTTTTTACCGACTAGATTTGGAGAAAAAAAATAAATAGTGAAAAAGTCATTTTTTTCATGCTGTGGACAGGAGGAGGGGGGTCGTGGTCTGCAAATATGACAAAAACTATTTATTTTCTATCTAAAACAAAGTTACAAGGTCAAACAAAAATTTCAGGAACAGGGCAAATTTGACTATCTTAACGGGGTGTACCCTTTTATTAGTTAATATATCAAGTAATTACTCTTAAGCAAACAAATACATGATTGAATAATATTGAATTAAACATTTTAAATAAATTAAAAATGTCAATTGAATTTGAAACAAAAATTTTTCATTGATAAAATTTAAGAAGTTTTCAAATAATATTAATCATTAGATTGTTCTTTAATTTTTAATTAGTATTTAGAAAATATAAAAAACCAATTTTTTGATTGACAATTGATCATTATGAATATTTTTAAAAACAAACTATTCAAATTTTATATATATATATGTATATATTGCACACGTTAATACCTTCTACGTAATGTTCTTTCATTTTCGATAATGATATCGCTAAGTACGATTTTAATTTTGTACTTAGCAATATATTTATTAACCATTTGAAACATCTTTTCGTTTATGAATTTGTAATGAAAAAATTATACTAACTTAGCTAAAAACATTGGCTATGCGCATGCGCACTGGATGCATACCATATTGTATCGTCGATATGGGATACATATCGTGACATACGTGTATCACATATAGAATAAGGCCCTTGATGTAATGTGTTAAACGGAAACCGGGCTGGGCTTCCTCGGCATCACCATATAAATGAGGTTAATCATATAGAGGACAATATTCTCTATATATTAATCTTTTTTTTTAAAAAAAAAAAGCCTACAAAGACCCTTAATCTGCGTCTGTTTATGAGTAAAAACTTTTTAAAATTTGAAATCAGCTGGTATTTTACAGTTATAGAACAGATACACATTAGGCCCATTACATGCTAAAAAAACAGGAACAGGAATAGTTATAAGAACAGATATAAGAAGCAACGTCGTTATTCTTATCATGGCGAAGAAATAACCTACAACTTCTCATATGTTTTGTTTACATTGCGCGTTTAGGTTGTAGGTTTGTGGGGACCGTACTTGC
Organism: Anastatus disparis; assembly: GCA_017163975.1. Classification (NCBI taxonomy): domain Eukaryota; kingdom Metazoa; phylum Arthropoda; class Insecta; order Hymenoptera; family Eupelmidae; genus Anastatus; species Anastatus disparis. The sequence goes on along the minus strand of JAFFSR010000272.1, from coordinate 610,118 downwards.
CAGCCGTGCGATTTATCATCATTGGGTAACTGACGGGAGAAGGCCGACCAGTAAGGCATACAGCCGCTGGGAGGAACCCGAAAACCCACATTCTCGCAAGCGCAGGGAATTGGTCTCAGTTTGTATATAAGGGTGAAATCAAATGGAGCGGAAAATAGGCGACGGAACGTCACAGAACCTCAATTCCGCATCTTTGTATTCCGCCAACGGAGTAAAGACGACGTAATAGACGACATCAATTTTTATTTTGTTTAAAAAAATTATTAGTGCTTCAATAACCTCACGTAATATTTTTAATTTGCTTTCCATAGCTGTACTTTTAATTTCAATCAAACTTTTAAATTCTATTTTGGTTAACTATTTGTTTAAACAATTTCAAAAAGTCTGTGACGCTTCTATTATCCCGTCAAATTTGTTTCCCTATATTCACATGGAGCGGAATAGAAGTTCTGTGACGTTGATTAGCAATTTTATAATTAAAAAATAATGATGTTAATTGAAATATTTGGTTATAATAACAAACTATATTTTATTTTTATAAAAAAAGAATCTCATTACAATAACAATAGGTGATTATTTCCAACTTTTTTAACATTTTTGTTGTTAATTTAAAATTCGCGGATACATTTGTATGCTATTTTTAACAATTTTTCAGCTACATTCCGCGCCATGTGAATATAGGGAAAAAATTTGACGGAAAACAAGGCGACGGAATGAATGTTTTGTGACGTTCCGTCGTCTATTTTCCGCTCCATCTGATTTCACCCTAAGGGTGAAATCAAATGGAGCGGAAAATAGGCGACGGAACGTCACAGAACCTCAATTCCGCTTCTTTGTATTCCGCCAACGGAGTAAAGACGACGTAATAGACGACATCAATTTTTATTTTGTTTAAAAAAATTATTAGTGCTTCAATAACCTCACGTAATATTTTTAATTTGCTTTCCATAGCTGTACTTTTAATTTCAATCAAACTTTTAAATTCTATTTTGGTTAACTATTTGTTTAAACAATTTCAAAAAGTCCGTGACGCTTCTATTATCCCGTCAAATTTGTTTCCCTATATTCACATGGAGCGGAATAGAAGTTCTGTGACGTTGATTAGCAATTTTATAATTAAAAAATAATGATGTTAATTGAAATATTTGGTTATAATAACAAACTATATTTTATTTTTATAAAAAAAGAATCTCATTACAATAACAATAGGTGATTATTTCCAACTTTTTTAACATTTTTGTTGTTAATTTAAAATTCGCGGATACATTTGTATGCTATTTTTAACAATTTTTCAGCTACATTCCGCGCCATGTGAATATAGGGAAAAAATTTGACGGAAAACAAGGCGACGGAATGAATGTTTTGTGACGTTCCGTCATCTATTTTCCGCTCCATCTGATTTCACCCTAAGACCGACAAACTTCTCTCGCTCTCAAGGCGTCTGAGGCAGGGTCCGACTACATAGCCTCACTGATGAGTTCCTGTAGTCGGATCTGGGACGAAACGCCGGAACATCCAGTTCTCCACTTGTTCCAACTTCTTACATTGCCATCATAATGTAATTGTGGACGTGACATATTATGCACGCCCTACAGGTTATTTCTTCGCCATGATAAAAACAACGATGTTGTCCCTTATATCTGTTCTTATAACTATTTCTGTTCCCGTTTTTTTAGGGTGTAATGGGCCTTACATACAGTGTTGATAGAGTGTTGTCGTTTGTACAGAAAGTAACCAGAATCGTTTGAATGCTCGTTCTCAAATCTAGGGAGAACAGCTTTTACTTTTGTATACAAATATTTATTTTATCAATTATAAATTTGGATTAGACAAGGATAGAACTATCCAGTCCCTTCCTAGTCATCTCGTTCGTATATACACGTACCACGTGAAGTTAATGAATAAAATTTTATACTGATTAGTATAAATTTTATGCTTCAATTTTATACTTGATCAGCGAACTGAAAAATTAAATTATAATGGGAAAAAATAGAAAGCATGAGCCTAAAAAAAATTTTGCTGAAAAACGTAGAGAAAAACAAAAAGTAAATAGTTATCATTTAGTTATATAAAATAATGTATGAAGTTAAATAAAATTATTATAATAGTGATAGATATCTCAATACTTAGTCAGTTATACAATATTTTAATTTCATAATTACGTCAATTATTTTAATTGAAAGATTTATAAAATTGTTTAATAACAAATTAAAAAATTTCTTATATAAAGATTTATAAACTTTTACTTTTATCAAATTCTTTAGTAACATAAAAATAATAAATATTGTATAATAATTTTATTTTAATGTAAATTTATTGTCTAGAGAAAAGATGAATGGAAAAAAATACCTCATCAATCATATGCAGAAATCATAAGAGAAAATAAAGATTTTGAAGCTTATTATAAAACTCAAAAAATTGTTCCTGAAGAAGAATGGGATAATTTTATTAGCACAATGAAAAAGAATTTACCAGTAGCATTTCGTATTACAGGATCCAAAGCAGAAACTAAAACATTATTAGGAATTATTGAGGGAGATTTTTTTGAAGAAATTCTAAAGACAGAAGTTGATGGAAATCAAAAAAATTTTAACAAAGAAATTAAACCCCGTTGTTTGCCATTTTATCCAGATGGTTTAGGGTGGCAGCTGCAACTTACTAGAAAAGATATAAGACGATCTGAAGCATTTTTTAGGTTACATAATTTCCTTATTGCTGAAACAAATAGTGGAAATATAAGTAGACAAGAAGTAGTTAGTATGATACCACCTTTAGTACTTGATGTGAAACCTTGGCATAAGGTATGTATGATATGATTTTATTTCTAATTATTAAAGAGAGTGTCTAGGGGGACATAATAGCTTACGCGAAATAAGAATAGTGTATGTGAAAACTTTAAAATTTATAACTAATAACCCAAAGACCCAAGTATCCCATAGAGGGGTATTTGGGTCTTTATGTTATTGGTTTTAAATTTAAATTTTTCACGTACGTTATTCTTGTTTCTGGTACGTTATTATGTGTCCATCTAAACACACTCATTATTAAATTATTACAATGAACATGCATAAAAATTCTTAATTTTTTATAATGCATCTTATCAATTATATGTGTATATGCTAGTGAATATTGAATGTTTATCTACCATCCTGTAAATTGTCAAATATATTTAAAATTTTCATATATATTTTGGTTTATAATTCACTAGTTTTTAAGTATATCATATTTATATTAATATTTTAACTTGAAAACTTTTCATAAAATAAAACAAGCATTCATTAACTGTTCCATTCTCACATTTTCTTTACAAATGAAAAAAATGTTTTTCATGTTAACTTGTAAGAATAACATAAAAATTTAAACTATACGGAGAAAAAAATCATGTTATTTTCCTATGATAAATTTAATAGGTTAAAAATAAATGATTCTTCATGTAAGATTCTCATAAAATCAACTCAATTCAACCAGAATAGATTCTACTTCAAATGCTATAGGCGCCATGATATTATTTGGATAGCAGCTATAATTACTAAGAGCGCCAAGTGAATATAACCAGTTAGTCGATCCTGTGATATTAACTTACCACTCACAGGATTTTCATGTGACACTCAAGTAAATTCATCGGTGACTATTATACGCGCTATTCGAAGCCATATTTTAAAAATCGCAAAGGCTTAGAATTTAGTATAAGTGAATGCACTTCTTAATTGATATTTAATTGTATTGTTTTTTATGTAATATTAAATTATATTGATTTTTAATTAATAATTAATATTTTCTTAATCATAAATAAATACTTTTTAAGATAATTTCAAAATTTTTAGCAAAATTAATTATGCATGTAATGAATATTTAAGTATTATTTAATCTATTTCACTACATAGTTTCTGATATATGCTAAATCCAATTTGACTTCTTGCAATGTTTAAAATTGTTGTAGCTACACTTAAGAAACTGCTATAATTTTAGATATAACTAATTTGTAAAAATTACATTACATTTAACAGTATGGAAAGGATTGACTAGCTAAAAACAAAGATAATAATATTGATATCAATCAACTCTTATTTAACATAACTCAAAAACTATCTGGTAAAATGTGCTAAAATTTATCTGAAATATTTATCTTATGCACAATTAATTTTGCTAAAAGTTTTGTAATTATTTTGAATAATATTAATTTCTTATTTAGGATACAACTATTTTAAGTATGCTTTTTATTCAAATATAATTCATTTTTAATTTGAAAAAATACATTTTATCAAAACTGCTGATAGATAGGAGTATCAATAAAAGTAACTTGATAAAATTGAAAAAAAATTTCATGCATTTATAAAAAAATTTAATTTTTTGAATCGATATAAAATTTTTTATTCAAAAAAATTGTAGCGATGTTTTACAAAAGATTTAGTAATTTTTACCTACTTCCAAAGAAAATGAATTACTTGAACATGATATAAAATGAATACTTCGCCAATATACTGTAATATTTACAACATTTTAATTTTACTACAAAATTTCAGAAAAATGCATAAAATCATGATTATTTTTCTACTTAATTTTGGAATAAATCTATTTGTTAGTTATTAAAAGTTTTAGGTTCCAATGATAATTATTATTTTTATAACCTAAAATATTCAAACCAAGAATTCTCAATAATTAATGAATGGATTAACTTCAAAATTCAATTCAATTGTAATGACGATATTTAATATGAATTAATGCATTTTCTTTTCTAAAATTTTGCAATAAAATTGAAATATAGTAAATATTCCAGAATACTTGTGAAGTGTCCGTTATACATTACCTTAAATTGATATTATGTTATAACATTTATCCCTACTAAAAAATCTCAGGTGAGAAATCACCTGATTTCTCAGGTGATTAATCATGCCAAAATCTCATGTGATGATTTTTTTGGTTTTTACACCTTTCAAAGCATACTTAGTCAATTGCGAACTATTTTTGAAAATTTTTGAAAAATTGAACTTAGAAAATTTTTTTAAAATTTGGTCTTAGAAAAAATTTTGACTCATTTCACAAAAAATTTTCTAAGTTCAATTTTTCAAAAATTTTCAAAAATAGCTCGCAATTGACTAAGTATGCTTTGAAACGTGTAAAAACCAAAAAAATCATCACATGAGATTTTGGCATGATTAATCACCTGAGAAATCAGGTGATTTCTCACCTGAGATTTTTTAGTAGGGATTTTTCCATAAAAATAATGATTTCATTAAAACGATTGAATAGTGAAAGCTTTTCAAAGATATAGTTCTTTGATTATAAAAAATATTTCATTTGCTTGACGGTCTTTTTTTATTTGAATAAATATAATTTATTAAACGACTTTTCTCATAAAAAACATTTGATAATCGATAAGATATAAACTTATTGAAATCATGAAATAATATTTTAAATTAATAATAATTTCTTAAAAATGATATATTTTATGTAAAATATTTTTTCATTTTTATTTAATAAATATTGTGATTAAGTATCAAATTTTTTCATTCAAAATTTAGCATTGTTTTAAAGAGAGTTTTATCGGAAACATAAAATAATTCGTTTAATTTTAAAATCATTTTTTAAACTGAAAAAATATTTAAGATATTTTTTCATTTTTACGTAATAATTATTTAGCATTGATGTCAAATTAATAGTGAATCCACAGTAATGTGTATATTATGTTTTGGCACTCATAGACGCATTGAACTAGTTCATTGATTGACAAAAATTGAGCTTCATTAAGTAATTTTTTTTAAGATGATATTAAAAACCCAATAAAAAAATTAAAATTACCTAAAAATAAGGTTATTTTGCTATTGTAAAGCAACGTAACCAGCACAAATTTTTGATAAAAAAATAATTTTTCGCTATTCTAACCCTAAAATCGCAACTTTGCTTCTCTTTTTTTGTTCTCATGGCGAAAAATGCACTACGCGACTAGTATAAAAAGGCTTGTTTCCGAAATTCGTTACGACCCTCACTTTCAGCTCAGGCCGTAAACTTCTCGTTTCGTAAATAAAATTTTTCCATACCCGTTATGTAATGTACTATTCCATACTTTGGCAGCACGAAATTAGATTGTGACTATCCCAAAGATGTACGATCAAATTTCATGACTTTAAAGTTCACAGCGTCGGAGTCCGACACAACCTTTGGTATACCATAATATACATAATACCAAAATCAAAGTTTCTCTGATAAAGAATAACCGTTTATAATTAATATCTATCTTTATACAGTAAAAAATTGATATTACACCCCCAAATAATCACTGTACAGAACAACCACCCCTAATGAAAGGATACGTTTTAAATAATTTATATTTCCATTTTTAATAGCAGGACCAAAATTATTTTTTATAAATATGCTTATTTTAATGCTAAAAAAAAATTTTCTGCAAGTTAGAGAAAAATCGTATGTTCGGAACCTCCATTCAGCGGGGGTTGAAAAATATAAAAATTTATATTTCCTTTCCTAATAGCAGGATCAGAATTCTTCTGTATAAATATGCTTATGTTAATGTTAAAAACATATTCTGCAAATATGAGAAAAATCATGTGCTCAGAACCTCCCTTAAGAGCAGGTCGTATATTTCTATCCTTTCCTAATTAAAAAATTAATTTTTCTGCAAAACCTTATGATTGTAGCAAAAAATAAGAAGAAAGCCTTATCTCGTATAATAAAAAGCAATATTTTCTTTTATGCGGAAAAATTATTTTATCGCTTCGTTTTTAAGAAAATTTTGAAAAACTGAATTGTCCATCCTAACCACTATTTTTTAAGTTTTTCAAGGTTTTCTTCAAAACGAATCAATAAAAATAATTTTTCCTCGTCAAAGAAAATATTGCTTTTTATGATACAAGATAGGGCTATCTCCTTATTTTTTGCTACAATTATTAGTTTTTGTAAAAAAATCAATTCTTTGATTAGAAAAGGACAGATATACTCGACCTCTTAATCACGGGTCGAAAAATATAAAAATTCACATTTCCCTTTCTAATAGCAGGAACAGAATTATTTTTCATAAATATGCTTATGTTGATGCTAAAAACATTCTGCAAGTTAGAGAGAAATCGTACGTCCGGAACCTCCATTCCGGGGTGAAAAAATATAAAAATTTATATTTTTTTTTAACAGTGGGCTAAAAATACCACTTTTGCTCCCAGCACGGAAAACGAAAAGTGCTAATTTTAGCCTCACTGTTAAAAAAAATCGTATATGCACCACGGAAGGTAAAATGGACAACCCATAGCACGAGTTTGCCACCCTCGGCTTCGCCTCGGGTGTCAATTCACTCGTGCTATGGCCTGTCCTTTATTTTACCTCCCTAGGTGCATAATATACTATTTTTTGTAATAGCAGGACCAGAATTATTTTTCATAAATACGCTTATGTTAATGCTAAAAACATATTCTGCAAGTTTGAGAAAATTCATATGTCCAGAATCCGCCAGAATCTCCCTAAAGCGGAGGTCGAAAAATATAAAAATTTATATTTCCTTTTCGAATAGCAGGACCAGAATTATTTTTCATAAAAATGCTTATATAGATGCTAAAAACATATTCTGCAAGTTTGAGAGATATCGTACGTTTTTGAACCTCCCTAAACCGAGGTTGAAAAATATAAAAATTTATATTTCCTTTTCTAATAGCAGGACCAGAATTATTTTTCATAAATATGCTTATGTTGATGCTAAAAACATATCCTGCAAGTTTGAGAGAAATCGTATGTCCGATACCTCCCTTAGAAGTAAAAAAAGGTTAACAAAAATAAAAATTTTAATTTCTTTTTCTAATGGCAGGACCAGAATTATTCTTTATAAATATGCTTATATTATTGTTGGAAATATATTCTGCAAGTTAGAGAAAAATTGTATGTCCGGAACCTCCCATAAGTGGGGGTTGGAAAATATGTAAGTGTATATTTCCTTTCCTAATAGCAGGACCAGAATTATTTTTTATAAATATGCTTACGTTAATGCTAAAAACATATTCAGGAAGTTCGAGAAAAATCGTATGTCTGGAACTTCCCTTAAGCAGAGGTTGAAAAATATAAATTCATATTTCCCTTTCCCATAGCAGGACCAAAATTATTTTTCATAAATATGCTTATGTTAATGCTATAAACATATTCTGCAAGTTAGGGAAAAATCGTATGTTCGGAACCTTCCTTAAGCAGGGATGGAAAAATATAAATATTTATATTTTCTTTTTATAATAGCAGGACCACAATTATTTTATATAAATATGCTTATGTTAATGCTAAAAACTTATTCTGCAAGTTTGAGACAATTCATATGTCCAAAACCACTCTTAATCAGGGGTTGAAAAAAATAAAAATTTATATTTTTATTTTTAATAGGTGGATCAGAATTATTTTTCATAATAATGCTTATGTTAATGCTAAAAACATATTCTGTAAGTTTGAGAAAAATCGTATGTTTGGAACCACCCTTAAGCAAGAGTATAAAATTTTATAAAACCGGAACTCGAAGTGTGATCTTTTTTGTACAGGCTCTTATGGGACTGTGAATAAAATAGAGCAAGAGTATTTTCAAAGCAGGAAGTGATTTTTCGAAAAATATACAGATGAACAAATGTCTAAATGAAAGTTTCTTCTATGATTTCTAGTAAATTACTCATTACCGTGATAAATATTATGATATTACAAGTTAAAGTTAATAAACGCATTTGCGACTGGATCGAAAGAAACCATGTTATTTGATTCATTCAACAGTAAGAAGATAAGTGCGCGAATTTCGCAAGTTTTAAATTCTTATAACAAAATATAAATAATTATATTTATATAAATATACATTATTTTGTTGATATTATTTTATGATAAACTATTCTTTATCTGCTATTTCCACATCATTTTTTTAAATTTTATTATATTACTATCGAAATATTAAAATAAAAATAAGCAAACTTAATCTAAAAGCGGAAACCGGTTACAGACGCCGTGTATGAATATATATATATATATATATATATATATATATATATATATATATATATATATACATTGATCTACGCGATCGAATTAATGATAATTAATTAACATTCTAAGAGCGTAAAGTGCATCCAATACAAAGTTTATAGTCTATTTGAACGTAAAAAATAATTATTTAATGTTCAGAAAAAAATATATATAATACCGTAAAGGACGTAGTTACTGATCAGGGCGTAATTTCTGATCATTTTTATTATAAATCATAATCTTTAAGATTTTAGTAGGAAAAACCTTTTTTTAATTTATAAGGAAAAATAGATTGAACGTAAGAAATGCTTCGTTTGTGTGAAAAAGAAATATACTTTTACTTTTTTATATGTAAATATGTGATCAGAAATACCTCCTAAGTGATCAGAAATTACGTCCTTCACGGTATCTACATTCACTTTTTTATCAACTTTGACCTTAGCTGTACTCGCGAGAACCTCCTTAAGCAGGAGTTGCGAAATCTGAAAATTTTTATTTCCTTTTCTAAAAGCAAGACCATAATTATTTCTTATAAATATGCTTATGTTAATGCTATAAATATATTCTGCAAGTTTGAGCAAACTCTTCGATCCGGAACCTCCCTTAAGTGGAGGTTGATGAACTTCCATTGTAAGTTTTGTTCTTTAATACGTAAGGAACTTTTTCGAAAGTTTCAGATTTTAGTATTTAAAATTGGCTGATTAGGACCTTTTGCTTGTAAATTATGCCAAAAGTACAATGAATTATCATAGCTCACGACCTTAATGATATGGAACATTTTAGCATTAACATAAGCATATTGATAAAAAAAATTCTGGTCCTACTTTTAGAACGAAAAATATAAATTTTTATATTTTTCAATCCTTGCTCAAGGGTGTTTCCGGAAATACGATTTTTCTCAAACTCGCAGAATATGTTTTTAGTATTAACATAAGCATATTTATAAAAAATAATTCCGGTCCTGCTATCACAAAAGGAAATATAAATTTTTATATCTTTTGCCCCCGCTTAAGAGGAGTTCACGTATCTCTGTCCTTTTCTAATCAAAGAAATGATTTTTTTACAACAACTAATAACTTTAGCAAAAAATAAAGAGAAAGCCGCTTCTTGTATCAGAAAAAGCATTATTTTCTTTGATAAGAAAAAATTAATTTTATTGCTTTGTTCCCAAGAAAACCTTGAAAAACGAAATGGTCCACCCTAACCTCTATGATTTAAGTTTTTCAAGGTTTTCTTGAAAACGAAGCAATAAAATTAATTCTTTCTTATCAAAGAAAATGTTGCTTTTTTTGATACGAGATGCGGCTTTCTCTTCATTTTTTGCTAAAGTTATTAGTTTTTGTAAAAAAATCATTTTTTTTATTAGAAAAGGACAGATATACGTGACCTCCTCTTAAGTGAGGTTCCTGACATACAATATTTCTCAAACTTGCATAATATGTTTTTAGCATTAACATGAGCATATTTATAAAAAATAGTTCTGGTCCTGCTATTAGAAAAGAAAATATAAATTTTTATATTTTTCAACCCCCGCTTAAGGGAGGTTCCGAACAACCGATTTTTCTTGAACTTGCAGAATATGTTTTTAGCATTAATATAAGCATATTTATAAAAAATAATTCTGGTCCTGCTATTAGAAAATGAGATATAAATTCTTATATCTTTTAACCCCCGCTTAAGGAAGGTTCCGGACAATCGATTTTCCTTAAACTTGCAGAATATGTTTTTAGCATTAACATAAGCATACTTATAAAAAATAATTCTGGTCTTGCTATTAGAAAAGGGAATATAAATTTTTATATTTTTTAACCTCCGCTTTAGGGAGATTCTGGACATATGAATTTTCTCAAACTTGCAGAATATGTTTTTAGCATTAACATAAGCATATTTACGAAAAACAATTCTGGTCCTGCTATTACGAAAGAAAATATAAATTTTTATATTTTTTAACCTCCGCTTTAGGGAGATTCTGGACATATGAATTTTCTCAAACTCGCTGAATATGTTTTTAGCATTAACATAAGCATATTAATAAAAAATAATTCCGGTCCTGCTATTACAAAAGGAAATATAAATTTTTATATCTTTCAACCCCCGCTTAAGTGAGGTTCCTGACATACAATATTTCTCAAACTTGCATAATATGTTTTTAGCATTAACATGAGCATATTTATAAAAAATAGTTCTGGTCCTGCTATTAGAAAAGGAAATATAAATTTTTATATTTTTCAACCCTCGCTTAAGGGAGGTTCCGGACATACGATTTTTCTCAAATTTGCTCAATATGTTTTTAGCATTAACAAAAGTATATCTATAAAAAATAATTCTAGTGCTGCTATTAGAAAAGAAAATATAAATTTTTATATTTTTCAACCCCCGCTTAAGGGAGGTTCCGGACAACCGGTTTTTCTTGAACTTGCAGAATATGTTTTTAGCATTAATATAAGCATATTTATAAAAAATAATTCTGGTCCTGCTAGTAGAAAATGAGATATAAATACTTATATCTTTTAACCCCCGCTTAAGGAAGGTTCCGGACAATCGATTTTCCTTAAACTTGCAGAATATGTTTTTAGCATTAACATAAGCATACTTATAAAAAATAATTCTGGTCTTGCTATTAGAAAAGGGAATATAAATTTTTATATTTTTTAACCTCCGCTTTAGGGAGATTCTGGACATATGAATTTTCTCAAACTTGCAGAATATGTTTTTAGCATTAACATAAGCATATTTACGAAAAACAATTCTGGTCCTGCTATTACGAAAGAAAATATAAATTTTTATATTTTTCAACCCCGGCTTAAGGGAGGTTCCGGACAACCGATTCTTCTTAAACTTGCAGAAAATGTTTTTTACATTAACATATATATTTATAAGCATATTTATAAAAAATAATTCTGGTCCTGCTATTTGAAAAGGGAATATAATTTTTAATAAGTTTTGACCCTTGCTCAAGGGAGGTTCAGGACATATGATTTTTCTCAAACTTGCAGAATAGGTTTTTAGCATCAACATAAGTATTTCCATGAAAAATAATTCTGGTCCTGCTATTAGAAAAGGAAATATAAATTTTTATATTTTTTTTACTCTCGCTTCAGGGAGGTTCCGGACGTGCGATTTTTCTCAAACTTGCAGAATATGTTTTTAGCATTAACATAAGCATATTTATAATAAATAATTCTAGTCCTGCTATTAGGAATGGAAATATAAATTTTTTAAAACGTACGCTTTCATTAGGGGTGGTTATTCTGTACAGTCATTATTCAGGGGTGTAATATCAATTCATTGCTGTATCAAGATAGATATTAATTATAAACGGTTATTCTTTATTAGAGAAATTTCGATTTTAGCATAACGGAAGATATGAAAGGTTGTGTCGGACTGCGATGCCGTGAACTTTAATGTCATCCTATTTTTTCTTTTTATTGCAAAACTTAAGGAAAGGAAATGTTTTAACTTGTAGTATTTGTCTCGGAGCTTATTCAGTTACACTTTTAAGTAAATTCAGTTATTAGTTTTTCGGAATGTTGAGTTTCAATATAATTAAAATTATATTAATAATATTAATATAATCTTAATTATATTGAAACCCAATATAATTAAAATTATAGACATGAGGGATCGCGTGGAAGAAAGGCCTAACTCTAAAAGTATAGTTTTGTTATTTAAAAAAAAATTGTTTAACTTGATATCAGCTTTATAAAATATTGTGATATTGTTATAGTAAATACTTTAATACAAAAGGGCCAAGTGGTATTTTCGAGTCAAATATTGTTAATTAAAAAAATTTGAAGATTTAAAAATTCGAGTTAGGCCATTTTTGCTAATTTTGTATGATTAATTAAGGCTTTGTGATGAATAAATTATAAGAAAATCATTTCATTATTTGAAATACATTTATTATTAACTTTTACTTACATAATACAAGGTATAACAAAACATTCAGTTTTTGAATTCTCATTTTCATTCACGACGGGAATTACATTTTCATTGTTCTAATTTTGCGCAATGTTGATAAAAATTGCATTAAAGATTTTAAATCTTTAAGTTTTGCTTTTTTTATTCCAACATTATCGATATTTTTTAATTTGTTTGTAGCTTTCATAAGATTTTTTCGGGAAATTTGAAATAATGAAAATGTTGCATGATTCAAGTTAGGCCCTTCTTGCATGTTCTGTATCATACATACAGAGACACGTTTTTAGGCACGACCGCTATACGGAAGTGCCTTATATTTTTGACATCGCGAAAAATGTAATCCTTTAAAATATGTTATTTTATGATAAAAAACTTATTTTTGTAGCAAAGTAAGACTATTACGAGGCTTCCTTAAAATGTATGTATGGATGTATGTGTGTGAGAAATCAAGTTTATGAATTTTCTCGACGAGTTTTTATCCGATCTAAATAATTCAAACGGGCAATTATTTTAAATAATAACATAAGTAAATGTTCCTATTTTGAAAAAAATCATTGGGAACATTTTTAAATAGGCGCCTTTTAAATGGCCAAAAATATGGATTTTTGGTGATAACTTGAAAAATACGATTTTTTTTCAAAAAGTATATAGAATAAAAGTTATAAAATATAAAAAAATAAATCTTTTTTATATTATACATTTTTCTCTAAAGTTGATATTTTTCAAATTGTTCATGAAAAATGTTGAAATTAAAGGCTTTTTAATGATAATTTGATGAATATTATTAAAAAAAATATATATGATATTAAAAAGTTGTATCTTATTTTTTTCTATAAATTTTGTTTAATATACTTTTTTTTAAACATCGTTTTTTTCAAGTTATCACCAAAAAATCATTTTTTTAACCTCTAAAGGGATAACTGTTTTAAACCGCTCGAACGATTTTTTTTTAATCTGCCAATATTTATTTGTATTATTGTTTTGAATCATCCCCTGTCGGAATGATTCAGATCAAATAAAAACTTTATACAAAACTTTACTTTTAAGCTACTGAACTATAAAATAATTTTTTTTTCTTATAAATTGTGATAGATTATCCTATCCAAAACTTTAAAAAGTATACATTAATGAAAATATGTCTTTTTCACATAACATTAATTTTTTCAAAATCAATCAACTCAATTCACAAGAAAAATTTAAATAATTATAAATTTGTTTTTTCAAATAAATACAATAAATTCAAACCTCCTGTTGAAAGATGCCGTAAAAAATACAATGAAAAAAAGAAATAAGATAAACTTTTAAGGCTTTTGCGTTTGTAAATGATTTGTTTTAATATTCTTCAAATATCAAATAGCGAGCGCGAAGCACAAGCGTTTTCGGCCGTGTCTTATATGCAAGAAGCGGAGCTTTTTGCATGCTTCGCATCGCGAAGCTTTGAAAGGACCGAGGTGCGAGCCACAGCGGCCCCTTGGGCCGCTGAGGCGAGCTAGTTATTCTTCTATATTTTATAAACATATAAAGAATATCTCCTAGATACATTTTCAATCATAATTTAAAAAAGATCTAACTCCAGTTAAATCCTTATTCCACGCGAACCCTCATATAAATTATAAATTAACCCAATATTGCATATATTAATAATTTTTGAAACTCTATTTTAAAGTATAAGAGGAGCGCCTCGACGTTTTCGTATTCGTACCTTAACTCGCCGTCGAGGCACTACCGCGCCTCTTGATATTAATGTATTCAATATATATTAAAATTTTTAGATTTTCTACAACAAATCTGATATTCTGAAAAACTAATGAATAAGTTCATTTGAAAATTTAACTGAATAATCTTTGTGATAAATACTACAAGTTAATGCATTATGAATGTATTATGAATTAAACAAAAAAGATAAAAATGTAAAAAATATTTTTTACGTGAATATATTATCTGGGTATTATTATTTCTCATATGATAAACAATGGGTCAAACGAAAAAAATTTTCATATTGTTTTGGAAAATAAGTAAATGTAAGTTCTAAAGACATTGAGAGATTTAATTTAAAATTAATTCTCCATAGAGTTAAAGGAGCTACTTGTGTAGAAAAACTTATGAAGGAAAAGTTTACGATACTTTCAGAGAAGCAGCAATAGCCTTGGGATTAGTAGAAAGTGATGGTGAAATTTTCAAAATTTTTTATTAAGCTTGTCAAGCAATGATGCCAAAACAACTAACTAGGAGAGTATCAGACCTCCGGATCACGGATTTTGCTCAAACGTTGGGATAAGTTTTCAGATGTCAAAATATGAAAGGAAACAAAATTTTAGACCCCAACGCTCAATATTTCCCTAGTTACAGGCAATCAAAGAAAATCACTAAAAAAGTTACTAGATTTTCAAACGCATATAGTTCCTTAGCATTGATAGCTAGCAGCTTGAAACTTTTTTTAAATTAAAGCTGAGCTCAAATCCTTTCGAAATAGTAGTTATAGCATGTCAAAATATTATTTTTTCCCAAAGTTATAGCGTAATAAACATTAGACCCATTTTCAGCTTTTGTTATTAATTAATGTTTTAAAAAGAAAAATCTGGTCCAATGTTTATCACGCTATAACTTTGGGAAAAAATAATATTTTGACATGCTATAACCACTATTTCGAAAGGATTTGAGCTCAGCTTTTATTTAAAAAATTTCAAGCTGCTAGCTATTAATGCTAAGGAACTATATGCGTTTGAAAATCTAGTAACTTTTTTAGTGATTTTCTTTAATTGCCTGTAACTAGGGAAATATTGAGCGTTGGGGTCTAAAATTTTGATTCCTTTCATATTTTGACATCGGAAAACTTATCCCAACGTTTAAGAGGCGGTCGGGTCTATTCGCCGCTACATACAGGGTGGCGCTGCGGTCAGGTGAGAGAAATCTATTAAATATTTTTTATACAGCTGTTTACAATTTTCTGAGACGACAATATACTTTTAATGTTGTCATTTCCTCTAGCCATATATATGTAGAATAATTGTTAATACTTATCTTGTTTGAAAAGTCTAAAATATTGTTATAAAGCAAAAAATGCGATGCAACGTAGGACCGATGTAAACATGCGTGCATCTTCCTTTAGTGCGACAGAGAGAGCAATACTAAAGAATGATGTATACTAATGTTTACGTCGGCTCTACCTCGCGCTGCATTTTTCGCTTTATAACAATATTTTAGACTTTTCAAACAAGATTGATATTAAGAATTATTCTACATATATATGGCTAGAGGAAATGACAATATTAAAAGTATATTATTATTTCAGTAAATTTTAAATTGCTGTATAAAAAATATTTTATATTTTTCTCTCACCTGACCGCAGCGCCACCAAGCGGCGAATGGTTCCGACCGCCTCTTAAGCAAAATCCGTGATCCGGAGGTCTGATACTCTCCTAGTAAGACAAAATTTTGCTCGGTTTTCGATTGCGGATTATAGTTTCATATAAGCATTAGATATTTAGAATAAATATTAGAAATATTTTTGTTCAGAAAATTTTAAATGTTCAGATTTTGGTTTACCAAAACCTATTTCTTTAACAATTTTTTTTTTCAATAAAAAAAATTAATACATGAGGATATTGTCCTCTATACATCAACCTTTTTCATATGATGATATCGAGAATGCGTGACTCGGTTCCCGTTTAACACATTACATCAGGCTAGACTGTCTGACACACTATACCGCTATACCGAGAAACTTAGACTACCCATGGATAGTCAGCAACTTTTGTGACCAACAATCAACCGATAACCATAAGGATTTTTTAAGAGTCGCGATATAAATGGCGCATACACTAATTTTCTTTCAAAAAAAAGTCAGAGATACCTGGCCAGAATTCGAACCCATGCCCTCCGCGTTAAAGGCAAGAGCTCTATCTGTTACAGCACCGCGCGCTCTCTCTAACAACAATAGAAAATACACTTGCTCATAACTAAAAATTTATAAACCTTCATCGATTGCTATATAATGATCAAAGAGAAATTTTCAATAATATCATTAATCCAAAACATGATGAAAAATGTATTTTTAATAATAGACCTGGAGGTACAGAAAAATTTTTATTGTATAATGTTTTGATTCATTATTTTCTAAGTAAATAAAAAAAATGTTTAGTTATGGCCTGGACAGATATAGCATCAATTTCATTACTTTGTGGTTGTACAAGTCACAAAGTTCATAATTTACCTTTAGACTTGAAAAATGCCACGTATAAACTGAAAATTGGTGTTGGCAAATACACTTTTACTTTTTTAAATGATTGTCCTTGCGACTTATTAATAGTCATTGCATGAGCAAGTTTTACAGGAAATTATTTTCTGGTCATCTGGAATGGCAGTTCATCATTTGCTGATAAGGTCATACGTGGTAAGAATATACTGCTCCCTTTTTTACTTCCTGTTAATATTTGTGCAATAATAGTAAATTGTTCTATTTTCGTTAATCAGGTTGCGTTACAAAATTCTTCATTCAAATTGACATTTCTTAGAAGCATTACTATAGCTCCTTTTTTTAATTGTAATATATGTGGAGGTAAACCGTTAGACGTTAAAGAATTTAAAAATTCTGTTGGCAAAATTGCGTCTTCACTTTCGTCATTTAAATCTTTTGCAGAGTGCTCAAGTTCTCTATTACTGGTTCATTTAGTTTTGATCAAATTTTTTTCATTCATTTTCGTTACATCTATGTTTTTCGGTGCTAATATAATATTTTTGTAACAGTCATAATTTTTAATATTTATTTTAAGTCCGTAAATTTCATCAATTAGATTGCTCTTTGACAATATTACTTTTGGAATTTCTATAACTTTATTTTCCTTTTTCATATTTTGAATGAAAATCACCATTTCTCATATTTTGTAACCAATTTTCAAATTTATCATCTGATTCCGATAAACGTTTATTTTCTTTCAAAGACATACATTGAAAATGTTTCCATAAATAGTTTTTTTTAACACAATTTCCTACTATCTGTGTTCTATTTCTATGTTTTACTATTGGTAATGTTTGTCTAAAATCACCTGATATGATAAATGTTTTCCCTCCAAACAAGTAATTATTATCACATACATCTTTAAACATTTGATCGACGGCTTCAAAAGCGTATTTTGATGTCATTGTGATTTCCTCCCAGATAACAATTGATATACATTTTACTTTTTTTCACTTATTTTGCTGTTTGCACTAATATTATATACTGTGTCTACAGATATGTTCAACGGTCATTTAAATGCTGTATGTACTGTCACACCATCTTGTAATAAATCAGTCGCTATACCTATGCATGATACAACTAAATAGTTGATTCCATAAATTTTTAGACAAGTTATAATTGTATTTAATAAGTAGCTTCTACCACTTCCACCTAAATCGTCTATTGCAGTTTGTATTTAATGAATTTTTTTACTGTATTAAAAATAGTCGTTTGAGCATTTGTTAGACTATCAATAATTGACCGAATATTATCAACATTATTCTCTGTACACTGAAAAAAAAAACCCGAATCCAGCGTTACGAAGTTGATCGTATTAGCGGGATGCGAACAACATTCGAAGCATGAGAATACATAAAATCGTAGTAGGTTTATGCGTAACTATACCCCAATCAATCATTGCGACCGTCTGTACAGTATAGTAACGTGAATCCGAGTAGAGCGCTGCGACTGCATTGCCGGGTCAATCGCTTCGACTCGTCGGCATCATCCATGCCGACAGCCGAAACCAAGCACAATTTTTAGCGTTGCGTGGTTGCTGGCTTCGACTCGTCGGTATCTTGCATGCCGCAAGCCGAGATCGAGCACAGAGACATCGTTGCGAGTTTGTATACTTCGACTTTCTAGATTCTAGTACTGCGAAAGTCGATATTAATACTTTATGTCAATTTAAATTATGTGTTAATTTAATTTTCATTTTAAAAGTGTTTATATGATTACTAAATAAGTAAATGTTTCAATCCTTTATTATTATTTAGATTAAATTTTATTTATCAACATATTATATGAAACGTTTATTAAATTAAATAAGGACTAATGTTTCGTTATATTTTAATATTTACTCGAATTTCAAAAATTAGATATCTTGTTTAAGTATATTTATTAATTATTTATAATAAAATGAAGTTGATCAATATTATACATGAAAATATTTACTAAGTCGACTTGATCAGTTAATATAATCTAATGAATACCTATCTATCTATCTAAATGATATCTGATAAAAAATGTATTCATTAAAATTATATCTAATCTATATTTTTTCAAATGAAATAAATATTTAGCACTGTATAATAACCTATATTTTTAATTGAATGTTCAATGTCATTCATTTAACTAAACAGTAATTTATACATCTCTTTAAGTTAATTTCATGACAATATAATTCTTTTCCTTAATAATTGTATAGGATTATTCAATGAAAGTAATATCTTATATACTTGTGCATAGATTTAATTTTTAAATAAACTTATTAGGAGAGTATCATATCTTTGAATCACGGATTTTGCTCGAACTTTGTGATAAATTTACAGAGAACAAAATATGGAAAAGGCTAAATTTATAGTCACAAACGCTAAATATTTCCCTAGTCCAGGCAATCAAAGAATATCAATAAAAAATATTTTTCATTTACTCCCGTGTTGAATATACGATTTTTTTACACGAGGCGCGAATAGTGGGTATTTTCATTTCTGCCGGTAAGGAGAGAAGTCCACTTATTTAAAAATTAAATCTATGCACAAGTGTATGAGATATTACTTTCATTGAATAATCCTATACAATTATTAAGGAAAAGAATTATATTGTCATAAAATTAACTTAAAGAGACGTATAAATTACTGTTTTGTTAAATGAATGACATTGAACATTCAATTAAAAATATAGGTTATTATGCAGTGCTAAATATTTATTTCATTTGAAAAAATATAATTTAGATATAATTTTAATAAAATATCATTAATTTAGAGACATGAGTTTTAATTTAAAATCATTGATACCTTAAATTTAAAAATATAAATTTATAATTTCATTCATGAAATAAAGTATTAATAAAATATTTTTTTGAAATTAGAAAAGAATTCTTACATAATTTTATAAAGTATAATTCAAAACAAAAATAAAAATTCATAAATTTGTTATTCATTAGCATATTTATGGAATGAAAAATCATTTGATGTTATTGATTTGAAAGCAGTCATAATTACAAAATGTTTCCATATAAACCCGTTTTATGAATTTTGTTTATTATTTTTGAAACGGAAAATTTATTCACAAACACAGTTGTGTATTTTTTAATGTGAGAGAATGGTAACTATTTGAAAATTGTTTCAAAAAAGTTACATACGAAGTTAGAACGTTTAAAAATTTATCTTTAAATTCTATTTGAAATAAATTTTGTTCTAATATTCTTTTATTATATTTAATGAATTTTTAATAAAAAGATATACTTGTAGATATGTATATGAGATATTTCATGTTCACTGACACAGTTAAAAAAATAAAAATTGATAAAATTGAGGGAATAAGTTCCAATTAGATCCTAAAATAGCAAAAATAAATTTTAGAGCTCTAAATCTTTTTTTTAATTAATGTTTTAATGAATTTTTGATTCAAAACTATCGAACCAAAGTAAAAACTTAATAGAATCATTTTTCTTATAGATAAAATATATAGAATGTAATTCAATTTTTGAAAATTACAATATGTAAATTTTTTAGCTTATCTGATCGGTGAAAGGTTACTATTCAATATACAAAAAAAATTAATAGGAAACTTGCCTGATTAATTTTCTCATTTTCAACGGGGAAATAACTGAAAACTTCTTAATTTGCAAAAGAGTCAGAAAAATATTAATTTTATAATTGATCATAAAATCTTTTTTCTCTCCTTAATTTTGAAGAAAACATACAAATACATTTTTTATCAGATATCATTTAGATAGATAAATAGGTATTCATTAGATTATATTAACTGATCAAGTCGACTTAGTAAATATTTTCATGTAAAATATTGATCAACTTCATTTTATTATAAATAATTAATAAATATACTTAAACAAGATATCTAAATTTTGAAATTCGAGTAAATATTAAAATATAACGAAACATTAGTCCATATTTAATTTAATAAACGTTTCATATAATATGTTGATAAATAAAATTTAATCTAAATAATAATAAAGGATTAAAATATTTACTTGTTTAGTAATCATATAAACACTTTAAAAATGAAAATTGAATTAACACATAATTTAAATTGACATAGAGTATTAATATCGACTTTCGCAGTACTAGAATCTAGAAAGTCGAAGTATACGAACTCGCTACATTGTCTCTGTGCTCGATCTTGGCTTGTGGCATGCGAGATGCCGACGAGTCCAAGCAAGCAACCACGCAACGCTAAAAGTTGTGCCCGGTTTCGGCTGTCGGCATGGATGATGCCGACGAGTCGAAGCGATTGACCCGGCAATGCAGTCGCAGCGCTCTACTCGGATTTATGTTACTATACTGTACAGACGGTCGCAATGATTGACTGGGGTATAGTTACGCATAAATTTACTACGATTTTATGTATTCTTATGCTTCGAATATTTTTCGCATCCCGCTAATACGACCAACTTCGCAACGCTGGATTCGGGTTTTTTTTTCAATGTACTATATTCAATTTCGTAATTTTCAATATAGTATTCTAAAGTATGTAAATTAAAGTCACTTAATTGGAATCCATTATCAGTTAAAATATCATTAATTATGCTTAATGCATATTCTTCACCCTCTTTGTTGATTCATTTTTGGTAATATGATGAAATTAGATTTTATATTTTTCATATAATTCTCGAGCATGGATTGGATTTTTGAATGTACAAATGTGACTTAATAATCGACAAAGAGCTTTTGGAAATCGAGATTTATATGATTCTTCCGAACATTTATCCCATTCATCATTTATTTCAACTGAATTTCTTGCTTTTGCTGCTTCTAAGAATGTTACGTATGTTATTCCATCAAAAGTTTCTAAGCTTTCAAAAGATGTTGCAGCTTTAATGTGAAGCAGAAGTAATCTTAAAAAGAATCTTTCTCTTTGTTTTGGATTAACTGAGTACATTCTGATTGGAATAGGTTTCATAGTTTTAATTCTTTTCGTCCATGTTTTATGTATTCGATTAAAAACATAATGTTGCGCTATATCAGAATAAAAGTAATTATGTGTTTCTGGGTCACTTTTATAAAGTTCAAGCCACACTGTTAGTGTTGTATTTACATTTTTCTTATCAATTTCGTGTTCGGATCCTTCTTTAAAATACGCATATTGCTCATTTTCATTATGAACAGCTTATCTATAAATTGCATGTAAAAGTTCACTAATATTATATTCCAATATGCGATACATATCTTCTAGCGGGCAAACGTATTTTGTGTTTATATATTGTTCAATTTTATCATAAAACATATCCAAATCATTCGTTTTATCCGTTTCATCATTAGTATTACTTTTAGTATTTATTTCACTTGCTTTCATTTCTATAAATGCACAATCATGTCCTTTGAAGCAGTATTTAATTGAGTATTTCATAACTCCTATTGTTAAACATAATTTAATAATAACATGACAATTAAATTTTAGTAATAAATACGGGTTATAAGGAACAACAAATCTATCGTCTGCCCACTTCGTTTTTGTGTATAATATCAGAGATAAGTAGAGATTGCCAATGCCGTGTTAATAAAACGTGCCGAATTCGATCATGACGATCCTTGCGGCGATTCCGAAACTATGCGTGCAAAGCCCCTCTACGTCTACACGCGCGTAGAGAAGCAAGCGAGGGAAGGAGACAAACACACGAAACACGCGACTTCCAGTGGCGTAGGTAAACTTACGGCAAACTCGCTTTAGCTCGTTTTCGCCGCGGTACGCTATAGCTTTATTTAAATGTGACTAACCGTTCCGATAATTCGTTGAATAATCACAAATTTTTATTTTTAACATAAATATATTTTTTAATACTAAAAATCCTTAAATGATCAAACAAATTTTTTTTTTTTTTTTTTATTATAAAGGCGTACCCAGACCTTTAGTTAAGGTCTATACGGCCATATACAATTCGTACATACAGTTATATATTTTATATTACAAAAAATTTTTTATTTAAAGATTACAAATATATAACTAAAGATTACAAATATATGACTAAAGATTTAAGTTACACTTTTTAAGAAAATTTATAACTATTTTAATAATATTTAAATTTAAGTTCTTTAAAATATGAGTCATATCACAATTAACAATAATTTTAGCGTCTTTGAAACTTTTAAACATGTCGTAGCCTCGATCCCTGTAGAGCGGGCATTCCCATAGTAGGTGTTCTATATCTTGATAATCGTGGCCGCAGGTGCATGCTGGAGAGGAAACGATATTTTTCCTAGCCATCGATGAAGCAGAGATGTAATGATCAACTCTAAGACGATTTATGGTTACTATTGCATGCCTGGGAAGATTTTTGTCTTTGAACCAAGGATGTTTGGAATTATTGTTGAACAATAATTCCAAACATCAGTTATTGAAGTATTTAATTCCTTTTAAAATTCCATCTTCCATGTTAGATTTGCATGTGTTGTCATAGGCAAATTTTTTCCATGTTTGTCTAAAGTCTGTATAGGGCACTTCGTTGTTTTCAGATGGTCTGTTCGTGGCCATTTTAGCTAATTTATCAGCCTTTTCATTGCCTTGGATGCCTATATGTGCTGGAATCCAAACAAATTGTAACGGTTGATCTTGAGAACTATTGGACGTTATTTGATATATTTTGTTTCTTGCTTTAACTATTAGAAGGTGATTAAATGTGGTGGAATTATGGCTTTGTAATGCTTGAAGTACGCTTAGTGAGTCGGAAAATATTACATGTTTATCATATTTGGATTGAGATGCAAATTCTAACGCAGTGTTGATGGCGATGACTTCGGCAGAAAAAATTGAAATATGCTGGTTAGAGCTTGTTATATTACTGTTTCCAGAATCGTCGGTAATATAGGCGGAATCCACAGATTTGGAGCCTGCAATTTTATTGCCGTCGGTGAAAATTTTACAAATTGAGTCATCGGAGTAGTATAGGTCGAGCGTCAGATCCGGATCTTTGACTTTTTTAATTAATTTACCAAGACTAAAATCTGTATTTGGTTGATGGTACATAGCTTTGAAGGGATGTGCATATATTTCATTGAGGTGGTTTATATATAATGTCTTGTTGGTTTCTGTGAGAACTTTGGAAATGCATTGAGAGATAATTCTCTTTTTTTTGCGTTTACTTTTTCTATTTTTTATGTAATATAGATTTATATTTTTGGATGCAGGATTAGATCTATTGGAGAGAGCTTTGGTGACATAGTTGCAGCCTGAATATAAGGCCCGATCCCTCATAGAGGTGAGCTTGGTTTCAGCTAAGATAACGTTTTTGGGTGTAGATGTACGATATCCCATTACGGTCCTGAGAGAAGAATACTGAATTTTTTCAATGGTTTGTGCCATAGCCTTTGATTTTGGATAATAAATAAATAATCCATAGTCCATAGTGGCTCGAACGAAGTTCTTGTAAAGAACTAATAAAGTTTGGGGATGAGCACCCCACCACATTCCGCATAGGTATTTAAGAATTCGATGAGCTCTTTGACACTTAATGGCGATGGTCTTGACACGTTGCTCAAACTTGAGTTGAAAGTCGAAGATAACTCCTAGAAATCTGGCGGATTCAGTGGATTTAATGTTTTCATTATTGATGGTGATGTGTGTGTCTCCAGGTGGTATATTTTTGTTGTTAAAATGGACTAGTTTAGTCTTTTTAACGCTTAAAGTGAGATCCAATTCAAATAATTTATTGCGTATGTTTCCTGTGGCCTTTTCAAGTTGTGTAGCACTTTTTTCCAATGATGATGAACTTGTGTAGAGGAGAATGTCGTCAGCAAATTGGGAAATATGTATGAATCTAGATATGTTTTTATGGATATCCTTAATGTAAATGAGATAAAGAAGAGGGCTGAGTACCCTACCCTGAGGTACACCTTTATAAGCATAACGCGGATAATCTAGATTATATTCAGTGTAGATTGAGCGCTTGATTATAAGATGTTGTACGAAGTAAAGTACTGTGCGAGAACATCCAATCTCTTCTAGTTTGCGAAGAAAAATCTGGGGGTTGACGTTGTCGAACGCTCCCTAAACATCTAAAAATGCTGCAAGTGTATCCCACTTCTTACTGAAGTTGTTGTCGATATGTAGAAGAAAGTTTGTTAAGTTGTCGTAGCAGGATCTACCTTTTCGAAAGCCTGAGTTTGATGCTGGAAGAATGTTGTTGTGCTCGCAGAACCATTGTAATCTGTTTTTTACCATGAGCTCATATATCTTACAGAGCCACGATGTCATAGCTATAGGTCGAAGGCCTGACCCGTCTGGTTTGCTGATGAAGTGTACAAAGGATTCTTGCCAGTTTGATGGGTAGATATTTTCCTGTTGCATCTGGTTGTAAATGTCAAGCAATTCCAATTTATACTTCAGTGGAATCTTAGTGAGTGTGTAATAGTCAATGCCGTCCAGACCGCAGCCGGAGTGTTTGTTTCTAGATTCAAGGGCGGCATTGAATTCAGCAAAATCGAAAGGGTCGTCAAAGAAAGAGTCTTTGTTATTAAACGATTGAATCGAAGGCTCAATGTAATTGGCTTGTAGTTGTGGGGCTATTTTGTCCATTACCACCTCTGCTTGGGATTTCACTAGTGACCTATCGTGGCTAGTTATGGGTGTTTTGACCCACTTGTTTTTTGAAAATTTTGGTTTTGTTCCAAATATATGAGACGTTTTTTCGAAAATCAATGGTTTCTGCGAATTGTTTATAGTTTTGTTTTTTTTTCTTCTTGAAGGTTTTCCTTAGAGTATGATCAGCTTTTAGGTAGCTTTGGTGATCAGAGGCAAGACCAGAAAATTCCCACTTCTTAAATGCGGCTTTGCGTAGTCTTTTAAGTTTATCGCACTCTGCATCCCACCAGGGGACCGGGTTACGAAATCTGGAGGAGGCGACTTTTCTCTTCGCAGGTGTGTTACTTGTGATAGCATGCTTGATCTTTTCAATCCAGAAATTATATTTGTTAATGGGTGACGAATTGATGTAGTCACTATTATGAAATTCAGAGTATTGTTGGTCAAGCGTATCATTGCATTTTTGCCAATCTGTTTTTTTAGAATATAATTTGAATGACTTTCTGGCGTAGATGACTTGATCTATACTAACTTGGATAGAGATGGGGAAATGCTCAGATGCGTGTGGGTCGTCAAAAACCTTGTGATTGATGCGATCAGCCATAGAGGCGGTTGAAATGACTAAATCAATATTGGATTTTTTACACCGAGCAGGATCAATGTGTGTGGACGTCTTGACATTATGGATAATTAGACCATTCCCATCAAGGGAATTCAATAAATTTATTCCATCCTTGTCATTATAACTGCAATTCCAGCCAACATGGTGCGAGTTGAAATCTCCCAAAAAAATAGTTGGCTCGCTACATATTACACTGTTGCTCATAATCTCGTTCCAAACTCTTGGAGAGGGATGTATATGAGGTGGCTTGTAGCATGCGAGTAAATTAAAAGAGTGATCTTTGGCTTTAATCCTAATGCCTCCGAGTTCAATTTCTGGTTCTGATGAGGTAGTATTTAGAACTTGGAAGTCGATGTCTTTTTTAACAATAAATATGATGCCACCACCAGTGACATCTAGGCGATCGAATCTGTGTATATTGAATCCCGTAAAATTTACGGGTTTATCTGGCTTCAGCCAAGTCTCGACTCCAACGATGATGTCAAATTCAATTTTCATTTTTTCTAATTCGAGTCTTCTTGCATTTAAACTCCTGAGATTCCAGAACAAGATATTAAAATTTTTATTTTGCATGTTAATATTTTATAGATATATTTGATATGTATATATTATTATTATTTTCCTTTTTGTGAACGTGTGACTGTATGTTCTTCTTCATTTTGTAATCCTGAGTTAAGCCTTTTGAGAAGTTTTTTAATACGGTTTTTAAGTTTGATATCCAGTATTTTGGCTTCTACTACATACAGCCACTCTACTAGGGCAGGAGTGTCCTGCGTGAATTCCTTACTAATATTAAGGACCTCACGTTGATATTTGACTTTCTTAAGAAATTTAACTGGTTGGTCGTATTGAAGAACATTGTTAAAATCAGCATTTTTGTACATATCTATGACTGGAGCTAACTGAGGAGTTATATCCTCGTCAATATCTTCGGATTGACTTTGGTCACTATTTTCATCACTATTTATTTCTACAATTTTTGTTTTTTTCTTGGCTGGTTTTAAGGTTTTATTTGTCTGTGAAGGGTTTTTGAACTGGTTACTTTTTTCATTGTTTACTGAAAGTTCTGAGTTGATGCTTCCACTAGTGGTAGAAGGAGCAGACCTTTTAAGACCATAGAACTGTGCGTCCATTATTTCATGAGAAGAGTTCTCAGCGATAGTTGACGAGGAGTTGTTTTTATTATTTAGAGGATTTTCCATGTTAAGACCGTCTGCTTGAGTGTTATCTATAGTAAAATGCGTGCGGGCATCGTTCTTATTTGATTGATCAAGTTTTTGAGATTCAAGAGAGTCGCCATCTTTCGGAGGTGGTGAAGAACCAACGCTATTGTGGGTAACGATTTCTTTATAAGACTGTTGGCTTATCATGTGAGTGATGGCGCCATCAGTATTAGAGGCTTCATTCTCCTTGAGTACCGGACAAAATTTAGCAATGTGTCCCTGATTTCTGCAATAGTGGCATTTTATATTTTCCGCACCAAAGAAAATCCAATAATTAATATTTTGATATTTAATTTTAAGTTTATTTGGGACTCTTTCAAAGTCCTCTTCCTTAACATAAAACTGCCTCCTATGGGAAAATATGTGACTTCGAGATTCATTGGCTGTGGAGGATCTGATGTTAGTTATACCCCTTTTTGTAATTATGTTGATTGACTTTAAATAATCAATAACTATATCGTTGGGTATTTGTGGCAAGGTATTAGAAATAACAACTCTACGATAATTTTGTACAGGTCTTCCTGGCATGTATGGAGCGAACGTGTAA
Source organism: Anastatus disparis (assembly GCA_017163975.1). Classification (NCBI taxonomy): domain Eukaryota; kingdom Metazoa; phylum Arthropoda; class Insecta; order Hymenoptera; family Eupelmidae; genus Anastatus; species Anastatus disparis. Next base: position 582,063 of record JAFFSR010000272.1, on the reverse strand, counting down.
GCGCGATTGTTCGCTGTTATTGTTTTGCCTATAATTTCATTAGCCGCTTCCTCTGAATTTAGAGTGAAACAGACTCTATTCTCGGAAATTTTTGAAAAGTAAATCAAATGTTCATGATTTTTTCAAAATGATCCATATATTGGTCGTGTGTGTAACCCTCTATAGCATTTAACACACCAGTTTGTTCAAATGTAGGTAGTGAGCTCCTACTGATAGCATTTGCATAGGAGAGCTTATCTCTATTACTTGACGGTTCAACGGCTTGAACGCCAGAATTAGAATTCTTTTCGTTTGTAACTAATTGAGTGAGAGCAGACCCATTGTCGCCACCGACAACCGAGCCCGATCCACGACTATGTACAGCGTCGAAGGCTGCTTGAGAACCTTCTAGATTTTGCGACGCCCCATTGCCGACACCGGCAACCGGAGCATCCGCACCATCCATACCACCAAACATACGCAAAAAGTGCACTTCTAGCCCCTAAACGCAGCTCGGAGGCACACCCGCACAAAAAACCACCAGCACAAAATACAGCGTGCAAAACAGGTAGCAAACTAAACGAGGCGATAGAGCGCCACTGCCCACGTCTACACTGTACGGCGTCCTGCGCGCGACTGATCAAACAAATTATAATAAATAAAATCCTTTGGGGGGCGATGAACATATGTAACTTTTTACCCTGTTTAACTAATATATGCGGTGGCTGTGGTCACTAAGTTTTTACACACCTCGCTGTCAATCTAATTTTGCCAAGTTCAAACCCGATGTTTCACCTAATTTTTTTTTTTTTGTTTTATTTTTAAATATTATATATTTTTATAATCAATTTTTATAGTCGAAAAAATAAAATTTAAAATTTATTCAACACTTTAAATTCTATTTTATTTCAAAAATATAAAAAAATATATTTACAGATAGTGTTGGAGCGAATCACTTGACAGAATAAATATCAAGAAAATCTTAGCGCTTAAAGCGACACCTGCTCTCGAGCAACTCGCAGCGGCGGCCCGCGCTCAGTCAGTCTAAGGCAGATGTTGCTAGAGCCAACACGCTTCTTTCGTTTTATTACTTAACTACATAGAGTATATTTTATTTAACGTAGAGTTTTATCTAGTTTTTTTTGTCGTATTTATTATAGATTAAATACAGTGTTAATCTAAATTATTTACGTAATTTTTATTTATTCAACCCACTAATAAATAAATCATACAAATATTCTAATAGGTTACGGGCGAGTGGGTCACGCTTCCACGTATTTTCTTTGTGAAATTTTTTTCTTCAAGTGTGTCTCTGGAATAGAAAAACACTCGAAGTGTAAATGTGAAATTGAGCCATTTGAGGCCGAACGACACAATTTATTAAAGAATTTAAAAAAAAAAAGGGTAGCATTGCTTTGTGCAAAATATAAAAAAGTTGGTGGATTGCACGTGAAGTGCAGAGTGAGGTGAAACGTGTAGAAGTTTCTCTCGCATCATACTATGGCTTTAAGTCAAAATTTGTGTGTGGCAGGCTCGTCCTATGGTAAGTAAATGTTAATTTTTATCGACTATAGAAATTGAAATTTAGAGGGAGAGACAATAGAAAATTAGAAATTTCAATTTAATAGAAAGAAAATTTGATAAAATAGATTAAAATATATATATAAAAAGTTTGAATATAGAAATTGTAAGATAGAAGCTAAATACGTTGAGTGTTTTCTGAGAATTTGACACACGCCGAAAGGAGGGGAGGTAAAAGGCAATATCTAAAAGCCTGCGTTTCCTAGAAGCGCCCTCCCTGTTCGGGCGTATTAGAAGGTGAAGTGTAAGAGAGAGACAGATATAAAATTTTAAGTAAGTATATACTACCTTAACATGACAAGGACTATATACGCGGAAGACATAAAATAGTGAAAAGAAAAGCTTCGTCTTTTGGGTTGGAAAATCAGAACTCAATTAATTTCTTAATTAAATTAAATTTTTAAAACCTTTTATATAAATTATTTGTGAAAGAGATAAATTCATAGATTAAAACATTGAATTTTATAATAATAAATTACAGATCTTTTAACCTAAAATTAACAATTGAAGCTACGCTTACCGGTAAAACATTTTGAATAAAAACTTATTAATTAATAATCCATAGGTGCTGATCTTGAGGAGTTCAGACAAATAATTCTGCGAGAGTGGAATACTGTTGAAGAGCAAGAAGGTTCGTTCAATGCCTACCGATTGGACACTGTCACCCTGTCAAGGCACTCAAATGGTGCACTATTCTTCTGGTTGTCAGAGCACCAGTTGAGGAGATTTGATAAAAACTTGAGTGACGAAGAATGGCAGCTCATTGAGAGAATCTGGCCAAGGAGAGAGAAGTTCTATAACTTTAATTTGGTATATCAGGCTGATTCTATAACGAGGTCTGAAGTCATCAGCATGATGGAAGCTCAAACGAAATTATTTTTGAAAGGGATGGAAATGTTAGTAGACAAGCTAACAGTTCCTCAAGAAGCCAGAACAATAGAGTTCTCGTCACAACCTGACACAACACTCAGACCTGGAAAGCCCATTATCAAATCAAACTACTTATTAAAAAGGGGCATAACTACGTCTACCCCTATGGTTAGACCCTCAGCCCAGGTGTCACCTGAAGCGGAGCTGGAAGAAGGTGAAATTCCAGACAACCAAACAGGGAGCTGTGGAGCGCCCAGTGAAGATGAGCAAAACAACCCTTTTCATCTCAACTCGAAATCTCGAGACAATAAGTATCCACATGATAATGTAAGTTCTAATGTTAATTTTGAAAAACTTAATAATTTAAGTCAGTTAACGGTAGGAAATTTAAGTGAGTTGATTGAAAAAAAACGTGTAGAAAAATTATGATAGAAAAAGACGTAGATAATAAAAATAAATTAGATAATAGTAAAAGTATAAATGTAAACAAAACAAATTTAAATGATCTCACAGATCAATTAAAAATAGAATTATCTAGTAGAGATCAAGCAGTTACTAGAAATTATAAACTCTCTAAAGACATAAAATTTGAAATATTTGAGGACTACTTGAAGTCTGAAATTAGAATTAGAAAACTAGGTTATGTTTTTGAAAATAACTTTGATTTATTGTTTGATGATAATAAGATAGCTGAAGATAAATTTAGAGTTAGAGATATAATTATAAATCACATAAATTCTGATTATCATAATAAAATTATACACTTAAAGGAGCCTAAAGAAATCTTAGATAAATTGAAAGAAATTAAAAGACTAGAATCTAGAACTACGAGTATCTCAGCTAAGCAAGAGTTATTTTCTTTGCGTTTCAAACCAAAGAAAGAAACAGCTGCTGAATTTATTGATAAATTCGATGAAAAAATTAGAATTTTTGAAAATATACCAGATGCTGGTACAATACAAGAGAAAGAAAAACGAGACTGTTTTATTCAGGCTGTAGTTGAAGCAGTTCCTGAAATTTTAATAACTGATTGTATTTTTAAAGAAACAACCTCAAAGGAAATGTCTTTCAATCAATTAAAAAGTCACTTGTTACAGGTGGATACTATCAAGCTCGGAGAGATATCGAAACAGCAACCACAAACGACTGCCTTTTACACCAAAGCAAAAAGAGTATTTTGTAAAGGCTGTGGAGCTGATGGACATATAGAAAGAAATTGTCCAAACCCTGGTAAAAGATTTTGTTACTCTTGCCGTAAGATCGGCACTCATGTTGCACGTGACTGCCGAAAAAGAAAAGGTAACCCTGACAGAGAGTCAGGCAGCGAGGCCAAAAGAGGACGTTGGTCGCCTTCTGCAGGGAGAAAAACTTTGAGCTTTTCCTCCTCAAAGAGAGCTGATCGCAAGCGTGAAAACAGCAACAAATCTAACCTCAATAATAGAAAAACATACAATGGAAATGGTGGTTCAAACCATAGTAATAATTCCGCTGGTGATCCTCCGAAAACCTACTCCTTGCAAGCCATTGCTGAAAATTATAAGGGTAAGTGCAGTAATCAATTTCTAATAGATTTTATAGCTGATTCAGGTGCTACCGAGCACCTTTGTAATTCAAAAATTTATTTAGACAAATTAAATAAAAATGTAAAAACTAAGATTAAATGCGCCGATAAAAACAGTAATTTTAACACGGAAGGATCCGGTAAAATTAAAATTGATATAGAAAAAGACAGAAAAGCTGAATTGAAAAACACTTTATATTCTGAAAATCTGTCTAATAACTTGTTGTCTTTGAGAAAATTTGTAGATAATGGCTTAGAAATTTACTTAAATAATAAAGTAATTGAGATTTATGATCCTAAAATTAAAGAGAATATACTCACCGGAGAGTATAAATGTCCCTTCTGGACAATTAAATTGAAAATCAATAAAGATTATGATTCTGATATAAATGAAGCCACATCCTTTTATAATACTAGAAGCAAAGTTTACCGTCAATCTGAAAACTCAAATATAGAAAATAACGTAGAAAATAAAATCATTCTTGACAATGATAAAACAGACAAACAAGAATTGAATACAGATTTTCTAGAAACCTTGAGCAATCGAAAAACTCATATTGTAGATTCAGTAGATAATGCTAATGTAATTCTAGATAATAATATAGAAAAACAAAATAACTTTGATGATACGAAACTGCCAGAAATACTTCTATGGCATTATAGATTGGGACATGCGTCGAAATCCTACTTGTTAGAATTAATAAAGAATAATAGAATACAATTAAACAAAAGTGAATTAGTTGAAGATAGCAGTATAGCCAAATGTCAAACTTGTCTAGAAGCAAACAGTAGCAAATTGAGTTTCTCAAAAACTAGAATGAGAGCAACTAAACCTCTGCAAATAATACACGCAGACACTATGGGACCAATATCACCTCAGTCTCATCCAAATGGATACAGATTTATTCTGGTAATTATTGATGATTACTCCAGAGCAGCTTTAGTATATCCAATGAAAACGAAAACAGAAGTTCCTGAACACTTAGAATCGTTTATTAAGAGTCTAAGAAATTTGATTGGTGCAGAAGAAAAACTCAGTTATCTTCGATGCGATAGAGGAACTGAATTCACAGGACTGGAAACAGTTACTGTACTAAAGAAGTATGGTGCAGAACTGCAACTTGCCTGCCCTGATACACCTCAACATAACGGTGTAGCTGAAAGGTTCAACAGAACCTTAGAATCAAAAATTAGAGTAATGATGCTGGACTCAGGATTGCCAGCAACTTACTGGGATTTAGCCGCAAAAGCTGCAGTGTATGTATACAATAGAACACCACATAAATCTGTAGAAATGCTAGCACCATTAAAAATGATTTTAAAGGAGAAGTCTCTGCCTTTAGATCAAATGAAGAGATTTGGATGTCTCGCTTTCGTCAAAATACATAGAAACACTGCTACAAAATTTTCACCTCAGGCTCTAAAGGGCTTTTTAGTCGGATATGTTAATACTGGCTATGTAATTATAGTGCCTGATAATGGTAACAAATTATATGAGAGTAAGCACGTTAGATTTGTTGAAGATCTAACCTACAAAGACGTAATCAAGAACATAGAGAAATCTGAATTTAATGTAAATTCATTAGAAATGGATTGTTCTAACGAACAGAATGAAATGCATGTGATATCTGACGAACCAATGTTAAGTCCAGAGGGAGAACCTCATCAGCAACCAGTTGTAAGAAAAAGAGGGAGACCTAGAAAAGAAGCAACTGTATTGTTCTTTTTGAATGAAGATACAGAAACGTCAGTCTTTGAAAATTATGATGAAGTATTGAGTGATATTAAATATCATGCTCTCTTAGCGAAAATTCAAGGTGATCCTCAATCTTACAGGGAAGCTGTTAACTCAAAAGAGAGTGAAAATTGGATCCAAGCGATCAAGAATGAACTGGAAGCTCTTAAAAATAAGCAAGTATATGTTCCAACAGAGAGATTGGAAATTTATGCAGAAAATAGAAAGCCAAATATAATTAGTTCTAGATGGGTATTTAAAAGAAAGATAGATGAACTTGGAGAGTATAAGTATAAAGCTAGACTAGTCACTAGAGGATTTCAAGATAGAAATACTTATGATCTGAGAGAGACATATGCACCTGTTTCTCGCATTGCACTCATTAGAGCGTTCCTGTCGATTGCTAATAAGTATAGACTTAAGATAATGCAACTAGATATTGAAACTGCATTTCTTTATGGAGATCTAAGTGAAGAGATCAACATGGAAATTCCTGAAGGAGTAGAATTGAGTAAAGATATGAGAAAGAAATTTGTCTGGAAATTGAATAAATCTCTATATGGATTAAAAATAAGTCCAAAGAAATGGAACGACAAATTTTCTGAAGCCATCAAAGAACTTGGTTTTGATTCAAATGACATAGATCCTTGTCTTTTCTTGAAACGATCAAACAATGATTTCACAATAGTGATTCTGTATGTTGACGATATATTGATAGCTGGCTCTAACGATAAGCTGCTAGACGAAACTAGAGATAAGTTGAGTGAGAAATTTAAAGTAAAGGACTTGGGAAATCCTAAAGAATTCCTTGGTATTAAAATCACTAGAGACTTTAATGAACAAACAATTAGATTGAATCAAACTAAGTTCATCAGTAAGATGCTTCATAGATTTGGATTTGATAAATGTACACCTACATGTACACCTATGAAACAAAGTGATGTTTCCAACTTATTGAGAAAGAATAGAGAAGAGAACGAGTATACAAAGGTTGCTACACCTAATAAACAATATAGAGAAGCTATTGGTTCCTTGTTGTACTTGGCAAGCTCGACTAGACCAGACATATCTTATGCAGTCAATGTCTTGAGCCGTCATCAAGTCAACCCCACCAAATATGATTGGGAAATGGTAACTAGAGTCTTCCGATATTTGTCAGGAACTCGACATTTTGAGCTGATCTTTAGAAACACCTCAAATGATATGGAAGCATTTTCAGATGCAAGTTTGTCAGATTGCAAGAACTCCTTAACAACATGTGGTTATGTTATTAGATTGTTTGGGAATGCTGTGTCCTGGAGAACACACAAGCAGCCTAGTGTAGCTCTCTCAACTTGCCAATCTGAATATGTAGCTATGAGCGAGACGTGTCAAGAGATCATGTCAATGCATAACTCCATCAAACTAATGATTAATAGAGATCTATTTCCAATCACGTTGTACTGTGATAACATGTCTGCAATATCATGTGCGAAAGTCAACGGTGGAAACCGCTTAAGACACATGGTAGAAAGACGTGAGAACTATGTCAAAGAATGTGTAACTAGAAAACACATTAATATTGAATGGATAAAGTCAAAAGAACAATTAGCTGATATTTTTACTAAAGCTCTAACAACTCAGTTGCATGATAAACTTACATATGAAATTTTAAATATGAATATAATGTAAAGTAATAATAATCCTTTCTCATTCTGTTTTAGACTATTCTGATGATGAGACCAGTATCAATGGTCAGAACAATGAATCTTGGGACTAGGAAAAGTCAAATAGAAAGTATTCAGCAAGTGAGAGGGAGTGTTGGAGCGAATCACTTGACAGAATAAATATCAAGAAAATCTTAGCGCTTAAAGCGACACCTGCTCTCGAGCAACTCGCAGCGGCGGCCCGCGCTCAGTCAGTCTAAGGCAGATGTTGCTAGAGCCAACACGCTTCTTTCGTTTTATTACTTAACTACATAGAGTATATTTTATTTAACGTAGAGTTTTATCTAGTTTTTTTTGTCGTATTTATTATAGATTAAATACAGTGTTAATCTAAATTATTTACGTAATTTTTATTTATTCAACCCACTAATAAATAAATCATACAAATATTCTAATAGATAGGGATAGAAAAAAGTTTTAATGTCAATATTACATGGATATATAACTTATATCAATATGAAATAGAAACGTAGCTAGTTCTGTAATTTTTTCCTGCTAAATAAAAAATATTAAAGATTGAAAAAAATTATTATAAATTATAGTTGTTTTTTATTCTCACTCAATTGCGAATAATAAAACCTTTTTTGTTCTTTAAAAAAAAGTCCTTTTCTAAATTTATATAAATGTATGACATTTTTAACTCATTTAATAAAAATAGAAAATAAATATGAATAAATCTAATTTCAGTTTAGAAAAGTAAAAAGGATTTTTTCTAAATTTATTTGAATGTATGACATTTTTAACTCATTTAATAAAAATAGGCAATAAATATGAATAAATCTAATTTCATTTGAGAAAAGTAAAATAATAAATGAATCTGAAAAAATAAATAATTTTATGAATGTAAACTTTATTAAAGCGCATTTTAAATAAAAATTACATTGAATATCATTAATATTTTAAAAATTGAACTTTTTCTTCTTTCTTTTATTAAATATCATATTTTTATAATATCATTGATTTTTATTTTCAAAACAAGAAAATTGATTCTTTTTAACGAACGTAATAATTTTCAGTTTTTACTAAACAAAATTTTGACTAAACTTTGAATAGTTGAATTATTTTTGTCCGTTAAAAAGTGACATATGTAAAGTTATATAGGGGCATGATAACATTCTTTTTAATTAATTTCTAAAAAATAACATTTTATTTCAACAGTTATAAAATTTAAAAGACGAAAAATCTAAATTTTTCAAAAAATACATAAGGTAAAGTAAGGTAATTTGGGACGGATTTTAGCATCCACCAAATATAACTCTATTTTTGTCATTTTATTTTTTAAATTTTGATAAATCCGTAAATCAAGGCTTTTAGTAGGCTGTATCAACGAAGATAGACGCTTATAGAAGCGTACTTCTGGGTTAAATTTTTCGTCCGATACGCTGGGTAACACTTTAACATTGTTTGTATATCTATACATATGAAAAATTTGATATATATAGATATAAAAATACATGGGATCTAGTGGCGCCCTCAGTAGCTGGGTAACTCATTTTTGGCAGAAATTTCCCATTTAAGAGTACGCTTCTATAAGCGTCTATCTTCGTTGGCTGTATAGACTTTATTTTCCAATAAGGATAGAGTCAATATCTTTATAATTAAAAAAATTACAAGGTTTTAATTTTAGAGTATTAGGGAGTTAAAACTGGACAATGTTAAATAAAATGCAACCTAAAGCTGGACAGCATAGGGAGCTAATTGTGGACTGTGCTGAACAATGCACTAATTAGTATACTAAATACCACAAAATTTCTTCAACGCTTTCCAATATTCAAAAAGTTCTTTTTGACTGTCTTCACCTTTCCACAACTCTTTAAATTCATTGTGCTTGAATGTTTGTAAAGTTTCAGCAGAAATAACATTCTGTTCAAATAAATTCAATAGATGCAATAATTTATTGTTCATCGTACTGCTTAGACTTTCTAACTTATCAGATGAAGATCTAGGATTCTTGTTCTTGTTTTTTATTTAAAATATCATAATTAACTGCACTTAATTCAAATGGATATAACCCACATGCCCTGAATCCATTTTTAATTGTCTCGGTCACATCAATAAAATCAAGAGCCTTTTTTAAAATACTAGCGAACATTGATTTTTTAACATCAACTATATTATTGTCAATCCTCCATGTTCGTAGAGTACTTTTGTATGCCTCTTTCAATGGATGGAATAGAGTCATATCCAAAGGCTGGATTATATGGGTGGCATTAGGATATAGTGCTATTAGTTCTATTTGAAATTCTTCACAGAAATTTATTAAGGGCAAAGTGAGATGAGAGGCATGACTATCTACGTACAGAATTATTGGAAACTCCACTTCATTATCTATCAGTCACTCGTAATAGATATTTACTATGTAACTATAAAAGGTCTCTGATATCATCCAACCTCTGTCACTATGTACTATGCCCCAGCCTTTTGGTATGCTATAAAAACGGCTTTTCTTTGGAATAGTTTTCAAATCAAACAGTACCATAGGAGGAAGTATCTGTCCTGAAGCAGATGCAGTAACGAGTACTGTCATACAAGCTTTCTCATTGCCTCCGACAATTTGATATACAGATTTTGCAACGTTTTGTGTTATAACTGCATTATCTTTTGGTACTAAATTGAATGAAGATTCATCCAAATTGAAAATTCTTTCTGGTTTAACATTTATGAATCCATTGTACCAATGTTTGCCTGGTCTGTTTTTTTTATAAGTATTCTTTCTCTTCTCTGCAATTATAAATTTCTGTACGCAGTCTAATAAATAACTTTTTGTGACAGGAAATCCTCTTTCTGCACAGTAAATAATCCATTCAACTATTTCTAATTCTTCTTTGGGACTTAAAATAGTTGGTGCACCTCTAGCACAGTCTATTGGTACACGACAACTGAATTTAGTATGCAGTGTTGACTTTGGTATTCCAAAAAGTGTAGCTGCCTGTTACAGAGTCTGTCCATTTTCTATTCCTGTTAATGCTTTCATAAGTGTTTCTTTATCATATTTTTTTTCCATTGCATTTATTTGATTTGAATTTTCTTGTTTTATCTTTAGTAATACCAGTTAATTTTTTTACTTCATTACACTTTTCTTGAGATCTATTTGGTTTTGTTTTTGTAATTCTATTCTTATCTATTACTTTATTATTTTTTCTACCTATTATAAATCTGTAAATAATTTAATTATTTAAGATAATTAGTTAATTATTTTAAAAATTAAGTACATTATACATAAATGTAATAGTGAGTAGTACTTACATGAAGAGGTTAGGTTTGAACTTGAAATTTTTGCAAGTAAATAATGTTTTTAAACACTCGAATTATATATATACTAAACACCGTAGCCACGATTACAACAAAGTAAATATAATTAGCATATTATTTCAGAAAATTTTTGTAAAAAATTTTAATTTTTAACAATGTTTTTCTACGTGTCTACAATTAGAGTAACGCTGCAGAACAGTAAGCAAATTCGGGACATGCGCGAGACTTCTGTCCAGAATTATGGTTCCCTTTTAAAAAATGGGAGCGAAATTTAAACATGTTTTTTTATTAATAAAAAATGTATTTTGACTATGAATGTACTTCTAAAAAGTATCCTTCACTATCGTATTATTAATTAAAGTCATTATTTACATGTGATAAGAGGAATTCTTTTTTTTTTCATCGTATGTATAAATAGCAGTTTTAGCAATGGATGGGCCCATATGTACGTCATTTTCCAACTTATTATACAGCCTCATTTCTTTTATTTATTTAAATTATTTTTAAATTTTTATTTAATTATATAAAGTAATTATTCGTATGAACAACAGCTTAGTTTACTATGAATAATTTTACTTTTTAATATTTGTCATATTATCATATTTAAAAATAGCAATCTTTATTGGTGTCCAGAATTATGTCCCAAGTTGAACGTTGTCCGAAATTACCTTACTTTACCTTAAACGCTTTTTAAATTTATGTTACACAGAAATTAATTTTTGAAGAAAAATTGAAAATTCTTTCAGAAAAATAACTATTTTGCATCTTATCCGACTGCTCGTTCTGTTAATTACTATTTTGTAATAAAATTACTTTAAAAATTGAAGATGTCATGCAAATTAGTATTTTAATAATAAAGAGCTGAACGGTTCTTCAAGCTGAAATTATATGAATTTTAAATAAACACACAATACTGATTTTATTAATTAACAGTTTATTGAGACCAAAAGTGGTCATTCTTTAGATGAGCTTATCTTAAAGAAATGATCGGCGAGGCTATTTGAAAATTTACAGTAATAACATATGAAATAAAAACTCATTTAAAGTTTTAAAAGGTCATCCGCCTTTTTAATAAACAACAAATTATAGCTGATGGAGGAGCTATTTGACTATTAACAAAATGTATATGATTTTTAAATCTTTGAAACTTTATGAGAAAAAATAAAGAATGACAGTAAAAAATAAAGGGAAACATCTCTTCCAATTAAAAAATATTAAAGAATTATGAAATGTATCTTAAAAAATCAATTCCGAATTGTTTATTATATGTTTAAATGGTTTATTATGGTTATGTAAATTAAATATTTTTATTATTTTTTTTATTGATTTAACAAAAATTTAACTTGAAATGAATAAAAAAATAATAAAAGAATAAATAAAAGAATTAAGGAATGTGCTTTTATAAAGCATATTTTTTAAAAAGGGTTGTCAACTTCATCAAAGCGCATTAAATAATAATCACGCTAAATACTATTGGTGTTAAAAAAACATTTATTAAAATAATGGTTTAATTTTTATAATTATAAAAAAATTTAATTACAATACTGCTTATAAATTTGCTATGTGTTATCGAACTAAATGAAAATCTAAAAAAAACCTGATGCAAAAAAACTATCGTATGTTTAGAAAGAAATGTCGTAAGAAAATCCAAAAAAGTAGGTATTTTAAAGTATTCACTAACAATAATGCATTACAATTTTTTCAAAGCTTCTTATCATATTATAAAGTTAATTGAAAAATAAAATGTATTCGTTTAATTTTTTAAAGATGGATTTGTTTAGTTACTTTTCAATTATGATTGAATAAAATTTGAAAATAATATATTTGATGGTATTGCATTGTTTTGTGTAATTTGTGAAAATTATTTTCATTGGAAATCGTATCACATAAGTACGTGAACTTAATGTAAAATTTTTGTATGCTTTGAAACAAAAAAAATTTTCGTCAAATTTACATCAAATATATGTATTGCATTATTCAAATTGTCTCATTACATAGAATTATACATTTCATTATTAAAAAAAATTATATTCTTTATAAATTTTTTTATGGAAATTTTCATTTTAAAATTTACCTGAAAACTTTTTTGAAGCAATCGAATTTTAATTCAAGCTGACAATATGTAAAAAAAATAATTTATTGATAATTTTATTATTAAAACAGTTTAAAATGTATGTGGTAAACGTTATTTTGTTGTATTTTTTAAAATAAAATGTTAATTATATTGATATTGCACCTAAACATTTACTAAATTTGAAATTTTTCTAACAAATACCCTGGTAGAAAATGAAACGCTTTTTCTACCATTTTATGGCCATTTCTTTAAAGTGAAGAGCAGAAAATGGGAATGTTTTATGGCCATTATTTGAACTAATATGAAACGTTTTTTTCAACCTTCATAGTGCTAAAAAATGCTAATAAAATGTTGAGTCTGATCCACTATTATTTGAATATAGATAGTTAACAGTAGAGTCTATCAAATTGTGCTCTAATTGATTACTATTAAGAATCATTTAAGGTTTTTTCTTGAAAGTTATCATTAATCATTAATAGAATCACTTTTGTTAATATATTCGCGCGTATATTTTGAGTTGTGATCGGATTGTTAGAGGTTATTTTTAAACGATTAATAAAATTTTCCATTTATTATTTTAAAAAACGATATTTTTATACTCGTTTCGTACTGCGTTTCATATTTTTATTTTAATAAAATTTAATATTATTTTTATTTTTATAAATTCCAACACGGAAAAAAGTTTTCACCGGTAAAACTAATGCTAAATTCGATTAGATGTTTAAATTCCAATGCTAGTGTGTTCTAAAGTAATGAATGGCATTAGTTTTTTTCGCTCTATTGACAGCACAAATAAAATTCATACCAGTGTAGTATTTTTTAGTGCTATAAATATTTATTTTCGATAACTGACGCGTGAATTTACAGTGCCACCTTTGGCACGGTTTTTTCGGGTGCCAAGCACGTTAAATGACGGCGCTGGTGTATGTTTGTGTATACGAATTTTCGATTGTAGCAGTGTGCACGATTGTGAAGTTTTACATAAAAGTTTTTCTATTTATTGCATAGGAAATAAGGGCCAAATGGATAATTTTATACAAAAAATATTAAATGAGTGGAATCTCACTGAATTAACAAATCTTTTCAAGTGTAAGTATAAATTACCTTAAATAAATGATACTTTATTTTCGTTGATATATTTACATAAAAAGTTTCTAACCTAAAAATATTAGGCTACTGGAATTTGTTATGGAAAAAACCGTGCTAGTCGTTAGAGTTTCTCTGCTGATGCGCAGAACTTAAATTTTGATGTTGGCACTGGAAAAAACCGTGCTAGTCATTGAAAATCAATGTGCTGGACCTTAGAAGGTAAAATAGTAAAACTAGCATTGATTAAAATGATACTGTCATGGTTTTTTTCATTATAAAACACGCAATTTTAACCTTCTATAATCTAGCACTAGTTTTTAAGGTGAAAACTTTTTTCCGTGAATAAAAATAAACATTGACGAAGGAATGTGAATAAATACTAATCTATATTTTCTCGCCACGTGGCAAAAGTGAGGTTATGATTTCACCTATGATCTGAAAAATTAAGGACTCATTACTAAAAAGTTATATAACTAGTCAAAAAAAGTTGTCCACAGTTTACCTAATTTTTAGATAGCTGTTACTGGTTTTTTCTCTCCGTTTACTTAAAATGCGTATTTTTTTGGCTAAATACAAAAATTTTGAACAACATTTTTATATTAGCATTTTTTGCCTATAAGATGCTAACCAATATACCAAAAAATTTGAGCTCTGCAGATTCAGCAAAAAATTGCCATTTATTCGCCAATATTGACATGACAAAATATTACTATTGAAAATGGTCATAAATTGTTGTTTACACCATTTTTAATGTTCAAATTTCTACCAGGGTATAATACAAAAAAAACTTTTGAAATTTTAAACTGAAAGTTCATTCAAAGTACTTGTAATAATTAATTAGGCAATTATATCTTGAGTATAAATATTTTTTTCATATTTAAATAACTAATGATCAAAGGCTACTCATAAGAAGAAATCATCTCCACCTTTAAGAAACATATTCGGTTAAAACTACAAGGTATGATTTCGTGATGAATAAAATTAACCTGTATTTTTTCTTTTGCTTAAATAGATTTCAGGGACAAAGATATGCACATTTTTCAATAATATAATGAAAAGAAGTTGTCGTAAGAACTTAAATGATCGGACAACTAAAAATCTTACAGAAAAATGTATTAAATATTATAAAAGTAAAAATTAAATACTTTAATTTAAGCCTTATTAGCTTAAAAAAGCTTAATGTGGTTAAAAAGTTATGCTCAATTGAAAATTATTACATATTAGTTAATAGCTTTAGCATATAATATATGATAAATTTTTTACTCTATTTCACTTGTATATTTTGATCGTTCGTAATTCGTAACTTTTGAACTGCATAACCTTTTTTGATGCAATACAGCTTAAATTAATATATTTAAGTACTTTCTTTGATCTATCACACATTTTCTAGTAAGAATTTTAACTGTTTGGCTATTCAAGTTTCGATAAGCGTTTCTTTTCACTATATTTTTTAGGAAATATCGGTATTTTTATATCCGAAACCTTTTTTCATTTAATTTTTTTCATAAAAAATCAGATTTTTTAGTTTTAACCAAATTCGTTTTCCGAAGATAGGTACCCTTCTCCTCCTTGTTCATTTAATAATTTTTCATTCAAATTAAATTTCGTAATTCTTTTTGTAAGATTTTTGTGAATATAATTTAAACATTATATAATGTTTATTCAAAATATATTATCCCTTTCGTTAAAAAATGCCAAATTCTGAACTTTATTCAAGAACATTTATTTTTTTTATGCTATTTTAGATTTATTATGTCTTAAACATTTTTATTTTATTATTATGTTTTAATACTTTCTATTTAACATTTTCTATTATGAAACATGTTTCTCATAAAGTTTTAAACAATTTTCAAATTACATACTCTCTTCAAGTATATTATTAATTTATTTATGTTTAGAATTTATTTAATATTTTATAAATTCTTTTTAAATGTTACACTGAGAGAAAATTCATGCTAATAGAGCATGCGAACTGCCATCTATGCGAGCATATAAAACATTGATACAAATATGACAGGCCGTGAGAAGCTCTATTAGTATTGGATTACCTTATACTAAAAAAGATGGTATGGAGAGTAACTAAAGCATGAACGGCATTCACTGATGACTCGCGTGGTATACTTCGATGACTCCCCACTCTCATATCCTTTGTTTGCTTGAGTCGCCTCCTCTTTTGGGTGGCGACGCGAGCAAACACGGCTGGTCTATACCCAAAATTATGTTGCAAATTTCTTTAACGTATTTTCGTAGCGTGAATCTTTTATTTCTTTTCTTTTCTTTTTTTATGAAGGGAGATACGTTATAAATATAACCTGTTAAACTTTTTAACTTTAAATAATTAATTTTTAACTTAAAATTTAATTATTTTAAACAGCTGGGGAGGAAGGCAGATGAGCATGTACGATTTTACGCCAGAGATATTTCGGAGTAGCGTTGGTCTAGTGCGTAACGTTCACGCTTTTCCTTTTGAGTACGCGAGTTCAACTCTCGGCTAGGGTCACTTTTTTTTTAATTTTTTTTTATTGTTTTAATATTTTTTATTCCTTTTTATATTTATTTTTTTTTAGATTTTGTATTTTTTTAATAACTAGCTACATTCATGCGCGCGAAGCGCGCAACAAATTTATACTCAACTATGGATATAATAACATTTATAAACATGATAAGTAATTTTAATAAACGAAATTATTTAGTAGCAATTTTATTGTTTTTAAAAAAATGATGAGTGGTCATCTATCAAAAATTAATTTTAAATAAAAACTAAAATTATGAACCTTAAAATCAAACAGTACAAAGTGCCTTTAATATGTCATCAAAAAATAAAAAAATTAAATTAAAAGAAATTTTTAATATAATTTTTTACATACATAATTTTCAATATTTATATTAGTTTTTTGACATGTAGGATATAAGATCAAACTCTAGATACCGCAGCATACAACTGACCATGATCAAAAACTTCTCTTCATCAATCAATAATTATATTATTCTTTTAAACAGCTAACAACAGCTAAAATTTTTTTTTAAGCAACTGAATAAACTAATAGCAGTATCTGTTTCAATTTTTCTTTATTTACAACATATAAGTGATTTGAAGCATAATAGAGACAAATCTGCGTTGGTTACACACTGTAAAAATTCTAGCCATAGCTTTGATACAAACATAGGAACCTCAAACATATTAGACATTGAATGCAACTATCAAAAAAGATTGCTATCAGAAATGATACATATTAAAAAATATGAAAATTGCAATAATACACGACACTCAAAAATTAAACAACGTATATAATAAATACATAGTTGAATTATTAAGAGGAGGCCGTATAGTTCTGTCCTTGTCTAATCTAAATTTTCGTTACTATGGCTAAATTAAATATTTTTATATAAAAGTAAGGGCAGAGCCCAATAGATTTAAGGATGGGCAGACGATTCTATTCTATGAAAAAATATAAAATTTTCATTAGTTTTCGAGTGAAGTCTGAAACGGAAAAAGAGTTAAATTTGATTGAAGTGTTCAACTCTTTTTCCGTTTCAGACTTCACTCGAAAACTAATGAAAATTTTATATTTTTTCATAGAATAGAATCGTCTATTCATCCTTAAATCTATTGGGCTCTGCCCTTACTTTTGTATAAAAATATTTAGTTTACTAATTATAACGAAAATTCAGATTAGACAGAACTATACGGCCGCCTCTTAAAAAGAAATTAATTTTTTTGATAAAACGGTTTCAAGAATAAATTATTTACAATAAAACGCAATAATTGTTAAATTAGATTAAATATAATTAAATCAAATTCATTCATGTGAGTCAAAATCTTGAATCAAATACCAAGTACATAAAAGAAAACACTTGCTAGTCACTTTGTACATACGTAACTCACCTAAATTACCTATGTTAAAGATTTGTATAACCAAAGAAGATAGACGCTTATAGAAGGATTCTTCTGGGTTACATTTTTCGTCCGAAAGCCTGGGTAACACTTCAACATTGTTTGTATATCTATACATATGAAAAATGTGCTATATATATGATTTATATAGATATAAAAATACATGGGATTTGATGGCGTCCCCAAGTAGCTGGGTAACAGAACCAACTCATTTTTGGCAGAAATTTCCCATGTACGCTTCTATCAGCGTCTATATTCGTTGAAATAACTTATACTTCATAATGTCACGTAGATCATGACGACGCATATTAGATTGCGTAAATTTTTATTATTAATAGAAATATCTATTATTATACATTTTTATAAAACAAAAGTAGTTATGTAATACCACATGTTTAATACTTGTATGTTTCATTTTTTATTTTTATTGTTACGCCTAAAATGTATTGTTTTAGGTGATGTTTTTTTAATGTATTGTTGATGAATTTAGAAATTTTTAATCATTAAGAAACTGTTATCAGTTGTTATTAAATTTTATGTTTTAGCACCTGAAGTGGCCTCTCTAAAAAATAGAGGAGAAAAGTCGTTTTTTCTCTTATAGAAATAAAGAAAAATTGAAACAACTGCTGCTATTAGTTTATTCACAGTTAGAAATATCAAAGACAAAGTCTGTTAAAACCAGTTAATAGACAAAAATGTGTGTTACTTTAACAAACAAAATGTCTTTAAAGGATTTAACAAACAAATGTCTGTTAAAATTTTACTTATAAATTACAGACATTGTCTGTCAATGTACTAATAGTACATTACGATACACGTGCTCTAAGTGGTCCTTTTTTACACGGCGTGCAGTTAGCGCCCGAGCGCAGCGAGGGTGCTATGCACGTCGTGTAAGAGGACCACTTCGAGCACACGTATCGTATATTATTTTATAGCACGTGTGAGATAAATTCGCCACACGTAATTAATACCCCAGAAAATCAATATTATCAAAAACTATACACACCATGAATGATAATTCGTAAATAAAAACGAATTCTATATATCAGCAAAACTATGCACACCACGAATGATAATTCATAAATAAAAACGAATTCTATATATCAGCAAAACTATGCACACCACGAATGATAATTCGTAAATAAAAACGAATTCTATATATCAGCAAAACTATGCACACCACGAATGATAATTCGTAAATAAAAACGAATTCTATATATCAGCAAAACTATGCACACCACGAATGACAAATCGAAAAAAAGTAAAACTATTTATTATCAATGATAGACCCGTCGCAAACAAAAAAAATCAAAAACGATATCAAAAATATTCTTAGATTGAGAAATTATATCAAATAAGTATTAATGTCAGTGATATTTTATTAATTAAATACAATATGATAAAAAGAGAACTTGCCGATTATTTAGATTTATGTATACACCGGTCAGACAAAGCAAAGCATCTAGTTTATTGTTCGTACAGCTATCTCTTTCTTTCTCATTCTTAGGCTGTACACACTGTACACGCATGCGCGCCGCTCACAGATGTTTTGTTTCGACAACTCACGGCACAACAGTAATTTATAAACTATAGTTTTGATTTTCTTGATGTTTTCAATTCTTTATTAAAGTATTTATATTTTTTGATTGATTTTCTACGTATTATCATGTGTGAAAAGACATTTCTACGTATTAATATATATACAAAGAGTGATTGTGATGCGTGATTTCGATATTACTTTTTTGAACAGTGTAATAAAGTGCGAAATTTCTGACGGTAGTACTTTTTTACACAGTTCAAAAAAGTTGTATTTAGCTCCCGCTAAATGGTGTAGAAAACGCGAATTTAGCTCACGCAATGCTATAAAACTTTTTTTGGTCTTGTTTTCCGTACACATACATACACGTTTTATATATAGTTTTATTTTTTTAAATTCACGTTTAAGGAGTCTCATGTGCTAGCTATAGTTTGCTATAGTTTGTTGTTCATAATAATCAAAAGTTTAAAAAATTCTTCAATATTTTGAAAAACATTAATTTATACCTGGAAAAAAATCTCTGCAAATTTTTAGTTAGACTTATCGACTGATTTTATTATTTATGCTCACTTAAAGTTTATCTTTTTACTACTATGAGATACAAAACACGCGGACTTCGAGTGAGCACATATAAAAAAATTAGTTGATAAGACTACTTGAAAATTTGCAGAAATTTTTTTCTAGGTATAAATTAATTTTTATCAAAATTTTGAAGAGTTCTTTAAACTTTTAATTTTTATGAACAACAAACTATAGCTGACATATGAGACTCCTTAAATTAATAAATGTACAAGAACTCAAGAAATATTAGAAAGAACGTTTTTTATTATATCTTATACAATATTATATTCGTTTATAATATGATATTCGTTGTCTAATGAATAGCTTTCGTGACATTTACAATGATATAATTTTAATAATTATTAACAATTTTTATAAACAAATTATAATAATACGTTTTTAGAAAAAAAAAATTATGATATTTTTTAGGTCATTTTGAGTAAAAAAGGTTCTCATGAACATATTGCTAAAATGAACTGAATCGGCAAAAAAAAATCGCAGTTTGAAAAAACGCGATTTTTCAAAACTTTGACAGCCTATAGCTCAGCTTCTACTGATTTCATTTCAACTCACAATAGCTTAAATTGTTGGTTAAAATATAAACTTAAAGATTACAGTAGTTAGCGACCGTATTTATAAAAAATCGCGTTTTTCAAACTTTGCAATTTGTTTTCTGCCGATTCAGTGCATTTTAGCAATATGTTCATAAGAACCTTTTTTACTCAAAATGAACTAAAAAAATATGATAAAATTTTTTTTTAAGTGCATTTTTATAATTTGTTTATGAAAATTGTTAATAATTATTAAATGCGCCATTTTCAGACATTGTACCCAAAAAATTCGGATTCAGCAGGTCAAAAATACATAAAAAACCTAGGTAGAATTGAGGACCTCGATCGACCAAGACTTATGTAGTTTGCCCCTGGACTATCTATTTTAGTCGTTTGTTACGGACATTTTCAGAATCAACTGACATAAAGTCTGTTAAATCGTCACATCCTTGTTTGTTACTTCAACAGACAATTTAGTAACAGAAAATAAAAGTTAACAGACTACACAATTGTTTTTAACCGTGTTCAGTTCCTTAAAACAATAATTATATTATCAAACGTTTGTCCACGTAATTTACTAATCGTCATAGCAAAAGATAATTCACATGAAAATTACGTTCTTTTAAATGTAAAAGGAATATTCATTTTCACAATATAATCTACTACGATTTGGAAAAATATTATCTTATACCACCCGTCAAAATTTTACATTTTAATAAATGATTAGAAAATTCTAAAATTTGCAATCTCGCACTATTGCATGAACCTTTATTAATACTTATATTTCTTATAAGCATTACAATAAATTTTTCTCTCAAATGTAATTTACTGGAAGGATTAAAAGAATTTAAATATTCTAGAAGAAACATTTCATCTGATTCATTATTGATTTTCATCACTATGAATTTCCGCGTTTTAAAATAATGTATGAAAATAATATAAATTTTGCAATAAAGAATCAAAAAGTTTTTCACAAAAAAAACATTTTATTTTTTACTTGCATTAAATTTTGTTTCAACTCATTCATATAAAATTGTTTTCACTAATTATTATATGCGTTACATCTTTAGTTTGGATAGCATTAAATTAAATTAAATATTGCAGTAAATTAAATTTTTAAATACTATTATTGGTAATAAGAGTTTAAAAATCCCTCATTATTTAAAATTACAAAAGCATCTTTTTCATCTTTATATATTTAATGACTATTAAATAAATGACTTTACTTAGCTACTTCATAACCGCATTATAGGTATTAATAAATATATCTATTACATTTATTTGAACTTAAGCATTTACAAAAACGCTGCCAAGTGCTTTGGTGTAATGCTTTCTCATAGAGCTCATTCTGTTAGAGTATTTTGATTTCATTTTGCTTTCTCAAAGAAAAATTATTGTATCGGTGAAAAAATTTTTTCTATTTTTTCGTTAATTTGTACATATTTAGACTCCGGGAGTCAAAAAAAGTGGTTTCAAATAAAAATTTTTTCAAAATTTTCAAAATGCTCTAAAATTAAAACTGCGCTAAGAAAATTAGTTTTAAGAAATTTTTTTCTTCTGACAATAGCGGATAACTTGCATGCGAATTTTGGGGCAAATCTATAGAGTAATTTACGTAAAATAAAAGAAAAATGAATTTTTTTTCTTCAAATTTTACAAAATTATCTAAAATTAAAACCATGCTAAGAAAATCAGTTTGGGTGGGGCTCGAACATTAGAATGTTTTTTATTTAATGAATATTTATTTAGAGTGCCACAATTACGAATAGCGTATTCCATAATTTAGAATAAAGTAATAATGAATTTTCATGATTTCAAAAAGCAGTAGTGATAATCTCAAATTATTCGATTAAAATATTTAGAGTTCTTTCGAAATCTTGATATAATTTATTCTAAATTTAGACGTACATTTATTTTGCTACTTCTTATTTCGATAAAGTGAATATTCTAAAATGCTTTACTCGCATTAGTTATTTTCGTTACTTCAGTCGCTGAAAATACGAAAATTCTAAAATGAATAAATGAACAGTCTTGATATGCACATAATTTATATGAACTTCTAAATAAATGTTAATTAAATAAATAACATTCTAATGTTCGAGTCCCATCAGTTTTCAGAAGTTTTTCTTTTGGTAGTCGCAAATAATTTCCAAGCAAATTTTAGAGCAAATCCATCGAGTACTTAAAGTAAAATACAAAAAAAAATTAAAAATTAGAATTGAAAAAAAATGTTTTAAATTGTTCTAAAATTAAAACTATGCCAAGAAAACCAGTTTTCAATAGCTTCCGTACCAGTTAGACAAAAAAATAAATTGTATGCAAAATTTGAAGGAAATCTGTCGAGTACTTTTCGAGATCTAATTGGCGTAATGAGTACGTACACACACACAGACATACAGACATTTTCTGCCCTACAAAAAAAAATCAGATGAGAGATCATTACATGAGATTTTGGCATGATAAATCACCTAAGAAATCAGGTGATTTCTCGCCTGATTTTTTTTAACAGGGTGGAAACCACTTTTTTCCACGAGTCTGAATATGTACAAATTAATAAAAAAATAGAACAAATTTTTTTATTGATACAATGTTTTCTTTATGAGAAAGTAGAAGTGTATTAAAATATATTTATAACTCATAAATCTTAAGACATGATACACATACAACATTATTTCATTTTAAATAGTGTTATTAAATAAACAAAATCAAGTTTTTAACTAATCAAAAGGATTTTAAGCATCAGATAAGGGTTTTTAAAACTTCATGGATCAAACTTTTTTATTTAATGTATATTTAAGCTAAAAAGAAGTTTTATTAGTTAATATTATAATAACAAAAAATTATCAATTACATTTAAATCTGATTTTTTTTCAGACTGAAACTCAGGTCTGATAGCTCAAATAACTACAGTTGAGTAGAAAGTGCATAGGCGCCCAAGTTATTTCAGCTTATGTCTGTATATTATAAAATAACCCATATGTATAAGTAAACTAATCAGTTAAATATATTATATTAAATATTAATTCATTTTATATTATAAAATATAACACACCTATATTAGTAAATATTCAAATTTTTATTGAAAATATAGTCATATGGCTTGTTTGTCAACTGTAATGCAAATTTTATATATACAAATATATAAAAAGGATGCTTACTATAGTTATAATTTTATCAGCATGTTAATTATTTTTAAGCTTTATTCATTAAAACATAAATTGTTTTTCCATTTTTTAATTTCATGTATTAATATTTAGTTAAATAGTAATGTATATAATAAAATAACTCACTCGTATAAGCAAACTATTCAATTAAATACATTATATTAAATATTAATTCATCGTATATCATAAAATAGCACACTTATATAAAATGAATAAGTAAATTATTCAAATTTTCATTAAAAATAGACATATAGCTTGTTCGTCAACTGTAATACAAATTTTATATGTTAATCTATAACAAAGCTGCCTATCGTAGTCATACTTTTATCAGCGTGCAAATTATTTTCAAACTACATTTACTGAAAACACACATTTTATACTTCTATTTATTTATGTATTAATATTTAATATAATAAGTTTAACTAAATAGTATTGTATATTATGAAATAGCACACTTGTATAAGTAGATTATTTAAATTTTCATTAAAAATAGACATAAAGTTTGTTCGTCAATTGTATCATCCATTGTTATCAGTAAATTTTGATCTTGACTCATTCTAACCTTATTTTTTTTATTAAAATGTGCATAAATTTATCTTTAAAACATTAGTTAAATATATTACTTTTTTTTGGTACTTTGATAATTTTTAATCTGAGTAATAGAAATATAGAATAATAAAACTTTCATAACCTCAAACCTTCATTAAGAGGCGGTCGGAACCAAATCGGTGACTTGCGGTATATATCAAGTCAGCATTTTTCGCTTTACGATAATATTTTGTATATTTTTATGGCTTTTAATATTTCAAATTATTCTTTATATACATGACTAGAGGAAATGACTATATTTTTACCATATGAATAAGTAAATAAATTATTATAAGCATTTATTACAAATATCAAACTGACTTGACATATACCGCATGCAAAAAACTGTCGTGTCGATTGTTAGGTGGCATTTTTCGCTTTATAACAATATTTTGTATATTTTTGTGGCTTTAACTATTTTAAATTATTCTTTATATACATGACTAGAGGAAATGACTATATTTTTACCATATTAATAAATGAATAAATTATTATAAGCTTTTATTACAAAAACCGAACTAAGTCACCGATTTGGTTCCGACCGCCTCTTAATTGCTGTTACTATACTTATTTTTAAATGAAAAACAATTAAAAATATATACATATTGTACCTGCATTAAGCAATACTTATGCAATAAAGGAATAAATTACTTATCTGAATTGTTATATTATTTGATGTCTTTACAATTTTACTGGAATTTTTAAATAAAAGGTAGTCACCTTGCTTGTGCTCATAGTTATATATTTTATCATTAAACTATACATTGGTTATATACATAAATAATATTGCTTGGTTTAAAATAAAATATTCTTATTCTATTTTAATTGAGTTACTTCTATTATATTTAAAAAACAATGCCTAGAAATTAATTTTTATTTATTTAAAAAATCTAAACCCTTTAAAATTTAATTTTTGGCACCTATTCTATATCGACCAATCAGGATTCGATCTTTAGATGCTTCAACATGGCGGCTCATCATTTTTTTAAGAAGGATTTTAAAATTTAATTTTTCACAAGTACGCTTGTTTTTTTCAATGAAAATTTTTTAAAAATAAATTATTCTTTATAGGTAGTAATTACAAATATTGATAAATAAATAATAGTGATGTTTATTTTATAATAGTATAGTTTAATTTATTTATAATTTAGTTTATAAAATTTACAATAAATTACAATAAATAAATAAAACTAAGTTATTATTATTTATGTTATAATATATATTGTATATTGAAATATGTTTATAAAGACAAAATTGAACTATAGTATTGTAAATATCACTATTATTTATTTATTAATATTTTAAATTATTTTCTATATGAAATAATTTATTTAAAAATATTAATAAAAAAACGAGCATATTTTAAGTAACTTGTGAAAAAATAGATTTTAAAATTAATAAAAAAATAGAAAATAAAAAAAATATAAATAAAAAAAAGCAATAAAAACTATTAAAATAATAAAAAAAAATTAGAAAAAAAGACCCTAGCCGAGAGTTGAACTCGCCTACTCAAAAGGAAAAGCGCGAACGTTACGCACTAGACCAACGTTACATCGAAATAACTCTGGCGTAAAATCGTACATGCTCATCTGCTCCCCAGCGGTTTAAAATAACTAAATTTTAAGTTAAAAATTAATTATTTAAAGTTAAAAAGTTTAACAGGTTATATTTATAACGTATCTCCCTTCATAAAAGAAAAGAAAAGAAATAAAAGATTCACGCTACGAAAATACGTTAACGAAATTTGCAACATGATTTTGGATATAGACCGTTTGGATATAGAGTGTTTGCTCGCGTCGCCACCCAAAAGAGGAGGCGACTTGAGCAATAGAAGAATGCCATAGTTAGCAGTAAAGAAAGAATAGTGTACAAGCCACGTTTACTTCCTTCACGTCCCATGAGAGGATACAGCGCTAGCTATCGAAGGATATCAGAGTGGGGAGCTACTAAAGCATGTAAACAACAGTTTTTGGATAGCACAAACCTCGTAAGAGTAGATGGCGCTGTTATTAAAGCATAGGATATTACTTACTAACTTTGGATACGTAGACTACATGCTCTATTGGCATGAATTTTCTCTCAGTGTATGCATAAATTTATTTGATCTATTTATAAATTATATTTATAAACGTTATATAACTATATTATATTTATAAACGCATTATGTTTAAAATATATAAAATACAATAATGTTTTTAGTACTTCATAAAAATCAAAATAAACGAGCTTTGGCTACAATTATAAAAGAAAATCTGTCAGAATAATCATTTCCACAAATTACTTATATGAAATGGATCTATAAAATAACGAATTTAAAAAGAGAAGACAAAATAAATATCAAATTAAAATTTTCATTACATTCAAATTAAGAAAATAATCTATATTTAAAAAAAAAACGATTTTAAAAATTTTATTGCTAATATTTCTTATTAAAGAATTTTTTTTATTTAAAATTTTTTTTGTATTGAAATTCTGCATTTAACAGCTTTTGGGGATTTGAAAAAAGCTTTAATTTTTTTATACTAGCGATGCAAAGAACAGTAAGTCTGAATTAAAAATTTTATAAAAGCGTTAATTAGCACATGCTTAGAAAATGCTAGCAGGTAACAGTTATTTTATTTTGAACGGCTGTATTGTAGGTCAATATTTTTTTTCAAAAATGTTTCTTATTGTATAGTAACAAATTTTATTTGTAAGCATATTATTAATTTTTTTTAATAAAAAAAGGCAAAGCATAAGATTACAACTTGGAAAAATTTTTAATTGTTGCAACGTACCCTAAAACTTAACTACACAGCTATTGTACGTTTTTTATTAACACCAAATAACACATTTTTATCGCTTTCTTGCTTCAAATTTAATTTTTTTAATCATCCAAACAGTTTTCATTATTAAATAAGAAAATTAGTAAAATGAGCATTTCAAGGACAAACATGTTGCATGCTGCACATCGTTTTTATGATTAAATTTTGTTTATTTGAATAATTAATTTCTTCATTTTTTTGGAATATTGTATTTAAATACATTTTTCATGATATAATAAAGTATTCACGCATTTTATTACATTCATCCTAAATAACAGTGAAAAATATACTTTAAAAAGATAAAATAAATGTCAAAACATAAAAAAATATATATTTAATAAATAAACTGCTATTTTTAAACATTAAAAACATAGATAAAATTTTTTCCTCATTAATGATAAAACTGAAAAAAATTTTAAATGCTTTTCATATTATGGTTCAAAGTTTGGAATCATCGTAATAATTACAAAAAAAAATTGAAATCTATTTTTTCAATTTTTAGAAATGTTAAAATTCAATGTAAAATTTTTAAAAATAAAATTAAATTCAAAGTCATTTTCATTTAAAACACGCTTCCATGAAATTTGCAAAGTTTCATTTTTCCTAAATCAAATTATAGACATTATAAATTTAAATGAAGTTAATTCAATAAAAAGACATTTAAAACCTGATATCAAGATATTTGCTGCTATACTAAGAAACGATATTAAAAAGGATATACTGATATTTATGTACTTTTAATAAAAGCATTTCTTCATTTTTTTATGTGTCTAAAATAAAATGATGTTTATCAACATTTTATGTTGAATTTTTATTAAACGAATTGAAAATAATGTTATCAAGCTCCTATATAAGTTTAGAAAATGCCAGTTTTCAAGAGATTAAAAGAATTGAAGGCCCGGATGCAATAAGGGCATTTACGCTCGGAGCACGTAAAACTGAAGTCACTTGATAGTAAAAATTTCATTTTCTTCAAATAAATTTCAAAAAATTTGACGTTGTAAAACTCATCATGCCGCATCTTTTTTATATTAACAGTTTTTTTATAAAATTTTTATTTTTCAAGAAAAAAATTAAAAACAATAAAATTTTTTACATTAAATTTCAATACTTTTTTAAACTTAAATCATTGTAATTCGAGTAAATATTAACCGATTTCGCTGAAATTAAGAATATATTTTCTAAATATCATAGCGAAACTTATGATAATTATAAAAAATGTTAATTTTTAAATAGTTAGTCGCAATTGTTTATTAATTAATACAAATTACAAATTGTGCGTTTATAATGTACTCGAGAAAAAAGTATCGAGGGAACTTTCAAGTACAAGAAACTTGTAGCGAGAAAGTTTTTGGTTTTTGTATAAAGAAGATTTGTGGAAAGTTTCAAATCGATTGATAAATAATTAAAAAAGATATAACAACATTTACAAGTGGCGCGCATGCGGTCGAGCGCTGCAATTTTCTTATAAGTTAGATTCTCAGTGAATATTACGTCAACTGAATGACTCTTGGTAATATTATTTGGATAAAGCAATAATACAAATATAACAATATGATATTTATTAAAAGTAAATGAACATATAAATGAACAAATAAATAAATAAATAAATAAACAAAAATCTGTAATGTAATTATGTTTAATACTGATTGTTTGATTGTTTCAAAGGATTTCTTTTTTATTTTGTCTCTTAAAACCTTTTTTTCTTTCGCATTAGTAATATGAGTTTTCTCAAAACATAAAATGTAATATTTTTAAACAATATAATGTTGGGATTTATATTTATAAAAGTAAACATATATGCGTGTGTACGTTCACTCTTCTTCTATATAAACATTATTATTAATTTTGTTCGTATAAATATATATATATATATATATATATATATATATATATATACGATTTAGGCAAGTGCTGCGGTCTTAACATATAGAAATATTTGGCTACCAGTCTTTTTTTGTTTAACGATTAGACTTGTAAAATTGTGCAGCACGAGGAATGAAATTTATTTTATACTTATAATGGAATCAAAAAACGGTTGGAAAAGAACGATGTCTCGTTTCTTGTTCTTTTCTGACCGTTTTTTGATTCCGTTATTCCTCGTGCTGTACAATTTCACAAGTCTAAACGTTAAACAAAAGAAGACTGGTAGTCAAATATTCCTATATGTTAAGACCGCAGCGCTTGCCTAAATCGTATATACATATATATATATATATATATATATATATATATATATATATATATATGTATATACGATATATATATATATATATGTATATATATTTATACGAACAAAATTAATAATAATGTTTATATAGAAGAAGAGTGAACGTACACACGCATATATGTTTACTTTTATAAATATAAATCCCAACATTATATTGTTTAAAAATATTACATTTTATGTTTTGAGAAAACTCATATTACTAATACGAAAGAAAAAAAGATTTTAAGAGACAAAATAAAAAAGAAATCCTTTGAAATAATCAAAAAATCAGTATCAAACAAAAAACTATAATGTAATTATTTAATTATTAAATAATTACATTACAGATTTTTGTTTATTTATTTATTTGTTTGTTCATTTATGTTTATTTACTTTTAATAAATATCATATTGTTATGTTTGTATTATTGCTTTTTCCATATAATATTACCAAGAGTCATTCTGTTAACGTAATATTCACTGAGAATCTAACTTATAAGAAAATTGCAGCGCACGACCGCATGTGCGCTACTTGTAAATGTTGTTATATCTTTTTTAATTATTTATCATTCGATTTGAAACTTTCCACAAATCCTCTTTATACAAAAACCAAAAACTTTCTCGCTACAAGTTTCTTGTACTTGAAAGTTCTCTCGATACTTTTTTCTCGAGAACATTATAAACGCACAATTTGTAATTTATATTAATTAATAAACAATTGCGCCTAACTATTTGAGAATTAACATTTTCTATCATTATCATAAGTTTTGCTATGATATTTAGAAAATATATTCTTAATTTCAGCGAAATCGGTTAATATTTACTCGAATTACAATGATTTAAGTTTAAAAAAGTATTGAAATTTAATGTAAAAAATTTTATTGTTTTTAATTTTTTTCTTGAAAAATAAAAATTTTATAAAAAAACTGTTAATATAAAAAAGATGCGGCATGATGAGTTTTACAACGTCAAATTTTTTGAAATTTATTTGAAGAAAATGAAATTTTTACTATCAAGTGACTTCAGTTTTACGTGCTCCGAGCGTAAATACCCTTATTGCATTCGGGCCTTCAATTATAATAAATTATAATTTAATACTAGTTCTTTAAGTGCTAACACATAATAAAATTTCATATTAAATTTAATATTTCATATTCATACATACAATCTGATTCGATAAAAGGAAACTTATTTCATATACATATAGATAGTATCATTTTATCAGTGATTAACAAATGATTGTTAAATTTAGTACAACGAAGAACATATTTACGATTTCAATTTCTAAAGTTCGAAAAAAATTAAACATATATTATATATGGAAATACTATTGTCAATGAAATTAGCAAATTGATATATAATAATATAATATATGAAAATGCAACTGAGCGACGTTAGGAGCGAGGTAAATTTTGCTAGTGAGAAATAATAATCAAAATTTTGTATCATTTTTATTAAATTTTGACAATGGTATCATACAAAATTTCAGAATACCAGAACATTGAAAACAAACGATATCTGTACAAAAATTTATGGCAACGCTATTGATCCAAATGAAAATTTATCCGATGAAATTATTTTATCTTCTCATAATGGAAATATTTATAAATTAAATGTTACTATTTAAAAAAATTAAATATTATACAAAAAGAATATTACAGTATAGATTATGCTAAACATAAGGGTCCCGATCAAACAGAAAGATATTGAATTAAAATTTCCAACTAAATATTTAAATTCTCTAAAATTCCCAGGTTTTTCGTTACATAAATTGATACTCGAAAAATATTCTATTGTTATGTTGATTAGAAATTTAAGTGTAATGGCACTAGATTAAAAATAATTAAAATCTCCAAATTCAATATAAAAGCAGAAATTATAACAGAAAATAGAAAAGGTTTTATAGTTGTTTATACCTAGAATTATTTTAGACACGGGAGAATACACATCATTACTATTTTTATTGTAGACAGACAGACGGAGAAACGGAGTCGGAGAGACGGTGATGATCAATCATTAATCTTTATAAATAAACAATTGGTGAATTTTGATAAAAAAAAAAAAATTATCTTGGCTTCTAATTGAGCTAGAGCATTCATTTTTTTTAAATTTGCGTAAAATTTCCAGTAATAAAAACATTAAATCTCTATATTGATATTTTTATTAGTTGCAAAACTATTAAAAAAACCATGAAGACAAAAATTTACCGTTTTATTTTTTCCATATTTAGGTTGAAAATAATGAAATGGACACGATTTCACATCAAATTCATAAAATCTACATTAATATCTAAATATGATATGATTATCATAAAGTCTCTACCATGACGAAATTAGCTGAAATTTTTAATGTACATTTAACCTCTTTTTAATAAAATAATTAATATTTTTTTATGAAATTTTTATGGTAACTTAATGATAATAGGAGGCCAATTTTTGTTGAATTACAAACATGTATATCCGTTTTTTATAAAATGAAAAATATTTGAAAATTTCGCGATTTTCGATTTTTTGTTTATTATTATTTATAACCGATTTTGATCAATTACGTCTCAAATTTATGATCTTTGAAACACCTACTTATAATTTTTATATACTTAATCGAAAACGATTTTAAGCTATCCCAAAAAAACAGTGATTTTTACGAATTTGGCACCTTAATTCATTGTTTACAAATTCCTGACGGCTCAGATTTTTAGGGTCTCTCAAGAATTTCATTTCTAATCATCCAGCAAAGTCATTTTTGGTGGTGTGCACCTGTTACTAATTACGTTATGCATTTTGACTAATTCTACTGGACTAATATGCAAGAACATATTAATAAAGATGAATTTTCATGTAATATATGTAATAAAAAATTTGTAGGATTTTCCACTTTACAAAGATATTAACGTACTCAAAAATGTCATAAAAATAACAATATCAAAATTATGAATACATGTGAATTGTGTCAGAAAGTTTTCAAACATCGGAAACATTGTTTGAGACATATGCAAGAACATATTAATAAAGATAAATTTTCATTTTAATATGTAATAAAAAATTTGTAAGATTTTCCAATCTATAAAGACAATTTACTCTAAAATATCATAAAAATAAAAATGAAATGAAAACATGTAAATTATGTCACAAAATTTTTAAATATCGAAAATATTATTTAAGACAAAAAATACAAAACCATATTAAATGAAATTTAAAATAAATTTCAATGTATTATGTTACGTTTTTAACGTATTTAATATATATACTAGGGGGGGTACCCCCCTGCTCGCTCCGCTCACCAACCCCCTATTTTTTATTGAAGTTACATTATCTTTTTTCTTTATTTTTATTAACTGTAAAAAATACAATTATTAAAATATATTAAGTTATTCTCAAAAATATAATTAAATATTTATTACAAACCTATTTTTGTTTTCCTTATTTATATGATGTTGAATAATAAAAGTTTTTACTGTTTATATAAAACCAATTTTCACAAATAATAATATCTTGTGAATGTCCATAGTATTCATAATTTGTGTTTTCACCTAAATTATTGAATATATAAAGTTTATATTGTAACTATATTTCTATATTTTCCACACCACCTAGTATATAAATACCGAGGTATATATGTAGGCGCGTTTTTTTTTTTAGTGGTTTTCTAACCACACAAAATTTTTGTTTTACCTGCCCATATAGCATCTTCAGGCACAACAATAAAATGTCTTTAAATCATGTTTGGCTCCAAAGGAACGTTGGTAAAGGTGAGATTTGGAAAAAGAGCTTTAGGAATTATCATAGATTGCACTACCGTGATTGGTATTTTGAATATATGTCCTTTGTCCACATTTGTTATGTCATAAGCTCGAATACTATAAGGAAATAATTACGATCAGCTTTCGATGTTATTTTTACACAGACCGCTCACACGAACATAGATTGTCTTTCAATGTATTACGGCCGTTTTTCAATGATGTTACACGTTACACGTTACATGTTACTTGTTACACGTTTTAAAATTTTATTGTCCGATATCTACTGTATATGTCACGTTATTGGGAAATATGACACCACATATATAGCTAACAAAAATGGCGGTTATAAAACCCAAGTAACATAGAGTCTCATATAGACACAAAACATTTTCACTATTTTAAATAGTAATGAATACCATAACTGTGCACAGTTGATAAAAATAAATAAGTATATATACAACTAATAATTTTTATAGAAGTTTATAATCATACAAGTTGTATTTAAAAAATTATATACTATGAAATAAAAATTGAGGTTGAGTACTATCAGCTGCGGATCTTATGTTTACACAGACCGCTCACACGAACATAGATTCTCCTTCAATGTATTACGGCCGTTCTTCAACGATTGTTAGTGTTTCTCTCGCGGCCAGCGATGCCGATAGTGGCAGCGTCAAAGAGGGAGATTCAAAAATTTCAAAAATAAAAGTATTAAAAAGAATACTTTTTATGATTTGATTATTAATAATAAATTCAATCAAAGAAAGTTACTATAACAGAATAATTTTTGAATTAATATGTTTTACAGTTTTACTTAATAGTGGAAGTTAACGCGCTTACGCACAGAAGTCTTGCGAAATTTCCATTTTACCATGTTTCATGTAATTTATTCTTTTAAACATTAGCAGTATAAAATTTTATAAAATTTATTATAAAAATTATTAACTTAATATGTTTGTTCTATATATTTAAAGTAAAAGCAATGATTGCAAACAATAAAAATTAGCAAAAAGCTTTTTAAATGATGGGATTTAAACGAAATTGAGGATCAAAAAAATGAGCTAAGGAGCAGCTAAGGAAGAGCAACAAAAACGTAAAATAACGTAAAAAAACACAAAAAAAAAGGTAAAATTTGAGGATCTACCTGAGGAGGAGTGAAAATGACCTAAAATAACGTAAAAATAACGGAAAAAAGTGATGGATTTTTTGAGGAAGAGAGAGGGAAGAGAAAATGAAGGCATGAGGAAACTCAAAAGAAGAGAAAAAGAAGAGGGAAGGAAGGGGAAACGAAAAGAAAATGAAGAGTAACAAATAACGTAAAATAACGTAAAAAATAAGGGAAAAAAAAGGGGATCAAAATTAGGTAAGAGGATGAGAAAAAGAGGAGAAAGGGAGGAGCTTGGTCGTAAAAATTTTCCTTACAACTATATAATATAGAGATATATATATATATATATTAAGAGGAGATCACGTATCTCTGTCCTTTTCTAATCAAAGAATTGAGTTTTTTACAAAAACTAATAACTTCAGCAACAAATGAAGAGAAAGCCGCATCTCGTATCCAGAAAAGCAATATTTCCTTTAATAAGAAAAAATTTATTTAATTGCTTCGTTTTCAAGAAAACCTTGAAAAACTTGAATCGTAGAGGTTAGGGTGGACAATTTGGTTTTTCAAGGTTTTCTTGACAACGAAGCAATAAAATTAATTTTTTCTTATCAAAGAAAATATTACTTTTTTGATACGAGATGCGGCTTTCTCTTTATTTTTTGCTAAGGTTATTAGTTTCTGTAAAAAACTTAATTCTTTGATTAGAAAAGAACAGAGATACGTGACCTCCTCTTAAAATGAAGTAAAAATTTTAAGTTAGATTCGGTCGGTAATGTAGAATAGTCTTGATATATTTTGAGAAGGAAAATATATATAGTAACCGGAAAAGTAAAATTTTTATATATTTTCTTATTAGTTTAACAGATGAGAATCGACGAGAATTGTTTAAAGACCTTTATAACATATAAAACGAGTAACGATATAAATTTATAACAAAGTTTTTCACATTGGACTCGTAGTTGCATCATAATTAACGTCGCCGACTTTGACGTACGATCAACACCATTTATATTCAATTTAGCGGATGCACACTGAAGGAACTTTAAGTGAAGAAAAGTATCAAGATTGTATTTTAACCCTCGACGAACGCTTATTTTAACATTAAGGTTGTCCAAGGTCATAATTAATACATTGAGATTTTTATTTCTTAAAATAACGACATTTATATCCCTAACGTGTCGGTGATCAACTCGAACCACACATTAATCATTTAATTTAAGTAAACGATGTGAAATCTCACATTTCAGTGAAAAAATAATGAAATTAAATTTTTCGAATTGTAACATTAATTCAAATTTGAACGAAAAGCCCGCCGTTGCCCAGTCCGCGTGTCCGATTCTCATTGGCTGATGGACCAAGAGAGAAGCGCGGCGCTACTTGTCTCTCACTATTGGTAAGAGAGAGAGAGAGAGGCAAAGAGACGCGATGCTAACGTGTTGATACAACATTACACTTAATTATAACATTAAGGATGTTCAATGGTTACGTAAAAGTTAACAGAATGCTTTGAAATTTTGAAATATGATTTATTATATTAAATTAAAGTACCTCAATTTTTTTCCATATTTCATTCCGCATGTTTTTGCGAGAAATTTAATGTTAAAAATACGAAAAATAACATGGGCTCTTATGGGCGATCTGAGAATCAATTGCGTTTTATATAAATTCCCGTCATAAAAGTTAACAGATAAAATTAAAATTTAGATATTATGAAAGTATATTATCTAAGGATTTATTTCATATAGTTTTTTATATACCTTTCAGGAAAATTGACAGAGATTTCCAAAGTTAAAGTTAAAGTAAGAGTTAATTTTTGAAAACCCGCTACTGCTACGCAAAAGATTTGACAACGTTGCGTATATATAACATAAGTTTTGAATTGAAAGATAGTATTTTTCTGCTAAACTTAACCTACAAATAGAAGAGCTGCGTTGTCAAATTTCATTCAACATATTATCGAACTTAAATTAATTTATAATAAATTAAATAACATTTTAAAATGTTTTATTTATTAAATAAAAACGTTTGAATGTAATTTGAATAATATATTTCATCTCTAAAAGCCATTCAAAGAACTTTTTGTTGAAAAATATTTCATTACTTTAAGTTGGCAGCGATCCTTCTTTCCTATGTTAAAGCATAGGGAACCCCTCTGACTCTTCACCTCCCCGCATGACATCATTGAACATCGTTAATTCAATCAATTTTTTTATCGTTTAACTTAATAAATAAAGGGTTAATTTAAGACAAGCATTTTTTCTCGTTACTCAATCATTTTAAGATGCTAATCATCATAAAAAATATATAATTTAAGAGGAGGTCACGTATCTCTGTCCTTTTCTAATCAAAGAATTGAGTTTTTTACACAAACTAACAACTTTAGCAAAAAATGAAGAGAAAGCCGCATCTCGTAATAAAAAAAGCAATATTTTCTTTGATAAGAATGAATTAATTTTATTGCTTCGTTTTCAAGAAAACCTTGAAAAACTTAAATCATAGAGGTTAGGGTGGACAATTTGGTTTTTCAAGGTTTTCTTGAGAACGAAGCAATAAAATTAATTTTTTCTTATCAAAGAAAATATTGCTTTTTTTGATACAAGATGCGGCTTTCTTTTCATTTTTTGATAAAGTTATTAGTTTTTGTAAAAAAATCATTTCTTTGATTAGAAAAGGACAGAGATACGTGACCTCCTCTTAAAATAGGTTTGAATTACTAGTGTAAACAGGGCTTTCAGAGTATCTAACTACTAGCAAAGATTTTAAAACAGAATTAATCGAATTAAATGATAAATTTTAAGAAGGAAATATAGTAATTATATGATGTAATATTTTTTCTTATAAGATGATGCACTTTTTCTAAAGAAGTTAACATCTTAAGGGAAAATTCATAGTAAAGCAATGGATTTATTATCTGATACAGTACGTAGATGGGGGCATTTATATACGCTAGGAACAAATACAAAGAGGTCTCTGCGCATATCTACGTGACAACATAGATGAAGTAGATTATCTAGATGACCAATTAAGTAAGAGGGGATCAGTGAGCTCGGGCTCACGCAGCTTAGAGCATATACTTCTGGAGGGAGTATGTCATGTTAAAAAGTCGTGGTCGCCTTGCGAGAAAGAAAGAAGATAATATCTACCATTTCTGTCTCTCTCGCACTAAGCCAATCACTAGTAAATGCGAGAGAGTCAAGAATGGTAATCTTACTCTTCTTTCTCTCTCGTATTGTGCAAAAACTGACCACGTTCTTCTCATTTAACTTACTCCCTCTAGGAGTATATGCTCTAAGTCACGTAGTGCAAGGATCGGAGGTTCATTCTCTCTCGCACCACCTCAGTTGTTAATATTCTTATATAAGAATTCATTATTTCTCTTTGCCTTTCCGTCGTGTAAAGTTAGAAAAAGACGTGATTCTTTTTATTTTTTTTCTTCTTAAGTGTTTTTTATTATTATTCATTTCCTTGCTCTATTAATAAATAATCGTTAAGCAAGTGTTGAATAATAAAGATTAATAAATACTTTTTGATATTTTTCGCGACTGAACTCGAATTTATATATTTTTTTTGTGATACGTAATCCTGCGTATAAGATATCTCTTTGCAGGATTACTTGCAATAATTACTGATAAAAAATAGAGTCAGTGTAATAACAGTGATTGTGAACAAACACACATGACCAATAAAAATATATCTATTTTTACTAATAAGAGGAAAGACTAGGCCTTCGGCCGAAAAGCCCCGAGTGGTCGTTCTATGTTCTCATAGAACCGCTGCGCATTGCACAAAAGCCTGATGATGATGGATGTAAAAGGGTACTGAAAAGCTGCCCTATCCAGTGGACACCACGTGCATTTTATGCCTGGTGATGCACAGGTTATCGTACACCAGGGATTAAGGCTATCTTGTCTGTTTCAGGTTATGTATGATAAAACAAACTATACACACGACCTATTTGTACAGGAATTAATCGATATAGCCAGTATCTAAAAAAAGCCAAGAAAAATCAAGAGTGGTCCTTCCTTCCTTTTTTCTTTTTGTTCAAAGATATTTTTCTCATAAATTTAAATTAAGTTACTTCTATGATTAATTTTTTAAATTAAATTTAGATATCCTTTTTTTGGTTTTTGTTCAATTATGATTAAAGTAGATATCCATTTAAATTAACGATTTTCTAAGAATCTGTTTTCTTATATTTTTTTTTATTTTTTTTTTTGATTGATTTATCAAACATATTAATAAATGAGAAGGATTTATAAAAGACGTCAGATATCTGACCAACTCAAACAAAAATACAGTGTTATTTATTTCACAAATCACCTTATGTCAATTTTATGTGGATCGTATATTAAGTGTCATTTTGCATGCTAATATGTTCTGTCTAAAATATAAAATTATTAAAAGAAATTTTATGTAACTTCAAAACACGAACCTAATGGACACTGCTGAGTCGTAAAGTCGGCGAGTATAATAACTTTACCACAAGAA
Organism: Anastatus disparis; assembly: GCA_017163975.1. NCBI lineage: Eukaryota > Metazoa > Arthropoda > Insecta > Hymenoptera > Eupelmidae > Anastatus > Anastatus disparis. Next base: position 543,573 of record JAFFSR010000272.1, on the reverse strand, counting down.
GGCAAGATTTGTATCTTTCTTTTTCTGCTTACTTGTAAAATTATTGTTTAAGGAAAATTAAATACATATATATATATATATATATATATATATATATATATATATATATATATATATATATAACATTCTGATAAGAAAGTAAGAAGGTAAGATCTATTTACTCTTCTAAAAGAATTTCATGTCCCGATTTTTTTCAAATGCATAAGAAAGTAGTTTATAAGAGCAGTAAGTTATATTAGTTTACAGTCTCGATGTAGGTGTATTACTTAATTTATGTATCGTATATATACATAAATATTAGTATAATGTTAGTAAATATTCATAATAATAAGTTTAATTATTTATTGAACATAATTTAACGTCTGTTTACTTTTCTCTATCGAGTGGCCCATCTGTATCTTTTATTTTTATGCCTATACTACACGTGCTTTATTCCTCTTTGTGCTGCAATTCGTTGCGAATACTGTTATATGGTCCGTATACATATTATCTTCTGTATGCGTATGATTGCTTGATCGCAAGTGGTGGGAGCTCTTACTGCTTGAAGTCTTTAGGCTGTGTATGTATGTCTACGTACGTGTGATTTCGACAACAAAGTGGTTGTGTTCTTTTCACTGTAAATCGTATATGACGATATAGGTGTGATTCGACAACAAAGTATTGGTGCTATAGAAGTGCGCCACGCATATTAGTGTGTGCATGAGTATCGTGGCACGTGTAGTAGTATGTATGTGAGCCATTTAACAGCTTGATACTTATTTTCGTTTTTATGTATTTTCTCTCTTTACATATTTTTATTTTATAAGTTTAAACATTTCTATTTTGTTGTCGTTGTTGTTGTTAGTTATTTGTTTGATTAGTTACTATATATTTTTATTAAGCTTCGGATATAATTATTTTGTAAACTCTAAATAATTTATTTGAATTATTACTATTAAATATTGATTATAATATATAGATATATTTTTGATAATTTCGAGCATATCTATACTTATATGCATTTAATCAGCATTTCTATATAATTTTATTTTGTAATATATTTTTTGTTAATATTTAATGCGCGTATTTTAAGACTTCTTTACGTTTATGCAAGTTTTCACTCAACTTCCTTTTTTCTGTAATTATATAATTGTTTGTTCCTTCTTCTTGCATTATGTGTTGTTTTTATCCATATATATTAATTTTTTTTCATCCTTTTCCTTTTTTTTTATTCGTCCATGTTTCTTTTCTTTTAATTTCATTTCTTAGACGCATGCATATACATATATACTTTGTTTTCAATCGTATTAGATGTCTAGTTTTGTCATCACTATAAATATTATTACTTTTGTCAATGTTATTATTAATATCATTCTCGTAACCAATTTTGATTAGGTTTTTATTATAATTTTGTTTATAATTTATAATAATCCGTCCCTTGATTAATTAAAATTTTATTCTCGTTATTTTTTTGTTTGGTACCAGGTAATTTTTTTTTTTACGCATATTTTTTTTGCGTTCCTGGTCCGATGATTTCTTTTTTCTTTTTTTTTACTTTTTATTGTGAATTATGGCGGACATATCATACACTCTTAGTGTATGGTGCCATTTTTTAGAGAAATTTTGGAATTCCACTTGTGGATCCTCTTTGCCATAGGCATTCATCAGATAGCACGTATGTAACCTGAGAATTATTTCTCGAATACTTGTATCAGGAATGGTCCTGACAATAGTTAAGCATGAGTGTGCTTAGAATTTTCTTTTTTTTTTCTTTTTTTTTATTTTAATACTTTCGAGGGAGGGATTATTTTATATTTGCTATTTTAATAATTTAAGTCTTAGCTCTTTATTTACTTATGCAATAATCAATCCCTGGCAGTATCTTTAAATCTGGATAAAGTCGTGCCAAATTAATGGCTGAATCTTCCGACGGTCTAAAACGTAAGTTACTGCTCTTATAAACTACTTTCTTATGCATTTGAAAAAAATCGGGACATGAAATTCTTTGAGAAGAGTGAATTTCGGACATTTTAATTGCACAGTTTTGTTTACTTTTTTACAAGCCCGAGAAGTACCTTTAAAATCAGTCGTAAGAATAACTAGCTTCTATATAACAGTTCCAATATGCTAGTTTGGTTACGCGATTTATTTGTCCATGAGTTGGCCTCTTATTGTTTGTACATCGAAACATACATAATATAGATATACACGAATATTATTATTTTTTTTTATTTCTAAGTATTTATTTTTATAATACGAATTTACATATATATATATATCATTATTGATAGTATATACATGCATACAAATGTATACAAATGATGAGCGAAGCATGCGGCAGTGTTTGAATGTAGAATGTTTAAGATTTCCGAACGTATATACAAGCATTTTTCAACAATAAAATTTGTGAATCGTTTTCTCGCCTCAAACAAAAAATACGGAATCAAACAGGTACCATTAATAGGTAATTTGGTCCTCTATCGGCCCAAAAAATTCGTGCAAAAAAAAAGACTTTTTTGAGAAAAATGCATGTGCATAAAAAGTGCATTTTTTGGTAAAATGCATATATCTCAGTTAATTTTTCGTTTTTTTTTATAATTTCTTGGACTGACTAAAAAAGTGTCACACCTTTGGATCACGGATTTTACTCAAACTTCGGGATAAGTTTCCAGATCATAAAATATGGAAAAAGCTAAAGTTATAGTCATAAACACTCAATATTTCCCTAGTTACAGGCAATTAAAGAAAATCACTAAAAAAGTTACTAGATTTTTAAGCGCATATAGTTCTTTAGCATTGATAGCTAGAAGCAGTGAAACTTTTTCTAAATTAAAGCTGAGCTCAAATCCTTTTAAAACAGTAGTTGCAGCATATCAAAATATTATTTTTTCCTAAAGTTAGAGCGTAATAAACATTGGACCTTATTTTAGCTTTTATTATTAATTTAAATTTATAAAAAAAATTCAGGTCCAATCCTTATTACGTTCTAACTTTAGGAAAAAATAATATTTCGATATGCTGTAACCACTGTTTCGAAAGGATTTGAGCTCAGCTTTAATTTTAAAATTTCAAGGTTTCAAGCTTTTACCTATCAATGCTAAAGAACTATATGCGTTTAAAAATCTAGTAACTTTTTTATTGATTTTCTTCAATTGCCTGTAACTAGGGAAATATTGAGTGTTTATGACTATAACTTTAGCTTTTTCCATATTTTATGATCTGGAAACTTATCCTGAAGTTTGAACAAAATCCGTGATCCAAAGGTGTGACACTCTCCTAGTGAGTTGAAAAGGGTTCAAAATAGAATAAAACAAAAAAAGGTTTACCAAAATTCATTGAAAATTGGTAAAACGATAGCCCCCTAAAGTTATTGTCAACTATTTCAGTTTGAACATTTAGTTTTTGTATGCAATTTTCAAATGTGCATATCTTATGCAATTTTGATATTTCAAAAAAAAAAAAAAAAAATACGTGTCTCGGTGTAGTGATTGGTGACTTGAGTGTATGCAGGTTGTTCGATTTGAAATGGAATCAGAATTAGAAAGAGGTACTGTTGTTTATACCTTATATTATATATTAGAATTGAAATTTTAAACAATATATGGCATTTTAATGCACGTTGGTATTTTTTTATTTTATTGTAAATAATTATATGGAATAAACATAATAAATTTAAGTAATTTCAAGACATGTTAAAGTTAATTAAAATTTACTCATTATTTTCATATAATTACTTAAAATAAAAGCATGGCTCCTATCGTCCTTAGTCTCTCACAACCATGAGATTGTAAATTTTGAATTTCGTCCTCCTTCTCTAACCTGAAAATTACTGCAGCTATGCGAAATTGCAAATACCTAAAAACACTCAACATCGACGCCACGTTTATATTCGTAATTTGATAATTGATTATTATTTAAATTTAATCATTAATAAACAAACTTCAATAAATATTTGAAAATTATATTTTGAAATGAATAAATTAAAAATTTTAAATGGTTTTTAAATAAATTACAAAAGTTTGTAGCATTATAAAAAATATAAAAAACCAAACTTTTTAAATGTATTTTATTCGTATAATATAAATTGTATATGCTTTAACGTTTTTATTTTCCGCGGGTAGGAAAATTACGTCTTTACCTGTTGCCGGACGCTTCAGTGAGTGACCAGGGTTCGAGGCAGGAGGTCGGTCAGGATGGGCGGTGGAAAGATAAAGGATAGTAAACGGGTTGACACGTTTGTTTGTGCTAGGGAGTACCTGGGCTTTATTGTACTCTAAACTCATATCTTACAACGACGTATAACAATAATAGTAAAAAGTAATAAACTAACCTAAATTATATAAACCAAAAAACTAACCTAATTAAATTGTGCGCTTCATACAAAGAAATAAAGATTGAATTTATTATAAGCCACTTGACGGCTTATGCGCCTTTTGTTGGCGACGGAAATTAATGAAATCAAAAATAATTCAAACTAATATGTAATACTTTCTTTTAATTGAAATAAACTCTATCTTTAATAATAAGTCAAATTAGACTAAACGGTATTTGACGGTCGGCCGGGTTAATTCGGTGATCGTGTAACGAACAAACAAAAATATAATAATAATAAACTAATTATTATAATACGGTGGGTAGACGGTACCCTTAATGCGGTAACACGGAATGTGGCTGAAGGCCTATGATTCTCTAATGCACGGCGGATGCGCATGAGTAGAGTAATCTTAGCTTGCCTTTTTCCGGCGGCGGCAATAGGTGGGAACCACCCTTAAAGCTAACTTAATACTACGGTTACAATAGGTGGAAAAACACCTTTAACATTACTGCAAACTTATATTAGACAAAAATGTCTTATGTACAGGTCGGCACGGCGGCTCGGCGGTATATACTATGACGGTTCGGTGTAAATCAACCTTGATGTCAAATATGAATTAACCCTTTCAGAACCAATGTATATTACAATGTACATTGACATTTTTTGGTTTTTTTGAAATTGTGCAAAAGTGGCTTCTAATTTTGTAAAAAAAATATGTGTATTAGATTGAAGTGGACTATTTCCGATCTCAAACTGAGGGCCTGAGTTATTATATCTTTGATAGAAACTAAGAAAACTTGAAAAGAAAAAAAAAAAAAAATTTTTATCGCAAAAATTGCTTAATAAATGAACACTTATTATCGCTAAATGGTTATCAGAACTTTTCATGATGAAATAATAATTCCGTTCTGAAAGGGTTAACATTAAATTAATAAAGTTACTACTTTACCAACGGCCCGTACGGTGGCTCGGTGGTACAGACTAATACAATCTTACATTAAATTAAACTAGTTTATTATTTACATTGCGGTCGGTACGGCAGTACAGCGGTACGGTGGTGCGGAAGTGCATTTGCAACTTAACTCTGTTGGACTCGATTTAAGCGAGCGAGCGCACTACGCTAAAATCGACCGCATCTCAGTTCGCATCTATAGGCTATATAAGCGAGCGCACTTTATATAGGCTTTAGTGTGTGAGAGAGAGAGAGAGCATCCTTATCCAGAATGAGACTCTGGGTAAGATAGATGCTACTGTTGTCTCCCCTCTCTCTAGGTCAGCGAGCTCACTCGGCGCAGAGAGAGAGGGAGAGCTTAGTCTGCAAAGCTTCTTCGGTACATTGAGCCTTGGCTCTCAAATGCTCTCGAGCTCGCTGTTCCTTTTGTGGGAGCAGCAAAGATGACGGCGCGTGGCGGTTGAGCCTGTTACTACCGTGGCGGGAGATTTGAATATCCTGTCTGCACGATTATGAATAATCGTTGCAATGCTTCAAAGGAATTTAATCATGAAAAATAAAAACATTTTCGTAACGAAAAAATTGTTTTCTAAAACTGATAAAATTACATTAAAAATTTTAATATAATAATTTTTTTTTTTTAAATTATATTTAAAAAAATGAAATAAAATTACTTAAACTCAATGAGCTCTATAAGAAAGCATTGCGCCAAGGCACTTGGCAGCGATTTTTTTAATATTGAAGCTATTATGGTATATATAGTTCATGTAAGATTAGAAGTAATCTTTTCAGATATATTCATGTAACGTTCCATGCAATCTCCTTGTAAGCTTTCTTGAAGCATGCAATATTCATTGTTTTACAATTTGAATAATACATCCAAGTTTCGGTGAATTTTATAGTCGAAGATTCTAGTGCAACCTTACTAAAACTTTTATCTAACTTACGAGAAGCTTACAGAAAACCTTCAGGGCGGGATATCTATTAAATATCCGTCAAGCTTTCCAAATTTCTGAATGTGATTTCCCGTGAAAGATTCTAAGGAGATTTAGTAAAATCTTTCTTATGATGTTACTACTAGAAGATAGATTTCCACTAGATTACGGATTATCTTCCCCGGTATATTCATGTAACATTCCATGGAATCTTTTTGTAAGCTTTCTGAAAGATTGCATGTAATCACATTCACTCTTCTAAAATTTGTTTATCCCGCGCTAACTTTCATGAATTTTTTAGGAAGCTTTCATGAAAGATTTCAATATAACCTTACTAAAACTTTTATCTGATTCTCGGGAAACTTGTTGGACACTTACACTAGAATCTTCTTTGAATCTTTCGCTGGTAAGCTTCCTGAAACTTTTATGCTGTGAAAAATTCATTACATTTTTTGTGATTTTACTGAAAATTTTCTTCAAGATTACTAATAATCTATGTGGAAATATTCCTGCAATGTTTCATGCAATTTTGCTAGAAGCTTTATGGGAAATTTCATAGAATGTTCAATTTTATAAATTTTAAATATTTCAAGAAAGCTTTAGTAAACTTTTTGGAAAGATTCCAATGTAACCTTACTGAAACTTCTATCGAGCTTCTAGAAAGCTTACATGAAAGATTTTGGGAAGACATCAAGTAACCTTCTAGTAATCTTTTCGAATAAATTACTGTAAACTTTCGTACAAATGCTAAAAAATCTACAATCACTGTGAACAGTAATTTTAAATTTTTTCCACTTGCCTTTGAGGCATTTTAAGGCGTTTTTAACAGGATTTCTGTGTATTGTTGTTTTAATCATTGTGTATTATTTAAGCTTGAAAAAGAATGCATTCAATGTGGTTAAAATGTCAATAATAAATATTTCTTACTCAATTTTCAAAGATTATCGTTAAATTTATTCAAATACATATAGATCGTGAAGCTTTTTAAGAGCAGGTCGTATAACTCTATCCTTTTCTAATTAAAAAATTAATTTTTCTGCAAAACCTTATGATTGTAGCAAAAAATAAGAAGAAAGCCCCATCTCGTATAATAAAAAGCAATATTTTCTTTTATGAGGAAAAATTATTTTTATTGCTTCATTTTTAAGAAAACTTTGAAAAACTGAATCGTCCATCCTAACCTCTATTTTTTAAGTTTTTCAAGGTTTTCTTCAAAACGAATCGATAAAAATAATTTTTCCTCATCAAAGAAAATATTGCTTTTTATGATACAAGATGGGGCTATCTCTTTATTTTTTGCTACAATTATTAGTTTTTGTAAAAAAATCAATTCTTTGATTAGAAAATGACAGATATACTCGACCTCCTCTTAACTGTACGTGGAGAGAATATTTCTATAAAAATTAGGTTACCCTCTACATTCGAAAGATATTGTACAAGTTTTTGTTATTTTATAGACATGCTTCATCAAATATTACCGCACACATGGATAAAATTTAAAGTTTGTTTCATAATTTGTACGTTGTATATTGTTAGTAAATTTTATAGTGCTTATTACAAAAAGTTGTAGAATATTACCATAATATTCACAGTGTTTTATCGTAATTTTTAGAGAACTTTATCATGAATAGTAGAGGAAATAAAAGTACGCTTTTGCAAAATTTGGTGCATGTGCGTTTATACATGCCATATGAGCAATGGTTCTGATTTTCAAAGGTAGGAGTAATATTTACGGTAACGTCCTATTAAATATATAAGAAATCAATGCAATAATTAAAAAAAAGACGTCTCGTTCCACAATTATGGTATATCACTATGGCTTTTATACAAAATTTCATTGTAAATTTTATAGAAAAGTTCCCTCCGTGTATGTGTGATTCGGCAAAAGTAGGTCAAACAACTATAATTTTTTTTTTACTTCGCTATATTTATTTTATGCTATTTTTGGTATGTTAATCAATGACGGAGCTCGTAAGTGTGTTTGTAAACAAAGCACATGTAGTGCTTTGCAGTGATGTTTGCATCAATCAGCTGCTAGGAGTGGGATTTAAACTCAGAACTCAGAGATTATGAATCCAACACATTACCGAATGAGCCACAAACCGATTTATACACTATAAAATACTTATAGTTTTTATAACCTGAACGAACTACAAACGAAGCTACACACGGATGAAAAATTTCGATTTTAGGTCAACATTATTAGTGAAAAAAAATTCCTTTGGCAGCTTATTCGGAAGCATTAATATAATTGATATCGATTTGAATCCAAATCCAAATCGTTCCTTTTCTCAAGATATTACCCAAAAAACCTTAAAAAATAATATAAATTGGAAAAAAATCTTATGTGATTACTTCAAAAGCATATATTACAAGCAAATATAGATATATAACAGAAATACATAATGATTATGTCCCTACGAAAGTTAGATATATAAATATTAAAAGTGTGAAAGTAGTTCAAAATGAGAAATATATTTCGGAACTATATGCATTGTTCATTTGTATTATCAGGATATATCGGAAAACTAAAAATATTCAAATAGTTTTATTTTTTCTTCAGTAATTTATTAATCTTTTGATGCCAATCACTTATTATACAATAGATAGTCTGAAAAAAAATATTTTTTTGGAGCGAAAAAACTTGAGTCGTATTTATTATTGATTATACTTGCCACGCCGTTCGGCATCGCTATTTTTTTTTAAGAAAATAAAATATGAATAAAATTATAGAGCGTACGTTTTTTTTAATAAATCTTTTTTCTCCAGATACTACTTAACAGGGTGTAATTTTTGTGTGATTTTCTTTTATTAAAATGTTGTATGAATTTTATTTTTCATGGGTCGGAGCCGTAGTTATAGAATTTGAATCGAGCGTCTGCCTAGACATCATAGTAAAAGAACGAAAATAACGAAAGAGTTTGTTTGCGCCGAAGGAAGAAAGAAAAAAAAGAAAGAAAGAAGATGAAGAGAAAAAAAAATAAAGCGAACTATAGACTTTTTTTTTGTAATTTATAAATCAAAGCGAAAGATTTTCCATTATGTATATGCGTCAAACAAGTGTAAAGTTGGGTATTAGTATTCAAGTGAGAGTGAGCAAGAGAACAAATCCATGCGTGCGAGCGAGAAAAAGAGAGAGCGAAAGAAGGACTAAGCGCCGGCGCCTCTCTTGAAAGAAATAGTATTTTATGCGTCATAATTTATTATATTAGTTGAAATAAATTTAGAATAATTATTACGAGTGTGTGAGATGAAATAATTTATTAAATTATTTGTTAAATTAGTTAGTAATAATAGAGCGCGAAACAGAAATAAATAATAGCCAATGAGATTGTTACGCGCCGATTGTTAGTTAATATTTTGTCGAAAACGAAGCGCTGTGATTGGCCCACCGTCAACGGACTTGTCGTTGCTCGCCGAACAAAGCGGGCCTTGTCGTCAATCATTGTCGAGTCTTGCAGCGAAGCGGTCGTGTTCAGAGAGAGAATTCGATCGAGTTTTTTTTTCTATTTGTGTTTAATTTTCTATAAAGGAGTTTTTTCGTATGAGATAAATATTAATAAATTATTTAGAGTCAGTGTAGTAGAGCCTGTGATTTTTTTTTTTATTTTTTGTGTGTAATTTTCGTAGCGCCCGTGTAAAGAGTTTTTTTTTCTTTTTGTGCGTAGCCTACAAATATCTTAAATTAACGTGTAAAATTTCAATTACTTAACAAAGGCCGCGAGATTTTATAAAAGAAATAAAAGAGAGAATAAAGAGCGTTCGTTCATTTAAAATAGCGTGTGTATATCAGAGTGTAGTTGCGCCTTTCTTCATTGTGTACGTGTAGATAAAAAGAAAATTCTAATCACATAGAGAGAGAGAAGATACGATCTTGCGTCGAAAAGCCCAGGGTAGCTTAACCAGCGGGTGTATCGAGAGAGCAAGAGAGTGAGAGAGAGCCGATCAGAGTAGCGATCACCAGCGAGGAGAAAAGCGAAGAAAAGCTCTCTTTATCTAAGGTATAGTGTGAAATTTCTTAGCGCGTATACTTGCATTGAATGCCTGTGTGCCGGTAAAGAAAGAGAAAAATACTTTTATTTTCAGTTAAATTCATACTTAAATCATTTTTTTTACTATTTGCAATTTATTATACATTAGATTCAATTGTTCCTTTCTTTATTCTAGCTCGATTTTCTATGTATGTAAATTCGTATAAGTGTGGTGTGAAATAGTAGTGTAAAAATAGAGAAAAAAAGTGTAACGAGAGCCGCGAGATTATAAATTATTAGAAGCGTTTTATTAAAATATTCTGTTATATGTGTAATAATTATTCTGAAAATTAAAAGAGTGCAAAATTCGAAATTGTCGTGCGTGAAAACCGTTTACAAAAGTTTTCCATAGAAATAAAATTTCAGTTAATAGTCGCGAGAATCGCGCCGAGTTCGTGGAAGTCAGTGTAAAATTCGAAAATAAGGGGGAGGTAAAGTAAAGCCAGAAAGCGAGCAGAGCCTGCGGTACCATGGAGAGGCAGTGGCGCGACCGTCTATGTCAGAGCCCACTAGTCGCGCGGTATAGGAGAGTGAGTGAGAAAGAGAAAGAAAGAAAGACTCAAAGAGAAACGAGAGTGAGTAAGTTGCGTATAGCATAGGCATATAAAAAGATTTTTGTAATTTCGCCTGTGACAAATCTATGCGCTTGAGTATTATCAATATTTCTTTTAATGTGTTAAAATTTTAAAAATGTAACGAGAAAATTTAAATTATAATATTTTTCTTTAAAATTAATTGTGGTGTATTCTTTTTATTTTAACTAATTATACCTAGAATGTGCGTGAGAGAGAGAGAGTACATTAAGAAAAAAAATAAAGAGAGTTTATTGAAATTAAAAGAGTACGCATTTAGATAAGTAAAATAGAAAAAGGATCTTGGTATATAAAAATATTACACGCGTCTCCCGAACGCGTGAATCTCGGCGGATCCCCTCTGTGATAGTCTCATCAGAAATCACAGTTTTATTAAATTTTTAGATTTCCGGCAATTCGGGATACTGGGACGACGTTGTTGCAAATACATCGTCACATACTAAACATAACAATTCATACTTTAAATTTTCTTACCATTCGAGAAAAAATTTTTAAAAACCAGAACATTCTTTAAATTAAGATTTAATATTTTTTTTAAAAATATGTTGTTTCAATTACATTATCGAAACACCTTAGTAGAAAATTGTGCATATTTTGGGCAGAATTCCTGGTTAACGAAAGTTAAAATGACATTTATTTAACAATTCTAGAAATTATTCGGACAAAATTTTTTAGAATAATATCATTTCAAATTACAGTTAATCAGAAATTGTTCCCGAAATATGATCAATTTTCTACCAGAGCAAACATTTTGTTCAATCGAATCTGACACGACTGTCAAATTCTCGATTTACTATATTTTATGCATTAGGAACGTCAAATTCCCATATTAGAGAAAACAAAACTTATCAAATCTCGATTATAACCACCGACTAATTTGATATAGGAAAATTTCATATTTTGAATTATACAAAATCAATAATGTATTGTAATTCAATATTAATATTTCCAAAATCGTTAAATTCAATTATATAAATTATAAAATAATAAGCCTTTGAAATTTTTTTTATTAAACAATCTCGGTATTTTCAAAGGTCCAAATTTTTTTTCGTGTACATCCAACATTTATGGGGACATTATCATTATGCATTTCTGATATATATATATATATATATATATATATATATATATATATATATATATATATATATATATATATATATGTATATTTAAATATACATATATTTTCTCCTAATATGTTCTTATAGTAATCATTTAAGATTTTTTTTAATTCGTATGAATTTTTACAATTCCTTAGGTATATCTTGAGAAAAGGAACAAGTTGGATTTAGATTTAAGTTGATATCGATTATATTAATGCTCCTGGATAAGCTGCTGTTCGTATTTTTTTTCATCAACAATCGTCGTCTAAAATCGAAATTTTTTATCCGTGTGCAGAAAGTAAAATTAAAAATTAGTTAGGCTTGTTATTTTTTTATAAACTTAGATATCAATCTTGATAAACCTAACCTCCATATTACTATAAACTGTTTATAACTTTTTATGTATATTACTTTGGTAAATCCTTTAAGTTGTCTGCATTTAAGTTTGATCCTACAAATTTTCCTATCTTTAGGTCAGAGCTTGATCAAACGCATTTTTATTCATTAATTGAATTAAAATATTATTAGAAGAGGGGAGCTCCGATTTTATAAAATATGAATACACCTTGCCACAAGGCATCATATACTGAATGATCAACATTAAACCCTGATTTGGCTTTGAGTAGAGATTTCTAAATCACTTTTTAATATTTCAAATATTTTAAAAGCATTATTATTATTAAAAAAGCAGTTTGTGTGACTTACATAAAATCATATCATAGTTATCTTAATCTGGGCTGTAATAATTGGAACAATTATTTGTTCCTGATATAGTTTGTCCACAATTTGAACTTTGAAATAAAAATTTTTTACCATCGATAGTATAATTATATTTTAATTTCCATTTTTTTCTTTATAACATTATTATTATGTACAATATTTTGTAAATATTACACTTTTTATTACTACATTTAATTAATTTTGTTTCATATTCCAACTTTCTTTATTATGTACTTTTATTATTTTTACTAAATTTTCAAAAAGCTGTATAAAAATTTTAAAATATTTTGAATTTTGATCAAAGTTTATTCGTGATTTATCTTAATAAAAATAATATAATAACAATATAAAAATGTTAATCGAAATAATTGATAAGATACACAATAAAAAAATGTTATTGCATATTATAAGTATATAAAGTACAAAGTCTTATTTTATTTCTTATTAATACATTTCATACATAATAGGTTCTTGATATGTGTGCAGCTCCAGGTTCAAAGACTGCTCAATTAATTGAAATGATACATGCTGATGAAAAAGTATTGATTCCAGGTAAATATATAGTTTAAGTTCATTATGAAATTATTAAAAAAAATACATTTTTTGATTGTTTAATTTATAGGTGGTTTTGTGATAGCTAATGATTTGGATAATAACCGATGTTATATGCTTGTTCATCAAGCAAAAAGATTAAATAGTCCCAATATATTGATTACTAATCACGATTCTTCTGTAATGCCAAACTTCACAATTACTCAACCTGATGGCAGTACAGGCATATTAAAGTTAGTAGTACTTTATACAATAATATGAAATAAAATATTCTGAACAGAACATCTTCTTCATTTCAAAGTGGAAAATCACACAAACATCTTATTTTATGAATTGAAAAAATAACTGTTTTCAACTGTTTTGGTAGTATATATTCTCATAAAGATCCGTAATTTTGTTAATGTGTTTATGAAACATTCTTTTCGAATTGTATATTATATTTTAGTAGATAGGCTATGGGGGTTCTGGCGCAGTGCATTTCTAGCGCACCCCCCTCCCCCTTTCATTTCTGGCGCACTTTCCCCGCCCCCTCTGCAATACTGGCGCACTTGCATTTCTAACGCAGCGTGAATTTCTAACGCATCGTGAATTTCTAGCGCGTCGATAAGGTAGGGAATATGCCAGGATGCGGATATTTTTTTATTTAAATATTTAAATTATTAATTTTTCAATAAATTATCGAGTGCTATATCCGTATCTACTATTTTGAATCTTGAATATTATAATTTTTTATATTTAATGTTCGAGGATTCTGTTTTCGATAAGGTTTGTGTAATACTAGAATATTTTTTATCTAAATATTGTTTTCAGTGTACATTATTCTTCCTTTTATCAGGAAGAAGCGGTTTATACTCCGAGCAATTTTGATCAGAGGAATCTGAGGAGTTATATCCTCCCAAGCTTGTTAAAGCCTGTCCATTTTGGAATAGATCTAAAATCGAAAATCATCTGTTATTTATAGTTAGTCACACTCCATTTTCTCGGAAAAACTCTCAGTGAGGAATTTTTTTATGAGTCTTACGTTGTGAAGCGCACAACTAGCTCTATATGCTCCATTATGATGCGGGCAAACCGTGACAAGTTTGATCTTGTTTAGCGGTGGAAAACCCATTTCTGCTACATCATGAACTCTGAACTTGAACCGTTCTAACTATGCTTTCTTGATGGAGCCCATAACCAAGACTTTACTAGCATCGTGTAATGCCTCTCTAAGTAATTTTACTACATCCGTGTAGGAAATATTTCCTGAATCCCAAGATAGTCCATGGTAATGCTCTTCTAACCATATGTTTTCTCTCTTATACTTATCCGATAGGCGACGCCAAGGATAAGGCTTCTCGAACAGGGTTGGTTTCTGAAGGGCTCTACGCTCATAGTTTATGACTGAAAAACACACGGCGCCTCGTGGTGGCATGGGGAGAGAACTACAGCGTGAATGTAATACTATTTAAAAATGTTCATGATTTTACTGAATTAAGAATTAATAAATGATTTATAATTAAATTTTTGATGTAAACAAAATATATTATATGTTTAACATTTATTTATGTTTTTATTTATTCATTTTGTGTAAAATCATGAAAATTTTTAAATCGTATTACATTCGCGCTGTAATTTTCTCATCAAGCCGCCACGCGGCACCATGTGTCCTTCAGTCATAAACTACGAGCGTAGAGCCTTTCAGAAACCAACCCTGTTCTCGAATAAGAGTACAACAGGATCGGAATCATCTTTGAGAGGAACTATAGCTAATTCTTTGAGAATGTAGTCATTACCTGGCTGTTTGAAGCCTTGCATATCTACCAAGTACTCCATCCTGAATGAAAGACTCTTACTGACGAGTCAGCTTTTTATAATGATTCCCCCCACCACTCATACAAGTTTTCGTACGTTACCGCTCGCGGCGCTGTACTGAACTACACGATCGTGTAAGATTAAGCAGTAAGCAGAAGTTCCGGCTGGAAAGTTACCTCTCGATTCGAATTCCAGTCGAACGTCCACAGGGGGCACTCTTTAACGATTCGTTTTGTTTAGATCACGATTAAAGGTAAAGTATCCGATGTAATGCTGCTTTTTTAGCATAGGCTTGATATCTTTAAAATAGTAAGCACTTTGAAAGTTGGCGTACATATCGTATAACATTGCGTATTGATTATGAGGGATATCTAAATTCAAATTTCCATACGGATGGTATTGAGAATTGAGAAACAGCTTTGCATTACTGATATTGTAATGATCGAAGCGACTCAAATCTAAGTAACTGCTGCTCCGATTGTGCGTATAACTCGAGATGTGACGAATCAGCGCATCACATAAACTTGAAGTATACAGGTGGCACCAAAAGTTTTTCAGTATGGGATAGATCCATCAAGATATACGAGTTTTTCTTTACCACTCTGGAAAGTCGTTACACAAATATACTACTGTTTTCTCTCTTGTACGGTAGTTGATGTTAAGAATAAGACTTCTTAAATAGTGATACAGTAAAGCCGGAATCATTTTTGAGAGTAATAGCCAAGTCTCTGAGTCTGACTATTTAAAGCCTTGCATATCTACCAAGTACTCCATCCTGAATGAATCTTTTACTGAAGATACGGCTTTTTATGATGATTCCCCACCATTTTGGATCTCCACCACTCGTATAAGTTTTCATACGTCACCACTGATGGCGTTGACTATCTGATTCCAGCTAGAAAATATTCTCTCCATTACTATTCTGAACAGATGCTTAGAAAGCAAAAGCTTTTTTAACTGATGATATTCATTTGAAATAAATGTTATATCATCCTTAGTTAATTTAATATATATAACCAGCATCTCGTAGTTCACTAATTATAAAATTTATCTTTTTATAAGTATAAAGACTTTTATTAGTTGAAGATGTAAGAATATGAAGACGATTAACTAATTCATTAGGATCATCCCATCCTGTATATGTAGAATGAGATTCATCACTACTAGAATAATCTGATGAATTTTCATCGCAGGAATCTATGGAACTTACTTTAGCTTTTTTTGATCTAGATACTTGTAAAACTTTAGTATTAGATTTTCTTTTACAGTTTTCTAAATTTTCTTCTTTACTTTTTTGATTATTTTCGAGTTTAAAGAAGGTATTGTTAGAAGAATCTGATAATGTACTGCTATTAACATCGTTAGAAATCATTTTTGACTTTTTACATCTTGATACTGATGAAGCGTTATACCGAAATTTTCTTTTACAACTTTTAAATGTGTTTCTACTCTTTTGATAATTTTCTATTTCATCATCAGAGTTAGAATAACTATTTTGAAGTAATTTTAATTCTGGATACCTTTGGTGATCGATGAAATCAATATTATCTCTCCTCGCGAGTTTATCGTTTGTATGATGTGTGTTGAGAGCATCATTAAACTTACATTTTTCCTTAAAAGTCATATTTCTTGTTACATTTTTTTCCTGCACAGGCGTTTTTATATGGTCATGTGATGTACAACTTATAAATCTCATATCCTTCGTTACAGCACGACTTGAACATTGTTTTGAACGATAAAATTGACACTTCCAGTAAATATTACCATTAATCATGGCCTTATCCTTATAAAATGGAATACCATTTAAAAGAAGTTTATCTTTTCCTTTATCTTTACCTTTGAATCAAATAATTGACCAAGATTGATATTTGATTGATTTGATTAATTTGGGAGTTTGGATTTAATCACCTCCCTTTGTTTTTCAATTTCAAGAAAGTTAGCCATGTTGATAGCTCAAGTGTACCATGCATAGTGATTCTTAAATCTAGAATCTGTTGTATTTATAGTAAATTAACCTGGTATGTAACAAGTTTAATAAGATGATAAGATAATTTTAAGATAACAAGATAATTTTAGAATTTAAATAAACATCTAGCCATCATGTAACTTAAAAATTAGCAAATTAACGAATTCAATGAAAATTCGATCAAAATTCGATAAAGATTCGGTCAAATTCGATAAACATTCGATCAAATTCGATCAAAATTCGATAAAGATTCGATCAAATTCGATCAAATTCGATAAAGATTCGATCAAATTCGATAAACATTTGATCAAATTCGATAAAGATTCGATCAAATTCGATAAACATTTGATCAAATTCGATAAAGATTCGATCAAAATTCGATAAACATTCGATCAAATTTGATCAAGTTCGATAAACATTCGATCAAATTCAATAAAGATTCGATAAAGATTTGATCAAGTTCGATAAACATTCGATCAAATTCAATAAAGATTCGATAAATATTCAATCAAATTCGATCAAAATTCGATCAAGTTCGAGAAACATTCGATTAAATTCGATAAAAAAATTCGAATAAATTCAATATGCAACTACCTTCACATAACTTTCCGATGATGGATAGATTTCTGACATGTTGTTCAATTTTGTCAACTAAAGTTATCAATTAAATTTATAGATGTTTCAATAGAATTGCATGATATTTCGAAGACTTATTTAAATATTGGATAAATTTAGTCTTGATAATGCATAATATTTAGATATTGTAGTAAAGGATTCACAAGTGCCGATTCTCGGTTGTACCTCATAGGTAGAGTGCGTTAGTTAGGACTCCCATCGCTTCCTAAAACAAAAAATCTTTTTTTGTTTGAGATTCTTAAGATATAAATACTCTTAAGTTAATGTCTCTTCTACAGGTTATGCATTGTTTAACATTACTGGCATATTGATAGCAACAATGTTCATTCGGTAAAATGCTATCTCTATTCCTTTATCAGAGCAAACTTTACATTTACTATGTAAAGAATCATCTGCAGGAATATCAGTGGATATATTTTGGAGGAAGTGACAGCGACTATTCCATTTTTTTGGGAAGTCCCGGAGTCAGTTGAAGGACTTTGAAGTATATTCCCATTCTTATCTACTTAGTTAAATACCCTATAACTTATTACACTTTATATCTTTAGATGGCATTTGCGATTTATATTTTTTATAGTACTCTTTCCATGTTGTTTTCTCATCCTTCACCTTTTTTTATCAGGTGGAAGAAGAGGAGTGTACTCTGAACAATTTTGAGTGGTATGACTAGGAGTCTGAACCACGAATAAATGAATGTGAATCACGATGTGTTTGCTTTTTATAGGAAGTGATGGGAGCTCCAACCTTTGCCCCCATCTGTGAGGTACAACCAAGAATCGCCACTTATGAACCCCTTGCTCCGAAAAGTAAGAAGTGCACCCGTGACTTGTATACCTCTCCGTTGACTTCCAAGCGCTTAAGCCAAGGAGAACTCGAGACCTTTTCCTTTATCATCATCTAAATACTTCACAAACAACTTAAAATTTTTAATAGTCTCTTGCAACTCGAAGTAAAACACCCTCTTCCCCTGTAAGACTCTGCATGCGCGATATGGGATAAAAATACGCCATTCGTGATCTAAAGTTGCCATCAATCTAAACTTATCTTTACATTTAACTGGTCTTAACTCACTCACATAATAAGTCTGATCTTTCTTCAAGGGGAATATATTCCCAATGGCACGATGGACGCGTCCACGAGCTACCTCATTGAATTTATCAAGATCCATATTTCTTTGATAAAGAATTCTAAGTTTACTTAGCAGAGTCTGATAAAGGAATGACTCGAGTTGGTTCGGGAGTTCTCTTAAGTAGCTGTTAAGCTGTGGCTACTGCGCAGATCTCCCCCTCCATAGGATGAAATAAAACAAAACAAAAAAAATTAAAGAGAAAGGTTCATGGAGAGGAAATCGAGACTATAAAAGAGGCATTATCACTGTTAGTACAAAAAAGTCGATCGATAACCATCGATGGAACAACGTCAAAGAGTAGTAGAAGAGCTTCACAAGCCAGCACATCGTAATTATCCACGTTAAAAATTCGATGTGCGAGATTTGGATGAGACATGGCAAGCAGATCTAGTAGAAATGCAACCTTATTCTAAAGAGAATAAAGGTTTTAGATATATGCTTACTATAATAGATGTATTTTCAAAGTATGCGTAGGCAGTTCCTGTTAAACGAAATCTATTTTACGTAAAGGTCAAGTACCAAAGAATTTACAAACAGATAGGGGCAAAGAGTTCTATAATACGTATTTTCAAAGTCTTATGGAAAGATACAAAATTAATCTATACTCTACGTACAGCAATCTCAAAGCATCAATTTTTGAACGTTTCAATCGTACACTGAAAAATAAGATGTGGGTAGAGTTTAGTTTACGTGGAAACTATAAATGGCTTGATATCTTACCCAAGCTAATAGCAGCTTACAATGATAGAAATCATTGAACTATCAGTATGAAACGCAACGAAGTTACAGCTACTAACAAAGCAGAAGTTCTCAAACGTTTTAATAAAAAAATCATTTTAATTAAAAAGCCAAAATTCAAAGTTGGTGATAAAGTTAGAGTTAGTAACGCGAAGCAATTATTTAAGAAGGGATATACACCTAACTGGTCCACGGAGATATTCACCATAATTAAAGTGGCAGCGACAAAACCAGTGACTTATCATCTCAAAGATTATCATGATCAACCTATCACTGGTGGTTTCTATGAGCAGGAACTCCAGAAAGCGAAGTATCCTGATGTATACCTTGTAGAAAAAGTCTTAAAAAAACGTGGTAATCAAGTTTATGTAAAATGGCTTGGTTTTGATGCTTCTCACAATAGCTGGATTAATAAGTTTGATAATTAAAAATTAATAAAGAGAAAGTGGTAAGGCCCCCACCTTTGCCTATACCTGTGAGGAACAACCAATGAAATCATCATTTGTTAGCCTTATATGATGAACGAATTCACTATATAAGACTAGCCTATGACTCGCTTTTCCCTCCATGAACTTTCTCTTTATTTTTTTTTTTTTTTTTTTATTTACAATTAACAAAATTCAAACTTATTATCTCCATGGTACAATATAAATAAGGCGTATTTGTTAGCCTTAGCTGTTAATTCATTAAACAACTCATCGTTCTTCTCCAGCGCCTTAGACACTCGATCCGGTAAGAAGACTTGGAATTCTTCTTTAATGGTGATCACTACTCTCAAACCGAATTTGGTGCCGACTTGTCTTAGACTGGTGACCATGTAGGTTTGACCCTTCTCTAACTCCAAAAAGTTCTTCTTCGGAAGGAAGGTATTAGAGCAAATCCTATTGAGCATTGCAAAGTCCATTCTGAAAAAGAGAAAAATATTTTATTTTATTATAATAAATATACAAGACTTTATTATAATACTTACATAATATGTTGCTCTTCAAACTCTTGGTCTTTTGTTGGGAGGCTCTCCATACTCTGGCTCATCGAGCGACTGAATGAGCTCTGGTCGCTGCCGCTGCTCCTTATGAAGGGCTTCTCCCCTCTCTTCAACCATATGTTCTCCCCTTTCTTCGACCATATGTCCTCCCCTCTCTACTTCTACCACGTCTTCTCCATACTCCTCCACGATCTCAAGAGCTTCCTGCTCGCTTAGTTCGGAGTAGTGACCCCAAGGTAGCGTGTCGGTCGTGTTGGGGAGCAGAAGATGCTTATCGTCGTGAGGACTTAACGCGATCTTGCTCTCCGTAACTGTCTGTACATGATGCTCTTTCGATCTAATGTTGTTTTGATGGCATCGCATCGTAGATCCATCGAACAGACAGTTACGGTAGTTCTTGAAACCTATACGAGTCTTCACTACAGACATCTTGACTCCCTTCGCTTTCTTGATTGGCTTCTCGTTTTGAATGCGGACGGCATACATCTTACTACAAAGACCGATAAATTCGGTCATGATGTTACCTTTGCATTCATATTTCATGAGTCCTACGACTTTCTTGTTCGCCAGAGGGAGTCCAAACTGATTATTTGCAGTATAATCAGAAGTATCGAACTTCTCGATATCCTTCTTCATCTTATCGTAGATGTTTTCATCTTTGATCTCATAGATGAGACTGTCCGTATCGGTATAGAGCAGATTGCATCTGCTGCCGATCTCCTTCTTCATGTAGCCGTAGTGGAAGTCGTAGATCAAGGTCTTGGAGATGTCTAATACGCTAAGACTCAAGTAGATCGGCTTTCTTATCGTAATCTCGGTCCTAGCTAGCTGAATCGCTACGAGATTCTCGTCGAATATAGACTTGCTGTGGAAGTTGGGACTTGCGATTAAGGCCTCTGCACCATATCGTCCACTCCATTTGTTGACGAGCTTAACATCCACTCTTTTGCGCTCGTTCTCCATGGTCTTGCCATAGACAGCATTGATCATGAGTTTGAAGAATAATTTTTTAAACTCATTCTTCGATTGTTGCCTTTTTTCCGTGTTTATATCAACATATGCTTTCAACCATGGACTTTGTTTGAACTGCACCATCCTGTGTATTTTCTTGATGATTAGTCCATTCTCTACTACTTGTTGGAGCGCTCTGTAGTGGATCACATAGCGTTGTTTGTCGTGGAGAGTCGTCAACAATTTTTCTGGTTGCTACCAGATGGCGCTGGATGCTCAGGACACAGAGGCAGATTTTTGTGGGCATCGTGAATTTCTACAGGATATTGTAGATCCACCTTGAAAATAAATCCAATATCTGAATCATGCGGGATCTCTGAGATGACTTCGAGATGCTCGTTGATGTAATCGGTATTGCCCCACTTGAAATCTCCATATGGTAGATGCTGAGTCATCGCCCATCCATATAGGTTGTTAGCGTCGAAGTACATGAGGTACTTATCTTCCCCAGCTGGATTGTAGTCCTCCATATACTGGTTGCTAGCCTTGGCGTAACGATTGGAGCATTGGCTTATTCCTCCTCTGATGCCTCTCTCCACAAACAGGAGCATGTCGATGATCGTTAAAAGCTCCAGCTTGATGTTGGTGTGTTTCAACATGGCGTCCCATGTCAAGCCTAAAGTCGTATAATAATGCGCCGGATCCAATCCGTACGCGTCCATGCAAGTTGCTCTGAAATTTTCAAAGACGTCGGCCAATAAGAGCACATCTGTTTTTAAATAGACGTCTGAATAACTCTTCAAGCGTCTTAATCTTGAGCTTTTCCCACACATTTTTAGCGTGCTCGTAATCTTCCATGCTGATATCGCTCTCGTTCAATTTATTGTAGAATTCTTCTTTAGACGGGAGCTCCTTGTCTCCCAACTTTTCCAAACAACTTACACAATCGTAAGGGAAGACTCCTTTTCTCACCAAAAGCTTGATCTGCTCATCTGTATAGTTGGATTCGTGGAAGGTCTGCGTTGCTATATCGAATCTATCCAGGTACGAGGCCAATTTCTCCAAAGACGATGCCATGAATCTGAAGGAGTCTAGAAAACGGAAACTTACATCGCTTCCTTCTACGTGTTTGGTGAAGGAAATGTAGCGCTCCTTATTTTCTGGAATCAGCTGCACTCGTCCTTTGAAGTTGTCAGCTGTAGCGAGATCCTTGATAATGAAGTGTGAATCGTAGCCAGTCAAATTTTGGAATATTACTGGGATGAATCGTGCGTCTTTGAAGTTGATGTTGCATCCCTCGTGAGCAGCTCCTCTGAATTTCCCAGTAAGGTGACAGTGATCTCGAACTTTAATTGCAGCAGGAGCAAAAGATTTGTTACAAATATGGCAAGACCTCGCTGCTTTGAACTCAGCTTCCTCTTCTCTTGATAGATCCATGGGTTTAGGATTAGTATACAATGAATTTAATTCATCGGCTAATCCTCCTAGTTTCTCTACAAACTACTGAGCAGGAGTCTTCGTGTCTTCTTCTTCTTGCCTGTAGCTGAAGTAGCCGGACCTTTTATCATCGAAGCTGCACTTCACGTAGTAGCCGATGCTGTAGGCCTGATGTTGTTGATAGACTTTTACATCGTCCTCCACAGGTTTTAACAAGCACTCGAAATCCGCATAGATAGTGAATGGGACTTTAGTCTTGTTTTTGAAGTTACGGAAAGACAGCATATTATCCTCCTCCGAAGGCGATTGAATCCTGCATTTATTCATCCGCTGACAGTCCACTTCGTGATTCTTGAATTTCTCCTCGTTATTGAAGAAGTGTAAACATCTATCGCAGATGTAATGATGATTATTATGTTTCGTTACTTGTTTCCTTAAGTCAAGATAAATTCTTGATCCACACATAATGGAATTTAGGTAGTGAATCCTCGTCGTTACTGCCGGCTTCTTCATCATCATCAACGTAGACGTCTTGAATGAGTAATAAATTGACATGACGTTCCTTTTTGAGAGAGGTGACATGACATGGATGCACTGAATAGTTGATGCCAGACTTCTTTAATATATACACGTTGACGGAGACGTTGTTCTGATTTTCAAATTTAGCCACCTGTTTTACTGGAGTTGGAAAATCTATTCCTTTGAAGCTGAGCACGTCTTTGTAATCTTTGTATTTGCTTACACGATGTGGATCTCGATCAGCTGTATATAGCACAGATAAAATTGCCCACTTTAAGCACTGATCATCATCATTTTGCACGTTTACACATGCCTTCTTGTTTTGGATGGATTTGGTACCTGGATGTATGAGCTTCCTCTCATGGGGTTGAGCTTATTGATGTTAATGCTGAGGCTCAATATCTCTCGCAGACTCCATCCGGATTCTTTCTGCTCGAATTCCTCCATTTCCGGAAGAATGGGTAGCTTCACGTTGCTGTCAAACCATTGTATGATGTCGGTAGTCTGGAAGATGGCAGCATTCTCCGTTTTGAAATATTTAACTTCGGCGACTATCGAATCATCCTTCTGAACCGTATATTCTGCCGACAGCTCAGCGTTGACTTTGATTGCTGCATATTCCTTGAGAGCATCGGTGATCTTTGACTCGAACACTGCTCGAGCATCACCCAAGAATGTGATGATATCCAGATGGCTTAGGTTGGAAATCACACCAGATCGTATGCGAATCTCAAATGCTGATTAGAAGTCATCCTATTGAACGCTCTTTTAATTGTTGACAGGTTGCAACTCGTTCTCAACTGGATCCTGTACATGCCCGCCTATTTTCAGAAGACTTTGCAGCTTGAATTAGATGGTGAGCAGCTAAACCATAGAAGTCTGGTACTTTTTCTTCTGATGATTAGTTAAATGAGAAGTCATCAAAGCACGTAAGCCATCAATGGCAGCGGTACACAGACTACTCTAAGATTCCAAGTCGTTGATACCAGCTTGGCCATTTCTCTGATACTCCGACGAATCTTGAAGCAGCTTGACAGAACGTGTGAAATATTCAGGAAATTGAATCTTATCCTTGTAGATTTATCAATTGGTTGTGGAGATCCCTCTCACGTTGTGCTCTTTGAGACTTCCCCTTTGTTGAACAGCTCTGTTCGATGATCAAGACGTCTGTAAATAAATAATTAGCTCTTGCAATATGTACTTAAAAAATAATAGCTCATATAATATTTACCTTCTATGAAGATCTATCTGGAAATTTTTCTATCTTTGTGATATACTTTGTTGATGATCTGGAGATCTTTGAATATAAACTCTTTGTGGACTTATCGGAGGACTTCCTTCTCGATTAGCTTAAGGCGCAAGAATGATTTTCAGGTTGCGGAGCTCCTCCATTTATACCCATTTTTGGAAGCGTGGGGGAGGTTCAGATGGTGTTAGAAGTTGGAAGAGAGGGGATATGATGGTAGTGGGAGTTTAGAGAAAAGTTATTATTGGTGAAGTTCAAAGAGAGGGGATGTGATGAAGGTGGTAGCTTACAGAGGGAAGGGATGAGAGTATAAAAGAAAGCTCACGAGCTCTGTCGAATCATTTTTCAGTTCAGAGAGGTAGCAGCAACATCAAGGAGAGAGCAAAGATAATAGAATACGTATTAGACGTACAAGGCTTCAGAAGATCCTCGAATCTATTTGTTGTAAAAGAGGCTGCCATTTTTTCCGTAGAGAAGGATGCAAAGCCCTTGGTATACTTTTTCCAACCTCCTTGTAAGTGGAAGAAACTTCTTGCTGTGGAACATTCGGTAAACGAATGGTTAGAGAAGAAGCATCATGGGATTCTGTGGGAAGCTGGAGCAACTCCGTACTGTGACGTAATCAAAGTATTACAAGATAATCTGAAGAGTGCTGTTAAAATATACGTCAAAGGTCTTGAGAAAAAAAGATGGATACAAGAGATTTTACCAAGAAAGTAAGTATGAATATAAATGTATACTTGATCATTATTAATTATTCTTATTTTTTCTAGAACTATTGTCAACATGGAGGAAATTGGATGTCCTAAGTTCAAAGCCCTTGAGAAGATTAACATCGATGGCTGCAAATGTGACTGTCATCCATTTGCAAAGAAACCAAAGTATGCAGTGACGAATGTGCATGCTTTTAACGGCATGTCGGAGCTGCAGCAATCAAGTTTTGCTTTTTTTATTTTATCAATATCTTTTTAAATTCTTAAATTAAACAAATATAATGATTTGTCCGCACTAAAGCTATATTTACACAATAATTTTTGTTAAAATAAAAAATCATTTGGACTTGTTATTTTTTTATGAGCTTTGATTGGAAATTAGATATCAAACTCGACAAATCTAACCTTGAAATACGACATATTGAAAGTTTTTATTATAACTTTGTATGTATTATATTTTGGTGGATTTCTTGAGTTGTCCGCATTAGAGTTTAATCTTACAAATTTTTTCTTTGTAGCAAAGAAACTCGAGTAAACGCATCGTTTATTCATAAGTTAACATTGGAAATATTATCAGAAGGCGGACAGCTTCGTCATGCTCTTAAGGAATGGCTGCTCACTCAACACCTTCCAATCCAGCCGCCACTACCCGAAGAAGATGAAGGAAGGGATGAAGTAGATTGTGCTTGCCACAATATAGAACGAACATTCAGTCGCGCGGAATTAGATAAAAGCATATTGTTCGCGATGTATAATTAATGTATTATATTAGATTTAATTTATTATTTATTTTTATGTATTATAAATTGTTTATTAAAATAAATCAAATGAGAATAAGAAAGTTCAAGGGAGAGTAAAAACTTGTGGTTTTTCCTCATAGGTTAAGGGCGATGGTTGGGGCCCTTACCACTTTCTTATTCTCTTTGTTATTATATACATTCAATGTAAATACTGATATGAATAAGTTTAAATACTGATATAAATGAGTTTAAATACTGATATGAATAAGTTTAAATACTAATATAAATAAGTTTCAATACTGATATGAATAAGTTTCAATACTGATATGAATGAGTTTAAATACTGATATGAATAAGTTTCAATACTGATATGAATAAGATTCAATACTGATATGAACGAGTTTAAATACTGATATGAATAAGTTTAAATACTGATATGAATGAGTTTAAATACTGATACGAATGAGTTTAAATACTAATATAAATAAGTTTAAATACTAATATTAATATGTTAAATTCTCATTTAAATATGTATTAATGAATGTATATAATAACAAAGAGAATGAGAAAGTGGTAAGAGCCCCAACCAACGCTCTCTACCATTGAAAAGCAACCATAAATTTTTTTTCTCTCTTTTAACTTTCTCATTCTCTTTTTCTTTTTTAGTACAAATACGCACACACATATACATGCGTGTCAAACTTTATTAATACATAATACATAATTCAAAACACAATACAAAATACAAAATTACAAAATATACATAATACAAAAATACATAATACAAAAAAACACAATATAAAACAATATAAAATACAAAAAAATAAAACACAAATACACTAAGAACTAAATAAAAATCTCTCTAACTTTCTTCATCTACTTGTTGGTACACGCTTGGGTTGAGTAGGAACTCGCTCCCAAGCGTGACGTCTACGACATGCGTGGACGACAAATCCTTTCCTACCCTTCATCTGTTGGTTAAGCCTCTTTTTCTTCTGGAGGAACTTATCATCATCATCAATGATGATAGTTACCTCCTTTGATGGAACATCCTCATCCATATACAGGTCCGGTATATGGTATGGTGTCGTTGATGGTGGTGGTGGAGGCAGTAATAATAAATACCAAAGATCCGGATTAATATATGATGAAGATGACGATGATAATTATGGTGGAAGAGGTGAGTGCGACCTTGGAGGAGTCGATGTCATCGATGAAAGTATGGTATCAATATCCTAAAAAACAAGAATATTTAAAGTTCTATAAATTACAACTACTAAATTATATATTTATACTTACCAAAATCTCAACCGATGATCCATTATTTTCTATGTCCCTTACACATGGGAGACTTTGGATTTTTCGAATAGCTTCATCGATGACATTGTTTGGACTCATTTTGAAATGATTGATTGATCGTATTTAACCCTTGAAATGAGATCATTATATCCTTTGAACTTCGCTATTTCATCTGTAAAAAGCAAGGCGCCACCTAGCGGTCAAGTAGGATATTATATTTAAGAACTTAGTCTCAATCAAAGAGTACCCCCCATAAAGATAGGTAAAATGCCCTCCCTCATATATTTTAAAACTAATATTTTTTCTTGTTTTTATAGTAATTAAGATTAGGTTTTGTTATATTTATAGTTTCCTAACACATACCCTAACCTCAACATAACCTAAAAATCACTTTTTTTATAAAATTTTTTTTTTATCTGAAAGGATGAATGATAATAATCCCGCGAAAAACATATGACTAGGTCTTAGCACTCTCTTCAACTGTGATTTTTTGCGAGTCCTAGAAAGCAGTTTTTCCAACCTAAAAATAACATTTAAATCATAAAATCTCCGTAACTTTGCTCTGGGAGGGGCTACGAGTAATTTTTTGGGCTTAAAATTTGTATTTTTAAAAAACAAATAAAGTTTATGATAACCAAAAATTCGATTCTGGCATGGCGCCATGACGAAAAACTCAAAAAACCATTTTTTTATAGGTTTTCTGTCGGTTATTGGTCTCTAGCAACTCACAAATCATTTTTAAAGAAAAAAAAATAGCTTCATTGGATTCTACGTGAAAAAAAACATTAAAAATATGCATAATAACTTTAGGAATACTTGGATGCTGTTACAAAACAATTAAAAAAATAAAATAATTCTAAAATTATTACATAGCTACTTTGCGTCGTTGCTGCATTTTATGTTTTTATGACCTTGGTCATCTCTTTAGAGTCTCAAAGCTACTATTCAATGTATCTATTGGCAAATCATGTCTACTACACCCGAAAAACAGAGACAAATACTAGACAGATAAAGTTAACTCCTATATATACATATATATATATATATATATATATATATGTGGAATAACTTGCTATCCCTCGTATATACATAAGGAATAGTGAGTTGTTCTTAGGAAACGCAAATTATTTTTCTTATACATAGATAAAAAACCAATGTTTATCTATTCCTGTAACTATTCTTCTTAGTGTTCTTTTTTAGCTTGTAAGAGACCTAACATGTTTTCTGTCCTCCATAAATCACGAACTCGGTAGATTTGAACAATTAAATGATTCTAATTAGGTTCCAAATTCAAAAATTAAAAGATCATCATCTCTTTAGAGTCATAAAGCTACTATTCGATGTATTTACAGCCAAATTCCGCCTATTGCACGCTAAAATAAGATTTTTAAACATAACTGAAGTAACGGTCGTATCATCTGTCTTTTTGTATTACAGTAGACTCTGGATACAAGAGAATCAAGGAGCCTTCAGGAGAGGAATTTTCTTGAAAATTCTTTCATACAAAAAGTCCCCAACACGCTTGAATCAAGAGTGATACCCACACCTACTGTCTTGTTGTGTGAGTTGTATCCAACATGCGTGTATATTCTGTCTTTCTCACTTTCATAGTGGTGGGATAACGCAAATACTTCGGCTCACGCCCATATTTAAAAGAAAGAGCTCGAAATCTCTTAAATCGCAATCTCTTGTATCGAGAGATCACTGAATCATTAGAGAGACAAAGACGGAATAAGGTTTTAGTAACAATCGTGTTGGGTCTATAAATTCGAGCCTGAAAGTACACTTCTATGTAAGCATTTATATTCTTTGTTAGAACTGCCACAATTATGATTTGTCTTCAGGCCATTATACGCAAAAAATAGAGTAGCAACCCATATAAGAAATACATTGCTTCTACATATATGAGAATCAAGCGCGTTGTTTCTAGCAACAGCTCACTATTCTTTGTATATATATATATATATATATATATATATATATATATATATATATATATATGAGAAGCAATAGCTCCTAGAGTTCCTAGCAATAGCTCACTATTCTTTGTATATATATATATATATTGTTACTAAAACCTTATTCCGTCTTTGTCTCTCTAATGATTCAGTGATCTCTCGATACAAGAGATTGCGATATAAGAGATTTCGAGCTCTTTCTCCTAAATATGGGCGTGAGCCTAAGTATTTGCGTTATCCCACCACTATGAAAGTGAGAGAGACAGAATATACACGCATGTTGGATACAACTCACACAACAAAACAGTAGGTGTGGGTATCACTTTTGACTCGAGCGTGTTGGGGACTCTTTGTATGAGAGAATTTTCAAGAAAATTCCTCTCCTAAAGGCCCGTTGATTCTCTTGTATCCAGAGTCTACTGTAATACAAAAAGACAGGTGATACGACCGTTACTTCAGTTACGTTTAAAAATCTTATTTTGGCGTGCAATAGGCGGAATTTAGCTGTAAATACATCGAATAGTAGCTTTATGACTCTAAAGAGATGATGATCTTTTAATTTTTGAATTTGGAACTTAATTGGAATCATTTAATTGTTCAAATCTATCGAGTTCGTGATTTATGGAGGACAGAAAACATGTTAGGTCTCTTACAAGCTAAAAAAGAACACTAAAAAGAATAGTTACAGGAATAGATAAACATTGATTTTTTATCTATGTATAAGGAAAATAATTTGCGTTCCCTAAGAACAACTCGCCATTCCTTATGTATATACGAGGGATAGCAAGTTATTCCACACATATATATATATATATATATATATATATATATATATATATATATATATATATATATATATATATATATATATATATATATATTAGTTATATATGTCCTTTGGCCGTATTCAGGTGGAATATGAATCGAGGACAATATTTGTCGCTCGAGCTGAAATTGCCGAGGGCGCGCGAAGCGCGCCCGAGGTAGATTTCTGCTCAAGCGGCAAACATTGTTCGAGATTCAGATTCCACCTGAATAAACAGCCAAAGGACATAGATGATTTTATGTCCGAAGTAGGCCGTATGAGGAACTATAACTTATTAGTTGAAAATATTAATCTTTTTTTCAATACTTTTAACCCTTAATGGTCACACGGGGTGTACCATACCCCACGCGATTTTTGAACTGAAATACGAGTCCTTAAATTAATGAATTTGCGGCTTTTCACTACATCTACCATTAGTTCGAAGTTTCTACTTAAAGGCCAGGTAGGCATTATTTCGATCGGCCCCTCAGTACTTGTTCCGCAGCTGTTCAAAGTGAATCATAACTTCAAAATTGACCGAGTTATAGCAATTTTAGTGAAAAAGAGGATTTTTTAAGTTTTTTTTTCCAATAATTTTTTTATAATATTTAAAATTAATTATTATGAAACCTACGAGATTTGTTAAAGGAAGGTTCAAAATATATGCTGGAATTTTTTCGTTCCATCATATAGCTTTTCACTATTTTTTGTCGCGTCGCAAAGTTGCTGGGGTATGCCATACCCCGTGTGACCATTACGTGATTTTTAAGAGGTGTGACCATTAAGGGTTAAAATAAAATTTTAGTCCTATTGATTTTTTCTTTTGTTTCTTAGATTGACATTTTGTAATGAGTATAGCTGCTGTCGAAGCGCGAGTCATTTTTTTTTCACTAACCTACGTTCAATATGATTGCTCTTTGACATATTGAACGAAACATAGTAGGATCGGTGATGCCATATTGATTTCTCCTGAGACATATTGAGTCTCAATATGTCTCAGGATGACATATAAATCTTGTAAGAAGTCGAGGAGCGCGTCTGAGACATATGGGATGCCAATACAAATTTAGCATGCTCTTTACATACTGACACGAATACGGCCTACGAGGACATAAATATATATATATATATATATATATATATATATATATATATATATATATATATATATGTATATATAGGAGTTATAGTTATCTGTCTAGTATTTGTCTCTGTTTTTCGCGTACAGTGGACGTCATTTGCCTATGAATACATTGAATAGTAGCTTTGAGACTCTAAAGAGATGACCAAAGTCATAAAAACATAAAATGCAGCAACAATGCAAAGTAGATATGTAATAATTTCAGAAATATTTTATTTTTTTAATTGTTTTGTAACAGCATCCAAGTATTCCTAAAGTAATCATGCACATTTTCAATGTATTTTTTCACGAAGAATCCAATAAAGCTATGTTTTTTTCTCTAAAAATGATTTGTGAGTTGCTAGAGACCAATAACCGACAGAAAACCTATGAAAAAAATGGTTTTTCGAGTTTTTCGCCATGGTGCCATGCCAGAATCGAATTTTTGGTCATTATAAATTGTATTTGTTTTTTAAAAATACAAATTTTAAGCCCAGAAAATTACTTGTAGCTCCTCCCTGAGCAAAGTTACGGAGATTTCATGATTTAAATGTTATTTTTAGGTTAGAAAAACTGCTTTCTAGGACTCGCAAAAAATCACAGTAAAAGAGAGTGCTAAGTTCTAGTCATATGATTTTCGTGGAATTAATATCATTTATCATTCCAGATAAAAAAAAATTTTATAAAAAAAGTGATTTTTAGGTTATGTTGAGGTTAGGGTATGTGTTAGGAAACTATAAATATAACAAAACCTAATCTTAATTACTATAAAAACAAGAAAAAATATTAGTTTTGAAATATATGAGGGAGGGCATTTTACCTATCTTAACGGGGGGTACTCTTTCATCAAGAAATTTGATTAATTGTTCAAAGATGTAGAACTTGGATAATTTTCCAAGTTTACATCTTTAACCTGAAAATTATTTTTTGATTCATTTATGCGGCCGATCTTAAGATAGAGATCAGCCTGAAAAAATGGCTAGTGTCTACAAAGACGTTTGGCTAAGCCTAGCGTTTTTGGAGACGCTTAGCTATCTCAACCTTCTCATCCTCAGTCAGAGTTTAAGAATTTTTAGTTCTCAAACCTGACTTTGGTAGAGAAGACTGTGGGGCTCCTTGCTTTGCCTTCCTTTTCGCTGCTGTCACGTTCTTTTTGGCCGTCTGTTGAGCCTTGCCCCATTCGTGCGCTGCCTGGATATCCGTTTCGACTTCCTTGGTTTCTCTGGGAGGCTGCACTGGTGGTGGTTGGCTGTTCATTCCCACGATTCGGGTCACCTCTGCAGCATAAGCTCGAGCGAGTTCCAGTTGCAGATAGTCCGCCTCAGTCAGTTAATAGTCGTCCTGAAACTAATTTTATTTCTGTCCGACTTTCGAAATTATCGAAAGTCAAGTGGATAATTCTACCCTTGATTGCTGCTTTCCTTTATGTTTGGAACTTCGTTATTTTTCTTGAGGAAAGCCATACGCCACCTAGGATCCGAGTAATGAACTATTATACGATGCTATGTTTAAAAGATTGGGGATTCCCCGTGTATGTGCGAGAAACCGAAAAATTCATTTTTACTAAAAATTTTCAAAGTGCTTTTTTAATTCAAATTAAATAAACTTTCACTTTGAAATAAAATTTATAAAATTTTAAAAATGAAAAAAAAGTCGACTTGGGTTGGGATCGAACCCGTGACCCTCTGAGGGGCTATTCAAGCAGTGATACATATGTATGTATCACGCTGTATGTATGCGCGCGCATACTTTTTATTCTCTTCCCCATACATATCGTCGCGATACATACATATGTATCGCTACTTGAATAGCCCCTCTGGTCGAGAGGCATGCACTTATACCACTTGACCACGGAGTCATTACACTTAATGAATTCGGAAACTTGTATATTCGCAATTCATCAGATACATTTTTATTTTTGTTTATTTTTTTAATAAAATTTCTAAATATTATTAATTGTTAATAATTATTAACAATAATTAATAATAATTTATTATAAAAAAAATTTTTTTCACTAAAAAAATTTTTAGTGAAAATTTTTATTTAAAAAAATATTAATAAAAATAATATAAAATTAATTTATTAAAAATTTATTTATTTAAATATTAAAAAATAAAAAATATCCGCATCTCGGGATATTTCCTACCTTATCAGCATGCTAGAAATTCACGATGCGTTAGAAATTCACGCTGCGTTAGAAATGCGAGTGCGCCAGAAATGCAAGGGGGAGGGGAAAGTGCGCCAGAAATGCAAGGGTGAGGGGGGTGCGCCAGAAATGCACTGCGCCAGAACCCCCATAGCCTATCTACTTATTTTTATGTGCTTTATATTACTGTATGTAATGGAATTCATCGTATTTTATTTACTTTTACAAAAACCAGCATATGTAAAAATTTATCGCGAATATTAGTACTACTTATTACTCTGTCGCGATGTTCAGCACTTTTTATTACTCTTTCGTGAAGATTAGCACTTTTTAATACTCTACTGCTAAATAAGCATTTTTCACTACTCTTCTCTTCACTGCTCAATTTAAAAACTCAATTCGAAAACCAAAAGCTCCCTAGTAGAAAATGAAACGCTTTTAATACCATTTTATGGCCATTGCTTTGAAATAAAGAGCTGAAAATGAATATTTTTATAGCCATTATTTTAACCAATATAAAATGTTTTTTTTTTTACCTGAATACCACTAAACGCATTTTCGAAAATTGAAATGTGAATCTTAAAAACAGAAAAAAAATATTCATAATTAAATCTCTATAATTATTTGTGTTTGAGACGATTTATTTTTTTCATTTTTTTGAATTCATTAAATTTATTTTATAATTTAAACGTGAATGAAAAGATGTACTGAATTTATAGGTTAAAATATTTCTAGGTACTTAAAATGCCTACTGTATGGACAACATATTTCTATTAGCATTTCCTGTTTATACAAAAAATGAAGGCTGTGCAGATTTGACAAAAATTGACTACAGTCATCCCTCCGAATAAGCACATCCGCAATAAGCGCATACCCCTATATTTGCTCGCGAGCCATGCCCCCACTGCGAGTACCAAGTCCGAGCTCACCTAACTTTTGCGGACTGCTTCTCAATAAGCGCAATCGCTCATAGAGGATTTAAAATTTAAATTTCAAATAAAATCTTAATATTTTTTATTATTAATAAAAAAATTTTTTATTGAAGCATAATTTTTTATTAAAAATGTTTATAAATATAATAAATAATATATATTTATAATAAATATTTATAGTTTTATTAATTC
This sequence comes from Anastatus disparis, assembly GCA_017163975.1. Lineage (NCBI taxonomy): Eukaryota > Metazoa > Arthropoda > Insecta > Hymenoptera > Eupelmidae > Anastatus > Anastatus disparis. The sequence goes on along the minus strand of JAFFSR010000272.1, from coordinate 509,087 downwards.
TAACGTTTATTTACTTTTATTAAATGTTTTCTGATAAAATATTGTAAGCTTTTGTTGTTAGAAATTCATTTTAAAAATCATTCTGAAAATTGTTTTGAATTGCGTTTTTTTTGCTACAGGTTCTTCGACACTCACTTTTACGGAATCACTTTCATTTTTTGCATCACTAGCACCTGCTTGAACAAAAGAATTTTTGCGTTTGATTTTTTTAATCGAGTCTGACATTTTTACACATTCACCGAGTGTTTCTGTACTTATGACACGTGTCTGCTCTCAAACAGTAGCCGTTAAAACAATCAATGCACGGCAATTTAAGGAACTATCGCCAATACGTTTATTGAGAAGCACTAAACCTAAAATGTGCAAGAGAGACAGCAAGTCAGGAAAAAAGGATCTATGTACGCGCAGTGGGGGAACCCCGACTCGTGGAAAACCTCTTCCCCTTGGGGGCTTCTATGCGCTTATTCGGAGGGATGACTGTATTTATTAGCCAATATTGACACAACAGAATATTAATATTAAGAATGCCCATAAATTATATGATACACCATTTTTTATTTTCACATTTCTACCAGGGCCTTGAAAATAAATTTAGAATTCAAAATTCAACGAAGTATTATTTAAAATTAAATGTAATAAACATTTTTGTAACATAATACCTTATTAAAAAAGCGATGAGTCGCCATATAAAGCATCTAAAAATCAAATCCAGATTGGTCGATGTAGAGTAGGTGCCAAAATTTAAATTTGCTTTCTCATAGAGAAAGCATTGTATTGATAAAAAAATTTTTTCTTTTTGTTATCATTAATTTATACATATTTGGACTCAAGGAGTCGAAATAAGTTATAAAATGTTTCCTGAAAATGTCTGTATGTATGTGTATGTTGTATGTATGCGTGTGTGTATATTTATTACGCCAACTAGATCTCGAAAACTACTCAACGGATTTGCTTCAAATTAAGCATAGAATCTATTTTTTGTCTAACTGGTGCGGGAGCTATTGAAAATTGGTTTCCTTGGTGTAGTTTAAATTTCGGAGCCATTTTAAGAATTTGAAAAAAATTTTGATTTTTCATTTTTTTTGTATTTTTCGTTAAATACTAAATGGATTTGCTTTAAAATTTGCATGGAAATTATTTGCGACTGCCAAAAGAAGGAAAACTTTTAATAACTGATTTGCTTAGCGTAGTTTTAATTTTTGAGCATTTTAAAGATTTTGAAAAAATTTTCATTTTCCATTTTTCCTTCTATTTTACGAAAATCATTCGATGGATTTACTCCAAAATTTGTATACAATTTATTCGCTGCTGTTTGAAGAAAATAAGTTTTTGAAAACTAATTTTCTTAGTGTAGTTACAACTTTAGAAAATTTTAAAGATTTTGGAAATAATTAAAATTTTTTTCTTTATTTTTTTTCATTTTATGCAAAGTAATGGCTAGATTTGTTTTAAAATTTGCAGGAAAATTATTTGCGTCTTTCAATAGTAGTGAAATTTTTGAAAATCGATTAGTCTAGCCTATAACTAACTATAGTTTTAATTTTTAAGCATTTTGAAAATTAACAAAAATTTTTTATTCATTTAGCCAATTATATTTTGAAAACTACTCGATAAATTTGCTTCAAATTTCACATACAATTAATTTTTTTATTTAACTAGGCGGGAAACTATTGAGAATTGGTTTTCTTAGTGTAGTTATAATTTTATATAATTTTTAAAATTTTGAGAAAAATTTCAATTTTTCATTTTTTTACGTAAACTACTTGATAGATTTGCTCTAGAATTTGTATACAAATTATTCGCTACAGTCTTTATAAAAAAACTTTTTAAATAATAATTTTCTTAGTGTAGCTCTTCTATCACTTCTTCTGATTTTTTATTTAATGCCCTCACAAACTTTTTTCTTTCTTTCTCACTTCCTTTCTTTCCTTCTATTATCTATTCACCCTGATACTCATTTTTACACTATTTTCATCTATCCCTTTCTCTTTCTATTTCCTAATCACTTTCTCACTCTCACTCGCACTCTTTCTTTTCCTTCTTAATTTTCTTGAATAGAAATTATTTTGTTTTTTACATTGAAATCACATTTGAAAAAATAAAATAAAATAATTCTAATTCAATGAGCTGTGTAAAAAAGCATTGCGCTAAAGCACTTGGCAGCATTTTTTTAGGTATGGTAAATTCTCCAAAAATTGACCAATTTAAAAAAAAAAAAATTTTTTGGGTGAGGCTCAAACATTAGAATGTTTTTTATTTAATGAATATTTATTTAGAGTGCCACAATTACGAATAGTGTATTCCATAATTTAGAATAAAGTAATAATGAATTTTCATGTTTTTAAAAAGCAGTAGTGATAATCTCAAATTATTCGATTAAAATATTAAGAATTCTTTCGAAATCTTCATATAGTTTATTCTAAATTTAGAAGTACATTTATTTTGCTACTTCTTATTTCGATAAAGTGAATATTCTAAAATGCTTTACTCACATTAGTTATTTTCGTTACTTTAGTCACTGAAAAAATGAAAATTCTAAAATGAATAAATGAACAGTCTCGATATGCACATAATTTATATGAACTTCTAAATAAATGTTAATTAAATAAAAAACATTCTAATGTTCGAGCCCGACCCATTTTTTTTGTTAATTTTTAAAAATGGATATTATTTCTATACTTATATCTTGTATTTGTATTAACAAATACTGTTGAAATCAAATTTGAGCCTAAATACTCATGTGCATAACGAAATGGGTATTCTATGTTAACGGAGGTTACTTTGTTTTAACGGAGTTTAAATAACTATAAAAAAATTCTTACAAAATAATAACTTCTATTGTTTAGATTAGATTAGATTAGATATTATTTTTATTTGTATATCAATATACAAAAGCGTGTAATACAATTTAAAAAAAATGAAAATAAATATTGCACTTAAAGTCTTACAAAATGTATAAATATAAGTGTAAATATTGCATAGGATATCACAGTCTGTGAGCGCCCGAGTATGTACGGCCCTGAAACCGTACGATACTGGAAGATGTGCGCGCAAACACCCAAAAAGACCAAAGTGGTTGAACATGCAAGCGCGCATATTCACGTACACGCGCTTGCATGTGTAAGTACCGCTGAAAATATACGGCGACTCTCCCTCTCTTCTATTAAGATAGAAGAGTGGGAGAGAGACCTAGGAGAGCTGATGCATGCAGTGCGAGGAGCTCGAGACTCTGGCACTCTTGGATCAGCTCTCTTGGTGTAAAGACAAGCTTGCTCGTAGCACAAGTGGCGAATGGCCTGACGCGTGCTACAAGCAAGTATTTCTTCTTTAAGCATTAGATTATTAATAGTTTTTGCATTGTAAATTGATTTAATTATATTATCAATAAAGAGCTCCTCCAAGATAAACCCGCATCCTATTAACCCGGTGTAAAGCCCCGAATATTAAGGCATTTGGTCCTTAATAATAACGGGCTTTTCACATAATAAACCTAAATAGTATTAACAAATATATCTTAAAAGTCAGCTATAGCTAGGCAAGGCGTCCTAGCTATAAACGACTTTAACCATCATAAAAGGAAATACAGGGTCCGCAATAGCTAGGCATGGCGCGCTAGCTATTTAACGATCCTTTAACGCGTTATTAGGAAAGAACCATCTAAATAAATAATAAATTAATCGGGAAATAGGGAGGAAGGTTACATTGGCGCCCAACGTGGGGCTTAATCGTTGTTAAGAAAACCCATGCGTGATTAGGGTCGCGTAAAAATAATTATTAAGAGGAGGTCACGTATCTCTGTCCTTTTCTAATCAAAGAATTGAGTTTTTTACAGAAACTAATAGCTTTTGCAAAAAATAAAGAGAAAGCCGCATCTCGTAATAAAAAAAGCAATATTTTCTTTGATAAGAAAAAAATAATTTTGTTACTTCGTTTTCAAGAAAACCTTGAAAAACTTAAATCATAGAGGTTAGGGTGGGCAATTTGGTTTTTCAAGGTTTTCTTGAGAACGAAGCAATAAAATTAATTTTTTCTTATCAAAGAAAATATTGCTTTTTTTGATACAAGATGCGGCTTTCTCTTCATTTTTTGATAAAGTTATTAGTTTTTGTAAAAAAATCATTTCTTTGATTAGAAAAGGACAGAGATACGTGACCTCCTCTTAAAGTATAAAGTTAAAATTAAAAAATAAAATTACGCCTTATGATTCCTAATTTTCCAAATAGTCTGTTCCAAGGAACAGACTATAGTAGAATAGAATATTTGGAAAATAGAATCCAAGATTTAATAGATACAAACAATCAAAGAAATGAATTAGTTCTTGAATGTTTAAAATCAATTGATGAAAGGCTGGAAAAAGTAGAAAACGAAATGATAAATATTAAAAATAACATACGTAAACAACATAGAGAAGTAAAAGGCGAAATTTTACAAGTAAAAACAAATATATTTTTAATAACAAAAAAAATGGAAAATTTAAAAATAAATTAATAAAGTAAAAACACAAACAAAAATTAAAAAATCAAAAAAAAATCTATAAAAAATTCAAAAATCCTAAAAAAATATATAAAACTCAAAAAAAAAAAAAAAAGCGTGAAAACGCAAGAAAAATGGTATATAAAATACCATCAGTATAAAACATAAGAAAACAATTATATAAAAGAATTTCTTTTGTTTTAAATAAAAGCAAATATAAAATTGACCAAAAATTTTACTTGATATTAATATTGAATAGAGTATTCGTAAATGATAATAATAAAAAGACTTGAAGGTCGCGAGGTAAAACAAGAAGATTGAGTGTTACAATGTACACATTAAATTTTTTCTTAAAATCTTTTGTTATAGCTGCGCAAACTCAAGTCTAAAGCGCGAATATTTTTAAAGAATGTCAAATAGCAAAGTTAAAAGGTCGATAGCTAAGAAATAGACAGAAGAAATTCTTGAGCGTAGGTTCTCAACGCGAATGGGAACAATCATTGTAATAAATGAATATACGCTCTTAAATAAAATAAAAACAAAATAATCATATTAAAAGATTAAAAGAGCCATAATAAAAAATAAGTGTAAACGAAATTAAAATTTTGAAATTTCATTTTTGATAAATTAAATTTATTAAAAGTATAAATACCTTATTGAACAATTGATTTAAATAAGGAAATAGTGAAATAAAAATAGATTAAATTTTAATTTCGGAAATATTAATAAATATTATAATTGCGAATAAAAATAAAAATGGCGAAAAGAAAATCAGAGATACTGATGCAAGAATTAGATAATCTTGATGGGACAATAGAGGAAGATGTTAACACAAAACAAAATGAATGGATGAAAGCTGTGTCATATGAGCTGACATTGTTTTTTAATAAACAAGAGTTGGATGACAAAATTACAGCTAGTCCAGACAAAGCTATAGTCTTTAACTTAGAAAAAACCGCAGATGCGGGAACAATAAATTTTAAAGAACAAATAAATGAATTATCAAACAAGATAAAAAACTTGTCAGATGATAATATTGTAATAAAAAACCTCTTAAATAAATATAAAAAAGAGAATGAAGACTTAGTCATTAAAAATGAATCCCTAAATGAAGAACTTATTAAATTAAAAAAAACAATAAATGATGATGAAGCCATTAAAATGGTTCGTGATAATCTAACTCAGAAAATAGATGATACTGCTCAAGAGCAAGAAGAAAAAATTAATGAATTAAAAGAAAAATTAAAAAACAATGGGATTCGAACGCAAGGTTTCGAACCTTACAATAACAAGATAAAAATTCCTTTGCCAAAGTATGAAGGCACTGAGGTTGAAAGGCCTATGAAATTCCTAAATGAATTCGAAAAATATATTGCATTGAAAAAATTAGAAGAGGAAGTAACTCTTGAACTTTTACACACGGTTCTGCAAAAAGATGCAAATGAGTGGTGGTACATCTATCAAGATGATGTACTGACCTATGAAGGTTTTAAAAATTTATTCCTTGATAGATATTGGAATGAAGATGTCCAAAGAACAACTCGAAGGAAAGTTGAGTTTGGACAATATGAGAATGGCAAATTAAGTCGTATGACTTATGCTACGCAAGTATATGGTTTCGCTAAAGAGTTAAATCTCCAATATTCTGATGAAGAATTAGCCGAAAAAATTAGCAAACATTTCAGCAGAAATGTTAGGCAAGCCATGCAATTCTCTCAAAAGAGAAATAAAAATACTTTATTTAAAATTTTGTCAGATTTCGACAATGATGATAAACTGCAGGAAAAAAGAGCAGTAAATAAAAATTATAGTCAACAAAAAAACTTTAATAAAAACGAAAACACTAATAAAACGTATTATAATCATAATAATAATGCAACAAATCAAAATAACTATAAACAAGATTATAAAAAACCTCAACAGAATCCCAGTATAAATTTAACTGAAGTCGAGGAGAATAAAAATAAACAAAAAAATCAACAGCGTGAAAAATTAAAATCACCTGTAAATAAAAAACAATTGCAAAAAAGTAACAAGGAATTAGAGGTCTTAAATATAGACATAAGCGACGAAAGTAATGACAAAAATCAGGAAAACTGAATAAAGTTGCACCTGAAGTCAATAATACAAGGGGTAAGGTCGCAACTAATGGAAAATCCCCAAAACTAATATCTTCTATGCAAGAAAGCATAAAAGATGACTTGAACGATAGGAGATATAAAAGCATGAATATCATTATCTTGTGCAAAATTAGAAGAGTAATATTGATAATTAATATTGTGAGAAAAATCCAATAATCTCGCAAGCAGCAATATAAAGAAATCATTTATGAGAGTTTTAATACAAAGTTTTAGAGTTATAGTTTTTAGGCTCTACAACTTTATTAAAAAGATTTAATAACTTTATAAGGTTTAAGCATTTTAAGTTTGAGGTTTATCAAACACATTTTATCAGATCATGATCTACGATAAAGATTGTATTGATTTATCATAGAATTTAAAAGCTGATTTATCGTTGGTAATAAATAAATTAAGCCATTTTTTCAGAAGTTTATATTTTTTTCGAGTACTCAACGATCTCAAGAAAAAACTCTTGACTCAAACTCGATTATTCGAGTATTCACACACCCTTAGTTTGTAGCATAAATATGGTGGCCAGGTTTTTAAGACTAAAAATATTAATGAAGATTCAATATAAGTTTCAAAGGCTCTAAAAGAAATCGTCGATTTTAATAAGATTATATTAACCTATTAAGACCACCCAGACATCATACAGTCGATTGATTTTCGAAAATGCAGGAAAATCAATAGCATGTTGATGTTTCTCATATAACAAGACCTGCTTTTTGAAAATTTGGGTTCGAATTTTAAAAATTTTACAAAGAGAATTCAATATTGCCACCCAAAGTTGACTAAACTGAAAACGTGAAGATATTATTAATTATTTGTTTGTTCAAGTACAACACATTTAATTTTGATGTTTTTTAAGTCATTGAATCTAAATTTGATGTTATTTTTTGCATTTTCAACACTTTAAAATGCAATAAGGCGACAAAGAAAGCTTAGAAAATTGATATTTTCCAAAATACCAATTTTTCACTTATGGCTACATATTTTCGACGTTTTCGTGGGTGCTGAGTTCAAATTTGATGTGAGTTTTTCATTTTTTTCATTAGGAAAATGAATATAGCGATAAAAAAACTTGGGAAATTCTCATTAAAAAAAAAATACGTATGTGTACTTATTCCTAACGTCTTGTGGGTGCTAAATGCAAATTGAATGTTGGATTTTGATGTTCTTCAATGGGAAATTTAATAAATTGTTGGGATAAAGTAGGCAAATTTGTATTTTTAAGAAAACACATATTTCAAAGTTTTTTTTTCTTCAAGAAAAGAAAGACACGGAATATCATTTTAGCGACCTAAAAAATGTGAGAAACGAATGTCTATATATATTTTTTTCAAAAATACGAATTATTCCACTTTCCTAACACGATATCCGATTTTCCTTAAAGAAGAGAAGAATCCCATATCGTTGAGTTGAGTTACAACACATTTATTTTATTTAGAAAAATAAGCTGTAAAATAAAAATAAAAATGAGCAAGTTCTTTTTTATTAAAGTGGCATGAGTAAGGTATACTTAAAAATATAGTTCTATCTAAAACTAATACAAATTAAACTTGAAACTCAAAGCTTTACAATGATATAAAGAACAACTGGGGTCAACCATCAAGTAAACGAGTAAAGTGAATTTAAACAAACCCTGCTGAGTGCTTTGGCGCAATGCTTTCTCATAGAGTTCATTGAGTTGAAGTAATTTGATTTCTTTTTCTAAATGTGACTTCAATGTAAAAAACATAATTTCTATTCAAGAAAAATTAAGAATGTGAATAAAGAGTGAAGGTGTGAGAGAGTGATTAGGAAATAGAAAGAGAGATAGATAAATAGATAGATAAATAACCAAATTTAATATGTGTACATTATGTTGTACAATTAATAACAGTAATACATTAGAATTATTAAAAATAATATCAAGCACAATAATAATAATAAACAGTAAAGAAAAACAGTAATCAAGCAAATATAACAATAAAACAAACTCTACAGTAATAAGGAAATTAATACAATATAAAACAGTTTCATAAATTTGCATGGAGCAGAGGTCCACTCTCCAAGGCAAGGTAGTGTGCAAATGAGGATGTCTTGAATGTCGTGAGCGAGGATGAGTTGCGTAAGGTCACAGGAAGATCATTCCATAGCCGCAAGGAAGTGACTAGGAATGATCGTAGGCGATACTCACTCGATGAAAAGGGAATGGTCAAAGGTTTCACATCACCCCTCAAGGACCTCACCAGCCAACTCCACTGATACATAGAATACAAATAGGATGGAGTACAAGATAAGAACATCTTATACAGAAATGTAGCAGAAAAGTAGTTCCTTCTACCCGTAGTGGATAACCAACCTAATGAGAACCTATAAGAAGAGATGTGCTCATGCCTACCTACACCGAAGATGTTACGTACACCAGAGTTGATTATCCTCTGAGGTCTAAGGTCAAGCTCAGCCGAGAGATCACAGTAAACCAGACAGCAGTAATTCAGAAGTGGAAACAGCAGTGTTTTTATAAGATGTATACGAAGAGCAAACGTAGTGCTCTTTCTAAAGAAGTTTAGTTCGTAAGGCAGAGATATCGACCTATTACACACTTGAGTAACATGCCCTCTCCAGTTAAGCTTACTGTCTAACCAAACACCCAAGCTACGAACAGAGGATTCAAATTCAATATTAGCACCGTTCAACGGTATGCCAGTTACAGGTAATGAGGACAGCATATTAATGTAAAAGTAAGAGCTAATAATTATTGCCTTTGTTTTGTCAATATTCAATTTCAGATGGTTACTAGAGGCTCAATTTGAAATGAGAATAGCATGATCACTTATAAGATTAGTATAAGTGCTGAGTTCAGAAATCGGAAAATGCTCATAGACTTGCAAGTCGTCGGCATATATCAGATGTTGTACACCCGAGTGAAAGTTGGCCGTGACGTCATTAATATAAATGGAAAATAAAAGTGGCCCAAGCACAGAAACCTGGGGTTATCCCGTATTCAAAGTGACAAAGTCAGACGCATTACCATCAGAGTCAACAACAGACTGCCGTCTATCAGATAAGTAAGAGGCAAACCACCTGACAACAGTGTGCGAGACGTCAAGAGAAGTCAGTTTCTGAAGCAGAGTGACAAGGCACACAGTGTCGAATGCTTTGCTAAAATCAAATAACAGAAGCATAGTTACATAACGTCTGTCCATGTTGAGTCTAATGTCCTCGGTTAGTTTTAGCAAAGCTGTTTAGGTACTATGTCCAGTTCTAAACCCAGTCTGATGAGAATCCTACAGATGTCTGGTGGATAAGTAGTAATAAAGTTGTTGATGGACGAGACGCTCAAGAACCTTGGACATGAATGACAACAAGGAGATAGAGGAGTCGGATAGAGAGGTCGTATATCACTCATTGTGCGCGAAGAAGAGACCTTGTTGATAGTGGTAATCAACGAGATCTTCCAACATAAGGGAAACACACACTCACGAAATAAATCGTTATATATACGACATAGCAAAGGCCCAATAACTGGAAATACCTCATAGATAATAGTCTGTGAGACCGCGTCGAACCTCCTAGCCTGAGAAGTAGAATGACTTATTGCCATCCTCACCTCCTCCAAAGTAATCTCATTAAACCTGAATAAAAGCTTATAAAGCTCATCTACATTTATAGTATTCACGTACTCAGTAACAGAAGGGGCAAGTGGATTAAACGTTATTTCACCAAAGTATCGATTAAGCTTATTTATAGGAAATGAATGTCGCGAATTATTATCAGTAGAACATATACCGAGGTTTCTGAGTTCTCTCCAAATCTATCGCGAGTCCATAATACCCGATAGTCTGTCACAGTAATATGATAGTTTGGCCGATTCAATGCACTCATGTGCCTTGTCTAGAGCAGTCTTATAGTACACTAAGTCAGTATACAGTCGAGTACGTTTGTAGTGTTTATAAAGTCGATCTCCCATCAATCAAGCGACGATGTTCAGAGGTGATCCACGGACGATGAGCCCTACCCTGCCTGACCTTCCTGACAGGCACGAAATGTGCAATTGTCTCATTAAGATGATTATAGAGACATTCAAGGCGAACAGAAAGAGAGAAATCACCGCCACATGTATCACACCTTAAAGAACGAAAATACTGAAGGAGTGCAACATCATCGACAGACTTATAATCCAGAAAAGAGAGAAAGAGAGAGGGGGGATAAATGAAAATAGTGTAAAATGAGTATCAGGGTGAGATAGAAGGAAAAAGAAGATGTGAGGAAGAAAGAAAAAAATTAGTAAAAGCTTTAAATTAGAAATCAGAAGTGATCGAAAAGCTATGCTAAGAGAATTATTTTTCAAAAGCTTGTTTTATAAAGACAGTAACGAATAACTTGTATACAAATTTTAACCCTTTCAGAATCAATGTTCATTACAATCTACACTTGGCGAAAAGGATATTTTTCCGAATGTGTACCTCAAATGGCAGCACTGCATATTTTACCACAGACATAAGAAAACTTCGAATTATGCATTGAGTTTCGCATCATGATTATTTTGTTTTTTGTTACAGGTTATTCATGCAAAATTCAAATGATAACAACTTAAATTTTATTGCTTATATAATTTAAATTCACAATATTAGATTATATATGAATATTGAACTAAGAAATAAAAATTTTATTTAATAAAATTATAATTCGGATCATGAAAAAAGAAAGTAATATTGTTTGTTTACTAAAATTATGTCATTAACGGCAGGCCGGAGTAGAACCTGATACCGACCGAGTAACAATTGAGTTGTTTGTTATTTACTCAAGTATTAATCGGTGTATCTTCAAAATAAAGGTTGATCGCAATAGATATTATTATTATGAATATCTATGCACAAGAAAAAAAAATCTACCGATTTGTTTTTGAGAAAAGTAAGGAACGCCGAAGTAAAAGATTATGTTTATAATATTTTCGCGTTCCTTACTTTTCTCAAAAACAAAGCGATAGATTTTTTTTTTCTTGTGCATAAATATTTGTAATAATAATATCTATTGCTCTTAACCTTCAATTTGCAGATACACCGATTAATACTTGAGTAAATAACAAAAATGCCAATTAGACAAGGACAGCGAATCCGGCCTGCCCTTAAGTAATAAGTAACGATGGTGCGAAATTTGCTCTATAATTTGGAATTATCTTATGCCTGTGGTAAAATATGCGATGTTGCCATTTGAGGTTAACATTCGGAAAAATATCCTTTCCGCCAAGTGTACATTGACATTTTTTGTTTTTTTTGAAATTGTACAAAGTGGCTTCAAATTTTGTAAAAATAAATATGTGTATTAGATTGAAGTGGACTATTTCCAATCTCAAACTAAAGGGCCTAAGTTATTATATCTTTGATAAAAACTGAGAAAACTTGAAAAGAAAAAAGTGAAAAAAATTTTTTTTTTCCTTCTTAAAAATTGCTGGATAAATGAACACTTATCATCGCTAAATGGTTATCCGAACTTCTCATGATGAAATAAAAATCCCGTTCAGAAAGGGTTAAAGCAAATCTATCGAGTACTTTACGTAAAATAAAAGATAAATGGAAAATGCAAATTTTTTTCAAAATTTTAAAAATTTTCTAAAAATATAACTGCGTTTGAAAAATAAGTTTTTAAAAGCTTGTTTTCTTCAGCCGGTAGCGAATAAATCGTATACAAATTTTGGTGCAAATCTATCAAATAATTCACGTAAAATAGAAAAAAAAAATGAAAAGTGAAAATTCTTCTAAAAATTTTTAAAAAACTCTAAAATTGAAACTGTGCTAACAAAATCAGTTTAAAAAAAATTTTTTTCTTTTAACAGCAGCGAACAAATTGTTTACAAATTTTGGAGCAAATCCATTGAATGGTTCTCGTAAAGTAAAAAAAAATGGAAAATGAAAATTTTTTTCAAAATATTAAAAATGCTCAAAAATTAAAACTACGCAAAGTAAATCAGTTTTCAAAAGTTTTCCTTCTTTTGGCAATCGCAAATAATTCCCATGCAAATTTTAGAACAAAGCCATCGAGTAAAATACAACAAAAATAAAAAATTTTAAAAATGGCTCCAAAATTAAAACTACGCTAAGAAAACCAATTTTCAATAGCTTTCCCACCCTGGCTAGACAAAAAAATTAATTGTATGCAAATCTGGAAGTAAATCTATCCAGTAGTTTTCAAGAATTAATTGGCGTAATAAATAACAAAAATTTTTTTTAATTTTCAAAATGCTTAAAATTAAAACTACGCTAAGAAAATCAGTTTTCAAAAGTTTTTCCTCTTTCTGCAGTCACAAAGAATTTCTATGCGAATTTTCAAGCAAATCCATCAAATGGTTTGCGTAAAATACAAAAAATATGAAAAATCAAAAAAAAATTTTTTTTTAATAGCTCTAAAGAAAACTACGTTAAGAAAACCAATTTCCAATAGCTTTCCCACCCCGGCTAGACAAAAAAATTAATCGTATACAAATCTGGAAGTAGATCTATCCAGTAGTTTTCGAGAATTGATTGGCGTAATAAATAACAAAAATTTTTTTTAATTTTCAAAATGCTTTAAAATTAAAACTACGCTAAGAAAACCAGTTTTCAAAAGTTTGTTCTCTTTCTGCAGTCACAAAGAATTTCTATGCGAATTTTCAAGCAAATCCATCAAATAGTTTGCGTAAAATACAAAAAATATGAAAAATCAAAAAGAAATTTTTTTATAATAGCTCAAAAGAAAACTACGCTTAGAAAACCAATTTTCAATAGTTTTTCCCTTAGCTAGAAAAAAAATTAATTGCATGCAAAATTGGAAGCAAATCAAGTAGTTTTCGATTGGCGTAACGAACACATACACTGTTATAAAAAACATGAAAATTTAATGCAGAACTGGAAGCTTGCTTCAAGCGTGTACATGAAAATGAATAATTTTACCGTAATTTTAATGCAAAATCGCATGAAAATTAATAATTTTACCGTAATTTTAATGTAGATGTGCATGAAATTTAAAGTAAAAATATAAATTTCATAAATGTACTGGAAGCAAAATTCAATTTTTTTTAACACTTTACACACACAGGCACGCACACACGCGCGCACACACATACACACGCACACACACACATCCACATCCATACAGACATTTCTGGAAACCATTTATTTTGACTCCCAGTGTCCAAACATGTACAAAGTAATGAAAAAATAGAAAAAAAATTTTTTCATCGATATAATGCTTCCTCTATAAGGAAGCAATTAGTAACTTCAACATGCATCCTTATGGAATTTAATAAAAAATTATTGCTAATTTTTAAATAAAAATATGGGTACGTATAAAATAGTGATCAGTTATTACCTTTTTTTGTAAAGGTATCAGCCCTGAATTAAAGTCTTTAAAAAAATGAAATTTAAATGTAATGATAAATATTTTCTGTCATAATATTAATTGATGAAACTTTTTTTTATCTTAAATATATAATAAACATAAGACTTTAAGTCATGAATAATTTCAAAAGATCTATTTTGATGTTTAAAATCCTTTTCTTCTGTCGATGACTTAATTTTTTCTATTTTTGTAGTTGCCGCAAAATTTCTTAGCCAACTTTCAATAAATTGAATTCAAAATTTTCAAAGGTCTTTAATTTATATATCTTCACAAGTTTATTGAGCTTAAATTTTAATAAGACATGCTCAAGTGAATGCTGAACTAAATTAAAGTTCTTCCAAACCAAAATTTTTTAATTCATTTTATGCCTTCTCATATAGAAAGCATTGTATCGGCAAAAAAAATTATTTTCTATTTTTTTATTAATTTGTTCATATTTGGTCTCAGGAAGTTGAAAAAAGTAATTTTTAGAAAATGTCTGTATGTACGTGTGTGTGTGTGTGTGTGTGTGTGTGTTCAGTAGGCCAACTGGATCTCGAAAACTACTCGATGGATTTGCTTCAAATTTTACATGAAATTTATTTTTTTGTTTAACTTGTGGGAAGCTATTGAGAGTTTGTTTTCTTAGTGTACTTTCAATTTCAGAGTCATTTTATAAAAAAAAGAAAATTGATTTCCTTAGCGTAGTTTTAATTTTCGAGCATTTTAAAATTTTTCAAAAAAATTTTTGTATTTATTTAGTAAATTGGATCCCGAAGAGTGATCGATGGATTTGCTTCAAATTTTCCATACAATTTATTATTTCGATTAACTAGTATGGAAGCTATTGAAAATTGGTCCACTTAGAATAGTTTTAATGGAATAGCCATTTCTAAAATTTTTTTAAATTTTATATTTTTCATTTTTTTGATATTTTACGTAACTTACTTTATGAATTTTCTTAAAAATTTTCATGGAAATTATTTTCGATTGCCAAATTAAAATAAACTTTTGAAAACTGATTTTCTTAGCGCAGTTTTAATTCTAGAACATTTTGCATTTTTGGAAAAAATATTTGCATTTATTTTGTAACTTAGATCTCGAAAAGCACTCGATGGATTTGCATCCAATTTTCCATATCATTTATTTTTTCTATTGACTAGTACGGAAGCTATTGAAAAATAGTTTTCTCAATGTGGTTTTAATTTTAGAGCCTTAAGAAAACATAAACTGAACATTAATAATCCAGTTACAACTGTAAAAGTATTAGATCGATAACTTTATATGCTTAAAACTTGACAAAAAAAAATTAAAAAATTTTTGTAGAAATAGTTGAAAATAGAATTTTTGAAGCCCTTTCCAAATCTTTTTTCAAATTTTATCTAGCTTAATTATTTAAAAAACTGCAGCTGATTGAAGAAAAATGCAAAAATGAAAAAAATTTCAAAATTGCCAAAGCGATTATTTTTTTTTTAAATATCGTTAAAAAAATGTAAGTAAGCTAAAAAGAAAGCATTTAAAGAATACTTTCAAATGCTTTTTTTAAATTTTTTCTATGATGAAAATTGAAGAAGATACGCTTTTTCAAAGTCGGAGCAAAAATTTAATACCTGCTCAGAATTATTGCCCGGTACTGTATATAATTATATTTACTTTTAACATGCTAAAGGCACATACTATCGGATAATTAGTTTTCCTACTATCGTGCGCAAAGTTCGAGTTTGCGCCTGTGCTTGTGTTCGCAAAGTCTTTTATTTTTGCACGCTCAGCTGACGTGCGGGAATGGAACTAACTCGGGGAATGAGATTGTGCGCGCGCACTTTCTGCGTTCACATATACCGCGCGTGAGAAACTGCAGCTATGAGCGCGTATATTTTGTGTTAAAATATATATATATATATATATATATATATATATATATATATATATAAACAGAATCGCATCTAATAATATCGCTTATTCAGTAAGCGCGTCGTTTCTTTTCTCTTTGTTTATAAAAATGCCCTTACAATGCTTGCACGGACATTTTTAATTTTCATATATAACATGTATTCTTTTCTTTTCTTTTATACATATTATAACACTTTTTTTAATTTGAAAATTATTTTCGCAATCATTTTTAGAATTATTATTTTTTAAAAATATTCTGTGCTATATAATTTGTTTCTTTAATTGATTTTTCATTTAATTATTTTAATGTTTCGCTTACTTTTCTATATTCTATTTCTTTAGTTATGAAAATCTCCTTACAATACTTGTACGTAGATTTTAAATTCTTATATAACAATTTTTTTTCCTTTCTCTTAAACATTTTCTAATAATTAAAAAAAAATATTTTATTTTAATATTCTGTGCATATAATTTAATCTTTTAGTTGATTTTTTATTAAACTTTTTAAAGGCGGGGGTGGGGCTCCGCCTTCCCCCCCCCCCCCTGAACCCCCCGTCCTTTCGCCCCAAACCTAACACTTTCTTTCGTGTTGTGTCGAACTTTGCGCAGCTTAGTAGGAAAAATAGTATACGATACTCATGCGCACGTAGGTCATCCCGCACTCGCTACGCTCGTACGGGAACGACCTACGTTGCGCACTCGTATCGTAATGTGCTATTCTGTGCAATTGCAATTTTTTTGGTATTTTTCCCTTCTTTATATAACCGATTGAGAACTTCGTACATACATTTTTAAAAGTGTTTTGAAAACTAGAAACAATATACTATTAAACGTATATTCTAAGTTTTCATTAAAATTGTGTAAAAAGGGTGAAATATGCACTCGAACATCGACGCGAACGGTCGAGCACGCGGTACACAGCAAAAAGTGGGGATGGAGGAGAAACTGTAAAATATCTTTAAATTTCATTATTCGTGAAATCTGAATAGAAAATCAGATTCGTCGGTTAAAAATACCCTAATTAAAAAAAACACTTTAATATAAGTGCATTAATCGCCAAAAACAAGCCAGTTAAAAAATTAAACGTTTCACGCCGCGCACCGGTATATCTATATACATCGTTTCTCCTCCATCCCCACTTTTTGCTGTGTACCGCGCGCTCGACCGTTTATGTCGATATTCGAGTGCATATTTCACCCTTTTTACACAATTTTAATTAAAACTTGAAATATACGTTTAAAAGTATATTGTTTCTAGTTTTCAAAACCCTTTTAAAACTGTATGTACGACGTTCTCAATCGGTAATATAAAGAAGGGGGAATACCGAAAAAAAAAAATTGCAATCGCACAGAAACTAATTATCCGATAGTATCTACCTTGTGCATGTTAAAAGTAGATATAATTATCTACTCCTGTGCCAAATTTCAGCTCTTAATATTAATAAACAACAGAGTTATGAATTTCTTTAAAAAATGAAAAATTTTCCGGTTTTTCCGAATTTTCTTCGGTTCTAATAAACCGATCGGATCGTTTGACCTCTCGTTTTGTTGATAATTCAATTCTCTACAACTTTCCCATTAACACCATAGTAATTCATCAAATAGTTTTCGTTTTATTAGCAAAAAACAAAAAAAACGCATTTTTTTGCACTAATTTGTTAATAACTTATAAATAAATCATTGTTGCTAGTCCAAAACATATAAGTAAACATCTACGGACTATCTTTTAAATGATCGCATAGGTCGTTGCCAGTTACTAATTTTGGCTAAATAAGACTTTTCTTTTGGTCTATTGACTGGCCTAATACACAAATTACAAATTTTAAAATTCACGAATTTTGGAATAATAAAAAATTTTACGATGCGATTCGATTATTTGCTATTCAAATAACATATGTACCAAAAACCACCTTGATATCGTTATTAGATCAATATATAATTGATCATGTATTTTGATCTATTCTTGATCTATTGATCCTAGAAAGCTGATTTTTAGAATTTATACTAATTTTAATATAAGAAATGCAATCGCATCATAAAAATTGTAATTACAGGTTTGTTATATTACCCGTATCATTTATTCTTAAAGATTTTATTTTTTATTTCAATACTGTTTAATCAGAAAATGATTTAAAAGAAAGTACCACATGTAGCTTGCAATTTTCAGAATTCTTACTATTGATATTTTATAGTTTCTTGGTATAAAACGTGTGCTTGCAATTCTCAGAATGCTTACTATTGCTATTTTATTGTTTCTTGGTATAACACGTGTTCATCATTACACGTGTGCCTATAATTTTTAGAATGCTTACTATTGCTATTTTATAATTTCTTAGTATGACCCGTGTTTGCCACATATCATCATCATCACACGTGTGCTTGCAATTTTTAGAATACTTACTATTGCTATTTTATTGTTTCTTGTTATAACACGTGTTCATCACATATCATCATCACACGTGTGCTTGCAATTTTTAGAATGCTCACTATTTGTATCTCATTGTTTCTTGGTATATAAAATTGTATTGTCTCTTTATTTGCGCCACAGCTGCCCCTCATTTCTTTTATTCTGACAGCTATAAAATGCGCTCGAAACAGTGCTTGCTCTATAGTTGTACTTGAAGGCTTGATAGATAATCATGGAAAACGTATCTAGATTTCACGCTTTAAGAGCATGACGAAGCTGTCCGCCTTCTAATAATATTTCCAATCTTAACTTATGAATAAACGATGCGTTTAATCGAGTTTCTTTGCTACAAAGAAAAAATTTTTAAGATTGAAGTCTAGTGGGGACAACTCAAGAAATCCACCAAAATATTATACATACAAACTTATAATAAAAACTTTCAATATGTCGTATTTTAAGGTTAGGTTTGTCGAGTTAGATATCTAATTTCTAATCCAAGCTCATAAAAAAATAACAAGTCCAAATGATTTTTTATTTTAACAAAAATTATTGTATAAATATAGCTTTAGTGCGGACAAGTCATTATATTTGTTTAATTTAAGAATTTAAAAAGATATTGATAAAATAAAAAAAGCAAAACTCGATTGCTGCAGTTCCGACATGCCGTTAAGTGTGCTCAATTGTATGCTACGTTTCGCTATTGCACACGAACCGATAATACGCACAATTTGTCAAAATATACAGCGTGGCAATTTGAGAAATTTACCGACAGAAGCGTTATTAAGTAGATTACGTTTTATTTTATTACATTGTACCGTACGAACAATAAATTATTTACAACGAAGAGGATTATTTTTCAATAGATTTATACTTGATATGGTTGACAGTATCATACGACAAAGAAATCTTTTAGATCCAGATTCCAACGAGGTGCTGCGACAAAATGGTAATTAATTAATTTAAATGATTTAATCTATATCTACACATAATTAATACATTAATCATTTTAGCACTACGACGGATGGCAGACGATATTGAAGCTGACGAGGTTATCACTGGTTGTGAATACGTGTTTGGTGAGTGAGAGAGATTTTTAAAAACTAGAAGTTTTTTATAGAAGAATATTTATTTAATTTTTATAATTTATTTTTCTTGTATTTCTAGAACCTACAAGTGCAAGTGTTGTGGAAGAAGAAGATGATGATAACCCCGTCATTCCATCATATCATCAAGAAGAGTATTATCTAGAAGGCTATCATCATTATCGTCATCATATTCATCTCCATCGTCATCGTCATAATCATCTACTGATAACTCTTTATCGTCTTCCAATGATGTTGAAATGGAGCGTAAGTATAATCGATATATATTATTACTTCTATGTTTTTTAGTAATACATATAGATATATATTAAGATTAAATGAAAAAATATAGTTGATCAGTTACAGAGCGGTGAAGGTGCGGAGCGAGAAGTGGAGGAGCCACAAGAAAGACCGTTATTCTTAATTGAAAACCAAACTTCCCGATTTTACCAAAGGTTGAATGCAGAAGGTGTAGAGATTTTGGGAAGAATATCATCACCACCAGCAGGAGCAATCATTTTTGAGTGGTTAAATGGATCTTTAGATGATCTGCGTAATCAATTAGTGAATGGGCGTAGTCCTTCCGATTTTATAGGTGTAACGATACTATCTGATCATTTTGTTCATGGACCATTATGGCTATCTTTTAGACCTATTAGAAATTTCACTACTCAAGATTTGTGGGAAATGATATTTAGTGTCGCACAGAGTTCTCAAGACTTTAACATAGATGAAAACTTTGTGATTAAATGTGTTATAGTGCTGGATATGAGGGGAAACGGACGTGTTCGATTAAGTGATGATCATATGTACAAAAAATCCATTTTAACTATACGCAACGACGATAATCTTTGCTTTCCAAGATCATTAGTTACGGCACTCGCCTATGCTGTAAGAGGACAAATTCGCTCTGGTACACTACACGATTACTGGAATAGTATTAGACAGCACAATAGTAGGGAGCAAAAAAGAGCAGCTCTTGATCTCATTGATCAAGCACGGGTTACTATACCATCAACAGGATGTGGTTTACAAGAAATTTATCAGTTTTAAATTTTTCTGGCTACAAAAAGCACAGCTATTGTGGTTTACTCTTTCCGGAATTTCGGGCGTGGGGATATACCTCTTTATAATGGTACAAAAGTTTTAATTGATACATACCAAAATGTGTCTTATACACTACGTATAATGTATTATGAAAACCAAGGACATTATTAACCTATTCTAAACTCAACTGGTGCAACCGGTAGTAGAGGGTATTGTAACTTTTATTACATGGTATGCAAGTTCGCTATGGATCATAGATGTTCTAATAGATGTTTTAAGTGCATGCAATCACCAGTTTGTGGCAACAGTGTGGATATAAAAAAGTGCTTAAATTGCTTTAGAGAGATTTTTGGTAATACATGTTTCGAAAACCATTTGAAATCAGGATCGTTTAAAAGAAACGTAAGTGTTTGCAAACCGGTGAAAATTCGTCAAATTCGTTGTAAAACTATCCGTGTAAAAAACCGCGGTGAAAAACATGAATGCGGAGTTGTATTTGGTGACATTTGTAACAAACAGCTACCGATCAACCACTTTTGCTATATTCAGCCTATAGAGCAAGGTAAGGGAAGATCTAAAATATCATATTTATTTTATGATTTTGAAACACAACAAACTCTTTCTGTGTTAGGTGATGAAAATAAAAAAATACATGTACCTAACCTGTGTGTTGTGCAAGTTTGTAGTTTTTGGCTAGAGGATACTAATATATCAAATATGTGTGAAGAGTGTAATATTCGTGAATTTGTATTTCAAAAAGATCCAGTAAAACAATTTGTTGGGTTAGCTCTATCACGACGTGAAAAGTTTAAAAAAGTTATTTGTATAGCACACAATTCGCAAGGATTTGATTGTCAATTTGTATTCAAGTATATCGTAGAAAACCATTGTTCACGGGAGAAACTAACGGTGATTTTAAACGGTCCCAAAATAATTCTGATGCGAATTTCAAGCGTTAAATTTATCGATAGTCCAAATTATTTTCATATGCCACTATGCGATTTATCGAAAGCTTACGGGTTGTCAGATATAGAAAAAGGAACTTTTCCACATTTATTTAACACAGAAGAAAACCAATTATATATCGGTCCTTTACCGAGCCTAGATATGTACGGTGTTTAAAAAAAAAAATCAAATGAGTGTTACGCCTGTGAGAGGGTACAGAATGGCTGATAATCAATCCATTAAAGCTATACAATGGCTTTATTGGATGGAACAAAAGGTTCTACAGTGTCGACTCGAGCATGCAGGGCATGGACGCGAGAAGAGACTTATTGAAGGTATTCTTGTTGATGGATACGCTCTACCACGGGGAGATGAGAATCATAATAGTACAGTTTTTCAATTTTACGGTTGCTACTGGCATGGATGTCCACGATGCTACAGAATAAATAGAAATGAAACATTATCATCAGGCGAATCGCTTGACGACAGATATGAAAGAACATGTGCTATATCCTTAAAAATTAAAACAGGCAATTATACACTTGAAATATGGGGTTGTGAATTTTAGCAGAAAATTTCACGTAACCGGGAATTGAGAGAATATATAGATGCGCATATCGATATTGTTTATCGTAAACCGCTGGACCCCCGTGATGCATTTTTAGGTGGTAGAACTGGCAACACGATAAAATTATACGAGTGTGAGGGTGATGAAAAAATTGAATACGTTGATCTATGTTCATTATATCCATACATTTGTAAACGAGGTAAATATCCTGTGGGTCATCCAACGTTATATGTGGGTAATGAAACTCAAACTCTCATAGGGGATAACAACGATCCAGGATTCTTACAAGAGGCGTACTGAGACGCCACCTCACGGTCATTTGGATACCTCTTTCTAGATTTAAAACAAAATACTCTAGATAATTGTCGTTTTCGTGCTTGCATCTTCCCCGATGACGAATATCAGTACGTTTACGTACCTTGAAAGCAGTTTAAAGGCGTTGATTCGAGTAATCACCTTCCAGTCGTATCTTTGTGATGGAGCGGAAAACTAGAGGTACCATCGGGCAAAAGCATACAGATATTTTAAGAGCGCTTCACCATTTTAACAGGGAGCAACGCGCTGCCGTGCTCCGTGAGGCCGATCCCGAATTGATCAGATACATTTGTAAGTGTGCTCTCAACGTGCTGCGTGGTAACGTTTCTCTCAACTCGATTACGTAAACACGCAGGCATTCTTAGACGATTGGCAAGTCCTCGAAAGAATCTAGCTACGAAAAAGGAAATTATCGTACAGCACGGCGGATTCTTGCCAATATTGTTGGCACCGCTCATTGGTAAAGTATTGTCAAGTTTTATATCAAATTAAAAAAAAATGGAACGCACTAAAAAAATAATTTTGTTACCACAAGAGAATGTGGAACGCTCACAACAAAAACTTTTCACCAACGCTGGGTTAAAGTCGGTGCAAACACCAGGAACTGCTGTTAGCAGGCTGGATGCCGAGATGAGCGATATCTTGAATTCTATGGACGATATGAGTGAGCGGAATAAATGGCAACGATATTCTCAAGCATTACAACGTTATCTACATTTTAAAGATGTTAGTAACAAGAAGACAGAAACTACAAAGAAAGACGATGATATGCAAGATGCTGATATTATCAACGATGATAATAATGATGATGCTGAGGCAGAGTCAAAACGAGTCGTCAAAGAATTAGAAGGTCGTGTGGATGCACGAATTGTGGAAAGTGTACTTTTAAGATATCAGTCCAATGCAGCGGGTCTTTTTCAACATTTACATGGCACAGGCATCGTCACTTAGGATGGTAATGGTGCAACATGTATAGATGGCATTCCTATCCGTGGCGCAAATATTATCGACTTGGTTAACGACGCTGTGAGGAAAAGACAACACGTGAATCCGGCAGGTGCTCGTCAGTTTGCTCTGGCACTTCGACGTGTCGTGACGCCTTGGCTTTTTATTGGGAACGATCGGGTGTTACAGATAATTGATGAGGCTTCTCCTTTCGCTTCTTCAGAGTCTGATAGTAGCAAATCAAAATCCGGTGGTAGTAACAAACTCAGCGAGGAAGAACAAGGGCGTAGAAAGAGAAAGAGAAGTAAGAAAGTCGCCAGATCACCGAAATCAGGGGAAACATGGAGTCGTCTAGGCACAAAATTCTGAAATTAGAGAAAGACGAAGGGGAAAAGTCTGTTCTAGATTCTATAATCGATTTAATGCCTTTTGAGATGCATGTACCAGGATACGAATTTTGCGGACCCGGAACAAAACTGGCTGATCGTCTTAAACGTGGTGACTTTGGAATTAACCCGCTTAATGAAGCGTGTCGCGAACATGACATAACCTATGCCAATAAGAAGTCGACAGATCGTCGTCAAGCTGACCAAATATTAGCAGAGAAAGCATTTTCTCGGATGCTTGGTAGTGAAACCCCACCCGATGAACGTACAGTTGCAATGATGATTACTTGTTGTATGGTTAGTAAAATTACTTTTGAAAATTTTTTTTTCGCGTATTAAGAAGGCTATAAAATGCAGGGATAAGAAAATAAAGAAGACAAAAGCGCGTATGACTCCGACGAAGAAGCAAGCAAAAGGAAAAATATCAAGAATAATGCAGAAACAATTAAGTAAGCTTTGTTTTGGTCTACCAAGACCAGAAGCATATGCGGAGGCTAATAAAATTATAACCTCTGTACGAAAGAAATATCCGGGTCGAAAAGTAATCGACTGGCTCGAGAGTCAGGACGTTTACAATCTGCACAGACCTGCACGACACAGGTTTCCTAGACGTCATTACAATATTCGAAATCGTGATGATGTCTGGGAGGCAGATTTGATGGATATGAGAGTGGTCAAGACTTATAACGATAATTACACTTATATCCTCGTTGTCATCGACGTTTTGAGTAAATACGCATGGGCTTTACCACTCATAGATAAAACTTCAAAAAGTGTTGCCAAAGCATTTGAAAACATTTAAAAAAACAGTGCTAATCGAAAACCCGTGATTTTTCAAACGGACAAGGGGAAAGAATTTCTAGGAAAGGAACTGCAAGAAGTGTTGAAGAAAAATGAAATTTTATTTAAATTAGTGCTAAGTCCTGATATCAAAGCAGTTGTGGCCAAAAAGTTTATAAGAACTATAAAAGAACGGATGTGGCGATATTTTACGCATAAAAACACTCGTCGATACGTTGATATTCTAGAAAAAATATTAGAGTCTTACAAGCATAGCAAACACTCATCCATCAAGATGGAGCCAGCATCTGTTACGATTCACAACGCTCACAAAGCTCGAAAAAATTTAGAATCTCGATATGGTTGCTTCAAATACCGAAAACTTAAATACACCATCGGTGACCTAGTACGGGTCAGTCGAGCAAGAAACGTGTTTGCGAAAGGATACGATGGTGGATGGACATTGGTTTGGATAACTGTTTAAAATTATTCGTATCTCAGTAGCACGCCAGCCACCGGTATACTTTCTAAAAGATTTAGCTGATCAGTATATGAAAGGGTGTTTCTACGAGCACGAGTTGAGTAGAGTAAAAAAGGATTTAAATAACGCAAGTTTCGAAGTTGAAAAAATTTTAAAAAGTACTAGAAATGGTCGAAATAAAAAATATTTTGTTAAATGGAAAGGTTACCCCGATAAATTTAATTCCTGGGTTGCAGCCAGCCAAATCGAAAAAACATCATGAAGGATCAATTTGACATTGTACTACCTAGTAATAGTAGCATGCATTATTTACCTGACAATATTACAACACGGTTCGTTACTCATCTACCACAACAAATAAGACTGCAAGGATATTGGAGTATTACACTTTCGGAGATCCAAATTCCTATGACATTTCAACATGTTCCACCAAACGAGGACGAAAGATTTGTCTGTGTAAAAAGTATACCACCATCGTCGCTGAGGACTATTAAAATTGCACCGGTCGTTTCATCCATTAATTTTATACGTCCAGGTGTTTACAAACATTTAGAAAGTCTCGTGGAAGAGATGAACAATCTGAGCTGTGTAAAAGACCATCTACGTTTTGAGATAGAGCGTGGTGGATACGTATCAATCAGACGCGTTTGTTGAACAGAGGAATGTACGCCAATTGATCACGTTTTAGAATTGTCAAGGAAATTGAGATAAATTCTCGGGTTTGAAACTGGAAAAAATGAAGCTATCAAGGTCGATAAAGAAGAACCCACTATAGCTAATTACCCTGCTAATCTTTCTAATGGGTTACCAACAACTCTAATGGCGTACAGTGACATCTGTGAACCTTATGTAATCGGAGATGTGCAAGGTAAATTATTAAGAGCGGTTTCCTTAAATACTGAGGATTGCAAATATGGTAGTGTAAAAATAAAAAACTTTTCACCATCTATGTACATACCGCTATCGTTTAACTCTTTTCGAACCATTGAAATAGATATAAGAGATCAACAAGGTCAGCCAATACCATTTGATTCTGGCACCTTGACAGTGACGTTGCACTTTAATCGTATTGATAAATAAGAAAAGAGATGAATTATTACGAGGCATACTTTGACATGCAGATCGGTGGTAGTGGTAAAAATGGTAAGGGTCATCGGACGCATTTACGTTGGAGCCCCCTACCAAAGAGGGCATGGTGGTGTAGGAAGTATTCTAGCTGGGTTGTTTCGTCGTGTACTACCGCTACTCACCCGTGGCGCTAAAGCTGTGGGATAGGAGACATTGCGTACTGGTGTAAACGTTTTATCTGACGTTGCAACACAGAATACTCTAATCAAAGAATCTCTACGAAATCGTATAAAAGAGTCTGGCACAAATCTTAAAAGAAAGGCTGAAAAGAAACTAGATGAATTGATGGAAGGATCTGGATATAAGAAACAGCTTTATCTGTCTGCTTTGCAGTTGGATGACGGCAGTGTCAGTGTTAAGAGCACTCGAAGAAAGATTAAACGGCGCAGCACAAAAAATAAAAGGAATAAAGTAGTAAAGAAGAAAATAAATAGAACCAGAAAAAAAAGAAAAATTCTCGAAAAAGTAAAAAAGTACGAACGACAAGAGACATTTTCGACTAAAAATGGCGTTTTTACACACACAGTCCTGCGAGTGCATGAAATCGGAATTGCTGCTATTCGACATTCCTCCGACACAGACTATTATCGAGAACTCTCATTGGGTCCAGTATAAGCCTATCTCCTAGTTGACTGATGATGCACCTATAGAATTTGTAATATCTGGAAATGGTTAGATTTAGCATATACTATTCTTAGCTTGCGCGTTAGCTTATACACCACTGTCGATGAGTATCCTGGAAATGTGACTGCAGAACTACTCAATAAAGTGGCACCGGTGAATAATTTTATGCACTCACTATTCAGCCGATTAGATGTACTATTTAACCAGAAACCTGTGACAGCTCCAAATAATGCTTACGCGTACAGAGCATACATCGAGACACTGCTCAACTATGGCCCTGCTGCTGAAAATTCTAATTTATCAACCGTTTTGTGGTGTGACGATACAGCTGGAAAAATGGACGATGTGGGTAGTGACAACCAAGGACTTTTAAAGCGGTGAGAATATTTGGGCGCAAAAAAAACTGTAGATCTTGTCGGGCATCTACATGCAGATGTGTTTAATCAAGAAAAGTTATTACTAAACGGCGTTGAAGTAAGAGTTCATTTAGTGCGCTCTCGAGATGGTTTTTGTCTCATGGATCCTTCAGGATACTTTGCCGTACATATAGAAGAAGCTAATCTTTTAGTTAAACGAGTTAAAATTAACCCAGGTGTGCTATTAGTACACGCAAAAGCACTTTCTAAAGCTACAGCTAAATACCCTCTCACAAGAGTTGAAGTCAAAGCTGTAACAATGCATAGCGGTATACATGCTGAAACTCTGGATAATATTATTTTAGTACAGTTACCTAAAAGAATAATCATAGGGTTTGTTCAAAACAAGGCGTTTAACGGAAACCGAATGCTCAATCCGTTCAATTTTGATCATTTTAACATCAATTTTCTATGTTTGTTTGTTGTTGGTGTTCAAATATCTTCAAAACCATTACAACCTGATTTCAAAGTAAAAAAGTTATACGTTGATGCATATCATACTTTATTCAGCGGTACAGGTGTCCATTTTCTCAATGAGGGAAATAAAATTACTCGTGAGTCGTATCCGAACGGTTTCTGTCTGTTTGCATTTGATATAACACCCGATTTATTGGCAAATGAATGTACTCATTGGAATTCAATAAAACATGGAAGTGTTAGACTCGATGTCAGATTTAGCGAACCTCTGACAGACACCGTCAATTGTATAATTTATGCAGAATACGATAACATTTTAGAGATTGACGCATCGCGACAAACAGTTGTCGATTTTAATGGGTAAAGCTATCAATAGATGGCGCTTACAAATTTTATCGGATGAAAAGACATCACCGTTACTCCTCATTATAGCTTTAATCGTTACATTTGTCAGACAAAAAGTAAAATCATGGATGTAGTCGTGGATATTCAGTGCTTAAAAGATAGCAATAACAGAGTTGTTCCAAAAGAAGTCGCCATCGTAGCTTTGAACGATGATTTTTAGCGGTCATAAAAATCGTATAAACGCTTTTAGCAGAGGCATTCGAAGAGAAAATAATTGGTTTGCAGAACATCATCATGGTCTTGACTATTTTGACGGTGATGTCATAGAGAAAGCTCTCTACCAAACGTTGCTCGATCTTACTCGGAAAGTTAGAAAAATTTACGTGAGAGGTAAACAAAAGTGGTCAATTTTATACGGTATTACAGCGCGAGAAATTATAAATTTAGAATTAAATAAAGATTGCCCGTCATTTAATCAGCTACCCTGGTTAAATAAGTATTGTCTCAATAACGCTGTAAAGACACCTTTTCTAAAATATACGTGCGCTTTAAACAATGCGTACCGTTAAAAGAAATGGTTATATCTACGAGATTTGGAGCGTGATTCTGAATTTGTGTTTCAACCACCGACGCTTCTTTGCGATGAACAGCCTGGAGATAATGGAAATTTTGAAGGGTATATTGTCCCACTCTGTAGGAGTGTACCCAACAGATCAAATTCCGAAGGTGTGGACGAAACCGACAGCAATTGTAGTGAACACTGGTGGCCATACAAAACCTGGAACGCATTGGGTGTGTACGTACGTTAACCATAGTGGTATAGCCTGGTATTTTGATAGTTATGGAATGCCGCCTTTGATACCAGATTATATTAACCGTCTACATCGTAATTGTAATAGATTCCGTTGGAATACGGTACAATTACAGAGTGAAACATCTGATGTGTGCGGCCAATTTCGTATCATGTTCTTGAATTACATGACATCTGGATTGGGTTTCGAGAAATTTCTTAAAAATTTTTCTACTGATTTAGTAAAAAACGATGCTGTAGCCAGAAATTATGTACCGTTCAAACATGCTGACGACAACTTTTCTGGAAATGGTTGTTGTATGATAAGATGTTTTTAAAAGTGTTGTGGTAAGCTGTCGTTATTGTAACCTAATACTTTCTTGTCGCAAAATCATGCTCGTTACCAAGAATATAGTAAGATCAATGTTCGAGGAATTTAATAATTCTATTGATGGTTTCTTAGAAAACAATACCGCAGCTGCAAGCTACGTGTCGATCAGACATGTTGACGATAACTTTTCTAGGAATGATTGTTACTTTCTTCTCGTAAAGTAACGCTCGCTAAAAAAATAATGAGGTCAGAGTTCGAGGAATTCAATAAAAATTTTTTTGCTGATTTGGTAGTAAATAGGACTGCAGCTGCAAGACGCGTGTTCATAAAAAATGCTGACGATAGCTTTTTTGAGGATCATTGTTATTTTCTTGCCGTAAAGGAACGTTCGTTACAAAGAAGTAGTGGGAGTGCATTTTCTTAGTCATCACCTTATCGCCCCCACTGTCTCTTGTGTTAAGCCTTCATATAACGAGATTATATTCATCAAGACGACAGTCATTCAGTCGACTTTCGTATTATGGAAAGCTATTAGGAAAAAAGGAAAATATGGCGCATCAGAAAAAGAACTTTACACAGCCCAACTTTAATTCTTTCTACGGTTTGAACAAGTCATTTACGAAAAAAATTTTAGTTGGTCTTGAATATAATAAACTACGAGATGGCGAATTTCATCCAATGGTACGTTTACTCTCACACGATTTTTAAGGAATAGCTTTCACTACAGATACATGGAACGAGTTTAAGGCGACTTCGGATTTTAGGTTAGGTTTTATTTTTGAGTTTACAAATTACTCTTTCAATATGTAAAATTTTTCAGATTTTTTAATTTTCCACCATTCTAGGGATTATAATAAATGGTGGAAAATTAAAAAATTCAAAAAATTTTAGAAATTGAAAGAGTAATTTGTAAACTACAAAATGAAATCGAACCGAACTTCCGTAGTCACCTTAAGCTTACGTTTGGTGATACTGAAAAATATTTTGATGCTAATGCTGATGATTTGATGGAGCAAAAAGTATACGGAAGTAGTTGGATTCTGAGGTATACTAGAAGCCATACTGATACAGCCATTGAAATTAAAGAAAATTTCACCCTTACTTCTGGTCTGGTCAAAAGGTATCGACAAAGCAGTGTTATGAAAAAGGTGACTTTCGAGTATTTACAAGGCGTTGCATCCTGCGTAGATGATAGCATTAAATATTTAACCACGCTTGTTAAAGGTGTGAGTGTGTGTGCAGGAGAGATTGTTGATCTTGTAGGAAAATTGTGTGACGTTCAATATGGATCTCAAATAGATGAATATTGTGCGGGCTTTGTGAAACGAGCTGTACTCGAGTGTGATGATGATATGATTGCGTCGTTAATTACAAGTGTGAAAAATAAAATAAAAGAACCTGAAAATTGTATTTTTAAAACCGAAATTATTCGTGTATTTCACAAAATCACAGCGCTTCATGTTGATTCAATTGTAGCTGCGTTAAATTATCTTGTAGTTGTAAAATAATTATAAGCGTATATTCACTATATCTATAGAATAATATTATACACTATGCTTATAAAATAAGTTTTGTTTACTATGAATATACTATAATTGTATTCACTATATATTTTATAAAACAATAAACGAAAAAATATAAAGTATACTCATCATCTTCTTCTTTCTTGACCAATATTGCACCTAATCCTAATAAAGTCGTTTTTTTTTTTCTCAAATTTGTAAAATATTTTACTGATTAATTTGAATAGTTTAATAAAATTTCATCAATAAATTTTTAATAAATATTATTAAAAAAGTTTGTCATCTATAAATTAAATTATATGTATATATAACCACGTGATGTCATAATGACTCACTCAGCTCCTGATACCATTTAGAGTTCATTCACCTCCGGGCAGGGTGAGGAGTGGGGGTTTGTTGTGACGCTCCATAGTGGTACCTATACTACTAACTTATATCTCTCCATTTTCTAAACATGAACTTTATTCAAGATAATTTTAATAAATAAAAAATGAAAATGAAGTTAATTTCATGTTACACTTTAATTCAATTAATTAAGATTCATTAAAGTTACGGTTGGCCTTTTTATGTTTCTACTCGGGTTACAGCATATGACCCTGCATTTTTTATCAATGATGGAGGATTAAAATGTTAAATAATCTAAGATTAATAATGAGTATAGACAGGATTCGCTGTCATTGTTTAATTGATTTTCGTGTTATTTATTCAAATATTATAACGACTGCGTAAGCGCTACTTTAAGATCGAAATGGTAACTCGACAATCTTCATTGCTCATGATTGAGATACATTTTTATATTATAACATTATTGATGTAAGATTATTGTTTTTTTTATCAGTTGCGATTTAGCTATGATATACATGGTATGTTTTTACTATAGTTGTGTGTTATTAATTTTTTTAATTGTATTAAGAGAAAAATTGTTGAGAATTAAAAATTCAACACAGCATGGAAGATTTCAATAAAATATTTCGAAATAATCGACTTCCATGCAGATTCTAGGACGTCTCCACGGAATATTTCAAAATATTCGATTGGAATCTTTATTCCTATTTCTTAAGGCCTCATATTTTTTTCAGCCTTTTATTTTTCTGGGCTTTATTTTTTTGAACCTTATATCTTTTAAGATCCTATATTTTTTTGGGCTCTATATTTTTCTAGGCCTTATATATTTCGGGCCCTACTTTTTTTTGACTCCTATTTTTTTGGGCCTTATACCCTTTTTTGGATCCAATATTTTTTTTAATTCTTATATTTTCTTGGTCTCTTTATTTTTTTGGGTACAATATTTTGTTGATTCTTATATTTTCTTGGGCTCTATATTTTTTTATGTACAATATTTTTTTGATTCTTATATTTTCTTTGGCTCTATATTTTTTTGATTCTTATATTTTCTTGGGCTCTATATTTTGTTAGGCATAATATTTTTCTGATTCCTATATTTTCTTGGGCTCTATATTATTTTGTGCCCAATATTTTTTTGATCCTTATATTTTCTTGATTTCTATATTTTTTGGCCTAATATTTTTTTGATTCTTATATTTTTAGGGCCCAATATTTTTCTGACTCCTACATTTTCTTGGGCTCTATATTTTTTTGGACCCAATATTTTTTTGAATCTTATATTATTTTGGGCCCAATATTGTTTTAATTTTTATGTTTTCTTGAACTCTATATTTTCTGGCCCAAAATTTTTTGATTCTTATATTTTTTTGGGCCCAATATTTTTATGATGCTTATATTTTCTTGGGCTCTATATTTTTACGGGCATAATATTTTTTCAATTCTCATATTTTCTTGGGTTTTATATTTTTTTGAGCCCAATATTTTTTTTATCCTTATATTTTTTTGATCTCTATATTTTTTTGGGTCCAATATTTTTTTTTCTTATATTTTCTAGGGCTTTATATTTTTTTGGGCCTTATATTTTTTTGATTCTTATATTTTCTCGGGCTTCATATTTTTTGGACCTAATATTTTTTTGATTCTTATATTTTCTTGGGCTCTATATTTTGTTAGGCATAATATTTTTCTGATTCCTATATTTTCTTGGGCTCTATATTATTTTGTGCCCAATATTTTTTTGATCCTTATAATTTCTTGATTTCTATATTTTTTGGCCTAATATTTTTTTGATTCTTATATTTTTAGGGCCCAATTTTTTTCTGACTCCTACATTTTCTTGGGCTCTATATTTTTTGGACCCAATATTTTTTGAATCTTATATTATTTTGGGCCCAATATTGTTTTGATTTTTATGTTTTCTTGAACTCTATATTTTCTGGCCCAAAATTTTTTGATTCTTATATTTTTTTGGGCCCAATATTTTTATGATGCTTATATTTTCTTGGGCTCTATATTTTTACGGGCATAATATTTTTTCAATTCTCATATTTTCTTGGGTTTTATATTTTTTTGAGCCCAATATTTTTTTTATCCTTATATTTTTTTGATCTCTATATTTTTTTGGGTCCAATATTTTTTTTTTCTTATATTTTCTAGGGCTTTATATTTTTTTGGGCCTTATATTTTTTTGATTCTTATATTTTCTCGGGCTTCATATTTTTTGGACCTAATATTT
Source organism: Anastatus disparis (assembly GCA_017163975.1). Taxonomy (NCBI): domain Eukaryota; kingdom Metazoa; phylum Arthropoda; class Insecta; order Hymenoptera; family Eupelmidae; genus Anastatus; species Anastatus disparis. The sequence continues at coordinate 476,153 of JAFFSR010000272.1, read as the reverse complement.
TTTTGATTCTTATATTTTCTTGGGCTCTATATTATTTTGGGCCCAATATTTTTTTGATCCTTATATTTTCTTGATTTCTATATTTTTTGGCCTAATATTTTTTTGATTCTTATATTTTTAGGGCCCAATATTTTTCTGATTCTTACATTTTCTTGGGCTCTATATTTTTTTGGACCCAATATTTTTTTGAATCTTATATTATTTTGGGCCCAATATTGTTTTGATTTTTATGTTTTCTTGAACTCTATATTTTCTGGCCCAAAATTTTTTGATTCTTATATTTTTTTGGGCCCAATATTTTTATGATGCTTATATTTTCTTGGGCTCTATATTTTTACGGGCGTAATATTTTTTCAATTCTCATTTTCTTGGGTTTTATATTTTTTTGAGCCCAATATTTTTTTGATCCTTATATTTTTTTGATCTCTATATTTTTTTGGGTCCAATATTTTTTTTTCTTATATTTTCTAGGGCTTTATATTTTTTTGGGCCTTATATTTTTTTGATTCTTATATTTTCTCGGGCTTCATATTTTTTGGACCTAATATTTTTTTGATTCTTATATTTTCTCGGGCTTCATATTTTTTGTACCTAATATTTTTTTGAATCTTGTATTTTTTGGGCCCAATTATTTTTTTGATCCTTATATTTCCTTGATCTCTATATTTTTTTGGGTACAATATTTTTTTGATTCTTATATTTTCTTGAGCTTTATATTTTTCTGGCCCAATATTTTTTTGTGTATTATAGTTTCTCAGGCTTTATATTTTTTTGAATCTTATATTTTTTGGGTCAAATATTTTTCTTATTCTCATATTTTCTTGGGCTTTTTATTTTTTGGGCCCTATATATTTTTGATTCTTATATTTTCTCGGGCTTTATATTTTTTGGACCTAATATTTTTTTAAATCTTATATTTTTTGGGCCCAATATTTTTTTGATTCTTATATTTTTTGGGCCAACAATTTTTTTTATCTTTATATTTTTTTTATCTCTATATTTTTTGCCTAATAAATTTTTTATTCTTATATTTTTTTGGGCCCAATATTTTTCTGATTCTTACATTTTCTTGGGCTCTATATTTTTTTGATTCTTATATTTTCTTGAGCTTTATATTTTTTCGGCCCAATTTTTTTTTTATCTTTATATTTTCTTAAGCTTTATATTTTTTCGGGCCCTTTATTTTTTTGATTCTTATATTTTCTCGAGCTTCATATTTTTGGACCTAATATTTTTTTGAATCTTATATTTTTCGGCCCAATTTTTTTTTGATTCTTATATTTTCTTTATCTCTATTTTTTTGGGTACAATATTTTTTTAATTCTTACATTTTTTTGGGCTCTATATTTTTTTAAGCCCAATATTTTTTTGATTCTTATATTTTCTTGATCTCTATATTTTTTTGGGTCTAATATTTTTCTGATTCTTATATTTTTTTGGGCTCTATATTTTTTTAGGTCTAATATTTTTTTGATCCTTATATTTTCTTGATCTCTATATTTTTGGCCTAATATTTTTTTGATTCTTATATTTTTAGGGCCCAATATTTTTCTGATTCTTACATATTCTTGGGCTTTATATTTTTTTGAATCTTATATTTTTTGGGTCCTAATATTGTTTTTATCTTTATGTTTTCTTGATCTCTATATTTTTTGGCCCAAAATTTTTTTGATTCTTATATTTTTTTTGGCCCAATATCTTTTCGATAATTACATTTTCTGGTGCTCTATATTCTTTTGATTCTTAGATTATCTTGGGCTCTATATTTTTTTGATTCTTATATTTTCTTGGGCTCTATATTTTGTTAGGCATAATATTTTTCTGATTCCTATATTTTCTTGGGCTCTATATTATTTTGTGCCCAATATTTTTTTGATCCTTATATTTTCTTGATTTCTATATTTTTTGGCCTAATATTTTTTTGATTCTTATATTTTTAGGGCCCAATTTTTTTCTGACTCCTACATTTTCTTGGGCTCTGTATTTTTTTGGACCCAATATTTTTTTGAATCTTATATTTTTTTGGATCCAATATTGGTTTTATTCTTATATTTTCTTGAGCTTTATATTTTTCTGGCCCAATATTTTTTTGTGTATTATAGTTTCTCAGGCTTTATATTTTTTTGAATCTTATATTTTTTGGGTCAAATATTTTTCTTATTCTCATATTTTCTTGGGCTTTTTATTTTTTGGGCCCTATATATTTTTGATTCTTATATTTTCTCGGGCTTTATATTTTTTGGACCTAATATTTTTTTAAATCTTATATTTTTTGGGCCCAATATTTTTTTGATTCTTATATTTTTTGGGCCAACAATTTTTTTTATCTTTATATTTTTTTTATCTCTATATTTTTTGCCTAATAAATTTTTTATTCTTATATTTTTTTGGGCCCAATATTTTTCTGATTCTTACATTTTCTTGGGCTCTATATTTTTTTGATTCTTATATTTTCTTGAGCTTTATATTTTTTCGGCCCAATTTTTTTTTTATCTTTATATTTTCTTAAGCTTTATATTTTTTCGGGCCCTTTATTTTTTTGATTCTTATATTTTCTCGAGCTTCATATTTTTTGGACCTAATATTTTTTTGAATCTTATATTTTTCGGGCCCAATTTTTTTTTGATTCTTATATTTTCTTTATCTCTATTTTTTTGGGTACAATATTTTTTTAATTCTTACATTTTTTTGGCTCTATATTTTTTTAAGCCCAATATTTTTTTGATTCTTATATTTTCTTGATCTCTATATTTTTTTGGGTCTAATATTTTTCTGATTCTTATATTTTTTTGGGCTCTATATTTTTTTAGGTCCAATATTTTTTTGATCCTTATATTTTCTTGATCTCTATATTTTTTGGCCTAATATTTTTTTGATTCTTATATTTTTAGGGCCCAATATTTTTCTGATTCTTACATATTCTTGGGCTTTATATTTTTTTGAATCTTATATTTTTTGGGTCCTAATATTGTTTTTATCTTTATGTTTTCTTGATCTCTATATTTTTTGGCCCAAAATTTTTTTGATTCTTATATTTTTTTTGGCCCAATATCTTTTCGATAATTACATTTTCTGGTGCTCTATATTCTTTTGATTCTTAGATTATCTTGGGCTCTATATTTTTTTGATTCTTATATTTTCTTGGGCTCTATATTTTGTTAGGCATAATATTTTTCTGATTCCTATATTTTCTTGGGCTCTATATTATTTTGTGCCCAATATTTTTTTGATCCTTATATTTTCTTGATTTCTATATTTTTTGGCCTAATATTTTTTTGATTCTTATATTTTTAGGGCCCAATATTTTTCTGATTCTTACATTTTCTTGGGCTCTATATTTTTTTGGACCCAATATTTTTTTGAATCTTATATTTTTTTGGATCCAATATTGGTTTTATTCTTATATTTTCTTGGGCTTCATATTTTCTCGGGCTTTATATTTTTTGTACCTTATTTTTTTTTGAATCTTATATTTTTTGGGCCCAATATTTTTTTGATCCTTATATTTTCTTGATCTCTTTATTTTTTTGGGTACAATATTTTGTTGATTCTTATATTTTCTTGGGCTCTATATTTTTTTATGTACAGTATTTTTTTGATTCTTATATTTTCTTGGGCTCGATTGAAAATTATTTGATGGATTTGTTTCAAATTGGTTTTCTTAGTCTTTTTCTAATTTTAGAATCATTTTAAAAATCTAAATTTGTACACAATTTATTTGCTACACAGTGGAAAAAAATTTGTAATTTTCAAAGTTAAGATTTTAACATAAAAATTTATAAATAATTCAAAATTTTAAATAATAAAATTTGTAAATTTTACAAATTTATTAGTGGTGTTAAAATATAATTTTTGGAATGATGATTCGATATTAAATAATGACTTTTTCGTGTTTCTTCCTGTTAATATAATATATATTCAAAAAAAGAGAGAGATAAAGAATTATAAGAAAAAGGATAAAATGATGGATGCTAGAGTGTATCAATAAAATCATAAACAAACTAAACTCATTTGACAATATTATATTGTCGTTTAAAGGCGAACGTAAAAGAATGATTACGAAAAGAGCCGATCATTTTTTAATATGAATATATCATATAAGTATAGAAATAGAGCCGATTAGTGGCTCAGTCGGTAGAACGTTGGATTTGTAATCTCGGGGTTATGAGTTCGAATCCCGCTCTCGGCAGCCGATTGATAGAAGCACCACTGTACGTTATATGTGCTTTGTTCACAAACACACTTACGAGCTCCGTCGCTGATTAGCATCACAAATAGCATTAATATAGCGACGTTAAAGAGGAAAAAAAAAGTATACAAATTTTTGGACTTACTAGCAGAGTATTATCAACGAATATAGACGCTTATAGAAGCGTACATTTAAATGGGAAATTTCGTCCAAAAATGTTTTGTTACCCAGCTACTTGGGGGCGCCAACAAATCCCATGTATTTTTATATCTATATAGATATTTTATATATATATATATATATATATATATATATATATATATATATATATAGCACATTTTTCATATATACAAAAAATTTTAAAGTGTTACTCAAGCTTTCGGCCGAAAAATGTAACCCATAAGAATCCTTCTATAAGCGTCTACCTTCTTTGGTATCAGACTTTTAGATCATGGATTTTGTTCTTACTAGTAGATAAGTTTTCATATGTCAAAATATGGAAAAAACCAGAGTTTTAGATCCTAACTCTCAATATTTCCCTAGTTGCAGGCAATTAAAGAAAATCACTAAAAAAGTTACTAGATTTTCAAACGCTTATAATTTTTTAGCATTAACAGTTAGAAGCTTAAAACTCAGCTTAGTTTTAAATGAAAGCTGAGCTTAAATCCTTTTGAAATAGCATTTATAGCATACCAAAATATTTTTTTTCTCATAGCTTATAACACAGTGTTATTAAATTCATACTACATTTCAGCTTTTATTATTAATTAATGTTTTTAAAAGGAAATTCAGGTCAAATTTTTATAACGCTGTAACTTTGGAAAAAAATAGTCTTTAGATATGTTATAGGTGGTATTTCGAAAGGATTCGAGCTCAGCTTTCATTTAAAAACAGTTTTAAGCTTCTAGCTGGCAATGTTAAAGAACTACAAGCGCTTGAAAATCTAGTAACTTCTTAACTGATTTTCTTTGATTGTCTGCAAATAGGGAAATATTGAGCGTTGGAGTCTACAACTCCGGTTTTTTCCATACTTTGTCATCTGAGACCATATGTCAATGTTAGAGCAAAATCCGTGATCCGGAGGTCTAATGCTCTCCTGGTTAGCAGAAATTAATTTTTACAAACTAAAATTTACCTTGCATTTATGAAATTTTTATTGCATATAATAATAATAATGCTTGTATATAATTATTAAAAGTATGAGATTATTTAAATAACTAAGTACACATATGTTTGTAAAAATAACAAACTCCATGTGTTAATTCTACAAAAATTTTTGTTTTCCTTTGAAAAGTACACAGGAATTTTTAAATTATACAAATTTTTATATTGATTTTACAAACATATTTGTAAAATTTTAACACAAAAATTTTTGTACAAAAAAGAATTTGACGAATTACACAAAATTTTTTACTGTGTACTATCTGAAGAAAACAAGATTTCGAAAACGAATTTTCTTAGCGTAAATCGCCTTAATCTAATTATTATATTTTTTATTTATATTCGAATGTTTGTTTTTATATTTGTATTTTTATGTTTATATTTGTTTTTCTATTTTCATATTTGTATTTCTATTAGACGTCGAAAATTGAATTTTGCTTCTTAATCGTGGAAAAATTTTCTTTGTTTGTGTATTAATATTTATAATAATGGAATCTATTGCGTTTAACTCTTAATTTGTAGATATAACTATTGTTACTTGAGTAAGTAATAAAAATCTCAATTAGTGAAGGACAGCAAATCTATCCAACTCTTATTAAATTTGAAGGATTTAATTTTTCGAGTACATTTTTCTTAAATTTATCAGACTAAGCCGTTGTTACGTTATCATTTCCATTATTGTTCATTTTTCTTTTACTTGTGGGGCTGAAGCAGTTAAGCTATTTACGCTTTTTGTTTTGACGTGAGACCTCAGTTTATAGCATCATCTGTTGACTAGCCTGAGAACGCAGGTTAAAAGGGTTAAGCTAAGTGCACTCTGCAAATTAGATTGTACATAAAAAAAGTCTGGTACACCTACATTTATATTTTGTTTGCTGAGATTACCGATATTTATATTTTTATTTTTAGGTCAAAAATGATCCATCGGTCATAAATGGGTTAAATTAGATTTTAAAAATAATGTGTTTGATTAGCAATACGTTTGTGAATTGTAACTTTAAAGAACAATCAATAGATGAGAACATCCTGGCTCACTCTGTATTAGTATAAGAGAAGGGATAATCAACTTTAATATTAATACAATGCCTACGTGGAAAAGACACTAATAATGTTTCATACAAACTCAGATTCCTTCTTACCGACTGATGCTTGTATTATAAGCAAGGTATCTTCTACAGTTAAAAGAAAGCCAGATTTTCTGTCTTTGTCAAATTGAGTTTCTGTTACTTACTCAAGTATTAATCGTTGTATCTGCAAATTAGGAGTTAAACCCCATAGATATTATTATCCTAAATATTTATACACGAGAAAAAAAATTCTATTGTATTGTTTTTGAAACAAGTAGAGAAGGCGTACTTCGTAAACACAGAGAACAAACAATTATTATACCTATACAAATCATGAAATCTTAAGATTAAGTACCAACCTGGAATCAATAGCAAATTTAACAATATTGTTAAAAAACTGCTTTTTTCTTGATGTTAGGCAACTACGATATCGTTAATCAATAGGAGATGGTCAGTAGATTTATGGTAATGATAAAGTGTCTATAAGGTGATGTTTTAATTCTACTAGAAGTTCCCATTTAAGGGGATGTAATAGGGTATATAATTTATACATAGTTACCGACAATGCAGTTTTCCAAATTTTTAATCTTTATTCAAAAATTTTATGAAATATCTCTGTATTAGGCTTTTTATTAATAAAAATGAAAGGCTATAATATAGAGATATTTTTAAAACTTTTAGATTAAGAATAAAAAATTCGGAAAACTTTAATTTCGGTATTTTACATTCCCTTAAATAAAAAGTCAACTAACTGCAAAATTTTTCCTTTCACTTTAATTTAATATATTTTTATAAGGCCAAATCAACGGCTTCATTTAAAAAAGACTTACTTTGTGGGAATGTTATAAATGGATTTACTGTGAGTCAAATTTTCTGAAGTGGGCCCCTAAAAATCGAGTCGTTGAATTAAATATCTTTTATTACAAATAATCAGAGGTTAAAAAGTTATAAATAAATGAATTTTTCCACGTAATTTTTTTTAAATAGTGATTTCTCAGCAACTATTCGATAAGAATTAACGAAATTTTGTTTACATATGTATTGATGCTAATAGAAAAATGAAAAAATTTTTTATGAAGACCGATAATTATTTAAAAATAACGTATTTGCAATAAACAATTACAAATTTATTTATCTTTTTGTTTGACTGTTAAGTCCTGGCTTCACACCAGGATGGAGTTAATGATCGATTATGTTGTTGATATGAGGAAAATGTATTTTATTATAATATTAAATAAAAGAACAAAGTTTGATTTTAAAATATTTAATTTGAAAGTTAAGTTTAGTGGTAGAAAAGCTCTACCAATTTTAATCGATATGAATCGTTCTCACGATTAAATATACTTGATTCGGCTAAGTAGATACAGGCAGACAGTAAATAAGTACACTTGATTTAATATTTTAATCATAGATTTTATTTGTTACTTTAATAATAAACTGAATATAGTGCGCGAATATTTGAATAATTTTATAGTGCGAGAAATATAGTTGTAATGATTGTATATTTTGAAGTGCTTGTAGAAGTTCTTTGATAATGTGCTTTGAAAAAGTGTCTGCTTTAAAGTGCCTTTATCCTGACTGGATCTGTCTTTTTATATTGATGATCCCTGCTTTGTTTTAGAATAATTGTTTTATAATTTGAATTTTGAATTGATGTCAATCGATGGAGCAATGCTTATTAAGCATTTTGACTCTTATTGAATGATATGGTTAACGCGGTAAATCTGGTTCATATAGTCTTCGTAATTGTACTTATTTTGTTGATTCTGAAAATCGCATTGCACTTCGTTTCTTAACAAATGACTTACTTTTACAATATGCTTGCCAAAGTAAATTAGCTGATTGATCAATAACTGCGTATTTTTGGAATGATAAATTTTGAAATAAAAGATACGTCGTGACGTAACATGGCCAAGAAATTTTTCCAGGAGGGATTTGATCCTTCACTAAAAATACGTGGAAGAAAATTTTTGTGCACTCAATCAGAAAAACATTTATGAATTTTTAAATATTAGTGTACGAGTGCTGTCGTTTTGGTTTTTTGCTCATTTGCAGAAAGAGTATAGCCGAATAAGCATGTAAATATGGCTTTAACTCGGATTTTCCTGAAACTTTGCTTATTTTTTTGTCTTGTCAAAAAACTAAAATCCTAAAAGTTTCAGATCCCTATGGTCAAAATTGGCTTCATAACCTCAAAAAACGTGTTTTTCGTTTTTTTTTGCTATAATTAGGTGAGTTCTTAATGGATCTTCAAAATTCGAAATTGAGATAAAAGAGGACAATAAAAACGCATATATTTAATGACTATTTAAAACCTTACAAGTCTCAAACATAACCTAAAAATAAATTTCAATATTTCAAAATGGCCTGTACATTAACGGTATGAATGCCTCCTTATTTTTGGCTTTTAGAAATTTACTTTTCATGAAATCTATCATTCATATTTTTTGCATATTTTTGTAGGAATGGTGGAAAGTACCTAAAATATCGAAAAACTGAAAATTTTATAGATTTATAGCATTTTAGAGGCTCTTTTGCATTCTGATCATGAAAATAACACCAAATAAACGTTAAGCGACCAAAAAATCTCCTAAATATCGATATTCAGTCGGATTTATATCATGTATCCATAAAATACGAGAATAAACTTAAAAAAATTGTTTTTCGACCAAAAAGACTCCTGTAATCTTTTTATTACCATCTTATACTATAATTTCACCACGTCATCTTCAAAGTAACCTTGAAAATTTATTCACTGACCAATAACTTTCTTGGTACTGATTTTTAATCTTATTCAGTACAATTTTTGGCCAAAAGATATAAAATTAACTTAAAAAAATGCATATAGTGACTAAAAATGACCTCATTTTTCTGACGTATTCTAAACAATTCTTTGTATGATTTCTTTGAAATAACCTCAATAACATATTGATGGATTCTAAGAGATTCTTACTGAGATTGTTTATATTATTTAGTGCGATGTTTTGTCGAGCACCAGCAAAATATCGCCAAATAATGCGCCTAGCCAGCAAAAATATTTCATATTGTGCTACAGCATTATTTAAAAGTAATTAACATCAAAATAGTAATGTAATATTACTAAAATATTTTACTATTTTAAAGTTACATTGGGGAGAGCGCGGTGGCGTAATGGATAAAGCTCTTACCTTCAACGCGGACGGCGAGGGTTCGAATCCTGGCCACGTACCTCTAACTTTTTTTTCGAAAGAAAATTAGTGTACGTGCCATTTATAACGCGACTCTTAAACATTCGATCTCATTGGGTATCGGTTGATTGTTGGTCACAAAAGTGGCTGGACCATCCATCGGCAGTCAAAGTTTTCGGTATCGTGGGTCTGACAGTCTAGCCTGATGTAATGTGTTAAACAGGTACCGGGCGGGGACTCCCTCGACTTCACCATGAAAAATGGTTAATCATATAGAGGACAATATCCTTTATATATTAATCTTTAAAAAAAAAAAGAAAAAAAGATACATTAGCTAGCCGAGCTTGTGTTGGAGTACAAGCAAGCAGGTGAGCCCCACACAGTATAAAACGTTTGAAATATTTTTGAAATATTTCAAAACATTTCATGCTGTGCGGGACAGCTCTGTAGTTTATATTTGTTAGTGTTACCGTAGAAGATGTAGTTTCTGATTATATAAAAGAAATCATGCCCTGATAAGAATCCCGTTCTTTACGGTATTAACTGTTCGAATTAAAAAATAAAGACAATGATTACATAACACAAAAACGTAACAATAATTTACAAAAATATGCACATTCAGGCAATCTGAAACTGAAAATAAATTAGTCTCCTATTTTAGTTGATAACGAAAAAAATATTATCTTTATTAAACTTGAAATATGATATAAGAGGCCGTCGTATCTCTCTATTGTTTTCTGATTACAAAATTATTTTTTTTCTAAAAACTAGCAGATAAAGGCAGAAATGAAGAGATAGTTTCGACTTGTATAATGAAAATTAATACTTTCTTTTATAAAGATAGGTTAAATTTATCGCTTCATTTTCGAGAAAAGTTCGAATAGTTTATGAAATTAGAGATTAGAGGCAGAAAATACGATTTTCAAGTTATTCCAACTTTTATAGAAAACCAAGCGATAAAATTAATTTATTCTCATCAGAGAAAATATTGCTATTTATTATACGCATCGAAACCATCTTTTAATTTCTGCCTCCAGTAACTATTTTTTATAAAAAATAAATTTTAGAGTCGGTAAAATAAGTATCTGTGTCGGTATACAGCAGTCTCTAAATTATTAAAAAAATTGTTAATTTTTAAATTACTAATTTTTTATTTGCTTACTATTTGTTATTCATTATTTTTTTTAGAATTCAGTTAAATTCAGTTTTTAATTTTAAAAATAATTATTTAATAATGATTTGGTAATGAAATATTTAAAAAAAAATTTTGCAGAAAAAAATTGTGTGTACCCTTGCCCTTAATTAAAGAACGTGATATATAAAAATATGAGGTAATCAAAATCATTTATGTTATAATTTAAATGTGATTGAAGTTGTGGAGGGTTTGATGAGCATGCATTATTTTTTGTTTTGATCGTGGGTTCAAACCTCGGTACACACAATTTTTTTTTTCAAAACTTTCTAAAAAATATTTTATCACCAAATTATTATTAAATAATTATTTTTTAAAATAAAAACTGAATTTAATTGAATTATAAAGAAAAATAATGAATAACAAATAGTAAGCGAATAAAAAATTAGTGATTTATTTGGCGCATTATTTTGCGATATTTTTGTGGTGATTGACAAAATATCGCACAGAACAATATAAACAATCGCAGTGAGAAGTTCTTAGAATCCTCCAATATATTTTATTGTCAAAAATGTTATTTTGAATACGATAGAAAAATGATAGTTAAGATCATTTTTAGTCACTAAATGAATATTTTGAGGTTAATTTCATATCTTTTGGCCAAAAATCGTATTGAATAAGATTAACAATCAGTATTAAGGAAGTTATCGGTCAGTGAATAAATTTTTAAGGTTACTTTGAAAAAGAAGTGGTAAAATTATAGTTTAGGATGATAATAAAAAGACTAAAGGAGTCTTTTTGGTCGAAAAATGATTTTTTAAGCTTATTCTCGTATTTTATAAATGAATATGATGTACATCCCACTAAATATTAATGTCTAAGGGTTCTTTGGGTCGCTGAACGTATTTTTGGTGTTATTTCCATGATCAGAATGCAATTGAGCCGCTAAAACGCTATACATCTTTAAAATTTTCAGTATTTTGATATTTCAGGTACTTTCCACCATTCCTACAAAAATCTGCAAAAATATGAATGATAGATTTTATGAAAAGTAAAGTTTCTAGAAGTCAAAAATGAGTATGCATTCATACCGTTAATGTACAGGCCATTTTGAAATTTATTTTTAGGTTATGTTTGAGACTCGTAAGGTTTTAAATAGTCACTAAATATATGCGTTTTATCGTCCTCTTTTATGTTAATTTCAAATTTTGAAGATTCATTAAGAATTCACCTAATTATAGCAAAAAGACCGAAAAACACGTTTTTCGAGGTTATGAAGCCAATTTTAACCATAGGGATCTGAAACGTTCAGGATTTTAGTTTTTTGACAAGACAAAAAAATAAGCAAAGTTTCAGGAAAATCCGAGTTAAGGCCATTTCTACATGCTTATTCGGCTATACTCTTTGCGGAAAATCCAATTATTAAGAAAATGAGCCTATATGTAGCAACACCTATATGCAGCGGGACTTAATTGCGATGATTTAGTTTCGAACGCTTTCATCTAAGTGGTTGTTTTCATATTAGGTTGGAAGGATTCAAGGTCCAAGATAAAGAACAGGTCAGTGGACTGCGATATTGGTCATGCAGAGGAGCCAAAATTTATCACTAGTAAAATCAGGATTTTTCTCGAACTTTATAGAGTCAGCAATAGATCTTTTTGCTGTAGTCTTTTTTAAGTACCCGAACAAATTTCATAGAATAATCAATCCATTTTTAGAAGTTTTGTCTCCCACGCAGACTATAGAAATTTAAGCATCATTTAAAGGGATTAAATAGCATTTTTAATTCGTCCTAATTTCCATATTTTGGAAGAATCTGTGGGAGCAACCGTAAAAATTTTCAAACATCGTTTAAATCGAATTTTTTTAAAGATTAAAAACTTAACCTACGAACAGATCAATATCTTGTTGATTGAAATAGAAAGGATTTAGATCCACGATCTTTATTCACTCTTTATGCTTATCCCAATGACCTCCTTGCAATAACATCAACTCACCTTCTTATAGGTAGACTATTCAATTTCTTACCAGAGAAAATTTTGTTTTCGTTCCTGACGACAGGCTGGCCCCGTACAACTTTATAATCGAAGCCAGACAGGATTTTTTTGTTGATAAGTGGCACGAGGAGTGTCTGTACGAATTCCAACCCCGAAATAAATAGCAACCAGAGTCTGTAATGATTCTGATGAATGATATTATTACTTGTATATGGTGGCCACTGAATGTAAGCTTCGAGGTTTCCTTAGAAATGACGGCATCGCCCGAGTAGCAACAATCAAGACTGCGAGAGTCGTTTATAAGCAAAACATAACTCGTTTATGTATACTTCTGATTACTTAAGCGTTCATTAGTATTAATGCGTTTGCGTTCATTATCGGTTGAGTTTTCAATATACTAAGTCACATCTGTGATAATCAAATCCAAATAAAAAAAGTAGTCCCTCCAACGGAAACTGACTCTATTTACCTATCTAGTCCAGTGTTTACCAAGTAGATTAAAGATTAAGGTCATAAGTTAGATTCTCTTGTAGATATCTTAAACAATGTAAACTGTATATATTATACGTTAATATACATCACATTAGTTCTTAGGAACTCTGGGACACGAAATCATAGCTAATTTTATTTCTCAGCATGCGCCCGGAGTATGTTCCATTGTAACTCGTATTTTGGGAGGGTAGCAGCACTTTACAGCCACTGGCCCTTTCTTCCTCGCGCGTTTCTCACGCACCAGGATAGATGGATCAGTGGTGATGCCTTTTTTCTTTCTTTTTTCGGTAAATCAGTTTTTGGGTAACGACATTTAAGACAACACGTGTGTCTCAAATGGCGTGGCCCAAAAACTGACTTGCCGAAATCCGAGAGGCTTAGCTTCAATAAAATCCTTTTCTCGTACTAACGCGAAGTCAAAGTTTATAGTTAAAGTTAACCAAAGATAATTTGAACAACTATGCATTGTACAAACTGTACAATTATTACATTACTAACAACTATACATCGTACAAACTGTACATTCATTACATTACAATCAGGGTTCTGAATCCCTCGAATCTAATTAGAGTACAAACAGAACGAATTATCAGGGTCTAACCTTCTTGACGCTAGTTCGAGTCTATAGCTACCTAAGCTTAATCAGGGTGTACTAACTCTCTTGAATCCATTTCGAGCTCATTACACAAAGTGCATGCGTTTCACAGTCTGTGCGAGCGTGCGAATAAAAGTTGCATTTGCTAGAACTTAAATGCGTGCGTGTGACGTCACCAGCGTATCTCTTAAAGTTTGTAAATTTGGTGTTCATCAATTTAGTTTCTGTAGTTCTTAATAAATTGGGTTTTTTTGTGCCGGTTGGCTTTTTTCCCACAAGTGCTGTTTTCATTTATTTCCTTTAACTAAATAAATGTAGTGTATCTGACAATTCAAGTGCAAATTTCAATGGGGTTTTAGAGTCAATTTTATCTAGAAAGGGTTTTATTTTTCTTTTTAAGGGTTTTAGTTTTATAATTTATATTTTAATTTTTGGATTTTAACTTTATTTTTTTTTATTTCAGGTTATTTTTTTTTAATTCATTTTTCTTAATTCGACTTACTTTCCATCTAAGGCAAGTAAGCCTTCACGATAAAACATTTGCTTCTATACCTATTAATACTACTCCAAGCACGATGACTACTAAACTTGTTATGACTACTGAACTTGAAAAGGCACCGACTCGGTTTCAATCTTTTCTTTGCAAACATGATGATAACGACAGGACTTTAATAAAAAGAATAGATGATTCTAATTAACCTATTACTAAGGAAATTTCTTCTCTTAAGACATATTTTAACGGGCTTCAGGCTCAATTAGATGATCATATCTTTAATTGTAAGGAAAACGCACCTATAGCTCTTCACGATTCTTGTGAGTTATGTTTTTCTAGTATACCTGAGCAAGTTAATAGTCCGCATAGGGACATTATTCTTCATATTTTAAATAAAATTGGTCTAGACTGTAGTTCTTCTCATATTTTAATTACGAGAGTGGATTCCGAAAGTTCAGTATACAGGCGAAGAAAATCTTCAGGATGACAGCCCCGATTATAAATCGATTGTGGGTCGTGTTTCTTCTGAAATAATGCGTGACTCTATTATAGATGCTGCTCCTAAGCTCAAAGATTTTAATACTATGAGCATATTTAATGTAGGAAGTCGAAATAAGATTTTCATTCATCCTCTTTGGCCCAAACAAGTTTATGTCCTTTTAAGGAAAGAGAGAACCACTGCAATGAATCTAAATTATGTTCGTCCTTTTGTGCGTAACTTTACAGTTTTTATGAGGTCAACGCGTGACGCTGTCCATCCCTATTTTTAACCAAAAATCTCGTTAAATCTTAAACCTAATAAGTCTTAATGAGGAGGTTTGGGCTTGCAGACCCCTGTTTTTAATTTAAATAATTCAGGCAAAAACTTTAACAGTAAATTTTGTAATTTAGAGAGTACGCTTATTATTAATTCTAACTCAGACTCAAAAAATAAACTTTTTATCGCATATGCTAACGTTAATAGACTTAAGTCTCATTTTTCTTTGAGTGCCAATGTAATTTGAAAAACTGTTATGACTTTGCTCTCACGGAGACTTTTTTCTTTAGAAGATATTAGTAATATTTTAGATATAGAAATTTATAACTTTTTTTGAAATAATAGATCGGGTAAAGAAGGAGGAGGTATTGCTATATAAAGAGTTTATAGGCAGGTACAGCGAGATATTTCCCCCTCTCCTTCCCCTCCTGTCTCCCCGTCTATCTCCCTTACCTGTCTGGGGGCTGTTATAGCGTACATGGGGTGGTATAGCGAGGCACTTATCCCTTTCCTCTCCCCTAGCTGTCTGACATTTCCCCCTCCCCTCCTCCTAGTCTGGTCATTATGCACTACTATTTTATTTATCAATTTTATTTATAAATTATTTTCTACGATTAAAATATTTGTTGGTCCTGAAAAGGACCGTATGTAAATATATCAATATTTTTGAGTTTAAAATTTTTTATATTCTTTTCTTTCAGGAATAGAGTAAGTATCAGTTGAAAATTTTTCAGAATATTGTTTCCATGTTAATAATGATTAATTTTCTATCGATTTTTTTTCGTCAGCTTGTAGTAAAGGTGTTTTGGTGTTGCTGGAGCTGTTTGACCCATCGCGATAAGTATGCTTTAGACAAATATGATAGGAGACAATGCGTAAGAAAGAATTTATTATAAATGTGATTATTAAAATTGATATTTTCAAGAGCATTATTTTTTTATTACATCTTTGAAAATGTTCTAATTTTTCCTTCTTTTTTATAATATTCTTTGCATCATTCTCTGTAGAACGTAAAGAAGCAATCTTACCTACGCATTGTCCCATGTCTGTTTCGACCGATTGTCGTAAAATAAATTAAGGATGATTATTGAATTGAAAAGGGTGATTATATTTATAGAAAGAAATGAAGTCAAATATACCATTAAAGTTATTTATTGATTTTAAGACACATTTTTATACATAAATCATTTTACATAATAAATATTTTACGATCATAGGTTAAGTATGTAGTAACAAACAAAGTTAATTGATATTAACACGCAATTTTTTCATCAATATATCTCGTAAATCTTTTGCAATCATAAGTAAACTAAATGCTAAAATTTCAGATAAAACAATTTTTAAATACAAGCTTTTATAATGATCCGTATCATCTATCATATTTTCCATTACGTAACCTTCTAATTCAGTATTGATAATAAGAAAATATTTGTTAAATAATTTATAATCATTAAGAATTACATTTACGTTGTCCAGTTCTTCCTGTCCAAGTTTATTTTTTAAAAAGTCTAGTACATGATCAGTAGTACGATTGACCTTACCGACACGTTCGCTTAGATCGTTGAGAAAAAGATCTACCAAGAGGCTTTGCTGACGAAGTTCTTCGAATGTTGACTGTGGCATGACTATACGTGGTGGATGATTAAAAGTTTTTCTCTTTCTGCAAAGCGATTGCCCAGGAGTTTCTTCTTCTTCTTTGGCGTCGTGTATCTCGTTTGGTTGAGGTCTTTCATCGATGGTGATAGATTTGGTGCCGTACGATGTGTTGAAATTCAAACCATGATTGGTGAAAAATAATTTAGTTGGTCGAATTGGTAGAAATCTTGATAAAAAGAATAAGAATTGTGAAAAGAAGCTGTTATGGTGTCAAATTGATCTTTAAGAATGTCCCAGCTACGGCGGTCAAGAGAAACCCTTTCGTGCGTGCCACCTGAGGAAACTACACTGAAAAAAAAGCCGAACTCACACGCTGCGAAGTCGATTGTTGTGAGTGATTTGGACAACATTCGCAGCTATTAATAACGGAAAATCGCTATATAAGAGTGCGTAACAATATCGCAGCCAATCATTCGAACTTTCTGTATAAAAGATTACAATTGATCGGAGCAGAGCGCTGCGACTAAGCTGCGTTGTGGCTCGCTACGGCTCTCCGTAGTCTACGGCACAGAAAGCTGAATCCAAGCCCAACGACTAAACTGCTTTGTCGCTCGCTACGGCTCTCCGTAGTCTACCGCACAGAAAGCTGAATCCAAGCCCAGCGGCTAAACTGCTTTGTCGCTTGCTCCGTCTCTTCGCATTGAATCATGCAGAAGGCCGAAGGCAAACACTGCGAATAAACTCTGTAGTCGCTCACTACGGTTCTCTGTACTCTAACGTATACAGAAAGCTGAATTCGAACATAGCGATTTATTGCGTGGTCGCTCGCTTTGAATGCCGATCTCAAGCATTGCGACAACGCTTTGAACACGCTTACTTGGTTAATAAATATCATTGAAAAAATGATAATTTTTACTTCCTTTTATATTTTTTTTTAATGTTCATGTAATTATGTGAATACATAATTTTGAACTATTTTCAAAAATTTATAATTTATAAATACAGTTAATGCTTTAATATCTTTGATGATTTTTTTTTATTTTCAGATTTATTAGGACATATTTAAAGTTAAATAGTTAAAAAACTATACTAATAAATCTATTAACAAATCTAAAAATAAAACAAATAAAAAATTGAGAAAGAAAAAAACTTTTTTAACAAACAATTTATGTAATTATGGATACTAACATTTATGAAGTTATTACTAAACATTAGATTACCTTAATTATATTGTTCCAAATTTCATACGCAAGTTTTATTCACTTGACGAAAAAGGGAAAATATTTACAGATGATTTTTATGCTATTTTAAATTCTTAATTAATTTAGGTACATAATAAATAATAAATATTTCCAAGTAAAAAATACTCAAAACCTGGTAAAACTAAGATTTATTGGTGATATCGTCACTACATATTTACACATGATATCTGATAAAAATGTATTTTTACGTTTTCTTCAAAACAAAGTGCGTTTGAAGAAAGAAAATCTTACAATTGATTAAAAATGACTGTTTTTAATACTTTTCCGCAAATTCAGGGGTTTTCAAAAATTTATTCAAATTTTGAATTGCCAATTACTGTTAACATAATTATTTATGGCCCTTTAGACTCAATAAAAGTTGGTTATGTTGTAGTTGGATCTAAATACCGCTATCGAGTAGTAGGAGATAATATTATATTAAAGGCTATAGAACTAGCTTTTAAGAGCATGACGAAGCTGTCCGCCTTCTAATAATATTTCCAATCTTAACTTATGAATAAACGATGCGTTTAATCGAGTTTCTTTGCTACAAAGAAAAAATTTGTAAGATTAAACTCTAGTGCGGACAACTCAAGAAATCCACCAAAATATTATACATACAAAGTTATAATAAAAACTTTCAATATGTCGTATTTTAAGGTTAGGTTTGTCGAGTTTGATATCTAATTTCCAATCCAAGCTCATAAAAAAATAAAAAGTCCAAATGATTTTTTATTTTAACAAAAATTATTGTATAAATATAGCTTTAGTGCGGACAAGTCATTATATTTGTTTAATTTAAGAATTTAAAAAGATATTGATAAAATAAAAAAAAGCAAAACTCGATTGCTGCAGCTCCGACATGCCGTTAAAATAGTAATAGCGTTGGAAAAAAATTTTCCTGAGGCTTCGAAAGCTGTATGGCAATTTATTAAATATTATATTTTTAAATGTAATCGTACCACAATTTTCTCTAATGTTGCCTCGCTTATGGATAAACTTGATGATCCATTGAATTTTATTGTGACTAAAAAACGGTGTTTTAAAAAAACTACTCCCTAGTCTTGCCAAATATTATTTAATGAAATTTCATAATTTTTATCATGATGTTAAAATATTCAAATAATATTTATAGTTTGATAAATTTTTATTTAAATTTAAAGTGCTTTTTATAAGTGCTAAATTGAGAAATAACTAGTTTTAGAAAATATTATTGTATTATACACACACACATATATATATTATGATTCACATTAAAAATATATTAGATTTATAAAGTTGATCTAAGTCTCTTATCGATTAAAAATTATAAAAATTTTCTTGCGTTAATTTTATGTTAATCTGATAAATTATTTCGATAATCAAACTCATATGTATAAAAACAATTGTGTTCTTTAAAATTTAGACAAATAATGTTTTAAAATTAAGAATTACAATATTATAAGATTCCAATGAAAACTTTTGACTTTTCACAACTTCAACGTTGATTTATATTGAAATTGGTATCGATGGTTGCGATTTTCAATGAATAGCACATTTTGAAATGTTTTTAGAATAAGTTTTGCTTTTCATTTTAGTTATTGAACTTAAATGAAGTCAGCACAACTAAAAATTTGGATTTTGAATAAAATTATAATCAATGGAAGAAAATAGAATTATTTATTTAAAAAAACGCACGCATTGAATATTTCGCAAAACTTTCTCCTAATAAATATATATTCTTTTTTAAATAAAAATTATCGTAAAGATAATATATTTTGAAATTTTGGAAAATTTTTAAATTTTCAACGTTTTTGTATTTGAGGAATTAAATTAAAAAAAAATTTTATGTGATAAGTGAGTATGTGTGCAAGTGTACACGTATATATTTTAATCAATAAATATGTATATTATAAAAAAATAAAAATTAAAAAAAAAGTTGTTTTATTCAATGTTACTCTATATTTTGATAATATACTTGTAAATCCTCAAAAAGCATTAAAATACTGAAAACAATTAGTAGCATATTGCTATTATACATGCAAAAATAATGAATCACAAACATTGCTAGAATTAAGTTAATAAGTAATTAATTTGAATAGAAAAAATAATAAATTTTAAATGATACAGGTTTATGAATACAAAACAGAAAAATAGACATAAAAAAATATTTTTTTACACGTACTTTAAATATTTCTTTTCCAGTATAATTTTCAAAGGTAACTTAAATGTGTAGTTTTAAAAATATTAAAATAGTTAATTCAATATAGATTATTCATCGATTATATAAATATAAAAAATTAGGGTAAAAAATTAAACTTAAGAAAAATCGATTTGTTAAAAAATATTTAATTTTAATTATCCAATCTCAGATTGAGAGGTAATAATCTTGAAATGAATTAATAATTTTTTAAGGAAATTCGGTGAGAAAAATATTGTATTCTGAATATAATTCTATACTTTACATAAATAAATGACAAAGTAATTGATTATTTGGAGAAAGGAGTGATATTATCGATTTTAAAAAGATGTTTTTTAATATAATTTTATTGTAAATTATTTTCACAGGTAACTTTCTTTACATAATAAATTTTTTTTAAATATTTTCGACATTACACTGAGAACTAGAAAAATTTTCTGGTAAAAATTACAAGGAACAGTGGTAGCATAGTTATAGGCCGCCATTATAGCAAAAAATTCCCATGTTACATAGTAAAATTTACAAGAAAAATAAGAATTTTTATTATATTTCAAACTAAAAAACTAAATTTATTGTAAATCTATAATGAACAGCGCTTTCAATAATTTTCTTAAAATTATATAATTTTTATAAAAAATCACGATTTTTGCATTATACCTCTTAAATAAACTTTAATATAATTATAGAACCATAATTATAAGAAGCAAACATTAGTAGAGTCATGTGTAACTTTATATAGCAATTTTTTTATGAACATTTACTGACTTGGAATTGTCATTACCAGTTTCAATATTGAACCTGATTGTACCTTGTTTTAAGAGAAGGTCACGCTTCTCCTTTTCTTTTCTAATCAAAGAATAAATTTTGCAAAAACTAATTTTAGTAAAAAATGAAGAGAACGCGGCATCTCGTATAAAATAAAGCAAAATTTTCTTTGATAAGAAAAAATTAATTTTATTACTTCGTTTTCAAGAAAATCTTGAAAAAGAAAATTTTTTACCTTAAACTATATGGTTTAAGTTTTTTAACGTTTTCTTGATTATATTAGTTATTGTAAAAAAAAACAATTCTTTGATTAGAAAAAGACGAATATACTCGACCTGCTCTTAAATTTGTTGTTTTAGTTTTCTTAAAAATTATTTGCGTGGTTTAAATTATATTTAATGAAAGAACCTCCGAAAATTTGCTTTTTTCCATACCATTTATGCAAAAACCATTCATATAATTTTTCGAAAATTTTGATACTATTAATGAAATTTTCAAGGTACCGTGCAATATTGCTTTTAAAAAAATGAATTTTGTTTAACAATTTGAAAAATGAATAATTTATTCGCAAACAGTTGTGTATTTTTTAATTTAATGGAATAGTCACTGTTTAAAAATTGTTTGAAAAAAGTGATATTTAAAGTTGAAACTTTTAAGGATGTACCAATATATCTTTGAAATTTATTTAAAATAATTTTCGTTCATATATTATTTTATTCCATTTTATGAAATCTTAATAAAATAATAGTCTTAGTTATAACATTAAATCCATAGAACTTGTAGATATATATATACGTAAAATTTAACATGAATTCACACGGCTAAATAATAAAAATCAATAAGTCTGAGAATATGTTCCATTTGGTTTCCAAAATAAAAATCAAAAATTTTGAGGTTAAAAATTCAAAGTAATGGAATATTTTTATTTACTCAAATTTTTTGAGTGAAATTAAGTTATAATTACAATATGTAGACTTTTTAACTTACCTGTTAGGTGAAGATCACTATTGAATATACAGAAAAACTGCCTAAGTTGATTTGATATTTAATGACTTGACTTAATATTTTTTTTATAAAGAACGAATAAATTTCAGCGATAACGAAGACAATTTTTGAAAACCCCTGAATTTGCGGAAAAGTATTAAAAACAGTCATTTTTAATCAATTGTAAGATTTTCTTTCTTCAAACGCACTTTGTTTTGAAGAAAACGTAAAAATACATTTTTATCAGATATCATGTGTAAATATGTAGTGACGATATCACCAATAAATCTTAGTTTTACCAGGTTTTGAGTATTTTTTACTTGGAAATATTTATTATTTATTATGTACCTAAATTAATTAAGAATTTAAAATAGCATAAAAATCATCTGTAAATATTTTCCCTTTTTCGTCAAGTGAATAAAACTTGCGTATGAAATTTGGAACAATATAATTAAGGTAATCTAATGTTTAGTAATAACTTCATAAATGTTAGTATCCATAATTACATAAATTGTTTGTTAAAAAAGTTTTTTTTCTTTCTCAATTTTTTATTTGTTTTATTTTTAGATTTGTTAATAGATTTATTAGTATAGTTTTTTAACTATTTAACTTTAAATATGTCCTAATAAATCTGAAAATAAAAAAAAATCATCAAAGATATTAAAGCATTAACTGTATTTATAAATTATAAATTTTTGAAAATAGTTCAAAATTATGTATTCACATAATTACATGAACATTAAAAAAATATAAAAGGAAGTAAAAATTATCATTTTTTCAATGATATTTATTAACCAAGTAAGCGTGTTCAAAGCGTTGTCGCAATGCTTGAGATCGGCATTCAAAGCGAGCGACCACGCAATAAATCGCTATGTTCGAATTCAGCTTTCTGTATACGTTAGAGTACAGAGAACCGTAGTGAGCGACTACAGAGTTTATTCGCAGTGTTTGCCTTCGGCCTTCTGCATGATTCAATGCGAAGAGACGGAGCAAGCGACAAAGCAGTTTAGCCGCTGGGCTTGGATTCAGCTTTCTGTGCGGTAGACTACGGAGAGCCGTAGCGAGCGACAAAGCAGTTTAGTCGTTGGGCTTGGATTCAGCTTTCTGTGCCGTAGACTACGGAGAGCCGTAGCGAGCCACAACGCAGCTTAGTCGCAGCGCTCTGCTCCGATCAATTGTAATCTTTTATACAGAAAGTTCGAATGATTGGCTGCGATATTGTTACGCACTCTTATATAGCGATTTTCCGTTATTAATAGCTGCGAATGTTGTCCAAATCACTCACAACAATCGACTTCGCAGCGTGTGAGTTCGGCTTTTTTTTCAGTGTAGTTTAATAACTTCTTGATAGTATCCACCTCTATATTCAAGACCAACACATAAATAATTTCAAGCATATTTTTCATGCACACAAAAGTAAATTTATTCAAATATAAATTCCAAAATTGACATTGATTATACTTAAATCTAAAACGCATACATTTGATTACAATATTTAAAATAAAATTATGAATATTATTATGAGTATCTTAGCCTAGAAGTACATGTTTGATTACAAAAGTCTGAACCTCGAGAACGTCCACTAGTGAATGTGATATTCCGCTTACATCTTTTGTGTTTGATTTAATTTAAAATTCTTTTATGAAAATTTCCAGCCATTCGATCATTTTTTTTCGTGTTATCTGAAAAGAAGCTACAAAACGCACGTAAATTAGTACCACTGCACATATGATATAAAAACATAATAGTATATTCACCGCAACACATTGAATCAATACTTTGCAGTTTCATGGTATTCTATCGAAAAATTTTGCAGTTTTTTCTAAATTGTTCAAGATGGTATTTTGAGATGGGTGGAAAACCGTAATTATCGAAATACCAGTATTGTATGATCATCGGTATTACACACTATAGCAAACAATGTTATCATTACGTTCGGATTTCGATTTACTGCGTATACGCCAATGGTTTTGACTTTTAGCCCTTCCAAGGCCCTCATTATTTGACTATTATTCATTTGTATTATTTTCTTGCGTGAAACTATAACCCACATCACTACTTGCATATTCTACGGTCTTACTATCGTCGTCGTTGTCGTTGTCTACCTTATAGAGCCCTGTAAAAGTAGCGTTTGATCTGAATCTCACAACACTATTTTTCTTGTTAGCAAGTTTTTGAAGAGCGTCATAGAATAGTTCGCTACTTTTTTAGACAAATTTTGTTGTGATTCTTAAGGGAGTAGTGAATAAAGCCACTCCCAACAGATGTGATCTCTGCATGGGACAATACTCCTTTTTCTAGAAACTTTCTTGGCAGGCGTGAAAGCAGCATACTTTCTGAGAAGAGAACTATCTTTGTAAGTCAGTAAAACCTATGGTAGTATAATCTTCTATGTTTATAACGCTACGAGCCACAATAGATTCGATATATCGAGCCTTTTCAGCACCTCTTACATAAATTCTTTTAGCATTTCTCGCTATATTATGAAAACGATAGCGTAATTTGCGTAGAACAACATCCCGTAATCGTTACTGGTTTTTATATCTTCCGGTAAATTATCGGATTTGTGAGGTGGCGCTATTATTCAATGACCAATGACTTGTTCTTGCAGAGAAACTACTGCCACTTCTTTGGGTAAAAATTATTCATCTTTACCTCTTAAGCCTTGAATATCTATTACGTAATCCATTGTGGCAAAAACGTGAGCGCGTGTGTGCTTTAGCTGAGAGCAAGAAGCAATTAAAGCAACAGAGAATGGGGCGAATGATCTTTTAATGTTTCTCCCACCATTTTTCTCCCCACCTTAGGCATTAAAATTCGTGATAATTTGTCTGTTTAAATTGATTTCTAGTACGTTATCAAATTCTGCTCAAACGATGCGATCAGTTGTCTCTATAAGAGCCTGCTTAAAGCGAACTTCGATGCGTAGAGTACCCGAGTAAATGAGATTCCTATGAGATGAAAAATGAACCGACGAATCAGACGTCAAATTAAATGCGAAGAGACAGTAACCTTTCGGATAAGTGGTTTGGTTGACATTGATACCCTTATTGAAAAAATGTACACTAGTGCCGAAAAATAACATGTGATAAGCGTCTACATGAAGCTGATTATTTTCCGTGAATTTTGGCTATGGGAGTTTGCTTGATATTTGTACACCATTGACGTTCGAGGAAAGAAAATTAATAAAATAATGCTGAAAGTTGAAAGGATTCAATTGTCGATTACCGTTGAAGGCTTTATTGCTTACAAAACCTATAATGATATTTTTTGGCAACTGGCCCAATATAACATTATCAAGAGTGTCTCTTAAAATCCCACTATGTAGAGTGAATGATTCAACTTCTACTCTTGTTATTCGATATTTTGCAGTGATCTTGGCTAAAGTATTAGCATGAGCCAATAGTACAGCTGAACTTATTTCCGCTCGCTGGACGATTAGCGTTGCTTATCTGATGCGAACTAAGGATTCTCCGTCATCGGCAAAATCCATTAATCAAAAGGCGTCCTTACTACAAACAAGCTTCACACGCATCATAACACCGTTTACCAAAAATTTACCTTGATTAAACACATCGCAATGGAGATGACAGATTATATCGACAACTTTACTGCTTGCTGTAAAGTATTGACAATTCTGAAAACCGACATCAGCCCCAGCTGTTTCAGTAGCAATTGCTAGTGATGCGTCCATACATCCTGCTGTGTCCGCATACCAAAGTACGGAGGTTAGGTGTGATGTTAAAGAAGAAGGAGCATAATTTAATAATTTAAGAGCGTCTCTATGTAAGCTCTGTAAGGATAAGCGTTGTTTGGGGTTGAAACTAGTTTTGAATTGAAAAAGATGTCCATTTGTTCAAACAATGAATGTAAAAAAAAATTTTTTTAACAAAAAACAAAACCGACTTCAAAAAAATGCACTAAAAAGTTACAAATAATTTATAATCTTTAATAATTATACGCATAGTACGCATCTAACTCAACACATGTGTTGCAAACATATTATAGATTATCTAATTATTTGTAAACAGCACAAACAAATTATATTATTGTTTAATTCACGAAAAAATATTTTCGAAGTCAGCGTCAAGTTGTTGAATCGTTCTGCACAGATGTAGAATTTGACGCCGACTTCAATAATATTTTTACTTGAATTAAACAATAATATAATTTGTTTGTGCTGTTTACAAATAATTAGATAATCTATAATATGTTTGCAACACATGTGTTGAGTTAGATGCGTACTATGCGTATAATTATTAAGGCGACTTCGGATTTTAGGTTAGGTTTTATTTTTGAGTTTACAAATTACTCTTTCAATATGTAAAATTTTTCAGATTTTTTAATTTTCCACCATTCTACGGATTATAATAAATGGTGGAAAATTAAAAAATTCAATAAATTTTAGAAACTGAAAGAGTAATTTGTAAACTACAAAATGAAATCGAACCGAACTTCCGTAGTCGCCTTAAAGATTATAAATTATTTGTAACTTTTTAGTGCATTTTTTTGAAGTCGGTTTTGTTTTTTGTTAAAAAAAATTTTTTTTGTAACTGTTTAGTGCATTTTTTTGAAATTGGTTTTGTTTTTTGTTAAAAAATTTTTTAGTGTATCCCCCTACTAAAAGCGCAAATATAGGTAGACCCACTAATTATGCCTAACTTCCATTATCAATTCATAACGCATGCATTAGTACATTATACCAAGCAATGTATAGGAGGAAAGAGAGAACACCCAACGGCACAGTGTCGTTGTGTGTGCATGTATACATATTGAAGCTAAGGTAAGAGAGGGAGAGCGAGAGAGAGAGAGAGAGAGAGAGAAAACAAAACTCCCAGTTTTCTTAATTTGATAATTGGGTCATACAAACCGAATATTGGTCCAATAATTATAGGACACGTATGGGACCTTCCTGCAGACATTCTCTATCAGATAAGAAAAAGTTTTTTCATATCGGTTAAGAAATGACGGAGTTATGAGGTAACAGACATAAAAAAAAAAAAAAAAAAAAAAAAAAGTTCAGTTGAATTGAGAACCTCCTCTTTTTTGAAGTCGGTTAAAAATTGTTAATAAAAGCAACTTTTGCAATCTTGGCGTTGGTTCCCATGGGTGAAATTTCCACGCTTACTTGTAACATTATATGCTCAAGATCGATGTAATGTTTGGTTGAACTAAGAACCAAAAATTCTAAAGGTGAATCGCTTTCATTGCTGAGAGATGATACAGTTTGTAATAGAAAAAAAAAACCGCTTTGAATCGATGTTTGCGTCAGAGGAAGAGTAAAAATATCTAGTTCACTCTTCATATCTTCACCACTGCCCGCGTGTAAAAAGCCATTTTTATAATTTATTTAGGTTCAAAAATGTCGAATACACTTCGCAATACTTTCTTTTTTCGCCTTAGTGTTTTTTTTCTTGCCTATACTACGCTCATTTGTCACTCTTTTTGTTTTCTTTTTTCTTTTGCTTGATGCGTTGTGTACGGTAACACGAGCTCGTGTAGATTGCCGTTTGATTGCCACTTAGCAGTAACAGCTTTATATCCACTACCTTTCATAATATCAGAAAGTTTATTAGCAGCTTTTCTTTTTAAATTTTGTCCCGACTCTTGAACACGACCGTCGAGAGACTCTTTGAAATTGCTCTTTTATTCGTTACGTCGTCTTACACGTTCAAACTTGTTCGGATGGCTTCTTTGCCTACTGCTTTGGCCCCACTGGCAAGATACGGCACAATTTTCTGAATAATCTACCGAGAAAGCTCTTATACCAGATCCTCTTTGAAACGCAGAGCCTGAGTAAACGTTTTCAATACCACCTCCACCACCAGCTTGCTCGTCGTAATAATGAATATAATAACTCATATTGCTGTGCAATTAACGACTACGCTTAAAATGAAGCGTAACCGTCAGCGTTCCATACTCAAATGATATTTTACGCCCATGTCGATCTCTTAGATTGATAACATTTCAAAAGGTATAATGTAGTAAAGGAATGTATTGAATCGGTGTTTGACGACAATTTATCCGAATTTGTACTTTGAATTTTTCAGGGCTACAATGCGTAGAAGTGCTATTTCCTTATCACCGACTGCAGCAAGCTTCGCATATGTCTGTGTAAATGTAAAGCTGATCAGGTATGGCCCGTGCTAAACTAGCTGGTCTATTGCCCACATTTGAACTTGTCCCTGAGTTGGAAGTGACAGAAGTTTCTGTTTCTCTGTGTACAATATCTTAAAAACCAAAAATTCGACAAATTTTTTCGTTAAAAGTCGTGTAATGCGGCTTTTTGAAATCGCAAATCCGTTTTAATGCGTAATAACCTTTCTGAAACTCAGTTGGCTCAAGCTTTTGATGTTCACGCGCCTCGTGTACATTATTTATCTCTTTCGCAATTGTTTTGATACTAGCGTATATGCCATGAGGAAAATTACAAAACCCGTTCTGATTCCGAACTTTTGGTTAAGCGCTTCTTAATTTGAAAGTATGATAAGCTTCAGTTTCTTGAATATGTATAATAGTACAGGGTTCATGTATTTCAGCAAGACCAACCTGCCAGTTACCAATTAATCTAATTTCTCAACATAAATAAGTGGTTTAACAAGTAGACGTATTGTCAGAAAAATAACGCATGTTACTGTTGCTCAGTAACAATAAATAAAAATTATCTAGGATATCCATTTTTTTTATTTTCAAACTCTCTTAACTTCTGATGATTTTATCCAAGAATTAAATTTATCAGGATATCCTTCTCACTTTACAAATAAATGTTTTTTATTGTTACTTCCTTTGATCTGGAGAACGCGTTCAATCTTAAATTTTTTATCTTCCAGCAGTAACTCGTAGGTATAAAGATTTTGCCTGATAGAAAAGCGTTTGACTTTAAATACTTCCTCACTGTAATTCTTCTCGAACCCTTCTGCAAAGGTTCCTTTAAAGCGACTGATCCTCACTTGGTCACCAACCTTGTATTTACGGACTTTTATTCGCCTTTGATTTTTTTATTGCTGAAGAGCGCGCCTCTTTATATTCGCTCGTGCTTCAGCTGCATTATATAAATTAACCTCTGTAGGTCTTATTTTTATGCTTGAATCTATTGTATCATTGTAGGCGTAAACTATCTTTTGTATTACATCAATGTATCTATGTGTATTGCGATGTGTGAAATATCTTCAAACACGTTCTTTAAGAGTATGACTAAGACGGTCCACCACTGCTGCCTTAATGTTCGAATTTTTCGTCACTTTGAACTGTATGTCATATTTTTTAAGAATATTTGGCAAAGCTGCACCAACAAATTCTTTACCTTTGTCAAGTTGTTAGTAAACAGGTGTACGTCAATTAGCTCGCTTAAGAATCTTCTCGAACGCAGCTGAAACAGTATGGGCTGTGTTATCTCGCAGTGGTTCTACATATGCGTACTTACTGAGCACGTCAATGACCACTAGCAAGTACAAGTAACCATCATTTTCTTTTTTGAAACTTGTTAGCTGATACAAATCTGCTTCCCAAACGTCATCTACGATAGTTACGTTATAGTGTAATCTAGGAAATGTTGTTCGTGTAGAACAGTGAAGAGTGTAAGCATCTTGATTATTCAACCACTCGATAAACTCAATATTTTGACTAATTTCACCATTATTCATATGTTCTGTAACATGGCAGATTGGCCATATTACTTATATGTATATTTGTGGCGCATATAGACGACAGAAGGGAGCATCTAACTACGGGCAAGACGGAAAGCAGACCACGCGAGTCAAATGTTTAAAGCATAACCCAAAATCGTTGGCACACACGTGCGAATTCATAAAGCACGTATAATGTGCACTGATATAGCTAGCGAGCAGCTTGACTCGAGTAGCTGAGCTTGGGTCCGTTTAGGATCGTTTGTCTCTCTCTTGCGGCGCGCGCAGCGTACAGCAAGAGAGATGAAGCTGAGCATAGGCAAGAAGGAATACCATATTATTCCTTCTGTTGCTGGCGTCCGATATAGAGCCATTACGACTCGTGAGCGACTTGCGATATTGCGTATTAGTATTTTTTGTGTGTGCGAATATCGTGAGCTTGAGTAAGCGAAAATAGATAGATATAATATTCTATTTCTTTTATTGTGAATTAAAATAATATCACGATTGCTAATTAAAATTATATAATTTATTTCTGTCTTTTACAACGTGTGTGCCGGGCGATCTCGTGCGCGCTCTATTGCATAATATATTCCCTTCGTGCTTTTCTAATTCTTTATTTTTTGTGTGTTTATTCCTCGTGTTCCTTTTAGCTTACGTTTTTGTTAATATTTGCTTTTCGTCGTGCCAATAGTTATTTAATTAGAGCAAGCGGCGTCGCGTACGCTATACGTGGCTGGCGTCCATTTTGAGCGAGCGTACTATTACTGTACAAATTTCTTAAATAAAGTTTCTCTTTTTTTTTGTTACTTAATTAATTACAGCTTATATATTTTTATAAATTTAGTGCAACCTCCTGATCCCCAAGGTTGTCACAGTTCATTATTTTTGAAAAATAAATAATGCCTTAAAACTTGCAAATAATATTTACATTTTTATCACTCACTGCTAAAACTTTTAGAATTAATAATTTTGTACATTTCTGAATCAAGCCGTGTTAAGTTATCACCAGGTATCTGTATGGTTTTTTCAGCATTTTCAGTTGTTTTATCTGTTGTAGAAATAGTTGTAGATACAACTCCCCCTGCTGCTGCGAAAAACCTTGTATTTGTTCCAGAGTTTTTTCAGGGACAATAACCATTTTTCGAGCGCGTTCCATGACTTATTTTACTTTGAAAGAAAATTAATTTTTCTGACCTTCGGCCGGAAAGCGGCAAAAGCGGTTAATTAAAAAACTATACTAATAAATCTATTAACAAATCTAAAAATAAAACAAATAAAAAATTGAGAAAGAAAATAAATTTTTTTGACAAACAATTTATATGATTATGGATAATAATATTTATGAAGTTATTACTAAACATTAGATTACCTTAATTATATTGTTCAAAATTTCATACGCAAGTTGTATTCACTTGCCGTAAAAGGAAAAATATTTACAAATGATTTTTATGCTATTTTAAATTCTTAATTAATTTAGGTGCATAATAAATAATTGATAAATATTTCCAAGTAAAAAATACTCAAAGCCTGGTAGAACTAAGATTTATTGGTAATATCGTCACTGCATATTTATGGATGATATCTGATAAAAATGTATTTGTACGTTTTCTTCAAAACAAAGTGCGTTTGAAGAAAGAAAATCTTATGATTGATTAAAAATGACTGTTTTAAATACTTTTCCGCAAATCCAGGTGTTTTTAGAAATTTTCTTCGTTATTGCTGAAATTTATTCGTTCTTTATAAAAAAATATTAAGTCAAGTCATTAAATATCAAATCAACTTAGGCAGTTTTTGTGTATATTCAATAGTGATTTTTCACCTAACAGGTAAGGTAAAAAGTCTAAATTTTGTCATTTAAAAAAAATTCAATCATATTGTACACGTTATTTTCAACAAAAATAGTTCTATTATATTTTTACAATAGTTTGATACTTTTTAATAGAAAATTTATTAAAACATTAATTTAACCAAAAAATTTGAGTAAATAAAAATATTCCATTACTTTGAATTTTTAACCACAAAATTTTTAATTTATATTTTGGAAACCAAATGGAACATATTCCCAGACTCATTGATTTTTATTATTTAGCCGTGCAAATTGATGTGAAATTTTTCGTATGTATACATATATATCTACAAGTTCTATGGATTTGATGTTATAACTAAGAGTATTATTTTATTATAATTTCATAAAATGGAATAAAATAATATATGAACGAAAATTATTTTAAATAAATTTCAAAGATATATTGGTACATCTTTAAAAGTTTAAACTTTAAATATCACTTTTTTCAAACAATTTTTAAACAGTGACTATTCTATTACATTAAAAAATACACAACTGTTTGCGAATAAATTATTCTTTTTTGAAACTGTTAAACAAAATTCATTTTTCAAAAAGCTATATTGCACGGTACCTTGAAAATTTCATTAATAGTATCAAATATTTTCTAAAAATGATATGAATGGTTTTTGCATAAATGATATGGAAAAGGCAAATTTTCGAAGGTTCTTTTATTAAATATAATTTAAACCACAAGAGAGGTTGAGATTTGAGACCTTGAGACACCTTGAGATTTGTTTTATTGAAGGAAATGTATCTGCCTAAACCTTAAAGGAATCGTAACTGGTCATTCGACCGTATGTTTTGCCAAACCAAATATATAAAGCATTTAATTAAAAATATATGTTGTTGTACAGTACTAAATATTTATGTTGTTTGAACAAATCATATAAATAATTATAAGACATAGGTTTTAATTAAAAAATCTAATCTAAATTTTTGAATATAAATGTAATTGCATTCATAAAATAAAGTTTTAATAAAATATTTGTTTGAAATTAAGAAAGAATTTTTACACAATTTTATACAATGAGAAAGTAAATTAACTGTTAAGTTATACTGACTTCGATACTGCGAAATGCGCACGTCTTAACAGTTAAAATCAAATTAATTAAACAATTTTTATTTATTTAAATTTAAACATTCAGTATATAAATGAAATATGAGAAATAAGAAATAAAATATAATTTTGAGTCTTTCAACGTTTTCTTGATTATATTAGTTATTGTAAAAAAAAACAATTCTTTGATTAGAAAAAGACGAATATACTCGACCTACTCTTAAATTTTTTGTTTTTGTTTTCTTAAAAATTATTTGCGTAGTTTAAAATATATTTAATAAAAGAACCTTCGAAAATTTGCCTTTTCCATATCATTTATGCAAAAACCATTCATATCATTTTTAGAAAATATTTGATACTATTAATGAAATTTTCAAGGTACCGTGCAATATAGCTTTTTGAAAAATGAATTTTGTTTAACAGTTTCAAAAAAGAATAATTTATTCGCAAACAGTTGTGTATTTTTTAATGTAATAGAATAGTCACTGTTTAAAAATTGTTTGAAAAAAGTGATATTTAAAGTTTAAACTTTTAAAGATGTACCAATATATCTTTGAAATTTATTTAAAATAATTTTCGTTCATATATTATTTTATTCCATTTTATGAAATTATAATAAAATAATACTCTTAGTTATAACATCAAATCCATAGAACTTGTAGATATATATGTATACATACGAAAAATTTCACATCAATTTGCACGGCTAAATAATAAAAATCAATGAGTCTGGGAATATGTTCCATTTGGTTTCCAAAATATAAATTAAAAATTTTGTGGTTAAAAATTCAAAGTAATGGAATATTTTTATTTACTCAAATTTTTTGGTTAAATTAATGTTTTAATAAATTTTCTATTAAAAAGTATCAAACTATTGTAAAACTATAATAGAACTATTTTTGTTGAAAATAACGTGTACAATATGATTGAATTTTTTTAAATGACAAAATTTAGACTTTTTACCTTACCTGTTAGGTGAAAAATCACTATTGAATATACACAAAAACTGCCTAAGTTGATTTGATATTTAATGACTTGACTTAATATTTTTTTATAAAGAACGAATAAATTTCAGCAATAACGAAGAAAATTTCTAAAAACACCTGGATTTGCGGAAAAGTATTTAAAACAGTCATTTTTAATCAATCATAAGATTTTCTTTCTTCAAACGCACTTTGTTTTGAAGAAAACGTACAAATACATTTTTATCAGATATCATCCATAAATATGCAGTGACGATATTACCAATAAATCTTAGTTCTACCAGGCTTTGAGTATTTTTTACTTGGAAATATTTATCAATTATTTATTATGCACCTAAATTAATTAAGAATTTAAAATAGCATAAAAATCATTTGTAAATATTTTTCCTTTTACGGCAAGTGAATACAACTTGCGTATGAAATTTTGAACAATATAATTAAGGTAATCTAATGTTTAGTAATAACTTCATAAATATTATTATCCATAATCACATAAATTGTTTGTCAAAAAAATTTATTTTCTTTCTAAATTTTTTATTTGTTTTATTTTTAGATTTGTTAATAGATTTATTAGTATGGTTTTTTAACTATTTAACCTTAAATATGTCCTAATAAATCTAAAAATAAAAAAAAATAATCAAAGATATTGAAGCATTAATAATTGTATTTATAAATTATAAATTTTTAAAAATAGTTCAAAATTATGAATTCACATAATTACATGAATATTAAAAAAAAATATAAAAGGAAGTAAAAATTATCATTTTTTAAATGTTATTTATTAATCAAGCAAGTGTGTTCAAAGCGTTGTCGCAATGCTTGAGATCGGCATTCAAAGTGAGCAACCACGCCATAAATCGCTGTATTCGGATTCAGCTTTCTGTGCCGTAGACTACGGAGAGCCGTAGCGAGCGACAAAGCAGTTTAGTCGCTGGGCTTGGATTCAGCTTTCTGTGCCGTAGACTACGGAGAGCCGTAGCGAGTCACAACGCGGCTTAGTCGCAGCGCTCTGCTCCGATCAATGTAATCTTTTATACAGAAAGTTGGAATGATTGGCTGCGATATTGTTACGCACTCCTATATTGCGATTTTCCGTTATTAATAGCTGCGAATGTTGTCTAAATCATTCACAACAATCGATTCCGCAGCGTGTGCAATCGGCTTTTTTTTCAGTGTAGAGAAATCGCTTTACAAAAATAGTCTTTCCACACATACTAGGCCCCGAAATTATACACGAAAAGGGATGTTTCCATTGTGTGTCCATTTTCAATACTAAATATAAAAGCCATAAATTTTATACTTTTTATGTTTTTTTTTTTAAGTTGGGTGATGGTGGTGTCGACGGGTGACGGTGGCAGCGCAAGCACACATGTTTTCATTAGCTTATTTCACACGTGTGCGGAATTAAGCTTATTTTCCGCGTCAATCAGCTGAATAAAAAAAGAATAAGCTAATCACAGCGGGGGGTATTAATGCATTATTAAGATCTATTAATTATTATTAATTTAAAAAATTAATGTTTTGGATTATTTATAAAATAAGTTAAATTTCATGAAAACATTTTGTCTTTTTATTTAATATTTTTATTATCTACGTTGTTTTACTCTTATAAGCAAAAGGAAGAGTATGTAATAAGGAAATGCATCGTCTTTTTTCAAGACGACACTACAAGCTTTAAATTTTTATCTTGTTATAACTTTGTGGTAAGGTGTACGTCGTATAGATTTGAAATTCAATCGTATCTCGCTTTTATTCATCTCTTCCTCATTCTTTTCTCTATGCTTTCTTGCGAATACTTCATCTATAAGCATTTTGATACTATCAAAATTTATTTTAAATGAATTTTTAAAATTTTAAGTTATTTCCCTAACTTTGCAACATTTATAAGTATTTCCTAACGTTAAGCGTAAAATTTTGGAGCCGCAGAAATCATGTAAGTATCAACACCGAAATATCTTAATATTACCCAATAATTTTTCCAAAGGTGGTTTGTATTCGTCTGAATCGTCCTTTTTTACAAAAATACACGAATCGGTATCACAGTACAAAGTAAGCCTATCAAGCTTTTCCATATGTTTGTACAATTTCAGCCTGGTTTGTGTACTTGGGAATGCTGCGATTACCACGTTCGTATTAATCGATGCTTTCATGGCATCTTCTCCCAATTGCTAGCCTAGGTATAAATATCATTGTTTACAGGTAAAATACTGAGAACTTCTTTGTCAGGACAGGTTAATAGTCTTAAGAGAATTTCATACGATTCCACAATTTCTGTTTGCTTTAAATTACTGCGCTGTCCAGACTTTCCCCAGAAAGAATTTAAGCAATGTTTTGCTACAGCTTACAGACCATCATTTTTCCCTATTTTCTCGCGATCCAATTGTATACCTTCATTTTTCTCATACTTGTCCAAGTACCGTAATTTCGCTTCGTCGTCATTTACACACCAGGCGGGCCATCCACTTGCTTCTTGTTTTATTTTCAAAATAGTATATTAAGATACACGGGCTCTAAGTGGTACTTTTTTGTACGTCATGCAGTTAGCGTCCGAGCGTAGCAAGGATGCTAAGCACGTCGTACAAAACGGCCACTTAGAGTTCACGTATCTTATATTATTTTATAGCACGTGGATCATAAATCCGCCGAACGAAATCTATGCACATAGAAATCAATAACAAACTAGATCTGTGCACCTCACGAATGATAATTCATAAAAAAAAACTACGCACTCCGCGAAAACAGTTGACTTGAAATCTTATTCTATAAGTTATAAAACGTTTTATGACAGGGACAGAAGATACAATATTAATGTATTGAACAAAGACAACAGCATACAGTTTTTCGCTCATGAATAACACATTCAAAGACAGATAAATGTGCGTTTCTTTCTTTTTGTTAATATCTCTCGCTTCAACCCGAAGAAAGATGTATGTGTATCTCTTTCTATTTATTAACATCTCTCACGTCGGAAACGCATGCGCGGCGTTTGTATATACCTTGTACGTTTCAAGTCATGACGCGCCGCATTTATATATATTTTAAACATTTCTAAATTATTCGTATTTTTTAACTTATGTAATGCTTTATTCGAGTGTTTATATGTTTTGTTTATCATTTCACGTATTATTACGCGTACTTGTGTTATGTCAAATTTCCATATAATAAAATAATATATTCCATGCATTTTAACGGGTAACGAAGGTAAGTACGAGTTTCGTGATGGTGAAACTTTACATTTAATCAGACCTTCTACGTGCTGCAAATCATTACCATTTTTGCCAGTTAGTTCACGACTCTTATTCCCAAAGAAAATTTATTAATGTTCAACGGAAAATCGCCCTTGTTTGCATACGTAAGGATACAAAAAAACATATATCTGTGTATTTGATTTTTTCACCTTCTTTAATTTTATAATACAGAATTATATCTTCAATTCTTCCGCCGGAAAATTCTCTTTGAGGGTTCATTGTGATTCTACTCATTAAAGGGTGATTACGCACGTATTCCGCTATTTCAGGATTCTCAAGTTTAATTTTATCGAACTAACATTCCATATGTAGCGAACTTCATATCCACATTGTCGAATTTTATTTATTTTTACAAATGTATTTTCATAAGCTTCGTTAAACATACGCCCAAAAGCGAGACGTGTATCCCGATTTTCACTAAAACATTTGGAACAACCATGCGTGTAACAACCTTCATATTCAAAAACTATACCCTTTTCACCTTGATTTTCCGATGAAGGAAGTAATCCGTCTACAAGAAAACCTTCAGGCAACATGAATTCTGTTGCTCTAATAGCATGAATAATTCCACGACCAATTTCACGTTCACAGACTAATGACCATTCGATTGATTTCTGATAATTTTTATCAGCGCGACGATAGCCTGTAGGTGGTATGATTCCAGTAGTTTTAGGTAAAAAGAAATTGTTTCTGTAAACGAGAGGACACGCGCTTGCGATAGTAGTTTTACGTGTAAATGAACAGATCCGTCCTACATCTAAGGAAATTTTTCTAAAAACCAAACATGCGCGTCTTAAAGTTTCATCGTCTATGTGACAATATTCTACGATTCCGTTTCCAAAATGAAATGTACGTCCGGATAAGGTTTCGGAATTGTGCCATTTCAAAAGGTCTCTCTCTCCTCATAGGACATGGAATCAGGCGCATAAAAATGTGCATCAGGCAACGGGCCTACGTAATTTTCATTCTTGACGGTATTGAACAGGTGAGGAAAGTAACCCTTTTTTGTGCTGGGTGATAAGCCGAATGTTTCTGTTAACACGCTTAGTTTTATGTGGAAATAATTTAAACTGTCGATGAATTTCGTTCGACCACATTGTAACAAAATTATATTTTTTTTGTTAAGAATAACCTTAGGTGACGTTCGATCATATTTTTCCACTAATTCTTTCAGCATAAACTACCCATCAAATCCACCAGTATTGTGTGCAATACATATAATCTGCTTTAAAACTATTTTCTCACGAATATACAAATCTAAAAATTGGTTGATTGGCTTTTTTTGAAAAACATATTTACGAATACCATAAGTATTACATCTTTGAGATAAATCATCGTTCTCCAAATAATCATCGCATGCTGTACTACACAGACATTAGGAACGTGTAATCGTGTAGTAACATGGTTTTTATACTCTGTATCTTGTTGTGTTTCTAAATCATAGAATACAAACAGAGTTTTCTGCTCTTTTTCAAGGTTATCAGCTGTATGTAACATAACTCGTTAATAGAATGTTTTCCTCGACAAAGCTTACACCAATTAACTCCACATTAATACTTCATACATTATACTTCTTACATTCATAGCGCTATGTAAATGAATGACTTTATTACAAATTCTAGCAAGTTTGCAAATTTTCTTATTTTTTATTTTATATGTTCCATTTTTGGATGATTTTTGTAGCAAGTCTTATTGAAAAAAGTTCTATAACATTCGTCATATTTGAAGATTATACCGTTTTCTTTTTGACATGATCGCGATACAAAACAGTTTGGGCATATATTCGAACAGTTGTGTTGATCAGGATATCTGTAACATTTATTACAGTATTCACCTGCTGCTCCGGTTATATTTAAAAAAGTATGATAATGGTGCTCATCTGAATTATAATATGAATTTATGACACCTTGCAATTCCACATTATTTCGTGATTGTTCGATTAACGCACGATCGCTAAAAAATGCTGGTTCCCCGCTTCCAAAATTACTTTTTATCATATACTTGTATTGCAATACCGAGTCTAATATACTTTTGAAATTTGTCTATTTCACGGCATCCCCACCTTTCCATCGGTATATTCAATTCAGCGTTTTTTATCAACCGAAGAGCGTATTCTTTTTGCAAAGATCTACGTCCATCGCCAATGCTTGCCCACTTTTTTTTTCATATCGATAGAATCATGTTTTTTATATTTTATACAGTGCGTCCCATAACTATAAAACC
Organism: Anastatus disparis; assembly: GCA_017163975.1. Lineage (NCBI taxonomy): Eukaryota > Metazoa > Arthropoda > Insecta > Hymenoptera > Eupelmidae > Anastatus > Anastatus disparis. Next base: position 437,353 of record JAFFSR010000272.1, on the reverse strand, counting down.
ATCTAAGTTTTGGATGAAGCTTTTAATGGGATGTCAAAAAGAATTGCAATATCGTTCTAAAAACTATTGAATATTTTTAAAAATCACTTCTAAAAGAAAAAAATCTCGTCTGAAGGTTTATTAGAAAACTAAAAACTTTTTAGTTTGTTACTATTACAAAATTAGTACAATATAATATTTTTTATTTGTTTCATAACTATAAAACCATTTTGAGAAAACAGCGCTATTATATTTGTAAAAACATAAAATTATTACTCTGATATAATATAATATTTTTGTTATTACTTTTAGTATTTTAATTTATCTTCTTAATATTTAATTGGTCCTCCACGGTTTTGTGTAAGCAGGAAAATTTTATTGAGCATACTGTCAATTAAATTTTCATAACTTCTTTTTCAATTTCGCTCCAAGCTTTTAAAATTGCCTCTTTTAACTCATTAATATTATTGTATTGCTTATTTTCAGCATATACTTTACGTACAAGAATAGCCCATAAATTTTCCATCGGATTTAAGTCCGAAGAACAAGCTGGCCATAGCAAAACTAGAATATCATTATTAACAAACCAATGATTTGTAGCCTTACTTGTATGAATTCATGCATTATCTTGTTGGAAAATTAAATTTTCTGTTTCATTTTGATCTAAATAAGGTAATAAATGATTTTTCAGTACATTAATGTATTCTATGGCGTTTATTTTACAAGACGGAAAAGTTGAACTTGGAAGTTCATTTCTACAAAAAGCTCCCTAAACCATTAAGCTCCCACCTCCGAAATTTCAGCGTGAAAAATACTGAGGTTCCTTTCTCAAATCTCTTTAATAACAGTGATTGCCATCATGGCCATCTAAATTAAATTTTTTTTCATCTGAGAAAATAACCTTAAAATATAAATAAATAGATTAAACTTCAATTTATAATTCACAATATTGTCAGGATATTAGTTCAATACTTTACTTATTTACTTACTTTGTTCCAATCAATGTTCGTGTTAAATCTTGCAAATTCAAGTCGAGCCTCTTTATGGCGCTGCAATAACTTTGGAACTTTTTTGAACTTTTGTCTTATAAGATGTCCTGACTTTTGAATCACTCTATGAATTGTAGACAGAAATTTCCAATTGTGATTCTTCTTTCATTTTTCGTAAGCTTTTTGTAGAATTACTCACTGCTTTTATTATTGTCGTTCAATCAGTGTAGTTACCTTTTTTATTTTTACCATAAAGAGTAGTATTTTCAAGAAAATTTAAAACAACATTGTGCAATCTTTTAAGTTTTTGAGCGATTTCTCGAATACTTATATTACTATCACAATACGCTAGGATTTTTCCTTTTTCTTCTTCGAATAAACATTTACCTTGAAGAATTATAGTAAATTTCTTTTTAAATACAATAATAAGAATATGTAAATGCAATAATAGATATATAATAACACATTTTGTGACAGTCAAACCTCCATTCTATGACAAATCTTTTACTGAAATTCTAGATTCTGTTCCAGTGTGCTGTTCCAAGTGACTTCGTTTGGTACGCTGTTCTAATAGACTTCGTTCGGTACGCTCCAAGTAATTTTGCTATAGCGGGTTGATCAATAAATTGATTGAAACAACCAGTATTCTAAAATTATTTACTGGAAATTTTATAGCCTAGAACATTTATTATCTATCAAGTCCATTGATTAACAAAATTTGTAAAAGGTGAATTAAACGAAGTCACTTGGCACCACTCACTTTAGCACAACGCTGAGTGACACTCGGAACATAATGTGCAGCGCCTATCATGAGATTAACAATTTAAACATTTGAAATCAATCAATTTACCAAGAGGTTTTATAGTTATGAAACAAATAAAAAATGTAAATTTTTGTTGATTTTGTAATTGTTACATTAAAGAAAGTTTTAAATAAATGTTAAAATGATATTTTTTCTCTTTTAAAATTAGTTTTGAAGAATATTCAATACTTTTTAGAATGATATTGCAATTTCTTAAAAATTCTAACACTAATTTCATTTGAAATTCAAGTGGTTTTATAGTTATGAGACGCACTGTATACATCTCTCTAACAACTAAAGCTTGTGACAAACACAAATTATCTTTATTTTATATACAAACTTGATTTTTCATGCAATATGCTTATACTCAATTTATTTTTTTCCGTCCGATACCACGCAGTAAATTAACGTACGTTGTCTCTACAGTAAGTCTATCGTCTATTTCAAAATATTTATTACTTTGAGTTGAATTACTCATAAGTTCCCATAAATCCTTGTAATTGAAATTAGCAATCGGTCTAAGTGAAATTCCAGCTGGGCTGTGACTGACGTGAATACTTTTTACAGTTATTCCTATTAAGTTATTTTCTTCTCCTAACGATATCAGATGCGCATGAATATCTCGCATGATTAATTCTAATCATAGAACAGGATTAAAATTTTCCGTAGGGGTTTGCATGCAAAGAACTAATCTTGTTGCATTCATTTCGAATTTTCTTATGTAATGATTTCTTTGTTGATTAATGTTGAATCGTACGCTTGGCGGTCTTATTGAAAATTTGCCCCTGCTAGTCCGTCTACCGTCACCTATTTGAAACGTGGCACTCTCTACCTCACCCACACTCGATTCTCTTCCACGCTCATACTTATACCTGCCAACATTCTCGCTTGCATACACATTGAACTCCCTCTCTCTGTTGTTACTATACCCATGATTGACGCTGCTACTATTGGAGATAGACTCAAGCTTGTTTTCTCTTTCTGATACATTTTCTACCCCCCCCCCCCCTCACTCTTCTTCTTCTCCTTCACCTTTTACAACAGCAGCAGGTAGAAGCGTGGAAAGATTTTCAGACGTGCTTGATGCTCCTACGAAGGATGATGATAATGATGATGCTATGTAAAATTCAGGAATAATATTAAATAAATAAATAATTCGGAAATTTATTCAAAAAATCTTTTATTCATTTAAAATTTGATTTAAAAAATCTTTCATTCATTTAAAATTTAATTAAAAAAATTTCTATTACATGATTACTACTAATACTGCTACTATTATTATTAATATTATTATTATTATTCTGATTATAATAATAATAATTATTATTATTAGTACTATTACATCATTTATTTAAATTTTAACATTTTTTATTTAAAAAAAAATTAACAATCAATCCTCTGAAGGTCGATTAAAGCTGTCGTGTACTGAACCGACGTTGTTCTTGTGTCTGTCGAACAGGCCTAATTCTCTAAGCATAAATCTCTAGAGAAGGTGAGTTTAAATGGGATATCGTATCATTCCCATTTTCTTCTCTCCGGATCACTTTAAAAATAAAAAAAAATTTTTTAAATCAGCAATAATTATAATATGATAATAAAATATGAGATAATAAAATAAATATAATAATAACAATAATAATAATTATAATATTAATAATAATTATAATAATAATAATAATTATAATTATTATTATTATAAAAATAATAATCATAAAGATATCTTACGTTCATTGACTCGACGATCCAGCCGGCCGCCATTGAAAGAATTAAAAGTCATCCTCTTGCGATTGACTATCTGATGAAATGACGTCTCTGTATTAGGTGGTGCTTTTGCTTAAAAACTATGTAATAAGCGAGTCCGTTCTTGGTTTGTTATTGTTGTTGTTGCTGTTTCATTTACCGTATCTATTTCTTCTTTATTCTCATTTCTAACATTTTCAGGGCCATTATTATTTAATCCTCTTAGGATTGCGCTAAATTACTTAGGATAGTTTACTATCATTGAGCGCACGAGACGACCGGTCGGACGTAATATCTCTTTATTGAATCTAAATTTTATCTGTACTCTTCTATCTGCTGTAACTCAACTATTCTTTCTTCTACCAGTTCATTCAAAAAAGTATCAGCATCGCTGTCTACAGTGATGATTTCTTCTTGCTGCTGATGTTCTTGTATGATTCCGGCTGCATGACCTTTGCTTTCATCATCATTATCATTAAACAAATGATCGCGGACGTTGTTTCTCGATGTACTAGGTAAATCAGGATTGTCGATCGATTGGCTTGGCAAGATATGTTGTTCGAGATCCACTCTGAATTCGTCGAAAAAAGTCTCATCGCTGCCATCATCGTCCATATCTCTATTTCTTTCCAACGCTGTGAAAATAATTCACAAATTAATTATATATTTCATTGGAAAGATTTTTGCGCTTAACTACGTATAATTATTTATAACTATTCTAAATTATTTATAACTGTTTAAAATAGTTATAAAATGTCCAATTTGAGACAACCATATTAATTATACACATTTATACATAGATATGAATAATTAAAATGGTTATAAAGATTTGTGTACAACTTTAAGATTCTCTTTTAAAATCTTTATATAATTTTTTAGAATTATACAAACTGTTTCTAACTGCCTATATTCGTTTATAAATGTTCATATTTATTTATAACTGCTTATATTACTTCAAAATATTATTTATTTTGTATTATATTTAGAAAAAGAGCAATGCAATTACAAATACAATTAAAATATATAAAATACTTGAAATAGTTTTGCATGTATAAAATTTAAATAGTACAGTATGATATCACAGTCATAAAACATAATAGAGATAATAATACTGTAATAGTAAGTCAATAAATTAAATAAAAGTGATATCACAGATAGAAAATAGAACTCGAATAAATACACGCAAAGTGTATAAATAATATAATCAAAAATCAGTCTCAAATATCTATCAGTCAAAGAAATTACATAAAATTAAGCGTGTAAAGAGCGCAGTCAAAACATCAGCAGTACACAGTAAATTAAAATCATAGAACAAGATTGAATGTAAGTAATATATAAGTCAAGCTGATAAAAATATAATCATTTACTCTATCCACACACATCCTATAATCATGCCTTAAATCTATAAAAGGTACATCACATAATAAAATAGCTCATATGATATGGTCCGAAAATAATACTGTTTAATCGAAGTTGAGTAAATACCTTCTCAGAGCTGCTTCAAACCTGCTAATTGATGAAAGATTTTTAATATCAGTAGGCAGGGAGTTCCAAAAATGTGCACCTTTAACTTGAAAGGAATTTCTTCCAGTCTCAGTACGCATGAAGGGCACCAAAAGATCTTTAATCTCACCCCTAGTTGTCGCTCTATGTATATACACCGAAAAAAATCCGGAGTCCCAGCGGTTCCGTAAATCCTTCAAACACTATTGTTCGCAAAACCGCAACTATATTCGTATAAAAGTCTAATCACAAACGTTCCATTATCCCTTAACTCGTTGGATTCGATTGAAGTATGCGTGCGTTGATATTAACTCAACAGTATAAGTTAAACGTATATGTAATGCTATATGTTCCATAACCAAAATGCACATGATTATAAACGTAAACGAAAGCGATTCTATCGATATAGTATTAGTACAATCCAAAATACGCAATGCATACAGTTACATTAACGAATCACAAAGATTAGATAGGTGCGGTAACATAGCAGTTCACTGTATATACAGCGCACAGCTCTGCCGTCGAACTGTGGCCGGTGAGGGTAAGTGTAATATGATTCGTCAAAATTAACAAACGCGCTCTGTTCCGGACTCGAAAGACAACGAGTCGATAAGGTTTTACACGATATTATTTAGGAAATGAAGCGATTGAAGCGACATAGTTTAACAACACGAGTTTAGTCAACACTATCATACATTAATTCTATATATAAGAAATGGAACCATTAAAGCTTATGGGAACGATAGCTATTTAAGAAAAGGAGAATCGCACTTATTCAAATAGTTGAATGCGATGATGTTTCATATTTACTTTTTAATTAATTGAGTAAATTATAATAGAAATGATAAGAGAGATACTAATACATTATTATATATTCATTGGTTTAATATTTCATTAAATATTTATAGTAAATAAATAAATGTGTATTTATTACTCGCACGCTTGAAAAATAAAAATCGCTGCAAATCAAGTAATATATATTCCATTTGCCATTCAAAATAACATATAAAAAACTTTAGAAATGTAGTCTAGAGTTAGGATTTATAAGATGTTTCGAATTTTTAAAATTCTAAAATAAAATTTTTAATGCTTTTTTCATACTAAACAATTATCAATTTTTAATACTAAGTTAATTAAATACTTTTTGTTAGAAAGATAACATATGATATTTTAAGAATTATGATATGTAGGTTATTTTACTTATGTGATTAGTGTAAATATCATATTTAATCTATCAAAATAGTTAATATTTTTATAAACTTTAGTTTATTTTTCCATCAACAACCAGGGAAATTCCTGAAAATTAATTATTTTTGTGAAGAAAAAACTTTTAGAAAAAATGTATTAACATTTTTTTCGATTCCAAATCATTTGTACAATCTAATTTAATTTTACAGATCGTTATTAAAGTCACCATGAAGTATAATTTACTAAAAATTGAATTAAAAAAAATTTCATATCTATTTTTATTTCATTAACATTGTTTCCAGTCAAGAGGACTATTTATTTATTAATTTATTCATTCATTTATCCACTTATTTAATTATCAACGAGAGTGAAATATATATGTGATTTACGTTAATTAATTGTTTATAAATTAACAACTTATCTATTTAACAAACAATAACCCATATGGAAAAAATTTTTGGATATAATTGTAAATAACTGTTAATAACTGTAAATAAATGTAAATAAATGTAAATAACTGTAAATAACTGCAAAAAAGTGTTAAAAAATGTGGGAATTGAGACATAAATAACAGTTATTTACAATTATTTACAATTATTTACTGTTATTTACTCTTATTCACAGTTATTTATTTATACTTATTAACTGTACACTTATTTACAGTTATTTATATTTATTTACAGTTATTTACATTTATTCACTTTTTTCACAATTATTTACTGTTATTTACGATTATTTATAGTTTTTACAATTATTTGCAGATATTTACATTTTCGAAAATATTCACGAATTTATTCAATAATTTTATATATAGGCGAAAATTTTTAAAAATGTGAATAACTGTAAATAATTGTAAAAAACTATGGGAAATTGTAAATAATTGTAAATAATTATAAATAACTGTAAATAACTGTAAAAAACTGTAAATAACTGTAAATAACTATAAATAATTGTAAATAATTATTAAATTATTCACTAATTCAAAAATTTTTGAAAATGTAAATAACTGTAAATAATTATGAATAATTGTAAATAATTATAAAAAACTGTAAATAATTGTAAATAATTGTAAATAACTGTAAATAACAGTTAATAACTGTGAATAACTGTAAATAATAGTAAATAATAGTAATTAATAGTAAATAATAGTAAATAACTGTAAATAATTATTATTTATGTCTCAATTCTGACATTTTTTAACAGTTATTTACAATTATTTACTATTATTTACAGTTTTTCACATGAATTATTTCCATATGGGAAATAATTGATTTAACAGTTTTTAAGAAATCACACAAAAAATCTTGCTCACAAAAGGTGTTAAAACACTAAATCATAGACAAGTTTTTTATTATTTTTTTCATATATGATCCTTAAGAACAGGCCGGATTCGCTGTCCTTGTCTAATTAGCATTTTTGTTATTTACTCAAGTATTAATCGGTGTATCTGCAAATTGAAGGTTAAGCGCAATAGATATTATTATTACAAATATTTATGCACAAGAAAAAAAAAATCTATCGCTTTGTTTTTGAGAAAAGTAAGGAACGCGAAAATATTATAAACATAATCTTTTACTTCGGCGTTCCTTACTTTTCTCAAAAACAAATCGGTAGATTTTTTTTTTCTTTTGCATAGATATTCATAATAATAATATCTATTGCGATCAACCTTTATTTTGAAGATACACCGATTAATACTTGAGTAAATAACAAACAACTCAATTGTTACTCGGTCGGTATCAGGTTCTACTCCGGCCTGCCGTTAACAATATTTATAAATATAATTTTTTCAAAAAAACATTATTGATTATAAACTGGTTAGAAAATTATTAGATAAATAATGGGGGGGGGGGGTCCAATATATAGAATGTTCATCTAAAATTTGCGTCAAAAATACGAATTTCATTTATTCGAATAATTATTCCGAAATTCCGAAGTTCAAATTTAAGAAAATTCATAAAATAAAAATGTGTAAACTACAAATGCCCAATCAACCGAAGTTAGATTATTAGAATATTATTTATTCGACATTAATAATAAGTCAACTATTTCGAAATTACAACTGCACTAATAAACATAATAAAATGAAGCGTTCCCGACTTTATTCACGGTCGCCAGGTAATATTTTAATTACCGAATTTAAATTTACTTCATTATTTTAATTAATTCCATGCATATACAAGGTGCATACAACAATATTGTATAAGAAAATTATGTTTATCGACGATCTCCTCCAGTGCAATACTCTTGGAGATGCGATAATTTATAATTTTCTTTACGTGTGGAGGAGAGGGTAGAATGATAAAAGTTATTATCGACGACTCCGTTGAGTGCAATACTCTAAAGAGTGCGATAATCAACTTTTTTATTATATGAGATATGTAGAGAAGTGTTTAAATCGACGACATCTTTGAGTGCAATACTCTTAGATGTGCGATAAATAACACTTCTATTTAATGCAAAATGAATAAACAAATTATTATCGACGACATATCCAAGTGCAATACTCTTCAATGTGCGATAATTAATTTGTTTAGTATTTATATGAAAAATGATTAATGAGATGAGATGAGTTATACTTTTATCAATAACTTTTTAAACACAGTCTCATTTAAATTTGAAATACTTAATCTTTTTATTAAAAAATTAAGAAAATATATATATATATATTACAAAGATTCTAAAGTTACTTAGTATTTTAAGACAGAATGCTTAAATCTTATACTTCTGACAGTATAAGATTGAATGAATATAGTATCCATGTTAGATGTTACATGGTCGAACATCTAAAAGATAATGAGAGAGCTTGCTTGAGTTCACGCTCTTTTATATTATTTCTTAAACCTTCTATGAGGTTCTATTTCTTATTGAAGAATTATATTTTAGGAAATAGAATGTTCCATAACATTTATTTTAGATATTTACAAAAGAAACATTTAATTAAGATAAATGTATTAGTAAAAGAAATATTCTATTTCCTTTACATTTCAAATAACTATTTTTTATAGTTAATTTTATTATTTATTAATTGAAAAAGTTAATCTTTTATATTTTAATTAATATCTTTAAACTTTAAATAGAGTAATCAGTTTCATACATATTATATAAATTGAATGTTCTATTTATATATACACAATTATTTTAGAAAGTTACATTTTATTATTAACAATTAAATATTGATAATACTTTTTATTAAAAGAAATAGAACATTCTATTTCTATAATCATTTTACTATATCTATATATATACATTTGAGTTATCTTATCGACCTCAGTAGGTAACTATGAAGTCCTATTTATTTTTTTAATGTAATTTAAATTTCTTATAACTAAAATTTATTCTATCTTTTAAATAATATAGTCATTCTTATGACATATTTGTGTTTAATTTAATAATTATACCCAAAATCAATATGAGCCGTTACATAGCCCCCCAGATAGAATTGAAAATTTTTAGCATATAAAATACCCTTTGATTAAGACAAGAAATTTTTAATTCTATCTCTAAAATGTTTTTCACTTACACTAAAAGCCATACGATTGATTGATTATATTTATTGTTATAATTAATATCAACTTTAAATCAAAATAAGCTTAATTCGTAAATATAAACATTCAATCATATTTACAAACAAATATGATTTTAAATCTTAATTTTCATTTTATAAATTGTCACGGTAATCTACCGTGTTCGAATCTCGCGCGCTGCTGTAATTAATTTAACTCGGGGCGCTGTCACGAGCGCCGTCATATACTAGTGTTATAAGGCGTCAATCGACGCGCACGAGAAGGAAGAGAAGCCGCGGCGCTTCAGACTTGATTCAACGACCTACAAGCGCGCAACTTAATCTAATTTCTCGATTTTATTCGAATCTCTCTCGATTAATTCGCTGGTGTAGTGCTGTTCATAATTTTGTGTGAGAAAAGGGAAAAGGAGATCTCCAGTGGAAAATCGCACGTGCATCGTATCCAGGCTGCGTTCAACCTGTCTTGGCTGTCCACGAGGAGTCGTAGCGACCGGGAAATTGTTTCTACCGTTGGGCTGGATACACGAGCCGCAGCGTTCAGGCGAAATATATATCGTTGCTGTTGGTCAACGTCGGTCGTCGTTTGCTACACGAGATAAGAGGCCTCTGCGCGATATCGTAAGTTATTATTAAGATTTTGTTAACCAGAAGTTTCTTACCTCGAAGAAACTTCTGGCGTTGTAACAACTGTCGTGCGTTCGAGCGTACGTTGTATCTTAGCTCGCGTCGCGTCCCTCCCTATTGCTATCTCTTTCTAGAGAATATTTCTCCGTTTGTTTCAAACACTTTTGTATTGCTTTATTTTATATATTAATTCATTCGCGTTCATTTATTATTTTTGTATCTTCACTTCATTGTTTTCAATAAATATATTTTAATCATAAAATATTATTTTGTCTGATATAAGTGCACGCTATAAAAAAGCCTATCCCGTTGCTTACCCCGACGCCTCCGCGGTCCTTATTTATTTTATCAAAAGGTATATATATTTCCTAATAAATTTAACTGAGAAGGTTAAATTTCATATCAAATAAGGAGAACTGTGCTAGCGGCATCGCGTCTCTCGATTAGGTAAGAGAGAGAGAGAGAGAGAGAGACGCGCAGCAACGAGCTGACGGAAAAATACTCCGTCGCATATCAATCTAATATACTAACTAGCTTTGCCGGAGTTGTTGCTAGTTTACCATACTTGAGATAAATTCTAGCAGCTCCGTGTTTTAATAAAACTATTTAGTCTTTATAAAAAGTAAATTGGAATTAATAAAAATCTAATTTCTTTTGTAACGAGTCGTAAATTACCGTTACAAAATCTAATAATTATATTATAACAGTTATTTATCAATCTCTATTAATCTAACATTTAAATGATTTAAACATTGATATTAAGAAAGTTTTCCTTTTATCAAATATAATTTAAATATAATTTAAATATAATTTAAACTATTTTCTCTTCAAATACATGAGCAAACGAGTGTTTAAATTTACTTAATTCTATCGATATCTGAAATATTTAATAGCCCCCCACTGAAAAGTGCAATTTAAGTTCTATCTTTTGACATGAATAAACAGTTAATATCTAATCGCATTTTCCAATAATTATTTACAAAGAATTTTTCATAACTAAGCTAAGCCCTTTCACAGCCTCTCTCTTAAGTTAACATTTCTTTATAATGTATTTATAATTGTTTTATAAATTTACAACAAATAAATTTTTATTATCTTATTAATACAAATGTAAATCAATTGTAGTTTTTACTATTTTAATAAAGTCTATTTTAACTTACTGAAAAAGAAACTACTATTTTTTATTCAAATAAAATTGAAAAGTAAAATTAAATAAATACTAATTTTAATTATCTATAGTGAATTTTTATCAATTAATCTAAAAATGACTAAAAATCTTCTATCTTCTCTCTTCTTTCTTCCATATTTATATCTGTATTATTTTATTTCTTCTTTACTTTTCTATATGCTAAGAAAAGCTTCTTTATTCGGGGTCTTGGTCCCTCTAAGGATAGTACATGACTTGAAAGTTGTACTTCCTTTAATACAAAATTAGATTTTGTAAAATTTAATCTTAAATTGTGCTTTTCTAATCTTTTGAACAATCTTTCCAAAATATCCAAGTGCAATACTCTTCAATGTGCGATAATTAATTTGTTTAGTATTTATATGAAAAATGATTAATGAGATGAGATGAGTTATACTTTTATCAATAACTTTTTAAACACAGTCTCATTTAAATTTGAAATACTTAATCTTTTTATTAAAAAATTAAGAAAATATATATATTACAAAGATTCTAAAGTTACTTAGTATTTTAAGACAGAATGCTTAAATCTTATACTTCTGACAGTATAAGATTGAATGAATATAGTATCCATGTTAGATGTTACATGGTCGAACATCTAAAAGATAATGAGAGAGCTGGCTTGAGTTCACGCTCTTTTATATTATTTCTTAAACCTTCTATGAGGTTCTATTTCTTATTGAAGAATTATATTTTAGGAAATAGAATGTTCCATAACATTTATTTTAGATATTTACAAAAGAAACATTTAATTAAGATAAATGTATTAGTAAAAGAAATATTCTATTTCCTTTACATTTCAAATAACTATTTTTTATAGTTAATTTTATTATTTATTAATTGAAAAAGTTAATCTTTTATATTTTAATTAATATCTTTAAACTTTAAATAGAGTAATCAGTTTCATACATATTATATAAATTGAATGTTCTATTTATATTTACACAATTATTTTAGAAAGTTACATTTTATTATTAACAATTAAATATTGATAATACTTTTTATTAAAAGAAATAGAACATTCTATTTCTATAATCATTTTACTATATCTATATATATACATTTGAGTTATCTTATCGACCTCAGTAGGTAACTATGAAGTCCTACTTATTTTTTTAATGTAATTTAAATTTCTTATAACTAAAATTTATTCTATCTTTTAAATAATATAGTCATTCTTATGACATATTTGTGTTTAATTTAATAATTATACCCAAAATCAATATGAGCCGTTACAAAAATAGAAATTTATTTAACCGAAAACTACTAAGTTTAAAACATCAGCAATAAATAAATCAGTGATTTTCGACAAAAACAAATTTTTCTCAAAAACAAATCGGTAGATTTTTTTTTCTTGTGCATAGATATTCATAATAATAATAATATCTATTGCGATCAACCTTTATTTTGAAGATACACCGATTAATACTTGAGTAAATAACAAACAACTCAATTGTTACTCGGTCGGTATCAGGTTCTACTCCGGCCTGCCGTTAACAATATTTATAAATATAATTTTTTCAAAAAAACATTGATTATAAACTGGTTAGAAAATTATTAGATAAATAATGGGGGGGGGGTCAATATATAGAATGTTCATCTAAAATTTGCGTCAAAAATACGAATTTCATTTATTCGAATAATTATTCCGAAATTCCGAAGTTCAAATTTAAGAAAATTCATAAAATAAAAATGTGTAAACTACAAATGCCCAATCAACCGAAGTTAGATTATTAGAATATTATTTATTCGACATTAATAATAAGTCAACTATTTCGAAATTACAACTGCACTAATAAACATAATAAAATAGAAATTTATTTAACCGAAAACTACTAAGTTTAAAACATCAGCAATAAATAAATCAGTGATTTTCGACTAAATAAATTTCTATTTTATTTTTATGTTTATTAGTACAGTTGTAATTTCGAAATAATAGACTCATCTTTAGCGTCGAATAAATAATATTCTAATAATCTAACTTCGTTTGATTGGGCATTTGTAGTTTACACGTTTCTATTTTATGAATTTTCTTAAATTTGAACTTCGAAATTATAAAATAATGATTCGAATAAATGAAATTCGTAATTTGACGCAAATGTAAAATGAACATTCTAAATATTGGATCCCCCCCTAAATAATTATATATCGAATTCAACGGAACTTATGACTAAAAAAAGGTTGAAAATGTGAGATCTTCTTAAAAACAAATTTATAGAATGAGAACTTTTGCATATTTGTCTTTCTTACAACAAAACAGAATCTTGTATTATATTCGAACAAAAATTGACAAAAATAAAAATTTTATAGTTAAAATCAAATATACATCCCTGGTAGAAATTTGAACATTAAAAATGGTGTAAACAATAATTTATGACCATTATCAATAGTAATATTTTGTCATGTCAATATTGGCGAATAAATGGCAATTTTTTGTTGAATCTGCAGAGCTAAAATTTTTTGGTATATTGGTTAGCATCTTATAGGCAAAAAATGCTAATATAAAAATGTTGTTCAAAATTTTTGTATTTAGCCAAAAAATACGCATTTTAAGTAAACGGAGAGAAAAAATCAGTAACAGCTATCTAAAAATTAGGTAAACTGTGGACAACTTTTTTTGACTAGTTATATAACTTTTTAGTAATGAGTCCTTAATTTTTCAGATCATAGGTAAAATCATAACCTCACTTTTGCCACGTGGCGAGAAAATATAGATTAGTATTTATTCACATTCCTTCGTCAATGTTTATTTTTATTGGAATTTATAAAAATAAAAATAATATTAAATTTTATTAAAATAAAAATATGAAACGCAGTACGAAACGAGTATAAAAATATCGTTTTTAAAATAATAAATGGAAAATTTTATTAATCGTTTAAAAATAACCTCTAACAATCCGATCACAACTCAAAATATACGCGCAAATATATTAACAAAAGTGATTCTATTAATGATTAATGATAACTTTCAAGAAAAAACCTCATATGATTCTTAATAGTAATCAATTAGAGCACAATTTGATAGACTCTACTGATAACTATCTATATTCAAATAATAGTGGATCAGACTCAACATTTTATTAGCATTTTTTAGCACTATGAAGGTTGAAAAAAACGTTTCATATTAGTTCAAATAATGGCCATAAAACATTCCCATTTTCTGCTCTTCACTTTAAAGAAATGGCCATAAAATGGTAGAAAAAGCGTTTCATTTTCTACCAGGGATATTTCGTTCTTATAGAGTTTAATTTTAAATAAACCGTGCTTATTTATTTTTCTTTTTATTTATAATAAAGTAAATTGTGGAAAATGAAAATATTCATATTTTTGAAGATATTTTAATTGGTTCAATTACTTTTAAAAACTACTCTGGCGGAAAAAATAAATGAGATATTTCAAATTATTCCAGAGGTTTTTGAAAACATTTTTACACAAATTGTATAAACTGAAATATGTTGATAATTTTTGTGAGAATTTGGACAAAACACTGAGTGTGTTGTAATGTGTTTCGGTTTGTTTAAGTTTAATACAATTCGTTTTAGTTTGTTTCACTTCCTTTAATTTTTTAAAACAACCAAAAAATTTTATACAAGGCGATTTTTTTAAGTCAATTGAAATGAAACAGAAATAGATAGTAATAAAACAAAAAGAATAAAACAAAATGAAATGAACCGAAAAAATTTGAGACGAATTGAAACATTCTGAAACACTCATTATTACAGATTATTACTCATCATTTAAAAAATGAAACAAATTGAAACAAGACAAAACAAAATGAAAAAAAGTATAACAAACTTAAATACTCTCAATGCTTCGTCCAAATTCTCAAAAAAATTTTCGATATGTTTCAGTTCCTTTCGAAAATTTTCAATCATATTTGTAAATTTTTTCCGCTTGTGTACGTAATTAAATTATTTTGTTTAATTTTTATACTTATGTCTAGCAAAAATGTCCGTATTATTTCTAGAAATAACCTAGTGCTTTCATGCGAAACATTATATAAAATTTCTACCTCTTCTTAATGTTTAAATTTTTTTAAATAGTTGCAAAGTATGAAAGAAACTTAATGTACATACAAATATTCGTATACATACAGATATTAGTAGCGAGTTATCTTTTTTATTTTTCAAATCGAAATCTGTACAAATACATCTAAATTCTCTTGAATTAAAATATATTTATTACTGTGATTGAAATTAAAATGTTCGCTAATTTGAAACATATATTTCAATCATTATTTAAACACCACTGTTCTCTTTTATTTTAGTTAATTACATTATTAAATTTTTAATATATTATTCAAATATATCATTTACCAATGAAATAATTACTGCAGGTATAAACAATTATCAAAGAATATCGAAACAAGTATGAGATATGTCTTAATTTTTTCAACTTTTTACATTCAATCCATACCGTATACTGACATTTGCGAATAATTTAAAAACATCAGAAAATCATTTTTAAAATCTTTAATAAATATAATAAACTTTTATATATATATTTTTATTTGGAAATCTTATGAAATTTACTAAATAGTAAACATTAAAATAAAAGTGATGTACTGTTAAAAAACTTTTATTTAATTTTTTTTTTTGATAGTTGTAAAAAAATTTTTACAAACAAAAATATATTCAATTGAAAATCTTTCCATTAAAAAATTTTTTCTACACATACATGGACACTATGAATTATTTTCTTTCAGAATTAAAATTAGAACTTGATTATTTTTGTGTCTTATCACAATTCGCAAAACAGCAATATTTGAAGAATTGTAACCATTTTATGCTTTCATAAATACCATAAAACAAAAAATGAGATTTTGTTTTATTATTTTATTATAATTTTTTTTGCCTTCATTATTGTTTCTTAAAATAAATTAAATTTGTGATAAATCGTTCTCTCAACAATTAAGCATTTACAAGACTAATTCAATTATTTTACTGTGTACTAGTTTCAATATTTTTTTGAAGCTTTCATTGACTTATAAAATATATACATAAATGTGAGTACTTGTTAATGTAAATAATTTAAACATATTTTTATTATCTAAATTATTTTAGTAAAAATGTATGACTATAAAAAGTTTATTTTTATTTTATATGACGTTTCAGATAAGACAAATTTTTTTGTGTTAAAATTACAAATAATTTTGTTGTAAATTTAAAATTAAATATTGTAACACAAAAATTTATGAATAATACACATTTTTTAATGGTGAAAACTGTAATTCTAGGTTATAAGATAATTTGTATGATAAATTTCATATTTTTTATACAAATTTGACAAAAATTTCGTATGAGAACAAATTTTGACGATTCATAGAACATTTTTTATTATTTACCAAATAGTATATCATGTTACAAATGCAGAAAACTGCTGAAAACAATATCATGAAGTATTTATTCATAGACCTAGTTAAAAATTTTGTAAATATTAATTTTATTTAAAAAAATAACAGTTAATAACTGTGAATAAGAGTAAATAACAGTAAATAATTGTAAATAATTGTAAATAACTGTTATTTATGTCTCAATTCCCACATTTTTTAACACTTTTTTGCAGTTATTTACAGTTATTTACATTTATTTACATTTATTTACAGTTATTAACAGTTATTTACAATTATATCCAAAAATTTTTTCCATATGGGTGATTGTTTGTTAAATAGATAAGTTGTTAATTTATAAACAATTAATTAATGTAAATCACATATATATTTCACTCTCGTTGATAATTAAATAAGTGGATAAATGAATGAATAAATTAATAAATAAATAGTCCTCTTGACTGGAAACAATGTTAATGAAATAAAAATAGATATGAAATTTTTTTTTATTCAATTTTTAGTAAATTATACTTCATGGTGACTTTAATAACGATCTGTAAAATTAAATTAGATTGTACAAATGATTTGGAATCGAAAAAAATGTTAATACATTTTTTCTAAAAGTTTTTTCTTCACAAAAATAATTAATTTTCAGGAATTTCCCTGGTTGTTGATGGAAAAATAAACTAAAGTTTATAAAAATATTAACTATTTTGATAGATTAAATATGATATTTACACTAATCACATAAGTAAAATAACCTACATATCATAATTCTTAAAATATCATATGTTATCTTTCTAACAAAAAGTATTTAATTAACTTAGTATTAAAAATTGATAATTGTTTAGTATGAAAAAAGCATTAAAAATTTTATTTTAGAATTTTAAAAATTCGAAATATGTTATAAATCCTAACTCTAGACTACATTTCTAAAGTTTTTTATATGTTATTTTGAATGGCAAATGGAATATATATTACTTGATTTGCAGCAATTTTTATTTTTGAAGCGTGCGAGTAATAAATACACATTTATTTATTTACTATAAATATTTAATGAAATATTAAACCAATGAATATATAATAATGTATTAGTATCTCTCTCATCATTTCTATTATAATTTACTCAATTAATTAAAAAGTAAATATGAAACATCATCGCATTCAACTATTTGAATAAGTGCGATTCTCCTTTTCTTAAATAGCTATCGTTCCCATAAGCTTTAATGGTTCCATTTCTTATATATAGAATTAATGTATGATAGTGTTGACTAAACTCGTGTTGTTAAACTATGTCGCTTCAATCGCTTCATTTCCTAAATAATATCGTGTAAAACCTTATCGACTCGTTGTCTTTCGAGTCCGGAACAGAGCGCGTTTGTTAATTTTGACGGATCATATTACACTTACCCCCACCGGCCACAGTTCGACGGCAGAGCTGTGCGCTGTATATACAGTAAACTGCTATGTTACCGCACCTATCTAATCTTTGTGATTCGTTACTGTAACTGTATGCGTTGCGTATTTTGGATTGTACTAATACTATATCGATAGAATCGCTTTCGTTTACGTTTATAATCATGTGCATTTTGGTTATGGAACATATAGCATTACATATACGTTTAACTTATACTGTTGAGTTAATATCAACGCACGCATACTTCAATCGAATCCAACGAGTTAAGGGATAATGGAACGTTTGTGATTAGACTTTTATACGAATATAGTTGCGGTTTTGCGAACAATAGCGTTTGAAGGATTTACGGAACCGCTGGGACTCCGGATTTTTTTCGGTGTATCTAGTGAAGAGACCCACTAGATATTCGGGAGTATCCATACGTACGATTTCGTACATAAGTACAGCCATAAAATACTGTCTCCTCGAATCAGTACTTAGGCAACCCAAAGCATGTCTATGGGGAGGGATATAATCACCCATCCTCACGCCTAATACATATCTCACACATGAATTTTGCATTGTCTGTAGCCGTCTTCGTAACTCCTGTGAAGCATCGAGCAAAACCACTGAGCAGTAATCAAGATGTGGGAACAGCAGGGTGGTTGCGAGTTGCTTACGCGGAGCCTCAGTGTTGTACCGGCGGAAAAACCATAGGCTATAAATCACTCTATTGAATTTTTTAGTCATCATATTAATGTGCGGTTTGCACGACAGTTTAGAGTCGAGTACAACATCAAGGCTTGTAACGGTGTCAGAGAAAGGAACACCGATACCACTCCCCACGTCAACCATAGCTCATTCGAATAAAAATTTTTAATAAAACGATTACTTCTGAATACGATCGCCTTTGTTTTACTAGCATTCAAAGTGAGAGAAATACCAGCAGCCCACTCCGACATCGCCCTGGCCGCCCTCTGTAAAATACCAATCCCCTCATCCACATCATCATAAGAGACCTTTGTATAAATTTTAAGATCATCCGCATACAGCAGATGATCTTACATAATGACGTGCGTGATGCACTGGACTCTGTTCGACGCGACCAGAGTCCAGTGCATCACGTATGTCATTTATGTAAAGGCAAAACAACAGAGGCCCCAGCACTGAACCCTGAGGTACTCCTAGATTGGTTGTTAGCCAATTCGATTTCTCTTTTAAATGCGTGGCAATCATTTGTTTCCTACCTGATAAATAGGAGCTAATATATCAGAGTGCAGCCCTGGAGAACCCCATTGATCTAAGCCTCGCAAGAAGTTTGGAGAGAGAGATCGTATCGAATGCCTTACCAAAGTCAAAAAGTAGTAGTAACGTGACAAGTTTTCTACCTAGGCCTGACCTTATATCGGCTGCTAGTGTAAGTACAGCAGTCTGCGTAGAATGGTTTTTTCTGAAGCCTGCCTGCATAGGATCGAGCAATTTCTTGGATGTAATATACTCCTGCAGTTGGTCATGGGCGATCTTCTCAAGAACCTTTGAAAGAAAACAGAAGATGGCTATAGGCCTAAAATCTTTTGACTGCTTAGGTGCAGCACCCTTTTTAACCCTTTCAGAACCAATGTACATTACAATGTACATTGACATTTTTTGGTTTTTTTAAAATTGTGCAAAAGTGGCTTCAAATTTTGTAAAAAAAATATGTGTATTAGATTGAAGTGGACTATTTCCGATCTCAAACTGAGGGCCTAAGTTATTATATCTTTGATAGAAACTGAGAAAACTTGAAAAGAAAAAAAAAAAAAAATTTTTTTATCGCAAAAATTGCTTAATAAATAAACACTTATCATCGCTAAATGGTTATCAGAACTTTTCATGATGAAATAATAATTCCGTCCTGAAAGGGTTAATGGTATAATATGTGCTTGCTTCCAACGGCAAGGGAAGACCCCCCCGTGCAAAAGAGGAATTGAACAGAGTCACAAGATGTTTACCAATAAATGGTAAAGCTTTAACTATCACTCTTTGCGGAATGCCATCCTCACCACGAACCTGTGAGGAAAAATGTGAAATTAATAGAGAATAGTAGGGAATATTTTTACACGGAAAAAAGTTTTCACCTTAAAAACTAGTGCTAAATAATAGAAGGTTAAAATTGCGTGTTTTATAATGAAAAAAACCATGACAGTATCATTTTAATCAATGCTAGTTTTACTACTTTACCTTCTAAGGTCCAGAACATTGATTTTTAATGACTAGCACGGTTTTTTCCGGCGCCAACATCAAAATTTAAGTTCTGCGCATTAGCAGAGAAATTCTAACGACTAGCACGGTTTTTCCAGTATCAACATCAAAATTTCAGTTCTGCGCATTAACGGCAGGCCGGAGTAGATCCTGATACCGACCGAGTAACAATTGAGTTGTTTGTTATTTACTCAAGTATTAATCGGTGTATCTTCAAATTAAAGGTTAAGCGCAATAGATATTATTATTATGAACATCTATGCACAAGAAAAAAAAATTCTACCGCTTTGTTTTTGAGAAAAGTAAGGAACACCGAAGTAAAAGTTTATGTTTATAATATTTTTGCGTTCCTTACTTTTCTCAAAAATAAATCGGTAGATTTTTTTCTTCTTGTGCATAAATATTTGTAATAATAATATCTATTGCGCTTAACCTTCAATTTGCAGATACACCGATTAATACTTGAGTAAATAACAAAAATTTCAATTAGACAAGGACAGCGAATCCGGCCTGCTCTTAACAGAGAAATTCTTAATGCATGGTATCAGTTTTTTCACAAAATCAACTTATTGCTATCATAAATAATCTTTCAAGTCAGTTATATTTTATTTATACATGTATGTATGTATGTATGTATGTATATATATATATATATATATATATATATATATATATATATATATATATATATATATATATACATGTCTGTGAAAACATAATGACAGAGTTTTATGTTCAAAGTTCAACAAGATTTTTTTTTCAAGAAAAGTTATTTAGTTATTTTAGTACGAAATTATACGTGAAAACTGGTCGAAACGAACTTGCAATTTTTTCTCATTTTTTTTATGTAACTTCTCATAAAAGTAACATAGAGAAGCAGTACTCAAAATAAAGCTGAAGATCTGTGCTTTCAAATGCACGTATTGTGATAATCCAATAAAATAATTCTCTATGCGAAAAATTTGTAGGAAAAATGCAGAACATGAGAAAAATAAAATTGACAGCGGAGGATTCGTTGCAAATAGAATCTTCAATCATGATTGGAATAACGACTTATCTCCATCTTTCGTTTTTCAATAAAATTTAATATTTATATTAAAGTTCTAATTGAAAAAATATTTTGGCAACTTTTTATGAAATATCTTTAGCCTTGTTAACGCCCGGGAAAATAAATTTCAGTTCAATTTAAATAAATCCTCTTTTAATTTAATAAAAAAACTCCTGAAGGTGCACCAACATAAATTGATCTATTTGAAAATTTTTTATTAATTACTTATTATAACTTCGATTACAAATTATATCAAATATATTGTATTCCTATCACAACAGTGATCGCAACTTTATTAACTCGAAAAGCAGACCGAAAGTAAGATATAACTGACTCCTAAAACATTATCGGGAATAAAGTACTTTATTCCCGCTAAATGAAAAATTTGAGAGTTTGAACAATTTTTCTTAAAATTAGTAACTAATGATTGCATTACTTTTTAAAATTAAAAAAAAAAAAATATACTTCAATAAAAATTCTGAAATTTTATTATTGCATTTTTAAAATAATTTAAATAAAAATGAAATTTTTTCTCAATAAATATTTATTATGGCAATTAATGTTCATAATTCTCAACAAATTCTAAATGTATAGAAATATAAAATTGAAACTTCATAACATAATAAACTGCTCTGTAATTTTTAAAATTTATTTTTACTATAATATTGAATATTTAGTCCATATATCAGTGTATAAACATGCAGCAATACGTTTTGTTAATTATAATGATATGATTACACATGAATTATGTAATTACAATTCTTAATTATTATACTTATAACTTTTTTTTATCAAATCTAATCTGATCATAATAAATTCCAGTAGCCTAATATTTTTAGGTTAGAAACTTTTTATGTATATATATCAACGAAAATAAAGTATCATTTATTTAAGGTAATTTATACTTACACTTGAAAAGATTTGTTAATTCGGTGAGATTCCACTCATTTAATATTTTTTGTATAAAATTATCCATTTGGCACTAATTTCCTATGCAATAAATAGAAAAACTTTTGTGTAAAACTTCACAATCGTGCACACTGCTACAATCGAAAATTCGTATACACAAACATACACCAGCGCCGTTATTTAATGTGCTTGGCACCCGAAAAAACCGTGCCAAAGGTGGCACTGTAAATTCACGCGTCAGTTATCGAAAATAAATATTTATAGCACTAAAAAATACTACACTGGTATGAATTTTATTTGTGCTGTCAATAGAGCGAAAAAAATTAATGCCATTCATTACTTTAGAACACACTAACATTGGAATTTAAACATCTAATCGAATTTAGCATTAGTTTTACCGGTGAAAACTTTTTTCCGTGTAGAATTGTAAAAAGCTTTTTATAAATGTTTATAATTATTTATAACTATATATAAATACGTGTAAGTAATACACGTATTTCAATTCAATTCAAAAGTTTTTAAACAGTTACAGACAGATATAAACAATTTTGTGCAATATCCATTCCCATCAGAAATAATTTGAATAATTTTTTAATATTTTTATTTCAATTTTTTATAATACTCTTTTTCATATGATTGCTTGATCTTTGAAAAAAAGAAGCTGTAAGTATCTTATAAAAAATTTAAAGTCAAATTATTGAGTAATTTATTTTTTATAACAATTTTTAATCCTACAGAGGTTACGGCAAGCAAAAGTTAGAATTTATGACTATAAAGATATTTCATATAAATGTATTAAAAATTTTACTGCTTATATGTATATTGATTATATTCGTCCATCAAGTCCTGAAACACATATATATCTTGCAGATTGTTTGATATTATAAATTTTGCTGCTGCTGTTACAGCGAGTTGATTTTTTTAAAAGAACATTAAATGCATTTGTGCAAGTATACAAAGCGGACAGCATGATATTAGAAATATAAATTGTTTTTTCAATTCGCAATATACCATTTGACGTACTCTTCTACGCCATCAAGAGTTACATTTGCGCCGTACAACTTCGGACAATTGAACATAAATTAAATAATTCATTATACGATAAATGATAATTCAAAAATTATTTTTGGCACTATTTTCCATCATTTTTTTTAAATAAAGAAATATTAACTTTGCACGGAGAACATTTCATTACGCTAGCAAAAACTAAATAAGAATAAGCATTACTTACAATTCTTTATATATATATATAATTTTTCGTTATATGGGGAATAGTTTTGATGAAAATTACAGAGAAAGCTAAAAATATTTTAAGCACAGGGCGTACCGACTTATATCAGTATTGTTGTAGTGCAGTTTTCAATCGTTAATGTTTTCTTAAATGCTCACCTTTATTACTACTACTACAGAAACCTATAAAAAAAATTAAAGGACAAAAGCAGTTGACAATAAATAGACACCTACCTACCTGTCTACCTGCTATGTGTAATAAACCCCGAACCTTTGTTTCTTTTCTAATGACTACATTTTTTTTTTATTACACTCGTAATGTACACATATTGTAAAATTTTAGCTATCTCTCTTTTACGCCTTGCAAAGGACATGTTTACCAGTTTTCAACATACCGCACAGTTGCTCGTGTCCTATTTAATGTTTACAGATAATTTTAAGTGAAATTCCCTCCGAGGATTTATATAAATACGAGAACATGGGTTTAAAAAAAAGAGAGAAAGAATATCTGATAATATACGACATACCAGGTGTTAAAATTTTTTTTGACAGATACAAGATGTATGTACATATCGCTTCACTTAAAAACCTTACAGAGCATATGTTTTGCCTGAATTTTTCTATTTAAATCCAAGGAAACAAAACTTACTGTCTTTATATTCATAGATAATTTTATTAAAAAATACCCAACTATGAGTTTTCTTCGCAACATCGTTCAAAGTTTTTAGTTTGGTTCCGTAAACTTATCCGAAAGATACACTTTTTTCTCAACTCTTTTAAAAAAACTAAAAATATTTTTAAAATTGAATACTGAACAACAACAAACTGACAATATGGCGTAGTTTGACGCTATTGTTGAAGAGAGAGCGGACGAAACAGTTTTATAATAATATCGAATCAACGAACAGTGTTAATGTCCTGCAAAATAACATAGAAGAGAGTGTTAATAATGATAAAAAATGACGATTTGGTATGGTTAGACGCTATTGTTAATGAGAAAGCGGACGAAGCAGTGTTTCAAAATATTGCGGGTGTTGAATCAACGAACAGTGTTAATGTTTTGTAAAATAACATAGAAGAAAGTTTTAATAATGATAAAAAAATGACGAATTGGTGGGGTTAGACGCTATTTTTAATAAGAAAGCGGACGAAGCAGTGTTACAAAATATTGCTGGTGTTGAATCAACGAACAGTGTTAATTTTTTGCAAAATAACATAGAAGAAAGTGTTAATAATGATAAAAAATGACGATTTGGTGTGGTTAGACGCTATTGTTAATAAGAAAGCGGACGAAGCAGTGTTACAAAATATTGCTGGTGTTGAATCAACGAACAGTGTTAATGTTTTGTAAAATAATATAGAAGAAAGTGTTAATAATGATAAAAAAAAGGACGATTTGGTGTGGTTAGACGCTATTGTTAATAAGAAAACGGACGAAGCAGTGCTACAAAATATTGCTGGTGTTGAATCAACGAACAGTGTTAATGTTTTGCAAAATAACATAGAAGAAAGTGTTAATAGTGATAAAAAAAACTGATGATACAGAATGGTTAGACACTATTCTCGGAGAGAGTGTAGAAGAAGAAATAATTAAAAATGTTGTTGTTGAATCGTTGAGTAGTGTTGCGATTGTTGTTTCTGATAGTGTTAATATAGAAGAAGAAAGTGTTGATGTAGGAAAGAAAGCGAAAGAAATGAAAATTCAAAATATTATTGCTATATTAACAAATGATATTAATCAAAGTGAAAATTATATTAAAAGTGTCAATAGTGAAGAACAAAATAATAAGATGTGGTTCGACGCAATTATTGAAAAAAGAGAGGTGATGCTATTAATAGAAAATATGATGAAACTGGCAGGAAGCAGTAATACACGCAACGGCGACGACGCAGATATTATTATTATAAAAAAACAAAAAGTGGCAGGATAAAAAAGAAGAAACATATCGATAGAAGATGAAAGAGTTAGAAAATTTGCAAAAGTGTGGGAAACAACACTACTCGACCCTATGGAAAAATTAAAAAAATTATCAGTGTTAGAAATCAATTTATTTCATTGTGAAGTAGAACTAGATTTTTTGACACACAGAGTTATGCAACGGCGGCCTTATGAGGATAGGCATATAGTTTATTGTTGGCCGAGAGAACATTTATATGCAAACCCATTAGTAATCAATACACCGTCATTCAATATGACGGTAGAAAAATTTTTTAAGTCTCACCCCAGTACCAAGACCTTAGTCAGATAGGAATCTATTGAGATAACAAAAAAAGCCGTGCAGTGTATGATATTGGTTATATCATACTTACAAGCCAAAATAATAAGATAGTAAGTATTTTATTAATATTATTTTTATTTTTTACAAATGTATAGATTTATGTATATATTTTTTCTATTTTTCTTCATAATTTTTTTAAAAATTATTTGAAAATGAAGCTTTTATTAATGATTATTATTTGTTTAATTCAAGGATGTACTCATGATTATTATTTTTTTTGTTTCAGTGCACAAATTCATACAACAACGCTGATGCACACGGCATTGCGCAAAAATGTTGTAAATCACGTATGGCGCTTTAAAGCTGCGCGAAATTCACCAAAGTTGGAAAATTACATACGAAAACGATAAGGAATAAACAAAATATTGATATGAAGGAGAAAAATTCTTCGATGTCATTCCCAAAGAATTCTATGGAATTTTAAACCAGGAACCGTACTCAACATTATTATATAATAGAAGAACAAGTAACCCGCCAACGGCTACTCATGTGCATGAGGAGATAAAATAAAAAAATTTAAATACGTTTAAAATACATTTTTCTTTGTTAATTAAGTTTGATTTTCACCTTAATCCACGATCCCTTCAAAAATTATATTATATATTTATTATTAACAATAATATCTCAGGTAAGTTATTAATTTTGTTGTTCTTAATTTCTTCATTCGGTTTTATAAATAATTAAAATTTGTAAATAATTTGTTTAAAACTTTTTTTCAAATTTATATTATAATAAAATATACAATTTTATTTATTTATTTAATATTTAAAATTTTATTTTAATACATAACTTTAAATGATTGTTTATAATTGCATATAATTAATATAATAATATTTGTTTATGTATATAAGTTTGACAATAAAATAATAAAAATCATATATAATTATATATAAACATTTTGGAGTTCATAAGATTAAATATAATCATACGTTGTTATACAAACTCTTGAGTAAAATTTAATTATATATGTTTATACATGATTATATATCGATTTATTCAATCTTCAAAATAATATTTTTATATCAAAGTATACACACACTCACATACACATACACATTGGTATGTGAGAAAGACGGGGGAAGAGAGAGGTAAATGTCTCTCTATACCACCCCATGTACGCTATAACAGCCTCCAGACGGGTAAAGGAGCCAGGAGAGGAAGGGGTAATATCTTGCCATACCTACCCATATACGCTATAACATCCCCCAGACAGGTAGGGAAGGGGAAGTGAAAATATCTCGCTATACGTGCCTATATACTACTTATATATTTACATGATAGCTATAGGACCAATGTTTTGTGCCATTCTAATCCAGTTTTTTTCTAATAAAGTTGAATATTTGATGCTAGAGGTTAATCAGAATGACAAAAAATTACTTTTGTGTGTTGTTTACGTTCGCCCCAAAGCTTTTTTACCTGAAGAGCTTTTCGATGACCTTGCTAGATTTTTCCAGCCTATAATAATGTCATTATAACAGGAGATTTCAATACGAACTTACTGAGTTATACGTATTCATCAGCGACTTTGCGTGATAATATTTCTGCACTTACTCTGTCTTTAGTACCTTCTGATCCTTCACACCACGTGTTATCTGACATGACCTCATTAAGATTGAGTATTGCTATGTCAAACCTAAAGTGTCCATTAAAACAGATTTTAATCGCAACCTAAGTAAGATTAATTTGCAACACTCGAGAGATTCACTTGCTAATAATTTTGCTTTTTTTTTTGTCTGCAAGCCTTATTTCTTAATATTCTTCGTCTTCTCATGAATCAGCTACTAGTATTTTGGATAAAGATATGAGCACATTCAACAATTTAATCTCTAATGCTTTTGATGCGATAGCACCGGTTAAGAGAAGAGATTTTTCTACTTTTAGAAAGCCCCGGGTTAGTGCTAACATTAGAATACTTATCAAACGCAAAAATAATGCGTACTAAAAAGCTCTTAGGACTGTTAAACTTAGTGATCGTGAAACCTATAGGGTTTTAAGAAGCAGTATCTCCAATTATTTTGATATACCCAAAAACGATTATATTCATAATAAATAAAATTCTGCTTCAAACGTTAAAAGTAAGTGGGCACAGCTTCACAAAATAGGATTAGCTAATAGAACACTACCATCACCGCTTCAATATTTCTCTTCTGAAATCCTATTAGATCACTATACTCTGGTTTCCTCGAGTTTGTCATCACTTACTGACACTGATATTTGTGATACTCTCAAATATCCGTTGAATGATTCTCTTCAGGTTTCCGATTTTAAAGAAATCAATGAGGCTGCTTTGCGACCTCGCAATCATGGTGAAGAATATTAACGATCGCTAATTTCGACGAAGCTGATAGATATTTTTTCTCTATTTTTTAGCTATAATTTTGCTAAATATATTTGTTGTATCAAAAAATTTACAAAAAA
Source organism: Anastatus disparis (assembly GCA_017163975.1). NCBI lineage: Eukaryota > Metazoa > Arthropoda > Insecta > Hymenoptera > Eupelmidae > Anastatus > Anastatus disparis. The sequence goes on along the minus strand of JAFFSR010000272.1, from coordinate 408,966 downwards.
TATGAATTGTTTTCTTTGAGTTTATCTATTTTTTGCTTAAATTTAGCTGAATGATTAATAATCAGTAATTGTTGCTTGGTTAACAACCACTTTTTAGTTAATTTTTAAATAAAATATAAAACAGTTTACTTGATTTATAATTTACATATACCAGTAAGGACTAGTAATAGGGGTTGATGATCGGTAGGTGTATGCGAGTATTCGAGTAATCGAGCCGAATATTTTTTTTATCGCAAAAATTTCTTTAAAAAGGAATACTGATCATCCTAAAAAGTTTATCAGAATATTTTATGATAAAATAAAAATTCAGGTCTGAAAAGGTTAATACTTAGCTCTACTTGGAGTCAGTTTTAAATTCATTCCAAAATTTTGCCTGAACTATCGGATAGACAGAACTTGAAGCAAGTCAATGAAAAAAGTTTGAAAATAGTTCATTGTTAACCAAGAGAATAGAGTAGATGATTTTCGCCCAAGTCGAGTTTGGCACCCGGGTGGAGCGAGGCAACAATAAAGACATAAATACAAAAACCTTCACTTCCATCGTTAACATATTACTTTTTCATACACGAAGGGCAGGCAATTAAGTCTCATTAGATATTAATTCATTATTAAAACATAAAGGTAACGACATTAATATATGATGATATCAAAACAAAAATGTAAAAATAAGGCGGTCAACTTTGCCTGGGCATGAGACGGTTAAGGTCGAAGTCATGACAGAGTTTAGGAGGGAGCCCCTGATAGGAGGTAAAGCCCCTGCTTATAAAGAAATGATTTAAGAACCATTTAAATAAAAAAAAGTAAATAAATGAAACCGCCCATAAACCTATCGACCAAATCGACAACCTCATCAATCCACCCAAGAAACCAACGACAAATTTATCCATGCGTCCATCAACCTATCAAAAAATGTATCTAGCTGCCCATCGACCCAACTAAAAATTCAAAATTCATCCATCTCTTAGCAGCCCATAAATCCATGGATGAATTCTCCCATCTGCCCATAAACCCATATACAAATTCATTTATCCTCCCATCGGTCCATCAATCCATTGACAAACTTATCTATCCGCCCATCTGCCTATTAATCCATCGACATATTCATTTATTGACCCACTGATATAATTATTCATTCGCCCATCAATTCATAAAAACCTATAAATGAATTCATCTATCCACCCATCGGTCCATCAACCCAACATAATTGTTTATCCGTACATCAGCTCATCAAAAAATTTATCTATCGCTCATCGGCCCATCAACCCATCAACAAATTGATCTTTCCATCCATGGGCCCATAAACCCATCGACATATTCAATTATCGACCCATAGACATAAACATTTATCCGACCATTGACTCATAGTCATATTTGATCTCTATCATATCTATCTGGCCATTGATCCATTGAGCCTGAAATCCATCAGCCCATAAATCTATTAAATAATTCATTTATATATCGATGCATCCATTTAGTATAGCTTTAAGACACGAAATGTAAATTTTTTATATGATATGGGAAAAAGATCTATCAAGCATGTGACAAGACTACTTTTTTGCTCTAGGGTAAGAAAGACCTATTTTAGCCTCTAAGAATAGACATAAAAAATTCAATTCTATGCCCTGAGTATGAAAAAATAATTTTTCTCATGTAAATGAGAACTAATTATCACAGGATAAGATAATCTAGTTATTCATGTTATTCGAGTAAGTTGAGTCATTCAAGTAATTTGAATTATTCGAGTTGATCATATTTTGTCAAGTTACTCGATGAATAAGAGTAGCTTGGAAAGTTAGAGTTAATACTCGACTCTACTTGAACTCGTCGAGTTGAGTATTAACAAACAAATTATATTGTGTACATTATTAATTTTTAAGAATTGTGAATAATCTATAGAGTACAATTAATAATCTTTTTTTAAATATTTGATATTGTGCACAATAATCATCTGTATAATTTTATTCAATCAGGGTGCAGAAACTTATATGCTCAATTTAATGCATTCATTAATAAATTCCATTTTATTTTATCATAATAAAAAATAATGCGGACGCCTCTAAAAATATCTTTTAATAATTTGTGAAAAAATAGTTTTTTCGGTGCATACCCACACAGAATGAAAGATTGCTGCAAGGTTGCTGCAAGGTTTCATGAAAGTTTCGAAACTTCGCAGCAACCTTTCATGAAAGATTGCAGCAACATTTATATGTCCGTGCTGGAACCCGGTTGAAATATTTCTAAAAACCTCGCAGCAATCTTTCAGAAAACCTCGCAGCAACCTTTCATGAAAACCTCACAGCAATATTTCAGGAAATGTAACAGAAACATTTCAAGAAACCTTGCAGCAATCTTTTAGAACACCTCGTCGCAACCTTGCAGGAAACCTCGCAGCAATCTTTCAGGAAATGTAACAGGAACATTTCAAGAAACCTCACAGGAATCTTGCGGGAAAAATAGCAAAAACATTTCAAGCAACCACACAGCAATTTTTTAGAAAATCTCGCCGTAACCTTGCAGAAAACCTCGTAGCAACCTTTTATGAGATATTGCAGCAACATTTATATGTCCGCGCTAGAACCCGGTTGAAATATTTCTAAAAACCTCGCAGCAACCTTTTATGAAAACCTCGCAGCAACATTTCAAGAAACCTTGCAGCAATCTTTCATGAAAGGTTTCTCGTAATATTTCATGAAATTTTTACCAAATTTTGCCGCGAACAACGCTCATACCTTTCCGTATGGTTTCCTGCAATATTTTGTAAAATATTTCTTAAATCTTGCCAAAAGCTTACTGCAGTAATATTTACTAGTAGGCAGGATTTTCTATCCTTGTGTGATAAAGTTTTTCTTATTTGCTTAAGTATCAATCGCTCTATCTATAAATTACTAGTTGAGCGCAATAGTATTATTATCAATATTTGTGCACAAGAAGAAAAAATTCCTCAGCATCGTTTTTGAGAAAAGTAGAGGATATTGAAATAAAAGGTTTTGTTTCTAATATTTATGCGTTCTTTACTTTTTTCAATAACAATTCGATGGATTTTTTTACCCTACACATAAATATTTATAGTATTGCGCTCATACTTATTGCGCTCAACTTCCCGTTTACAATACAACTACAGCAATAAATACTTGAGTAAATAACAGAAAACCAAATATAAGGCAAGAACAGCGAATCTGAACTGCTCTTAGAATCTTTTATAAAAACTTGCGGAATGATTGCTGAAACTGTTTATGAAAGGTTTGCTGCAATTTCATTTTGAAATTATTCATGAAACTTTGCTGATACTTTTTATGAAACGCTTTTCTGGAATATTTTATAAAGATTGCCAAAAATATTGGCGAAATGTACATAGCAATATTTTTTGTGATATCTTAGAAATCTTGTCAAAAACCTTGCAGAAATCTTACTGCAACTTTTAACAAAAGATACTTCGTAATATTTCATAAAATATTCATCAAAACTTGCTAGGAACCTCACTGAAACCTTTCATGAAAGGTTTCTTGCAATATTTCATAAAATGTTTCTAAAATCTTGCAGGAACCTCGCTGCAATCTTTCATGAAAGGTTTATTGCAATATTCCATGAAAAGTTCCCCAAATCTTGCTGGAAAACTCGCTGAAACCTTTCGTGAAAGGTTTCTTGCAATATTTCATGAAATGTTTTTAGAATCTTGCAGAAACCTCGCTGCAACCTTTCGTGAAAGGTTTCTTGCAATATTTTATAAAATGTTTCTAAAATCTTGCAGAAAGCTCGTTGCAATCTTTCATAGAAAGTTCGATGCAATATTCCATGAAAATGTCTAAATCTTGCTGAAAATCCCGCTGAAACATGTAATAAAAGTTTTCTTGCAATATTTCATGAAATATTTCTAAAATATTGCAGAAAACTTGCTGCAACCTTCCATGAAAGGTTTTTTGCAATATTCCATGAAATGTTTTCTAAATTTTGCTGAAAACCTCACTGAAATATGTCGTGAAAGTTTTCTTGCAATATTTCATAAAATATTTCTAAAATCTTACAGAAACCTCGCTGCAACCTTTCATGAAAGGTTCCTAGCAATATTTCATGAAATATTTCTAAAATCTTGTAGAAACCTCGCTGCCACCTATCATGAAAGGTTGCTTGCAATATTCCATGAAATAATTTCTAAATCGTGCTGAAAACTTCGCTGCAACCTTTCGTAAAAGTTTTCTTGCAATATTCCATGAAATATTTCTAAAATCTTACAGAAACCTCGCTGCAATCTTTCATGAAAAGTTTCTTGCGAAATTTCATGAAATATTTCTAAAATCTTGCAGAAACCTTGCTGCAACCTTTCATGAAAGGTTCCTTGCAATATTTTATGAAATGTTTTCTAAATTTTGCTGGGATCCTCTATGCAACCTTTTATAAAAGGTTTCTTGCAATATTTCATGAAATATTCTTAAAATCTTTCAGAAACCTCGCTGCAACCTTTCATGAAAGGTTTCTTGCAATATTCTATGAAATGTTTTCTAAATCTTGCTGGAAACCTCGTTAAAACATGTCATGAAAGTTTTCTTGCAATATTGCTTGAATTATTTTCTGTAACCTTGTAGCAAGTTTGCAGCAATATCACACTGAAATGTTTCATGAAACCTCTTAGCAATGTTAAGACAAGATTGCTGCAATCTTGTGACAATATTTCAGCACAATATTTCAGTGAAAGTTTCACTGCAATATTTCATGCTTTGTGGGTAATTATTTGTAACGTACCCAAGTGGGTAATAGTTACTTTTCAAAAAAAATAAATTATGGTCCAAGTTCGATGCTAGATTAATTTGCGAATAATATAAACGCGATAGATTTTTAATCTTATGTAAGCGACTTGTATAATTTTCTTTAATGTATTTAATAAACTACGCAAGCTCCGTTCGGGCAATAAGCCAGATTGGAGGGTAGCTATTAAATACTTTACTAGCAAACTACAAAAAGCTCCGTTCGGTCAGGAGGCCGGATTGGAGTGTAGCTGCTAGGTCCCTTTTTAACAAACTACACCAGCTCCGTTCGGGCAATAGACCAGATTAGAGGGTAGCTGTTAAGTATTTTGTTAATGAAACGCCTGCTTATTAATACAGCTAGGCGTTTCCTTGGTTAGTATGAAATGTATTCTTTTATAATAATAATAAGGAAATATATATATATATATATATATATATATATATATGTATATATATATATATATATATATATATATTATTAAATATTCTTTTATTTTGATCAAAAATATACGTATGTAAATACAAAAATATAAAAAAAATGAAAACTCTCCGGTGAGAGAAAAAGAGAAGCTCTTTAAAGATGAAAGCTCAATTTATTTTATTAGGAAGCTCTTAATATTAACCTAGGGGGTTAAGCCTAGAGCGCTTGTATGTCCCCAGCGTCAATGGAGCTCAATTTGAATTTCTTTTTATTAAAAATCTTAGATAACAAAGGGCGTTAAGCCTAGAGCGCTTATAAATCCCAATTGTTATCGGTTTATTATGTTTATTTTAATTTTTTGCTTTAGAAAGCAAAGGGCGTTAAGCTTAAGCGCTTGTATGTCCCAATTGCTAAGCGAAAATTATTCTATGGCCAAGAAATTTATATCGGGTTCTTGATTAAATATCAACTCAGGTAAACAAAGGGCGTTAAGCCTAAGCGCTTGTATATCCCAATTGTTACCGGTCTGAGTCGATTCAAGAATAAGGCGCGCGAGTCAGCGAGACTCGGGCTTTTATACGCGCCGAGCTTCTCTCCATCTCTCTCACAATGGTGGGGAGCTTTTAAAGTTGCGCGCGCTTACAGGCTTTACAAAGTTTCGGAGTTTTATTTCTGTGTCTCGCTCGCTCTTATATGCTTAAATATAAAGACATAGTAAGCGCGCTGTGAGGTTGCCTCGCGCGCTGTAAGCCAGCTGTGCGTTGACCTATATACAACCTTGTATATAGGTCACGCGCTTACTATGCCTTTATGCGCTTATAACTTAAAATAAAATATATTTTATAATAAAATTGAAATATGAATAACTAAAAATAAAAATATATTATTTAAAAGAAATAAACAAATAAATAATTGAATAAATAAATAAATTAAAATTAAAATGAAAATAATTAAATATTAAAAACTATAACAAATAGTAATGAAAAAATAAGAAAATAAAATTAAATGAAAATACAAATTATAAAAATAAAAAGGGAAAAAAACAGGGCGCTTTGGGGCGTCAGATATTATTTTGTATGATTATTGTGTACGCAACTCGTACATCGCCTTAATTTTGACATATAAACCTCCAATTATCTGTAAAAAAAAATATTAAATTCAACCACTTGATTTTTAGTAGCCCATTTCAGAAAGTTTGACTCTATACAAAAGTGTTTGAAAGGAATTATTTATCTACATGGTTTGGAAGGGATTTATTTAAAAAGAAATTGTGGAAAAGACTTATTTGGGAGGTTCAAATAATCAGTGATAAAAACTTTAACATCCTTAGTCGTTATCACAGTAATAAATAAATTCACAAAATTTCCAAATTTTTTTTAAATAAAAATTTATATTTAAAATGGTTTAAAGAGAAAGAAAGAGAGAAAGACAGATTTGAGGTTAAAAATTAGATTTGATGGTGTCTCATTAATAACAGAAATTAAATAATATTCGCTCATCTGTATGCTTTTGAATATTTGATTAAAATTTACACCAGAATTTGACGCCTGCTATCGGTATAAACGTATTTCAGATTCCAATGTGTCATAATTTAAACTCACTAGCAATTCAATATATTCGTAATACAACTGTTGATTTGGCATAATTGTAACTTAGCACTCAATGCGGTATGATCGTAATTCAACAGTCAATTCGGCATAATCATAACTCAGTGATTGGTATCATCTTAATTCAGCGGCAAATTTAGTATGATCGATTTTCAAAAGTGCATACTTGAAATTGGTAATGGATTCTATTTTTAATATAGTTAATATCTTATTTACAAAAGATTTGTTGGTACTACCTTTCCACCCACTACTAGAATCTAAAATCGTAAGTTGAAGTAAAAAGTATTTTATAAATATCATATCGTCAGGTGGGAGGAAGAAGGTTACGATTCGAAATTGGCCACAAAAAAGTAACGATTCGGATAAAGCCACAAAAAGGTTCAGATTCGAAATTGGCCACAAAAAAGTTACGATTGGGATAAAGCCACAAAAAGGTTCAGATTCGGGTTTAGCCACAAAAAGGTTACGATTCGGCTGCTTATTTTTTTCTCCGATGTTTTGGATGAGAACCGCTGTTGAAAACATAAGAATTTATCTCCGATATCCAAGCACTCATAAATATTAGAATTATTCTTTCATATTTTCTATAAAAAAGCAATCAATTGTAAAATTCTTTCTATAGTAATATTATCTTCGCTTTTTTGATGAATTTAAAAGAATACTGTAATAATTGTTTTAAATTATTTACTGAATTAATTTAAAAATAATTTTTAAAGAAAACAAAAATTACTTTTAAAATATTTCATGAAAATATTATAAAAATGATTTAAACATACTTATTAAAAAGTGACATAAAATTATTAAAAATTAATTTAAAATTGATTGACACTGTGAGGCAATGCCAACAAAATGAACAATTCTTAACAGTATTTTTTATATTAATATAAATATATTTATTAAATTAATAATCATATATATATTTCAACGTAATAAATTTTTATAGAATTTATGGTATTTAGCAGGAATTAAATCTTTTTCCATGAGGATACGTGAATTTTTCGCTTTATCAGCATCGATAGCTAATAATCAATCGTAACATCTAGTTAATATGTTTTTATTGTCAAATTTAATGATTGATTTTTTACTTAGAGACTCATAATTTAAATTGTATTTGTTGATGAATATTTCCACTATATAAAGCCTTCCAACACACACACACACACACACACACACACACACACACACACACACACACACACACACACACACACACACACACACGCACGCACGCACGCACACACACACACACACACACACACACATATATAAACAATTTCACGTCAATTTAACTAATGTTTGCAAATTTTTATTAAATTATATAATTTGTGAATTTTTTATTCTTACATTGATAACGTTAAAGTAAAAAGATTTTTAATTTATAAAATAAATCAATTAATTTTTATTTAATAAAATTATAAAAAGTAATAATATATTTCAATATATGATTTATACTTACTAAATTGAAAACTATAGGTTTATAAAATTGCCTCTTCATGAAAAAAATGAAAACATAATTATCATATTTATGAGTACTTAAGATATAGGAGACTCTTATGTTTTCAACAGCGGTTTTCATCCAAAACATCGAAGGAAAAAATAAGCAGCCGAATCGTAACCTTTTTGTGGCTAAACCCGAATCTGAACCTTTTTGTGGCTTTATCCGAATCGTAACTTTTTTGTGGCCAATTTCGAATCTGAACCTTTTTGTGGCTTTATCCGAATCGTTACTTTTTTGTGGCCAATTTCGAATCGTTACCTTCTTCCTCCCACCTGACGATATTCAAAAATATCAACAAATTAACATGTAATAATCTGTTAGGCAAATATATGACTGATGTAAGAGACCAAGCTAATGTTGTTTATTGTTTCAAATGCCAAAACTGTAATGTTAAGAATGTTGGTCAGACACATTGTAAATCACCAAAACGCACCAAATAATATATCTCTGACATTTATCATAAAAGAGATAAATCGGCTCTTTACCAATATTGTAAAATAAATAATCACAAGTTTGATTTTAATATAAAAAGTCTACAATTTAAGACTATGAGTCTGATTATGAAGAAAGATTAATGTCTGAGATGATTTTCATAGAAAAAAATTATACATGCAATAGAATACAAGATACCAACTCTCTTAAAACAACTTTTTCACATTTTATTAAATAATTATTAAATTAATTTTTAATAACTAAAAAAATGTTCTATTCCTATTTTCATTTATCAATTGTTTTTAATTTCAAATCGATTTACAAAACTTCTACATATTTTTTTTTAATACAAACTCATTCAGTACAAATTGACATGCGATGGTTACGCCCAACGATTCTTGGTCCATATTGTTTCATGGTTTGTTACGTGTTCGCATCTTTGTATTTTGTTTTGCTTTAACCTTTAACATCTGATATGAATAACATTGACGCTTGGTACCTCAACGTAAGCTCACTTATTTCTTAAATGTTTACGGTTAAATTTGATTTACCTAATAAATATTGCACAAAGTATTGTAATTATACAAAAAAATTGCTTTATAGATTTACTTATATTAATATATGTTAGCGCAAGTAATTGTTGGTGAAAAATGTATATTATATGTATTCTTATAAAAAAATTTTATGAAAAGTAATGTATTTTAGATTGCTCCTGAAGAGGCTCATTAATATATGAGCGAAACGTTAAAAATATAAATAAATAAATATATATTTGAACAAAAATTACCAGTAGTTGTATTATATATTTATTTTTAATATAATTTTTAATTGAATCTTTTCTTATATACGTAATTACTTAATTTATTCAATATGTTGTGGCGACCTTGGGGATCAGAAGGTCTCACGGAAGTTAAATTAGAATAAATTATAGAGTTCGATTAAATGAATAAAAAAAAAAGCTTTATTTCAATGATTACACTGTTGTTGCACGCACACTAAAAATGGACGCCAGCCGCGTATAGCCTACGCGACGCCGCACTATAGGCCCAAACGACTATTTATTGAACAAAATTAGATAGCGCCTAATAGGATAGGGTTACGGGGGTCTACTAGGGCTCATTTTGAAGGTCTTGTGATGTACTTTTATGGAAAAATATTTATGAAAAGCTTTCTGTGACGGAGATATCTTAAACAACCCGTCAAGACCATGGTTTTTTCAAATTTTTCGGTTATTTCTCCTTGAACGTTTGTACGAACGAAATGAGGACAAAAATACATCACAAATTATTAAAGTAGAGTGAAAAACCTTTAATTTGCTTTTTCGAAAACGTTTCTAGGTGCTATAGAACTCAATTTACAATGATTTTAAGTTAACAGTCTCCTTAAAAATAAGATTTTTCAACTTATTCCGCTTGTTTCTCTTGAGGATTTATTGGAAAGAAAATCAGGATGATAATACATTATAGACCATTAAAGTAAAGTAAAGAATTATTTTCTTGGTTTTTAAGTGCTATAAAATCGTTTTCACAGTTATTTTAAATGAAAGTAGCGAGTATATTCAACCATTTCCACTTGGCTTTAAGTATAATAACCCGTGTCAGCCTAAATGAGCATGAATTTTTTATGTTATTCGACTGAATATTTTTCTATGTAATCATAAGTAGAAAAATTTGTAAATTAATTTTTTTAAGCATTTTTGTCCGTACTTTTCAAATCTGCTTCTAATTCTTGCCTAAAATATTCCATTTTTTCATAATGGCAACTTTCTTGCAAAAACACAAATTAAAAAATTTTTTCATCTTTTTATCGTACTGGCTTGTAATGTTCCTTCTATATATCTATCTATCTATGAAGTTTATCCACCTACAGCCTATTTGGCCTAGTAAGTGACACCTCGACCTTTGTGTTCCAGTGTTTTCGCGTTCGAAACCATACCTCACAATTTTCCCTAACTTCGGTAGGTGGTGCTCGATCGTGCAGGCCTACTAAGGCGGGGAGCATCACTCAACCCATCCTTTTTAGTGCATCGAGAGCTCAACACCTACTTGGCAGAACGGTCCAGCTCAACTATAATGGTAGAACAGTCGCGTTTTGCCTTACCGGCCCTCGAGTGACTTTTCGACGGTTTTTGTTAAAACTGAAAAAAGTCTCTCGGGGGTGGTCTACCGTGGTGTCAGTGAGCTCGGGACATCTTCCACTTTCAATATTTAAATTAAAAAATGGAGAAAAAAATCCAGACCTCACCGGGATTCGAACCCCGGTCCTCTGCGTGAGAGTCGGATGCTCTAGCCCCTGAGCCACCGCGGCTCTATGTTCCCTCTATATAATCATTGCAAACATTAGAATTTCATGGAATAATTATCATACCTAAAATTTAAGACGTATAGGATGTCAAAATTCTAAATGGCTGATTTAATATGATGATGTTTACAAGAGTTTTTTTTATTTTTTTCTTTTAATTATGTTACAAGGTATCTCACGTGACATCTCATGTCATTTTTTTCAGTAAGGTAGAAAAATGTTCTGACAAAAGTCGGGCAACGTGAAATTTACGGCCAACGGTCGGTTTAGAATATTAAATTATTGAATGATTATAATTTTTACAATCAAACAAATAAATAACAAATTTGGGAAATAAATGTAAGAACTAACAAATTAAGGAATAAAAATATATTGTATGCAAAAACTTGTAAATTTTTGAAAAAAAAACAATAAATTTAAGAAAATTATAACATTTTTCGCTATTTGGAACTCTATATATTCTTATATCACTATTTTCTTAGATAATTATTATTAAAAAAATAAAAAAATAATTAATTCATTTAGAAAGCGAAAGTTATGACCTTATAACATAAAAAAATAAAAAAACTCTTGTAAACATCATCATATTAAATCAGCCATTTAGAATTTTGACATCATATACGTTTTAAATTTTAGGTATGATAATTATTCCATGGAATTTAAACGTTCGCAATGATAATATAGAGGGAACATTACAAGCCAGTACGATAAAAAGATGAACAATTTTTTTAAATTGTGTTTTTTGCAAGAAAGTTGCTATTTTGAAAAAATGGAATATTTTAGGCAAAAATTAGGAACAGATTTGAAAAGTACCGACAAAAATGCTTAAAAAAAATTAATTTATAAATTTTTCTACTTATGATTACATAGAATAATATTCAGTCAAATAACATAAAAAATTAATGCTCATTTGGGCTGACACGGGTTATTATACTTAAAGCCAAGTAGAAATGGTTGAATATACTCGTTACTTTTATTTGAAATAGCTGTAAAAACGATTTTATAGCACTTAAAAACCAAGAAAATAATTCTTTCACTGTACTTTAATGGTCTATAATGTATTATCATCCTGATTTTCTTTCCAATAAATCCTCAAGAGAAACAAGCAGAATATGTTGAAAAATCTTATTTTTAAGGAGACTGTCAACTTAAAATCATTGTGAATTGAGTTCTATAGCACCTAGAAACGTTTTCAAAAAAGCAAATTAAAGGTTTTTCACTCTACTTTAATAATTTGTGATGTATTTTTGTCCTCATTTCGTTCGTACTAACGTTTAAGGAGAAACAAGCAAAAAATTTGAAAAAACCATGATCTTGACGGGTTGTTTAAGATATCTCCGCCACAGAAAGCTTTTCATAAATATTTTTCCATAAAAGTACATCACAAGACCTTCAAAATGAGCCCTGGTAGACCCCCGTAACCCTATCCTATTAGGTGCTACCTAATTTTGTCCAATAAAAAGTCGTTTGGGCCTATAGTGCGCCGCTTGCACTAATCAAGTTACTATTAAAACGACGAAAAGCAGAGATTACAACAAATGCAGTACACAAAAAAAAATTATATGCTAAAATGGGATACGCTCAATAACACGATAACTCTAAAAGAAAAGCACTAAGGGAATTTATTTTGGTGAACGCGCACGTGATCGCCCGACACACACGTTACAATGAAAAAAAAGAAATTAAATTATTCTAATTAGCAATAATGCACTGTTCTCGCAACAAAACGAGGTTTTGCTAAACAAAAGAAAATGAATTTAAGAATATCGAATATTCGTTCTCACTCACTCGAAGCTTGAGATATCCTTAACAAAAAAAAATTATAGACTTATTATCGAAGTCAAATCGTAACGGCTTGACAGAAGGAATGACGCAATGGTGTTTCCTTCGTCTCTCGTGCTCTACGCTGCACGCGCCACAAGAGAGAGACAAATGATCCTTAACGGACCCAAGCTTAGCTACTTGAGTCAAGCTGCTTGCTATCTATATGAGTGCACAGTATACGTGCCTTAGATATTCGTGTGTGCCAACGATCTTGGGTTTATACTCCTAGATATTCGACTCGCGTGGTCTGCTTTTCGTCGTGCTATTAGTTAGATGCTCCCTCCTGTTGTCTATATACGCTACAAATGTTTTACAAGTAACATGGCCAATTTGCTATGTTACAATGTAATTTTCATTACTATTTTTATAGGTATCTAAGATACGATTATACCGATAGGAGGAGTCAAATTATTATTTATTTACAATTATATAAATAGAAGGCATCGATTTATTTCTTAATAGTATCTGAAACTTATAAAGTTTTCACTACTGATTATTCAAATCTTTCGTATAAGTCTTTTCAAAAATTTCTTTTCAAAACTGTTTTGTAAAATAAGTTCCTTCCAAACAGTGTTGCCAAGAAATTCATTTCCAAACGCTTTTGTAAAGTAAGTCGATTCTAAACGTTCCCACGGAATAAGTACTTTAGCCATTTTTGCCTGAAAAATACCTGCACATCAAATCCTCGTAGTTAGTTCATCCAGCATAAAAGTCTCTATAAACGAGAGCACAAAAAAGTACTGCATAATACTTACAGAAAGATAAATTGATTGATAGATTAATATATTTATTTTGGATCATAGAATTTGACCTAGTATGACTTATTTGATTAGAAATATATAACAAAATTAGATATAGTTAATGCAACGTATAATAACGAAATTATGATCATATAATACAAAATTAGTATATAAGTACAAACTAAATAAAATACAAACCAAGAGAATTATTAAAGGGTCTAAGCGATTAAAATAGTGAAAAATGCCCCTGACGCATTAGGATTATTTTTTTCCCTTAAATATTTAGGCACATCTTATAATTCATTCAAATACAAAAATTATAATATACACACGCACACTCGCGAGTGCATAGACGCAGATAAACATATACATATATACATATACAAATATATAGTGCGTAGACTAAGAAAGCCAATATAAGTGCTCCTGCAATTTATTCAGGCTTGGGACTGGCATGACAACATGGCTACATTACACTCATTCCGCCATTCATATTTTTCATACATTCTACACATTCATCTATTCTTAAAAGAAAAGGGAAAAAAATCTTTCTTATAATATAAACTCATTTCTTAATAAAAGATAAAATTATAAGATAATAGTTCTTCTCCACTTTCTTTTGCAAGAATTCAATAATTTTTATTAAAAAATAAATATATAAAAGAATAATAGATAAATATAATAATAATGAGCGGTCGAAATATTATTTTTATAACCGCCTTCCTAAAATCTGAAAAAATAAAAAAACGAAAAACACCTTCTGATATCTGAAACCTGAAAAATTTAAATAATTATCAATTTTATTCAAAGGCAATCAGACAGCTCCAACACTAAAAGACAAACTGCAATATGAAAAAATCTTTGAAGTGCAACGTTGCGAGCATGCTATTGTTAGTATATAAATACACATATTTTATATCCCCACCACCAATCGTTACTAACTATGCGCCTTAATGCGCGTAATAAATATATGTTTCAGTTCGTGAGTTATTTATTGTTACTTATATTAAAGCTGAACACTCTGTTTCTTTCTCTTTCTCTCTCTCTCTCACTCTCTTTTTCACATTTGAAAGTTATTTCAATAATAACCAGAATAATAATAATTTAAGAAAATAAAATAAATCGGGTTGAACACTCTAAAAAAAATTGTAATTTTAATACACATAAGTGTTACAGATAAAACACGAATTTTTTTGTGTTAAAATTTACAAATAATTTTTGTGTACTTTTCGTGGTTAAAATTTTAACAAATTAATTCACAAATAATACAAAATTTTAAATAATAAAATTTGTAAATGTTGCAAATTTATTTTTCGTTTGAATATAATGATTAAAATAATGATTCGATGGCAAAGTTTATTGAATAATAACTTTTTTGTATTTCTTTTTGTGAATATTTTAAATAAAATAGGGAGATAAAGAAATGTAAAAAAAAGAAAAAAAAATATATATGTTCCCTAGCGGAAAAAAAAATGCAGAAAACAGTAAATATCCGAAAATATCAGAAGAAAACAGAAGAAAACTGATAAAAACTGCAGAAAACGGAAATTAACTGTTGAAAAATGTCGAGATTGAGACAAAGACAACAGTTATCTTCTGATTTCTTCTGATTTCTTTAGTTCTTATCAGTTTTCTGCAGTTATCTGCAATTATCAACAGTTTTATTCATTTTTCAACGTTTTTCTTCATTTATAAAAGCAATTTGAAAAGTGAAGAAATCCGGAAAAAACTGAACACAAATGTTATATTCTGAAAATAACTGTTGAAAATTGAAGAAAACTGAAGAAAACAGTTATATTCTAAAAATAACTGTTGAAAAGTGAAGAAATCTAAAGAAAACAGTTATATTCTGAAAATAACTGTTGAAAAGTGAAGAAAACTGAAGAAAACAGCTATATTCTCAACAAAACTGTAAAAAAGTGAAGAAATCTGAAGAAAAAAGGTAATAACTGTTTAAAAATAAAGTAAAATGAAGAAAATTGGAAAAAAAATATTTTTTACGAAAAAAGTGATGAAAACAGAAAATAACTGAAGAAAACTGATAATATCGGCAGAAAACCGAAGAAAATGGTTAATAACTGTTGAAAAACGAAGAAAAGTGAAGAAAATTAAAAAAAAAAATATTTTCTTACATAAAAAGTGAAGGAAACAGAAGATAACCAAAGAAAACTGATAATATCGGCAAAAAACTGAAGAAAACAGTTGATAACAGTTAAAAAACAAAAAAAAGTGAAGAAAATTGAAAAAAAAATAAATTTTCTTACATAAAAAGTGGAGAAAACAGAAAATAACTGAAGAAAACTGATAATATCGGCAGACAACTGAAGAAAACAGTTGATAACTGTTAAAAAACGAAGAAAAATGAAGAAAATTAAAAAAAAATTTTCATTTTTATATAATAAGTGAAGAACACAGAAGATAACTGAAGAAAACTGATAATATCGGCAGAAAACTGAAGAAAACAGTTGATAACTGTTGTCTTTGTCTCAATTCCTACATTTTTCTGCCGTTATCTTCTGTTATAAACTGTTGTCTTCTGTTTTCTTCAGTTTTCTTCTTTTTTTTTCCGCTAGGGTTGGAGTAGAGTCTTAAAATAATAGATGTTAAGATAAACAAATAGCCAAGCAGAGTATATAGTACATTTTTTTATTTACATTGTCCTTATATCTTATATCTTATTAATCTGCATAAATTATCAATAAAGAAATAATAACTTATAAAAATATTTTTTATGTACGTTATATAATTTCATGGATTTCAAAAATTGAGTTTCTTTGACAGCTACAATATTAAAGGGTCTAGGCGATTAAGATAGTGAAAAATTCCCCTGTCGCTTTCGAAATCCTGAAAGCATCCTTGTGTAG
Organism: Anastatus disparis; assembly: GCA_017163975.1. Lineage (NCBI taxonomy): Eukaryota > Metazoa > Arthropoda > Insecta > Hymenoptera > Eupelmidae > Anastatus > Anastatus disparis. Next base: position 392,537 of record JAFFSR010000272.1, on the reverse strand, counting down.
TACATAAAAAAATATAACTTTGATGAAAGTTTTAGCCCTTTAGACCCTCACATAACCTCGAAATATAAAAAAAACGTGTTTTTCGTTTTTTTAACAATATCTCGGCTTCTAAGCACCGTAGAAACTTCTTTTTTCCGTTTTGAAGGTTTTTTTATCGCTTACAACATTTTTTTTTGTTTTCACTTTTGGCCTCAAAGTTTATAAGTTCAATTTAAAAAAAACTAAAGCAACAGCAGGACCGAAAAAATTATATGTTGTATATTTTATGTAAAACCATGTCTACGAATTTTTTCAGATTTTTAAAAGAGGTAGAACAAGGTCATAATCGCAAAAAACCTGTTTTTTTACGTTTTTTTCATATTTTTACCTAATTTTGAAGCATTTTATCATGAAAAATTTTATTATCAATCTTCAATTATCTGGAAATTATGTATATATATATATACATAATTTCCAGATAATTGAAGATTGATAATAAAATTTTTCATATATATATATATATATATATATATATATATATATATATATATATATATATATATATATATATATATATATACATGTGTATATTTTCGAAACTATTTTGAATTGTATTATATACCTAAGGACCTTATTCGATCGTTTTTGTCTTTAAAGGCACGATTAAGACAAGATTAAGACACAAATATGACATCTCAGGATTATTTTTTTCCCTTAAATATTTAGGCACATCTTATAATTCATTCAAATACAAAAATTATAATATACACACGCACACTCGCGAGTGCATAGACGCAGATAAACATATACATATATACATATACAAATATATAGTACGTAGACTAAGAAAGCCAATATAAGTGCCCCCTGCAATTTATCCAGGCTTGGGACTGGCATGACAACATGGCTGCATTACACTCATTTTGTCATTCATATTTTTTATACATTCTACACATTCATCTATTCTTGAAAGAGAAGGAAGAAAAATCTCTTTTCAATTCTTGGAGGGGGTGATCCCTTTAAGGACCGCCTTAAGAACAAAACTATTAGATGTTTTTAACCTTAAATTTCACCTAAAAACATTTAATAGTTTGTGTTCTCAGGGTGGTCCCTAAAGTGATCACTCCCGTCCTCTAAAGGTTAAATATAAATTCATTTTTTAATAGAAGATAAAATTAAAAGATAATAGTTCTGCTCCACTCTCTTTTGGAAGCATTCAATAATTCTCATTGGAAAATAAATATATCAAAGAATAATAGATAAATATCATATCGCAGGATGGGTTTTCGTAAGTTCAGAACTCTACCAAGGTTTTTTTATAATGTATTTTAACCCCCTGATTACAAATATCGAGGGTAGAAATTCGCAAGCTTGGGAGGAATATAATTATTAACAATTTTTGTTAACAAATTAAAAAATGCTGCCAAGTGCTTTGGCGCAATGCTTTTTCATAGAGCTCATTGAGTTAGAGTAATTTGATTTAAATTTTTTAAATCTGATTTCAATGTAAAATACAAATTCTGTTTAAAAAAAATTAGTGAATGTGAGAGAGCGATTAGGAAATAGGAAGAAAGAGGCAAGGATGGATGAAAATAGGGAAAAAATGAGGATCGATCTGAGATAAAAAGACAGAGAAGAAGTGAGGAAGTAAGAAAAGAGTTAGTGAAAGCGTTGAATCAGAAATCAAAAGAAGTGATCGAAAAGCTACTTTAAGAAAATTATTTTTTTTAAACTTGTTTTATAAAGACAGTAGCAAATAACTCGTATACAAATTTTAGAGCCAATTTATCGAGTACTTTAAGTAAAATAGAAAAAAAAAAGAAAATTTTTTAAGAAAATTTTTAACATTTTCTAAAATTAAAACTATGTTAAGAAAATCGGTTTTTAAAAGTTATCTTTCTTTTGGCAGTTGCAAATAATTCCCATGCAAATCTCAAAGCAAGTTCATCAAGTAATTTACGTCAAATACAAAATAAATGAAAAATCGAAAATTTTTTTTCAATTCTTAAAATAGTTCTATAAAGAACTACACTATAAATACTAATTTCTAATAGCTTCTCGTCTACTTATACAAAAACTTAGTATACAAAATTTGAAGCAAATCCATCGAGTAATTTTCGAGATCTAATTGGTTAAATAAATAACATTTTCTTTTCAAAATTTCTTTTTCAAAATTTTAAAAATGCTTTAAAATTAGAACTACACATTGAAAATCAATTTTTAAAAATTTCCCATCTTTTAGAACAAATCTATCGAGTACTTTACGTAAAATAAAAAAAAAAAGAAAAGAATCGAAATTTTTTCAAAAATCTTTAAAACTCTAAAATTATAACCACGCTAAGAAAATTAGTTTTATAAAGCTTTTTTTCTTCAGACAATAGCGAATTGTATAAAAATTTTGGAGAAAATTTATAGTATGGTTTATGCAAAATAAAAGATGAATGAAAATAAAAAATTTTTTTCAAAATTTTCAAAATGCTCTAAAATTAAAACTGTGCTGAGAAAATTAGTTTTCCAAAGCTTGTTTTCTTCAGACAGTAGCGAATAACTTGCATACAAAGTTTAGGGAAAATCTATCTAATAGTTTTCGTAAGATAAAAAAAAAATTAAAAATAAAAATTGAAAAAAAAAATTTTTAAATGCTCTAAAATTAAAACTACGCTAAGAAAACGAATTCTCAATAGCTTCCGCACCAGTCGATTGAAAAATTGAATCGTATGGAAAATTTGAAGTAAATCCATCGAATAGTTTTTGAGATTTTATTGGCTTAATAAATATAGACATTTTTTTTCAAAAATTTCAAAATGCTCTAAAATTAAAACTAAGCTAAGAAAATCAGTTTTCAGAAATTTATTTTATTTGGGCAATCGCAAATAATTTCCATGCAAATTTAGAAACAAATTCATCGAGTAGTAAACGAAAAAAATTTAAAAAAATGAAAAATCGAAATTTTGGTTTTTTGTTTTCAAACGACTCTAAAATTAAAACTACGCTAGAAGAACCAATTATCAATAGTTTCCCAGCAAGTTAGACAAAAAAATTAATTTCATGCAAAATTAGAAGCAAATCCATCAAGTAGTTTTCGAGATACAATTCACTAACTGACATCATACAGACACACACACACACCTACACACACATACATACACACATTTTCTGGAAACCACTTTTTTCGACTCCCTAAGTTCAAAAATGTACAAATTAATGAAAAAATAAAAAAAAAAATTTTTATCGATACAATGCTTTCTCTATGAGAAAGCAAAATCACCAAAGCTGTTGAAAAAAAATCCATCCTTATCTCTGATCTATTTTGAATAAGAAACCCTTATACAATTTTTTTCGTGGGATGCTTCGTTTCGATGTAAAAAATTGTCAAAGTTTGAAAAATTCAGTTTTCTACGATTTTTGATCGCGTATTGATCAATTGTTTATGTATGATCTTTAACTTGACAAAGCTTAAAAAATTACATAAGATATGCACATTTGAAAATTTCTTACAAAAACTAAATGTTAAAACTGTAAAAGTTGCCAATAACTTTTGAGGGCTATCGTTTTGCCAATTTCCGATAAATTTTGGTAATCCTTTTTTGTTTTATTCTGTTTTGAGCCCTCTTCGATTCAGTGCAAGAAATTTAAAAAAAAAAAACTAAAAAATGACTAAGATATATGCATTTTACCAAAAAATGCACTTTTCATGCACATGCATTTTACTCAAAAGGCCCATCTTTTTTTTTTAAATTTTTTGGTCTAATAGAGGACCAAATTAACTATCTAATGGTACCTGTTTGATCCCGTATTTTTTTGTTTGAAGTGAGAAAACAATTTACAAATTTTACTATTGAAAAATGCTTGTATATACGTTCGGAAGTCTTGAGCAATCTACATTCAAACGCTGTCGCATGCTTCGCTTATAATACGTATACATTCGTATGTATGTTTATATACATATATATGGGACGTTTCATGATGTAAGAATTAAAATACGATTGAAAGTAAGTTACTTTTTATACATCGTAAGAAACCCGTGTAGCAAATTATAAAAATGCATCATTTTTGACGTATAAAATTGTATATTGTAAGTAACTATTTTTCAATTGACACCAAAGTTCGAGCACATTTTCTACTCTTTAAAACAAAAATTTTAAGCCCTAGTTAAAGCTTGTGCCATCTTAGGAACTTAAATTATAAACTTTTAAATTTCTATAAAACCTTGTTCGTAAAAATTTAAAGGTTTTAGAGATATACCCATATATATCTATATATCTATATATATATATATATATATATATATATATATATATATATATATATATATATATATATATGTATATGGGACGTTTCACGTCAACTCACCTAACAAAAAAATAGAATTCGTCGAAAATCTGTGAAAATGTTCTATTTAATACCCAAAATATACGAAAAAAATTTTAGAGGTCCAGGTCAAAGGGGTCAGGATTTAAACGTGATGGAATTTTTCGAATTTTCCAAATTTTTTGCTAAATAAATATTTTAATGAATTTTTTCCTCAAAAACTATCAATTTTTCGTTAAAACTTAATAGAATACTTTTTCTTGGAAATTAGATGTAGAATTCACCTGAATTTTTGCAAATTATAATATACTGATTTTTATGCTTACTTGATCGATTTAAACATACTATTTAGTATATCTAAAAATCGAGCAGGTTAAATTGGCTTTTTAAAGTCTTATTTTTTTCATTTTTTTATGAGGAAAAAATATACGAAGCCTCCAGTTGGGCAGCCTTCTCAAAGTTACTTAATTGTGCAAAAAAGTCTGAATAAATCGTTATTTTGGATCAATGATGAGATTCGTGATTTTTTTTCTGAAAAAGTATTGATTTTTGGGACAAATGTATAAAAATGTTTTTTATTGGAAATTGTATGTAAAGTGTATGTAAATTTTTGTAAACCATTATTTGCTAAACATCACAAATTATAAATGGAATTTTGAAATTTTAAAATTTATTTTTTGTTAAATTTTTAGTATTTATGGTTCATAATGTCTTAAATTACAATTTGTAAAAATATGTTTATATTCTACACATGATTTCCAATAAAAAACCTTTTCATACATTTGTCCCAAAAATCAATACTTTTTCAGAAAAAAAATCACGAATCTCATCATTGATCCGAAATAACGATTTTTTCAGACATTTTTACACAATTAAGTAACTTTGAGAAGGCTGCCCAACTGGAGACTTCGTATATTTTTTCCTCATAAAAAAATGAAAAAAATAAGACTTTAAATAGCCAATTTAACCTGCTCGATTTTTAGATATACTAAATAGTATGTTTAAATCGATCAAGTAAGCATAAAAATCAGTATATTATAATTTGCAAAAATTCAGGTGAATTCTACATCTAATTTCCAAGAAAAAGTATTCTATTAAGTTTTAACGAAAAATTGATAGTTTTTGAGGAAGAAATTCATTAAAATATTTATTTAGCAAAAAATTTGGAAAATTCGAAAAATTCCATCACGTTTAAATCCTGACCCCTTTGACCTGGACCTCTAAAATTTTTTTCGTATATTTTGGGTATCAAATAGAGCATTTTCACAGATTTTCGACGAATTCTATTTTTTTGTTAGGTGAGTTGACGTGAAACGTCCAATATATATATATATATATATATAGATATAGATATAGATATATAGATATATATGGGTATATCTCTAAAACCTTTAAATTTTTACGAACAAGGTTTTATAGAAATTTAAAAGTCTATAATTTAAGTTCCTAAGATGGCACAAGCTTTAACTAGGGCTTAAAATTTTTGTTTTAAAGAGTAGAAAATGTACTCGAACTTTGGTGTCAATTGAAAAATAGTTACTTACAATATACAATTTTATACGTCAAAAATGATGCATTTTTATAATTTGCTACACGGGTTTCTTACGATGTATAAAAAGTAACTTACTTTCAATCGTATTTTAATTCTTACATCATAATTTACATAATAAAAACTACAATTTAAGATCACACCGATGGATGTGCGATGCTTTATTAATAAGTTTCACCATTTTTAAGGACCGTGTAACTATCCATGCAAAAATTACACATAACTTAAAAATGGTGCAACTAATTAATAAAGCATAGCACATCAATCGACGTAATCTTAAATTATTGTTTCTATTATGTAAATTATGATGTAGAAATTAAAATACGAATGAAAGTAAGTTACTTTTTATACATCGTAAGAAACACAGGTAGAAAATTATGAAAAATGCATCATTTTTGTCGTATAAAATTGTATATCGTTCGTAACTATTTTAAAATTGACACCAAATTTCGAGTACATATTCTACTCTTTAAAATGAAAATTTTAATCACTGTTTTAAGCCTGTGCTATCTTAGGAACTTGAATTATAAACTTCTAAATTTATATAAAACCCTATTCGTAAAAAGTTAAAGGTTCCAGAGATATGCCCACATATACAGAGGGGTCCAATAAAACAAAGCCACCCTTGAGAAAAAAAGTACTAATAAAAAAATTTTGTATTTCAGCAAATAAGGGTCGTACATAACTCTACGACCACTCATTTTAAACGTATTCGTAAGGACTTTTTAATAGTATATTGGCAATTTAATTTCTAGTACTTGTCTGGAAAATATTACGACTTGAAAATTAAAATAAAAATATTTTTTTTTTGCCTGTGTTTAAATCAAATTATTTTTCGGAAAATGATGATAGAAAAATTTTACACGGCTCGTTTTAAAGGTATTTTGCTTAATTTGAAATTTATTGTTTGGTTTATTTTTTAGATTCAAAACTGACCGAGATTTAGCGATTTTTGTTCAAAAAAGGGTCTTCTTTATTTTTCTCATATTTGCTTAATAAGAAAAGATATAGAAACATGCCAAAAAAATAGTGTATTTTTGTTTGTAGAATAACCTTAAATTTTCTCAAAATATTTTGTGCATTTAAATTTTTTTTATATTGTTGCGGTATTCTTATATACATTATATCATACTCTTATATATGTATATGTGTAAGAGTACCGCAACAATATAAAAAAAATTAAAATGCACAAAAAATTTTGAGAAAATTTAAGGTTATTCTACATGCAAAAATAAACTTTTTTTATTTGGCATTTTTCTGTATCTGCTGTAATTAAGCAGATATCGGAAAAATAAAATTAAACATCTTACGAAAAAAGTTGTATAACTATTTTTTTTTCAAAATTAATCGAAGAATACAATTTAATTTTTTCTTTCAACAACTTTTGTAATTTTCGCTTTCTCATAGAAAAAGCGTATCGGTAAAATATTTATTTTTTATTTTTTCATTAATTTGTACATATTTGGATTCAGGTAGTCGAAAAAAGTGGTTTCCAGAAAATGCCTGTGTGTGTGTGCGTGCGTGCGCGTGCGCGTGTGTGTGTGTGTGTGTGTGTGTGTGCGCGCGCGTTCCCGTAGTTATAGGTCGATGTCTCGGATGGTTTTTCTTGACGGTGGCATAGAGTTAGATCTGTTGAGCCCTCTTCTTGGTGGATCCAACGATTCCGTTGACCCGGTGGCTGTTTCGTATTCTGATGTTTTGTCCTTTTCCGTACGTTCAGGCTTAGCTAGGCTTGTAAGTAAATGTGTTATCGAACTGAAAATAGCTCCCAAGAGTCTTGTACTCCATCCGTACACCGTGTAGAGTGTGTACCCGCGGATCATCGTATCGAAGATTATATTGATTACTTGGCATGTTAGTATGATCATTAGTATCCCTGCCGAGATTTGGCCAAACTTTTGGGATCCGTTCCACATTTTATTAAGCGTGGATTCCATCATCGTTCTCATTTCTTTGGGCTTCAACAGGCTGCTGAACTTTACAGAGAGCGGTCTTGCTTCTCTGTCGTTGAGCCGTCTAGCTATTGCTTCTAGCATTGCAGGTTTTCCGGCTGGAAATATCAAATGTTCACGTATTTCGTATTTTCTAGGTCTTCTGGTGTATATATTCCATTCTCCAAGACTTCCGAGATGCTGGCGTGTTTCTAGGTCGGCTGAACAAACGATTTTAAAAATTGCGGTAGGTTTACCTCCGTTGTCGTAAAGTGGATTTTAAACCATTTCGATGATTTTGAAGATACTTGGTATGAGTGTATTGCAATCTCTAGCTGTTCCAATCTGTGCTAGCATCTTGCAGATAGGTTTGGCGAAGTAAGCTTCGTCATCACAGACTACTGGTACTTCGTAGTAGCATAAGTCAGTTTTTCTTATTTTGCAGGACCGTGGTACGCATTGAATGATATGGGCAACCTTTTCTGCTGCTATTGCTAAGTAACCTTGTTTCTTCATAACCTTTAGAGCAAAAAGGTCTATGTTTGAGAACGCCAGAGGCAGAGCATTTTCTATGATTTGCTTCTCCAATATACATCTGTGCAGAACTATGTCACGTTATAGCAATCCCAGTTGTTTATCTAGATGTCTTCTGAGATTCATTATTTTTGCATTGAAATATGTAGTGAGGATGATATATGGCACCTCCAAGCTTTTTCGGGTGGTGAATGATTTACCTCTTGTGATTTCTAAAATGAATAGTTCTGTTTGGTCCGTTTTAATCAATTTATATCCGCATAGCGTCTCTTCTCCAGTTTTGGTTAGACCAAAATTTATCTTTCCAGTTGAATTACCAAAGTAGATAAAGGGAGCGTTCGAATGGTTATCAACCATACGTGGCCCTATACCCTCATATAGGATGGTGAACTCATCGAATTCATGTGTGGATCCCATTACTAGAGTCCAGAAAATGCAGCTTCCTTCCTTGTCTATGCATCTACAGCTGGTGTAGCTGCATCGAGTTCCGGTGCTTAGGATCACCATGTTCTTTTTTTTGTCTACGGTGACCTCGTAGTCTGTTACTTTGATCTCCAGTTTCGCAGTTATGACTACTTTTTCATATTCATATCCATTATCATTGTAAGTTGTACCCTCACAATATGCGTTTGCATCCAATCTTCCGGTGACTGTGACAGTCCTTCTATTGGTCGCGTTTATATTATTTATCATGGAGCGTCCATATTTGTACTGGCCATACCTTACGAGATCTTCACATGCTTCTCTTGTTGCCAGCTCCATGAAGGTGGTAGAGCCTCCTTTTACTTTTGAGTTGTGCGAATGCATATCACAATACGTAATTTCCTGCTCTACCTTTATTCTACATTGGTAAGCTCGGACCTTAAAATATTGGGTATGTTGAAGTAGCTGTTAGTAGATTTCTTCTTCAGAAGGTTCTGCGTTAGATGGCACGCAGTCTCCGACGTCTGTGAGTGCTATAGTTGTTATGTTGGGGGTAGCAGATCCGCATTTATATGCCGTAAAGGTAACGGCCATTCGAATATAAGCGCATAAAAAAGCATCAAAATTGCAGTTCATCCTTCTGTAACAGAGAAAATTAACATAAAATTATGCGCAGACTGTTTTGTTCACGCTGATACAAACATGGCTGTCGCATTGCGCAATTAATTGAAATTATAAGCATTTGTATAAAAATATGAAGATTAACTTTATGAATGCGTGATTAAATAAAGTGAATTCACCAACTTTTATTAAACATTTCTTATTCGTTATTGCATAAAAGAAAACATGTGTACATACCATAAAGCAGAAATATAAAAAATTATATGCAGGTCTATGCTAATAATTGTTGCGTCTATTTACTTTAAGAAATTCTTAGTCAGATGGAGAGCTCTGATCATTATCGATCGAACTTTCAGATCTTAGTCTCGTTAAGCGCAGTTTATTTGGATGTACAATTTTAGTTGCGTTCTCAAAAGAAATCTTAGTGTTTCTACCGTCGTTTAAAATTTCGAGAATTTTATGTAGCCCGGTATATTGTGGTTGAAATTTACACTTTCTAGGTTCTATTAATAGCATTACACGATCATTAACTTTGAAATTACATAGGTTTAACTTTCTATCATAATATTCTTTAGAACGTCTCTTTGCGATGTTCAGATTTTGTCTAGCTACTTCGTGTATTTCTAACAATTTTGATATTAATCTAGTTAGATAGTCATAATAAGTATCTGTAGTATTTTCTCCCAATACTGCCGTCGCTGATGGAACACGAGCTATCTTCCCGTATACGCATTTATAAAGTGAGCTTCGTTCCTTCATGAACGCTGGTACTGTAAAAAAATGTTGCACATTCACACCATTCATCCCATTGTCGTATATTTGATACATAGTTCATTAGCCATTTCTTTAACAAATGATGCATTCGCTTAATAGATTCATTCGATTGAGGGCGAAATACGGTAGTTGTACATATTTTAATTTTACACATTTTCACGACGTTTTTCATTAATGAACTAATAAAGTTCTTACCTTTATCCGTCAGAACTATCTTTGGAGATTCGTGAATAAAAACAAATCGTTTTAGAAAAGCATCGGTGATTGCCCTTGATGTAATCGAATCTAAAGGGGCAGCTGTACAAAATTTCGTTAATAAATCTTGCATTGTTAAAATGTATATGTTCCCATTTCTGGTCTTATCCAATGGACCTACGATATCTAACGAAGTTTTCTCGAAGCTAGAACCCCGGGTGTCTGTCAACACCATAGGCTGTCTAATCTTATTTCTAACGAATTTATTTAGTTGACAAATGCGGCAAGGGTTAATAAAATTTTGGATTCTCGCTTTCATATTTGGTCAGAAATAATGTTGTCTAATTCGATTACACGTCTTTGTTAGACCTTTATGGTCGTTGATTGGCGATTCGTGAATTTCACGTATAATTTCTGCACGTAGATTTACTTCTGGTATTTCTATCAGATTTCTACAGATTATTAATTTAGTTTGGAAACCTGAAAATATATCTTTTAACAAATCGACGATTTCACTCCACGTGATGTCGTCTATCTGTTCAGTTTTTGAAATTCTCAAAGATACCAAATATGTTGTTTGACATACGTCTAGTAATGAAAGAATGACATCTTTAAAAATTTCTCTGTCTGAATATGCAGATTTTCTTTAATTGGTGAAGCTATCAGAATTTTTTTATCATTTTCAGTGACTTTTGCTTTTGCAAGAACAATATCTTACAGGGGCGGAAGTTTCTGTTCTTCTTGCAGAAAAAATGCTCCTGAATCGAGAAGTTGATTTTTTTGTGTTATAAAATACGTCAAATTGTCTTTTGCCATGAGAAAATTATCTCTTGTTCCAATTATATTTCGTGATAGTCCAGGTTGATTTGACTCGTCTAGGCCTATCTCATATTCAACAGACAGAGGAGCTTTATTCGCCCTGGACGGATTTGATTGTAATTCGTCCCTGAGCGATTAATGATCCTCAGACATATTTGTATTTTCGTTCATAACATCGTCAGTTGCGTGAGCGTCTTCGGGTGGTTTCTTTGCTATAGCTTCTAAAGATTCCTTAAGGATGTCTAGCGTTCGTGACAGTTTGTCGGCTCGTAGTTGATATCTGTCTTGCTCGATTTTAGTCAATTTTACGCGTGTTAGTATGCTGTCAAAGGGTATCTTGTTGTCATAGTCAGAATACATATGTTCGTCTTGGCGCGTTAACCATGTTATACATATTACTTTATTGTTTAGTTTAATGTACTGTTTGCTTTAGCACAAATAAAAACTGTCCTTATCGTTTCTTACTGCTAAAAAGTCATTCTTTTTAAACAGTGTTTCAGTTGCGATTGACTCTATAGCGTTTATTTCATAGACCGGTTTACATATGTTTTCCTTGGACGTTATGTTAATGATTTCTTTAGTTTCCGATTCGCGTATGTTTTGCACTTCGTTATCCGGAGGGTTACGTGATAGCAAGTCGGCCACGAAATTAATTTTTCCTGGAAGATATTAAATTGTAAAGTCAAATTTGCCTTTTTATTCAAAATACCATTTTTTTAATTTAGATGTACAATCCTTTATTTTGTGCAGCCAAACGAGAGGTTGATGGCCAGTTATAAAGGAGAAATGTCAGCCAATCAGACAATAGTTGAATTGATCACCGTAAAAATGGATTGCCAGTAGTTCCTTTTTGATAGTGCTATAATTCATCTCGGTTTTTGTAAGCAATTGACTTTCGTAATCTACAGATAAATCTTAATTTTAATTTCTTTGAAATAAGACACCACTGACTGCGTAGTCTGAGGCGTCTGTTGTTACAAAGAATTCCTCTTCAAAGTTTGGATTTTGCAAAATTGGTTCATTAATTAGGCAGTTTTTGAGCGTTTCAAAAGCTATTTCCTGTTCATCTGGCCAATTGAAAGCTACTGCTTTCTTTCAAAGGTTTGCAATGGCTTTGCGATCGTTGCAAAATTTGGGATGAAAGATTTCCTTAAAGTTTCTGTAAATTCAAGAAATAATTTGTCTGGATCGTTTAGATTTTCTGCAAACAGTATGACGTCATCAATATATCCTAGCTTTCCTTTTCTTTTTGAGCTTAGATCTAACGGTTTATGCCCTAATATTTTATTGGTTAATTCTTGAAAAGTACTTGCTGCTGTTCGAATTCCGGAAGGCATTCTTTTGAAGTGAAAGTGACCATAAGGAGTAGAAAAGGCTGTTTTCTCTCGGTCTTCTTCTCTAATCATCACCTGATGGAAACCTGAATACATATCCATGACGATAAAATAGCGAGCCCCACCGAGCTGCTCGACTAGATGTGTAATATATGGGATTGGATGTGGATATGGCTTGATCTTCTCATTTAATTTTCGGAAATCGACTACGATTCTCCATTGTGGCTTCTCGTCGACATCGTCTTTCTTTTTGACAACGCAGAGAGGGCGGTTGAAAGGCGATTCACTTCTTAACTATATCTGATTCTAACAATTTATTTATTTGATCGTAAACGACTTCTTGCAATTTTCGGGGTATTGGATACTGTCTGACGTTCACTGGTTCTTCGTCGTAGGTTTCGATTTTATGTTCGATTATGTTAGTGGCAGAGAGGAGTTCTCCCTTCAAATGGAAAAAAAACATCAGCGCTTTTTTCAATGAATATCTGCAGCCTTGCTTCGTTTTCTTCCGCTATGTTGTTTTTAGGTATGTCGTTTAATATACATTCTGTTCTGTTTTTGAAATTAGCATTGTATACTCGCTCTAAATTTTTGTGTTTTGAACTTCGATTATCCTTTTTATATGACTTGACGTAGAATTCAGTAACAGTATATATGTCTAAAATAGTTCTGTTGATGCATAGTTCTATATCAGAGTAATTTACATAAGTTTCTATTGGTTGATTTACCTGATTTATTTCGATATAGTCCAGCAAATTTGCACCTGGAAGGAAATCTCGAATTATTATATCTTCTTCAGTGGTTTCTGTGTTTTCGTTATCTGATATTTCAATTTCCCCTTTTGTTGGACTTGTGCTTACCGTTGCGCGGAGCTTCTTCGGGCTTAGCGTAAGTCTCGTAAGTGCTATGTCGCACATTGTCACCGTCGCTTACTGTGTTGCGTGGGGCGTTTTTGGACTTTGCGTACGATGTTTTTGGATTTCAGCTGGGGATTCGATTAGATTTGCGATAGAGTTTGGAGCGTCATCATCCATCGTGTTGCGCGAAGCATTTTCGGACTGAACGCATGACGTTGCAGAATTGGGTAACACCTGCAAGAACCTTAGATTGAGGAATAATACTTTGTTGAATTTTAAATTTCCCCAGAAGATGAGCAAATAGTACTGTCTGAGTATCGTCTCTGAAAAAATCGATCGTATTCTTTACCATATTCGAAAGTAATTAAGTCGTTGATTAGTTCCTCGGCTGACCTTGCATTATCTACATTGACCTGCATAGAAGCAAGAGAAGATGCTTAATTTGTGACGTTAACTTCTTTTATATCTACTTTATTCATTAAGAGAGTGATATCTTTGTCTAACAAAATTTTCTCATTACGATACTGATGATATTTCTCTGTTGGTTCTAGAGTTAGCGGTGTTATTTTTAGATCGATATCAAAGATATTGGTATTTAATACTTCTATGTCAACGTAGCCACCGTCGTTGATTGCCATAACGTTTTCCGCCACTATGCCTTTTTCGTTAAATTTCATTTTCCTAATATAGCCATATTCTTCTCCTGAATTGTTCAGTGGAAAACGTACAATTGCAGTTGCAAGAGCAGGTATTCTTTTAACGTCTTTTAAATTTACGAAAGGCAAGGTTTTGTCCTCGAAATTTAGTGCATTGTGCTATTCACAGAAGTTTGAACCTATAATTGCTTCTGTTTTCATCGGACAATCATTGGCGACTATAATGATCTCTGTTGGGGATCCGTATATGTCGATGACACATGTTCCAATCGAAGGTATATCGGTTCCCGATATTCCTCTTAACAATGGTCGGTTTGATTCGTTAACCAATACGTCTCCGTTAAAAACGCCTATTGGCGTTGTTTCTTCTAAGTTGACGGTGTAGACGTAAGTTGTGTTACAATCGCTTTCACTGGATGCGCTTTCTCGATTGTCGCTCCAGGAGCGCTTTCTGCTGGAGCGTTCGTCTCGTTTTTTTTGTTGATTCTCTTTGACCCATTTTAATTTACGACACTGTTCTTTTACATGACCTCTGTTTTTGCAATAGACACATACTTTTATCTGGTAATTGTTACTATGACTTTTGCTTCTATCATTTGATTGGTTGTTAGTCTCGTTGTATCTTCCTTGATTAGATGTGGTTGCTTGTGGCATATCCGGTTTCACATCTGTTGCTTCGTTCGTATCTCGTCTGTTTTCATAAAGATTTTTATTTTTTCCGTTGATCTTATATCCATGCTTCAAGGTCCCTATAAATTTGTTTATCGACTGCTATTGCGTCGTCAAATACTTCGTTCAGAGTTAAGCTTGCTGGTTTTTTAAGCCTTTGCCTGAATTCCGGCGGTAAGCTGTCTCGAAATCCTTCGATTATATCTTCTTCGATTTCAGAAAGTTCGTTGCGAGTTAATTCATTGTTAATATTGAAATGTTTTCGATGGATAAGGTCAACGATTCGTGTGATAAAAGTAAGCAGCGACTCGTTCCTTCCCTTATAAATTTGGTCAAGTTTACCTCTTTGATTGTTTAGGGTTTCCATGGGGGCAAAAATGGATTTAAGTCTATCGACGTATTCATCCAATGTTTCGAAATTATTGTGCTCGAACGCGATATACGCTTTGTCTTCGAGTTTATTTTTCGCTAACTTTATGAACTCTCTCTCAAGGTGCTGAGGAACCATTTAAGTTGTGCGTTTGCATGCTCTGACGAAAGGTATTAAGTTTGTTCCGTCGAATTAAGGTATGCTGTTTAAGGCCTCCTTTATATAAATACTTGGTGGCACAGTCCATGAATTCTATGGTTCTGCTAGGTTATTATTAGGTCTTGATGGTGGGTCTGGTGTCAACGTTCGCTGTGCTTGCGGTGTGGGGGGCGTTGAGCGGGTTGCACGCATTTGATCTATGTCGCGGCGCATTTTTGCTGATTGAATTATCGCGTTCTCTGTCGACTCTTCGGTTTCGTCTATTAGCTTTAACGTCGAATTCGTTTTATTTTGAGATCCCAATTCTATTTTATTGGTTTGTGCTAGGGGAAAATTTGATACACTAGAGGCAGTATCCAATATGGAAATTTCGAAATTTTCGCGGCGTTTTCTTTCTTTTTTAAGTTCCTTTTTGAGCATTTGAACGCGGTCCTTTTCTACGCTCGATGAGTCCATCGCGTCCTGCTTTGACCGTTCTGCCTCACCTCCCACACAGCATGGAATATTTATGGAAGCTTTCTGGAATATTGGCACGGAAGATTTTAAATATTTTAGGAATCTTCCATGGAATATTCCTGTAATATTCGTATGTTCTTAATTCTTCCTACATTAGAATATTCCATGGAATATTGTTGGAAGATTCCAAGAATATTTCATTGGAAGATTTAGGATATTTCAGACCTTTCATTGAAATATTTCAGGAATCTTGCAGGAATATTTCATGAAATATTCCGTTGAAACATTCATGGAAGATTTCCGGAAGATTTGAAACATTTCATGAACCTTTCATGGAATATGCACGAAAAATTAAAGAAATCTTTTATGCAATATTCCATGAAATATTTCTGGAAGATTTCAGAAATCCATCGTAAAATATTCCGTGGAATATTTATGGAAGATTCGCAGAATATTGGCACGGAAGATTTGGAATATTTCAGGAATCTTCCATGAAATATTCCTTTAATATTCATATGTCCTTGATTCTTCCTACAATGGAATATTCTTGAGAGACTTTAAGAATATTTCAATGGAAGATTTGGGTAATCTCTCATCTTTCATGAAATGTTCCTGGAAGATTTCTGGAAGATGTGAAATGCTGTGAGGGGGTAGTATATATATTATATAGTAACACATTAAACTTATACATCAATACATATGCGCATACATAAACATTTAGTTATAAAATCGCATTTACATATTCGCTTCGACTGCACACATCAAAGCGCCGATACCCTTTCGCTTATATAGTAAGTGAGGTATCTCCCAACCGCTTGGGGATAAAACTCCCATTTAACGAACATCCCTCTATCGGCGTCACTGGAAACCTCCTGTAACGTTCCGCGCAACTTTCCAACGAAAACTTCATGGAATCATTCTAGAATCTTTCATGCAATATTCCACTGGAAGATTACTTAAATCTTTCTGTGAAATATTTCGTGGAATATTTCTGGAAATTTTATGTAATATTCCGCTGTACGATTTTGAAGTTTATCGGAATCTTTCAACGAAATGTTTATGGAATCTTCCTGAAATCTTTCATAAAATATTCCACCAGAAGATTACTGTAATCTTTGCGTGAAATATTTTGTGGAATATTTATGAAAGATTTATGTAATACTCCGCTGTACGATTTTAAAGTTTTTTGGAATCTTCCAGTGATAAGTTTATGGAATGTTTCTGGAATCTTCCATGAAATATTTCACTGGAATATTTCATAAACATTACATGGAATGTTTCATGAAATATTTCAGAAATCTTCCGTGAATATTTCATGGCATATTTCGAAAAAGTTTTTGAACATTCCTTTGAAATATTCCTAAAATATTCCTGGAAGCTTTCAATGGAAGATTCCAGTGGAATATTTTGAAATATTTCGTGGAGACTTCCAATAATCCGCATGGAAGGTTCCATTGAAATATTCCAGTGGAATAATTCGAAATATTTCAGTGAAATCTTCCATGCTTTGTAGGCTAGGACTTTTCTTTCACGATTCTCAAGTGCTTGTTCTAAATCTTTAATTGTTTGTTCGCGTTCTTTTAAATTGTTAGCGTATAGTCTTAACTTCTCTTCAATGAGCGGCAAATCTTCATTATCGGTGGCCATTGTAGATGTTTAAAATTTATTTTTTATTTATCAGCGTGATTGAATAAAACGAGAGAAAGAAGGAGAGAAAAAAAATAATAAAATTTTATATGAAAAAAAAGAGACGCGATATATGAAAAATTTTTAGTCAATAGTAACTAGGTTATCTTCCCACTGCGTATCTTAACCGGCTTGGTCGACTTAAAAGGGTAATGGTAGAGATGGTACGGGCCGTACTTCTTCTTGTAGAGGTAGCACTTCTAAATTCAATGGTGCTGCTCTTGATTGGATAGGATCTTCTTCAAGATCCACCTCGATTATAATGCGTCGCTGTTGCGATTGTTGTATCTGGGAAGGAGTTATTAAATATTTAGCTGGTGTGTCGATTACGTATGGGTTAACAACTAAACTCTTTTTTGGGCCGATTTTCTTTCTTGGTAGCAGAAATTGTGGCTCTAAATCAATGTCGTTTTTTTGCCCCGCCCTATAAACCGCGCTCTGACCTCTCCTTGCAGACTTAGCTTATCTGCTGCTTGCCTTATCTTAGGGCCATGGCCTCTCATTTTGTTATCTGTCATTTATTGGAAAAATAAGGAGAAAAGCAGAAAAGAAAAAAGCAAAACCAAAAAGAAAGTAAAGTAAGATAATTTGAGAAAAAAAATGATTACTTAAAGAGAGGAAGAAAAAAGAGAAGGAGGAAAATGGTATTTACTTAACCAGTGCAGAAAATAGGTCTTTATCGCACGCGCGTGAGGTAAAGACCTATTTTATGCACGTGTTATGTACCTTTTTTTTTAATATAAGGTTCGGAAAATTTGATCATAATTCAAGAATATAATAATTCAGGAAACGATTGTGAAAAAATGTTTCAATTCGAAGAATATAAACCATTCTTGGAAGCATTGTAAGATTAGCATTATCAACAAAGAAAAATATATTAAATAGTAAACTAATAATTTAATAAAGAAAAGTATAATAGTAAATAATTATTCTATCAAAGGAAAATAATTTTATAACAAATAAAATAAAGTTGAATGTTTAGTATTATAAAAACGAGTACTTAAAGTTTTCGCGTAAGCATTGTAAGAAAATTAGTTGAACAAAGGAAAAATTATAGAAGAGTGGGGATACAAAAAACAAGTGCTAAATTTAATATATTTGAAATATAGTTTTAACGAGCGGTCAGTAATAGTTTACGTTCGCATCAAGAAGCGTATTGTTTCATTTTATTTGACTCCCGAATAAAAAAATTATATTACAACCAATAAATGGTATTTTATAAACAAAGAAAAATAAAATAATAAAATAATTTTCTAATCAAAGAGAGAACATTATAACAAAAATGAAAAAAGTTTTTAAATTTTATTACGGTTAAGGTAAATAATAATTTAAAAAAAAAAATAATAATAAATTAAAATTTTTAAAAGGAAAAATAATATTATAAAAAATAGAATAAATTTCTTATATGTTTAATATTATAAAAACGAGAATCTAATGTTTGCACGTAAGCATTGTAAAAGAATTAAATTAAAATTTATACAGAGAAAATGTATAGAAGAGTGGTGATATAAAAAGCAATTGCTCGACTTAATATATTTGAAATGATATTTTCATACGGGCAGTCAGTGATGTTTTATGTTCGCATTATAAAGCGTTTTCGATTTCCGATGTCTTAATTCCATATCAAGAATTCCTGCTTACTGCACGAAAAATTAAGTGCGCGAAAATCTAAAAAGCGCGTATACGCGGAAAAAAGTTTTCACTGGTAAAACTAATGCTAAATTCGATTAGATGTTTAAATTCCAATGCTAGTGTGTTCTAAAGTAAGTTTCTTATAAGAAATTCATTCATCAATCAAGAAATGAATTTTCTACACGCTTTTTAAATTTTCGCACGCTTAATTTTTCGTGCGGTAAACAGGCATTTTCGGTATGGAAATTAGGCACCGAAAAACGAATTTTTCGAACTCCGTGTTGAAAAAAAAATTTTTGTGAGAGAAAAGTTGCTTCAACACCTAATTGTTTTTTCTCTTTCCAAGTCTTTTGCTGCTGTTAAGCGATAAAAGAGAACTAGCACTATATGCCGTGAGGCTCAATAGATACAAGCCCAAAATTGAAAATAAACTTTCAGATATAGGGTCAACTTGTTTCTTCTTTTTTTATTTTTTTCAGGTTGAGCTTTTCGTGCTGTTAAGCACAAACGGCGAATTGCAAGTCTTATGTTGTGAGGCTCAAGACCTTCAAGACCTTCAAAAAATAAAACGTTATGATGTAATTTTTTCTTCTTTTCTATCAGAAATTTTTAAATGCTGTTAAGCATAAAAAAATAATTTACGAGTTTTATGTCATGAGGCTCAAAAACTGTAAACTCTGTCAGAGTGAAAAAAAAAGAAAGAAAAATTAGAAACAAAAATAATGAGATAAAAATAAGAAGATAAAACAAAAAAAAATCATTAACTTTTAAATCAGTTAGTGCAGAGTTACATTTGCAAAGAAAGAAAAATGGTTCACTTTATATCAAAATAAGAAAAAGTAGCAAAAGGAAAAATCAAAAGCAAATGTGTAAGCGTTAGTCTAATCTTACGCCGTTAGATAAGCTGATTGACTAAGTTTTTATTTTAGCTGTTTGTAAGGTAAAGATTGTTATTTCAGAAAAGTGTTAGTTATAGAAACGGAAAGAAGTAAAGTATTTACTTTTACTTAATGTTAGATTTATTGATTTATTTTTTTAATTATGTATTAATAAATAAGAATTGAAATAAATGTTCTTTACTCATCTAAAGCAAGTATTTTGTCTAGTTACCTAGCGTTTCCCTGCGATAGAGAACGTTTTGAACAATTTATTTAGTATTCTTTCTTTTTCTTCTTATTCTTCTTCAAATTCTTAATTTATAAATAAATTAATATCTCAAACACTGGTTAGCAAACACTGGAAGCAAGAGAATCGTACTTTTTTCTTGCGAATTCAGAGAGAAAAAAGTCCTTTACGATCGTCAATATTGATTTTTTTTTTAAATAAGCGAGACAAAAGTACTTTTCTATCGCAAATTGAACTTTTCTTAAATTATGCGAGAGAAAAGTACTTTTCTATCGCAAATTCAATTTATCTTAAATTAAACAGAAGAAGCGTACTTTTTGTGCGAATTTAGAGAGCGAAAAGTTCTTTTCGCCCGTCAACATTAATTACTCTAAAAATAAGCAACAAAAAAGAACTTTATTCCCGCAAATTCAATTTCTCTCAAATCGTGCGGGAAAAGCGTACTTTTTGTTTGCGAATGAAGAGGGTGAAAATTTCTTTACGCCCGCCAGCATGAATTACTCTAAAAAGAAGCGGGAAAAAAGTAGTTTTAATTTTTCTTAAATTATCCGCTAGAAGCGTACTTTCTTCTTCTGAATTCAGAGGGTGAAAAGTTCTTTACTCTCGCTTATTTTTAGAGCAATTAATATTGGTGGGCATAAAAAACTTTTCGCCCTCTTAATTCGCAAGAAAAGAGTACGCTTTTCCTGCTTAGAGAAATGAAATTTGAAGGAGAAAAGTACTTTTCTTCCGCTTATTTTTAGAGCAATTTATGTTAGCGGGCGTAAGGAACTTTTAAGTACAATTTTTCCGTTTATTTTAAGAGAAATTGAATTCGCGGGAGTAAAGTATATTTCTCTCGCTTATTTTTTGAGAAATTAATATTATCTGGCATAAGGAACTTTTCACCCTGTAAATTCGCAAGAAAAAAATACACTTTTTTCGCTTCTATTTACAGTAATCAATGTTGGCGGGCGTAAAGAACTTTTTTGCTCTGAATCAGTGGGGAAAAGCAAAATCATTCACAAGTATAAATCTCATTGGAATTCCATAAGTTTTTTTTTTTATTAAAAGATTAATATATAAAGAATATTATTCTCTATATGTTAACCTTTTTTATATGTCGATGTCGAGGGAGCTTAGCTTGTTTCCCGTTTAACACATTACATCAGGCTAGACTGCCAGACCCACCATACCAAAAACTTTGACTAACGATGGATGGTCAGCAACTTTTTTGACCAACATTCAACCGATACCTAATGAGGTCGGATTTTTCAAGAGCCGCGATATAAATGGCACATACACTAATTTTCTTTCGAAAAAAAATTAGAGGTACCTGGCCAGGATTCGAATCCATGCCCTCCGCGTTGAAGGCAAGAGCTCTATCCATTACGCCACCGCGCTCTCTTGGAATTCCATAATGGATTTCCATAAAATTCCAATTGGAATTTCGATTAGAAATTCTAATTAGAATTCCAATTGGACTTTTTAAACGAGCTTGTATCATCTGTTCTTTCTTTTTATCGTGGGAGAAACAAAGACGGAATGATGTTTGAGTAACAATCTTTACTTGAGTTAGGTCTATGAATTCCAGTCTGAATATTTGATAATAACGATTGATGAAATAGTATAATTAATTTATGTATGTATATATATATATATATATATGTATATATATATATACAAATTAGTTTTAAATAATTTGAGAGTGTAAACATCTTGTTATTTTTAATGGAAGTTTGTTATTGAACGGGTTAACCTGTTCAATACTTGGTATATATTTATTTATCTTCAAGAGTTATTGTAATTCATATAAACTATGAATTTTAGAATTGAAATATATAATAATCCATTCATAACATTTATCGCACATGTGTATTTCTCATATACATGTGCAAATGATTTATTGTTTATATAAACTGTTAATAGTTTATTTGTTAATATGACGGGAGGTTTATACTTCATTTAAATTATTAGAGGGCTTCCTTTGAGTATTTATAAGAACGAATTTGTACAATATTTTTTCCAATATCATATTTTTTTAGCAAGTAATATTTTATGTCATTCAAAATAAATTAATTAATAATATTTAAACCAGCTTACTAAAAATTAGATTGTGGTCAAAATAATTTGTTAAACATATTGACCACTGTAAGGATTAATATAAAGAATCAATCTACGATAGAAGTCAATGCTAACGATATTATTTTAATATTATTTTCTAGATTTCACTATACGTTTAATAAAAGTCATAACAATGAGTTTGTATCTCATAAATATCTATAAAAGAATATCGTTTAATATAGTAAAGCAAAAATTAGTGAAAGTGTTATATCTGTTCCTCTACTTTATAAAAGTAAAATCTTCCAATTCTGTACTTTCAATGTACTTCATCAATACAAAAGTGACAATTTCAAATAATAATTTGCAAAAGAGTCAGAAAAATATTCATTTTATAATCGATCATATGATCTTTTTTCTCTCCTTAATTTTAAAGAAAACATACGAATACATTTTTCATCAGATATCATTTAGATAGATAGATAGATATTTATTAGATTATAATAACTGACTAAGATGATTTAGTAAATATTTTCATGTAAAATATTGATCAATTTTATTTTATTTTAAATAATTTATAAATATAATTAAACAAGATATATAATTTTTGAAATTCGAGTAAATATTAAAGTATAACGAAAAATTAGTCATTTAATTTAATAAACGTTTCATATTATATGTTAATAAATAAAATTTAATCTAAATAATATTAAAAAATTAAAACATTTACTGTGAAAATTAATGAATGAAAATCAAATTAACACATAATTTAAATTGATATAAAGTATTAATATCAACTTTCGCAGTATTAGAGTTTAGAAAGTCGGAACACACGAACTCGCAACGTTGTCTCTGTGCTCGATCTCGGATCGCGACATGCGAGATGCCGTCGATTTGAAGCAAGCAACCACGCAATGCTAAAAGTTGTGCCCGGTCTCGGCTGTCGGCATGTGAGATGCCGACGAGTTGAAGCGATTGACCTGGCAATGCAGTCACAGCGCTCTACTCGGATTCACGTTACTATCTTGTACAGACAGTCGCAATGATTGACTGCGATATGATTACGCATTAACCTACTACGATTTTATGTATTCTTATGCTTCGAATGTTTTTCGTATGCAGCTAGTACGATCGACTTCGCAACGCTGGATTCGGGTTTTTTTTTTCAGTGTGGAAAAGAATAGAAAAAGGTATTTATTTTTTCCGTAAACATAATAATTTTTGAATAAAAAATTGTTTAAGATTGAGAAAAGTTAGCTTTTTAGTCACCAATGAATTGAAAATATTTGGAAATTACTTAAACTCCACAGTTATCAAATATATAATCTCATAATATATTAAAACTTAATATTATTAGCAGAATTAATAATAAAAAATTGTTTTAAATGTAAATGTAGTATTTATTTATATGCAAAAATATTTTCATAATTGATATATAACCTAATAACCTTCTTAAATACTAAAATAATCTTTTTAAAATTTTCATCTTATCGTAACCATATTGCTGTACCATTTTTATTCTTTTGAAATTAAGAATCTGCTGCACAAAGTAAGTCTTTCTAAGAATGAAACAATGATTTAAACTTAAATTACTTTTATTTCTAATATCAACAAAAATACACTTTGTAGTTGAATTTTTGAAGAACCCTTGTTTGTCCATATTCGCTTAAAACCATCTGTATTAATGAATTTTCAAATCACGTTCAATCATATCTTCAGGGAAAAATTGCATAGATTCTAACACATCTTGTAAAAAAGTAACCAGAACTGAAAAAATAATAGATTCAGATGATTTAGCTACCAGATTAATGAGTTATCTTGGAATAGCTGTTGAAACCAACAATTTTTTATGTCAAAACTGTTACAGTAACTGTAGATTTAGACGAGGAAAAACGCTGCCAAGTGCTTTGGTGCAATGCTTTCTCATAGAGCTCATTGTGTTAGGGTAATTTTATTTTATTTTTTAAAATATGATTTCAATGTAAAAAACAATTTCTGTTTAAGAAAAATTGAAAATGGAAATAGTGTAAGTGTGTGTAAGTGTAAAAATTATTATCAATGTGTTTGAAAGACAGAGAGAAAATGAGAAATTAAGAAAAGAGTTAGTGAGAGCGTTAAATATATTAGAAGAACATATATTAGAAGAAGTTATCAAAGAGCTGGGTTATGAAAATTATTTTTTTTAAACTTGTTTCGTAAAGATATTATTAATCAACTTTTATTCTAAGCAAATTTATTGAGTGGTTGAAAGGAGGAGAAACATTCTCCGAGTTAAAAAACATTCACTTTCAATGCAAGTTATTTCGGTAATTTGACCAAATAACTTCTCGCTTCCCTTCATATCTGTAATAAAAATCATACCTACCCTGGTAGAAAATAAACCATTTTTTGGCCATTTTTGCTGGTTAACACATGTTAAAATGACACTTATCTAGAAATTCTGTACAAAGAGTTTCCAAAATTTCTAGATAAGTGCCATTTTAACATGCGTTGGCCAACAAAAATGGCCAAAAAATGGTTTATTTTCTACCAGGGTAGTGAAAATTCAATACCGTCAATTTTAATATGTTCGTAACATTCATCCAAATTTTTTTTTTGTCAGTTGCGCTAAGAGTAAAAAAAGATGAATATTGAAGACAGTGCATTGAGTGAAACATTTGCAAAACTTGCTTCTTTGCAATCGTCTTTAATAGATTTATTTTGCAAGTAGTAGCCATTGCATTTGCTTTGAGAGACCTATGTCGAGATTCATACCGCAAAGATGAAAAATGTATGCATGGTCCACAAGTTTTTATGAGCCGAGCATAGTGGAGTAAATGATGAAACTTTGGCTTTAAATTTCCAAAGAGGTTGATATATAAATAATTATGTTTTCCTACTAAATCAGGCAGTGCATTGATGTCATGTTTTCTTATATGAGGACAAGTTAAGATGTCTACAATTTGTCTCAGTAGAAGTACCAATTCCCAATGTTTATCACCTCTTGGAATTTTATCTCCAATAATGATTGGAAAATATCTAATAAGGCAA
This sequence comes from Anastatus disparis, assembly GCA_017163975.1. Lineage (NCBI taxonomy): Eukaryota > Metazoa > Arthropoda > Insecta > Hymenoptera > Eupelmidae > Anastatus > Anastatus disparis. Next base: position 367,387 of record JAFFSR010000272.1, on the reverse strand, counting down.
AGGGTTTCAGCAGCAGACATTTTTAACGTATTATTGGTTTTAATTCGCAGCTCCGTAATAATTGGGGGTTTATTAGATTCAGCTCCTTTAAAATCAAAGGTCTGAATTGAAGTATTTAAAAACTGTAGGGTAAAGTAACCCTTTTCAATAAACTTTTTTATTACTGCATGCAAAACATACGTACAAACACCCTCTAGTAGGTCATGCATGACATTCAAACATAAATTTTCTGTTAAATGAAACCGATTTATCTTATGAAAGCAACATTCTTTTATGATACCTGTAGATTTTACATCATTTTTTAAAACATCTGCTTCATACGTTTCTTTTATTCTTAATTTAGTCTCATTTTCCTTAGTCATTTTTGATGATTCTGAAGCAGTAATTTTGCAAATTCTACAGCAAAAATCACATTTGAAAGATTTCACAAAGCCTAAAATTTTATTTAATCCAAGATTGTCTCCCAGTACAAGTAACAATTCGAATTTGACTAAGAACTCACAGCCATTAGTTAATGACTTCAATACCTTTTTTACTAAGAAAATTAACCTCATCAATTAATTTTCTAAACACATTTTGGTTCAAACAATATTTTTTATCATCAGCGTAAAGTAGTCCATTGAAGAAAATAGAATTCAAACGTGATGCTAAACGAGGTGGAAGCGTAGCTATAGAAGAATAAATTGCACCAAACTTATTAATCCCAGAATGGCTACCTAATCGGTTTCCAACTTCTAATTCATCATAAAAAACGAAAATAGGAAGAGTAATGTTATTACTCGCATTCGAAATATATTTTTTCTTCCATAAATCAGCTTGAATTATGTTTGATACTAAATGATTTTCATGAGAAAGTTCCTTTATATAGTTTAATAATCCTTGTAAAACACCAGGAATTTCTAAAAACATTTTGAATATATCTTTCATTGGAACCCATAATGCTTCTAAACATTGATATTTTGGCACTTCAATGCCATCAACAAGAATATTTTCTAATTTAGAACCAATTAAATATGTTTCTGCATCTTTCAAACCTCTATCTTCTAATATTTTAAACATCTTTTTCTCAGAATCAACTTTAGCATAAATTTTACTGTAGTTATCAAAAATATTATCTAAACTTACATAAGTTTCATTGGGAACATTGAGATCTTTCTTTAAAATAGCTAGTACATCTTCTTTTAAAGACGGCATAAAAATTTAATGGTTAAAATTATTGAAAAAATTAATGATTTTATCAACAATATTACGGGGCAAATTTGGATTGGCATATAAGTCGAGTATTATTGTTAACAAATTATTTACAAAAAAAAGAAGATCCATTTTATGTCGATGTGCTAGTATAAATAATTACTGAACTACTAATTTTCAAAATAAAACTAAAAAGTTATTATAAATTAAAGTAATGTAAAATAATTACGAAAAATCAGTTGGTTGAAGAAAAATATATTATTTGAGTTTCATACAAACTTTACAGTACTGATAGTACGCAATACAAACTTTCAATCAACACTATACAAAATATACAGTACTAATAATAAGAAATACAAACTTTTAATCTAAAATAAAATATAAGCCATATTTTTAAGCATCAAGAATTCTCACTAATTTATTTACTGGTGCATAATATTTATTCATCATACTGGGGCATTTATTGTTCGGAATTCTATAAACAGACAGTTAAATAATGGACCATACGTAGTCAGAAATATACGACCATGATCTTAAAGCAGCGCAACACTTAAAGCACGATTCATCTGCTTTAATAGGATTTGAAAATTCAAAATTTTTCTTATTTACTCGAACGAAAGCTTTACGAACACTGTTATGGTGCCAATAAAAATACAATGGGCTACTACTTTATGGTTTATTTTTAAAAGGTAATTCTCAAACTCTTCAATCCTTTGTCCTAACTGATTTTCCCCCTACAAAAAAAGTTCTGTTGTAACTGATGGATGTTTTGAAACATAATGAAAAATTAAGTAAATGACATATCTCAATTAATAAAATAAATGATTTCGTTATTTCAGCTTTAGAAACACTTTCATTTTTTGAATTTATAACAGCTGATTTTGTGATTGTAACACATAAAGGTATTAAAAAAAGTGCAAAAGTATTGTTATCTACAACAAAAAAAATAATATATTAAAAAATATTGTTTGAGAATGAAATAATTGAGGATCTAGTGAATTGGGAGAAGAAGAAACGATTTGTATACAGTCAACAATAAAACATTCGATATAGATATTTTTAGAACAAATTTTTTTATTAAAACACTTTTTGCATAATAAAAATTAAATTAGAAAAACTTGTGATTTTTATAGATTATATAGGATTAAAATTTATAGAAAGAAAATTTCTTAATATTTTTTTTAATATTAAGCTTGTAAAGTGAAAAAAAATCCAATTATACTAGAACCTCATATTTATAAGTTTAATTTTATTAAGTTACCTGTATCGAAAACATCTCCGTATTTTACTTTAAGCGCTAAGAGTTCACGAATGTTAGAAGTTTTGCAGAAGTTAATTAATTTAGAAGCTACCAATGGCCATGTATTTACGAAAATGTTATCGTAAGTAGGAACAAGTTGAACTGATGCAATTAGAGAGTCTTTTATTTTAGACAGCTTTTCAATAATAAGAGAAAAATCAATTTCTAACTGTATTAACAAAAATATTAATTTTACATTAAGTTAAATTTTTAATTAAGCTTATTTCTATAATGTTAAACAATAATTCTTTACTTAGTAAATCAATTGCTATTGAAGATGATAAACACTTGTACTCAATGAAGTATCCCTGTACAGTATTAATGTATCTATTTTTATCAGATTTCATTAACCATTCATAACGTCTTAGAAATTCTTTATTCCATCTATTGAAAAGATCAACTGTTTTGTATTTGCTGCGATCCTCATCAGTCAAACAGATGTTCTGCGGATCGTTTTCAATCGCATCAGAAATATCTGTATAATGAGAGAAATTATACCATAGTAATATGTACTAACAATATATAAACTTATAAATGAAATCATTAATAAAGTGATCTATGCAAATCTCAGTGTTCATAGAGTATAATGATATTGAAGAGCAACATAATTAATTTAACAAGATTATTAATATGAATTATAAAAAATAAAAATAATATTAGACTCAGAGAAATGTAAAAAAATTATCTTAAGATTTGAAGAAAAGTTGAAACCATAAATATCAATTATAAATTATTTTCATATCTAATGGATGTATGAGAATACCTTCAGTTGTAGCTATTTCGCTTGTTCTGCGTAAATATCCTGCTAAACGCAAATTTACACGGAAATCTTTATAATAAGAATAAAATTGCCCACAAGCGTTTTCGGCTTTGGTGGTATTAGTCGCTGGTCTGTACGCTTGGTAACAATCGGCTTTATTTATTTCCGGAAATAAGTCTGCAGCTTGATTGACTATCCACTCGAATTGATCTTTAGATATGCTAAAAAAATATTAATCATTACTCAGTTTCAAAAATAACTAAACTGCGATTTTAAAGGAATTCTTTAATATTATAAATTTATTTACCTATAAGTCACATTATCAAATTGGACGTAATGTTTTATAGCTAATTGTTTTAATAAAAAAATGTCGATAATTTTGTGAAGTTCGTATTTTCTTAAAATTATGTTTCCTTCAATACAATTTTTTAAAACATAGTATAGGTTATTTTTTACAAACAAATCTGGAAATTTTTGTAATTATATTAAATAAATGAATTTTTTACATATGTTTCGAAATAGAAAAAAAATTATCGACCATACTTTCAAATATATTAAAATATGTACTTTATATTTAAAGAGCGTATACAAAAATTACAATTTTAAATGAATTAAAAACACATATGAGATGTATGATCAACTTAAAATAATAAATAATTTAAAAAACTTTAATTGGAAATGATTGAATTTGTTGTTGTAATGAATTCAGTAATAAAAAATCTGAAAATTCATGTAATTATATTAAACAAAATAATTTTTTACATGTGCTTCAAAAAAAAGCAAATTATCGACCATATTCTCAAATAATTGGAAATACGTACTTTATATTTAACGAATGTATATAAGAATTATTTCCAATGAATTGGCAACATATACATGAGATGTATGGTCGATTTGATATTATAATTAATTTAATAAACCTCGATTAATTAGAACTGGTTGAATTTGATTTTGTGATGGGTTTAGTGGTAATAATAATTCAGTTGTTATTATTTCATTGTTCACAAATTGTGATGATGGAGTTGGGTCTACGGAAGATGAAATTGGACTATTATATACATCCATGATTTGATTTTTTCAAAGGATTGAGAAATAAGCATTGTTAAATTATGTTCATCCTCAGTATCATTCTGTTCCGGTTCCACACATGCATTAAATGAAAAATTCATAACTAAATTCTATGCTTTTAAATATACTTAGTCATGCACATACATCACATTTTTTTCTTATTTTAAAATAATTTTTAAGCACACTTGAACAGTTTTCACAATTTTTAAAAAAGATTTCTAAAAAAACATTAAAAATATTCTACATATCTTTTTAGAGGCACAGGTAACATGGATCTAAAGTTTGCATTGTTGAATTTTTTTTACAACTTTTTGCGAATTAATAATAATAAAGTTATTTTAAATTATAGTTTTTCATGTAGATACTAATGTTATAATATATTAGTAGCAATTTTTGAGTATTAACAATTTTTTTTTCTAATTTATTTCATACTGCTAAAATGATTTTGTTGTGATGCAACGATACAAACTTTAGACTCATCAAGCAACATACTTTTTTCAAAAACCATACATAATAATTGATGTTAAGAAGGGACCGAACTACCTGTCCTTGTCTAATAGCGTTTTTCATCATTTATATAAACACTATCCGGTATAACAAGAAAAAAATAGCAGCCCCCGCTAGATATTAGTATAATAAGTAAATTTCGTAATAAAAATCAAATTTTTTACCGCATAGTTTTTGACTAATTAGAGACCTACTAGCAATCTAGAATATAACCTATCTTTTTTTGGTAGGTCTCTAATTATTCAAAAACTACGCAGTAAAAAAATTTGTTTGTTATTACAAAATTTACTAATTACACTAATATCTAGCGGGGGCTGCTATTTTTTTCTTGTTATAAAGGATAGTGTTTACATAAATAATGAAAAACGCTATTAGACAGAGACAGATAGTTCGGCCCCTTCTTAATAATAGTTTGTAAATATAACATTTTTTTCTAAAAATTGGCAACGCATTGAAATGAAATAAAAATAAAACAAAAAGCGAGTTTACGCGAAACAAAAAATTAACATAACCTATACAATATTACATATTATTTCTTACCTCTATTTAATTGGAGCTATTATTATATATGTATATTATATATATATATATATATATATATATATATATATATATATATATTATACATACAAAGTCTTATATATATATATATATATATATATATATATATATATATAATATAAACTATTTTATTTCACTATATATTTTTTATTTGCTCGAAGCCGAAAAAATCCTTATAGCTCTTGAAAACTTGGATAACGGCTTTCTTACACTGTAAGAAAACGCCATCCAACGTAAGACGGCGACGCTCCCGTTTAAGAGCTATACGCTCTTACAGCGAGAGAGGCGCACTCTTAGGATTCAGAAAGCGGCGTACACTGTCGTAAGACCGATGCGTATACGTTCAAGAGAAAATCGCGCTTGAAGGTCTATCAGTGTAGTTATTGATAAAGGTAATGATGAAGATTAATTGCACTATTAACATTTTCTTTTAAAAGATCATATACTTATTTATATTTTAGGTTTCGGGATAATACATTTTCGCTTATGTTTAACTTCTTTTTTATGTGATTCTGCATTATATTTTTATTACTTATTTCTATTTTTATTTATTTTATTATTTTTATTATCATTATTATTAATTTTATTATCATTATTATTATTATTATTATTATTATTATTATTATTATTATTATTATTATTATTATTATTATTATTATTATTATTATTATTATTATTATTATTATTATCACTTGTTTATATTTTGTTTACTTCATTTATCAAGAATAACAAGAATACATTGAAACATGAGACTTTTTGAATTAAAAAATAAGCGGACACCGGGCGCGAACCCCGCTCCTCGAGATCTCCAGGCACGAGCTCTATTCACCGAGCCAATGCCGCACTGCTATATACAAGTTAAAATCCTACTTATAAGGCTCTTCGCCGGTATAGTAGGTATCTATGTACAAATATAACATGTGGATGGAAAATCCACCATGTTACAATCCCCCCACCACACGAAAGTACTTCGGTGGAACCGATAATTTCGTCATACTTGCTCTGCTCGCTCTGCTCTCCTCCCCCCCACACGAAAGTACTTCGGTGGAACCGATAATTTCGTCATAACTGCTACTGCTACTTGCTCTGCTCGCTCTGCACGCTCTGCTCGCTCTGCTTAATGCTAATAACTTAAGAAGGGGCCGAACTATCTGTCTTTGTCTAATAGCGTTTTTCATCATTTATGTAAACACTATCCGGTATAACAAAAAAAATAAGCCCCGTAGATATTAGTATAATAGTAATTTTTAACAAACAAATTTTTTTGTTTTTGAATAATTGAGACCTACCAAAAAAGTAGGTTATATTCTAGATGGCTAGTAGGTCTCTAATTAGTCAAAAACTATGCGGTAAAAAGTTTGTTATTACAAAATTACTATTTTCAAACTGCGGGGCTATTTTTCTTGTTATAAAGGATAGTGTTTATATAAATAATGAAAAACGCTATTAGACAGAGACAGATAGTTCGGCCCCTTCTTAATGCTAAATTTTAAAATGCTCTATAGTTGCTCCAGTGGGTTATTTTGTTGGGCGCCATTGAAACATGAGACTTTTTGAATTAAAAAATAAGCGGACACCGGGCGCGAACCCCGCTCCTCGAGATCTCCAGGCACGAGCTCTATTCACCGAGCCAATGCCGCACTGCTATATACAAGTTAAAATCCTACTTATAAGGCTCTTCGCCGGTATAGTAGGTATCTATGTACAAATATAACATGTGGATGGAAAATCCACCATGTTACAACATATGAAATATAATAATAAATTACTTTGCGAAATATTATTTTTTTTTTAAATTTTATCTTCAAGTTATAATATATGATCTCGAAAAATATTATCATTTTATTTTTTCTAGGATTAGTTGCAGAGCAGTAACTCTACCCAGTACGAGATCATGGTATTATTCAAACTCTGATAAGAGTCTGGGTATTTTAGGAAGAATTCATATTTTTCCTGAGAGCGCGGTGGCGTAAGAGAGCGCGGTGGCGTAATGGATAGAGCTCTTGCCTTCAACGCGGAGGGCATGGGTTCGAATCCTGGCCAGGTACCTCTAACTTTTTTTCGAAAGAAAATAAGTGTATGTGCCATTTATATCGCGACTTTTTAAAAAATCCGACCTCATTGGGTATCGGTTGATTGTTGGTTACAAAAGTGGCTGACCATCCATCGGTAGTCAAAGTTTTCGGTATGGTGGGTCTGACAGTCCTAGCCTGATGTAATGTGTTAAACAGATGCCGGGTGGGGGACTTTCTCGACTTCACCATATATAAAAGGTTAATCATATAGAGGACAATATCCTTTATATATTAATCTTTAAAAAAAAAAAAAAAAAAATATTTTTCCTCACTGTACGTTGATTATGTACTTGGTAACATCTAGTTTATCGGGTGCATATCATCTAAATGATCGGCTGACGATGATACGCGCGCATTTAGGCGCATAGTTAGTAACAATTGGTGGTGGGGATATAAAATATGTGTATTTATACCCGGTCAAAAAAAACATCTATAAATATAGCTAAAAATATAGATAAAGAAAATACAGCTATATTGATGTGTATTATAGCTATATTCATGTGTTTTTTTTAGCTGTATATCTATGAGAAATATAGCTAGATTTTCAGCTATATTTCTAACTATAATGGGCTAAAATAGGGATTATACCTATAAAGATAGGTAAAAATATTGCTAAAAATCTAGCTATATTTCTCATAGATATACAGCTAAAAAACACGTAAATATAGCTGTAATACACAATGTAGCTATATTTTTACCTATATTTTTTAACTATATTTATAGATGTTTTTTTTGCAGGGTATACTAACAATAGCATGCTCGCAACGTTTCACTTTAAAGATTTTTCCATATTTCAATTTGTCTTTTAGTGTTGGAGCTGTCTGATTGCCTTTGAATAAAATTGATAATTATTTAAATTTTTCAGGTTTCAGATATCAGTAGGTGTTTTTCGTTTTTTTATTTTTTCAGATTTTAGGAAGACGGTTATAAAAATAATATTTCGACCGCTCATTATTATTATATTTATCTATTATTCTTTTATATATTTATTTTTTAATAAAAATTATTGGATTCTTGCAAAAGAAAGTGGAGAAGAATTATTACCTTATAATTTTATCTTTTATTAAGAAATGAGTTTATATTATAACAAAGATTTCTTTCCCTTTTCTTTTAAGAATAGATGAATGTGTAGAATGCCAGCCCCAAGCCTGAATAAATTGCAGGAGCACTTATATTGGCTTTCTTAGTCTACGCACAATATATGTATATATGTATATGTTTATCTGCGTCTGTGCACTCGCGAGTGTGCGTGTGTATATTATAATTTTTGTATTTGAATGAATTATAGGATGTGCCTAAATATTTAAGGGAAAAAATAATCCTAAGATGTCATATTTGTGTCTTAATCTTGTCTTAATCGTGCCTTTAAAGACAAAAACGATCGAATAAGGTCCTTAGGTATATAATACAATTCAAAATAGTTTCGAAAATATACACATGTATATATATATATATACACACATAATTTCCAGATAATTGAAGATTGATAATAAAATTTTTCATAATAAAATGCTTCAAAATTAGGTAAAAATATGAAAAAAACGTAAAAAAACAGGTTTTTTGCGATTAGGACCTTGTTCTACCTCTTTTAAAAATTTGGAAAAATTCATAGACATAGTTTTACATAAAATATACAACATATAATTTTTTCGGTCCTGCTGTTGCTGTAGTTTTTTTTTAATTGAACTTATAAACTTTGAGGCCAAAAGTGAAAACAAAAAAAAAATGTTGTAGGCGATAAAAAACCTTCAAAACGGAAAAAAGAAGTTTCTACAGTGCTTAGAAGCCGAGATATCGTTAAAAAAACGAAAAATACGTTTTTTTTATATTTTGAGGTTATGTGAGGGTTTAGAGGGCTGAAATTTTCATCAAAGTTATATTTTTTTATGTACTACACAAGGATGCTTTCAGGATTTCGAAAGCGCCAGGGGCATTTTTCACTATCTTAATCGCCTAGACCCTTTAATATTGTAACTGTCAAAGAAACTCCATTTTTGAAACCCATGAAATTATATAACGTACATAAAAAAATATTTTTATAAGTTATTATTTCTTTATTAATAATTTATGCAGATTAATAAGATATAAGATATAAGGACAATGTAAATAAAAAAATGTACTATATAGTCTGCTTGGCTATTTATTTATCTTAACATCTATTATTTTAAGACTCTACTCCAACATATATAATTTTTTTTCTTTTTCTTCCATTTCTCTATCTCCCTATTTTATTTAAAATATTCACAGAAAGAAATACAAGAAAGTTATTATTCAATAAACTTTGCTATCGAATCATTATTTTAATCATTATATTCAAACGACAAATAAATTTGCAACATTTACAAATTTTATTATTTAAAATTTTGTATTATTTGTGAATTAATTTTTAACCACGAAAAGTACACAAAAATTATTTGTAAATTTTAACACAAAAAATTCGTGTTTTATCTGTAACACTTATATGTGTTAAAATTACAATTTTTTTAGTGTTCAACCCGATTTATTTTGTTTTTTCAAATTATTATTATTCTGGTTATTATTGAAATAACTTTCAAATGTGAAAGATTGAGAGAGAGAGAGAGAGAGAGAGAGAGAGAGAGAGAGAGAAAGAAACAGAGTGTTCAGCTTTAACATAAGTAACAATAAATAACTCACGAACTAAAACATATAATTATTTTTTTAAGATAATGTAAAAACGATTAATAACTTTGTTTCAGATTTGACAGGATATTAGCTGATGTACCTTGCAGTGGAGATGGTACGATGAGGAAAAATCCTGACATATGGTGTAAATGGAGTCCAGCGAATGGAAATAACCTTCACGGGTAATAAAACATTTAATTTGTGAATCATCTAAGATATTTACATTAGTATTTTAATTTTGTTTTTATAAAATTGAGAAACATGTTTTCAGAATCCAATACAGAATAGCTAAACGAGGCATAGAATTATTAGCTATTGGTGGTAAAATGGTGTACTCAACTTGTTCTTTAAATCCAATTGAAAATGAAGCAGTTTTGCATCGATTGCTGTCTGAAGCTGGTGATTCTATCTGTTTACTAGATTGTAAAGATTTAGTACCCGGTCTAGTATGTAATCCAGGTAAAATTTTTTAATTTATGTTAAATCAAAAGTGAATTAGTTATAAACTAATTCTATAGCTAAAACAATCTTTTTCATTCTAAATGTCATAACATTTTTTTTCCAAAAAAAACGGTTTTAGTAATTTTTATTAAAAAAAAGTTAAATTTTTACTAGTCGTGTAAGTGTGTGGCGCGGTACCATGCAACAAGATCTGACCGCACATCTATTCTAAATCATAAATTTTAAGTCTCGCATCGATGCAGTAAATACATGAGTAGTGATTAGGGCGGCATGGACCGTCAAAACAAATCCCCATTTCACCATCCTAAGGTTACTGACCAGTGGGCCAATCTTCTCTAAGAAGGTGAAGTAAGGGTTTTTTGTGCAGAGTACCCAATCAATTTGAGGGTTACTTACCCCTTCTAGAAATCAAAAGTTGGGATGAAAAATATTTTAATCAATATTTCAAAATCAACTTCAAATTCTGTAATATTCAATATAATCATTTTCAATTATTGAAATAATAAAAACTTATATTGAATTATAAAATATGAATTCAAAAGATTCTAATTTAATACTTTTATAATTAAAATAATTAAATATTTAATATTGATTTATAATATATATAATTTACTTGCAAATGTTTTTAATTTACTACTTAATATTTTTAAATATTAAAATAATAAAATTTTTATATTGAATCAGAAAATATAAAATTTAATTGCACAAATTACTGTATGAATAAAAGATTGGAAATTGGTAATAGACAAGGTGATTGAAATATTTTTGTTTTAAAGTTTAAAAACATTTATTAATTAGAAATGAAACATACATTACAACGTAGCATTCATACAGTTTATTACTGTGTACACATGATAAATAATGAATTTATGTATGATTATAAATAAGTCTTGTTTTTTTGAAATTGGATTATTCTTTCTTAACAATTCATCAAGATAATTTACAAAATAATCATTTAAACTAAACGTTGTACTTTTGATATCGCTAGGATGATAGTATACATATTGGGATTCTTGTTTACGTTCTAATAAATTTTTCACATGAATCGCCATTTCTCGTAATATATAATTTACAGATTTTGCAACAATATTCAAATATTGAATTCTATAATCTATAAGATTCGATAATCTTTTCGGATGTTCGAACGTAATACGTTTAAATACTAATGGTCGACTATATTGGACATATTTTTCGGTAATCTACCACTGTCTTTTCCCAAAGGACAAAGTTTCGGGTTGAGCGTCATTGGGTACCAATTCAAAAGCTCTTTTGTTAAAATTAATCATGAAACAAATAGTGTATCCTGGTATAGAGAGTCGCTGATCCAACATAGATTCCTCATTGTAATAAGTGAAAAATCCTTTAATTTTATCAAACTCCTGCCTTAACCCTTTCCAAAAGCCAACTGATAGAGGTAGACCTTTAAAACTGAATCCACAGAAGCGCACTACAGAAACAAACTCTATTTTTTCTTCTCCTATATTCTCCGGGCCTACCTGGATAATTTTTCCAAAAGAAGAGTTTAGTTCGTAGACCATTAGCAGAAATTGCTACCAATAATTTTTCTTGCTGTTCTGTTTTATTAAGTACGCTTTGTCATTACCATATTATTACTCAAAACTCCTCTTTTGACCAGCCTACTTGCCTAAGTTTTGTTATTTTTACTGCTGTCACCGTCAATCATACAACTATGGCTAGACCGAGTAAATGTTGCTTTTTTTTTATACTGAAAAGTCTAATTTACATCAACCTGTCTTGACAAGTCAATTTCGAGCAAATTATATTCAGCATAAAATATACAATTTACAGCGCCTTCTCAATCTAGGCGCCCAATGGGCCACCATTACCTTTTCAATTCTGATGAGCCTACCAAAGCTATTTTTATATACTTTATGTCGCTGATTACGAATATCGATGGGGGATCTCGATCCGAGTAGTCAAAAATTTGTTATAAACAATTTAATTGTTTGAACTGTTATAACTGAAAAACTAAGAAAGAAACATAAATCTTTTCAGAATACTTTTTTATTTCTTATGAAAAAAAAAATTCATTTTTTAAAATAAAAACCGTCAATTAGAAACGTAAATATTGCTATTTTTGTTTGAAATAGTCGAAAATCAGCGTGCCACTAGTGCTTAACGGATCATAACTAGGCTTCTAATAAAAAATAAAATCTCTATTACTTCTTTTTTAAAACTTTGATTATAAGCTTTAAAAAAATTAGCTACGAATAATTATTTTAATTTATTACAAATTTATGTTAGTTTGAAATTCTAATTTTAGCCGGAAAATTGCAGAAGTATTTGTTTATAAGCATCATCAAGACGAACTTTTTGAGCTAAGCTACATGTTTAACTTTATTTCTTATCAAAATATAGAGCTTTTACTTGCATGCATCTGAGCACACGGTTAGCTTGCACACTGAAAAAAGTACGGTAACTCTCCGTTACCGCAGCGTAGTGTCGCTGTACGAAACGCACATTCGTCAGTATGTTTTAAAATTTAGGACCGTTGATATACCTTTTTAAGCCAGTATATGTATAAACAACTGAAACGCCGCACCGGCCTTTGAGAAGTCTGCTGTTAGAATTTAGGAAAGCAGACGACCTACGGCGTATAGTTGTCATCTTAACAGTGTATATTAGACTTCCCTCTTAAGCGTACGCGCTCCAGCTTTAATTTTTGAGATAGCAGATTTCCCAAAAACGTAGCAAGGATCTCGGTGATGCGTAAGACGGCTACGCATTGGCATTTAGTACAACTGTTATCCCCAACTTTTTTCAGTGCAGCGAACGCGACCCAGCGAAGTGCTTCTTTCGCGCTTCATTTAACTAGGCATTTAAAATATTTCCAATTTGAATGAGTTCTTTTAAGTTTTCATATATTTTCAATGTCATAAAAAATGAATTGAACAAATTTTAAGATTATAGCAACTGATAATGATGTATCCCATGTAGTAGGATGAATAAGCCGGTAACTGGACAAACTAAACTTTAAAGAAGTTTGACATATTAAAAATGAACTTAAATAACAACTTTTAAATGAATTAAATAATTTTTATTGACATGAGTGAAAAAATACATTATTTAGTCAAATAATATAAATTATGGGCAAAATTATCTTTTTTTGTTCCGAAATAGAATTATAATGTATTTAGCACGCCATTTGAGGGTGCCCACTCGGTTCTCTCACAAGCACAAAGCTGGTATTCACTTTACTACAGCTTCTGCTAAAAACGTGATTTTTTTCTTTCATGGTATATAAGCTAATATTTTATAATTCTAAGATATAATTCAATAATAGCATCATCAATTGTAAATTTAAGCACTATTAATTATTAAGAATAGGCCGGAGCAAATTCGATTACCAACCGAGAAGTGAAAATGTTATTTTATCATAAATAAAATAATTATACTGTTTTCAAAAGAAATTGTTGTCGAGCTCAATTTTACATGCACAATTATACATACATGATTTTATAATAGAGGTTTTTTTCATAAAATTTACCATATTTTAAACAAGAAGTGAGCAACTGTACTTAGGGTTTAATAAACAGCTGTAGTATAAAATTTTTAATTTTTTAAAATTTTCTTCAATTATTTTTGGCAAGTGCAATAGAGAAATAAATTATGTGAATGTTTTTAAAATTTTAATGCATTCCATTACGTATAGTAGGAGAAAATTAAACAACGGATTTTCGATTCTCGGTCGTTATTGAATCTGCTCCAGCCTGCTCTAAAGTTAAATGAAAAAAATGTTTATTCGATTTGATATAACTATGTTTCATTTGCCTGTCCATCTATTCGAATATACTATCCGGTTATGAACAACTTGTCCAATTACTAAGCTTTTTACATTTCAAATAGATTATTATAAGTTTTTATTTATTTGAATTTTTGTATTTTAGAGAGATTGATTTTAATCTTAAATATATTTTTTAAATAAATATTCAAAAACCTATTGAAAATTAATAAATTTTAATAATTTTTAATTTATTGGAAAGTTGAAAATTTTCTTAACTGTGCATTTACCAGCTTATTGACCCTATGTTAATTTTTAGCTTTTTTATATCCATCTAAACTTAATAATTATTTAGTAAGTAATATTTAATATCTTCTAAACTTTATAATAAAATCTATTAGAGATATAGAATATGAAATTATAACATACACATGCATAGTAACCCCATACTTTGAATTTCGCGCTGCGGTTGTTTTTGTTTGGCATGGTATTTAAATTGTTTACTTGTTTTAATGACATACTAAAAAGTTATAGCGTAAGTCAAAGGAACTTATCCAAATTTGAAAGATTCAAAAAGGCCTAGTTAAATGTAGTGCGAAAGAGGCGCTTCGTTGGGTCACGTTTGCTTCGAGCTGACCGCACGCTTAGATGTATGCAAGTGAAAGCTTTAGATCTTGATAAAAAATGAACTTAGAAACATCTAATTTAGCTCGAAATGTTTGTTTTGATTTCTATTATAATGTCTAGAGATTTAGATAAATCGATTTCAATTATAACTAAGTTAAAAATGCTTATAAACAAATACTTCTGCAATTTTTATGGCTAAAATTTGAATTTGAAACTAACATAAATTTGTAATAAATTAAAATAATTATTTGTTATTGAGTTTTTTTAAGCTTACAATCAAAGCTTCAAGAAAGAGGTTGTAGAGATTTTATTTTTTATTAAAAGCCTAGTTATGATCCGTTAAGCGCTAGTGGCACGCTGATTTTCGACTACACTGAGAATTCCTTCGCTCAGCTATTACCCTCACCCTCATTAAACACGCTCGTGAAAAGTCGGCGCTTCTAGCCTTTTGGGCTCCGTGATGAACTCTTTCGAGTTCGACGACTGTGCCCACGCGGGAATCTTCCCTTTACACTCGTCTATGGCGCTGCTATCGAGCTCTCGGGCCTTCTCAGTGCGCCGGAGGGACTAGCTACTAATCCCTTTTACGGCGCGCATACTATAGTGTGTTTAGGCGCTCTGGCTAAACTTCAAGTCTAGTAGCTAGTCCTTTTAGTTTTCAGTGTACTTCAAACAAAAATAGCAATATATCCGTTTCCAATTAATGAATTTCCGTTTAAAAAAAATAAATTTCTTTGTTTTTTCATAAGGAATAAAAAAGTATTCTCAAAGATTTGTGTATCTTTCTCAGTTTTTCAGTTATAGTAGTTTTAACAATTAAATTGTTTATAGCAAATTTTTGACCACTCGAATTGAGGTTTCCCATTGATATTCGCAATCAGTGACCAGAAATATATAAAAAAAGGTTTTGTGGGCTTATCAGAATTGAAAAGGTAACAGTGGCCCACTGGGTGCCTAGACTATTCTAGCGGGTCGTTGAATCTAACATCAATTTGTACATTACCATTTTTTTTATTAAATATCAATGACTACCATCACTTGTTGATACATCAGGAGTCAAATCAAAAGCAAATAGGTAGTCACCATTTGAATTGTCTTCACAGGTAATCCAGTTGCCTTAATGCATAAAGTGAATACCAGTACCGGAAAAAATGTATTATAGGTATCGACGGACATTTTGCTTTTTTTGAGATCTGGTTGTAAGGTTTCTATAGTACTTGCATACCATCAAATTATAGGCACAAAAAATTTATATTGGAATTCTTGAAATTGAACGGGCTGAGGCTTTTATCTTCATTATAAGCTTTATTTTAAACAAAATCGAGTGTAATTTTTTTAGATAATTTACTTAATGACATTTTCGATTGTTTTTCCGTGCACACCACTGTGTAACGTAACAGCCTAAACTTCTATACGTGTCAGTAGGAATTTGGTCGTAGTCTGCGACAATAGCTTGTTATGTTCTAGCACCAGTGGAGGATTTAATCTTACTCGACGTACATAAAGTGTAATATTTACTGTGAAAGTATCAGCGGGATCCACGAGACGTAAGCCATCACAAAAACGCACGAGCCTGACTTTAAATTCAACACCACCTGGTAATAATTTGTCTTGATTAGAAACACCACAATGTAAATGACCAAGTAAATCAACCTCCCTACTAATCATAATCGTTTTAAGTTGATTGAGACCTCTATTACCGCCTGTGATATCGTCCATTTTCCCTGCTGTATCATCATACCAGAAGCCACTCGTTAAATGAAACTTTTAAGCTGTTGGATCATTTAGTGATGTTTCACTATAAGCTCTGTATGCATAAGCATTTTTTTGATGGTGAAATAGATTTCTGATTTAATAGCACCTCGACTTGATTAAACAACGAATGCATTTATTATTGGTCCAACGTAAGGTTCTTTAGATGGTTCAGCACTAGTTGCCGTTAACATTATGTGAGCCAAGTCTAGATACTTAGTGTTGCCAGAGATGGTAAATTAAATTGGTGATTGGTCGTTGAAAGAAGATATCGGTTTGTACTGTACCCAGTAAGAGGCTTCAATCGCTGTCTGTGATGAGGGTGATTATTCCGATCCAATCGACTGACAAGATTCTGTACGCAACAGCGCCATCTTGAAATTCTAATTTTTAATAATATCTCTAGCTACACATGGCTACTTATTTCGCTTCTTCTTTCTTGTAAGTTTACCAGTTTTCGAGCGTTTAGCCACTGATGTGTTTGTAGTACTAGGTACACTTAGCGACTAAGTTGATGATGTCTCATTCTTCTTTTTATATTCTGATTCCTCCCCCACTTTCGCGCTCGCCTTACCCAAGAGCAATTTGTCAAGAATAACGTCATCTTTTCTTTTAATATTCTTACCATTCTCGCGAATGTGCTTTTAGGCTGCCTCTTTGATTGGTCTGCCACCCAGAGTAACATCATTTAGGATACTTTCACTTGTTCGAAAAGCCTTGTCACTGACAGCTTTTTCTCTTTGTTTAAGTATCGGTAAAATATGTTGCTCGATCTTCGGTATAGCTGCTTGAAAGAGGCCTTTTAAAAAAATTACCGGTTTCTGCACCCGACTGGTAGTAACCAAAGCAAGGTTTACAAACTATAACGCACTTACCTCTACCACCAATCTTTTAGCTATTGGAAAAATCTTTAAACTCAGATATTTTATATGATGCGTTCGAAGTGAAGCATCACAGTCAGCTTACCGTAGTCGAATAATATAGGAAATTCGAGTTCGTCTTTTATATCTATTTTGATCGACTAAAATACTGAAAACAGCAGGGTAGGTACATAAGTGATAAAAAGTTTTTAATTTTAACGCGTCCGTAAACGTAATTGCGCAAATAAAGCAAGACTATATGTGGTAAACTCGTGTGCATATCACCTGTTATGTAAGGCTGGTGTATAATGCTGTAAATCATAAGTACAATTGGTAATCCATTAACAAGATTTGCTGTACGATTACCGGTAATGTGGTGTTCTTTATTACCTTTGCACGAAAATATCGGTTCATTTTTTAAATCTTAAGTTCTAATTTATTTTTCTTATAGTGTAAACATATGCATGTAAATTGTACAATCTTCATCATATTGATATGTAACCTCTACATAGCCACCAGCTTGGATTCCAAAATATAAACGATTTTGCATATTCTCGAGATTATTTATTTCTTTTAATAGATTTTCAATATCATGATAAATACCAGGTTTCACTTTGACATACACTTCGGCTCTCTGAGTCTCTGTTTTTTGCAAAAGATTTGTCCTTTTTCGTTCGATTGTTTTAACCGAAATGACTCCCTCCCGTTCAAACACTGATATGGGTCATTCTGAAAAAATCCACATTTTTTACAAAAATTTTCACAAATTTTTTGTTTTTAATTTGGTTTTTTTTTATACTTGACCTATTTAAAATGTATTGAAAACTGATATTTCAACTTGCGCAAAATTAAATTCAAAAAATACCAAATACCAATATAATATATTGTAAAAAAGGCTTTGGAGGTTACTTAGTTAGCCCAAAATAATTAAAATTCGCAATATTCTTTAATTATTGAATACTTTCAATAATGAATTTTAATTTATAATATATTATATATCTTATACTGCATTTGAAATTTAATTTAAAAACTTAACTTTTTCGATAAACCTCAACTGTTCATAGATGTATGGCTTGAATTTGTATTAATTAAAATGATATAAATTAGAACATAAATCTTATGTGCAAAACTGTACATCAAAGCATTTTACATGGCTGATTCCATTCAGATTCATGCAGGCCGTCACTGATCGACAATTTGATCTTACTGAGTTATTTACAAAAACCGAAAAAAGCGATTTTTTTCAAACACGATTTTCTCAAAAACTATATTTTTTTTTTTGAAATTTTTATACAATTTTATACCTAAAAAATACTAACTTTTAGGGTAGGTGAGAATATGCGATTTTGCCTTATTTTTTTCAACAGATTTTTAAACGTTTTTTTTTATATTTTCGATTTTAAAACATTGATACCATGGCGCATTGTACTATTTTTCCAACTTTACGTGTTCTTACAACTATTTTTATGCTTTTATTTATTAATATATCAAAAATATCAACAATAATCTTTAAAATAAACCCCGGATCGAATATTTTGATCATTTAGAACCAAAGTTATGACGATTTAAAGTTAAAAAAAAAATGCTGAAACTTTAAATAAATATGATATTTATTTCTTTTTATGGTACATTATTATAATAAAAATTATTTTGTTGAAGAATATAATTTTTTTATCAGTTTGAATTTCGCGCCTAGAATTTGAATTTATTTTGTAGGGAGTTGACGCATGTCACTACTAGGTGGCGATGATTCGTTCTTTGCATTCTCATCAACGACTTGACGCGTTTAAAAATATAAGAAAAGGAAGATAAAAAATAAAGTTGTTTAAGAAAAATTATTTTTTTCGATCTGTCATTGAACAGAATATCAATAATGGCATCACTGATTGTTAAAATGAAGTGCAAGGATTTAAAAGAAAGGCACAAAAAAGTTGTTTATGATTGCTCCAAAAGTCCGCTTAGAGAATTAGGTGATCTAACGGAGTCTTTGAAGCGCTTGTATCCAAATACTTCTTTCTCTAGAGAAGATAAAGTAGGCCCTTCGTGTTACAAAATATTATTAGATGAAGTGAAAAATGCGCCTATTTCATCGACTTCAAGCAGTCAACAATCTCCGGAAGATTTTATTCATAGTGAGGCTGTGGTGGAACAGCTCAACGAGACTTCAAGTAATTTGAAATTAAACATTTCACCAATTAAAATGCCTCAAAGTATCAATATCAAGATGCGAGAATCTTATGCTCTCCGAAAAAGAAAACAAATAAACGATGCATTTGATTCACAAATAGCAAGTAAAATGATGAAAGTCTACGATATAACGGATTCGCCCGCATTGAATGAAAATAATGAATGTAAAACAAATGATAATGGCTTGAGAATATTAAAATTGCATTAGATAATTGTTCAAATTTTCTTGAGAAAGTGCGATTGTTGAGTATTATACCAAGTGATATTTCCAAAGATTATTTATTATCAGTTTTACCAAATGTAACTATTTATATGATTGATCAAGCACGATCATTGGTAAATAATAAAAAAATTTACAAGCAGTCTGAGAACTATTGTGGCCATTCTTTGGATAGTGAAATTGTAATGAAAGTAAAGGATTATTATCTGAACGATGATTTTAATTATTCTCGTCAAAGTGTGAATAAAAGCGACACGGTATCTATAAAAAAAAAATGGTATAAAAACTAAAAAAGTCAAACGCTTTCTTACGCGAAGTATAAAAGAAATATATCAATTATTTAAAGACGAAAATTCTGAAATGAAAACAAAAATTGGTAAATCAACATTCTACGCTTTAAGACCGAAGTGGGTTATACCACATTCACCCACCGATTCGTGTCTTTGCGTTTACTGCGAGAATCTTAAACTTATGTTAGATGCTTTGAATAATTATAAAAAAGAGAATAAACAAGACATTGCAGACTTGGAATTGAAAATATGTTCTTCACTTTTTTGTTCAAAAGATGATATGAAATGTGTACTAAGAGAATGTAAAGAATGTCCCATTGGAGATTCTATTGATTTACAAGTAATTTCTTTGACAGAAGAAGATTTATATGAAGATATAATTTATAGTGTTTGGGAAAAATCAAATTTACTGAATAAAACTAGCACAATTGAAAATTTCTTAATAGAGTTAAGAGAGCGCGCTCTCACTGTAAGAGCTCATAAATTGGTCAAAGAAATTCAACGTATAGCAATTAAAGAGGTTAAACTTTTAGCGAAAAATAATGAATTCCAAATAGTTATTAATGTCGATTTTGCAGAAAATTGGACAGTTCTGCTTCAAAATGAAATTCAAAGCTATCATTGGAGTAAAAACCAAATATCAATATTTACGTCGGTATGCTATTTTGAAAATGATAAAACAATCAGTTATGTCACCGTCTCTGACGATATTAAACATGATTCGTCTCATGCCCTAATGGCTATAAATTTAATTATCGATAACTTAAAACAAAAACATATTGCGCAAGATCTTGATGAAATCATAACCATTTCCGATGGAGCTGCCAGTTATTTTAAAAATAGATATCAATTCTATAAGCTTCAAAACTCAAAAGTAAACAGAAAATGGCTTTTTTCTGCAACAGGTCATGGTAAAGGCGCTTGTGACAGTATTGGTGGTTTAGTTAAACGTTATGCTACCACGCATAATCTGTCCAAGAAGAGTGCAGATTTTATTAGAAACGCTGAAAATTTCGCCACTCACGTATCAAAATATACTCCGTCGATTAACATTCTTGTTATATGCAAGGATGAGTTAGAAGTTTTTCGACTGACAAAAAAAATGGAATGGTTAGGAAATGCAAAAGAAATTAAAGGTATTTAAAAGATTCACTGTTGGAAAAGTGAACGAAACCAAATCTACACTGCCAAAACTTCGAGACATGAGTGGCAAGAAGTAAATTGAAAGGTTTTATTCAAATTCGAATTTTTTTATTCACATTAGTTCTCAATTCATTAGTGTTCTTTCTCAATTGTATCGCATATTATTTGTTCATTGAAAATGACCAAATAATATATTTTAGTATTTAAAAAACTCACCTTTTCAAAATTCAAATTCAAAATTCAAAATTCAAAATTCAAAATTCAAAGTAAATATATTTATTTAAAGTTTCAGCATTTTTTTTTTAAACTTTAAATCGTCATAACTTTGGTTCTAATTGATCAAAATATTCGATCCGGGGTTTATTTTAAAGATTATTGTTGATATTTTTGATATATTAATAAATAAAAGCATAAAAATAATTGTAAGAACACGTAAAGTTGGAAAAATAGTACAATGCGCCATGGTATCAATGTTTTAAAATCGAAAATATAAAAAAAAACGTTTAAAAATCTGTTAAAAAAAAATAAGGCAAAATCGCATATTCTCACCTACCCTAAAAGTTAGTATTTTTTGGTATAAAATCGTATAAAAATTTCAAAAAAAAAAAAATATAGTTTTTGAGAAAATCGTGTTTGAAAAAAATCGCTTTTTTCGGTTTTTGTAAATAACTCAGTAAGATCAAATTGTATTACAAAAATCGAGATTGCATTTAAAACTAGACAAAATTCCGCACACTTTTGTTAAAAGAACGCTCAAAAAGGTAAAAAATTGACGGAGCTATAGTCATTTAAAATTAGAGGTTCCTTTTTAATTTTTGAATTTTCGTTTTTAAATCCAACACTAGAATTGCTGTAGTAAAAAAAAAAAAATTTATTTTAAGCGTTCTACGAGGTAAATTATCTTTATATACATAATAGAAGGTATTTTTATTACTTAGAAGAAAAAAAAACAATTCGATCAGTGACGGCCTGCATGAATCTGAATGGAATCAGCCATATATTAAAAATAAATTCTTAAAATTTTGCAAAATTACATAATTTTCAAATTATTTTATTTTTTTTAAATCACATAATTTACGTAAAATACAAAATAAATGAAAAATCGAAAATTTTTTTAAAATTCTTAAAATGGTTCTATAAAAAAAACGACTCTATGAAAATTTTCACATTTTAATTAATTTATTTTTGTTAAGAGAGAACTCCTTTTTTTTGACATCAAAAAACTAATATATATTATTTTATTTTATTGGTTTTTCATTTTATTTGGTAATATAATAAGATAAAATTACATATTAATGAGTTGAGGTCAAGAAAAAGTGTTTTTGATTCTTCCCAGAGAAAACGAACAAGAGAAAATATTATCCTAAATAATCAATTTATTTTTGTAAGTTTTGAATAAAAATCAATTTCTAAAATATTATCGCTGTTTAATTACCTAAACATTTACGATAAATGATTGCGAAACTTCTTTCACCGTAGTACCAAAAGTTCCCTCGAGCTTTCTTTTCCGTAAAAGTATTCCAAATATTTTAGAGAGACAAAAAAATGCTACAATGTTTTCTTTTGCCAAAATATTATATACGTATAATTTTTTGCATAATAGATAGTGACTTTTCTCTTTTTATAAATACTAGGGGGCAAGCGCGCCAACCCCCATCTTGCTTTTATAACTTTAAAAAAATTTAAGAATTTGCAATTTTTTTAATAACTTTCATTTAAAATACTAAATAATATTAATTATTCAAAAGTTTTCTTGAGGTGAATCTTTAATGATCTTTTAATGAATCTAATCATCTGTGAAGTCCTAGCTTTATACCAGGACAGAATTAATAATTAAATGTTGTGTGTTATGAGGGCTACGTGTATATGTTTTATTATAATATTAAATAAAGAATAAAGTCAGTAATTGATTTATAAATGTTTTATCAAATGTCAGTCTAGTAGTAAAAAGATTCTAAATTTAATGCTGTAAGTCCAAAAATGAGGGGCACATTTCTGACGATAACAGCGATGACAGCGGCGATATACTTTCAATAGTATAGAGAGAATATAATATAAATAGATCTAAAATGCAGCTGCAATTCAGCTGAAATCAAACCAAAATATACCTAAAATTGCTAAAAATTAACATAAATTTTAGCTAATTTTTGGTTAACTTTTAGGTAACTTTTAGCTAATTTTCAGCTAACTTTAAGCTTAATTTTAGCTAGATTCTAGCTTAATTCTAGCTAACCAAATACAAATTGAATTCTTATACACAGCGGCAGTGACAGCAACAGCGGCGGCGAAATCTTTTTATAATATATACCCCCTGCTCGCTTCGCTCGCCAACCCCCCTTTTGAATTTAATACATAGATTTCATAATGAATATAATCCCTTGTAATAATTTTACATTTATGTACTTATATACATTTATACATTTTTATATTTCAATAATTAATAATGTACACATAATATAAAATATAACATATGATATAAATATTTATTTATACTGCGCACATTAGACGCTGTTATAGTCACCATCTCCAACCGATCTTTATTTTGCATTATGCTCCAAGAATCACCTCCCAACTTCTAAAGACTCAATTCTTATTTCATTTATCTGGCATAAACAAATATTTTCTTTTTTGTAAATTTCTAAAATCTTTTATAATATAAAAAGAAAAATAAATCTTATGATAATTTAAATCCAATTGACCTAATTTATCAGATTTTAAGTAAAAAATTAAAATTTTAGCTGAAATTAATATAAATTAGCTAAAATTTTCAATAAATTAGCTAAACTTAGCTAAAATATTAATGTTTTAGCTAAAATTCTCAATAAATCAGCTAAAATTAGCTAAAAAATGAAATTTTTAGCTGAAATTCACAATAAACTAGCTAAAATTTACGATAAATTAGGTAAAATTTACCATAATTCAGCTAAATTTACCATAATTTAGCTAAATTTATCAGTAAAAAGGAAGAGTTAAGGTAGAAAGTTGAGAGACTGACAGCGGCGAAAATCTTTTATAGTATAGAGAGATATAAAATTATCAAAATTTTTATTTTTCAAATTTGTAATTTACAATAAAGATAAAAGTGTCAATACTGTCATACCTAGATCAATGAGTTCATTGTCTAATTAATTTAATTTCTTTTTATCTCGAGCATATTTAATAATCTTAAGAGCTATAAACCCCTAAATGCTCGATAATTTTTCAGCTGTAGGATATAATATATCGAAATCGATAAATAAATGAAAATTCATTTTACAAAGTATTGAATTAAATAGAATATCAACTGCAATCATTATCATCATCATCATCATCATCATCATCATCATCATGCAAGGGATGTTATGTATCCCTCTCTATTATTAAAACTCCTTTGCCATTTTTCAGTTACTTCATTTTCATGTTCATCATTGTTTTTGAGCCATTGAACATCATTATCGATGGTTTTTTAAGTCCACTACAAGATTGAATAAAAATATAATCAAAATATTGAAATAAAGTCAGTTTATGTAAATATTTTGAAATTCGTGTGAGTAATATTTATAATAATCATTTGATGACGTACTATGTTTTATACGTTAACAATAAAATTCATAATTAAGTACCTTCTTTCAACACTTCTTCGCTTGTAATTATACCCCACTTAGATAATTTCTGACGAATATTTAAGTATTTAGAATATAAGCAGCCTCCAGTACCCTGGTAGAAATTTTCATTATAAACTGATCATATTTTCACCATTTTTTTCAAAATTGGGAAATAATTGACCAACAATCACTAGAAAATGATCACTTCATCTGCTAACTGCTGATGATTAATAGTCAAAAACTAGCAAAATAAACTATTACGCTGGCATAGTAACATTAAAACGTGATGATCTAATCCATACCATAGTTTGTTGCTAATTTGTTGCTAATTTGTTACGCCGGAAACGATTTTGTTGCTCCAGCCGTTTCCGAGAAACCATGACTTTGCTAGCGTAAGTCTTACGCTAGCACGACCACTGCTATAATTTTTTTCTAATTAAGATATTTTAATAATTCAAACTGGATATTTTGTTGCTAATTTGTTGCTGAAAGATGGTACATCGCTGGATTTCAAAATATTAATATTTGACTAGATAACTTACACCATACCTTGAAAAAATTTGATAATTCACTAAATTAAAGAGTGGAATAAAAATTAGTAAAGGATATTTTGTTTATAATCTGTTGATAAACGATAATATATTGCTAGATTTAATAATATTACCTTTTGAATAAATTACCGATACCGAGACTAGAGAAAATTTTTTAGTGTTATGCAAATGATGAGGTAGAATGAAAATTAGTTATCTATATTTATCTGCGGTTTTTTTGCTAATATTTTTAACAATATTTTTGTTGCTTAAGCTATTCTCGAGGAACCATGGCTTTATTAGCGTAAATGTATCGTCAGTACGAGCCCTGATGTAACTTTTTATCCAATTAAGATATTTCAATAATGAAAACGGTATATTTCATTTGATATGTTTCTCTTACAATTTTTATTTTAAATCACGAAAAATTGGTATCTGATCCAACGAGTGACATGAAGCTCGGAAATATTTTTGGATTTTTTTGACCATTTTCTCTGGGACTTGAGACGCGTACGCCAAGGTAAGTGTAATATAGAATTATTGCTAGTTTTTAATTTCGATTATAGTATTCTACTAATAAAAAAGCCACATGATTACTAATTTTTCCATTTAAGTGGTTTTAAAATGGACACTGCACCTATACTTTTAGATAGAGCCCATCTCTTGTTTTTTTGCAAAATTTTAAGAAAGTAATTGCAGCTTGTAGCATATACCATGAAGATTATGCAATTTAAGAAGGAGGGTCCATAAGTTTTCTGGCCACTCGTAGAAAAAGTATATTATATCATTTTTGGTGTAAATAGATAAAGTGAACATTTTTAAGGTCAACTGCACTGGTTCACAGCGTGCGCTATACTTTGTCTGGATATGGGAGTCTCCATAAGTTTGAGAAACCGTGGTGGCATAGTGGGTGATTTTAAAAATATTATGATCCATCTATGCATATACGCATGCATTTATGGATATATACACACACAAAAGTTCAGCGCACGCACAAAACCAATGCAGTTGACTCAAAAAATTTTCCCTTTATCAATTTACACTGAAAATTTAAAAAAAAGTATTTTTTTTACCAGTGTCCAAAAAATGGCCTTTATGGGCCCTTCTTCTTTCAAAATAAATTCATTCATTCGTTATTCAGAATTTTTAGTTCCTATATTATTTAAAAAAATTTTCTATTTTGTACTAGAAATAAAAAATTCTTAAAAACTAATGAATGATTTTTTTTTAAATTTATCTGAATAATTTTGATGGTAGGGAAGACCGGGGTTAAAAGTAACAAGAGTAAATATTAAAACGCAATATATAATAACACGAACAGTCCTAGAGGTTCCATAGTTATTTTTGTAAGTTATAACATCCTCTATAATATAAACATATTTAGTACCGCACACGATTTAGTAGAGAAGAGACGTAGAATATAGCCTTTTTTTGACAGATAATATAAAATTTCTACATACGTATTTGTTTTAGATTTCTTTTGTTATAATTAATAATGTTAAAATTATTTTATATTAATCCAAGTTAAAAATGAGTTATTTAATCGCATTAATATTATATGCATCATGTTCATATATATTTTTGATGATATTTTTTCAAAAAATGGCTGTGTAGGGGTAAATATTAACAAACCTTCAGGATAAATCTTAACACTGTTAATAGGGTATAATACTTATTATGTGAGGAATGGGCTCACTTGATATGTACAAAAGGTGATATTGTCTCGTTTATATGCCAAAATCGTAATTTTGATAACAAATTTTTTATTTATAATTAGGAAGTAGAACAAAAAGATATAATTATGTTTGTGTTTAGAAAATATAAATAATTTTTTCACATTCTATTCTACTTTGCTTTCTTACATGACTTGTTATTTGTGCATATATTTATGTTTATTTATAGCTATGAAATGTTACTAGATTTTTAAACGCTTATGGTTCTTTAGCATCAATAACTAGAAGCTTGAACTTTTTTTAAATGAAAGCTGGGTTTAAATCCTTTCGCAATAGTAGTTACAGCATCTAAAAATATTATTTTTTTCTAAAGATATAGAGCAATGAAAATTGGACCTAAATTCCTTTTCATAATATTTATTAACAATTAATGCTAAAATTTGGTCCAATTTTCATTGCTCGATACATTTGGAAAAATAAAAAAATTTTCAGATGCTGTAACTACTATTTCGAAAGGATTTGAACCCAGCTTTCAATTTAAAAAAACTGGTGTAGCAGTCTGGGACTGGCCGACAAAAGTGAAACTTCACTAGGAAAATTATAAAACTCATAAATAGTATATTACGACCCATGGCCAAAAAAGTAAGAAAGATCTCAGATAACATGTAATTGTTGACCGAAGCGAAGCTGAGGTTTACTAACATGTAATTTCAAGCTTTCTTATTTACTGGCCAAGGGTTTTATACTATTTTTCTGCTCGACAGCGTCGGAAAGCGGCAACTTTGTTTTGGACAGCGGCCAAAAAGTTGTCGCTTTCTGGCTAGAGGACAGAAAAGTTTATTCAATCTTCATCCCTATTTTTTTTTAAGAATTAATTCTTTTTAATTGTGAATGAAATGAATGAAATTTCTGTTACGAAACTTATTTTAAAAAAATATTATTTTTTTAAATTTTTATTCGCTATTATCAAAAGTTTAATCATTAGAAAAAAAGTTACTGCAGTGGTCATGTTAGCGTACAACTTATGCTAGCACAGCCATGATTTCTCGGAAACGGCTGGAGTAACAAAAT
Source organism: Anastatus disparis (assembly GCA_017163975.1). NCBI lineage: Eukaryota > Metazoa > Arthropoda > Insecta > Hymenoptera > Eupelmidae > Anastatus > Anastatus disparis. The sequence goes on along the minus strand of JAFFSR010000272.1, from coordinate 339,141 downwards.
CGTTTTCGGACGGAAATTTTAGCAACAAATTAGCAACAAAATATCTGTGGGTACGTTCAGTACTACGCAGTTGCTAACTTAGTATAGGCGTCGCTTCAGCCGTTCGTAAGTAGAGAGAACGTTGCGAGCTCTCGAACAAGCAAGTCGAGCTTCAGACCTCACTGTGATAGGGTCTACCTATACGCCGTCGTAGCGGCCATTTACAAATAATAAATTTAACTTAACCGTATCTTTTGTTGTAGTTATTTCACCATTTCTTCTTGAATACGTTCCTAGTTTGTAGTCCAGGATTAACTATAAGGACTATCTTGGCTTAACCAAGCCCCTTAATATATTTAATCTACATTGGTGACTCCTGTGAGGAAGGAAGGAAGTGCCACCATTTTCATCAAATCACGTTCTACGGCGTTTCGGCAAAAAGTTTTTCTCTACATCAATTCAAGGGCTCGACACCACGCTGTTCCTTTTCAACGATTATTAGCCGTCAGGAGATGGCCTTTTTCAGGTGCTTCGCATCAACGTCAATCGTTGTTTGACGGCACCTGCGTCGTATATTGGATACATAGCATCTGCGTCGCGGCGTGACTTCGTTCATCGGCTGACGCAACATTTTTGGTCCACTATGCAGCACGCCTGTTAGGTGTTTTCAACGGCTACAACGGGCCAGCGACAAAGCAGCGATCCAGCAACAATCCAGCACACCTAAAACATCAAGTTCAACGTTTTTTTCTTACGAGATATGTGCAGTGCGCGCACGAAAATTCGCTCCTAAAAATCATCTTTTCTGCGTAATTGTGTGTTTAATAAATAATTAAAAGTAAAACTAAAAAATCAATAAAATCAGCAAGTAAGAAGAAACGGCACAAGAATCAAGTTGGTAAGCTGACCGCAAAACGCAGAAGGAGGAAATTTTCTTAAAAAAAGAAATTTAAATAGATGAAAAGTAAAAATAATGAAATATAAAAATTGAACAACGAAGGAAGAAATTTAGATAAAAATTAAAAATAATAAAATATAAAATTGAACAAAAAAGATAAAACGTAAAAGGAAAGCGTGGTATAGCGGCCATTTTGTGACCGCAAATTTTCAAAGCATAACGATAGCGTCCGGAAACGGCACTGACGCCATTCTGTTTTTTTGCAAAGTCAAAATTTTAAAATTTTTTTCTTGAAAGTCATCGGGACGCGTTCAACGGTATTCAACATTGTGCGAAGGAGCAAAGTTGCGTATAATAAGATTTATTTAACAGTTGTTTCGTGAGTTTAATTTATTTAAATTGCTTATTCAAATATCGAAATTTAGTTTATTATATTTAAAATTTAAAGATTTTCTACCTCTTAGATATTATTTTTGTTTGATAAATCTTTCTTTGTTTGGAATACCTGGAGAGAATGGTAATGAATTAGAGCGTATAAAGGATGTTTATTTGTAATTAACTTTAGTGTTACTTTAGTATTATGTATAAATCCTCTGTTACTCTTCTCTCGCTTTCCAGTCAGGAATCAAAAACAAAATATGCATTTAAAATTTTTCTTTTCTTTCTTCTATCGAATTCATAACAAAATCAAATTAAATTTTCTTTTGTTCGTCATTTTCGGGTTCTCACCGGAAGAGCCATAGAGAGTTCACTTTATTTAAATTAAAAGGTTTACATTATAATAAGTAAGAGCGTATAGACGCTACAATTAAGTCGCTCTCTCTTTGCTTTCCGATGAGGCGCATGAACAATTTAAAGCGTAACCACGAGACAACACTCGTGAACGAAGTAAGATCATTGAGAGTAGTTCGTAATAATGAACATTAAAAAAATTCTCAACATATGTAAATAAATCTATAGGTCTCAGTCTTTTTACGTGGCACATATGCGCGACCGACCCGATTCGATTTTCATTAGCTAGTTTAGTCTACAGGTCAGCTAGTCGTAATTATATTATTTTAGTTCATAAAGTGCGCGAATAGAGCCAGCAGGCAACTGGACCTTTGTTTTTAAATGTGCAGTATGAGTGTATTTTTTTTTAACGTGCGACGTTTGTTCTTCTTAAGAGCTTGTGAGTGCTGGCTTATACCATAGTTCGCCACGGAGACATTTTGGGTGCTATCCCTGTTAGAATCTATGAGTTGACAGTTCATGACTCGGGAAAAAAGGGGAGACTAGGAATTCGCAAAATAAATTTTTGAATTTCTAGTCTTTTATGCACAGATTTGTTTTTATGTTGATTAATTTGGCCAGACCATTGCAAATACTCAGTCTATGACTAGAAATAAGATTATGTACAATATGGCTTCTCCGAACGATGCAGATAATTTGTATGATTCAGTCGAGGTAGATTGGGTTGAGAGTAACTTAGGTTTGCAGGGTCTAGCAACCGGTGACATAAACGCAAACGCCAAAACCAAACCGCTCAAAGATAAAAATAAGAAGCCGACTTTGGATGGTCGTTCAACGATGATCAAGGAATCTCGCTAGCATTTCCGAGACACTCAAATTACTTACACAGAGTAAGGGAGACATTAATACTCCTAGTACTGAGAGTAATAACGATCAAACGATAGATGCAGCAACGTCTACTAGTAATGCTCCTCAGAGTGTGTCTAATAGTAATAATAATATAACGGTGGATGCGCAAACACACGAATCACCTGTAATAATTAATATTAACCCTGCGTCTTCGGTTGTCGCTTCCGCTTTATTGCAGAACAGGCCTACCATCATTGTTGGAGAAGGTTTGAACTTAGGTTCTGCGTTTAAAGTGAAATTCCAGCCTCTATGGAAAGAAGAGGCGGAAATATGGTTTTCCTTGTTTGAAAACCAAATGTCTAAAAAATGCATAATATCAGACGAAAATAAATTTTGAAACCTCGTGCAGAACCTGGATGAAGACGAAGTGCAACGACTGACACTCGTCATTAAAACCGCTGAGCAAAGAGTTAAATATCATGCTTTAAAAGAAGCGATCCTAAAATAGTATTCTCAATCTCCTGAAAAAAAGTTAGAACAGTTATTTACGATCCAACAAATGTGTAAGGAAGGCCCATCATTTGTCTTCCATAAATTATTAGACCTGGCAGGGGATAATATTCCCAGGTCAATGATATTAAAGGCTTGGAGAGAAAAACTCCCAAACGAATTATTATTAAACATAGGTCCGAAGTCACATATCTGGTCTGAAAGTGTTCAAATAGAAACAGCTGATAAAATATGGAAAACCATGTTGAATAAAAAGGATACGGTAGATGCAGTTGCTACGCAAGCATCCACCAGTTCAGACACAGCTTCAGATATAGAAACAAGAGTCGAAGCACTGGAAAAAAGAACGCAAAGGCGTAGTAGTTTCAAAAGTAATAAATGTAAAAAATAAAGGTAGCAAAAATAAAGTTTATGAGAAAAATCAGAAAAATAAGCCAATTAAATTGAGCAATAAAAAAAAATTTGCTGGTATCATTTTTATTCTTAAAAGATACCGGCACCGAGGTCTCTTTAGTCCCCAGAGGATCTCGTAAACTAGATAAAACTCCTAATATTAAGTTATATGCTGCAAATGACACCGCAATACAAACTTACGGCACTGGACTTTTCAAATTTGATCTTGGCATCTCCAGAACTATAAACTGGAATTTTATTGTGGCTGATGTGCCGTATTATTGGAGATGATGTACTGAAACGCAACCATCTTTTACCTGACTTAAATGAAAGGAAGCTTATAGACGTTACGACATTTAGATCAGTTGATGCTATAGAGAAGGAAATTAGTTATTTTAAAGTGTCGGTTATTGGACCAAATATTAATTACTCTCATGTACTCAATAAATATCCTAAGGTACTTGGAGTGAAACAAACTGCACCACTACAAGATCTTGGTGTAGAACACTATTAAAACTACAGGAGCAAGAATATTGGGTCTTGACAAACTCCAAGCGGCGAAAGCTGAGTTTAAGTCATTGTGCGAAACGGGCGTGTATCAACCTTCTAGCAGCCCGTGGGCAAGTCCTATTCATATGGTGCCCAAAAAGGACGGTTCCTAGAGGATTTGTGGAGATTATAGGGCACTCAACTAGGTTACAGTACCAGACAGGTACCCAGTGCCCCACCTTTACGATTTTCCAACATTTTCAAGTAGGAAGACTATTTTTTCCTCTTTAGACCTCTAGAAAGCGTATTATCGAATACCAGTCGCAGAGTGTGATAGGCCTAAAACAGCCGTTATTACTTCTTTTGGTTTATTTGAGTACAAGGTCATGACTTTCGGCCTGCGTCATGCCACGCAGACCTTTCAGCGCTACATTAACTGACTTTTGGGAAACCTGGACTGTGTTTTTATTTATATTGATAATATACTCATCGGCTCATCTAACCAAGAAGAACATGAGATGCATTTTAATATCGTCCTGAAACGATTATAAGAATCGTACTGAATACTAAATCTTGAAAAATGTGTCTTTAGGGTTAATAAATTAGAGTTTCTGGGACATCATATAAGTAAGGATGGTTTTAAGCCTTCCCAGACCAAAGTCCAGGCCATTATGGATTTCCCAAAGCCACAGAACATTGACCAACTCTGCAGATATATTAGAATGATTAACTTCTATAGACGTTGTATTCCTAACGCTGCTTAAACCCAAAGATTGTTAAATCAACACCTTGAAAATTGTAAAAAGGAGGATAAACGTCCTGTTATCTGGGGTGCTGAAAGTGAGGAGGCATTTGAGCAAAGCAAGAGGGATTTGACTAATGTAACCCATTTAGCTTACCCTCGCGACAATGCTGATACTAGAATCGTTGCCGATGCATCTGACTATGCAATGGGTGCTGCGTTAGAGCAGTTCATTGGTGACACGTGGAAGCCACTTGCGTTTTTCTCACGTAAGTTCTTGTCAGCACAATTGAATTATGCAACAGGTGACCGCGAACTCCCAGCTATTTTTGAGGTAATTAAGTATTTTCATTATTTTGTCGAGACTCGGCAATTTGATATACTTACCGACCACAAACTCTTGACGTATGCCATGACACAGAGCTTGGAGAAAGCCAGTACCCGTAAAATTCGCCAATTGACATATATAGCACAATTTAATGCAAAAATGTGTTATATTGAAGGGGAAAGCAATACGGTGGTTGACACGTTGTCACGAATTGAAAGTATAGCTTCAGTAGAGATTGTCAATGCTGAAGAGCTTGGAAAATCAGACGGCCTTATAGCAAATGAGTTCTGCGCTAGGGTTGAAGCTTTTTAAATGCCCACTCTTTTCGATTTAGCACTGCTGAGTGAAAAGCAATCTGAAGACGAATGGTTGTTGAGTGTTCTCAAGAAGAAGAAACGCCCTCTTAAGTTAGAAAAACTCGCGCTGGGAGTAAATGATGTACCCATTTATTGTGACGTTTTTAGTCAAACTATTAGACCATATCTGCAACAGACGTTAAGAAAGGAAACCTTTACGCTGTTCCATCAGAATTCGCATCCTGGTGCGAGAATAACTGATAGGTTAATTAGGCAGAAATTTGTCTGGCAAAACATGCACCGTGATATCGCAAAATGATGCAAAGAATTTTGAAAATGCCAGCAATGTAAAGTGTCCCGCCATAATAAGTTCTTGTCTGAACATTTTACGGTACTTGAGAGATTTTTTCATATACACATAGATCTTGTTGGACCATTACCAAGTTGTGATGGATATAAGTATCTGCTCACTATGGGGGACAGGTATACAAGATGGCCGGAGGCTATTCCAATTAAAGACACCACAGCTGCAACAGTAGCTAGAGCGTTTATAGATAACTGGTTGTCCAGATTTGGAGCATCAGAGGTTATTATCACAGACCAAGGAGCACAGTTTGAATCTGAGCTATTTAAATTATTGCTTCAGTTTCTGGGTTGTATAAGAATAGAAACAACCGCTTACCATTCGCAAGCTGACGGTCTGGTGGAAAGATGGCATAGAGCCTTAAAAGCATCTTTCAGATGCCACGCTGAAAACGGAAATTGTGTCAACTCACTCTCAATAGTTCTCTTGGACCTCAGGACGTGCGTGCGTAGAGATACCTACGCCTGCCCAGCTGATTTCGTATACGGTACCGGTCTGCGAGTTCTTAGGGAATTCTTCGCTTTATCAGACCGAAAACCTAGTAAGTCCACATTTTTGGACGAATTTAGAACATACATGAGAGAGTTGAAACCCGTTCCAACTAATCATAATCATTCCATCAAAATATTCGTTTTTAAAGACCTAGATTAATGCTCACATGTATTCATGAAAGTAAAGGCAATTAAGCCTGCCCTGGATAGACCTTACACTGGCCTATTTAAAGTGATTTCCAGCTCAGATAATCGTAAGAACTTCGTAATTGAGGTTAAAGGAAGGAATAAAACCGTTGCAGCTGAATTACTTGAACCAGCCCATGGTATGAATAATGAGCCAGAGGAAGACCAATAAGAAATTGCAAAAACGCAAAACAAAAGCAACAGTAAAACTGCAGTTAGAGTACAGGTACATATAGAGCCGAACGAAACGGCGGCGGACACTTTTGACGCAGAGGAAGCAAGAGATACACCCAGTGATCCTATTGCTGAGTCTAAATTAAATATTGAGCTGAATCCTGCAAGTATTAACTCTGAGGAGGATAATGCAGATTTAGACGCTAATAATAGTACTGATGATTACAACATCGATAAAAATACATCGTCCGTTGATGAGCATATTAACCAAGAAGTCAGTCAGGTGATTCCGGGAGAAACTATTATCTCTGACACTACTGGCCAGAGATGGTCACTAAAAGAGATGCTATACGAAGGCTCTTGGGGTAGCACGTTTGTTGTAGAAACTTGTGGCGAATTAGCGGTCAGCTTGCCACCAACGATCGCTAAAATTGAACTGATTGATAAAAAACGTGTAGACGCCGAAATTAACTTCTTTATGCAAAACGCTAGCCTTGAAAAGTTGAACAAGTGGATAGAAGAGCGAAAATTGCCCTCATTATCTATTGCTGGATTTTTTGCACATGGCGAGTTCATAATGGGTTCGAATCATTATAGATTTTCGACCACTGAACGATACGAAAAAAACCTGGGTGATATATTGGCTGACAATAATGGCATATTGCCTTTGGAACAGGTTTACTCGGTGGCTTTGCAGTTGGTCCTCGCACTAGAGTTTGTGCATAGCACAGGTCAGTCATATAACAACATCAAACCCAAAAATATTTTCCTTGACAGGAATAATCCAGAACAGGTTTATCTGTCAGGTTTTAACCAAGTTGCACCAATATACACTGGATCCGATGGACCCGTTACACTAGGTGTACAGAGGTGTGATGGACTCTTTAGGAGCAGAGACGCTCACGTGGTGACCTAGAGTCACTTTTATTTAATATGATATTTTGGGCAGCAGGTTCTTTGCAATGGGCAAAGCTATTGAATTATGTTTAATTGTTGCAAGAGCGCCAAAATTATGCGTTTTACGACATTCCAGCATTATTGCGGACCCGTTTTGACGGAACTAACGTTCCTAAAACATTTAGCAAGTATATGACTGATTTAGCATATGTCGGACATAATAAGCCAGTAAATTATGACAAGGTTGGTAGCACATTTTTCGACGGCATGTCGAAAAATGTTGGAGTGTAACTATCTACCAAATATTGGCTTAGGATATGACTCGAGTGTTATATAAAATAGATTTTAAATCGCGATAGTATATCTAGCTAGTATTATCACATCTACAAATAGAAATGCGCATAGTAATATAGGCTATTAATAAGATTAACAAACACCTAACCCGTTATGTTATTCTGCAGATAGCATGGAGGCGCTCCAGCGGACCATTGCGGAATTCGAGCGGTTCAAAGATAATCAGCAATGTCATACCATCAAGGCAGACTGCTTTTTGGCTCTCCTACATATGGAAGAGTACAAAGGATATTTTATGAGACATGATTGTTGCGTATCTTAGTGCTGATGAGTTCTTCACTTTCTTTAAGGCCTGTCGTTTCTCCGAACTTCTCCTAGACCTCAGAGTCGATTTTTCTCCGTCAATTAGGAGATATCAACACCACACCCCGCTTCGACTGATGCTCTACGATGCAGCAAATTGTAGATTTAAGAACATCCTGGTTGGTCCGAGCACAACTAATGTAAATAGTAGTTTGTTAAGTAAAATTCGCGATGTCCAGCGGGGCAAATCACGACACTTAAAGAAAGTTGACGTGTCTGGCGTTGATGTCACAGCCAAGATCCTGGAAACCCTCGGTAACTGGCCTAGTATTAAAAAATTGATTCTAGGAAAGACAAAATCTGCTATAGGCAGACAGGTCCAGTTATATAATATAGAAGTATTGCATATTAGTAATAACGATGAAGTAAATTGAAAATTTTTAAATCGACAGCTTTTAGACAATTTAAAAGTGTTAGTTATAACCAACTGTAAAAGCATACAAATACATCAGATTGTAGAGTTTATCAGGGTCAATTCTACATTAAAAGTGTTATCGCTGCATGATGCGCGCAATTGTGATAAAGAGGTGTATGACCATTAAAGATGTGTTCATATTACTTGAACACATCTTTAATGGACAGAATTTATTAGAGAAGTAGAAACTTAGTTTTACCAACGAGAGATATCCGCTAATCGAATAGGTTTATAGTCCCAATTTAATAATTTCATCAACCCTTACAAGTATTAACGTAACCAATAACGGTGACCTGGAAGGGCGAATCGCCAATATTATAAGCGTGACCCCTTGTTTAGAGGAGTTGATTATGAACGAATTGAAAATTAATCATACTCTCTATTTTTCAAAATTAGTAAAGTTAAAGAAGTCAAGTATCGATTATAGACCAAACTTAAATAATACCTTATTGTCTATCATGGATTTGGAGATGGAGTATGTAAAAATAGTAAACATCCTAGGAAAAAAGAAAACTAAATTCTTAAAATTGAATTTTCTCGCAGCGTTATGTAGCAGCACAGACAATCTTATTGTGATACTTATCAAAGGCAAAACTAATAGCATAAGAGAGATTTTGGCGCGTTCACGCGCATATAAAATTCGTGCCAGTCTAGTAGGAGAAATACTTACTATCATAAAAAGGGCGTGATCAGGCCGGTCGCGCATTGTGCGTAGTGTAAAGATTAGTTATAATTGGACTTTTACTTTTGCGTAAGGGCGACATATGTTTGTGAAAGCGATATATTTTTTATAAGCGTATTTTCATGTGAAAAAATATTTTTTTTTTAATGTCAAGACTGTATTTTTTATATAGAATCTATATTGTTGTTAAAACAGTAAGTGTCATAATGAGTTAAAAAGATTTCTAAGCTCGCATATATTAAATATTAGTTGTAAAGCACTAAGTGCTCATATTTTACGCAATTAGGCTGATGTATTTAAGTAATGCATGTATAGATGTGGCGGAATGAGTGTTACGTACGTTCTTTTTGTAAAGATTGCAGGTATGAGTGAGTGCATTAAGCACTTTGTATAGTAAAGAAATTTTTGTTCTCGGAGGGTAAATTATCGACCTGTAATTAATAAAAAGAAAATAATAATTACTGCCATAATTCACTAGCTTGTATTATAATAGCTTAAATGCTTTGCGGTTTTTGTATACCGCGCTATCGTTTAGGGGGGAGTATCTCGCTACGTCCAGTACCATGCAGGCGCTAACTTAGTGTAGGCGTTGCTTCAGCCGTTCGTAAGTAGAGAAAACGTTGCGAGCTCTCGAGCAACCAAGTCGAGCTTCAGACCTCACTGTGATAGGGTCTATTTGTACGCCGTAGTAGCGGCCATTAACATATTATAAATTTAACTTAATCGTATCTTTTGTTACAGTTATTTCACCATCCTTTCTTGAATACGTTCCTGGTTTGTAGTCCAGGATTAACTATAACGACTATCTTGGCTTAACTAAGTCTTCTGATATATTTAATCTACATATCCTTTATTAATTTTTATTCCACCCATAAATTTAGTCAATTATTAAATTTTTTTAATGTATGGTGTTAGTTATTCAGTCAAATATTAATATTTCGAAATCCAGCGATATACCCTCTTTCAGCAACAAATTAGCAACGAAATATCCCGTTCGAATCGTTAAAATATCTTAATTAGAAAAAAAATTACTGCAGTGGTCGTATTAGCGTGAGACTTACGCTAGAACAGCCATGGTTTCTCGAAAACAGCTGGTGTGATGAAATTGTTTCCGGACGAAAATGTCAGCAACAAATTAACAACGAAATATTCTTTATTAATTTTTATTCCACCCTTTAATTTAGTGAATTATCAAATTTTTTCAAGGTATGGTGTTAGTTATCCAGTGAAATATTATTATTTTAAAATCCAGCGATAAACCCTCTTTCAGCAACAAATTAGCCACAAAAGGTTCCAATCGTTGAAATATCTTAATTAGAAAAAAAGTTACTGCAGTGATCGTGCTAGCGTAAAACTTACGCTAGCACAGCCATGATTTATTGACAAAATCGTTTCCGAAAGGAAATGTCAGCAACAAAATATTCCTTATTAATTCTTATCCTACCCTTTAATTTAGTAAGTTATCAAATTTTTAAAAGGTATGGTGCTAGTTATCCAGTGAAATATTATTATTTTGCAATCCAGCGATTTACCATCTTTCAGCAAAGAAATAGCAAGAAAATATCTTGTTCGAATAGTATAAATATCTTGATCAGAGAAAAAGTTATTGCAGTGGCCGTGCTGGTGTAAGACTTACGCTAGCAAAGGCATGGTTTCTCAGAAACGGCTGAAGTAACAAAATCGTTCCCAGCCGGAAATATTAGCAACAAATTAGCAACAAAATATCCTTTATTAATTTTTATTCCATCCTTTAATTTAGTGAATTATCAAATATTTTCAATTATTACTATTTTTCAAATATTGCTAGTGTAAGACTTACGCTAGCACAGCCATGATTTATTGGAAACGACTGGAGCAACAAAATCGTATCTGGTAGGGAATGTCAGCCACAAAATATCCTTTATTAATTCTTATCTTACCTTTTTATTTAGTGAATTATCTAATTTTTTCAAGGTATGGTGTTAGTCATTCAGTGGAATTTTAATAATTTGAAATCCAGCGATTTATCACCTTTCAGCAACAAAATAGCAACAAAATATCTCGATCGAATCGTTAAAATATCTTGATCCGAAAAAAAGTTACTGCAGTGGCCGTGCTAGTGTAAGACTTACGCTAGCAAAGCTATGATTTCTCGGAAACGGCTGGAGTAACAAAATCGTTTCCAGACGGAAACGTCAGCCACAAATTAACAACAAAATATTCTTTATTAATTTTAATTCCATCCTTTAATTTAGTAAATTATTCAATTTGTTCAAGGTATGGTGTTAGTTATCCACTCAAATATTAATATTCTGAAATCCAGCGATATACCACCTTCCAGCAACAAATTAGCAACAAAATATTCCGTTCGAATCGTTAAAATATCTTAGTTAGAAAAAAAGTTATTGCAGTGGCCGTGCTAGCCTAAGACTTACGCTAGCACAGCCATGGTTTCTCGGAAACGGCTGGAGCAACAATATTGTTTCTGGCGTAACAAATTAGCAACAAACTAGCAACAAAATATGGTATAGATTATATCGTTGCTTTTTAATATTGCTGTGCCAGCGTTATTACGTATAGCCGTCAATGAAGGGCATGTCCGTGAAGTAATTTTCTATAATGCAAATAAATTATGGAAAAATGAAAATTATTTGTATTCTATAAAAACAAAGAAAATAGTTGATAAGGAGAATACAGGAAAAAATAAAATAAAAGTTGTTTATAAAAATAATATCGAAGGCTGCGAGATTTAGGTTAATAAATGTATATTGAAAAAAGAAAATGAATTGTTTGAAGAAAATGAAAAATTCAAAACAAATGATTTAGTCTCTGAAGAAGAAGGTGAAGAAACAATTAAGAAAATTATCTTCGAAAATAAAGATGAACCATATAATGACGTGGGTTATGTAAATTATTATGGCAGTTATGATTATAAAACGAAGGATGAATGTTTCAATGATCATCAAAATAAAGATATGTGCAAAGGAGAAAATAAAGATTTACAGAAACAATGAGAAATTATCATAATTAAGAATAATGTTGTAAACCCAAAGAAGGGGAGTCATGACTTTAAAAAAATATATATTGTTAAAAGTGAAGAGGAAAGAGGAATCCCTTACGTAGAAATTGAAATAATGAACAGATGCAGTAGTGATGATTAGATGAAGTTAGGAACACGTAAACGAAAGAATATATTAACAAACTATAACCAAGAATAGTCAAGTATTTCAAAGAAAAAAAAACGAAAAACTGACACTTTCGTATTTCCTTAAGATTGAAAGAAAGAAAAAATTTATGCTAGTAGCGATCTTTATAAAAATGTTTACTCTACTTTCAAGGAGAGAAAGGAACTAAAATTTTTTAATTTTATTCAGGTTGAAGTAGATCTATACATACAAAGAGAAACATTAAAAAGACAAATGAAAGAGCCGCGCAATTGCGCGGTAGCAAGAAAACAATACAGAAAGTGTAGAGATACTCGTATAAAGATATATGAAATTTAATCGAAAGAAACGAACATAAATAATATAAGCAAGATAATGATAATTATAAGGAAAATATATACAATTTTTATAAAAAACAATAATTTTATGATGCATGCACAATAAATGTCAGATAATGAATTGATTCAATTCAGCAATGCGATTAGATTCGTCTAAAAATAAGAGTTTTATTATTAATACATATATTATAAACAATGTTACAAGGAGCACGTGTTAACTAACCTAAAAATAAGAGAATCAACAATCAAGCCTATTGCTTAATGGATCTCTCAACAATCACAAGGTTAACAATAATTCACAGTTTCAGAATTGTTGTAAACAATTCTGATAACTTTAATTAATTCACTTATCTTAGATTATCTTAGTTTAACAATATTTTGTATAGAGTTCTATCTTATAGAGTCAACGCTTCATCTTCTATCTGTGTCTCTCTCTCTTCTAAAGCTCGTGTCGTCTACCTGCAGTAACCGACACGAGACGGTTTCTTACCAGCAGTATTGAGTATGTGCACGAAGCTTACATCTCCCCCCCTTAAGACGCCAATACTTCTCTGGAGGTTTAGTGTTGGTTTATATCGTCATAGGGATGAGTTTCGTGATGTGGTATAGACCTCTCGTAGATTTCCAGTTATTTGTATTGATTTTATGTATCGAATCTGATATTTTTTTTCTATCTTGAAGGGGCCAATTCTAATTTCTTCCAATTTTTTACGATTTAATTTGTTTTTATTCATTATGTAGACCATGTCACCCTCTTCAAATGTGTGGTTTTTTTGTTTTTATCGTACAATGATTTATTGTAGTTGTGCGACTTACGGGTTCGAAGCAACGCAAGATTTCTATCTTCTTCTAAGTTTTTTTTGTATTTTCGATCAGTTTTTAGTTCCGTTGGTAGCACATCTGTAGATTCTCCTTTTAGTAAGTATTCAGGTGAAAAGCCTGTAACTGAGTGGTCTGTTTCGTTATAATTTTTTCTGCATTCTTCCGCCACTGTTGCCCATCATCGTTTGTTTGCATTTTTGTTTAAGTTGCAGCGTATTTTGTTTACCAGAGTTTGGTTTAACCTTTCGTTTAAAAATGTCCGAAAATGGTGCATCTGCGGCTCTGAAGATTAGTTCTGCACCTCGTTCTTTTATGTAGTTTTCAAGTTCTTTCGAACTTATTCCAGGGTATTGGTCTGCTAGGATCATTTCTATTTTTTCCTCTGGTGTAACTTTTTTTAGTAGATTTATAAAATCTCTTAAATCTCGCGGTTTGGTTTTTTGAGCATAGAATGCATGCTAATCTGGTGAAGTGGTCTTCTAGTAAGTGTAGATACCTTTTTGTCGATCTTAGTCCACCAAATCCACCAATAGTATCTAGTGACATTATCTGGAACGGTCTTTCTGCTGGTCCCAGATGTGACATAAGACCATAATTTCTGTTTAGTCTTGTTTTGTTTTTTATGCATATTTCGCAATTTCGTAGATGTTCAATGTTTTTTGTTAAATTTGGTGCGGTATAAATTGTACTTATTTTATGTGCCGTTTGGTTCATACTTATGTGGCCGTAGTTTTCGTGTACACGTTGTATTTGAGTTTTGCTAAATTTTTCATTTAGTATAATTTTTTTCTTCGATCTGATTTTTTTATAGTAGACTCTATTTTCTAGTGTGAACTTATGTGTTTTTGTGTTATTTGTTCGTTTTGTTTTTGATCGTCTATTATTTCTTGTAGACTTATGTTGGATATTGTTATATTATTTACAGTTTTTAATACATCTTCTATATTTTCTTCTGGTTCCAGGACTGGATTTCGACTTAACAGGTCCGCTTCTCCGTTATTCTTTTCAGGGTTGTATTTGATATTGCAGTTGTATTAGGATATGTAGTGTACCATATCTCCTAACTCTTCATCTGTTCTATTTTTGACATTTAAATTTTCCAGTGATTTGTGATCTGTGTAGATTGTGAAAGATTTTCCGATCAGCCAGTGTTGCCAGAATTTTATACTTTCTTTGATAGCAAGACATTCTAAAAATATTGCTTTTTTTATCTTTTGAGATTCATTTAGTTTCTTTGAGAAATACGCCACTGGTTCCATTTCACCGTTTGCTTGAGTTTGTTTCAGTACCGCTCCAATGCCTTTAATGCTTGCGTCTGTGTATATAGAAGTGTGTGCTTTTGGATTAAATAATGCTAGAACTGGTTCTGAACTTGGAATATTTTTTATTTCATCGAATGCTTTTTGACATTTAATTGGCCAGACGAATTTTTTTACCGTTTTTCTTAATTGGGCATGTAGAGGTTCAAGTATTTCTGTAATTTTTGGTACATATTTTCGTTCAAAGTTTATTTTTCCTAAAAATTGTTTTATGTTCTTTTTATTTTTCGGTATGTTGAAATCTTTTATAGATTTTATATTGTCTTTTAGAGGTGTGATTGTGTTATTTTTTATCAAATGGCCTAAATATTTTACCTCGTTTTTTGCAAATTTGCATTTTGTAAATTTCAATTTTAAGCCTTCTTTTTTTATTGCATCTAGCAGTAGTTCTATATGTTTCAAATGTTCTTCAAAATTTTTTGAAAAAATTATTATATCATCTATATAGTTTGTGCAAAATTCTGTTAGGTTATATTTTCTTATAATATTAACCAAAATTCTTTGGAAGATAGCTGGAAATGTTTTTAGTCCGTAAGGAAGGCATTTCCATTGATAGTGACCTTCTTGGGTGATAACACCAGTTTTATTTCTGTCTCCGACTCTTAGGGAATGGACCATATAGCAGAGTTTATGTCCAGTGTTGTAAAGTATTCGCAACCCACTGTTTTTACCATTATATCTTCTATTAGTGGAAAAGGTTGGGCTTGTGGGATGACTAATTTATTTAATTCTCGAAAGTCCACACATAGTCTATTTTTTTTATTTTCTTCTTTTTTAAATGCTAGTGTTACTGGTGCCGCGAAGGGGCTATATGAGTCTTCAATCAGGCCATGTTTTAAAAGTTGTGCTATTTGACTTTCAATTTCTTTCCTATCTTCTATTGAACATCTATATGGTTTTTTGTAGCAATATTTATCTATTTGTGGGTCTATAAAAGCTTCATAATTTTTTACTTTTCCTACATCATATTTATCTTTAGCAAAAATGTTTTTATAATCAAGAGGCGCGGTAAAGCCTCGACGGCGAGTTAAAGTACGTATACGAAAACTTCGAGGCGCTCCTCTTATACTTTAAAATAGAGTTTCAAAAATATCAAAATCGAATCCCATAAAAATACATCGATATATATACATAAATACAATTAATAATATTTAAAGATTTCCATTATCTTTAATTTGAAAAAAAATTGATTACAATCGGTTCACTCAATCACGAGAAAATGCAGTTTGAAATTTCGGAATGTTGTATTCTCGTTATTTTTTTTCTTCTTTATTGTTTTCAGCCAGCATAGACTGCGCAACCGGAAATGCGCAGTATCAACGAATATAGATGCTTTATAATATATTTTAATGTTCATCGTATATATTAATTGATACATATGTTATGTATATATCGCCCATTCTCTGTGAAATTAGTGGACAAAAAATTTTTTTTTGCTAAAAATTTGTAAAATGCTTCTTTTTTGTATTCTGGACCACTCAGAATTTTTTTAGATATTTTTATGGACTAGTTTCAGAGCTACAAAGCTTCAAAGTTGGGCTAAAATCATATTTTTGACATTTTTGACTATTTTCAGGCTTAAATCACTCATTTGGGTTGCATTTAAGGAATACATTACTACGAAACTTTTTTCTTTAATGTATTCTAGAATTTCAGAAAAAAGTTATTCCAATGTGCTAATGTAGCTATCCGCTGAGCTAAAACTATTTAAATCATTGAAATACAAGTTTTGGGTTTTCGAACCAAGATATCTGGTCAGGGAAGATCGTCGGAGTAGGTTATACATGTACAAATATACCTTACAAATTGTAGAGTGGTGCGGCTTCTTGTTTTTATTTAAACAATGCAAACCCAACTAAAAATCATGAAAAATGTGATTTCTAGCTACAGTTACTCATTTAAATGTCAACTTGCACTTATCTGTTGCAGATATCCCTTTGTAAGCATTCATAGAAATAGTTGTAAACTTAACAAATATTTTAAAATATGGAAAAATATCTTCTGAAAGGTTCAGAGTGGACCAAACCTTTGATATATGCCTATAACCTTTTTCTAAGATGTATCAGTTACACGATCAAAAACTAAAAATGCAGTTCTACCTATATGTCAGAACTTTTTGTGTTAATTCATGAGAATCTTGTTAATTATTAGGTAATTCAAGTCCAACTGATTTCATCCACTGTGATATTGATTTCAAAATTGCACTATACTGATCTTCAACGAACTGACCAAGAGGGGCTACAAGCTTTGGGTCTCAGATCCTGCTGGAACTTTATGATAAGTTTTGGTTTGATATAACTAAAAGAAGGCTATAGCCTCAGAGTCTAACGCTGAGTAGTTTCCAAGTTAGAGCACATCACTTATGATTTTTACATTATTTGTTGCCAAATTTTTGTAAAAAAATTGCCAACAAAATCATCATGTAAAAATCATGTAAGTTATTATATAAATCATTGTGTCATATTTGTAAAGTTATTTAATAATTTGTCTAGAAAGTAAACTGTCAGGTAACTCGACAATTTTATTAAACTTTCTTGTTTAAAAATTTTGCATGAAATTGAATCTGTTCTTTTATTAATAAATTATGTTGATTTCAGGTATAAGAAGAATAGCAAGAAAATAAATTACATTTAAAGACTTTTTAGTATCAAAGTGAAAAATTTTTGTTCAAGAGTTTGTTAAAACGTAAAAAATATAAAATAAGTCAGCTGCTCCAACTAGGAAACTGCTCAGCGTTAGACTCTCAGGCTGGAGCTTTTTTTTAGTTATAACGAACTAAAACTTATCGTAAAGTTTCAGCCAGATTTAAGACCCAAAGCTTGTAGCCCCTCCCGGTGAGATACAAAGAGACACGAGTTCAGTTATATATCACTGACAATAAGAAAAATTAAATTAAATAATAATATATATCAATCTCTATTATATGTTGATTGTAAATATTTATTCAAATTAATTCCAAGTTTCTATACACAATTACATTTAATTATTGCTATCATATCATGAGATTCAATGACAAATTGTCTGAAAATGTAAATTATGATAATCAATTTTTATAGAATTTTGTTTGTTACTAATATAAAAATAATAAATTACATTTAAAAAATATAACAAGGATTAGAATTAATGATTTTCTGAAACTAAACTTAATAATATGCATCAGTATAGATACTTCAATCTTAACGAATCTCATTGAATGGAATTTAAGTCAGTGTGTGTTATACACTGAATCTATAAAAGAATATTATCATTTACCTGTTATATACATCCTTATTATAATATTATTCACCTGCATTGTTATAAAAAGAATGCTCGTTCACCCTGGACTTATACTAATTATTACCTGTAATTGAAAAAAAAATTATTACTAAGCATCAGTTTTATTATTTAAAGAAATCTTTTTCAATTTTTGAACATGAAATAAAATAAAAACTTATCTGACTCATCGTCTTCATAGTCTAATATCCAATACAGGAACTACTTCTATCCACTTCATTAATAATAGCTGCACGAATTATTTCTATGTTACTTCCTTTTTTTATGTTTTTTTTTAACTTCCAGAACCCGCTTCAAATGACTTACAGTTACGTCAATATGTATAATTTTCTTGAAAATAACTTATAAATAAATCTTCTCTTAACATTTTAGGTGATTTAAGGCGACTACAGAAGTTCGGTTCGATTTCATTTTGTTGTTTACAAATTACTCTTTCAGTTTCTAAAATTTTTTGAATTTTTTAATTTTCCACCATTTATTATAATCCGTAGAATGGTGGAAAATTAAAAAATCTGAAAAATTTTACACATTGAAAGAGTAATTTGTAAACTCAAAAATAAAACCTAACCTAAAATCCGAAGTCGCCTTAAAGTATATCTGAGAAAATTTATATTAGTACAATTACTTAACTATTGGATACTGTATTATTTTGGATTAAAAATAACAAGCAATACTTACAAAGACATATTTACAATAAACGATAATTGGCTGTTATTGTTTATTTACATATTATATTTATTTTGGGAATTTTTTTATACATTATTGATGTAAATAACGTATACCAAGATTAAAAAGCAGGCTGTTAATAACAGGGATTTTACATAATCCACAATTACTAACAGAAATTTGTTGTCAATATAATAAATATTAAGTAAAAAACCGTATACTCGTTAGAAAGAGAAAGAATGCAATGGGACCTTTCTCCATCTCTTTTTACTTGCATATGCGCAAGTGTTATTACAAACAGATAGACAAAGGGTCTCATAGTATTCTTTCTCCTTCTAATGAGTATACAGTTCCACTTACACACGAACCTATTGCTCGAGAAGAAAAGTTTCAGAATAAGGCTCGAATTTATAGTCGACATTCAACACTCAGCACTCAGATATCAACCCTCAGATCTCAAACTTCCCTTGTTTTGTATTTCCTATACATGTAGACATGTTTTATAGGGAACACGGAACAAGGAAAGTTTGAGATCGGAGTGCTGAGTGTTGAGTGTCGACTATAAATTCGAGCCTTAGGCCCCTGTTAATACTATTATATAAAAACTGTTTACAAACGTATATTTTAAATGATAACGGTGCATACAAGTTGATACTCAGTTATTAAACATCATTTTGTCTTTATTTCTCTTATAAGAGAGTAAGTTATAATGCTGTTCGATTACTGAATGTTGATTACAAATTCGAGCCCACGGGAGTTTTAAGACTGGTAGGTACGATCGCGCCGTTATCATTTAAAATAAATGTTTGTAAACAGTTTTTATATAAACAGTATTACCGGTATTATTTTTTTAATTAAATTCATATAAGTTAATGTAATTATCAATATTTTATTTATGCTTTTTTAATTTAAAAATTAAGTGAGCATTCTTTTTAATTTTATAAATAGTCGAATATTACAAATCTTACAAATACTCGTGTTAATGAAATTGATGTAGATCTGTCTGATATTTGACTTCGTTTATTCACTTCTTTATAATTGATTTTAATTATTGGTTACAAAACAATGTCGAGCGAGGAAATGTCACTTGACGAAACCGAAATCGTCTATGTAGAAAAGAAAAGACGTATAGCTTATAATAGATGCTGAAAGCCATTCGCCAGTGAAGAGATTTGTTCAGCAAAGTCATTGCGTAAAATATCAGAACAAGTCTCGGAGAAATTCACTAAAAAATTTTCTTGTGAACCTCCATTAACACCTGATGATAGAATTTGTTATAAATGTAGGATAAAAATGTATACTGTCTGCGTTTCAACTGAAACATCACCATGTAATGTTCTTTATGTAAAATATTTTTACAATTTTAATATTTTTATTCAAATACTTCTTTATATCTTTTAATTGTTCTATAGATAGCACCCAAAATACAGAATCACCAGAAGATACACCGGATATTCCAATGCTTGTAGAACAACTTTTACATGACAACGAAGATGAAGTAGAGGTTTCTGTAAAAGATTTTAAGATGTTTGTAGATTTATTAGAGAACTTAAAGATGAAATACCACAGTACAGATACACATAAAATAGAAAAAGTCCAAATACTGACCCTGCTACCATTAACTTGGTCATATGATGAAATAAAAAAACATTTTTGTACTACAAATTATTTGATTAACATGTCAAAAAAATTGCAAACTGAAGCAAGTCCTCTAGCAAAACCATCTATGAAAAAAGGTAATTAAAAATATTCATAAAAAAATAATAGGTGAAAAAATGAAACATAATTTAAATAAATTTAATAGAACATTTCAATTTGTTATATAAATGAAGTACAATTAAATTTTGGCAATAATTATTAAAATAAAATATAATTGGTTGAATATTATCCTGGTAAAAATTAATATCAATTAAAAATAATTTTAGGAAATCTTGTTTCTGAAACAACTAAACAAAATGTAATAAATTTTTATACAAGTGAAGAAAATACCTATATATTACCTGGAAAAAAAGACTGTGTTAAGTACAAGGATGAGAAGGGGCAACATTGTTTATGATCAAAAACGTCTTCTGCTTTGTACATTGAAAGAGTTGTACAGATTATTTTGTAATCAATTTTCATCTGATATTCCAATAGGATTTTCTACATTTGCCAAATTGAAACCTAAATGGTGTGTATTAGCTGGTAGCAGTGGCACACATTCTGTATGTGTTTGTTCAATTCATCAAAATGTCAACTTGATGATATCAGGTATTTTCAATTTATTTTCAACATTTTTTACTCGGATAAATTTTTATAATATTAATTAAAAGAAAAAAAACACTTTTGTAGGTTGTAATTTAGAAAAAATGACAGAAGGCTATTCTCACCAGTTTAAGACAAATAAAGATATTTTGCAACTTATCATTTGTAATAAAAATAAAATGTCGATGGCATACAAATGTTATTTTGGTGACTGCGACAAATGTCCTGGTGTTCAACGCTTAGAGTCTTACTTGACCATGATTTTTGATGAAAAAGAAATTGAAGGAGTTATCTATGCACATTGGGTGTTAACTCCTAGAGCCATTTTAAAAAATATTGTAGAGGACGTAAATGATTTCATTCCATCATTTTGTGATAAAATTAAAGCTTTACAGCCACATGCTTTTATTTCAATAGCACAATCTGAATATTTTAAAAAATTAAAAAATGAATTGAAAGAGGATGAAATTATGGTATGCCTAGACTTTTCAGAGAATTATGCTTTTGTTGCTCAAAACGCTCCACCTGGGTTTCACTGGAATAACGACCAGGCGACAGTATTTGTTACATATATTAATTATGTGGAACATACTCAATTATCAGGCAAAGCATTTGTAGTAATTTCAAATAATTTAAGTCACGATACTGTAGCAGTTTATTCTTATCAGCAACTACTAATTCTATATTTAAAAAAAAATTTCAAAGGATTGAAAACTATTTACTATTTTACTGATGGAGCCCCTCAGCAGTTTAAGAATTTTAAAAACATTTTAAATATTTATTATCATAGTGATGATTTTGGGATATCTGCAGAGTGGCATTTTTTTCCAACTGCACATGGTAAAGGTGCATGTGACGGAGTAGGTGGTTCTGTTAAAAGAGCTGCAGCTAAAGCAAGTCTCACACTTCCAGCAACGCAACAAATTTTGGATGCAGTTACATTGTACAAGTGGTTGAAAAATAAAGGAAACTATACAAATGTTGATTTTGCTTACTCGCCAGAATCAGATTACAATAAAAATTTTAAAAAACTGCAGAATCGTTTTAAAAATAGAAACAGGGTGAAAAACTTACTAAAGCAACATTTTATTAGTCCAACAGCAAATGGCAAAGTAAAATGCAAATTATTTTCTAGTTCAGTAGACTCCATTGAAGTAACAGTAATTGATTAATTATTATATCTATGTTTTTACATTTTTTTATATCGATGTTAAATTTTTAAATATATTGTAAATAAAGAATTCAATAATCGTGTCTATATTTTAATTATAACATGCAAATTTTTTTAATATATTTAAAACCTTTAACTGGTCGTCAGAGCTGTTGGGAACAATTTTTGCTTTTTTTATTGATAACTTTTTAATTTTATTATTCAAACAAATATAATGACTTGTACGCACTAGAGTATATTAAGAGAATTATTTTAGTGAAATAAGAAATCAATTGTGTTTTTTATTTTTTTATAAGATTTGAATGGAAATAAGACATAAAACTCGATAAACTTCACCTCAAAATACTATTTATTAAAAGATTGCAAGTAACTTTTTATTCCTAGTATTTTGGTAAATTTCTTTAGTTTTCCGCACTCAAGTTTAAACTCACAAATTTTCTGACTGTAATGAAAAAATTTGATTTACCGTACCCTATTAAAAATATATAAGTATTTCCAATACGTATTTTTACTACGTATCTCAATTACGTAATAGAATTACGTAACTCCATACGTAGCTGAGTGTTCGAATTTGTGACGTGATTCTTATACGTATTTATTTAAAAAACACTTAACTTTGATACGTTTTTCTTGTAAAAGTACGTAATTTTTAGACCTATATGCACTTAAAATATGCTAATAGAGGATACATATTTTAACTATATCTAGGTCTAAAAATAACGTACTTTTACAATAAAAATGTATCAAAGTTACGTATTTTTTAAATAAATACGTATAAGAATTATGTCACAAATTCGAAAACACTTAGCTACGTATGGAGTTACGTAATTCTGTTATGTAATTATGATACGTAGTAAAAATACGTATTGGAAAAACGTATGCATTTTCAATAGGGTACTGTTTGCACGTATACTTGGAATGAAAATATTACTAGACTATTTGAGAAGGGGAGACCTCCGTCATGCTCTTAAGGAAAAATGTTCAAGTTTGTGAATTTAGTTCATTTTTTATTATATAGACAATATTTATTCAATATAATTATACTTATATTGTTTATTAAAAATTTCATTTTCATCTTCAATTTTATGATTCTTACCTTACCTAAGTAGTTCCTGTATTATATATCAGACTATAGAGACGATGCGTCAGATAAGTTTTTATTTTATTTCATGTTCACAAATTGAAAAAGATTTCTTTGAATAATAAAACTGATGCTTTGTAATAATTTTTTTTTCAATTACAGGTAATAATTAGTATAAGTCCAGGGTGAACGAGCATTCTTTTTATAACAATGCAGGTGAATAATATTATAATATGGATGTATATAACAGGTAAATGATAATATTCTTTTATAGATTCAGTGTATAACACACACTGACTTAAATTTCATTCAATGAGATTCGTTAAGATTAAAGTATCTATACTGATGCATATTATTAAGTTTAGTTTCAGAAAATCATTAATTCTAATCCTTGTTATATTTTTTAAATGTAATTTATTATTTTTATATTAGTAACAAACAAAATTCTATGAAAATTGATTATCATAATTTACATTTTCAGACAATTTGTCATTGAATCTCATGATATGATAGCAATAATTAAATGTAATTGTGTATAGAAACTTGGAATTAATTTGAATAAATATTTACAATCAACATATAATAGAGATTGATATATATTATTATTTAATTTAATTTTTCTTATTGTCAGTGATATATAACTGAACTCGTGTCTCTTTGTATCTCACCGGGAGGGGCTACAAGCTTTGGGTCTTAAATCTGGCTGAAACTTTACGATAAGTTTTAGTTCGTTATAACTAAAAAAAAGCTCCAGCCTGAGAGTCTAACGCTGAGCAGTTTCCTAGTTGGAGCAGCTGACTTATTTTATATTTTTTACGTTTTAACAAACTCTTGAACAAAAATTTTTCACTTTGATACTAAAAAGTCTTTAAATGTAATTTATTTTCTTGCTATTCTTCTTATACCTGAAATCAACATAATTTATTAATAAAAGAACAGATTCAATTTCATGCAAAATTTTTAAACAAGAAAGTTTAATAAAATGGTCGAGTTACCTGATAGTTTACTTTCTAGACAAATTATTAAATAACTTTACAAACATGACACAATGATTTATATAATAACTTGCATGATTTTTACATGATGATTCTGTTGGCAAATTTTTGTAAAAAATTTGCCAACAAACAATGTAAAAATCATGTAAGCTATTATATGAATCATTGTGTCAATCATGTACAGTTATTTAATAATTATTAAGAAGAACAATAGCAAGAAAATAAATTACATTTAAAGACTTTTTAGTATCAAAGTAAAAAATTTTCGTTTAAGAGTTGGTTGAAAATTAAAAAAAATATGAAATAAGTGATGTGCTCTAACTTGGAAACTGCTCAGCATTAGACTCTAAGGCTATAGCTTTCTTTTAGTTATATCAAACCAAAACTTATCATAAAGTTCCAGCAGGATCTGAGACCCAAAGCTTGTAACCTCTCTTGGTCAGTTCGTTGAAGATCAGTATAGTGCAATTTTGAAATCAATATCACAGTAGATGAAATCAGTTGGACTTGAGTTACCTAATAATTAACAAGATTCTCATGAATTAACACAAAAAGTTCTGACATATAGGTAGAACTGCATTTTTAGTTTTTGATCGTGTAACTGATACATCTTAGAAAAAGGTTATAGGCATATATCAAAGGTTTGGTGCACTCTGAACCTTTCAGAAGATATTTTTCCATATTTTAAAATATTGATTAAGTTTACAACTATTTCTATGAATGCTTACAAAGGGACATCTGCAACAGATAAGTGCAAGTTGACATTTAAATGAGTAACTGTAGCTAGAAATCACATTTTTCATGATTTTTAGTTGGGTTTGCATTGTTTAAATAAAAACAAGAAGCCGCACCACTCTACAATTTGTAAGGTATATTTGTACATGTATAACCTACTCCGATGATCTTCCCTGACCAGATATCTTGGTTCGAAAACCCAAAATTTGTATTTCAATGATTTAAATAGTTTTAGCTCAGCGGATAGCTACATTAGCACATTGGAATAACTTTTTTCTGAAAATCTAGAATACATTAAAGAAAAAAGTTTCTTAGTAATGTATTCCTTAAATGCAACCCAAATGAGTGATTTAAGCCTGAAAATAGTCAAAAATGCCAAAAATTTGATTTTAGCCCAACTTTGAAGCTTTGTAGCTCTGAAACTAGTCCCTAAAAATATTTAAAAAAATTCTGAGTGGTCCAGAATACAAAAAAGAAGCATTTTACGAATTTTTGGCGAAAAAAAATTTTTTGTCCACTAATTTTACAGAGAATGGGCGATATATATATGTATATATATATATATATATATATATATATGGTCCGTTTCATGTCAACTTGCACCCATAGACCCGTATATTTTTTGGTTTATATATATGTATATACATACATACATATGTAACGTACCCAAGTGGGTAATAATTACTTTTAAAAAAAAAAATAAATTATGGTCCAAATTCGATGCTAGATTAATTAGCGTATAATATAAACGCGATATATTTTTAATTTTATGTACGCGACTTGTATAATTTTCTTTAATGTATTTAATAAACTACGCTAGCTTCTTTCGGGCAGTGGACCAGATTGGAGGGTAGCTATTAAATACTTTGCTAGCAAACTACAAAAGCTCCGTTCGGGCAGTAGGCCGGATTGGAGTGTAACTGCTAGGTCCCTATTTAACAAACTACACAAGCTCCGTTCGGGCAATAGGCCAGATTGGAGTGTAGCTGTTAAGTATTTTGTTAATGAAACGTCAGCTTATTAATAAAGCTAGGCTTTCCTGCGTTAGTATTATTATTTTTAATTTTAATAATAAAAGGAAATATATATTATATTAAATATTCTTTCATTTGAAGCAAAAATATATGTATGTAATTACAAAATAAAACAAAGAAAACTCTCCGGTGAGAGAAAAAGAGAAGCTCTTTAAAGATAAAAGCTCAATTTATTTTATTTGAAAGCTCTTAATATTAACCTGGGGGGTTAAGCCTAGGGCGCTTGTATGTCCCCAGAGTTAAATAGAGCTCAATTCGAATTTCTTTTTAATCAAAACCTTAGATAACAAAGGGCGTTAAGCTTAGGCGCTTATATGTCCCAATTGTTATCGGTTTATTAAGTTTATTTTAATTTTTCGCTCTAAAAAGCAAAGGGCGTTAAGCTTAAGCGCTTGTATGTCCCAATTGCTAAGCGAAAATTATTCTATGGCCAAGGAATTTATATCGGGTTCTTGATTAAATATCAACTCAGGTAAACAAAGGGCGTTAAGCCTAAGCGCTTGTATATCCCAATTGTTACCGGTCTGAGTCGATTCAAGAATAAGGCGCGCGAGTCAGCGAGACTCGGGCTTTTATACGCGCCGAGCTTCTCTCCATCTCTCTTACAATGGTGGGGAGCTTTTAAAGTTGCGCGCGCTTACAGGCTTTACAAAGTTTCGGAGTTTTATTTCTCCGTCTCGCTCGCTCTTATATGCTTAAATATTAAGACATAGTAAGCGCGCTGTTGTCAAGCTTGAATAAATCAATATTAGCGCTTTACAAAGAAATATTTTTTCAAGAATTTCAATATATTCTTAAATAAAAAAGATTTTTTCTTTTTTAAACAAATTAGTTTTTTCCAAATTCACATTCTTAAAATTAATGATATTTTTCATACCTTCTATTGAAAAAAAAATTTTCTTAATTTTTTGTCGTAGTAATTAACATAGGTGCGCAAATAAATACTTGTAAAAATGTAAATACAAAATAAATGTAAATAATGTATTATAAAAATAAACAAAAAATTTTTTTCTTTCGTTTCGCATGTAATTTTACGTGTTGTTACGTGGGATTCTTGATACGCACTCCTATGGGGAGTGTGAGGATGTAAAATAATTACAAGAGAATTAATATGCAGTTATCTGTTATTTATTATAAAAAGTAATTACAGTGAGAGAGAGACTGATTACTACTTTGTTCTAGCGCGTCCGGCGATGGTCTGTCGCTCGTCGTCGTCTAAAACGACGATGTAAGTTGCCCGCGACGAAGTGCCGAATCAGCACTTCGCGCATCGTGCGACTCTTGGTCCGGAACTCGGAGTCGCATTTCTCTGAGTTTCTACCTTATTTTATGTTGTATATTATAATATACGTACAATATAATGTACGTAGCACGTCCGAGGCCGCGAGGCTTCGGCCCCCGAAGCCAAGAACGTACCCATGAATACAATAAAAAAAATTATTAAACTTAAGTCCCTACAGTGCAACTGAGAAAAAAAATTTTGTGTACCTATACGAGCCGATGCCCGTCCTGGCTTACAATTTCGCTTTTTATTTATTCCATGTTTGTATGTTGTTATGTATATGTTGTTTGTGTTCTAATTTATTCTACTGTTTATTTTTAAATATTTTTTCATTTTAACTACGACTTTATGTACTCTCTCTCTCTTATCTTTTTTCAAAAAGATATATGACATTTATAATAAAATATTTTACAAAATTTTACAAAAATTAAAATAAATTTTAAATTATTAAATAATATAGCTTTAAATACAAAATTCATTATCTTATTTTCTAATGTTAAGAGATGTTTCTTCTGAAGATACACGTGCGCATCATGTTGCACTCTTGATAAGATAAGAAGCCTTTCACATCACGAGATACATTCTTCCTCGGATGATATTTAATTTTATTCTAAAGTAATTTAAAGATCCTTCTACTTGTTTTTGTGTGGGTTTGAAGCGGGATTCGAACGTGGATTCGAACTCCTTTTTTTTGTCGAACTTTTATAATAAAATTTGTACATGATTTTTCAATAATTGTATGATTTATCTGAAACAAAAATTACTTTATTAGTAGAAAAGGGTCCCCCCTCTATTTCTAACTGTTTAACCGTTATTTATCTATTTATTTTTTGATTTCCTCCTTTCTTATAAAAAAATTTGTTACTAAACTGATCACTGATTAATACTCTATCATGTATCCTCAAAGCTGCGTCTTACAAAAAATTTATTTATTAACTCTATGTGTTCTCTTTGACGCTTTTGTTTATCTTTTTTTGGTTGACATTATCGTTTAAGAAGCGCTGCGTCAACTAGAATATGGCCACGGTTTCGACTACGATTGGCTTGATAATCGCTCTTTTTCTAAAATTTTACTCTGCTTCCAGTATTTTCTATGTGTTCTTATTTTAATTTTATAAGCAACGTTATTCAACTCAAAAAACTCATTGGATTTTCATTTTACTTCTTTTTCGAATAACTTTATAAAGGATACTTGCGTTCGATTCCCATGGGTTTTTGGGATATGTTCGGTTGTTAAGGTGATATATTTTTTTCAGATCTTAGTCCTTTAGCTGAGTTCTTAATAATTTATAATTATTATTAATATTCAACTTCTTTTATCACGAAGTTGATAACACATGCATATAATAGTTCACTGTATTTAACAATCTTTTTTTTGCTTTTTTTTCTTAACTTTTATTTCCAATTTTTTTTTGCATGTTTTATTTGATTAAACTATGCATGGCATGTTGCTTTATTTACAACATAGAGAAGGTTATCTTCTCGTTATAATTTTTATGTACATTTTATTTATTCTTTTTCTTTGAACTCATGCATGTTATTACCTTATTTTTTTTTTATTCATTGGACTTATATTTTTCGTAAGGGTAAGGAGTAAAAGGATACTCATAGGGAATCTTAGGCGAGATCCTGCATTTCTTTTATAGTTGTTATTATTATTTGAGTTGCTTAACTTTTGCTAATTTTTCAATTTTGTTGATAATAAAATATTTTTATCACAATTCTCTTCAAAAACAATTAGCTAATTTATTATTTTTATTTATTAGTAAAAAACGTTTCTTTTCTCTTGCGGCCAATTCTTTTGACGCTTTGCTGTACAACTGAATCTTATCTACTAATTATTTTTCTTATTTATTTTTTGCTTTTATTCAAAAGATATTTGATTCTTTTTTTTTTCACTAATACAATATTTTGTTGAAACGTCGCGCCTTTAAGGATATCTTATTACTCTCATTTCTTAATTTCAACCATTATTGTTAATTTTCATTTTTTTTTTTTATATATTTTCTATTTCTCTTCTGTAAAAATAAGCAGTGATCATATGTCGTTCTTTCTTTTTCCTCGTCCGAAGGCCGCGGAAAAAGAAAAAAAATAAAGCTTTTTGCTATATCTTAATAATTTTAATTGTATTCCTTCAAAAGGAAAGAGGTTTTATGTTATACTAGTTACTCGTTGGTTTTATCTGTTTGATTCTATTCGCGTTTTTAGCATTATATTATGTTTCGCGTGATTTATTTTTTCGATTTTAAAAGGCCCACCGTATTGAACATTGTGTTTCTCTTTTCGCTCTTGCTTTAATAAATATACGTTTTCTCCTTTACGAAAATTTTTGGTATTTAATTTAACATAATTCTGCAATGGTTCCGAGGACTCGTTATCTAGTAGCTTCCAAGGTGGTTTCTCGCGCGGCGGCCTTGCATTCTTCACAAGGCAACGCTCGAGCGCATCACTTATCTTATGTGATTGACTCTTTTCTCTTTGCGCCAGTAAGTCTGTCGTAGGTGTAATAGGAGTACCTGGCTTGTTGATATTATTATCTCGTTGTTCGTTGTCGTTTTCGCTCGACGCTGTACTTTCTTCGTTTTCTTTATTATTTTGATGTCTTTTTACTATATTATTTTTCCTTGTATAAAGGTACGGCGTAAAATGCCTTCCTTTTAAATGTAGATGAATAAAATTATTTGAACTATTTGCCTTGAAATGGCAATATAGTGTTTCATCATAATCTGTTATAAAATGCACGCATATGTTTTGATTAAATTCACAAGAAAATATAAATACACAATCAACATCTGCGTGTCTTGTGCGTGACGTCAAAATAGCTTCTGCTGTTTGCGGGTCTCCGCATGCACCTAATGATATTGCGTCTAATAAAATATCTCTCAATTCATTTGCGGACATTCCTAAATTACATACTTTTATTACTGAGTGAAAAAAGCAATTACCGTCTTTCGGTATATTGTCATCCCTTATCAAATCTAGCCAGTATTGTGTGCATTCATCACTTGCATCATATACTTCGAATACACCTGCACCATCATTAAAAGAATTACTCCAACTTATTGGTTCATTTTTGTCATCGTTTTGTACTGTTTCTATTATATTCATATGCTCATTTTCTTCGTCAGTTTTTTCTTCTTCTTCAAGGTCTTGCGACTCAGTCTCATCTCAATCGTTTTTATCTAGCTCTACGTCACTTTCATTCTCTTCCTGCTCCATGCTTTCGTCTTGCGACTCAGATTCACTGACGTCATGCTTATCTCTCTCGCTTTCACTCTCACTTATAATTTCTTTTTCTTGATTTTTATTTGTATCTTGTACCTCAAACTCGTCCTCGAAATATGAACCTTTGTCTGTTTCACTGTCAATAATTTCGACTTCAGAACTTATTCTTAATGATTTTTTCTCTTTATCTTTTACTAAGCTTATGTTTGGTACTAATTTGTGGTATTCTCTTGGCATTTGAGGTCGAACTTTTTCTCGCTCATTAAAATCTGTTTGATTTATTATTTCTTGAGGTACGTCGCCTCTTAGTGCTTCTGCTACTTCTCCTGGAGTTTCTTCCCATATATTTATTTGTACACCTTCTCTACCATTTATCTCTCGTTCTTGCACATCAACTAAAAATCGAGCACGCATTTTTGTTATTATTTCTGGAATCATATTTAATATACTTCCTCGGCTACTTTCTTTACTTTGCGAAGTGTGTTGTGAATCATCCTGTGTCTCCTTCTCTTTTTCTATTTTGATGATGTTGTGTTGAGATGTTTTTGATTTTACATTTATTGTTTCTAATGGCGATTCTACGTCACAGCTGTTTCTATTATTTTTCAATATACTTTTATTTTTTGATATTTCGCTCGCTGGCTCACACGTATTCTTTTCTTTTCTTGATGACACTGCATGTGGCTTATCTACTGGTGTACTTGCTGCAAGAATTCCTTCTCGCATGTTTGTGCTTTTTCGCATATATGCGAGCTTACCGTCGTCTTGTGCTTGACTTATTATATTTTCAGCTTGAATTAATTTTTTCTTTTTATCTGCTTGATTTTTACGTGTTTTTAACGCTTTTTTATTTCGCCTTTTCCTTTTGTACGCCGATCTTTTCCAAGGGTCTTTCTTTCTTTTTGCATAATTCCAATTTTCTTCAGATCCGGTTATACTATTGATTTCTGACTCGTCACTTGTTTCTTTAATAAAAATGTTCTTTTTAGGATTATCAGAATTTTCTGAACTTAAATCTTCTTCTTTAGTTTTATTCGCATTTTTATTTATTGCGCGTGTAATAAAAATTCTTGCTGGCGGACCGCATTCGTTTGCGTTTGGTTCCTGATTTTCTTGCTTATCTGCTAATTGATACATTTCTGCACGTGGTAATTCAGGATTTTCTTCGCCATCTGCAATTACCGGATTTCTAGATAATGCATCAGCTGCATTATTTTTCCTTCCTGGTCTATATACTACATCAAACGTATATCCTCGTAAGGCTGCTTTTAGTCTATTAAATCTTAAATCGGGCTTTGTGCTCGTATGGAAATGCTTTAACGGTTCATGATCTGTAACTACTGTGAATTTTGTACCGTATAAATAAGGTCTAAACTGTTCCTTTCCGAAAACTACTGCCAACAATTCTTTGTCATATACAGTATATCTAAGTTCGCTTCCTTTTAAACATCGTGAGACATATACACAAGGTCGATCTTCGCCGATTTTTCCTTGGCTTAATATTGCGCCTATTGCATAATCAGATGCATCTGTTGTTACTATAAATGGCTCGCTTAAGTTAGGCGCGGCCAACACAGGCTCCTCGCATAGCTTCTCACGTAACGTGTCAAATGCTATTTGATGTTCTTCTAACCACAGAAATTTCTCTTTCTTTGAACTTAATTTATGTAACGGTCTTGCTATGCTCGCAAAATCTTTTATGAATCGACGATAATAACCAACAAAGCCTAAAAATTGCTTTACTTTCTTTTTATTTGTTGGTATAGGATAATCACGCGCTGCTTCTATCTTTTTAGGGTCTGTTTTAATTTGCCCTTTTCCTACTATATGTCCTAATACCTTCGCCTCGCGTCTTAAAAATTGACATTTCTTTGGTTCTATTGTTAGATTAGCTTTCTCAATGCGTTTTAAAAATCTTTTAAATCTTACTGTATGCTGTTCTAAATTTTCTGCATGAATTATTACATCGTCCAAATAAATCTCTAATTCTGAACCTTGCAAGCCTTGTAACGCTAGAGCCATTGCTCTGCTAAATGTCATGGGTGCTTCACATAACCCCATAGCCATACGCTTGTACTGATATGTACCCGATGGCCCTGAAAACACAGTTTTATGTGCGTCTTTTGCATCAATTTTCACCTGATAATAGCCGTCTTTAATGAAGCTGAAGCTACCCGCTGAACCTATCCGCCGTACATAGGCGTAGAAGCATGAGGGACCCGAAACTTTTTATACTCTCATTTCTACCAAATATCACTCAAATAATGTTAAATAATAATGAATCATGTATTTTTAGCAATACATAGAACTAAGTAATCAATTATCTTTAATAATAAAAGTTTAAACAATAAAATAACCAAACTTTAGAAAATCGCAGATTACCACACTTAATAAATATTAATACTTTATCAATGATTGGATTAGCACAAAAATCAATAGAATTAATCCCTTAATAATTTCTAAAGATCATCGCGTCGTATAATTGCTGGCCCAAAAGTAATGACTATAATTATTTTGTTTATTAACCTCAAAATTTTCAAGATTTTATCAATTTTTCGGAATTATTGATTTGTAACTATTTAATAAATTGTAACTTTAATATAAAAATCATGCAAACAGATTCTCAAGACTTTCCTTGAGTCAAATGCATTCCGAATCAGCTGGTCCAAAAGTTATTATATAGGAAATTTAAAGAGAAATGTTGGGAAGTTATCTAATTTTCTCAATTTTTTGAATTTTTTATGTATAATTACTATACTGATTATAACTTTGATATAAAAATCATGCAGAATGATTCTCTAGAGTTTTCTTAAAACAATCGCATTCAGAATCAGCTGGCCCAAAAGTTATTAGACCGGCAATTTAAAGAAAAATGTTGGAAATTTATCTAATTTCTCAATTTTTTGAATTTTGAACATATAATTATTTTACTAATTATAACTTTGATATGAAAATCATGCAAATTGATTCTCTACAGTATCCTCGAGACAAATGCATTCCGAAACAGCTGGCCCAAAAGTTATTATATAGGAAATTTAAAGAGAAATGTTGGAAATTCATCTAATTTTCTGAATTTTTTTGAATTTTTTGTGTATAATCATTATACCGATTATAACTTTGATATGAAAATCATGCGAATTGATTCTTTCGAGTATCCTCGAGAAAAATGCATTCCGAAACAGCTGGCCCAAGAGTTATTATATCGGAAATTTAAAGAAAAATGTTGAAAATTTATCTAATTTTTTCAATTTTTTTGAATTTTTTATGTATAATTACTATACTGATTATAACTTCGATATAAAAATCATGCAGAATGATCCTCTAGAGTTTTCTTAAAACAATCTCGTTCTAAATCAGCTGGCCCAAAAGTTATTAGACCGGCAATTTAAAGAGAAATATTGGAAATTTATCTAATTTTCTGAATTTTTTTGAATTTTTTGTGTATAATCATTATACCAATTATAACTTTGATATGAAAATCATGCGAATTGATTCTCTAGAGTATCCTTCAGACCAATGCATTCCGAAACAGCTGGCCCAAAAGTTATTATATCGGAAATTTAAAGAAAAATGTTGAAAATTTATCTAATTTTCTCAATTTTTTTGAATTTTTTATGTATAATTACTATACTGATTATAACTTTGATATAAAAATCATGCAGAATGATCCTCTACAGTTTTCTTAAAACAATCTCGTTCTAAATCAGCTGGCCCAAAAGTTATTAGACCGGCAATTTAAAGAGAAATGTTGGAAATTTATCTAATTTTCTGATTTTTTTTTGAATTTTTTGTGTATAATCATTATACCGATTATAACTTTGATATGAAAATCATGCGAATTGCTTCTCTAGAGTATCCTTCAGACAAATGCATTCCGAAACAGCTGGCCAAAAAGTTATTATATCGGAAATTTAAAGAAAAATGTTGAAAATTTATCTAATTTTCTCAATTTTTTTGAATTTTTTATGTATAATTACTGTACTGATTATAACTTTGATATAAAAATCATGCAGAATGATCCTCTAGAGTTTTCTTAAAACAATCTCGTTCTAAATCAGCTGGCCCAAAAGTTATTAGACCGGCTATTTAAAGAGAAATATTGGAAATTTATCTAATTTTCTGAATTTTTTTGAATTTTTTGTGTATAATCATTATACCGATTATAACTTTGATATGAAAATCATGCGAATTGCTTCTCTAGAGTATCCTTCAGACAAATGCATTCGGAAACAGCTGGCCAAAAAGTTATTATATCGGAAATTTAAAGAAAAATGTTGAAAATTTATCTAATTTTCTCAATTTTTTTGAATTTTTTATGTATAATTACTATACTGATTATAACTTTGATATAAAAATCATGCAGAATGATCCTCTAGAGTTTTCTTAAAACAATCTCGTTCTAAATCAGCTGGCCCAAAAGTTATTAGACCGGCAATTTAAAGAGAAATATTGGAAATTTATCTAATTTTCTGAATTTTTTTGAATTTTTTGTGTATAATCATTATACCGATTATAACTTTGATATGAAAATCATGCAAATTGATTTTCTAGAGTATCCTTCAGACAAATGCATTCCGAAACAGCTGGCCCAAAAGTTATTATATCGGAAATTTAAACAGAAATGTTGGAAATTTATCTAATTTTCTCAATTTTTTTGAATTATTTATGTATAATTACTATACTGATTATAACTTTGATATAAAAATCATGCAGAATGATCCTCTACAGTTTTCTTAAACCAATCTCCTTCTAAATCAGCTGGCCCAAAAGTTATTATATCGGAAATTCAAAGAGAAATGTTGGAAATTTCTCTAATTTTCTGAATTTTTTTGAATTTTTTGTGTATAAACATTATACCAATTATAACTTTGATATGAAAATCATGCAAATTCATTCTCTAGAGTATCCTTCAGACAAATGCAGTCCGAAACACCTGGCCCAAAAGTTATTAGACCGGCAATTTAAAGAGAAATGTTGAAAATTTATCTAATTTTCTCAATTTTTTGAATATTTTATGTATAATTACTATACTGATTATAACTTTGATATAAAAATCATGCAGAATGATTCTCTAGAGTTTTCTTAAAACAATCGCATTTCAAATCAGCTGGCCCAAAAGTTATTAGACCGGCAATTTAAAGAAAAATGTTGGAAATTTATCTAATTTTCTCAATTTTTTGAATTTTGAACATATAATTATTTTACTAATTATAACTTTGATATGAAAATCATGCAAATTGATTCTCTACAGTATCCTCGAGACAAATGCATTCCGAAACAGCTGGCCCAAAAGTTATTATATAGGAAATTTAAAGAGAAATGTTGGAAATTTATCTAATTTTCTGAATTTTTTTTGAATTTTTTGTGTATAATTATTATACCGATTATAACTTTGATATGAAAATCATGCGAATTGATTCTCTAGAGTATCCTTCAGACAAATGTAGTCCGAAACACCTGGCCCAAAAGTTATTAGACCGGCAATTTGAAGAAAAATGTTGAAAATTTATCTAATTTTCTCAATTTTTTGAATTTTTTATGTATAATTACTATACTGATTATAACTTTGATATAAAAATCATGCAGAATGATCCTCTAGAGTTTTCTTAAAACAATCTCGTTCTAAATCAGCTGGCCCAAAAGTTATTAGACCGGCAATTTAAAGAGAAATATTGTAAATTTATCTAATTTTCTGAATTTTTTTGAATTTTTTGTGTATAATCATTATACCGATTATAACTTTGATATGAAAATCATGCAAATTGATTTTCTAGAGTATCCTTCAGACAAATGCATTCCGAAACAGCTGGCCCAAAAGTTATTATATCGGAAATTTAAAGAGAAATGTTGGAAATTTATCTAATTTTCTCGATTTTTTTGAATTATTTATGTATAATTACTATACGGATTATAACTTTGATATAAAAATCATGCAGAATGATCCTCTAGAGTTTTCTTAAAACAATCTCCTTCTAGATCAGCTGGCCCAAAAGTTATTATATCGGAAATTCAAAGAGAAATGTTGGAAATTTATCTAATTTTCTGAATTTTTATGAATTTTTTGTGTATAAACATCATACCGATTATAACTTTGATATGAAAATCATGCGAATTGATTCTCTAGAGTATCCTTCAGACAAATGCAGTCCGAAACACCTGTCCCGAAAGTTATTAGACCGGCAATTTAAAGAGAAATGTTGAAAATTTATCTAATTTTCTCAATTTTTTGAATTTTTTATGTATAATTACTATACTGATTATAACTTTGATATAAAAATCATGCAGAATGATTCTCTAGAGTTTTCTTAAAACAATCGCCTTCCAAATCAGCTGGCCCAAAAGTTATTAGACCGGCAATTTAAAGAGAAATATTGGAAATTTATCTAATTTTCTGAATTTTTTTGAATTTTTTGTGTATAATCATTATACCGATTATAACTTTGATATGAAAATCATGCGAATTGATTCTCTAGAGTATCCTTCAGACCAATGCATTCCGAAACAGCTGGCCCAAAAGTTATTAGACCGGCAAGTTGAAGAGAAATGTTGGAAATTAATCTAATTTTCTCAATTTTTTGAATTTTTTATGTATAATTATTATACTGATTATAACTTTGATATAAAAATCATGCAGAATGATTCTCTAGAGTTTTCTTAAAACAATCGCCTTCCAAATCAGCTGGCCCAAAAGTTATTAGACCGGCAATTTAAAGAGAAATGTTGGAAATTTATCTAATTTTCTCAATTTTTTGAATTTTTAATGTATAATTATTTTACTAATTATAACTTTGATATGAAAATCATGCAAATTGATTCTCTAGAGTATCCTCGAGACAAAGGCATTCCGAAACAGCTGGCCCAAAAGTTATTATATCGGAAATTTAAAGAGAAATGGAAATTTATCTAATTTTCTCAATTTTTTAGAATTTTTTATGTATAATTATTATACTGATTATAACTTTGATATAAAAATCATGCAGAATGGTTCTCTAGAGTTTTCTTAAAACAATCGCGTTCTAAATCAGCTGGCCCAAAAGTTATTAGACCGGCAATTTAAAAAGAAATGTTGGAAATTTATCTGATTTTCTCAATTTCTTTGAATTTTTTATGTATAATTACTATACTGATTATAACTTTGATATGAAAATCATGCAAATTGATTCTCTACAGTATCCTCAAGACAAATGCATTCCGAAACAGCTGACCCAAAAGTTATTATATAGGAAATTTAAAGAGAAATGTTGAAAATTTATCTAATTTTCTCAATTTTTTGAATTTTTAATGCATAATTATTATACTGATTGTAACTTTGATATGAAAATCATGCAGAATGATTCGCTAGAGTTTCCTTAAAACAATCGCATTCCAAATCAGCTGGCCCAAAAGTTATTAGACCGGCAAGTTGAAGAGAAATGTTGGAAATTAATCTAATTTTCTCAATTTTTTTAATTTTTAATGTATAATTATTATACTGATTATAACTTCGATATAAAAATCATGCAGAATGGTTCTCTAGAGTTTTCTTAAAACAATCGCGTTCTAAATCAGCTGGCCCAAAAGTTATTAGACCGGCAATTTAAAAAGAAATGTTGGAAATTTATCTGATTTTCTCAATTTCTTTGAATTTTTTATGTACAATTACTATACTGATTATAACTTTGATATGAAAATCATGCAAATTGATTCTCTACAGTATCCTCGAGACAAATGCATTCCGAAACAGCTGGCCCAAAAGTTATTAGACCGGCAATTTAAAGAGAAATGTTGGAAATTTATCTAATTTTCTCAATTTTTTGAATCTTTAATGTATAATTATTTTACTAATTATAACTTTGATATGAAAATCATGCGAATTGATTCTCTCGAGTATCCTCGAGCCAAATGCATTCCAAAACAGCTGGCCCAAAAGTTATTATATCGGAAATTTAAAGAGAAATGTTGGAAATTTATCTGATTTTCTCAATTTTTTTGAATTTTTAATGTATAATTATTTTACTAATTATAACTTTGATATGAAAATCATGCAAATTGATTCTCTCGAGTATCCTTGAGACAAATGCATGCCGAAACAGCTGGCCCAAAAGTTATTATATCGGAAATTTAAAGAAAAATGTTGAAAATTTATCTAATTATCTCAATTTTTTTGAATTTTTTATGTATCATTATTATACTGATTATAACTTTGATATAAAAATCATGCAGAATGATTCTCTAGAGTTTCCTCAAAACAATCGCATTCCAAATCAGCTGGCCCAAAAGTTATTAGACCGGCAATTGAAAGAGAAATGTTGGAAATTTATCTAATTTTCTCAATTTTTTGAAT
Organism: Anastatus disparis; assembly: GCA_017163975.1. Classification (NCBI taxonomy): domain Eukaryota; kingdom Metazoa; phylum Arthropoda; class Insecta; order Hymenoptera; family Eupelmidae; genus Anastatus; species Anastatus disparis. The sequence continues at coordinate 300,408 of JAFFSR010000272.1, read as the reverse complement.
TTTTAATGTATAGTTATTTTACTAATTATAACTTCGATATGAAAATCATGCAAATTGATTCTCTCGAGTATCCTCGAGACAAATGCATTCTAAAACAGCTGGCCCGAAAGTTATTATATCTGAAATTTAAAGAGAAATGTTGGAAATTTATCTGATTATCTCAATTTTTTTGATTTTTTATTGTATAATTATTTTACTAATTATAACTTTGATATGAAAATCATGCAAATTGATTCTCTCGAGTATCCTTGAGACAAATGCATGCCGAAACAGCTGACCCAAAAGTTATTATATCGGAAATTTAAAGAAAAATGTTGGAAATTTATCTGATTTTCTCAATTTTTTTGAATTTTTAATGTATAATTATTTTACTAATTATAACTTTGATATGAAAATCATGCAAATTGATTCTCTCGAGTATCCTTGAGACAAATGCATGCCGAAACAGCTGGCCCAAAAGTTATTATATCGGAAATTTAAAGAAAAATGTTGGAAATTTATCTAATTTTCTCAATTTTTTGAATCTTTAATGTATAATTATTTTACTAATTATAACTTTGATATGAAAATCATGCGAATTGATTCTCTCGAGTATCCTCGAGCCAAATGCATTCCAAAACAGCTGGCCCAAAAGTTATTATATCGGAAATTTAAAGAGAAATGTTGGAAATTTATCTGATTTTCTCAATTTTTTTGAATTTTTAATGTATAATTATTTTACTAATTATAACTTTGATATGAAAATCATGCAAATTGATTCTCTCGAGTATCCTTGAGACAAATGCATGCCGAAACAGCTGGCCCAAAAGTTATTATATCGGAAATTTAAAGAAAAATGTTGAAAATTTATCTAATTATCTCAATTTTTTTGAATTTTTTATGTATCATTATTATACTGATTATAACTTTGATATAAAAATCATGCAGAATGATTCTCTAGAGTTTCCTCAAAACAATCGCATTCCAAATCAGCTGGCCCAAAAGTTATTAGACCGGCAATTGAAAGAGAAATGTTGGAAATTTATCTAATTTTCTCAATTTTTTGAATTTTTAATGTATAATTATTTTACTAATTATAACTTCGATATGAAAATCATGCAAATTGATTCTCTCGAGTATCCTCGAGACAAATGCATTCTAAAACAGCTGGCCCGAAAGTTATTATATCTGAAATTTAAAGAGAAATGTTGGAAATTTATCTAATTATCTCAATTTTTTTGAATTTTTTATGTATCATTATTATACTGATTATAACTTTGATATAAAAATCATGCAGAATGATTCTCTAGAGTTTCCTTAAAACAATCGCATTCCAAATCAGCTGGCCCAAAAGTTATTAGACCGGCAATTTAAAGAGAAATGTAATAGATGGTCTGATAACTTTTGGGCCAGCTTATTGGGAATGCAATTATTTCAAGCCATATCCGGAGAATCATTCTGAATGATTTTTATATCAAAGTTATAATAAATATAATAGTTTTACATTCAAAATTCAAAAAAAATTAGAAAATTCGATAATTCTCAAACATTTTTGTTCTAATAGCCGGTCTAATAACTTTTGGGTTAGCTGATTCGGAATGCATTTCCCTCAAGGAAACTCTAGAGAATCTTTTCGCATGATTCTTATATCAAAGTTATAATTGATAAAATGATTATATATTCAAATTTTAAAAAAATTAAGAAGATTAGATAAATTTCAAACACTTTTCTTATAATAGCCGGTCTTATAACTTTTGGGCCAGCTGTTTTGGAATGCAGTTGTCTGAAGGATACTCTAGAGAATCAATTTGCATGATTTTCATATCAAAGTTATAATCGGTATAATGATTATACACAAAAAATTCAAAAAAATTCAGAAAATTAGATAAATTTCCAACATTCCTCTTTGAATTTCCGATATAATAACTTTTGGGCCAGCTGATTTGGAATGCGATTGTTTCAAGGAAACTCTAGAGAATCCTTCTGCATGATTCTTATATCAAAGTTATAATCAGTATAATAAGTATACATAAAAAATTAAAAAAAATTGAGAAAATTAGATAAATTTTCAACATTTTTCTTTAAATTGTCGGTCTAATAACTTTCGGGCCAGCTGATTTGGAATGCGATTGTTTTAAGGAAACTCTAGAGAATGATTCTGCATGATTTCTATATCAAAGTTATATTCAGTATAATAATTATACATAAAAAAAAAAAGGAGAAAATTAGATAAATTTCCAACATTTCTCTTTAAATTTCCGATATAATGACTTTTGGGCCAGCTGATTTAGAATGCGATTGTTTTAAGAAAACTCTAGAAAATCATTCTGCATGATTTTCATATCAAAGCTATAATCAGTATAATAATTATACATAAAAAATTCAAAAAAATTGAGAAAATTCGATAAATTTCCAACATTTTTCTTTAAATTTCCTATATAATAACTCTTGGGCCAGCTGTTTCGGAATGCATTTTTCTCGAGGATACTCGAAAGAATCAATTTGCATGATTTTCATATCAAAGTTATAATTAGTAAAATAATTATACATTAAAAATTCAAAAAATTGAGAAAATTAAATAAATTTTCAACATTTCTTTTTAAATTTCCGGTATAATAACTTTTGGGCCAGCTGATTTGGAATGCGATTGTTTCAAGGAAACTCTAGAGAATCTTTCTGCATTATTTTTATATCAAAGTTATAATCAGTATAATAATTATACATAAAAAATTCAAAAAAATTGAGCAAATTAGATAAATTTTCAACATTTTTCTTTAAATTGCCGGTCTAATAACTTTTGGGCCAGCTGATTTAGAATGCGATTGTTTTAAGATAACTCTAGAAAATCATTCAGCATGATTTTCATATCAAAGTTATAATCAGTATAATAATTATACATAAAAAAAAAATGAGAAAATTAGATAAATTTCCAACATTTTTCTTTAAAATGCCGGTCTAATAACTTTTGGGCCAGCTGATTTGGAATGCGATTGTATTAAGGAAACTCTAGAGAATCATTCTGCATGATTTTCATATCGAATTTATAATCAGTATAATAATCATACATAAGAATGTCAAAAAAATTGAGAAGATCAGATAAATTTCCAACATTCCTCTATAAATTTTCGATATAGAAACTTTTGGGCCAGCTGCTTCGGACTGCATTTGTCTGGAGGATACTCTAGAGAATAAATTCGCATGATTTTCATATCAAAGTCATAATCAATTTAATAGTTATACATTCAAAATTCAAAAAAAATTGAGGAAATTCGATAATTTTCAACATTTCTCTTTAAATTTCCGATATAATAACTGTTGGGCCAGCTGTTTCGAATGCATTTGTCTCGAGGATACTCGAGAGAATCAATTCGCATGATTTTTATCTTAAAGTTATAATTAGTAAAATAATTATACATTAAAAATTCAAAAAATTGAGAAAATTAGATAAATTTCCAACATTTCTCTTTAAATTGCCGGTCTAATAACTTTTGGGCCAGCTGATTTGGAATGCGATTGTTTTAAGGAAACTCTAGAGAATCATTCTGCATGATTTTCATATCAAAGTTATAATTAGTAAAATAATTATACATTAAAAATTCAAAAAATTGAGAAAATTAAATAAATTTTCAACATTTCTTTTTAAATTTCCGGTATAATAACTTTTGGGCCAGCTGATTTGGAATGCGATTGTTTCAAGGAAACTCTAGAGAATCTTTCTGCATGATTTTTATATCAAAGTTATAATCAGTATAATAATTATACATAAAAAATTCAAAAAAATTGAGAAAATTAGATAAATTTTCAACATTTTTCTTTAAATTGTCGGTCTAATAACTTTTGGGCCAGCTGATTTGGAATACGATTGTTTTAAGGAGATTCTAGAGAATGATTCTGCATGATTTCTATATCAAAGTTATAATCAGTATAATAATTATACATAAAAAAAAAATGAGAAAATTAGATAAATTTCCAACATTTTTCTTTAAAATGCCGGTCTAATAACTTTTGGGCCAGCTGATTTGGAATGCGATTGTATTAAGGAAACTCTAGAGAATCATTCTGCATGATTTTTATATCGAATTTATAATCAGTATAATAATCATACATAAGAATGTCAAAAAAATTGAGAAGATCAGATAAATTTCCAACATTCCTCTATAAATTTTCGATATAGAAACTTTTGGGCCAGCTGCTTCGGACTGCATTTGTCTGGAGGATACTCTAGAGAATAAATTCGCATGATTTTCATATCAAAGTCATAATCAATTTAATAGTTATACATTCAAAATTCAAAAAAAATTGAGGAAATTCGATAATTTTCAACATTTCTCTTTAAATTTCCGATATAATAACTGTTGGGCCAGCTGTTTTGGAATGCATTTGTCTCGAGGATACTCGAGAGAATCAATTCGCATGATTTTTATCTTAAAGTTATAATTAGTAAAATAATTATACATTAAAAATTCAAAAAATTGAGAAAATTAGATAAATTTCCAACATTTCTCTTTAAATTGCCGGTCTAATAACTTTTGGGCCAGCTGATTTGGAATGCGATTGTTTTAAGGAAACTCTAGAGAATCATTCTGCATGATTTTTATATCAAAGTTATAATGAGTATAATAATTATACATAAAAAATTCAAAAAAATTGAGATAATTAGATAAATTTTCAACATTTTTCTTTAAATTTCCGATATAATAACTTTTGGGCCAGCTGTTTTGGAATGCATTTGTCTCGAGGAAACTCTTGAGAATCTGTTTGCATGATTTTTATATTAAAGTTACAATTTATTAAATAGTTACAAATCAATAATTCCGAAAAATTGATAAAATCTTGAAAATTTTGAGGTTAATAAACAAAATAATTATAGTCATTACTTTTGGGCCAGCAATTATACGACGCGATGATCTTTAGAAATTATTAAGGGATTAATTCTATTGATTTTTGTGCTAATCCAATCATTGATAAAGTATTAATATTTATTAAGTGTGGTAATCTGCGATTTTCTAAAGTTTGGTTATTTTATTGTTTAAACTTTTATTATTAAAGATAATTGATTACTTAGTTCTATGTATTGCTAAAAATACATGATTCATTATTATTTAACATTATTTGAGTGATATTTGGTAGAAATGAGAGTATAAAAAGTATCGGGTCCCTCATGCTTCTACGCCTATGTACGGCGGATAGGTTCAGCGGGTAGCTTCAGCTTCATCCGTCTTTAAGGTCTACGGCGGTAATATAATTTGCTGACGCTAAATTTTCTAAGATGTCACAAGTTAACGGCAGTGGATAGCAACTTCCCACAGTGATTTCATTTAGTTGGCGAAAATCTGTCACCAAACGCCAGCGTTTCCTGCCCTGAGGGTCAGGTTTCTTGTTAACTATCCATGCTGGGCTACTATAACTCGACATGGATGGTTCTATAATATCTTTTTTCAGTAACTTCTCTATTTCTTGCTGCATAATATTTTTAATGCTATCGGATATCTGTATGGTTTCACACGTATTGGCTCCTCATGAGTCGTTTTTATTTTATGTGTTAAAATATTTGTTGCTGGGAGCAACTCATCGTCTAGACCGAAAACGAAGGGGTTCTCGGATATCAACTCTCTGACGTGCATTTTTTCTTCTTCGTTCAAATCTTCCAAGTCTAAAATACTCATTATTTTTTCAACTCTTTCTTTTATTTCACATGGAGTTTTATTTGCCATGCATCTGTCTACATATTTTATTTCAGCATCAGCACTTTCTTTCTCTGAATTTTGTTGCGCGTACTCCGACATTGCGCGTCTAATCTTTTTGCAATCGGAAACTTCGTTTCCTTCGCGGTTGCCGTCCTCACCGGCATAATCATCGTTATCTTTTCTTATAACTTCGCATGGAAAAATTTCTATTTCTGGAGTCGGAATTTCAATATTTTTATGATTTGTATTTATACATACTGCGTATGCTCTACCATTTTTATTTTCTGTAATAAAATTTCCAAATAATATTCCTGGCCCTAAATTTTGAAGTGGCACCCAGCCTACTTCTACATCATTATTTATAACTTTTGCAGCAATAACGCGTCTCATTCTTGCGGGAATTTCCACTGTTTCCACCCGCTCAAAGGGAATCGATAATTTTATAAAATCAATGCACTTATGTACGGCATTTATATGTCCGTTGTGCTTACTAATAGTTTCCCAGCCTAGTAGCCCATCTGTTTTTACAGGAAAGCTATCTGGGACAATATGGACCTCACACTGCAGTCCTTGAAGAGTCATATCTGCTCTTCCTAACGTATACATTTCTCCTGGTACGACGCCTGTAATCTCTAAAATATGCTGCTTATCTATACTTGTATTTTCATTTATACATTTGGCCTTTATTACGGAAATATCTGCTCCTGAATCAACATAAAATCTTGCACTTTTTTCTTTTAAATTCCGACTTTCCAGTTTAACAATAGGCGGATTACGCCCTGCGCACGCGAGTTTCATGTTTATTGTGCGTCTAATTTTTACATGCTTATTATTACTATTATTAAATATATTCTGATCATTATTAATTAATTCCTGCCCGGCGCCTGAGGATTGCGGCGGACATCCTGCGAGTTTAAAGGCTCGTTCATTTTATCACTTTGATTATTTTCATCTATCTTTGCGTTTGAATCCCGCTCTCTATCCGGGCCGCGTGTTTGATTCTCGTTCCTGTTATATTGATATCTCTCACGACTGTTGTCTCTACTACGACCTCTATTAAAACCTATATCATTTCTATTATCGTTACGTGCATAATTATTATAACGCGGCGGTCCTTGCGCATTATAATTATATTCATTATTGCGTGAGTCATAGTTTCTGTTCCTATTGAACCCACTGTTAAATCTGCTATAATTATTCCTGTAATTACTATCAGCATTCACATTGTTATAATTATTATTAGAATTATTTCTGCCATAATTATTATCAAAATTTCTATTGTGACTATTACTATCAAAATTTCTATTGTAATTATTATCATTGAAATTACTTCTGCTATAATTGCTTCGCGGACAATTCGTATAATTTTTGTTATCGTTTGATTGTTTTCTTTTATTATTATTAACATTTTGCGAATTATTTTTATTTTGTGCATGAATAATACCATTTTCGGCATCGTTTCTTAGTGTTTGACACTCTGCCGTCGCGTGCCCCATCTTATCGCAATAAGCGCATTGTATTTTATCATATTTCTTCTTAATGCATGCGCCTTCTTTATGGCCTTCTTTATCACAATAGCTACATTTAACTGCACTTGTACCTGTTTCTATTTTTACAGGCGTAGCTTGCACTGCTTTTATTTGTGCTTCATGCACTTTATTTGTATTTAATAACTGATGTTGATTTTGCGTCATTTGCATCATGCTATTAATATTCGGTTGAGACCATAATGACAACGATTGCGTATTTTGTGCTATCGGATTCACGGGTTGCAGGCCGTTTATAAATGAGTTTTGCATCTGTGCAAAAAGTCGCGTCTTTTGTTTATTTTCAAAATTGGCTGCAAGTTGTATAGCCTTTCTTAACGTCTGAGGTTTTTCGCAACGCACTTGCATATTTAAGGGCGATATTAATCCGAACAAATAATACTGTAAGGCGTCTCTTTCTATTAATTGCTTCCTTGCTAATCGATCTTGTACATTTAATGCAGGTATTGTATCGTAAATCGTTAATAATCGATTCAACAGAGCTTGTGCACGCGCGCCAAAATCTGTTGCTGACTCGCCTTGCTGCTGTGTTATCACTTTTAATTGTGTAGATAATTCTTCTAATATTGTTACGTTATTATACTGTGCCTGTAAGTCTGCTATAAGAGCTTCTATCGACTCGTATTGCATCAAGCGCGCCGTAAAAATATCTGCCGCTTTTCCCGTGAGTTTCGTTGCTAACTCGTATATAATAAAAATTTGACAACCTGGCCCAAAACTATTTACTATGTTCCTTAACACAGAGCAAAATAGGGGTAATTTATCTACGCTCCCGTCAAAATATGGTATTTGCCTTATCGCTTGATGTAATGATAATTGAGGTATAGTCTGAAAGTTTGCGCTTTGCATATTTAACACGGGGTTTATTTGTTGCGTATTTAATGCGTAGTTAGTATTTGTCGGTGAATTTATTGGAAAATTTGGGTTGGCTTGCGTTGGTATCATATTACACCATGGTTGTGGAATTTGTTGCGGAAAACTTGTGTAATTGTATGGTATTGAAGGATAAACTAGCTGGTTCGGGCCCTGGTTCGCGTACGGTAACTATGTCTCGTTGGTTTTTGGGCTTTCCTCTGATTTCGATTTTTGAGTCTCGGTTTCTCTTTTATTTCGCGGGAGCGTGCCGTTATTTACTATGTTTCCTTCTTTCGTAATATTTAATGATTCTTTAGGTAATTCGAAACCCTGAGACGCGGTTCTTTTGTATTTTTCATTCAATTCTTTCATTTCTTTCTCGGACAAATTGACTGTTAAATTTTCACCATATCTCGGAGTGTACATTGGCATATACACCGTGTTCTGTGACATGGTCGGAAATGATATCCTTTCGTTCCCGAATTCGGCTAAGATTTCTTCACTACGCGAACCTCTAATAGGAGACAACAAACGTCCTCTACGTCTCGCTTTTCCGTCCTTTTTCGAAAATAAATTGATGAGCGACATATTCGATAAATAAGATTTTACAATTTAATTTTTTTTCTTAAAATTTTTATTACTGCTTTTTAAATTACGCGTGATAAGGTGAAGCGTTTACGTTTTCTTATGTGCGCTGATTTTTTTCTTTTTTGATTTACGGAAATTTATTAGTAATAATGACAATTTATGACATAAAAATATTTCTACAAATCACGTTAATTATGAAATTATTATTAAAATTATTTTCCAATATTTAGATTATAAACTCCCTTTTTTTTTTATCTACGGCAACAACTATTATTTTTTTCAGCACAATGATAAAAACGAACGATAAAAATTTATTTTATCTTACTAAGAACCCTGATGAAAATTGATAAAAACAAAAATATTTATTTTCCTTTTTCACGTATGTATGAATTATCTCTTTTTTTTCACAACCTTACTTATAATTTTTTTTAAACATTCACTTATTACCGACCGACACTGCTAGTTCGCGTAATTATATTCACGCACTAATCACTTTTATTTAACGATTTTTTTTTCAAGTCAATATTCTAACATTATTTGTTCTATTACGAGTTCGCTTTATATTCCATTTAAGAAGCTATACTACCCCTTTGGACACTTTAATATGTATTATTTAATTTCTACTTACTTGTTACAGCAGAGAGTGAGCAGCGTGATAAAAAGCACTCTTATTTCTTCAGATAATATCTTTCGGACGTCCTTCCTTCCTTCCTCTCGTTCCGATCTTCTTCGTTGCTAACTCGCGACGCGATTTCGAAAAATATTTAATAAAAAAATTCGGTAAAAGAATGTATTTATTCGCTGTATTTAATTAATCAAATTATTTCTCTCTCTCTCTTTTAAAAAAATTCTCTATTTTATCTCACGCGCTTTAAGTTTTTTCTTGAAAAAAAATTTTATTTATTTTCTAAAAACCTCACTGCGTATCCCACACCGCTGCCACCAAAATGTTACGTGGGATTCTTGATACGCACTCCTATGGGGAGTGTGAGGATGTAAAATAATTACAAGAGAATTAATATGCAGTTATCTGTTATTTATTATAAAAAGTAATTACAGTGAGAGAGAGACTGATTACTACTTTGTTCTAGCGCGTCCGGCGATGGTCCGTCGCTCGTCGTCGTCTAAAACGACGATGTAAGTTGCCCGCGACGAAGTGCCGAATCAGCACTTCGCGCATCGTGCGACTCTTGGTCCGGAACTCGGAGTCGCATTTCTCTGAGTTTCTACCTTATTTTATGTTGTATATTATAATATACGTACAATATAATGTACGTAGCAGTGTTATACGCCATAATTTTTTAAATTCATTTATTTAAGCTATAAATAAATTATTTACAAACTAAATTTATATCACAAAATTTTTTCACGCGTAATGGGGTTTTAAATTCGATACATGAAATTTACCACGATCTTTTAATGAATTTGTATCTATTAATAAATACGTATCAATTCCTATTTTTTCTTTTACTAAAAAAGGACCACTGTATACGTGAAAAAATTTTGCGATCTTTCTATCAATCGCATCCGATAGATTTTGTTCTTTTATCAACACTAAATCATTTTCGTGGAATACAAAATGTGTTTTATTTAAGTTTTTCTTAATCGCACGCTTTTTTAAGCTATCTTGCATGATATCTCGTGACAAGGAAATTCTCTTCTCTTGAGATATTTCTTGCTTTTCTTCTGGGATTTTCAGATATTTTTCCCAAAGCTTTATCGATTTTTTATTTAAATGTAGCTCTAATGGCGTACATGTCGTTGTTTCGTGATGCGTCTCGTTGATGATTAGTTGAATTAAATCAACGTATTTCATCCAACTTGTATGCTTGTCACCTACAAAAGTACGGAAAAAACGACCAAGTTCGCGATGCACGCGTTCTACCACGTTGCTCTGCGGATGTTTTATAGACGAAAAAATCGGTCGAATTCCTTCGTTATTTAGTTTTTTCGTCCATTTATCGGATACAAATTGTCTACCGTGATCGGCTATTATAGCTTCCGGTTTACCGTATTTTTCAATATAATCATTGAAAATTTTCTTAATTACTGTAACTGTATTTGCATGTTTTAACGGATACAAGACCACGTATTTAGAAAAAACGTCTGTAATCGATAAAATGAATTTTACGCCCCCCGTTGACGTCGGCAAAGGCCCGTAAAAATCTATTGAAAGTAAGTCATTAGGCTTTTCTACGAGTATCGGTTGAAAAAGCTCTTCATATTTAATAGTTAAGTGCTTAGTTCTTTGACACTTATCGCAGTTTTTTAAGAATAAGCGCACTTTTTTACGCATTTTATAAGCAAAAAAGTGCTTATGAATCATTTTGTAAACCTTTTTAGCTCCTACATGACCGTAAAGTTCGTGAATTTCCAACACGAGCTTTTTAAAGACAATTTCCGGTAATATGATTTTTAATCCATGAAGAGTATTTTTACAAATTAGATCGTTTTCAATTATGAAACATTTTTGAGAGCTTTCATTTGTTTTAATTTCATCAATTATTTTCGAGATGTAACTATCTTTTAATTGCAAATCACGTAAATTAGTCCGCAGTACAGAACTCTTTTTAAAAAATGATTACCACATACTTAGAACTTTGTAAGCGGCTTCATTTTGTCAAGTCTACCAAACATTTCATCTACGAAAACTCTCGAAACCGCTGCGTTTTTTAATAATTAATTATTAAACATGTCGATTCGACGATGTATTGTTATGCAATGACCACATACTTTTTTTTACATGGAACTAAAAGATATTTTTATAACAAAAATCAAATAATGTATGGCCGACAAAAATAATTCTGCGTTAGATGAGTCTACCATTTGAATTATGTCGATAGGACGGGGTTATGTTATGCGATGACCACATAGCCAATTTTTATGGGATTGCTTGATAATTAATTATGAAACCATAAGATCATAATGTCCAACAAATTTTCTGCAGATTTTTTCCAGTCCGACAATCGGAACATGTCATTGTTACGAGGTATGGTTTTGTGATTACCATATGTCGGACAAGGGTATGACGTGTCACATAATATTATTTTATGTATTAAAAGGGCAATGACCGACAAAAATATTGTATCTTTACGTCAGTCCGACAAAAAAAGATTTATAATTAACCCGTCACCTATGTATGTGTCATATAACACGTAGTTCAAAATTATCTAATAAAATTTAAATTTATATTTTGCACAAATGAAACTAGTTACTATGATCAAGTATAGACATAGAAAAATACATTTACATTTTTTAATTTTTGAAATTAATTTTTTTTTCCAATTTTTACTGATATTTTTATAAGTACGAAAATGAAAAAAAATTAAATTCTTAGAATAATCTAATTTTGCAGCTATGGTTATTATTTTCATAACGTCAAAAATTATACGTCATTTTTGTGTCATCTTAATAAAAGATTTTCATAGAAGGATCAAAATACTGTTAATAAAACATGCCTCTTATTTTTTAATATAATTATCTGATTAAGGGGACCAGGTACTATTAAAACTCGAAAAATTCAAATATGAATAATTAAAAATTTATTGCTTTTATCCAAAGAAATAAATTTTTTGAAAAAATACTTATGTTTCATAAGACTTTTTATTTCTGAAACTTTTATCTATTTTAAAAATTCAACTTATGGTCCCCGTTAACATTCTGGTACTAAAAACAGATTGGTCGCAAGGTTTTTTTAAGAGTTTTCATCTGATCTTGATGAAATTTGGTGGAGATTTCCAAAATCATCTTAGAATCCACATGAGCGAGATACATTCCTAAAAAATTCAAATAATAAAAAAATTTTCTATTTGTTTATTTATTTTTATAAATAATAAGTTAATACACAAATTAGCATATATTTATTTATAATTTGCTATGCTCATTAATTCTAATATAATTTTAAAAATCTCCACCAAATTTCATAAAGATCCGATGAAAATGCATGAAAAAACTTTGCGACCAATCTGTTTTTAGTACCAGAATGTGAACGGAGACCATCAGTTGAATTTTTAAGATAGATAAAAGTTTCAGAAATAAAAAGTCTTCTGAAAAATAAATATTTTTTCAAAAAATTCTTTCCTTTTGGATAAAAGCAATAAATTTTTAATTATTCATATTCAAATTTTTCAAGTTTTAATAGTACCTGGTCCCCTTAAGAGGCGGCCGTATCATTCTGTCCTTGTCTAATCTAAATTTTCGTTCTTATAAATAAATAAAATATTTTCATAGAAAAGTAAGACAACCGCCCAATAGAGCAAAAGACAAGCAAACGATTCTTTTCTATGAAAAAATATGAAATTTTGATTATTTTTCGAGTGAAGTCTGAAACGGAAAAACAATCGAACTTGATTGAGTTGATTAAACTGTTTTTCCGTTTCAGACTTCACTCGAAAAATAATCAGAATTTCATATTTTTTCATAGAAAAGAATCGTTTGCTTGTCTTTTGCTCTATTGGGCGGTTGTCTTACTTTTCTATGAAAATATTTTATTTATTTATAAGAACGAAAATTTAGATTAGACAAGGACAGAATGATACGGCCTCCTCTTAATGGGGCATTTAGAGAGTAGGTATGTGTTGTAAGCGGTACATGCGTAGATAATGACATGAAATTAATTATTTGTTATTAACTATTTATTATTCGTTATAGATAATAAAATTCTTAACAAAATAAATCGTTAATCCCTTATGTTTCGTATACGACACATTACAGAAAATGGGCTTATGGATGCTTTAGGTTTCTTAAACTACCGAAGGAACCTAGAGGAACTCAAAATAAGTCAAACATATGAAAAAATATTTACTTTTTAAATGGGAAAGGGGTCTCGGACTCAATAGGTTAAAATAAAAAATGAAATTTCTAAAAATTTCATTCTTTGTAAAAAAGTAAATTTGCAGTGTTAAAAATAATTCATGTTAATTTGAAATCATTTTTTTTTAATTGTCTATTAAATCGATATTTTTCCATTTTTTATAATTTAACATTTTATCGCTAAAATATACAGCATGAATTCTTTCTTTATAAAGATTAAATTATGAATATTTTTCTAAGATCACATTTTAATCCTCGAAAATGAGCATAAAATGCTATTATTTTATCAGCATTACATAGGTAGAAAAACATTTTATATTGGTTGAAGAAATAGCCATAAAAATTCCTATTTTCAACTCTTCATTTCAAAGCAATAGGCATAAAATGGTAAAAAGATCGTTTTAATTTCTACTAGGGTATTAGACTGATAAATAATTCTATACATACCACTAAAATATTTCTTTATATGAAACTTAGATTTTAGTGTTTACTTATCAATTAAAGAATCGTTATTATTATTAGAAATATTAATTCATTGTTCATATTTAAGTATTTAATAATTAAACTTTTAAATACATAATTTTTTAAAGGAATTTATAAAAAAATTAAGTTTTTTTTGACACATTGTTAATATAATGTGGGAATGCTTGAAAATCTCGAATTATAATATTGTAAAAGACATACTGCAATTTAGTAAACGAATTTTAGCAAACGAATACAGCAAAACAAATAAGAAATGATAATAATTTAAAAGTCATAATATTATATAAAATTTAATAGTGTTAATGATATTAAATAAAACATTAATTAACAACATGCTTTAAGAAAAAAATTCATTTTTGATTTATTCATAAAATTAAAAGTTTTGCTCATTTTTCTCATATATAAGTTATTTATTTTTATTGTTATTTATAAATTTTTGTTAAATAAGTTTTTCAAATTTAATATATTTATGTCTTATTCAGAATAATTTAGATATAAAATAATTGTCCTTAAACAGTTGAGTTCTACAGGGTACTACTACTTATTTTCAATTAATTTTCTTGTGATTTCTATTAGATTTCGGTAGCAATTTTGTCGGCCGCATATTCTAGTGTACTCTACATTTTATTTAAAACAGAAAAAATCCCAGATTGGACATGTGGTAATCAGAAAACCATACCACGTAACAATGACATGTTCCGATTGTCGGACTGAAAAAAATCTGCAGAAAATTTGTCGGACATTATGATCTTATGGTTTCATAATTAATTATCAAGCAATCCCATAAAAATTGGCTTTGTGGTCATCGCATAACATAACCCCGTCCTATCGACATAATTCAAATGGTAGACTCATCTAACGCAGAATTATTTTTGTCGGCCATACATTATTTGATTTTTGTTATAAAAATATCTTTTAGTTCCATGTAAAAAAAAGTATGTGGTCATTGCATAACAATACATCGTCAAATCGACATGTTTAATAATTAATCATTAAAAAACGCAGCGGTTTCGAGAGTTTTTGTAGATGAAAAGTTTGGTAGACTCGACAAAATGAAGCCGCTTACAAAGTTCTAAGTATGTGGTAATCATTTTTTAAAAAGGGTTTTGTACTGCGGACTAAATTTTTTAGATCTTTTATTAATTCTTTACTTAATTTCATCGTTTTTAACGCAGCTATTATTATTTCAGCGTCATTTTTTATAAAATCAGGGTCAACTACACGACTTAAATAGTCAGCGACTGCATTTTTCTTTCCTGGTAGATACTCAGGATAAATATTAAAGTCTTGAATTGCTAATATCCACCTGCGTAGTTGAGCATTATTGTACTTGCTACTACGCAAAAATGCAAGTGCTTCGTGATCAGTTCTCACGATAATTTTTGAAGCTCCTCGCAAGTAAGAATCAAGTTTTTCTAGCGACCATACTATCGCTAAAAGCTCTTTTTCTGTAGTGAAATAAAAGCATTCACTACCCTTTAACGTGCGGCTTATGAAGCAAATTATTTGTTCTTCGTCGTCATCGTTAACTTGCGAAAGTACGCCTGATATAGCATAATCACTCGCGTTTATAGTTAAGATATAAGGATGCTTAGGATTTGCAAATTTTAAGATTATATTCTCATCGAATAGATTCTTTACATTTATGAATGCTTGGTCGTGTTCTTCAAGCCATTCATATTTTTTGCCCTTTTTTAATAAATCTATTAAAGGCTTAGCACTTTCTGAAAAGTTTTTTACGAATTTCGTATAAAAATTTACAAAACCGAGAAAACTTTGCAATTCTTTAATTTTTCGCGATTTACGAAAATTTTTTATTGATCTTATTTTGTTCGGATCGGGCCTTAATCCTTCAGCGGATATTATATGCCCGAGGAACTCAACTTGATCGCTTATAAATTCAGATTTTTTAAAATTTAAGCGCAAGTTGTGCTTGAGTAAACGCTGGAATAGCGTTCTCAAGTGCTGTAAGTGCTCGTCAAAATTTGTTGATTTTATTAGTAAATCATCAACGAATACTAATAAAAAATCATCTAAGCTAGAAATAGCTTCATCTAGGCCGCGTATTAAAGCAGCACTGCTCGTCTTTATACCGAAAGCTGCGACGTTAAATTCGTAAACGTGATTATCGCATTTGAAAGCTGTAAATTTCTTGCTTTCTTCTGCAAGCTCGATCTGCCAATAGCTGTTGGTAAGGTCGAGGCTTGTCATGCATTTGCTATTGATGCATCTTTGAAGAACCTCTTCAATACCCGGAGGAGCCTCATAATCGTCGTTTAACCGCTCGTTTAACTTACGAGCATCTAAGCATAATCTGATAGAGTCATCCTTCTTTTTTACGACAACTATTGGATTAATATAAGGGCTATTAGAGCGGCGTATTATTCCGAGTTCTAGCATTTTATTTATTTCGGCTTTAACTTTTTCACGATAATTTAAAGGAATCGGATAAGGTTTAGAATAGAACGGTGACTCGTCTTTTAAATGTAATTTATATTTATAATTTGTTAATAAACCGGGCCGTTTTACGAATACTTCTTTGAACTCGATAATTGTTTGTTTTAATTTTTCTTTTTGTGCGTCATTTAGATTTACACATAAGTTTATTTTTTCGTCGATTTCCTTTAAGGAAAGCTCGTACGAATAATAATCGTTAGTAAAATTTTTATTACTAATTTGATTATTAAAGTTTTTTAAGAGCTTCGAAGTTTCTTCATTTTCAAAGAAATCTTCATAAGACTCTTGTACACACAGAGAGGTAAATTCTTTTGAATCGAACTTTACATCTGCGTACTCGATGATTCCATCGATACCATTGATTTCAAAGAGTATTTCTTCCGTTACCGTGTTTATTATCATTTTAAGAGCTTTTTGCGAGTCGTAGCCTAAAATGCATGATTTTACAAGTTTAGGAACTACAATAAATATTAGTTCTTTTTCTAAAGTACCGAATTTTACTTTTAATTGAACTTGAAATTTTAGACCCGTGGATTTTGCTCCGGTAGCACCTTTAATGATTTTCCCGCTTATTGGTAGAGTCGGCTTGTCTTTAAATTTATTTAAGTTAGAATAATAATATTCTTCAGAAATGCACGATATCTCACTTCCGGTGTCTATTAAGACTTTAGTGAAAACGTTTTCTATTTCAATAGTTATTTCCGGACAGTGTATGACGTTTGCGTTTGATTCTTCCGGATTTATATCATATAATAAATCTTCGCAAGGATCGTTTAAAATCGAAGCAATTATGTTTTCGTCTGATAATTTATTATTTAATTTAGTTAAACCATAATGGGGGTTTTTTAATTTATTAAATTTTTTATTATAATTTAACTTAGTTTTAGGTTTTTTATTTACTTTAGTTGCACCACGCGATGAATTAAATTTTTTACCCGAGAAACGAGATGCAACTACTTTGCGTTTCCCAAGATGGTACATTTACTCGGAATTGGCGTCTCTTTCGGATTAATTTTTAATAAATCCTCGATGACATCATTATCCTTCTGACTTTTATTACGCGAATCTACGTGAGCTTTTTCTTTATTCGCGGTTGATTCCTTTTTACTAGGATTTTTTTCCGTTCCCGAAGCTTGCAACGTATTTACGTGTTTGGATTGCCAGGGCTTATTGAATACGCTTGGCTTTTTATCCGTTTCTTGATTGAGTGACGGTTTATTTAAAGAGAAGACTTTAACTTTTTCTTTTTTGCCGTCGTCATCGAAATCAGCTAAGATTTTAAATAATCCAGCTTTTTCTTTGACATTTCTGCCAATAATCGCGTGTCTCACTACTCGATCGTAATGATCAGTTATTCGATTGATGAAATCTTGCTCGGTTTCGTCAATTTCTAGTTCTTTTGCCAAACCGAACATTTCAATCGCGTAATCAACGCGTGTTAACTTTCCCCCGGGTGTATATCTACCGAACTCGACTTTACGCATCGCGGTGCGCTGAATACTGGAATTCCAGTACCTCTGTTTAAATCGATTTACAAAATCGTTGAAATCTTCAACTTCATCTTGCTCAAGGAACCACCAGCTTTTCGCTGAGTCCTCGAGAGTCTGTGAAATAATAAATATTAATTCGTGTAAGTTTGGCTTAACGAATTCTATGTATTTATTTAACTCGTGCAAGAATTTCATCGGGCTTTCTGTATCTAGCCCTTTGAATTTAGGTAAATCGATGTTTATTTTACGAGTCGCTTTATTAATTGGTGTACTAGTCAGGAGTCATATGAGTGATATTCTCAATTCTATTTTCGAGTTTTTTAATGTCTTTATCACTTTTAGACGCGGCATCATCAATTTGCTCCAAACAATATTTCTTTAACGCGGTTAAATCGGCGTTATCGTCTAAACGTTTAATTATTCCGTTTGAGGTATCTTTTAATTTATCGTTTTGTTTAGTTACTTCTTTGTTTTTATTCTCAAGCGAATTAATTTTATCGTTTAATTTTTCAATATCATCTTGAACCTCTTTTAACGTATTAGTTAAAGAATCGAATTTTTCATCGCATCTATACGCGGATTTCTCAGGCAATTCATCTACAGTTTTATTTAGATCGATTACCTTTTTGTCTAGGGCATCTTGGCGTTCGTCTAAGGTTTTAAATTACTCAGAAACCGCCGCTTGCCACTCGAGATGCTTTTTACTATTCTCAGATATACTATCATCTCGCAAAGACGTTTGAATGTCCTGGTAACGTGCACGAAGAATTTTCTTTGCGTACGACATCATGAAAAGATTTTTTTCATTTTATTAATTTATTTTAAATTTTTATGGTATTGATTTATTTTAGACCCGAGCTTATTTTATTTAACATAAAAAGAAATTTTTTGATTTATATTTTATGTTATGAGTTAATTTAAAGTTAATTTCGCAATTTGAGTAGTTAACTCATTTAATTTATTATCAAGCTCTTTATTTTTTATTTTATTATTAGCAAAGTTTTTAATCGCGATACTCGTAAAAATGCCTAAACGAACACAAATATTTTCTTTCTTATTCGCCAGACGTCTCACGGCTTCGCATAAAGCTTTATTTGTATTTTTTAAATTCTCGATTTCTCGCGCTTGTTTATCCACGGTATCGATCAATTTAATATTTTGTTCGCGTAAAAATTCTACGTTATCATTTAATACAGACACCGTATCTCAACGATCGGCATCAAGGCCTTCAACGCGTCCGATACGTGCAAATAGCTCGGCAATTTGCGACTGCACGAAACTATCTATCGCGAGGTCTTGTATCATTTTAATCACGTATATATTAAAACGTATATATTTTTTGCGTTTAAATTTTACGAAACTAATCCTGGCAGGATCGCCAGTTGTAACGTACCCAAGTGGGTAATAGTTACTTTAAAAAAAAAAAATAAATTATGGTCCAAATTCGATGCTAGATTAATTAGCGTATAATATAAACGCGATATATTTTTAATTTTATGTACGCGACTTGTATAATTTTCTTTAATGTATTTAATAAACTACGCAAGCTCCTTTCGGGAAGTGGACCAGATTGGAGGGTAGCTATTAAATACTTTGCTAGCAAACTACAAAAGCTCCGTTCGGGCAGTAGGCCGGATTGGAGTGTAGCTGCTAGGTCCCTATTTAACAAACTACACAAGCTCTGTTCGGGCAATAGGCCAGATTGGAGGGTAGCTGTTAAGTATTTTGTTAATGAAACGTCAGCTTATTAATAAAGCTAGGCGTTTTCTTTGTTAGTATTATTATTTTTAATTTTAATAATAAAAGGAAATATATATTATATTAAATATTCTTTTATTTGAAGCAAAAATATATGTATGTAATTACAAAATAAAACAAAGAAAACTCTCCGGTGAGAGAAAAAGAGAAGCTCTTTAAAGATAAAAGCTCAATTTATTTTATTTGAAAGCTCTTAATATTAACCTGGGGGGTTAAGCCTAGGGCGCTTGTATGTCCCCAGAGTTAAATAGAGCTCAATTCGAATTTCTTTTTAATCAAAACCTTAGATAACAAAGGGCGTTAAGCTTAGGCGCTTATATGTCCCAATTGTTATCGGTTTATTAAGTTTATTTTAATTTTTCGCTTTAAAAAGCAAAGGGCGTTAAGCTTAAGCGCTTGTATGTCCCAATTGCTAAGCGAAAATTATTCTATGGCCAAGAAATTTATATCGGGTTCTTGATTAAATATCAACTCAGGTAAACAAAGGGCGTTAAGCCTAAGCGCTTGTATATCCCAATTGTTACCGGTCTGAGTCGATTCAAGAATAAGGCGCGCGAGTCAGCGAGACTCAGGCTTTTATACGCGCCGAGCTTCTCTCCATCTCTCTTACAATGGTGGGGAGCTTTTAAAGTTGCGCGCGCTTACAGGCTTTACAAAGTTTCGGAGTTTTATTTCTCCGTCTCGCTCGCTCTTATATGCTTAAATATTAAGACATAGTAAGCGCGCTGTGAGGTTGCCTCGCGCGCTGTAAGCCAGCTGTGCGTTGACCTATATACAACCTTGTATATAGGTCACGCGCTTACTATGCCTTTATAACTCAAAATTTATTAATAAAAAGAATGAAATATATTTTTTAATAAATTAAATAAAATTAAAATATAAATAACTAATAATATAATAAATGAAAATATACTATTTAAAAGAAAATAATTGGAAAATAATATATAGATAATTAAAAAATAAATTAAAATTCAAATAGAAAAAATCTAATAACAAAATTTTGTAGCAAAATAATAAAAGATATAACAATTAATAATGAAAAATAAAAAGATTTAATTAAATAAAAAGATAAATTATAATAATATACAGAGAAATAAAAAAGGGAAGAAAAACAGGGCGCTTTGGGGCGTCAGACATACAGACATACATACATGGGACATTTCATGTCGGCTAGCACGTACTCATAAGAACAGGTTTTCTATATATGTAGTACATCTCATGACAACACGCACACACCCATCCGAGTACCCTTAGGTTTATATATATATATATATATATGGGACATTTCATGTCTATTCGCATGCATGCACACAACCTTTAATAAACATAGGATTTTTCACGTCAATTGGAACGCACGCACATACAGGTTTATATATATGTGGGACAGTCCATGTCGTTGCGCACATATGCACACACACGTTAGTATACATGGGATTTTTAATGTCAATTCAAACGCATACAAACACACAGGTTTATATATATTAGACATTCCATGTCAATTCGCATGCATGCACAAACATGTTAATAAACATGGAATTTTCCATGTCAATTTAAACGCACGCACAGACACAGGTTTATACATATGGGGCATTTCATATCGATTCGCATGCATGCACACACGTTAATATACATAGGATTTTTCACGTCAATTATAACCCACGCCCATACAGGTTTATATATATGGGACGTTTCATGACAACTTTAACACACCTATCCGAGTGCCCTTAGGTTTACATATATGTGACGTATCATGTCAACACGCACGTACCGGTTTTCATATATTTAACATTTCTTATCAACTTGTACGTGCAAACACATCCAAACATGTACTTGAGATTTGTATTTATATATATGGGACCGTTTTGTCAATTCGCATGCACGCACACACATGGGCTTATGAATATATATATATATATATATATATATATATATATATATATATACAAGTATATATACGTGTGTGTATATCTGTGTACACATATATTTTTGTTTATATATATATATATATATATATATGGGACTGTTCCTGTCAAGGCGCATGCACGCACACACATGGGCTTATGAATATATGTATATGCATATACATGGGATATTTTATGTCAATTTACATGCGCGCACACACACACAGCTATATATATATATATATATATATATACACATATATATATAGGACGTTTCATGACAATTTTTCCCACGTATATTAATATGTCAATTCGCATGGACGCACACACATGGGCTCATGAATATATATATATTTATACGTATATATACGTGTATGTATATCTGCGTACACATATACATGGAATATTTAATGTTAGTTTACACGCGCGCGAACACACACAGATTTATATATACGGGACGTTTCATGTCAATTAACATGCATGACACACGTACTTGAGTTTATATATATTTTTCTTTATATATATATGGGACTGTTCTTGTCATAGCGCATGCACGCACACACATGGGCTTATGATTATATGTATATACATATACATGGGATATTTTATATCAATTCACATGCGCGCACACCCACATACACACACAGGTATAAATACGGCTATTGGCAGTTTCTGGGAAGAAAAATATATCTAATGGCAGAATCTGAGACTTTTGTCGGATTCTGGGAAGTCCCAGAAACCTAACTTATGTAATGTCAGGTTCTGGGATGCATTTAACATTGATTGTATATCTATAGATATAAGGAAAACATAAAATAAAATAATTTCTTTAGATGATGCTTTCCAGAAACAACCGTAAGGTGATATTATATATATATATATCCATACGTTTTATGACAATTTTTCCCATATATATTATTATATTTTTTGTTTTAAGTCATTATTCAAACTGATGAATAGTATTTTAATATATTATTATTACTTTAAAAAAAGTATATTTTAGGCGAGTTTAGTTATTAAACAGTATAGTATTCTTTAGAACATTTTTTCTAAATATTTCTTTTTATTTACTACATACATCATATTTTTTTTTTAATTTTAGTTCTTGAGAGTACTGAAATGAATTGAGTAATTATTATTAAGTTTATACCTTTTACTAGATTCATCAATTACCTTTTACTAGATAGTTTTTGCTTAAGAAAGTTTTGAAATCAATCAAGCAATTGTCGAGTACTTCTGTATTCAATTCATTCTTTTTAATAATATAAAATTCATGAAATATTTACAGTTTCGACTGAAGAAAGTTTTGAAATCAATGAAGCAATCGTTGAATACTTCTGTATTCAATTCTTCCTTTTTAATAATATAAAATCCATAAAATGTTCAATTTATATTCTCTTTGATAGACGAATATTTCGAAAAACTTTGCCAAATAATTTTTGAAAAAAAAAGGATTATTGAGATGAAGATAGCGATGATAGTACACATCAAAGTTGAAAAAAAAAATTATATATCAGATCAACTTATTTTTTCATTTATAAGTGAATATTACTACTTAAGAGGAGGTCACGTATCTCTGTCCTTTTCTAATCAAAAAATTGAGTTTTTTACACGAACTAACAACTTTAGCAAAAAATGAAGAGAAAGCCGCATCTCGTAATAAAAAAAGCAATATTTTCTTTGATAAGAAAGAATTAATTTTATTGCTTCGTTTTCAAGGAAACCTTGAAAAACTTAAATCATAGAGGTTAGGGTGGACAATTTGGTTTTTATGAAATTTTTATGATTCTTATGTTAAGTCTTGGCTTTCACCAGGACTAAATAAAAGTGTATGATTTTATTATATTGAATATTTTTGTATGATTTTAAATATGAATTTGAATTAATTTGAAATAATTGAATTTATTATTAAATTATAATCATGAAAGATAAATATATGTATAATCTAGTGGTGAATTGAACTCCACCAATATTTAATTGAGTAAACCGTTTCTCATAATTGAAATATATTGAAGAACATTTATTTAGAGTATTTGAATAGAGAATACATAAATTTAATATTCTTACCTTAATTGATTCAAGTAGATGAATACTAGATACAGACTGACAAAGAATAGATATAGGCACGATTTGAAATAAGACTCGAGTCGAATATAAGAAACTTTTAAGATATTTATTGACACTTGTAAAAATAATTAAATATTGAATACAATAACTTTATTTAAATTTGAATTTAAATTTAAATTTGAATTACAGGATTTATGACTTGGTACCAACGATGATCCTGGGGTAGTGCCTCCTGTTGTTAATTGCAGTTAGCTTTTATAAGATTTATCTTGACATGATTTCATTACAAAATAAGTGGAGCTTGCTTGTTTTATGATTTAGTAATTTTGAAGTAACGAATTTTGTTGCTTAATATCAACTTAAAGTTTCTTTACTGCTTAGGTTAACACATTCTTTTATTGTTCGATGACTGTTTAATTAGTTCATCAATATCATATTAGTAAAAAGATATTTTAACGATTGTAAGTTAAAAATAATATATAAGGATACGTTGTGACGTAACACCTTGGGGCTCAAGAGATTGCATATCAGAAGGATAGGCAATCGTAAAAACGTAACAGTTATCGAACAATTTACAGATAATTATTACAAGCTTAATTGATAAATATACATATTTTTCAATTTGAATAGATACACAAGGGTATGTTTTATCTCGTATACCTTGGGGCTCAAAGATTGTATATAAATAATTGTAATAAGTAGTAAAATGTATTTTACAATGATTTTGGTGTGTTTTACAAGAGGTGAATAACATATTGCTAATGCAATTTAGCAAAATAAAATGACAATTCAATATGTCTTACAAAATATAGGTGAATGACATGTAGGTGTGCGATTTAGATTTTTCTTTTGACTCGTTACATAAATTATTATATATAAATATAAATTGTTTGTTGTCTCTATTTTTTTCTTTTTTTTCCTTTACATTTCTTAACCTTTCACTGTTTAATAATGATATAAAGAGAAAAATTTATACGTTTCATAGATTGTAATACTAATGTTAAATTCAGATTTTTTTATTATCATTCATTTCAAATTTGATGAATCGTAAAATTTTTATATTGCAGAAAAGAAAAATAAAATAATAAGTGCATTAGATATTTTTAAATAATTATTTTTTAATGATAAGTTATCTGATAAATTATAAACTTTTTACTTAAATTATTTGTATAATTTTAATTGTAACGATCCTTTTGTTTTTTTGTTTAATTTTAAAAATATACTTCTGAAATATGCTATGTTTTATAAAACTTGAACATATATGAATGACATATAATTAGTGTCATTCACCCCTTCCCACACAAAGTTGAATCTGAAACGATTCAGTAAATAAAACAAAATGATTGTTTTACAATGAACGCAAAAATGACCGCTTAATAAACTTAAAGTATCAAATTTTTAAATTCTAGTTTCATAAAAGAGTCATCTCTTATAAAATTATAACTTTACTCTACATTTTTTGTTAGATTACTTCTTAAACAATAATATGCTAAATAATGAAACTTGAAGGATAATTAACAAAAAAGAATTTTTTATTATCTTAGTTTCCACCTTATCTTTTTTATATGTATTCGTAGAAGGTTAAGATTTCGATGGATAATATCTAAAATTTAAATGAAATATATGCTTACTAAAGTATATAAATAAATGACACGCAGAAAAATAAATAAAATAAAATTTATAATCGCTTTACTATAGATGTGTATCGTACATCCATCATGTGTTGTTTTTTTTTATTGTTAGATCAAATATGCTTACGATGTCATTTGATATTACACGTTTAGGTGAATAACACACGTGCATAGTGTCGTTCATTCTTTTATGTAACACAACACAATGAAATATGCATAATTTTTATTATATTTGAATATTATGTATATAAGATCTATTTCGAATCATAATTAAAAAGTTTCACTAATTGTTTTTATATAACTAACAAATAATTATTATCAGCTATATTTATATGTATTTGATTATATATATGATAATGCTTATTTAATAGAACGACATTTACGGACTGATTCTATATTTTTTTTAAATTATGAAATTTATTACTATATATATATATATATTTTTTTTTTATTTTAAAAAAACTAATTACGACTAATACTGAATAATCGAATCTCTTTTGGTTCTTGTGATGTTTGTTTAGGAGGAGTAGATGTACTTGTGGAAGGTAGTGTTATATAGGGTGATTTATTTGGTAATGGTGGAGGCGTTGGTCGAGGCAAAGGAGATTGTAAAACCATGGGTTCTAATATGACTGGCTTTTCTATTTTCACTTCCTTCAATTCTATTTCTTCATATCTTGGTATTTTTTTCATTTGATTATTATTTAATATAATTATTAAATGCGTAATGGAGCTAAAAATGGCTCCTAATAAATGTATGGACCAGCCATATATTGTATGAAGAGTATATCCTCTTATAATAGTAATAATTTATTAGTAATAATAATAATTAATTTAATTATATGAAAAATGATTAAAATCATTATTATAGCTAAACTTATTGACCCAAATGTTGTCAGTTTATTTATGAATTTTTTCCAGGTGTTTTCTGCTATATTTGATAAAGTATTTTCTGTTAGTAAATTACTTAATAAATCTCCTCTTGAATTTTCTTCACCCTGAATTCCTCTCGCTATAGCATTTAATAAAGCTGCTTTTTCGAAAGGGAACATTATATGTTGTTGTAGTTCCTGTAAGTCTTCTTGAGAATAAATGCCACTAGTTGCCAGTGATGTTATTTTTTTAGGCATCCATGAAGTTTGAGTATTTGGTCTTAAAATTTTTACAATATTTTTTGTTGTCCTTGGTTTTGGTAAAAGATTTATCCAATCTTTCCCAATTTTATAATATTGTGGAATGATTGAATTACAATTTATTTCAGAACCTGATTCCAATAAAATATGTATTTTCGGTGTTAAAAACCATGTCTCATTTTTTGTTGTTACAGGAAGTTGAATATAATACTTGTTTGTGTGTTTTAATTGTACTTCTACTGGTGTACATTTTATTACATGTACTACTTCTCCAGTAAGTTTAGCTATATACCCAGGTTTTTGCATGATATTATAGGCAAATTCATCGGGAGCTATGGATGCAAGGGATAGAGATTCGCGTATTATTTTTTTCTCAATTCCGCATTTTTCTTTTAAGATATTAAAGTATAAATCTTTAAGATCAGCCCTAAAATGTTTTTCTATATATACAAATTTAGAATTCACGTAAGTAAATATATCCAAGTTCGTTACTTCTTTTCTCATTTCATTATTATCATCAAATAATAATTTATTATATGAAAGGTCTAAAATAAATAATTTAGGATGTTCGGTTTTTGTTAATATCCTATTACAAATATTAATATTATTTAACGCTGATAATGAAAATGTTGTCTCAATAGAATTTACAGTATAAATACGATTTTGATTGGCTGAATTTATTATTTTTGCGGGGCCTCTATATCAGGTTTCGTATTTTGTTTTAAAACCCTCCTCTGCAGGTAAATGTTCCCAAAAAGTATAGCCTGCTTGTGAATCGATGCAGTGTTCATCCGTAAATTTACATATGGTTCCTGAGTTTAATCGTAATTTATTATTTTTTAAACTTACTTGAGCATATTCTTCTAGTAGAGTTATTCTTATGAGGCCTTGGACGAGTACGTTATCCCAGGAACCAAAATTATCCGTGTAAGATGCTCCTTTGCATGTTTTATCCTTAACTGAACCGGCGAAATCTATTCCTACAGATTTTGTTGAATTTATTTTTAAATCTGCTATTGTATGAATATTATCATATTTAAATATTCCTGTTTCATGTATAAATTTGCATTTTTCATGGCTGATTTCGTAAAGATACTTGTAAGGCATGAGCTGTAGTACCCAAATGGCTGAACATTCCACAGTGAAATACTGTTCTCTGTATTTCTATTTTACACTGCATGATTTTTATAGATTTAAATCCTGCAATTTGTAGTAATTCTATTGTTGTATTACTTATAGTAACATTTTCTTGTTGAAAATCACATTCGTCCGTATCTAGTAAAGAGTATGTATTAATAATTGGATCTGTAGATTTACAGTTGAAACCGATGATTGCAGAATTACTCTTGATAAGAGATAAGAAGATAAATATGATAAACAGCATTTTTCTTATGTTTATATAGAGGATGAAAAGTTCTGAAAATAGAAAATAATATTAATTTTTACGTTTATGCAAAATTAATTTATTAGCATGAACTAGTTTTGGACCACCCTTATAATTTATAGTGATATTGCTATTTTCGTGAATTTTTAATACCTTAAAGGGTCCCAAATTATGATTTTTCTCTAATTTTCCTGGCTTTGGTTCTTTTATAAACCAGACTTCATCGCCAATGTTAAAATGTACAGGATTTATAGATCTGTCATAGTATAGTTTAGATTTTTCCTTTGATGATATTAAATTTTCTCGAGCTATTTTTGCAATATCTTTCATGTTTGTTAATAACTTTTCTATACAATCATTAAAAGCTGGTAATTTTTCTGATTGTTTCAAAGGTTCGCTAGATGGTAATCTAGCTGGGTAGGCGAAAACTAATTCATGTGGTGTGAATTTATGACTTGAATGAACACTTGTATTATAATTAAATTGTGCAAGTTCAAGCCAATTATCCCATTCGATTTTCTTATCTGCGAAATTTTTCAAATATTCGCATAAAGGATGATGAGCTGTTTCTAACGCGCCGTTAGATTGTGGGTGAAATGCGGTTGTCTCAATTTTTTAAAATTAAAATCTTTTTGAAATCGCTTTTATTAATTTACCTGTAAAATTTGCACCCTTGTCGGTAAGAACTATTTTTGGTGAACCGAAAATGCAAATGAATTTTTTTATGAATGCTTCAGCTATAGACTCTGCTGTTTGATCTTTAAGTGCAACAGCTATTACAAATTTCGATAAATGATCTTGCATTGTTAGTATATATTTATTATTATTTCTAGTTATATTTAAAGGTCCTACTATATCTAAAGAAATTTTATCGAATGTTTTTTCTGGGGTATCTGTTATGATCATTGGTTGTTTAGTTTTAATTGTTTTTAATTTATTTTTTTGACATGTTTCGCAATTTTTTATTCGATTTTGTATATCGGTTTTTAAATTTTCCCAAAAGTATTTATTTTTAATTCTATTATAAGTTCTATTAACTCCTGAATGACCTCCTATACTTGAAGAATGATATAAATCAAAAAATTTTTCTCTGTTATCAATTTTTACATACTCTGTATTATTTGAACAAATAATAATTTTAATATCTGTATCTTTAGAAATATCATATAAAATTTTTTCAATTTCGTTCCAAGTTATGTTTAAAATTTTAATATTCTGTGAAATGCTGAACATATTACATATATTTTTAATTAACAGATTTTTTAATATATTAAAATTATTCATTAATTTTTCTTTTATTAAAATAAATGATTCTTTAATATTTAAGCACATAATAAAAATTTTTCTTTTTTTAAAATTTATTATTTCGATTTCATTGTCTTTTAATTCATTATTTATTTTTATATTATTTTGTACGAGATATCTATCTGTTAATTCGTCTAATGGCTTTTTTTCTGTTGTAATTAAATGAACAATATTATCTTTTCTATGTTCTATAGAATTTTTCGAATATATTATTGTATTCGATTTATTTGTACACGTATCTTGTTGTATAATATTTTCGTCAGTCTTGACGTCTTGATTTGTTATTGTTTTAATTATTTTTTTGGGGCGACCTCTTTTCTTTTTTATACGTGTACGTTCTTAATTTAATTTCTGTATTTTCATTTCATTTGTTGGTAAAGGTGTTGCTTTATTATTGCTTTCGTTTTCTTTAGCTTTTTGTGCTCTTGTTACGACGTTTATTTCTACTGTATCTATGGGATTTCTTGATAAAGCATCACTATTTACATTCATTTTTCCTTTTTTATATATTATGTTAAAATCATATTCTGCTAATTTGAGTCGCCATCTTTGAACTCTATTATTTTTATCTGCTGATTTAAATGAAAGTAATTGCTTATGGTCCGTTACTATTGTAAATTTATTTCCATAAATATAATTTTTGAATGTTTTTATGCCAAATAATATACCTAGTGCTTCTTTTTCATATGTGTGATATTTTAATTCTGGTCCTTTCAAGACCCTTGATGCATATGCTATCGGCTTATCTTCTCCAATTACTCCCTGTGATAATATAGCCCCTAATGCATATCCTGATGCATCAGTTGTTATTATAAAAGGTTTATCTAGTTGAGGAAATTGTAATAATGGGGCAGAGCATAATGTTTCTTTAAGTTTATCGAAAGCTTCTTGCTTTCCAGGATCCCATATAAATTTTACTTCTTTTTGTAATAACTGTGTTAATGGTTTTGTTATTTTTGCAAACCATTAATGAATCTTCTATAATACCCTGCCAATCCTAAAAATTCTCTTATATTCTTAACTGTTTTTGGAATTGGGAATAATTTTACCGCTTCAACTTTTTTGGGATCAGCTTTTATGCCATTTTCACTTATTATATGTCCCAAAAATATAACTTCTTCTTTCATAAATTCACACTTTTTAGGTTCTAACTTTAGTCCTTCTCTTAATTTTGAGGCTACTAAATTAAATTTGATATTATGTTCTTTTTTTGATTTAGCAGCTATTATTATGTCATCAATGTACACATGACATATTCTTTTGCTTATAAGTTCGCCAAGAGCATTATTGGCAACTCTCATAAATGTCCGTGGAGAATTTGTTAAACCAAAAGGTAAAACTTTAAATTCAAATCTTCCTAAGGGATGTACGCTAAAAGCTGTTTTATGAATATCAGATTCTCTCATTGGTACCCAATGAAAGGCCGAAACCATATATACAGTTGTAAAATATTTATTTCCACCTAAATCATCGAAGATTTCTGTTATAGATGGTATTAAGTATGGGTAAGGTATGGTTTTTTCATTTAATTTTCTATAATCTATGACTAAACGCCATCTTGGTTTTCCATCAATACCAGGTTTCTTTTCTACAACAAATGCTGGTGCATTGTAAGCACTTATAGAAAGTCTTATTAAATCATTGTTGATTAATTTCTGTGTTTCTTCTATAGCGATTTCTTTTGATTTGTATGGTAATGGGAATTGTTTAACGTATATTGGTCTATTATCTGTTAAATTTATTTCATGATATACTAAATTACATTTTCCCATTTTTTCTCCTTCAAGCCAAAATATATCTTTATTTTGTATAATTAGATCCTTTATACTTTGTTTATTTTCTTCGTTTAAATGATTTAAAATTATTTTATTTAATAATTTTTCTTTACGATCGATATTTTCTTTATACATATGATTTATTTTTTCATGTGTTGTAGTTTCTTCAGATTCTTCTTCTTGCATATTTAATGTTGCAATATCTCCTTCAATAAAATAAGTGAGAAATTGTTTATCTTTATTTTCAATATTAAAATTTATATTATCTTGTAATTTTAAAAGGAATTTATAATAATCTATATCTTGTTCATCTTTAAATTGATTTTTTTATAAAAAACAGTTAATATCTTTCATAAGATTTTCTATGTTTTCATTCTTATCTTGTAAAAATTGTGTAATCGATGATATATATTTAGTATCTTGCATAGGCGTAATATAATTCAATAATTGAAATATGTTAGTAACTGCTGCGTCATTTCTTTCGTTGTTTTGTATACATAAATTTAAACTTGAATTTTGCTCATCTTTATAGTCTGTTTGAATGTAGTATTTTTTCCCATTTATTTCTAAATATCCTTTATCCAATCTTAATTTATTTTCTTTTAAAACATTTATACCTAATATTCCGTCATAGGGTATCGAAAAACTTTCTGACGCTACATGAAAATTTGTTTGTGATTTGTTTATAGGAAAATTAACTATACCATATGTTTTCGTAGGTGTATTTCCAATTCCTGATAAATATATTTTAATATTATCATTAATAGAATTGGGTGGTACTAATTTTTCTTTTATTATATTAAGTTAAGCCCCTGTATCTATTAATAATTTACATACTTCGTCTGTAGATGGATTTTTTATTTCAATCAATTGTAGTGTATCCTCTAGTTTAAATACGTAAATTGGTATATTTTTATCTATATCATTTTTAGAATAACTTATTTCAGTTTCTTTATTTATATTGTTTATATTTTTGGATTTGTTTTCATTTATTATTACTAATTTTGAGTCATTTTTCACCTGTGGTTTAAATTCTATCGTATCGTATAACATTTCTTTCTCTACACTACAGTTTAATGTAACACTTAAATTATTTATTTCGACATTCTCAAATGTGTCACATGTTTCCAATTCATAATCAATTTCGTGTTCTCTTGCAAAATATTGAATGTCTTCATAATTATTGAGCGACTTTTGTTTTGTAACTCCTCTTGTTCGCTCTCTCCAAGATGAGTCTAAGCGTTTCCCTGTTAGTCCAGTAGAATTAGACTTTTTGCATGACTTAATTAGTAACAGGCAACTGAAGTGAAAAATGAGTTCATTAGGTCAAAAGATATTAAAATTTAGAAAGACCCTCAAAATTTGGGCTGGCATATTTTTTTAAACAACGTTTTTATGTAAAAAATTGTGAAAAATCGATGTTTTTTGGATCTAGCTCTTTTCGTTTTTTAATAGGGTATATGAAATTTATAATACTTATAAGGGTCTTCAAGACGAATAGTTTAAGCCCTATTACATTAAATTTCGTCAATAATTTATTTAAATAATCGCAAAAATATAGTCAAAAATCGTTAAATGTTTAATAATTTTTTATTCCATAAAAAAAAGAGCTACATGCTTGTAACTTTGTAAAAAGTTGCTTTCTATCATCCTTAAGTTCCCATAATTTTTTCAGCAAAAAATATTAATTTGTTTATGAGATATTCAATTTGTTCACTAAAAGAGGTAAAATGTAGGCCTCAAATGGACCCTATTGCGGTCACTTTAGAAAGAAATGACCATTGTCATTTATGCTCTTTGATACTTATATTTAGTGAAAATAAAAAGTTCGATTGATATTTTTATTATTTTCGCTGTTTAAATGGCGATCGGAAAAAAAATTTTTTTTTTCTTAATTGTTTTTTAAATTTATGTATGAAAAAATGAAAATATTTAAATGCAACTTTTTTATTCTTGTTGCTTAAATTTTAACGCTTGTTTTAAAAAAAAAACGTTATTCTGCGATAATTAGGAGCTGAGATAATTTTTTTTTTTTTTAAATTCGCCATTTGTTTATTTACAAAGATTAAGGAATGAAATTTTAATGACAGATCCTTTAATACTTGAATTTTGATATAAGATCATTTCTGATATTAAAATCAGTTTTTTAAAACCTTAAAAGATTGTTTTTAAGTATGTATAGTTTCAATTCTTTTTGAAGAGGGGAGGAACGCGTCATCTTTCGCAAGTACAGAAAAAATTTTTTGATTACTTCAAATTTGTCTTGTGAAAAAATTTTCTATATCTCAGTGAAATATTAACCGATTTTGATGTTTTTTTTTTAATCTGGGGTAGCGCAAGATAATATTAACAGCCGTTATACTTGTTTAATGATATAAATAAATTAATTTGTTATAAACAATAATAAAAAATATATGCATATTTTTTTTTCATTTTTTATATACTTGTAATGTTTATTTTTATAATCTAATAAATAAGTTTCATTCCTTTTATAAAAAAATTAGATTATTATTTTTTTTACAGGCTAATAATTATTACAAACATTGCTTTTATCATAAAAATCCTGACATTATTAAAAATAATGTGAAGGCTTTTATGATAAGAGATATGTTTTTATTAATAATATTGTTTAAAAGAGAAAATAATTAAATTTTTTAGAGAAAAAGATATTGTTTCATAAAATTATTAATACGAACGTTCCATTAACGTAAAATATGAAGTAAATTATTTTTTCCATATATATTGTTTATAATAAATTAATTTGTTTTGCTAAATAAAACAAAAATGACGGTACTTAACATTATCTCGCGCAACCCTAGGTCAAAAAAAGAAACGTTAAATTCATTGAATATTCAAGGTCAGAAGCTTTTTTTTAATAATGTCAGGATTTTTATGATAAGAGCAATGTTTGTAATAATTATTAGCCTGTAAAAAAAATAATAATCTAATTTTTTCATAAAAGGAATGAAACTTATTTATTAGATTATAAAAATAAACATTACAAGTATATAAAAAATGAAAAAAAATATGCATATATTTTTTGTTATTGTTTATAACAAATTAATTTATTTATATCATTAAACAAGTATAACGGCTGTTAATATTATCTCGCGCTACCCCAGATTAAAAAAAGAAACATCAAAATCGGTTAATATTTCACTGAGATATAGAAAATTTTTTCACAAGACAAATTTGAAGTAATCAAAAAATTTTTTCTGTACTTGCGAAAGATGACGCGTTCCTCCCCTCTTCAAAAAGAATTGAAACTATACATACTTAAAAACAATCTTTTAAGGTTTTAAAAAACTGATTTTAATATCAGAAATGATCTTATATCAAAATTCAAGTATTAAAGGA
Source organism: Anastatus disparis (assembly GCA_017163975.1). NCBI lineage: Eukaryota > Metazoa > Arthropoda > Insecta > Hymenoptera > Eupelmidae > Anastatus > Anastatus disparis. Next base: position 266,199 of record JAFFSR010000272.1, on the reverse strand, counting down.
TCTGTCATTAAAATTTCATTCCTTAATCTTTGTAAATAAACAAATGGCGAATTTAAAAAAAAAAAAAATTATCTCAGCTCCTAATTATCGCAGAATTACGTTTTTTTTTTAAAACAAGCGTTAAAATTTAAGCAACAAGAATAAAAAAGTTGCATTTAAATATTTTCATTTTTTCATACATAAATTTAAAAAACAATTAAGAAAAAAAAAATTTTTTTTCCGATCGCCATTTAAACAGCGAAAATAATAAAAATATCAATCGAACTTTTTATTTTCACTAAATATAAGTATCAAAGAGCATAAATGACAATGGTCATTTCTTTCTAAAGTGACCGCAATAGGGTCCATTTGAGGCCTACATTTTACCTCTTTTTAGTGAACAAATTGAATATCTCATAAACAAATTAATATTTTTTGCTGAAAAAATTATGGGAACTTAAGGATGATAGAAAGCAACTTTTTACAAAGTTACAAGCATGTAGCTCTTTTTTTTATGGAATAAAAAATTATTAAACATTTAACGATTTTTGACTATATTTTTGCGATTATTTAAATAAATTATTGACGAAATTTAATGTAATAGGGCTTAAACTATTCGTCTTGAAGACCCTTATAAGTATTATAAATTTCATATACCCTATTAAAAAACGAAAAGAGCTAGATCCAAAAAACATCGATTTTTCACAATTTTTTACATAAAAACGTTGTTTAAAAAAATATGCCAGCCCAAATTTTGAGGGTCTTTCTAAATTTTAATATCTTTTGACCTAATGAACTCATTTTTCACTTCAGTTGCCTGTTACTAATTAAGTCAAATTTTAAGGTTTTTCGAGCTAATTCTACTGGACTATGTGTATTATTTGATTCGGTTATTTTTGATTGACATTGTTCATTCGTATGATTGGTTTTTTTGCATAATGTGCAAAATTTCTCTTGCTTTCTTTCTAAATTTTTAATTATAAAACATGTATCAAGTGAGTGTCCTAATTTTTTACAATATAGACATTGTATATTTTGATTATTGTTTTGAGTTTTTTTATTTTGATAATCTCGTTTTCTGCATTGCTCTATATTATGTCCTTTAGTTTTACAGTATCTTTAAAATTTATGTTGACCTCTTTGTCCATATTCATTATTATATCGATTATTTCCATTATAATTATTTTTGCAGTCTCTACCTGAGTGACCCCATCTGTCACATAATTGGCATCTTATTTGATCGTCTGATTTAATTTGATTTACAAATATCTTAAATTTTTCGCAATTAGTAGTGCTGTGATTCTGATTACAAATGTCACAAGTTTGTGTGGGTATATTAATCTTTTCTTCAATTTGATTACATAATTCAGCATTGTGTCCGTTCTTTTTGCATTTCCAGCATAATTCATATTTTTTTATAATCGGACAACGACTTACTTGATGGCTATTTTCTTGGCAGTATTGACAATATTGTTCATTGTCATCTAAAAGTGTAGACATACCTCTTGAATGTCCTAATTGATTACAAAATTTGCATATTAATTATATTTTATCTTTCGTATTAGTGCACTGATATGACGAGTAAGTTGGTTCTTTACAATATACACAACTTGCAATATTGCAACATAACGCCTCATGACCTATATCTTTACATATTTGGCAGCATGTTATTTGTTTCGGTGATTTTTCAAAGATATCACTAACCATAATTTTTTTTGTATTTTGATCTGAGTGTGTTCTAATATTTTTATATTTTTCCAAATTTTTTTCTATTTTTATTGCTTTTTCAGTTGCTTGTGAAAGTTTGCTGCTGTTGTATTATTTTCAGAATAAATCGTCACGTCTCTCGTTAAAGTATATTTGTCTAAAAAACTGTCTTGTAGATTATTTTTTTGTGTTGTTTTAGTACTTTTGGAAATTATTTTTAGAATTGTTCCTGTAGATTTACTTAATGTTGTATTCTGTTTGTTTAAAATATCTGTACAGCTTGTATTTGGACTATTATTTTTATTTGTTTCTTGTGGAATATCTATGTCCTCTGTTAGATCTGCGGTGTTATTTTCGATTGTTTCTTGTGAAATATTCGTTAAATTTGATGTATTATTTTCAATTGTTGTGTCTGAAGTTTTATTTGGAGAACGTGCAACTTTTGTACTTTTGCGAAATGGATCGATATTTTCGTAGATACGTTTTTCCTCTTTTTCTTTCTCTCTTAAAACTGCGTGTTTACTATATTTTCTGATTCTATCGCGAATAGCATTAATTTTTTCGTTCTCTTTAGTAGGTATTTTAAATTTTCGACAAATTTCAAATAATTCTAATTTAGAGTATGATAATAAACACTGTGTTTTCCCTTCTTTTAAATTATCCGATAGCTCTTTAAAATTTATTCTACTCATTTGTAATATTCATTATTTATTTTCCAATAAAGATCACATAACACGAAAATAAAAAAAAAATAAGAAATATTATTTTATAAATATTAATGATTATATTTTTAAATATCGTTTGTTAACCAAAAATAATGCGTTTAAAATTTCTTTGACACTGACCTACTTTAAAAATAGATAAAAATGCTGACTTTTGCTTTAAATTCTTTTCTTTCTTTGACCTACTGTTGTTGAAAATATCCGCGAGTATGTCACACGGTAATTTTTCTGAGTCAAAATTTTTATGAGTTCGATACGCTTTATAGTTATTTGATTACCATCGTCTATTTTTTTAAATGCCGTTTTGTTCTGACTTCCAATATTTAATGTTTAGTCAGGTTTTATTTTATTCACCGAAACGTATTTCACTTTCAAAACTATGTATTGAAAATTATGTTATTTTCACGATTTTAATCAATTGTTAATGTATCAGATTACTGATATTATAAAATCAATGCAAGAAACTTTTTAATATAATTGAAATGAAAAATTGTTTTACAATTATTAAGAATGTATGAACTTATTTATTGAATTATTTTAATTGAAAATAATCTTTAATCGCGCACTCACGATTGTATAATTTAATTACGCACTATGCGTATGATATATGTATTTAAATACAATATATATATATATATATATATATATATATATTTATTAATTGCTGCATTTCGCTAATAATGCACTTCGCGTATATATATTTATTTGTTTTAGATAACACTATTAATATTTAATGACACACTTTGTGTTTATTTTTAATGACGCTATTCGCTTTAAATATTGCACTTCGCGTATAAATAATTTATTCAAATGGACGCTATTTTGCGTATAATATTTATTGTGCCCTTGGAAACATAATATTTTATTTGACGCACTTTTGCGTTTTCTTAATTCACTTTTAAACACTGTATTTATAATTAGTCCTTCATATATATTTTTATGCACTTCGTATATATATATCTATATAGAGAATTTTCTCTAATGATCCCTCAATATATTCAATACGATTCCTCAATTAAAAAGTTTGTACCGGATCCAAAATTTTACGGTCAAACTAATTCGTACCGGAACCAAAATGTTAAGTCCTGGCTTTCACCAGGACTAAATAAAAGTGTATGATTTTATTATGTTGAATATTTTTGTATGATTTTAAATATGAATTTGAATTGATTTAAAATAATTGAATTTATTATTAAATTATAATTATGAAAGATAAATATATGTATAATCTAGTGGTGAATTGAACTCCACCAATATTTAATTGAGTAAACCGTTTCTCACAATTGAAATATATTGAAGAACATTTATTTAGAGTATTTGAATAGAGAATACATAAATTGAATATTCTTACCTAAATTGATTCAAGTAGATGAAGGCTGGATCCAGACAGACAAAGAATAGATATAGGCACGATTTGAAATAAGACTCGAGTCGAATATAAGAAACTTTTAAGATATTTATTGACACTTGTAAAAATAATTAAATATTGAATACAATAACTTTATTTGAATTTGAATTTAAATTTAAATTTGAATTACAGGATTTACGACTTGGTACCAACGATGATCCTGGGGTAGTCCCCTGTCGTTAATTACAGTTGGCTTTTATAAGATTTATCTTGACATGATTTCATTACAAAATAAGTGGAGCTTGCTTGTTTTATGATTTAGTAATTTTGAAGTAACGAATTTTGTTACTTAATATCAACTTAAAGTTTCTTTACTGCTTAGGTTAACACATTCTTTTATTGTTCGATGACTGTTTAATTAGTTCATCAATATCATGTTAGTAAAAAGATATTTTAACGATTGTAAGTTAAAAATAATATATAAGGATACGTTGTGACGTAACACTTAAATATAAAACTTTCATGACTTATGAAATTAGAGGAAATAAAAAAAATATTTGTACATTTTCTATGATTGTCCAAAATCTGAACTTTGATAAAGTTTATTAAAAGATTTAAAATCATTGTAAACGTTATTGAAATAATTGATTTTATAAAGAAATAATTTGTTAAATTGACTATTGTGATTAGATAGATAGATAGATAGAGATTGTTTTATTTTGTATTATAATTACAAAAAGAGCGTGTAAAATTACGAATAAAATTACAAATAAAGCTAAAATATATTAAATATTTGAAGTAGCCTTGCATATATGAAATTAAAATAGTACAGTATGATATCGCAGTCATAAAACATAATAGAGATAATAATACTGTTATAGTAAGTCAATAAATTAAATACAAGTGATATCACAGAAAACACGAATAAATATACGTAAAGAGTATAAATAATATAATTAAAAATCAGTCTTAAATATCTATCAGTCAAAAGAATCACATAAAATCAAGCGTGTAAAGAGCGCAGTCGAAATATCAGCAGTGTACAGTACAAGTCAAGCTGATAAAAATATAATCATTCTCTCTATGCACACACATCCTACAATCACGCCAATAAATACAATCATGCTTTAAATCTATAAAAGGTACAAACATAATAAATTAACACATATGATATAGTCCGAAAATAATACTGTTTAATCGAGGTCAAGTAAATACCTCCTCAGAGCGGCTCTAAACTTGCTGATTATTGCAAGATTTTTTATATCAGCAGGCAGGGAGTTCCAAAAATGCGCACCTTGAACTTCAAAGGAATTTCTTCCAGTCTCAGTACGTATGAAGGGCACCGCGAAATCCTTAATCTCTCCCCTAGTGGCTACCCTAGGTACATATCTAATGAAGAGACTCACTAGATACTGAGGAGTATTCATGCGCACGATTTTGTATATAAGTACAGCCAAAAAATACTGTTTCCTTGAATCAGTACGCAGCCAACCAAGCGCAGCTCTATGAGGAGAGATATGATCGCCCATTCCTACGCCTAATACATATCTCACACATGAATTTTGTAGTCTTTGTAATCGTCTTCTCAACCTCTGCGAAACATCGAGCAGAACTACTGAGCAGTAGTCGAGGTGCAGAAACAGCAAGGCGGCTGCAAACTGTTTACGCAGGGCCTCAGTGGTGTACCGACGAAAGAACCGCAAACTACGCATTATCCTATTAAATTTTTTAGTTACCATATTAATGTGCGGCTCCCATGACAACTTAGCGTCAAGCACAACACCAAGGCTCGTAACGGTATCAGAGAAAGATATGCCGACATCTCCCTCAAGCTCAATCGTTCTTGGCTCGCCAGCATAAAAGTCATTAGTAAATCGACTACTGCCAAAAACGATCGCCTTAGGTTTGCTTGCATTTAATGTGAGAGAAGCATCGACAGCCCATTTCGACACCGCCTTGGCCGCCCTCTGCATAATACGAATACCTTCATTCAGATGTTCATAAGGGGACCTGAGTATAGATTTTGAGGTCATCAGCATATAATATGTGCCCAACGAAACAGGGGTCGAGCGTGTCACGGATGTTATTAATGTAAAGGCAAAACAAATGAGGCCCTAGCACTAAACCCTGTGGAACTCCTAGACTGGTTGTCAGCCAATCCGAATCCTCTTTTAAATGTGTGGAAACCATTTGTTTCCTACCTGATAAATAGGAGCTAATCCACTCGAGTGCAGCCCTGGAAAACCCAATCGATCTAAGCCTCGCAAGCAATTTGGAGGGGGAGATCGTGTCGAATGCCTTACTTGAGTCAAATAGAAGTAATATCGTGGCAAGTTTCTTGTCAAGACCTGATCTTATTTCGTCTGTAAGTTTAAGTATGGCAGTCTGCGTAGAATGATGCTTCTGGAAGCCAGTCTACAAAGAGTCAAGTATTTTGTATGTCATAATATACTCTTGCAGTTGGTCATGGGTAAACTTCTCGAGAACCTTTGAAAGAAAACATAATATTGCTATGGGCCTAAAATCTTTAGGCATTTTAGGTGCAGGGCACTTTTTTAAAGGCACAATGCCTGCACGCTTCCAAAGGCAAGGGAAGACCCCCCGTGCAAAAGAGGAATTGAACAGAGTCACAAGATGCTCTCCAATAACCGGTAGTGCTTTAAGTATCACACTCTGCGGAATGCCATCCTCGCCAGAAGCCTGTGATGAAAAATGCGAAATCGCAAGAATTGTATCATTAATATTAATTGGCTTAAAAGCAAAGCCACTTTCACCGCGCTCAGAAAGAATCCTTTTACGTTCCGCAGTATCATCGTGTGACGAGACTGACACCCCTGCAAAATGTGCATGAAGCTCATCTGGAGTGAATCCATTCAAGTCCCCTTAAGGTCCGAACAGGAATTCCAGGTCCTTTAACTCCTTCCAGACATTACCTCTAGCAAGAGTATCGAACAGTCTATTATGATAATAATTTGTTTTAGCTTGTTCCGTCCGTTCGTCTATTGTTTTACGTAGTTGCAAAAATTCGGAGAGATATCGCTCCTCTTTTGTCCGTTTAAATCTACGATACGTGGCATCTCTGTTGTGCCACATCTGCGACAACTCGTTATCAATCCAAGTAAATTTATCTTTACCAATTTTGAGTGTTTTTAGTGGTGCTAGATTTTGTATTGCCGCCGTAAGGTGGTCACAGAGGCAGCCAAGTGCAGATTCTAGGTCAACTGTACCAACTGTGAATGGCGTCCAATCACAGCCGGCCAATTTCTGTAACAATAAGTTTGGACAGATATCTTTATAATGTCTATACTTAATTATTTTATTATCTGTCTTAATGTGATGACAAGAAATACATACATCAATTAAGTTGTGCCGACTGTGAAAATTCGCCGGTAAGTTGCGTGCGTCAAGTACTGTGTCATTATCGTCAACAAGAATCAGGTTAATCCACTTGTGAGACGTTGGAGTGTGATGCGTGGCACCGTGCTGAACCAACTGAAACGAAAGCTCAGCCAAAAATTTATTAATAAATTTGGCATCACTGCTCTCACGCAGGATATCGGTATTCAGGTCACCCATTATAATTTTATGAGAGTATTCAGAAGCAAAATTTTTCAAGTTATCCAAAAAATCGGTAGTTTTTAAAAAGGAAATTGCAGGAGGTCGATAAATAATAGAAACCAACACGACTTCAGAGCTGCCTAATTGCATGGAACAAAAAATATACTCAGGTACCTCCGGTTTTCCTTCACTATGATTAGTTTGAGTATCTGAAGTAGCGAAAATAGTGCCCTCTAAATTGTCTTTAACATACAAAGCAACTCCTCCACCACGCAAGATTTTGTCCTGTCTGAATACTTTATACCCTTTGACCCGAATGACGTCATCCGAAACAGACGGTCTCAGCCAGGTCTCGGCCACTTCAAATATGTCGCAAGAAGGACCATCACTTAGAAACTCACGTACCTGCCCAATGTCAGCCCTCAACGAAGTCACATTCAGAAAGCACGCTTGCAGTTCACCCCTCCTCCCTGTACGACTCTCAGAGGAGGCCCGGTGCAGTCATCGACATATTTCGTTGATGTTCAGAGGCTTCATTATTATCACGTATATTATTATTATTGCACTTAATATTCGATGGAGTTTCAGAATTTACATTAATTACATGTACACCGTCTTTTGATTTCTCACTTTCTGTCAATAAATTATCTAAATCATTTTCATTAAAAAAATTGTGAGCTCTCTCCCCTCTCTCCCTCTTTACCAGAAATTTACCATGTCTGTGCCAAACAAATTTAAAGCCTTTTTTTAGCATACTTTTTTAACTTTTTAAAATTAACATATTTTTCTTTAGGCAAAAATTCATTAATAAATATCAAGATGTGGTGTTTGATGGCTGGAAGACTGCCAAGTAAACTGCCAAAAAAAGTATGTAGAAAAAGTTGCAGATAATGGATTTGTTGTTTTTTTATAATTCTTACTTATTGAAATTTAATGCACAAATTAACGTAAAAATTTCGTGGATTCTATAGATTCCGTAAAAAAATATGATACGAAAATTTGCACAGATTGGTGATAATTTTACCTACCGGTGGGTTTAAAGTTGACATGAATGCAGAAGTAGACATTATACAAGAAGAATTTTTTAAAGATTTCTATAAATTGAAAACCGATTAGAATTTATCCTCAAGTTAAAAAAAAAATAAGCAATGAAATTGTCTATTGTAATTAATTCTTACAATACAAGTTTTTACAAAATCAAAAAATATGTTTGTTGGACAATATTTAATTACCAATTTTACTTTATGTCCCCTTTTCGTTGGCCGTCCTTGTAGAATGAAGTCATTTTTGAAACTTTGGCACCATTTTTTATAATTACCTTAGATTTGTGTGAAAATTATAAAATTTTAAATGTTATAACTAATTAATAATTCATTATATTTAAATATCATAAAGTTTAAAATGATTGTTTTAATATTATCTAATAAGTTACTAACAAGGAGACGACCTTCGGGAAACGGATTTGGCTGAAACTGCAGGATATCATTTTTTGACGAAATAAAAATGAACCTGTGTTTTTTCTTTTCTTTAAATAGGCCCTATAGACGGAGATATAGACATTTTTTCGAAAATATAATAAAAAAGAGCTAGGATCTTGAATAACCAAAGAACTAAGACTCTTACAAAAAAATGTATGAAACTTAAAATAAAGTACAAATTGAATGCTTCAATTCAAGCTTTGTTGCGCTAAAAAAGCTTGTGTAGTCCAAAAGTTACAGGTGATTAAAATATGCTAATGAAATAGCGTAAAAAATTGATGATATGTTAACCCTTTCAGGGGCGCATTAAAACTGTGCATTGGCAACGCTATATTACAAGTGAATTTTTTCCCTATCAAAAATCAGGGGAGATCGCGAAAAAATAAGTGGGTCTCCAGGAGACCCACTGCCCCTGAAAGGGTTAAACGCAAAAAATATTACCAAATATCTAGTAATGAATTGGGCACAACTTTTGATCTACTCAAGCTTTTTTAGTGCAACAAGGCTTAAATTAAAGCATTTAAGTTGTACTTTATTTTATTTTCAATACATTTTCTTGTAAGAGCCTTACTTGTTTGGTTATTCAAGATCTTATAAATGCTCCTTTTTATTATATTTTACTTCATCCAAGCCTCAATTTATTTGTTAAAAATTTCTACTATTTCACCCCGTAAGTTCAACTCTAAGGACTCTTGTTGCACTTATGCCTAAATAATTGATGATCAAATCGGCCTCTTCCAATCGTTTGATAATAGTGTCATAAGTGAGAAAATCGTTGCAAAATACAAAAATTTTCTGCAAAAGAAAAATTTTTTTCTCACAATGATGACACCACGAGGACGACTCAATTTTCCGCTTAGATTTTTTTCTCCTATGTTACTTTTACTTCTCAGAGAGGCATAAGTTAGAAAATCTTCTACAAACTTCTGTTGTTATATTTCAGTCTAATTACAAGATATTGTAATTCATATGAAGAATTTATTAGAACGTAAACAAGAATCTTAATATATATTATATCATTATAGCGATATAAAAGTACAATGTCTAGCATAAATGATAATTTTGTAAATGATCTCGATGAATCTGATGAAATTACAAAAGAATAATCCAATTTAAAAAAAAACAAGACTTATTCATAACCATACATGAATTCATTATTTATCAAGTGTCCACAGTAATGAACTGCATGAATGATATGTTATAATGTATGTTTTATTTAATAATAATAAATTTTTTAAACTTTAAAATTTGAGTATTTCATTCATCTTGTCTTCTATAAACTTCTCATCCTTCATACACACAACAATTTTGCAAGTAAATTATATATATTATGAATCAATATAAAATATTTCAATATTTTAACAATAAAAGTATTAGATTAGATCTTTAAAAATTTATATTTTATAATTTAATGTAAGTTTTTTAATCGATATTTAAAAATTTTAAATTAATATTTTTTAAATATCGATTGAAATAGTTTTCATCCCCACTCTTGATTTCTAGGAGGGGGTAAGTAACGCTTCACTTGATCGAGTACTATGCACAACAAATCCTTACTCCATCTTCTTAGAGGTCATTGACCCACTGATCAGTAACCTTAGGATGCTGGGGTGGGAGTTCGCTTTGACGGTTGATGGTGCGCCAATAACTACTTTTAGCTGTACCTTTGTATGTATTTATTATGTACCAACCCTTTCCCATGACTTTCCACTTTCAAATATCTGTATTTAATTTTTATATGAAATTGATCAATTTTACATAGGGCGACTGGATTATATATGAACTAGCACTTTCTTATAACTTGGCGAATTATTGTAATGTGCGAAGAGCAGTGCAGATAAAAAATAAGCGGAAAAAAAAATTGTTATAAAATTTTAACAAATAATATAAATGGAAAGAATATTGTTAAATGACAATTATTAAAAATATTTTTATTAATCTCTAAATAAAAACTATCTTAACGGTAGGCCGGAGTAGAACCTGATACCGACCGAGTAACAATTGAGTTGTTTGTTATTTTCTGAAGTTTTAATCGGTGTATCTTCAAATTAAAGGTCGAGCGCAATAGATATTATTATTATGAACATCTATGCACAAGAAAAAAAATATCTACCGGTTTCTTTTTGAGAAAAGTAAGTAACGCGAAAATATTATAAACATAAACTTTTACTTTGGCGTTACTTACTTTTCTCAAAAACAAACCGGTAGATATTTTTTTTCTTGTGCATAGATGTTCATAATGATAATATCTATTGCGCTCGACCTTTAATTTGAAGATCCACCGATTAAAACTTAAGTAAATAACAAAAATGCCAATTAGACAAGGACAGCGAATCCGGCCTGCTCTTAAGTCATAAATTTTTGTTTTTATAAAAAACATTATCTTCATTTCTATTGTAAATAACACTTTAATCATATGGTTTAAAAACATTGTAATGTTATACCTATGATGCTTTAAATGAATTTTTTAATCTTCTTTTAACCAAAAAATTCAACACATTGATGGTTTAAAATTTAATTAGTATGTAATATATTTATCTCAACAATAAAAATTTAATTTTTCTAATATTTTAATTTTATAAATCGCAAATTTTTCAGGTCTAACTTACTGGCAGCCAGCTTCAAAATCGTTACAATATTTTAATTCTTGGGAAGAAGTGCCAGAACAATTACAAACACAAATTCGTCCAAAAATGTTGCCTCCTAAAGTAGAAGATATTGAAAAATTACATTTGGAGCGATGGTATAACAATTATTATACATTACAATTTTTATCGTATCTTTTATTTTTATAATTAAATTGTCTATCATTTAAGACACAATAATTGTGTTAAACCTATCATTAAGCATCTTTCTACGCTTCTGCAATTTTCCATTCTCTCACTTGCTGCTTTACAATAAAAATAATATTGAATAGTAAATTTGCTTTTATTAAGCAGGCTCAGCGTTATTTCTTTCATCCGCACGACTATTAAAATATTGTTTAGGTTCGAAAAAACATAAATTTCTAAATACATATGTATCTCAAAAAATAAGGTTTAGAAAATAAAATCATTGCGAAATTGCAAGTATTATTATTTACTCGTCGGTAGTAACTGGTCGAGTCAGTTAGTAGTTACTATCCGATCAGCTGCTATTGGTTTTTAAATCAGTTGATAGCTACCTGCAGACTGATGACTAACTGAAAAATTTATAAGTTATAGTAGTAATTGGTTAAATAAGTTAGCAGTAACAAATAGGTTCACTGGTAACTTATGCAATCCGTAACAGTGGCGTCCACAAATTTGGGATCATTCAGAGTAAAAAAAGTGTTAAAGAAAAATCACTTTAACTCGGTAAATATAAGTCATATAAAAATTAAAAAAAAGCATTTGGAAGTAGAGAAAAAGCTATCTTTCTATAAATTTCAATCATTTTTCCAAGTCATCTGTTCTATTGTAAAATCTCTATAAAAAGATACGAATTATGCAAAATTAAAAATTCGTACAATTTTTCATCCATTTATTACAAAAATTTGAAAAAAATATATTTAATAGAAGACTAGAAAAGCTTAATTTCATATACTTATAAATTTCATAGGAGTTTTAAAACTGTGCTTACATACTAATGTCAATTCAGAAATTCTTGCGATATTTAAGGAATTGTGGTATTGTAACGGTAATTTTACTACTCGTTACAAAAGAAATTAGATTTTTATTAATTCCAATTTACTTTTTATAAAGACTAAATAGTTTTATTAAAACACGGAGCTGCTAGAATTTATCTCAAGTATGGTAAACTAGCAACAACTCCGGCAAAGCTAGTTAGTATGTTAGATTGATGTGCGACGGAAGATTTTTCTATCGACTCGTCGCTGCGCGTCTCTCTCTCTCTCTCTTACCTGATCGAGAGACGCGTTGCCGGTAGCACAGTTTTCCTTCGTGAGGCAGGTTCCAAAATACGTTATATTAAAATATATGATATGACGTAATTAAATAATTTATAACTGCTCACAAGGACCGCGGAGGCGTCGGAGTAAGCAACGGGAAATATATATTTTATGTTAAATATAATTAGGCAATATAAATTAATTGAAAGCACGATTTAATAGAAAAGAATTAATTTATTACAAAAAAAATATAAATATAATCAAGATAAAATGTGAACTAAATGAGAATGAAATTGAATAATATATAAAAAGTAATTTACGCGTCTATTGAGAGAGTGAGCAAAGGGAGGGCACGTCGCGAACTAAATGATCCTCGCTTATGACGCTGATCGGTTATATAACCGATGATACAATATACCTGAACAAGTATCTCTCGAGGAAGAGATACTTGGATATCGCACGGTATAATTATACTTACAATAACGCACTGGCCAGCTTACACTAATTACCTACGTGCACGTAGACGCCGCTCGCCCGTTATCGAAGCTTCTCCCCTGTACGTAACCAATACGTAAATGCTCTGGAGTAGATCGGTGGAACACGTCTCTTCCCGATCCTTGAATTCCGCTGAGCTCTACCAACGTGGTTGCCTGGACGTAGATCGGTGGAATCTTATGCACGTCGATCAACGTATTTGTTGGCACTTAATGGCTGACCGCTAAGACGCGCGAAAAGCGGTCAAGCAAAACTCTACAGAAAGAATTTCTGAGAGTTGCAACTAGCCAATATAATATAATACGCAAGTCGGTATAAACTCACGACTTTTAATTAAGACAATGTCTCGCTCTATCAATTGCGAACTTAGTCTACCGTATTATATGTCCACGTGGCGAAATTCTCTAAATGAGCACAGCGCGGCTTAGGTTTCGTGCTAACGCAACGGTAGCCGGAAACTCTCTGAAGCGCCTCGCGGCCGGCTTGCTTCTCGCTCGCGTGCCGGTCGTCAAGATACGCACTTCTTTACTCGTCTTAGACGAGATATATGACCGAGCGTTTATTCTATTTTAATACCTAAGCGCGCAAGATTCAAACACGGTAGAATACCGTTACACCCCTCCGCCAGACGCAGCATAACCGCGTTCTGCTGCTCTGCCTATCGCGCGGTAGGTATGCAATCATTGTCTTAAGCAATGTTAATATTTACGATTTTCTACCATTAAATAATTTTCGTTGAACACGCGTTTTTTTCCGGTGAACAAACTACTATATTTTCAATACGCCTTGCATTTGGTAAAACCTTTAGGTCTACTACGTTTACGCCTGATCGGTTCGGACTCAGCTTGACGCATATGCTCTACAGTTCGCGTTACGACGACAACTCTTTTACGCGGATGACCTCGCTTCCTATTCGGTTTCTCGATATGGGGAGAATCACCGCTCGCAGGCGGTCGCACGCAATCTGAGCCCGATCCTCCGTTGGCACACGGAGTCGCATAGATCGCAAGAGACGGGTCGCTCATCGTCTCATTCGCACGCATTGATTCCAACGGTGGTTGAGATTGCAGATCATCTTCTTGCCTTGCGATATATGCTCTCAGCTGCTCTCTATAAATCGGACTGTACGAGTTACTATTCCTCTCTAACAACCTCTGTGTATTTAATCCAGATTTAGCTGTAACGACATATGTACTAACCAATTTTGGTGCAAGCTTACTTGCTATGTCTTGAACAACTGGAGAGAGTATTTTATTTCTCCTGCCTATTAAATAATCTATATTATGAGTTGCTTTTGCTCTGCCTGGAACCAAACTTTTTACACAAGCCTGATCAGTTGCTGAAATATCAGCTAAACCAACTGTTTCTAATTTTCCAATGTACAGTTGTTTAAGAGCAGCAACTTCTAAATTTACCTTTACATTAGTACCTTTGAAAGAAAGCTTATTTTCACAAGGATCGAAAACAGCTCTAAATGCTCGCACGAAGTTGCCTCCTAGATAGCATTCTTCATTTAAGCTAGGCATGATCGCACAGCGAATCGTTTTGGTGATTCCGCCTACAGTGAAAGGGAGGTCAACATAACCTACTAGTAAGCATGATTTACCATCTGCTACTTTAATCAATCTGTCTGTAGCAGGTATTAAAGGTACATTACAGGCTACTGCTAGCTGTAACCCTAGCGAGTTCATGACCGTGCATGATGCACCTGGGTCATACAAAGCCCTTATTCGGTAATCTCCAATTATTACCGGGAGCCACCATCGAGCTTCATCATCGATTACTGGCTGATTTAGCTCTACCTGTTCACTTGTCTTAACTTGACAAGTGTGAGACTCAACTTGTACTTCTACTGAGTCTACAGGTAAATTTTTAGCTAACACCTTTTTAGTAGAAGGTTCTGAGGTCTCATCAGCCTCACTGGGAACGGTAGGTACCTCATCTACTCGTTCCCTGGTCCTTTTCCCGCACACAGTGGGCAGGACCAGATAGTATATCCAGGTAATCCACACTGATAACATTCACGGTTAGGATTTCGATTTCTCGTACCTTTTTGATTTTCCTCGTCAGCTTTATCCTTGTTTGGGTTTTCAGTTTGGTTTCCTTTCTGGTTTTGACTGTGTTGTTCGGAGTTACCTTGCTCTCGATTAGGTTTAGGAGGTGGTCTCTTAAAATTCTGCCGATTTCTCTGCTGATTTTTACGTGATGTATTTGGCGAAGCTTGTCCAGACTGAATCATATTCGAAACTGCTGGTTGCCTGCTCATCCTTTCAGAAATTTTATTTAACTGAGAGACTATTTGCATCAACGTTTTAGCTATGTTAAACTGTTCGGATGCCGGTGTTTTTTCTTCTATCGCGGCAACCTGGTGTTTACTCTCTTTTTGCTTGGACGTAGGACGGTAAGCTACGTCAGGCAATAAAGAATGTTCTGGCAGTGGAGGAGGCCTATATGTTCTCTCTGCATCTATCGTTAATTCAGCTTCGACTGCTTTTTCTAGTAGTGACTCTACGTCAACAATCTCATCCCTTCTTACCATACGCTGAATCTCAGGTAAGAGGTTGCGATGTAGCAAATCGAGCTGTTGTCCTGCATCTGGTAATGGGACTTGCTTTAATATGATCGCCTGTAGACAGGTTATATAATCACGCACAGGTTCATCTTTACCTTGCGTACGCCTGTTCGCTTCAGACCGCAGTCTTTGTTGGAAACGTCTACTGTGTCCGTACCAACGCAGAGCAGCTTCTTTAAATTCTGCCCACGTGTTCCATGAATGCTTATTGTTTCTGTACCACGTGGCTGCTACGTCTGATAACAGTTCTGAAAGAGAGGATAGCAGATCATTCTCACTCATTTTTGCTAATGTTCTGCATTCTTCTACCCTGGTCAGGAAGAGGTCTATGCTCTGTCCTTTTTCGCCTGAAAATATTACGTTCCATCGGCGAACTATGTGACCAATATCTAACGTTCTATTAGCGTTGTTAGGCCGATCATTTTGCAAATTTGTGCTCATTTGCGGCATTGGGCTTGACGTAATAGGATTCCCCCTCCCCCCGACTGTACTTACTCTTGGAAGTTCACTCGGAGGTAAGCCTGCCTGTTCGTCAGCCAGAGTGCCATTTCCAGTATTATTATATACTCTGAATGTATCTTGGAAATTTACTCTCGTATTTGTTGGCGGCCTCTGGTTGTTATCTCTTTCTTGCTGGTTGTTTTGCTGCTCATCTATCCGTGTACTAGATGATCTTGGATTTGGAGTTTCCTCTTTTCTTTGTGTTAAGGCAGCTACTGACTCTGCCAATGTTTTTATTTGCATTTGCATATTGTGAAGATATTGCATCATCTCAGTTGGCAATACAAACGGTGTTCCATCCGTTGTTTGCATCACTGTTGTTTCCTGTTCGGTAACTTGATTTGGAGGGTTGGTGGGTGTTTGTGCCTGTCCACCAGAACGTGGTTTGTTCGTTCCCTCTCTCAATGTCTCCTGTAGGTTTATCTTTATCTGAGGATCTTTATCGAGCACACTGAGAACATGTTCTTCATCGTTTTGCACGTTAGGGTCAAAAATAGTTGACCCTGTCTTCTCACATATTGTTCTTTCTATAAATTCTTTTCTTACTCTCAGACGCTGTTGACGTATTGTCAATTCATCATCATTAGAATTCGTTTGCTGAAATTCTTCAGCCGAATAATTTCCAATTAACCAATTTATTAATCGATTGGTTTTTTGATGATGAAAGCCGTCTGTTCTTAGACCTAACTCCTGTAGAGTTATTCCTAAGTCCTCCTCAGATATGTACCCTACCCATTTTTCGGCTGCATCAGCACTTGCTTTTAAGGGTACATTAGCCATCTTGAATTTATTTTTCTTCTTTCTTGACTATATCTGTGTTTAAATCTGATCGCACGCAAGTACGCTACTACGCTTGCAGTGTGTGTGTATATTCGCTATATATATATAATAAATAATATTTCAGTTCGTATATGTGTGGTTAGAAACTAAGCCGCACACATACGATGTGAAAAAAAAATAAGATATATGTATATATAATTAAGAAGAAAAAATATATATTTTTATGTTTGGTTTTTGGATTTATTTATTTAATGCAATAACTAATAATATTTTAGTGATTGACCGACATAAAACAAAATTTTCCAACACTGTAACTTTAATTTTTATTACAACAAGGACATTAGAAATTGTTGTTAAAATATTCAAAATACGCGGCTAAATCCAAAAGCCTGTGCGTTTTTAAACTTTAGTTAAAAGCGCACACCTAACTGTGTGAGGACAATTTTTTTATTATACACGTGTATTTAATGTGTAGTGTAAAAAGGTGAAAATTTATTAAAATGAAATCTTTGAGAAATTTCTAAATTTTCTCAACCACACACACTGCGCTGATCAATTGCCTCGCTGTAAGCTGGCAATTTTTTTTTTTGTGAGAGAGAATCTTAATATCACGAGAGAAAAAAAAATACTCTATTATTTGTAAATAATGTTATGTAGTTTAAATTCTATTAAACCACACAAAAAAAAAATTTTCCAGATCCTTTAATGTATATACAAAAAAATTTATTTTAATTTTCAATTAAATTTAATATTAAATTACAAAAAAAATTTTACTCTTATTGATATTAAATTATTTTTACATTAAAGGATTATTTATAATTTATTTAGTTTCAGCTTCCTCGCCAGCTGAAACCAATATTCTCTCTCACTTTATAAGTCAACGAAATATAACTAATGACCTGATCGATAAGAGGGGTATATATAATAACGCACGTCTCTATTTTAAATAAATTCTAAATGCCTGTTTGCTTTTTCTCTTAAAGCAAACGGCAGCATACAGAGTTATATTTCTTAATCTCTGTATCTATGCTATGCTATGTCAATAGCGCCTGCGCGTCACCTACAAAGAAAGAGACAAGAAAAAATTTTGCTGGGACACGTGGGGACACAACTCGTAACAGAAAATTACAAAGAAAAGAAAATTTCGATAGTATATAATTTTGTTCACAAAAAAATCCTTGTTATATATTTTACGAAAAACGAATTTTATTTAATTTTATTAACTTTATTAATTACGTAACAAAAAATTTTGTCGAAATTATTTTCCAAAAGAAAAAAAAATTTTAATTCACTTTTATTTCAACAAACAAAAATAATTTTATTGTTAAAAGAGAGAGAAAAAAAAAATTTTCACGTGCTACTTCAAATATTAAATTTTAACTACAGTCAAAACGCCATCTTTAATATAAGATCCTTTGAGAACAACGCGAAGTCCGTTTGCGTCGATGGTAACTACACTCTCGACGCCATTTGCAAATTTCGATTTATTAAACGACGCGTGTAAGCCTGATCCCGTTGACGCATCTATACGTTGGGCGCCATTTTGTAACGGTAATTTTACTACTCGTTACAAAAGAAATTAGATTTTTATTAATTCCAATTTACTTTTTATAAAGACTAAATAGTTTTATTAAAACACGGAGCTGCTAGAATTTATCTCAAGTATGGTAAACTAGCAACAACTCCGGCAAAGCTAGTTAGTATGTTAGATTGATGTGCGACGGAAGATTTTTCTATCGACTCGTCGCTGCGCGTCTCTCTCTCTCTCTCTTACCTGATCGAGAGACGCGTTGCCGGTAGCACAGTTTTCCTTCGTGAGGCAGGTTCCAAAATACGTTATATTAAAATATATGATATGACGTAATTAAATAATTTATAACTGCTCACAAGGACCGCGGAGGCGTCGGAGTAAGCAACGGGAAATATATATTTTATGTTAAATATAATTAGGCAATATAAATTAATTGAAAGCACGATTTAATAGAAAAGAATTAATTTATTACAAAAAAAATATAAATATAATCAAGATAAAATGTGAACTAAATGAGAATGAAATTGAATAATATATAAAAAGTAATTTACGCGTCTATTGAGAGAGTGAGCAAAGGGAGGGCACGTCGCGAACTAAATGATCCTCACTTATGACGCTGATCGGTTATATAACCGATGATACAATATACCTGAACAAGTATCTCTCGAGGAAGAGATACTTGGATATCGCACGGTATAATTATACTTACAATAACGCACTGGCCAGCTTACACTAATTACCTACGTGCACGTAGACGCCGCTCGCCCGTTATCGAAGCTTCTCCCCTGTACGTAACCAATACGTAAATGCTCTGGAGTAGATCGGTGGAACACGTCTCTTCCCGATCCTTGAATTCCGCTGAGCTCTACCAACGTGGTTGCCTGGACGTAGATCGGTGGAATCTTATGCACGTCGATCAACGTATTTGTTGGCACTTAATGGCTGACCGCTAAGACGCGCGAAAAGCGGTCAAGCAAAACTCTACAGAAAGAATTTCTGAGAGTTGCAACTAGCCAATATAATATAATACGCAAGTCGGTATAAACTCACGACTTTTAATTAAGACAATGTCTCGCTCTATCAATTGCGAACTTAGTCTACCGTATTATATGTCCACGTGGCGAAATTCTCTAAATGAGCACAGCGCGGCTTAGGTTTCGTGCTAACGCAACGGTAGCCGGAAACTCTCTGAAGCGCCTCGCGGCCGGCTTGCTTCTCGCTCGCGTGCCGGTCGTCAAGATACGCACTTCTTTACTCGTCTTAGACGAGATATATGACCGAGCGTTTATTCTATTTTAATACCTAAGCGCGCAAGATTCAAACACGGTAGAATACCGTTACAGTATAATCTGAGAAATCATTGAAAATTAATCGTCTACAATTCGTAGAATATAGGATAATGAATTTAACAAACAAAACTTGAAAATTATTAATCAGTTTTCTAGATTTTCTGAAATTTTTTTTAATACCGCGAAAATTTTTGAATTAATATCAGTATGTTTAACACAATTTTGAAACCCTTCAAAAAAACTTCTACAAAATTTGTAACCTTATCAAATTAAAGAATTTTTAGTCTTCTATTAAATATGTTTTTTCCAAATTTTTTAACCGACTTCAAAAAGAAAGAGGTTCTCAATTCGATTGAATTTTTTTTTTATGTCTGTTACCTCATAACTCCGTCATTTCTAAACCGATTCGATAAAACTTTTTTATCTGATAGAGGATGTCTGCAAAAAGGTCCCATACGTGTCCTATAATTATTAGACCAATATTCGGTTTGTATGAGCAAATTATCTAATTAAGAAAAACCGGGTGTTTCGTTTTTTCATTTACCTCCCTTATATTTTGGCTGCCATACTCTCTCTCTCTCTCTCTCTTTCTCTCTCTCATTCTCTCTGTCTCTCTCTCTCTCTCTCTCTCTCTGTCTCTCTCTCTCACTCTTTCTCTCTCTCCCTCTCTCTCTGTCTCTCTCTCTCTTTCTCTCTCTCCCTCTCTCTCTGTCTCTCTCTCTCTCTCTCTCACTCTCTCTCTCCGTGAGTATATGAAGCGTATAGCTGCAAAAGTAGTTATCTCCAAAAAAATTTTTTTCAAGAAATAACATTTTTTGCTGTACTTATACTTAAAATTCAGTGTATTTTGCAATACACCATATTTTTTTCATTTCATAAAAAAAGACTATACCTATATTTTGGTCCCATATGATTTTTTCATGATAAATTTTAATGTTCTGTATACGAAAATGCAATAAAAATGAATTCGGAAAAAATGGAGATAGCCACCTTTGCAGCTACACGCTTCATATAAACTTGGTCTCTGTATAGCTCTTATTGTTTTGTGGCCTTGTATTCTGCTTTTGCTGCCTTCGGGCGTTTTATTACAGGAAACTGCAAGCGCACTTTGCCGAGCACCGATTGATCCATTAAACTGCATTTTTTGTGAACTCTGCATCTATTAATCAATTAAAACATCTGGTGGTGCTGACTATTTGAGGTTAGAATCTTCACATCAATTTTGAGGTTAGTTTCAACAAGTCTTGCAGCTAGTGGCTGCCTCTGATACCAGGTGCGCTGTAAACCATTATCAACGGATTGGCGTACTCTACTTCATCGACTGTTGATGTACTTTATTTTACCGATTGTGAGTACTGTCTGTTTTACATTTATACTTTGGGTTTAACTGGGAGGTGACTCTCTTTGCGTGTCCTGTCTCTCTGCTGCGTTTAGCGAGTATGTTAATTTGTTCTTTTTGTGAAGCAGCTATCTTACGCACAGATTTGCAGATTTTCGCAGATTTGCATTGCTGTGATAATACGTGGTTTGGTCCCAATAATACGCTTACTTACTGTGAAAAACGTAAAGCCTCAAGAAATATCTCTCTTCAATCGACAGGTACACCGGTAGGCGTTTCTTCAAAACTAGTTATTTCCTCCAGCCCTCACTTATTGGCTGCTGACGCTAGCTCTATTATATCTGGTTTTCATACGTTCTCTGAACCTAAGACCGCAAAAATGTCGGATAGCGAGTGGCTTGCTAACTTTAAGACGGATAACGACTTAAAATTTGCAGCTCAGATGGAGAAGACGGATAAGTTGTTGCTTTTAACTTCACAATTTGTTGGAGAGGTTGGTTCGCTCCGTAATGACATACGTGATATAAAGCAATCTCTTGCAGATGTCGGAAAGCGTCAAGACTTGCTTTCGGATCGCCTGGACCAACACATTGCTTCCTGTTCTGTTTCATCTTCTTTACCCGCAGACCCGCTATTGTGCGACACTTATGAGATTTTGTTTACGGGAATATCATCAGCTCTGTCAAAAAGCGATAATGATATAATCAAAATCATCTTGAGAGCCATAGGGTTCGAACAGGATTGCTTGATGCTTATTGACTTTCGGGAATGGCTTCCTTCTGTTCCCATGGAAACTGATCAGCCTGAATCATCACAAAAAGCTAATTTTCAAGTAGTCGTCAGGCGCTTCACGTCCAATGCGATTAGAGATACAATAGCATCGAACTCTGTGAAGCTGCGAGATTTAACTGTATCTAAACTGTTTGGAATTAAGGGTTCATCTAAAGTCTTCGCTCGTTCTATTCGGCCTAAACCGGACTTCGAACTGTTGATTAAGGTGAACGAAGTCTACAAAGAACTTAATTATATGCGTCCTATTGTTCGCAATCTAAAAATTTGTATACGCCCGCATAGATAGGCTGAGCTGATTCCAATTCTTGATGAGGCACAATTGTCGAAACGTGTGCCTAACAAAAACAAAAAATAGGGTTTGCATGGCTCTTGTGTGATCGAAAATTCTTCTCATATTTCTAATTCACTAAATAACCTTGGTAACGATATTACTCAAAAGTTACTTCTTAAAACAATAAATTCAAAATCTTCTGATAACTCCAGGCCAAAAAATGGTGCAGATTTCTTTCAAAATATTCAAATTTCACATGTTAATGTTAATCGGCTTAAAACTCATTTCTCCCTTATAGAACATCACATTACTTCTAATCACCTGTATATTTTTGCAGTTACAGAAACTTTTTTAACTGAGTATGACGAATCTTCTATTATTTCTATTGAACATTACAATTTCTATAGGTTAGACAGAGTGGGCAAAATTGGTGGTGGAGTAGGTTTTTATTCACGCGATTTTCTCAAAGTCAGCATACTTTTTCAATTGAATCCCGTGTTTGACAACACTGCTGAGTTTATTATAGCTGAAATTTCGTTGGTTGCTGAAAAACTACAAACTGTACAAACTTCGTCGTTTCAATTGCTCTGATACTGTCATACGATGGTTTTTGTCGTATCTTAGCAAGAGAACTTACACCATAACTGACTTGGATGGTCGTGTGGGTGAATGGGTTACCTGCTCGGCAAGTGTACCACAGGGCAGCGTTTTGGGTCCGCTGCTTTTTTCTGTTTTTATTAACGATTTATCCTTGGTCTTAATTAGATAGTCTCATACCTTGTTTGCTGACGATTTGCAGGTCTATCACTCATTTTTGCCTGCAAATTTGAACAATGAGATTGACTTATTAAACCGTGAGGTGGCAGCAGTTGTCAAGTGGGCAGTAGAGAATGAACTTGCCTTAAATCCTTCTAAAATGGAAGCGATGTTCATAGGTAGCGAACAATACATCTCAAGGATTGATCTCTCTTCTTGCCCCCCAATTTTTGTAAATGATACGGTGGTGCCATATGTTAGTACAGTCAAAAACTTGGCTATCTGGATATCTAGCACCTTAAATTGGAATAAGCAGGTGGGTTCGGTGGTTGGACGTGTTTTTGGTACTCTCCAATCCTTAAAGTTTCATAGGCATGCTCTGTCTAGGCAGATTAGAAAGAATCTTGTCGAAGCTCTTATTTTTCCCATATTAGACTACTGCTGTGTAGTCTACGACGACTTACCACAGACATTAAATATTAAATTTCACCGTGCGCTAAACGCCTGCGTTAGAATTGTTTGTGGTAATATAGGCAGACAAAATAGAGTTACTCCGTCTCGCTTATAGATGGGTTGGCTGTCGGTGAGCAACAGGCGGTTATACTTTAAATCAGCTCTGGCGCACTCTATAATATCATACCAAAAGCCAAACTACCTAGCCACTAAGTTTCTTCGCGTTAACATTGATGCGGTAGTTAGATCTTCAAATAGATTGTCAACTAGACTTCTCATCTGCCCTGTTGTGCGTACAGCTGCAATACTTAATTCTTTTGTTTACTCGGTATCTAGTTTTATTAATGGTAATACTTCCATTTTCACTGGTTTTGAATTGGGCCAAACTCAGCTTATCAAGTCTAAGCTGTATAACAAGTTCCTGTTCGACGAAGGCACAGAGTGGTTGGGTGAAACTGAGAGTTGTTGAGAGTGTTTTTATTTTTCATAAGTACACTTTACTACATATATGCTTTTGTAGACCTCCAACTGTTTATTCACTGTATAATATGTGGATCAGATAAGTGCAGTTTTATATTAAGTAAATCAAATTATTTTTATACTTTAATTCAAATTTTGTTCAATACCACGGAGAGAAATTACGAATGAATGTATTCAAATTTTTCATTCTTTAGTTTATACTTTTATATTTGCATTATATTTTATTTGTTTATAATATTATGTATTACTTTTGGGTCATACGGGGTTGAACCCCATGATCTTAATAAATTACGGATCAATCAATCAAACTCTCTCTCTGTCTGTCTCTCTCCCTCTCTTACCTAAGCTTAAATATGTATACATGCACACACAATGACACTGTGCCGTTGAGCCTTCTCTCTTTCCTCCTATACATTGCTTGGTATAGTATACTAATGCATGCGTTATGAATTAATAATGGAAGTTAGGCGTAATTAGTGGGTCTACCTATATTTGCGCTTTTAGATGAAAAATTGTACGGCCAGAAAAAAATATTTAAATTTCGCATAATTTTTAGAGACTTTACAATAGAACAGAAGACTTGGAAAAATGATTGAAATTCATAGATAGATAGCCTTTTTTCTCTACTTTCAAATGCTTTATTTTAAATTTCTATGCGACTTATATTTACGGAGTTGTAGTGATTTTTCTCCAACATTTTTTCAATCTCACAGGGTACCCCCCGTTAAGATAGTCAATTTTGCCCTGTAATATAAATAAAGCATGTAATACAAAATATAAAATAATTTTTACACCTAGACCTGGCTAGATTTATACCATAAATATAAAGAAAAAAATGATAAAAAAATAAAATGTGACACACTCTCTAACCATGTATTTATCATCCATACGATAAATACAGTTCTTTAAATATCGATTGGAAAACTTGATTTGCAGCTGCTACCAAGAACTTAAAATATATTTCCATGCATTGATAAATAATAAGAAAATTTCATCGCATGCATTGATAAATAATAAGAAAATTTCATCGCATGCATTTATGATCATTTTTATACATTTTTTAAATGCTACAATGACTGCTAATTTGTATATCAACCTTGTCCACTTATTTCCGTCAATAGACTAGTAACTTATACAGTGGCGTCCATAAAGGGTACTCCCCGTTAAGATAGTCAATTTTGCCCTGTCCCTGAAATTTTTGTTTGACCTGGTAACTTTGTTTTTGATCGAAAATAAATAGTTTTTGTCATATTTGCAGACCGCGACCCCCCTCCCCCTGTCCACAGCATGGAAAAAATGACTTTTTCACTATTTATTTTTTTTCTCCGCATCTAGTCAGTAAAAAAAAACCAAGAGAATCGTGCTTATAGCTTAAATGGTTACAAATCACGTAGAATTTTCTCATAAAGATTTGATGATGCTATATAACCTAAAAGGATTTAAAAAAATTCAAACCCTTCCTATTTTCACGGAAAATGCGGTACAGGGACAATTCTTGCAAAAAACTTGTATTTTGTTTAAAATTATTTGTCTGGATTTTTCCAGATATTTTCTGTTGGTGCACCATAGTTAAAAATGCAAGAAACTCATTTTTTCCACGTTTTTGTCTGATTTTAGCTCATTTGCAGACTTTGTATTATTATTTATATTATGAAATTGTATTCTAGAACTTTATTTATGAATTTAATTATGCAATCAAGTCAGAAAAATAAGATTTACAAATATCCGCATCATACTTTTGCACGAATCCACATTTTAGATTAGGTATTTAAACACTTCTTTCATGATTTTGTTGATATTTCACTACTTAATATGTGATAATATCTTTTAAATATTATATTGCTTTAATAAAAGAAAATATTTTGGTAAATAAGTCATTTCACAAGTACAGCTATATTAAGTACGGTCAAAATATCAACTTGAGATTACATATGAATTTATATTTTGTAAGAAAAACTTATCAATACAAACATTATCATCATGATTTAATAATATGAACCTTGACTTTGGCCTTTTTAACACTATGTAATCTAAACTTGCACTTAAGTCACGCTTTTGCAAGAGCTATGTGGTCTATTTTTGCACTGTGTAAAAAAAATGTGAGCATGCGAGTACATTGAAATCTTGTTTACATGTCTCATATTAATATTACAATATTAAATATATTCTTGTTAAAAAGCGCATATTATTCGCAATTATTTTATGACCTTTGCAATCGTTTTAAATATCATAAATAAAGTTTGTACTTATGTCATGTATTGTATTTTATTATCTCCATTGACGTAGGTACGAATCCAGTAACATAACTCAAGTAGCAATCGTTAGACTGGAAGTTATAGTCTTCACTCAGTTCTCAGATATCTATCTATGTTCTTACTCTTTTCCCATAAAAAGAACAAGGATAGAATATTTGAGAACTGAGTAACAACTACAACTTCTAGCCTCAGACTTGAGTTGGGCCTATAAAAAACATTATGGCCCGAATTCATAGTCGTGTCTTGAGTATTGAGTATGACTTAAAACTTAAGTTTCGTTACTTGAGTATCAGCTGTTACTTCAATTGAGTGCTACATGAAGAGGTTATCACAGTTAGTTATGAAACAAAATCACACAAATAAGATAGTCGTCGGTAAGGATGTAACACTCAATTGAAGTAACAGCTGATACTCATGTGACGATACTTAATTTTTAAGTCATACTTAAGAAGCGGTCGGAACCAAAACGGTGACTTGGTTCAATGCTTGCAATAAATGCTTATAATGATTTATTCATTCATTTGCATAGTAAAAATATAGTCATTTCCTCTAACCATGTATATGAGGATATCCACACAACTTTTAATCCTAGTAACAGGTCATATTACAGCTGTTCCTGGGTTTACCGCATGATGCACATTATTTAAACTAGGTTCAAATCTTTTGTGCTATCCTGTAACTCTATTTCTGATGTATTTTGTTAATGTGCCACGAACGGCACAGTAGATATTTCTATAAAACATTCATTTTTACACATAAAAAATTACCGTAATTTATCTTATATGTAAATTTACTTTTTCCCATATAAAGAATAATTTGAAACAGTTTCAGTGACAAAAAATATAAAATATTGTCATAAAACGAAAAATGCCATCTAACAGTCGATGCGGCTGTTATTTGCATGCAATAGATTTCAATTTGAAAATAGGAAGGGTTTGAATTTTTAGGTTATATAGCATCATCAAATCTTTATGGAAAAATTCTACGTGATTTGTAACCATTTAAGCTATAAGCACGATTTCCTTGAGGTTTTTTTATTAGCTAGATGCGGAGAAAAAAATAAATAGTGAAAAAGTCATTTTTTCCATGCTGTGGACAGGGGGAGGGGGCCGCAATCTTCAAATATGACAAAAACTATTTTTTTTTATCCAAAACAAAGTTACAAAGTCAAACAAAAATTTCAGGGACAGGGCAAAATTGACTATCTTAACGGGGGGTACCCTTTATGGACGCCACTGTATAAGTTACTAGCCTATTGACGGAAATAAGTGGACAATGTTGATATACAAATTAGCAGTCATTGTAGCATTTAAAAAATGTATAAAAATGATCATAAATGCATGCGATGAAATTTTCTTATTATTTATCAATGCATGCGATGAAATTTTCTTATTATTTATCAATGCATGGAAATATATTTTAAGTTCTTGGTAGCAGCTGCAAATCAAGTTTTTCAATCGATATTTAAAGAACTGTATTTATCGTATGGATGATAAATACATGGTTAGAGAGTGTGTCACATTTTATTTTTTTATCATTTTTTTCTTCATATTTATGGTATAAATCTAGCCAGGTCTAGGTGTAAAAATTATTTTACATTTTTATCTCACCTGACCGCAGCGCTTCCATGCGGCAAATAGTCCCGACCGCCTCTTAAGACCTATATTTTCATCTGCGTTGAATTAGAGGTATTTAAAGAGACATAAAAAAAAATTTTTTTAAATAATTTTATATTTACTTTAAAATTGTAAATACGTGTATGCACGCATGTTAATATCTGATTCTTTTTCAAATCTGACAGCCACTATGCATTCAAGTCACCAATTACAGTGCCAATGAAATATCTTATTCTACTTTAAAAATAAGGGGACACGTATTTTTTGTTTCACTGTAATATAAAAATTATATATGATGTGCCCATTTAAAAATTACACACAGAAACTAAATGTTTAAACTGAAAATGTTCAGAATAACTTCAGACGAATAATATTTTATCAATTTCCAATTGATCGATGAACTTTCGTTTCATATCGTTTCAAGCTTTCTTCAAATCGATGTAAAAAATTTTAAAAAAGATTAAGAAATGATCAAAATATATGCATTTTAATTAAAAAATGTATTTTTTATGCGCATGCATTCTCGGAAAGATCATTTTTTCAATTGAATTTTTTTTGGCTGATATAGAACAGAATTATTGAGATCATGTACCACCCTACTCGGAGCTTGTGTATATTCAGTCAGCTCTGCGGTACAAATATAACAAGGCGATATCTACATGTAAAATGAAATGAAAAAAACGCTGTAAAACGTTTTCTCAATTTAGTTGTTGTAAGACCTTTTATTGAAAAAAAGTATTTATTTAAATGAAACGCATGCGCTTTTTCTGTCCGTAATGTCAAAAATGAGTTTTTTTGAATGGTTCTATAAAAAACTGTAAATATGATTGAATTTTATGCGTAAAATTATAAAGAAACCCAATAAAATGCGTATCTGCTTTTTGCTACAAATGTCACTAACTAAAAATATTTTCTTAATTTGTCTTGGAGGTCTATGATTAAGTCATTTTTGCAATTCAAAAAGCAGAACTGCAATAGATATGCCACTCTACAAGAATTTCGATCTGAAATCACAATTAAAAACAGAAAATCATTGGTATAAGATTTCTTAAATGTAGATAACGACTTTTTGCATTGAGAATTCTCGTAAATCTCTGCACTGAGAAAAAGAACTAATTAAATGAATCAAATATATATTATTGAGCTATTTTTGGTGATCTATTTTATATAAAAAATCTATTTAATAAAATGAAATGTTCGCAAAGTAATAGTTACTAAATGAGAGTTAAAGTTAACGGTCGTGATGTCGAGTTTTTGTGATTTAATATTTCTTTAAAGAAAGGAATTGACATTTATCATATAATGAAAAAATAATTGATTAGCAATTATCTTAGAGAATATTTTATTATATTGGAAGATATTTAGTAATAGGGTATGTTATGCTTATGAAAATGAAAGATTCTAACCTCAAAGATTTTATTACATATAAAGTAGTGAAATATTAACAAAATCATGAAAGAAGTGTTTAAATACCTAATCTAAAATGTGGATTCCTGTAAAAATATGATGCGAATATTTGTAAATCTTATTTTTCTGACTTGATTGCATAATTAAATTCATAAATAAAGTTCTAGAATACAATTTCATACTATAAATAGTAATACGTAGTCTGCAAATGAGCTACAATCAGCCAAAAACGTCAAAAAAAAATGAGTATTTTGCATTTTTAACTAAGGCGCACCTCCAAGAAATATTTGAAAAAATTCAGGCTAGTACTTTTGAACAAAATACAAGTTTTTTTTGCGAGAATTGACCCTGTACCGCATTTCCCGTGAAAATAGGAAGAGTTTTATTTTTTTTCCATCCTCTTAGGTTATAGAGCATCATCAAATCTTTATGAAAAAATTCTACAAGATCTGTAAAGATTTAAACTATAAGCACGATTTTTTGGGGTTTTTTTACCGACTAGATTCGGAGAAAAAAAAATAGTAAAAAAGTCACTTTTTTCATGCTGTGGACAGGGGGAGGGGGGTCGCGGTCTGCAAATATGACAAAAACTATTTATTTCCGATCTAAAACAAAGTTACCAGGTCAAACAAAAATTTCAGGGACAGGGCAATTTTGGCCATCTTAACGGGGGGTACCCTTTGTTTTTGCAAAAGAACAAGAGCCTCTTGTAAAAAAAGAGTATGAATATCATAATAACTTGTTACACTTAGATTTGAAGTGTACTATGTTTGATGGAAAGCTATTTAATTACCTAACAGATCAGAAAACTTCTGCGTATTGTAATATATGTGGTGTAGGATCTAAATATGACAATGACTTGATTTATATCAAAAAGTCACCTTTTAATGAGTATCACTATAAATTCAGTTTATCCACTCTGCATATGTGGATTCGTACATTAGAATTTTTATTTCATGTTCCATATAATTAATATTTCAAAAAGTTTTGTGCGAGAACAGTTAAAGAAAAAGATAAGAAAAAAAAGAGAAAGCAGCAAATTCAAAATTATTTAAAGTCTGACCTTTCATTAACTGTCGATAAAGTTGCGCAGGGTTACTGAACGACAAATACCGGTAATGTTTCTCGGGCATTAATGCGTCAAGCTGAAGCAGTTTCCAAAAAAACAGGCTTGGATAAAAAGATTCATTGTGTGGTTCCATAATATTCTGCAAGTGATAACTTGTGGAAAAATGATTGTTACTCTCAAATTTAAGGAGTATTGTCTGCAAACCTTTGAAAGACATATACAGCTCTATCCATGGTATAAGTTACCAC
Organism: Anastatus disparis; assembly: GCA_017163975.1. Classification (NCBI taxonomy): domain Eukaryota; kingdom Metazoa; phylum Arthropoda; class Insecta; order Hymenoptera; family Eupelmidae; genus Anastatus; species Anastatus disparis. The sequence continues at coordinate 235,685 of JAFFSR010000272.1, read as the reverse complement.
CATCCATAAATAAACTTCTAATTCATGGAGCACATATCATAAAAACGTTCGATTTGCCGATTGGTTATTATTCTGGAGAATCCCAATAAGAAAGCAACAAAGTTTTCAGAGAAGCAAGATCCTACCACAGCCGAATGAATAAGAGATCGCACACGAATATTGATATAATAAAATACATGTTTTAGGTTGCAAGAAAAAAAGTGTTCCACAACTGACTGATGAAGCTCAAAATATGCTTTCATAAAGCCAAGCTGAAATAAGGAAAAACAGCTTTTTTAAGGGCTACATGATGTGCAACCTTTTAGCAACCTCCACGTGGTGCACATCGGGTAACGCTAATGCTAACGGTATAAAGTACTTAGTGTATAAAAAGAATGGATTCCGAATGTCATCAGAAAATTATCTACTCAAATGGAATGATTCCTTTTATTGGAACAAATTAGATTTCATTTCTATTACTATCATTTGAATTTGAGGATAGGAATTTAGGATTTGCTATTTCGGAAATAAATTTTTTCTAGGGTTTGAGGTTTATGTGTTTAGTATTCGTGGGATTAAAGTTTATGAGTTTATGCTTTATGAGTTTAGGGTCTATGGGTTCAGAGTTTATGGGTTTAGGGCTCATGGGTTTGGAGATTGGGGGTTTGGGGTTTATGGGTTTAGAGTTCATGGGTAAAGAGTTTAGGTTTTATGCGTTTATCTACAAGTTCTTGGGTTCGAAATTTATGGCTTTATGAGTTTAGGATCTATAGGTTCAGAGTTTATGGGTTTATGGATCCAGAGCTTACGGGTTCAGGATTTAATATTTATGAATTCAGGGCTTATGGGTTTAGTATTCATGAGTATTGGGTTCATGGTTTAATAGTTTATCGGTTTATGGGTTCAGGGTTTAATATTTATGGGTTAAGTATTCATGGGTTTATGGGTTTATAGATTTATGGCTTAAGGCTTTCTGGTTTATGGGTTTAGGGTCTATGGGTTCAGAGCCTATGGGTTCAGGGTTTAATATTTATGGATTCAGGGCTTATGGGTTTAGTATTCATGGGTACAGAGTTCATGGGTTTATGGGTTTACTGTTGATCGGTTTAGGTTCTATGTGTTCATCTACAAGTTCTTAGGTTTGGGGTTTATCGGTTCATGGCTTATGGATTTAGGTTTATCTTTCGACAGTTAAAAGAACGAGTTGATTAATTTAAGCAATGTACCCCGAAAGTATTTTTATAAACCTACCTTTCAAGTCATGTTGGATCAAAATTGATTAAAAATTGACTTGTAGACAGATTTTCATACAACTGTGCAGCGTGGCCAAATCTAAGTCTTAGCTTTCATAAAGATGGTATAATTTGAAAAATTTTATGTCCATAATTATCAATAACTTTCTTAGATGTTCGATGAATTATTGTCTATAAGGCTTAAATTTTTTATTAGATATGTGCCAATGTATTGATACTTAAGTTTTTAAACTCTGTATGTTTTATGTTAAGATATCAAATTAATTGACTGAGAAGTAGCTATTTACCATAAGAGTTATTATTATTTTGTTCGAACTTTAAATATTAATTTTTTTCAAAAATAATATGATGATGAATGTAAAAAAAAATTATTTGATCATTACGTCTATTAAACACTCATATCACGTCAATGTTATTCAATTCCTTGTGTTTTTATTCTGTCACGTAAGACTCCTTAACCAGAATTAAAAATTATTTTCAATTTTTTTCCTAGGTTTAAAATCGCTCTAAATACGGCGGTTTTTAGAAAAATTAAACCTTTTATTTTATTTTTTTATATACTTTCACCTAAAAAGTTATTTAAAAAATGTCAAATAGAATAAGTGTTCATTTCTGCATGTAGAATAATATGAATTTGTGATTGATTACAAATCATAAAATTTGTCTATGTCGTCAAAGTGTACAAACCAAAAATAACCTACTTTTCTCATTGGTTGCATAATTTACTAATTATATGATTCGTAATCAACAAGTTGATTTTCATTTCTTTGATCTTTTTACTATGTACTCATTTAGTAAAATTGTTGGTTACTTATCATTGTACAAATAGGAAGTAGAGTAGGTAATTTGTAACCCTTGCATTTTAAAGCGTAATGCTAATTATTTTTGATAAACAATTTTCCTAAGACAAAATTTCTAAAATAGGAAACTAAAAATTGACTAATTGAATCTAATATCTTTATTTTGCAGATGATTGAAGTTTAAAGGTAGTTCTGCCAATATGAAATTGGCCAAACGAGCATTTGCTCAAATTCGATTCTGTAAAAATTAAACGAGTCAACACCGTTTGCCGCTTTTGTACATAAAGCATGTATATTTTCTAAGCGGTTATGTCTTTATTTACAGCAAAAGCAAGATATTTTTAGAAAAGAAAAAAGTGAGCAATAAAATAAAAAAGGATTATGATGATATGTTTATCATGCAAACTCCAAAATAGTGTAAATATTGCAGTAATCGAAAAGAAAAAACACAAACTGATTACCTTTTATTAACATGCTTTGTAACATGGTAGTTTGCTGCATGTCATATGGTGTTTAAATTTTTATTTCGCGTGCCGTAGTTGAGAGAAGCGAACAATATATATACCTACCATGCGACAAAAGGAAGCATTTAGTCTAGCAACGCGACGGACAAGAAACTATCGGAGTCAATGTAAAGTTAAGCCCTAACTCGCCCGACACACACGCTTAGATGCCCGATACATCGTAACATTTAGCACCAGTTGAGCTCACACTGAGCTCGAGTCCGAGAACAGGGAGTTCCAAAAATGCACACCTTAAACCTTGAAGGAATTTCTGCCAGTTTCAGTACGCATGAAAGTTACCGCTGGCTCCTTAATTTATCCTCTAGTAGCCGCCCTAGGTACACATCTAGTGAAGAGACCCACTAGAAGCTCCGGAGTATTTATGCGTACAATTTTGTACATATAAGTACGGCCAAAAAATACAGTCTCCTCGAATCAGTACGCAGCCAACCCAACGCGGTTCTATAAGGAGAAACATGAGCCCCATTCTTACGCCCAATATATATCTCACACACGAATTTCGCAGTCTTTGTATCCTTCTTCTCAACTCCTGAGTAGCATCAAGCAGAATCACCAAACAGTAATCGAGATGTGGAAACAGCAGGGCAGTTGCAAGCTGTTTACGCAGAACATCCGTGGTGTACCGACAAAAAAACCGCAAAGCATATAACACTCTGTTAAATTTTTGAAGCTATGCTTGTTATGCGAGTTTACGGCAAGGGCCTATAACGTATAAAAATCGACAGATCACGAGTGTCACCCCACGTGAATGTATGAATACGGCACAGAGTGCCATTACTGCTATCAACATAAACCCACTTATATTCTTTTCTCTTTCTTTCTCTCCCTCTCTCCCATCCCTTTTATGAATATGCGTGTATATACGTTACCTAAAGTAGATGAGTGTTGAATGTACTGCCATTGATGCTTGTACTGTGTGTGTATATATATATATATATTATATAGTAAAATTTTAAGGAAAGTATCCATGTAATACTAGAACGTTAAAAGAAAAGACAAAGCAGGTACTCTTTCTCTTTCATGTTAACGAGGTTTCCTTATACCCTCTCATTTGCACTCTCGCTACATATAATATATGTCTGGATTTCTTTGGTTACTTTGTTTACAATTGTAATTATGTGTACCTAAATATGTTTTTTTTAAATTTATATTACTTATTGATTGGTATTAATTAATAATAAAAAAATTTATAAATAAAAAAATTTAATTAACAAATAATTTAATTAATAAATTTATCTATTTGTAATATTATTAATATTTTTTAAAATACGTAATACATCGAATTAAAAGCAACAAGTTTTTATTAAAAAAATAATTATAGTTTTTTCGAATGTCACATTTTCTAGTTTATATATATATAGTTGAAGCATAGCTTCTGTCGGCCAGTCCCACAACTGCCACTACTGTTTTTTTTTGTAACAATATTAATGTGCGGCTCCCAAGAAAGCTTAGAATCAAGCACAACACTAAGGCTAGTTACAGAGTCAGAGAAAGGAATGCCGACATCTCCCCCAAGATCAATCATCCTTGGTGCCCCAGCATAAAAAGGAATAATAAAACGATGATTATCAAAGACAATTACCCTAGTCTTATCAGCATTTAAAGTGAAGAAAGCACCAACCGCCCACTTTAACACTGCTTTGGCCGCTTTCTAATGGATAGAAATATCCTCATTCACATTCTCACGTGAAACCTGCGTATAGATTTGCAGGTTGTCTGCGTACAGTAGGTGCTCAACACTACCAGAGTCAAGAGCGTCACGTACGTTGTTAACGTAAAGGCAAAACAACAAAGGCCCCAGTACCGAATCCTGTGGTACTCCCAGGTTGGTCGTTAGCTAACCTGATTCTTCTTGTAAGTTTGTCGAAACCATTTGTTTTCTCCCTGAAATATAGGAGTTTATCCATACGAGAGTGGCCCTGGAAAACCCCATCGATCTAAGCCTAGCAAGTAATTTGAAGGGAGAGATCGCGTTGAATGCCTTACTGAAGTTAAAAATCAAAAGAAGTGTGACGAATTTTTTGTCTGGACCTCATCTTATGTCGTCTTTTAAATTAAGTATAGCTGTCTGCGTCGAATGATGTTTTCTAAAACCAGTCTGCATCAGATCAAGTATCTTATTTTTAGCAATATACTCCTGAAATCGGTCGTGGCAATCTTCTCGAGTACCTTTGAAAGAAAACACAGAATCGCAATAGGCCTAAACCCTTAGGCGATTTAGGTGCAAAGCACTTTTTTAATGGGACAATGCGTGCCTGCTTCCAAAGGCTAGGGAAGATCGCCCATGCAAAACAGGAGTTGAACAGAGTCACAAGATATTCACCAATAAACGGTAAAGCTTCAAGTATCACGCTTTGCGGGATGCCATTTAACATAAAAGGCAACTCCTCCATGAAGGTTTCTGTCCTGCCCAGGACATAATATTTTAAACCCTTTGATCTGAATGACGTCATCCGAGACAGTCGGTCCCAGCCAGGTTTCAGCCACCCCAAACAGATCATAAGAAGGGCCATCACATAGGAGTCCACGCACCTGTTCAATATGAGCTCTTAAGAAGGTCACATTCAAATAGCCCATCCACACTCCATCCTTTTTGCATGTTCGACTCCTAATAAAACTAATAAAAAATGTACCACCGATGAATAAAAATGTACAACCAATTTATATAGGAAACAAAATTCAAGATATACTTATATATTGTATATATTTTAAAAAATAAAACAATAAAAATTTCTTTCGATGTATTTTATTTAATTTTTTGCATGGTTTTCTTGGAACTTAGTCACATTGGCTCAAGCGCAGTATACATTTAACTTTGCGCCCGCTTTAACCTATACTCTGCGATATTGACATATTTACAATAGCATGTTCTGCTACTTAAAATTTTATTTATTCAATTGATTATAATTATTCTTACAAGCACCTAATCAATGTTATAAAAGATGCAAAATTTTTCTAAAGTTCCAAATTAACGCTATATCAATTTTTATCAATATCTTGCCTGTAAGTTTTGTAAAATCTATAATTCAGTGTATGAAAAACATTTCTGCCCATAAGGTTACGTGTTAATCGTGAAAAATTAAAAACATTAATAACTTTTTTGAAAAACACCAAAGATCCACAAAAATTTATTTGAATCATGATGCTTGGGTCAATATTGACCTCTTATTTCAATTTCAACAAAATTTGTTCCGTCGATCGATTTACGACAATATGACCTTAAATATCAAAATGAATATCTAAAGATATTTATTAAATATTTCAACTTTAAAAAAAGTTATAAATAATTTTTTTACGCCTTTTTGTTTAAACATCGATTTCTTAGCGATGGCTTGATTAAATTTGGTTTACATATGTATTGATAAAAAAAATAAAATACTAAAAAGTTTTTTGCACAAATTGTTAAGACAAAAACAATCTCACAATAAACAATTAAAAACTTATTAAGTTTCTTGATGAAATAGAAAATTTTTTTAATGATTTTATTCTTTAAACTTAAAACTAAAAATATACGAAAGAAAATTTTTGGGCATTTTAAAAAAAAAGTTATTAGTTTTTAAAGATTGACGTACAAGCAATACTTTTGGTATGATTAGAAAAAAATCTTATACTTTAAGTTTTTATAATAAATGGCATCCAATAATTTGAAAGCAAGTTAAATCTATCATCATAAATAGAAAACTTGAGTCAGTAAGCCATCATATAATTTGATTATTTTCGATAAATAATGAGAATTCGTAAAAATAACAATGATTTTTAAATGAAAATGTTTAGGGAATAACTCAAAATAATTTAGATGTTTTAATTTGCAAACAATCAAAAATAATTACATTTTTTCAATTCGTGAAATAAATGAATCGTCATTATAAAAAATAAAGATTATACGGTATTTTTATTATATTCCTCAAATAATGGATTATACTGCACATTTTTAGCTATAGATTTTTTTCGTCTTAGAAATGACTGTTGTTGGGAGATATCAATAATTTTTATAATGATTTTTTAAATATGTATCTGGGCATTTAGATTTCATCATAATTATTCAGAGCTTTAAGCCTAATAAAGTGTATTCTAGTAGAAATAATATAGTAATATTAGCGTTTATGAAAATATATGGTAATATTTGACTAAAACTGAAAGGACTCAAAAAAGAATTCTTTCATAACAATTAAACTAAAACTAGCTATCACGCATATTTGAAAGTCACGACCTGTAGTAACTCATTAGCTGACTTTTTTTTGGTAAATTGTAGTTACTTTTGGAAACGATAGAAATCTTAAAGATTTAAAAACATCCTTACTCAAACTAAAAGTAATTTTTACAGAAAATATCATAGCTGATTCACATGACATTTTCAACTATGATTTTATAGCCAAATTTTAATTTTTTTCAAAAACTTAAAAGTACTTTTCAAGATAAATACGAAAAATTTCTGATCACGCTCGACTTTTCCGAGAAAGTTCTGAATGATGATAATGAAATTCGAATGTCTAGATAAATATTTGAAAAATTACTGTAAAAATTGTTAATATCTCCCAACAAAAGGCGTTCTAAAATAAAAAAACTTTAATTATTAAAATACGTATAGTATATTCGTCATTATTTATTGACGATTTATTTATCTTACAAATAAAGAAAATGTAATTATTTTGGATTGTTTGCAAATTCACCCTTTGTTGCGCATATTTTTCTTTTCGGTAAATTTAGTTGAAAATACTTACTCAGGGCTTTCCCCTATTAAAAATAATTATGATTTTTTTATGTGAAATTTCCACCTCAAATTTTTATATGAGTTTTGTTTTAATTTGTCACATGATTTTTGTTTCAATTTGTCACATGATTTTTGTTTCAATTTGTCACATGATTTTTGTTTCAATTTGTCACATGATTTTTGTTTCAATTTGTCACGTGATTTATTTAGGTGATTTTTTTAGGTAATTTTTTTAGGTAATTTGATGATGGAATTCAAATTTAGATTCATTGTGATTTTAGAAATCTAACGTAAATTTATGGATATTTTTAAGCGATGGAAATAATGTTTCTTTTAAATTAAATTCATTCATGTTTTTCATTGCGACCTATAAAAATATCTCTGTTCACTAAATAGAATAGAAAGCAGGCCGAATGATCGTCGTTTTAGACTAAATGAAACTGTTAGTTTATAAGCTCTAAACTCTTTTATTCTTTTCGTGCGCGTTCGCTTGCCATAAGAAAGTCAATAGATAGAAAGCAGAGTAGCCTTCTAACGAATAATTACCAGTACTATTATATAAATGTGTATATTCATATTCGATGACTAAACGCTAGGGGGCTGCGACGCTTTTTATGTATTGACTTTCTTATGGCAAGCGAACTCGCACGAAAAGAATAAAAGAGTTTAGAGCTTATAAATTGGCAGTTTCATTAGGTTTAAAACGACAATTATTCGGCCTACTTTCTCACGTTCAATGAATAGAGATATCTTTATAGGTCGCAATGAAAAACATAAATAAATTTAATTTTAAAACAATATTATTTTGATCTCTTTAAAATATACATAAAGGGTACCCCCCATTAAGATAGGTAAAATCCCCCCATCACGAAATTCAAATTTTCGTCCAAAATTAGTTAATACATACTGAAAAATAAAATTTTAAGCTATGACTTGCTACCCCCTCCCCCTCCACTACTCCTAACCTCAAAAAAACGTGTTTTTTCAAAAATAATTTTTTTCGGCACCATATTAACGAATAGGAGATTTGAAAAAATTTGAACATATTCTATATAAAAATACGCATTTAAGGTAATTTTTTCAGCTATTTTTGGCCTCAAAAACTAACCTAAAAAACACAAAATATTATTAAAATTGCTCTCAAAACTTGTAAAAAGAGGGTGCCGCCTCAAAAATTGGTGAGAAGTTGAGAATTTGTGTCCTTCATCTGTACTTTTTTTTCAGACTCATTTAAGTGGTGCGCCATATTTAAAAGTCCAAAAAACCTGTTTTTTAGACATTTTTTATCCATTTTTGTCTTTTTTCGCCTTACCGGAGATAATAACAACAAAACTGATGATACCATCGGATTTTACGCCAAAAAATACATAAAAAATATGTGTAATACTTCATTCTAATATTTTTAGATCACTAGCTAGAAAACGAAAATGGAAAAGAGGCTGCTATAAGTATGTTAGGGCAACTCACTTTTTCTTTGGGATTTGTGAAAAGTTACTTAAGAGTATTAGCGACAATTATTATATGTATTTTTACATATTTTTTGATGAAGAAAATGGTGGCGTAGCTATTTTTTCTATAACTGTCTTTGATAAGACACCAGAGCCAAATAAACAGCTTAAAATAGGTATTTTTTAGTAGGTATAACACCTGCAGCGTCCGGCAAAAGGAGGATAAACAATTTTTGTTATTTAATTATTAAGAAATAATATTTAAATAAAATAAAAACGTCACAATGTATACATATTGTGAAGTTTTCATTTTATTCAATAGTATATTATTCACCTAGGGTGTATAAACAAAAAATGTATTTAATCGTGTGTGTGTATATATATATATATATATATATATGATCGTGTACCTATAACGACTTTTTGCGAAAGCGATGTTGCCCAATTGTGAAATTACATGTAAATTCTATGTATATATATATATATATATATATATATATATATATATATATATATATCATAGATATAGATATATATAGAATTTACATGTAATTTCACAATTGGGTAACATCTATATACATATATATATATATATATATATATATATATATATATATATATATATATATATATATATATATATATATATATAAATTTACATGTAATTTCACAATTGGGCAACATCGCTTTCGCAAAAAGTCGTATATATATGCGACGTTTCACGTCAACTCACCTAACAAAAAAATAGAATTCGTCGAAAATCTGTGAAAATGTTCTATTTGATACCCAAAATATATAAAAAAAATTTTAGAGGTCCAGGTCAAAGGGGTCAGGATTTAAACGTGATGGAATTTTTCGAATTTTCCAAATTTTTTGCTAAATAAATATTTTAATGAATTTTTTCCTCAAAAACTATCAATTTTTCGTTAAAATTTAATAAAATACTTTTTCTTGGAAATTAGATGTAGAATTCACGTGAATTTTTGCAAATTATAATATATTGATTTTTATGCTTACTTGATCGATTTAAGGGTATGGTTTCACGCTACTTTACCGATCGAAAATTATAATTTTATAAAATTACAATTTTTGAAAAAACTATACATCGGAATGAGTTTTCCTTTTATAGATCACTTCATTTAATTTCGATGAAGGGCGGAAACTCTAAAAATTAGCGGAAAAAAGCGTTAATCGAAGATAATTAGAAAAACAAATTTCTCAGTTCGAAAAAATCAAATTTCTCAAAAATCGTGTTTCGTAGGGAAATTTCCTATTCAGGATCATTTTATTTTTGAAAAATGAAGGGCGGAAACTTGGTTTGATAAATCATATCGCAAAAAAGCAAAATTACATTTTTCTAAAAAGATGCGATCAGCTGTAAGAATACAATGGCCGTGCAAGAAACCATGTTTCATAGTTGGCATCAATGTTAATGTATAGTTTGTTACGCGCCAACTTCAAATTCGAATTTTAAATGTAATTTGAATTTGTTTTATATGTAAAATTTCTACAAATAAACACTTTTTCAACATAAAACTGTTTTATCTTATTTAAAACATAAATATGTAAAAAATTTATCATTATAAGAGAGAACAATATAGTTTACATCATTTGCGAACTCATTATTTTTTTTTAAATTTTCATCATAGCAAAATAAGTAATCTATTCGTTTCTTTGTTTGAAGCAAAATATTTTTTGAATGACTTTATTGAATTAGCGAAACTTTGGCATATCCTAACCTTTTTAGAATGAAAATATGTTTTGAAAAGCGAATGATAAGGATTACTTAATTTTATTGCTAATATAATTTTGTTATATAATATAATCTCATCAAATATTATTTTATATTATCGTTCTTTAAAAATAAACAGTCGTAAATAATTTTATTAAGATAAGCCCATATGGAAAAAATTTCTGGAAATAATTGTAAATAAGTGTTACTAATTGTAAATAACTATAAATATACAGTTGTTTATATTTATTTACAGTTATTTACATTTATTTATTTTTTTTACAATTATTCACATTTATTTACGATTATTTATATTTTTTCATAGTTTTTTACAGTTTTTTGAAAAAATAACATTTAGTTAAAATGATAAGTATTATAATGCATAAATAAAATTAAAGTTTTAAGGTTCAACATGTACATTTATTTATGATTTAATTTATTTACAAAATTCAAAAACTAATCATTCATTTCTACCAAATTGAATTCTTTGTCAAATAAAAGAAAGTTTTTTTGCAGTTTGTGTTTACGGAGAGTCTTGTTCATTTATCTTTAAAAAAATTTTGTCAAAAAAAATATATTTCAAAATCATTTCTATTCTTTTTATATTTATGTTTAATTGATAAATCTATATATAACATGAATGTAAAATTTAAATTTCGAATAAAAAGATAAATATTAGGAAAATAATAAATTTAAAAAATAGATTTCTACAAATTTTTCAAAAAAAATATTATGAATTTTATTTTATACTCATTACACTAAGATTAAAAAAATTAAGTGATTTTTCTCACATTTTTTCTTATCTTAATAAAATTACTTATGACTGTTCATTTTTCAAAAACCATAATTATCAATAAAATTAAGTAATCCTTATTATTCACCTTTGAAAACATTTTCATTCTAAAAAGGTTAGGATATGCCAAAGTTTCGCTAATTCAATAAAGTCATTCAAAAAATATTTTGTTTCAAACAAAGAAACGAATAGATTACTTATTTTGCTATGATAAAAATTTAAAAAAAAATAATGAGTTCGCAAATGATGTAAACTATATTGTTCTCTCTTATAATATTAAATTATTTACATATTTATGTTTTAAATAAAATAAAACAGTTTTATGTTGAAAAAGTGTTTATTTGTAGAAATTTTGTATATAAAACAAATTCAATTTACATTTACTATTCGAATTTGAAGTTGGCGCGTACCAAACTATACATTAACATTGATGCCAACTATGAAACATGGTTTCTTGCACGGCCATTGTATTCTTACAGCTGATCGCATTTTTTTAGAAAAATGTAATTTTGCTTTTTTGCGATATGATTTATCAAACCAAGTTTCCGCCCTTCATTTTTCAAAAATAAAATGATCCTGAATAGGAAATTTCCCTACGAAACACGATTTTTGAGAAATTTGATTTTTTCGAACTGAGAAATTTGTTTTTCTAATTATCTTCGATTAACGCTTTTTTCCGCTAATTTTTAGAGTTTCCGCCCTTCATCGAAATTAAATGAAGTGATCTATAAAAGGAAAACTCATTCCGATGTATAGTTTTTTCAAAAATTGTAATTTTATAAAATTATAATTTTCGATCGGTAAAGTAGCGTAAAACCATACCCTTAAACATACTATTTAGTATATCTAAAAATCGAGCAGGTTAAATTGGCTTTTTAAAGTCTTATTTTTTTTATTTTTTTATGAGGAAAAAATATACGAGGCCTCCAGTTGGGCAGCCTTCTCAAAGTTACTTAATTGTGCAAAAATGTCTGAAAAAGTCGTTATTTTGGATCAATGATGAGATTCGTGATTTTTTTTCTGAAAAAGTATTGATTTTTAGGACAAATGTATGAAGATGTTTTTTATTGGAAATCATGTGTAGAATATGAACATATTTTTACAAATTGTAATTTAAGACATTAAGAACAATATATACTAAAAATTTAACAAAAAATAAATTTTAAAATTTCAAAATTTCATTTATAATTTGTAATGTTTAGCAAATAATGGTTTACAAAAATTTACATACATTTTACATACAATTTCCAATCAAAAACATTTTCATACATTTGTCCCAAAAATCAATACTTTTTCAGAAAAAAAATCACGAATCTCATCATTGATCCAAAATAACGATTTATTTAGACTTTTTTGCACAATTAAGTAACTTTGAGAAGGCTGCCCAACTGGAGGCTTCGTATATTTTTTCCTTATAAAAAAATAAAAAAAATAAGACTTTCAAAAGCCAATTTAACCTGCTCGATTTTTAGATATACTAAATAGTATGTTTAAATCGATCAAGTAAGCATAAAAATCAGTATATTATAATTTGCAAAAATTCATGTGAATTCTACATCTAATTTCTAAGAAAAAGTATTCTATTAAGTTTCAACGAAAAATTGATAGTTTTTGAGGAAAAAATTTATTAAAATATTTATTTAGCAAAAAATTTGGAAAATTTGAAAAATTCCATCACGTTTAAATCCTGACCCCTTTGACCTGAACCTCTTAAATTTTTTTTTGTATATTTTGGGTATCAAATAGAACATTTTCACAGATTTTCTACGAATTCTATTTTTTTGTTAGGTGAGTTGACGTGAAACGTCCCATATATATATATATATATGAAGAAAAATATTTTTTTTCTTGTTTTTCATACATAAGATATAGCACTATTGCTATTTTTTTATTCTTAATTATCTATTCATATAGCGAGTTCATGAACCAAGTCTTCCGTAAGGCCTGAATTCATAGTCGTGTCTTGAGTATTAAGTGTGACTTAAAACTTAAGTATCGTTACTTGAGTATCAGTTGTTACTTCAATTAACCTCTTCATGTAGCTTTAGTATAATAAATATTTAGTAACAACTGATACTCAAGTAACGATACTTAATACTTAATTTTAAATCATACTTAATACTCAAGACACGACTATGAATTCGGGTCTCAGTGTGTCCAGCCTTATGTTTTTTATGTGGATAGAGCCTAACAGAATACACTGCAAATTAATAGCAGCCTCTTTTTCATGATTGTTTTCTAGCTAGTGATCTAAAAATATTAGAATGAAGTATTACACATATTTTTTCACATATCCGGACGTAAAATTCTCCGCTCTTTTCGATTACGGTATAAAAAGTGGGGGTTTTCATTTAAAAAAATGAGGTTGACCTTGAAATAACCTTGGAAATGAGGTTCCAGGTCAAATCCAAGGTCACCATCGGATTCCTTGTTCAAAATTATTAAGGGCATGCCTTTTGTTTGTTTTGTTTTACTACTAAATTAGAGAGATTTTCAAGAAGTCATACTTTGACCTCTATTTGGCCCTCAGAGGTTACGTTAACCTCATACCTATACACATATCCAGACGTAAATTTTTTTGCACTTTTCGATTACGGTATAAAAAGTGGGGGTTCTCATGTAAAAAAAAGAGGTCGACCTTAAAATAACCTTGAAAATGAGGTTCAAGGGTAAATCTAAGGTCACCATCGAATTCCTTGTTCAAAATTACCTAGGGTATGCCTTTTGTTTGTTTTGTTTTACTATAAATGTCGCAAAATTTCCAGGGGTTTCTATACTTTTTCCTCACCCTCTATAACAATTATTATAAACAATTATTACAAATAAACTATATTTTTATGTTCTCTTACAAATATATTAGCAAATGAATAAAGAAAACCTGACTTGAATACGTTAACAATTAATCAAATAGCAAAAATCTGAAATTAAGTTTGTGGTAACCCACGTTACCAACGTGCAACCAAGGGTTAAAACATCTTAAATTATGTCTCCTGAGTTATTCTTTAAACATTTTTATTTAAAAATCAATGCTATTTTAAAAACAATAGTAAAGAATTTTTAGTTTTCATAAAAAATAATCAAATCATATTATGACTTGTTGTCTTGGATCTTTTTTTTTTATTGATGATGTCAGATTTAGCTTCCTTTTAAATTGCTTCAAGCCATATGATATGAAAAACTTAGAATGCAAGATTTTTTCTAATCATGCAAAAAGTATTGTATTGAAAGCTTGTTACTAAGAGAAAGAATGTTTTTCTCTTAAGTCAAGGATTTTGCTCAAATTTGGGAAAATAATTCTGAATGCATAAATATAAAAAGCCAAAATTTTAAACCCCAGCGCTCAGTATTTCCCTAGTTACGGGCAATTAGAGAAAGTCACTAAAAAATTACTAAATTTACGAATGCTTATAGTTTTTCAGCATTAATAGCTAAAAGCTTAAAATTTATTCCAAGTGAAAGCTCAGCTCAAAACATTTCGAAATTGTACTTAAAGTATACCAAATCATTATTTCTTTCCTCAGTTACAGCGTAATAAGAGTGGGACCACATTTCAGCCTCCATTATTAATCAATGTTTTAAAAACGAAATTGAGTTCCAATTTTAATTACACTATAATTTTGGAAAAAATAATGTTTTGATATACTGTAAGTGCTTTTTCGAAAGGATTTGAGGTCAGCTTTCATTAAGAAAAAGTTTCAAGCTTTTAACTAATGATGCTGAAAAATATAAGCGTTTAAAAATCTGGTTTTTAATGACTTTATTTAATCACTTGTAACTAGGAAAATATTAAGTGATGTAGCCTAAAATTTTGGCTTTCTTCATATTTATGCATCTGGAACAATTTCAAAAAATTTGAGAGAAATCAGTGGCTTAAAATAAAAAAACTTTTCTTTCAAGTATTAATATTAAGTAACATAAGAGAGCCGCGGTGGCTCAGGGGCTAGAACATCCGACTCTCACGCAGAGGACCGGGGTTCGAGTCCCGGTGAGGGCGGGATTTTTCCTATTTTCAATTAAAAGTGGAGGATGTCCCGAACTCACAGACACCGTGGTGGACGACCCCCGAAGGATTTTCCGCGGTTTTAACAAAAACCGCGGATAATTATTGGGGGTCAGTAAGGCAGAACGCGACTGCTCTATTACTATAGTTGAGCCAGACGGTTCTGTCGGGTTGGTTTGAGTTCACGAGGCGCTAAAAAGGATAGGTGTGAGCAAGTCTCCCCGCCTGAGTAGGCCTACACATCCGAGCACACGCCTTCCCGGGTAAAAAAGGGATAGTTTGGAACGCGAAAACACTGGAACACAGAGATGGTCGAGGTGTCCCGTAAACAGATGTAAAAAATCTATACGAGGTGAGGAAAGCTATAGACATATTAAGTAATATAAGTAATTGTGAAAATTTTACATTTTTTACATGATTGTTATTTACAGCAATAAAGATCAGAAAAGATAAGCACTTGCTTGTGTGTGGCGCAAAGAGTATAGCCGAATAAGTATGTGAAAATGGCCTTAACTCGGATTTCCCTGGAACTTTGCTTATTCTTTTTTATTGTCAAAAAACTAAGATCCTGAAAGTTTCAGATCCCTAGGACAAAAATTGGCTTCAGAAAATCAAAAAACGGTTTTTTTTTTGTTTTATCGCTATAACTAGGTGAATTCCTAATGGTTCTCCAAAATTCCAAATCGAGGTGGAATAGGACGGTGAAACGCATATATTTAGTGACTATATAGAATCTTACGAGCCTCAACCATAACCTAAAAATACATTTGAAAATTTCAAAATAGCCTGTACATTAATTGTATGAATACATTCATATTTTTGGCCTCTAAAAACTTTTCTTTTCAGAAAATCTATCATTCATAATTTTTGCGGAACTGTAGGAATGATGAAAAGTACCTAAAATATCAAAAAACTGAAAATTTCAAAGATTCATGGCGTTTTAGAGACTCTATTGCATTTTGATCATGAAAATAACACCAAAAACACGGTCAATGACCCAAAAAACCCCCGAAAATTGATATTCAGTCGGATTTATATCATATGTATCCATAAAATACAAGAATCAACTTGCAAAAATCGCTTTTCAACCAAAAAGACTCCTGTAATCTTGTTATTATTATCCTAAACTATAATTTCAGCTCGTCATCTTCAAAGTAACTTTAAAAATTTTTTTACTGACCAATGACCTCCTTGATACTGATTGCTAATCTTATTCAGTACGATTTTTGGCCGAGAGATATGAAATTAACCTCAAAAAATTCACTTACTAGGAGAGTGTCACACCTCCGGATCACGGATTTTGCTCAAACTTCGGGATAAGTTTTCAGATGATAAAATATGAAAAAAGCTAAAGTTGTCGTCACAAATACTCAATATTTTCCTAGTTACAAGCAATTAAAGAAAATCACTAAAAAAGTTACTAAAGTTACTGAGCCCAAATCCTTTCAAAACAGTGGTTACAGCATATCAAAATATTATTTTTTCCCAGAGTTAGAGCGTAATAAAGATTGGACCTAATTTTAGCTTTTATTATTAATTAATGATTTAAAAAGAAAATTCAGGCCCAATCCTTATTACGCTCTAATTTTGGGAAAAAATAATATCTTGATATGCTGTAACCACTGTTTTGAAAGGATTTGGACTCAGCTCTAATTTAGAAAAAGTTTTAAGCTTCTAGCTGTCAATGCTAAAGTACTATATGCGTTTAGAAATCTAGTAACTTTTTTAGTGATTTTCTTTAATTGCCTGTGACAAGGGAAATATTGAGTGTTTGTGACTATAACTTTAGCTTCTTTTATATTCTGTCATCTGAAAACTTATCTTGAAGTTTAAGCAAAATCCGTGATCCGGAGGTGTGACACTCTCCTAGTTAGTGACTAAAAATGTCCTCAACTATCATTTTTCTGTCGTATTCAGAACAACATATTGGACAAAAAAATATATTAGAGGATTCTAAGAACTTCTCACTGAGATTGTTTACATTATTCTGTGCGATGTTTTGTCGTGCACCCTAAAATATCGCCAAATAATACGCATAGTCAGCAAAAATATTGCACGTTGTGCTACAGTATGATTTAAAAGTAATTAACATCAAAATAGTAATGTAATATTACTAAAATATTTTACCAGTTTAAAGATATATTTTAAGGAAGTATTTCTAGTGGCAAGCCAATACAAAACTGAATATAAATCAGTTTGCTATTTTAGTTGATGACGAAAGAAATATTATCTTTATTGAACTTGAAATATGATTTAATTGTTAGAAAAATTGCCAATTTTTAAATTACTAATTTTTCATTTGCTTACTACTTTTTATTCATCATTTTTCTTTATAATTGAGTTGAATTCATTTTTTAATTTTAAAAATAATTATTTTATAATAATTTGGTAATAAAATATTTTTAAAAAAATTTTGAAGAATAAATTGTGTGTACCGAGGTTTGAACCCACGATCAAAACAAAAAATAATACATGCTGATCAAACCCTCCACAAGTTCAATCACATTTAAATTTAAATTTAAAAGATTTTGATTACCTCATATTTTTATATATTACGTTCTTTAATTAAGGGCATGCTACGCTCTACTATACCGGCCAGTATAGCAGAACGTAGGCTGAATTTCTCGAATTGAAGAATTTGTAAAAAAAACTAATCATGAGAATGAATTTTTCTTTTTCAGGTAACTCTAATTTAAGATAATAAAGGGCGAAAAATAAAAAAAAAACTCAGAAAGAGTACCCCCCGTTAAGATAGGTAAAATGCCCTCCCTCATATATTTTAAAACTAATATTTTTTCTTGTTTTTATACTAATTAAGATTAGGTTTTGTTATATTTATAGTTTCCTAACACATACCCTAACCTCATCATAACCTAAAAATCACTTTTTTTATAAAATTTTTTTTTTATCTGGAAGGATGAATGATATTAATCCCGCGAAAAACATATGACTAGGTCTTAGCACTCTCTTCAACTGTGATTTTTTGCGAGTCCTAGAAAGCAGTTTTTCTAACCTAAAAATAACATTTAAATCATAAAATCTCCGTAACTTTGCTCTGGGAGGGGCTTCAAGTAATTTGACCAAATGACCAAAAATTCGATTCTGGCATGGCGCCATGGCGAAAAACTCGAAAAACCATTTTTTCATAGGTTTTCTGTCGGTTATTGGTCTCTAGCAACTCACAAATCATTTTTAGAGAAAAAAACATAGCTTCATTGGATTCTACGTGAAAAAATACATTGAAAATGTGCATGATTACTTTAGGAATATTTGGATGCTGTTACAAAACAATTAAAAAAATAAAATAATTCTGAAATTATTACATATCTACTTTGCATCGTTGCTGCATTTTATGTTTTTATGACTTTGGTCATCTCTTTAGAGTCACAAAGCTACTATTCAATGTATTCATAGGCAAATGACGTCCACTGTACGCGAAAAACAGAGACAAATACTAGACAGATAACTATAACTCCTATATATACATATATATATATGTGGAATAACTTGCTATCCCTCGTATATACATAAGGAATAGTGAGTTGTTCTTAGGAAACGCAAATTATTTTTCTTATACATAGATAAAAAACCAATGTTTATCTATTCCTGTAACTATTCTTTTTAGTGTTCTTTTTTAGCTTGTAAGAGACCTAACATGTTTTCTGTCCTCCATAAATCACGAACTCGATAGATTTGAACAATTAAATGATTCCAATTAAGTTCCAAATTAAAAAATTAAAAGATCATTATTTCTTTAGAGTCATAAAGCTACTATTCGATGTATTTACAGCTAAATTACGCCTATTGCACGCCAAAATAAGATTTTTAAACATAACTGAAGTAACGGTCGTATCATCTGTCTTTTTGTATTACAGTAGACTCTGGATACAAGAGAATCAACGGGCCTTCAGGAGAGGAATTTTCTTGAAAATTCTCTCATACAAAAAGTCCCCAACACGCTCGAGTCAAAAGTGATACCCACACCTACTGTTTTGTTGTGTGAGTTGTATCCAACATGCGTGTATATTCTGTCTCTCTCACTTTCATAGTGGTGGGATAACGCAAATACTTAGGCTCACGCCCATATTTAGGAGAAAGAGCTCGAAATCTCTTATATCGCGATCTCTTGTATCGAGAGATCACTGAATCATTAGAGAGACAAAGACGGAATAACGTTTTAGTAACAATATATATATATATATATATATATATATATATATATATATATATATATATATATATATATATATATACAAAAAATAGTGAGCTATTGCTAGGAACTCTAGGAGCTATTGCTTCTCATATATATATATATATATATATATATATATATATATATATATATATATATATATATATATATATCTCCCTATATTATATAGTTAAAAAAAAAAAAACTCCTCAGCTACCCCTCATTTTTCCTCCCCCTCTTTTTTATGCTTAAAACATCACAATCCACCCCTCGAAATAACGTAAAAATCTGTCTAGAAATGATCTTTTTTGAGAAAAAAAAAGACACCCCTTTACTACCCAAGTCACCCCTCTGCTACCCAAGTCACCCCTTTTGCTACCCCTCGTACGTCACTCACCCCCCCTCAGATAATTTAGCTAAATTTACCTTATTTTATCGATTTATATTCGTTACTCGTTCTTTACACCACTACTATCACCCTTCCAATTACTACCCCTCCTCCTACCCCTTCTTCTACCCCTCATTTTTTCCCCCTCCAAAAAAATTAACAATTCCCCCTCAAAATAACGTAAAAATGTCTCTAGAAATGTCTTTTTTTTTTTAAATAAAAAAAGATTCCCCCTCAACCCCAGTCACCCCTCTCCTGCCCAAGTTCACCTCTCAGTCCACAAATCACCCCCTCACTAAACAAGTCACCCCTCTTGCTACTGAAAATGAAATACTTGCTTAAGGCTATATAATGGAATATATATTTAATACATAGTTAATAATATTATAGATTATTGATATAATTATTTTTTAACTATCAAATAATAACTACGTTCGTTAGACAACTTTCCACACCACCCATACTGAGACAAAAAAAAATAAAAAACTTCTACTTTCAACATTTAAGCTTACTTTTTTTTGGGTCCAAGCTGTATTTGCCTAAAAGTAAAGCACATTTTACTTTGTCTTGATTGTCTTGGTCAGAAAAACTTATTAAAAAATTTTCTACATCTAAAAGATTCTTCTTTCAGGTTAGCTTAAATTTGTTTTCTTGTTGTCTTGAGTTTATCTTGTGAAAGTTTTAAGTAGAAGTTTTTATTTTTTTTATCAGTTTAACGAGGTATTGTCAATGGCGCGTTGGGTTTTTTTTGTTGTTTTTAAAGAAAAATTAAACAATAAAAGTGGTACCCATCGCCAATAGCCCTACATAACCACTTTTAAAATAATATAAATTTAAAAAATTTTTTTACTCTTCTTTAAATGTCAAAAGTAAAAATGTTATTTTAAGTTTTTTATTAATTAAAAAA
This sequence comes from Anastatus disparis, assembly GCA_017163975.1. Lineage (NCBI taxonomy): Eukaryota > Metazoa > Arthropoda > Insecta > Hymenoptera > Eupelmidae > Anastatus > Anastatus disparis. Next base: position 214,958 of record JAFFSR010000272.1, on the reverse strand, counting down.
ATAAAAATTATAATAATTATTAATTCATTTAGTTATAAAAAAGTAAAAATGAAAATTATATTGTTAATGTAAAATTTTATCTTTTATACTCTTTATACAAATAAATAAAGTTATATAATTTTTATTTTATTTTTTTCTAATATTTTCAATATTTTAAGGAATATATTTATATCCTTTTTCGTTTGTTTATATTTAAACAGTTATAATATAAATTATATAACAAATTATAAATTTTTAATATAAAGAGTGCGATATTATAAATAAACAATTTAATTAAATTTAATTCTTTAAAAAACGATATTATATAAATTTATAATATATTTTTAATATATTTATTTTAAAATTATAACTCTAGTTATTATGATTTTTTTACCTTTTTTATTGTTTTTAATATATATTTCAATCAATCTAAAATAAAATAAATCATAATTAATTAATTTATAAAGAAATATTAAATCATAAGTATTTTAAATTTTAATTATATATTATTTTAAAATATAATATTAAAAAATAAACTTAATATAAACTAATTATAATATAATATCAAAAAATATACTTATCTAAAATTGCAAAATATAATAATATTATATTACTAATCTGGAGGCTAAAAAGAAATAAGTAAATTTTTATTTTGTTTTTCATTTATTTAAAAAAAAAAAATTAAAAATTAAAAAAATAACCTCATTTAGAATCATTTCATTTTTATTAATTAAATTGACAATATCCATTTTTGTTTCATTTAAAACTTTTATATTTTTTTTTTTGATTAGATATTGTTTATTTTGTATTATAATTACAAAAAAGTGTAAAAATTACAAATAAAGTTAAAAAAAAAAAAAAAAAAAAAAATACATAAAAATACTTTCAATAGCCTTGCACATATAAAATCAAAATAGTACAGTAAGATATCACAGTCATAAAACATAATAGAGATAGTAATACTGTAATAGTAAGTCAATAAATTAAATAAAAGCGATATCACAGATAACACGAATAAATACACGCAAAAAGTATAAATAATATAGTTAAAAATCAGTCTCAATATCTATCAGTCAAAATAATTACATAAAATCAAGCGTGTAAAGAGCGCAGTCGAAATATCAGCAGTATATAGTAAATTAAAATCACAGCAAGTTGAATGTACAGTAATATACAAGTCAATCTGATAAAAATATAATCATTCACTCTATGCACACACATCCTACATACACGCCAATAAATACAATCATGCCTTAAATCTATAAAGGGTACATCACATAATAAATTAACACATATGATATAGTCCGAAAATAATACTGTTTAATCGAGGTCGAGTAAAAACCTCCTTAGAGCGGCTTTAAACCTGCTGATTGATGGAAGATTTTTAATATCAGCAGGTAGGGAGTTCCAAAAATGCGCACCTTGAACTTGAAAGGAATTTCTTCCAGTCTCAGTGCGCATGAAAGGCACCGCAAGATCTTTAATCTCACCCCTAGTGGTCGCTCTGGGTATATATCTAGTGAAGAGACCCACTAGATATTCGGGAGTATTCATACGTACGATTTTGTACATAAGTACAGCCATAAAATACTGTCTCCTCGAATCAGTACGTAGCCAACCCAAAGCATGTCCATGGGGAGAGATGTGATCACCCATTCTCACGCCTAATACATATCTCACACATGAATTTTGCATTGTCTGCAGCCGTCTTCGTAACTCCTGCGAAGCATCGAGCAAAACCACTGAGCAGTAATCAAGATGTGGAAACAGCAGGGCGGTTGCGAGCTGCTTACGCAGAGCCTCAGTGGTGTACCGACGGAAAAACCGCAGGCTATAAATCACTCTATTGAATTTTTTAGTCAACATATTAATATGCGGTTCCCACGACAGTTTAGAGTCGAGTACAACACCAAGGCTCGTAACGGTGTCAGAGAAAGGAATACCGATACCGCTCCCCAGGTCAATCGTCCTTGGCTCACCCAAATAAAAATTTTCAATAAAACGATTACTTCCAAAGACGATCGCCTTTGTTTTACTAGCATTCAAAGTGAAAGAAACACCAGCAGCCCACCCCGACACCGCCCTGGCCGCCCTCTGTAAAATACGAATCCCCTCGTCCACATCATCATAAGGGACCTGTGTATAAATTTGAAGATCATCCGCATACAGCAGATGCCCGACGCAACCAAAGTGATTCGCATTCAAAGTGAGAGAAACACCAGCAGCCCACCCCGACACCGCCCTGGCCGCCCTCTGTAAAATACGAATCCCCTCGTCCACATCATCATAAGGGACCTGTGTATAAATTTGAAGATCATCCGCATACAGCAGATGCCCGACGCAACCAGAGTCCAGTGCGTCACGTACGTCATTTATGTAAAGGCAAAACAACAGAGGCCCCAGCACTGAACCCTGAGGTACTCCTAGATTGGTTGTTAGCCAATTCGATTCCTCCTTTAAATGTGTGGAAACCATTTGTTTCCTACCTGATAAATAGGAGTTAATCCATCCGAGTGCGGCCCTGGAGAACCCCATCGATCTAAGCCTCGCAAGAAGTTTGGAGGGAGAGATGGTATTTTCAATTCCTCCAATTTTTAAAATGAATGAATTTTCTATTTATTAATAATAAATGTAATATAAACATATATATATATTTATAAATTTATTATATATAAATATAAATTTATAATACCAAATTCTTGCAAATCTCCAATAATTTCCAATTTTTTGCCTTTTTCTATTTTTAATATATTATCGTCTGTAGAATTTATTACAATTTCTAATTTGTAATGACCATCAGTTATATTAGAATAATATTTTGTACTATTCTTATCTTTTTGAATAAATTTATTTCGCAAAAATCCTTCAATTTCTAAAAAATTTTTATAAAACGTATATAATATATATCATAAGTTTATTAATTGAACAATATACTTATTAATCCTTTTTTTATCGGAATTTTATTGAAATTGATTTTTTCCGGATTTAAATTTTTCATGTCAATTTCTCCAAGCGATGTTATTGATGAATAATGATATAAAGTTAATTCATAAGGCATATTTCCATGATTAAAGCGTGTAGCACTTTTCACAGATACATTTTCTATTAATATTTTCTAAAAATATATGTTTATTTTAGATGAATATTTTTAAATATTTCAACAATAATATAAATATAATTAGTATTTTACATCATGAAGCTTCAGATCATTCTTAAATTTACAAATATTGTCATTAAATATGTTACATTGAATTAATACACCATTATTATTATTATTCACTATAAATTTTAATAAAGAAAATTCTTTATCAGTTTGTTTATTTAAAAAATGTTCTTCGTCTATAATTTCTTCAATATAAGTTACAAGTGATATAAAATTAAATTTAAAAATATGTTAATTTTAATTATTAATTTTTTTTTAAGAATGATTATAATAATTTTAATTAATTGTAAATATTACGTAGATTTATCTCCAATTTTTATTTTTTTTTTTTTTAAATCAGATGAAGACATCATTAAACTTTTTTTAGTTACTGGTTCATCAGATGATCTTTCTTCATTAATTTTTCTTTTTGACATTTTACTAATAAAGAAATAAAATATTAAAAATAATATCTTAACGAAAGGATTGGCAGTTCAGAAAAATCTAATATTATTGATATAAGTATAAATGTTTTATTTAATCAGATAAAACTTTTGAATTAATATAAATTTCGAAAGCATAAAAAAAAATTATAAGTATTATAATTTTTCTATGTTAAGAAGAAATCGGATTCTGCTTTCTGTTAACACAGGCAAAAATATCATAAACATATACCTACATTTCAGCATTGTTTACTTTTTGTTAAATTTTTTTTTGTTTTGCATAAATATTTATATAACGATTAAAAATTGAATAAATAAACAAAATTTCAATTAGACAAGAACAGCGAATCTTGCCTGTTTTTAATAAGTACTTTGTATATAGATATAATTATATACATGCGTACACAAAGTGGACATATTTATAAATTTTCAAACTTTTTATAAAAAAATGTATTTAAAATGAATGAAAACTTGTTACTTATCTTTCATGCTTAATAATTTTAGAAAATTTTAACTATATTTTATTTAAATTAATTATAATCTAATCTAATTATATTTCCAATCTATTTTTCTGAATTGTAAATCCTGTGGCTAAGATAATATTTTACGATCAATAATTATTTGAATATATTAAATGATAAATAATTACTTAAGTTTTTAAGTTAGCCTAGTTATCTACTTTATGAGTTCTATAATGTCGTTTAAAATTATCTTTCCTAGTATATCTTTTTCCACAAATTTTACAAATAATAAAATCACTATGTACATGAGTTTTTAAATGTCTGTTTAAATGATTAATTCTTGCAAATTTTTTTGTACAGTTCATACAATTATAATTTTTAATTTTTTTATGTCCTTGAATATGTCCTCGTAAATATTTTTTTTTTTTTAATATCTAACCACAAATTTCACATATATTTGATTTATTTGTATGTTTCTCTTTAATATGAATAAGTAAATAAGTTTCGTTTGCAAAATGTAAATTGCAAAATGAACAAATGGCTACATCTGGGTTTTCTTTTGAATTTAAATCCATATTTATTACTGTAATTAAAAATTACATTATATAAATTATATATAAATAAATATTAATTTTTTAAATTATAATAATAATTTATAATCTGTGATTCGTCCTGCTAAAACGATTTTATAATATATCTGTAAGTAATTACTGGATCTACATGGTGTAAATTAGAAAATAAATTAGCATATATTTAAAATATTGTAATCACGCTAACAATAACAATAGGTATATACATATACCAGAAAATTGATATCTTAACTACCTCGTGTTTCGGTTGACAACGATGTTTTAACGTATGCTTGATGCCTAATGAAATATGAATGTATGATTTTTAAAATTCTTGTATTATTCCACTAATATTACTCGTAATTATTAATAAAATAATATATATACGATATTTACTTTATGAATATTTTGGTTGTTTTATTTCAATTTCATTCTCAAGAAGATACTAAATTTTCTGTTTTTTTCTAATAGTTTTCTAATAGATTATCATTTATATAAAATAATCTATTGTAACAAGATAAAAAATAGCAGCTTCCGTCAGATGTAAGTATAATAAGTAAATTTCATGATAATAGAAAAGTTATTTTATCGCGTAGTTTTTGAGTAAACTACAAACTATCTTTAACATATCTTAATATATAATTTTAATAATTGTTTATCAGTTTAGAAGGAAATGAATGAGCTGGTATGTACTGCAAATATGCGATAATGCTAAGAAGCTTAGAGTATATGTATGCATACATTACAAAAAATACATAGGGTTTTTTAAGAAAAAAAAGCTGTTAAAAAATATTTACACAGTATTAATAATTTTTTTAATTATTCTTTTTAAGATATATGAGTTAATTAAATTAAAGTTTAAGTTGAATTAAATCATAATTATTATACATTATGCTATGATTTCAAAAAGTTAAGGAGATGTAAAAAGAACACTTTAAAATTGAAATTTAACTGAATAATCATCACGATATATACTACAAGTTAATGCATTTCTTTATTCAAGTTGTGCAATAAAATGAAAAGATAGAACAAATTCATGAGTACAGTTATAGTGTCTGTTTTACATCTCCTTGATTTAGTAATAAATTAAAAGAAATTAATTAATCTTAAAAGAAAATTAAAAAATGAAGAATTTAATGAAACAAATATAATCAAAAAAATAAAAACAGAAACAAAAAAAAATAAAAATGAAAATAAGCTTTATAATAAAATGAATAAAAATGAAAAATTGACAAAAAAAAATCAATTAAAAAATTAAATTAAAAAAATAATATAAACAATAAAAATAATATTAATAAAAATTTAAAAAATTATTTAGGTATAATGAGTTACGAATGTAAATATTGTAGTGCTTTATTTTGGAAAGAAGAAATAAAAAAGTTCAATTGTTGTCAACAAGGAAAAGTTATTTTATCGCCATTAACTAAATATGATGAAAAATTGAAATATTTATTATTACATGATAGTGTTTTTAGAAATTTAATTAGATATTATAATAATTTATTTAGTTTTGCAACTTTTAATGCAAATGTCATTCAAAACCAAGGAAAAGCTATATATAATTTAAAAATTCAAGGACAAATTTGTCATACAGCACCTAATACGTTAATTTCTACTAACGACATTAAACCTACATGTGGACAGTTATACATTTACGATAATACAGTAGCAATTGAAAAACGATTAAAAACTAATGAAAAATTAACAAAGGAACATATGTTAATTTTAACAGAAATAATGAATGATAATCCCATGGCTAAAAATTACAAAAGCTTACATCAATTATCAAACATACAAAATATTCCAAATTATAAATTGTATTTTATGCGAAAAAATGATAAACAACAACATCGTTATAATAAGCCACTAACTTCTGAATGTGGTGCTATCATAGTATCTAATTCAGGAATTCCAGATAATTATGATCTTTGTGTATATCCGAAATTATCTTCTGAAGATGAAATTACTCATGCTTATTTAAATAAATTATCTCATCACGTGGATCCAATGGTTTTTCCTTTAATGTTTCCAGCAGGAGATTTAGGTTGGAGTATAGGATATAAAAAAAATGAAAATATTGAAAATAATGATTGTCTTACAATACTACAATATTATTTATATAGAATCCATTGGAGACCAAATTTAAAAAATTTCAACCCTATTTTATATTGTGGAAGATTAACACAACAATACATTATACATGCATATGTGATGGTTGAAAGTAATAGAATGAATTTTTTTAGAAATAATCAAAAACAATTACGTATAGAATGTTATCAAGGTTTATTAGATCATGTAATGAACAGTGCTTCAAATGTTTCAACAAATTTTGAAAACAAAGAAAGAATTGGAAATCTTTTTATTTTACCCTCATCATATATTGGTAGTCCAAGATATATGCAGCAATATTATCAAGATGCCATGGCAATAATGAGAACAGTAGGAAAGCCAGACTTATTTATAACAATGACGTGTAATCCTAAATGGAAAGAATTAAAAGAAATTTTAAAAAATTTTCCAGAAGCAACAACTCCCAATGACATACCAAATATCACTGTAAGATTATTTTATATAAAATTTAAAATGTTATTGAATGATATTATAAAAAACGAAATTTTTCGTCCTGTCATAGCTTATGTATTTTCGATTGAATTTCAAAAAAGGGGGTTACCTCACGCGCATATTATTATAACATTACATCATAATCATAAAATATTAACTCCAGAAAATATTGATAAATATATTTCAGCAGAAATACCTTCATCAGAAAATAAATATTTACAAAAATTAGTAATTAAACACATGTTACATGGACCACATACAGATAAATCACCTTGTTACGAAAAAAATAAAAGTAAATGTAAAAAAAAATTTCCAAAATCATTTAATGAAAGTACAATAGTTGAAGAAAACAAATATCCACAATACAAAAGAAGAAATAATATTTTAGATAATCATACATATAATTTAAAACATAATAAAAAAATTATACAAGTTGATAATTCTATGGTAGTTCCTTACAACAGCTTTTTGTTAGCAAAATATAATGCTCATATCAATACTGAACTTTGTATGTCAATACAAAGTATAAAATATATTTATGATTATATTTATAAAGGTGTAGATAAAGCTTACTGTAAAATAAAATAAGATAAAAATGAAGAAAATAATAATGATGATGTTTATGATGAAATAACTCAATACATAGATGGAAGATATTTAAGTCCAATGGAGGCTGCATGGAGATTACAAGCATTTTCTCTATGCGGTAGAAGTCATACAGTAATAAGATTAAATATCCATACAGAAAATCAACAAAAAATAATTTTTGATGAAAATAATATACATTCAGCATTAAACAAATACGAAACCACATTGACTGCATGGTTTAAATTGAATAAAAAAGATGATTTTGCTAAAAAAATTAAATATGTTAATATCTTAAAATATTATATTTTTAATTCTAAGACTAAATCTTGGATTAAAAGATCACAACTTAGAAAAAATATAGCAATTGGTAGATTAAATGTAGTATCACCAAAAGATAGTGAACGTTTTTTTTTGAAATTAATATTAAACAGGGTAAAAGGTCCAACATCTTTTAAAGATTTACGAACTTATGAAAATGTAACTTATAATACTTATAAAGAAACTGCTCTTGCAATGAATTTAATAGAACACGAAAAACAAATTTATTATATTTTTGAAGAAGCATGCCAAGTTATGTTACCAGTACAATTACGTAAATTTTTTGCATGTTTTTTATTATGTGAAAATATTCAAGGTAACATTATTTGGGAAAAATATAAAAAATTTTTTATTGAAGATTTTAAAGAAAATAAAGAAAATAAAGCTTTATCATATATTAATCAAATATTAAATTCAGAACAAATGTCATGTGAAAATTTTGGTTTACCTGAACCAAATGAAAACTATAACGAGGAAAACGAAGAAATTAATGACGAAATTATAATTTTTAGCAAAAAAAAATTTGATAAAATGTATAAACAATTGAATGACGATCAAAAACATATTTTTGAACAAATAATAAATAATAATCATAAAATTTTTTTCATAGATGGAGGTTTTAAAAAAACATTTTTATATAAAACATTAATATATTATTTTATAACAATAAAAAAAAAAATTCTTATCAATGGCTTGGACAGGTATTGCTTCAATTTTACTACTAAAAGGTTTAACCAGTCACCGAACTTTTAGATTACCATTAGACTTAAACAATATTGAAAGTGCATTTTTAAAATTTGATTCAGATAAGAAAAAATTAAGAGAAGCAAATGTAATTATATGGGACGAAGCATCAATGATTCCTAAAAAAGCTTTAGAAATAGTTGACAAAACATTAAAAGATGTCTGTAATAATAATGAAATTTTTGGAGGAAAAATTATTATTTTCGGTGGAGATTTTCGTCAAATTTTACCTGTATTAAAAAATGGAAATAAAAATACAATTATAGAACAAACTATAAAATATTCAATCCTATGGCCCATGTTTCATATTTTTAAATTAAAAAAAATATAAGATCTAATGATGAAAATTTTTCATCATTTTTATTAGATATCGGAGAAGGAAAAGTTGATACATTTATTATACCAGAAAAATGGAAAACTAATAATGTTTGCAATAAAATTTATCAAAACATTAACAATAATTATAGTTTTTCGAAAAATGTTATTTTAAGTACACATAATGAAGATGTGAATATTTTAAATAATAAAATACTGAATTTAATTAATAATGAAACAATGACATATTATAGTATTGATTATGCAACATATAAGGGTGTTGATCAAACAGATGATAATATTCATTTAAATTATCCAATAGAAATGTTAAATAATATAAGAGAAGGATTACCTCCACATGAACTTAATTTAAAAATAAATGCCATAATAATGCTAATTAGAAATTTAAGTATAAAAGATGGATTATGCAATGGAACACGATTAAAGATAACGAGATTATTTAAATACAATATAGAAGCTGAAGTAATTACAGGCGAAAATAAAGGAAATAAAGTTTTTATACCGCGTATAACATTAAGCACAAATGAATCATCGTCTTTACCATTTATTTTATATAGAAAACGATTCCCTATTGTATTAGCTTTTGTTATAACTATAAATAAATCACAAGGTCAAAGTTTTGAAAACGTAGGAATATTCATAAAAAAACCTTTATTTTCACATGGACAATTATATGTTGCTCTTTCTAGAAGTAAAAATGCTTCTAAAATACATATTTAAAATGAATTAGAAAATAAAAATGAATTAACCAATATAGTATGGAAAGAAGTACTAGAAAAATAATTAAAAAAAAACTTTAATTTTTTTAATATTAAAAATATATTTATATTTCTTACATACTAATAAAACCTTTGTTTTTTTCAGATATAACATAATAAAACAAAAATAAAAACATACTTTAAATTTTCTATATAAAAAAATTAATTTACAATAATAAAAAGAAAATAAAAACAAACTTTAAATATTTTATAAAAAAATAATAACAAAAAGTTATTTAAAATATAATTTAGTAATACTAATAATAATCGAATTATAAAATGGAATGGGATCCAGTTTCAAATGAATACATTGTTGTTGAAAACTTACAACATCAAGAAGAATTAGATGATTTAAATAACCAAATAAACGAATTTGAACGGTTTCAAGAGCAGTACGAAGAATATATGGAAAATTTGAATGAAAATACAGATTTATCTATATTAAATAATGCAATTAATAACTATATCGGTATTGAAAATGAAAAACTTCATTTTGAAAATTGGAAAAATGTAACATATTATTATAAATATATGACAAATAAAATCATTCAATATAAGTTAGAAATACATGATCCAATAATGGAATATTATATCACAACTCATAATACAATATATTATAAATATTTATTACGTATTGCTAATATAATTTTTTTATATTATAAAATATAATATAAAATATATTTAAGTAATAAATTAATAAAAATAATAAATATATCTTTTATAAAAACCAAAAATTAATTAAATATATTAAAACAGTAATTTAAAATATATTTCATACATCAAAAAGACTTAATTGCATTAAAATAAATTTAAAAAAAATAAATAAAATTTAATAAAATACTCACTTTATAATTTTATTTATAACGTACATGAATTAGTAATTAATTGTATTAATATTATTGTAATTATAATACAGGCATTAAACATTAAATAAATCAAATAAAATCCTATTATAACTTAAACATTTATAATTGAATTTAAATATAATAAAATGTTTAAAGGATAAATAAAAAATTATTTTATAAAACAAAAAAAATTAATAAAATTCATATCATTATGTATTATATTATATTGATTTTTTTAATTAATAAATAATATTAAAATTATTTATTAATAAATAAATAATCGATAATTTAAAAAAAAACAAACATGAAAATACATTCTATTAATTTTGTAAAAATTATTTTAATATATCTTTTTTAATACTAGCAAAAAAGTCAAGGATATTAAAAAAAATAGAGATATATATTTTATACATCCAAAAGACTTAAAAATAAAATTAAGATATATTAAAAATAAAATTAAAATAATTAATAAATAAGGAAAAATTATATTATTTAATTTTATCGTTTTATTTATGAAATATATTAATTAATAATATTATAATTATCATAATGATATTGAAATTTATTGTAAAATATATACTTTGAATAAAACTAATATTTAAAAAAAAGAAAATATATTAATTTCAAGTATAAAAATTAAAGATACTAGATGTTATAAAAAAAAATAATAATAATTAATATTCAAATATAAGAAATAATTATAAAATTTTAATAATAATAATATTAAAAACATAGAATTCAATAAAGTATTAAATTTTAAATTTAGAATAATTATAATAAAAAAAATTTCGGTTCTATATTATTGTAAGACATGTTACAATAATATTTAATTGGAAAATCAAGTTATAATAATTATTCTAATAAACATACTTAAACAAAGATTTAAAAGAGATAAATATTAATTGAACAATTGTTATATAACAACAATTGTACAAATAATAAAATGATTTTAAAACTTTGTTTAAATATGTAATACTGAAGGTGGAGGATGGATTGTAAATAGAGTCTATGGTATAAGGAGGAAGGAATATAGACTCTCATGGTTGTGTAGGGCTACAGGTGAAGGTAACCATGGTTTTATTTTGAATAATTTTATTAAAAAAATGAATAATTCTAATTAATTTTAACATGTCTTAAAATAACTTAAAATTATTATAATTGATTTTATATAATTATTAAAAATAAAACAAAAAAAAACCAACGCGCCGTAATACCATACATTTTTTATTTAATTTATATTATAAACTATTAATTGTAAGGTATTATTGACAGTACGTCTTCGGGTGGTGTGGAAATCTGTCTGAGCAAATATATAATTAATATAAATTTTATAAATAATTTTTGTCAGTACAAATTTCATTACTGGCTGACATATTGTAAATATAAACGGGGGTTGGCGAGCAGCGCGAGCAGGGGGGAACCCCCCCTAGTATATATATATATATATATATATATATATATATATATATATATATATATATATACAAAGAATAGTAAGCTGTTGCTAGAAGCAACGCGCTTGATTCTCATATATGTAGAAGCAATGTATTTCTTATATTGGTTGCTACTCTATTTTTTGCGTATAATGGCCTGAAGACAAATCATAATTGTGGCAGTTCTAACAAAGAATATAAATGCTTACATAGAAGTGTACTTTCAGGCTCGAATTTATAGACCCAACACGATTGTTACTAAAACCTTATTCCGTCTTTGTCTCTCTAATGATTCAGTGATCTCTCGATACAAGAGATTGCGATATAAGAGATTTCGAGCTCTTTCTTCTAAATATGGGCGTGAGCCTAAGTATTTGCGTTATCCCACCACTATGAAAGTGAGAGAGACAGAATATACACGCATCTTGGATACAACTCACACAACAAAACAGTAGGTGTGGGTATCACTCTTGACTCAAGCGTGTTGGGGACTTTTTGTATGAAAGAATTTTCAAGAAAATTCCTCTCCTGAAGGCCCGTTGATTCTCTTGTATCCAGAGTCTACTGTAATACAAAAAGACAGATGATACGACCGTTACTTCAGTTATGTTTAAAAATCTTATTTTAGCATGCAATAGGCGTAATTTGGCTGTAAATAGTAGCTTATGACTCTAAAGAGATGATGATCTTTTAATTTTTGAATTTGGAACCTAATTAGAATCATTTAATTGTTCAAATCTACCGAGTTCGTGATTTATGGAGGACAGAAAACATGTTAGGTAGCTATATATACATATATATATATATATATATATATATATATATATATATATATATATATATAAAGGAGTTAACGTTATCTGTCTAGTATTTGTCTCTGTTTTTCGGGTGTAGTGGACATAATTTGCCTATGGATACATTGAATAGTAGCTTTGAGACTCTAAAGAGATGACCAAGGTCATAAAAACATAAAATGCAGCAATGACGCAAAGTAGCTATGTAATAATTTTAGAATTATTTTTATTTTTTTAATTGTTTTGTAACAGCATCCAAGTATTCCTAAAGTAATCATGCACATTTTCAATGTATTTTTTCACGTAGAATCCAATGAAGCTATTTTTTTTTCTTTAAAAATGATTTGTGAGTTGCTGGAGACCAATAATCGACAGAAAACCTATGAAAAAATGGTTTTTCGAGTTTTTCGCCATGGCGCCATGCCAGAATCGAATTTTTGGTCATCATAAACTTTATTTGTTTTTTAAAAATACAAATTTTAAGCCCAGAAAATTACTTGTAGCCCCTCCCAGAGCAAAGTTACGGAGATTTTATGATTTAAATGTTATTTTTAGGTTAGAAAAACTGCTTTCTAGGACTCGCAAAAAATCACAGTTGAAGAGAGTGCTAAGACCTAGTCATATGTTTTTCGCGGGATTAATATCATTTATCCTTCCAGATGAAAAAAAAATTTTATAAAAAAAGTGATTTTTAGGTTATGTTGAGGTTAGGGTATGTGTTAGGAAACTATAAATATAACAAAACCTAATCTTAATTACTATGAAAACAAGAAAAAATATTAGTTTTAAAATATATGAGGGAGGGCATTTTACCTATCTTAACGGGGGGTACTCTTTGAAAAAAAATAATTCATTCATCTTAAAATAATATGAAAATAATTATTATACTAGACTAGAAAGTGTAATGTTGTCAGGTTGACAGTGCCCAACTCTGACGTTATACACGTTGGCGCTTTACTTACACTGTGGCGCTGCTTCGTAATTTGAAATATAGTGAATATTGTCATTTTATGCAAATGATAACTCATAATCATTCTTTATTCTTCTGTGAGGTAATGAAAGCAATAATGTTTTTTTTTTTCATTTCGCTTAAATGATATTTGTGTTATATATGTGTGAGGTATAACAAATAAAGTAGAAAGGAAAAGAAAATACAAATGTGTGTGTACGGGTATAAGACACCTACACCCATGAAGTCGCATGATTCATTTTCTAATATATTTAACACATATGTATACATGAAAATAAACATCGCTAAAACGTACAAACAAAAATAATGTTGGAAAAAGAAAGCAATATCATAGCTATTAATGTGACTTCATGAGTGTAGCAGTCTTATGCCCGTACACACACGATTGCATTTTCTTTCTCTTTTTATTTTATTTGTTATACTTCACACATATATAAAAAAATATCATTTATGCAAAAAAAATAAAACACAATTGCTTTCATCACTTCACAGAAGAATAAAGAATGATTATGAGTTATCATTTCCATAAAATGACGATATTCACTATATTTCAAATTACGAAGTTAGCGCCACAGTGTAAGAAAAGCGCCAATGTGTATAACGTCAGAGTTAGGCACTGTCGACCTGACAACATTACACTTGCTAGTATAGTAATTATTTTCATATTATTTTGAGATGAATAATTAATTTTTTTTCAAATTTCTGAGTTTTTTTTTTATTTTTCGCCCTTTATTATCTTAAAATAGAGTTACCTGAAAAAGGAAAATTCATTCTCATGATTAGTTTTTTTTACAAATTCTTCAATTCTAGAAATGCGTTTAAAAATCTAGTAACTTTTTTAGTGATTTTCTTTAATTGCTTGTAACTAGGGAAATATTGAGTATTTATGACTATAACTTTAGCTTTTTCCATATTTTATCATCTGAAAACTTATCCCGAAGTTTGAGCAAAATCCATGATCCGGAGGTGTGACACTTTCCTAGTAAGTGAATTTTTCGAGGTTAATTTCATATCTTTCGGTCAAAAATCGTAGTGAATAAAATTAACAATCAGTATCTAGAAGGTTATTGGTCAATGAATAAATTTTTAAGGTAACTTTGAAGATGACGTGCTGAAATTATAGTTTAGGATGATAATAAAGAAATTACAGGAGTCTTTTTGTTCGAGAAACGATTTTTGTGAGCTTATTCTCGTATTTTATGGATGCATATGATATAAGTCCGACTGAATATTGATATTTCGGGTTTTTTTTAGGTCACTGGCCGTGTTTTTGGTGTTTTTTTCATGATTAGAATGCGCCTCTAAAACGCCAAAAATCTTTAAAATTTTTAGTTTTTTGATATTTTAGGTACTTTTCACCATTCCTACAGTTTCGCAAAAATTATGAATGATAGATTTCCTGAAAAGAAAAGTTTTTAGAAGCCAAAAATATGAATGTATTCATACAATTAATGTACAGGCCATTTTGAAATTTTCAAATGTATTTTTAGGTTATGGCTGAGGCTCGTAAGATTCTATATAGTCACTAAATATATGCGTTCCAATATCGTCCTCTTTCACGTCGATTTGGTATTTTGGAGAACCATTAGGAATTCACCTAGTTATAGCGAAAAAACAAAAAAAAAAACCGTTTTTTGATGTTATGAAGCCAATTTTCGTCCTAGGGATCTGAAACTTTTAGGATCTCACTTTTTTAACATGACAATAGAATAAGCAAAGTTCCAGGAAAATCCAAGTTAAGGCCATTTTTACATACTTATTCTGCTATACTCTGTGTAGCGCTGTATCAGTATTCGCATGCCAATTTTTAAAAATTTTAAATTTTGAATAAGATTAGTTTTTTTTCATATTGAATGTCCAAAAACTTTCTTCCATCTACTTATAGTTTCATGTTCAAAGATTAAAATCACTCTTTAAAAAATTTCCTAGTTGACCGAGTTTAACCTTTTCGGTTCCGAATCATTTTTCTCTAGAGAAAGACAAAAGTAAAAACATAAAAAGATCGTAAAAAAAATAAATATTCTAATTCCTTGGACTTTTCAGTTCTAATTGTAAGTATTTTGCAAATTTGAACTACGCCACTTAACGGGATGTCGGAGTTGTTGAAATTGATTTTTGCTTCTTTTGTTTTATAGATATTTTTTTTAAATTCATTATTAAAGTAAATGTAATTACTTGTCTGCACTAAAGCTATGTTGATACAATCATTGTTGTTCAAATTAAAATTTAATTGAAATTGTTATTGTTTATGAACTTTGAATGGAAATTAGATATCAAGCTCGATAATCCTAACCTCAAAATAGTATACATCGAAAGTTTGCTTATAACTTTTCATGTATAATGTTTTGGTGAATTTCTTGACTTGTCCGCGCTTGAGATTAATATTACAAATTTCCTTACTGTAGCAAAAAAATTTTATTTGACTCACAGTTTATTCATAAGCTTTGAATGAAAATATTATTAAGAAAAGGGAACTCCGACATGCCGTTAATATGTTACCTGTAAAAAGTTTGTGTAACTCACAGAAACTAATTAAAGCTTGTGGATGTCAATGTTTTCACGGGACCGAAAGGGAATAAATTCTTGATTATTCATTGCAAAATTGTTTTTTAAAATAATTTTTGGTTTTTATAGGAAAAAAATTTTTACTATTGTATTCTATTGGTACTAATGCTATTTATACGAAAAAGCGTAAAAAGATTCATTTATTTACAGCTTTTCCAAAATTGAAATTTCCAATAAATGTTTTGGAATATTTATTTTGACTTGTATGTCAAATTTTTTTTTTAATTTTACATTATTCTACGCGTAAAATGCGATTTTTGATATTTTTTGTATATCTTATAGTTAAGAGTATATCGAGAAAAATAATGAAAAACTTTTTTTATAAGAACCACTATATTTAGGTCAATTCGACACGTAGAAAAAAAATCAAAAAATTTTTTTCAAATCTAATGCAATATACATTATATAGAATACTATTTTAGTCGTATAATAAAGTATATGATAGAAGAGTAATATCAGAGATTAGTAGAATTTGCCAATGCTGTGTTATTAAAACGTGCTAAATTCGATCATGACGATAGTTGCGGCGTTTCTGGAACCATACGCGCAAAGCCCCTCGATGTCTACCCGCGAAAAAAAAAATCAGCGAGAAGGAAGGAGACAAACACACGATACACGTGATTTACAGTGGCGTAGGTAAACTTACGGCAAGCCCGCTTTAGCTTATTTTCGCCGCGATGCGTTATATCTTTATTTCAATGTGATTAATCACCCTAAAAATTTGTTGATTAATTATACATATTTTTATTCCAAACATAAATATATTTTTTAGATGATGAAAATCTTTAAGGTAATAAAACAAATAATAATAAATAAAATCTCTTGGGGGCGATAAACATATGTAACTTTTCATTCGATTCGATTAAGGTGTTTTTTTAAATGATGATATCAGATAGATTCTAGCCCGGTTCCCGTTTAACACATTATATCAGGCTAGCCTATCTGACACATCTTACCAAATCTTCGACTTCCAATCGATGGTCAGTCACTTTTGTGACCAACAATCAACCGATACCCAATGAGATCGGATTTTTTTTAGAGTCGCAATATTATTAGCACATACACTAATGTCCTTTTCGAAAAAGAAGTCAGAGGTACCTGGCCAGGATTCGAACCCATGCCCACCGCGCTGAAGGCAAAAGCTCTATTTTTTTTATTTAAATTGTTTATTTACAAAAATATTAAGATACATTGAGTTGTATGCGCAGATACATATTTTTCTTATAACAAACAACCAAAAAAAGATACAAAATTGAGTTATAATATAGTGTATATTAATTGTATTACCCAGGTAGCTAGGACTCGTAGATTAACATTGACTCTTGTTATTATTTTTATAATTTGTTAATAGTACGCCTTGTCTGTAATTAGACTAGCATAACGTTGATTTGTGTATAGGTGTGTTTGGAAAATTATAATAATTGAAAAACCAAATCTTCTGTGATTTAAAAAAAGAAAAAAAATAAATGAAAAGGGATAGCGCCGAAGCACTTCCCGCCGATATTTACAATATTTACACAATCTTTCTACCTATTAAGATATTTATACAGGAATCATACTTAATTTAATACGTTATTCGACGTTAGTTTACTAAACTAATATTTTACAGTATGTTATGATTAAAAAAGATAATCTGTAATTGTTACAGCTGAACTCTGTTTATGCATGTTTGAATTAATTGTCATTATTAACAATTTATTTAGGTTTACTCCCATTGTAAATTTAGTTTTTCGAATACAAGTTTTAGCTTACGGTTTTTTTCCGTGATTTAGTTTTGTAGGTTAGTGTTATTCGTGTTCATAGTATTTAAAAGTTCTCTTTTAAAGTTGTTGAGAAGGCTTTCGATGCTCTTGATTACATATATCTGTGTCATGGCGACATCTTCAGTAGAGTTGTGAGATACGGTGTTATGATGCGGCTTCTGCGAGCTAGTGTGTGTTGTTACTTGCTGTGACGTTAGCATATGATATAGACGAAGTGGTGGTTCTATGATTCTTTGTAGGACTGCTTTTGGTGCTGTTTCTTTTATATCTTGTACTATTGATTGAGCAAATTTCTTATTAGCGCAGTTACGGTAATTAGCTGTATGACGATTTTTCTTTATTTGTTCTTCTGCACTGGCCAGGCTCATGATTTTCCTTGTATTTGACACAGTGATACTTTAAATTACAGTTTGTGCTTGCATGTCTTACTCGCTGACATCTATAGCACTGATGGATATTTTTTTCTTTAAGGTCTCCCATCGTACTTCAAGGTTGAGGATGTTTTTGATTACAGTGATATTTTTTTGAATGCTATTAAAGTTGAGTTGAACTAATAAATGTGTTTTTTTGTGTACGATTCACACTAACTCTGAGTTTTTCAATTTTTTTAATTTCTACATTCGATATGTTCATATTAGTAAGTTCTGATTTCACTTCTCCAGGCGTATATATATATATCGTTTATTCCTTTCAAGACAAGAAGCTTGCTGGGTATGTAAAAAAATTGTACATCTATTTTTTTTAGATGTTCTTTGAGTTTAGTGCAGGTTTCCATATCAGCTGTTATGATTGTCAGATTTGTCAGACTCTCCTCTACGAAGTCCTTTAAATAAAACTTTTTTTTATCGATTTCTTGTGCAATAACATTGATCAGTGATTTAGCTGAACTGTGTTTGCAACATATAGGCGGTGGCTTGATCCTTTTATTATTAGATTTATTATAATGAAAATTGGTTGTTTAATCGTCTACTCCTGACTAAGTGCTATCGTTGTCTAGTACATTAAACATGTTAGATTCCAGAGTATCGAATTGTGCTTGTTGCTGTGTACCTTTAATTGTCGTAGCCGTTTTAACAACTTTTTTTGAAAAAATCCATTCATTGTCTTCTTCGACTATATCCATGCAGTCTGTGGAACTATTATTTATGTCTCCGACTAATGAGCCCGAGCTAGAGGCGAGAGATATCGTACTATCGTTGGGTTCTCTGTCTTTGTCTTTTTGATATTCAAGACTCATATCTGATAAGTGAAATGATCTTTTTGCTAGTAAATTGGGCTAAACTTAACTTTGCCTTATCAGTCCAAATTCTTTAAAAGCTTTTTTATTTTGTCTATCACCGAAATTTGATGAGAGAGTAGATTTTTTAAATAATTTGGCTGTTGGTAGCTCGATCCGTTCCGCTATGATGTTTTGCGTTGGCTGCCTTCGCTTTGAAGTTGCGGAAATGCATTCTTGGTTTTCCGACGCCATTTTTTTATGTGTAGCTTTCGCAACCCCTTTTCACTCACTAATGTTTCTGTTAATACACAGAATACTTATAATTTAACGAAAACATTACGCTGAAGTACACAGTAATTGGCATAGATACACTTTCAGATGAAATTCGATGGATTTTATTAATTTTAGGGCGAAAATCGTAAAGGTATAGAACAAGCACACCGAGAGCGATGTACGCGCTATTAATTCCTTGACCAAGGCAATAGCTCTATCCGTTACGCCACTGCGCTCTCAGACTAAGGTATACGGTGGTCGTGGTTACTGAGTTTTTACACATCTCGACTCTAATACTAATTTTGTTAAGTTCAAACCCGATGTCCACCTTTTGTTTCTCTTTTTTTTCGTTCTATTTTTAAATATCATATTTTTATCATCAAATTAAAAAAAAAAATTTGTAATATCTTTTTTGTTCCTCAAAAAAAGGACTTTTTCTCAATTTATATAAATGTATGACAACATTTTTAACTCATTCAATAAAAATAGAAAAAAAAATGAATAAATTTAATTTTATTTAGTAAAAGTAAAATAAACAATAAAACTGATAATTCTCTTTAACGAACGTAATAACTTTCAGTTCTTACTAAACAAATTTTTGACTAAACTTTGAATACTTAAATTATTTTTGTCCGTTAAAAAGTGACATTTTCTAAATTTATATAAGGGTATGATAACATCCTTTTTAATTAATTTTTAAAAAATAACATTTTATTTTAATATTTACAAAATATAAAAGACAAAAAATCTCAATTTTTCAAAAATTACATAAACGGTTTTAAAATTGACGTTACACAGAGATTAACTATTTAAGAAAAATTGAATATTCTTTCAGAAATATAATTTTGCATCTTATCTGACTACTTGTTCTAAATTACTTTTGTTGTAATAAAATAACTCTAAAAAAATTAAGATTTCTTTCATGCAAACTAGTATTTAAAGAAAAAAGAGCTGAATGCTTCTCCAAGCTGAAACTATATGAATTTTAAAGAAACACACAATACTGACTTTATTAACAGATGTTTTTCATTATAGTTGTAACTAGCGGCCTAAAGGACCGCTGTGGCTCGCACCTCGGTCCTTTCAGAGCTTCGCTTCGCGATGCTAGGCATGCATAAAGCTCCGCTTCTTGCATATAAGGCACGACCGAAAACGCTCGCGCTTTGCGCTCGCTATTTGATATTTAAAAAATATTAAAACAAATCATTTACAACTGCAAAAACATTAAAAGTTAATCTAATTTCTTTTTTTCATTGAATTTTTTACCACATTTTTCAACAGGAGGTTTGAATTTATTGTATTTATTTGAAAAAACAAATTTATAATTATTTAAATTTTTCTTGTGAATTAAGTTGATTGATTTCGAAAAAATTTATGTTATGTGAAAAAGACATATTTTTATTAATGTATATTTTTTAAAGTTTTGGATAGGATAATCTATCAAAAGTTATAAGAAAAAAAAATTATTTTATAGTTCAGTAGCTTAAAAGTAAAGTTTTGTATAAAGTTTTCAGTTGATCTGAATCATTTCGATGGGGGATAATTTAAAATAATAATACAAATAAATGTTGGCCGTTTAAAAAAAAAATTGTTCGAGCGGTTTTAAAACAGTTATCCCTTTAGAGGTAAAATAAATGATTTTTTTGGTAATATCTTGAAAAAAACGAATTTTGAAAAAAAGTATATGAAATAAAATTTATAGAAAAAAATATATTACATCTTTTTAAAAATAATATTTACATATTTAAAAATAATATTTAATATTTATACATATTTTTTAAAAATAATATTTATCAAATTATCATTAAAAAGCCTTTAATTTCAACAATTTTCATGAACAATTTGAAAAATATTAACTTTAGAGAAAAATGTATAATATAAAAAAGATTTAGTTTTTTATATTCTATAACTTTTATTCTATATACTTTGAAAAAAAAAATCGTAATTTTCAAGTTATTACCAAAAATCCATTTTTTTGACCATTTAAAAGGCGCCTATTTAAAAACGCTTCCAACGATTTTTTTCAAAATAGGAACGTTTACTTGTGTTATTATTTGAAACAATTCCCTGTTTGAATCATTCAGATCGGATAAAAACTCGTCGAGAAAATTCATAAACTTGATTTCTCACACATACATCCATACATACATTTTAAGGAAGCCTTTTCGCGATGTCGAAAATATAAGGCACTTCCGTATAGCAGTCGTGCCCTAAAAAGGAAAAATTTGCCTGAACCAGACCATTAGTAGTGGAAGTCGCAGCCTGATATTCAGCTGCGAGTTTCCTCCACCGGTGAAACGGGTTCCTGCGCCTGTCATTTTGGAGGATGGTAAGAGCTATAATTAGTACTTAAAATCACCCCCAGGGTATCCAGGATGAAGGGGACTGCCTGAGCCACCCGTCTCTCCTGAGTGCTAATCGATGGCAAGAAGATGCCATCGATGTGCACTCACAAGGAGAGTATTTGACCTCCGGAAAACGGATCTGGCTGAAACTGCGAAATATAATTTTTTGATTAAAAAAAATGAACCCGTGTTTTGCTTTCTCATAGAGAAAGCATTGTATCGATAAAAAAAATTTTTTTCTATTTTTTCATTAATTTGTACATATTTGAACTCGGTGAGTCGAAAAAAGTGGTTTTCAGAAAATGTCTGTATGTGTGTGTGTGTGTGTGTGTGTGTGTGTGTGTGTGTGTGTGTGTGTGTGTGTGTGTGTGTGTGTGTGTGTGTGTGTGTGTGTGTGTGTGTGTGTGTGTGTGTGTGTGTGTGTGTGTGTGTGTGTGTGTGTGTGTGTGTGTGTGTGTGTGTGTGTGTGTGTGTGTGTGTGTGTGTGTGTGTGTGTGTGTGTGTGTGTGTGTGTGTGTGTGTGTGTGTGTGTGTGTGTGTGTGTGTGTGTGTGTGTGTGTGTGTGTGTGTGTGTGTGTGTGTGTGTGTGTGTGTGTGTGTGTGTGTGTGTGTGTGTGTGTGTGTGTGTGTGTGTGTGTGTGTGTGTGTGTGTGTGTGTGTGTGTGTGTGTGTGTGTGTGTGTGTGTGTGTGTGTGTGTGTGTGTGTGTGTGTGTGTGTGTGTGTGTGTGTGTGTGTGTGTGTGTGTGTGTGTGTGTGTGTGTGCGTGTGTGTGCGTGTGTGTGTGTGTGTGTGTGTGTGTGGATGTATGAATTCAGTTAGTAAACTGTATCTCGAGAACTACTTGATGGATTTGCTTCTAATTTTGCATGGAATTTAGTTTTGTGACTAACTCGCTGGGAAGCTATTGATAATTGGTTTTTCTAGCGTAGTTTTCATTTTAAAGTTTAAAAAAAAAAAAAAAAAATTCGATTTTTCGTTTTTTGGTTTTTTTTTGTTTACTACTCGATGAATTTGCTTCAAAATTTGCATGGAATTTATTTGTGATTGCCCGGATGAAATAAATTTTTAAAAACTGATTTTCTTAGCTTAGTTTTAATTTTAGAGCATTTTGAAATTAAAAAAAAAAATGTTTCTATTTATTGAGCCAATAAAATCTTAAAAACTACTCGATGGATTTACTTCAAATTTTCCATACAATTCAATTTTTTGCTGAACTGGTGCGGAAGCTGTTGAGAATTGGTTTTCTTAGCGTAGTTTTTTTTTTAGAATCATTTTGGGAATTTTAAAAAAATTTCGATTTTTCATTTTTTTTGTATTTTACGTGAACTACTCGAAGAATTTGTTCGAAAATTTGTATGAAACTTAATTTCGACTGTCAAAAGTATAAAAAATTTTGTAAACTAATTTTCTTAGTGCACTTTTAATTTTAGAGCATTTTTAAAATTTTTTTAAAAATTATTATTTTTAATTTTTTTCTATTTTACGAAAACTATTTGATAGATTTGCTCCAAAATTTGTATGCAATTAATTCACTACTGTCTGTAGAAAACAAGCTTTGGAAAACTAATTTTCTCAGCGCAGTTTTAATTTTAGAGCACTTTGAAAATTTTCAAAAAAATTTTTATTTTTCATTTATTTTTTTTTTTTGCGTTAACCATACTATAAATTTTCTCCAAAATTTTTATACAATTAATTCGCTATTGTCTGAAAAAAATAAGCTTTTAAAAACTAATTTTCTTAGCGTGGTTACAATTTTAGAGAATTTTAAAGATTTAAAAAAAGATTTCGATTCTTATTTTTTTTTATCCTACGTAAAGTACTCGATAGATTTGTTCTAAAAATTGCAGGGAAATTATTTGCGACTGCCAAAAGAAGAGAAATTTTCAAAAATTGATTTTCATAGCGTAGTTTTAATATTAGAGCATTTTTAAAATTTTGAAAAAGAAATTTTGAAAAGAAAATGTTATTTATTTAACCAGTTCGATCTCGAAAATTACTCGATGGATTTGCTTCAAATTTTGTATACCATCTATGTTTTTGTATAACTAGGCGGGAAGCTATTGAAAATTTGTATTCATAGTGTATTTTTTTTTATAGAGCCATTTTAAAAATTTGAAAAAATTTTCGATTTTTAATTTTTTTTTTTGTATTTTACGTAAGAACCTTGCAGCAGCACTTTACCCCAGAATTAGATAAGAATTACATAAGTCAAGTGCAAATATATGCCCACTAGTTATATATTAAAATCACATTTGAATAAATATAAAAAAATTAATGAAACTCAAAGAGCTCTATGAGAAAGCATTCCGCCAAAGCACTTGGCAGCGTTTTTTCTTTTGTGTTAATAGGCCGTATACACGGAGATATAAACATTTCTTCAAAAATGTAATGAAAAGAAGTCTTTATAAGAACTTGAATAACTAAACAACTAAAACTCTCACAGAAAATTATATTGAAAATAAGAAAGAGTAAAGGTTGAAAACTTTAATTTAAGCTTTGTTGCATTAAAAAATCTCATATGGTTCAAAAGTTACAGGTGATTAAAAAATGCTAATGAAATAGGGTAAAAATACGATCGTTTGTTACGTGCTAAAAATATTAATGAATTTGTAGTAATTTTCAATTATGCACAACTTTTGAACTAAAGAAGCTTTTTTGATGCAATAAGGCTTAAATTGAAGCTCTTAACTTGTACCTTTTCTATTTTTTATACATTTTTCTGTACAATTTTTAGTTGTTTAGCTATTCAAGTTCTTATAAACGCTTCTTTTCTCTATATTTTCGAAGAAATGCATATATCGCAAATATATATTTTAAACTGTCATAACTCCTTATTGATGGTTCTGGCTTATATGATCAGAAATTTATTTCAAAGTTCATGTAAAATGGAAGAAAATAAGCCCTCGAAAAGCAATTTCCGAAGTGGCGAACAAAGAGTAATTTTAATTACTATGTAATACATATAAGAACCAATAGAAAACTTCAAAATTTAGGTCTGTAAAAATCATGCTAATTTTCCTCTTTATTTAAAACAAGAAGTATTCTTATGAATTTCTCTCTAAACATCAGGATTTTCAGAAAAAAAATGATAAAGTTGGGACTTCTCCAAAAATTTGGAAAAATTTCCAAATTTCAAGGATCTCTAGCTCTTGATCCTTTCAACCTAAATCCTTGAAAATTTCTTTATATATTTCGGGTAACAAAAAAAATATATTCTCAGAGTTTTAGCAATTTTTATTATTTTGCTCTTCCAGTTGGTGTGAAATGTCCCATATATATGTATATATATATATATATATATATATATATATATATATATATATATATATATATATAATCGTATGAATGCGGACTTATGCGCGACCCGGAAAATATATGTCAGCATAAGTGACGATTGAAGAACGAAAATGTCAGCCTAAGTACTCTTTATCTAAAGAAATAATCTGTCCTTATGCTTACGTCAGTATAAGTCACGATTCATCTATGATTTTGTCTGCATAATACCTCATTCATAAAAATATATGCATATATATATATATATTTATATTTATCATTATATATATATATATATATATATATATATATATATATATATACATTTATATTTGTCATTATATATACAACATACATACACTATATGTAGTATTTTATCCAAGCTTCTATACTTTTACAAAAGGATTCTTCAGTAAAGCGTTTTTTTTTTAATTTTGAAATACAAGCTCTGCTTCAGGCGCTCCCTCGTTTATTTTTATTTCTAATACAATATGTTTGGACGTTTTAAATTTTTGAATTTTCTTATAAAACATTAATTTGAAAAGCATGACTTAATATGTAGCGTATCTTTATATACAGTTGATCATTACAGCCTATCTCTATATGCAGTCGATTATTACAAGGTATCCTTATATGCAGCTGAGTATCACAGCGCATCCCCATAGGCAGCTGATTATTACAGCTCATCCCCATATGCAGCCGATTATTACAGTGCATTCTAAATGGATAAAAACTTATAAAAATGGTTATTATTAGAAAAAGTTTACATAGAGGTAGAGACAACAATTATTAAATAAAACAGTCTATAACTTCTATAAGCATATAAAGTAATTAAAATCAAATGATTTTTTATCTAAAATTATATAGAAGGTAAACAAAATGGTAATTTATATAGGAATTTTGATAATGTTTGCTATCAATCAAATTAATAACTTTTTCAAAAAAATAAATATAAAAAAATTAAAAAATAATCCATTTTTTGGAGTTAAATGTCTTGAATCTAAGATACTTTTGGTGTTATACCCTATTAATAACTCTTTTCTGATGTTTAATTCATTTGTATTTCATAGGGGTAACGTTAAACTACGAATAAACATTCATAGCATTTAATTAGTTTCGATTCTTGATATCGAACTTAATTTTGTAATATAAAGTTTATATTGTTCATTTTTTTTATCAACGCACATTTTTTCTAAAATTTTGCATTCGTTTGTAAAATATTTTTATATTTTATTGTTTGAATGAAGAAATATATTACTATAAACATTCAACGCTCATTATTCGCAATGCTTTCACCTGACGAGAGCGCCATTAAATAAAAACATCTATTTAAGTGTTTTAACTTATTCAACAATCTTTAATTATAGTCATCAAGTCATTGTTCTGTAAATATTTGTTATAACAATTATTTTGCATTTATATAATGTTTTATTAAGATTGTCTATTGAATAAGACGTTACTTTATTGTTCGTATTTTTTCTTAATTTATTTATAATATTTCTTTATACACAATATTTTTAGTATAAATTTTGTTTTTATTTTTTAATTTATTGGGTTTTATTTTTGTATTATTTAGCAATGAAACTTTTAAATTTTTCTTTTTCTAAATTCTTGATAGAGCAACGTATAAATGACCATGACTAAATGGTGTTGGTAAGTATATACCAACATGATCATAGGATTGTCCTTCGGATTTGTTGATTGTCATAGCAAAACCTAATCGTACAGGATGCTGTTTACGACACATATTAAATGGCATTTCTTCTTTGGATATAGATAATGTTATTCGTGGTATCAAAACTAATTTTCCTGCATTTTTTCCATTCAAAATTTCAACGTGAATTGAATATTTCACTAGCATTTTCATTAATAGTCGTGTTCCATTACAAAGGCCGTCGTTAAAATTTAAATTTCTTAAAAGGATAATAATAGCACCAACTTTTAATTTAAATTTAAATTTAATTTTAATTTGTGATGGGAGTACACTTGGCGGAAAGGATATTTTTCCGAATGTCAACCTCAAATGGCAACATCGCATATTTTACCACAGGCATAAGACAATTCCAAATTATAGAGCACATTTCACATCATTGTTATTTATTACTTAATGACATAATTTTAGTAAACAAACAATATTACTTTCTTTTTTCATGATCCGAATTATAATTTTATTAAATAAAATTTTTATTTCTTAGTTCAAAAATCATATAGAATCTAATATTGTGAATTTAAATTATATAAACAATAAAATTTAAGTTGTTATCATTTGAATTTTGCATGAATAACCTATAAGAAAAAACAAAATAATCATGATGCGAAACTCAATACATAATTCGAAGTTTTCTTATGTCTGTGGTAAAATATGCAGCGCTGCCATTTGAGGTACACATTCGGAAAAATATCCTTTCCGCCAAGTGTACATCAGGTGTAATTGAATTTAAAAATTCTATTAGTCACATAACATCTAAATTTTCACCATTATCATCTTCTGCAGAATCTATACTTAAGAATTTAATAGTTTGTCCTTTCACAATATCGAGTATTTTATTATTGATATTTATTACGCCATTATTCGTAGGCGCTAATATAATTATATTGTTATGTTGGGAAAAACATAAACCTTGGCGCAAGTTACGAGGGTTGAATTCTCATGAAGATCTCGGGTATTTCACTGAATAATCTTTAGGTTATAGCAATCTTTTTGAGAGTGTAAACAAAAAAAATAAAAATAAATTTAAGGAAAGCACTTAAAATTCTCAAAGAAAATTTTCTGTTAAATCTTTCTTTTGTGGAAATTTGACGGAATGCCAGAGTTAAAAAATAATAAAATGCTATGCAAACAATTGCTCTAATCGGCAACTGTTTACAATTATCGTTTACACAAACTGATTACAGTTGATAAACGATGCGCCATAATTTGTTAGTAAAAATGAAAAGGATTAAGGAAATAAAATAAACTTCATATTATAATATTTTGACTTACTTTTATTTTTTTATGATTAGATGAGTGTAACAAATCAATAATTTAAACTTTTTAAAGAAAATTGTTGAACGGTAATATTTATAAATTGTAAAGTAAAAAAAAATTGTATATTTGAATAATTGTTTGAACTTGCAAAAAGTACTGACTGACTGTCATGTAAGGACCAGTCTTTTTATACCAGAAGGCCCAAGCTTGCACGAAAGCTGCTCCTCTTTATTGTATCATCTATTATTAATTAGTGGGGATTTTATTGATTTAATTTTGCATTATTTCTTTCACTCATTATTCTTAAGAACGATCAATAGAAGTCTTATACACTAAATAGTGATTATGATTAAAATATAAAAAAAATTAGACCTTAAAAATAATTTGATAGAACACCGAAATAATTTAAATTAATTAATATATATTAATAATTACATAATATATAATTATTTAAATACAATGTATATTTTAAATGAAATAATTTTAGTTATATATATATAAAAAGAACAATAGTAATTAAATTTAGAAGTACATCTAAACTTACAAAATGTATAAAAAGAATTAATATCCTTATATATTAAAGATTCTATTTTTAAATAAAATTTAATAAAGAAAGATTGAAAAGAAAAGATAACAAACAAAAATTTTACCAAAGTTAGAATAG
This sequence comes from Anastatus disparis, assembly GCA_017163975.1. NCBI lineage: Eukaryota > Metazoa > Arthropoda > Insecta > Hymenoptera > Eupelmidae > Anastatus > Anastatus disparis. The sequence continues at coordinate 185,945 of JAFFSR010000272.1, read as the reverse complement.
AAAAAACATTAATTATTTTTGCAATTTCTTTAATAAATTTATTTTATTTACTTTGACTTTTTGTTCAGTCTAAATGAAAAAGAAATATTGATTTTCTTTCGATGAGTGTAGGGTGTCTCGTATTTCGCGAGGCACATTTGATCGTTAACATTTAAATATGGCTAATCGATATGCATAGCAATTTCACATGACGCTTTAAACATAGTTATAAATAAAATTTTGAAAGAAAAAAAAATGAAATTCCATCATTAATTCAAAATTTGTTTATTGGGAAATATATCGGCATAAAGAAAAACGGAATAATTCTTAAATTTTAGAGGGTACGTGACAATATCATTTAAATTTATTTTCTTGTATTATTATATCATCCCGACTAATTCAATTTCTTCTTTATAAAAGTTTGAATATTTACCTTCACCTATATTCAATAAGCATTCTCTATATTGTTGTCATCGTTGGTTACCCTGAGATTTTTATTTAATGTTATACGATTGAATTTTGGCGACAGATAATTGTTCTTGACAGAATTTACAATAATTTCAGTGCGACTACCATATTTTACAACTGGTAATGTTCGTCTAAAATCCCTTGATATAAGTAATATTTATTACCACATATTTCTTTCACATCACATAAATTTTGAAACAAACGGTCAAGTGCTAATTTTGATTGCATATTCTGATGTCATGGATATTTTATCCCATATTATTGTTTGTACTTCTTTTAATTTTCTACCTTCTATCGAGTTAGGTTTTACGTTGCATGTTGTAGACTTTGTGATATTCAGTTGCAATTTGAATGTAGTGCGTACTGTTTTTCCATTTTCTAATAAATTAACAGCGATTCCTTTTTAAGCAACGCATAAAAATGATATGCTTGAAAATTTTAATAATCTATTGAAACATTAGTTTTATAACTTTTTCCACTTCCGCGGGGCACAAATATCTTGTATTAATATATTGCTTTATCTCAACATATTCTCATTTATTACTATCATTATTTTAATTTCAACTTGAATTGTCAAAATTTTCTTTAAAATTTATTCCTACATTGCATATTTCAATAAACGCATAGTCATATCCCTTGTAACAATATTTGAACAAATATTTGATACATTGTACAGTTGAACATACTTCTACAGCAATGTGACAGTTGAATTTGAGTATTAAATAAGGATTATATGAAACGATAAATCTTTTATCAGCTACTCTATTGTTATTTTTACGATTTTAACAAATTTTTTTACCATTATCTCTTCGCATATAAAATGGATATCCAGATGTTTTAAATGATATTTTTTTATTATAATTTTTAAGAAAATTTTCCGAACATTTATTTTTATTTTCATGCATACAAGGAAAACTCTTATGTTGTTCTCCGCATAGACCATGGACCATAAAATTGTTTAATATGGCAAAATTGTTTAACAATTTTAAATAATTGTGGATAAATATCTTCATTTGGAATTTCTGCACTTATAAGTGCATCAACATTATCAGGAGTATTAATTTTATCTATTTCATCCAGAAATAATAACATATGCATGTGTAGAAACACTCCCTTTTAGAATTCAATAATATGAGTATGAGCAACAGTTTTTCCTAATGAACTTTTTAAATTACCAATTCTATAAATTGTTTTACTTTTTCTTGAAACCCTTTAAATACAATGTCGGGCCTGTTAATTATATTTTCATAATCTTCTGAATTTTTAATAATTTCTTTCTAGTTAGGATTACATGTAAGAGTTATAAATAAGTTTAGCTTGCCGTAATGAGTTACAAGTGTCATTGAGTCGATATAATTTTGCTTTAAGAATCGTGAACTTCCCGTAAAATTTGATGGTAAAATATACATTTTTCCAATTTTTATATTTTTAGTATCATTTTTCTTATGTGAATAATCCATTACCCCGTTATTTCTTAAAATATTTTGATTTTTTTTATAAAATATAATTTTTAACTTTTAACTTTTACAAATGCATCAACTATTGTCTGTTGAGAAACTTTACTAAAATTAGGATATGGATTAAATCCATTTCTTATAGGAAATCTATAATTATAAAATTACAGATTTGAAATATTGTTTTTAGTTAATTTACATTTCATATTGGGCATCCACCCGTATCCTCCATTAGGATAAATAAGTGGGTAAGTCATAAGATCGATATGTTTACTAATTAATAGAATACTAACTGGTTTATCGTGTTTCGAATATATAACGAAATTACGATCTACCATGGGTAAACCATCTTTTCCTACAAATATCATAGCAACTACATTACATGTAGCTTCATTGTTTATATTTTTGTCTCATTTTTCATTGCGTTGAATAGACATAGTTACAGTTTTTGGTGGAACACCAATTTTTTCGCACCGTTCAATTTCTTCTCTTTTTATTTCATATATCATTTTATAAGCTTTAGCATAAGGATTACTTTGGCTTAATAATCCATCTAATTCACGTAATAAGTCGAAATCTGTATCTGAGCTTTACCGTTGCGAAGTTACTAATTCATTATCAAGAACATATGATTGTCCATATTTTTGAGCTTTATTTTCATTAAGATACAAAGCATAAACATTTTGATATGTTTGACCACGAATTTTGGTTACTTGTGGTCCCTTACTTGTTAATTTGTCAAAATTTGCACCAATTACGAAAATGAATACTATATTCTGGAAATCTTGTATAATTTTTTTAATTCTTCTGGGTTAGTAAGATTATTTAGTAGCTGTATATTTCCTTTGTGACAGCAATTAATGAATTCCTTTTTTTGTATATATTCAAATGCAAAATGTTTAGCACTGCACTATTTACGTATGAAAATATTTAATATTTCATATTAAGAAAAATAAATAAATTTTTTTTTTTTTAAATATTTAATATTTACATATAGCATATTTACATTTTCAAGGGAGTTCTATCCTTACTACACAAGTCAAAGTAGATTATCCGTAGTTCTCATTTGACTCATTAGATATAAATATTACATCTGGCAATATTACAACACTACATCTGTTGCGTGCGTGTTCGTTCGACAGTGTGCTGTTTTTCGGTTTTGTATTAATATAATCATTATATCATACATGATGCAAAGTAATTACATCATATGATATTTGAAAAAAATGATAAATGCAAATATTACCTGCAATAAGATTTTTTATGTTCACCGTAAGAATAAATTTACATGCTTGATAGAGCTTTTAAAAGATGATAAAAAAATGGCAATAAGAAAGTTACAAGGAATGTTAAAGTAATTTAAAAAATTGCTGATCATTTGGAAAAATTGCCAAATCTTTATACCAAAAAATAAGTATTGTATACATGATTATATTTTCTGAAGATATTCTTTATTTATATTATATGCTATAGGCCGGGTACACAGCATTCTTATGAGAAGCTATTGATCTTTTCGCCTTATTTAATCTACTTTAACCTAAGTTACCTGCTTTAATTATTTCTTTTGTTTGAAAATCTAGGAGATAGTCATCGCACAGTGTATGCGTTTACCTTCATAGCGTTGAGTTTTTTCACCGCATAAAGACGTTCAAAAAATTTATTATCATTTATTATTATTTATTATTATAAATTTATTATTATAATTTCATAATTCAATTGTAATTTTAATTTAAAGAAATAAGTGAAAAGGTTTCAGATACTCAAGCTAATATTTTAAGCTCAACTGATTCTGAAAGAGAAACTTCGAGTGATGAGAGGGATATAACCCAACCTCGCAGCCCTCTGCGCAAGAGACCTCGTTTTCAAGAGCTAGATTTATATAAGATGCAACAACAGTTAAATTATTTATCTAATGTGATTCATTCAAACATTTCAAGCAGATTTTCTAACTAGACCTGCTGAAACTAGATTTTTGAATTTTGGTAAGTTACAGACATATGTTGATGATAAGCGTACTATACCTGCTGCTTCTAAAACTAGTTTAGATGCAATTTGTAATTTGCAACGTTTTGGCTCTAATGATTGGAAGGAGGTCAGATATGCTTCTGCTTTAAAAAATTTTTAGCCTCTCCTGGTTTTGTAGATTTGAAAATAAATAAGGAGCTTTGTTATTTAGAGAAAAGTTAAGATTTTATTGCTTCGACAAAACGTGCTTTAGCAGGTTTATCAAATGCTATTCTAAAGAATGGAGATCTTCTCAGATCAGGTCTTCAAAGTATCGTTGATTGGGCTTTATAAAATCCATCTGAATTAAATCCACAATCATTGTTTGAAAAATTACATTCTTCTTTTCAAAATAATTCTCTCAGAATTAAAAATTATGAGCAGATTTCACAGGTAATTTGTGGTAAGAGAGCAGAATGCATTGGAGCGAGAAGGGAGCGATTAATTGGGGAAAATTTAAATGAAAACTTGCGTATGGCTTTACGTAAGATACCCCCGAGTTCAGAGTATTTATTTGCAAAACAAGACTTGACATCACTTATACAATCTTTAGGTGGAGCTCAAGTTTAGTTATATACACCTTCATATTTATTCACGAAGTCTACTTATCATAGATCAGACCGAAATTCATCAAAAGATTTTGATTGCAATCAGAATCTTTCTAATCGTTCTAAAAATCTTTTGCAGGCAAGGATGAGCACGTTTAACATTCAAATACATACAAGAGCAATATAAATTACTTGAAGAAGGATCAGACTAAATCCAAGTTGGATGATTCCTTTCGCAAAAGACAAAATAAATGACTATTTAATCGAAGAAGATTTTTCAGGAGGTCACCTACGTCAATTTCAAGATCAATGAAGAAAGTTGGGAGCTCTGACACACATTCTCAATTTAATATCGGGAACTCAAACTCCTCTAATCTCGAGACCTCCACTTATTCAAAATTGGAAAGCTTCCAATTTCAAGACCGAGGAATCACCTGCAATGACCAAACAAATTCAAGTGCTGAAACAACAAGGAATTTTAGAAAATGTAACTCATACAAATTACGTTTTTATTTAAAAAATGTTCCTAATTAAGAAATCTTTAGGAGAAGACCGACCTATTTTCGATTTGAGAGGCTTAAACGATCATGTTCAGGTAAATAAATTCAGTCTAATTTTTCATTTTCAGATCCCAAATATCTTACAGGACAATGACTGGACGGTGAAGATAGATTTCAGTCAGGCCTATTTTCACGTTCCTATAGCAGAGTCTCATCGCAATCTTCTTCAGCTCATCTACCAAGGAGAATTGCTTCAGATGACGAGCTTGCTCTTCGGCCTCTCATCTGCATCTTACATCTTTGCGATGGTAACGAATTGGATTGCAGAGATCCTTCGTTCGCAAGAGTGATTGTCTATCTAGACGACTTTCTTTTGGCATCTCAGGACAAAGCCAATTTAATTTCTCAAGTACCCAAAGTACTCAAGTTTCTGAAATCCCTGGGTTGGCAAATCAAAATACACAAATGTATTCTAGAGCCATGTCAGGAGATCGAATTTCTTGGCCTCATGTGGAATACTTATTCAAATCTTGTACGCTAACCAAAGGACAAGGTAGAAAAGATTTCAAGGTCGTTGATAAAGATCCTAGCAGACAAGAGTTGTTCTCTCAAACAGCTTCAAAGTTTGTTAGGCATTTTGAATTTTGCCAATTTCGCTATTCACAGGAGTCGGCTTCACTGCCGTTATCTGCAGCAATTTCAAAAAGATTTTCGACAAGCCAGACAACGGGAAAGGCTTCCCATTCAACCTCAGATAATGTTGGAGTTGAAGTGACGGAAAGAAGCTATTCTGACGACATCTCAATTGCACAAGGATCCAATCACTTATTTCCTAACGACGGATGCTGCAGACTCGGGTTGAGGAGCTCAGTTAAACAACAACCATATATCGGGTTTATGGACATCTATTCAAGTGTTATGGCATTCAAACAAAAAGGAAATGTATGCGGTTTACGCATCAATAAACGAATTTGCGACAGAGCTTCGAGATACATATATTCTTGTACACTTGGCGGAAAGGATATTTTTCCGAATGTTAACCTCAAATGGCAACATCGCATATTTTACCACAGGCATAAGAAAATTCCAAATTATAGAGCAAATTTCGCATCATCGTTACTCATTACTTAATGACATAATTTTAGTAAACAAACAATATTACTTTCTTTTTTCGTGATTCGAATTATTATTTTATTAAATAAAATTTTCATTTCTTAGATCAATAATCATATAGAATTTAATATTGTGAATTTAAATTATATGAGCAATAAAATTTAAATTGTTATCATTTGAATTTTGCATGAATAACCTATAAGAAAAAACAAAATAATCATGATGCGAAACTCAATGCATAATTCGAAGTTTTCTTATGTCTGTGGTAAAATATGCGGCGCTGCCATTTGAGGTACACATTCGGAAAAATATCCTTTCCGCCAAGTGTACAATCGGACAATCGCACTCTAATTGCTTACATCAACAAAGAGGGAGGCACACAGTCGATAGATCTCCTCGATTTAACATATCAAGTTCTCAAAATAGTCGATTCGTTGAATTTAACTCTAACAGCAGCTTATCTTCCAGGCAGATACAATGGAATTGCAGATCGTTTTTCCAGGAAAAAATTACCACCCGAATGGCATCTCTTACCAGAAGCGAGAGACAAGATTTTCATGAGATGGGGCATTCCGGAATTCGATCTATTTGCCTCGAAGAAGCCGACGGTTGTAGATCAGTATGTCTCCATAGATTTTCGAGATCACCGAGCTCTTTTCATCGATGCATTCAGCAGGATTTGGGATTTCAGGCTGGCATTGGTTTTTCCTTCTCTGAATTTGATCCCAAGAGTTCATGCTCATCTGAACAAGTGCCGAGGACAGTACGTGATAATTGTAGCTAAATGGAAACAAACTTTTTGGATGGCAGATCTGAAGAACAGGAGCAAGCATCTTCCAATATAGATCACAGATTTGAACAGGTTATTGATCGATCTATCAACGGGTCAGGCCCCCAGTCAAGTAGATCAACTTATTCTTCAAGCGTGGATGGTTGGGGATGGTCAAAATTAACAGGAAATTGGTCTGTTGATGAAATTAATTTGTTAAAACAGAGTTGGCGTGATTTAACTTTGAAAACTTATAGAGCTCCTTCAAAGAGATGGATAGATTGGTGTAAAATAAATCAGATACAACCTGAAAATTCATCGCATAATGATTGAGCAAGATTTTTGGCTGGTTTATTTATTGTTAATAAATTAGCTTACAAAACTATACTTGTGCACAAGTCAGCTATTACGACTTTTTGTTCAGACGGAACATCTATTAATCTTTCTTCTGATTTTTTAGTTCGACAGATTTTAAAAGCTATTTCTATAGCTAAGCCTAAAGAGGATAAAAAGTTCATATGAGATTCTCAGATATTAATGAATTAGTTAGCTGCGAGTCCAGAGAAACTTACTTTATTCAAAATTTGAAGAAGAACTGCATCTTTACTTCTTTTAGTTTCAGGAAGAAGAGTTCATGATTTAACTCTTTTGAAAATGTCAGAAAGGTATTTTGAGAAAAAGGAGAACGAGATAATTTTATGGCCTAGTTTTGGCTCTAAAATTGATCGTACATCTTTCAGACAGTCAGGCTGGAAATTACTTAGACATTCTAATAAATGGCTATGTCCTATTTCTATGATAGATAGTTATTTAAATATTTCAAGTGAACGAAGAAAAGTTATAGAAAGAGACTCTCTTTTTGTTTCAATAACAGGCAAAAAGAAATCTGCTTCGACTACGGTCATAGCAAATTGGATTAGTTCTGTTCTTAAGGATGCTTAAATAAATGATTATCCTGGCAGTGTCCGATTAGCAGTAGCCTCTTGTGCATGATTAGACAATATTCCAATACAAGATATTTTAGATCGTGGTAATTAGAGATGTATTGAGACTTTAAGAAATCATTATTGCAAAGAAGTTCAATTTAAAAATAGTAACTCTTCAAGTTTATTATCAAAAAATTTCCAGTGTGTTTAATTATTGACTTAATTAAAAATTGTTTAATTTGATTTGTTAATAAAATTGTTTTTTATTTAAATCTTAGAGTTTCATTATATAGATATTTTATTTTATTGTCACATAGCATTGAGTTGAATTGTATCCAGTAGATAACACACGTCTCTCATAAGGATGCCGTGTACCCGGCCTATAGCATATAATATAAGTGTTTTGAACTATAACAAAACACGTATTATATGCGGAGCCGGTACACGGCATCCTGGTAAGTATCTTACTGAATATGAGATTCTATGAAGGTAGACGCATACGCTGTGCGATGACTATCTCCTGGATTTTCAAACAAAAGAAATAATTAAAGCAGGTAACTTAGGTTAAAGTAGAGTAAATAAAGCGAAAAGATCAATAGCTTCTCATAAGGATGCCGTGTATCGGCTCCGCATAAAATACGTGTTTTGTTATAGTGCAAAACACTTATATTTTTTTCTGAACTATTGAATTATTCATTCAAGCTATTTTTATACAGTTTGTAAATAGATTGATGAATATTATTTTGTTACTTTTCTATAAGAATATTATTCATATTTCTTTATGCATGTTTAATTTTTCCGATTAGGTTATTTATTACAAATGCAACTTTTATGTATGTTCCAATTTCTTATTAAACCTATTGTTAAATTATTAAAATGTGATAATAAGTAAATTATAAAATGCCACTGCTATTGTATATGAAATTTATATTTAAATGATCTAATATATCCGTTATTTTATTTAAATTTTATTTGAACATTTAAAATTATGTATTCTAATTATCACCTTAGCCTTTCATGCATAAATAGAAATATTTTGTAACAGTTTTCAAAAAGTGTTATACAAAATATAATATATAATACATAATAATACAAAACAATAAAAATTAAAATAAAATATAATAAAAAGATACGAGTTTTTAGTTTAGACCCGATCTTATATCATCAGTTAATTTAAGAAAAGCTGTCTGCGTCGAGTTGTGCATTCTGAAGGCAGTCTGGATTGGGTCAAGTAATTTATTTACAGTAATGTACTCCTGTAATTGGTCATGAGCGATCTTCTCAAGTACCTTCGAAAGGAAACCTAAAATAGCAATAGGCCTGAAATCCTTAGGCGATTTTGGTGCAGAGCACTTCTTTAATGGTACAATACCTGCTTCCAAAGGCCAGGGAAGACTCCCCGAGCAAAAGAGGAGTTGAACAGAGTTACAAGATGTTCACCAATAAACGGTAATGCTTCAAGTATTACGCTTTGCGAAATGCCATCATCATCACGAGCCTGCGATGAGAAGTGAGAAACCGCAAGAATAACATCGTTAACGTTGATTGGTTTAAAAGCAAAACTGTTTTCGCTGCATTCAAGAGAAACTTGTTGTGTTTCTCACCGTCATCATGCGGCGAAACCGACACTCCAGCAAAGTGCGCATTGAGCTCATCCGGAGCAAATCTATTCAGATTCCCTTGAGGTCCAGATAAGAGTCCTAGCTCTCCCATCTCCTTCCAGACATGACCGTTTGCAAGAGCCTCAAACGGTCTGTTATGGTAATATTCAGTTCTTGCGCGTTCAGTCTGTTCGTCCACTGCCTTACGTAACTGTAGAAATTCAGAGAGATATTTACTGTCATTTGTCCGTTTATATCGTCTATATGTAGCATCTCTCTTACGCCGCATTTGCGACAACTCTCCATCCAACCATGGTGGCTTCTTGTACATTTAAATATTTATTATTGGTGCTAAATTTTCTATAGCAACAGTGAGATTATCGCAAATGCAGTCGAGTGCAGATTCTGGATCCACTATATCAATTGTCAATTTGAACCAATCATAGTCAGCTAATTTCTCTAATAATAATTCCCCACTGATATTCTTATGATTTCGATACCTAATCGATTTTCGCACTAAACTGCATACATTGTAGGCTATTCAAAACGTCAATTAAGTTGTGCTGATTATGAAAGTTTGCAGGTACGTTACGTGTGTCAAGTATGATGTCATTGTCATCCACAAAAATTATGTCCATGTTTGTGCGAGACGATGGAGTTATATGCGTGGCACCGTGCTGGACCAACGAAAGCAAAAGCTAAGCGGACAGCTTATTAAGAAACTTCGCATCACCGCTTTCTCGCAGGAGGTCGGCATTCAGATCTCCCGTTATAATTTTAAATGAAAAATCAAGAGTCAAACTTATTAACGTATCAACTAGATCAGAGTTTTTTGTAAAAGAAATGACAGGTGGACGGTAAATGAAGGAAACCAAAACAGATTCAGAGGTACCTGCTTTAACAGAACAGAAAATATATTCAGGCACTTCAGGCTTACCACTGGTAATTGAAGTTGTAGTATTTGAAAAAGCTAATATCTCACATTTCAGGTTATCTTTAACGTAAAGGGCAACCCCTCCTCCATAAAGATTTCTATCCTATCTAAAAACTTTATATCCTTTAATCTAAATCACGTCGTCCAAGACAGTCGGACCCAGTCAGATCGCAGCCACTACAAACAAATCATCAGAACGACCACAACATAGAAGCTCACGCACCCGTGAGCCCTTAAAGAAGTCACATTCAAAAAGCCACCTTGCAATGCATCCCTTTTCCCTTTTCGACTCCCCGAAGAGATCTGGCTTAGTCATTGGGAAGAGAGATCATTATTATTTAATTTACTTTTAATGACAGGGCATTCATCATTAGAGACTATCTTAATAGCATTGTAAACCTTATTTAAGCATTCACTTATAATGCAAGATTTGTCAGCAATAAAATTTTTATCTAAAATAACATTATTTGAACTATTTAAAATTTTAAACGAAAATATCAAACGCTCAAATATTGCACATTTAATAAAATATTTTTATTCAATTGAAAGTGCAATATTTAATCATTTGATATTTTAGTTTTATAAAATTTTTATGCAGTTATGTTTTGTGTTGAAATTCATAAAATAATACTATCATAGCGCCATTTCTTTATCATAGCAATGAGAAACAATCAAATATTGTTGGGTAGTAGTTTTTCTCAAAGTTTTTTTTCAAAAGTTTTTAAACTTATATATAATGATGCTATATTTATATTTAAAAAAAGTTTGTTACATATATGAATTTATTATATGTAAGAAGTTATATTTAATAAACAATTTAATAGTTCTCAAGTAGTTTGAACAAAATAAAAAAAATTTCGTATGAATATTAAAATATTTATAAATTATATACATCTAAATTATAAAAATTTTATTTTTAAATTATTAAAAATAATATTAAACATATGCCAAACAATTACTATTGATTATTAATAATAAATTTTTTATCCATGTTTGAAAAAAAACCGAGCAAGCCTTAAATAATAACAAAACTTATTAAAGATAAATAACATAAAAATTTAGGAATTTAGATAATATAACATATTCGTTCTGTTTTATTAAAACTTTAAAAAAAATATAATTAATCAATTGATCTTCAGCAAATTATTATCTTTATAAGTATTTCGTAATATTTTTGCAATATTTAAGAAATTACTACTATTATATTAAAGTGAAGAATTAAGACTTTTTTTTCTTACGTGAATATCTTTTGCATTATTGTCACATACATTCACATACACACGTGCAGCATTAACATATACATACACACATGCACATACATACATACATACATACACATACACACATATACACTTAACCAAACACATACACATACTCATAAAAACACTCATACACAATATCCGTCACTCCGTCTCTCCGTCTTTGTCTCTCTGTCTTCGTCTCTTCGTCTCCGTCTCTCTGTCTCCGTTTCTCGATCTCTCCCTCTCCGTCTTCCCGTCTCCGTTACTTCGTCTCTATTTCTCCGTCTCTGTTTCTCCGTCTCCGTTTCTCCGTCTCCATTTCTCCGTCTCTTTTTCTCCGTTTCCGTCACTCCGTCTCCGTCTCCGCTTCACCACCTCCTTTCTCTTTTCTTCATCTCTCCGTCTCCGTCATCCCCCTCTCTCCATCTCTGTATCCGTCTCTCTGTCCCCATCATTCTGTCTCCGTCCTTCTGTATCCGTCTCTTTTTCCCCGTTTTTTTATCTTTGTCTTTTCGTTTCCGTTCCCCTTCTTTATCTCTCCGTGTCCGTCTTTATGTCTTTGTCTCTATGTCTCCGGCTCCATCTCCGTTTTTTCGTCTCTCTCTCTCTGTCTGCGTCTCTCCATATCCGCCTCTACGTCTCCCTGTCCATCTTCGTCTCTCCATACCCTTCGCTCTGTCTTCATTTCTCCGTCTCTGTGTGTCTCCGTTTCTCTGTCTTCGTCTTTCTGCTTCCATCTTTCTCTCTCCATCTTTCTGTCTCCGTCTTTCTGTCTCCGTCTCTTTGTCTCCGTTTTTTTATCTTTGTCTTTTCGTTTCCGTTCCTCCGTCTTTGTCTCTCCATCTCATTATCTCCGTCTTCAAGTGTTTCAGTTTCTCTGTCTCCTTCTTTCTGTCTCCGTTCTTCCATCTTTGTCTTTTTGTCTCTGTTTTTTCGTGTTTGTCTATTTTTCTCTATTTCTCTGTCTTTGTCTCTTTGTTTCCGTCTCTGTCTCTTTGTCTATGTCTCTATTCCTCTGTCTACGTCTTTCCGTCTCCATTCTTCCGTTTTCGTCTCTCCTTGTTCTGTGTCTAATTTTCCCGTCTCTGTCTTTTCGTCTGCGTGTCCGTCTCCCTGTCTTCCTTTTTATGAAATTGTTCCGTGACTCTGACGCCGCCCTTTGACTCTGTTTCTTTGCTTCTGTTCATACACACGTACGTCTACACATTGATGCTAATGTTTGAGTTGATGATGATGATCATGATATGTTTATTGTTTAATGAATTTCAAATTTTACGTTTCCTCTCAGATCTGTTTATAGGACTCATCAATAAAGCTTTGTGAGAGAAGACAATCTAAATAAATAGCCATTTTTATAGTTTATTCTGATTTAAAAAAATTTCTAGATAAATATTTTCACTTTTGAACTTATATTTGTAATTAATTAGAAGCATTTCAAGAAATCATCAACTAAAGCTGTTATTGAGGGTGCATCAAGGCTCGATTCTATAGTGATTATTCTTAATTATATTTTCTTTTGTTATTTGATTTATTCAGATTATCTTCTTTATTATAACAGATCCTGCTTTAGACATCACTTTTAATAATAATTTCAGTTCTTTTTTGCTTAGCACTAATATTAATATCCACGTTCCTTTAATTACCCAGCGCCTACAATAGCAGTCGTGTTATTTTTATTATACAACGTTTACAATAAAAGTCGCGATTTATTAATAACACCGTGCTCACATTGGCGGTCAAATTCCTTTAATTACACAGCGCTTACAATAGCAGCTGCGTTTTTTTAACCACAGAGCGCTCAAAATAGCAACCGCTAATTTGTTATTACACAGCGCTTACAATAGTTGTTGCGTTTTTCATCTCTAGCTCTTAAAATAGCAGCTGCGTTTTTTCAACCAGATAGTGCTCTGAAAAGCAGTCGCCAATTTTTATTTACACAGCACTGACAGTAGTTTTAGCGTTCTTCCACATTACAGTACTTACAATAGCAGCCATATTTTTTTAAATACACAGCATTTAAAAAAGCAAAACTAACAATAACAGCCATGATTCTTAACCACACAGCGTTAAACTCTACTTCATAATTTTTTTTTTAAATATTATATTAGAGTTTTAAATCTGTTTGATTTTATTTTCTTATTTGCTATATTTAATTTTTCTATTGTGGTTTTTATAATATTTCTTTGTAAACGATGTTTTCAATATAGACCATTTTATCTTTAACTTTTCTTGATTTTTCTGTTAGTAATATTTTCAATTCTTTTTATTAGTCGTCCTTGAAAGTGCCACGTATAACTGCTCATGACATAAAATTGGTGTTGGTAAATACACTCCTACTTTTTTAAAATTTCGTTGTTTGTACTAATATCACATATCGTGTCTTCAGATATGTTTAACGGTCATTTGAATGCTGTATGTACTGTCACACCGTCTTGTAATTAATTAGCCGCTACACCTGTCTATAATACAACTAAATAGTTGATTTTATAAATTTTTAGATAAGTTATGATTGTATTTAATAAGTACCTTTTACCACTTCCGCCTGGACCGTCTATATATATACTTTTTAGTGCAGTTTGTATTCAATGAATTTATTACTGCATTAAAAATAGCCGTTTGAGCATTTGCTAGAGTATCAATGATTGACCTAATATTATTAACATTATTTACTGTACTGTATTAAATTTCATTATTTTCAATATAGTATTCTGAAGTAGGTAAATTAAAGTCACTTAATGAGAATCCATTATTAGTTAAAATATCATTAATTATGCTTAATGCATATTCTTATCCTTTTTGTTCATTTATTTTTGGAGGATAAAAATAAATTTTATATTTTTCATATAATTCTCGAGCATTAATTGGATTGTGAAGTGTACAAAAGTAACCAAATAATTGACAAAGAGCTTTTGGAAATCGAAATTCACATGATTTTCCTAAACATTTATTCCATTTATCATCGATTTTAATCCAATTTCTTGCTGTTGCTGCTTCAAAGAATGTTGGGTATGTAATTCCATCAAGAGTATTTAAGTTTTCAAAAGATGTTGCAGCTTTCTCGTGGAGCAGAAGTAATCTTAAAAAAATCTTTCTCTTTGTTCTGGATTAACTAACTAGGAGAGTATCACAACTCTGGATGACGGATTTTGCTTAAACTTTGGGATAAGTTTTCAAATGTCAAAATATGGAAGAAAACAGAATTTCAGACACCAACGCTCAATATTTCCCTAGTTATAGCTAATTAAAGAAAATCACTAAAAAAGTTACGAGATTTTTAAACGCATATAGTTCCTTAGTATTGATAGCAAGAGGCTTGAAACTTTTTTTAAATGAAAGCTGAGCTCAAATTCTTTCGAATTAGTAGTTACAGCATGTCAAAATATTATTTTTTCCTAAAGTTATAGCGTGATAAACATTGGACCTAATTTTTCTTTTTAAAACATTCATTAATAACAAAAACTGAAATCGGGTCTAATGTTTATTACGCTATAACTTTAGAAGAAATAATATTTTGACATGCTATAACTACTAATTCGAAAGAATTGGAGCTCAGCTTTCATTTAAAAAAAGGTTTAAGCTTCTAGCTATCAATGCTAAGGAACTATATGCGTTTAGAAATCTAGTAACTTTTTTAGTGATTTTCTTTAATTGCCTATAACTAGGAAAATATTGAGCCTTGGTGTCTAAAATTCTGTTTCCTTTCATATTTTTACATCTGGAAACTTATCACAATGTTAGAGCAAAATCTGTGACCCGAAATTGAGATATTCTCCTAGTAAGTACATTCTGGTGAGAATAGGTTTCATAGTCTTTTTTCTTTTCGTCCATGTTTTATGTTGCGCTATATCAGAATGAAAGTAATTATATGACTTTGGGTCACTTTTATTAAGTTCAAACTACGCTGTTAGTGTTGTATTTACATTTTTCTCATCAATTTCGTGTTCGAACTCTTCTTTAAAATACACATATTGTTCATTTTCATTATGAACAGCTAATCCTCTTCGGAGAGTCGAATAGGGAGGAGGGGTGAACTGCGCGCGTGCTTCCTGAATGTGACCTCTTTGAGGGCTGATATTGGGCAAGTGTGTAAACTTTTCGATGGTTATCATTCTTACGACATATTCGGAGTTGCTGAGACCTGGCTGGGTCCGTCTGTATCGCATGACGTCATTCGAGTCGGGGGGTACAAAGTGTTTAGACAGGACAGAAACTTGCGTGGTGGAGGAGTTGCCTCGTATATTAAAGATAATCTGAAATGCACTGTTTTGGCCACTTCGGAGAGGCAAACTAGTAATAGTAGCGGTAAGCCAAAGGTGCCTGAATATATTTTCTGTTCTGTGCAAGTTAGTGACTCCGAGCTCGTGCTAGTTTCTGTTATTTATCGTCCTCCTGCTGTTTCGTTTATTAAAAACTCAAACTTGTTGAATGATTTAAGAAATTTTTGTTCAGACTATTCTCATAAAATTATAATGGGGGACTTGAATGCCGATCTTCTTAAAGAGAGCAGTGATGCCAGGTTTCTTGTAAGTTGTCGGCTGAGCTTTCGTTACAGTTGGTCCAGCACGGTGCTACGCACCATACTCCGACGTCTTACACGTGGATTGACCAGATCTTTGTTGATGACAACGACGAGGTGCTTGACGCACGGAACCTACCGGCGAGCTTTCACAGTCGGCATAATTTGATTGACGTCTGTTTGCCTTGCAACACTATAACTTTAGATCAAAAACCTATCATGTATAGAAACTATAAGAATATTTGCCCAACTGCATTGGAAGAAAAACTTGCCAGCTGTGATTAGTCGCCGCTTATGACTGACACAGTTGACCCTGAGTCTGCACTTGGTTGCCTCTGTGACAATCTCACTACTGCAATCGAGAATCTGGCGCCGTTGAAAGCGCTCAAGCCTAATAAAAATAAGTTTCTATGGATAAATGAAGAATTGTCACAAATGCGGCGTAAGAGAGATGCTACATATCGTAGATACAAACAGACAAAGGACGAGCAGTATCTCCTTGAATTTCTGCAGCTGCGTAGGGTGGTAGACGAACGCACGGACCATGCTAAGACTGCTTATATTCACAATAGACTGTTTGATGCTCTTGCGGGTGGTAATGTCTGGAAGAAGTTAAGAGACTTGGGACTGCTATCCGGACCTCAAGGGGATTTGAATGGATTCACTCCGGATGAGCTCAATGCGCACTTTGCTGGGGTGTCAGTCTCGCAGGAGGATAGTGAAGAGCTATTGAGAATTCTTTCTCAATGCAATGAAAGTGGGTTCACCTTTAAATTAATTAGTTTTAATGATGTTGTTCTTGCAATTTCAGATTTTTCCTCACAGGCTTGTGATGAGGATGGCATTCCGCAAAGCGTGAGAGTTAAAGCTTCACCATTTATTGGTAAACATCTTGTGACTCTGTTCAACTCCTCTTTTGCATGGGGGGTCTTCCCTTGCCGCTGAAAGCAAGCTCGTATTATACCATTGAAAAAGTGTGCTGCACCTAGGCAGCCAAAAAATTTTAGGCCTATAGCTATCTTATGTTTTCTTCCAAAGGTTCTTGAGAAGATCGCCCATTACCAACTGCAGGAGTACATTACATCCAAAAAATTGCTCGATCCTATGCAGACAGGCTTCAGGAAAAACCATTCTACGCAGACTGCTGTACTTAAGCTTACAGACGATATAAGGTCAGGTCTAGACAGGAAACTTTTCACGTTACTACTACTTTTTGACTTTAGTGAGGCATTCGACACGATCTCTCCCTCCAAACTTTTTGCGAGGCTTAGATCGATGGGGTTCTCCAGAGCTGCACTTGAATGGATTAACTCCTATTTATAAGTAGGAAACAAATGGTTTCCACGCATTTAAAGGAGGAATCGAATTAGCTAACAACCAATCTAGGAGTACCTCAGGGTTCAGCGCTGGGGCCTCTGTTGTTTTGCCTTCACATTAATGACGTACGTGACGCACTGGACTTTGGTTGCTTCGGGCATCTGCTGTATGCGGATGATCTTCAAATTTACACACAGGTCCCTTATGATGATGTGGATGAGGGAATTCGTATTTTACAGAGGGCGGTCAGGGCGGTGTCGGGATGGGCTGCTGGTGTTTCTCTGACTTTGAATGCTAGTAAAACAAAGGCGATCGTCTTTGGAAGTAATCGTTTTATTAAAAATTTTTATTCGGGTGAGCCAAGGACGATTGACCTGGAGAGCGGTATCGGTATTTCTTTATCTGGCACCGTTACGAGCCTTGGTGTTGTACTCGACTCTAAACTGTCTTGGGAACCGCACATTAATATGTTGACTAAAAAATTCAATAGAGTGATTTATAGCCTGCGATTTTTCTGTCGCTACACCACTGAGGCTCTGCGTAAGCAGCTCGCAGCCACCCTGCTGTTCCCACATCTTGATTACTGCTCAGTGGTTTTGCTCGATGCTTCGCAGGAGTTACGAAGACGACTACAGACAATGCAAAAATCGTGTGTGAGATATGTATTAAGCGTGAAACTGGGTGATCACATCTCTCCCCATAGACAAGCTTTGGGTTGGCTACGTACTGATTCGAGGAGACAGTATTTTATGGCTGTACTTATGTACAAAATCGTACGTATGAATACTCCTGAATATCTAGTGGGTCTCTTCTCTAGATATATACCCAGAGCGACCACTAGGGGTGAGATTAAAGATCTTGCGGTGACCTTCATGCGCACTGAGACTGGAAGAAATTCCTTTCAAGTTCAAGGTGCGCATTTTTGGAACTCCCTACCTGCTGATATTAAAAATCTTCCATCAATCAGCAGGTTTAAAGCCGCTCTGAGGAGGTATTTACTTGACCTCGATTAACCAGTATTATTTTCGGACTATATCAAATGTGTTAATTTATTATGTGATGTACCTTTTATAGATTTAAGGCATGATTGTATTTATTGGCGTGATTTTAGAATGTGTGTGCATAGATAGAGTGAATGATTATATTTTTATCAGCTTGACTTGTATATTAACTGTATACTGCTGATATTTTGACTGCGCTCTTTACACGCTTGTTTTTATGTAATTCTTTTGACTGATAGATATTTGAGACTGATTTTTAATCATATTATTTATACTCTTTGCGTGTATTTATTTGTATTATCTGTAATATCACTTATATTTAATTTATTGACTTACTATTACAGTATCCTTATCTATATTATGTTTTATGACTGTGATATCATACTGTACTATTTTAATTTCATATTTACAAGGTTGTTTCAAGTATTTCATGTATTATAACTTTATTTCTAATTTTACACGCTTTTTTTGTAATTATAATACAAAATAAAACAATATCCAATCTTATCTTTAAATTGTATGTGAAAGTTTACTAATATCATATTCCAATATGTGATGCATAGCTTCTGGCGGGAAAACGTATCTTGTGTTCATTTATTGTTAAATGTCATCATAAAACATATCCAAATCATTGGTTTCATCCGTTTCATCATTAGTATTACTTTCAGTATTTATTTCACTTGCTATCATTTCTATAAATGCACAATCATGTCCTTTGAAGCAGTATTAAAATAAGTATTTTATAACTCCTATTGTTGAACATAATTCAATATTAATATGACAGTTAAACTTCAGTAATAAATGCGGGTTACAAGAAACCACAAATCTATTGTCTGCCTACTTGTTTTTTGTGTATAATATTTTATTTTCATTATTTCTTTGTCGATAAATAGGATAACCATTTGTCATTATTTTAGTTTCAATAAATCGTTTCGGAAAATTTTCCGTACAGTTTTCTAATTCTTTATCTTTAAAAGGTGAGTTTTCATTCTGATCTCCACAAGGGCCAAGTATCATAAATTGTTTAACTATTTCATATAATCTGGAATTCTCATTTTTATTTGGAATTTCAGCTACTATAAATTTATCAACGTCATCACTACTGTAAATTTTATCATCTTTACTCAAAAATATTAGCATATAGGAATGTGGTTATCGTCTCTTCGAAAATTCTACTACGTATGAATATGCAATGCATTTTTCCAAAATATTTTTTTAGAAATTTGCTCTATTATTAGTTTTAATTCTTGATAAAATACTTCAACAACAATATTTGGTTTATCCGTTACATCTTCACTTCGTTCTATATTATTTGTGATTTTTTCTTATTTCGGATTGCATGTCATGGTAATGAAAAAATCTGGTTTTACGATTCTTTGTACTAATCTCATGGTATAAAGAAAATTTTGATATAAGGAACGCGGACTTCCTGTAAAAGTTGATGGTAATATAAACATTTTTCTTATACTATAATTGTCAATAATAATTATTTACTTTTATTAAAGCTTATTGATTTACAAAAAATGAAAAAATTTTTTATTTTAATGCAGTACAATATAATAACGTAAATATATGAAAAAAAATTAAATACATATTTTACATTGAACTACTATTGTCAATACAATTAGCAAATTCATATATAATAATATAATATATAAAATTGCAGATGGAGCGAGGTGAATTTTGCTCGTATCTATGAATCAAAATAGAAAGCTTATAAATAAAATATAAAAAATACCTATAAATAGAAAAGTTCTATATATTTTATTCTTGAAATATATTTTACTAAGTTAAATATATTTCATTAAGTATATTAAAAGTAGAACCGAGTGAGCAATAGCGAGCGAGGTATTCGTGGCTAGCAAGATATTAAAGATTGAAAAAATTATTTATGAATTATAGCTGTTTTTTTATCCTCACTCAATTGCGAATAGAAATATCTTTTTTGTTCTTTAAAAAAGGACCTTTTCTAAATGTATATAAATTTATGACAACATTCCCTGGTAGAAATGTCAACATAAAAAATAGTGTATAATACAATTTATGGGCATTATTAATAGTAATATTTTATTATGTCAATATTAGCTAATAAATAGTCAATTTTTGCCGAATTTGAAGAGCCTTCATTTTTTGTATAGACAGAAAATGCTAATAGAAATATGTTGTCCATAAACTGGGCATTTTAAGTACCTAGAAATATTTTAACCTATAAATCCAATACATCTTTTCATTCGCATTCAAATTATAAAATATGTTCAATGAATACAAAAAAAAATGAAAAAATAAATCGTCTCAAACACAAATAATTATAGAGAATTGATTGTGAATATTTTTTTCTGTTTTTAAGATTCACATTTTAATCTTTGGAAATGCTTGTAACGTGTTAGTGGTACATAGGTTAAAAAATCGTTTTATATTGGTTAAAAAAATTGCTATAAAAATACCCATCTGTAGCTCTTCATTTCAAAGCAATGGCCATAAAATAGTATAAAAAACGTTTTCTTTTCTATCAGGGTTTTTAACTCATTTAATAAAAATAGAAAATCAATACATCTAATTTCATTTTAGAAAAATAAAATAACTGTATCTAAAAAAAATAAACAATTTTACGAATTTAAACTTCATTAAAGCGCAATTAAGGAAAAAAAATACATTGAATAACATTAACATTTTAAAAAATTTGACTTTTTTCATCTTTCTTTTATTAAATATCATATTTTCATATCATCAATTTTTATTTTCAAAACAAAAAATTTGATTTTTAAACATCATAATTTAACTTCTTACAAAACATTAATAAAATTTTCACTATATTTTAAATAGCCTGATTCTTTTGGTCTCTCAAAAACTGGCATTTTTTAAACTTATATGGAAATATAATAAAATTATTTTTAATAAAAATTTAACATAAAATATTGATAAACATCATTTTATTTTAGGTACATAAAATAATAAAGAAATGCTTTTATTAAAGAAATGCTTTTTAACATCAGTGCAAATATCCTGATATCAGGTCGATAATTTGATTTTGGAAAAGTGAAACTTTACGAAACTTTGCGAATTTCACCAAAGCGCGTTTTAAATGAAAACAACTTTAAATTATATATATTTTTTTTTAAGAATTCCCACTTTTTTAAAAATTAAACAAAAAATAGATATCGATGCTTTTTGTAATTATTACAATGGTTCCAAACTTTGAAACATGATATGAAAAGTATTTGAAATTTTTTTCAGTTTAACAATTAATAAGGAAAAAATGTTATCTATGTTGTAAACTTCTCAAAATCGCAGTTTATCTATTCGCGATTATACGATACTGCAACGCCAAAACCTCATACTAATTTTTATAAGGTGGCGCAATTCGGAACTCTTCTAAGAGTAGTTTTATACATATATAGATATATTACCTGGATTCTCTTAGACAGCTTCTAAGTGAATCCGCCAGGATCGTGACGGTATCTTATAATCGCGAATTGAGTTAATACTTTCTCATGTTTTGACAGTCATTATATCTTTTTGAAGTATATTTGTTATTGTTATTTAGGATAGATGTAATAAAACATGATTACTTTATGATATCATAAAAAATAAATTTAAATACAATTTTCCGAAAAAACAATGAAAAAATGAATTAGTTAAATATAAAAATTTAATCATAAAAACGATGTGCAGCATGCAATGTGTTTATCTTTAAAATACTCATTTTATTAATTTTGTTATTTAATAACGAAAACTGTTTAGGTAATTAAAAAAAATTAACTTTGGGGCGTGGAAGCAATAAAAATATGTAATTTGGTTTAAATAAAAAACGTACAATAGCTGTGTTTGCTAAGTTTTAGGGTACGTTGTAGCAAATAAAAATTTTTCCAAGTTTAAATTTAATACTTTACTTTTTTTTATTAAAAAAAAATTAATTATATGCTTACAAATAAAAATTAAAACAATACAATAAGAAAAATTTTAAACATAAAATATTGATCTATAATACAGCTGTTTAAAATAAAATAACCATTAACTGCAAGCATTTTGTAAACATGTGTTAATTATCACTTTTTTAGATATAAAATTTTTAATTCAGACTTTCTTTTCTTTTTTTTTATTCAATTTAACGAGCATACTGCCCTTTTACATTTAAATATTTGTATTTTAAGAAAACATATTTGACTTATTATTTGAAGCGTATAGCTGCAAAAGTAGTTATCTCCAAAAAAATTTTTTTCAAGAAATAACATTTTCTGCTGTACTTATACTTAAAATTGAGTGTATTTTGCAATACACCATATTTTTTTCATGTCATAAAAAAAGACTATACCTATATTTTGGTCCCATATGATTTTTTCATGATAAATTTTAATGTTCTGTATACGAAAATGCAATAAAAATGAATTCGGGAAAAATGGAGATAGCCACCTTTGCAGCTACACGCTTCATTTAACGTGGTGTCAACCTATAGCAGAGTCAGTGAAAATAGCGAACAAACGGGGAATCGATCTTGCGCCAACGAGAAAAACAGTCCTTTGCCGTTAGTCATTACGCCACTGAGCTCTACAAGCTTCTTTGCATTGCTAGTATAAAAAAAATTCAATCTTTTTTTGAAATTCACAAACGCAATTAAATGCAGAATTTAGATACAATTCTATTAATATAAAAAACTCATTTTTGAAAAAAAAATTTAAAATAAAAAAATTTTTTTCAATAAAAAGATTAGCAATAACAATTTTAAAAACTTTATTTTAAACATAGATTATTTTTAATTTTAATTGAATGAAAATTTTTATTTGATGTTTATTTTGTCCTCTTTTCTTAAACTCTTCTTTATTTGATATAAGTCCATTTTATATAAGTAATTTATTCTGACAGATTTTTTTTTTTTAATTGTAGCCAAATCTTATTTATTTGGATTTTCATGAAGTTATATAAAATAACATTATTCTATTTTATATATTTGAAAGATAATACGCTTATGAATATAATATATTTAAATAACGTTTAAAAATATGATTTATAAATAGATCGAATAAATTAATGCATAATATTTAAAATTAATTGATAACATATTAATTATACTCTAGACATAAATAAATTAATAATGTACTTAGAAAGAGCATATTATTTGAAAATTGTTTAATACCTCATGAAAAACATATTTGATAATAGAGAATATTTAATGGAAAGTATTCAAACATTATAATGAAATAAAAAATTAATAATAAATCCTAAATATCATAAAATAAGTTCAGAATTTAGCAATTTTTACCCAAATTGATAATATGTTTTTAGATAGATAGATAAGCATTTATTCGTATAAGTATACGAAAAAGCATGTAACACAATGTGTAATTGTAAATATTGCATTAAGGTACAGGTATCACAGTCAAATAGCTAATCCCAATAATACTCAAAAAGTAAGTCACTATAAAAAGCGATATCACAGAATGATACAAACAAAAATTAAAACAATAAAAATGCACGCAATAATACAATAAATTAAAAATAGTCATTCCTTATCTATCAGTCAAAATATAAAAATTTGAGTTTAAAAGTATATAACAATATTTAAATAAAATAAAACAATAAAAAGCGTATGCAAAAGCATACGACACAGTCAATACAATAAAATGAAATCGTTCAGCCATCAGTCACACAATAAATACATTCACACCTTAACCCTTTCAGAACCAATGTACATTGACATTTTTTAGTTTTTTTTGGAATTGTACAAAAAGAGGCTTCAAATTTTGTAAAAAAATATGTGTATTAGATTAAATTGGACTATTTCCGATCTCAAACTGAGGGCCTAAGTTATTATATCTTTGACAGAAACTGAGAAAACTTGAAAAAAAAAGTGAAAAAATTTTTTTTTCATTACAAAAATTGCTTAATAAATGAACACTTATTATCGCTAAATGGTTATCAGAACTTTTCATGATGAAATAAAAATTCCGTTCTGAAAGGGTTAAGCCTATATATGGGACATTACAAAAATAAATTAACATATAAATTAAAAATGTCAAATTCAATCAAGGTCGAGCAAGTACCCCCTCACTGCTAACTTGAACCTGCTGAGAGATGGAAGATATTTGATCTCAGTAGGCAGAGAGTTCCAAAAATGCGCACCCTGAACTCTGAAGGAATTTCTGCTAGTTTCAGTACGCATAAAGAGCACCGCTAGCTCCTTAATTTATCCTCTAGTAGCCGCCCTAGGTACACATCTAGTGAAGAGACCCACTAGATGCTCTAGAGTATTCATGCGTACGATTTTGTACATAAGCGCAGCCAAAAAATATTGTCTTCTCAAATCAGTACGCAACCAACCCAACCCGGTTCTATGAGGAGAAACATAAGCTCCCATTCTTACGCCCAATACATATCTCACACGAATTTTGCGGTCTTTGTATCCATTTTCTTAACTCCTGAGTAGCATCAAGCAGAACCACCGAACAGTAATCGAGATGTGGAAACAGCAGGGCAGTTGCAAGCTGTTTACGCAGAGCTTCCGTGGTGTACCGACAAAAAAACCACAAAGCATATAACACTCTGTTAAATTTTTTTGTAACAATATTAATGTGCGGCTCCCAAGAAAGCTTAGAATCAAGCACAACTCCAAGGCTCGTTACAGAGTCAAAAAAAGAAATACCGACACCTCCCCCAAGATCAATCGTCCTTGGCGCTCCAGCATAAAAAGAATTAATAAAATGATTACTACCAAAGACGATTACCTCAGTCTTATCAGCATTTATAGTGAGGGAAGCATCAACCGCCCACTGTGACACCGCTTTAGCCGCCCTCTGTAGGATAAAAATACCCTCATCCACATTCTCACGAGGAGCCCGCGTATAAATTTGCAAGTCGTGTGCATACAGTAGGTGCTCAATAGGTGCTCAGTTTGAAAACAGATGGAAAACTCCATCGATCTAAACCTTGCAAGTAATTTGAAGGGAGAGATCGTGTCGAACGCCTTGCTAAAGTCAAAAAAGAAAATGTGACGAGTTTTTTGTCTAGGCCTAATCTTATGTCGTCAGTTAATTTAAGAATGGCTGTCTGCGTCGAATGATGTTTCCTTAAACCAGTCTGCATCAGATCAAGTATCTCACTTATAGCAATATACTCCTGCAATTGGTCGTGGACAATCTTTTCAAGTATCTTCGAAAGAAAACACAGAATCGCAATAGGTCTAAAATTCTTAGGCGATTTGGGTACAGAGCACTTTTTCAAAGGCACAATGCGTGCCCGCTTCTAAAGGCCAGGGAAAACCCCCGCGCAAAAGAGGAATTGAACAGGGTCACAAGATGTTCTCCAATAAACGGTAAAGCTTTAGGTATCACGCTTTGCGGAATGCCATCCTCACCGCACGCCTGAGATGAGAAATGAGAAATCGCGAGAGCAACATTAATTATATTAATTTGTTTAAAAGTGAAACCACTTTCACTACATTCAGAAAGAAATTTCTCGTGAAGCCCATCATCATCACCATGCGGCGAAACCGCCACCCCAGCAAAATGCGCATTAAACTCATCAGGAATAAATCCATTCAAGTCCCCTTGAGGTCCGTATAGAAGTCCCCGGTCTTTCAACTTCCAGCCATTACTATTTCCAAGAGTTTCGAACAGTCTATTGTGATAGTATATAGTTTTTGTATGTTTAGTCTGTTCGTTCACTATTTTTTGTAAATGCAAAAATTCAGAGAAATATTGCATATCATTTGTCCGTTTATATCTTCGATAAACAGCATCTCTCTTGCGCTGCATCTGCGACAATTCTTTATTTAACTATGGAGGTTTATCGTTTGCATAATTAAGAGTTTTCACTGGTGCTAAATTTTCTATAACGTCAGTCAAATTATCACAAATGCAGCCAAGTGCAGACTCGGGGTTAACTATGCCCTCTGTTAATGGTGTTAAATCATAGTCAGCCAATTTTTCGAATAATATGTTTTGACAAATATTTTTATAATTCCTATATTTAATCAATTTTCGATCTACAGTGCGTGTATCATAGGCAATAGCAGCGTCAATTAAATTATGCCGACTATGAAAGTTTGCAGGCAAGTTACGTGCGTCAAATATGCAGTCATTGTCATTCACAAGAATCAGATCAATCCATGTGTGAGACGCCGGAGCTATATGCGTGGCACCGTGCTGGACCAACTGAAGCGAAAGCTCTGCCGAAAGTTTATTAAGAAACTCCGCATCACTGATTTCTCGTAGGAGATCGGCACTAAGATCACTCATTATAATTTCATGTAAAAAATCACAGGACAAATCTCTTAAAGAATCTAATAAATCATGATTTTTAGTAAATGAAATGGCAGGAGGGCAACAAATGACAGAAACTAGCACAGATTCAGAGTTGCCATCCCTGATAGAACAGAAGATATACTCTGGGACTTCAGGTTTATCACTGGTAGTATAGGTTGTGGTACTTGATAAAGTTAATACATCACATTTTAAATTATCCTTAACATAAAGGGCAACCCCTCCTTCATAAAGGTTTTTGTCCTGCCGAAATATTTTAAACCCTTTGATCCGAATGACGTCATCTGAGACGGTCGGTCTCAGTCAGGTTTCAGTTACTCCAAACAGATCATAAGAAGGGCCATTACATAGAAGTCCACGCACCTGTTTAATGTGAGCTCTTAAGGAGGTCACATTTATAAAGCCCGCCTGCAGTTCACCCTTTTTCCCTATTCGACTCCTCGAAGTGACCCGGTGTAGTCATTGGGGAGAGAGGTTGACATTATTATTATCTAACTTTTCCCTATCAACATTACACTTTTTATTAGTCAAACCAACGTCGTCATTATTCAAGTATCTACTAATTACTTTAGATTCGTCATTAATATTCTTGTTTAAATTTATATTATAAGAACTGCACATTTTGTCTATATCATTTTTCGAAGCAAATGTATATGCTCTTTTCCCACTTTACCGTCTGGCCAGAAGTCCACCAGTTTTATGCCACACAAACTTAATGCCTCTGTCTTTAGTATATTTCTTAAGGTCTCTAAAGATTTTATATTTATCTTTTTGGAGATGATCATTAATAAATATATGATAATGCTTTTTCACGGGAGATAAAGTAGCAAAACGAGAAAGATCAATATCTGCAGTTGAGAAATTTGTAATTTGCCTTTTTTCAACGTGTATTAGTCTCACCAGATTTGCCTCCGAGAGTAACCAGCAGCGAGATGGGCCCCCTCGGACCGTCTCTGATCGCACTGCTTATAGTGACAGGTGATGTTAGCACAACGACCGATACTATATATGCTGGTGATATGTTTGGGAGTATGGCACCAAGGATGGCAAATGCATAATCTTCCAAACGAACATTAGCCGCTAAGCAGTCCAGTCCGCTAGAGATCACCAAGTAATCACCCTCAGCACCACAATCCGATAGCCTGTTTTGTGGCAATGTAGTGTTAGGGTCAGGTGTTTCAATTGTGTTTGCGTTTGCGTATGAATTGCTTTCACGCTCCAGCACACTGAGATCAGAGACAGTCTGCACCACGGATGGTACACCCGACGCGAGATCAGAAAGATTCTTGTCCACTTTATTAAATTCATTTGCTAACATTGAGTTTATACTATTAATTTTAGTGATAAAATTTCTGTTGATTGTTTCATAATTTTAAATTAGAGTAGACAACAACTGACCCTCTAACATGCTGACTCTCTCCTTCAATTTAAGATTTTCATCCAGCAGCCCCACCTGCACAGCCGTTAAATTCTTAATTAATTTATTTTGGCTGTCGAGTTTGTCTAATATATCTCGCAAACCATCATCAACACCCATGACACTACTCTCAAAACCCGAAAGTCTATCGAGAGCACCCAGTACTGGCTCAAGCTTACGAGATAAAAAGCCCTTCCATTGCAGACAGAGCAGCATAGACAGGAAAGAAGTCAACATTGTTATTTAAATTTTCACTATTATTTGTATTCATAATTTTATTATTATTATTTTTAAGTGAGGTAGTGGGGGCATCATGCGCAGCGCCACCTCTATTACGTATAACTAAAGCAGAATTAATACTTTAACTAGGTTTCTTCTTCTCTGACGTGCCACTATCCTTCCGCGATGCCTTAGCTTTCAGTTGCCCCTGTATAGCGATGGCTGGTGCTACTTGCGTGTTAGACTTCGAAGGAGTAGATGAACTAAGAGGCAACTTCTTTTGAACCTCACAGACGCCGAGTATCTGACTGCTATTATTACCAGCGCCAAGTACGTGAGCAATGGAGGGGATGATCTAATCTTCTTTTACCTGTACGCATTTTCTGCAAACGTAGTTAGCGCTGCCCATCGATTGTACTCGTGACATATACTTAGCATGACAGCGCTGGCGACAGGTGACACAATTGTGTAACATTTCTGCTCCACGAATGTCTAATGTCAGCTGCTTACATATATAACAACGCTCCATGGTAACGACCTCTTGCGGCAAATCCCAAAATCTACGTCGCTGAGCGCTTACCAACAAGTAATTGCCGTTTCCCTCAAAAAATATATGTGTGTGTATATATATATATATATATATATATATATATATATATATATATATCAGTCAGACACTAACCTCAAAAAGTCCTCTGCTCCAAAAATTCACAATTACAGAGCAAGTACAGCACTCAAATTCAATATTGATGCTGACTTGCATTAGAGCGTCTGCAACTATCCTGTAACAAAAACGCCCGAAGGCAGTTTTGCGGCAAAAAAAAAACCAAAAACCACAGAGCGTTACAAAGAACGTTGCGCTAACTTTTTAATCACATAAAGCTTTTTTGAGCTATAATAAGGCTTAAATTAAAGTATTCAACTTGTACTGTTTAATATTTAATACATTTTTCTGTAAGAATCGTAGCTGTTCGGTTATTCAAGTTCTTAGAACAACTTCTTTTTATTATATTATTAAAAAATGTGTATAACTTAGTCTCTGAAATGTATTCAAACAAAAGAAAAAACATGGGTTGATTTTTTTCATTACAAAATCAAATCTTGTAGTTATAAGCGAATTTGTTTCCCAAAGGTGGATACTTCTGCTTATAAGTAGGCTCTGATTATTAGTTATTTAAGTATGAAAAAAAGATTTATACTCAAGATATAATTTCCTAATTTCTTATTACAAGTACATTAAAGTCTTTAAATTTTCAAAAGTACATACACTCCTGCTCACACGAAGTTGCCTACCCTAATCAGTCAAAGTACAATATAAAAGTTTTACTATTCCATTGGAAAGCGTATAATGATTTTTTGAAAAGATGGGTTTTAAAAGTTTTTCAGAGCTCTTTCAAATGCTGATGGTTTGATTTAAGAATATCTATTTTTAACTATATTTATAGAGCTAAAAGGCAGAAAAAATTTCAATAATTTTTCGCCCATGTTTAACTCTGAACCAATTCTAGCAAAATTATTCTACGTTAAGAGCAGGCCGGATTCTGTCCTTGTCTAATTGAGTTTTAATCTAATTTCGTTATTTACTCAAGTATTAATCGGTGTATCTGCAAATTGAAGGTTGAGTGCAATAGATATTATTATTATGAATATTTTTCACAAAAACAAAAGATTCTACCAGATTGTTTTTGAGAATAATATTTTTGCGTTTCTTACTTTTCTGAAAAACAATGCGATAAAATTTTTTGTTTTTGTGCATGAATATTCATCATAATAATATCTATTGCGCTGAACCTTCAATTTGCAAATACACCTATTAATACTTGAGTAAATAACAAAAAAACTCGATTAAACAAAGACAGTGAATCTGGCCTGCTCTTGACGTTGTACCTCTCAAGTTGAAGGTTTTTTTAGTCCTCTTTCAAACGCTGTTTGGTTTTTTATGTTATGATAAATCTTTAAGAAGTTATAACAATTTTTCTGAAAAAATTAACTTTTTTCAGCTTCCTATATCTCGTAAGCATTACACCTTATTAAAAAATGTCAAGGGAAAAAAATGTTCGTTTTTAGCTAAAGAATAAATTAACGATTTATCATAGCATAAAAAACCAAACAGCGTTTGAAAGAGGATTAAAAAACCTTTAATTTGAGAGATATAACATTAACGTAGAATAATTATGCTAGAATTGATTCAGAGTTAAACATGGGCGAAAAATTATTGAAATGTTTTCTTCCTTTAAGCTCTATAATTATAGTTAAAAAATAGATATTCTTAAATCAAACCATCAGCATTTGAAAGAGGTCTAAAGAACCTTTCAAACCCATCTTTTACAAAATTTTTTATACGCTTTCCAACGGAATAGTAAAACTTTTATATCGTACTTCGATTGATTAGGGTCGGCAACTTCGTGTGAGCGGGAGTGTATATTTGATGTGAATTTGACGGAATTTTTTTTTAAATGCATACAAAAATTTTATATCAATTTCCCGCACTTATATGTAAAATTTTGATACAATTTCCTATGAAAAATAATTTTTTAAAATAATTTTTTCTAAAAACTGCGCACAAAAGAAAAAAATTGATATTTTTTACACTACACTTTTTATAGGTAATTATTTTCAGAAAAAGCAATTAACATTCGATCAAAAAACGGTTACGTACTTTTATAGAAAATGGAATTTTGAATTTACTCTTAAAATTTCAAATCGATGGATTGAACGGTTTTCAAGCAATAGGGTCTGAGTCCCGGTTACTGTGCCTGAACCTAATTCTGTGCTTTCCATTTGAAATACATGTAAAGCACAGAATTAGGTTCAGGCACAGTAACCGGGACTCAGACCCTATGTCCACCGAATTCGAAACAGAAGTCATTTTGAGATAATCATACTTCAATTTTTGCAAGCATTACTCGTGTTTTCTAAAATTTTAATTTAATTCGCAATATTTGCTTCATGCGTTTGGCCTTCTATGTCTACCCTAATGAATTTATGAAGGATCCAAAAAATCTTTATCTCTTTCGGTCATAAAGCCACTTACTATTTCGAAAAGTAAAAGCAGTATAAAAGTAATGAATCCAAACACAGATAGATTGTGCTGGATAAGATTTGGAGGTGCTGTAGCAAAATCGAAACTCAAACCATTTAAAAATTTTGTTATAAGACCAAGAGGATATGATTTTAATATTGCTGAAATACATTTCTTAATTAGTATTATTCCTCAATACTTTAAAATACATTTAAAATGAGTTAACGCACCATCTTTTACGATTATTTTTCACTAGAATATAAAATTTTAAAGTTAGTACTTTATTTCTCCAAGGTGTCTCCAATTATTTACCGTTATTGTATATTTTTCTTTAATCTAATTGCAAAATAGATTTTCTAATATTACATTAATTAATTTTCTTTAATATATGATTATAACTTTTTTTAAGTATGAGGATATTACCCCACCATCAAGATACGGGTGGTTTTTTTGTAGCAGTACTAAAAAAAATCAAACCTTTACCATGGGAGAACGAATCATGTACGAAATCAAATAATACAAATGAAATTATCAAGAAATGCATTTCAATAGAAAAAGAAAATGAAGAGGAGAAACCAAATGATAAAAAAAGACTTACAAATGATGAAAAAAGACTTTGTGGTCCTCAAAGGAAAAGAAAAAGAACTCAAGGTTATCGAGAAGATCCTTTCGTATTTTTTAAAAATGAAAATGAAGATGTATGGCTTTCTATAAAGTATGTTATTTAATTACGACGCAAATAATAATATTGTAAAGATCTTTTATTAATTTTATATTATATTTCTATGTATGCAGAAAATTCTACAACATATCAGATGAATTAGATCCTAAATGCTTCTTAGTAAGATGTTATGAAGGTAAAAAAAAGAATATTTATCTTACTTCACCAGCTGTTCGTGACATTGTTATGTGTAATGAAGATAAAGTTAAGATGATTAATACTGGTGTCAAAACTTTTGTTCGTTGTGATAATAAAAATATGACCTGCGCATTTAGATTAGCTCAAGAAGGATTAAATAATATTGTTCAGTTTATTGGTAACAGCCGTAAAATTAAGATAGTTAAAGATGATTTAATAATGCTTTTACAAAATAACGATCATCATACTCCACCTAAAATTACTGAATTGAATTTTGCAACCCAAGAACAATTAAAAGATTTTGGTAAATAATTTTTTTTTTAATTTTTGCAATTACCTTTATATTTGTTAAATAATTTCTTTTTCTATTATTTTTTTGTGTACTAATATAGCTAAAGGAAGTTGTATATTAGTCTACGAAGAACAAAATACAGATAATCCTTATCCTTTAAAACTAGAAATCGTAGGATGGCGAGGAATAATGTCTTTGAGAGTATACGTATCAATACATGATACAATACATTATCTACGTCTTTTGGGTGGTGATTGTTCAATATTTGGTATGTAAAATTAAATTTAACATTTATATTATTATTTTAAAATATTTATTCAAATAAAAATCAAACATAAAAATTAAAATAATTTTTTATTGTAGAGAAAAACAAATTTCAAGTAAATCGTGATACGATTGAATCCAAAACAGAAGAAGACAAAGAAGTTATTGTAAATGATGAATAATAAAATTAACATACGAATTACTGAATCAATAAAGAAACATAACTTAATAATAAGTTTGCATTATCCAACCAATATTTAAAAATTTATTTGGAACAATTATATTTGTACATTTATAACCACTTTAATGATAAACATTCAAAATAATCATCTCACGTTCGTATATTCTTCAGAATGGAAATAAAATAGAAGAGTTGACTCTTGTTATATATATATTTATTTCGTAATAAATTACAAAAAGCGTGTAATACAATGTATAAATATAAATATTGCACTTGAAGTTGATATTAAGCTTCCCTTATTTTTTCATACTCCAAAAAACAGTCAATTAATTTAATCTGATAATACTGAGTAAGTAATTCATCATATAAAAGTTATTTAAAAAACGCGATAATACTATACATTAAAAAACGCGATAATACTATACATTAAAAAACAGTCGTTTTATATTTATCAATCATGATATTTAAATTTGAAAGGAATATAAAAAAATATAACGAATGTAGATGTTTGCACCTTAGTTTTTTAAATTCTACGACAGATAATTAAACGACTTGACAGCTTCTGCAGCCTGACGCCTCATATATTTATATACGTATGCTATTGTGCTTATTTTTCAATAAATAATCAATTAAAATAATTTGCATCTTCAGAAAAAAAAATTTTTTTTCTCGAATCATTTCTAAGTTGTGAATTTGTATTCTTTACCCAAAAACACACCTTTTTTTTATTTACACTTTTTTTCAAGGTTGCTTAATTTTTTTAATTTACGCATTTAAAAAACAGCTTTTTTCACGAAAATCAGTCTCTCATTAGTTTAGATAGACCAAATTCGATGTTATATGTCTCATTTTAAATCTGAATAAATACTCTTTCAAACCAATTTTGCTTTTTCACCCTACGACGATTGCACCTAAAATTACTCAAATTTGAAGTTCATCAAAATTTTTTCGATTTTTTAATTTTTTTAAAAGAAGTCAGTTTGTATATTTTAAAAATAAAAGAAATAGTTTTTTGAAGGTTTTTATCTAAACCTTAAAATCGTGTTGGAATTTTCACTCTACGACTACTAGTTATGAAGTTTTTTAAACATAAAGAGAACAGTACTTCTTATGATAAGTCAGTTTTTGAAGCTATGCTTCTTACTCAAAGTTGCGTCAACAGGGATGACTGAATAAAAACTGAAAGGTGACGAATGCCCGTATTTGGTTAAATATAGCACTAGTTGTTATTGCTACTACTAATATACACACATTTATATTCTTTTTCTTTCTTTTTCTCTCTTCTTTTCTCTCAATCTCACTCCATTTAGGAATATGCGTGTATATAGGGATATATCTAGAAGTTTTAATTTTTAGAATGCGTAGAAAATTCAAGGATAAGTTTGAAGATATCTTAAGCTCATAATATATGAATTTATTGAAAAAAATGTATCTTTTACGAATATGCACTACAAAGTCGTTGCAACCTCATCTGTAAATGTGTATAACAAATATAAATGCAAAATTATGCAATTAGCCAGTGTGTATTTTGAATTTTTCTTTTTTTAACCTACGCAGCTTGTTCAACGTAAGATATAATGGTTTCTCAATTTCTTTACAAGTATGAACAATTGAAATGAGAAAAAATTAATTCCAAGATTGTGTCTTTTATTTAATAAATATAAGAATCGAGTAAAATTGCGTGTATCACATTTATAAATAAATTTCTTTTTTTATTTTTTTGCTCTATCTTTTTCAACGGGCTACTAAGCAGCAAAAATCCAAATAAAGATGTTTTCAGATTAAAAAAAAATATTTTAAACTTTGATTCAAGTCTGTGCTACATCAGGAAAATGTTTTATAATGATTTGAATTTGACAATATCTTGAGTAATTTAATATAAAAAATAACATTTTCAGGCGGCACAGTCCTAGATCATTTAGAAATGTCTTGCAAGTCATTGTGATCAATGATTTAACATATTTAACAATTTTTGATCACACCGTTATCGTTGATAAAATTGTATAACTCGAGTATTTTAATTTTTCATCGTACCGCGTTATAATGCGGTCGTAATTACTGAAAAATTACTGAACGAGATACCTGTTTATGCAAACTACGTGACAATTTTAAGTTGTTACTACAAAAATTACATTTCCTAAAGGTTGTGAAAATTGGCAATTCAAAAAAATTGATTGAATTACTTAAATGTGAAATTAAGAATAAGGATTGCATGTACGGTGATTGTGTTATTTGTAAAGATAATAAGGTTCAGAGTGTAAATAATGATGAAATTTCGTATTATAATAAATGGATAATTAGCAAGAAAGATAGTATAGGTAAAAATGAAAATTTGTATAACAGTCCAATAACAATAAAGTCAAAAATTCAATGTAGTATAAGCGATATGGTAAAAGAATTTAACAATCAAATACCTATTTTTACAAAACATTGTTACGACCCTTCGCATCAATACGCATATCTTCGAGAAATCCAATCAAATTTACAAACAAATGAAGTTAAAGTGGTTATAGATTTTTCAGAGAATTATGTTGCTAAATATTCGAGTGAAATTCAAAGTGCGCATTTTGGAGCCTCTAAAACACAATTCACTCTTCATACAGGTATTTTTTATTTTAAAGAAAATTTTCAAATTAAATGCATTTCTTTCGTTACTGTATCAGAATGTCTACGACATGACGCAGCTGCAGTTTGGGCACACTTGCAAACTATTATTGCATTAATTAAATCGACGGTACCTATGGTAAAAATTATTCATTTTTAAAGTGATGGCCCAACAGCGCAATATAAAAATAAAATGAACTTCGATTTATTTCAACAGCGTTGTAAAAAATTAGAACTTGAGTACTGTACATGGAATTTTACAACACCGGGGCATGGTAAAAGTAACGCCGATGGCACTGGAGGAAATGTAAAAACATTATGTGATCGAGCTGTATCGAATGGAAGAGATATTGTTTCAGTTGATGACATCCTTGATGTCATAAGAAAATCATCAAAAATAAAAATTTTTCATATCACTTTAACCGATATTAAAGCAATAGACTTATTAATAAGAAAAAATGTTAAGTTGGCGCCTCAGTCTAATAAAATATTTCAAATTATATGGTCTAGAAATGACGAAAATAATTTGTTCCTTAATAGTCTTTCACGTGAAGATTGTGAATGTTTAGTTAAACCACCTTGTATGCATTATTGTTTGTTTAAAAAGGGATGGCTTATATCATCAGATAAAATAAAAAGAAAAGATTCAACTTTGGATAAAAAGTCGCATTTGATGAAAAAAATTAAGTTATAAATATAAAATAAAAATTAGAGAACATAACAAAAATCATTTATTTAATGTTTTATTTAATGTTTCTATGTATTCTATATTGTATAAAGGTTAACTTTATTGTTAATGTTAATTATATTTGTTAATTTTTTTATTTAATTATGAATCAATTTATAAAATATTTATAAAATAAACTATTTTTTTAATTTTTATATTAATTAAAAAAATGTTTTTTTTAATTCAATATTTCTTTTTCAAAAAATGTTTTTACCCTCCAAAGGACATTAAAATTAAGTATCACGACTTTTTTTATACGAAATATATTCTAATTTATTAAATAGAAAAGGTTTTGAAGAAGTACCACAAAGTGCTTGTAACAGCTCATATCAATTCTGAATAGAATTATTAAATTTAATATGAATATTTTATAAATAATTGAATATTATTTAAAACATAGAATGATTTTCTGTAATAATAAATTTAAATTACGTTAAAAGTATAAGTATGGCTCTATAGTTACCTATTAAGGCCGATAATGAAGATAACTCAAAATGTATATATAAAGATATAGTAAAATAAATATAGAAGTGGAATGTTCTATTTCTTTTAATGAAAAGTATTGTCAATATTTGATTGTTGATAATAAAATATATAAGATGTAACTTTTTAATATAATTGTTTATACATAAATAGAACATTCAATTCCTATAATATGTATAAAAATGATTATTTTATTTAAAGTTTAAGCCCAAGCCGGAGTAGAATCTGATACCGACCAAGTAAAAATTGAGTTTTTTGTTATTTACTTAAGTATTAATCAGTGTATTTTCAAATTAAAGGTTGAGCGCAATAGATATTATTATTATAAATATCTATGCACAAGAAAAAAAAAATTCTATCACTTTGTTCTTGAGAAAAGTAAAAAACGCCGAAGTAAAAGTTCATGTTTATAATATTTTCGCGTTCCTTACTTTTCTCAAAAACAAAGCGATAGATTTTTTTTTTGTGCATCAATATTTGTAATAAGAATATCTATTGCACTTAACCTTCAATTTGCAGATATACCAATTAATACTTGAGTAAATAACAAAAATCTCAATTAGACAAGGACAGCGAATCCGGCCTGCTCTTAAATATATAAATTAAAATATAAAAGATTAGTTTCTTTAGTTAATAAATAATAAAATAAATTATTAAAAATAGTCTCTTGAAATGAAAAGGAAATAGAATGTTTCTTTTACAAATATATTTATCTTAATTAAATGTTTTTTCTGCAAATATATAAAATAAACGTTATGGAACATTCTATTTCCTCATGCATGATTCTTTAGTGAGAAACTTCATAGAAGGTTTATGAAATAATATAAAAGAGCGTGAATCCATCCAAGCTCTCACATTCTCTCTTAGAAGTTCGATCATGTTACCCCACATAGCTCGAATGATTCGAGAAGCTTCCATTGGAATCTTTCATTTAAGCTTTACGGAAGGTTCAGGGAAGCTTACATGTAATATTCCATGAGGGCTAAATGAAACATTACAAAATAGCTTTCAGTAAGCTTTCGGAAAGATGACATACAATATTACAGAAACGTTATTTGGAAGATTGCATTATATCTTGCAGGAAGCTTCCAGTAATATTTTGTGGAAGATTCCATTCAAACTTCTTGCATCTTTCCACGGAATGTTACAGGAAGAATATTTCAATGTTCATGGATGGTTACCAGTAACTTGTCAGGAAGATTCCCTGTAAGCTTCCTAGAAGCTAATTGAAAGTTTCCGGAAGCTTCAATTGGAATCTTTCATGTAAGCTTTACAGAAGGTTCAGGGAAGCTTGCATGTAATATTCCATGAGGGCTAAATGGAACATTACGAAATAGCTTCCAGTAAGCTTCCGGAAAGATTATATGCAATATTACAGAAACGTTATTCGGAAGATTACATTATATCTTGTAGGAAGCTTCCAGTAATATTTTGTAGAAGATTTCATTTAAACTTCCTGGAGCTTTCCACGGAATGTTACAGCGAGAATATTTCAATGTTCACGGTAGGTTACCAGTAACTTGTCAAGAAGATTCCCTGTAAGCTTCCCGGAAGCTAAATGGAAGTTTCGGGAAGCTTCCATTGGAATCTTTCATGTAAGTTTTACGGAAGGTTCAGGGAAGCTAACATGTAATATTTCATAAGGGCTAAATGGAACATTACGAAATAGCTTCCAGTAAGCTTCCGGAAAGATTACATGCAATATTACAGAAACGTTATTCGGAAGATTACATTATATCTTGCAGGAAGCTTCCAGTAATATTTTGTGGAAGGTTCCATTTAAACTTCCGGCAGCTTTTCACGGAATGTTATCAGAAAAATATTTCAGTGTTTACGGAAGGTCACCAGTAACTTATCAGGAAGATTTCCCGTAAGCGTCCCGGAAGCTAAATAAAAGTTTTGGGAAGATTCCATTGGAATCTTTCATGTATGCTTTACGGAAGGTTCAGGGAAGCTTACATGTAATATTCCATGAGAGCCAAATGGAATATTACAAAATAGCTTCCAGTAAGCTTCCGAGAAGTTATATCCGAATGTTATTTGGAAGATATCTTTACATCTTGCAGTAACGTTTTGCAGAAGATTCTATTCAAACTTCTTGCAGCCTTTCACAGAATATTACAGAAAGCATGTATTAATGTTCACGGAAAGTTATTGCAAAGTTTCAGAAAAAAATACATTAGCTTGTAGAAAATATCATGAAAATTATTTAGTTAAATTTTTAAATAGATCTATTCTTTCGTTTATAAGAATTTTGTATTCCTGGTACAAAATCGAACAATGTGAATTTATATCATTAGACTCCAACATTTTAACCTTTAGATTGCCGGGATTTGAGAAATTTCAAAAGCCCCGTTTTTCTACGAAAAAGTGAGTTCAGGCCATTCACAAAAGATTGAACTAAGGCCAAGTCTTTGGCAGATCGGGGTATGACGTCTCCAAGCGTCACCCCGACCCTCTAAAGGTAGAATAACTGATTTAATTAAAAATTTAATTGAATAATCTTCATGGTACATACAATATGCTAATGTATTTCTTTTTCTAAAATTTTATAATAAGCTGAAAAGTCAGGCAATATTTATGAGTACAGGTGTAGTGTCTACCTTACATTGATTTAATTTTA
Organism: Anastatus disparis; assembly: GCA_017163975.1. Taxonomy (NCBI): domain Eukaryota; kingdom Metazoa; phylum Arthropoda; class Insecta; order Hymenoptera; family Eupelmidae; genus Anastatus; species Anastatus disparis. The sequence continues at coordinate 146,628 of JAFFSR010000272.1, read as the reverse complement.
TAGATTAGAAATATTGTCTTTTTTTTCTATTAAATTAATGTCTCATATTCTTGCTAATTTACAAAATTTATGGCAGATTATTTAAATATCAAATAAAACATATTAGATTTTAAATGATTGAAAATTTTTTATAATTGTGTATAACTTTCGATAAAGAATTTTTATTATTATTGATTTTAATTAATAACAAAAAAAATACAAAAAATATGTTATTTTTTAAGAAAAAGTCGTTAATTTATTAAAATTTTATAAATTAAATAAATTAAGTACCAAGTCTAAATATCTTTACAATGTTTTGAATATAAGAAATTTAATCGAATAAAAGATTTTTCTTCAAAAAAGCATAATATTTTGTGTTTTTTTACTAATTAAAAATTAATAGTGATAAAAAATTTCTACCCAAAGTTACATAATTATAAAAATTAATTCATTCAATTTGTAATCTGCCTTTTTGGTATTTGTATAATAATCCCCCATTAATTTTATAAATTAAAAATATAGTCTTTTTTTGCCAATTAATGTATAAAGATATTATTAATATAAACAATTAATATCAAATTATTATATAAATACGAATAAAACAGATTACAAATTAAATGATTAAAAGTTTTTATAAATGTATAACTTTAGATATAAAATTTCTTTTAATATTAATTTAAGTTAGTAAATAAGCACACAAAACATTTTGTTGCTTTTTTAAAGAAAAGTCTTTGATTGAATAAAGTTTTAAGAAAGAGTATTGTATTATTTATTTAAGTTTTTTTTAAATAAATTTATTTTAAAATCAATATAAAATGAATTTTTCGACTTCATATAGCATGAAAATGTTTGTGTGTGAATAATACGTAAGTACATGTACATATACATTTATCTGTATACATAAAAATTATTTAAAGTTTTAAATTTGAAAAAATAGTGAAATATATGCATGTGCAACATTATTTATAAAAAAAAAAAATGTTCAGTCGGGAATCGAACCACCGACAGATATTTTACAAGTCCGTCACCTTCGATTCGCAGTTACGTCTACAGGGGAATACGCGTTGAATGGGCGTTTTGTCCTTAAGTGGTGAGATGATACCAGACTTACTATATAAGTCGAACATTGGCGGTTTTGAGTATGTACTCACAGCGCCTGCCTTTGAAATGTAAATGCGTCTTTATAATTATACATAAATCCTAATATATGTGAATATTTACTGACGTATAAATATGATATAATAGTATATAAAGTAGTATGTTCCAAGTGAATATGTGTTTTTCACAGCAAGTATTTGTAAAATATAAAATAAAAAATAGAATGTTGAACAGAATCGTAACAAAATACCTTTCGAACGGTGAAAAAGGATAAAATTAACCAATTGATATTAGAATTGTTGACATTCACAAAGCCTCCGAGAACCTTACACTGGAATCTTCCTGAAAGCTTCTAGCATTTTTTTATGGATTTTTTTTCAATAGGATAAAAAATGAATATAATCTTTTTTTTACTGATTCTCAGTTGAACCTGAATATTTATTTTTTTGACTCAAAAATAAACAACTTTTTTATTAAAAATTTTTTGATATCATGCGTATTTTTTGAGATAATAGCTATTAAATAAAATCGTTTTTTTGATAAAAAATGACTATAACTACCGTAAAATCGATCATAAATGAGTTTTCTATAGCTCATTTTGAAGGTGACTCCTTTAGCTTTTACCTCCATTTTGTTTTTCTATAATTCAATAATTTCCGCAAAAATGGCAGGCATTTGAATAGGGGCAAAAAAATTGAATATTTTTTAGTTAGTTTTTTACGCATAAGGCATGCATTTTTTGGACTGGAAGAAATTCCTTTCAAGTTCAAGGTGCGCATTTTTGAAACTCCCTAACCTGCTGATATTAAAAATCTTTCATCAATTAGCAGGTTTAAAGCCGCTCTGAGGAGGTATTTACTCGACCTCGATTAAACAGTATTATTTTCGGACTATATCATATGTGTTAATTTATTATGAGATGTACCTTTTATAGATTTAAGGAATGACTGTATTTATTGGCGTGATTGTAGAATATGTGTGCATAGTGTGAATGATTATATTTTTATCAGCTTGACTCGTATATTCTGCGATTTTAATTAACTGTATACTGCTGATATTTCGACTGCGCTCTTTACACGCTTGATTTTATGTAATTCTTTTAACTGATAGATATTTGAGACTGATTTTTAATTATATTATTTATACTCTTTGCGTGTATTCATTTGTATTATCTGTGATATCACTTTTATTTAATTTATTTACTTACTATAACAGTATTATTATCGCTATTATGTTTTATGACCGTGATATCGTACTATACTTTTTTAATTTTATATATACAAGGCTATTTCAAGTATTTTATGTGTTTTAACTTCATTTATAATTTTACACGCTCTTTTTGTAATTATAATACAAAATAAAACAATATCTTATCTAAACTAATCTAATCTAAATAATTTTATAGGAATAAAATGATACACAACTAGAGATTCCTGACTTGTACAACTGATTAGGTAATCATAAACTTGATAAAATATCTGACCAAAAATTTACAGCAAAACCTCTTCGTGCAGAACATAATACATAGACAAGTCTTCTCCCAGAATGTCAGAGTATATCATTACTCAAGTTGATAAGTAGGATGGTACCAGCAGAATTTGAATTTTTATAATGACCATTTTTCCCCTGTATAAACGAAAAATAATGTTATAAAAATATATTTACTATATAATATATATCTATAAATTTTAAGTTACATAAAATATAAAAAGATTTTGTATTATAAGAGCATTCATGTTATAAACATCATTTACGAATTTGTTAATTGCTCATGAGTGCTTATAAATAAATAAAAAACTTATGCTAAAATTAACAAGTAGTCAGACAAATTTAAAAATTAAATCATCATTAGATATCATATGCAGATTATTATAATTTCAAATATAAAAAGATTTTTTTTGAAAAATTTTATAAATATATTATTTTTTTTAAATTATTCAACAAAAAAATGATCAAGTTGTAAATTATAGAAAATTAATCACCGCCTTCTTAAAAAGATGTTCTATATAATTAAGCTTCAAGATAATACTCCAACTTTTCATTGTAGTACAATTCCAAATTATATAAGTGCAACCTTGACGTTCATAAGGAATTTAAAGCTCTCATACTGCTGGATGCTTGGGACGTGGATGCATAGTAATTCCATGTCTTACTCATCTTTTAATTCATCTACTTGCATCAAAATCTTGTCGATCACTAAATTTATGTCAATATAATTAATATTCATTATATATAATTGTGATTTATGAAGAGAATTAATTTTTTTAAATTGCTTAAAACACATTAAATAAAAAAACACAGCAAATTAGAATAATAAATTTTAACAATATTCAATTAAAAAAATCATTAATTGAATTATTAATTGACTGCTTACCATTATCACAATTTGGCTAATAATTATGAAGAATTTAAGAATTATGTAGATATGTTGTTTTTTTGTATTCACAAATTGTGTCCCTATAGGAATAGCTTTGAGAAGTTGTGGTGATACGGCATTTAGAATTGTTTTATTTGGCAAAAGTAAGGGACATTTTTATGTTTTTGCTGTAATTAAGATTTCTGTAGCATTTGCAATATCTGAATATGTTTAACTGCTGTAAGAATCATTTACGCAGGTTTAATGATAAATTGTGAAAACGGCAATATAACAGAAAGCCTTTGCAATATTTGTGCTTGAAATTCCAAAATTTACTTTAAGAAAAAGTAAGGTTGAAAGAATCCACATACTTTTACTATTGCATAGTCTATTCATCAAAGCACAAGTATTATCGCTATCATTTTTTTTAATACAACACTCTACGTCAACTTACTAATTATCCTTTGTGATTTATCATTATTGAAAGTTTATAACTGTTTTTGTAATTGTTGTTGTTACTGCTCTATCGAACCAAAAATTTGAAATCTAACATTATCAACAGTATCTTGTTGCTGTTGTTGTTCATTATTAATTTTAAAGGTTATACCTAAGGCAGCAGCTTCTGTAAGATACTAAAAACAAAAAAAATGTAATAATTTTAATCAACTTAAATATTGTTGTTGATTTGTGTCATCTATTAAATATAAAAATCTAAAATATTTCATATTTGATAAATTGTTTTGAAATATTACATATTTTTTTCATCAAAAATAGAAATTTTTAAATAATTTTGAAATATATTTTGAAAATTTTCAAAATGCATTCATAAAATAATAATTTCAAATATTTTAAGGAACATTATAAGCTCTTAACTGTCATGGCAATTATTTTTAGTAAAGTTATCATATGAAAATCTTTGCCATAGCAGTAAAGGTGTTAACTAAATACTTTTTTTAGCTGTTTACAAAATATCTAAAAACTATTTTTTAAATATTAAATATAAAATTAATGGTTCTGGAATGTAGAAAATATCAAAATTAACAGCTTCTATAATGTAATATTTCTTTTTTTATAAGCTGTATTCATAGCTAAACACAAAATATTGAGGTATACTTCATATCAGTTTAATTTATATTAATACTCTAAAAATATATATAATTACCTTCTTGAAATTAGATGAAATCATTTTTCTTACAGATGTAAGTTGTTTTTGTAACATTTTAAGTTTTAATTAATGAGTAGCAGAAACTAGGTACTTAACAACAATCCCCAAATGCATACTACAAGAGACATACCTCATTCTTATATCACCAATATCTGGCTTTTGTGTTAAATCCGGTTTAAAGATAACATTTCTTAGTTTTTGATCCAAGTGATTATGTTGCATTTGGTTTTGAGCATACAACATAATATTAGCAGCAGTTTGCACACACAAGAAATTTATTTAATCTGAATCTCCTTCAGGCGTTAATTCAAATTTTGGTAATAAAGCTAACATAAGCTTTTGTAGTTTAATCCCTTATTATCTCTTGAAGTGCATTTTTCCAAATTCTCAACTTCTCCATCTACTATTTATACATATCTGCAAAAAAGAACAAACATTTCTCACGTAAACATTTTTACAAAATAAAGAAAATGTTATGGGACATTTAGGTATACTTCATATCATTTTAATTTATATGAATACTGTAAAGATATATATATAGCCAAAAATGGTAATAATTATTCAAATTGTTTCAACTAGACTCAGAGCAGATAGTCTATTAGGAAATGAGATTTTATCTTGTTTTTTAAGCATGTTTATAGTTGATCAACATCCTGATGTTCATAATAATTATGATGACAGTGATCCATCTTTTCTTCCACGTTTGAACCGAAGATATTCACAGATATTTTAACCAATGCTTTATGTGATCCATTGCTTACTACACTTGGTACAGAAAACCAATCATGCGTAATAAAAATTTGTGGATTTTTCCAGAGTCATCGGAAGACAGTAAAAATGGCTTACCAAGATCTAATTAATTGTTTATGAATGAAGTTACATGTTTAACAGGAGTTATTATTCATTCTGCAAACATTGGTATGTGTAAGAAGTTGACAATTCAGAAGAATGCAATTCAAGAGATAATTATGGAATAAACTACAAAAGTTTATCTTATGGTATGTATATGGAAATTCTTGTTGAGCACTTAGTTATGCTACTAATTTATTACAATTTGAAATTTTACAAAAATAACCTACATCTGTCAAAAATGAGTTAATCTGCTTTTAAGGTAATTATATATATATATATATATTATAACCTCTTACCCTATTACCTAGAAAAGGATTGCACTTCGTGCACATAAGAAGGAATAAGGAAAGGTTATTGTTTTACACAGACCCGTTTTTGGTGTAGACGCCATGCTACAACCAGTCCGGGGTCTCTATGCTTATGTGTTTGTACTAATAAATGCCTCTTATGAGCCATAAGACTCTCATTTTGATTTGTTAAGATTAACTACTTATTAATGGCCAATAACATTACATGCAAGTAAATTTCAATAAGTAACACGTGATTTGAATTTAAATACTTCAACGTATATTCACCAAAAGACACTTAATTGAAAGTAATATTTAATCGAATTCTTACTAATCGTAAGATAAGTTAATGTTAATTAAGATTTTACACACTTAATAAATTCACAAAATAAATACACGTGAATTTAATATTTGATCAATTTTACTAAATTAAGCCTCGGTTTTAAGTTAAATAGTACTTCGTTATTGCTGCTACCGGTACGGGGCTGGTGTTTATCCAGCCCCTCGCGGACCTGCAGAATAACCGAAAGTAAGAATAATAGCCACAAGTATTTATTTTAAGATAAACTTTATTAGAAGAGATCTGGCCAAAGAGTGCCGTACAAAGCTCCTTTTTATTGTATTTTCGAAAAAATGCCTATATCTCCGTCTATGGGGCCTATTCAAAGAAAAGAAAAAACACGGGTTCATTTTTTTTTCATCAAAAAATCATATCCTGCAGTTTTAGCCAAATCCGTTTCCCGAAGGTCAAGTACTCTCCTTGTAAGTAGAAGGGATACATTTACATATTTTACATTATACTATTACAGGTGCGCTTGGATGTGTGCTTGCGTACGTCACTTTATAGGCGTGGATCGGCGCATATCTAAGCGCGTACTTATATTCTTATTAATATCCATCTCGCGCGCTGATATACTTTCTAATTGCTACGTCGCGCCGACGCACAAGCTAGAGATAGACTTTTAACGCGATGATTCGAATTCAAGAGAGAATAAGATTATTGCTACTTATCTTTTATTTTATTCTTTTTTCTTACTTATTCTCTCTCAAATTCTCTTTCAATTCTTTATATTATGAATATAATATAAGTGAGGTCACAATATATATATATATAATAATTCAAGTTCTTAAGATGGCACAGGCTTTGACCAGTGCTTAAAATTTTTGTTTTAAGGAGTAGAATATGTACTCGAACTTTGGTGTCAATTGAAAAATAGTTTCTAACGATATACAATTTTATACGTCAATAATGATGCATTTTTCATAATTTTCTATACGTGTTTCTTACGATGTATAAAAAGTAACTTCCTTTCAATCGTATTTTAATTTTTACATCATAATTTACATAATAAAAACGACAATTTAAGATTACACCGATAGATGTGCTATGCTTTATTAATAAGTTTCTCCATTTTTAAGAACCGTGTAATTATCCATGCAAAAATTACACATACTTTAAAAATGGTGAAACTAATTAATAAAGCATAGCACATCAATAAACGTAATCTTAAATTGTCATTTTAATTATATAAATTATGATGTAAAAATTAAAATATGATTGAAAGTAAGTTACTTTTTATACATCGTAAGAAACACATGTAGAAAATTATGAAAAATGCATCATTTTTGACGTATAAAATTGTATATCGTTAATAACTATTTTTCAATTGACACCTAAGTTCGAGTACATATTCTACTCTTTAGAACGAAAATTTTAAGCACTGGTCAAAGCCTGTGCCATCTTAGGAACTCGAATTGTAAACTTTCAAATTTCTATAAAACCCTGTTTCCAAAAAGTAAAAAATTCCAGAGATATACCCAACTTTATTCATAAACAATTAATTGAATCTTGGTAAACCATTTTTACTGTCTCCCGATGACTCTGGAAAATCCACAAATTTGTGTTACGCATGATTGGTTCTCTGTACCAAGTATAGTAAGCAATGGATCACATAAATAAAGCATTGGTGAAAATATCTGTGAATATCTTTGGCTCAAAGGTGAAAGAAAAGATGGATCACTGTCATCATAATTATTATGAACATCAGGATGTTGATTAACTATAAACGTGCTTAAAGAACAAGATAAAATCTTATTTTCTACTAGACTATCTGCTCTGAGTCTAGTTGAAGCAATTTGATTAATTGGTCATTTTTGCCTCATACAAATATAAAGGTCTTCAAGTTTGAGGATCAGATTGAAGCATACTAGGAAGTAAATTATCCAATTCAAATAAATTCTCTATCATGTATTTTAAATATTTTTGACTAGATGAATAAATAACCCACGAATTATCATAATTAAGTGCAAGAATTTTGTTTAGGCAAGACAGACTTAACATTTTGCAAACATCATGTCCACCTGAACAATTATGACAAATAATATCCATTAACTTCTCTCCAAAACTATGACTTGAATCGTAACATATCCATTTTTAATTAGACCTTGAAAAAGATATGTGAAATTGCGACATTACAGTATTAAAGAACAATTTTGCATAAATACTTTCCAGCATTTTCATATACAAATTTATCATTCAAAAAGAAATATCATAATTTAAAAAATCATATATAAAGCCGATATTCTTACTTCTAACCTATTTTTACTATATATATATATATGTATATAATCACTTCTTCTGTCACTGTCGTTTCACGTTTCTCTATTTTATGTTATTCTATATGTCACAACACCTAACTTACACTATTATACCACACTATACCATGTCAGCAGACAAAAAAGACGCTCAATACTTAAGTATGTCGCCCTTCCAACTAAGCAATTTTCGCTGACTGGGCCGTTATTCACAAACCCACAGGAGCCGTATTTAGTAATTGTCTCGCGAACGAGATATACCTAAAGAAGCTCTCTGATTGGTCAATACAGGTTGTATTGCTTGTGAAACGCTTACAGAATAACCTCGCAGTGAGAGATGAAAAGTGAGTTGATGAATTGGTAAAAACATCAGATTTTAGTAGACTTTTATGAAAAACGCGCGAAATTTAATTTTTGGTTAACTCTTGTCTTTTTTTTATTATATTTAACGTCGCTATACTTACGCTTTATTTTGCGTAGTTATAAAGTCTTTAATTTTTTTAAATGGTTCACAAAACTAATTTCACAATCGAATTTTATATTACGTAACACAGCAAAGGCAAATATCAACTGAGTAACAACTATGTGGAAGTCTAGTCAGCTCACACAAGACGGCGTTAGTTGCGCGAGGAAATTTTCACACGCAACTTGCGCAAACAATGGAATTTTTGAATTTTTAACATTTTTCCTTTTAAAACAAGTTTAAAATAAAAATGTTCATTATAATCAATTTATAATTAATTTTTATAATTTAAGTAAAAAAATAAATACAATTTATTGAAGAAGTACATATATTTTAAATATAAGCATACCCAAGTAAACATCAATCCTGGCCAGTACGTACCAGCAATATATAGGTGGCGGGTATGTACCGGCCAGGAACAATCTTAGGATGATTAGAAAAAATGTATTTATTACGTGAAAAGATATAATCTAAAAATTAAATGAACATGCAATATTTGTATTTTTATAGATGGATAAAATAAAACAACAAAAAATTAAAGTTGGTTTTAATGAAAATATAGAAAATCAATTTTATTTTCCATTTATGATAGACATTTGTAATTGAAGTTAAAAAATCTGCATTTTGCTAATAAATATAGTCATATTTATTGCGAATGTAATCTGATTACATTTACATTGTTTACATTAAACATTCAATTTTGAGATTATATTCTAGTCCTTAATAATATATTTTTTCTAATCACATTTACATTTTAAAATGTATAAATATTCTACATGATTCTATGTCCGTAGCCTTTTATCGTGTAACGCAATCTTCCATAAGCTCGATGACATAAGTAAACAAATAAAAATATATTTATTGTTATTAAAATACATTAATCGTTTAAAAAAATTAATAAATTAAAATTTTAATGAAATTACTATATTAAAAAATACAACAAAAATATATTATGCATATTATTTTGATATTATAATTTAGCGGTCGTGTCTTAAATGCAAAACTGTAAGCGTTTTGCATAAAACTAACCTAAAAGAGGGGTGGCGCGCGAAGCGCGCCGGGGGGTGCAACCCCCTAGTTTTTTTACTAACGTCCGTTCAATATGATTGTTCTTTAACCATATTGAACGAAACCTAATAGCATCGGTGATGCTATATTGATTTCTTCTAAGCCATATTGAAACTTAATATGTCTCAGAAGGACATATAAATGTTTTAACAAGTCGAACAGCTCGCGAGAGACATATGCGATGTCAATACCAATTGAGCATGCCATCTAGATACTGATGCGAATATGGCCTACGACAATATAAATATACATTGTGATGTCACCAATTTGTATGACTCTAAGAGAAACTTCTAAAAGAAAACCTCTCCTTGCGAGTACGCGAAACGGCCGCCGCTTTTGATGTCAAGTTTAACGAATGCTTCTTCGCACTCGAGCAAACTTGTATTATATTTTTATGTGGTATAGATTTGCTTGTCTAAACTGTACGCCATCAGGACGTCATGCCCGATGGATTGGGGTTTTTATGCCAAACAACTCTTAATTTCCTGAAATAGAAAAAGCATAAGATTAGAAGGATATAAGGTACAGGAATATGATGCCTCTTATACCGCTTTTCTCGCGTGACTCCATGTACGTATTTGAAACACTTGCAAATGCGGTATAAAACCAAGTCAAATGCTTTGCGATCTTGTACAGGCATCTCCAAGGCCTAAGAAAAATGGGCGGATTGCCTCTTTTACTACGCGATTCAGTTTTATGGAAAGGCAAGCACAAAACACTTTCACTATAAAAACTTCATTTTATCGCGATAAAAAAGATTATTTTTTAAGAAAAGATCAACGGGTACAAAGACCATACTTTCGGGGATCTCATTCGCCGTATTTTATGCTTGCTTAGAACATGAGACACTCATGATATGCTTATTTTAGTATAAGAGAGACTTTATTCTTAGGATGGTGATACAAGACTGCTGTCGTAGCAGCTTTCTTTCTACATCGGACTTCTCCCATCTCAACAAAACGAGGAAACAACTAAACTTTCAAACAATACACACAATAAACAAAGTATGAAGTATGGTCAAAAACCAGAATACAAAAAATACAATCAGATAAATAACACTAAAGTATTTGAGAAAAATAATAAAAATATAAGAAAATACAGACCACCACACACGGAAAAAAGTATGCAGGCCCGTAGACGCTGCCACCTAAACGTTGCGCACTATGCTATTAGCATCGTTAGGTGGCGTGCGTGCATGTTCTTTTGATACTTTGCGCTCGGCGCGAATCCATGCATGCACCGCAAAACGGGGTGCAAGATCCATGCATGCACCACAAAACGGGGTGCAAGTATTTCAAAGCAGCAACTACAACCATGCAGAATCTAGTAAGACCCTGCATGAACGCCATCTAACGATGCGTATTTTAGATTGCAGTGTTTACGAGCCTGCATACTTTTTTACGTGCAAGAAAAATTTGAAATTTCTGTGAGTCAAAAGCAATTTTATCAAAGCAATTTAAATTTTGGACGTACTAAATATAGACATCGATGATGAACTTGATAATAGTCAGGAAAACTAGATCAAGTTGTATCTCAAATTAATAAGAAAGAGGTTGAAAATGCAAATTCATATCCCAAAAATTCAAAAAATTTAGAATCCAAAACTCAACTGTGCCAATATAAAAGGCAATTCTAATAAATGTAAAAGATTTAACGAAGAAACACGGCGAATAAGATCACCGAAAGTGTGGTCTTTGCACCTGTTTGCCTTTGCATGGAGTTGTTCTCTTATCGTAAGTAAATAGTTTTCGTGAAAAGATTTTTCGTGTTTTACCTTCCAAACTATAATTTATCGCGTAATAAAAAAGGCATTTCTTACACCTTGCAGATACGTGTCTAACCGCAAAGTAATGGCTTGGGTTTGAGCAGCATTTGCAAGTGTGTTGACGTGGTAATTTCGAGCAACACGAATTATGCGATATAAAAAGCAATATAACCTAATAATTTCATATACTTTTCCTCGTACTTATCCTTCATCTGCAACTTGTGAGTTGTTCGAAGAAGGACTCGTTAAACTTGACATCAAAGCGGCAGCCATTTCGCGTGCTCGAAAAGAGGGGTTTTCTTATAGAAGTTTCTCTCAGAGTCACAAGAATTTGTGATGTTACAATATATACGAGTAGAAATTTTACTTTTTTTAAAATTAGGTGTGTCCTTTGATTTAGTTTGAATTTCAGTATGTTGTTATACTTAAAAAAAAATTTCATTCAAAATTTCAGTGCTCTACAGATATTTTTTATATAGATAAAATATGAACATCTAAACGATCAAAAAACGTAATTTTTTTGGCTCTTTTTTGCCAGTTTTCAAACTTTGGCAAAACTATGATTTTTAATATCTTTTTATTTAGCAAGTTGCTTTTTGAAGGTGTAACCCGAAACTTAAAAATAAGCTGTACCAAACTTAATTCCGTTGAATGAGAGCCGTTATACTTAGCTTGAAGTGGTGTAACTTTTTTCATCATTTCACGGTACTTTAAACTTCTCTAGAAACTTCCAGTCTCAATTTTTGCTATCTCTACCACCGCCATTCGATTCGGTATACAAAATACTATTTCTATTATGAGTTGCATTTAGTTGAAAATTGACCGTGAAACAGTACTTCAAAAATTCAAAAAATCATAAAAATTGCGTTTTTGACCATTTTTAAGGTCGTCTTCTAGAAATGTAGGTAAATATTTTGCTTTCTAGCTTTGAAATTTTTTATATGCCGCTGTGTATATTTGATTTAAACTATAAAATTGAGAGCTCTGAAATTTCCTCATTTTTACACGCTTTTATTAAGCTTGCTTTCACGTCTGTCTGTCTGTAATCAAATCTTGCACGCTCGATTTGAGGCACTTTTTGTCGATGGAAATTTCTGAAATTTTAAACAGACCTTGGTCTCCGATGACAATGCAATAATCCGTTGTCAGGTCGGCGATGACGGGTGTGCAAAGAAAATGCATAGGAAATAGAGAAATGTATAGGAGATAGGCAAATGTATAGGGGGTAGGGGAATGTATAGGGGAAATATAGAGGATATGGTAATCATAGGGCATAGGAAAATGTATAGGGGGTAGGGGAATATATATGGGATATGGGGATGTATAGGGCATATGTGAATATATAGCGGATAGGGGAATGTATATAAGATACAATTAAATACAAGCTTTAAAAAAAAAATTACTCATAGAAAATTCAATTTTAACTAAAAAGTATTAAATAAAAAATGTAAAAAAAACATTTTAAAAACACGCTTCTATTATGGAGAAAATACACTAAAAGGTATTGAATAAATCAATTTACTTACTTGAAATTACTTTTATACAGTTCATTGCAATAATTAAGAGAAAATGTTACAACAAAAATTTATCTTAATTATTGCAATGAACTGTATAAAAGTAATTTCAAGGAAGTAAATTAATTTATTTAATACTTTTGAGTGTATTTTCTCCATTATAAAAGCGTTTTTTTTAAATGTTTTTTTTACATTTTTTATTATATTTTTAGCAGCGTTGCCGTGGTGTAATATAGACGTTCCCCGAGATGCAATGAACTTCTAATAAGAATGCATGCAACGGAACAGAACTACAAGAGGATAGCGCAAAGTGCACATTCGTATGCACATGTACATGGGATCGTTCTAGACTCAGCCTAACAATTAGAAAAATTACACTGCCATGTAATGACATTTTTTATTATAAACTATAAGAATATAATTGAAGATCTTGATTTTGTTTTTATCAAAAAGTTTTTGGTATCTCAGAACCAGAGTTATTAATTTTTTAAGAAAAGATGCAAAAATAAGAATAATAAGCAATCACAGAATTGCAATTTAACATTTTAAAAATGATGAATATTCTATATTTTAAGAAAAAATTAATTCAAAAGTGCCAATGTAGCCATTCGCTGAGCTGAAGTCATTTAAAACATTGAAATACCACTTTTAACGTATCCAACTATGATCCCATGCCCAGAAAATTCATCGAAAATGGTTATATATGTAAACGAATGTACTTACTTGAGTCAGTACTAGAAAGAACATTACCAGTCGTTTTTTAATTAATACTCAGCCCTGCAAAAAAAACATCTATAAATATAGCTAAAATATAGGTAAAAATACAGCTACAATGTGTATTATAGCTATATTTACGTGTTTTTTTAGCTGTATATCTATGAGAAATATGGCTAGATTTTTAGTTATATTTTTATCTATCTTTATAGGTACAATCCCTATTCTAGCCCATTATAGCTAGAAATATAGCTAAAAATCTAGCTATATTTCTCATAGATATACAGCTAAAAAAAAGAATGAATATTGCTATAATACACATCAATATAGCTGTATTTTCTTTACCTATATTTTTAGCTATATTTATAGATGTTTTTTTTTTGACCGGGAGTACATATTTTAAGACGACCTATATTAGTACATTTTTTAACGCGATTCATCCAAAGAAATATTTGGTATAATAGTACTGAATTTTTCCGTACCATGGGACTAAATTATCTTTTACTAACATACTACCTATGTAATACTTACTGCGGCGCTGTCGAGTATATCAAACTTCAATACAACGAAGTTATCATAACGTAAAAACAATTAAATTTTATAGTAATTTTTAACAGTCGATAAATATAATATTAATCATACAATATTCAACAAATTCAAATTACTAATAATTAATTTTCAACTTAATTTAATTATTTCAAAACGGAAAAGGGCAGACTAATTCTTACAATAAAAAAATTTGTAAGATTAAACTTGAGTATGGGCAACTCACGAAATCTACCGAAATAATATATACAAAAAGTTATATACAAACTTTTGATGTATAGTATTTTGAGGTAAGTTTTAGTGTGTAAGAATCCCACATTACCTCCGAGCCCACTCGGAGGTGTCCTCCTAGCCTTCACCATAGGAGTGTTGCGCATGCGCGGCCAGACTGTAAGTTTCTTGGGTTTCATTACATGACTCCAATTATCCTCGAAATTATGATTTTCTAAATTATTTGTTTGTATAAAAAAAATGACAGAACAGAATAAAGACAATAAAAATTAAATAATTATGACTTAACAATCATTGAAAACATGAAAACAATATGTAAAATATAATTTGACCTCTCATAATATATTACAACCTGATAGTAACGTAAAAGAATTGTAGGAATCAGATTGTTCGCTAATATTTGAAGATGTCATATTAAAAATGTTGATTAAATTGATACTGCCATGACAGAAAGGAAAAAATATACTAAAAGTTCTTATTTGAGCTTTCAACTTCTAACATAAGCTACACGGTTAAAAATATTAACCGACAATTTAATGAAATATGTTTATGGACAAAAACATCTGTTACTTTAACAGACAAAATTTCCGTAAAAGATATATGATATACATATCAAATTGACATACTTGTATCTGTTGATTTAACAGACATTCTATAACAGACAAAAAAGTTAACAGACCACACAAATGTTTTTAACCATGTATTAAAAAAATTTGAAAATATCAGTTTTTTGTTGAGAATCAGAGTTGTCAACGAATATAGACGCTTATAGAAGCGTACTGTTAAATGCGAAATTTCTGCCAAAAATGAGTTCGTTCTGTTACCCAGCTACTTGAGGGCGCCACCAAATCCCATGTACTTTTAAATCTAGACAGTACCGCTCAAAAGTTCGTAAAAATTTTTTTTTTTTATAACTCAACTTTAAACTGCGATATTTCAAAAACGATTCGATGAATTTGAAAAATCCGGACGGCGTTTGAAAGATCAGACAAAATACTATTTTTTTGTGTTAAATTTTTAAAATTTAATCAATCAAATGTAACTTTTTAAGAAATTGATAAAATTAAAAAATTCGAACGCGACTGAAAAGTAGAGTGAATTTCCTAAATTTTTATGTTTAATAGTTTTTTTGTATCTATTTCCTGCGTGTAGCTAAAAATGCGCAAAAATGGAAAGTACAATAAAATCAATTTTAGACATGATAATATTTTCGAATGTCGCGAGTCAATTTTGGTTTACATCAGCAAGATAAAAAAAGATAGTATTTTGTCTAATCTTTTAAACGCTGTCCAGATTTTTCAAATTTATCGAGTCATTTCTGAAATATCGCAGTTTGAAGTTGAGTTTTTAAAAAAAAATTTTTTTACGAACTAATGAACGGTATTGAATACTTTTAACAAAATTATCACAAATTTTATCACAATTATTATAAATGATAGTGTCCTTTTTTTGAATGAATTAAAGTTATTTACAAATTCGATTCTTCGTATGTATATACAAACTACAGATTTGAACACATGCTGAAATGTAAACAAAAATAGACCCGCGATGATGGAAATTATCACATAAAATTGATTTTATTATCCATTCCATTTTTGCGCATTATTAGCTACAAGCAGAAAATAGATACAAAAAAATCATTGAACATAAAGATTTAGGAAATTCACTCTACTTTTCAGTCGCGTTCGAATTTTTTGCTTTTATCAATTTCTTAAAAAGTTACATTTGATTGATTGAAATTTAAAAATTCGTGAAAATAAAAAATTTTTCTATCATTAGAAATAGAGTTAAAAAAAGAGATAAAAATATTTGGCAGGACACAAAAAAATAGTATATTGTCTGATCTTTCAAACGCCGTCCGGATTTTTCAAATTCATCGAGCCGTTTTCGAAATATCGCAGTTTGAAGTTGAGTTAAAAAAAAAAAAAAAATTTTTACGAACTTTTGAGTGGTACTGTATATATTATATATATACCACATTTTTCATATGTATAGATATACAAACAATGTTAAAGTGTTACCCAGGCTTTCAGACGAAAAATGTAACCCAGAAGAATCCTTCTATAAGCGGCTATCTTCTTTGAAGTTGTACACCTTTTTTTCTTGAAACTAATAGCACGATAATAAAAAACAAAAAAAATACACAGCAAAGTGTTACTTAAGCTTTTGAATGGTAACATAATCTATAAAAAAACACTTGATCTCCTACATTAAACCTTACGTCTTTTTTACTCTGGTCATATCTCTTAGCTTGCTTATTTTGAGCTTCATCAATATGTCTAGCTACCAAATCTCTCAAAGCATTTAACCTCTTCAATCGATCTTTCCAGATTTCTGGATCTAATTTCAACTTAGGTCCTCTAGTCTCGATTTCTCTTCGTGAACTCTTCACTGGTGCAGGATTACGACCACAATTCAGAAATGCTGGTGATACTTTTGTTGAAGCTTGTGTAGCTGTACTAAAATCATGTCTGAACTCACGTAGATGCTTGTCCCAGTCTCAATGATCTGATTCAACAAAGTCTGAAATCATAATCTTTAAAGTCCTATTTGTTCTCTCGACTGGGTTGCGCTGGAGGTGATATGTTAAAAATATTGTTAATATTGTTAAAAATTTATGGAATATTTCGGAATTTTTTGTTTGAAACTTTGATGCAATATTTCAGTAAAGTTAGTTCCTTGAAAGCTTGATAAAATATTTTATAAACATTTCAGTATTCGATTTAAAAGTAACTGATGTGAAATCTTTAGTAAATTTTTAGAAACATTTCATGAAAGATTTTTATGAAATGTTTTAACGAATTTCGATAAATATTTCATGAAATGTTTCTTAAAGGTTTTATCGAAAGATTAAAAAATTGCACTAAATATCTTGCTTTGAAATATTTCAGAAATATTTATGAAACTATTTTTCAAAACATTTCACTGAAATGTTTTGAAATATTTCACTGAAATTTTCTTGCTATGTGGAGTTTGAAATATTCCGCAAAGCTTTACAGAATCTTTCATAAAAGATTATAGTAAAAAGTTTTACCAAAATTTTGAGTGGGCTTTAGGAGATAAATATAATAAAGTATTGTTAAAAAATTTATAAAATATTTCAGTAAGCCTCATTTCGAATTTCTCGACAGTATTTCATTGAAATATTTCTGAAAAGATTAATAAAAAGTTTCATAAATATTTCAGATGCTGATCCACTTATGGTCGATATGAAATATTACATAAAGCTTTACAAAATCTTTCATTAAAGAATCCAGTGAAATATTTCAATAATATTGCAAGTCGGCTTTGAGAAATCAAAAATTTTGTAAAGCAATATTCTTGAAATATCTACGAAATTTTTCAGGAAGCCTTATTTGAAAGTTCCTGACAATATTTCATTGAAACATTTCTGAAAAGTTTAATGAAATGTTTCATAAATATTTCAGATTTTGATCCACTTATGACCGATATGAAATATTTCATAAAACTTTACAAAATCATACATGAAAGATTTTAGTGAAGTATTTAAACAATATTTCAAGTCGGCTTCGAGAAATAAAAAATCTTGCAGAGTAATATCGTTGAAATATTTACGAAAGATTTCAGAAAGCCTTATTTGAAAGTTTCCAAAAATATTTCATTGAAACATTTCTGAAAGGTTTAATACAATGTTTTATAAATATTTCAGATTATGATCTTTTTATGGTCGAAGTGAAATATTACATAAAACGTTACGAAATCTTTCATGAAAGATTTTAGTGAAATATTTAAACAATATTTCAAGTCGGCTTCGAGAAATAAAAAATCTTGCAGAGTAATATAGTTGAAATGTTTACGAAATATTTCAGAAAGCCTTATTTGCAAGTTTCCAAAAATATTTCATTGAAACATTTCTGAAAGGTTTAATAAAATGTTTTATAAATATTTCAGATTATGATCTTTTTATGGTCGAAGTGAAATATTACATAAAACGTTACAAAATCTTTCATGAAAGATTTCAGTAGAGTATTTCAACAATATTGCAAGTCGGTTTTGGGATATCAAAAATCTTGCTGAATAATATTGCTAAAATATTTATAAAATATTTTAGAAAGCCTTATTTGAAAGTTTCCAACAATATTTCATTGAAACATTTCTGAAAAGTTTGATAAAATATTTCATAAATATTTCAGATTTAGATCTACTTATGGCTGATGTGAAATATATAATAAAGCTTTACAAAATCTTTTATGAAAGATTTCAGTGGAATCTTTCAACAATATTTTGATAAATATTTCATGAAATGTTTATGAAATAGTTATGAAATTTTTCATTGAAAGAAATAAAAAGTTCGTTGTAAATCTTGCTTTGAAATATTTATGAAATGTTTATGAAAGCTTGTACTGAATTTTTCGATGAAATATTTCAAAATATTTCACCGAAATATTTCATGCTATGTGGAACAGCTCCTGTGGCATAATCGCTAGCATCACAATGTATCGAAAATGGCTTACTGAAATCTGGTCTTGCTAACACTGGTGCTTGAGTAAGTGCTCTTTTCAGATTCTCGAAAGCTTGCTCTTGATCCTCACCCCAGGTCCAGGTTTGACCTTTATGAAGTAGCTTTACCAACGGAATCTTTATCTCTGACTCGTTCTCTATGAATCTTGAATACCAACTCACCATCCGCAAGAAACGTCTCAATTGTTTAATAGTTTTAGGAGCAGGATAGTTCAGCACTGGTGATATTCTCTCTGAATCTAGTCTTAACCCATCTCTATCTAGTTTGTATCCCAGGTAAGTTACACTCAAACAACAAAATTCACATTTTTCATTGTTCACAACTAGACCTGCACTCACTAATTTCTTTAACACAATCTCGACCCACTTCAAATGTTCTTCGAACGTTTCTGTCACGATAATGATATCATCTAGATATCCAAAGACATGTGTCTTGAATTCTGGACCAAATAAAGCGTCGACAAGCCTTTGCTTTCAAAGGTCATGAGTGCGTTAGTTAGGCCAAATAGGAGACGTTTAAATTGGAATAGTTCCAATCCAGACACTGCAAAGGCTGTGTATTTACGACTCTCGTGGCTCAACATTACCTGGAAATAAGCTTGCTCTAGAACTATTTTAGTAATATATCTTGCTTTTCTCAATTTGTCTAAAATAGAATCCATACTCTGCATTGGATAAGCATCGGGTTTAGTGACTTTATTCACATCTCGAAAATCTACACAAAACCTATACTTTCCATTAGGTTTCCTGATAATCACCGGCTCACTACTCCATTTGCTCGCTGATTTTTCGATAATATTCTGCTCTAGCATTCTCTTGACCTTCTCTTGTGTCACTTGAAGTTTGTATGGTGACATACGTCTTGGGCGTTGTTTAATCGGCCTAACTCCAGGCTCGATCTCTATATGATGCTCTATTAAGGTAGTGATTCCTGGTACTTTTGATAGTGGTGGTAGGATTTTCTTAGCTAGATCTTTTACTGTTTCCTCTTGATCTTCTGTGATCTCAACTATTCCAGCAGACTCTCCAAAAATGACTGCCTTAACCTCAGAACGATGATTCGAAAATTTTCTCCACTCTCCATCTGGAACTCTCCATAAATCTTGACCTAGTTTTACTTCTAAGTCCCATTTTCTATGGAAATCCATACCAAAAACCATATCGTGTTCCATTTGTCTTGTAACCTTGAGCTCCATTGGTTGTACTACTCCATCAACGTCTAATACGACCTCTAGTACACCCAACAGTTTTGATATGGCTCCAGTTACTGTCTTAGTTGATAAGTGGCTCGGTTTTAATCTTCTTGAAATTTCTCTCCAATCTTTGGCGCAACTCGTGTAATCATTGCACCCGGGTCAAATGAAGCTAGGTATTTCTCTCCTCCTAACTCGACTTGTAAGAAATTCCGATTCTCTGATTTCGATCCTGCAACTTTCCTCTGTATATATCCAGAATTTCTCTTCTCTGTCGTACTTGGTACGACTTTTCCCCCCTCCTGGACTGTTGAAGGTGAAGCATCGTCTTCAACAGACCGATCAGGAACCACCTCAAGAACTGGAACACTGTTCTTAGCTGGGTTCGAGAAATTCATCTGCTGCTCTTACTCTCTCACAGCTTCTCTATATGCTCTTCAGATGTTGGATTTTCTTCATCATTCTGAGGTATTTTATGATCTTGGTTTACACTCTCAACAGGTTCTCCATCAGGTTATCTCTCTCTTACTATTTCTAGTGTTGTTTCTTTTGTATCTCTTGATTCTGTCTCTGTTTCTCTTGTATCTCTTATTTCTGTCTCTGTTTCTCTTCGCTCTAAATTGGTATTCTCTTTATTAATATTCTCGGTATCTCGATTCTCTATATTAATATTCTCAGTATATCAATGCTCTATATTAATATTCTCTGTTTCTTGACTCTCTGTGTTCTCATTGATTTCTCTCTCTCTTGTGTTTTCTCGTTTATATTGTTCACCTGTTCTCGATTATTTAGGAGCATAGAGGACGATCCTACGTTCCTGTTTGGCCGTTTCCCAAAAACCTACGAATGTGAGCACAGTTCTTGCACGTATGCAAGGTTACACCTCTGGCTCCTTACCCTTGGCAGCTAAGATTTGATGGTGCTCTATTGGCATTTTGACTCCCTTCTCGATTATTCGATGTTCTATTCGAACATTCAAATGAGGAATGACCTATTTGAGATTACGAATAACATGTGCGTTTTGCACACTGTGAAGCTCTATGTTCAATAGTATTGCACACATGACATTCACCATAAAAAACCGATGAATCTACTTTATTAGAAGGTCTATTTCTTCTTTGACCTTGATTTATGGTGCGTCTTTCTGTTCTCGACTGCTATTGGTTATTAGGTTCTTTGAGCCTGGTCCCATTATTATTAGACCTCATCTCATTATTCTCATTTACTTGCATGGACTGAGTGTTATCATCTGCGTTCAGATCTACAGCTTCAGTTTAAACTTGTTGATTTGATGAAGCAGGCGATTTCTTCTTGTTATTCTTGTTTTTCCGAGGTGCTGGCTTTGGAGGTTTTGTATTCATTTTTTTTGAATTATCAGTCTCTTTCTCTTCCATATCATCTTTACTCTCGACTCTGCTAGTGGCTATTTTTGCACTCTTAGCCTCTCGATGATAAGCAGCATCTGGAATTTTTGAATTCTCTTTCGTAGGAGGTGGAATATATTTTTGATTCAATTCTTTTTGTTTCTCCCACCGTTGCCCATACTTCTCTAAATCATCGAAATCATATATCTTCTTAGTCGCCATATACCGTCGATATTCTGGCAATAGATTCCGGTATGCGATCTCGAGTTGTCTCCTAATTGATGGAGGATACTTAAAATGGCCGACAATGTACTCAAAATTAGAGAGGTAATTGGATATCTCTTCTCCTTTTTCTTGAGTTCTGACTTTTAACTCATCTAAGAAATCCTCCTCGTCCATAGCTAGAATATATTGTCGTTTAAAGGCCTCCTTGAATCCTCTCCAATCTCGTATTCTCCTCTCAGCTGTTTCATACCAGCGACTTGCGTCTTCCAAAAATATGCAGTGAAGTACTTTCAACCAATGCTTATCTGAGTAATCAGTACTCTTCTTGCACTTCTCTAAACGTTTTAAAAAATCTTCTGCATTCTCTCGACCCGAAAATTTCAGATGCCAAGATTCCAGAATTTTGACTAATTTAAAGTTATCTTTGTCTTTCTTTTTCCTTCGAGTCTTTTTCTTGGCTCAAATAGGATAGTCAGACTCACTGCCACTTGTTGAACTATTGGCGCTACTACTACTACTGCTGCTGCTCAGGTCTCTTGGCTTATTTTTAGAATGATTATGAGGTCTACTGGTATGACTTTTATATCTCTTACCCCTCGATATTTCTTGAATGTCACCATGAGTCGATCTTAACATTGAAGATTGGTTGGTAGATATCTGACTTCTCTTACTCTTTTCTGAGGATCGAGGATCATCTAACCCCCTCTGATTCTCCAGAGTCTTGTCTCGAAGCTGTTACTATTTGAGGCTTCATCTGTGTGTGTATGCCTGGAATTACTCATATTTGGAAGCGAAGACTTTAATAGTCAACCACGTTCGTCAACCTCAGGAAACCACGGAACTCGATGTACCCCAGCTTTTCGTAACTCTGCTCTATATAATTGCTCTCAAAGAGTTTTCTCTGATCCTTGAGTATTAAGATCGAACTCGTTCAACTCCTCATTTATTCTTTCAATAGGCCAGTCTCTGATATCCTCGTATAAATTTCTTAAAATCTCAAAACTGCTAATCAGTCACCTCAACTGCTCTGAATAATTTTCCATACGTTCAGTTAATGATAACCTTTTATATTTTACTCTTTTTCTTACCCAAATCTCGACAATCTTGACTTTTCTTGAATATCTATTTTATTATTTGCTAGAAAGTTCTTGAGAAGGGAAACAAGAATGAGCAGAAACTAAATAAATTTAAAGCAAAATATACTGACAACCTCTAGAAACTTCAAATAGAGGTGTAATTAGCAAAGGTACACGTTCCGCAGAGCAAAAAGGATGGTTCGATAAATTCTTTTCTTATAATAATGATAAAAAAAATTATCTCACTAATAACAGGCAATTAAGGCAACTCAAATCTTGTAACTAGGGAGAATCTATTCTCTTTTAGGTATTCAAAAGGGACTTAGTTATTTTGAGGTTATAGGCTAATAGAAAGGTTACGGCTAATAGACATTCACATACCAAAAATCGCTTATAATATATACCCTTATCTCTAACCTATCTCCACACACAGTATGAAATAAATAATATACAATATATATATAGAATAAATATTTAACATGTGTCAAATTATACAAATTTATACTCTGGCGATTACCTTTTTATTTTTATTTTTATCTAGAAGGGAAAATAAAAAATTTTGCTCATAAAATGAGACTTAAATCTTCTTTTCTTTTACGCTCTTCTTGAATAAATAAAATAATCTTGATTATGTGTCAATTTATCTCTTCTCAATAAATAAAATTTTTTCGTTAATCTCTTCTCAATAAATAAAAATTGAGAAATTTTCTCTTCTCTGACTCTGTTTTATTAAGCTACCCCTCTGATCTCGAAAAATAATCTCTTCTCTTTTCTTAGTACTTTCTTTCTCCACTCTCGATAAATTTTATTTTAATTGGAAGAAAAAAAATCATTTACTCAACCCTCGACTCCTTTTTTCTCAACTCTCGATAAAATTAGATAATAATAAAAGAAAATTATTTTCTCAACTCTCTATAAATAAAAAAAAAATATTTCCTCTTGATAATATAAAATAAATTTATCTTGATAAATAATTTTCTCAATAAATAATTTTCTTGACTAGAAACTTTCTCTCTCAATTAAAAAAAATATATATATTCTTCTTTCTTCTCCATAAAATATTTGAAGACCTCTTCTCTTGGTCTGGTTCTTTATAAGAGGGATGAATCAGATAAAATATTTTGGGAATAAATTAATATATATGTAAAAAAACCTTAAATATATAAATGTATTCGTGTGTGTGGAGATAAACACTCTCTAAATTAAAAATTTTAAACTCAACACAATTTAAATTTATTACACTTATTGTCTAACTATTGACGCTCGCCATTTTTCTCAAATTAGACTCAAAAACCCACGCCATGCCGCCATTTTGAAAAATACAAACGGTTATTTTATACTTTAATAAACACTTGAAAAAATTCTTTACACTTTAAGCTATTGAAAATTACTCTCTCGAAATTCTAAAAAATTTTCACTGGTTTTTTACTGATCCCGACGAAGCCTGAGACTAAGGGCGCCATTTGTAATGTGGGAATTCGTTCCCTCTTCCACAGTTACTAAATTCTCAACTCTATAATATGATCCCTGAATCACTATTAATTCATATATTATTTTCTCTAACTTTACTCTGAATACAAACTATTAATAAATTAGCAATCAACTCTCTCAGGTGGATTCTAATCGGGTCTTCGCAGGCAACAATGACGAAACCACCGATGTATACCAGTAATGAACAATTTAGATATTTTAGAACAACACAATATTAATAAACATTTAAGTAACACTGTTAAGTAAAATACAAAGAGGAGTAATTTTCACTCTCAATTTATTCAAATAAAGTTAACAACTTAATCACCCGACAATTTTTTGAAATTACGTGAAGTGTAATAAACTGTGTGTAATAAAAACTCTGACTCAACTCATTGAAACTTTTCTATCATAGAATAAGTTCCATAGTAAAATTTGTAAGAGCAGATGCGTAGAAAAAAATTGTATTCATTTATTTCTTGAACCCGAAACTTGTTATTTAATTATTTTTTATATAAATTAATTTATTTTTTTTAAAAATAAACTTCAAAAAAAATCTTACCTGGAGTAGAATTTAATCGGCTACCTCGAGGATGCAAAGCGTGAATGTTACAGACTGCGTCATCATGACATGTTACACGTGAAATTTCGAATCGACTTCATATGTTCTGCCATGCAAATGTAAAAAGGCGATATCTACACTGTTAAAAATATATGCATGAAATTTAATGAAAATGTACTGGAAGCAAATTTCAAGTGAATATATTAAATACAATTTAATGTGAATACATGATTCCTCATGTCTTATACTTAAAATTTTATGAGCAAGCGAATTAGATTTAACGTGATTCTGTTCAGAAAAAATTTAATATTCTTAGTCAAATTTTAATGTAGAAATGCAGCATATTTGTAGCACAAATACATTGAATTTAATACTGTTCGAATTAGCAATTAAAATAATGTACACATATTAATTTTCATTTATTAAAGATTAAACTTTATATGCAACTATAGTAAATTTGGAGTGATTTGCTTCAACAAAAATTTTACGCTGAAACTTATGTACTCTGCTTTTGCTGAAGATTCTTTTAAATTCTATTTTATTAATTATTATATGATAAATAATTGAATTATGAAATGATTATTTAGAATATCAAACGTAAATTATAGAAATATATGAAACATAAAATATAAAAATATATAAAGTATTAAATATAAAATAAATTATTATGATTGATTATTTAATAAATTAAAATAAATTATTATACTTATTATTTAATGGGGGAATGGTTTCTTAATTTCAATACTTCATATTCCAAGTGCAAAAAATTAATTTTTATGACTTAGGGGGTAGTTCAACGAGGAATGTTAGTCCACCATAGAACAACTATAAATTTATAATATGTTGATAATTATTTTCGGTACAATTTAATTATATTTATTTAATTTATAATGACGCAATTAATGTTATAACACAGAAAACGCATAAAAACGCATGAAAAAATTTTTGACCTAAACAGGTTTCGAACCCACAACCTTTGAGTTATGAGGCATAAACGCTATCTCTTACGCTACGCTACGCTTGACACCTAAGGTAATAATTTTATATATTAATAGTTTACTTCGATAATATTTTTATTCATATTATTTTTGACATTTGTAAAAGATGAAATAATTAGTTAATAATAAAAAAATTAATTTTTATATGCAAATAAATATTTCTGTATATATATTTTACGGTTTCAATGCATTAATGTTCATAGTGATGCTACAATTTTAATGTAGTTTACATTATAACCTAACTTTGAAATCCATGTAAATACAAATCAATTTTACAACAGTTTTGCTTTAAAAATCAAGTATATATACATTAGTGTAGAAGTAATGCGTGTATTTAGAATTTAATGGAAACGTAACTAAATTATAAAGTACGTATACATAAATTTCACCGTTAAATGCATTAATGCCCATGGTAAAGTGCATTAACTGTTATGTCAATACACCTTAAGATCGCTTTAATTTTCAGAACATAATAAATTTGTATAAGTACATAAAATTAAAATGAGATCTTGATAGCATAAAACTTTCTACTTTTGTACTTAAAATCTAATGTACTCAACATCATAACTTATGTAAATACATTAAGTTTGCTTTGAGACTGAAACAATCTAATATTTTTAACGATTATATTTAAATTTGAATTTAGTTTATATTACAATCAAACTTTAAAATTCATATAAATGCATATTAAATTCACTAGAGTTATAATTTAAAAATCAGGCATAAATACATTAGTGTGTAAGTAATGTGTGTGCATAAAATTTAATGTAGACTTACGTGAATTTTCTAGTACACATACATATATTTCATCGTTTAAATGCATTAACGTTCACAGCGATCCTTCAATTTTAATGTAGTTTACATTATAACCATACTTTGAAATTCATGTAAATGCAAATCAATTTTACCACAGTTATGATTTAAAAATCAAGTATATATACATTAGTGTAGAAGTAATGTTAGTACTTAGAATTTAATGTAAACGTAACTAAATTATAAAATACGTATACATAAATTTTACTGTTAAATGCATTAATGTCCATGGTAAAGTACATTGATTCCTATGTCAATACACCTTAAAATCACTTTAAGGAGGTTGTCAAGTACTGGTCGGAGACAAAAGTTTTATTGCTCGAAGTATCAAAAAAGCGTCTGCGCGCATGCGCCATAGTTTCAACTTTTGGTTCCGACTGTGCTCATACACGTGGTGCGGTATATATGTACACGCACACACTAGTCGTCGTTACCCCACCACTACTTTCTGACTGTTTCACATGCTTAGATTTATACATTTTCTATAGACATTTTCTATTTGTATATATGTTTGAGTTGTAATTTCTCGAAAACGGTACCGCTAGTATTTTTTAATTTGTGATCAATATATTCTTCATGAAATTCTAAATTACATATTAGTTTTTGGTTTAAATCTGACACAAAACAAATTCAGAATCATTGAAAACGTCCCTTTTACAGCACGTCAATATAGGGATTACGTGTTAAAAGTTGAAACTTAAGAAGTTTATACCTCAAAAACGGTACTGCTAAAGCTTCTAAAAATTTAATGGGAAGTGCATAATATTATTATAAACATGTGATCAAAATTTCAAGGTAATTTGACACAACTCGATTTACTTGATAACCCCCTTAATGTTCGGAACAAATTAATTTTTATGTGCGAAATTCGTTGAAAACTACTTTAAATTTCATGTTTTTTTTTAACAGTGTACATTTTTTACGGAAAATGAGTTATTTATATCATCGGATCCGTCGTAAAAAATGCTATTTATTTATGATAATTAGAATATTAAAAAGCATTATTTTTTTGTAGAATTATGGACCATTGTGATATTATCTACAGAGATTTACGAGAATTTCCAATGCAAAAAGTTGTTATCTACATTTAAGAAACCTTATCTAAATGATTTTCTGTTTTTATTTGTACTTCAGATTGAAATTCTTATTGAGTTGCATATCTATTGCAGTTATGCTTCTTAAATTGGAAAAATGACTTAAGCATAGACCTTGAAGACAAATGAAAAAAATATTTATAGTTAGTGACATTTATAGCGAAAAGTATAATTGTTACTGTGTAGCATAGCAATTTTTCTAATAAGATATACTTCCATTTCTTAAACGATGTTGCTAACCTTATATCTTGTAATAAAATTTGTTATGAATATAATAAAACTCTCCATAATTTTTAAATGTCTTAGTTCTCTTAACCTTTTCAGAACGGAATTTTTAATTCATCATGAAAAATTCTGATAACCATTTAACGTTGATAAGTGTTCATTTACTAAGCAATTTTTGCGATTAAAAAATTTTTTTTTACTTTTTTCTTTTCAAGCTTTCTCAGTTTCTATCAAAGATATAATAACTTAGGCCCTCAGTTTGTGATCGGAAATAGTCCACTTCAATTTAATACACATATTTTTTTACAAAATTTGTAGCCATTTTTGCACAATTTCAAAAAAACCAAAAAATGTCAATGTACATTCAATGTACATTGGTTCTGAAAGGGTTAAAAAATATAGTAATTTCTATCATTAAATATAATTAAAGTTGCAACACTATTTTTCTCCGTGTACTTGGGTTTACCCACACACAGCTTATTGGCCTAGTAAGTGCGTTGTACCTTTATCCATACCTTTTCAAAAACCTTATTCAATGATGCGAACCTTCTGAGTGGACCTTTTTAACCAGATCTATATCTCAGGCCAAGAATTTGAAGGTTGTTACATAAGGCTCTAGCACCACCCAGTGATCGAAATTGTCTTCGGTGTTGTAACGTCAATTTTGGGGCTAGCAAAATTGGAAATTAACAATTCAATATCAATATAATCTTATACTTTATTTAATTAATTATATTAGCTTTTTGAATTCTTTAATACACGCAAAATAATCTTACTTCCTCTATCTAAACTTCTTAAAACCCAACTCAATAATCCTATGACGTCTTACCAGAAACATACTTATCCTACTCGATTCACACTGCAGACAGCCAGTCTGATATACTAACCTCCAATCTTAAACATTAACTCCGAAAACTCTATCAATGAACCTACGACCTGTACTCGACTTACAGAACAAACGGGTGAACCGTCCTATCAATCTATCAACCCTGAAATTTTCTATACATAACCCATTAACCCCAAAATCTTTAACCAATAGTCCACAAACCTTACTTGTCTTACACAGCAGACAGACAAACCAACCTACAGATCTTCTGAATCTAAAGCCCTTTACACAACCTATTGACCACAAAATCTATAATCACAAATCGACAGACCCCACTTGCTTTACGCAGCTGACAGATAAATATAGCTATCAATCTTTAACCTGTAAAAGCCTTAATATGATACCGATTAACTTCTATAACCTACATACTTGAATCCATTTACTGCACTCGCTCTACTCAGCATACATACAAAATAACCTAACAATTTTTAATATTTTAACCACTTAACCTCAAACCCAATAACTTTATTACCTATCCTACTAACTCTACAGCAGACAGGTAATCTGCCCTCAAATCTCTGAACCCAAATCTTTTAATCCCGAACCATTGACCTAAACTCGCCTTACAAAGCAATTAAGCACAATAATTCACAACTGGAAACCCTGAACATCTTAATCGCAAATCAATCAGTTCCTAGACTCCTAACCACAAAGCCACGACCTTCACTTATCCTATACAGCAGAAAGGTAAACTAATTTATTAACTTACAAACCCTAAACTTGACGCATAACACACTCCTTAAATCTCTGACAACAAACCCACAAATCTTAGATGCTTTACACAGTAGAAAGGCAAAGAAACCTACTAACCTTCAAACCCTGAATCCATTGAACTCAGACACATTTTAACTTAAAACGTTCAATCACTAGCCCACAAATCTTACTCGCTCTACATGTCGTCATCCTTTTCTAATTAAAAACTTGATTCTTTGCAAAAACTAATAACTTTAGCAAAAAATAAAAAGAATGTTGTATCTAGTATCACAAAAAGCAAAATTTTGTTTGATTAGGAAGGATTAATTTTACCGCTTTCTTTTCAAAAAAAACCTTGAAAAAATAAATTAAAGAGAAAATTTTCAGTTCAATTATAATCCAATCCACCGACTTACAAGTTTTCAGCGTTCCAACATTAATCATAATCCCACAACATCTAACTACATACACACAAACCAAAAATCCACGGGTATCCACGTGTTTCTCGCAGCAAACAGGCAAATAATCCTATTAACTTCCGAAACCTAAAGCATTTCATCTTAAATCTATAAACCTAAAATCTCTAGCTGTGTTAACCCTTGAACCCTACTCACTCTACACAGTAGACAGAGAAACAAACCTATCAATCGGTGAACCCTGATTTTCTTTACCCCAAATCCTTTAGCACCATATTCTTTAATCACAAGCCCACATACCCCGAAGGCTTTATACAGTAGAAAATACTTAGAAACCCTGAATTCCTTAACCTTGAACACATTAACCTCGTATAATGTAAACACAAACTTACTAACAAGGAGAGTATTTGACCTCAGGGAAACGGATTTGGCTGAAACTGCAAGATATGATTCTTTGATGAAAAAAATTAACCCGTGTTTTTTCTTTTGTGCTAATAGGCCCTATAGAAGGAGATAAAGACATTTCTTCGAAAATATAGAGAAAAGAAGCGTTTTTAAAAACTTAAATAGCTAACCAACTAAAAATTTAACAGAAAAATGTATGTAAAAAAGAAAAAAGTACAAGTTAAGAGCTTCAATTTAAGCCTTATTGCATAAAAAAAGCTTTTGTAGTTCAAAAGTTGTGCTAAATTGAAAATTACTACATAATTATTATTTTTAGCATATAACATACGATCAAATTTTTACCTTATTTCATTAGCATTTTTTAATCGCCTGTATCTTTTAAACCATATGAGATTTTTTAATGCAACAAAGCTTAAATTAAATCTTTTAACCTGTACTCTCTTTTATTTTTAATACAACTTTCTGTAAGAGTTTTAGTTGTTTAGTTATTCAAGTTCTTATAAAGTCTTATTTTCACTACATTTTCAAAGAAATGTTTATATCTCCGTCTACGTACCCTATTTACTTTTTACAACAGGCAGGCAAACTATCCTCATAAATTATAGCACCGAACCCTCTTGACCCTAAACTTCCTAATCACAAACTCTACGTGCCTCACACGGCGAGTAAACAAACTCCCGTACCAACCTTAAAACCCTTAAACTTATTGACATTAAAACCTCTACTACAGACCCAGCCGCTTAACTTGTTTTTTTTAGCGAAGAGACAAACTACCCCACCAATCGACCGACCCTGAAAGAACACATAGACACATAACCTCTGACCATAAATTCATGAACATTACTCGCTTTACATAGCAGAAGAATAATAAGGTAAGTTCTTTTACAATATTTACGTAAACCCACGTGCATTTTGTAAATATTGATCGTAATAAAACTCATGATATCTCATTTTAAAGTTCTTTCTTTTAGCTTCAAAATGAGACATTACACGTCTAAAAATATTGATTTAATGAGCCGCAACAATCATTTGCGTTTAAGGTGTCCGTATTAGGTACAGTTGTCTTAACTTAAATACACCCTGTTTTGAAAAACTATTTGCACCAATATTAATAATTTTTCAAGGTATTCCAGACTAATAGAAAACATCAAAATCGGTTCATTATTTACGGAGATACGGTTGATTTTTTCGAATTTTATTGGAACGGGGTCCTTCATTAACTTTTCTCATGCGCAAAGATAAGCATCCCCACCACGATTCTGACTTTGACATTATTATTTGTATATTATTATTATTTTAATTTTAATAGTAAAGAGTCGCATTTTAAAAAATCCAATCATAGATTTTTAAAATATAAGTCTTCAACTAAAAAATGACGCTTGATTCGTTCCTTAATTATTATAAACAAAGTGGCTTTGATTTTAAAAAAAAATCTTACTTTGGCTCCTATTGGCCTTAGAGAGTTCTTTTTTTTGGAATCTTTGTTTCGAACAGAGCTATAAGAATATTCAAATAGCAAATTCGTAAAGGTTATAAATAAAGCCCCAGCTTCATTCATTTAAAAAAAAACACCCTCTCTTTTAAAGTGTTGAAAAAAAATTGCAATTCCATTTTCTTATTTGCTCTTAACAAAATATGAAAATTTGAACCTTAATGAAGAGTTTAAGCCCTTATGCAACTCAATATGTTTAGCCAAAAAAAATTATAGCAATAAACATTATGCGTGTTGGGATAAATAATAGGGAATATCTCAGCAACAAATTAACTAATTTGCTGTTACACCCTCTCTTCTGTTTGTATTCATGAAGGCTTCCTTTTGAAAGTTTAAAAATGTTAAAAAAATTATTCTTGCAATAAATAATTGATATCCGAGGAATGGCCATTTTTTATGGTTTTTTGGCTTTTTGCAATAACTAATTGACGAAAATAATCGCGGCAATATTCAGATTGTAGGTTTTTTTATTCTCTAACACTTTTATTAATTACTTTTTTTGCTAAAATGCATAGGTTGCTTCAGACAATTAAAAAGCTGTTTTGGCCAACTTTGAAGCCTCCTGCAGCATTTTCTACCGTTTTTTTATTACATTTTATATAGGGTATGTTTTTTTATTGCCCTTAACAACTTTATATAGGTTTCATTAAGCCCTTAATTGATGTCCTCAAAATGTCTCAATTGATTGGACTATAATAAAATAAAAACATTATTGAAAATTAAAAAGTTCAATTTTTTATGATAGAATGTGTATGTGTGTAGGCGTGTATGTGTGTATTTATATACATGTGTAATTGACTACGAAAAAACACATCTCTAAAAGTGTGGCGAAAACAACACATCTTCAAAAGTGCGGCCAAAAAAAAACACATCTTAAAAAGTGCGGTGAAGAAAAACACCCCTTGAAAACACGGTGAAAATTTTCAAGGGCTGTTTTTTTCGCCGTACTCTTCAAGATGTGTTTTTTCCGCCGTAAATTTGGAGATGTTTTTTTTCGCCGCACTTTTGGAGATGTTTTTTTCGCCGCGCTTTTGAAGATGTGTTTTTTATAATGATATCTTTACAAATGCTTTTATTGAAATGCTTGTAGAAATTCTTTGATAAAGTGCTTTTAAAAAGTATCTGCTTTAAAGTTCGTCTTTATCTTGATTTGATCTCTCTTTTTATACTGATGATTCCTGCTTTTATTTAAGAATAATTGTTTTATAATTTGAATTCTGAATTGATGTCAATCGATGGAGCAATGCTTATTATGCATTTTGATCCTTATTGAATGATATGGTTAACGTGGTAAATCTAGTTCATGTAGTCTTCGTAATTGTTCTTATTTTGTTGATTCTGTAAATCGCATTGCACTTTACTTTGTTTCTTAAAAATGACTTAATTTTACAATATGCTTGCTAAGGTAAATCAGCTGATTGATCAATAACTGCATATTTTTGGAATAATAAATTTTGAAATAAAAGATACGTCGTGACGTAACAGTAAAATAAAATTAAAAATGAAATATTTATAATTTATTTTATATTATATTTTTGGAAAAGTTGCAGAATTAGTTGCGCAAAAAGTTGCGTCACTTTTGTCTCGATAAAGTGACACGAAAAGTAATATAAAAAGTGACTCAAAAAGTGACGCAAAATATTGCATCATAAGTTTCGTGATCATTTTCAGGAGGGGTAATATCACTCTAAAATTTGTATTAAATATGATAATTGAAAGTACAATTATTTCATTATGTTGAATTTGTTGTCAAAGTTTAATTATATTTCACTATATGGAGATATGAAATGGACACTGAATACAACTGTCTTTCCATTTAACTGTCATATTTAAATGCTTTTCCATTCTATTGCTGAATTTCCATAAAAGGAATGTATTAACTTGTAGTATGTACCATGATGATTATTTAAATTTTCAAATGAATCTAATCATTAGTTTTTAAGATATTTAGATTTCTGATCCCAAATAAAAAAATTCTAGTGAATAATATTGGAACCCAAACTTCTCAATAACTAATACATAAATTTATTTAAAAATTTAACTAAATAATCTTCGTGATATATACTATATGTTAATGCATCTGTGATGGCCGAACTTCGTTCGGTCGTTGGGTTCACACAAAAATTATTTAATTTTGTCGGAACCAGCTTCCGTCCCAAGACTTACCTTTTCACTATTTAATACGGAATTGTCTATTTATAATTAATATGGGTTTATATAGTTATATATATTTTTACACATTACAAATTAAATCTACCAACACGTTATTATTATTATTAATAAATTGGTCCTTTATTTTTAAGATATTAATTATAATATAAGAGAGAAAGAATTCTACAATTTCAATTTATTATTATTATAATTTAATCAGAGATCAATAGAAAATACCTCACGTTAATTAGAAGAGACAAAGAAGAAGGATCAAATCTAAAATCCTTTCTTTTTTCTTTCTTTCGATTCCTTCGGTTCCTTTCGACTCCAAGGGCGCTTTTTTTCAAGAATAGCTGTTCTTGCCGATCTGATTTTCGATTCTTCTCCTGTTCGAATGGACACTTAACTGTAATTTCCAACACTCGATTAAGCACCAATTATTTGAAGTATTCACACGTCTTGTAGATAGTGTAATGCACTGAATTAAATCTTAAGGTATTTCCCTTTTTTTCCTTTATATTTATATTAGTGAAAATTAGATTCTAATCTATTTCACTAATTTCTCTTAACTGTAAAATTAATTTAATATATGTATATCTAGATTTTAACACTGATTTTATCAGGGGCCAGCAGAGCCGACTGTTGCGGATGCTAACTCGTAAGTCAAAAGGCAATTTTTTTATATAAAGCGTGAATTTTATTGTCTTGCGCCCAGGCGAACGAGAAATGAAAAAGCCAATCAGATCCTGCCATGAAGTCGAAATTTCCACGACAGCAATCGTTTCATTTCTTTAGAGTTCATATAATTGTTTGTGAATAAATTCTTTCTATCTTTCTTCTCTGTCTCTCTTTTACAAAGACATATATGTTTAGTGTGAGTCTGTATTTTAGAGTTCATTCGACTTTAGATTCGCTGACTCAGGACATCGCATGGAACTACTTTTGGTTATTAACTTTATAGTAATGCAATTTAAAAAATTAAATTTTATATTTGAAAATGTTTTAATTAATTTCTTATTTAATTTATGGGCGTAGTTCCATGGAATGTCATACATCTCTTTATTGAAAATTTTAAAATATAATGGAAATATAGTCAGTATTTATGGGTGCAAGTGTAGTGTCCATTTTACATCTCCTTGAATAATTTATACTTATAAAATTTACATAATATTTTATAAAAACTATTCAAATGATAATCATATATTGAATATTATTTTAAACTCTGAATAAAAAGTTTAATAAATTATTATTAAGTAATAACTTATAAATAGTTATATTATTTTATTAAATACATTTCCAATTCAAATAATTAACTTCATGTTAATGAAGTTAATTAATAAAATATTAAGATATCAAGAATAAAATCGATTAAAAATAGAGATACTAATAAATTTAAAAAATTGCATGGAAAAGAAAAATTACGCAAAAGAAACTTAAAGAAAACTTATTAATGAACAATATAATGAATATGAGAGAATGGTACAAATTGATAATCAAAATTTGGAAAATGCCGATATTATTAACAAAACACAAGTAAAAAATGATTGTTGCCATTTAAAATAATCACGCACAAGGTGTAAATAAATAGAAATTGATGACAATAAACATATTAATTATGATACTACAATAAATAAACCAATAAATGAAAGAAAGCGAAAATATAAATATGATTCTTATCAATTAAAGACATTATTTATAAAGTGTAAACGATTAAAAATTGAAGATGATAAAAATTATAATAAAAATTACAATAATAATAATTATAAGAACAATCATAATATTGTATTGAAAAAAGTTATTAATAAAACAATAAAGGGCAGAGTAGAAAAAAAATTAGAGAAATTAAACGAAAAAATTTTAACTTAAAAAAATTAATTGATTGGTTGAATGGCAAATATACATTTCGATGAAAATATCATATCTGAAAATTACATTGGTTCCATGACAAATACATGTGTTTATTGTGATGCGAAAAATTTTGTTTTCGAATATACTAAAAGTAACGATTTCTTCAATTGTTGTCATAAAGATAAAGTAGAATTGTTAGGAAATTCTTCTTACCTAGAACAATTAAAGTTTTTAGCAATTGAATTAATGGAAGAAAGTATTGATTTTCGACGAAACGTTAGGTTGTGAAATAATGCTTTAGCATTCGCAAGTTTTGGTGCCAATTTTGATACATTGCCGGGTAGAGGACCACAAGTTATTAGAATATGGAAGGAAACCATGTTGAATATTTAAGTATTGATACAGCTGAAGATGATAACAAAGAAAATTTAGATATTATGTTTTAAGAAATTTAAATGTCAATGAGAGACTTTGTA
Organism: Anastatus disparis; assembly: GCA_017163975.1. NCBI lineage: Eukaryota > Metazoa > Arthropoda > Insecta > Hymenoptera > Eupelmidae > Anastatus > Anastatus disparis. The sequence continues at coordinate 110,126 of JAFFSR010000272.1, read as the reverse complement.
ATGGAACAAGGTTGATAGTAGAAAAATTGCTCAAATATTTCATTCAAGCGGAATCAGCAACTGGACAAAACAAAAGTAAATCAGTTTTCACGCTAATAATAAATTTATCTCCATCTACGAAACAAATTCCTTCTAATATGCAACGAAAACAGTTTCCTTTTCGATTGGATTTTGCAATGACTATTAATAAATCTCAAGAAAAATCTCATGAGAAAGTTGGTGTTTATTTGCCGTCACCAGTTTTCAGTCATGGACAATTATATGTTGTTCTTCCAAGAACAAAATATAAAATTAATTTAAAATTATTTTTACGCGACAATGTTATCGTCAACGGAAAAAATAAAAATGAATAAAACACAATGTATACGAAAAACTTTGTCTATGAAGAGATATTGTAAAGAATATGTCAAAAGATATTGTATATATTTATGTTTCAGATTGTGCAATAGTTGAACTCGAAAATATAATAAAAAATATAATATTTACTGAAATATATAATATTTACTAAAATACATAATATTTACCAGAATATATAATATTCACTAAAATATATAATATTTACTAAAATATATATTAATTGACACTATCAAAGTCAATAGTTTGATATGATGTTGAATTAGCTGCATAAGAGGATGCGCTGTTGAATCAGCTGCATATGGGGATACGCTGTAAAATTGGCTGCATAAGGGAATGTGCTGTTGAAACGGCTGCGTATGGGGATACACTGTTAAATCGGCTGCATAAAGGAATGCGCTGTTGAATTGACTGCATATGCGGATAGGCTGTTTGATCGGTTGCATATTGGGATGATCTGTTAAATCGGCTGCATATGATGATGCGCTCTTGGATTGGCTGCATATGGGGAAACACTATTAGATTTACAATGTCAAATGTAAGGTGAGACGTATAAACATATTGCATTCGGAATAAAAAAAATATTCAAGCGTCTAGAGCGGAGCCTGCATAAAACATTATAAGAAATACATTCCACTAAAGAATCCAATGTAAAAGTATACAGGCTTGAATAAAACACAACGTTATAAAATATAGGACACAGAAAAATGTAAGACCCAAAAAAATATACAGCTAGAAAAATATAGAGCCCAAGAAAATATAGGAATCAAAAAAATATTAGACCCAAAAATATATAGAGCTCAAGAAAATATAAGAGTCAAAAAAATATTGGCCCCAAAAAAATATAAGGTCCAAAGAAAATAGAAATCAGAAAAAAGTAAGGCCTGAAAAATATAAGGCCCAGGAAAATATAGAGACCAAAAAAATATAGAGCCCAGAAAAATATAAAAATCAGAAAAATAAGGCCCAAAAAGATATCAGGCTCAAAGAAAATAGGACTTAGAAAATTGTAGAGCCCGAAAAATATAGAACTAAAAAAATATTGGAATCAAAAAAATTATAGAACCCAAGAAAATATAAATTAAAAAAAAATATTGAGCTTAAAATAAATAAGGAACCCAAAAAAATATAAAGCCCCAAAAAATATAGAGACTAAAAAATTATAGAGCTAAAAAATATGGGACCCAAAAAAATTATAGAACCCAAGAAAATATAAATTAAAAAAAATATATTGAGCTTAAAATAAATAAGGAACCCAAAAAAATATAAAGCCCCAAAAAATATAGAGACCAAAAAAATATTGGACCCAAAAAAATATAAGGCCCAAATAAATAAGACTAAAAAAAATAAAGTGCCCAAGAAAATATAAAGATAAAATAAAAGGGCCCCAAAAATGGTCATAGATTAAAAATATAGGGCTCAAAAAAATATGGCCCAAAAAGAAGCTCATGACTAATGAGTACTAATTATATAGCACCTAATAAAAAATTGCTACTCTTATTGACAAAAGATTAGACACATTTAAAAAAAGCAGAGAACCAGGGAACTGGAGAACCGAAGAACAGAAGAAACGGAAAAAAAGTGGTGGAAAGGAGAGGGGCTCTCAGAGTCACCAGCGCCTATCGCACTGTCTCGGGTCCCACGGTGCTAGTCATTGCAGGAATCATCCCGATCGAATTACAGGCGATGGAACGCAAGCGAACCTACTAACGAAAGAAACAGGAAGAAGAAACTGCAATAATCCAGAAAGAAGAAAGACAGGTAACCATGGAATCCTGGTAAGAAACATGGAATCAGGAGAAAAAAGGCCGATGGACCCAGGCACTCATTAAGGAACTGGCTCCATGGGTTGAAAAAAAGCACGGGGAGGTAAACTATTACCTCACCCAGTTCTTCAGTGACCACGGGTATTTCTGCTCCTATCTCAGTAATATGGGAAAGGCTCAGGACCTGGGCTGCATCTTCTGTTTCGCTGATCGCGACGATGCGTATCATACGTTTTTCGTCTGCCATTGGTGGAACGAAGAAAGACGCCAGGTCGAGGAAATAGTCGGATGGCTAATGCCAGAGACAATTATAAGCGAAATGATCTCGGCTTAAGAAAAATGGGATGCTATGACACTTTTTGTCGAAAGCATCCTTAGACAGAAGAAAACGTATTTAGATAGGGAGATGAATCGAAGTACGAATGATACCACGGGAACCATGCTGACGTTTCTGCATAAGCAAGAAACATTAGCCGGTCCTATAGACTCGGGGTACGAGGGTAACGACGAGGATCACTTTTCAATAAGAAAACCAAATCATGCACCATATGAATGTGTGATAATGCGTAAGTGCAAGATTTTGCTGTTGTGTGACTGTCGCGGAAGGTTAATGTGCCAGCGGGTTTGCTCCCTCTACATGCGTAAATATACCGCGCGCGTCTGAGTGTGAGGGTGAGTCAGACGCGATAGATAGGCTAGCCCTACGTGGGGCATAAGACCATATCTAGTCCACGAGAAACAAGACTGATGTGAAAAGGACTGATTTTGCTCCCCTCTACAGAGCCAGTCCTCTAGGTAGATGTTGCCTTCCTGATTATGCGATCGACGGAAGTATGGATTTTTTATGGGAACCAAAGCCGACTCTCTTAGAGCGTCCAATTTGGAATCCAAGGAATGTATGTCGCGGGAGAGAGTCACCGGACTTGACTCCGAACTGAAGTTTTTCTTCACGCGCGTGGCTATGCATGCATGTGAGAATGAAACGTTTCAGATTTATTTTTTGTACACCTTGTAGGTTAAGGAAACGAATCTAGTCAAATACCAAAGAAACCAGGAGAAAAGATTTGAAACGATCAAAGACCGGCGCCACCCTGAAGTAATGTGATGAACAGATTCCGGGGTGGGGAAACGCCCTAAGTTGTCAAGTTAGAGTATCCCTCGCACTTCAAATGACTTGTCATTCGTTGGGCAAGGGGAATGCGATTTTTAGAGGGTTGCTAGACGTGAACTAACACTTGTTTGTAACAGCCAATAGAAAACACATAACGATGTTTCCAGTCCCTTTTTAGAGGGTCCTTAGAGAAGATTATAAAATATTTATACACGGATGTACAATTTATTAAGACAATGATATACTTCTAATGTTGTCGATACCTTTTGCCATATATATGTAGAATAATTTTCCTTGCTAATCTTGTTTGAAAAGTCTAAAATGTTGTTGTAAAGCGAAAAATTCAACGCTTAATAGAGCCGATGTAAATATGTGTATTTTTCTTCATTACGATAGAGAAAGTAATCTTTGATAACAAAGAATTAATTTTATTGCTTCGTTTTCAAGAAAACCTTGAAAAACCAAATTGCTTACCCTAACCTCTATGTTTTAAGTTTTTCAAGGTTTTCTTGAAAACAAAGCAATAAATTGATTCTTTTTTAATAGAGGAAATTTTTCTTTTTCTGATACGAAATAGGACTTTCTCTTAATTTTTGCTAAAATTATTAGTTTTTGTAAAAAAATCATTTTTTTAATTAGAAAAAGACAGATATACTCGACCTGCTCTTATTTGGAAAGTGACGCCATGAAATACAATGCAAATTAAATAAAGTGTCCAAAATTAGAACTACTGACCCTGGACAAGATGGATTGGGTCTTATGGCTCTACTCAATTCATCGAATATGATGATGTTCTGGTGTTCAAATACGTATTTATAATATTAGTGTAATTAAAGGCATAGTGAAGCTTTCCCTTCTGATAATATTTCTGATCCAAGTTTTTAAGTAAATGGTGCATTTAATCGGGTTATTCACTTCAATAAAAAATTAGTATGATTCAACTTGAGTGCGGACAATTAAAGAAATCTACCAAAATCTTATACTGAAAAAGTTTTATACAAATTTCCATTTATAGTATTTTGAGGTTAGGTTTGTCAACTTTGATATCTAATTTGCGATCTAAGTTCATAAAAAATAACGACTCCAAAGTATTTTTTATTTTAACTAAAATGATTATACTAATATAGAAAAAAATTAAAAAATAATAAATATCCTTTTTAAATTTTTTAAATTGAATAAAAAATATGAGAGATCCCTTGTGAGATCACATATGAGATCGCACACGAGATCACATATGAGATGTCATATGAAGTCACCTACAAGATCGTATATGAAATCGAATATATATTCTTTGAATTTTTAAAATGAAATAAATAGAAGTGCGATCTGACATGAGATCTCACATATATTTATTTGATTTTTAAAATTCAATATATATAAGATTTCATAAGCAATTTCATATGAGATCTCACACGAGAGTTCATATAATATTTTCAGTAGAGATTATTATTTTTGGTTTGTTCTTTACACGCTTCCGCATCTCATATTTACACGCTTCCGCTTATCGTACATTCGAAATAAGTTCATACCTATAATAGAAGCGGTGGGAGCACAGGGGCTGAGGCTCTTGGCTCATACTGTAGTGGACCGAAGTTTAATCCTCGGGAAAATTTTGGGAAAATTTTTCTGAATTTTTTTTTGTTAAATAGAACTAGGAGACCAGGAAAAATCAATTAAAAAGTTCCCAATGGGCAATAAAAGTTACATGAGTAAGGTGAAATAACGGGTCCAGTCCACAGCGACAAAGAGACCCACTGGCAATAAAATAGAGAAGAAGAAGATATCTCCATTCCCTAGTAAAAATATAAAATTTTATATTAAAAAAAAATTTTTATTTTTAGTCTAGAATATATTTATATTTAGTGACCAATAAGTTTAAAAAAAAAAAATTTTTTTTTCAATAATTTTTTAAGGGAAAAGTTATAAAAAATTAGTAAAAATTTTTAATTAAACGAGTAAAAAAAAATTTTTTCCCGAAACTTATTGGTCACTAAATACATACATATATATATATATATATATATATATATATATATATATATAAATATATATATATTCTAGACTAAAAATAAAACATTTTGTCTTTAATATAAAATTTTCTATCTTTCTTAGTTTATGAGATAATCATGATTGAAAAAAATAGGTCTTTTTTTCGAAAAATCATCATAACTGTGTTTAAAATGTCATAGAAATATTTTACTTAGCTCATTTTGAAGAGGACTATTAGAGTTTTAAAACCCATTTGGTTTTTTTTCGATATCATAATTTCCATAAAAATAGCATTCACTTTTATGTGGGCAAAAAAAATTAGTAAACAAATTTTTTTTCACATTGCTATAAGCAATTAGAAAATGACTTTTTTTATACCGGACTTACTCTATTTCAAAGATTTTTGACCAATCTTTCAAACGCCGTTTTGATTTTTAAGATGCGATTATTAGTTTTGAAGATATAAAACTTTTTATTTTAATAAATTTTACTCTAGTGTGGGCAAAAGCAATTGACCGGTAGTGTATATAAGAAAATTTTCACAAACACAGAATTATGAAACACTGTTTGAAATCATTTCGAACTTTTAAAAACGGTTTATAAGTGTTTTATGCTATTAAAAAGTGTTTGAAACTGTTTAAAAGTGTTTAAAACTGTTCAAGTTAGTAAAAAATTGTTTATATTGATTCAAAATTGTTGTGATACATTTTGAATATTTAAAATAATTTATAGCTTTCAAACATAAAAAATTCAAAACTATTTAACACTGTTTGAAATCATTTCGAACATTTCAAATATTTTTTTTTATTTCAATGTTTATAACTGTTTTAAATGTCCCGAATTTCACACATAAACTGTTTTAAATAGTTTTGAATAGTTTTAAACATTTTTAAACATCTTATATTACCGCTAGGGATTACAAACAATTCTGATATTTTTTCATATAGAAAAAAACGAAATTTATTTCTTAACTATTTTTTATCGATAAAGTAGGTCTAAAGCAAACCCTTGAAAATTTTGTTTTTTAATAGGTCATTTATTTTTGTCCTGTTTTAATCTAATGCTTTAGGAACACGTAAGTAGCGCCAGATGTACTTTGAGACGCTCTGTACTTTTTTGACTTTTTTCTGCCGCAAGCTGCCTTCGAGCATTTTTCTTTCAGGGTACTTGCAAGCGCCTTATTGCAAGACCAGTGTCTCTTTCAAGTTTGTGAGAAGTGATGCTGTTCTTGCTTTGCTGTTGTGAGTTTTTCTGGATCAGTAGACTTTTTTGAGGTTAGTGACAAACTGATTGTTTTTGGAGGGAAGGCGGTTTTGATGGTTTTTAGAACACGCCAAGCGACGAAATTTTTCAAATTGCCGCAAGAGGTCGCTATCATGGATCAATGTGCCATATGTAAGCAGTCGTCATCTGACATATGTTAGGTGACGACTGAAAGAGGTTATATAATTGCTCAACTTGTCGCCAGCGCTGTCATGCTAGATGTATAACACGCATACAATTAATAAGCACACGTTACCACTATACCTGCAACAAATGTGTAAAGACAAAGAATGAGAAAGGCAGCCCCTCCAGTTCACATGCTCTTGATGCTGGCATTAATAATAGCCAACTATTTGATGTCAGTAAGGCAAAGAAGAAGTCGTCCCTCAGCATATCGACTCCATCGAGAACTGACACACAAGTACCACCGGTTGTCGTTACACAGGAGCAATCAGCAACTGAATCACTTCAGAAGGCTAGTAACGCGGCGAAAAATAAGAAGTCTAGCCTAAGTAACATTTTAAATAATAATAATTTAATTCAACCTGCGCATAGTAAACGTGGAGCTGCGCATGTTGCCCCCGCTGCCAATATTAAAAATGATATATCAATAATTTAACAAATAATAATGTAAAATTGAATAATAATGCTGACATCTCCATTTCTCAGGCTGCTTTGTCTGAAATTGAAGGAAATTTGTCTCGTAAGCTTGACTCAGTCTTAGGCGCTTTCGATCGGATTCGGAGTGTTGAGAGCAGCATAAAGGGTATTGATGATGGCATGCGAGACATCTTGGATAAACTTAACAATCAGAACAAAGTTATAAAGAATTTTGAGGTGGTGCAAGCAAGGCTGCTTGATGAAGATATTAAATTAAGGGAGATAGTCAGTAGTTTGGAAAATATATTGTCCACTCTAATTAAGAATTATGATAAGACTGATTTAGATTCAAATTCTAAAATAAATAGCCTTCAATCTACAATACAAGCTGAATTTAATGGAGTGGATGAGAATTTTTCAGAACTTGGGGTGGGGTTGGCATACGTGGTGCAGACCGTCTCTGATCTCAGTATGCGGGAGCGTGTAAAAGAGCGTGAAAATGTCTCACACACTGACACGAATTCAAAAGAAACAGTAGACGTCAACACACAAATTATTGACACAGAAATAGCAAAGCATAATCATTAAAATACAGAAAATTGTGGTATCGGGGGTGGCTCATAGGTGATCTCCAGTGGACTGGACTGCTTAGCGGCTAATGTTCGACAGGAGGATTATGTTTATGCTGTCCTCGGTATCATATTTCCGGACTTAAAGCAGTCACACATTTTGTCGGTTGTATGTTTAACATCGTCTGAATCTAGAAGCGGCGTGATCAGGGACGGTCCGGGGGGTCCTCTCTCGCTGCTAGTCAGACTCTCCGAGGCCAGTCTGGTTAAAAAAATGTTAAATGAAAAAAAAAAATTACTAGTTTCTCAACGGCAGACATTGATCTTTCTCGTTTTGCCAGTTTGTCTGCCATAAAAAACCATTATAAGGTTTTTATTAATGAATACCTTCAAAAAGATATATACGAAAATTTTAAAGATCTAAAGAAATATGCTAAGGTTAAAGGTATTAAATTCATTTGGCATAGAAGTGGCAAATTTATGACAAGACGGACAAGAGGGGAGAGAGCATACATATGTGCTACCAAAGATGATATAGATGAAATTTTAAAGAGTTTAAATAATGTTATTTTAGATAAAAATTTTATTGCTGACGAATCTTGTGTGATTAGTGGATGTTTAAATAAGGTTGACAATGTTGTTAAGATAGCTCCCAATGATGAATGTCCTGTTGATAAAAGTAAGTTAAATAATAATGATTTCTCTTCCCAATGACTAACCAGGAGAGTGTCTGAGTTGCGGGTCACAGATCTTGATGAAACTTCGGGATAAGTATTTAGGTACCAAAATATGAGTAAAGCCACAGCGGTACGGTCTAACACTTCGAGAAACTGAAATTATGAACGATTATAGTCTTATTTTCGGAAAAATATAAAAAAAGAACTCCTAATTGAAGTGTGAATAATTCTGCCTGGAAATGTCTTAAATAAATCCACAATAACTAAAATGAAAGCAGAGAAAGCAAGCTTTAATTTGCTAGTTTTCGAATTAAAAAATAATAATTAGAACTAAAGTTATGCCTGCTTAAAGTTGAGCAGTAAGAGAGTACCAAAAATAGTTTAAATTTTGAAGGATGGTGATTTTAGTACTCTTTTGATGCTTAACTTCAAACAAGTATAACTTTAGTTCTAATTATTATTTTTTAATTCGGAAATAGCAAATTAAAGCCTGCTTTCTCTGCTTTCATTTTAGTTATTGGTTTATTAAAGACATTGCTAGACAGAATTATTTACACTTCAATTAGGAGTTCTTTTTTCATATTTTTCTGAAAATAAGACTATAATCGTCCATAACTTCACTTTTTCGAAGCGTTAGACCATACCACTGTGGCTTTACTCATATTTTGGTACCTTTATACTTATCCCGAAGTTGCATCAAAATCTGTGACCCGCAACTCAGACACTCTCCTGGTAAGCCAGATCTCCTCGGAGAGTCGAAAAGGGAGAAGGGGTGCACTGCAAGCGGGTTTTTTGAATGTGACTTTTTTAAGGGCTCACATTGGACAGGTGCGTGAGTTTCTATGTGACGGCCATTCTTATGATCTGTTTAGAGTGGCTGAGACCTAGCTGGGTCCGACTGTCTCGGACGACGTCATTCAGATTAAGGGGTATAAAATTTTTAGACAGGATAGAAACCTTCATGGAGAAGGGGTTGCATTTTACGTTAAAGATAGTTTGAAATGTGAGATATTAGCTTTTTCGAATACTACAACTATAACTACCAGTGGTAAGCCTGAAGTGCCTGAATATATTTTTTGTTCTGTTAAAGCAGGCAACTCTAAATCTGTGTTGGTTTCCGTCATTTACCGTCCTCCTGTCATTTTCTTTACAAAAGATTCTGATCTAATTGATACGTTAGTGAGTTTGACTCCCAATTTTTCATTTAAGATTATAATGGGAGATCTGAATGCCGATCTCCTGCAAGAAAGCAGTGATGCAAAGTTTCTAAGTAAGCTGTCCGCTGAGCTTCCGCTTCAGTTGGTCCAGCACGGTACCACGCATATAATTCCATCGTCTCGCATATGGTTAGACCTGATTTTTGTGGATAACAATAACACCATACTTGACGCACGTAACGTACCTGCGAACTTTCATAGTCGGCACAATTTAATTTAAGTTTCTATAGCCTACAATGTTAGCAGTTTAGAACAAGAACCGATTAAGTATCGAAATTATAAAAATATTAGTGGAAAATTATTATTAGAGAAATGGGCCGGCTATGATTCGTCCAAATCGACAACTGATATAATGGATCCTGAGTCTGCACTTGACTGCATTTGTGATAATCTCACTGATGCTATTGAAAATTTAGAACCAGTGAAAATATTTAAATGTACGAAAAAGAAGCCACCATGGATGGATGGAGAGTTGTCACAGATGCAGTGCAGGAAGGATGCCACATATAGGCGATACAAACGGACAAACAATAATAAGTATTTTTCAGAATTTTTAATTTTATGTAAGGCATTGGACGAACAGATTGAGCGTGCAAGAAGTAAATACTATCATAACAGACTGTTCGAGGCTCATGCAAGTGGTAATGTCTGGAAGGAGTTGAGAGAGCTGGGACTCTTATCCGGACCTCAAGGGGATCTGAATGAATTTGCTTCAGATGAGCTTAAAGCGCACTTTGCTGGGGTTGTCGGTTTCGCCAAATGATGATGGTGAGGAACGCAAGAAGTTTCTTTCTGAATACAGCGAAAATGGTTTCACTTTTAAATCAATTAATATTAACGACGTTATTCTTGCAGTTTCTCACTTCTCATCGCAGGCTCGTGGAGAAGACGGCATTCCGCTAAGTGTAGTACTTAAAGCATTGCCATTTATTGGTAAACATCTCGTGACTCTGTTTAATTCCTCTTTTGCTTGGGGGGTTTTCCCTGGCCTTTGGAAACAGACACGTATTGTGCCATTAAAGAAGTGCTCTGCACCCGAATCGTCTAAAGATCTCAGGCCTATTGCTATTTGATGTTTTCTTTCGAAGGTACTTGAGAAGATCGCCCATGACCAATTGCAGGAGTACATTACTGCTTGTAAAATACTTGACCCAATGCAGACCCAAGGCGCATATCTTTGTTCCTTCATATTAAAGGAATGAAATTTTATTATTAATTGCAAAATATTTTTAAAAAAAGGAGGCTTCTTTTTTCACCATAAAAATAGTTATAATACATTGTTTTGAAAAGATAGAGGAAAGGGTTTGGTTGTGGACACCACTTTGTTTTTGGCTCATAACTTTTCACCAAGTGCATATTTTTTGGACTCATAGGTGTCTATAGAAAGAGAAAGACCTTAGCTGACTACCAACGAAGGGACAAAATCGATTCCGGCAAATAGAATAATTTTTTTTCTTAATTTTGTGAAATGATCACAACCGAACCAAAAAATATTATGGTCCAGTTGTGGACAATCATGCAAAATTGTTGGTGTTAAGATATTGGTTGCAATCCATATTGCATCACAAAGTAGGAATAAATTCCTACTCAATAAATGTGCATTACACTCAGCTTCATTGATTCACTTTGATTTGTAATTCTTTTGAAAAAGTATACATAAGTATGAATCAATTTTGGTGATATTTTTCAAGTGCAGAAGAATTAATTTGCTTACAGCACAAAGCAGACGCGTTTGTTTGCTTTGATATTTGGCATAAAATGTCGTACCGCTATAATGCATATATGACGTTTGTCAAGAAAACCTCATCTGCTATCTGTCAGTAGAAACGAAACGGTGTCCACAACCAAACCATGCCCACAACCGATCCTTTTACCCTACAAAATTAGTAAGTAAAAATGTTTCTTTTATTACGGAATTTCACGAAAAATTTGTGACTACACAGACAAAAAAGTTTTTTTACTTTAAAGAAGGTGTTTTTGTATTGAAGAAATACGGTTCAAAGAAATGAAATTCTTTGAGTCAAAGAAAACTTATTTTTAAATTCATGAAATATTTTTCAAACTCAAAAAAAAATCTTTGAATATTCTTTGAAAAAATATTATATTTAGGAAAAAAAAATATTTGAATTTAAAAAAATATCTTATTAACTTTAAAAAATAATTACTTCGGAAATAGTGTTAAAAGTCAGTGAAAATTTCTTAAAAACAATAATATAATATTTTTTTATTAAAAAAATGCAATATTTATTTTAAATAATTTTGATATAAAAATAAAAAAAATATCTCACTTTAAATAATTTTTTAATCCAAAGACATCATTTTTGAATAATGGGTTTATGGGTTTATGCTTTATACTTTATGGATTTATGGGTTCATAGTTTACAGGTTTATGGGTTTATAGTTTATGGGTTTATAGTTTATGAATTTCTGATTTATAGTTCATGGTTTATGAATTTATGGTTTCTGGGTTTATGGTTTATGGGTTTATAGTTTATGAATTTCTGATTTATAATTTATGGTTTATGGTTTATGAATTTATGGTTTATTGGTTTATGAGTTTATAAATTTATGGTTTATGAATTCATGTCTTTATGGGTTTATGAATTTATGGTTTATAAGTTTATGGTTTATAGGTTAAAATTTTATGGGTTTATGGTTTATAGGCTTATGGGTTTGAGGGTTTATAAGTTTATGGTTTATGACTTTCTGGTTTATGGGTTTATGGTTTATAGGCTTATGGGTTTGAGGGTTTATAAGTTTATGGTTTATGACTTTCTGGTTTATGGGTTTATGGTTTATGGGTTCATAGTTTATGGGCTTATGGTTTATGGGTTTATAGTTTAACGGCTTATGGTTTGTGATTTATGGATTCATGGTTTATGGGTTTATGGGTTCATGGCTTATTGGTTTCTGGTTATGGTTTATATCTTATGGGTTTATGGTTTATAAGTTTATGGTTTATAGGTTCATGGTTCATAAGTCTATGGGTCTATGGTTTATGGGTTTATGGTTTATGGTTTTATGGTTTATTGTTCATAAGTTTATAGTTTATGGGTTTATAGTTTATTGGTATATGGTTTATAAGTTTATGGTTTATGGGATTATGATTGATAGATTTATGGTTTATGGATTTATAGTTAATCAGTTTATGGGTTTCTGGGTTTATGGCTTATGGATTTATAGTTTATGGGTTTATGGTCTTATGGTTTTGGGTTTATAGTTAATGGTTTATATGTTTATGGTTCATGGGTTTATGGTTTATAAGTTACTGCTTCATGGGTTTATGGTTTATGGGTGTATGGTTCATGAGTTTATGGTTCATGGGTTTACGGTCTATTGGTTTATGGTTTAGGGGTTAATGGTTCATTAGTTAATGGTTTGTAAGTCTATTATTTATGGTTGATGGGTTTATGGTGTATCGGTTTATGGGTTTATGGTTTATAGGTTAATGGGTTTATGAGTTTATGAAATTATGGTCTATGGGTTAAATTTTATGGGTTTATAGTTTATAGACTTATGGGTTCAAGGGTTTATGGGTTTATAGTTTATCAGTATATGGGTTTATGCTTTACAAGTTTATGGTTTATGGGTTTATAGTTTATGGGTTTATGGTTTATGGGTTGATGGTATGTGGGTTTATGGCTTATCGGTCTATGGTTTATGGGTTTATAGGTTAATAGTTTATGGGTTTATAATTCATGAATTTATGGTTTATGGGTTGATGGTCCATGGGCTTATGGGTTTATGGTTTATGAGTGTATGGGTTCATGCTTAATGGGTTTATGGTTTATGGGTTTATGGTTTATGAGTGTATGGGTTTATAGTTTATGGGTTCATGGTTAATGCGTTTACGGTTTATGGGTTTATAGTTTATGGATTTATGGTTCATGGGTTCATTGTTTGAAAGTTTATTGTTAACGGATTGATAGATTTATGGTTTATGGATTTATAGTTAATCAGTTTATGGGTTTATGGTTTATGGGTTTATGGTTTATGGTTTTATAGTTTATGGGTTTATGGGTTTATGGTTTATGGTCTTATGGTTTGTGGGTTTATAGTTAATGGTTTATATGTTTATGGTTCATGGGTTTATGATTTATAAGTTACTGCTTCATGGGTTTATGGTTTGTGGGTGTATGGTTCATGAGTTTATGGTTCATGGAATTACGGTCTATTGGTTTATGGTTTAGGGGTTAATGGTTCATTAGTTAATGGTTTATAAGTCTATTATTCATGGTTGATGGGTTTATGGTGTATCGGTTTATGGGTTTATGGTTTATAGGTTAATGGGTTTATGAGTTTATGAAATTATGGTCTATGGGTTAAAATTTTATGGGTTTATAGTTTATAGACTTATGGGTTCAAGGGTTTATGGGTTTATAGTTTATTAGTATATGGGTTTATGCTTTACGAGTTTATGGTTTATGGGTTTATAGTTTATGGTTTATGGGTTTATAGTTTATGGGTTTATGGTTTATGGGTTGATGGTATGTGGGTTTATGGCTTATCGGTCTATGGTTTATGGGTTTATAGGTTAATAATTTATGAATTTATAATTCATGAATTTATGGTTTATGGGTTGATGGTCCATGGGCTTATGGGTTTATGGTTTATGAGTGTATGGGTTCATGCTTAATGGGTTTATGGTTTATGGGTTTATGGTTTATGAGTGTACGGGTTTATAGGTTATGGGTTCATGGTTTATGGGTTTATGGTTTATGAGTGTATGGGTTTATAGTTTATGGGTTCATGGTTTATGCGTTTACGGTTTATGGGTTTATAGTTTATGGATTTATGGTTCATGGGTTCATTGTTTGAAAGTTTATTGTTAACGGATTGATAGATTATAGGTTTATGGTTTATGGGTTTATAGTTTATGGGTTCATGGTTCATGGATGTATGGTTTATGGATTTAAGGTCTATAGGTTTTTGGGTTTATGGTTCATGGCTTAATGGTTTATCGGTTCATTGTTTATGGGTCTATAGTTTATGAGTTTATGGTTCATTAATTTTATGGTTCATGAGTTTATGGTTTGTGGGTTTATGGTTTACGAGTTAATATTTTATGATTTTTATATTTATGGGATTATGGTTTATAGGTTCATCGTTTATGGGTTGATGGTTTATGAGTTTTTGGTTTATATGTTTAAAGTTCATGGGCTTATGGTTGATGGGTTCATTGTTTATGGATTCATGTTTAATAAGTTTATTGTTTGAAAGTTAATTGTTAAAGGCTTTATAACTTATAGGTTTATGGCTTATGGGTTTATAGTTTATGGGTTGCTGGCTCATGGATGTATGGTTTATGGATTTAAGGTCTATAGGTTTTTGGGTTTATGGTTTATGGGTTTATGGTTTATGGCTTGATGGTTTATGGGTTCATTGTTTATGGGTCGATAGTTTATGAGTTTATGGTTTATTAATTTTATGGTTCATGTTATTGTTTATTAAGTTTATGGTTCATTAATTTTGGTGTATGGGTTTATGGTTAATAGGTTTATGGTTTATAAGATCGTTGTTTATGGATCGATATTTTATGTGTTCATGGTTTGTGGGTTCATGGTTTACGAGTTTATATTCTATGGGTTTATGGTTTATGGGATTATGGTTTATAGGTTCATGGTTTATGAGTTCATGGTTTATGAATTTATGGTATATGAGTTTATAGTTTATTGGTTTATGGTGTATAAGCTTATGGTGTATAGTTAATGTGTTTATAGTTTATGGGCTTGTGGCTCACGGGTTTATAGTTTATGGTTATATGGTTAATGGGTTTATGATTGATGGATTTACGGTTAATGAGCTTATGCGTTTATGGTTCATGGGTTTAAGGATTATAAGTTTATGGTATATGTGTTTACGGCTAATGAGCTTATATCGTTTATAAGTTTATAGGTTCATGGGATTATGGTTTCTAGGTTAAAATTTTATTTCTTCATGATTTATAGGCTTATGGTTTGAATGGTTTATGGATGGAATTGTTTATGGGTTTATGGGATCACGCTTTGTGGGTTTACGGTTCATGGGTTCATAGTTAATGGGATTATGGTTTATGGGTTTATAGTTT
Organism: Anastatus disparis; assembly: GCA_017163975.1. Classification (NCBI taxonomy): domain Eukaryota; kingdom Metazoa; phylum Arthropoda; class Insecta; order Hymenoptera; family Eupelmidae; genus Anastatus; species Anastatus disparis. Next base: position 94,513 of record JAFFSR010000272.1, on the reverse strand, counting down.
ATGGATTTATGGTTAATGGGTTTATAGTTTATGGGTTTATGGTTCATGGGTTTATGGTCTATGGATTCATGGTTTATGGGTTTATGGTTTATGGGTTCATGGTTTATGGGGTTATGGTTCATGAGTACATGGTATACGGGTTTATAGTTTATAGGTTCATGGTTTATAGGCTTATTGTTTATAGGTTTATGGCTTATGGGTTTACGGTTTATGGGTTTTCGCTTTATGTGTTTATGGCTTATAGGTGTTTGGTTTATGGGTTTAAGGTTATGAGGCTCATGATTTATGGGTTTGTGGTTTATGTGTTAATAGTTTATAGGTTTATGGTTTATAGGTTTATGTTTTATGGGTTTATTGTCTTTGGGTTTATTGTTTATAGTTTCATGGTCTATGGCTCTTTAGTTTATAAATTTATTGCTCATAGATTCATGATTTATGTATTAATGATTTATTGGGTCATGGTTCATTTGTTAATGGTTTATGGGTTTATGGTTTAAGGGTTTATGGATTATGAGTTAATGGTTTATTGGTTTACAGTTTATTTGCTTATGGGTTTATGGATTAAGGGTTTATGGATCAAGGGTCCATGGTTTATGGGTTTATGGTTCATGAATTTATCGCTTGTGGGCTTATGATTTATGGGTTTATGGGTTTAAGGTTTTTGGTTTATGGGTTCATAGTCAATGGGTTCATAGTTAATTGGTTTATGGTTTATGGGTTTATAGTTTATAAGTTCATGGCTTATGGGTTTATGGTTTATGGGTTTATGGTTGAGGGGTTTAAAAATTAGGGGTAATGGTTGATAGGTTGACGGTTTATGGGTTCATGGTTCATGGTTTCATGGTTTATGGATTTATGGTTTTTGAGTTTATGGTTTATGGAATTATGGCTAATGGGGTAATTGGTTTATTGTTTATAGGCTTATGGGTTGAAGGGTATATGAGTGTATGGATTATAAGTTTCTGATTTATTTACTCATAGTTCATGGGTATCTGGTTTATAGGTTTATGGTTTATGAGTCAATGGTTTGTAGGTTAATTGTTTATAGGTCTATGGTCTATGGCTTTATGTTTTATGTATTTATGGCTCATTAGTTCACGATTTATGGGTTTGTAGTCTATTGGTTTACGGTTCGTTTGTTCATGGTTTATGGGTTTATGGTTCATGAATTTATGGCTTATAGGCTTAAGATTTATGGGTTTATGGTTTATGGGTTTATGGTTTGAAGGTCTATGTTAGGTTAGTAATTGCCTTATGGTTTATAGGCTAATGGATTTAATGGTTTATAGGTCTATTGTTCATGAGTTTAAAGATTATTTTCTATTCGTTTACTGTTCGTATACGGGTTTATAGTTTATGAGTTTATGGTTTATAGGCTCATGGTTTATGGGTTTATAGTTTATGGGTTTATGGCTTATGGGTTCATGGTTAATGGGTTTGTGGTTCATAAGTTCATTGTTAATGGGTATATAGTTTATGAGTTCATGGTATATAGGTTTATAGTTTATAGGTTTATAGGTTCATAGTTAATGGTTTCATGGTTTTACGGTTGATGGGTTTACAGTTTATGGGTTTATAGTATATGAATTTATAGTTTATGGGTTTATAGTTTATGGGTTCATGGTTTATGGCCTCATTGTTCATGGTCTCATGGGTTTGTAGTTAATGGGTTTATGGTTTATGGGTTAATGGTTTCCTGTTTATGGGTTTATAGTTAATTGGTTTATGGTTTATGGGTTTACAGTTAATAAGTTCATGGCTTATGAGTTTATGGTTCATTTGTTTATAGCCTATAGGTGTTTGGCTTATGGGTTTATGGTTAAGGGGTTTATGAATTATGGATTCGTTTTTTATGTGTTTATGATTTATAGGTTTATGGTCCATAGGTTTATGGTTTATGGGTTCATATTCAATGGGTTTATGGTTTATAGGTTTATGATTCAAGGCTTTATGGGTTAATGGTTTATAGGTTTATGTTCTATGGGTTTATGGTTAATGGGCTTATGGTTTATGGTTTATGGCTTATAGGTTTATGGTTTATGGGTTTATGGTTGAGGGGTTTATGGTCGATGAGCTCACGGTTTATGGGTTTATGCTTTATAGGTTTATGGATTTATGGTATATGAGTTTATGGTTTATGGAATAATGGTTAATGGGGTAATGGGTTTATTCTTCATGGATGAAAATTATACTGGTTTATGGTTTATAGGCTTATGGGTTGAACGGTTTATGTTTTATGAGTTTATGGATTATCGGTTTCGATTTATTGATTCATATTTCATGGGTTTATGGTTTATAGGTTTATGGGTTAATGGTTTATGGGTCTATTGTCTACGGTTTTATGGTTTATGAATTTATGATTCATGGATTTATGGTCTATTGGTTTACGGTATATTCGTTTATGGTTTATGGGTTCATGGTTCATGAATTTATGGCTTATGGGCTTATGATTTATGGGTTTATGGTTTATGGATTCATGGTTTATGGGTTTATAGTCGATGGGTTTATAGTTAATGGGTCTATGGGTTTATGGGTTCATGGATTTATGGTTAATGGGTTTATGCGTTCATGGTTTATGGGTTCAGGGATTATAAGTTTATGGTTCATTCGTTCGCGGTTTATGTGTTTATGGTTTATGGGTATATGGTTTATAGGGTAAAATGTAATTGCCTTACGGTTTATAGGCTAATGGATTGAATGGTTTATAGGTCTATTGTTCACGAGTTTATAGATTATGTTCTATTCGTTTATTGTTTATGGGTTTATAGTTCATGAGTACATGGTATACGGGTTTATAGTTTTTGAGTTTATGGTTTATAGGCTTATGGTTTATGGGTTTATAGTTTATGGGTTTATGGCTTATGGGTTCATAGTTAATGGGTTTATGGTTCATAAGTTCATTGTTAATGGGTTTATAGTTTATGGGTTCATGGTTTATGGGTTTATAGTTTATAGGTTTATGGGTTTATAGTTAATGGGTTTATTGTTTATGGGTTCATGGATTTACGGTCGATGGGTTTGCAGTTTATGGGTTTACGGTTTATGGGTTTATAGTATATGGATTCATAGTTTCTCGGCTCATGGTTTATGGGTTTATGGTTTATATCTTCACGATTTACGAGTATATAGTTTATAGGTTTATAGTTGATTAGCTCATAGTTAATGGGTTAACGGTTTATGGGATTATGGTTTTTAAGTTTATGGTTTATAGTTCATGGGTTTATTGTATATGGGTTTTTGGATTTATAATTTATGGGCTTAGGTTTTATTGGTTTATAGTTCATGGGTTTATTGTTTATGGGTTTTTGGATTTATAGTTTATGGGCTTATGTTTCATGGGTTTATGGTTTAGGGGTTCATGGTTTATGGGTTTATGGATTACGGGTTCATGGGTTTATAATTAATTGGTTTGTGGTTTATAGGTTTATGGTTTAATGGTTTATATGTTTATGGTTTATGGGTTTATTGTTTATAGGTTCATGGTTTATGGGTTTATAGTTTATGGGTTTATGGTTTATCGGTTTATAATCATTTTGTTTTTGGTTTATGTGTTCATGGTTTATGGGTTTATGGGTTTATGGTTTATGGGTTCATGGTTTATGGGTTCATGGTTTATTTTTTGTTTTTGTTTATCGGTCTGCGTGTTCGTCTTCTTTATTTTTTTTATATAAAATGGTCACTTAACTCTGATGCCGCTTTTTGACTTATTTTGCTTATTTCCATACACATGTACATCTCAACATTGATACTGATGTTTGAGTTTATGATGATTACAATGACTATATGTTCACGGTTTAATAGAATTTAAATTTTGCGTCTTGTTCTAGATCTGTTTATAAGACAGATCAGTAAAGCTTTGTAAGAGAAGACATTTTAAATAAATAGCTTTTATTATAGTTTATTTTAATTCTCAAAAATTTCTAGATAAATATTTTCATTTCCTAATTGATATCTGTTATTAATCAGAATTATTCTGAAAAATCAGCTCCCAAAGCTTTTATCGTGGGCACATCAAGCCTCGATTTTTCAGTTATTCTTTTGCAATAAATTTTTCTTTGTATTGTTTGATTTATTTATATTATCCCTTTTTATAACAGATCTTGCTCTAGACGTTATTTTTAATGATAATTGTAGGTTTTTTGTGCTAAGCACTGATAATATCCGCGTTCCTTTAATTACCCACCGCTTACAATAGTAGTTGTGTTATTTTTACTATGCAACGTTCCTAATAAAAGTCGCACTTTATTAATAACACCGTGCCCATATTGGTGGTGTAGTTCCTTCAATTACATAGCTTTACAAAATAGGAACTATGAATACTTAATCACACAGCGCTAAAAATAGCAGCAGCGTATATTTAACCATAAAGCGCTCAAAATAGCAGCCGCAAATTTGTAATACACAGCGCTTATAATAACTGTGAATTTTTAATTACATAGCGCTTACAATAGCAGCCGCGAATTCGTTATTACACAGCGCTTACAATCGTTGTTGAGCTTTTCAACTACACAGAATTTACAATAGCAGCCGCGGTTTTTTGACTACACAGCGTTCAAAATAGCTGCTGCGAATTTTTATTCATACATTGCTCACAATATATGTTGCATTTTTTATCTTCAGCTTTCGAAATAGTAGCTGCGTTTTCAAACAAGATAATGCTCAAATAGCAGTCGCGAATTCCTAATTACACAGTACTTACAGTAGTTTTAGCTTTCTTCCCCATTACAGCACTTACAATAGCAGCCATATTTTTTATAAATACACAGCACTTGAATAAGCAATCAGGTTTTTTTAATGGTACAGTACTAACAATAACAGCCGTGATTTTTTACCACACAGCGCTAAACTCTACTTCATAATTTTTGATTTTTTTAAATTCAATATTATATTAGAGTTTTAAATATATTTGATTTCATTTTCTCATTCGTTATATTCAATTTCTTTACTGTGGCTTTATAATATTGCTTTGTAAACGATGTTTTTAGTATAGACCATTTTATCTTTAATTTTTTTTTATTTTTCTGTTAATCATATTTCTTATTCTTCTTTATTAGTCGTCCTTGAAAGTCCCACGTATAACTGCCCATAACTAAAAATTGGTGTTGGTAAATACACTTCTACTTTTTTAAATGATTGTTCTTGTGACTTATGAATAGTCATTGCATGAGCAAGTTTTACAGGAAATTATTTTCTGGTTATCTGAAATAACAGTTCATCATTTGCTGATAAGGTGATACGTGATAAGAATATAGTGTTTCCTTTTTTACTCCCTGTTAATATTTGTGCAATAATAGTAAATTGTTTTAATGTTGATATTACTAATGGGGTTCCGTTACAGAGTCCTTCATTTAAATTAACATTTCTTAGAAGCATTACTATAGCTCCTTTTTTTAATTTTAATCTATGTGGTGGTGAACCGTTGGGCGTTGAAGAATTTAAAAATTCTGTTGGAAAAATTGCGTTTAAATTTTCGTCATTTGCAGCTTTTGCAGATCAAAGCTCAAGTACTCTATTACTGGTATATTTATTTTTGATAAAATTTTTTCATTCATTTCTGTTACATCTACGTTTTTCGGTGCTAATATAATATTTTTGTAATAGTCACAACTTCCAATATTTATATTATGCCCGTAAATTTCATCAATTAGATTGCCATTTGACAATATTTCTTTTGGAATTTGTATAACTTTATTTTCAATTTCATATTTCGAATGAAAATCACCATTTCCTATATTTAATAACCAATTTTTAAATTCACCATCTGATTCTGTCAAACGTTTATTTTCTCTTAAAGACATACATTAAAAATGAATAGCTTTTTTTACATGCATTGAAAATGTTCCCATAAATAGCTTTTTTTGACACCATTTTCTACTATTTGTGTTTTATTTCCATGTTTTACTATTAGTAATGTTTGTCGAAAATCACCTGATATGACAAATGTTTTTCCTCTAAACGGATAATTATTACCACATACATCCTTAAACATGCGATCGACGGCTTCAAAAGCGTATTTTGATGTCATTGTGACTTCTTCTCAGACAATAATTGATACATTTTTTATTTTTTCACCTATTTCGCTGTTTGCACTAATATTACCTATTGTGTCTTCAGATATGTTCAATTTAAATGCTGTATGTACTGTTACACCGTCTCGTAATAAATCAGCCGCTGTAATTGTCCATGATACAACTGAATGGTTGATTTCATGAATTTTTAGATAAGTTATAATTGTATTTAATAAGTAGCTCTTACCACTTCCACCTGGACTGTCTATATATATATATATATATATATATATATATATATATATATATATATATATATATATACTTTTCAGTGCAGTTTGTATGAATTCATTACTGTATTAAAAATAGCCATTTTAGCATTTGTTAGAGTATCAATGATTGATCCAATATTATTAAAATTATTTTCTGTACTATATTCAATTTCGTTATTTTCAACATAATATTCGGAAGTAGGTAAATTAAAGTCACTTAATGAGAATCCATTATTAGTTAAAATATCATTAATTATGCTTAATGCATATTCTTTACCTTTTTGTTCATTCATTTTTTGAGGATAAAAATAGATTTTGTATTTTTCACATAATTCTCGAGCATTAATTAGATTGTGAAATGTACAAATGCAACCAAATAATTGACAAAGTGCTTTTGGAAATCGAGATTCACATGATTCATTTAATCATTTATCCCATTCATCATCGATTTCAATTAAATTTCTCGCTGTTGCTGTTTCAAAGAATGTTGGGTACGTAATTCCATTAAAAGTTTTTAAGTTTTCAAAAGATGTAGCAGCTTTCATGTGAAGCCGAAGTAATCTTAAAAAGAATCTTTCCCCTTGTTTTGGATTAACTGAGTACATTCTGGTTAGAACAGGTTTCATAGTCTTTTTTCTTTTTGTCCATGTTTTATGTATTCAATTAAAAACATAATGTCGCGGTATATCAGAATAAAGGTAATTATGTGCCTCTGGGTCACTTTTATTAAGTTCAAACCACGCTGTTAGTAATTAATTTACATTTTTCTCATTAATTTCAAACCCTTCTTTAAAATACACATATTGTTCATCTTCATTATGAACGGCTAATCTATAAATTGTATGTGAAAGTTCATAAATATCATATTCCAATATGCGATGCATAGCTTCTGGCGGGCAAACGTATCTTGTGTTTATATATTGTTAAATTTTATCAGACATATCCAAATTATTCGTTTTATCTGTTTCATTATTAGTATTACTTTCAGTATTTATTTCATTTGCTTTTATTTCTATAAATGCACAATCATGTCCATTAAAGCAGTATTTAAATAAGTAATTTATAACTCCTATTGTTGAACATAATTCAATATTAATATGACAATCAAACTTTAGTAATAAATACGGGTTATAAGGAACAACAAATCTATTGTCTGCCCACTTGTATTTCGTGTATAATATTTCATTTTACTACGTTTTTATTAACTCGCTTTTTTTTTTTTATTAACTCGCTTTGGTGTCTGTCTGTCTGTCTGTCTGTCTGTCTGTCTGTTCGGTACGAATTTTGCAACCGATTGTAAACTAACTTCCTGATGAGCTAGAGACTTGAAATTTTAAATATAGCTCGGAACTGGATGACAATGCAATATTATAAAAAAATATATATATCTACCGAACAATATATTAATATATTCAATCATATACGGAGATGTTGGCAAAATTGAAGATTTGAAGATTTTATATATAGATACACTTTTAACATTAGTGTCTAAACATCTTCGAAAATTTTAAAAATCTTCTTTTGATATATTAATATATTAATATATTAATATATTAATATATCAAATATAGTAATATATTAATATAGTAATATATTAATATATTAATATATCAAATATATTAATATATTAATATATCAAATATATTAATATATTAATATATTAATATATCAAATATATTAATATATTAATATATTCAATATTATATTTTGGCATGCATTGTTGGATAATATAATTAAATATATATTCCCACCGAAAAATATATTAATACAATTATATACGGAGATATTGGAAAAATTGAAATTTTGAAGATTTTATATATAGATATACTTTTAACATTAGTGTCTAACCATTTTCGAAAATTTTTAAATTCTTTAACTTGTCATATATTGCAATTAGACATAAATTACAGCATTTTCTATTATACATATAGAATTGGAGACTGTATTTTATTCATTTTATGGTCTAACAATGCATAAAACAATAAATCTTGGTTGAATTTCTAATGGCGTCATCATCGTCAAAATGGCGGGAAACTCACCATGCGATTACGTGTTCTCTAAAAAAATAGATGAAACACGTTTTAGTCCCTTGACAACAATATATATGCTATATAATATGCACTGTTGGACAACACGATAAATAATATTAATAATAATAATAATAATAATACCAAAATGTATAAGATAATATTTAAATAAAAAAAAAATTTTCAATCTACCACGTTTTTAATTGAACTAAAAAGTATAAAATAATATTAAAAATAAAAAAAAACTTTTTAATGTACTACGTTTTATAATGAACCAAAAAGTATAAAATAATGTGTAATAAAATGAAAAATGAATAATGATTTGAAATAAAAAAAACGTGGGGCGCATACAATACATAATAATAAACATGCGCCCCACGTTTTTTTTATTTCAAATCATTATTCATTTTTCATTTTATTACACATTATTTTATACTTTTTGGTTCATTATAAAAACGTAGTACATTAAAAAGTTTTTTTTTTATTTTTAATATTATTTCATCATTTCTTCGTCGATAAATAAAATAACCATTTGTCATTATTGTAGTTTCATTAAATCGTTTTGAAAAATTTTTCGTACATTTTACTGATTCTTTATCCATACACGGAGAGTTTTTATTCTGTTCTCCACAAGGGCCATGGATCATAAATTGTTTAACTATTTTATATAATCTGGGATTCTCATATTTATTTGGAATTTCAGCTACTACAAATTTATCAACGTCATCACTATTGTAAAGTTTATCATCTTCACTTGAAAATATTAGCATATGTGCATGTGGTTATCCTCTTTTTTGAAATTCTACTACGTATGAATATTTGATGCATTTTCCCAAAATATGTTTTTTAGTAATTTGCTCTAATAATATTTTTAATTTTTCATGAAATATTTTAACAACAATATCTGGTCTATCTATTACTTCTTCACTTTGTCTTATATTATTTGTGATTTCTTCCCATTTCAGATTGCATGTCATAGTAATGAAAAAATATGGTTTTTCAATTTTTTGTACTAATGTCATGGAATCAAGAAAATTTTGATGCAAGGAACGCGGACTTCCTGTAAAAGTAAATGGCAATATAAACATTTTTCCAATTTCTAAACTATCATTGATTTCTTTTTTTTATTTTTTAAGAAATCCATTACGCCTTGATAAAGTTCTGTTCTTAAAGAATCTTGATTTTTCTTTATAAAATATAATCTGGAATTTTCTATTTTAACCCATGAATCAGCAATATACTGTTGTGTTAATTTTTTTAAATTCAGAAATTGGCTGAACTCTTTTCTAACGCTCAGCTTATAAGAGTAAAATCTAAGTGCTGATATGTTTTTTTTACTCTTATTTAATTTTATGTTTGGCATCCATCTAAAACCACTATTCGGATATATAAGTGGATATATCATGGGATCTACGTGTTTACTTATATATGGGATTCTTATTGGTTTTTCTGCTTTCGAATAAATACATATGTCTCTTTCAATTGGTGATTTATTTCCTACAAAAACTACTGCTACTCTATTACATTTAGCCTCATTATATCGATGCTTACACATGCACGAACGCGTATATATTCACAAACGTGCACTTGGTGGAAAGAATATTTATCCGAATATTAACCTCAAATGGCAACATTGCATATTTTACCACAAGAATAAATTTCGTATAATCGTTACTTATTACTTTATAACATAATCGTAATAAACAAACAATATTACTTTCTTTTTTCATGATATGAATTATAATTTTATGAAATAAATTTATTTTATCAGTTCAATAATCATATAGGAAATCTAATATTGTTAATTCAAATTATCTTTGTGATAAAATATAATAATACATACGGTTATGAGTATAAGTAAAATTCGTTTTCGAATCCTATACTATAATTGTCAATAATAATTATTTACTTTTATCAAAGCTTATTAGTATACAAAAAATTAAATATTTTTTATTTTAATGCAATATAATATAATAATATGAATGGATCAAATAAAATTAAATACATATTAATATTGAAATACTATTTTCAATGAAGTTAGCAAATTTATATATATATATATATATATATATATATATATTAGGGGGCAAGCCTCCTGCGTGCAAGCGTGCCAACCCCTATCTTTCTTTTATAACTTTAAAAAAATATTTAAGAATTTGCAATTTTTTTAATAACTTTTATTTTAAATATTAAATAATATTAATTATTCAAAAGTTTTCTTGTGGTGAATCTTTAATGATCTTTTAATGAATCTAATCATCTGTGAAGTCATAGCTTTATACCAGGACAGAATTATTAATTAAATGTTGTGTGTTATGAGTACTACGTGTATATGTTTTATCATAATATTAAATAAAGAATAAAGTCAGTAATTGATTTATAAATGTTTTATCAAATGTCAGTCTAGTAGTAAAAAGATTCTAAATTTAACGCTGTAATGTAAGTCCAAACATTTCTGACGATGACAGCGACGACAGTGGCGATATACTTTCAATAGTATAGAGAGAATATAGTATAAATAGATCTAAAATGCAGCTGCAATTCAGCTGAAATCAAACCAAAATTTACCTAAAATTATTTAAAATTAACATAAATTTAAGCTAATTTTTAGTAAACTTTTAGGTAACTTTTAGTTAATTTTCAGCTAACTTTAAGCTTGATTTTAGCTAGATTCTAGCTCCATTCTAGCTAACCAAAGACAAATCAAATTCTTATACACAGCGGCAGTGACAGCAACAGCGGCGGCGGCGAAATCTTTTTATAATATATACCTTCTGCTCGCTTCGCTCGCCAACCCCCCTTTTGAATTTAATACATAGATTTCATATGTATATGATCCCTTGTAATAATTTTACATTCATAAACTTATATACATTTATACATTTTTTATATTTCAATAATTAATAATGTAAGCATAATATAAAATATAACATATGATATAAATATTTATTTATACAGCGCATATTAGACGCTGTTATGGTCACCATCTCCAACCAATCTTTATTTTGCATTATGCTCCGAAAATCATCTCCCAACTTCTAAAGGCTCAATTCTTATTTCATTTATCTGGCATAAACAAATATTTTCATTTTTGTAAATTTTAAAATCTTTCATAATATAAGAAGAAAATAAATCTTATGATAATTTAAATTAAATTGACCTAATTTATCAGATTTTGAGTGAAAAAATTAAAATTTTAAAATAAAATTCATAATAAATTAGCTAAACTTAGCTAAAAAATTAAATTTTTAGCTAAAATTCTCAATAAATCAGCTAAAATTAGCTAAAAAAAAACTTATAATAATTAAAATCAATTTGACCTAATTTATCAGATTTTAAGTAAATAATTAAAATTTCAGCTGAAATTAATATAAATTAGCTAAAATTTTATTCTTTAGTTAATTTGAGCTGATTCGTTGAGAATTTTATCTAAAAATTTAATATTTTAGCTAAGTTTAGCTAATTTATTGAGAATTTCAACTAATTAATATTAATTTTAGCTGAAATTTCAATTTTTTAGCTAATTCTAGCTAATTTGTTGTGAATTTTAGCTAAAATTTTAATTTTTCACTTAAATCTGATAAATCAGGTCAATTTGATTTTAATTATTATAAGATTTTTTTGCTAATTTTAGCTAATTTATTAAGAATTTTAGCTAAAAATTTAATTTTCTAGCTAACAAGGAGAGTACTTAACCTGACTGAAACTGCGGGATATGATTTTTCGACAAAAAAAAATAAAACCGAGTATTTTCTTTTCTTTAAATGGGCCTCATGGACGAAGATAAAGACATTTTTTCGAAAATATAATAAAAAGGAGAATCTATAAGATCTTGAATAACCAAACAACTAAGACTCTTACAAAAAAATGTATGGATAATAAAATAAAGAACAGATGCAATGCTTTAATTTACAAAAAAGAAAATATTTGCTTATGCCAGATAAATGAAATAAGAATTGAGCCTTTAGAAGTTAGGAGGTGATTCTCGGTGCATAATGCGAAAGAAAGATCGGTTGGAGATGGTGACCATAACAGCGTCTAATATGCGCTGTATAAATAAATATTTATATCATATGTTATATTTTATATTATGTGTACATTATTAATTATTGAAATATAAAAGATGTATAAATGTATATAAGCATATGAATATAAAATTATTAGAAGGGATTATGTACATAATAAAACCTATGTATTGAATTCAAAAGGGGGGTTGGCGAGCGAAGCGAGCAGGGAGGTATATATTATAAAAAGATTTCACCGCCACCGCTGTCGCTGTCGCTGTGTATAAGAATTCGATTTGTCCTTGGTTAGCTAGAATCTAGCTGAAATTAAGCTTAGAGTAAGCTGAAAATTAGCTAAAAGTTACCTAAAAGTTAACTAAAAATCAGCTAAAATTTATATTAATTTTAAGCAATTTTAGGTAAATTTAGGTTTGATTTCAGCTGAATTTCAGCTGCATTTTAGATCTATTTATATTATATTCTCTCTATATTATTGAAAGTATATCACCGCTGTCATCGCTGTCATCGTCAGAAATGTTTGGACTTACATTACAGCGTTAAATTTAGAATCTTTTTACTACTAGACTGACATTTGATAAAACATTTATAAATCAATTACTGACTTTATTCTTTATTTAATATTATAATAAAACATATACATGTAGCCCTCATAACACACAACATTTAATTATTAATTCTGTCCTGGTATAAAGCTAGGACTTCACAGATGATTAGATTCATTAAAAGATCATTGAAGATTTACCTCAAGAAAACTTTTGAATAATTAATATTATTTAGTATTTTATATAAAAGTTATTAAAAAAATTGCAAATTCTTAAATATTTTTTTAAAGTTATAAAAGCAAGATGGGGGTTAGCGCGCAAGGGGCTTGCCCCCTAGTAATATATGAAAAGGCAACCGAGTGGCGTTAGGAGCGAGGTAAATGCTGCTAGTTTAAAATAAAATTAATAATATTCAGTATGAGATGCTGTTAAGTTTAAGAAATATCCTATGTATGTTGAGAAATATTTCATTAATATTTGAAAATTTTATTTTTACTGATGGAATGAATGATATTGATACAAAAAATATTTCACCGATTGCCAGAACGAATATATTCGATACAATAAAATTTTTTCTGTCACTAAGAAATTTTTTTTCCAGTGTAGCTATTAGATCAAGTTATGGTTGTATCATCCGTCTTTTGTTCTTATCATAGAGAGACAAAGACAGAATTAGGTTTAAGTAACAACCGGTACTTGAGTTGGGTCTATGACTAGGAGCCTAAGATCGTCTATGATAATAAAAATTTATATAGTTGGAATATATATTCAAAATAGATAACAAATATTATTTTCTTCATTGAGAAATAATAAGTTGATTATAAGTAGTCAATAAATTAAATAAAAGTGATATCACAAATAGAAAATAGAACACGAATAAATACACGCAAAGAGTATAAATTATATAATTAAAAATCAGTCTCAAATATCTATCAGTGAAAAGAATTACATGAAATCAAGCGTGTAAAGAGCGCAGTCAAAATATGGGCAGTATACAATCAATTAAAATCACAGAACAAAGTTGAATGTATAGCAATATACAAGTCAAGCTGATAAAAATATAATCATTCACTCTATACCCATACATACTACAATCACGCCAATAAATACAATCATGCCTTAAATATATAAAAGGTACATCACATAATAAATTAACACATATGATATAGTCCGAAAACAATACTGTTTAATCGAAATCGAATAAATACTTCCTCAGAGCGGCTTTAAACCTGCTGATTGACGAAAGATTTTTAATATCAGCAGGTAGAAAGTTACAAAAATGCGCACTTTAGACTTGAAAGGAATTTCTTCCAGACTCAGTGCGCATAAAGGGTACTGCAAGATCTTTAATCTCACCCCTAGTGGTCGCTCTAGATATATACCTAGTAAAGAGACCTACTAGATATTCAGGAGTATTCATACGTACGATTTTGTACATGAATACAGTCATAAAATACTGTCTCCTCGAATCAGTACGTAGCCAACCCAAAGCATGTCTATGAGGAGAGATATGATCACCCATTCTAACGTCTAATACATATCTCACAAATGAATTTTGCATTTTCTGTAACCGTCTTCGTAACTTCTGCGAAGCATCCAGCAAAACCTTTGAGCAGTAATCAAGGTGTGGGAACAGCAGGGTAGTTGCGAGTTGTTTACGCAGAGCCTCAGTGGTGTACCAGCGGGAAAACCGCAAACTATAAATCACTCTATTGAATTTTTTAGTCATCATATTAATGTGCAGTTTCCGCGTCAGTTTAGAGTCGAGTATAACACCAAGGCTCGTAGTGGTGTTAGAGAAAGGAATACCGATACCGCTCCCCAGATCAATCGTCCTTGGCCCACCCAAATAAAAATTTTTAAGTAACCGATTACTTCCAAAGACGACCGCCTTTGTTCTACTAACATTTAAAGTGAGAGAAATACCAGCAGCCCACCCCGACACCGCCCTGGCCGCTCTCTGTAAAATACGAATCTCCTTATCCACATCATCATAAGGGACCTGTGTATAAATTTGAAGATTATCCGCATACAGCAGATGCCCGACGCAACCAGAGTTTAGTGCGTCACATACGTCATTTATGTAAAGGCAAAACAATAAAGGCTCCCGCACCGTACCCTGAGGTACTCCTAGATTGGTTGTTAGCCAATTTGATTCCTCCTTTCAATGCGTGAAAACCATTTGTTTTCTACCTGATGAATCGGAGTTAATCCATCCAAACGCGGCTCTGGAGAACCCCATGGATCTAAGCTTCGCAAGAAGTTTGGAGGGAGAGATCGTGTCGAATGGTTTACTTAAGTCAAAAAGTAGTAGTAACCTGACAAGTTTCCTGTCTATACCTGACCTTATATCGTCTGTAAGCTTAAGTACTGCAGTCTGCGTGGAATGGTTTTTCCTGAAGCCCG
This sequence comes from Anastatus disparis, assembly GCA_017163975.1. Lineage (NCBI taxonomy): Eukaryota > Metazoa > Arthropoda > Insecta > Hymenoptera > Eupelmidae > Anastatus > Anastatus disparis. Next base: position 79,233 of record JAFFSR010000272.1, on the reverse strand, counting down.
TCTGCATAGGATCAAGCAATTTTTTGGATGTAATGTACTCCTGCAGTTGGTCATGGGCGTTTTTCTCAAGAACCTTCGAAAGAAAACATAAGATGGCTACAGGCCTAAAATCTTTTGGCTGCTTAGGTGCAGCACACTTTTCCAATGGTATAACACGTGCTTGCTTCCAACGGCAAGGGAAGATCCCCTGTGCAAAAGAGGAATTAAATAGAGTCACAAGATGTTCACCAATAAATGGTAAAGCTTTAACTATCACGCTTTGCGGAATGCCATCCTCACTACAAGCCTGTGAGGAAAAGTGTAAAATTGCAAGAACAACATCATTAAAACTAATTGGTTTAAAAATAAACCCACTTTCGTTGCATTGAGAAAGAATTCTCAATCGCTCTCCACTATCCTCTTGCGGCGAGACTGACGCCCCAGCAAAGTGCTTTTTCAGCTCATCCGGAGTGAATCCATTCAAATTCCTTGAGGTCCGGATAGCAGTCCTAGGTCTCTCTACTCCTTTTAGACATTACCACCCGCAAGAGCACCAAACAGTCTATTGTGAATATAAGCAGTTTTAGCATGGTCCGTTCGTTCGTCTATCATCCTACGCAACCGCAGAAATTTAAGGAGATACTGCTCGTCCTCTGTCCATTTGTATCTACGGTATGTAGCATCTTTCTTACGTCGTATCTGTGACAATTCTTCATCTATCCATGGAAACTTATTCTTATTAGGCTTGAACGCTTTCAACGGCGCCAAATTCTTAATTGCAGTAGTGAGATTGTTACAGAGGCAACCAAGTGTAGATTCAGGGTCAACTATGTCAGTCATAAGCGACGACCAATCACAGCCAGCAAGTTACTCTCCCAATGCAGTTGGACAAATATTTTTATAGTTTCTATACATGATAGGTTTTTGATCTAAAGTTATATTGTTGCAAGGCAAACAGACGTCAATCAAATTATGCCGAATGTGAAAGCTCGCCGGTAGGTTTCGTGCATCAAGCATCACGTCGTTGTCATCGACAAAGATCAGGTCAATCCACGTGTTAGACGTCGGAGTATGATGCGTAGCACCATGCTGGACCAACTGTAACAAAAGCTCAGCCGAAAGCTTACTAAGAAACTTGAAACCACTGCTCTCTTTAAGAATCTTCAAGATCGACATTCAAGTCCCCCATTATAATTTTATGGGAATAGTCTGAACGAAAATTTCTTAAATCATTTAAGAAGTCAGAGTTTTTTAATAAACGAAACAGCAGGAGAATGACAAATAAGAGAAACTAGCACGGGCTCGGAGCCGCTAACTTGCACAGAACAGAAAATATATTCAGGCACCTCCGGCTTACCGCCACTATTACTAGTTGGCGTCTCCGAAGTGGCCAAAATAGTGCATTTTATATTATCCTTAATATACAAGGCAACTTTTCCTCCACGCAAGTTTCTGTCCTGTCTAAACACTTTGTACCCCCTGACCTGAATGATGTCATCCGATACAGACGGACTCAGCCAGGTCTCAGTAACTCTAAATATGGCGTAAGAATGATAATCACTTAGAAGTTCACGCACTTGCTCAACATGAGCCCTTAAAGAGGTCACATTCAGGAAGCACGCGCGCAGTTCACCCCTTCTCCCTGTTCAATTCTGCGAAGAGGACCAGCCCAGTCATTGGGGCGAGGCTCTATCTAAGGTTATTGCATATTTCTAACTGATTCATGATTCGAGCTCATCCCACTATTTTGAGCTTTGAATTTATTCATTTTAAATTTATCTTATTTTAACATATTACAACAATGGAAATAATACTTTGATTTATTCAAAAATAATACTTTTAATCATATTTAAATAATGAAAATAATTTTAATTTATAAAATTTATAGTAAAGGATTAAATATTTTTATCTTATCTGCAACGAATAAAGTGTTGGCTCTCGAATATTCGCCTTTATGACTTGAAGGATTACAGTGAAGTTGACAGTGGTGATTTTCAACAAAGTAAAATCCGTTATTATTAAAGTCCTTACAATCGTCCGGCACGAAAAAAACAAGAGTATCTTTTTTCGTATTCTTCTAATACATCAGCTTTGTTCCAAATGCTTCTCGGGATTGCGCACGTCGTATTCACAAAATTTATCACGCGTTAGATAGCTTTTAAGAAGCTTTTTGATTGGTCGATACAGCTTATCAATAAATAAACCCCAAGTATGAGCAGCAGATTTTCGGATACAGAAATATACTGAGCATTACTGGGGCACAACTCCGAGAAGCGTGTGAAACACAGACCTTTGTATGCGAACGTAATTTCGTAAGCAAGACAATGAAAAGTCTGTGCATGCATTCATACGATGTAATACATACATGTTTATATATATATGTATAATACATAAATTATACATCGGCCTTGTTCCAAACGCTTCGATATCGATGTAATACATACATGTATATATATATATATATATATATATATATATATATATATATATATATACTAGGGGAGAGTACCCCCTGCTCACTCCGCTCGCCAACCCCTATTATAGGTATCATATCAATATAAAATATAACATTTATGCATTGTTTTATATAAAAAATTTTTTATTATATTTTTATATTATACATAATATTATATAATTGTACATTTTTCATTAAATTTTTATTATTAACATAGAAACATGAAAATAAATACATAATATTAATTATTTATGTAAAATATTTGAAAAAAATTATTAATAATTTTCAATCATTATTCATAACATATAGATTAAGCTCGTTTTTACACCACCTTACATTTTAAATCTCTCAGATTTTTATCATTGTAAATTGAATTAAAATTTTTTTAATATGAAATAAATATATATATATATATATATATATATATATATATATATATAAGGGGCGTTTCATATCAACTCACCTGGTCAAAAATAAAAAATCGCTAAAAATCTGGGAAAATGTTCTATTTGATACCCAAAATACCCAAAAAAATTTTTAGAGCTATAGGTCAAAGAGGTCAAGAGCAAGAGGTCATGGAGTTTTGTGATTTTTTCAATTTTTTTGTAAAATCATCATTTTTAATATTTTTTTATTAAAAAACTAAAGGTTTTAGAAAAAAATGTATGAAGACATTTTTTGTTGGAAATTATGTGTAGAAACTATACAAATTTTTTCCAATCCCAAAGTTGCTATCTTCTCATTGGTCCATTATATATTTTGATGTGATTTTCAATAACTTTTCTTCGCCAAGGTTGATTTTACTCATTTGGCACTAAAAGTTTGTAATTTTTATAACCTTTCACTGAAATTTTCCCCTACATGGTAAAATAACTCTACAGGCAGTTATGGTACTTTTTATTTAAGGTATCAAGACTGAGTTTTAAGCCTGAAAAAAAATGAAATTGAAATGTAGTCATAATTTGTTTTTGTAATGATATTAATTAATAAAACTTCTTTTACCTTAAATATATATTAAATACAAGACTTTGACCTAAAAATAATTTTAAAAAACCCCATCCGTTGGTTAAAATCCTTTGCTCTTGTCGATAACTTGATTTTTAAAATTTTTTTACTCACCGTAGAGTTTCTCAGCTAATTTTCAATTAATTGACCTGAAAATTTCCAGAGATCTTTAATTTATATATCTTCACAAAATAATAGTTCTGGAATTTTGATAAGATAAGTTAAAGTAAATGTTGAACTGAATTACTTGTATGAAATTCACAAAAATATTGATTTTTTTCAACTTTTTCTAAACCAAACTTAGAAATTATTTTTTTTTCCTAAAACTAAAACTATTATTTTGTGAAGATATATAAATTAGAGATCTCTGGAAATTTTCAGGTCAATTAATTGAAAATTAGCTGAGAAACTCTACGGTAAGTAAAAAAATTTTAAAAATCAAGTTATCGACAAGAGCAAAGGATTTTAACCAACAGATGGGGTTTTTTAAAATTATTTTTAGGTCAAAGTCTTGTATTTAATATATATTTAAGGTAAAAAGAAGTTTTATTTATTAATATCATTACAAAAACAAATTATGACTACATTTCAATTTCATTTTTTTTCAGGCTTAAAACTCAGTCTTGATACCTTAAATAAAAAGTACCATAACTGCCTGTAGAGTTATTTTACCATGTAGGGGAAAATTTCAGTGAAAGGTTATAAAAATTACAAACTTTTAGTGCCAAATGAGTAAAATCAACCTTGGCGAAGAAAAGTTATTGAAAATCACATCAAAATATATAATGGACCAATGAGAAGATAGCAACTTTGGGATTGGAAAAAATTTGTATAGTTTCTACACATAATTTCCAACAAAAAATGTCTTCATACATTTTTTTCTAAAACCTTTAGTTTTTTAATAAAAAAATATTAAAAATGATGATTTTACAAAAAAATTGAAAAAATCACAAAACTCCATGACCTCTTGCTCTTGACCTCTTTGACCTATAGCTCTAAAAATTTTTTTGGGTATTTTGGGTATCAAATAGAACATTTTCCCAGATTTTTAGCGATTTTTATTTTTTGACCAGGTGAGTTGATATGAAACGCCCCATATATATATAGAATGAATTTATAAATATTTTCACTTTTTTCAAATTTATATTATTATTATTATTATTAATTTTCAATATATAATGAATATTAATGAAAAAGAAAATTTCTAATGAAATATTTTCAAATCATAAATTTTTTAGTAAAATTTTTCAATAGTATTATTAGATATATTTAAATGTATACTTAAGATTTTGAAGTTGTGTTTGTTATGATTTCTGTTTGATATCTTTTTTCTTAATCTTACATTTTATAAATATATCAAAATTTTTCGATATTAATTATCAATAGTTTTATATAATGTTTAATATTTTATGTAAATATTACATTAAATATTAAAAAAAATAATTTTTAATTATTTTATTATATTAATTCTACATAATGTTTGATATATCTAAATGTATGTTTAAGATATTTAAGATTTAAAGGATTATTTTGTTATAATTCCTGTTTGATATCTTTTTACTTAATTTTACATTTTAGAAATATATCAAAATTTTATTTATAATTATATAATTTAAATAATTAATAAATTTAAAAAAATATATCATAATATTTTTTTTTAATGTGTGCAATGTTCAATAAATATCTTGAATACGTTTCGTAATTTTGACTTAGATAAAATTCATTTATTGGTTCATGTAATGTTATTTTATATTCTATAATTTTATTAGTGTAATATTTATAATCGCCGTGGAGGCGCTACCGCGCCTCTTGATATTCTGGTACTCGTTTCCAATTATGAAATTCTACTTTTTCATTATCTTCACCAATATATGAATTCATTAAATTATTTAAAACAGATATTTCAGTATTATGTGAACTATTATTATCAGCAAGTAATATTCATACTCTTCCTCATGATTTAAATAACCTTCAATGTTATTATTCAAACTATCCATCCAATTGTTGTTTATATCTTTATAAATTGTATCACATATATTATTAGTTTTATATTCTTCGGAAATAATGAAAGTATTAATTTTTCTTTCTCCTATATTTAATAAAAAAGATGAAAATTTTTTATCATTACATCTTATATTAGTTTTTAAATTAAAAATTTTAAATAATTGTCAAAGTTGTGAATATTTTATAGTGTAATTGTATCTTTAAATCCATTTTTTACTATAGGTAAAATTCGTCTAAAGTCACCACCTAAAATTATTAATTTATCTCCAAATGGTTTATTATTTAAACAAACATCTTGTAAAGTTTTATCCACAATTTCTAATGCTTTTTTGGGAATCATAAAAGCTTCATCCCAAATAATAATATCTGTTAGTCGTAACTTCTGTTTATCAGATTCTAATTTTAAAAAAGCATTTTCAATATTACTTAAATCTATAGGTAATCTAAATGTTCTGTGGCTTGTCATACCATTTGGTGACAAAATTGAAGCGATTCCCGTCCAAGTCATTGAAATAAATTTTTTTTTAATTGAAATAAAGTAATATATTAATGTTTTATATAAAAAGCTTTTACCTGAACCTCCTGGACCATCTATAAGATATATTTTGTGTTTATTATTTATTATATTATTAAAGATGTTTTTTTGATCTAAATTTAATTCATTAAACATTTTATTAAACATTTTTTTACTATATTCAATAGTTTCGTTACTAAATTCATTTTCTTTTTTAAGAAGGGGCCGAACTATCTGTCCTTGTCTAATAGCGTTTTTCATCATTTATGTAAACACTATTCGGTATAACAAGAAAAAAATAGCAGCCCCCGCTAAATATTAGTATAATAAGTAAATTTTGTAATAACAACCGAATTTTTCCACTGCGTAGTTTTTGAATAATTAGAAACCTACCAAAAAAAGATAGGTTATATTCTAGATTGCTAGTAGGTCTCTAATTAATCAAAAACTATGCGGTAAAAAATTTGGTTGTCATTACAAAATTTACTAATTATACTAATATCTAGCGGGGGCTGCTATTTTTTTCTTGTTATACCGGATAGTGTTTACATAAATGATGAAAAACGCTATTAGACAAAGACAGATAGTTCGGCCCCTTCTTAATATCTATTTCATTAGGCTCAGCAATACCAAAATCTTTACATGACATTTCTTCTGACATTAAAATTTTGTTAATATGAAAAAGTGCGTTATTTTCATTTTTTTCTGTAAAATCTTCTATAAAAAATTTTTTATATTTTTCCCAAATTATATTTCCTTGAATATTTTCACATAATAAGAAACTTGCAAAAAATTTTCTTAATTGTAATGGTAACATTACTTAAAATGCTTCATCAAATATATTATAAATTTGTGTTTCATGTTCTATTAGACCCATAGCAATAGCTGTTTCTTTATTTGTATTATAAGTAATGTTTTCAAATGTTTATAAATATTTAAAAGAAGTTGCACCTGTTACTTTATTTAATATTAATTTTAGGAAAAATCTTTCACTATCCTTAGGTGATACTACACTTAATCTTCCAATTGCTATATTTTTCCTTATTTTTGATCTTTTAATCCAAGATTTATTAATAATATTAAAAACATAATATTCTGGTATATTTGCATATTTAATTTTTTTTGCAAAATCATCTTTCTCATTCAATTTGAACCATGCCGTTAAAGTAGTTTCTCATTTGATTAAAGCTGAAGTTATATCGTTTTCATCAAAAACAATTTTTCGTTGATTTTCTGTATGAATATTTAATCTTATTACATTATGGCTTCTACCACATAAGGGAAATTCTTCTAATCTCCAAGCAGCTTTTAATGCACTTAAATATCTACCGTCTATATATTGTGTAATTTCATCATAAATATCAATATTTTCTTCTGTTTTTTCATTATCATCTTGTATGTCAGAAATTACTTTTTTTTATGTTCTTCTATTTCTTTATTTTGTCGTATTTAACAGAATGCTTTATCTCCTCCTTTATGTATATAATCAAAAATATATTTAATACTTTGTATAGTTGCACAAAGTTCAACATTTATGTGACTATTATATTTAGCTAATAAATAACTATTATAAGGAACAACCCATAGAACTATCAACGGGAATGATTTTATGAGAATATTTTAAGTTATAAACATAATTATTATTTATATTATTTCTTCTTCTGTATTCAGGGTATTTATTTTCTTTAAATATAGTATGTTAGTTAAAAGATTTTGGAAAATTTTTTCTACATATAATACTATTTTTTTTATAACATGGTGATTTTTCTGTATGTGGACCATGTAAGATATGTTTAAGAACTAATTTTTGTAAATATTTATTATCCGAAGAAGGTATTTCTGCAGAAATATGTTTATCAATTAAATCTATAGACAGTAATTTATTATTTTGATGTAATGTCAAAATAATATGTGCATGTGGTAAACCTCTATTTTGAAATTCAATTGAAAAAACATAAGCTATAACAGTTCCAAATACTTTATTTTTAACAATATCATTTAATAACATTTTCAATTTAGCATAAAATAAACGAACTGTAATAGTAGGAATATCATTAGGAGTTGTTCCTACTGGAAAATTTTTTAAAATTTCCTTAATTTCTTTCCATTTTGGATTACATGTTATTGCAATAAATAAATCTGGTTTTCCTACTTTTCTCATTATTGCCATAGCGTCTTGATAATATTGTTGCATATATCTTGGACTTCCAATATATGTAGCTGGTAACATAAAAAGGTTTCCTAGTCTTTCTTTAATTTCAAAATTTTTTGAAATGTTTAAAGCACTATTTTTAATGTGATCTAATAACCCCAGATAACATTCTATACGTAATTATTTTGATTATTACGTAAAAAATTCATTCTGTTATTTTTTATCATTATATAAGCATGAATAATATATTGTTGTGTTAATCTACCATGATATAAAATTGGATTAAAATTCATTTCATCTTTTCTGTATGCTGTTCTATATAAATAATATTGGAGAATTTTTAACTTTTTATTTTTTAAATTAGGACGTTTATTATAACCTATACTCAATTCTAAATCACCATTAGGAAATAATAAAGGAAATACCATTGGATCTACATGGTGAAATAATTTATTCAAATATGTAGAACTAACTTTTTCTTTACAATTATTATTAGGATATATGCATAAATCATAATTATCTGGCATGTCTGAATTGGATACAATTATAGCTCCACATTCTGATTTAAAGGTTTATTATAAGTATGTTTTTGTTTATTATTTTTTCTTAAAAAATATAATTTATAATTAGGAATTTTTTCAATATTAGCTATTTGATGTAAATGTTTAAATTTTTTTGTTATTGGATTATTATTCATTATTTTAGTTATTGTGTACATATGTTCTTTAGTTAATTTTTCATTATTTTTTAATCTTTTCTCAATAGCAGTTACATTATCATATATATATAATTGACCACAAATTGGATCTTTTTCATTTCTTGGAAATAAATTATTTGGCGTGCTGTGACATATTTGTCCTTGAATTTTTAAATTATAAATTGCTTTTTCATTATTATGTATAACGTTTGCATTAAATGTCGCAAAACTAAATAAATTATTATAATATCTAATTAAATATCGAAAAGTTTTATCATAAAATAATAAAGATTTTAATTTATCATCATATTTACTCAACGGTGATAAAATTATTTTTCCTTTTTGACAACAATTAAATTTTTTAATTTCTTCCTTCCAAAACATTGCAGATTAATATTTACATTTTAAATCCATTTTATTAAATACATTTTATAATTTTTGGTAATTTTAAAATCATTATTATTATTATTATTATTTATTATTTTAATTTTTTTATTTTTGATTAAACTTTGTGATTCTTTATTATTTAAATTATTATTTAATAAATTGAAATCATTTATTTGTAAAATTTGTTCATTTTCTTTGATTTCATTTTTGTTTACATCATTATTATATTTTTTCAATTTTTTGTTTTTTATAAAAACTGTTTCATTTACATATTCTTTTAATTTTCTTTTATTATAAACTTATTTTCAGGAGGATATAAATAAATAGATTTGCAGAGGTACCGCTTATGACGCGCTAGGTCTTTTTATTAGTGGAAGCCTTCGCCAGTAGCTATAAAAATCATTTTGTTTTATAATTTATATGTTTTATTTAATTTTTTATAGTATTTTAAATAATTTAAAAAATTGTTTTTTATTATCATTTAAAAATAAAAAAAATGAATATTTTTTTATTAAAATTTTTGTATTAATTCTAGCATTAATTAATTTTAATATTATAAATTATATATTATTATGTTAAGTTTTAAGTTTTCAGATTTAAATACATACATTATTATAATGTTGGGGGGGCAGTGGAGGGGTCGTGGGTGTGCCGCGGGGGTGCCGTGGGGGTGTGGAGGGGTGGGGGGGGAGTGCGGAGGGTACTTAGAATAAAAGCAACAGTAAAAAATATCGTAATATTTTAAGCAATTTTACGTTATTTTGTAGAGAGGCTGTGGAGGGGCTGTAAAGGGGAGTGGGGGTGGAGGGGTGTGGGGGCGGAGGGTTCCGAGGGTTAATTTCTAATATAACTATATAATATAGGTAGATATATATATATTTAATACATTTGTAATACATCAGCTTTGTTCCAAATGCTTCGATATATATATATATATATATCAAAGCATTTGGAACAAAGCCGATTTATTACTAATTTAATATAGATATGTACATATATAATATACTTTCCTAGGACAATTTGTAGTATACTTTATAGCTTTCTGGGATTATTGAGTTTTTCTAGGACGTCCTAGAAAATTTTAGCATGGAACGTATTTTTCCAGGATCCCATAAAACATGAGATGTTCCTGGGATTGAGCCAAAATCAAAATAATTCGATTTCTGGGATCTCAGAAAAATATAGTATTCGTTTTTCTGGAATTAAAAAAAATTTTTCTAATTTAAAATAGTTAAGAGTTGGTCATATTGATCTGTCCTTGTCTTATCTAAATTTTCTTTATAATTAATAAATATTTATTCACAAATGTAAGAGATGAGCGCTCTGGAGCAAAAAACCGAGCAAACAATTCTATTTTATGAAAAAATATAAAATTTCCCTTATTTTTTAAGTAAAACTTGAAACGAAAAAAATTAAGTTGAGTTTGACTGTGTTTTCCGTTTCATACTTCATTTGAACAATAATGGAAATTTCATATTTTTTCATAGAATAGAATCGTTTGCTCGTTTTTTGATCTACAGCGCTAATCTCTTACATTTTTATATGAATATTTAATTTATTTATTACGACGAAAATTTAGATTTGACAAGGACAGAGTGATACAACCGACTCTTAATCATCGAACTGTCTTTAGCACCCCTTGGTGTGCAGTATTTATTGATTCAACCTAAAACATATCAAAGAGAATTAAAAAAAAATTAACATTATTGTATTAATTTAATACTTTATGTTGTGTATTTAGTCTACCAAAATCAAAGACAATTTTGAAAAAAATCCAAATTTTTACCTGGTAGAAATATTATCTATACACCCGTTTAAGCTATAAAGGCTTTAATAGTAAAGCTAGATCATTCTAGACTAAAAAATATTGAAAAATTTAGACTAATATACAATGCACCCTTGAATGTGCACGCTGCCAACCTACAAATCATACAGCAGTGACAAGGCAGAGCGAAAGCTACCCTAATAATGCTCTTTCATTGTACCTTTTCTCTATTTTAGTTAATTTATATTTAATATAAAAAACAATAAATATCATGTGCAATGGCATCGACGAATAAAAAAATTAAAAAATTTACTTAGCTAACAACGAAAAGTATAGCAAAACTATCAAAAACTATCCTACTGTGCTAACGAATATAGCGAAATAGAGAATAACACTGAAGACAACATATATTATGTTAATAAATAAAATGTTATTTCATCAAAACATGAAAAAATAGTATATTACGGTACGAGAGCCACGGTGGCTCAGGGACTAGAACATCCGACTCTCACCCAGAGGGCCGGGGTTCGAGTCCCGGTGAGGGCGGGATTTTTTCCATTTTTAATTAAAAGTGGAGGATATCCCGAACTTATTGATACCGTGGTGGACCACCCCCGAATGATTTTCCGCGGTTTCAACTAAAACCACAGATAATTATTGGAGGGTCAGTAAGGCAGAACACGACTGCTCCACTACTATAGTTGAGCCGGAACGTTCTGCCGGGTTGGTGTGAGCTCTCGATGCGCTAAAAAGGATGGGTGGAATGAGTAGGCGTGCACGACTGAGCATGCACACCTTCCGAGGTAAAAAGGTATGAGTTCGAACATGAAAACACCGGAACACATAGGTGGTCGAGGTGTCCCGTAAAAAGGTTGTAGAACCTGTACGAGTATATTACTTAAAAGATTATCTAAGATATATTACGATACGGGCGACTTAAATTATTTATTCTTACACAGCGAAGTTAGCGCTCTCGCTTCGCTTGAGTGCTAACTTCGCCGTGTAATAACGGGTTCTCTTCAATTTAACTTAACTCTTAACTATATTAAAATAAGTCGCGAGTATCGCGTATTCGCTTTTATAGCTCGTGTGACATTAATCCGCCGTGCTACATCTACAGTCTTCAATTCAATAACAAAGACTATGCACTTTACGAATGATAATTCATAAAAAAAACATATGCTATATAGCAGCAAAACTATAGGCATCCCACGAATGATAAATCGAAAAAGAAAATCGAAATCTAAGCACTCCACAAATAATGAATAGAGAAAAAGCTAAAACTATAATTAAAAAAATACAAACAATATTATAGTATATTACGATACATGTGATTTAAGTGGCCCATTATTTTACGACGTGAATAATCACATCATGTGATGGGCCACTTAAGTTCCATATATCGTATATTATTTTATAGCACAAGTGTCATAAATCCGCCGCATCATATTTGTACTCTTAATAATCAATAATTAACAAAAACTATGCATTCCACGAATGATAATTCGTAAAAAAAACTATATAAGAGCAAATACTAGACATTCCGTAAGTTATAAATCAAGAAAGGAAAGCAAAAACTATAAATAAAAAAAATTGAACATTTTATGAATGATAAATCAAAACAGAAAAAAATAAAACTATACTTTCCAAAATTAACTTAAATTGTATAATAATGATAAATTTTTATCAATATCATTAATATTACTTAAATTTTACGTGCTTATTATCGTTGTTTAATTAAAAAAATTTACCGACATATTGGTGGGGTTACGGAACCGCTACTCGGTTGAACGGCGAAGTTAAGCAGCATTGGGCGCGGTCATTACTTGGATGGGTGATCGCTGCCTATGTAACTTCATCAATCGATTAGGTGTTTTTTCGTTGTCAACAATGTGTGGGTAGGTAAGAGATAAATGTTTTCGGTGTTTAAGCCTACGGAATGTGACATAAATACCGAAAATAATTTTTCTTAAATCTTAAATCTTTTATGGAATAAGTATCAAAATCAATTAAACTTTGATACATATTCCATAAAAGAGATACTTAGTTCCTCACTCAATATATGTATCTACAAGACAGGTTTCGTAGTAAAGGTACATAATTTTTCCCACATAATACGTATTCCGAACACATCTTCCAATTAGAATACGCAATTTTTATAAAAACTTGTGCTAGATATATGTATTTTTAATACGTATTTCATGCGCATAATATGTAATTTTTTATTCGGATTTCAGGCTTGAATGCATATTGATACGTAATTTTGAAAACTAGATACGTATTGACGAGTCAGGGTTCATATTTAAAATAGGTAATTGTAGGCTGCACACATGTAAAAATTGAATATTTAATACTGAAAATACGTAATTTACAATCGCAGTTTCAGGCTCGAATACGTATCGCTAGTACAAATACGTAATTCCAAGCATAAGATACGTATCTACGAGGCAGTTTTTGTAGTAAAGATACGTAATATTTGCCACATACGTATCCTGAACACATGCCGTAATTAAAATGCGTAATTTTCATTTATATGTATGCCTATTATGTGTCTTTTTAATACGTATTTCAAGCAGAAATCACGTAATTCGAAATCGCAGTTCTGGGCTTGAATACATATGTTTAGTACAATTACGTAATTTCGAGCACAAAATACGTATCTATAAGGCGGGATTCATATTCAAAATACGTAATTGTAGGCCACTCACATGACAAAAGTACGTATTTAATGCAAACAATTCATAATGTTCGATTGCAGTTTTAGGCTCGAATACGCATCTTGTGCTCGAAATTATCTATTTGTACGGGTAATACGTATTCGAGTTCGCTATTGAAATTAAAAATTACGTATTATTCGCATTAAATACATATTAGAAATCCATATCTCATGCCTAAATATGGATAAAAATACTTATTCCAATAACAAAAAATAAACCTATTGGGCATATATATAAATCAATATTACGTATTTTAATCACAAGATCTTTGCAAGATATGTATTTTGTGGCGTATCATTTGCTCCAAATTACGTAATTGTACTGGTGATACGTATTGAAGCCCAAACCGTCGATAGTAAATCACGTATTTTTTGCATTAGACACGTAGTTTTGACACGTGTGTGATCTACGATTACGTATTCTGAATACGAACCCTGACTCGTAGATAAGTATCTAGTGTTCAAAATTACGTATTCCTAGAATCAATACGTATTCAAGTCTGAAATTCAAATAAAAAATTAGGTATTATGCGCTTAAAATACATATATTTGGCACATGTATTTATAAAAATTACGTATTCCAATTGGAATATGTGTTCAGGATACGTATTATGTAGAAAAAATTAGCTACCTTCACTACGAAACCTGTCTTTTACATACGTATATTATGCGAGAAAATACTTATTTTTTGAATGGAATATGTATCAACATTTGATTGATTGATCATTGAACCTAGCTTCATTACGTATGCTCCCTTGGAATACATATTGAAACTACGTATCATCAATATCAAATACTATCTCATAATACGTAACAAATTCGAACGCTTTGTTACGTATGTATTACGTAATTTTGTTACATATCTGAGATACGTAACTAAAATACGTATATATTTTCAACAGGGTAGTTCTCAACCCTCAGATCTTAAAGTTCCATTGTTCCGTGTTCCCTATAAACGAAACTTTAAGATCTGAGGGTTGGGATCTGAGTGCTAAGTGTTGAGTGTCGACTTTAAATTCGAGCCATAAGTTCCAACCACATGGAGAAAAAAACCGTTGCATTTATTCTACTCAGTTCAGTAACTTCCAGAGGGCGCTTTCTCAGTTACAGCCTCTGAAGACTTTAGTTAATTTAACGTAAGTTTAAAAACGATAAAATAACATGAAAGAGACAGTAAAACTATCAACTTGTGAAAGACGTGGATTATGTGCGAGTAATGTTTCACTTGAGATTTAATGCACAATGAAATGTTTAATGTAAATATTATAATAATTCTAAATTATTTTTTTAAATTATTGTATTTACAATTATAAAATTTTTTAAGTAAGTTTAAAATATCCTGTCGACCATAATATCAATACAAATCCATGTAATGCGGGTTGTATTGTGATTTCATTTTTTAAAAGTGGGTGGCAAGTTTCATTTTTAGTCTAGCGACAAAAAAATTTTTAATAATACATATATTAGACTATTTGTTTTAAAATTCTGGCAATCAAAGTTCCAAAATTTTGCAAATAATTTTAAAATGTCCTGCTGTCACATAATGTCAATCCAAATCAATGTAATCTAGGTTGTATTATATAAGTTAATATTGAGTTCTATAATTTGAAAAGAAGTAGTCTAGTACGTATCATATAAGAGGACTTATTACAGACTAAATCAAAAATGAAACCGGTTACCAATTTTTTTAAACAAAATAACAGTACAATCTAAATTACATTCATATGCATTGATATCATATTGGAGAAAGATATTTTAAAGCAATATACAGAGTATTAAGAGAATTATGCTGATTTTCGAAATTAAGAGTTATTATTTCTCTACACCGAAGAAAATATTGTTAGTATGTTCCGCTGAATGGAAAAGTGCAAAAAATGTTTGGACATTTCACGTCAGCTCGAACTGTCAAAAAATAAAAAATGCTAATAGTCTAAAAATATGTTTCTTTTAGTACCAAAAATATATAAAAAAAATTTTTAGAGGTTTAAGAATAAAAAGTGAGATGTAATAAAATGTTTCGAATTTTTCAAATTATTTGTTAAATTAATTTTCTAAATTTTTTATTCGAAAACTATTAACTTTTCGTAAAAACTTGATAGTTTTATTTTTGTTGGAAATAATACGTAGAATATAGAAAAATTTTTGTGAATTACAATATGCCGATTTTTCGAACAAATAAATTTTTGCAATCACGGGGAAAATATAAAAAAACTTTTCTAATTGCAAAAAAGTCTGAAAAAATAGTATTTTTTGATTCAATCATGAGGTTTATAGTTTTTTTAGCATATTATAACATTGTCCATTGGGAATAATATTGAACGATCAAACGAACTTACCTGTACGTGAAGTTCGATGGCAATTATACAGGGTAGATCATTTTAATCGCCCCACCCGAATTTCTCGGAATCTAAGCTGGCTACAAAAAAACTATTCAGACAAAAGTTGAAGGGGACAAAGGGGGTCATCTTTTGGTAAAGTTAGTTTTGACCTTGAACTTCATAGTCAAGGTTATTTGAAGGTCAGAGTGTTTTTTTTAAATGGGAACACCTATTTTCAACGTCGGATTTAGAAAGAGCGGGAAATTTCACGTCTAAAACGATAGTTTATACATTTTTAAAGTGACCTTAAAACGGTCAAATGAAGGTTAAACATTGAAAATTTGTCTAAAACCTGTTTTTTCGAATCTTTGATAGCTTACTAATGATGCAAATTACTCGCGACTAAGGTGGTTACGTAACTTTGATCTTGGAGAGTCAATTTTCGAGGTCATTTGAAGGTCAGAGTTTTTTTAAATGAGAACCCCTATTTTTGACCCTGGAATCGTATCGAGTCGAAAAAATGATGTCTCATTTGATACTTGAAATTAGCTGTTGCGACCATTGAAGGTCTAATGTTCACAAACTGTTTTTTTTTCGAATATTGCTGGAAATAGCAGACGGCGTTGAGCAAAAACAAAATAAATAAAAATAAAAATAAAAAATAAAAATCCTACTTAATTTTAGCGAAAAAAGAAAAGAATTAAAACTGTCTGAATTGTAATTTTTAATTACAAAAATTAAACGTTCTAGCAACTAAACTAAAGATTTGGTCATTCAAAAAGTCTTAAAAAAGTTAATTAATGAGGCAGTTTTTGTCATTTTTTTATTTCTTGAAAGAAGCCTTTGAGATTTTGTTTATTCATTACTAATCAATAATAGTTTTATAAAGATGATGGGTCAAATCGTAAAGTTAAATTAATAATTCGTACAGTTCATTAATTTTTTAAATTTTCTCTTCTCATGAGTTTTAGAGGTTGTAATTGACATTTTATTATCTGCATTTTATAAAAGTCGTAATACGCTTTTGATCCACAATCAGCACAGAATAAATTTATTAGCAAAACACTATTTACTGTTTTTAAAACTGTTACTCTATTAATACTACTTACTTAAATTGTCCAAACTTCGGAAGCCCTTAAAACCCTTAATAAAAGTAAAAGTAAAAAACACCTTTAAAAATGGCTGACTATCAACCCAACGAAACTGTGGATATGATCATGGTTTTAGGGGAAAGTCATCAAGGGGAAAGACTATACGCTGCACGCTTTCCTGACCGATGACAAACAGGTCATAGAGCCATAAGTCGCTTCACTTAAAGAGCTCGTGAAGGTCATATGGTTCGCCAACGCAGGCAACACACATATGATGAGAACGATCCCAATGTTGTTACAGTTCTTGCGGTCTTTTGTCTTGATCCTCATACCAGTTCTCGCCGAGTTGAAAAAGAAATCGGCATATCGAAATCAACTTTTTTGAGAATTCTTAAATCTCTTAAGTATCGTGATTATTACCACATTACGTTGGTTCAAGAGTTACAAGATAATCATTTTCAACAGCAAATTGAGTTTTGCCAATGGGCTTTACGTATGATAGATAATGATCCAGATTTTTTTAGATATGACCTTTTTTCCGATGAGGCTAAATTTCAGAGTGACGGAGAACTCAATAGGCATAATTGTCATTATTGGTCAGATATCAATCCTCATTGGTGCAGAACGGCCAATCATCAAAGGCGTTGGAGCATTATGGTATGGTGTGGGATCGTGAATGATTATTTGATCGGCCCTTATTTTTTCGAGGAAAATCTTGATGGGAACTCCTATTTACGTTTGATAAGAGATCAGTTTCATGAAATGATCGAAGATGTTGATCTAGAAACGCGTCAAAGAATGTGGTTCCAGCACGATAGTGCACCAGCACATTTCGCTGTAATCGCACGAAATTTTTTAGATCAACATCATAATGGTAGATGGATTGGACGAGAAGGTCCAGTTAACTGGCCTGCTTGCTCACCTGATCTTATATCTCCAGACTTTTATTTATGGCGCGTTTTAAAAAATGTTTTTCGAGAACGCCCCACAACTAGAGCAGACATGCAAGATCGCATTCGTCGAGCATGCGCAGCTATACCAAGAGAGATATTGCTCAAAAGCATTCGCAATTTCCAAAGGCGTTTGAATTTATACCTTGAAGCTAATGGACGCCAATTTGAACATTTGCTTCGACGTCAATTAGAATAATATTTTGAATCGTGAGAGGCAAGGAGACTCACGTTAATCAAGCACCCCAATTGAGAGAGGCAAGGGGACTCACGTTAATCAAGCACCCCAATCGTGAGAGGCAAGGGGACTCACCTTAATCAAGTACCCCAGTCGTGAGAGGCAAGGGGACTCACGTTAATCAAGCACCCCAAAGGAAACAGAACTTACTACGTCTACGTCGTTGTTTCTGGGTAACGCTAAAAGTAAGATGAAAAACAAAAATACAATATTTTATTTAATTAAACTGCAATCAAATGACTTTCATATTTGTTATTTAGGTCAAAATGATCAGTCATTGGCCCCTAATCATATTTAATAATAAAATATTCGAAAAAAAACAATTTGTGGACGAATTATCAACATTAGACCTTGAATTGACCTTGTCAAGGTCGAAACAGCCAATTTCAAGTATCAATTCAAGTATTGATTTTTTTGGCTGGATATGATTTCAGGGTTAACAAAGCGGTTCTCATTTTAAAAAACTCTGACCTTCAAATGACCTTGAAAATTGACTCCCTAAGGTCAAAGTTACGTGACCACTTTAGTCGCGAGGAATTTGTATCATTAGTAAGCCAACAAAAATTCGAAAAAACAGGTTTTGGGCAAATTTTCAATATTTAACCTTTATTTGACCGTTTTAAGGTCATTTTAAAAATGTATAAACTATCGTTTTAGACGTGAAATTTCCTGCTCTTTCTGAATCTGACGTTGAAAATAGGTGTTCCCATTTTAAAAAAACACTCTGACCTTCAAATAACCTTGATTATGAAGTTCAAGGTCAAAACTAACTTTACCAAAAGATGGCCCCCTTTGTCCTCTTCAACTTTTGTCTGAATAGTTTTTTTGTAGCCAGCTTAGATTCCGAGAAATTCGGGTGGGGCAATTAAAATGGTCCACCTTGTACATAGAAGCCTCGTGCGGAGAGATTACGGTGTGGTTCCCCTTTTGCCCGTTCGAATCCACAGTGCTTTTAGAGTGAGTCAAAATTTCTTCCCACCGCTCGTTTGTCGTTGTTGTTTGCGGCCGGGAGCTCTCATTTTTTAGAGTGAAAAATTGCTGTACTTTGGGATCGGGAATAATTTTATATTATTGGGTGGGTGATAATCTCTTTGAACGAGGCTTCTTCATATTATTGCGATCAAACTTCACATACAGGTAAATTCATTAGATCGTTTAATTATATTTCATCAGCCTCGTTCTCGAGATTATGGTGTAGTTATTCAGAGTCAGCAATTTTTCTTTCAATTTAATGTTTTTAATAAATTTGTACATTAATTTAGTGAACAATTAAGGATGTCTAAACTAATGATACATGAAAATAAACGAGTTATTACTTTACTATTGTTTTAGCAAATTTTTTGTCTATCTTGCATTATAGGCTTATTACGAAATTTTGCAAATACATGCGATTTCTCTGACCAGTTTGCTGTACGAAATATTGTACTGAGCTCAACACCTTTGGCTAATGCCGCAGATATAGATGCATGTCTAGTGGAATGCGCAGAGTAAATCGATACATCGATACCGCTTTTAAGAAGACTATTCTTAATCCATTTGCTCAAAGTTTGTGAGCCAACTGTTTTAGATAGTTTCCTAAATGATATAAACAGTTTTCCCTTCTGATTTCTAATATTTTTCATTTTTTTTATGTATTCTAAAATACAAGATATTGCATATAGCTTGGGCTCTTGGCTGTTTTCTAGTATAATTAAGAGAGGTTGATAACGCCCTGGTCCAGATGTTTTAATTGCATCTGAAATTGTAATCTCCAAACTGTTATTTTTACAAATAATATTTTTTATTTTTATACTACTTAAGGTTTGTACTCTGTATGCTGTAATTAAAGCTAATAAAGTTACAGTTTTCTTTGACACTAATTCTAATCTATCAGTCTCACAATATCTCAAATCTAACACTACAGCTACATCCCAAGTGTAGTCGTACTTTGGTTTTATTGGTTTTAATTTTGACATGCCTTTAAAAAAAATCGGCTAATTAATAAATCTTTACCTATCGTGTCCGCGCTTAGCAATGAGATTGCTGATCTATAAGTATTTAGTGTTGAGTACGATGCTCGTTTATTATAATTTTCTGTTAAAAAGGCCAATAAACTTTCTCGCGTAGAAATATAAATTTCTTTCTTAGATTTACAACAGAAAATTTTCTACTTTTTCAGTCCTGTTTCGTATTGTTTAATGGTTGAATCTGTTATTGCCGAGAGCAGGATTTCTGCAGTGTCTGTAGGTACGTTCATTCTCCTAAAGGCTTCCCTGATACTTTGTCGACCAGTAATGATAGCGATTCTACTTTCGGAAGATGCTTGTGTTTACAGGGAGAAAGCAGTAAATTAATATTTGGCTCAAATTTTAGTGGTTTTACTGTTAATATTGATATAAATAGTGGGTACCATGGTTGTTTTGCCCAATCTGGTACTACAATTAAGCCTGTTACTCGTTCATGTTTAATTTTTACAAGTGTTTTTAAAATTAAATTAAACGGCGGAAATGCAAAGAACAAAAAATTTTGCCAACTTGTCGTAAACGCATCTACTTTAATTGCTTTTTTATCTGGCATCCACGAAAAAAACTGTTCGCATTTTACATTATGTTTATTAGCAAATAAATCTACGTCTAGTTGTCCAAAAGTACAAAGCACAAATATATATATATATATATATATATATATATATATATATATATATATATATATATATATATAAAACTAAATCGAAGTATACCGTTTGGGGACATTCCTGATTTTTAAGGGGGTCTTTCCAGGACATTTCCAACTTCCAGGACATGTCCTGGAAGTTGCCATATGATTTCTATATCTATATCTGCGATTAAGGTTGATTTACGATTATTTCTTTAGTAAATTTTTAAAATTTCGTGGATTAATTATTATGTATACTCGGTGGAAAAAAACCCCGTCCCGAAACCATCCCTTTAACGTAATATATATTTATACTAGGGGGGGACCCCCCTGCTCGCCCTGCTCGCCAGCCCCCCAATTTGTGATGTACTTATTCTTGAATATTATAAAATTTAATGCCATAAATTCAAAGGTGAGAGGTGTTAAAGTAATTATGCTGTAAAACATATCAAGTTTAACACAATTTGCAATAATTATTATGCAAATGGCATTAAATTATTGCATTATAGAATTCATATATAATAATGTATATATCCGAAAACTTTTCGAATGCTCTCGATTGAATCGAGCCCGAGATAGCAAGCTTGTTTAGATTCAAGCTATATCAAGCTTTAAACCAACTTATATACATCTCTCTCTTCTCCAACTTTTAACTTCTCGTTCTTCTCCCCTTCCCCGAAAAAAAGAATCTATTCGAAACAAATTCAATACGCAGTACTATTCAGTCCAGTTTTCTTGTTTATAGAAATGTCAAAGGCTATAGGCGGGTTACCATAGTGAAATTGCCCCCTCTTAGAATCCTCATGGCTCATGTACCATTTGATGGAGGTTGAAAAAAAACTCCCACACACCAATTTTCAGCCCTCTAACCCTTGCGCATGCGCAGTAAAGTCAGAATAAGTGTTTTTTCGACTTTATTTTATTTTGACGTCCCTTTACATGGAAGACTCTTGCAAAAATATATAAGGGTAGGTTATTGTATGGCAATTAACCAAAATTTTTTGCAGATTACATAACCTTAAATATCAACCTTAAAATTGATATTTAAGATTTAAATCGTTACTTTCACACCCTCGCTATTAAGGTGCCAGATTTGAAATTAATTTTTTAAATTTATTTTTACCCCTTATTAACGATAGTTATATTAGCTAAAAAAAAAATGGTGCGCCACCCTGATTTTCTCAAAAAACCAATATTTTTGCACTTTTTTCGTATTTCCTATAGGTTATGTTACAATCTAAGAATCCAAACAAAGATTTTTAGTGTATTTTATTTCTTTCTTTACGACGGTACTATTAGTTTTAAGGATAAAAGGCATTTGACCCTTATTTTTTGCAAAAAATCAACTTTTTTGCACTTTTTCATATTTTTTATAGGTTATGTTATAAGTTAAGAGTTTGAATGACTTTTTTTTTGCGTATTTTTTGACCACCAAAAAAAAAAAAAAAACCACTACTACTACTACTATACTACTACTACTACTACTATACTACTAATAATAATAATAATAATAATAATAATAATAATAATAATAATAAAAATAATAATAATAATGGGCAGTTGAATACCCTTACTTATAATAATTCTCGTAGAATCTGAAATCTAGAAAAATCCAAATTAATTTTATAGAAAGATAATTTTTCTGCATTTCGCTATCAAAAATAAATTTTAAAATGAACAATTTGTTACATTAATAATTCTCTTTCCAATAATTTTAATATTATTTCAATACTATCAAATAAGGTTGAATAATAAATTAAATAAGGTTCAGTAATAAATTAAAGATTTACTTCAAAGAAAATTAGTCTCTTTATTTATATAAATATATTATTTTCTATTTGAATTAGGATATACATCTGGATAGTGTTTTAAGCATAACAAATGTTCATAATAGGAACTTTTTTTACTCATCATCGTCACTGTCTTCATTAATACATACTTGTATTTTATCATTAAGAAACATTTTAGAAAGAATTTCAGCTGGTCTTATGATTTTTGATAAATATCTTCCATGTGAAAGATAATATACTATTGCAGCAACGTGCGCACAACATCCAACAGTGCGGTTACCATTGGGACAATCGCAACAATATCTGAGGATACTGGAATAACCAATACCATTTGGTTTATATTCAATGAAGCATTTGTATTGTTTTTTATTTACATGTCTTGATTGAACTTCGAATTTAAGAATATTTTTATGTTCTATGGAATATCCTAGTTTCAAATTATTATCTGAATCTAACATTTCTGCTAGGTATGATATGGTCTGTTTAAGTTGATATGATCCTGTAAAAAGAATTTTAAATCTTTTTCTGTTAATTCAGGAAAATCTGGTAAATCAGTCGAAGTTATGACCTGAAATGGTAATTTACGACGACACCATCTTTTTTCTGCCACTAATTGTGCTAGTGTGTTTTCAATATTCCTTCTCGATTGCATGGTATTAAATATTTCATCTTGAATGTCATGATCAGAATCTAAGCGTCTGCCAAATAAATTTTTCAAATAGCAAGCAATTCTGCAATACAATCCAGTATCCTTCACCATTTTATTGTCAAGTTTGTGATCTAATAATGTGAATTTTTTTTCAATTCCATGTACTGCTTCAACAGCCCACCTTATTTTTGTTACGAATCGTGTTTCATTTGATTCTTGTGCTGAAAATTGTGATTTTGAACCTTTGAGTTCAGGCATCAGAACAATATAACCCATATCTTCTAATTTCTTTTTAATATCTCGAAAGCCTCTGTCTAGAACAAAAATATCGCCTTTGCGGAGCAATTTCTGTAAAATTACTAGCATTGTTTCAAATATTTTCATTAAAATTGCAGCATCATTCATGTTAGCGAGATAAGGTCCTAACTGGTCAACAACATAGCCATTTGTTGAACATATTGTAAAGGGTTTATTGAGAGGAACTTTTTTTTGACCTGAATAGGATTTTCTCTGATACTCATTATTAGAGCTTTTCTCATGCCTTAGAAAGTTCCATCACAAATCAAAATAAGTTGGTTGCCTGGATATAATTTTTTCGTCATTTGAGAAGTTTGGTTTTCAATCAAGTCATTTCTGTCTGCATTTTTTAATCCAAAATAATTTGGTAACACGTCTTTTTCAAAAGATGATAAGACTGAATGAAAAAAACGAGATACTTGTTAGCTCTCGATATCAAATATTGAAGAAATAACTTGATTAGAGTTCCCTGTACGCATTTTAAATAAAAATACTACGATGGCTTGAATCACTGTTCTTGCACAGGAATCTTTAAGAGAAGTGAGTTGTAATTTAAGTTGGATGATCTGTGCCCAAGATAATCCTGTAAACACTTTTAATTTTTTTTCTGGCATAACAAACTCGGCTACTTTATTTAATAACCTTTCATCTGTTTTTGCAGATATTGTACTTAGTATTTTTGATAATTCATTAACATCTAATGTACTACTGGTGGAAAAAATCTTCATTTTATTCAATTCATCTTCATAAAATATTTTTTTAATTATATGATCAGAACAGCATCTATTGCCATTTGGAATAAATAAGTTAATTTTACTGAAAACTTGAATTCTTGCTTCAAAAGGCACTAACACTATATTTGTGCGTTTATTGTATCCACAAATAAAACAATACTTATTTGTTGCAATCGTTCTTTGCATTTGTAATTCTATGAATTCTGGTTCTTCTTTTTCATCAACTTTGTACGACGAATCTGTATTTGTCTGAGATGATGAACTGATACTTATTTCAGATAACGATTCTGAAATATTAGATTTTTGAGAGAAAACATTTTCTGCAGTATCATCAGATATTTCAATTTTAGAGCTTGACATTTTTTTTACCACTTGCTTTCTACACGGATCACACATTACATCATTAATGAAAATATCTTCTCTGCCAGATACTACTTTTGCATATTCTAGTTCTGTTTCGCATTGAATTTCTTTTTTTCGACCACTTATTTTTCTTAAATAAATATTGCATATAGAACATTTTCGATCATCATATTTCATTTTTTTGTTGGCATTTCCTTCGCTATTAGATGCCATGTCTACTATTATCCAACAAAAAAATCACTTCTGAAACAATAAAAAATAAACAAATGTTTTTAAAAATCTAAATAATTTTCATATCTATATAAATTTCATTATTCTTTGTTAAAAACTTGTTAATTGTTTTAACAAACTATTTAAAATAGTTATCATGAATAAATATAAAAATTAATAATGTCGCTAAGTACTTCAAAGATCCCAATTTTAACTTGGAGTTTTAGTTTTCAATCACACAAACATTATATAATTTTTTATGATAAAGCTTAACCGCTCAAAGCTTCTCAGAGTAATTATCAATCATTCCACCGAAATCATGCAACACACATGAATAAAGTTATATACAAAAGGTTACAAATAAAATAAAAACAAATTGATAAAACAAAAAGCTTTAACTTTCACATAATCTTAAGATTTAATATCTAAATGTCAAATCTATGTTTCAAGCGTATACTTGCAAATAAAAAAATATTTTTAAAAATATATTGTTTTTCAATTTTTAAATCTAAAAAAGATAGAACAAATCTACACAAAAATCTAAATAATTATCATATTTATATAAATAAATAATTTCATTATCCTTTGTTATTATTATTATAAAATGTAATATAAAATTGTAAAAAACTATTAGAATTACATTAGCAAATTACCACTTTGTAAACTTACTGTCAAAAACTTGTTAATTGTTTCAACAAACTATTTAAAGCAATAATATAAGAGACAAGAGCAAAAACAAAACAGGACTCTTCATAGCTTTTGTATTGACATTCTGACTTATAAAATATATATATATATATATATATATATATATATATATATATATATATATATATAAACCTTATATCCAGGTACGCTGCTAATAAATATTATAATTTAACACTTTTGGATCAAAATAATATGAAGATACTACAAAAAGTGCACAGAAACTTGTGGCATACAATCTTTGCAGTTACTCACTTTATTATTCATTACATATAAATAAAGAAATTCATATGGAAATATAAGTTTGAATTTATAAACGTAACTCAATTAACGATTGTATCATCTGTCCTGTGGGCACTTACTCTATAGTACACATATATACACACACACATACTCCCTAGTAACGTATGGGTATACACCCAGGGGGGTTGCTCTAGAAAATTGCTCAACTCTGTATCACAGAGACAGAAGATATGAAATCAATGTGCTGAACAAAGATAGCATATATCGATATACTAAGTTTATCGCTTCGGAGCAACCCCCCAGTAGTACGCGTGCAAGGACATTCACACTAGTAAACATATATAAGTGCCACGCGCAACTAGCGGTGCGCAGAACTAGCGCCGAATCGTGTGCTCTGGTCGCAGTGTACAAAGTCCGTCACTGTGTTCGCAACCTTTAGAAAGATAAGTTTTCTATCTTCTGATCCCAAGGTGACTGTATCGTTTATTGGATAAACCAAGCCTACAAATCTATTTTCTAGTGGTTCTTATTTCTACCTCGACTACCATCTCCGAGCACGAAGAATCCGAAGTTCTATTTCTTATCATGATAGAGACGAAGACAGAACGAGGTTTAAGTCTCAATTGTTACTTGAGTTGGGTCTATGAATTCGAGCCATAGATCCAAAATTAGGCTTGAACTCATAGTCATGTCTTGAGTATTAAGTATCACTTAAAATTAAAGTATTGTTACTTGAGTATCAGCTGTTACTTCAATTAAGTGTTAAATTGAGTGTTGTTTGAAGTAACAGTTGATGCTCAAGTAACGATACTTAAGTTTTAAGTCATACTTAATACTCAAGTTACGACTATGAATTTGAGCCTTACAGTCGATGTGTGTGCTCAAACTCAAACCTCATTCTGTTTTTGTTTCTCTCACAATGAAACCTCATTCTATCTTTGTCTGCTTGAGTTTGAGCATCGACTATAATTTCAGGCCAGTTTTCAATGAGATCACTTAGATAAACAAAAACTATGACTCGCATTTAGAAATGTAACTTGAGTATTGGTTGTTACTTCAACCTTATTCTGTCTTTTTCTCTCTTATGATAAGAAAAAAAGAAATTTGAATACGTTTATTGATTCGAACCTGTGTATATAAGATTAACCTAAATATATATATATATATATATATATATATATATATATATATATATGAAATCATCGAAAAAATGAAAAACAGAAAGTGAAATATAATTCAAACCCCTCAGAATATACTGCAACCTGATCATAACGTCAAACAATTGTAGGAATCAGATTGTTCGACAATATTTGAACGTATTATATTAAAAACCTTCATTAAACTGATACCACCATGACAAGCAGAAAAAATTACACATAAAATCGTTATTTCAGCTCTCAACTTTTAGCACGAACTATAAAAAAAATCGAGAAAATATCGGTTTTTCTCGATAATCAGGGTTGCAAACTACTTTTTCTTGAAAGTAATAGCACGATTATAACGAGCGAAAAACAAATACGCAAAAAAAAGTCATTCAAGCTCTTGACTTATAACATAGCCTATAAAAAATATGAAAAAGTGCAAAAAAGTTGATTTTTTGCAAAAAATAAGGGTCAAATGCCTTTTATCCTTAAAACTAATAGTACCGTCGTAAAGAGGGGAATAAAATACACCAAAAATCTTTGTTTGGATTCATAGATTGTAACATAACCTATAGGAAATACGAAAAAAGTGCAAAAATATTGGTTTTTTGAGAAAATCAGGGTGGCGCACCATTTTTTTTTTAGCTAATATAACTATCGTTAATAAGGGGTAAAAATATATTTAAAAAATCAATTTCAAATCTGGCACCTTAATAGCGAGGGTGTGAAAATAACGATTTAAATCTTAAATATCAATTTTAAGGTTGATATTTAAGGTTATGTAATCTGCAAAAATTTTTGGTTAATTGCCATACAATAACCTACCCTTATATATTTTTGCAAGAGTCTTCCATGTAAAGGGACGTCAAAATAAAATAAAGTCGAAAAAACACTTATTCTGACTTTACTGTGCATGCGCAAGGGTTAGAGGGCTGAAAATTGGTGTGTGGGAGTTTTTTTTTCAACCTCCATCAAATGGTACATGAGCCATGAGGATTCTAAGAGGGGGCGATTTCACTATGGTAACTCGCCTATAGCCTTTCTAACAAAAAAAATGCCTCATCTCTGAGGCGTACCCTGAGGCGTTGTAAGAGGCGGGGATGAGGAAACATTGAGGCGTCTCTAAGGCGATGTATAAGGCGGGACAAGAGGCATACAAAAAAAATGCCTCATCTCTGAGGCGTACCCTGAGGCGTTGTAAGAGGAGGGGATGAGGAAGCACTGAGGCGTCGGTAACTATTTTTACGTTATTTTTGAAAATTTTTAAAAATATCACTCTCACAAACTTGAGGCGTTTCGAGGAATTCCTAAGGCTTACCTGAGGCGTCTCTGAGGAGTCTTTGAGGAGACCTATGAGGTAATATGAGGCGACAAACGTTGAGGCGATGTCAGAGGCGGGTTGAGGAGGGGGAGGCTGGGGGAGGAGGGGGGAGGCATCTCACAGAGGCTGAAAAAAAACCTATATTTACGTTGAAAAAATTTAAAAATGTGAGACTGGAGGGGGAGGAGGGGGTAGGACGCAAGAACGCTACTTTTTGAGGCTTACGTCTATATAATATAGGAAGATATATATACTAGGGGGGTTCCCCCTTGCTCGCTCCGCTCGCCAACCCCCCGAATACACACATCTCAAAGTAAATAGAAGAGTAGGACATAATGAAGCTAAATTTTATATTTGTGAATGTGAAAAAAGTTCAATAGAAAACATCGATACATAAAAATATAAGATATGAAGTTATAGAATTAGAATTAATAAAAAAAAGATGGTTTAACGCGACATTCAAAAGTTTACAATGAATCAAACTTATATATTTTTGAAATAAATTAAAAATAGAATAGTAAATAACATTAAAATTTCAAGTTATGATAGTATATAATAATATTTAATAATAATTATGAGCGAATAATAAAAAATAGAACAATAGAATAATAGAAAATTATGATTATAAATAAATATTTTTATCTTCTTATGTCCTAAATTTTATAGATTACCTAAATTATATTACATATAAATTTTATACACTTTAAGATTTATTTATATAATTTTAAAATTGTAAATCATTATTGTAATTAGGTAACAAATAAATGATTTAACAATTTTAATATATCTTTTAGTAAAGTTTTTGAGAATTACTTGTCAATGTAAATACCGAACCTAGTAATATAATTTTTGCAAAAAAATTATTCAATATTAGAAGATGATTTAAGAAGTTTAAGCTAAGTTTATTAATTTCTTTTATAAAATTGTACGAGTACTTGAAGACTGCACAAAGATTAGAATGATATTGTGTTTAAATACCGAAGAAAGTAGAATTAAATAAGTTTCTTGTATCCAATTCTGTTAAACCATTGTCAGTTCACGAAAAATGAAATGCATAAAATTGATGGTAACAATGTAAATTTGAAAGTTGATTTCTATAAAAATACTTTTTTTTTACTTAGTTTTTCATATTTCTTTTTTATTTGTAAAAGTTAAGATGATCGAACAAAATATCTTCCTGGAATATAACCTTTAATAATTTGTATTGATCAAGTTTTAACAGAAATAGGAATTTTAAATGTATAATTTTTAATCAATTTCATCGATAAAAATACTTCAAAAACGTAATTGGATAGGAGGTTTTCTGTTTTTATAAAAATATATGTCAACAGGCAATATGACATGATATAAAAGTTTTATAATTAATTACTAATAATTGAATAATAGTGTTTTTTTAAGAATTAAAAATCAAGTACAAAGTATTGATATTGTTAGATGAGATCAAAGAAAATATATAATGCAAAAGAATGATAAATATTTTAAAAAGATGTAAAGTAGAATTATCAAGAGATTGGAATCAAATTACAGATGTAAGATGCATAAAAATATATTTCAAATTTTTAAGAAATATAATTATTTGAAAATAAAATTCATATAGTTTCCTTAGATCTTCAGACAGCCTTTGATGCATTGGGTAAGAATAGTTACATTTAAATCACATTAAAAAAAATAAAAGCAATTAAAATATTAAACAATGTGAACCAATCACCTGCTTATATTTAAAAAAAAATAAAAATATATAAGATGTGATGTAGTTTTTAATGTAATAAAGAATATAATATAGATCTGTACGCTTCAGCGACAATAATAAATGAATTTGTAATCTTTTTTAGCAACAATAAAAAATAAATTTGTACGCTTCTTTGAGCGACAATAAAATATAAATTTGTAAGTTTCTTTTAGCGATTATGAAAAATAAATTTGTAAGCTTTTTTTAGCAACAACAAACAATATATTTGTATGCTTATATGAAGTTTTTTAGCGACAACAAACAATAAATCTGTATGCTTTTTATAAGCTTTTTTAGCGACAACAAATAATAAATCTGTACGCTTTTATAAGCTTTTTTTTAACGATAACAAATAATAGATCTGTACGCTTCAGCGACAATAAGAAATGAATTTGTAAGCTTTTAAAGCTTTTAATGCAGCCATATATTTTTATGCTGGTCTCAAGCCCAGAAATCTTTTAAAAAGATAAATATGTAAATATCTTATTTCTAGTTTTAAAAAAAACATGTTTTATTTAAATACAAGTGTTAATAAAGTACCTATGGATATTAAGCTAAATTCATTTTTTGATTTATAATTTACTTTTGTAATTAGTAAATTTTTTAAATAATAAAAATAAAAATACAATATATAGAAATAAAAATATTATATATTTATCTGAATAAAGGAAATGCAGAGAGGAAGCTTTGTATTATCAATTAGTTATGTTTGCAATTATATTAATGAAATATTAATAATAATAATTTTTTTTTCATTGTTGAAATTCAATATTAGAATATAAATGAAATGCAGTGAAAAAACTTTATAGTATTAATTAGTCACAGTTACAATCATAATAATAAAATATTTCTAATTATAATAATATTAAATTACTTATAATTGTTATTATAGTAATAGAATATTATTAATAATAAAAATATTTTTTTATTACTAATTACTAAAACATAATATCATAGTGAGGGGAAGGGCATAATGAAGGGGGGCTGAGGGGGGGCTATAAGAATTGGGGGGGGGGCTGAGGAGGGCCTCAGTTACGTTAATTTTGAAATATCTAATTATAAGAGGAATTACAAAGTAATTTGAGGGGGGGCTGTACCGACAGACATTTGAGGAGGGGGGGGGTCGGTTGAATTTTGTCTTACAACTATATTGCAACGAGTCCGAATTGCATTTGAATTATTAAAATGAATAGAAAAATTTTTAATTAGATTCGGTCGGTAATGTAGAGCAATATTAATATATTTTGAAAAAAAAATTTATATACAGTAATTAGAAAAATTTATTTTTTATAAAAAAGCATTGAAAAATAGATAACGGAATTTTCCATAAAAAGATTTTTAATAAAATATTAAATTTTTTAAATTGTAACAATAATTCAAATTTAAACGAAAAGCCCGCCGTTGGCCGGTCCGCGTGTTCGAATCTCATTCGCCGAGGGGCCAGGTGTGAAGCGCAGCGCTCCTTGTCTTTCATAATGGGTAAGAGAGAGAGGCAAAGAGACGCGATGCTAACGCGTTGATACAACATTACACTTAATTCAATCAATTTTTTTTTGACCGTATAACTTAATAAAAAAGGGGTTATTAAAGAAATTATTCAATATGAGCATTATTTTTGATTATGAGAGAATTTTAAGAACTTAAATTAATTAATTTATATAGTAATTATTATAAACAAATATACAATTTAAACTCATTTTGAATCCCTAGCGTAGACGGGGCTTTCAGAATATCTAATTACGTGCAAAGACTTAAAAACATAGTTAATTAAATTAAATGATAAATTTTAACAAGGAAATAGGATAATTATATTATGTAATTTTTTTTTATACAAGATAATGAAATTTCTATGAGTAAATTAACATCTTAAAAGAAGTTCATAGTAAAATAGTATAACTATTATCTAATGCAGTATGTAGATGGGGGTATCCAGATACGCTAGGAACAAGTACAAAGTGGTCTCTGCGCGTATCTACATGACAGCCTAAATGAGTTAGATTATCTAGATAACCAATTAAAGAAGAAGAGATCAGTGAGCTCGGGCTCACGGAGCGCGAGGATCTCGTTCTCATTCTTTCTCGGACCGCTTCAAGTATTAACATTAATAGATTCGAACTTAGTTCTTTTTCTGTGATAAAGTAAGAAATAGACATCATTTTATGTCTTAGTTTTTCAAAACAAAGTTCTTCACTTTCTTACCTTGTTCTTTCAATCGTTCAGATTTGAGCAAGGGTTAAAATATTAAGAGAATAATTAAGATTCTTTTTTTTATGTTTTTTTTTTCGCGACGAAAATTGAATTCATATAATTTTTTTTTATTGTATCCAATAAGTAATCCTGCGTATAAAGTGTCTTTTTTGCAGAATTATTTGAATTAATTAATAAAAAAAAAAATAAAATAGAATCAGTGTTGACACAGTGTATGAGTGTGTACTAACCAATCTATTTAACAAAGATATATTTATTTTGTACTAAAAAGGGGAAAGACTAGGCCTTCGGCCGAAAAGCCCCGAGTGGTAGTTCTATGATTTCATAGAACCGCTGCGCATTGCACAAAAGCCTGATGGTGATGGATGTAAAAGGGTGCTGAAAAGCTGCCCTTATTATTAGCTGTCCACTGGTGGACACCACGAGCATTTTATGCCTGGTGATGCACAGGTTATCGTACACCAGGGATTAAGGCTATCTTGTTTGTTACAGGTTATGTCCTCAGAACCACATTATATGCACGACCTATTTATATTGGGATTTATCGATATAGCTATTTAATAAAAAAAGCCAAGAAGAATCGAGAATGGTTTTTTCCTTCTTAAATACAATTAAAAAATATTAGTTTTTTTTAATTTTTTCTTTCATTTTAAAGCTTTATTCATCTTTTTTTTATTCAGTTTTAATATTTTATTTGAGATTTTTTTGTTTAGATCTTTGAGTTAAAGTTTCAAGTGATAAAATTTTTATATAACAAATCAGTAATAGAAATTTTTTGTTAGATTGATTGATAGATACACATATAAAACGACGAATTATGTATTAAAATAAAAATAAATGAGAACCATTTTTCAAAAGACGTCATATACATGACCATCTCAAAATAAAATCTAGTGTTGTTTATTTTACACACCGCCTTATGTCAATTTTATGTGGATCTTAAATTAAATGTTATGTTGCATGCTAATATGTGCTGTCAAAAATATAAAGTTATCAAAAGAAATTTTATGTAACTTCAAAAACGAACCCAACGGATATTGCTGAGTGGTAAAGTCGGCGAGTATACTAACTTTACCAGAAGAAGGCAAGATTGGTCTCATTATTTTGCTGCTTACTTAAAATTTATTGTTTAAAGAATAATCGTTATACATATATATATATATATATATATATTCTAGAAAAAAAGTAGTAAGGTAAGATTGATTAATAAAATAAAAATAAACTATAAAATTCAACTTTACCAATCTTGCTATTAAATTCTTAACATTTTGACGTTACAATATATATACACATATTCCTGTCCATATGTTTTTGACCTTTTTCGATCAAAATTGTATGAACTTCAAAATATCATATTTCTGCGAAAAATCAACGTGCAGAAATCTCCAGGATGAATTCAGAAATGCCTGAAAAAGCACTTGAAAATGGAATCATTTTTATTTTAAAATATATTTTCTTCAATAATTTATTAGAATTAAAAAACTGAAAAAATTTTTAAAAATTTCGACCTATTTTTAATATGTTATTTACTAAAAAAAAATTTTTTCTTTGCTGTCAACACATGAAAATGAAGGTATTTCATCCCTCTTTCAAATTAAGTTCGGTTTATTTGTCTACAATTTTTCATGGATTAATCATTATCCAATTCGTAAAAAATAGATACATTTTTTAAATCTTGCATATCTCCGCCATTTTTCACTTAAAAAAATGTTGAAGAGAAAAATGCTTATTTTCAAGTTTAAAATATGTATACAAAGTTTTAAAAACTTACATGGAAAAAAATTTTTTCAACTTTTTTAGTAGCTAAATTACTGAAGGAAAAAATCGCTTTCAAGTGCTTTGGCGCAATGCTTTCTCATAAAGCTCTTTGAGTTAGAGTAACACACACGCACACACACACACACGCACGCATGCACGCACACACACACACACACACACACATACACACACACACACATACACACACACACACACACACGCACGCACACATTTTCGTTGAAAACGCTTTTTTTCCGGTGAACAAATGACTATATTTTTAGTACGCTTAACATCGTTAGAACCCTTAGGCCTACCCCGCTTATGCCTAATTGGTTCGGGCTTAGCTTGACGCATATGCTCTACAGTTCGCGTTACGATGACGACTGTTATACACGGATGACCTCGCGTTTTATTCGGTTTCTCAATATGGGGAGAATCGCCGCTCGCAATCTGAGCCCGATCCTTTGTTAGCACACGAAGTCGCATCACTCGCAAGAGACGGGTTGCTCATGGTCTCATTCGCATGCATTGATTCCAACGGTGGTTGAGGTTGCAGATCATCTTTTTGCCTTGTGATATATGCTTTCAGCTGCTCTCCATGAATCGGACTATACAGATCACCATTTTTGTCTAGCCTATGTGTATTTAATCCATATTCAGCTGTAACGACATATGGACCGACAACTTTCGGTGCAAACTTATTTGCTATCTTTTGAGCAGCTGGAGAGAGTATTTTATTTCTCTTGGCCCATTTTATTCTCATTTTGGCGGCTTTTTTATGTTAACACCCTCTATTTCTCGCGCGCTCCATTTAAATGTATATTTAATATAAATTATAATATATATAAGGTTGACTTTATTTTCGATTTATATTCTTCTCTTATTGAACTCTCTATCTCCTTCTAGCGTTTGAATCCTCCATTTTCCATTTCTCTTGCTCTCTATTCTATCTTCTTCTATATCTTGTACTCACACGCCTAGAGTTGATCTCCATACATCTTTGACTTTATAAATCAGTAAATCCACAAAACACTTAATGTTTTAGTGACCAGTCATATTACAACTGTTCGTGGGTAGCAAATGATGCACACTATTTAACTTTTAGAGGACGGGAATTGGGAGCGCGTTATCAGCCTAAGGAAATGCATGAAAAAGGTATCTTATACTATAGATTAATCGTGGGTAAAGTGTTGATCATGGGTCGCGCCAATATATTGGCTTTCCCGTCTTCTAAAGGTTAAACTAGGTTCACGCTTTTTATACAACCCTGTGACTCTATTTTTTATGTATTTAGTAAGTGTGCCACCAACGTTATAGTAGATAATTCTATAAAACGTAAATTTTTACATATGAAAAATAACGTAATTTTATGTATGTAAAAATTTACGTTCTATAGAATTATCTGCTGTAACATTGGTGTTACATTTACTAAATATATAAAAAATAGAGTCACAGGATTGTACAAAATGTATGAACCTAGTTCGTATAGTGTGCATCATTCGCTGCCTCCGAAAAGCTGTAAAATGTCTCGTCACGAGTAAATTAACAGTTTTGTGGATTCACTCATATATGTAGCCATGTAATAGCTTACATATAAGTTTTATGTATAGACTATAGAAAAGCACAAAGAAAATCTTTTGAAGATGAAAATATTCTAGAAGCTGAGCACATTACATTTTGTAATGAAGAAGTGAAGAATATGAAAAAGTGAAGTTGAGATAGCATCTTCGCGGAAGAAACGCCAATACAGTAAAAGAAAATCTACGTTCGTGTAAGCGGTCTGTGTAAACATAAGATTGACAGCTGATTGTTCTTAGCCTCAATTTTGATTTTATAGTGTATAATTATTTAATTAGAATTTGAATAATTAAAAATTTTTATTAAATTAATTAGTTATTTATATCCTTATTTATTATTATCAACTTTGCACAGCAAAAGTGTTGAATACTATTTAAAATAGTAAAAATGCTTCAGGCCCACATAAAACTCTTTGTTATTTCCTGATTACTAAACGTCATCTTGGTCAGTTATATATATATATATATATAGTCTCACATTTCCTTATACAATAATCTCTTTGTACGTAGTGGGAATCGATTTTGGTATCGATCGTGAATCTCCGTCGCAACTCGTTCTCTCTCATATGTACCTATGCCTCCTCTCTACTCTCAAGCACGTGCTCTACTAGTCTAGTCAAATTAGAATTTTTTTGTGCAGAACGTGCTACAGGTCTGTTTTTTGCAGAAATATAGTGTAGATAGTATGTATAATAAAAATAACGATGTGCGCCATTTCAAAAAATTGTGGAAAAATGTTTATAAACAAATTAAGATAGAAAAATCGACTTCTTTCTTTTTTCTGCTGTAACTGCGCTGCTTTTGATTATAAGAGGAAAATTTTTTTACAAAAGTTGTTCAGAATTAAATTTTTTTAAGATCATGGGTGTGCAATTTTCTAAAATTTTTTAATTTCCTCTAAAAATGAAGTTTTTTCGAAGGAATATGTAATTTTTCAAATTAAAGTTAAAGACAGATATTTTATTCTAAATTTGATGAAACTTCGGAAAATGAAACATTTTCTATTGTCTTTATTGCTTCCAAGCCGATCTGTTACGGCCCATAAGAAAAGCAACAATTAATTTGTTGATTAAAAAAAAGTCGAAAAATAAATTGATGCCTAGTCAACAATAATTATTGCAAATATGTCAAACTTCTTGAGCATGTAATGGTAGGATACGTTTATCATAAACGATTATAAAAATTTGAATTTTTTATTTTTTTGCACTATTTTTTAGCGTTTTTCCGATTTTACAATTTTAATACTTATAAATAAAATCATATGTTTTAGCCAATTTTTAATATTTATTAATTTTATCAAATGGAAAATAAAGGTCTTTTCAAGACCTTCAATTTGAATTTCTTATAAGTTATTCATCGTAAAAATCAAAAGGGTAACAAGGCATTTACTTTAACTAACAATTGCGTCATTGTTTTTAAACGTTTTGACTCGTTTCAAAGTTTAATAGCTAGTTTATGATTTCGATTATTTATTGGTAAAACGGCATTAATGTATACAAAGTGATTCTTATATATAATCGTTTGTAAATTTTTTTATGCATTACATTGAGTGCGAATATGAGGCAACTGAGTATGGGAAAGGATTCGGTTGTGGGCACTCTTTTTTTGGCTCATAACTTTTCACCAATTGTATATTTTTTGAACTTATAGAACTTTTCAAATTATTTGCAAAATTATGAACTTTGGTAAAGAAATTTATAAAATTTTTTTTATTAAGAAAAAACGACCAATTTTTATTAAATAATTTATTCAATAAAAACAAAATTATATTCTCAAAATATCTATAATATAATGTTAATAGTTTTTTATCAACTCTAGAATTGTAAGTTCAATTAAATATTTATATAATTAACCCTACAATGTATTTTATTATAAATTATTTTTTTTTGGGCAACTTTTCATTATTCAAAATTTTTTTTTAAATTATAAACGTACCATAGTAAAACATTCTTTTGTTACAAACCAATATTAAGTTCATAAAATTAAGTATCTAATATTTACAAACGTATGAAAATAAAAATACTGTTTGCATGATTTTTAAAATGCTACTATATTTATCATGCTTATAATCAATTTAATTTTCTTTATTCTAAAAATACATCTTTATATAGAATAAATTATCAAAATCAATAACATATTACAATAATTATATTTGCATACTTAACTAGTATTTAGATTCATGAAACAATGATTATAATTCATTGCAATAATTAAGAGAAAATTTTACAACAAAAATTTTTTCTTAATTATTGCAATGAACTGTATAAAAGTAATTTTAAGGAAGTAAAGTAATTTATTTAATACTTTTTAGTGTATTTTCTCCATTATAAAAGCATGTTTTTAGAATGTTTTTTTTTAAATTTTTTATTTTCTACTTTTTAGTTAAAATTGAATTTTCTATGAGTAATTTTTTTTTTAAAGCTTGCATTTAATCGTATTTTCTATACATTCCCCTATCCCGTATATATTCACCTATCCCATATACATTCCCATATTCCCTATATATATTCCCCTACCCCCTATGATTCCCTATTCTCTATATTTTTCCCTGTACATTCCCCTATCCTCTATGCATTCCCATAATCCCTATGCATTTTCTACTACTATCAACTCAACAACATTCTATCAACTCGCCTCGACCCAAAGATAGCCTTTCCACTTAAACTTCCTCAGAGATGACTTTGCATACCCGTCATCGCTGACCTGACAATGGATTATTGCATTGCCATCGGAGACCAAGGTCTCTGTAAAATTTCAGGAATTTCCATCGACAAAAAGTGTCTTAAATCAAGCATGCAAGATTCAATTGCAGACAGACAAACGTGAAAGCAAGCTTAATAAAAACGTGTAATAAAAAATTAGTTTTTAAAAGTTTTCCTTTTTTTGGCAATCGCAAATAATTTCTATGCAAATTTTAGAGCAAATTCATTGAGTAGTTTGCGTAAAATTTAAAAAAAATGAAAAATCAAAATTTTTTTAAAATTTTTAAAATGGCTCTGAAATTAAAACAACGCTAAGAAAACCAATTTTAAATATTTTCCGCACGAGTAAGACAAAAAAATAAATTGTATGCAAAATTTGAAGCATATCCATCGAGTAGTTTTTGAGATCCAATTGGGTAAATGAATAAACTTTTTTCGACTCCTTGAGTAAAAATATGCACAAATTAGTGACAAAATAGAAAAATAATTTTTTTATCGATACAATGTTTTCTCAATGAGAGTTAGATGAACAAATGAACCCACTAAGTGATTTAGATGAATCGATCAAATTAAATGTAGAAAAAACCTTTAACGGAGAAACAGAAAATTTA
Source organism: Anastatus disparis (assembly GCA_017163975.1). Classification (NCBI taxonomy): domain Eukaryota; kingdom Metazoa; phylum Arthropoda; class Insecta; order Hymenoptera; family Eupelmidae; genus Anastatus; species Anastatus disparis. The sequence continues at coordinate 40,289 of JAFFSR010000272.1, read as the reverse complement.
AAAGATGAGACAAACGAGTTAATCGATAGAATAAAAAAGATGTTGGAAGACAATGCATCCATAAAAAATTCACCAGAGGGATATAAACAACAAAATACAAAATTAACGCAAAAAAAGAAGCGTAAAATGAAAAGTTAAGAAATATAAAAAAAAATTGAAGATGTTGAAACCATAAAAATGGTAAAAGATAATTTAACTCAGAAGATAGACGATACAGCTCAAGAGCATAACGAAAAAATAAATGAGCTAAAAATGAAACTAAAACATCAAGAGACTTGAACACAAGATCCTGAGTCTTACAACAATAAAATCAAAATCTCATTGCCTAAATATAAAGGCACAGAGGTCGAAAGACAAATGAAATTCTTAAATGAATTGGAAAAGTATATTGCTTTAAAGAAAATAGAAGAGGAAGAAACCCTCGAATTATTGCATACTGTCCTGCAAAAAGATGCGAATGGGTGGTGGTACGTCCATCAAGACGATGTAATAACATATAAAGAATTTAAAGATTTATTCCTAGAAAGATATTAAAATGAAGATATCCAAAGGACATCTAGAAGAAAAGTTGAATTTGGATAGTTTAATTAGAATGGGAAATTGAGTTGCATGACTTATGTCACCAAAATATATGGTTACGCTAAAGAATTGAATCTTCACTACACTGAAGAAGAATTAACTGGAAAAATCAGTAAACATTATAGCAGAAACGTAAGAAAAGTGATGCGATTTTTTGAGAAAAAAGACAAAAATACTGTTACTGAATAATCGTTGCAATAGCCAGGAGGTAGTAGGAAGTTGAGGAAAGAGATAGTGGGTTAAATTAACACGTGGTGACCTTAAAAACTGCCACTACCACTCTGCAACGGCTGATTGTCCGGCTAAGTCCGCTTTTATTGACATCCGTAGAATAACTTGGGATGTCCAAATTCAGAAGGCACATCGTCCTGCGGACGAGGCAGGCGGGATGTTTAGGAAAATGTAAAATGGATCCAGGAGGGGTCCCGAGTTTTTACGCGCATATTCATTTTACGCACTTCACCTTTAAACTCAGACGAGCTTCCCAACCATCGATTCATCGTAATACTTGAAAGGTCTGGCCACCACTGAGCATAAACCATTTCCGTGTTAACTCTAGAGGCAGAGGTTCATCCCATGTAATTCTCTGTAGCCACAGGTCTTGCATGAAGATCTTAAGTAGAATTGTAGTGAGAGCCAGATATCCAAGTGGGTCAAAGACTCGAAAAATATTTGTTATAACTACGCGTTTGGTTAATGAGTGAGTTGATAACCTTGACGGAGTCACATTAAATCTGAGAGTATCAGCCTTGGATTTCCAAATCGATCTGAGAGCGCAAGCTATGTCTTCGGAATTTATTAGCTTGAGGTGATCCTCGTGATGCATGGATTGCCAGATAACTGGGATAAGGGTTGAATGGATTGTCGCCCATTTCCCTAATTCAAAACCTCCATTACGTAAAAAATTAATGAGATCATCGCGTAAGGCGGCAGCTGCAATTTCATTGTCTGCTCCAGCAAATACAACATCGACATAAGTACAGTCGTGTAAATATGCCTTTATTCCCTTCATCTAAGCCCAACTACTGCAAGGTACGGAAAACGAGGAACGGAACACATGCCATCTCGTACATAATCGTCTTCAGTCGGCATTCTATTGATGGTTCTCCTGGAGATAGTCTCCATAAAATACGTTGGTAATCCTGATCCTGTGGATCCATGAGAATCTACCTGAACATTTTAATTATGTCCGTAGTAAAGGCTACGCGAAACTGTCGCCAATTGGTTAGAACAAAAGCAAAGTCCTTTTGCAAGGTCTGTCCAGCCAAAAGGTGTTTGTTCAGGCAATCTTGATTTTAACGCTCCTAGAGCCAATCTTTGAATTTTTGATGATGCTGGTAGTGGACATGAAGAAAAAGGTAGTCGCTCTACATATCACCCAGTAGAGGTGCGATAATGCATTTCCTTATAATGATTTTCACATTGCTGTTTGGGGGACTCAGTCAAGTTTCCAGAACCTTTGGAAAAAATATTGAAGGATCGATATTCTCAACTAAAGATGTATCTGATGGTATGGTCACTAGCGAGCGTGCCACCAGCCGTGAAGTACTCACCTCCACTTGTCCCGAGATCTTGCAGCCCAACTTAGTGTTCTGAGCAATCAGATTGGTTGGAGTCAAGTATTCTAAACGCGGGCACAATATTTGTCTATATAAATCAGCTCCTAAAATAAGATGGACAGTCTCAGGCTGATGAAATAGTGGGTTGTCCAGAGGTTTTCCATCTAGCGAATTGCAGTTAATCATTGTGATTTGAAAGGATCGTAACGTACGGGCCAAATTGGGCAATATTAACGCCTCTCTTTTCAAATGATAGTCTAAGTCATGAATGGACTATAAGTTCACCATGGTTTTGGGTCGTACCGTTCTGACTCGCGAAGCTTCAATCTCAGATATGAAAACGTATGTCCGCCTCCGAGGTGAATCGAGAAGCTGAGCCATGGATTCGGTAATAAATGAAACTTCAGAGTCCTGATCGAGAAGGGCTCGAACTTCAATTTGATTTTCTTCAGGCCTAAAAAGGCGCATCCGAGCAGTAGCCAAGACTACTAATCGAGTTTTCTCTATATTGATAAAACAATCAGTTTAATTTTAGAAAGTCTGGCTAGTTGTCAAGTCGAGGTAGAATCAATTCCACCAGGGTTTGATTGTTTGGCAGAAGGTCCGCCTAAATAAGCTCCATGAATGGTGGGATGATGGTCAGCATTGCACTGAATACAGCGCTTCGTAAATTTACATTCCTTAGCTTGATGTAAACCAAGACAATTATAGCAAAGTCCCAGTTAGCGTATCTCGTTACGCCGTTCTCGCGCGGACTTATCCTTATACAGTGAGCACTTCGCCACATAATGACCTGTAGAGCATAATAGACACTTAGGGTAAGTACCTGAAGAGCTCTGAGCTGAATAAAAGATTTTGGTGTCAGCCGCCTTCGCTTTCGACCCACCTCGAAAGTAGGCCGTGCAAAAAGAACTGCCGATTTCGAGTGAATCGATGCGATTTTCAATAAATCGACTAATTTCTTTGAATGTGAGTAGACGCTCCAAGCCATTTTCACTAATGGATTGAGATTTGAGCCGCCGCACAACACTCGTGATGCTGAGTCCAGGCATTTTACCACTCGGCAAACGCGCCAATAATCCAAGTCTCGATGAATTGACCCAGATTTTTTAATGTCCTTGCAGCTTGCTGAGTTTGATTGATAAGTGCTCGTAAATTGGTGGCAGAAGGTTTGGAACGTATGGAAAGCTTCTCTAAGGCAGTTATGTGCGTATCTACGCTCCGTCGTAAGCTATAATACCGAGAGGGGAGTGCTTCTAAGGTTGATAAGTAATTGACTTTAGTCACGGCCACATCTATGACAAAATCCGCCGCTTCACCTGACAATGAAGTTTTTAGATATTCTAGTTTAGCAGTATTCGAAAATCGAGTATCAGAATGAACTGTGGATTTAAAAAGATGGTAAAAGGCATGTCATTCTTTGACTTGTCCGGAAAATGTTGGCAATTTTAATGGTAGTAGTTTCGCCCTATTCTCCAGAGTTTAATTAGTAGCTTGGATCTCAAACCCTTGAGGTGGAACCACTTCAGTTAGAGCCGATAATCGCTCTTCCAAACCGGTTTCGCATTCCTCCACCTCCACTTCCATTTGTTCAAAGTGTCGTTCCGTCATGTAAAGTTTATCGGTGGAATTATCTAAACTAGCAATTTCTAGATGGGCTTATCGGTACTCGATCCAATATCCTTTGAATTTTACTCAAACTTGATTTCAGTTTTGTTCTATTAATACGATTTTCCAGACTCTCTCGCCATCTTGCGATCACCCGTCGCATTTCTTCTGCATAAACGCACTGTTGTGTCAAAAGCTTCTTCAAAGACACCGGTACCATGACAGCTCCGACCCCTTTACAACACCAAACAACTCATGCTATACGCAAAACGTAGTATATTGTAACCCTTCTCAACCCTCAACAATCCACCTATCCGGTTGGAAGGACCAAAAATTGTTACTAAATAATCGTAGCAATAGCCAGGAGTTAGTAAGAAGTTGAGGAAAGAGATGGTGGGTTAAATTAACACGGAACCGACACGTAACTGAATGAATGTTTATTTACTTTATACAAATCACTAACTACAAATATAAACCTTAAAACTCAAGAATAGTTCACTAAACGGCCGAAACAAAGGTGAGAACAATCTGATGGCTGAATGCGTGAACAGAACGCGTAAATGGCGCGAACGGCCGAAATAAGCGTGGGAACAGTCTGCTGGCTGAATGCGTAAACAAGACACGTAAGTGCCGCAACCAATCTAAATATGTGCAAGAACAGCCCGCTGACTGAATGCGTGATTACTCGTAAAAGGCATAATGACCAACCGGAAGAGAGTGAGAACAGTCCGCTGGCTAAATGCATAAACAAAACGAATAAATGGCGCGAACGGCCGAAATAGGCGCGGGAACGGCCCACTGGCAGACCAACGAACAAGGACAACGAATAATCGACGCGCACAACCTGATAAGAAAAACTGGCGGATGGTACCACTATTACACATGTGTACACACTATGAATCACTGGCACTGAAACTCTGCTTGCTGCGACGTCAACGTCGTAAAGAATACTGACCGCTTAGCTAAGTCAAGCTCTCTTTTATAGGTTCTCCCTGCCGTGCTGACGAAGGAAGCAAAATGCGCGCCAAAACTCGAAACGCCGCTTGGATCCATTTTACATTTTCTTAAACAAATACTTTGTTCGAAATATTATCGGATTATGATAATGATGATAAAATTCAAGAAAATAGAGCATCAAATAAAAATAAATCTTATAAAAGTAATACAAATCAAGTAGAATTCTTTAAGGGCACAAAACACCTTTTCCCCCTGCCAGTAAAAAAGATATGTATTAATTAGATTTAATTAAATTCTTTGTAAATGAAAATAATATTTAAAAGTAGACTGAAATGCCTTTATTTTAAGCTTTTATAAGCTCATTTTGCTTTAGCTGTAGTCCCATAATCATTCGATGAATTCTTGTTCTTATAATGGCTCCCTCGTAAGATTTGAGCTGAACCGCTGGATAGATCTGACTTTTCCAAACTGATTTAACTTCAGTATTAGCATCATTCTCGCATGAATAAGGGAATTCCTGAAACACAAAAAAAATTTTTACTTTTCAACAAAAAATTTTAATTTATTAAATAAATTTTAATTTTTTTACCTTATTTTTGGATTTTTTAACAACTTCTAGTCATTTGATTTCAAAACTTTCCATTTACGCGAGAATGATGCTAATACTGAAGTTAAATCAGTTTGGAAAAGTCAGATCCATTCAGCGGTTCAGCTCAAATCTTACGGGGCAGCACCTAAAATTTTAAAAATTCATTATTTGAGAAAAACAGCTTTAAAATGTTTAATTATTATATCTTAAAATTATCAATGCTATACTTATCTTTCATAAAATAATTCTCTCCTGGTATTTCTTATTTATATTAGCTAACAATATAAAAAAGAGATACCAGACAAGAGAACCTTGTTATCGAATAGATAAAGCTGAAATGTAAAAAGATATGTTATTAAAATAATCAATAATAATAATCTTTCTTATTATAAGATATTTTATCAGCACTCACCCTTATTCAACAATAAAACTATGTATTTGTTGTAAGAATTAACAAATACATAGTTATTTGTTACTCTGATGGTTATTAGAATTACTCGTACTAACCTTGAATCAGCTGAAAACTAAGAAATAATATTTAATATGGAGTAATCATTTTATATTTTATTTTATAATTCAAAAAATTTATATTTTGATTAATATTAAAGTTTATAAATAGAATTTGTATCCAAATATGTAATAATAATTAGAATTATACACTTACATGAATTTAATATGCACCTGGTGTATAGAAATCCATCACACCTATTCGTGCTTTTCTTTTCAGAGTATGTGCTTCTTTCGAATGAGACTAACTTGATCACTCTAGATTGAATTATCTTCTATCATTCAAAGTCCTGACCCACTCGACAGATACATTTCCAAGTTCGATGTTCAATTTCTCCAACCTCTTGAGAAAGTTATATCAAGATCAGCACTATTTGGGGAAGTCGATTTAAGTTATTTTTAACAGCTTCAGATGTAGAACCTTTTGCCACTTGTTCGTATACTTTTGTTATTTAACCATTTATAGCACTGAACGCTGACTGGGCAACTGGCTTTGATAAATCTATTAAACTACAAAAACTAGACAAACTTGCAAGTCTATGGCCAAGTGCACGAGTAGCAAGAACATTATATCAGTTAACTTTATACTTATTGTCCATAGCACTTTCTCTCTTGTTAGAGTTTACAGTTGGTTATTCGTTAAAAAATCACAAGTCATATTAATTTTGAATCCTTATCCTAGAAGAGAGGTTTCAATAAATTTTATCTTATGATGGCACACACTGCAACACAATTTTTCTAACATAAAAGATAGAACGTTGATATCAACATTTCTATTTTTTGCCCTGGAACTTTAAAATTCTGTTCTTTTCAGTTTAGAAAAAGAAGTAGAGGGTCTACTTCTCTTAGCTTCAAGAGAATTTTTTTCACTCCTCCCAAGAAATTTCCTTGGCCTCTTTTTAGATCTTCCTGTAGATCGTTTTCTATCTTGATGTTGGTTAAGAAATCTGCCTCTTGTATCTCTTTCATTATTTGACATTTTTGAGATTCGTATTCTTAATATCAATTCAAGCTTTTTACACTTTAAATACACTGTCTATTTAGATTTCAGGCGCACATAAAAAAATATGAAATAACTCGCGAACGTGTAATTTATTAAAAATTAATAATTTTACGTAAATTAATCGCAAAACCTACTAATAATTATTTAAATGCACTTTAAATAAACAAAGTTACTACGAACTGACCATAGAATCAGCTGAGACTGACTGTCATGTAGCGAAATAATACGAGCCGAAAGCGCGAACGCGCGAAATTCATATTGATAAAAAATTACATGCACAAATATGGGCCACTCGTTTCCTTACAAAATCAAAACGGAATAAAATATGGATATAAAACTGTTTAGAACTTAAATCAAGATGAATATTTTGTTAAAATTAAAAAATAAACTCTTTTTTTCAACTAAACCTAAAAAAAATTAATAAAAATTAAAAAAATTTAATTTAAAATAATTCTTAAAATTTTTTAAATTCATAAAAATTATATCATTATAGACTTAATAAATAAAAGCAAAATTAAATCTCTTAAAAAAAACTTTTTTAATAGTGTTTTAATCAGCTTGATGATAGAAATCAGGAAAACTAGATGAAGTTATTTCTCATATTAAAAAAGAGGAGGTTAGGGATGCAACAAATGCTAATATCCTAAAACCACAAAAAATTCTAAATTCAAAAATATCTTATTTTGCAAACTTAGAAAGGCTTGAAAAACGCCAAACATCACCTAAAAAAGGTAAATTCGTTAAAACAACAAAACAAATATTTAAAAGAACTAGAAAATAAAAAATGGTAAATATTGATATTAATGCTGAAAGAATAAGCGTACATTTTGAAATTCCAAATTCAATTAAAGAGTACATTATAAAACATGGTATTCAGAAAATTTTAAACGTGATTTTAAAGACAGCACACAAAAAGATACTTTTAAAAATAGATGGCGTGTATGCCAATCTAAAATATACTGAGCAAAATCTCAAATCAAATGAGTATACTCAAGTAAAAACTATTGAATCACATAAAAGCAATGGTGGCTGATATTCACGTGCATTCACCTTAGAAGAAAATAAAGAAAATTTATTTCATGAAGTAAATTCTCATATAACTCATGAACTTACGAATGGTGAGATTCGTGAGTAATAAAGGTAAAATCATGTCACCAAAATGAGAATTTAAACCAACAGATTTAATTTTTAAACATAAAATAGTATCCAGAAATGTATTTGATCATTCATTATCATGTAGACATGAAATGAACAATATTAATAATGCACCCTCTTATTCTTCAAATGAAAGAATAGAGAATAACTACAAGTATGGTGACAAAAACTTATTAAAAAATGTATTAATATGTAATTTATCAAACAATTTAAAAATACAAGGAATAAGGTTATAATACCTGACGCATTACTAAGAGATGTATTAAATAAAATTAAAAAAAGTTATAGACATACTGAACCAAAAAAACAAATATAAAATTATCTTATTGTAAAGTTCACTTCGAGAACAATAAATTATAAATTTAAAAAATTACATTGAGGAGCAGTTACATGTATAGAAGAAAAATGAAAGAAGAAAAAAAATTATATTTAATTGAAAGTTAAGTGATTAAATGTAAAAAATAGAAAAACAATAAAAAGTGAATTTAAATAAAAAAGAACATTTAGTTAAATAAAAATAAAAATTAAGTAAAAAAAAACAATACATAAATAAAAAGAATAAAATAATTAAAATAAAATAAATTTTTTTTTATTAAAATAGAAAATGAAATGAATTTTTAAGTTAAAAAAGATAAATATTGTTTTAATTGTTAATTTAAATTAAAAAAGCTTTTAGTTATAAAAAGGAAAAAAACCTGTCAAGTTCTATATTTTCATTTAACTGATTGTAATAAAATAGAAGTGCAATTAAGGGGAGGTTCTGATCAAGATCGACCTAAACGAAAAAATTAATTTTATTTTAGGGGGCAGACCGCAACACCATAATCAAGTTAAGTGTGAAGTTTGGTGTTTACGCATCTTTAAAAAAGTTGCGATATAAAAATAAAATAGATTTTTTCTGTATATATATATATATATATATATATTAAGTGCGAAATCAATTTTAATTTTAGGGGGCAAAGTGAGCGCTCGAGTACGTACGGTCCTGAAACTAGAAGATGCGCGCGCAAACACCAAAAAGACTAAAGTATATTTGCATGAGCAAAGTATGTGTGCATGCACATACGAAAACCCACCTCGTCAGATGAGAAGAAAAAGGTCACAACTCAGACAAGCGTTGAAAAAAGTACCAATTCGATTTTGCCTATTAAAAAGTATTAGCTCAACTTAGCGCACTAAAAGGTTCCATCTCGTTACGGCCACAAAAAGGTTAATTTTCGGCTTTGCCTATTTAAATTTAAATAAAAGAAGCCAAAATGTAATCTCTTCTAACTAATAATTTTTTTTGTTGCTCATCTCATGTCTTTAAGGCAACAGCCAACACTGGAAGTTTTTTTTTGTATTCCGTCTGCTTATGGAATTAATACGTGTTGTCTATAAATCTTTTTTCTCTTCTATTTTATCAAGCCCCTGGAAATATACGAACTTCGTTCCCTTTTATAACTTGAACGATATGTACTTCGATCAATGCCGGATTACAAGTTAGCGCGTGTCACCTATTATTTTTTTTTATACATCTTTCTATTTTTATCAAGCCACCGGAAATATGCGAATTTTATTTTTTTAATTGATATACACTTCGACTAACATTAGCCTAAAAAGTGGACACAAGTTCAGTATATGTCATCCTTAATAATTTCATTATTTTTTTCCCACCCTTGATTTCTTTTTTCTCTAATATAAAAAGGCTTGGACCCATCCTCATAGAGTTAGGTCCAGTTCAGTCAATTATTCAATCAAGCTTGTATGCTATTATAAATCTTTTATACTCTAACTTCAGTACGGTATTATCTCAACTTCAAAAATCATACTTTAATAATTTAGATAAAATTATCAAAGTTTGAAAGATTATATTATTATTAACTTATTCTATAAACCAATAATTTTTACTTCGAAAGGGGTATCAACAATTTAAAAATCATAATTATCCAAAGTTGAAGAGTCATAATATACTGCGAAGATTGTTTAATCGATATAATAAACAAAAACTTATTATATTAATCGAGCTCGCAAAAGAAACCCATCCTTTTTTCTCTCTGCTACGCAAATAAATATATCTGTAATGCATCCGTTTGGCGTAACAGAACTGTAACGTGTATTAATAAAATTATATTTATATATATTTATTAATAACAATAACGTTATAGTTAAAAACTGGTAACAAAGCGGTGAGATTTCCGCTATGTAGAACCACAGAATACATAAAATTATTTATATAATAACATTTTAATCGATATAAAACTGTAACGTTCTGATTATCAATAAATATAGATATAATTTTATTGATGAACGCTATAGTCTTGCTACACCGAGCGGATGCGTAGCAAATATATTTTTAATCGCGTGGCAGAGAGGAGAAGGAGGTGATTTTTTTCGCGAGCTCGAGAACTCGTTAAGAATCGGAAGGGATTTAGGAAAAGAAAGGTTTTTAAATAATTTGTCAGGCTTACCTTAAAGTTCCTGGTTTATTAAGCTATATGTATATATATATATATATATATATATATATATATATATATATATATATATATATATATATACTTCGTCGGTCGTTGGTACACAATTTGTTATAAATTCGTTCTCGCAGGAAGATTGTATTATAATAATAATTTCTAGATTCATGATTTCTGGTTATATCTATTAATGCACTTTCCGACGTTAAAAGTAGGAATAAAGAGTTTGTAATTTCAAATAATGCAATAGTATTTTTAGATTTATAACTTTTAGATTTTCCAATATACTTTTCAAGTTAATAAAGAATTTATATAAAATATTAATTTTTCACTGAATGTAGATTATATCCTTCGTCGGTCGTTGGTACACAATTTGTTATAAATTCGTTCTCGCAGGAAGATTGTATTATAATAATAATTTCTAGATTTATGATTTCGAGTTACATCTGTTAATGCACTTTCCGACGTTAGAAGTAGGAATAAAGAGTTTGTAATTTCAAAATAATGCAATAGTACTTTTAGATTTATAACTTTTAGATTTTCCAATATACTTTTCAAGTTAATAAAGAATTTATATAAAATATTAATTTTTCACTGAATGTAGATTATATATAAGTAACTTACGGCCGCACTGCACTATTGATTTCGGTAAACTGGCTACCTGAGGATGGGCACAAGTTTTTTTATACTAACGAAAGAAAAGGTCGAAGATGGAAAAAGACAATAGAAAATTATTAGGGATGGCACGTGTCGAACTTGGGTCCACCTCTTGTAACCAGTATTGGTCAAGTACAATTTTTTTAAAACCATAAAAGGAATTAGAAAGCGTGTGTTTCCGGTGGCCTAACGAAATGTTTAAACAAAAAGAATTACGTGCAAAACTTCATAGGCCACCATTGATTGAAGTTTTTTCGGTTAGGCCCAAAAAAGGTAACGAACGTCTACTAGGGTAATAAAACTTCGTACGTTTTCCGGTGGCCTAGTAACGAAATATGAACAAAATTGTACGTGTTGACCTAGAGTCTAATTTCTTAAGCTAACGCTAACAGTGGTACATATTAATTTTAATATACTTTTTGTAAGTACAAAATGTCTTGATGCTGGCTATTGCTAAAGTATATAAAAAGAAAAATTTAAGAAAGCCTTTTAAGGTCGTTACAAAACAAAGTTATTTCATGCGTGTTTAAAAATTCTATAAAAATAAAAAAGTGACTTCTAGTAAATACTAAAACGGATGAATACTTAACCTTTATGTTGATATCTTATTTTTTTTAAGTAAATTAAAATTTGTTCTTACAAAAAAGAATCTATAATATAATATCATCCTTTTTTATACATTTAATTCATATACAGTACCTATTGATAATTAAGTAAATATTATAAACCTTTAGATTTTAATATATTTTCTTAAACTGAGAAATTAATTAATAAAAAATTTATTTAACCAAATTTCAATATTTTATAACAATTTAATTGTAAATATTTATTCTTTTATAAGAAGGAATATTTTTATTACTAGAAATTAATTAAATTTCCATAACCCATAACTTCGATTAAATAATGAATTCTTTCAAAATAAGTATATTAAAAAATCATAAAAATATTAAACGATATATTGTATTAAGTTATTACTATATTCAAGTACATTAATTTTCAGAAACTTTAAATAATATTAAAAATTTTATTTCTAATTTATAATAATATTACCTGAACCTTTTTCAGCTTACTAGAAGGGGTCAGACCTCTGGATCATGGATTTTGTTCAAACTATGGGATAAGTTTTCAGGTGTCAAATTATGAAAAAAGCCAGAATTTCAGACCCTAAAGCTCAATATTTTCCTAGTTACAGACAATTAAAGAAAATCACTGAAAAAGTTATTAGATTTTTAAACGCTCATAATACTTCGACTTTAACTTACACATCAATGGGAGAATGCATGGCAATGCAGCAAGCGTTACTGCACATTTCCCTATATGACAAAAACATGCCGTTCAAGACATTCAGTCAGGACGTGGAGAATCGTCTCAATATATGCCCCCAAGGAGTACACAATGCGTATTTTGAGAGCGTAATCGCTAAGCTGCGTGACGCAGCAAGAGATGCAGTAAGTGGAGCAAAGATTAAAAACATGAAGGCTTTTAAAAATACATTAAAAGAATATTTTTCTCCAAAGAAAATGTATTTGCACTATTGCGCTGACACATCCAAGAAAGCAGAATGCGCAGAAATAAAACTGTAATGTAATACGTCAGTTGTATAAAAAGACTCATGGAAGGAGCCGTAGCATCGCTTAAGGAAAAGTTTAGAACCGAGCAGATACCACACATGTTATTGATGTTAGAAGGAATCGCATTAGAATCCTTCAAACGAGGACTCTTAGACGATATACTTTATGCTGTGAGCTCCAAAGATCGCACAGCGAATCGAAAGAAATATGGTCTATTCGAATAATAGAATGGGTTCCCTTTATGTCATTGAAGTAGATCAACCGATCTCCATGACAAGTCAAGTTCTATGATGACGACAGTAAACCACCTTGAAGATCACAATCGACAGCGAGAGATGAGCACGACCACAGAACATACCATCGTGAAAACTCCGCAGCACTCGACGAAGGATATAGGCAATAATCTTATATAAAGCCAGCCCAAGGTCACAATGCCCCTATTGGAAGCATGCTCACCAAGCCCCAATGGGCATACGCTTTCACCTCACTACCCTTATATGCACCCTACGACTCCTATGGCCCTAATGTTATATCGTTACCCATATTCATGTCACCATTTCAACCACAATACCCACCTATGACGTATCGTCAACCTTAGCCTCAGGATACTTTAAACTCCTCGTCTACTCGCCAGACGGACGCCTCGAAGAGTGAGCTCAACCAGAAGCGACTACTTGCAGTAAAGTTTATAACGTATAAAGTTGTGGGATTTGCAGAATCCCACAACCGAGGAACGTGACTAATAATTATATTACGAGCCCGAAAATTAAAAAAATAAACAGAATTCCTCATAGATACAGGGGCAGGAATCAATCTCATCCACGTAGAAGCCCTGCAGCCCAGGACCGTTATAGTAGTCCATGACGCTATGACTAGCACAGGAATAACCACACATTTCTTTAATACTGCTGGATCTACGGAAATAACCCTCTTTGACAAATTTATCAGGTTCCGAGTCATAACAGGGAATCTGCCCATACCAGCATCGCGTATATTAGGAGTCTATTTCTTGAAGGCAGAATCTACAGAGATCTCTTTCACCATAATACTCTCGTAACTTCCTTGCAGCCCATATGCCCCGTAAGATTTGTAAATTATGAATATAGGGCATCAAAGCCTACAAAGTACATTCTACACGACCGATCAAAAACGCCGATTACAATCAACCTACACACCTCCGATTTAAAAACCGGATACATACCGAGTTCGAAGATCCTAGAAAACATTTTTATAGGCGAAGCTATATTGAGAAATGACAATTAAAAATGCGTCATAATGGCTATAATAAATTTCTATGAGGAAGATGCAGAAATTAAAATACCACCACAAGAGTTACAAGCTAACGACGTTCTAGAGGAATCTGAGGGTTTCTTCAACACCGTAGATTCCGGAAACGATCTTCCAGAAGCAGGTAGACTAAGGAAAGTTCTGAACAACATACGGCTCAAACACCTTAATGGTGGAGAAAAGCAACAAATTCTTAAAATTGTTGCCGACCATCCCCAAATTATTTCACCTAACAGAAGACAAATTACCGGCTACGGATGTATTAAAACACTGCATCCCTACAACAGATAATATCCCAGTATTCGTAAAACAATACCGATATCCTCCCGCACATAGGAAAGAGATACACCGACAAGTAGCAAAATTATTAAGCGATGGCATGATAGAAAATTCAAGATCGCCGTACAACTCGCCTCTTTCGTGTAAGATCTAGGACTGTCGCCTATATGTCCTTAACAATGGAGCCAGCCGAGAGTAACCACACCACCACAGAGAAGGAATGTTTAGCGATGATACACGTAGTATTACACTTCCGCTCTTACCTTTATGGTCGAGGATTCACACTAATAAGTGATCACGAACCACTGAAGTGGATAGACTCCGTGAAATGTTCCATACAAAGGCTAATTAGATGGAGGACCCAACGCTTAGAGTATGAGTACAAATTTTTTCACCGGTCAGGACGGCTAACGTCAACGATGATGCTCTTTCTAGAAACTCAATGCAGGAAGAAGCCGTAGTATTGCCTATTTCTTTCTCAGCAAAGTTTAACAAAAAACCGGAGCCTACGAAAACTCGTGAATGACCATCTGGAACAAAGAATAAGCTTCTGCCTTCGTTATCTACCTTAACTATTCTTGGTACTACTATAGCCGAAAGAGAACGAACTCGACATGCTAACAAAGAGCAAACGCCTCCTCCGCTTAGCATAAAGAAAAAACACAGTCACTTAGAGCCCCCGCGACTACGCAAGTCAGTTTTAAAACCCTCGGATCCAAAGCTAACCCAGGAAAAGCAATCTCGGGTCACCAAACATAATACCCAACCTAACCACGACACTCATCCCAATCCCATACCATCTTCTTTGAATAACAACCCAAAGGCAATACGACCAGATAAATTTTCAAAAATAGTGACATTCGAAACAACCAGAGATTCAAATTCAACCAACAAACCTCTGGTACCTCCAAAAAGGCTTAGTGGATTCCCAAGCCTTGTATCACAAAGACCACTCTTTACTAAACAAATATCATCGTAAGATGAGCAAACAAATGAAGACAAAGAAGCATTATCATCAAGACCAGCCATAATCGAATCGACTCCTTAAATAACTTCCAATTCAGACGAATCAGTGTCAGGAGACGTATAGTGGTGGGACCAAACGTTCCACCGAAATCGGCCTATGGCTCGATTCACTCCAGTAGAGCATGAGCTGAGCAATGAGGGTAACCGATCACAACCCTACAATTAGGTCCTATTGCAGAGAATAACAGTATCGATGATTTCTCGATAGGAAGCAATGAGGAGATTCGCTACCCACCACCCAGGGTAGCCGATAACATACCCCCAGCATTATTTTATCAAGAATTCATAAAAACCTTGAACAGTGTGTTGCAAATAAGACTGATAAATGAAAGTTTAACACACAAAAAAGATAATCTCCTTCATTTTATGTCTGTAGACTGCAAATTTGCTACCCTAGTAGCAAAATTATTAATAGATTTAAATCACTTGGATAAACACGAAATAAAAAAATTGAAGCGAAAACCAGGGCAAGTAATAGTGAAAGTCTAAGACGTTTTTACTGAATGCAGTTTTCACGGATAAACACTTCGAAATATTCTCGGAACAGGAACTTCAATGTACACTTGAAAGTTTGTGCAAAATGCATAAAAAAATACGATATAAAAACTCTTTGCATTTCTAAACAAAACTATTAAATTGACCAAATATCATTTTCAATAATTTTACGACTACTTAAGGGGGTATATACATATTGGACCTCAAGAAATAAAATACAATTTTCTCATCAATATTTTAAATAATCTTGAGATATTCAAAATACTACCTTGAAGTAAATATAAACACCTTTATTTTAAGCCCTGTTGGGCTTATTTCATTCCAGCCATACTCCCATGATCACTCGATGAACCTCCGAATCCATAATTCCTGCACCGTAAGGTTTCTGATGACCTAATGAATTAATTTGACTTTACCAAATAGATTTAGCTTTAGTATTGATGTCATTCTTGCATGAATATAGGGTTTTGATATTAAATGACTAGAAGTGGTAAAAAAAATCCAAAAATATTTAAGTTTATATAAAATCTGCAAGAACACAAAGCTCCTTACCCCTTGATAAAGCTGGCACTGATAATAAATATAATAGGATCAATGCGAATAGGCCAACTGAACCGTCAACTCATAATAACCGAACATATCAACCGTAGTTACCAGTACATAGATCTGAGGCCACTGGAGATAATAGTTGGATTGCAAACATTTTCAACGACATCTAATAAAATAATGTCCTATATACCAAGGAGATCTAAGGATGACATCTACACCGAAATTAACATTCCACTCTATTAAAACGAGAATTTCAACTTATACTGTATATATCCCGTCATTATATGAACTTCCATCCAAATCATCTTACAAAAAGAATACATAGCAGTACACTTCAAAGGTATGAATCACACATTCTATACAGACAAGGACATTATTAAACGCGTAGAAAACAAAGATATAATATATTGTAACACACCAAGGGAGATCAGTTCAAGAACAACATGCGAAACCCAATCACTATTCAACAAACCTGCAGAAAAATGTAACGTTCAACCAGTCAAACAAACGCATACTATACGAACACATCTCCACAACGCCAATGCATAGATTTTTTCTACGACAGAAAAGGAGAATCTACTCATCAACTGCGAAAACAATGACAAAATAAACACCGAAATAACAGGGATAGGAATAATAGAAATGCGATGTGGATGCCAGTCCTCAACAACACGCTTTTCGCTCATAACATCAAGGCAGTCAAACGAGATAAAAAGACTGTGAGCGCCCAGTCATATTATAGACTTTTAATTGCTAAATCTAATAATTATAATATATTTATACGCGATAAATAGTAATTAATAGTAATTAGATAATAATCTATGAATAAGAATTAAGAATTGAAGTAGTATAATTTAAAAGAATAAAAGCATAGGCGCGAAAAGTTCATACGCTCCTGAAACGTACACTCACTCAAAGATATATATATATATATATATGTGTGTACATCATACATCGAGAACGCGCTTAAGCCTCATATTATCTCAGCGCGCATGAGAAAAGCAGGACCACGCACGCAAACGCCGGTGGTGCCAAGCTATTAGAGAAGAGGGGACTGGAGTCTAGCGCCTATAAAAGTGGGCCAGCAGAGAGAAAGGCTCTCTTCTGCCTCGCCTCAGCTCAACTTAACTCGCTTTTGCCCTTAAAAGATTACGTCAAACATCGAAGAATCACCAACATCGTTGATGATTCTTCCATGCACGCACGTTCATTAACTTTACACTGTATCAATATTTTATATTAATTAAATAAAGAGTTGCGGCGAGCAACACATCACCTTATCCCATCCTAAAGGATAAAGCCCCGCATACTGAGGCACTTGGTCTTCAGTATTAACGGGCATTACCCATATAATAACTAATCCTTTACTAACCCTGGAAATAATTACACACACCTTACACACTGATACATTCGAGCCCGCACCAGACGGCATAGCGACTTGTCTGGTTAACGGCTCTACATTTACAAAGCCGGAATAAGGCAAAGATAAGACTCGATAGAGTCAATTGAAGTGCGTCTTACTAGCTAGTAGGACGTCACAAGACACTTTAAATATACAAGAGATCTGAGACTTACCGTGACGAAGAACAACAGAAATGAACCCAATATATGTAATAATAACAGATATATCTTTTATAATAGCTGTTGGCCTCTGCATATTACGGATCATCGGTTGCAAGAACGCGCACGTACGTGAGACAAGTCATATCAACAATATAATGACGCATTAACTCCTCCAAGACCAGTATAAAAAAACTAAAAAAAAAATAATAACAAAAAAAAAAAATAGAAAAAAAAATAGAAAAAATAATAGAAAAAAATTTAAAAAAATTATAAAATAAATAAATAAAGAAAAAAAAAACAAGTAAAGAAAAGTATAAAAATCACCTCTATCTTAACTTCCATACACGTATTAAACTTAACTCTATTTGATCGTTATTTCATGCGACATAGTAGTTATTCCAATCCAACCAAAATCTTTTCCTTTATAGATGCCCTTCCTAATCGACTTCTCTATATTTTTCCTTACCATAGCAATCGCCTTACCTCAAGAGATACAAGCACCGTATTCCATAAAACCTTTTAAAAGCCAATCTCGAATCTACTATGAATTCATGATAGATTACCATTACAATAAAGATTTCTGGATTGCTGACACAATAATAGTCCTTTTCCACTTGTATAATGATAAATTGGCCTTCCTACAAAACATGCAAACAATCAAGAATTTTTGTACCTACTATTACGAGGAATAGTTCAAAGGACTCACCTACGTCCATAGGTTAATCGACACCACAGAAAACTCAGAAGAAACCTTCAGCATGATAGAAAACGAAGGGAATTTCTCTTTAACCCCAACCATTCGATCTAACGGGATTTCAAGAAAAATTGGACAACTACATTCATTAACGCCGAAAACTCCATCATCACTGGAGCATTTCTAATCATGGATTACCAATGCAGAGACAAACTTAGAAAGCCACTTCAAGATGTATAAAAAAATCAAAAACATATTGGGCAAATTGAAAATAGAAATAATAAGTCAAATCCTGCTCCTTAGATATAACCTTGAAGGTGCTTTTAACAAAATCAGAAAAATAAAACCTAGACCCCAATTATCATCATCAGATCCATCATCGTTGAAATTTGGAATAAGTTCTCAAATCAGTACATCAAAATTTGCATTCCGAATAAATTGGAAATACATTTTGGAATCTCGTCTGGTACGAGAGTGTAGAATGTGCATCAAAATCATAATCCATCACTTAGACAAGATTAAGGGTCTAGAAGGTAAGGAAGTCTTGGAATCTTGATATATTAGCACACTTAGGAGAAAGCCATCTTTCTAGGAGAAAATGCTTCTGTTACCTCAACGACAAAGCACTCTTCTGGCGTCGCCTGCGGAAGCTCACAACATGGTAGCCAGTTCAATATGTGTCACTAGCAGAATTCAGAACTATATATATATTACAGTAAAATTAGTGGCCGGGTAATCTGCTGGATCTGCTACAGAGCAGAAGCAAAGTACAAGAAGAGCTACCAGTGATACAAATATTTTCATCTAGTTTGCTACGAAGGGCGTCAGGATTATGAGTGCATTTATTGTAAAATACAACTCCTACGCATAAGAAAGGCTGAAGATTGTAGTGGATGTACACGAATAATATTCCGACAGACTAAGGAACTCAGATACCAAGGCAGAAGTCCTGTGGAGCCCCATTCCTACAACCAATAAGACTCCTTCCATTCCCTAACCATTATTCGCTACCGATCCCCTGCCTTCCCCTTCCTTTTTTTCTCTCTTCTCTATTCTTTTCTGTTCATATAGATACTTTTTTTATGATAACAATGGTGTTAATGATAATACATTGATTATAATAATGTTAGTAACATTAGTCTTAGCAATATCAGTAGTGTAATATAACCATATCAATAATATAAGTAGTACTAATAAAAGTAGTAATTATTTTGATAACAACCTGAATAATAATACAATTATATTAGTTATATATGTCCTTTGGCCGTATTCAGGTGGAATATGAATCGAGGACAATGTTTGTCGCCTGAGCTGAAATTGCCGAGGGCGTGCGAAGCGCGCCCGAGGTAGATTTCTGCTCAAGCGGCAAACATTGTTCGAGATTCAGATTCCACCTGAATAAACGGCCAAAGGACATAGATGATTTTATGTCCGAAGTAGGCCGTATGAGGAAATATAACTTATTAGTTGAAAATATTAATCTTTTTTTCAATACTTTTAAAATTAAATTTTAGTTCTATTGATTTTTTCTTTTATTTCTTAGATTGACAATATTATAATGAGTATAGCTGCTGTCGAAGCGCGAGTCATTTTTTTTTCACTAACCTACGTTCAATATGATTGCTCTTTGACATATTGAACGAAACATAGTAGGATCGGTGATGCCATATTGATTTCTCCTGAGACATATTGAGTCTCAATATGTCTCAGGAAGACATATAATTCTTGCAATAAGTCGAGGAGCGCGTCTGAGACATATGGGATGCCAATACAAATTTAGCATGCTCTTTACATACTGACACGAATACGGCCTTCGAGGACATAAATAATTATATATATGATGCAATTATATATTATATATTATATACAATCATATACAAACATATATGTACCCATTTGCAAATTTTCCTGGATGAATTTGGAACAAAAAATGAAACGCCTTCATAGCCTAGGTTTTAACCCAGGCTACGTACCATGTCACGTCAAGTCTAATTGCCAAGGGAGATACAAACACTGTAACTGTCCCAAAACTTTTAAGCCGACTGTATTCATATTCCATCTAAATAATGAACTAACGATGGTCCCACTGTCTCGCTAGAACGCAAACGACCTGCCTTCACTTTACTGAGGAGGAATTAATGGAACTTGAAAAATATTACTACATATCAACTTCAGGTTCAGAAGATGAAGATGAAAAAAACGAAGACTTGGACTGCTACTAGAACTAAATTTTCACACCTTTATAATCTCATGTGTACCTTTATAAAATCATCAACATGTGAACTTATTATTATTAAAATATAAAAAAAATTTCCTGATCTTGACCATAGCTTGACTTCATCGAGGACGATGAACCTTCTTAATTAGGGAGGTGTACCGTCCTAAAAAGGTGTTCTATTTTTTCTATCTCTTCTAATTAATAATTTTTTTGATCACTTATCTCATATGTCTTCAAAGCAACGGCCAACACGGGAAGTTTTTTTTGTATTTCGTCAGCTTATAAAATTAATAAGTGTTGCCTATATATTTTGTTTTGTGTTCTATTTTATCAAGCCACGGAAAATATACGAACTTCATTTCCTTTTATAGCTTGAACGATATGTACTTCGACCAACGCCGACTTACAAGTTAGCGCGTGTCACCTATTACTTTTTTTTGTACATCTTTCTATTTTTATCAAACCACAAATCCGAAAATATGCGAATTTCATTTTTTTAATTAATATACACTTCGGCCAACATTAGCCTATGAGAGTGAACCCAAGTTCAGTATGTGTCATTCTTAATAATTCTTTTATCTTTTTACCACCCTTGATTTCCTTTTTCTCTTTTAAAAGGCTTGGGATTATCTCCATAGAATTTAGTCCAGTTCAGTTGAATAGTCAATCAAGCTTGGATGCTATTATAAATCTTTTATACTCTTAACTTCAGTACAGAATTATTTCAACTTCGAAAATCATACTCAAAATTCAAAATTATTAAATCTAAATTATTAAATTTTGAAAGATTATATTATTTTTGAACTTATTCTATAAACCAATAATTTTTACTTCGAAAGGCATATCAACAATTCCAAGATCATAATTATCCAAAGTTGAAGAGTCATAATATCTTGCGAAGATTGTTCAATCGATATAATAAACAAACACTTAAAGGTAAGCTGACTAATTATTTAGAAACCTTATCTTTCTTTCCACTCCCTTCAGATTCTTAACGAGTTCTCGAGCTCGCAAAAGAAATCCATTTTTTCTCCTCTCTGCCACGCAAATAAATATATTAGTTACGCATACGCTGGGTGTAACAGAACTATAAAGTTTATTAATAAAATTATATTTATATTTATTAATAACTAGAGCCATTAAGAGACGGCCGTATAACTCTGTCCTTGTCTAATCTAAATTTCGTTATAATTTATAAATTACATATTTTTATACAAATGTAGAGACCAATAGTTTTAAGAACGAGCAAACGATCCTATTCTATAGAAAAATATAAAATTTTTATTAGTTTTCGAGTAAAGTATGAAACGGAAAAATAGTTAAACTTAAATTAAGTTAAATAAATAGAAATAAAATTCGAAATCTGTTCCACTCATATGGATTTTAATATAATTTTAAATATTTTTATAAAGTTTCAAGTTAATCTAATGAAAACTCATGAAGAAACCCTGCGGCGAAGGTATTTTTTGTTGCAGTCTGTCAACGAACACCATTACTTCGATTCTTAAAATAGCGGAAATTTTTTAGAGCAAAAAATGTTTTAAACTATATTTATTTTTATATGAGATTGGTCATTTTTAAACACAAGCAATTCATATTAAATTACACAAGTTTTTGGTTTTTAGCTTTTAATGGTACCTGCTTCTCTCCCCCCTTTTTAAAAAGCTATATGATATTGTCCTTTATATAATTAATTTTTTAATATGATGATATCAGAGTGAGTCTAATCCGATACCTGTTTAATACATTACATTAGGCTTAACTATTTGACACGCCATACCAAAAACTTTGACTATCGATGGATGGCTAACCACTTCTGTGACAAATAATGAATCGATACCCAATGAGATCGGATTTTTAAGAGCCGCGATATAAATAGCACATATACTAATTTTCTTTCAGAAAGAGTCAGAGGTACCTGGCCGGGATCCGAACCCATACTTTTTAGCATGGAAAGTAAGAGCCTTTTCCGTTATACGCCCCCGCACTCTCTTATCTGTTCCTCTTAACTTATATTATTTCCATACATTTTAGAAAGATACAATTAAACTTTTATTTCTATCATTTTAAATTAACTTAATTATTATTTATAATAATAAAAAATTTTTATTTAAGTGTTTTATAAGGACCCATCAAAAAATCGAATGAATCAATATAATTGTTATTACTTATAAAAGTGAAAATTAATTTTAAATATTTATCAGAAAATTAAAATATTTAAATTTATTTTTACTGGAATCATTTTTTCTCTTATTTTAATTCTTTGTCCATCTTTTTCTTGAATTTCTCAATCATGTAATCACTAAATTAATAAACGTGGTATACTCTGTGGTTAATAATTTTACTGTACATTGACGACTCACGTACATTGTAAAAAATATAATTATCAGTAAATATACAAAATAAGCAATGAAAAATATTAAATGCTGAGCTTTTATAAGTAAACCAACCTTCAACAGCTCTAAATGTTAGGGGTGTCCGAGTACTCGATTCTACTAGTAAATCGAATAAATTACTCGACTCGACGAGTTCCAGTCAAGTCGAGTATTAACTCAAACTTTCATATTTTTTTCGAGTACTCGACAATCTCGAGTACTTTGCTCGAATTCGAAGAAACACTGAGAGAAATTTCTGAGTTAAAATAATTATTTGCTCTTTGTAAAGATCTACTAAGTAATTTCTGTGAAGACTCACATTGATTTTACTAAGTATTTGGTTATCACACAAAAGGAAAAAAGTACGTCTCCCTAAAAAATACATCGGTTCTTTTTACTAAACCTTTTTGTTAATTCAGTTAAATTATTATTAACTATTTCAGCTTTGTAATTCGAACGTGGAAAGGGAATTTAAGAAAACCAAACCTGTAATCGACATGAGAAATAACGCTACCATACAATTCACGATTTCGCTGTTCACGCATAAATAAACTTGTTAAAGCGTGCGTATAATAATTTAAGGAGATGTAAAACGGACACTACACCTGTACTCATAAATATTAACTGTCTTTCTATTTTATTGCAAAATTTCCAGAAAAGAAATGCATTAGCTTTCAGTATGTACCATGATAATTATTTAGTTAAATTTCAAATGAATTCATTAATTAGTTTTTAAGATATTTGGATTTCTGGCACGAAATCGAAAAATTTTAATAAATAATATTAGAATTAAAAATTCTGTATAACTAATGAATGAATTTATTTGAAAATTTAACTGAATAATCTTTATTACGTATTCTACAAGCTAATACATTTCTTTTCAAAAAATTTTGCAATGGAAAGATAGTCAATATTTATTTGTGCAGGTGTAGTGTCCATTTTACATCCTTTAATATACGTTCCTGAGTAAAAAGAAAAAAATTAATCAACGTTAGACAAGATATATTTTCAGGTTTCTTGAAGTGGTACTTAACTTATAATATTGCAATCTGTCATGTGCATATAAACTAACAAAAATGTGTCTAGTGCATTCAACTAACCATTTTTAGTAAGCATATCAACTACTTTTTAAGTCATCATTACTGAACTCTTAGTAATTATTACAATCTTCTCTCTGTAAAGTCATAAAAAAAGCAACGTCGTCAAGCTTATGAGATAACTTAGTCATGATAATATGTAACAAAATTTTTAGTAAAGATTTAGTTGATTTTACTAAAAATTTCTTTTACTAAAAAATTCGACTCGACTCAAACTCGATTATTTGACTACTCGCACATCCATACTAAATATATCAAACAAATAAATAAAAAATCTTCTTGTATTAAGTACATATTAAATGAAAAAGGTTGTATAGGAGAGATTCAATTCTTCAAAAAAATTTATTGCGGACATTTTGACGGTTGCAATTGTTAACCAAGATATTGTGCCGTAATCGATATCCAACCCTTTCGCAACAAATATTGATCATAGAATTTTAAATTTTATACATTAAATTAGAGGCGAAGAAAAAGAAATTGATTTAATTGAGTTTCATTTATTAGAAAGCGGTAGTTTTTACGTAAAAAATATAAACATTAATATATTATATGTTATAGAATCTGTGGATACAATTGAAAAAGAATAAATATTATTAAAGAAAGTAAGGAAATAACCATTTTATTTGTTCTCTCATAATATATTTTATGAGAATTAAAGCCAAATTTTTTTTAAAAGCCATAAATGCGAAAAAATATTGAAAATATTTAAAAAAATATAAATATATTATGTCGCGATATTTATAAATATATGGCCGAAACATTGCCCATATATCAGCAAGATTTGACAACAAATTTTTAATATGCCATATATAAGCGATGTATATGCGAAATATGGGATTCGAACTGTGCGATATATCGGCGATGCATCGAAATACATCGGGCATATATATACGTAGTTTGGCCATAGATGCCCAATGACTCACCAAATGCATATCCTTTATTTTGTCGGTAATCTTTTTTTGCGGGACGAAATTAAATATTTATAATGCAGATTGTCTATTTTGATTGTCAGATACTTTAGGAAATTTAATTTAAATCTGTGATCTGAAGATGAAATTCTTCTTATAATTTTACAAACTACATTTTTAATATATATTTCAGAAATGTTTTAAATTATTCCGTAATAAATAAATAAAGTTCTCATATTGCAGAGTACCTATTGAGGAAGGCAATTACGGACCAGGTTTCGTATAGTATTGGTGTCCGTGTTTCCAATACTGGTGCCCGTGCTTCCAGTACTGACTCCCGATGCTGGTTCGGTATCTGTTCAATACTTGAATAACATGAGGTTGAACTTTCAATTTTAATGCAGGCACAATACTGATTGCCAGTATTCATTAGTTATTGAATAATTTATTATTTAGTTTATATAATTATTTATTATTTATTTAAATTGTGGCAAGATGGCGTCGGGAGCGGATGAGCCTCCCAATAAGCCGAAAGAAAGATTTGATAAATGCCATCCAAATCAAAAGTTTTCGGCGGTAGTGTGTATAATCTGTGAAAATGCGTACCATATAAGTGATTCTAAAAGATTAAATTGTGATAATTTTGTGGATGAAACACTAATAATATGTCCAGAACATATAAACGAAGAAAACATAACCTCAGAAAAAAACGTGGCTTCGAATGAGACAGCTAAAATGATAATTGCGAATAGGATGAAGAAACAAAAGAAAGATTTACTAAAGGAAATACTAGAAGAAATACAAGGAGATAATATGCAGGAACATAACAAAACTATTGCAGATCTTGATGTAGAGTTTGAAAAGGTAAAAATTGAAAATGCTTTATTAAGAAAACATAATATACAATTGCAAGCTAGGAATGAATTATTTAAAGAATTATTAGAAAAAGAAAAAACAACTTTGGTAAAAAGCAAAAAATCTTTTGCAGATGTTGTTATTAAAGATAAGCTTATGCCAAAAAAGTTCCAAAACTGATAATAAAGAAGACTAGTAAAGATGATAAATTATCTACTAAACAAAATGTAATATATTACTTAAACAAAGAAAAAAATATACAAACTAATAATTTTTATATAAAAAATGATGATGAAGTGATAATTAATTGCACAAATGAGGATAGTGTCAAAACTGCTGAGAAATTATTATCTGCTAAGTTGGCAGGTAATTTAGAAGTACAAAAAGAGCAATTAATGAATCCAAAAATAAAAGTCGTTGGAATAGAAAATTACTGTCAAAATGATGAAAAAGGTTATGAAAATGATTTAAATGAAAGAAGTTTTAAAAGTTTTAATTCCAAATGTAAAGTATTGAATATGTATACTAATAAAAGAACGCAATTGAAAGGTCTATTAGCTGAAGTTACACCAGAATTATACAAGTATATCAGAGAAAATAATGACAGAATTTTTGTTGGGCATCAGTGTTACAAAGTGTTTGATTTAATAAACACCAGGCCATGTTACAATTGTGGAAGATTTGGGCATAGTGGTACAAAATGTCATAATGAGCAAAGCTGTTTAAAATGTTCTGGAAATCATAAGACAATTACGTGTAGCAGTGATTCACTTAAGTGCCTTAACTGTATCTACAGTAATAATGAGTATAAAACAAGTTTTGATATAAGACATGCTACAAATGATAGCAGTGCTTGTATATTGTTCAAAAGAAAAATAGAAAAGTCTATAGAGATGACTACTTATTCAGTGCAACCTAACATATCCATGTACGTTGATAAGATAGAAAACTATTAGGAAAAGAAGTCAACAACGGGTAAAGCAGCTGAAACGATTACAGAAAAGAAGACAGAAAATGGAAGAAGTTCATCTACGCAGGGTAGACAGAAACAAATAAATAAACTAAAAAACTCAAACAAAATTAAAAATGGAGAATGAAATGTATTGTGATGAATTGATACCAAATGAAAGTACTGTAAAGGATTTTCGGACGCTCAATGATAATCTTAGCTACAAGAATTTAATTTTGAATATTAATGTTAGAAGTTTAAATGCAAATATTACGAGACTTGAGATTCTTATTGAGGGTCTGAAAATTAAACCTATTGTGATTGTTTGCACAGAAACCTGGAATCTGGATTATTTTGAATTTTTCCAGATCTCAGGTTACAAAATATATTATAATAATAGTAAAATAAATAAGTCTGATGGAGTGGTAGTTTATATCAAGGAAAGTATTATTCATACAACAAGTATTGAGGTAATGGATAGACTAAGTTTTTTAATTACAAAATTGATGCTAAGTAATAATGAAAAATTTGAAATATCTGCAATTTATAGGTCACATGATATACCTGTTTCTGAATTTGTATTGTATGTAAACAAGTATCTGCGTGAAAAGAGAAATGTCAAAAATCATTGCGTTGTAGAGGATTTTAACATTGATATATTTAATCAAAATAATTTCAGTATGGAATTTCTAAATAATTTCTTAGAAAGTGGATATTTTTCGTGTTTTACAGGGACAACTAGACCGTCTATTAATGATTCAAATAGAACTTGTATAGATAACTTCTATATGAGAACTGATTCTATGATTATTAAATCGTAGGTTACACAAACTTTTACAGATCACTATCCATTATTTGTTAATTTTGATGAAAATCTAAAAATGGAAGAGCATAATGAAAATTATATTCAAATAAATTATAGTAAGCTAAAAGAAATAACAAGGACAAAAAATTGGAATATTTTGAAAAATGGTAATGATCCAAATATGTCTGTTGACACTTTGATTAGTGAGATTCAAATATGTATAAATATGGCAGCAAGAGTAATTAAAAATAAAAGTAATAAAAAAACAAACCTAAAAAGGTATGGGTAACTAAGGAAATTATTGTTTCATGTGGAACCAAAGATGAACTATATAAAATATGGAAGAGAAATATAGGAAATAATTTACTTAAAGTTGAATATGATAAATACGTTAAACTGTTAAATAAGGTAATTAAAGATGCCAAAATTAAATATGAAAATAGTCAAGTAGAAAGACTTGGAAACAATCCAAGGCAGTTATGGAAATATATAAATAATAAACTGAATATTAAGTGTAAACAAAGAGATAATATACCGAGTTTATTGAATGAAAACAATATAAAAATAGAAAATGAGGAAGATAAAGCAAATTATGTGAATAAGTATTATAAAAAGGTTGTTTTAGATTTAAGAAATAGTATTAATAGACCTAGGAATAGAAATCTGAGTTTACCTGCTATGAATGATAACTCTATCTTTATCAAACCTACTAATGAAATAGTGGTTATAAGAATAATAAATAACTTAAAAGATAAGGCAAGGGGAGTTGATAATATAAATGCGAAAACTTTGAAGGTAATGGTTGAAAATATTGCCGAGCCTATGGCATATATTTTTAATGTATCAATAGAACAGGCTGTTTGGCCAAGTGCACTTAAAAAAGCTGATGAAAAAGCTGTTGCAAATTATAGACCCATTTCATTGATATCAAACATAGCTAAAATTTTTGAAAGAATAATGCATGATAGAATATATGAATACATTGATAAATATGAAATAATAAATAATCAGCAATATGGTTTTGTTAAAGGAAAGGGAACAAAGGATGCTCTTGAGTATATTTCAAACATTATATACAATAACTTAGATAAAGGTAAAAAGATAATTGTTACTTTCCTTGATTTGGCAAAAGCTTCTGATATAGTGAACCGTGAAATTTTACTAGAGAAATTAAATAGGTATGGAATACGAGGAAAGGCTCTGGATTTAATGACTAATTATTTGATGAATAGACAACAAAGAGTCATTATTAAAGATTCATTTAGTCAATTTTGTGATATAACGATCGGAGTTCTCCAAGGAACTATTCTGGGGCCTTTATTGTTTGTTCTATACGTGAATGATTTGTTGAGTGTACTGCCTGTAGGTGAGGTTGTAGCCTATGCAGATGATACTGTCATAGTATCAATAGGAGAATTTTGGACAGAAGTGCAAGATAGGATGAATGATTATCTGAATGAAGTATATAATTACATAGCTTTGAATAATCTCTCTTTAAATATTAACAAGACTGTTTATATGACTTTTGGTTGTTATACAGACAGTGTCCCTGACACTGTTAAAATAAAAATTTGTGATAAAATTTTGACTAGGGTTGAAAGTTGCAAGTATCTTGGAATAATTTTAACATGAAATAGGATAAACATATTGAAAATATAATAAATAGAACTAAATATTTTATTTTTGTTTTCTCAAAGTTGGCTAGGATAATGAAAACTAAAACTTTGATGATAATGTATTACTCTTTGGTACACAGTGTATTTACATATGGAATAATAGCTTGGGGAGGCGCATATAATAATAATATGGGTCTATTGCAAAATTTACAAAATAGAATTTTGAAAATAATTAATAAAACACTTTTGTTAAAAATAACTGTCTACTAAATATGATGCAGAGTTTTAATTTTGAGTATCTGCATTATCATTATCAAGAATTGAAAAATAAATTTAATACATTGAAAAGTAACACTGGACGTAAATGTCTACAATTGCCAATAATAAATAAGACTATAGGTAAGAAAAATAGTTACATAGTTGCAATTAAATTGTTTAATCCCTTACCAATTGAAATCAGAGATCTTAATTTTAAGAGTATTGTTGTTAAAAATAAATTTTAAAATTGGATTAAATAGAGAACTAGCACTTGTCAGATAAAAATTATTTAAAATACCCTACCAATAGTATAAGCTTAAAGATTTTGAAATCAGTTAAAAGTAGAAGTAAATATAAATTATTTATGTAATTATTAAATATTTAATTTGTCTTAAAATCAAAGCCTCATTTAAATTGATGTCACGTGGTTAGATGACGTAGCTAGTTCCGAAAATAAAATGGTGTGTTGGATAAAGTAATGTGACGGTCATTAGTCTAATGGGACATTAAAATACATCTGTATGACATTTTTTAATAGACCCATATTTATTGTACAGTGTTTACATTTTTGATTGAAGTGAGATCAGAGAGATTATAACCCTTTTCAAAAATGAATAAAAGTTATGTGAAAGCTACGTCGGAAAATCTTCCTAAAGTTGATTTAGAGATGTTGTTGGAATATATCTCTTCTAACGACAGTTTTCGGAGTACTGAAATGCGTGGAGTCAAAACTTTGAGGTTAGTTTCACTACATTTATACATGTAAATTTCACAAAAATAATTAATTGTATAAACTATTTATATATATGCCACTATTAATTATTTATTTATTATTTCTACAGATCCATGCGACAAAACTATGGAGATGGGGCAATTGGATATGTGCAGTTGTTACGTCAAAGTTCAATTTGTACTATTGAAGCCCAAGTATGTCCTGAACATAAAGTTAAAAACAAAAATTATAATGTACAAGTAGTTGTTGATGAAGATAATGAAATAGTTATCAAAGCTGAATGTAAAGACTGCGCTGCTTCATTGGGTAAGTAGAATTAATATTGACAATTATTTGAATGTTTTGTGATCAAAATGTATATTTTGTTTATCCTAATCTCTTTTACAGGAGGCTGTAAGCATGCAGTAGCACTTCTAGCTTGGGTTTATAGAAAGTCAGAAGAACCGTCACCTACATCTGTCACTTGCTACTGGAAGAAACCAGTACTATCAGGCGTTGGAACTACGATCAAGTATAAAAAAATAAGTGATATTGTGAAAAAATCTAATTCCAATAACTCTAATAAAGAAGAAAATAATAGTTTTTTAACTTCAGTTTTAAATCATAAAAATTCAAACAAGAACAATATTCATCTACTGCAATTTTTTCAACCAAGTGACCTAAAGAAGATGTCCTTACATTACCAGGCAGTTTGTTATGAAGGTGATAAAAGAAACTGTATTGAATTTCAAGATTTTTGTGCATCATTTTTAAATGAAGAAAATTGTAGCAAGGCATCTGATACAACAAGTGTTCAAAGTGATTGTAAACTGTGGTATGAGTTACGGTATGCTCGAATAACAGCCTCAATCATTTATGAAGCTGCTATGTGTACTACACTCGATGGATCTTTAGTTGAAAAAGTTATGAGCATGAAAAGTATTGATACCCCAGCAATGAAGCGAGGCAGAGAACTTGAAAGTCAAGTTATAAATATTGTTGAAAGACAATTACAGAAGAAATATAATGAAAAAGTGTCTAAATGTGGACTTCTATTAAGAAAAGAATACCCAATGCTTGGTGCATCTCCTGATGGTATAACCAAAAGTGCAGTTATTGAAGTAAAATGTCCCAGCAAAGAAAAATCAATTTCAAGATTTTTTGAAAATGGAAAGATTACAACAAAATACAGAGCTCAATTACAAATGCAAATGCTTTTTGCACAAAAGGATATAGGACACTTTTGTATTGCTGATCCAGATTTTGAGAATGATAAAAAGATTTTTATTATTACAGAACACTATGATAAAAACTTTACAGAAGCTGTGATCAAAAGAGCAATTAAATTTTGGAGAAAGACAATTTTTCCTTTATTAATGAAAAATGAGGTTGAAAGTGATTAAAATTCAAATTTTGTGTTAAAATTTTAATAAAATAAATATTTTTATATTATGCAATAAAATTTATTGTTTAAAAAAAAATTGTAGTTCATAAATTAAGATTTGTATAAAAAATTATAAAATAAACCAGTAATATGTTTCAAACTTTTTGTTTTAATATTTACAACATGTATAACATATAAATTTAACATTGTTTTATTATTTCACTTTGAATATTAACTAAAGCTGCAGCAATCACAACAGAAGAGTCCAAACAGTCGAGTAAATTATTATCAATCCTGGAATGTATATTCAAAAATTGAAAATTTCTTATTCGGTTAATAACTCTTTCAACATGAATTCGAATACTCGCTATCTGTTTTGTTAGCTTCACTTCTTTCTTCGTACTCTTAATATCTTGCTTGACACTTGGAGGTCTAATTAATTTACATTGTCTTTTATTTAATACTAAATCCAACTGTTTGAAACCTCGGTCAGCTAGGACTGATGTATTTGGAGGTAATTTATCAAGATATCCACAATTTTCAACTATTGCCATATCACTGCTTCTACCACAATATCCTTCAGAAATAAAATTAATTAGACCATCTGGTGTGACTGATATCAAATACTTAGCTGTATTACCTTTTTTATAATCAGACCATGTAAGTGCTTGATTTACTGCATCTGAAGGCTTCTCTATCTCAATTTCAAAGCAATCAATTATACTTTGGACATCTGAATATCTATGTCTGAATTGCAGTGGTAAATTCAATAATATATCTTTTGAAGTAGGCCATAATATCAATTCTTTAAAAAATTTTGCAATAATATGTACACTTTTTCTAAACACTTTACCTGCTTGAGTTTCAGATAGACTAAATTCATAACCTAATGCTAAAAAACTTAAGTTTGTTTTTATTTTTTTCAACGTTAAATAAATATTTCTAATACTTAAAGATGAAGTTTTCTGCAGTAAATCTATCACAAATATGGATTCTTTATTTACTCCTATAAACAGTGATGGATTATCTTCTACAATCCACTTTGTATATTTCTCATAAATACTGGTTCGCAAAGCCTGCATTTGCAAATTACTTTCTGTACTAACAGATGATGTTTGTTTATTACTAGCAGTATACAAAGAATCTGAATCTAGTACCATACTAGAAATACTATCCACAGTATCATTAAGTTTAGCTTCGCTAATGCTCAACTTTTTAACCGCAGTCACAATATTTGGTATAATATCACAGGAGACTTCAACATTTCTAGTCAGTACTTTTATTTGCTTTTCTTTGTCTGTTTGTGTACTTTTTACCAGTGTTTCTGGCTTCGCTTGAACATGAACATGCTCAATTTCTTTTTCGTATTCCATGCATTGATAAGAAGTTGATGAGGTTGTTGCTGGAATGTACGCTTTTTCTGGACAAATAAGTGGTATACTCGAATGCAAATTGTCAGTGTCATCAAAGATTTCACTGAAAACAATTTCATAATTAAGATTCTTTTTTATATATTAATAAAATTTATAATAACTATTCATCTATATACATACTTTGCAAAAATAACTGACGTGCTTGTTGATTGAAAAGAAGTACTTTTTATCTCTTCTGTATTAGAAACTGAAGTACTTGGGAGCAAATTTACAGCACAGTTCACAGTATGTATATCACTATATTAAACATTATATATATATAAATAATAATGTTAAGACTTAAGTAAAAATAGTAATATAAAAAAATTATTATATACTTTAAACCCAAATTTGGCAAATCCTGCGTAGTTGACAGTTGATCCTTGGCAGGCTTAACTTGCAAATGAGGGACAACGTTATCTTTGAATATTTTGCGATTTCCCATGATTTTCCATTCAAAATAATTTTTCAAGTCTTCTTTTAACTATAAAAATATTGTATATTAACTTTATGAATCTTCAATTTTATAATATAACCTTTAAAAAACTTTAACTTGGTTTTAAGCGTATAATGTCAAGCTTGTTACATGTTACAAATACTTACATTGAAATGATCTTCACAACAATGACTGATTTTTCTTAACTTTTTGTCTGAGCATCCTACTGCATCACACTAAGATTTTCTTTTTAACGAATTTTGAGGTACACAAACAAACAATTTTTCAGGAGCAGTTATCGTGGTATTTTTACACTCTGGTACGAAGCAATATTTATACCAGTTAAAATTCGATATTTTATCTTTTTCAGACATTATATCGCACTTTTTTACAACTTGTTGAGTTTTTGCTCCGAAAATAAAACATACGATTTTAAATCGTTTAATATTTGTTGTGGTTTATTCTCTTTGTATTAACGGTAGTCACAAAGTAGTATTCTATTGTCCCAACAGGCTAATGACAGTCACTGTACTTTGCGGAATGCTCCGGATAAAATTCAGAGGTATCTACGTCACTTGACCACGTGACATCAATTTAAACACAGCTTTAATTTTAGAATATGTTAAAAAAATAATTAAAAAAAAAATACGCATTATTATAAAAAACTGTCAAGTAAATTCCGTTATTTTATTATAAACAATCATTTAAAAATTAAATTAGAAAAAGTGACGGTTCCCTATTAAATATATAAACGTTTTTTTAGAAAATTTTAAAATGTTATAAAGCTTTAATAATTTTGTAAGTTTACTAATTCTGGACTACTTTTATTTTCGTTATTTTGAGTATAAATTAGAATTTTAATGATGTTATACAAAAAAAAGAAAAGAAAAATGTTTGAAACTCACGTTAAACAAATTTAAATATTATATGTAAATGTTTCCCAAGTATATATGTCATAGTGTATACTTTTGGGAGATGATATATTTAAGTACAGGAGTAACAGATGTGTACACTATTGTCAGTATGTAAGTTTTTTATGTATTTTTAGTTAATAAGTTTAGCAACTATTTGTACCGGACCTACGAACAGGTAATATTATTTACCTCTGTAGGATTTACCATTGTGAATTGTTTTCAATAAATGAATAATGGAATTGGTAATAAATGAATAATAAATAAATAAATATCCTTATAAAAATAACCTGCATAATAACTGCAGAATTTCTACAGATTTCCCTACAGAGTTTCTACAGAGCTTATGTATAAATTCTGCGAATTTTTTTCAGGAAATTCGTTGAAATTCTGTATAAACACTGCAAATATTATGCATTAACTGTGCAGAATTTCCGCATGAATTTTTCTTAATGCTTTGCAGATTCTCTGCAGATATTATAGTGAATTCCTACATGAATTTCCTTGATTTCTGGAGTAGATGTATGCTTAGTTTTTGCAGAATATTTATATAAATATCACAGAATTATACTCAACCTAATTGAATCATGTTCTGCAAGACTTAAGTAGCTGATTTCTACAATAGTTATATACGATTTATGCGGAATAGCTACATAACTTCTGCAGAAAATATTGTTTACAATATAGTGACAGACTATGCAGAATGTTAGAAATTAGTTTCTGCATAGATTCTGCAAAAGTACGGTAAGATTTCTAGAGAAATTTTATAGAATTTTTTTATAAATTTGTTCTGTATTAACTACGCAGGATCCCTGCAAATATTTTTCCTAATACTCTGCAGACATCGTAATGAATTTTCACCCAATAAAAAATTGAATTTTTTCCCAAAATTAGCAATTAGAGGCAGAAATAAAGAGATAGTTTCGATGTGTTTAATAAAATGTAATATTTTCTCTAATTAGGATGAATTAATTTTATCGCTTCGTTTTTAAGAAAAGTTGGAATAACTTAGAAAATTAGAAATTAGTGTCAAATAATGGGATTTTCAATTTATTCCAACTTTTCTTGAAAATAAAGCGGTGGAATTAAATTATTCTTATCAGAGAAAATATTGTTTTCTATTATACGAATCGAAACTATCTCTTTATTTTTGCTTCAAATAATTAGTTTTTATAAAAAATAAATTTTAAACAGATTCGGTAAAACAGGTAACTGTGTCAGTATACGGCAGACTCTTAATGCAGAACTCTTGCAAAATATCTATAGTCATTTTACAGATCAATACTTAACAAAATTGAAATATATTCTACAGAAATTAAGTAGAATATTTTTGCAAAAGTTTAATATAATTTATGCAGATAAACTACAAAACTTCTGTAGAAAATATTGTTTAACTTATTTGTTTAACGCAAATTTTCTTTATTATTTGTGCAGAGTTCCTGCAAAAATTTTTGCTGATGCTCTGCAGAAATTGTGATGAATTTTCATGTAAAGTTGCTTATTTAATGCAGTAGGTGTATGTAGAATTTCTGCAGAATATCTACAGAAATTTAACAGATCAATACTTGACCCTCACAAAGAGTTCTGCAGGAATTCTGTAGAACACTATGCAGAATTTTTGCAAAAATATTATAGGAATTCTGTGGTAACACTGTACTTTAACTCTTCAGAAAATCTACAAGAAATTACAATTTTACCATGTTTTTTCCATTGGATTTGGATTAAATTTAAACAAAAAGTAATAAAAAGATTATTTTTTTCAACTTCATCATCTTGTAACGGCCCACACTGTGGTAAAATGAAATTTTTTGTTCGTAAACCTAATATCTCAAGATTGGGTGTACCGATTTGGATAAAAATTAGTATGCGTATACTTTAGATTATGTAGAATAACGGAAAAATATAAGTGAGATCTTACAATCATTTTCACAGTCGGTAAAACAGTGCCAAAATTGAGTATTTTACATTTTTTGCTATAAAACCAATCGCAGTATTGCAGCGAGTGAAATTTTTTTTGTAAAAACACTGTTGCTTATGCATTTGAGTCCGACAAACTTAAATCAAACGATATGCAGGGTTTTCAAAGTGTTTATTTTCATGAAAAATCGATTAAAGTCAAAAAAACGTGGTTTTTCGTGATAATATAGCAAGTACTTAATACCGATATGTATTTCTTTGAAAATTATGTGAGAATATTGTCGTAAATTATACAAATATTGTTAAATATATTATATTTACTGTATCCTCCTTGTACAAATCCGAAAACCACCCAAAAATTATGATTTTCGTACTTTTACGTACAGTAAAACACTTACCAAACTTCACTTACCTTGAGTTTATTAAGTCAACCTTTATCAAACTGTAAGTATTCAAATCTACTAAATTCCACTGTCCATGAGCTCAATGAAGCAAACCATTAACCGAAGGGATAGCCCTAAACCCACTAAACCATGCGCATCATGAGCTTAGTTGATGAAATATTCAATCAAATATCAGCCCTTTAAACCCACTG
Organism: Anastatus disparis; assembly: GCA_017163975.1. Classification (NCBI taxonomy): domain Eukaryota; kingdom Metazoa; phylum Arthropoda; class Insecta; order Hymenoptera; family Eupelmidae; genus Anastatus; species Anastatus disparis. The sequence goes on along the minus strand of JAFFSR010000272.1, from coordinate 3,310 downwards.
AATCTTATTTAGTTTAACATTGATAAAGTCAACGTTGATTCAAACCACAAGCGTCCAACCTGATTCTACTTTCCAAAAGCTTAATCGAGCAAACCATCAACGAAATTGCAAGCCCTAAACCCACAAAACCCTGCGCATCATGAGCTTGGTTGATGAAAAATTTAATTGAATCTCAGGCCTTTAACCTTTAGAGGGCCGGAGTTTTAAAAAATTTGAAAATCGAATTTTTCTATAGGAATGTAGTCTAAGGTCTCTGAGTTAGAGCCAAACTAAGTTGCGATGTTGGTGAGGCGTATTCCGGCCATCTAAAGGTTAAACCCATCGAACCTTATTTACTTTACCTTTGATAGAATCAACGTTTCATCGAACCGCAAGCCTACAATTCTATTGAGTGAATCTATAACTACATAATAAGTCTCAAGTTTGCTGCGTCACCATTTTTTTTAAAAACTATTCGATAGAATTACATGAAATTTGGACTGGATAATCCTGGGCAGTAACACTATACCCTGGAAGAGCGTTTTTGTTCAAATTTGACTTTAATATTGCAAAACCTTTGTTTATAAAAAAGCCGGTAAGGTTAGTGTTTTTATCTCCCTGACACATCACCTTAAGGCAATGATTGTGTACTTCAAAGATGACTTTTGGTGATACCTTATATTGAATTCAATGTGTCAAAATACGTTAGTAATAATATGTCTGATTCTGACTCTGAAACTGACCACTTTTTAGTGTGCCTGTGTTAATAATTAAACAAACATGATTCGTAATTAACAATTCTTATTTTTATATTTATTAATATTGTACATATCTAAATATTATCGTCGCTGTCATTTTCAGACCAGCCATCACTATCATTTTCATTGCTTTCGGAATCAGTACGTCTATTATCGTCTTGTCCTTCGTTCTCAGTACTTTCTCTGTAATGAAAAGATAATAATGATAAGACGTATTCTTGTGAAAAACATATAAGTTGTTGAATAAATATTCATATTTTAGATAGCCGTAATATCAACTCCTTGCAGATGATTACCTCACTTCTATTTTCCATATTTTGCTGTATAATCTCAGAGTTTTATTTATTTGGAACAAAGGACCCCGGAAGATTCTTATGGGTTTCTGGGTCCCGGTGAAATTTGATAATAGTATGACCAAATAGTAGCTTATTTTTTTCTGAACATAAGTCTCCATGGGCTCAAGTCCCGAAAATGCACAGATTTTAAGTAAATAATGATTAAAGTCGTTGATTTCTGGAAAGGTTAGAGTGACCGATGGCGTAACTTCAATTGTTCGATATGCTCATTATATAGTTGTTATTTGAATAATTTATTATAATAATTTTATGTTTAATAAACTAAGAATAATATAAAATATAATTTTTTAAAATAATTTTTAAAAAACTTGGAACATAGAATTATTACACTATTATTATATACAATAAAATAATTATTTTACAAATATTTTATAATAAGAAATATTATCATTTGATGTGTTTATGGTTCATGGGTTTATAATTTTTTGGTTTATGGGTTTATGGTTTATGGGTTTATGGTTCATGGTTAATGGGTTTATGGGGATATGGTTTATGGGTATGTGGTTTATGGGATTATGGGTTTATGGCTTTACGATTTATGGGATTATAAGTTTACGGTTTATGGGTTCATAGTTTATAGGTTTATGGCTTTACAATTTATGGGTTTAATATTTATGGTTTTATTGTTTATGGGTTTAGAGTTTATAGGTTTATCCATTTATGAGTTGACGATTTATTAGTTTATGGTTTTATGGTATATGGGTTTATGGTTCATAGTTTATGGTTCATAGTTTATGGGTTTATGGGTTCATGATTTATGGTTTTTAGGTTTATGGGTTTATGGTTTATGGGTATATGGTTTATGGGTTTATGGGTATATGGTTTATGGGTTTATGGTTTATGGTTAATGGGTTTATGATATATGGGTATATGGTTTATGGGGATATAGTTCATGGGTTTATAGTTCATGGTTTATGGGTATATGGTTTATGGGTTTATGGTTCATAGTTAATGGGTTTATGATTTATGGGTATATGGTTTATGGTTTTATGGGTTTATGGCTTTACGATTTATGGGTTAATAAGTTTACGGTTTATGGGTTCATAGTTTATGGGTTTATGGCTTTACAATTTATGGGTTTAATATTTATGGTTTTATTGTTTATGGGTTTATCCGCTTATAGTTCATAGTTTATAGGTTTATGATATATGGGTTTATGGTTCATAGTTTATAGGTTTATGGTATATGGGTTTATGGTTCATAGTGTATGGGTTTGTGGGTTCATGGTTCATGGTTTTTAATATTATGGGTTTATAGTTTATGGGTTTATGGTTTATGGGTTTATGGGTTTATGGTTTATGGGTTTATGGTTTATGAGTTGATGGTTTATGGGTTTATGGTTTATGGGTTTATGGATTATAGGTTTATGGTTTATGGTTTATAAGTTTATGGTTTATGGGTTTATGGTTCATAGTTTATGGGTTTATGGTATATAGGTTTATGGTTCATAGTTTATGGGTTTATGGGTTCGTGGTTTATGGTTTTAAGGTTTATGGGCTTATGGGTATATGGTTTATGAGTTTATGGTTTATGGGTTTATGGTTTATGGGTTTATGGTTTATGGGTTTATGGTTTATGGTTTATGGGTTTATGATTTATGGTTTATGGGTTTATGGGATTATGGTTTATGGGTTTATGGGTTTATGGGTTAATGGTTTATTAGTTTATGGGTTTATGGTTTATGGGTTTATGGTTTATGGGTTTACGGTTTATGGGTTTATGGTTTATGAGTTTATGGTTTATGAGTTTATGGTTTATGGTTTATGGGTTTATGGGTTTATGGGTTTATGGGTTTATGGTTTATGGGTTCATGGTTCATGGGTTTATGGTTTATGGGTTTATGGGTTTATGGGTTTATGGTTTATGGGTTTATGGTTTATGGGTTTATGGTTTATGGGTTTATGAGTTTATGGTTTATGGATTTATGGGTTTATGGGTTTATGGTTTATGAGTTTATGGGTTTATGGTTTATGGGTTTATGGTTTACGGGTTTACATTTTATGGGTTTATGGTTTATGGGTTTATGCTTTAAGGGTCTATGGGTTTATAGTTTATGGATTTATGGTTTATCGGTTTACGGTTTATGGGTTTATGGTTTATGGGTTTATGGTTCATAGTGTATGGGTTTGTGGGTTCATGGTTCATGGTTTTTAGAATTATGGGTTTATAGTTTATGGGTTTATGGTTTATGGGTTTATGGGGTTTATGGTTTTATGG